>OW121853.1:133376958-136140700 GCA_933228895.1 Platycnemis pennipes
TGTAGGATTATGTCCATTACTCATCTACATCTACACGATTACCTGCAAGCCACCGCGAGGGTGTGTGGCAGGGGGTGAAGATCACCAAGCATGCACTACTAACATGAAGAAAAGAAGAAAAGTGCATTATCTAGGAAAAACAATGGACACAATCCGGAACGTCAAGGATAAAGACGAGACGGAGGGAGTTAAGCAGTTAGCATGCCGGACATGCGACCAACACCACGCGTGGGGCAGAAGACACGGTCGGAACAATTAGGACGAGAGACGAGGGAGCACAGCAGCGCCGCAAGCCGACTGTGGCACTTTGAAGAATCAGCGGTCGCGGAATACGCCGCCCAAGGCCATGACAAATAGACGTCACCAACGCGAAAATCCTCGCCAAAGAAAAACACTTAAAGATTAGAATCTATGTGCAGGTATTAGAAATTAGGAAACACAAGAATAACAGGGACTACGGACAGAGAATCAGCGAGTCATGGCTGTCCAGTCATCTCAATTAATACTCGACACCCCCCCCCCCCCCTTCTCCACCACCGCTCTCCCCCCTCCACCTCCTCGAGGGTATATATTTGACGCGTAATAAAGGCAAAAATCATTAGCCCTGACGAGGTATCCTGCAAAGGAGAGGAAGCATTGGCTTTCTTAAAACCTGACGCGTGAGAACACTTTTGCAATTGTAAACAATTGCATTCAACGGTTACAGACGTGCAAACTGGTGGAAGATTTAACTCAGAGAGTTGTTAGGGCAGTTGTATGCATTTTCGAATTAAATAAAACTTTAATTTGATCAACCTACACTCAAGACAAAGGCTAAGTATTTTGATCTAAGAGATTAGTTTGTGTGAAAGGGCGATTGATTTCAGTTAATTGCCGTGTGGTTTTCATTCCTGAGCTCTTTCCCTCAAACACAGGAAAGTATCCTGATTCAGCTGCTCACCAGGCGTGTGAGCTGCAAAAAGTGCGTCTCCTCGTCGGAATCGCAGTCGTGGGATTGAAATTAGCGGGGCCGTGAGGCACAGGAGGAACTATTGCGCCGACCTTCAACCCTCATCGACCTAAGCCCTGAAGACTTCAAGCGAACGAAACAAGTTGATGTTGATTCCGTTTGAGCAGCCGTCTGCGAAAGTCCGTGACGTAGAAAATTGCGAGGACGCTTGCTTGACAGCCTTACAATGGTGCAATCGTCGGTGCATTATGTCAGTATTACAATAAACCATTCAGTAGGGGTAATACCTACCGTCAATGTATCGCATAACGTCAACATCTGTTAAGTAGCAATTAATTGGACGTGAAAGATGCGATAAAAATAACACCACTTTCAAATATGTTTTAAGCCATAGTCTAAACATAATTGTGGACACCATTGTTCCGTATACTTAGCCCAAAATTTGCACCACGATCGAACGGGTGTGGGCCAAGGTAACGAGTTCTTCCTTTACGAACGAAATTTAAGGGTCCACGTGATTAAAAGCCCAGCTCATCATTATTGCACTTTATTCACTAGGTACCTAAGGAGTTGAGTGCAAACAAAAACACCCAACTCAATCATCAGCAACCTGTTTCATTGGTAGAATTCCCTAGGCGGTTCGTTGCCGCTACATCTGCACCATCTAATGAGAGAAATTAACTTCAAACCTGCGCGAACGCATGCATCAGATTAGAACGTGTTCTAATTTGCTCGCGTGCGTTCGCGCAGTGGCGCTGCCTGTCCTAGCAAGTCGTCGCTTTACCCGGCGCAATATTTCTTGCGCAAGTGTTCTCGCAACAGCCTGCGCAGTATCAACGACCGTGTAAAACGGTCTTTAGATACGGTACTCACATTGGATAGGGAAGTAAATAGAATGAAACTTTAATAACTCATGTGATAAAAGAAAATCAGTCGTTTTTAAGAGCTTAATAATTTTCTAGCATTAGTTGTCACGAAAAAAATGCATTTCTCAGTGATGGATTCATAAATACATTTCGAAATTTTATATCCATGCCGGAATGTTTAACGTAGATTCGAAGAGAGTTGTGTTCGGGTCCTGTAAGGAGAGTGAGAGTGGGCCATTACGCCCGGGAAAATCGTGTCCTGCTGACTGTAGTTTAAAACATGAGAGAGTTGGCAATCAAAGTAGGAAGTGATGAACCTCATCTACTTTCCCGTAGTTTAAAAATTCATCGAGTTTGCGCACCATTTATTTCGAGCGTGTGTTGTTTCGGACATGTGTCGCGGGCTCTGACTTTTACTCTCAAAGAGAATTTCGGAAATGGATGTGGCAAGTTTGAAAAATTTCACACGAAAGTGACTCCGAGATTCAAACACCCTGGAAGCCTCGGCGAATCACAAAGGGGTGTGTCCCTTGGCCTTACGACAGGGACTCACTGTTCCTCGAATGGGTCAGCGATTAGATTGGCAAATCCAGGCAAATAATTATTCAATATTTGAAAACATTTTTTCTAGCGGACACTCTAAATGCCATATTTAAATAAAAAATACTACATATCCCGGCGGCGGAATCTTGAAACCTACTAGTTGACAAAAATGCCAAAATTGAGTTTTTGGTATCGAAATGTTCGTCTTGTCGAGGCGCACATACCTATGAAACCTACCGTTATAATATTGTGTTAAGATATAAAGTAAAATGTTATATTTATGTAATTAACTAGTTTCTAACAACTCTTTTCACTAGTTAGGTCCCAACTTGAGTATGTAGCCAGTGTATGGGATCTGAATGAATTAGGTTTGATCAGAGAACTAGACTATCGTAGAGCAGCTAGGTTCGTTAAAAGGTGTTACGATAGCTTGAGTAGCGTTTCAGAATTAATAAAAGAATTAGGGTGGGAATCATTATCAGAGCGTAGGTTAAAGTACAGATTAAATCTATTAGAGAAATTTCAACCAGATAGCTTTACTTAAGATGTTAGGCACATATTAAAAGAAACAGCGTGTTATGCTAGATTCGACCAGACAAATAAGATTAGAGAGATAGATTGTCTTACCGATAGATTCAAAATGGCATTTTTCCCCCGTACTATAAGAGAACAGAATAGGCAGCATAGGAAAGGGTAGGTGAAATATTTTAGAGTAGTCTGTAATGCATGATGCACCTATTAACCCCCTTAAATACTATAGATACTAACAATCTGGTTGCATGAGACAATATAGTTGCTTGTTTGCATGTTAGTAGTGCATGCTTGGTGATCTTTACCCCCTGCCACACACCATTGCGGTGACTTGCAGGGTATCGTGTAGATGTAGATGAAAGTGTTTCAATGTCCACTTTTCTAGTTCGGCTGATGACCGCATGCTGCTGACTAACTAACGGACTAGAATTGGCTTTTTGAACAACTTGAGAAGAGGTAAGAAGCATTCAGGAGAGACGAAGGACGTTGCATGAAGTGATACTCGTTTCCGTTCCCCTTCACTTGGAGCGAAAAGGCGAGTTTAATTGCCTCTGCGGTTTGGGCTTCCACGGTCCTCACAGAAACTCGTACCCACTTCTCCTCTCTTCTTTAATCATATTTTATGATTTTCTCCCTTAGACCCCAACCTCTCGAAAGCTGAGTATTTCCTCTGCCTCCCCAATAGCCTTCACGCTTCGACGGACATATAGGGGCCCATGAGGGGGCCCTTAATGGCCCCCGAGTCTCCCACGCTTGCGATGACCACCCCCACCCCTTCATACGAGCACAGCCACGGACGTCAAACTGACCACATAGAATTCGGACCCAACTGAATGCCCTCCTATCAAAGTGCACGTCCACATGGAAGTGGAATACTTGGGCGGAGACTCTTTGTGGATTCACAAAGTGAGTGACATTCATACGGGAGTCAAGTTCCGTTTGATGCGAATAATACGTATAGAAAAAGAGGCTTTGATATGACTTCCCTAACCATTGAGTCACCCTCGGGCACATTCTGCATTTCAATGTCAATAACAGCTGAAAGTATTCTGGTTTCACTTCTTCCAACTAAACGATTCAGGCGGAACCAGAATTTTCCTTCCTTTGCATTGAATGATCTTAGAAAATTCAAGTGTGCTGGTAATAGGATACCATAAGTGGCCAAGATCTCAAGAACTGACATGCTCATACTTTGAATTTATTATTATCTTAAAAAAAACTATTAACATATTACATGCAGATTATCTTAACTAATCTGCACTAAATGTTTAAGTATGAAGCTTGTAAAAATATGATATCTCTTTTATTCATTAATATCATTTTTTATTCAATTATTGAAAATAGCATTGAATGGCAAAGGGTGGCCAATCTCACGTAAACATAATAAAATGAGTTTTTGGGTTTGAATTTAGATTTTTTTTTCAATTTCCAATAGTGCTTCACAATTATCATTGCCAATTTATATTAGCTATCGTACAATTAAGTAAAAGAAACGAGCGGTTTCGAGCCAGACCCTGACCTCTATTAAACTCTACTCCTCAAATCGCATTGCTTTACGAATGCGCAAGGGAACTGTTGGCCGGCGTCCACAGGAGAAATCCTTGGATAAAATATAAATCAATGTTCTTATGACAAGAAATAAATTCAAACACTGCAATGGAATAACGAAAAAAGAAAGTACTTAGATAATTCCACGATTTATTTTGAATGACTCGACTGGTTTCAACCTTTGCAGGTCACTCACTCCTGATCTACATCTACATCTATACGATACCCTGCAAGCCACCGCGTGGGTGTGTGGCAGGGGGTGAAGATCACCAGGCATGCACTACTAACATGCAAACTAGCAACTATATTGCCTCATGCAACTTGATTGTTAGTGTCTAAAGTATTTAAGGGGTTAATACATGCATCATGCCGATATTAATACTATTCCTTTTTTATGCATGATATGTAGTGCATGTTTGGTGAGAAATCACCCCCTGCCACACACCCTTGTGGTGGCTTGCAGGGTATTATGTAGATGTAGATGTAGATCATGCACTACAGAATACTCTAAAATATTTCCCCTACCTATCCCTTTGCTATGCTGCCTATTCTGTTCTCTTATAGTATAGGGTAAAAACGCCATTTTGAATCTATCAGTACGACAATCTATCTCTCTAATCTTATTTATCTGGTTGAATCTAGCATAATACGCTGGTGTTTTTAATATGTGCCTAACATCTTCAGTAAAGCTATCCGATTGAAATGTCTGCAATAGATTTAATCTGAACTTTAATCTGATAATGATTCCCACCCTTATTCTTGTATTGATTCTGAAACACTACTCAACCTATCGTAACACCTTTTAACGAACCTAGCTGCTCTACGCTGCACACTGTCTAGTTCTCTCATCAAACCTAATTCATTAGGATCCCAGACACTGGCTGCATACTCAAGGTGGGGCCTAACTAGTGAAAAGTAGCATCGCTCTTTTGTCTTCTCATCACATTTCCCAAGTACTCTTTTTATAAATCCTAGCTTACTCTTCGCTCGGCCGCATACTTCCCGGATGTGTCTACCCCAAGATAAATCTTTAGTGATTTTTACACCTAAATATCTTACGGTTTCAACGTTTTCGATCTTCGTGTTATTAATTCTATAGGATCGCTCTATCGAATTATTCCTCCTCCAAAAATTGATAGCTACACACTTTTTAAGATTAAGTTCTAACTGCCATTTGTCGCACCACTCTTGAATTGCATCTAAATCCTTGCTAAGTGATTTCGTGTCCTCTTCGTTTGATATACCCCTGTACACCACCGCATCGCCAGCAAAAAGTCTAAGGTTACTACTAACTACAGTACCCAAATCGTTTATGTATAAAAGAAATAGAAGCGGACCTACTACGCTACCCTGGGGAACTCCCGATGTGACTTCGATTGTGTCCGACATGATACCATCTATGACAACCCTCTGCTCTCGCCCACTTAAGAATTCTTTTACCCAACATACAAACTGATGATGACCTGCAAAGGTTGAAACCGGTCGAGTCATTCAAAATAAATCGTGGAATTAACTAAGTACTTTTTTTTCGTTATGTCTAAATTCCACCAGGTAAACTTGCCGACCATCGATTATACTGTAATTGAGCTTGAAGCAATAGAAGTTTGAGACCATATAACAATTTCCTGCACTATCAATTTATGAATATGATGGTTTTTTGGCTTGAAGAAAAAATGCTCTCTCACACCTTGGAAGAGTCAAAGAAATCGTAGCGTGAATGTTAGTGAAGAGTCTCTGAACGTTGGCATGCTACGGGTGAAGATTTTCAGTTGGTTACATGTCATCGAATTTTGTGCATTAAATGTAGATCCTTGGCATGAAAGTATTCATAGCGACTCCAATGGGGGCGTTTCCTCCGAACCGAAATCGCAATTTTGTACACGACATTGATAGATGGAAAGGAAAAAAGAATTTTAGTGAAAAAATTAATCTTCTAACCACAACCATTCACCCATAAACCAAAAATGTTAAATAAGCAAAAGGTGAAGCCCACCGAAAAATCTGCTTTGATAACATTGACGTCATTTTCCTTTCCTCCTAGACTGCTTTTAGGGGAAGGGAAGGGAGTGGAGGGGGGTTCTCGGAAGGTATGCTCGCACAGATGCTGTCGCAATCATTCCTACTGGCAGGGTCAGCTGTGTCCCCCCCATTTGCGATAAGGCAAAGTAGCTTCGCGGGCTCAGTTGTGATTAGACGAAGTCGACATACGTCAGCGGTTGCACCACGCCCACTTTTCCGAAAGGGTTAGAAATATCAGTATTTCAACGCTTATAACTCAAGAAATAAATGAAGGATCAAAAAACGGAAAAATACGGGTCTTTTTATTTTACAAACTCTATCAGATTCGGCAGTAAAAACAATATGGCAAAGGACCCCATTGTGCATCACGATGAAAGGCAGATAGACACTGTCCAGGGAAGAATCTGTTCCTCAAGGCGCAGCATTGAAAAATAACTTTCATATGTTTCGCATTTTTATACATTTTGTTTTATTTGCATCCGTTGTTGCACGCGGGTCCAACAACGTAGACACA
Organism: Platycnemis pennipes; assembly: GCA_933228895.1. NCBI lineage: Eukaryota > Metazoa > Arthropoda > Insecta > Odonata > Platycnemididae > Platycnemis > Platycnemis pennipes. Next base: position 133,383,929 of record OW121853.1, read on the forward strand.
TTGTATGAATTGAAAGGACAATTGGCTCGAAGCACAACTTTCCGCGAAAAGAGTTGGAAGGTACGCTTTCGAGTGCATCTCTGGAAATCGATAGCGACTTGGAATTGGCATGCCGCGCGCGCGCCCGCATGTGCACCAGACACCTTAGATTAGGTCTTCTTCCTCCTCCCTGCGGCTGTGAGCTCTCCTCCCGGGGGGGGGGGGGTGTCAGCCTGGCTCTTTCTCTTCCGCTGTCCCTTTGAGTGGGCCGGGAACTTAATCCCACAATTGGAGTTCCAGCGAGACGTCGGATCCACTAATCTAGAGCGGTTGGAAATCCCAAAATGAGAGATTAATGGCGCTGATACGGGAGTGTGCTGTCCCACAATAAAAGCAGACCCCCTCATCCCCCCACCCCCCTCCCCTCCGCCCCCTTAAACATCTCTCGTACACACCTCGCGTTCAACAGAATGGCCACCAGTGTCAGCCACATGGCTCAGGCCACGGACAAGATGTTGGGGTGGAAACCGCCTCTAACGCGGTGCCGTTTGCACGGTTGTTAGGGTGTAAGACAGTTGAAAAACAATTTCCCCTTCTTCTTTACTCTGAAAGTTTCGGTTAGAGACAAGAAACAATATATTAGATGAAGAATCAGCTCCTTAGAAACATATAGCTTTAACTCTCTTTTTACATAAACTAAAGCTCACAAACCTATGTACATCTACATGATACCCTGCAAGCCACCGCGAGGGTGTGTGGCAAAGGGTGAAGATCACCAAGCATGCACTACTAACATGCAAACAAGCAACTATAGGGTCTCATGCGACTAGAGTGTTAGTATCTATAGTATTTAAGGGATTAATAGATGCATCATGCACTACAAAATACTCTAAAATATTTCCCCTACCTATCCTTTTGCTATGCTGCCTATTCTGTTCTCTTATAGTAAGGAGGAAAATGCCATTTTGAATCTATCAGTATTACAATCTATCTCTCTAATCTTGTTTATCTGGTCGAATCTAGCATAATACGCTGGTGTTTTTAATATGTGCCTAACATCTTCAGTAAAGCTATCCGATTTGAAATTTCTCTAATAGATTTAATCTGTACTTTAACCAACGCTCTGATAATGATTCCCACCGTAATTCTTTTATTAATTCTGAAACACTACTCAACCTATCGTAACACCTTTTGACGAACCTTGCTGCTCTACGCTGCACAATGTCCAGTTCTCTGATCAATCCTAACTCATTCGGATCCCATACACTGGCTGCATACTCAAGGTGGGGCCTTACTAGTGAATAGTAACATCGTTCTTTTGTCTTCTCATTACATTTCCCAAGTACTTTTTTTATAAATCCTAGCTTTCTCTTCGCTCGGCCTCATATTTTCCGGGTGTGACTTCCCCACGATAATTGTGTGCATCACGATAGTTTTGTATAAAAGGATACGGTGGATACGAAAGGGAGCCAGAAGAACACATTTTTAACTTTTCAAGATGATCGTGGCATTGAGAATAGGAGTGACATCAATTTTGTTCCAACGAAAGCAGCCAGAGTAAAACCGCAGTCGAAGCGCTCAAAAACAATTCTCACATTCAACCTTTTGCATATAAACTATTGCCAGAATACAAAACAATAACAATTGGATTTAAAATACGTTGAAAATCCTCCATTTCCTGGGTATAATCTCCCACTTGACGATAAGCTTAATGGTTACAATAATGTTATTACCATTGAAGAGCTTGAACTGACGTTCGCAGCATCTAATGGCTTCTGCCGCCCAGAAATGTTTTCTGGCGGTGGTCCCTTATTCTCTTTCTCGCGTCAATTTACCCTGATAAGGGGAATCGTTTTTAAATTGCTCCTCATCGAGCAGCCACTGCTGTGTTCTGTGTACAAAAAATGCTTTTATCAGGAGACTTTCCGGTACTTGAACGGTAAAAGATAGTATGGTGGAGTTTTTGTGTTAGCAGATATTTATGGACGCTATAGAAATGGAAGTAAATTGATTGTCTTGACCTTCAATGGCAACCACGCATCTCACTTTTAACAGACCGCATAAAAACAAAAAAGAGGCGGGTCTAGTGTAAAAGAAGTTTTCGATCTTGTTGAAGAAATCATAGAGCGGCAGCATAACATGGAAAGATTGACATTAAATTTATGATTTACAGGAGAGTATGGTAGTAATTGCGTGACATGACAACTCATCTCACTTGTCAAACATGTCAACTCATTTTGTCGATTCATTAAAAAAAAAAGAAAGATAGATGGTTACATCCAGTTTCAGTTTTATCATGTGATTCCATTTACGAAACAGAGAAGTGCATTTCCATTGAATGAATATATGCGTACCTATATACTATTTAAAGTAAAAGAAATTATTAAAATGTTCCATTATTACGTCTTAAGGTGCGAATTACAGGCAATTTAGGATGGTCATTGTAGAATAATTGCCACTTGTTATTAGCTTGGGAATTCATAGCATTGAGTTATTTCACACGAGGATAGATTCATTGTATGATATAATTGCCATACAATCTTAATACCAAGAGCCACAATTATACTATCATTAACTCACCATGCAAACAAGCAACTATAGGGTCTCATGCAACTAGATTGTTGGTATCTATAGTATTTAAGGGGTTAATACATGCATCATGCACTACAAAATACTCTAAAATATTTCCCCTACCTATCCTTTTGCTATGCTGCCTATTCTGTTCTCTTATAGTACGGGGGAAAATGCCATTTTGAATCTATCGGTACAATCTATCTCTCTAATCTTGTTTCAATCTGTACTTTTACCTAAGCTCTGATAATGATTCCCACCCTAATTCTTGTATTAATTCTGATACACTACTCAACCTACCGTAACACCTTTTAACGAACCTAGCTGCTCTACGCTGCACACTGTCTAGTTCTCTGATCAAACCTAATTCATTCGGATCCCATACACTGCTGCATACTGAAGGTGGGGCCTAACTAGACAAAAGTAACATCTGCTCTTTTGTCTTCTCATCATATTTCGCAAATACTCTTTAATAAATCCTAGCTTTCTTTTCGCTGGGCCGCGTATTTCTAGGACGTGTCTTTCTTCATCTAATTATCTAACGTCATTTGTGAATAAATCAGCTTCGAATTCACTTAAATTGTTTGACCTCAATTTTAACCTGCGTTCTGATAGTAATTCCCATCATATTTCGTCCATTATTATCGTATCACTCAAAGGAAACTGCAAACTTTAAGCAACGTACTGCTTCCGTGGTGCACACTTTCGCTTTCAATTGTTACATGACAACTTCTAGTCTGATTACATGCCTTCACCTTTTTTGAGCGCTACATCTGTCAAGGAACCCAACGTGCAGGTGCAAATTTCCAATTTTAAAACTATTAATCTCTTACTATGACCAGGATTTGGTCTTATGCGTCACTGCGCTGCCGCACGCTGTGAAAATCATTCCAAACAGACCATCGACTAAGAACATTAATGGAGTCCATGACCACGCATTATGTTCACCAAACGATATATTTATTAAAGAATAGGCGCAGTGTCGCCTTTTAGAGCATAAGTTACAACGGTTTGTAAGGAAATACGACTTTAAGCAACTTAAAGATAAAGCATCACAAAATCCGCAAATCCCTACCACTAGGCCAATTTCCTTTTTTGCCTCCCACGCCCTCCACTTAATTGCTTTTGAGTATACATACAAGGTATTAGTTGTATTTCCGATATTCACACCCTGTCTAATAACGCATTGGAACCTGTGTTGTTTTAGTACCACCTAAAATGGAAATAATTCGGTGAACTCCAAAAGAACTTTATTCGGAAGTCATCTACATAATAACCTGCAATCCACCTCAAAGGTGTGTGGCACGGGGTGAATTCTCACCAAACATGCACTACATATCATGCATTTAAAAGGATTTGCATTAATATATTAGCCTGGACTGCAATATTTAAAAAGATAAAAATAGCAAACTACGCATGCAAAAACGTGCAGTTAGATGCGTTACCTTCAAGTCCTTACACCAACATGCAACTACCTATGCTATCCATTGCTACACTCGTATTGGATATATTTACCGCTATTCATATCCCTAATTGTACGAGGAAAAAACGACATTTTGAATCTGTCAGTTCGGCAATCAATTTATATAATTTTGTAATTATGGTTCAGTTCACTAAGTTGGGGTTCGCAAAATATTTCTAACATCATCACTGAAAATATGGTCTTGGAATTGATTTAGGAGATTAAGTCTAAATTTCAACCTGCGATCTGACAATGATTCCCAATTAAATTCATTTAATAGACTGGTTACGCTAATATAGTAATCGTACCGTCCCTTTACAAATCTTGCCGATCTTTGCTGCACACGTTCAAGTTCGTTATTTAGACTGATTTCGTAGGGATCCCATACACTGGCAGCATATTCCAAATGAGGTCTTACAAGGGAAAAGTAGTTGATTTCTCGTACATGTCCGGGGTTTCGACACCTTATGTAAACTTTATGGTAGAATATGACAATTAGTGTCGAAACCTCAGTCGTCCGAATGAAAATCTAGTGGAGTTGACCAAGTCATTTCCATTTTCCGTGATGGATAACTTCTTCCACATCACGCTTGACACTTCCACAGTGATAGTATCAATTGTTCGTGTGATTAGTAAAAGTTATTTATCATAATTAAAATTTAAGCTACTTTTCCATAGGTCTATACAACTATAGGGTTTACATAACTAAAGTGTTCTCCAAGGGTTCACACCGTGCATATCTGGTACAATTTTAAAGATAAATATCCGAGATAAACGTTACTTTATGTATCTGGAAGATTCATCCCGTTCGCCACTGAAATTCTCGTCCGACAGGTCTCTTCTTCTGCAGTGAAGCGAAGTCCTGTAGCGATAGCCCAAAGTAATTACGTTTCGTGATACTCTCCGGAATGAAACACCCGTGTGGGCCTGCTTTTTTTTCTTTTACCTGTCCGTTGATCTCTTTGCAACAGCTTATGTTTCAACTTTTTATGGAAAAAATAGTTTTGTTTTTTTCTGAGCCAACCTAGTTAACTTATAATTAAGTAATCAGAGCGTTCTTCTCTCCCCCGCGACTTTGGTACGAAGCTAATTAAGAGTGCATGATTTGCTACGTGGCTGAGTCTTTCTTTGTTGACTTAGCGGTGCGAAATGTTCTCATGGCTGGTGTCTGTTAATGGCGGCCTTCTACTCCTCCAAAATATTTAAAGGAGAGAGGAAGTTCAGTTTTTTACCCCTGATATCCCAGCGGTCTTTTAGAAACAGTGGTGACCATATGGTGATGTTTTATATCGAGTGCGTGACTATATCAAGAAAGCTACCAGCTTGGCATCAGCGGTACAAAGTAAATCCCGTTCGCTAATTAACGACGAGAGCATTTTTAGAGGTGTAGCAGAAAATGAGGACAAAACCCACAACGGTAAAGGTATCTGGTAAGATAAGTTGTAGGAATATATAGGCATTTATACTTTCATATAGGCATTTATACTTTGGCATACCTAATCATTTTTACATAATAAAAGTCTTATTCCGACATCACTATATCGGACTCATTGTCGCTCTGCGTATCAGCCAGGGCAAGAAGATTTTTAACTTCAGTTGCTAAGTTTACCTCAGTTTTCTTCAACACACCTGATACTGAAATTTATCGATCTGAGACTAACAGTGATGTCTGGAATAAATCTTCATTTGTTGCCAACCTAGTAAGTAAGCCAAGAAATAGTAAATATATGCCCACTAATGAGCGTAACGTAATAATTCAAAATTATAAAATTTCAAAATCCGCTGCAAAGACAGCCCTTAGTAATGCATTCGCCGAATTCAAAAGAGAAACACTTGGGGAACAATTGAAAGAAAATCCAAAAGTCTTCTGGTCGTACGTCAGGGAGGTGCAAGGCCATAAGTCTACCGTCCATTCACTAAAAAATGATAAGGGGGAAATGGCCACAAACACTCTTGACAAAGTTAACTTGCTAAATTCCTTCTTCCAAACCGTTTTTAACCCACTTTCCGGCGATCCAACTCTCGTGTTACCTGACCTCTTTCGGCGGCTTATGCAACCAATAGAAATTTCTTGCAATGGTATTGAAAAGTTACTCAAAGATACAAGTCCCAACAAATCTCCTGGCCCTGATCACATTCCCTCCCGCGTGTATAGAGAGTTAGCTTCCGAAATTTCTCCCTACCTTCAAATAGTATTTAATAAATCCCTCACTGAACACGTCGTACCGATGGACTGGAAAGTAGCCGATGTAACACCCATTTTTAAAAGTGGTGTTAAGGAGCAGCCATCTAATTACATACCTATATCCCTCACATCCATTTCATGCAAGTTCCTAGAACATATAATTGTCAGTGCAGTCATGGGGCACCTAGATAGCCAGAATTTGTTGTCCAACTTTCAGCATGGCTTCCGGAAGAGCAGATCATGTGAAACTCAAATTGCTCTCTTTTCCCAGGATATTTTAGTTACTGGCTAAAATAATATTCCAGTGGATGCTCTTTTTCTAGATTTCAAAAAAGCTTTTGACAAGGTGTCTCATAGAAAACTAATTTTGAAATTAAAATCTTATGGGCCAGACAATAAAATTTTATCTTGGATAAGTGATCGGGTTCAAAGGGTTGTTTTGGACGGTGTTACCTCACCGAAAATTGAAGTCACTTCGGGTGTCCCACAAGGTAGTTTGATAGGTCCACTCCTGTTCCTTCTGTACATTAATGATATCAGTAAGCTGGTAAAAAGTAAGCTTCGTCTATTTGCCGATGACGCAGTTGTGTACAGGGAAATTCTAAGCCCAAACGATAAGCAATATTTAAATGATGACCTACAAGCAATCGAAAATTGGTGTGATATATGGCAGTTAGAATTAAACCTTAAAAAATGTGCAGTAATGAATTTTTGGAAAAAGAATAGTTCTCCTCCTAGCACATACAAAATAATTAATAATGAAATAACAAACGTGGAATCCATCAAATATCTTGGAATAAGACTGACACATGATCTTTCCTGGGGTAAACATATACGTGAAATAATTGGTCAAGCTAATCGTAAACTGGGTTTCATTAAAAGAGTATTGGGTAAATTTGACGATCATGTACGAGAAATCAGCTACTTTTCCCTTGTTAGACCTCATTTGGAATATGTTGCCAGTGTATGGGATCCCTAAGGAATCGGTCTAAATAATGAACTTGAACGTGTGCAGCGAAGATCGGCAAGATTGGTAAAGGGACGATACGATAATTATATTAGCGTAACCAGTCTATTAAATGAATTGAAATGGGAATCATTGTCAGATCGCAGGTTGAAATTTAGACTTAATCTCTTAAACAAATTCCAAGGCAATATTTTCAGTGATGATGTTAAAAATATTTTACGAACCCCAACTTACTATTGCAGACTGGACCATAATCATAAAGTTAGAGAAATTGATTGCCGAACTGACCGATTCAAAATGTCCTTTTTCCCTCGCACAATTAGAGATACGAATAACGGTAAAAATGTCCTATCGGATAGTAGCAATGAATAGCATTGGTAGCTGCATGTTGGTATGAGTACTTAAAGCTAACCCTACTATCAGAATGTTTTTGCATGTTTGCTTTGCAATTTCTATCTTTTTTAAATAGTGTAGTTCTGACTACTATATTAATACTGTTCCTTTTTTATGCATGATATGTAGTGCATGTTTGGTGAGCAATCACCCCCTGCCACACACCCTTGTGGTGGATTGCAGTGTATTATGTAGATGTAGATGTAGACAATTCCCCGTGTGATACTCCCGGCATTACTCTTCTTATATCCCTATTATTTGCCTTTATGACTTCTTCTGAGAAGTGTCCAATTGGAATAAATGATTCCTTGTCAATGACTGCTAAGTGGATCATCTTATGCACAGGAGATGGCATGTAATAGCGTGCGTAGAGTCGGACATTCAGATCTGTTATTTGATTATTTTTGCAGCCGTTTCGAGGCCTTTGCTTCGATAGTCAATTGAAGCAGTTAGGGCTAACTCCGCTAGCAACGTGCTGACTCTAAGTTCTTCTTCTCTTTTCTCTTTCGCTTGACTACTCAAATAATTTTTTTGGCCGTCGCCCTATTTCAGCATACCCTTGCGAAAATGCAAAATATTATTTTATTACTAACCAATAAAATATGGACGCCTTATCAATTAATCGTAACTGTAATAATGGATACTCACCGTGCGTACTGGGAAGACACGCACATGAGGGAAGTTTAAACTCCAGCCATAACCAGATTTTGAACTTTTTCCTGAAAAATTTATCCACACGCGAGCTTTGTTCCCACTTTTCCAGATACTTGGGGAAAAAATTTCTGCATGCAGCGCATCAGAATGTTTTTGGCGGCAACATCTCCGTTTAGATTCAATTCAGAAATCAATTATTCCAGAACGTATTGTTTCTTTGAAGCTAAAGAATATCTATTTCGCTTCTTTAGTTTCTCGTTCAACTCAAGGTTCGTTATCTCTATGACATCCATTACATCTCTTAATACATAATCTTTTAGGGCTGAAACGAGAACGCTGAACAAAATATAAGAAAATGCTATGCCAACCTCAAAAGAAATCAATCAATAAAAATAAAATCAATAAAAAGTTCAAAACTGAGAATGATGAATTAAAATTGGAACAAGGAATGGGAATAAACTTATCTATTCTTTTCTGGCGTATATTGATGGTTAGGTGTCAGGCAGGAGAAGTGTTTCTTTCCTCTGAGCAGGACAAGCTTTCCTCTGCGCGCAGCAGATCAGAACACGCTTCTATGCAAGGCTTTGAGCATAAATGAGTCCTGGAACGCTTTCGAAGTGTCAATGCTTAAAACTACGGCAGGGTTCGTGAACCGTTATCCTCGTTCCGTAGTATTCCAAGAAATCTTAACGCACGTGCAGAAAAAGTTCTGCTTTGGTGGCCTGAGTGCAATCCTTCCCATCCTCAATGAAGAGCACGCTGCTGGGTTTTTTTGGTTTGAAGGCAATTAAAATTGTGCAACCGGAAGCTGCCCTTTTCAGTCAAAATATCTCTTTTGGGCGGCGAGGGAATAGCAAGGGTATTTTGAAACTTTTACTGCTCTGTGGAAGGCCTTGTCTTATTTCCAGAAGCGAGTGGTGGACAGGATGGTTCAGACGTAATAGAAATATTAAAATATAGGAATACAAAGCAACAATTAATTGCTGAGTAAACATCTGTAGCTTTTCGTTTGGATTATAATTCGTATCATGGTATAAAGGTATATGCTAGCACGTAAACCGACCCTCATTAAAAACAGAGATAGACCTCATTGATGAACTTCGGGTTTAGAGGAATATCCAATACGTGAAAAAGAATATAATTTAGCACAAAACAGTGCAAATTATGTATGAATATGACAAATCTGTAACATTCCACGAGAGTAATTATCGATAAAACCACTCTGGTCACTGCGCAGCAGCTCGGCCGCCGCCGCACAGTGGGACAGGATCGCTAAAATATGGCCAACAATGTAGAAATGAAGTTTCATTGTTGGGAATTTTTAGTATCTGGTTGGATAGAGGAATGTTTGATGAATCAGAAAACGGTACTGGTTAGTACATTGTTGCGCACCCGTTCGATTTACATGGACGAATAGTCAGTGCAACGCAAACAGCCATCGACACGCGAAGAACCGAACCAGCGAAGCGCTTATTTGTAAGAGACGATACCGTTCGCCAGAGACTCTGATATTCATTGTAAAAAATGTAAACAACGCTGAAAAGTAAGTACTGTCAAGATATGAAATACAAATAGTTCCATAAAATACGTTATTATTTTAAATTTGCTGTTTTCAAACTTGGAGTTCGGACAAATTTTAAAAAGACAATTTTTTATAAAGCATGCCAAACAAAGTATTGCCGGGAAGTGCCCGACGTTTAAATTTAGTTTACACTAAAGATAGTTATTTTCGCTAGTGTAGAATGCAAAAAAAACTTTTACATTTCATCCCATTCAAAAATTATGCGTAGGTAAAGAGAGCGCCGTTACCAATTTCGGGGGTATTTTTGAGCCTTGCAGCTGTCGAGCTTGGTGGTTAACGGAGACGCGGCATCATTAACGAGGTTGGACTAATCCAATTGAAGCCAACTGACACTTTTTGGTTACTGAGAACAAATCTGCTTCGACATAGTGCATAGACTACACACAGAGTGATCGAAGAACATGTTTCAAAAATATTAAAAAAATCGTTTTCGCCTGAAAATATTAAGCCAGCAATACCTAGGGTACTTACCGTAATTCAAGCAAAGTTGGAAAAGGCAAATTTTAACGAGCAGAAATTTCTCTACAATAACAAAGAGCGGTTACAAACTATTGTAATTTTATCTACCGGTGAAACCCACGAAAATAAGTCCCATTCCACTTGTCAGCGATAGGACGAAACGTCGACGAACTGAGCACATAAGATCAACATCCTGCTCGAATGGCTTATGCTACTCAAATGAGCCTCAGATCTGATGGTAGAATAATGTTGCAGCTGTAGAGATAAAGGATGTGGTCTTCGGCACGCCAACCAGAGCTCAAAAATATATACGGAGCATTACCTATTCGTCTCCTCTCGCCATTACCAGCGATCGTGCACTGCAGTTGATGTTGGATGCTCAACTGTCGAAAAACCAATACCAATTGGTCCGTAATGTCCTCTTGGAAGTTGGATGTGCAGCATTTCCCCCATACCATCACGTTTTAAAAGCAAAGGAGGCCTGTTACGGCAGTCGTTGTGGCCAGAACACTGCTGAGGTTCGATTGCAAGCGTTACTGAACCACACGGCCGAGCGCATTCTGAAATCTCAAGTAGAGGTGGTGGGACGTCCTACACCCGAATTGACTGAAATTATTACTTTGATTTGCAAGCGGGGCTACGATGGTACATCAGGTCAAAGTAGCTACAAACAGAAGATTGTCGATGAACAAGGACCTGGACAATTCATCAATCTTGTTCACTTCCCTGGTACCGCTCTGAGATTCCGACTCTAGATTCCACTGATATCACGACCAAAACGGCGACTATTATTTGGTTTAACCCTACCTCTAGTTCTCCCCGCTACTGTCGTCCTATAAGGCTTCAATTCATAAAAGAAACTGTATTAAATATGCTGCAGGAGAAGAAGTACATCAAAAACAAGTAACCATTCCAAGTAAACCTCCTAGTCGAGTGGAGGACTGCGTCAAACAAGAATAGAGTAACCAACCAAGAGTAGAGAAACCAATCCTAGGATTGTTGACCGATCATGATGAATATTTAACTTAACAAAAGAATTTCATTGAGCTGTATTTGTGACCACCAGTCAAAGCATCATGCACGACATATTCTTCTTTTACGTAAAAATATTTTCCATGATGAAATAAATCAATGCAACTTCATGTTTTAATAGCTTCAGAAATCAATGTAAAGTGGGTAAAATGTAATAATTTCGAACTATTTGATAAAGGTTTTATCATACTTGTTATATAGGACTTTTACTTTGACATTGCATTATTCTTAGTGGCATCGAGAACCACTGAAACCTGAATTTCATTTCGTCTGGTAAGTTATATTTGTCATGACCATCTAGTGGGTTTCCTTTTCCACGATTCATTACTATTGAAATTTACTGCGTAGATAACTTTGATTAATAGATTGCCGCACCACCTTTGAAAATCGCCATTTTTATGTTTACTCGATTGTTTAAACGATAACTCGAGTCACAATAGTGATAATGTCTATAATCAAAACTACGAAGCAAGCAGACTGGAAATACTAATGATTATATATCTCCGTATATAATAAATTGTTCAAATGAATTGCTTAAATCATTTATTACAAAAAGTTATAACCAGAGATGTGGAAGTAATAATATCAAATTGGGTTACCATTGATCTAAAATTTTAAGGAACGAATATTAGTATATTAGAAAAGTTTTAGTTGGCTTCATTAAATAGTTTAAATGATTGCTATGCTAAAAGTAATAATATCATATACTTATTCAGAAAAAATATCAAATTCAGATTTAGAGGCTCAAGAACCATCTAGATCTTCGATTGATGTTAATTAATTACTAAAAACAACAATTTCATAACATTTGGCCAGATTTTTTCGATTTCGAACCACTGTGCGCCGCCGCGGGCCGAAGATGCGGACCGGTGCGTTGTACCGATCAACTTAAAACCGTCTGGAGGTCAGATAAGCAAGTATAAGCAAGATTCTTTTTCTTCATCCTGTTTAATTGGCTTGCCTGCTCATTTCCATATGAAAATATCAGAGGAGCAAAGAGGAGCAAAGAGGAGCACAAAACAATAATGATGCATTTATTAAAAAATTACTAAATAATAGATAAATAGCTTAAAAACATTTATACGGTCAACCAAGTACTTAATTGGAACAAAATTACCAGATTTTTATTCTATGAGGTATCAAAATTCCGTGAAAAAATTAGTAAAGGACACTTATGTACTTAAAGCCTTCTACTATCAAGGTGAACTTCACAAAAATTGACAGATTCAACGCGACGGGCGTTTAACCCTTGATTTACTCAACTTTCACGAGTGATGCGAATTAATGAGTGCTATACAGAGACCCATTTAGTACCCTATTTTGTAGGCCATATCCTCTACAATACGAAAACACCATTTTAAGTTTCCTTGCAAAAAGTCGAAAAATTGACTTTTGGCCAGGTATTTCCGATTTCGGACCACTGTGCATCGGTGCCTAGGAAGCCTTTAGGGGAACTGAAGGGAGGTCTGTGGATTTCCCCTCCTCTCTTGCAACATACAATCCTCCCCTCCTTTCTTGGAATATCAATTCCTCAAGCTTCGTCACCCGAAATCCGACACGATGTTTGAAGTGAGGGGGGAGGTGATAGAAAACGGAAGACTGGGTCGCCTCTGTTCCCTGCTCGCCCAAGTAACCCCCCCCCCTTCATTCCCTCCCCTCACGGGTCACTATTGTTTTGAACACTAGTGACAACACCTAGCAAAAGCATTGACCGTATTGACGTATATTAGCAGACATCTCCGTCCGTAGCCTACCACACCCACACCTGATTCTTTCTCCGATATCACATTATGTGCTCTCTGATTCCAGCAGTGGAGTTGAGTATACTTAACATCCCTCCATCATTATTTTAAAAATTACAGTACAACAGGGTGTTATTTTCAATCGCAAACTCTATTATATAGTTTGCTATATGCAAGCACCTTATACCAGTAATCATGAAACACTTATGTGAAGTCCCCTTCTGGCACGTCGCATTGCAATTCAAAATTACCTTCACCAAGTTTTCACAACTTGTATAGTGCATATGATTGCATATCTGTCCAAAGTAAGAGGCCGTGAGAAGTTTTCTTCTCCTGCCAAGCCATGCCAATTGACACTTCCCCCACTGTAGAACTGTATCCTCGATTCCGAGAATTTCATCTGATTTTTGATGATCCCTTGTAAGAATATACTTTGCTCTTTCGTAGTCTGTGAAAGACATATTGTACCGTTCAGTATTTGGTCCATAATGAGAACGATCACTCTTCTCTTTAAAAAGTGATTTTCTGGCTCGGGGTTGACTCTGTTTCCTAGCGTAAGTTATTTTTGCCTTCAATTTCCGGTTCATTTCCGTTCTTTTGGCGAATAGCCCGGAACTTATACAGAACATATTTTTATGTGTTTTATGCAGCCAATTCCCGGAGTTGTAACGAATACCAGCACATCATCCTCGATATGATCTGCGCACAGCGACATTAATTCGCTTTCCACCGCTAATTTTTGCTACGATTGAATGAAATTGCTCCACTGGGTTTCTGTCTACATCGTGGATAAGACTCATACTGTGCCGACTCAAATTTTGAAATATCTCTTCCAATTTTGGGAAGAGTGAACTCGTTGTATAATCCTCACGGAGAATATTTCCATGCGCATTATCTCCGAAACAAAAGTAAGGAGCATATTTGGAGTGGTCTCCAAAAACGTGTTTCAGACTGTTGGAAATGTTTATTCCAGTATTTCCAAAAAGTTTTTGAATTTTATAGGATACACTTTAAATTATTAAACTTTTCTCACTTAATATGTTGATTACTGATTCATGATTGTGGTGGTAACAAGATATTGAATTGTTATCAATCTGCATTATCTACACTGCAGGCCACTTCAAGGGTGTGTGGCAGGGGGCGAACCTTCAGCAGGCATGCATTCTCAATCAGGGAGCAACTAGGGGATACTTACTACCATACAGGCATTTTAAAACAAACTACTTTTCGATGATGATGGGTTGCATAGTGGTCTGCGCAGTGGCCCGGAAAGTCAAAGATTAGTAGATCGATTCCCTGTCCAGGTGAATTTTTTCACATGGCAATTAATGTATATTCCTTTCGTTGACGGTATAATTTTTTCTATTGAATCAAAATTAATTTTTCCCCTGCCACACGCCCTTGTGGTGGCTTGCAGGGTATTATGTAGATGTAGATGTATTTCGTTCTCACACTCCTTACATGGAACCAAGCGGCACGATGCCACCATTCCGATCAAAGTATTTAGCATGCAGTTACGATACACGTGAAATGTTTGCTCAATGGCACTATTTATTCACTTATTTCCACCTACCTTGGCTATAATCTATTTTCTAATAATTTCTCCACTGCTTCAATGATCTCTTGACAGGCAAGCTACATAGATTTTTTTCCCTGTGGAGAGTAGCATTAATTACTGTTCAACCCGAAAGTTGGTTTTCGATAGGTGAGGGTATATCTCTCTACGTACTATGCCATCAGCAAGTGAAATTCACCAATCAGTGTACGGGGGGGCCAGTTCCTTTCCCTGGGCCCCCAGCGATCTCCTACGAAGTTCTGAGACACAGAAAATCGATTCTCGAGGAGGGGGTGTCCAGAAAGGCTCCTGCCCGGGATATGAACCCAAAACCAGTCCTTACACTACCTTGTGGGACACCCGAAGTGACTTTAGTTGCCGGTGAGGTAACACCACTATACACTAGGCCACCACGACCCAGTCATACCTCCCTAACATATCATCTGATTATTTAATATGCTATTTTTACATCTACATAATACCCTAAAAGCCACCACAAAGGTGTGTGGCAGGGGGTGAATTCTCACTAAACATGCACTACATATCATGCATTTAAAAGGATTAGTATTATAAAATCAGTCCAACCTGAAAAATTTAAAAAGATAAAAATAGTTAGGTAAGTATGCAAAAACTTGCTGTTATTTGGGTTGCCTTCAAGTCCTTACACTAACTTGTGGGACACCCGAAGTGACTTTAATTGCCGGTGAGGTGGCACCGTCCAAAACAACCCTTTGCACCCGATCATGCAGAAAATCATTCTTCCGTGATATAATGTTACTGTGTAACCCCTAAGATTTTAATTTAAGGATTAGTTTGCTATGAGACACCTTGTCAAAAGCTTTTTTGAAATCGAGAAATATAGCATCCACTGGAATATTATTTTCGCCAGAAACTAAAATATCGTGGGTAAAGAGAGCAAGTTGAGTTTCACATGATCTGCTCTTCCGGAAGCCATGCTGAACATTGGACACTAAACTCTGGCTATCTAGGTGCCCCATGACTGAACCGACAGTTATATGTTCCAGGACTTTGCATGAAATGGATGTGAGGCATATAGGCTATTTTAATAGCAAAGGCGAGTAGCTTAGATTCAAAACTAGACTTTCTTAGAAAGGCTATTCAGTAGTGATAATTTAGAGAGTAATTTGAAAGGTAGATAGGAAGACCTTGGCGTTACCATGCACCCTCACTCATTCTCCTGCCCGTGACGTCTTGCCCAGATCCTCGTTTTCCGCCCCATGTCCACTTGGCTTCTCTCAGCCGTCGCTGGCTGGTTCTTGGCGCTGTAGGCGTTGGGGACGGAACCAACCACGCTTGCGGTGCCACGGAAGCAAATGTACCCCCTCCCCAAGGTGATAGAATACTATTCCTTTTAACACCTTGCCCCCTCCCCTCTCGTGGTGGGCCGGAGAGCGAGGGATGGCCGAAAATCCAATTTCCTGGTCTTTTTCAGTCATGCAGCCTTCGAGTTCCTGCCGTCCCGTTCGTAGTTGATGAGGAGGTCGCATTCCTCTCCCTGTAGTTCCATCAATTTCAGTAATTTTATATGTTTCAAGCCTGAGATCTGTCTTTTAGGAGGATTATAGCAACTAGGGGACATTATTAGTGCATCAGGGGTTAATGCGGTCATACATAAGCTACATCACGAACTTATTACAGGGGTGGGAGAACCATTTACCCTCTGATTTTATTGCATTAAAACATTCGTGGCCTGCCATAAGAAGTTTAGATTAATAATGAGTACAATTTTTTTTGGAAAAATGAGACGAGAAAACTTGGAGTCAACATTTAAAATGAGATAAATGAAAGACGAAACTTCAGAAACTTCTAGCTACTCACTGTTAATTACTTTTACATTACAAAGTGTACAGTATGGCTATGCGAAACAATTCATTCACGTCCCGGAAAAAATCCCTACTTTCATTAACTATTGGATATAATCAGTAAACGGTTTGTCATAAATTTCACCGCCGTACGATTAAAGCCCCTGCCAATTATATTACTCGCTCCGTTCTGGTTGACGAAGGGAGAATACTCCAAAATGAAGAAATGTCTGTCCTTCGGAAACGATGATATTTGAAATTCAGTGATAGTCCTAAATTGGGTGGTTGATGGTTTTGTGTCAGACGGCGTAGCATGTACTAGTTGGCACCTAGTAGATGGCACCTGCATCTTTTCTTTGCTTAAGGAAGGGCAAATAGGACGAGAGGGGCTTCTTAAATTTGTGACTTCGTGAATAGCAATAACGAAATTTCACTAAAATATTTTTGTCTGCTATTGGCAAGTACTTCCAGGCCAGTTCCAGTCATGCCAGATCTTTGCGTTTTGGCTCCAAAAGCTTGGTTAAAAATCTCGTATCACCGGGTCAGGTTCTCCAGTTCTTCCTCCAACGTTTCGATGCGCGACTCGCCCGTCGTCTTGAGGGATCCAGGAATCCAAGTGCCGTTCCCTGAGAGACTTCACGACTGACCACGCCGGTCAAAGAACTGTATCAGTGAGCGTAGCCTTACCCTTAACAGTAGCGTCACATAAGAAATTGAGTGCTGACGTATGAATGTCTGCGTTGTCTAGTGTAAATGTGCGTTCGCGTGGATGAGATTGGTTTTGCTCCCAGTGAATCAAGTGATTAGGTTATGCTCTTATATTGGCGACTTGTCAATCTTTTTAATGAACTTGCGTTTAAGTTTACTTTCATTCACACCACCACATACTTATCTAAAGTCAGTACCGCACAGAGATTGTATTCAAATGGGCTGTGCGAGCAACGGCTCCCCGCTATGGCCCATTGACGTCAAGTTGGCCCAGTCTGAGGTTTCGGCGGCGTTCTTTTAATCTCGTCTCGATCGTCCGACCAATGTAGGACAGCCGCATTTAAAGGGTATGGCGTAGACTCCTGGTGTTTTGAGTGCATTGTGGGCTTTTGCTTTCACCAATTGATTTATCAGTTTTAACGATGGAAGGTGGATGGTTTCAATGTCAAATCTCCTAGGAATCCTGGGGATTTATAGACTGTATAGTGGAAATGAATGGTAGGATGGCCTTAGTTGTCTGGGTGGATTCGTCCTTCGGTGACGTCGTTCTTCGGGGTTCCGATGTCCTTTTCAGGGCTGTAGCTATAAGGCGTTCGTTGTAGCCATTCTGGAGGAAGGTCTTTATGACGTGGTTGTAGCTTCTTTGAGAAATTCTTCTTGTCGGCAATAGAAATGGCCCTGTGCACTGAGCCATAGAGGTAAAATTTGAACACAACACGACCTCCTCAATAAAATCGATGAAATGAGGTGGGTAGGCAGTTCAATGAATAAATGATCTTTCAGAACCATCTACATCTACATAATACCCTGCAAGCCACCATAAAGGTGTGTGGCAGGGGGTGAACTCTAACTAAACATGCACTACATATCATGCATAAAAAAGATTAGCACTTGTATGGGCACTATTCAAAACTACGCTATTTAAAAAAATATAAAAATAGCAAATCATTCATGCAAAAACATGCTGTTAGTTGGGTTAGCTTTAAGTCCTTATACCAACATGCAGCTACCAATGTTATCCATTGCTACACTCGTACTGGACATATTTACCGTTATTCATATCCCTAATAGTACGAGGAGAAAAGGACATTTTGAATCTGTCAGTTCGGCAATCAATTTCTCTAAATTTGAGATTGTGATCCAGTAAGTTGGGGTTTGCAAAATATTTTTAACATAATCACTGAAATAATGGTCTTGGAATTGATTTAAGAGATTACGTCCTAATTTCAACCTGCGATCTGACAATGATTCCCAATTTAATTCATTTAACAGACTGGTTACGCTAATAATACCGTCCCTTTACAAATCCGCCGACCTTCGCTGCACACGTTCAAGTTCGTCATTTAGATCGATACCGTAGGGATCCCATGCACTGGCAGCATATTCCAAACGAGGTCTTACAAGGGAGAAGTAGCCGATTGAACCTTAGAATCGAACTCGCAGTATCGTGCTTAATTTTCGAGAATAATCTCTTCGCAGGTTAACAGTGGTAAATACACTCCGTTAGGTAACTTTTCCAGAGTAAACCCCAGTGGAAAACGCTTCAGCCAGGGAGATAAGGTATTTTTGAAATTACGAACTGTCCGATTCCGGGAACTTCGCGCTGAAAATGGAAGAGTTTGCAACCCTAGACACAATGCACCCCCGATGCTACTCAAGAGACACCACAGCTTCACTCCTTTCTAAGTTAATTCTCCATTAACTCGTTTTCGTTAAGGAGTAACTTGAAAGTGTCATTAGAACCCACCTTTATTCCCTTAATCCTTCCTTCTCTGGCTAGATCTTTTTGCCGCAGTCGCCGCACCTTTTTCCGTGCCACCTTCAAACGTCCAGTTCCAGCAATTAAAGAGGGTCCACATTCGCTGCGAACTCTTTATTAGTTGTCTCCGGCGGTCAGGACTGACCTCGCCACCACTAATTCTCTGTTTTAAAATGGTACCTCAACCCATTAGTGCCCTGCCCTCACCACATGGCAGCCTGAAGGATTCAAAGATGGTCATTTTAAGTCTGTTGGAAATATAAATTCTATTCACAGACAGTGCAATGTTCATTGGTGAGCTATTTTGTCATTTAATAATTTTGGATTATTTTATTGGAGTCAAAATAAAACAGAAAGTTAATCACAGCATACGATAAGTTTGAGATGTTAATAATTATATGATTGCCTCCAGGTATTAATTTATACGGTGAAAGAAGGCTGAATATATAGTTACTATATTACTGAATTAAGTTCAAATATATTATCCATTTATCCACAAAATCCGAATTAAAACCATTATCCAAAGCTTGATGACAGATAATTGCTTTTTGGGGCAGAGAAATCTATTTATTTTCATATTCTGTAAATAAGGTCTACAGTTAAATGACCAATATGTTGTTCATGTATGTTACTTATTAATTACTTAAGTTTCGATATGATTTCATATATTTTTATTTTGCCTGTTTCCGCAATATCTGATGTCACATACTGACAACTGTCATACCTTGCGGGACCTTTCTGTTAACACATTCAACCCGGAATATTTCTAGTGTGCAATCATGAAAAACGGAAAGTTTTTTCCTCCACATTAACTTGGCCAGTCAATTAAATGTAATTATAAAATTAGTTAAAAACATTTTTGATTAACAAAACTCGAAAATTTATTAAAGACATGAGTTTGCGTCCTTCAGAGAAGTCTTCAGAGAGGTCTTCAGTGAGGTCATCATAGAGGTCATTAACAGACGCGAATGCGTGTCCTTCGGTGTCTTGGCAACGCACCTCGAACGCGCATTCGCGTCCGTCGGGTTGAACGCGTTTTCACAAATAAACTTTACAATTTTCACAAGGCATGCATAGCTATTGCCTATGGTATCTGAATGAACGGTGAAAACGCACCCGTCGATAAGTATACAACAGCGCGAACTGAACGGTAGTGAGATGAGTGCTAAAAATAATTACGTACGTATTTATGATTCATGCAAAAATTGTTTTCACGAGGAAAGTCATGTATGTGTAACTTGACTTACTAAGTATGTTGTTTTCATTTTATATTTAATTGTATGAAGCTTCTTTCCTGTCTGAAAATTATAAATGCGTTTTCTTTATTCAAGAATAGTCGGAATGGCAGAAGAGGCAGAATCCCACATCAAATAGTTTTCTCTTCCCCAACTTCTATTGCCTTCCTTCGCATCACTATTAACATAAAAAAATATTAGTTCCTTTTATCATCTCATAAAAGACCGTTTTAACCCTGCCTATTCCACTATTTTAAAGTATTCCTCCTTACATAGTATTTACATCTTTTGTGAATTGCACCATACGTTCAGTATTTGATGCCTCGGTGGCTTTCCTGCTATCGACACCTCGGAGAAAGAGGTAGCATTAGAGGATATCCCAGAATTCAATTCGGTTAGTTGAAGGATATGCTAAGAGGACTCACAAAAAGGAGAACCAAATACGCCCTCAAATGAAACCTGATCTTTTTAGTGAGTAGTTTTTATCCTCATGACTAATTATTTGCTTCGGTATAATTTCCGCGAGTAAGTGGAACCCCATGCTTTATATGCGCCATAGGTAGTAGAATCATTTCTGAAGTTATCAAAAGAAACGGTGGGAACAACTTATGAGAGAAAATTATACGGCTGAAAACATCTACATCCACACTAGCCCTGCAAGCCACCAAGATAGTGTGTGGCAGGGGGTGAAAATCACCAAGCATGCACTATTGGCACCCAACTAGGCCACCGCATGTGAACATGTTTGATGATAGGGTCAAATGAAGATGGTTAGCATCTGCATTGTAATAAAGGGATTATTGGTTATGATGCCATTTATCTAAATATTTTTATCTGTATTTACCCACCATGGATAGGTTAGTTAATGTTAATATATGCCTCAAACACCACAGACTACTCTAACAATAGTGAATCTACCTATCCCTTTGCTATGCAGCCTATCGTATTCTTTTATGGTACGCCGGAAAAATGGCATTGTGAATCTATTGTTAGGACAATGCAATAATTTCCAACATAATCCTGCTAGTAATTCTGATCATCACATTAGATTATAATGTAGAAAATATATTTATAAGAGGTATAAAAAATCATAGGCTTGGCATTTAACGGCAAGACAATATATACAGGTATGTATAATCATTTACTTCTCCGAGTCATTCTGCTGTCCTCGAATTTCCATTTTTGCAGCGATCGATCTTAAAAATTCCCACGGTGCAATTTATGAATCAGTTGAGCTTCACCTCTGAAATGCCTCGTTGGATGTAGTTTTCCGCTGAAACCCTGAGATCAGGGGGTCTTCTGCGCTGGCGCAGCGGGGAAGGGTCTGCAGGGGCCAGGGTACGGGAGACCCCGAATCACACTCTGTGGGGCGCTCCCTGAACGAAGGAAACGGCGTCACATCCACTCGCCCAACTCTCGACTTCGATTCATCGATTCATCGACAGTCTACCGCCAAAAATCACGGGATTACAGATTTAAGGTGCGTTTACACGTAGCGGTTCACTGCTATTGATAGCTAACAACTATTAAGCTCCACTCTCATGTGTAAATAGCAACTGCGATGCGAGTTCAGGTCGATACTGGACATATGTCGAAAAGTATCGATCCTACTTCGAGCTTTTAGCAAAGTTGAAGTCCGTCTACTTTTCAGCGGAAATGTATCCAACACAATCGCCAACGGAAAACAATACACGAGGTCTGATAACGGGAATTTGGATATAATAACAAGGATATCACTCCCCAAAGGAAAGATTCTAACCTTTAAAGAATTAAAACAAAATATAATCGTCAATGGAATTTGTTGCTTGAAGAATTTCATGAAAATTTAATCATCAATCACTATTGAAGTAAAACTGATTTTATTTGTTGTGGCAACGCCTAAATAGCGGCTTTAAGCTGCATAGAAGTTGGGGAAGACGCATCATAGGAGTAGCGATATAGATATATCGCGCATTTCGCAACTGTCACAGCAGTCAACTGCTACGTGTAAACTCTGCTTTACGGCCACAGAAAAAATATTATAAATTGAATAGCAAAGAATATGAAGGATTTTTTTTCAGTTGCATTGAGTTTGAAATGTACGCATTCATACTGAAAAAAGAAACGCTGTTCAGTTGAGCTATTACAAAACACACTCCGGAAGCTCTTACAATCGAATTGGACCATTTAGCAGAAGAATGCAATTCTCGCAATAAAGCATGGGGAAAAAATGTTTGGAATTTTTTTTTAATGCAGCCGGAGTGGAGTATATGGCTGAGCAAAGTTTATGCAATGTGAGTGGAAAACATTTCACAGATGTGTTAGGAGCAAAAATATCAGAGACCTCTTCTATGATGTCCTATGAATTGTCGCACATATAATAGCAGTAGATTATTAGTAGGGGGAGGTTAACGGCTACTGAAGTCATCTGCGCCTGAGAGGATAGGGGTGGTGGGTCACTTGGCAAGGGTGGGATATTTTGAGTCAAGGGCGGAAGGGCAAAGAGAGAAACCCGGCGTCGACATTAGCCTGTTCTTCACGACAGGCGCCAAGGGGACCACGGCTTAACGTCCCATTCGACGGACGGAGTATTGAACACAAAGAGCTCTCCACAATGCACTCAAGTAGGGACCGGTGTAACCTACGAATCGTGCGCCACTGCCGGGATGCAAACACGGGCTCTCGAGATGGAAGGACGGTGCAAATCCCCTTGTAATGAATTTTTGGAAAAAGAATATCTCTCCTTCTAGCACTTACAAAATAAGTAATAATGAATTGACAAGCGTGGAATCCGTTAAATATCTTGGAATAAGACTGACACATGATCTTTCCTGGGGTAAACACATACGTGAAATAATGGGTCAAGCGAATCGTAAACTGGGATTCGTCAAAAGAGCACTGGGTAAATGTGACGATAAAGTACGAGAAATCAGCTACTTTTCCCTTGTAAGACCTCATTTGGAATATGCTGCCAGTGTATGGGATCCCTACGAAATCGGTCTAAATAACGAACTTAAACGTGTGCAGCGAAGATCGGCAAGATTTGTAAAGGGCCGGTATGATAACCTTATTAGCGTAACCAGTCTATTGCATGAATTAAATTGGGAATCATTGTCAGATCGCAGGTTGAAATTTAGACTTAATCCCTTAAACAAATTCCAAGAACATATTTTCAGTGATGATGCTTAAAATATTTTGTGAACCCCAACTTACTATGACACACTGGACCATAATAATAAAATTAGAGAAATTGATTGCCAAACTGATAGATTCAAAACAAATTCAAAATGTCCTTTTTTCCTCGTACAATTAGGGATATGAACAACGGTAAATATATCCAATACGAGTAGCTGCATGTTGGTATAAGGACTTGGAGCTAACCCAACTAACAGAATGTTTTTGCATGTTTGCTTCGCTATTTTTATCTTTTTTAAATAGTGAATTTTAGAACAGCATATAAATAGGAATCCTTTTTCATGCATGATGTGTAGTGCATGCTTGGTGAGAATTCACCCCCTGCCACACACCTTTATGGCAGTTTGCAGGGCATTATGTAGATATAGATGTACACTAGCCACCCCACCAACTAAATCCCGTTAAACGATCAGTGCTCCGGCACGAAAGTGATTTTTAATGGATGGTGATATCTATGTGATGGACCGAAATTCAATAAAAGTGATCATAAAGGTCTTCACGGCTTTAAGGGAATCTCCACGTGGAATTCCTTCGTATTGGAAAGAATGAAAGAAAAGTTTTCCGCCTTCGACAGCGCCCTCGACATCATGACGACCCAAAATGAAGGTGAGGAAACAACATTAAAATAGAGTCAGCACTGTCAATGCTGTTCCGTGTGGACAGTTCCCTTCGGCTCTGCCTGAGGCTGCTGACGGAGGAGATGTCTGATGGCACCTCCCTTCTGGGGGTTAATTTACTGTCGGGCATGTGTAGCTCATGTGTGCAAGCGCTGTTCTATCGGAACAAATGGCCTCCGGAGAGCAGGGCTTCCCCCCCTTTTTTCCCAGGATGCACTTCGCCTCAGTCCATTAACTCCCCGCCGCCCCGCCTGCCCCATCCTCGAGAGCAGTCCATCAGTGTGGGCCCCGAGGGGGGAAGGGGCGAAAGAGGGCCCTCTTTCGCACTCCGCGCCCAAATGAGGATATTGGCCATTGCGAGCGTTGATGACCACTCTGGGGGGCGGCGGCGGTCGCCTCTCCCGCCCCCTCCCCCCCGCCCCAGTGCCGCCCCCTTCCCACCCTCCTCCTACGCCCCAGGGGCCGAGAGCGAGCATCCGGGATATTAACTCGGAGTAGTGGGGGGGGGGGGGGGGGGGGGGGGGGGGGGGGGGTGGACCCCGAAAACAAAACTCACGCGATTCCAGCTCGTGCTTCTGAGTCTCTTTTGTGGCGATACAAGCGTGAAAAAGCATTCCTGGCGTTTAATATGATCCGATATTGCCGGAATATTACGCGGCGTACAATCATAATTCGATTTAATTGGCATTATTTCGTGATTAAAAGTGTTAATGGGGTTAAATTTGTCTTTCCTAGCCTGCTTAGAACCGCTCCATGAGGTCCTAAGGTCGAGAGGGAAGTTACACGAATTTGAGAGTGTGCAGTAAGAAGGCAGGCCTTCACAGTCTAGTGTAATGTATAGCACGGTATAAACATTTGAAATCTCCTAAGTACTCTGCGTAGAGTTACAAGTTTGCATAGCGTGGAAAGAAACTGTAGAGTGGATAGAAGCCACTGAGTGAGTCTCCCGGGCTGTGGATAGTGGGTCGACCTCTAGATGTACATGTTATCTCTACATCTACATAATACCCTGCAAGCCACCATAAAGGTGTGTGGCAGGGGGTGAATTCTCACCAAACATGTACTACATATCATGCATTTAAAAGGATTAGTGTTAATATATTTGTCTGAACTGTAGTATTTAAAAAGATGAAAATAGCAAACCACGCAAGCAAAAACGTGCTGTTAGTTGGGTTACCTTCAAGTCCTTACACCAGCATGCAACTACCTATGCTATGGATTCAATCAGTCGTATTGGATGTATTTACCGTTATTCATATCCCTAATAGTTCGAGGAAAAAAGGACATTTTGAATCTGTCAGTTTGGCAATCAATTTCTCTAATTTTGTGATTATGGTCCAGTCTACCATAGTTAGTTGTGGTCGGCAAAATATTTTTAAAATCATAACTGAAAATATTGTCTTGGAATTTACTTAAGAGGTTAAGTCTAAATTTCAACCTGCGATCTGACAATGATTCCCATTTTAATTCATTTAATAGACTGGTTACGATAATAAGGTTATCGTACCGTCCCTTTACAAATCTTGCCGATCTTCACTGCACACGTTCAAGTTCGTTATTTAGACGGATTTCGTAGGGATCCCATACACTGGCGGCATATTCCAAATGAGGTCAATAGGACACACATTGGGAATTTCAAAATTGGAGTGCCAATTATATTAATCGGAAACATCAATCGGCCAACGTTATGCCATGGCTCACGATTAGTGGGTAAAAAATTGATCAACAATCTAATTGAGGCAACAATTCTGATTGGACCTCATAAAGGTGAAGACGCACTACTTCCACGAAGATGCCAATCATTTCGACCGACATAGCATTTGAGTTCAAAATGACTTCAATTTCCGATACGCCTTGCGTTCGCTATGACTGTCAATAAAGCGCAAGGACACTATTTGCAAGTGTGAAGTTTGAATTTAGAAAACGATTGCCCCTCTCATGGGCAATTTTGTATCGCACGCCCCAGAGTTGATCTGATCTCCAGAGTCTGATCCTCGTGTTTATATGCAGGAAACGGACAAATAAACAAATGTAGTCAATCCATTAGCTGTACAATAAAAAATGATTTTCTGCGAAAAATATCTTTTTACTTCGTTTCCTATAATTCCACAGCATAGCTACAGCAAGGCAAGTCAGGGCATTGAATTGAAGGATGTATTTTCTCGGTGAGTCTAGGTATGCTAGAGTACCTGTTATTTACTTTCCCATTAATTTCATACCAGACTGATCCACAGCGAAGCGTTGCTGGTTTAGCTAGTAATATACAGTAATATAACAGGGAAAAGTAAATCCGACGCCCGTGACGGACTTGCTTCCCCCGAGAGACGCTGCTGGTCTTTCGCCCCCTCCTCAGGGCGCCACCGCCGCACAGTCGGCTGACATCGAAAAAAGCTAGCCCAAATTCAAATCTCCCTTGTTTTTTAAACTAGAGCAATAAAAATTCCCACATCATCATGCTATTTAGGTCTCAAACTTAAATCCAACGATTCGAGTCTGTAGACTAGTCACGGACCATTATAAGACAAAATGGCGGAAATCATGAAATCCACTTCGCTAGCAATCATACGGTCAATTGAAATTTATTTTTCCTGAAGGAGAATATTTCAAACATCGAAAAACAACTATCATTCACTAGCGGATATCGATGTTGGACGCACACTGCTTACCTTATAGAGTATCGATCGGTACAAACATCGTTACCAAAAACTACCAAATGTAGTTACAAAATTAGCAATCAGAATATCTTTAAAATGTGAGCGATGGGTTGAATTGTGATTCCAATCGGAATATTAAGAAAGGAAGCGCTTTTAAGAATACTTCATCTATACAATTTATTAGCTTTTACCTCACAAAATATCTTCATCTGAGTCCGAGTCTACATCATCATTGTCCTCTGAATCTGTTGACCCCTTAAATCAGAAGAAGATTCCATGCCTCCTTGGACATTCTCCGTTTGTTTTTCAGTTAAAATTGGTGGATCCGAACTTAGTAGCAATCTTTGGAAAATATCCTAGTATTCTTCTTTCCAAGACATCTTCCTCGAGTGGTGCTCCCTGAACCTTCTGATGTCCTTTTGCCTGGATTCCAGAGATTCCTCCGAGAATCTTCCAGTATTTCCAGTGCTGCAAAAACATTTATCCATGAACTGCAGCAACAATATATTTATTGGAATCTATTCCCATCTTAATTTTTTTCGCACGCATATTGTAGCGCAGCTGACTTCTTTGTCTGACAGCCTGCTCCGCAACTGTCAGCATAATGTCATGTATTCCTTTGAGAGGAATTTTTCCAGGATTCATATTTTCCTTTATGTTGGTGTAATGAATCGAAACCAACATAAAAAACTTTTGATGATCAAGTAAAAGATAATTTTAAAATCTCTTTTATTATGCGACAAGATAACTTCGAGACCTGAGATCCAATGTTGCTCTGAAGCTCGCTCTTTTCGTTCTCAATCACTCTCCTGATAGATGCATAAGTAATTCCGTAACAACTCCTCGTTTCCGTGCAGATGAGCCGAAAACACTCGAGTTCTTCCACTCACAGCAGCAAAATAAGACTGAATCGCTCCGCAAAAACGAGTATGAGAAAAATTTACGAAACCAATGGGAAATGCACAATTTCAAAAAAACCTTCAAATTATTTTGGCGAACCCGGACATACACGTGCCTGAGAGAAACGAAGCTCTCGGGAACTTAATCAGATTTGATTGTGTAGGGGTTATAAACTAATTAGCGGCATCGTTAGAAAGATTTCGGAGTTTTAAGTGTCGTCTTATCATGAAAATTGCTGTTCAGAGAACTAAAACGGTGAGTGCGGGTGAGGGATCCTACTTGGGACAAAAGGCTGGGGGAAGAATCTCTCAGGGTCACGGAGGATTACCGCGGTCGTGGAACTTGAGTGCAGGTGAGGGATCTTACTGGAGACAAAACGCTGGAGGAACGTCTCAGAGTCGCGGAGGATCACCGCGGTATGACCACGCTCGCTCATGAGTATTGTGGCTTGTCCTTTTGGAAGGGTGAAGTAAAATGAAAGGATTCACTGAACACGAGAGACATGCTGCTGTTTCATACGCCTACTTCATGAGGCTGTTAAGTGTCCAGCCAGGAGCAGCGAAGATTCTTACCAAGGAGATTTGAGAACTCTCTCTCTTTCTCTAATATTTGTTCTCTATTCCTCGAGATTCTTACCGTACTAACATATTTTGGAAATATCATTGGTCTTAGGTCAAAAACAATGGAGAAAGAAATAAAATTCTGTGTACAGGTTAGTAGTAGGTAACTATAAAAAATAATCAAGTACCCGCCTCATAATACATATATAATCTTAAATGGCGCGGAGACAAGTTGGGGCAAGGTTTTTTTTTGTAAACACGTAGTAGAGATGCTGTACTTTATGTGGCATATACCTGTATATCTCAGTGTCCTTATTTGTCGTTCCTAAAGTTTTCGTTAACATCATATGAAAATCAGGTAAAAAACGGGGCATTTTAATTGTTTAATAATTATCAACAAAAATTAATTTAAAAACTAAAACGACCACGTACTGTCTTTTAAAAAGGTGCTTTTTTATCATTAATACTTTTAAAATAAACATACTTGCTTTCAGGGGGCCATACGAGCAAAGAGAAGACAAGAGATTTCGCGAAAAAACTGATTCGTAGTATTTTGACAATTTTTTGTCGACTTTAACGGGCTCTGATGATCTAAATAAAAGACTGAATAATTAAAGCACTTTTGATTCTTTGTAGCGTGCACGTTGCAAACTCAAACTGTCACACTGCCGGGTCTCAATTTAGAAGTCAAATTTTGAATTTTGGTACACTTTTTCGATTTCAGCCCACTGTGCGCCGGGACGCTCTTGTTCACACTCGGTCCTCATGATGCGTCAGAGTCATTCTCCCCCCCTTTACATCCCCCCTTTACATCCCCCCCTTTACATCCACCCCCTCCCCCTTCATGACGCGTCAGAGTCACTCTCGCACCAAGCAAGCGAAGACGAGAAAATGGATATTTATGGCCGCAGCAGGCGGAGGTTATTGGGGTGGGCTCAGTTGGGGGGCTGGTAGCCGGAGATATTTTCTTGTGGGCGGCGCGGGAGTTTCCCCAAAGACCAACCCAATGTTACGCGTCGAAGTATACACTTTCATCTCGTGTGTGGATTATATGTGCTGAACATTGCTTTGTACTCCTCTTTTGTGTATGGGAACATTTGGAATGCATTTCATTCATTTGCAATTTCGGCCGATGAAAGTGAAGGCTCTTTTTAAATGGCAATAACGGAACGTTAATGTATTTTTTGTCATTTACGCCAACAGAACAGATCCATTTGACTCAGTGTTTTTAAAGTGCATGATTTCTGTGCAGGATTGTTTACCAAAACCGTCTAGTTTTCATCTATTGCCCTGGTTACCAATAATAAAATGGTTGTAGTGGAACGCTTCACTCTTTTTTCCGTTTTTCATTAAAAAATGATCCTCTTTTGGTGATATGTTGCAGATGATATCAATCATGCTTATAAGAAAAAAACCTAGTAGAGTCCACGTGAGTGGACATAAGGAAGTATTTTCTCGTGACAGCTGTAATCCATAGTCTTAAAACGCACAAATTATTCCTCTATTGCGAGACATTGCCCTACAATTCGTATTTCGTCCGCGGGAAAAGTGTTCATCAAATACAAGCATTGACCTTTCCATAATAGGGGTCATTTTGATTATGTCGGCTATTTTAAAGTGAAATTAATTAAACACGTAGATTTGGTCCTGATCTCGTCTCTCAAGTTGAAATTACGGGTATTGATGATTTCATTCGCCTATCAACATCATGTCAATTTTTGTTAATGAAGGTTGCGAAGTGACTTCGCCCTTGAAGATGATATCAGGGTCGGCTACCGAAACGACCCGGTGCCAAGCCCAAGAAAACTTCATCAGCATCATCCACAATTTTCCACCAATTAAGGCTCCACTAATCACGAAATAACTCCGGTCTTGCACTTAGTCTACTTGAAGTAATCGAGCTGTTTTGGAATGACGCCGTTTCCCCGGCCAAGTTTTCCTCGGTGTTGGCCATAGTTTGAATGACTGCAGTCTCCGTCGTGCTGCCTGTTGTGCACTGACCTCGATGCTTTTCCCCGGCATACCACATCTAGTAGGGTGTGGTACGTCCAACCACGGCTCTCGGGAAGGAAAAGTAAAATTGCAACATTTATATAGGGGTCATTCCATGTCAATTCGATCAACAAATCGGCAAAAATAATCCTTAGGGAAAACAATTTTGACCAAGATTGGCAAAACGTAATCATTTGATAGGAAAATTAAAACTCCAAAGCCGTTATGCAAAACATGCAACCGTTTACGAGAAATTGCAACGTTGCAAAATTAGAATTTTGCAAAAGTGACTACACATTTTACGGTATGCCTCCGAGACTATTGAAGCTACAGTCGTGTATAAGGGCTTATTTTAAAGGTATTGAATTGCACAAACATAATTTGGGATTAAATGACAAAATATGACCAATTTTAAAATGTTATAACAATTTATAATTTTCAAGTCTATTTTTGACGATGTACTTTTTATCCTCAATTTTGCTCATAATTCCATATGTTGTATGTAGAACCCTCCTCTACAAATTATAAAAGTTTGCTACAGGTAATGTTTCATTTAAGAAAGAAAAAAAATATTTTTGAGTGTAAGCGTAACGGCCGCCAGAGTCAGACTTGACTGCGGTCGACCGTATCGATACTCTGTCGTCCTCAGATCTCAGCATATGTCAGCATCTGTCAGCTCAACTAGTGCTTCAACTAATTACGATACGAAAGGCATGACCTTTAAAAATGAAATTTCTAGATCAGAGTTGTCAAATGATATTCTTTTTTTAGAGCAAAGGTTGAATATAAAAATAAATATAGGAATATAACCCCTTTATTCTTAGCTCTCTTTTAGTTTCTAATTGTAGATTATTTAGGATTTTAGAGTTTACGACTTGAGATCAGTTATTAGGTACTTTTGCCGCATGATAGAGAAAGAAACCCAAGATTTTGCATTCCATCTTGAGAGATAAGAAACCCGACAGCGCTGGCAGATCTTTAGAAAAAGTTCCAAACCTCACTGGGTGGTCGTTAATTCAGGGCATGAGATGGAACGTTGTTAGACTTTGGCACCTTCAATTGAAAGAAGGGCTATGGCAATGAAACACTCAGATATTTATCAATCCAACCATTTCTACTCTATTCTCAAAAGTCATTTCTACTTTCAGGTTCTATAAGTACTATTAACAGGAAAATTATCATTCACAGTGGTATTGATTCCTCAGAATTAATACAACTGTAGAGTCCATTTTAAATGTGTCCAATGGATTGCTATTCACTGATATTTACATTGGGGTTACACTCAACTCAATAATAAATTTTCCTCTCAGTTAAAAATAGCAAGGAAAGCATCAATAGGAATAAATGAGTGCTTCCAGAAATAGTCAACGCTTTTTCCAAGACCTTTATGATTATCTTCCAGAATTTAGAGAAATCTTGCGCAATTAGAAGCATATCATGAATATTTCATAATATGCTAGAGTATTGTAAAATATCCTAAAAAGTTATAAACAATGTTCTACCACATGGAAATACACAAATATTTGTGCCACGTGAATTCGGAGCATTCGGAGAGGATAAAGATGTCTTGGATGATGCGAAGACAGGTGGGAAATATGAAGAGAGAAAGGCCAGAACGAATTCGGTGCAAGTGAGAACACTTCATAAAAGCCTACCCCATTCAAAAGGAAACTATCAAACTAGTGGTTAAAAAAGAAAACGAGGAAAATTTGCAAACCCTACAGTGTCACTTCTAATGGGAAAAATTCAGTAAAAATGAGTAAAATCAGCTGCACCTGAAAAGTGTGCAAAGTGGGTGAAATTTTCTCAGTTGACCTTGAAGCAGTAAGTGCCCCTACGGGAATTAGTGCTTTTCTCCTACACTAGGAAGTCCCATACGGAGACATGACAATATAGACGGAAATACACTTGCGATTTGGTGGGATGCACAGAGTCTTGCTGACTTCCTTGCCCTAATGATGCAGTGACCTACTAAAGTGTACGAATTTCATTTTGAGAAGAAATTTCAACGCAAATTCCCATAGTTTTCGAATCCCCAAGCTTACTGATGGAGGTTACTTAACCTACTTCATGAAGAAACAGCAAGAACATTGTAATGGCCCAAATAGTCGGCCAATTTTTTCAATTTATCATAAAGCAAAACTTTGCTTATGACAAAAAAGTTATTTTCTTCATAGAATTAGTATAATATCTTTTAAGTCGGATGAACTTTAAAAATCCTGAGTTTCGTATGGATACGCAGGAAAATATAGTCTGCTGCAATGGAGTTCGTGGAATTTATAACAGGACTAGTTTCTTCTGAGAATTTTTGCTTTGAAGTATTCATAATAATTACTATCCAAAAAATGTTTGTTAGAAAATCATGCTGCACAGCTTAGTTGTGACATCGGTTGGTTATTTGTGATATCGTTGGAAAGCAATATTATAATGACTATTGGATCCAGTTAACGTATTATTGTAAGGTCCGCCTGAAATTTAATTCTTACATGTCCTACAACACGTAAAATGCAATGTGCTTAAAACCAGCGACACACCAGGTAGTTGAACCGCACCAGAAATGAAATACCATCGACTCAACTTCGTCGTAGGATCTCTTAGCCATTTTTAAAAATTAGTTGCTTCTTGACTTGGGGAATGATTATGAAAACATCGGAAGAGGTTCGCTTAAGTAACCAAGGAGTCACGTGGTGCGAACAGGATGGGTTCGCAAACACGTTGAGTTCGAATCACTCTTTGCAATCTCACTCGTTGTTTACGATGGAGTTTTTCTCATCCAGGGTCCTATACTCGAGGCGGAATAGGAAAACGAAAATGAAAACGCGAAGTGTGGTTATAACGGGCGACTCACCAAATTTGTAAAACATTTGTGTTTCTGCGTACGACTTGATTTCTCGGTTACATATTCGGAAAAATCCCGACGATTTTCAACACAACCCTCGTAGCTAAGGAGCAAGTATTTCAATAGTAATAACTCAGTACTGTACATTTTACTGTATATTAAACTCAATATTATTAAAGTTATCTCACTTTAATCTACATCTACACGATACCCTGCAAGCCACCGCGAGGGTGTGTGGCAGGGGGTGAAGATCACTAAGCATGCACTACTAACATGCAAACTAGCAACTAGCTGGATAGGTTTGAACCTGATTTCTCATAGTTGATGTTAAGTGCATTTTTTACTGCGCTTGAAAGAGCTGAATATTTCTAGCAGGCATGAAATTCATCAGCTGGTGTTGAGCGAGGCATAACTTGAAGCGTTTGCCCGAAGTCACCGGTTAGTAACACCTATGCTCCACCAAATGGAACCTCATTATTTCGCTAGTCTTTCAATGCATGTTTTAATTCTTCTCATGACTTCTTTTGAGCCATTGTACACTCAACCCAAACAATGATTTTGCATGCCTGATAAACTGTTCCAATTCCTGATGTTTTTTAAGTGTTACATGTTTGCTTTTCTGTGAATTGTATAACTGTGAAGTGCATTGCATGTTTAGTGACAGTTAAAGAGCTGAATGCTCTCTGTCCTCCCTCCTTCCATTAACGTGGCAGCAATGCCTGAAAAAGCAAGAGCCATATGAACGTTATGGCCATATGAACGGATTTTAGCAAAAGAATCAAGTAAATTAAGAACGTTTTTCCAGTTCCACCTGGAGGGTCAAAAAAGTTTTTACTATAAAAACGCGCGGGTATTTGAATGCAACGTTGTGTCAACATTTCAAGTCAATCGACCGACTACTTTTCGAGTTTTGCGAGCACAAACATACGCTGGCTGAATTTTAAAGCATAAAGGTTTTCTGCATATTACTATTCAGTAAGATTTCACGCTTTCCCGGCGAATTGCATTGTTGAACTATTCTCAGGTAGCGTTGCACTCACTCGCCCGGTGTAGAGCCCGAGAAGAGTTCATCACATTTTACTATTTTTCACTCAGCGGATGAAAAATAATACAAAAATAATCATCACGCTGTGAGTGTCCAAAGAGGGACGCTTATTTCCAGCATAAAGTAAGACGTCATCTCCAGAATTTACAGAGATTGAGCGATACGACTTCGGATCTACATAACATCTACACGATACCCTGCAAGCCACCGCGAGGGTGTGTGGCAGGAGGCGAAGATCACCAAGCATCAAACTAGCAATTATATTGTCTCATGCAACTTGATTGTTAGTATCTATAATGTTTAAGGGGTTAATACATGCATCATGCACTACAGACTACTCTCAAATATTTTCCCTACCTATCCCTTTGCTACGCTGCCTATTCTCTTCTCTTATAGTACGGGGGAAAAATGCCGTTTTGAATCTATCGGTACGACAATCTATCTCTCTAATCATATTTATCTGGTCGAATGTAGCATAATACGCTGGTTTTTTTAACATGTGCCTAACATCTTCAGTAAAACTATCCGATTGAAATTTCTCTAACAGATTTAATCTGTACTTTAACCTACGCTCTGATAATGATTGCCGGCCTAATTCTTTTATTAATTCTGAAACGCTACTCAACCTATCGTAACACCTTTTGACGAACCTAGCTGCTCTACGCTGCACACTTTCTAGTTCTCTGATTAAACGTAATTCATTAGGATCCCATACACTGGGTACATATGGGTGGGGCCTAACTAGTGAAAAGTAACATCGCTTAAAATGACATTCTGGTAATTCCTTAGGAAGACAACATTTTTCATCTTCGGCAAAAGCACAGGACAATAACAAAACCATCTGCCGCTGGGCGAGCTGTTGCGTGATGAAGAATGGCAGTCCTCTTTCACCGTGAGATGTCAGTTAAGTGAGGTAGGCTGGACTCACCGAGGAGCAGGAGCAGGGCCGAGAACCCCGGGCTGAAGCGGTGCATGATGGGAGGGCCGGGGTTCGATGCCGGACACTCGCTGACGCTCACCCACTCATCTCGAAACAATCGAAGCGCCAGGTTTCCCCCGAAGAGAAGTTCCCCTGCATCTCGCCGCTACCGGAAGATCATCGAGGCGTTGCTGCGAAGGGACTCAGGATTCGCCCGTTCTGCTGGTCAACCCGTGTCGGTTGAAGAACGCCAGTGCACGAACACCCCCGCTGGGAGAGGAGGCCTCTTTCGCGGGGGCGGAGGGGGCCTCTCAACTCGGGGGGGTTACGTCACCGGCGATTATGACGGATGCGTTCGTTACCGAGGGTCCGGCGGCGCAACATGTGCCTTGGTGCTGAGGGTTAGGGATCGATCTGCATAGAACTGCAGAGGACGAGATTCCGTCGTTGAAATGCAACTCCTCCTCCTCCCTGGAGTCTCCTCTTTGTCTCTGCTCCTACTTCCTAGAATGCGACTTAGTCCGCTCTCCCTCCAGAAATCACCTCAGCATTAGAATGCACTCCATGTACAATTTTAACTGTTCAACCGCAATGCTACACCACATGCAGTTTCATAGCAGTGCTCTCAAGAAGTAGAAAATGAACGCCAAAAGAAATAAGGGGTCGTAATAGTAGCTGTACAAACAGACAGGCGGGACGGGATCAACGTAAGATAAATTAATTTTTCACCATTCAGCTATTCAAAGTGTCCATCAACGAGCGCAATGGCAGTTCACATTTTATAAGTTATTGTACAGTTTCTACGCAGTATTTACTGGAGTAAAAAAACTCCTTGAAAATTATGTGAACGCTTCAGAACGCCCTCAGCGAGAGGAGTTGGTCCCGCACCTGTCTTTTCTGATCGGCAGCGCCACACCAATGCACCCGACAGGGCCCCGGGCACATCCAGGCGCGGTCCCCCCCCCCGCGCCTCGGAAGCGCGGCCCGCGCGACAGGGCGGGCAGTCGGGGAGAAATTCGGGCGGTGTGAAAGTGGAGTGGGCCTCAGGCGTATCCCTGCGGAACCACCACAGCTGGGAGAGCGACGGGTGTTGCCGTGTGGCCTTTTGACCCCGCCGGAGATGAGCTCTGTCGAGGGCGGACTGCTTGCTGCTCAGGGGTGGGCGAGATGTATCCTGGGATCTTCGCGTTCGGCAGGGGGAGGGGGGGGGAGCGCTGGAAGACGTCGGCACACTCGCCGGCCGAGTGTGGCTGCGCGCAACAGTCGCTCGCCGAGGGACAGGCGCCCCCTGCGAGTGGTGTGCTTGGCGCCACTTTCGGATCGGCGCCAGTGCGGGAAGGCTTTGGATTTCCTGGTGCGTGCGCGTTGCTGGTTTGTGGTGCGTGTGCGGGCAGGAGGGGGGAGGAAGGGGATGCGATGCACGCTTGCGTACAACGGAGGTGGCTCCCGGGATCGCCTCTCCCCCAGCCGACTCCCCTGACCTCTAGCGGTGGTCTGCGCAACTGTATCGCGTCGCTCAAAAGAGGAGAGTTGGTGGGTGATCCACTGGGAGGCGCCAAATACGACCTCTCCTCTCCAACAAGACCTCGCCTTTGTGGGGAGTGTTGGAGACGATAACCGTGTAAGGACCTAGGGGAGGAATTCAGCTCCATTACAAGAAAGGATGCGGGTGTGCGAAAAAATGATTCGTCGTTTTTTCGTATAATTTTCAGAGAGGCAGAGTAGAGGAGTAGTAATTTTTCCCGATAAATAGGCCGTAAAAAAATAGGATATCTCCAGTTCCAGTATGAATATCTTTAGCATGAAACTTCCAGGCACTCCGTTCGAGGAGGGGTATAAAATGTTAAAGTATCTAAGGAATAACAGCTTGTGTCAATCATGTGTATATTTTCAATCAGGTAGTTCACCCAGCTTTTGCCGACTCTCGCACCTTCTTCTCCACACATTTCAACTACCGATTTGTATCCGATCCCACATAGATTTCCTAACTTTTAATGCACATGCATCATCTTCATCATTCCTATCTAACGCAAACATTATGAGTGACTTTGGCATCTTTGTGGCTGCAATCGTTCACTCCTGAGAGAGACTGAGTTACTTGAGTATAGTCTCCATAACCGCGCCTAGAAAAAATCCTCTCCTCCAAGTACGTTTGCCTTTCTAGTTTTAGTTTCCTGCCTCTATCTTCCGGAAGCCTATGGCGATTTGCTTTGGTTACTTTTTCCTGTAAAAGAAAGAGAATTGTAAAGATCCCCACCATCCAAATTTCATTACTATAAATGTATTATTAATATTGGAAAATCAGATTGCAACACGGTTACGTGATCATTACGGCTCCACACAAGGTGATTTATTTCACATGAGATATAACTGCAC
This sequence comes from Platycnemis pennipes, assembly GCA_933228895.1. Classification (NCBI taxonomy): domain Eukaryota; kingdom Metazoa; phylum Arthropoda; class Insecta; order Odonata; family Platycnemididae; genus Platycnemis; species Platycnemis pennipes. Next base: position 133,421,111 of record OW121853.1, read on the forward strand.
ATACATTAAGGAACTACACCAGGAATAAGGTGGTAGCAATGTGTATTTGATGATCTATTCTGTCTGAATGAAACAATGATGTGTATAATGCATGCTTTTATATTTTCCTTATTATTTCCTTGCGTTTCTGGTGATCAAGGGAAACTATAGTGTGCCTCCCGCAAGGTATTCATAATAATATCCTATAAAATATTATAAATGGAATGTAGTGAATGCGTAGTTTTCAAAACTCTACCCCTGCCACACATTGGATTTCAGGTTAGTCAATATATGTACAGTAACCGGAATTAGTTACAACATGAGCTGCTTTACCTCTGGTTACACATGAGCGAGGTAAACAAAGGAGCTCACTCCCAGATCTGTTTCCAAATACACACACATATGGACCTCCCATTAAAGCTTTCCCCCCTCCCAGATTTCATTCACATGTGTACAGAAATTTATATTTTTCTCACAAAAATGCATTTATCAATTCCTTATATTCACTGAAAATATTGTTACCACTTCTAAAATGTATAACTTATACATGACATTTAATTCTGTCTGCTGATCCAGTTTCCATTTATCTGATATTGAATTGGTCTACGAAACATAATAAAAGATAATCCTTTCAAAGTTTTCATTAATATAGGCATCAAATGACACATGTGTGAGCCTTGCGCATTCTCTCTTCTTATTTTATTGCTTACGCGTGTTTGGTGTACTATAATGGTGTACTAGAAAGTGTGTGTGGATTATAATGAACCACTTTTATTAAATTTCATACTTCCCACTGTTTAGAAGATACTACACTTTGATGCTGAGCATGATTAAATCATTCTTCAATGCATTAGCAATTTAATGATCATGCATGAATTCCTGATAATAACGGTATCAACTTCGCGAGACCTTTAAACGGCGTAATTTAAATAAAATAATGCGTCTTCAAACCGAGGGTTTGTTTTTCTTGGTAAGCTTGGGACATTTCGTAAGCCCACGAGCCAGGTGCAGTAAAATCCCCACGTTTCTAGGAATTGGGGCAGAATGATCTTTGTTCCTGCCGTTTCTTCGTAAGATCTAATGTGCGTTGATTTGCTAAGCTTGGGTTTATCTGTCCATGCTAATCACATCCTTTTACACATTTCAACCCGGAGAGAAAGGCCTCTTCTCACCACCCAGATGCTAAATCCCCTGAACCACAACACTTATACACCTTACTTGAAAAATGTGAAATAATAGGAGTCATTCCTGGCTGCTCCGGCCTAATAACTATTTCGTTTACTGAGCAAAAAAAACAAATTGTCTTTGAATTTGGAGATAACCGATTTGAATTTTTCTCAGATATTATCACGGATATATTTCGGATCCTTTAAATTCGTGAAAACGTTTAAAAAAAATGAATATTAAAGTATGAGATTTAATGGAAAATGTAAGAAATGAAACACCACAACCACGTACATCTATTGCAAAGCTCTTACTTTAGGAAGACGCTAAACAATGATTTTCTTATGACGCAAAAACACTAGGTTTCTAGGTACAGGTAATAAAGTAATCGTTTCCTTGAAGGTACCACGGATGTGATGATGGATGAGGAGATAAAGAAGGAAATCATTGCTTCTTTTCAAAATGGAGGCATTTGTATTCAAACCCCAGATATATTCCATTTCTTGGTCAAGAAGGAAATTCTTCTATTACTCCGTTGAAATACCATAATGTCTCGAAGTAAATTTTCTAAATAAAAGGACTTGAGTTCACACACCATTTGATAGGTCCTGAATCTGTCACCCCCATCAATGTATTCATATAAAATGCTACGTGGGGTCAAAAACAATAGAAATGCAATACTCCTAACTGCATTTGTACTTGGATTTGATCTGAGCACTGAGCTACTGACCGAAGGGTCCCGGGTTCAAATCCTGGCCCTTTCTGGACACCCCCATCTAAAATCCTTGCGATTCGATTTTCTGCGTGTCAGAACTACGTAGGAAATCGCAGGTGGCCCAGGGAAAGGAACTGGCCCCCCTACCCTGAATGTGTGTGAATTTCACACGCCATTGGCTTAGGGTGAGCTCTACTCTCACCTATCCAAGACCAACCTTCGGGTTGAATCACTTGAGTGAGAGTTGGACTTCATGATTAAGTTGATGTACTCTTTTTCGTTTAAATTTTCCCCCAAGAATATGGCCAATTTTGATTACTTTTTTATCGATTCCTTCAAAGAGAGTGACCGCCCTGCAAGATTAAGGGCATCTTACTTCCAGAATACGTGTACCATCAGGCAATAAATGCCCATCGGGGGAGACCGTCGGATATGGCAATTCCTGGTCCACAAACATTTCCGCGGGCAAAAGCGTGCATCCGCTTTCCTTCTCGCAGGCCTCTCCGTCGCCTTTTCGTACGCCTTATTCTGTGCTGCTTTGCTTCCCGAGAAGGACGGTATATGGACTTCATAGTGTTCATTCATAGTTCATTTGTCGTGCCTGTTTTGGGCCTTGGCTTGCACACGCAGCCGAATGTGGATGCTTTTCAGTCTTTTTAGTCTTTCAGACATCCGCAGCCTTGAGTGCGGCTGATAGGTACCTGGCTGGAGCCTCTAATTCTTCTCTAATCTCTTTCCCATTCAATGGCAGCGATTTCAGGAAGAGAATGTCTTGGCGTGCTCATCTACTTCCCGATTGTCACTCTCAATGCACCATCATGCTCATTTGTTTCTTTTTCCCTTTTTGGGGATTTCAATCTTCCGTTTGGATTTCAAGTTAGCGGCTCTGTCTTTTTGGTCAACGAACTTTTTGCTGAAGACACCGATATTCTTCTTCACTTCATACTCCCATGTAATACAAGTCATTAGCTGGGGGACTAAGGCCGTGTTCCATTCCCACCATTATGTGCCATTGAAACTCTTGCGCGCTCTTTACGATCGTCAACTTTCGGAAAAGACGTCACGTAGTGCGGTTCCAATCCGTTCCTGCGCTAAGAGCGCCAAGTCGTAGAGCACGGGAGAGTTTGAGAATATTCCGCTCTGAACCGCCATGGCGAGCCCAGCACCTGAAGAGATGGCCTTGGAGAAGGAATTTGCTTGTAAGTACTTGGCTTTGAATAATCAATCAAAAAATGAAATGATGCCACCGGTTGCTGTTTAAAATCAGCTTAACGCAATGCGTGTAATATTATTTCTCGTTTTCATTTCCCTGAGCATATTTTGATTGATGGATCGTTGCATTTTGCTGTTCTGCGTGCCGGCATTGTTAGGGTGAATAACGCTCCAGTTCATTTCCATTATAATTGTATAAAGATGTACGTACTTGCGAACTAAATAATTCATCATCAGTTGGAAAGCGTGCATTGTACTTAAATGTTTGAGTATGTGTTACGTGCAATGAGTGAAATGATGCCACCGGTTGCTGTTTAAGATAAAGATAAAATCTGTATGTGCTATCCAGGAATGTAATACAAATATTTACTTCCAGGGACAGATGAAAAGGTTTTTCTATTCCTGGAATTGAAGTGGAAGTTTGCCCACCACTGGGCGGGCGGGAGCAGCTGCATATGGGTGAGTTTAATATTCGCATTACATGTATTAAGAGTAGTGTCTTCATTCTCTACTTGTAAGTGCATTCTCTAGTTCATCGCATAGTGGAATCAGGTGAAATGTTTTTCAACAAGTCACCGACTACTTAAACCATAATAACCTGAATGATCCTTTCCAATCTGGTTTCCGGAAAAACTGTTCTATGCAGTCAGCACTGCTCAAAGTTACAGACGATATACATTATGCTGTTGAGAAACATATGATCACCATACTTGTCTTAATAGATATCACCAATGCATTTGGCCTAGTGAATCATGCCCTACTCCTCCGAAGTATGAAAGATCTTAACTTCTCGAGTTCCTCACTTAATTGGTTTTACTCACATCTAATTGGATTGTTGTTATTGTTCATAACAATGTAAATGCTTTTGAAATCAATGTGTCATCGACTCTCCCTTACATATATGTAGTTTGTTGTATGTTCTTAGGGGACGCAGACGTGCAAGGACATTAAATTTGTTTCTATTCTATTTCTATTCACTGAATACTATCCATATTTGGTATTTCCATTCACAGAAAGATTGCTGTGGATTTCAGCAGCCCGTATACTGCCCTGAAGAAGAGGTGGGAGAATCTCACGGAGAAGTACAAGGTGTGTCTAGCATTCGGTCTTCCATTGTCTAGCATTTGTTGTCACTACGTAATTTCTCTCATATTAAGGCAAACTTTTATGCAGTCAGAAACCTACCATTTGTATAAAAATCTAATGTCCTTGGGTTCGTTAAGTCAGTAGTTTCTGGTGGATTATTTGCTATATCAGCGTTTAATACTCTCACATTTAGTTTGTCTCCTAAGTCATCGCACTTCATCTTAAGTTTTGATAGAGCAATGGATTACAGATATTGCGTTTCACCCGTTGTAGGCTTGTATGTTATCTTCTCCAAACAAGTGTTCCATTTCCACATAATAATGCTGTCTTATTTGTTACAGAAATGCAAGTACACTCGTTCGGGGATGAGGCCTGAGGGGGGTGGGGGGGGCGGGGCACTCACGTAGAAGTTGTATGGCCCCATGGACCAAGTCCTTGGACTTCGTCATCGTTTCAATTTCTCGTTTCGATCTAATCTAATTTGTTAAGTATTTCATAGTAAAATAAAAAATTGTACTAATTGGTGTTTCTTCAATTCCGTTTTCAAGGTACTTATTTGGTTAATAATCGCTGCATTTACATAAAAATACACAGATTTGCCTCTTCTCGGTCTAATTACTTCAATTTCGTTAAATATTTCATAGAAAAATAAAAAAAAATACTCATAGCGTTCGTTCAATTCTGAATTTTTGCTACTTATTTGGATATGTAACGCTATTTTTACGAATAGAATTCAAGGTTTCACCTTTTCTTGGTGCTCTTAGATATATTTTTTAAGTATTTCATTGAATAATAAAAAAATTCTACTCAGTGGCGTTATTTCCATTTTTAATTTATACAACTAATTTGGACATCAAAAGCGTTTTTACAAATTCATTTACGGATTCGCTTCTTCTCCTTGCGATATACTCTATTTTGTTAAGAATTACATTGTAAAATAAACAAAATATGATCAGTGGCGTGACATCATTTTTTGAAATGATGGTAATTTTTGATGTCAAACGCTGTTTTTACAAATAAAATTCTAGGATTCACATCTTCTCGTATCGATTCACTCTATTTTGTTAAGTATTTCTCAGCAAAAAAAAAATTCTTTTACCTGGCGTTTCTTCAATTCTGAATTCATGCTACATATTTCAATATCAAACCCTGTTTTTATAATTAAATTCACAGGTTACGCCTCTTCCAGTTGAAATCTCACTCTTTTCTTAAGTATCGTATAGCAAAATAAAAAAATTCTTCTCAGTCGCGTTTCTTAAATTACATAATTATCCTAATTATTTCTACATTAAACGCTGTTTTTAGCAATAAAATTCACGGATTCGCCTCTTCTCGTTGCGCTCCAAAATACTACGTTAACTATTTAGTAGCAAAATAAAAAATTCTGCTCAGTGGTGTTAATTCAATTATGAATTTATGCACATATTTCAATAGCATACGCTGTTTTTGCAAATAAATTCACGAATTCGCTCTCCTCGTTGCGGTTCACTCTATTTTGTTAGGTATTTCATATTAAAATAAAAAAAATTAAGCTCTGTGGTTTGTGCATAAATTCATAAAATATTCATAAAAATTTATGCACATATTTTGAAACAAACGATGTTTTTAAATTTAATTCACGAATGCGCCTCTCCTCGTTGCAGTCCACTTTCTAAATTTAGGTATTTCATATTAATTAAAAAAAATAAAGCCCTGTGGTGTTAATTCAATTCTGAATTTATGCACATATTTCAATAGCATACTCTGTTTTTGCAAATAAATTCACGAATTCGCCTCTACTCGTTGCGGTTCACTTTGTTTTCATTGGCAATTCATATAAAAAAAATTAAGCTCTGTGGTGTTAATTCAATTCTGAATTAATGCACATATTTCAATAGCAAACGCTATTTTTAAAATAAATTCACGAATTCGCTCTCCTCGTTGCGGTTCACTCTATTTTGTTAGGTATTTCATATTAAAATAAAAAAAATTAAGCTCTGTGGTGTCAATTCCATTCTGAATTTAAACACATATTTCCATAGAAAACGCTATTTTTAAAATAAATTCAAGAATGCGCCTCTCCTCGTTGTGGTTTACTCTATTTTGTTATTTAATTCATGTAAAAATAAAAATATTAAGATCTGTGGTGTAAATTCAATTCTCAATTTATGCGAATATTTCAATAGCAAACGCTGTATTTCAAATAAATTCACGAATGCGCTTCTCCTCATTGCGGTTCACTCTATTTTGTTATTTAATTCATTAAAAAAAATAAAAACATTAAGATCTGTGGTTTTAATTCAATTCTGAATTTATGCACATATTTCAATAGCCTACGATATTTTTGCAAATAAATTCACTAATTCACCTCTACTCGTTGCGGTTTACTCTATTTTGTTATTTAATTCATATAAAAATAAAAAAATTAAGCTCTGTGGCATTAATTCAAATCTGAATTTAGGCACGTATTTCAATAGCATACACTGGTTTTGCAAATAAATTCACGAATACGCCTTTACTCGTTGTGGTTCACTCTATTTTGTTAGGCAATTCATATCAAAATAAAAAAATTAAGCTCTGTGGTTTTAATTCAATTCTGAATTTATGCACATATTTCAATAGCCATCGATGTTTTTGAAATAAATTCAGGAATGCGATTCTCCTCGTTGTGGTTCACTCTATTTTGTTAGTTATTTCATATCAAAATAAAAAAATTAGGCTCTGTGGTGTTAACTTAATTTTGAATTTATGCACATATTTCTATAGCAAACGCTGTTTTTGAAATAAATTCAGGAATGCGATTCTCCTCGTTTCGGATCACTCTATTTTGTTAGGCATTTCATATCAAAATAAAAAAAATTAAGCTCTGTGGTTTTAATTCAATTGTGAATTTATGCACATATTTCAATAGCCTACGATATTTTTGCAAATAAATTCACTAATTCACCTCTACTCGTTGCGGTTTACTCTATTTTGTTTTTTAATTCATATAAAAATAAAAAAATTAAGCTCTGTGGCATTTATTCAAATCTGAATTTAGGCACGTATTTCAATAGCATAAACTGGTTTTGCAAATAAATTCACGAATACGCCTCTCCTCGTTGCGGTTATTTCTATTTTGTAAAATATTTCACAAAAAAATAAAACATTTCTGTTCAGTTGCATTGCTTTAATTCTGAATTTATCTCCCTTATTATAATATAAATCAATGTTTTTAAAAATAAAATTATAGGATAATAAATTCTGCTATGTGGCGTCACTTTTTTTCTGAATTTATCCTACTTTTTTCAATATCAAACGCTTTTTTTACGAATAAAATTCACGGATTCGCCTTTTCTCGTTGCGGTTATCTCTATTTTGTAAAATATTTCACAAAAAAATAAAACATTTCTGTTCAGTTGCATTGCTTTAATTCTGAATTTATCTCCCTTATTATAATATAAAACAATGTTTTTAAAAATAAAATTATAGGATAAAAATTCTACCATGTGGCGTCACTTTATTTCTGAATTTATCCCACTTATTTCAATATCAAACGCTGTTTCTCGAATAAAATTCACAAATTAGCCTTTTCTCGTTGCGGTTATCTCTATTTTGTAAAATATTTCGCAAAAAAATAAAACATTTCTGTTCAGTTGCATTGCTTTAATTCGGAATTTATCTCCCTTATTATAATATAAAACAATGTTTTTAAAAATAAAATTATAGGATAAAAAATTCTGCTATGTGGCGTCACTTTTTTTCTGAATTTATCCTATTTATTTCAATATCAAACGCTTTTTTTACGAATAAAATTCACGGATTCGCCTTTTCTCGTTGCGGTTATTTCTATTTTGTAAAATATTTCACAAAAAAATAAAACATTTCTGTTCAGTTGCATTGCTTTAATTCTGAATTTATCTCCCTTATTATAATATAAAACAATGTTTTTAAAAACAAAATTATACGATAAAAAATTCTGCTATGTGGCGTCACTTTTTTTCTGAATTTATCCATCTTAATTCAATATCAAACGCTTTTTTTACGAATAAAATTCACGGATTCGCCTGTTCTCGTTGCGGTTATCTCTATTTTGTAAAATATTTCACAAAAAAATAAAACATTTCTGTTCAGTTGCATTGCTTTAATTCTGAATTTATCTCCCTTATTATAATATAAAACAATGTTTTTAAAAATAAAATTATAGGATAAAAAATTCTGCTATGTGGCGTCACTTTATTTCTGAATTTATCCTACTTGTTTCAATATCAAGACGCTTTTTTTACGAATAAAATTCACGGATTCGCCTTTTCTCGTTGCGGTTATCTCTATTTTGTAAAATATTTCACAAAAAAATAAAACATTTCTGTTCAGTTGCATCGCTTTAATTCTGAATTTATCTCCCTTATTATAATATAAAACAATGTTTTTAAAAATAAAATTATAGGATAAAAAATTCTGCTATGTGGCGTCACTTTATTTCTGAATTTATCCTACTTGTTTCAATATCAAGACGCTTTTTTTACGAATAAAATTCGTGGATTCGCCTTTTCTCGTTGCGGTTATCTCTATTTTGTAAAATATTTCACAAAAAAATAAAACATTTCTGTTCAGTTGCATTGCTTTAATTCTGAATTTATCTCCCTTATTATAATATAAATCAATGTTTTTAAAAATAAAATTATAGGATAATGAATTCTGCTATGTGGCGTCACTTTTTTTCTGAATTTATCCTACTTATTTCAATATCAAACGCTTTTTTTACGAATAAAATTCACGGATTCGCCTTTTCTCGTTGCGGTTATCTCGATTTTGTAAAATATTTCACAAAAAAATAAAACATTTCTGTTCAGTTGCATTGCTTTAATTCTGAATTTATCTCCCTTATTATAATATAAAACAATGTTTTTAAAAATAAAATTATAGGATAAAAAATTCTGCTATGTGGCGTCACTTTTTTTCTGAATTTATCCTATTTATTTCAATATCAAACGCTTTTTTTACGAATAAAATTCACGGATTCGCCTTTTCTCGTTGCGGTTATTTCTATTTTGTAAAATATTTCACAAAAAAATAAAACATTTCTGTTCAGTTGCATTGCTTTAATTCTGAATTTATCTCCCTTATTATAATATAAAACAATGTTTTTAAAAACAAAATTATACGATAAAAAATTCTGCTATGTGGCGTCACTTTTTTTCTGAATTTATCCATCTTAATTCAATATCAAACGCTTTTTTTACGAATAAAATTCACGGATTCGCCTGTTCTCGTTGCGGTTATCTCTATTTTGTAAAATATTTCACAAAAAAATAAAACATTTCTGTTCAGTTGCATTGCTTTAATTCTGAATTTATCTCCCTTATTATAATATAAAACAATGTTTTAAAAAATAAAATTATAGGATAAAAATTCTACTATGTGGCGTCACTTTATTTCTGAATTTATCCCACTTATTTCAATATCAAACGCTGTTTCTCGAATAAAATTCACAAATTAGCCTTTTCTCGTTGCGGTTATCTCTATTTTGTAAAATATTTCGCAAAAAAATAAAACATTTCTGTTCAGTTGCATTGCTTTAATTCGGAATTTATCTCCCTTATTATAATGTAAAACAATGTTTTTAAAAATAAAATTATAGGATAAAAAATTCTGCTATGTGGCGTTTCTTTATTGCTGAATTTATCCTACTTATTTCAATATCAAACGCTGTTTTTACGAATAAAATTCACGGATTAGCCATTTCTCGGTGCGGTTATCTCTATTTTGTAAAATATTTCACAAAAAAATAAAACATTTCTGTTCAGTTGCATTGCTTTATTTCTGAATTTATCTCCCTTATTATAATATAAAACAATGTTTTTAAAAATAAAATTATAGGATAAAAAATTCTGCTATGTGGCGTCACTTTTTTCCTGCATTTATCCTACTTATTTCAATATCAAACGCTTTTTTTACGAATAAAATTCACGGATTCGCCTTTTCTCGTTGCGGTTATTTCTATTTTGTAAAATATTTCACAAAAAAATAAAACATTTCTGTTCAGTTGCATTGCTTTAATTCTGAATTTATCTCCCTTATTATAATATAAAACAATGTTTTTAAAAACAAAATTATACGATAAAAAATTCTGCTATGTGGCGTCACTTTTTTTCTGAATTTATCCATCTTACTTCAATATCAAACGCTTTTTTTACGAATAAAATTCACGGATTCGCCTTTTCTCGTTGCGGTTATCTCTATTTTGTAAAATATTTCACAAAAAAATAAAACATTTCTGTTCAGTTGCATTGCTTTAATTCTGAATTTATTTCCCTTATTATAATATAAATCAATGTTTTTAAAAATAAAATTATAGGATAATAAATTCTTCTATGTGGCGTCACTTTTTTCTGAATTTATCCTACTTTTTTCAATATCAAACCCTTTTTTTACGAATAAAATTCACGGATTCGCCTTTTCTCGTTGCGGTTATCGCTATTTTGTAAAATATTTCACAAAAAAATAAAACATTTCTGTTCAGTTGCATTGCTTTAATTCTGAATTTATCTCCCTTATTATAATATAAAACAATGTTTTTAAAAATAAAATTATAGGATAAAAATTCTACTATGTGGCGTCACTTTATTTCTGAATTTATCCCACTTATTTCAATATCAAACGCTGTTTCTCGAATAAAATTCACAAATTAGCCTTTTCTCGTTGCGGTTATCTCTATTTTGTAAAATATTTCGCAAAAAAATAAAACATTTCTGTTCAGTTGCATTGCTTTAATTCGGAATTTATCTCCCTTATTATAATGTAAAACAATGTTTTTAAAAATAAAATTATAGGATAAAAAATTCTGCTATGTGGCGTTTCTTTATTGCTGAATTTATCCTACTTATTTCAATATCAAACGCTGTTTTTACGAATAAAATTCACGGATTAGCCATTTCTCGGTGCGGTTATCTCTATTTTGTAAAATATTTCACAAAAAAATAAAACATTTCTGTTCAGTTGCATTGCTTTATTTCTGAATTTATCTCCCTTATTATAAAACAATGTTTTAAAAAATAAAATTATAGGATAAAAAATTCTGCTATGTGGCGTCACTTTTTTCTGAATTTATATCTACTTATTTCAATATCAAACGCTATTTTTACGAATAAAATTCACGGATTAGCCTTTTCTCGTTGCGGTTATTTCTATTTTGTAAAATATTTCACAAAAAAATAAAACATTTCTGTTCAGTTGCATTGCTTTAATTCTGCATTTATCTCCCTTATTATAATATAAAACAATGTTTTTAAAAATGAAATTATTGGATAAAAATTCTGCTATGTGGCGTCACTTTATTTCTGAATTTATCCTACTTATTTCAATATCAAACGCTTTTTTTACGAATAAAATTCACGGATTAGCCTTTTCTCGTTGCGGTTATTTCTATTTTGTAAAATATTTCACAAAAAAATAAAACATTTCTGTTCAGTTGCATTGCTTTAATTCTGAATTTATCTCCCTTATTATAATATAAATCAATGTTTTAAAAAATAAAATTATAGGATAATAAATTCTGCTATGTGGCGTCACTTTTTTTCTGAATTTATCCTACTTTTTTCAATATCAAACGCTTTTTTTACGAATAAAATTCACGGATTCGCCTTTTCTCGTTGCGGTTATCTCTATTTTGTAAAATATTTCACAAAAAAATAAAACATTTCTGTTCAGTTGCATTGCTTTAATTCTGAATTTATCTCCCTTATTATAATATAAAACAATGTTTTTAAAAATAAAATTATAGGATAAAAATTCTACTATGTGGCGTCACTTTATTTCTGAATTTATCCCACTTATTTCAATATCAAACGCTGTTTCTCGAATAAAATTCACAAATTAGCCTTTTCTCGTTGCGGTTATCTCTATTTTGTAAAATATTTCGCAAAAAAATAAAACATTTCTGTTCAGTTGCATTGCTTTAATTCTGAATTTATCTCCCTTATTATAATATAAAACAATGTTTTTAAAAATAAAATTATAGGATAAAAAATTCTGCTATGTGGCGTCACTTTATTTCTGAATTTATCCTACTTATTTCAATATCAAACGCTTTTTTTACGAATAAAATTCACGGATTCGCCTTTTCTCGTTGCGGTTATCTCTATTTTGTAAAATATTTCACAAAAAAATAAAACATTTCTGTTCAGTTGCATTGCTTTAATTCTGAATTTATCTCCCTTATTATAATATAAATCAATGTTTTTAAAAATAAAATTATAGGATAATAAATTCTGCTATGTGGATTCACTTTTTTTCTGAATTTATCCTACTTATTTCAATATCAAACGCTTTTTTTACGAATAAAATTCACGGATTCGCCTTTTCTCGTTGCGGTTATCTCTATTTTGTAAAATATTTCACAAAAAAATAAAACATTTCTGTTCAGTTGCATTGCTTTAATTCTGAATTTATCTCCCTTATTATAATATAAAACAATGTTTTTAAAAATAAAATTATAGGATAAAAAATTCTGCTATGTGGCGTCACTTTATTTCTGAATTTATCCTACTTATTTCAATATCAAACGCTTTTTTTACGAATAAAATTCACGGATTCGCCTTTTCTCGTTGCGGTTATCTCTATTTTGTAAAATATTTCACAAAAAAATAAAACATTTCTGTTCAGTTGCATTGCTTTAATTCTGAATTTATCTCCCTTATTATAATATAAATCAATGTTTTTAAAAATAAAATTATAGGATAATAAATTCTGCTATGTGGATTCACTTTTTTTCTGAATTTATCCTACTTATTTCAATATCAAACGCTTTTTTTACGAATAAAATTCACGGATTCGCCTTTTCTCGTTGCGGTTATCTCTATTTTGTAAAATATTTCACAAAAAAATAAAACATTTCTGTTCAGTTGCATTGCTTTAATTCTGAATTTATCTCCCTTATTATAATATAAAACAATGTTTTTAAAAATAAAATTATAGGATAAAAAATTCTGCTATGTGGCGTCACTTTATTTCTGAATTTATCCTACTTATTTCAATATCAAACGCTTTTTTTACGAATAAAATTCACGGATTCGCCTTTTCTCGTTGCGGTTATCTCTATTTTGTAAAATATTTCACAAAAAAATAAAATATTTCTGTTCAGTTGCATTGCTTTAATTCTGAATTTATCTCCCTTATTATAATATAAAACAATGTTTTTAAAAATAAAATTATAGGATAAAAATTCTGCTATGTGGCGTCACTTTTTTTCTAAATTTATCCATCTTACTTCAATATCAAACGCTTTTTTTACGAATAACATTCACGGATTCGCCTTTTCTCGTTGCGGTTATCTCTATTTTGTAAAATATTTCACAAAAAAATAAAACATTTCTGTTCAGTTGCATTGCTTTAATTCTGAATTTATCTCCCTTATTATAATATAAATCAATGTCTTAAAAAAAAATTATAGGATAATAAATTCTCCTATGTGGCGTCACTTTTTTTCTGAATTTATCCTACTTTTTTCAATATCAAACGCTTTTTTTACGAATAAAATTCACGGATTCGCCTTTTCTCGTTGCGGTTATCTCTATTTTGTAAAATATTTCACAAAAAAATAAAACATTTCTGTTCAGTTGCATTGCTTTAATTCTGAATTTATCTCCCTTATTATAATATAAAACAATGTTTTTAAAAATAAAATTATAGGATAAAAAATTCTGCTATGTGGCGTTTCTTTATTGCTGAATTTATCCTACTTATTTCAATATCAAACGCTGTTTTTACGAATAAAATTCACGGATTAGCCATTTCTCGGTGCGGTTATCTCTATTTTGTAAAATATTTCACAAAAAAATAAAACATTTCTGTTCAGTTGCATTGCTTTATTTCTGAATTTATCTCCCTTATTATAATATAAAACAATGTTTTTAAAAATAAAATTATAGGATAAAAAATTCTGCTATGTGGTGTCACTTTTTTCTGAATTTATATCTACTTATTTCAATATCAAACGCTATTTTTACGAATAAAATTCACGGATTAGCCTTTTCTCGTTGCGGTTATTTCTATTTTGTAAAATATTTCACAAAAAAATAAAACATTTCTGTTCAGTTGCATTGCTTTAATTCTGAATTTATCTCCCTTATTATAATATAAAACAATGTTTTTAAAAATAAAATTATAGGATAAAAATTCTGCTATGTGGCGTCACTTTATTTCTGAATTTATCCTACTTATTTCAATATCAAACGCTTTTTTGACGAATAAAATTCACGGATTAGCCTTTTCTCGTTGCGGTTATTTCTATTTTGTAAAATATTTCACAAAAAAATAAAACATTTCTGTTCAGTTGCATTGCTTTAATTCTGAATTTATCTCCCTTATTATAATATAAATCAATGTTTTTAAAAATAAAATTATAGGATAATAAATTCTGCTATGTGGCGTCACTTTTTTTCTGAATTTATCCTACTTTTTTCAATATCAAACGCTTTTTTTACGAATAAAATTCACGGATTCGCCTTTTCTCGTTGCGGTTATCTCTATTTTGTAAAATATTTCGCAAAAAAATAAAACATATCTGTTCAGTTGCATTGCTTTAATTCTGAATTTATCTCCCTTATTATAATATAAAACAATGTTTTTAAAAATAAAATTATAGGATAAAAATTCTACTATGTGGCGTCACTTTATTTCTGAATTTATCCCACTTATTTCAATATCAAACGCTGTTTCTCGAATAAAATTCACAAATTAGCCTTTTCTCGTTGCGGTTATCTCTATTTTGTAAAATATTTCGCAAAAAAATAAAACATTTCTGTTCAGTTGCATTGCTTTAATTCGGAATTTATCTCCCTTATTATAATGTAAAACAATGTTTTTAAAAATAAAATTATAGGATAAAAAATTCTGCTATGTGGCGTTTCTTTATTGCTGAATTTATCCTACTTATTTCAATATCAAACGCTGTTTTTACGAATAAAATTCACGGATTAGCCATTTCTCGTTGCGGTTATCTCT
This sequence comes from Platycnemis pennipes, assembly GCA_933228895.1. Classification (NCBI taxonomy): domain Eukaryota; kingdom Metazoa; phylum Arthropoda; class Insecta; order Odonata; family Platycnemididae; genus Platycnemis; species Platycnemis pennipes. Next base: position 133,436,229 of record OW121853.1, read on the forward strand.
ATTTTGTAAAATATTTCACAAAAAAATAAAACATTTCTGTTCAGTTGCATTGCTTTATTTCTGAATTTATCTCCCTTATTATAATATAAAACAATGTTTTTAAAAATAAAATTATAGGATAAAAAATTCTGCTATGTGGCGTCACTTTTTTTCTGAATTTATCCTATTTATTTCAATATCAAACGCTTTTTTACGAATAAAATTCACGGATTCGCCTTTTCTCGTTGCGGTTATTTCTATTTTGTAAAATATTTCACAAAAAAATAAAACATTTCTGTTCAGTTGCATTGCTTTAATTCTGAATTTATCTCCCTTATTATAATATAAAACAATGTTTTTAAAAACAAAATTATACGATAAAAAATTCTGCTATGTGGCGTCACTTTTTTTCTGAATTTATCCATCTTAATTCAATATCAAACGCTTTTTTTACGAATAAAATTCACGGATTCGCCTTTTCTCGTTGCGGTTATCTCTATTTTGTAAAATATTTCACAAAAAAATAAAACATTTCTGTTCAGTTGCATTGCTTTAATTCTGAATTTATCTCCCTTATTATAATATAAATCAATGTTTTTAAAAATAAAATTATAGGATAATAAATTCTGCTATGTGGCGTCACTTTTTTTCTGAATTTATCCTACTTATGTCAATATCAAACGCTTTTTTTACGAATAAAATTCACGGATTCGCCTTTTCTCGTTGCGGTTATTTCTATTTTGTAAAATATTTCACAAAAAAATAAAACATTTCTGTTCAGTTGCATTGCTTTAATTCTGAATTTATCTCCCTTATTATAATATAAATCAATGTTTTTAAAAATAAAATTATAGGATAATAAATTCTGCTATGTGGCGTCACTTTTTTTCTGAATTTATCCATCTTACTTCAATATCAAACGCTTTTTTTACGAATAAAATTCACGGATTCGCCTTTTCATGTTGCGGGTATCTCTATTTTGTAAAATATTTCACAAAAAAATAAAACATTTCTTTTCAGTTGCATTGCTTTAATTCTGAATTTATCTCCCTTATTATAATATAAAACAATGTTTTAAAAAATAAAATTATAGGATAAAAATTCTACTATGTGGCGTCACTTTATTTCTGAATTTATCCCACTTATTTCAATATCAAACGCTGTTTCTCGAATAAAATTCACAAATTAGCCTTTTCTCGTTGCGGTTATCTCTATTTTGTAAAATATTTCGCAAAAAAATAAAACATTTCTGTTCAGTTGCATTGCTTTAATTCGGAATTTATCTCCCTTATTATAATGTAAAACAATGTTTTTAAAAATAAAATTATAGGATAAAAAATTCTGCTATGTGGCGTTTCTTTATTGCTGAATTTATCCTACTTATTTCAATATCAAACGCTGTTTTTACGAATAAAATTCACGGATTAGCCATTTCTCGGTGCGGTTATCTCTATTTTGTAAAATATTTCACAAAAAAATAAAACATTTCTGTTCAGTTGCATTGCTTTATTTCTGAATTTATCTCCCTTATTATAATATAAAACAATGTTTTTAAAAATAAAATTATAGGATAAAAAATTCTGCTATGTGGCGTCACTTTTTTCCTGCATTTATCCTACTTATTTCAATATCAAACGCTTTTTTTACGAATAAAATTCACGGATTCGCCTTTTCTCGTTGCGGTTATTTCTATTTTGTAAAATATTTCACAAAAAAATAAAACATTTCTGTTCAGTTGCATTGCTTTAATTCTGAATTTATCTCCCTTATTATAATATAAAACAATGTTTTTAAAAACAAAATTATACGATAAAAAATTCTGCTATGTGGCGTCACTTTTTTTCTGAATTTATCCATCTTACTTCAATATCAAACGCTTTTTTTACGAATAAAATTCACGGATTCGCCTTTTCTCGTTGCGGTTATCTCTATTTTGTAAAATATTTCACAAAAAAATAAAACATTTCTGTTCAGTTGCATTGCTTTAATTCTGAATTTATTTCCCTTATTATAATATAAATCAATGTTTTTAAAAATAAAATTATAGGATAATAAATTCTTCTATGTGGCGTCACTTTTTTCTGAATTTATCCTACTTTTTTCAATATCAAACCCTTTTTTTACGAATAAAATTCACGGATTCGCCTTTTCTCGTTGCGGTTATCGCTATTTTGTAAAATATTTCACAAAAAAATAAAACATTTCTGTTCAGTTGCATTGCTTTAATTCTGAATTTATCTCCCTTATTATAATATAAAACAATGTTTTTAAAAATAAAATTATAGGATAAAAATTCTACTATGTGGCGTCACTTTATTTCTGAATTTATCCCACTTATTTCAATATCAAACGCTGTTTCTCGAATAAAATTCACAAATTAGCCTTTTCTCGTTGCGGTTATCTCTATTTTGTAAAATATTTCGCAAAAAAATAAAACATTTCTGTTCAGTTGCATTGCTTTAATTCGGAATTTATCTCCCTTATTATAATGTAAAACAATGTTTTTAAAAATAAAATTATAGGATAAAAAATTCTGCTATGTGGCGTTTCTTTATTGCTGAATTTATCCTACTTATTTCAATATCAAACGCTGTTTTTACGAATAAAATTCACGGATTAGCCATTTCTCGGTGCGGTTATCTCTATTTTGTAAAATATTTCACAAAAAAATAAAACATTTCTGTTCAGTTGCATTGCTTTATTTCTGAATTTATCTCCCTTATTATAAAACAATGTTTTAAAAAATAAAATTATAGGATAAAAAATTCTGCTATGTGGCGTCACTTTTTTCTGAATTTATATCTACTTATTTCAATATCAAACGCTATTTTTACGAATAAAATTCACGGATTAGCCTTTTCTCGTTGCGGTTATTTCTATTTTGTAAAATATTTCACAAAAAAATAAAACATTTCTGTTCAGTTGCATTGCTTTAATTCTGCATTTATCTCCCTTATTATAATATAAAACAATGTTTTTAAAAATGAAATTATTGGATAAAAATTCTGCTATGTGGCGTCACTTTATTTCTGAATTTATCCTACTTATTTCAATATCAAACGCTTTTTTTACGAATAAAATTCACGGATTAGCCTTTTCTCGTTGCGGTTATTTCTATTTTGTAAAATATTTCACAAAAAAATAAAACATTTCTGTTCAGTTGCATTGCTTTAATTCTGAATTTATCTCCCTTATTATAATATAAATCAATGTTTTAAAAAATAAAATTATAGGATAATAAATTCTGCTATGTGGCGTCACTTTTTTTCTGAATTTATCCTACTTTTTTCAATATCAAACGCTTTTTTTACGAATAAAATTCACGGATTCGCCTTTTCTCGTTGCGGTTATCTCTATTTTGTAAAATATTTCACAAAAAAATAAAACATTTCTGTTCAGTTGCATTGCTTTAATTCTGAATTTATCTCCCTTATTATAATATAAAACAATGTTTTTAAAAATAAAATTATAGGATAAAAATTCTACTATGTGGCGTCACTTTATTTCTGAATTTATCCCACTTATTTCAATATCAAACGCTGTTTCTCGAATAAAATTCACAAATTAGCCTTTTCTCGTTGCGGTTATCTCTATTTTGTAAAATATTTCGCAAAAAAATAAAACATTTCTGTTCAGTTGCATTGCTTTAATTCTGAATTTATCTCCCTTATTATAATATAAAACAATGTTTTTAAAAATAAAATTATAGGATAAAAAATTCTGCTATGTGGCGTCACTTTATTTCTGAATTTATCCTACTTATTTCAATATCAAACGCTTTTTTTACGAATAAAATTCACGGATTCGCCTTTTCTCGTTGCGGTTATCTCTATTTTGTAAAATATTTCACAAAAAAATAAAACATTTCTGTTCAGTTGCATTGCTTTAATTCTGAATTTATCTCCCTTATTATAATATAAATCAATGTTTTTAAAAATAAAATTATAGGATAATAAATTCTGCTATGTGGATTCACTTTTTTTCTGAATTTATCCTACTTATTTCAATATCAAACGCTTTTTTTACGAATAAAATTCACGGATTCGCCTTTTCTCGTTGCGGTTATCTCTATTTTGTAAAATATTTCACAAAAAAATAAAACATTTCTGTTCAGTTGCATTGCTTTAATTCTGAATTTATCTCCCTTATTATAATATAAAACAATGTTTTTAAAAATAAAATTATAGGATAAAAAATTCTGCTATGTGGCGTCACTTTATTTCTGAATTTATCCTACTTATTTCAATATCAAACGCTTTTTTTACGAATAAAATTCACGGATTCGCCTTTTCTCGTTGCGGTTATCTCTATTTTGTAAAATATTTCACAAAAAAATAAAACATTTCTGTTCAGTTGCATTGCTTTAATTCTGAATTTATCTCCCTTATTATAATATAAATCAATGTTTTTAAAAATAAAATTATAGGATAATAAATTCTGCTATGTGGATTCACTTTTTTTCTGAATTTATCCTACTTATTTCAATATCAAACGCTTTTTTTACGAATAAAATTCACGGATTCGCCTTTTCTCGTTGCGGTTATCTCTATTTTGTAAAATATTTCACAAAAAAATAAAACATTTCTGTTCAGTTGCATTGCTTTAATTCTGAATTTATCTCCCTTATTATAATATAAAACAATGTTTTTAAAAATAAAATTATAGGATAAAAAATTCTGCTATGTGGCGTCACTTTATTTCTGAATTTATCCTACTTATTTCAATATCAAACGCTTTTTTTACGAATAAAATTCACGGATTCGCCTTTTCTCGTTGCGGTTATCTCTATTTTGTAAAATATTTCACAAAAAAATAAAATATTTCTGTTCAGTTGCATTGCTTTAATTCTGAATTTATCTCCCTTATTATAATATAAAACAATGTTTTTAAAAATAAAATTATAGGATAAAAATTCTGCTATGTGGCGTCACTTTTTTTCTAAATTTATCCATCTTACTTCAATATCAAACGCTTTTTTTACGAATAACATTCACGGATTCGCCTTTTCTCGTTGCGGTTATCTCTATTTTGTAAAATATTTCACAAAAAAATAAAACATTTCTGTTCAGTTGCATTGCTTTAATTCTGAATTTATCTCCCTTATTATAATATAAATCAATGTCTTAAAAAAAAATTATAGGATAATAAATTCTCCTATGTGGCGTCACTTTTTTTCTGAATTTATCCTACTTTTTTCAATATCAAACGCTTTTTTTACGAATAAAATTCACGGATTCGCCTTTTCTCGTTGCGGTTATCTCTATTTTGTAAAATATTTCACAAAAAAATAAAACATTTCTGTTCAGTTGCATTGCTTTAATTCTGAATTTATCTCCCTTATTATAATATAAAACAATGTTTTTAAAAATAAAATTATAGGATAAAAAATTCTGCTATGTGGCGTTTCTTTATTGCTGAATTTATCCTACTTATTTCAATATCAAACGCTGTTTTTACGAATAAAATTCACGGATTAGCCATTTCTCGGTGCGGTTATCTCTATTTTGTAAAATATTTCACAAAAAAATAAAACATTTCTGTTCAGTTGCATTGCTTTATTTCTGAATTTATCTCCCTTATTATAATATAAAACAATGTTTTTAAAAATAAAATTATAGGATAAAAAATTCTGCTATGTGGTGTCACTTTTTTCTGAATTTATATCTACTTATTTCAATATCAAACGCTATTTTTACGAATAAAATTCACGGATTAGCCTTTTCTCGTTGCGGTTATTTCTATTTTGTAAAATATTTCACAAAAAAATAAAACATTTCTGTTCAGTTGCATTGCTTTAATTCTGAATTTATCTCCCTTATTATAATATAAAACAATGTTTTTAAAAATAAAATTATAGGATAAAAATTCTGCTATGTGGCGTCACTTTATTTCTGAATTTATCCTACTTATTTCAATATCAAACGCTTTTTTGACGAATAAAATTCACGGATTAGCCTTTTCTCGTTGCGGTTATTTCTATTTTGTAAAATATTTCACAAAAAAATAAAACATTTCTGTTCAGTTGCATTGCTTTAATTCTGAATTTATCTCCCTTATTATAATATAAATCAATGTTTTTAAAAATAAAATTATAGGATAATAAATTCTGCTATGTGGCGTCACTTTTTTTCTGAATTTATCCTACTTTTTTCAATATCAAACGCTTTTTTTACGAATAAAATTCACGGATTCGCCTTTTCTCGTTGCGGTTATCTCTATTTTGTAAAATATTTCGCAAAAAAATAAAACATATCTGTTCAGTTGCATTGCTTTAATTCTGAATTTATCTCCCTTATTATAATATAAAACAATGTTTTTAAAAATAAAATTATAGGATAAAAATTCTACTATGTGGCGTCACTTTATTTCTGAATTTATCCCACTTATTTCAATATCAAACGCTGTTTCTCGAATAAAATTCACAAATTAGCCTTTTCTCGTTGCGGTTATCTCTATTTTGTAAAATATTTCGCAAAAAAATAAAACATTTCTGTTCAGTTGCATTGCTTTAATTCGGAATTTATCTCCCTTATTATAATGTAAAACAATGTTTTTAAAAATAAAATTATAGGATAAAAAATTCTGCTATGTGGCGTTTCTTTATTGCTGAATTTATCCTACTTATTTCAATATCAAACGCTGTTTTTACGAATAAAATTCACGGATTAGCCATTTCTCGTTGCGGTTATCTCTATTTTGTAAAATATTTCACAAAAAAATAAAACATTTCTGTTCAGTTGCATTGCTTTATTTCTGAATTTATCTCCCTTATTATAATATAAAACAATGTTTTTAAAAATAAAATTATAGGATAAAAAATTCTGCTATGTGGCGTCACTTTTTTTCTGAATTTATCCTATTTATTTCAATATCAAACGCTTTTTTACGAATAAAATTCACGGATTCGCCTTTTCTCGTTGCGGTTATTTCTATTTTGTAAAATATTTCACAAAAAAATAAAACATTTCTGTTCAGTTGCATTGCTTTAATTCTGAATTTATCTCCCTTATTATAATATAAAACAATGTTTTTAAAAACAAAATTATACGATAAAAAATTCTGCTATGTGGCGTCACTTTTTTTCTGAATTTATCCATCTTAATTCAATATCAAACGCTTTTTTTACGAATAAAATTCACGGATTCGCCTTTTCTCGTTGCGGTTATCTCTATTTTGTAAAATATTTCACAAAAAAATAAAACATTTCTGTTCAGTTGCATTGCTTTAATTCTGAATTTATCTCCCTTATTATAATATAAATCAATGTTTTTAAAAATAAAATTATAGGATAATAAATTCTGCTATGTGGCGTCACTTTTTTTCTGAATTTATCCTACTTATGTCAATATCAAACGCTTTTTTTACGAATAAAATTCACGGATTCGCCTTTTCTCGTTGCGGTTATTTCTATTTTGTAAAATATTTCACAAAAAAATAAAACATTTCTGTTCAGTTGCATTGCTTTAATTCTGAATTTATCTCCCTTATTATAATATAAATCAATGTTTTTAAAAATAAAATTATAGGATAATAAATTCTGCTATGTGGCGTCACTTTTTTTCTGAATTTATCCATCTTACTTCAATATCAAACGCTTTTTTTACGAATAAAATTCACGGATTCGCCTTTTCATGTTGCGGGTATCTCTATTTTGTAAAATATTTCACAAAAAAATAAAACATTTCTTTTCAGTTGCATTGCTTTAATTCTGAATTTATCTCCCTTATTATAATATAAATCAATGTTTTAAAAAATAAAATTATAGGATAATAAATTCTCCTATGTGGCGTCACTTTTTTTCTGAATTTATCCTACTTTTTTCAATATCAAACGCTTTTTTTACGAATAAAATTCACGGATTCGCCTTTTCTCGTTGCGGTTATCTCTATTTTGTAAAATATTTCACAAAAAAATAAAACATTTCTGTTCAGTTGCATTGCTTTAATTCTGAATTTATCTCCCTTATAATATAAAACAATGTTTTTAAAAATAAAATTATAGGATAAAAATTCTACTATGTGGCGTCACTTTATTTCTGAATTTATCCTACTTATTTCAATATAAAACGCTTTTTTTACGAATAAAATTCACGGATTCGCCTTTTCTCGTTGCAATTATCTCTATTTTGTAAAATATTTCGCAAAAAAATAAAACATTTCTGTTCAGTTGCATTGCTTTAATTCGGAATTTATCTCCCTTATTATAATGTAAAACAATGTTTTTAAAAATAAAATTATAGGATAAAAAATTCTGCTATGTGGCGTTTCTTTATTGCTGAATTTATCCTACTTATTTCAATATCAAACGCTGTTTTTACGAATAAAATTCACGGATTAGCCATTTCTCGGTGCGGTTATCTCTATTTTGTAAAATATTTCACAAAAAAATAAAACATTTCTGTTCAGTTGCATTGCTTTATTTCTGAATTTATCTCCCTTATTATAATATAAAACAATGTTTTAAAAAATAAAATTATAGGATAAAAAATTCTGCTATGTGGTGTCACTTTTTTCTGAATTTATATCTACTTATTTCAATATCAAACGCTATTTTTACGAATAAAATTCACGGATTAGCCTTTTCTCGTTGCGGTTATTTCTATTTTGTAAAATATTTCACAAAAAAATAAAACATTTCTGTTCAGTTGCATTGCTTTAATTCTGAATTTATCTCCCTTATTATAATATATATAAAAATGAATGTATGTTTGTGTGTGTGTGTGTGTGTGTGTATGTCCTTTATGCATTACTACACCATTCATCGGATCGCCATGAAACTTTGGGAAGTTGTTGAGTACATTCCCGAAAAGAGGACTACGAAATCGATATTTCAATATCGATACTTTATCGATATAATATCGCTACAGTATCGATAAATTGATACATTATTGATACAAAATTGAGGTGAAATTATTTAGTTTTTTAAAAGGAATGTATCGTTGCAATATCGATACTGTATCGAATGTATATAATGTGTTTGTCCCTTATGCATTACTACACCATTCATCGGATCGCCATGAAACTTTGGAAAGTTATTGAGTACGCTCCGCGAAGGTTTCTACAAAATCGATAATTCAATGTCGATACTGTATCGATATAATATCGATAAAATATGGATACATCGATACATTGTTGATACAAAATTGAGGTGAAATTATTTAGGTGTTTTTTATCAAAGTTTTATAAAGTATCATTGCAATATCGATACTGTATCGATACAATATTGATAACTTCATGCATTACCACAACATTCATCCAATTTCCATGAAGCTTTGGTTAGTTGTTTTGTTCACTCCATGAAGGTTTGTACAATATCGAGAATACAATATCGACACTGGAGACGGGATGTGCATCCCATTGAACTTGCAATTCATTGAAACACTCACGTGCAACATATTCAAATCATCCGGCATGGGACAAATATTTCAGAAATGCCAACTTATTGCTTGGGATGAATGCACAATGGTGCACAAAGCATCGCTCGAGGCTCTGGATCGATCATTGCAAGATTTCCGTTGAATCCTGAGACCATTTGAGAACGCATTAATATTGCTTGCACGACATTTCAGGCAAACATTACCTGTAATTCCTCGATCGACACTAGCGGATGAAATAAATGCTTGCCTGAAATATTCTACTTTGTGACGACATGTAAAGACGTTAAAATTATATACAAATATGCGTGTCCAGCTGCAAAACAATCGATCAGCTGAGATATATTGTATACCCATAAGAATTGTGAAACTAAACATACTATAAACATGCACTTTCCATTTAACCAGATTGAGCCACAGCAAGGCGTGGCCGGGTCAGCTTGTTATAATATAAAACAATGTTTTTAAAAATAAAATTATAGGATAAAAATTCTGCTATGTGGCGTCACTTTATTTCTGAATTTATCCTACATATTTCAATATCAAACGCTTTTTTGACGAATAAAATTCACGGATTAGCCTTTTCTCGTTGCGGTTATTTCTATTTTGTAAAATATTTCACAAAAAAATAAAACATTTCTGTTCAGTTGCATTGCTTTAATTCTGAATTTATCTCCCTTATTATAATATAAATCAATGTTTTTAAAAATAAAATTATAGGATAATAAATTCTGCTATGTGGCGTCACTTTTTTTCTGAATTTATCCTACTTTTTTCAATATCAAACGCTTTTTTTACGAATAAAATTCACGGATTCGCCTTTTCTCGTTGCGGTTATCTCTATTTTGTAAAATATTTCACAAAAAAATAAAACATTTCTGTTCAGTTGCATTGCTTTAATTGTGAATTTATCTCCCTTATTATAATATAAAACAATGTTTTTAAAAATAAAATTATAGGATAAAAATTCTACTATGTGGCGTCACTTTATTTCTGAATTTATCCCACTTATTTCAATATCAAACGCTGTTTCTCGAATAAAATTCACAAATTAGCCTTTTATCGTTGCGGTTATCTCTATTTTGTAAAATATTTCGCAAAAAAATAAAACATTTCTGTTCAGTTGCATTGCTTTAATTCGGAATTTATCTCCCTTATTATAATGTAAAACAATGTTTTTAAAAATAAAATTATAGGATAAAAAATTCTGCTATGTGGCGTTTCTTTATTGCTGAATTTATCCTACTTATTTCAATATCAAACGCTGTTTTTACGAATAAAATTCACGGATTAGCCTTTTCTCGTTGCGGTTATCTCTATTTTGTAAAATATTTCACAAAAAAATAAAACATTTCTGTTCAGTTGCATTGCTTTATTTCTGAATTTATCTCCCTTATTATAATATAAAACAATGTTTTTAAAAATAAAATTATAGGATAAAAAATTCTGCTATGTGGCGTCACTTTTTTTCTGAATTTATCCTATTTATTTCAATATCAAACGCTTTTTTTACGAATAAAATTCACGGATTCGCCTTTTCTCGTTGCGGTTATTTCTATTTTGTAAAATATTTCACAAAAAAATAAAACATTTCTGTTCAGTTGCATTGCTTTAATTCTGAATTTATCTCCCTTATTATAATATAAAACAATGTTTTTAAAAATAAAATTATAGGATAAAAAATTCTGCTATGTGGCGTCACTTTATTTCGGAATTTATCCTACTTATTTCAATATCAAACGCTTTTTTTACGAATAAAATTCACGGATTCGCCTTTTCTCGTTGCGGTTATCTCTATTTTGTAAAATATTTCACAAAAAAATAAAACATTTCTGTTCAGTTGCATTGCTTTAATTCTGAATTTATCTCCCTTATTATAATATAAATCAATGTTTTTAAAAATAAAATTATAGGATAATAAATTCTGCTATGTGGCGTCACTTTTTTTCTGAATTTATCCTACTTTTTTCAATATCAAACGCTTTTTTTACGAATAAAATTCACGGATTCGCCTTTTCTCGTTGCGGTTATCTCTATTTTGTAAAATATTTCACAAAAAAATAAAACATTTCTGTTCAGTTGCATTGCTTTAATTCTGAATTTATCTCCCTTATTATAATATAAAACAATGTTTTTAAAAATAAAATTATAGGATAAAAATTCTACTATGTGGCGTCACTTTATTTCTGAATTTATCCCACTTATTTCAATATCAAACGCTGTGTCTCGAATAAAATTCACAAATTAGCCTTTTCTCGTTGCGGTTATCTCTATTTTGTAAAATATTTCGCAAAAAAATAAAACATTTCTGTTCAGTTGCATTGCTTTAATTCGGAATTTATCTCCCTTATTATAATGTAAAACAATGTTTTTAAAAATAAAATTATAGGATAAAAAATTCTGCTATGTGGCGTTTCTTTATTGCTGAATTTATCCTACATATTTCAATATCAAACGCTGTTTTTACGAATAAAATTCACGGATTAGCCATTTCTCGGTGCGGTTATCTCTATTTTGTAAAATATTTCACAAAAAAATAAAACATTTCTGTTCAGTTGCATTGCTTTATTTCTGAATTTATCTCCCTTATTATAATATAAAACAATGTTTTTAAAAATAAAATTATAAGATAAAAAATTCTGCTATGTGGCGTCACTTTTTTTCTGAATTTATCCTACTTATTTCAATATCAAACGCTTTTTTTACGAATAAAATTCACGGATTCGCCTTTTCTCGTTGCGGTTATTTCTATTTTGTAAAATATTTCACAAAAAAATAAAACATTTCTGTTCAGTTGCATTGCTTTAATTCTGAATTTATCTCCCTTATCTATATATATAAAAATGAATGTATGTGTGTGTGTGTGTGTGTGTGTGTGTGTGTTTTTTTTTTTTTTTTTTTTTTTTTTTACCGGTAAGGGATTCTTTTTTATTCTTTCAGCGTCACCTCATTTATTTTTTCAAAGCATCAATTTCATCATCATTTTTTTTTTCATCAATTTAGCAAAATGTTGGTTAGGGAAAAGAGCCGCCAAAGGGGCTGCTACCGCAATCTTGGCTCCTTTTAGTTTTCCCCACCGTAGACAATCTGCATTACCAGTTACAAATGTACATTTTATTAGGCGATTTTATTTCATTTGAGTTAATAGAAAAACAGTTACATAAATAATGGATTTCGTACATTGATATTTCCTTCTTCTTTATTGAACATAAAATTTTTATATGCCCAACATTTGTAGAAAAGATCTATGGAGTTGTTGGCCTTGTTGTAGTCTAATTTACGTGTAAGCCTTTTTTTAATGTCCGTTAGGAAGGCAGCAGTGTAGTTAACATCGTGCTTCTTCTGACGAGAGTACAGGGTGAACTCTTTGTAAATAGACGCTTTTGCTAGGGTGATGAGAAAATTGGAAATGTTAATAGGAGTTTGCTCTATGGAATTTTTTTTGGGAATGCCGCCATATAGGTGTGCACGGAGTATTGTATCAAGTCCTGTGAGAGATTTCACAGATTTAACGACCCTCTGCCATATATTGTCAGTCTTAGGGCATAGATAAAAAAGGTGACACGTCGTGGCAATGACGTTGGGGCACCATGGGCAGTTGTCATCGATCCTGATGCGTGCGCGTTGAAGGAAAATCCCATCTGCGACCGCCCCATGCGCGAGCCGCCATGCCACATCTGCATCGTGGCCGAGGGTGGGAGGAGAGCGTATAGCAAGCCATTGGATCACCTCGTCTGGTTTACCTTTCAGGGGCCAGGGTTTCAAGTGGGATTTATACACAAGTTCGTGGTATATTTTTCTCTTAGGGAGTGGGAGTGGAATTTGGCGTTTGGTGAGGGAACTGTCTATGTATAGGTGTGGCAGGTTTTGGGTTTGCGTGGGGGTGGCGGGGTGGATATGAGCGGCCTGATTTACTGAGTCGAAGTCGGGTGGATGCTTGATGACTTTTGCAGTCTTCCAGGCCTGTATGATGGAGTCGTAGAAGGGATCGTGGTGATAGCGCCTTCTATTGGTACGCGTGATGGAGATGAGATGGTCGATGATGTCATCTGTTGGGTGATTTTCTTGCAGTCGCAGGGCCGCCAGGGATTTCCAGGGAGATGAGTGGGTGTCCGTCACGATCCTTTGCGCTGCGTGAAGGCGGAAGGCCATGATCTTGATGCGGATGTCGACCAAGGAGAGTCCGCCTTCCCTCAGGGGTGTTGTCACCGTGGTTGCATCCAGCCAATGCTTGCGATAATTCCATGAAAAATGAATTAATTTCGCCTGAAGGCGTTTTATGACGTCAGGGGAGGGGGTTAAGACTTTTAGCGAATGCCATAGCACTGGAGCGATAAACTGGTTTACGGCGACAATCCGGCCTCGCAGTGACAAAGAGGAGAGCCTTGGCTTCCATCTTTCTATCGCCGTGTTCAGTCTATCAAAAAGGGCCTTGTCCAAAATTTGTTTCGCTGCCGTTTCATTATTGTCGATCCACACCCCGAGGTATTTGCTACCCGTTCTGGTCCATTGGAGTGGGAGCGGAGTGTCGAGGCGCCCTCTCCACGATCCGACCCAGAGACCGCGACTCTTGGCCGTGTTGAGTCGGGTACCAGTGAGATGTGCATCAAAAGCCGGGAGTATTCGGGAGAAGTCAGCTTCGGAGTTGACAAAGATGTTGATGTCGTCTGCGTAAACGGTTGTTTTCACAACGATGGCTGGATTTCGCCCGATACTCACGCCCTGGAGCGTGTGCTTCAGTCTCCGCAGCATGGGTTCGAATGAGAGACTGTAGAGGAGACCGGAAAGGGGACAGCCCTGTCGTATCCCACGACGAAAGGGAATTGGGCCCGTTAGCTCTGTGCCGACTCGGATGTGTGATGATGAGTTTGCGTACAATGTCCGAACCATTAAGCAAAAGGACGGTCCGAATCCCATTTTCTCCATCACGGAGAAAAGAAATTTGTGGTTCACAGAGTCGAAGGCTTTCTTTTGGTCCAGGGAGATGACTGCCAACGGAAGGTTGTTTTGGTTATGGAAATTGATAAGGTCTCGGACTGTGGAAATGGAGTCGAAGATGGTGCGTCCTGGAACACAGTAGCTCTGTTCAGGGGAGATGAGGGTGGCTATTACGGAGGAGAGGCGGTTGGACAGGACTTTAGCGATGATTTTATAATCCACATTTGATATGGAGAGTGGGCGCCAGTTCTCAAGGTTGCCCAGGTCTCCGGACTTGGGCATCAGGGTGATGACAGTGGTGGCCGTAGTCCTGGGGAGCCTGCCTCTACGTAGGCATGCCTGGAGCATGCGGTGAAAAGGTTCCGCTAAGTATTCCCAGAACGCGAGATAAAATTCCGCGGTGAGACCATCGATTCCAGGAGCCTTGCGTTTGTTGAGGCTTTTCAGGGCCTGCAGGATCTCCGTGCGGGTTACTGGAGCCTCCAGGAGAGCACGGTCCCCTTCCTCCAGAGCGTCGAGCGTCGAAAGGAAGGCACTCTGGTCGATTGGTTCATCGGTCGTTGTTGTGGGGGTGGGATTGTATAATCTGAGGAAATGGTCCCTCACGTGACAGGCCAGAATCGATGAGTTTTCTACGGCTCTCCCATGGATGTTAAGGGTGAGGAGGGGCTTGGGGCCTGTCTTGATTGCCCACTGTGCCAGGTGCGTCGCGGCAGGGGAATCATTTGCTAGTATTTCTTCCCACCCTACCCTGGCGACTATTTCCCTAGCTTCCCTCTCCGTCTGTCCGTCAATGAAATGTTGGTCGGGGGGGCGGCGATGAAGGCGTTCAAAAATAAAGCTGTGTTCCCTAATCTCCTCCTTCAATCTCTCCCACAGCAGTATCGGATTTATGGCGATGTCTGGATGCGCTAACAGTCCCTGGAGAAGTGAAGCAACAAGTTCGCAGTAGGTGGGGATGGATAGGAGGGAATTTTTGAATCGCCAGTACGGAGATTTATATCTCTTTGCGGATGTGCGCAGGTGCATCATCACGGCCTTGTGGTCGGAGAAGGAGGGCAGTAATGTTATTTTGGAGAGTTGTGAGGTCCGTTGGGAAGAGAGGTACAATCTGTCCAGACGTGAACCATCCCCACTCTGAGTAAGGAAGGTGTGGCCTGGGGCGTCTCCGTGGATAGTTTTCCAGCAGTCTTCGAGATTGTGGTGGGCGATCAACCTCTGGAGGGAATCGGCGAATCTCGGATGTCTCTCCCAGCCACTGGACCTATCCGTTAGCGGTGTGAGGGTGGTGTTGAAGTCTCCAGCGATGACTATGGAAGGCTTCTCGTGGGCTTGTGAGGTGGTTACAATATACTGATGAACGCGGTTGGTGACGTCGATGGCTCTATTCTGTTCGTGTGGTCCGTAGAATGAAATGAGAATATACGTGGATGGATTTGGAGGCGGAAATTTGACGACAACTGCCAGTGCGTATCCAGGAACGATGACCTCTGATGAGATTAGGTGAAGGGAATTGCTTGCTTTGATTGCTATGGCTGTGCCTGTGCTTGGAGTTTGAGGTGGAGAAAAGTAGAATTGGTAGTTTTCCAAGGTTGGCATTGTTGGATGCTGCGTGTTTGTTTCCTGCAGGAATAGGATGTCGGGTGCATGATTCTTGATGAATAAGGTGAGTTGTGCCCATTTATACTGACTGCGAATTGACCTGGCATTCAAGGTCATAAATGAAAGTTGAGACATTTCAGGCTAAAAGGATTTTAAAAATTTTAAGGCAATATAAATAGGAATAAATAAAAAAAAAAGAGAAGATAGAAAATAGAAAAAAAAGATTTTAAAAAAATGATAAATTACAAAAATATGGATAAAAAAGAAATAGAAAAAAAAAAGGAGAGGGGGGAATTTTGTAAAAGATATCCTTCCTACGGCCTCGTTAGAGCGGCAAGTAGCCGCTGGATCCTAACTCTGTAGGCTCTGCTCGTGGTCATTTGAAGGACCTCTCGGAGTGCAGCAATAAGGGCAGGTACATTGGAGGTGATGCTTTTTGCGACGGAAAGTTGGTCGTTATGGGCAAAGGCTTTCACCAAAAACTCCGTGACCAGCTTCCCAGGAATTGCCGGATCTTGCTCGTCGTCAAAAATCTTAGCGACTTGGCGGAGGAAAGGGGCTGAGTACGGCGAGTTAGTCCTGGTATTATATTCGTCTCTGGTTCCTTTTTTCCGGATTGGTGAATTCGGTGGTGATGCTCCTTGGGACGAATTATCTTGATGAGTTTTTCTTTTAATGGCTCCACCAGTCTCGGTGCGATTGAGGTCGGAGGAAACCGTTGAATTATAAGTGATATCATCAGAATTAGGAGTAGATGGAAGAAGAGGCAGAGTGTCGTGAGGAAGGGTTGAGGGAGGAGTTGGGGTATCAGGAATAACATGGTGAGGGGTGTTGGAGGTGGGAGTAAGGGGTGGGGAGGAATTCAATGGAAGAGGTGGAGGGGGGGGAGGCAGGGGATCGGGGTGGGAAAATGGAGGAGGGGAGGTAGAAGTAATGGAGGGAGACAGGGTGACTGGGTCATCGGCAGAGATTTGAAGCTGAGAGGTCTGATTTTGGTCAACTGTGTGAGTTTGTGGCTCCGAGATGATGACTGGCATTGATGTTTCTTGGGCGGCCACCTGGACTTCTTCTTGCAAGCGGGTGGTGCAATTGGCCGCTGCGTGCCCTTCCTTTCCACATCTGAAGCACCTCATGTCATCCAGCGACAGATATATTCTGAGGCTAATGCGGTTCTCCGTCTCGACGAGGAGGGAATCGGGAAGGGTGACCCCATCTCTGAGGACGACAAACACTTGTCGCCTCCAGCCTCCGATGTGGGCGTAGCCCTCCTGGTGGATCCCAAACGGAAGTTCACGGACGGGGCTGACGATTTTCATCGCCTGACTGAGTATGTCGATTAAGTCGGCGTTGGGGAATTCAGGGGGGATGTGGGAGATGACTAATCTCTGCACCTTAGAGGTCATTCGTCGAGCCATGGCATACATGTTGCGTATCGTGACACCTCCGTGGTCCAGCATAAACTGATCTACGAGATCTTCGGTTTTCAAGTAAATGCAAATTCTGTCGTAAGATAGCCTGGTAGCATGAGTTATGGTGTGTCCTCCTCCTAGCAGATCAGCAACTGCAAATATGTATTCCTTTATGGGGGTGTCGGGCAAGGCTTGAATTATTATGCCATTTTTTTTTGTTTGGTCCTGTGCTGTTGCAATTCACCCGTTTCGTTCTGAAGACGAAGGTTCCTGGAGCGGTGTTCGCTCCACTACTTGAGGCTGGCGGGTTATCGGCTCCACAAACTTGAGCAAAACTGGGCCTGGGCGACGATGTTTTGGTGTCTGTTTGTTGTGGTAGATGGCGTTGTGATGAAGTGGGCGTGGTTGTTGTTATTGTGTGCGCGAGTGACGGAGGGGTAACAGCTGAGCGGGAGGAGGGAGAAGGAGGTGGGTTGTCGAGCGGCGGAGTGTTGGGCGGAGGGGAAACAGCTGAGCGTGAGGAGGGAGAAGGTGGATTGTCGAGAGGCAGTGGCGGAGGGCGAGGGGAAGATGTGGAAGGAGGGAAGTTTGCGGCGGCGGAGGTGCGCTGGGGCAACAATGGGCTTGCGCTCATTGTTGATATCGGGAGCGAGCGTGTGGCAGGGGTTAACAATGGCTTGGGCGTAGGGGAAGGCGGGGAGGAAGCTTCATTTCGTGGCGGACCCACGCTAGCAGAAATTCGCGCGGGAAATAATGGCGGGGAATCGGAAGCGAAATTGGCGAGCTCGGAGAAGGAAAGCACACGTTGAGGCGGGGAATTAGGCGAATAAAAATCACTCCAAGACCTATGCTGCCTGGCTTTTTGCACAAAAGACGGGGCGGGGGATGACACATCAGTGAGAGAATTAACTTTAAGGACACCTCTTTCGCGTCGTAAAATACTCGCGGAAGAAGGAGGAGCGTTTACGTTGTCAGCATTCAGATGCTTGCTACGGGTCAACGAGGGAGGCAGCAACGGTCTGGTAAAAGGCACTTGGGGCAAAAGCCTCTCGTTTTCAGGATGAGAGGGCTTACATTGGGAAGCTTGAGCACTTTCAGTGTAGAGGGGAGCACTGGGGAACGAGAGATCAAGGGGCACATCGGAGGTAAACATATCCTGGGACACACAATCTGAAGGTGGAAGAGAGAATAAACTGCCACTGGATGATGAGGGGGCACCAAATGAAGCAGGCTCCATCGTCGGCGATTTCACGGCCGCCGCGGACGAATTGTTCGTCGCGGCGGCGGCGGGCGGAACCTCCGGCGTCGGCAACTCGGCTCGGGCTCGTGGCGTTGGGAGAAAAACAGGAATATCTCCCGTATTTGAGGAAAGGGCGCACTGAGAATTGAACACTTGCTAGCTGAACGTCTTGTAAATGGAACACTTTCGTTAAAAAACACGAGAACACTATTTAAACCAACAAAAAGACACGTAAATGCAGGAGCACTTGTGGAGAGCGTGCACTAATTTCAACAATACGTGTGTGTGTGTGTGTGTGTGTATGTCCTTTATGCATTACTACACCATTCATCGGATCACCATGAAACTTTGGGAAGTTGTTGAGTACATTCCCGAAAAGAGGACTACGGAATCGATATTTCAATATCGATACTTTATCGATATAATATCGCTAAAGCATCGAGAAATCGATACATTATTGATACAAAATTGAGGTGAAATTATTCAGTTTTTTAAAAGGAATGTATCGGTGCAATATCGATATGCCATCCAATATCGATATCGGTGCAATATCGATATGCTATCCAATGTATATAATGTGTTTGTCCTTTATGCATTACTACACCATTCATCGGATCGCCATGAAACTTTGGAAAGTTATTGAGTACGCTCCGCGAAGGTTTCTACAAAATCGATAATTCAATGTCGATACTGTATCGATATAATATCGATAAAATATGGATACATCGATACATTGTTGATACAAAATTGAGGTGAAATTATTTAGGTGTTTTTTATCAAAGTTTTATAAAGTATCATTGCAATATCGATACTGTATCGATACAATATTGATAACTTCATGCATTACCACAACAATCATCCAATTTCCATGAAGCTTTGGTTAGTTGTTTTGTTCACTCCATGAAGGTTTGTACAATATCGAGAATACAATATCGACACTGGAGACGGGATGTGCATCCCATTGAACTTGCAATTCATTGAAACACTCACGTGCAACATATTCAAATCATCCGGCATGGGACAAATATTTCAGAAATGCCAACTTATTGCTTGGGATGAATGCACAATGGTGCACAAAGCATCGCTCGAGGCTCTGGATCGATCATTGCAAGATTTCCGTTGAATCCTGAGACCATTTGAGAACGCATTAATATTGCTTGCACGACATTTCAGGCAAACATTACCTGTAATTCCTCGATCGACACTAGCGGATGAAATAAATGCTTGCCTGAAATATTCTACTTTGTGACGACATGTAAAGACGTTAAAATTATATACAAATATGCGTGTCCAGCTGCAAAACAATCGATCAGCTGAGATATATTGTATACCCATAAGAATTGTGAAACTAAACATACTATAAACATGCACTTTCCATTTAACCAGATTGAGCCACAGCAAGGCGTGGCCGGGTCAGCTTGTTATAATATAAAACAATGTTTTTAAAAATAAAATTATAGGATAAAAATTCTGCTATGTGGCGTCACTTTATTTCTGAATTTATCCTACATATTTCAATATCAAACGCTTTTTTGACGAATAAAATTCACGGATTAGCCTTTTCTCGTTGCGGTTATTTCTATTTTGTAAAATATTTCACAAAAAAATAAAACATTTCTGTTCAGTTGCATTGCTTTAATTCTGAATTTATCTCCCTTATTATAATATAAATCAATGTTTTTAAAAATAAAATTATAGGATAATAAATTCTGCTATGTGGCGTCACTTTTTTTCTGAATTTATCCTACTTTTTTCAATATCAAACGCTTTTTTTACGAATAAAATTCACGGATTCGCCTTTTCTCGTTGCGGTTATCTCTATTTTGTAAAATATTTCACAAAAAAATAAAACATTTCTGTTCAGTTGCATTGCTTTAATTGTGAATTTATCTCCCTTATTATAATATAAAACAATGTTTTTAAAAATAAAATTATAGGATAAAAATTCTACTATGTGGCGTCACTTTATTTCTGAATTTATCCCACTTATTTCAATATCAAACGCTGTTTCTCGAATAAAATTCACAAATTAGCCTTTTATCGTTGCGGTTATCTCTATTTTGTAAAATATTTCGCAAAAAAATAAAACATTTCTGTTCAGTTGCATTGCTTTAATTCGGAATTTATCTCCCTTATTATAATGTAAAACAATGTTTTTAAAAATAAAATTATAGGATAAAAAATTCTGCTATGTGGCGTTTCTTTATTGCTGAATTTATCCTACTTATTTCAATATCAAACGCTGTTTTTACGAATAAAATTCACGGATTAGCCTTTTCTCGTTGCGGTTATCTCTATTTTGTAAAATATTTCACAAAAAAATAAAACATTTCTGTTCAGTTGCATTGCTTTATTTCTGAATTTATCTCCCTTATTATAATATAAAACAATGTTTTTAAAAATAAAATTATAGGATAAAAAATTCTGCTATGTGGCGTCACTTTTTTTCTGAATTTATCCTATTTATTTCAATATCAAACGCTTTTTTTACGAATAAAATTCACGGATTCGCCTTTTCTCGTTGCGGTTATTTCTATTTTGTAAAATATTTCACAAAAAAATAAAACATTTCTGTTCAGTTGCATTGCTTTAATTCTGAATTTATCTCCCTTATTATAATATAAAACAATGTTTTTAAAAACAAAATTATGCGATAAAAAATTCTGCTATGTGGCGTCACTTTTTTTCTGAATTTATCCATCTTAATTCAATATCAAACGCTTTTTTTACGAATAAAATTCACGGATTCGCCTTTTCTCGTTGCGGTTATCTCTATTTTGTAAAATATTTCACAAAAAAATAAAACATTTCTGTTTAGTTGCATTGCTTTAATTCTGAATTTATCTCCCTTATTATAATATAAAACAATGTTTTTAAAAATAAAATTATAGGATAAAAAATTCTGCTATGTGGCGTCACTTTATTTCGGAATTTATCCTACTTATTTCAATATCAAACGCTTTTTTTACGAATAAAATTCACGGATTCGCCTTTTCTCGTTGCGGTTATCTCTATTTTGTAAAATATTTCACAAAAAAATAAAACATTTCTGTTCAGTTGCATTGCTTTAATTCTGAATTTATCTCCCTTATTATAATATAAATCAATGTTTTTAAAAATAAAATTATAGGATAATAAATTCTGCTATGTGGCGTCACTTTTTTTCTGAATTTATCCTACTTATGTCAATATCAAACGCTTTTTTTACGAATAAAATTCACGGATTCGCCTTTTCTCCGTACGGTTATTTCTATTTTGTAAAATATTTCACAAAAAAATAAAACATTTCTGTTCAGTTGCATTGCTTTAATTCTGAATTTATCTCCCTTATTATAATATAAATCAATGTTTTTAAAAATAAAATTATAGGATAATAAATTCTGCTATGTGGCGTCACTTTTTTTCTGAATTTATCCTACTTTTTTCAATATCAAACGCTTTTTTTACGAATAAAATTCACGGATTCGCCTTTTCTCGTTGCGGTTATCTCTATTTTGTAAAATATTTCACAAAAAAATAAAACATTTCTGTTCAGTTGCATTGCTTTAATTCTGAATTTATCTCCCTTATTATAATATAAAACAATGTTTTTAAAAATAAAATTATAGGATAAAAATTCTACTATGTGGCGTCACTTTATTTCTGAATTTATCCCACTTATTTCAATATCAAACGCTGTGTCTCGAATAAAATTCACAAATTAGCCTTTTCTCGTTGCGGTTATCTCTATTTTGTAAAATATTTCGCAAAAAAATAAAACATTTCTGTTCAGTTGCATTGCTTTAATTCGGAATTTATCTCCCTTATTATAATGTAAAACAATGTTTTTAAAAATAAAATTATAGGATAAAAAATTCTGCTATGTGGCGTTTCTTTATTGCTGAATTTATCCTACATATTTCAATATCAAACGCTGTTTTTACGAATAAAATTCACGGATTAGCCATTTCTCGGTGCGGTTATCTCTATTTTGTAAAATATTTCACAAAAAAATAAAACATTTCTGTTCAGTTGCATTGCTTTATTTCTGAATTTATCTCCCTTATTATAATATAAAACAATGTTTTTAAAAATAAAATTATAAGATAAAAAATTCTGCTATGTGGCGTCACTTTTTTTCTGAATTTATCCTACTTATTTCAATATCAAACGCTTTTTTTACGAATAAAATTCACGGATTCGCCTTTTCTCGTTGCGGTTATTTCTATTTTGTAAAATATTTCACAAAAAAATAAAACATTTCTGTTCAGTTGCATTGCTTTAATTCTGAATTTATCTCCCTTATCTATATATATAAAAATGAATGTATGTGTGTGTGTGTGTGTGTGTGTGTGTGTATGTCCTTTATGCATTACTACACCATTCATCGGATCACCATGAAACTTTGGGAAGTTGTTGAGTACATTCCCGAAAAGAGGACTACGGAATCGATATTTCAATATCGATACTTTATCGATATAATATCGCTAAAGCATCGAGAAATCGATACATTATTGATACAAAATTGAGGTGAAATTATTCAGTTTTTTAAAAGGAATGTATCGGTGCAATATCGATATGCCATCCAATATCGATATCGGTGCAATATCGATATGCTATCCAATGTATATAATGTGTTTGTCCTTTATGCATTACTACACCATTCATCGGATCGCCATGAAACTTTGGAAATTTATTGAGTACAGTCCGCGAAGGTTTCTACAAAATCGATAATTCAATGTCGATACTGTATCGATATAATATCGATAAAATATGGATACATCGATACATTGTTGATACAAAATTGAGGTGAAATTATTTAGGTGTTTTTTATCAAAGTTTTATAAAGTGTCATTACAATATCGATACTGTATCGATACAATATTCATAACTTCATGCATTACCACAACATTCATCCAATTTCCATGAAGCTTTGGGAAGTTGTTTTGTTCACTCCATGAAGGTTTGTACAATATCGAGAATACAATATCAACACTGGAGACGGGATGTGCATCCCATTGAACTTGCAATTCATTGAAACACTCACTTGCAACATATTCAAATCATCCGGCATGGGACAAATATTTCAGAAATGCCAACTTATTGCTTGGGATGAATGCACAACGGTGCACAAAGCATCGCTCGAGGCTCTGGATCGATCAGTGCAAGATTTCCGTTGAATCCTGAGACCATTTGAGAACGCATTAATATTGCTTGCACGACATTTCAGGCAAACATTACCTGTAATTCCTCGATTGACACTAGCGGATGAAATAAATGCTTGCCTGAAATATTCTACTTTGTGACGACATGTAAAGACGCTAAAATTATATACAAATATGCGTGTCCAGCTGCAAAACAATCGATCAGCTGAGATATATTGTATACCCATAAGAATTGTGAAATTAAACATACTATAAACGTGCGCTTTCCATTTAACCAGATTGAGCCACAGCAACGCGTGGCCGGGTCAGCTTGTTATAATATAAAACAATGTTTTTAAAAACAAAATTATACGATAAAAAATTCTGCTATGTGGCGTCACTTTTTTTCTGAATTTATCCATCTTACTTCAATATCAAACGCTTTTTTTACGAATAAAATTCACGGATTACCCTTTTCTCGTTGCGGTTATCTCTATTTTGTAAAATATTTCACAAAAAAATAAAACATTTCTGTTCAGTACATTGCTTTAATTCTGAATTTATATCCCTTATTATATTATAAAACAATGTTTTTAAAAATAAAATTATAGGATAAAAATTCTGCTATGTGGCGTCACTTTATTTCTGAATTTATCCTACTTATTTCAATATCAAACGCTTTTTTTACGAATAAAATTCACGGATTAGCCTTTTCTCGTTGCGGTTATTTCTATTTTGTAAAATATTTCACAAAAAAATAAAACATTTCTGTTCAGTTGAATTGCTTTAATTCTGAATTTATCTCCCTTATTATAATATAACTCAATGTTTTTAAAAATAAAATTATAGGATAATAAATTCTGCTATGTGGCGTCACTTTTTTTCTGAATTTATCCTACTTATTTCAATATCAAACGCTTTTTTTACCAATAAAATTCACGGATTCGCCTTTTCTCGTTGCGGTTATCTCTCTTTTGTAAAATATTTCACAAAAAAATAAAACATTTCTGTTCAGTTGCATTGCTTTAATTCTGAATTTATCTCCCTTATTATAATATAAAACAATGTTTTAAAAAATAAAATTATAGGATAAAAAATTCTGCTATGTGGCGTCACTTTATTTCTGAATTTATCCTACTTATTTCAATATCAAACGCTTTTTTTACGAATAAAATTCACGGATTCGCCTTTTCTCGTTGCGGTTATCTCTATTTTGTAAAATATTTCACAAAAAAATAAAATATTTCTGTTCAGTTGCATTGCTTTAATTCTGAATTTATCTCCCTTATTATAATATAAAACAATGTTTTTAAAAATAAAATTATTGGATAAAAAATTCTGCTATGTGGCGTCACTTTTTTTCTGAATTTATCCTACTTATTTCAATATCAAACGCTTTTTTTACGAATAAAATTCACGGATTCGCCTTTTCTCGTTGCGGTTATCTCTATTTTGTAAAATATTTCACAAAAAAATAAAACATTTCTGTTCAGTTGCATTGCTTTAATTCTTAATTTATCTCCCTTATTATAATATAAAACAATGTTTTTAAAAATAAAATTATGGTATAAAAATTCTGCTATGTGGCGTCACTTTATTTCTGAATTTATCCTACTTATTTCAATATCAAACACTTTTTTTACGAATAAAATTCACGGATTAGCCTTTTCTCGTTGCGGTTATTTCTATTTTGTAAAATATTTCACAAAAAAATAAAACATTTCTGTTCAGTTGCATTGCTTTAATTCTGAATTTATCTCCCTTATTATAATATAAAACAATGTTTTTAAAAATAAAATTATAGGATAAAAATTCTGCTATGTGGCGTCACTTTATTTCTGAATTTATCCTACTTATTTCAATATCAAACGCTTTTTTTACGAATAAAATTCACGGATTAGCCTTTTCTCGTTGCGGTTATTTCTATTTTGTAAAATATTTCACAAAAAAATAAAACATTTCTGTTCAGTTGCATTGCTTTAATTCTGAATTTATCTCCCTTATTATAATATAAATCAATGTTTTTAAAAATAAAATTATAGGATAATAAATTCTGCTATGTGGCGTCACTTTTTTTCTGAATTTATCCTACTTTTTTCAATATCAAACGCTTTTTTTACGAATAAAATTCACGGATTCGCCTTTTCTCGTTGCGGTTATCTCTATTTTGTAAAATATTTCACAAAAAAATAAAACATTTCTGTTCAGTTGCATTGCTTTAATTCTGAATTTATCTCCCTTATTATAATATAAAACAATGTTTTAAAAAATAAAATTATAGGATAAAAATTCTACTATGTGGCGTCACTTTATTTCTGAATTTATCCCACTTATTTCAATATCAAACGCTGTTTCTCGAATAAAATTCACAAATTAGCCTTTTCTCGTTGCGGTTATATCTATTTTGTAAAATATTTCACAAAAAAATAAAACATTTCTGTTCAGTTGCATTGCTTTAATTCTGAATTTATCTCCCTTATTATAATATAAATCAATGTTTTTAAAAATAAAATTATAGGATAATAAATTCTGCTATGTGGCGTCACTTTTTTTCTGAATTTATCCTACTTATTTCAATATCAAACGCTTTTTTTACGAATAAAATTCACGGATTCGCCTTTTCTCGTTGCGGTTATCTCTATTTTGTAAAATATTTCACAAAAAAATAAAACATTTCTGTTCAGTTGCATTGCTTTAATTCTGAATTTATCTCCCTTATTATAATGTAAAACAATGTTTTTAAAAATAAAATTATAGGATAAAAAATTCTGCTATGTGGCGTTTCTTTATTGCTGAATTTATCCTACTTATTTCAATATCAAACGCTGTTTTTACGAATAAAATTCACGGATTAGCCATTTCTCGGTGCGGTTATCTCTATTTTGTGAAATATTTCACAAAAAAATAAAACATTTCTGTTCAGTTGCATTGCTTTATTTCTGAATTTATCTCCCTTATTATAATATAAAACAATGTTTTTAAAAATAAAATTATAGGATAAAAAATTCTGCTATGTGGCGTCACTTTTTTCTGAATTTATCCATCTTAATTCAATATCAAACGCTTTTTTTACGAATAAAATTCACGGATTCGCCTTTTCTCGTTGCGGTTATCTCTATTTTGTAAAATATTTCACAAAAAAATAAAACATTTCTGTTCAGTTGCATTGCTTTAATTCTGAATTTATCTCCCTTATCTATATATATAAAAATGAATGTATGTGTGTGTGTGTGTGTGTGTGTGTGTGTTTTTTTTTTTTTTACATTTTATTAGGCGATTTTATTTCATTTGAGTTAATAGAAAAACAGTTACATAAATAATGGATTTCGTACATTGATATTTCCTTCTTCTTTATTGAACATAAAGTTTTTATATGCCCAACATTTGTAGAAAAGATCTATGGAGTTGTTGGCCTTGTTGTAATCTAATTCACGTGTAAGTCTTTTTTTAATGTCGGTTTGGAAGGCAGCAGTGTAGTTAACATCGTGCTTCTTTTGACGGGAGTACAGAGTGAACTCTTTGTAAATAGACGCTTTTGCTAGGGTGATGAGGAAATTGGAAATGTTAATAGGAGTTTGATCTATGGAATTTTGTTTGGGAATGCCGCCATATAGGTGTGCACGGAGTATTGTATCAAGTCCTGTGAGAGATTTAACAGATTTAACGACCCTCTGCCATATATTGTCAGTCTTAGGGCATAGATAAAAAAGGTGACACGTCGTGGCAATGACGTTGGGGCACCATGGACAGTTGTCATCGATCCTGATGCGTGCTCGTTGAAGGAAAATCCCATCTGCGACCGCCCCATGCGCGAGCCGCCATGCCACATCTGCATCGTGGCCGAGGGTGGGAGGAGAGCGTATAGCAAGCCATTGGATCACCTCGTCTGGTTTACCTTTCAGGGGCCAGGGTTTCAAGTGGGATTTATACACAAGTTCGTGGTATATTTTTCTCTTAGGGAGTGGGAGTGGAATTTGGCGTTTGGTGAGGGAACTGTCTATGTATAGGTGTGGCAGGTTTTGGGTTTGCGTGGGGGTGGCAGGGTGGGGATGAGTGGTCTGATTTACTGAGTCGAAGTCGGGTGGATGCTTGATGACTTTTGCAGTCTTCCAGGCCTGTATGATGGAGTCGTAGAAGGGATCGTGGTGATAGCGCCTTCTATTGGTGTGCGTGATGGAGATGAGATGGCCGATGATGTCATCTGTTGGGTGATTTTCTTGCAGTCGCAGGGCCGCCAGGGATTTCCAGGGAGATGAGTGGGTGTCCGTCACGATCCTTTGCGCTGAGTGAAGGCGGAAGGCCATGATCTTGATCCGTATGTCGACCAAGGAGAGTCCGCCTTCCCTCAGGGGTGTCGTCACCGTGGTTGCATCCAGCCAATGCTTGCGATAATTCCATGAAAAATGAATTAATTTCGCCTGAAGGCGTTTTATGACGTCAGGGGAGGGGGTTAAGACTTTAAGCGAATGCCATAGCACTGGAGCGATAAACTGGTTTACGGCGACAATCCGACCTCGCAGTGACAAAGAGGAGAGCCTTGGCTTCCATCTTTCTATCGCCGTGTTCAGTCTATCAAAAAGGGCCTTGTCCAAAATTTGTTTCGCTGCCGTTTGATTATTGTCGATCCACACCCCGAGGTATTTGCTACCCGTGCTGGTCCATTGGAGTGGGAGCGGAGTGTCGAGGCGCCCTCTCCACGATCCGACCCAGAGACCGCGACTCTTGGCCGTGTTGAGTCGGGTACCAGTGAGATGTGCATGAAAAGCCGGGAGTATTCGGGAGAAGTCAGCTTCGGAGTTGACAAAGATGTTGATGTCGTCTGCGTAAACGGTTGTTTTCACAACGATGGCTGGATTTCGCCCGATACTCACGCCCTGGAGCGTGTGCTTCAGTCTCCGCAGCATGGGTTCGAATGAGAGACTGTAGAGGAGACCGGAAAGGGGACAGCCCTGTCGTATCCCACGACGAAAGGGAATTGGGCCCGTTAGCTCTGTGCCGACTCGGATGTGTGATGATGAGTTTGCGTACAATGTCCGAACCATTAAGCAGAAGGACGGTCCGAATCCCATTTTCTCCATCACGGAGAAAAGAAATTTGTGGTTCACAGAGTCAAAGGCTTTCTTTTGGTCCAGGGAGATGACTGCCAAGGGAAGGTTGTTTTGGTTATGGAAATTGATAAGGTCTCGGACTGTGGAAATGGAGTCGAAGATGGTGCGTCCTGGAACACAGTAGCTCTGTTCGGGGGAGATGAGGGTGGCTATTACGGAGGAGAGGCGGTTGGACAGGACTTTAGCGATGATTTTATAATCCACATTTGATATGGAGAGTGGGCGCCAGTTCTCAAGGTTGCCCAGGTCTCCGGACTTGGGCATCAGGGTGATGACAGTGGTGGCCGTAGTCCTGGGGAGCCTGCCTCTAAGTAGGCATGCCTGGAGCATGCGGTGAAAAGGTTCCGCTAAGTATTCCCAGAACGCGAGATAAAATTCCGCGGTGAGACCATCGATTCCAGGAGCCTTGCGTTTGTTGAGGCTTTTCAGGGCCTGCAGGATCTCCGTGCGGGTTACTGGAGCCTCCAGGAGAGCACGGTCCCCTTCCTCCAGAGCGTCGAGCGTCGAAAGGAAGGCACTCTGGTCGATTGGTTCATCGGTCGTTGTTGTGGGGGTGGGATTGTATAATCTGAGGAAATGGTCCCTCACGTGACAGGCCAGAATCGATGAGTTTTCTACGGCTCTCCCATGGATGTTAAGGGTGAGGAGGGGCTTGGGGCCTGTCTTGATTGCCCACTGTGCCAGGTGTGTCGCGGCAGGGGAATCATTTGCTAGTATTTCCTCCCACCCTACCCTGGCGACTATTTCCCTAGCTTCCCTCTCCGTCTGTCCGTCAATGAAATGTTGGTCGGGGGGGCGGCGATGAAGGCGTTCAAAAATAAAGCTGTGTTCCCTAATCTCCTCCTTCAATCTCTCCCACAGCAGTATCGGATTTATGGCGATGTCTGGATCCGCTAACAGTCCCTGGAGAAGTGAAGCAACAAGTTCGCAGTAGGTGGTGATGGATAGGAGGGAATTTTTGAATCGCCAGTACGGAGATTTATATCTCTTTGCGGATGTGCGCAGGTGCATCATCACGGCCTTGTGGTCGGAGAAGGAGGGCAGTAATGTTATTTTGGAGAGTTGTGAGGTCCGTTGGGAAGAGAGGTACAATCTGTCCAGACGTGAACCATCCCCACTCTGAGTAAGGAAGGTGTGGCCTGGCGCGTCTCCGTGGATGGTTGTCCAGCAGTCTTCGAGATTGTGGTGTGCGATCAACCTCTGGAGGGAATCGGCGAATCTCGGATGTCTCTCCCAGCCACTGGACCTATCCGTTAGCGGTGTGAGGGTGGTGTTGAAGTCTCCAGCGATGACTATGGAAGGCTTCTCGTGGGCTTGTGAGGTGGTTACAATGTACTGATGAACGCGGTTGGTGACGTCGATAGCTCTATTCTGTTCGTGTGGTCCGTAGAATGAAATGAGAATATACGTGGATGGATTTGGAGGCGGAAATTTGACGACAACTGCCAGTGCGTATCCAGGAACGATGACCTCTGATGAGATTAGGTGAAGGGAATTGCTTGCTTTGATTGCTATGGCTGTGCCTGTGCTTGTAGTTTGAGGTGGAGAAAAGTAGAATTGGTAGTTTTCCAAGGTTGGCATTGTTGGATGCTGCGTGTTTGTTTCCTGCAGGAATAGGATGTCGGGTGCATGATTCTTGATGAATAAGGTGAGTTGTGCCCATTTATACTGACTGCGAATTGACCTGGTATTCAAGGTCATAAATGAAAGTTGAGACATTTCAGGCTAAATGGATTTTAAAAATTTTAAGGCAATATAAAAAGGAATAAATAAAAAAGAGAAGAAAGAAAAAATAGAAAAAAAGATTTAAAAAAATTATAAATTACAAAAATATGGATAAAAAAGAAATAGAAAAAAAGGAGAGGGGGGAATTTTGTAAAAAGATATCCTTCCTACGGCCTCGTTAGAGCGGCAAGTAGCCGCTGGATCCTAACTCTGTAGGCTCTGCTCGTGGTCATTTGAAGGACCTCTCGGAGTGCAGCAATAAGGGCAGGTACATTGGAGGTGATGCTTTTTGCGACGGAAAGTTGGTCGTTATGGGCAAAGGCTTTCACCAAAAACTCCGTGACCAGCTTCCCAGGAATTGCCGGATCTTGCTCGTCGTCAACAATCTTAGCGACTTGGCGGAGGAAAGGGGCTGCGTACGGCGAGTTAGTCCTGGTATTATATTCGTCTCTGGTTCCTTTTTTCCGGATTGGTGAATTCGGTGGTGATGCTCCTTGGGACGAATTATCTTGATGAGTTTTTCTTTTAATGGCTCCACCAGTCTCGGTGCGATTGAGGTCGGAGGAAACCGTTGAATTATAAGTGATATCATCAGAATTAGGAGTAGATGGAAGAAGAGGCAGAGTGTCGTGAGGAAGGGTTGAGGGAGGAGTTGGGGTATCAGGAATAACATGGTGAGGGGTGTTGGAGGTGGGAGTAAGGGGTGGGGAGGAATTCAATGGAAGAGGTGGAGGGGGGGGAGGCAGGGGATCGGGGTGGGAAAATGGAGGAGGGGAGGTAGAAGTAATGGAGGGAGACAGGGTGACTGGGTCATCGGCAGAGATTTGAAGCTGAGAGGTCTGATTTTGGTCAACTGTGTGAGTTTGTGGCTCCGAGATGATGACTGGCATTGATGTTTCTTGGGCGGCCACCTGGACTTCTTCTTGCAAGCGGGTGGTGCAAATGGCCGCTGCGTGCCCCTCCTTCCCGCATCTGAAGCACCTCATGTCATCCAGCGACAGATATATTCTGAGGCTAATGCGGTTCTCCGTCTCGACGAGGAGGGAATCGGGAAGGGTGACCCCATCTCTGAGGACGACAAACACTTGTCGCCTCCAGCCTCCGATGTGGGCGTAGCCCTCCTGGTGGATCCCAAACGGAAGTTCACGGACGGGGCTGACGATTTTCATCGCCTGACTGAGTATGTCGATTAAGTCGGCGTTGGGGAATTCAGGGGGGATGTGGGAGATGACTAATCTCTGCACCTTAGAGGTCATTCGTCGAGCCATGGCATACATGTTGCGTATCGTGACACCTCCGTGGTCCAGCATAAACTGATCTACGAGATCTTCGCTTTTCAAGTAAATGCAAATTCTGTCGTAAGATAGCCTGGTAGCATGAGTTATGGTGTGTCCTCCTCCTAGCAGATCAGCAACTGCAAATATGTATTCCTTTATGGGGGTGTCGGGCAAGGCTTGAATTATTATGCCATTTTTTTTGTTTGGTCCTGTGCTGTTGCAATTCACCCGTTTCGTTCTGAAGACGAAGGTTCCTGGAGCGGTGTTCGCTCCACTACTTGAGGCTGGCGGGTTATCGGCTCCACAAACTTGAGCAAAACTGGGCCTGGGCGACGATGTTTTGGTGTCTGTTTGTTGTGGTAGATGGCGTTGTGATGAAGTGGGCGTGGTTGTTGTTATTGTGTGCGCGAGTGACGGAGGGGTAACAGCTGAGCGGGAGGAGGGAGAAGGAGGTGGGTTGTCGAGCGGCGGAGTGTTGGGCGGAGGGGAAACAGCTGAGCGTGAGGAGGGAGAAGATGGATTGTCGAGTGGCAGTGGCGGAGGGCGAGGGGAAGATGTGGAAGGAGGGAAGTTTGCGGCGGCGGAGGTGCGCTGGGGCAACAATGGGCTTGCGCTCATTGTTGATATCGGGAGCGAGCGTGTGGCAGGGGTTAACAATGGCTTGGGCGTAGGGGAAGGCGGGGAGGAAGCTTCATTTCGTGGCGGACCCACGCTAGCAGAAATTCGCGCGGGAAATAATGGCGGGGAATCGGAAGCGAAATTGGCGAGCTCGGAGAAGGAAAGCACACGTTGAGGCGGGGAATTAGGCGAATAAAAATCACTCCAAGACCTATGCTGCCTGGCTTTTTGCACAAAAGATGGGGCGGGGGATGACACATCAGTGAGAGAATTAACTTTAAGGACACCTCTTTCGCGTCGTAAAATACTCGCGGAAGAAGGAGGAGCGTTTACGTTGTCAGCATTCAGATGCTTGCTACGGGTCAACGAGGGAGGCAGTAACGGTCTGGTAAAAGGCACTTGGGGCAAAAGCCTCTCGTTTTCAGGATGAGAGGGCTTACATTGGGAAGCTTGAGCACTTTCAGTGTAGAGGGGAGCACTGGGGAACGAGAGATCAAGGGGCACATCGGAGGTAAACATATCCTGGGACACACAATCTGAAGGTGGAAGAGAGAATAAACTGCCACTGGATGATGAGAGGGCACCAAATGAAGCAGGCTCCATCGTCGGCGATTTCACGGCCGCCGCGGACGAATTGTTCGTCGCGGCGGCGGCGGGCGGAACCTCCGGCGTCGGCAACTCGGCTCGGGCTCGTGGCGTTGGGAGAAAAACAGGAATATCTCCCGTATTTTGGCAAGGGGCGCACTGAGAATTGAACACTTGCTAGCTGAACGTCTTGTAAATGGAACACTTTCGTTAAAAAACACGAGAACACTATTTAAACCAACAAAAAGACACGTAAATGCGGGAGCACTTGTTGGAGAGCGTGCACTAGGTTCAACAATACGTGTGTGTGTGTGTGTGTGTGTGTATGTGTGTATGTCCTTTATGCATTACTACACCATTCATCGGATCGCCATGAAACTTTGGGAAGTTGTTGAGTACATTCCCGAAAAGAGGACTACGAAATCGATATTTCAATATCGATACTTTATCGATATAATATCGCTAAAGTTTCGATAAATTGATACATTATTGATACAAAATTGAGGTGAAATTATTTAGTTTTTTAAAAGGAATGTATCGTGTCAATATCGATACTGTATCGAATGTATATAATGTGTTTGTCCTTTATGCATTACTACACCATTCATCGGATTGCCATGGAACTTTGGAAAGTTATTGAGTACGCCCCGCGAAGGTTTCTACAAAATCGATAATTCAATTTCGATACTGTATCGATACAATATCGATAAAATATTGATACATCGATACATTGTTGATACAAAATTGAGGTGAAATTTTTTAGGTGTTTTTTATCAAAGTTTTATAAAGTATCATTACAATATCGATACTTTATCGATACAATATTGATAGCTTCATGCATTACCACAACATTCATCCAATTTCCATGAAGCTTTGGTTAGTTGTTTTGTTCACTCCATGAAGGTTTGTATGCACAATATCGAGAATACAATATCGACACTGGAGACGGGATGTGCATCCCATTGAACTTGCAATTCATTGAAACACGTGCAACATATTCAAATCATCCGGCATGGGACAAATATTTCAGAAATGCCAACTTATTGCTTGGGATGAATGCACAATGGTGCACAAATCATCGCTCGAGGTTCTGGATCGATCATTGCAAGATTTCCGTTGAATCCTGAGACCATTTGAGAACGCATTAATATTGCTTGCACGATATTTCAGGCAAACATTACCTGTAATTCCTCGATTGACACTAGCGGATGAAATAAATGCTTGCCTGAAATATTCTACTTTGTGAAGACATGTAAAGACGTTAAAATTATATACAAATATTGTATATCCATAAGAATTGTGAAATTAAACATACTATAAACGTGCCCTTTCCATTTAACCAGATTGAGCCACAGCAACGCGTGGCCGGGTCAGCTAGTTATAATATAAAACAATGTTTTTAAAAATAAAATTATAGGATAAAAAATTCTGCTATTTGGCGTCACTTTATTTCTGAATTTATCCTACTTATTTCAATATCAAACGCTTTTTTTACGAATAACATTCACGGATTCGCCTTTTCTCGTTGCGGTTATCTCTATTTTGTAAAATATTTCACAAAAAAATAAAACATTTCTGTTCAGTTGAATTGCTTTAATTCTGAATTTATCTCCCTTATTATAATATAAATCAATGTTTTTAAAAATAAAATTATAGGATAATAAATTCTGCTATGTGGCGTCACTTTTTTTCTGAATTTATCCTACTTATTTCAATATCAAACGCTTTTTTTACCAATAAAATTCACGGATTCGCCTTTTCTCGTTGCGGTTATCTCTCTTTTGTAAAATATTTCACAAAAAAATAAAACATTTCTGTTCAGTTGCATTGCTTTAATTCTGAATTTATCTCCCTTATTATAATATAAAACAATGTTTTAAAAAATAAAATTATAGGATAAAAAATTCTGCTATGTGGCGTCACTTTATTTCTGAATTTATCCTACTTATTTCAATATCAAACGCTTTTTTTACGAATATAATTCACGGATTCGCCTTTTCTCGTTGCGGTTATCTCTATTTTGTAAAATATTTCACAAAAAAATAAAATATTTCTGTTCAGTTGCATTGCTTTAATTCTGAATTTATCTCCCTTATTATAATATAAAACAATGTTTTTAAAAATAAAATTATTGGATAAAAAATTCTGCTATGTGGCGTCACTTTTTTTCTGAATTTATCCTACTTATTTCAATATCAAACGCTTTTTTTACGAATAAAATTCACGGATTCGCCTTTTCTCGTTGCGGTTATCTCTATTTTGTAAAATATTTCACAAAAAAAAAAACATTTCTGTTCAGTTGCATTGCTTTAATTCTTAATTTATCTCCCTTATTATAATATAAAACAATGTTTTTAAAAATAAAATTATGGTATAAAAATTCTGCTATGTGGCGTCACTTTATTTCTGAATTTATCCTACTTATTTCAATATCAAACGCTTTTTTTACGAATAAAATTCACGGATTAGCCTTTTCTCGTTGCGGTTATTTCTATTTTGTAAAATATTTCACAAAAAAATAAAACATTTCTGTTCAGTTGCATTGCTTTAATTCTGAATTTATCTCACTTATTATAATATAAAACAATGTTTTTAAAAACAAAATTATACGATAAAAAATTCTGCTATGTGGCGTCACTTTTTTTCTGAATTTATCCTACTTATTTCAATATCAAACGCTTTTTTTACAAATAAAATTCAAGGATTCGCCTTTCCTCGTTGCGGTTATCTCTATTTTGTAAAATATTTCACAAAAAAATAAAACATTTCTGTTCAGTTGCATTGCTTTAATTCTGAATTTATCTCCCTTATTATAATATAAAACAATGTTTTTAAAAATAAAATTATAGGATAAAAATTCTGCTATGTGGCGTCACTTTATTTCTGAATTTATCCTACTTATTTCAATATCAAACGCTTTTTTTACGAATAAAATTCACGGATTAGCCTTTTCTCGTTGCGGTTATTTCTATTTTGTAGAATATTTCACAAAAAAATAAAACATTTCTGTTCAGTTGCATTGCTTTAATTCTGAATTTATCTCCCTTATTATAATATAAAACAATGTTTTTAAAAACAAAATTATACGATAAAAAATTCTGCTATGTGGCGTCACTTTTTTCTGAATTTATCCTACTTATTTCAATATCAAACGCTTTTTTTACAAATAAAATTCAAGGATTCGCCTTTCCTCGTTGCGGTTATCTCTATTTTGTAAAATATTTCACAAAAAAATAAAACATTTCTGTTCAGTTGCATTACTTTAATTCTGAATTTATCTCCCTTATTATAATGTAAAACAATGTTTTTAAATATAAAATTATAGGATAAAAAATTCTGCTATTTGGCGTCACTTTATTTCTGAATTTATCCTACTTATTTCAATATCAAACGCTTTTTTTACGAATAACATTCACGGATTCGCCTTTTCTCGTTGCGGTTACCTCTATTTTGTAAAATATTTCACAAAAAAATAAAACATTTCTGTTCAGTTGCATTGCTTTAATTCTGAATTTATCTCCCTTATTATAATATAAAACAATGTTTTTAAAAATAAAATTATAGGATAGAAATTCTGCTATGTGGCGTCACTTTATTTCTGAATTTATCCTACTTATTTCAATATCAAACGCTTTTTTTACGAATAAAATTCACGGATTAGCCTTTTCTCGTTGCGGTTATTTCTATTTTGTAAAATATTTCACAAAAAAATAAAACATTTCTGTTCAGTTGAATAGCTTTAATTCTGAATTTATCTCCCTTATCATAATATAAATCAATGTTTTTAAAAATAAAATTATAGGATAATAAATTCTGCTATGTGGCGTCACTTTTTTTCTGAATTTATCCTACTTATTTCAATATCAAACGCTTTTTTTACGAATAAAATTCACGGATTCGCCTTTTCTCGTTGCGGTTATCTCTATTTTGTAAAATATTTCACAAAAAAATAAAACATTTCTGTTCAGTTGCATTGCTTTAATTCTGAATTTATCTCCCTTATTATAATATAAAACAATGTTTTAAAAAATAAAATTATAGGATAAAAAATTCTGCTATGTGGCGTCACTTTTTTTCTGAATTTATCCTACTTATTTCAATATCAAACGCTTTTTTTACGAATAAAATTCACGGATTCGCCTTTTCTCGTTGCGGTTATCACTATTTTGTAAAATATTTCACAAAAAAATAAAACATTTCTGTTCAGTTGCATTGCTTTAATTCTGAATTTATCTCCCTTATTATAATATAAAACAATGTTTTTAAAAATAAAATTATAGGATAAAAAATTCTGCTATGTGGCGTCACTTTTTTTCTGAATTTAGCCTACTTATTTCAATATCAAACGCTTTTGTTACGAATAAAATTCACGGATTCGCCTTTTCTCGTTGCGGTTATCTCTATTTTGTAAAATATTTCACAAAAAAATAAAACATTTCTGTTCAGTTGCATTGCTTTAATTCTGAATTTATCTCCCTTATTATAATATAAAACAATGTTTTTAAAAATAAAATTATAGGATAAAAAATTCTGCTATGTGGCGTTTCTTTATTTCTGAATTTATCCTACATATTTTAATATCAAACGCTGTTTTTACGAATAAAATTCACGGATTAGCCATTTCTCGGTGCGGTTATCTCTATTTTGTAAAATATTTCACAAAAAAATAAAACATTTCTGTTCAGTTGCATTACTTTAATTCTGAATTTATCTCCCTTATTATAATGTAAAACAATGTTTTTAAATATAAAATTATAGGATAAAAAATTCTGCTATTTGGCGTCACTTTATTTCTGAATTTATCCTACTTATTTCAATATCAAACGCTTTTTTTACGAATAACATTCACGGATTCGCCTTTTCTCGTTGCGGTTACCTCTATTTTGTAAAATATTTCACAAAAAAATAAAACATTTCTGTTCAGTTGCATTGCTTTAATTCTGAATTTATCTCCCTTATTATAATATAAAACAATGTTTTTAAAAATAAAATTATAGGATAGAAATTCTGCTGTGGCGTCACTTTATTTCTGAATTTATCCTACTTATTTCAATATCAAACGCTTTTTTTACGAATAAAATTCACGGATTAGCCTTTTCTCGTTGCGGTTATTTCTATTTTGTAAAATATTTCACAAAAAAATAAAACATTTCTGTTCAGTTGAATAGCTTTAATTCTGAATTTATCTCCCTTATCATAATATAAATCAATGTTTTAAAAAATAAAATTATAGGATAATAAATTCTGCTATGTGGCGTCACTTTATTTCTGAATTTATCTTACTTATTTCAATATCAAACGCTATTTTTACGAATAAAATTCACGGATTAGCCTATTCCCGTTGCGGTTATTTCTATTTTGTAAAATATTTCACAAAAAAATAAAACATTTCTGTTCAGTTGCATTGCTTTAATTCTGAATTTATCTCCCTTATTATAATATAAAACAATGTTTTTAAAAATATAACTATAGGATAAAAAAATTCTGCTATGTGGCGTCACTTTTCTTCTGAATTTATCCTACTTATTTCAATATCAAACGCTTTTTTTACGAATAAAATTCACGGATTCGCCTTTTCTCGTTGCGGTTATCTCTATTTTGTAAAATATTTCACAAAACAATAAAACATTTCTCTTCAGTTGCATTGCTTTAATTCTGAATTTATCTCCCTTATTATAATATAAAACAATGTTTTTAAAAATAAAATTATAGGATAAAAATTCTGCTATGTGGCGTCACTTTATTTCTGAATTTATCTTACTTATTTCAATATCAAACGCTATTTTTACGAATAAAATTCACGGATTAGCCTATTCCCGTTGCGGTTATTTCTATTTTGTAAAATATTTCACAAAAAAATAAAACATTTCTGTTCAGTTGCATTGCTTTAATTCTGAATTTATCTCCCTTATTATAATATAAAACAATGTTTTTAAAAATAAAACTATAGGATAAAAAAATTCTGCTATGTGGCGTCACTTTTCTTCTGAATTTATCCTACTTATTTCAATATCAAACGCTTTTTTTACGAATAAAATTCACGGATTCGCCTTTTCTCGTTGCGGTTATCTCTATTTTGTAAAATATTTCACAAAACAATAAAACATTTCTCTTCAGTTGCATTGCTTTAATTCTGAATTTATCTCCCTTATTATAATATAAAACAATGTTTTTAAAAATAAAATTATAGGATAAAAATTCTGCTATGTGGCGTCACTTTATTTCTGAATTTATCCCACTTATTTCAATATCAAACGCTGTTTCTCGAATAAAATTCACAAATTAGCCTTTTCTCGTTGCGGTTATCTCTATTTTGTAAAATATTTCGCAAAAAAATAAAACATTTCTGTTCAGTTGCATTGCTTTAATTCGGAATTTATCTCCCTTATTATAATGTAAAACAATGTTTTTAAAAATAAAATTATAGGATAAAAAATTCTGCTATGTGGCGTTTCTTTATTGCTGAATTTATCCTACTTATTTCAATATCAAACGCTGTTTTTACGAATATAATTCACGGATTAGCCATTTCTCGGTGCGGTTATCTCTATTTTGTAAAATATTTCACAAAAAAATAAAACATTTCGGTTCAGTTGCATTGCTTTATTTCTGAATTTATCTCCTTTACTATAATATAAAACAATGTTTTTAAAAATAAAGTTATAGGATAAAAAATCTGCTATGTGGCGTCACTTTATTTCTGAATTTATCCTACTTATTTCAATATCAAACGCTTTTTTTACGAATAAAATTCACGGATTAGCCTTTTCTCGTTGCGGTTATCTCTATTTTGTAAAATATTTCACAAAAAAATAAAACATTTCTGTTCAGTTGCATTGCTTTAATTCTGAATTTATCTCCCTTATTATAATATAAAACAATGTTTTTAAAAATAAAATTATAGGATAAAAATTCTGCTATGTGGCGTCACTTTATTTCTGAATTTATCCTACTTATTTCAATATCAAACGCTTTTTTTACGAATAAAATTCACGGATTAGCCTTTTCTCGTTGCGGTTATTTCTATTTTGTAAAATATTTCACAAAAAAATAAAACATTTCTGTTCAGTTGCATTGCTTTAATTCTGAATTTATCTCCCTTATTATAATATAAAACAATGTTTTTAAAAATAAAATTATAGGATAAAAATTCTGCTATGTGGCGTCACTTTATTTCTGAATTTATCCTACTTATTTCAATATCAAACGCTTTTTTTACGAATAAAATTCACGGATTCGCCTTTTCTCGTTGCGGTTATCTCTATTTTGTAAAATATTTCGCAAAAAAATAAAACATTTCTGTTCAGTTGCATTGCTTTAATTCTGAATTTATCTCCCTTATTAATATATAAAACAATGTTTTTAAAAATAAAATTATAGGATAAAAAATTCTGCTATGTGGCGTCACTTTATTTCTGAATTTATCCTACTTATTTCAATATCAAACGCTGTTTTTACGAATAAAATTCACGGATTCGCCTTTTCTCGTTGCAGTTATCTCTATTTT
This sequence comes from Platycnemis pennipes, assembly GCA_933228895.1. Taxonomy (NCBI): domain Eukaryota; kingdom Metazoa; phylum Arthropoda; class Insecta; order Odonata; family Platycnemididae; genus Platycnemis; species Platycnemis pennipes. Next base: position 133,476,713 of record OW121853.1, read on the forward strand.
GTAAAATATTTCACAAAAAAATAAAACATTTCTGTTCAGTTGCATTGCTTTATTTCTGAATTTATCTCCCTTATTATAAAATAAAACAATGTTTTTAAAAATAAAATTATAGGATAAAAAATTCTGCTATGTGGCGTCACTTTTTTTCTGAATTTATCCTACTTATTTCAATATCAAACGCTGTTTTTACTAATAAAATTCACGGATTAGCCATTTCTCGGTGCGGTTATCTCTATTTTGTAAAATATTTCACAAAAAAATAAAACATTTCTGTTCAGTTGCATTGCTTTATTTCTGAATTTATCTCCCTTATTATAATATAAAACAATGTTTTTAAAAATAAAATTATAGGATAAAAAATTCTGCTATGTGGCGTCACTTTATTTCTGAATTTATCCTACTTATTTCAATATCAAACGCTTTTTTTACGAATAAAATTCACGGATTCGCCTTTTCTCGTTGCGGTTATCTCTATTTTGTAAAATATTTCACAAAAAAATAAAACATTTCTGTTCAGTTGCATTGCTTTAATTCTGAAATTATCTCCCTTATTATAATATAAAACAATGTTTTTAAAAATAAAATTATAGGATAAAAATTCTGCTATGTGGCGTCACTTTATTTCTGAATTTATCCTACTTATTTCAATATCAAACGCTTTTTTTACGAATAAAATTCACGGATTCGCCTTTTCTCGTTGCGGTTATTTCTATTTTGTAAAATATTTCACAAAAAAATAAAACATTTCTGTTCAGTTGCATTGCTTTAATTCTGAATTTATCTCCCTTATTATAATATAAATCAATGTTTTTAAAAATAAAATTATAGGATAATAAATTCTGCTATGTGGCGTCACTTTTTTTCTGAATTTATCCTACTTTTTTCAATATCAAACGCTTTTTTTACGAATAAAATTCACGGATTCGCCTTTTCTCGTTGCGGTTATCTCTATTTTGTAAAATATTTCACAAAAAAATAAAACATTTCTGTTCAGTTGCATTGCTTTAATTCTGAATTTATCTCCCTTATTATAATATAAAACAATGTTTTTAAAAATAAAATTATAGGATAAAAATTCTACTATGTGGCGTCACTTTATTTCTGAATTTATCCCACTTATTTCAATATCAAACGCTGTTTCTCGAATAAAATTCACAAATTAGCCTTTTCTCGTTGCGGTTATCTCTATTTTGTAAAATATTTCCCAAAAAAATAAAACATTTCTGTTCAGTTGCATTGCTTTAATTCGGAATTTATCTCCCTTATTATAATGTAAAACAATGTTTTTAAAAATAAAATTATAGGATAAAAAATTCTGCTATGTGGCGTTTCTTTATTGCTGAATTTATCCTACTTATTTCAATATCATACGCTGTTTTTACGAATAAAATTCACAGATTAGCCATTTCTCGGTTGGGTTATCTCTATTTTGTAAAATATTTCACAAAAAAATAAAACATTTCTGTTCAGTTGCATTGCTTTATTTCTGAATTTATCTCCCTTATTATAATATAAAACAATGTTTATAAAAATAAAATTATAGGATAAAAAATTCTGCTATGTGGCGTCACTTTTTTTCTGAATTTATCCTATTTATTTCAATATCAAACGCTTTTTTTACGAATAAAATTCACGGATTCGCCTTTTCTCGTTGCGGTTATTTCTATTTTGTAAAATATTTCACAAAAAAATAAAACATTTCTGTTCAGTTGCATTGCTTTAATTCTGAATTTATCTCCCTTATTATAATATAAAACAATGTTTTTAAAAACAAAATTATACGATAAAAAATTCTGCTATGTGGCGTCACTTTTTTTCTGAATTTATCCATCTTAATTCAATATCAAACGCTTTTTTTACGAATAAAATTCACGGATTCGCCTTTTCTCGTTGCGGTTATTTCTATTTTGTAAAATATTTCACAAAAAAATAAAACATTTCTGTTCAGTTGCATTGCTTTAATTCTGAATTTATCTCCCTTATTATAATATAAAACAATGTTTTAAAAAATAAAATTATAGGATAAAAAATTCTGCTATGTGGCGTGACTTTATTTCTGAATTTATCCTACTTATTTCAATATCAAACGCTTTTTTTACGAATAAAATTCACGGATTCGCCTTTTCTCGTTGCGGTTATCTCTATTTTGTAAAATATTTCACAAAAAAATAAAATATTTCTGTTCAGTTGCATTGCTTTAATTCTGAATTTATCTCCCTTATTATAATATAAAACAATGTTTTAAAAAATAAAATTATAGGATAAAAATTCTGCTATGTGGCGTCACTTTATTTCTGAATCTATCCTACTTATTTCAATATCAAACCCTTTTTTTACGAATAAAATTCACGGATTAGCCTTTTCTCGTTGCGGTTATTTCTATTTTGTAAAATATTTCACAAAAAAAAAAAACATTTCTGTTCAGTTGCATTGCTTTAATTCTGAATTTATCTCCCTTATTATAATATAAATCAATGTTTTTAAAAATAAAATTATAGGATAATAAATTCTGCTATGTGGCGTCACTTTTTTTCTGAATTTATCCTACTTTTTTCAATATCAAACGCTTTTTTTACGAATAAAATTCACGGATTCGCCTTTTCTCGTTGCGGTTATCTCTATTTTGTAAAATATTTCACAAAAAAATAAAACATTTCTGTTCAGTTGCATTGCTTTAATTCTGAATTTATCTCCCTTATTATAATATAAAACAATGTTTTTAAAAATAAAATTATATGATAAAAATTCTACTATGTCGCGTCACTTTATTTCTGAATTTATCCCACTTATTTCAATATCAAACGCTGTTTCTCGAATAAAATTCACAAATTAGCCTTTTCTCGTTGCGGTTATCTCTATTTTGTAAAATATTTCGCAAAAAAATAAAATATTTCTGTTCAGTTGCATTGCTTTAATTGGGAATTTATCTCCCTTATTATAATGTAAAACAATGTTTTTAAAAATAAAATTATAGGATAAAAAATTCTGCTATGTGGCGTTTCTTTATTGCTGAATTTATCCTACTTATTTCAATATCAAACGCTGTTTTTACGAATAAAATTCACGGATTAGCCATTTCTCGGTGCGGTTATCTCTATTTTGTAAAATATTTCACAAAAAAATAAAACATTTCTGTTCAGTTGCATTGCTTTATTTCTGAATTTATCTCCCTTATTATAATATAAAACAATGTTTTTAAAAATAAAATTATAGGATAAAAAATTCTGCTATGTGGCGTCACTTTTTTTCTGAATTTATCCTACTTATTTCAATATCAAGCGCTTTTTTTACGAATAAAATTCACGGATTCGCCTTTTCTCGTTGCGGTTATTTCTATTTTGTAAAATATTTCACAAAAAAATAAAACATTTCTGTTCAGTTGCATTGCTTTAATTCTGAATATATCTCCCTTATTATAATATAAAACAATGTTTTTAAAAACAAAATTATACGATAAAAAATTCTGCTATGTGGCGTCACATTTTTTCTGAATTTATCCATCTTACTTCAATATCAAACGCTTTTTTTACGAAAAAAATTCAGGGATTCGCCTTTTCTCGTTGCGGTTATCTCTATTTTGTAAAATATTTCACAAAAAAATAAAACATTTCTGTTCAGTTGCATTACTTTAATTCTGAATTTATCTCCCTTCTGTATATATATAGAACAATGTTTTTAAAAATAAAATTATAGGATAAAAAATTCTGCTATGTGGCGTCACTTTATTTCTGAATTTATCCTACTTATTTCAATATAAAACGCTTTTTTTACGAATAATATTCACGGATTCGCCTTTTCTCGTTGCGGTTATCTCTATTTTGTAAAATATTTCACAAAAAAATTAAAAACATTTCTGTTCAGTTGCATTGCTTTTATTCTGAATTTATCTTCCTTATTATAATATAAAACAATGTTTTTAAAAATAAAATTATAGGATAAAAATTCTGCTATGTGGCGTCACTTTATTTCTGAATTTATCCTACTTATTTCAATATCAAACGCTTTTTTTACGAATAAAATTCACGGATTAGCCTTTTCTCGTTGCAGTTATTTCTATTTTGTAAAATATTTCACAAAAAAATAAAACATTTCTGTTCAGTTGAATTGCTTTAATTCTGAATTTATCTCCCTTATTATAATATAAATCAATGTTTTTAAAAATAAAATTATAGGATAATAAATTCTGCTATGTGGCGTCACTTTTTTTCTGAATTTATCCTACTTATTTCAATATCAAACGCTTTTTTTACGAATAAAATTCACGGATTCGCCTTTTCTCGTTGCGGTTATCACTATTTTGTAAAATATTTCACAAAAAAATAAAACATTTCTGTTCAGTTGCATTGCTTTAATTCTGAATTTATCTCCCTTATTATAATATAAAACAATGTTTTTAAAAATAAAATTGTAGGATAAAAATTCTACTATGTGGCGTCACTTTATTTCTGAATTTATCCCACATATCAAACGCTGTTTCTCGAATAAAATTCACAAATTAGCCTTTTCTCGTTGCGGTTATCTCTATTTTGTAAAATATTTCGCAAAAAAATAAAACATTTCTGTTCAGTTGCATTGCTTTAATTCGGAATTTATCTTCCTTATTATAATGTAAAACAATGTTTTTAAAAATAAAATTATAGGATAAAAAATTCTGCTATGTGGCGTTTCTTTATTGCTGAATTTATCCTACTTATTTCAATATCATACGCTGTTTTTACGAAAAAAATTCACAGATTAGCCATTTCTCGGTGCGGTTATCTCTATTTTGTAAAATATTTCACAAAAAAATAAAACATTTCTGTTCAGTTGCATTGCTTTATTTCTGAATTTATCTCCCTTATTATAATATAAAACAATGTTTATAAAAATAAAATTATAGGATAAAAAATTCTGCTATGTGGCGTCACTTTTTTTCTGAATTTATCCATCTTAATTCAATATCAAACGCTTTTTTTACGAATAAAATTCACGGATTCGCTTTTTCTCGTTGCGGTTATTTCTATTTTGTAAAATATTTCACAAAAAAATAAAACATTTCTGTTCAGTTGCATTGCTTTAATTCTGAATTTATCTCCCTTATTATAATATAAAACAATGTTTTAAAAAATAAAATTATAGGATAAAAAATTCTGCTATGTGGCGTCACTTTATTTCTGAATTTATCCTACTTATTTCAATATCAAACGCTTTTTTTACGAATAATATTCACGGATTCGCCTTTTCTCGTTGCGGTTATCTCTATTTTGTAAAATATTTCACAAAAAAATAAAATATTTCTGTTCAGTTGCATTGCTTTAATTCTGAATTTATCTCCCTTATTATAATATAAAACAATGTTTTTAAAAATAAAATTATAGGATAAAAATTCTGCTATGTGGCGTCACTTTATTTCTGAATTTATCCTACTTATTTCAATATCAAACCCTTTTTTTACGAATAAAATTCACGGATTAGCCTTTTCTCGTTGCGGTTATTTCTATTTTGTAAAATATTTCACAAAAAAATAAAACATTTCTGTTCAGTTGCAATGCTTTAATTCTGAATTTATCTCCCTTATTATAATATAAATCAATGTTTTTAAAAATAAAATTATAGGATAATAAATTCTGCTATGTGGCGTCACTTTTTTTCTGAATTTGTCCTACTTTTTTCAATATCAAACGCTTTTTTTACGAATAAAATTCACGGATTCGCCTTTTCTCGTTGCGGTTATCTCTATTTTGTAAAATATTTCACAAAAAAATAAAACATTTCTGTTCAGTTGCATTGCTTTAATTCTGAATTTATCTCCCTTATTATAATATAACTCAATGTTTTTAAAAATAAAATTATAGGATAATAAATTCTGCTATGTGGCGTCACTTTTTTTCTGAATTTATCCTACTTATTTCAATATCAAACGCTTTTTTTACCAATAAAATTCACGGATTCGCCTTTTCTCGTTGCGGTTATCTCTCTTTTGTAAAATATTTCACAAAAAAATAAAACATTTCTGTTCAGTTGCATTGCTTTAATTCTGAATTTATCTCCCTTATTATAATATAAAACAATGTTTTAAAAAATAAAATTATAGGATAAAAAATTCTGCTATGTGGCGTCACTTTATTTCTGAATTTATCCTACTTATTTCAATATCAAACGCTTTTTTTACGAATAAAATTCACGGATTCGCCTTTTCTCGTTGCGGTTATCTCTATTTTGTAAAATATTTCACAAAAAAATAAAATATTTCTGTTCAGTTGCATTGCTTTAATTCTGAATTTATCTCCCTTATTATAATATAAAACAATGTTTTTAAAAATAAAATTATTGGATAAAAAATTCTGCTATGTGGCGTCACTTTTTTTCTGAATTTATCCTACTTATTTCAATATCAAACGCTTTTCTTACGAATAAAATTCACGGATTCGCCTTTTCTCGTTGCGGTTATCTCTATTTTGTAAAATATTTTACAAAAAAATAAAACATTTCTGTTCAGTTGCATTGCTTTAATTCTGAATTTATCTCCCTTATTATAATATAAAACAATGTTTTAAAAAATAAAATTATAGGATAAAAAATTCTGCTATGTGGCGTCACTTTATTTCTGAATTTATCCTACTTATTTCAATATCAAACGCTTTTTTTACGAATAAAATTCACGGATTCGCCTTTTCTCGTTGCGGTTATCTCTATTTTGTAAAATATTTCACAAAAAAATAAAACATTTCTGTTCAGTTGCATTGCTTTAATTCTGAATTTATCTCCCTTATTATAATATAAAACAATGTTTATAAAAATAAAATTATAGGATAAAAATTCGGCTATGCGGCGTCACTTTACTTCTGAATTTATCCTACTTATTTCAATATCAAACGCTTTTTATACGAATAAAATTCACGGATTCGCCTTTTCTCGTTGCGGTTATCTCTATTTTGTAAAATATTTCACAAAAAAAATAAAACATTTCTGTTCAGTTGCATTGCTTTAATTCTTAATTTATCTCCTTTATTATAATATAAAACAATGTTTTTAAAAATAAAATTATGGTATAAAAATTCTGCTATGTGGCGTCACTTTATTTCTGAATTTATCCTACTTATTTCAATATCAAACGCTTTTTTTACGAATAAAATTCACGGATTAGCCTTTTCTCGTTGCGGTTATTTCTATTTTGTAAAATATTTCACAAAATAATAAAACATTTCTGTTCAGTTGCATTGCTTTAATTCTGAATTTATCTCTCTTATTATAATATAAAACAATGTTTTTAAAAACAAAATTATAGGATTTAAAATTCTGCTATGTGGCGTCACTTTTTTTCTGAATTTATCCTACTTATTTCAATATCAAACGCTTTTTTTTCGAATAAAATTCACGGATTTGCCTTTTCTCGTTGCGGTTATCTCTATTTTGTAAAATATTTCACAAAAAAATAAAACATTTCTGTTCAGTTGCATTACTTTAATTCTGAATTTATCTCCCTTCTGTATATATATAGAACAATGTTTTTAAAAATAAAATTATAGGATAAAAAATTCTGCTATGTGGCGTCACTTTATTTCTGAATTTATCCTACTTATTTCAATATCAAACGCTTTTTTTACGAATAAAATTCACGGATTCTCCTTTTCTCGTTGCGGTTATCTCTATTTTGTAAAATATTTCAGAAAAAAATAAAACATTTCTGTTCAGTTGCATTGCTTCAATTCTGAATTTTTCTCCCTTATTATAATAAAAAACAATGTTTTTAAAAATAAAATTATAGGATAAAAATTCTGCTATGTGGCGTCACTTTATTTCTGAATTTATCCTACTTATTTCAATATCAAACGCTGTTTTTACGAATAAAATTCACGGATTAGCCATTTCTCGGTGCGGTTATCTCTATTTTGTAAAATATTTCACAAAAAAATAAAACATTTCTGTTCAGTTGCTTTGATTTATTTCTGAATTTATCTCCCTTATTATAATATAAAAAAATGTTTTTAAAAATAAAATTATAGGATAAAAAATTCTGCTATGTGGCGTCACTTTTTTTCTGAATTTATCCTACCTATTTCAATATCAAACGCTTTTTTTACGAATAAAATTCACAAATTAGCCTTTTCTCGTTGCGGTTATCTCTATTTTGTAAAATATTTCCCAAAGAAATAAAACATTTCTGTTCAGTTGCATTGCTTTAATTGGGAATTTATCTCCCTTATTATAATGTAAAACAATGTTTTTAAAAATAAAATTATAGGATAAAAAATTCTGCTATGTGGCGTCACTTTTTTTCTGAATTTATCCTACTTATTTCAATATCAAACGCTTTTTTTACGAATAAAATTCACGGATTAGCCATTTCTCGTTGCGGTTATCTCTATTTTGTAAAATATTTCGCAAAAAAATAAAACATTTCTGTTCAGTTGCATTGCTTTAATTCGGAATTTATCTCCCTTAGTATAATGTAAAACAATGTTTTTAAAAATAAAATTATAGGATAAAAAATTCTGCTATGTGGCGTTTCTTTATTGCTGAATTTATCCTACTTATTTCAATATCAAACGCTGTTTTTACGAATAAAATTCACGGATTAGCCATTTCTCGGTGCGGTTATCTCTATTTTGTAAAATATTTCACAAAAAAATAAAACATTTCTGTTCAGTTGCATTGCTTTATTTCTGAATTTATCTCCTTTACTATAATATAAAACAATGTTTTTAAAAATAAAGTTATAGGATAAAAATTCTGCTATGTGGCGTCACTTTATTTCTGAATTTATCCTACTTATTTCAATATCAAACGCTTTTTTTACGAATAAAATTCACGGATTAGCCTTTTCTCGTTGCGGTTATCTCTATTTTGTAAAATATTTCACAAAAAAATAAAACATTTCTGTTCAGTTGCATTGCTTTAATTCTGAATTTATCTCCCTTATTATAATATAAAACAATGTTTTTAAAAATAAAATTATAGGATAAAAATTCTGCTATGTGGCGTCACTTTATTTCTGAATTTATCCTACTTATTTCAATATCAAACGCTTTTTTTACGAATAAAATTCACGGATTAGCCTTTTCTCGTTGCGGTTATTTCTATTTTGTAAAATATTTCACAAAAAAATAAAACATTTCTGTTCAGTTGCATTGCTTTAATTCTGAATTTATCTCCCTTATTATAATATAAAACAATGTTTTTAAAAATAAAATTATAGGATAAAAATTCTGCTATGTGGCGTCACTTTATTTCTGAATTTATCCTACTTATTTCAATATCAAACGCTTTTTTTACGAATAAAATTCACGGATTCGCCTTTTCTCGTTGCGGTTATCTCTATTTTGTAAAATATTTCGCAAAAAAATAAAACATTTCTGTTCAGTTGCATTGCTTTAATTCTGAATTTATCTCCCTTATTAATATATAAAACAATGTTTTTAAAAATAAAATTATAGGATAAAAAATTCTGCTATGTGGCGTCACTTTATTTCTGAATTTATCCTACTTATTTCAATATCAAACGCTGTTTTTACGAATAAAATTCACGGATTCGCCTTTTCTCGTTGCAGTTATCTCTATTTTGTAAAATATTTCACAAAAAAATAAAACATTTCTGTTCAGTTGCATTGCTTTATTTCTGAATTTATCTCCCTTATTATAAAATAAAACAATGTTTTTAAAAATAAAATTATAGGATAAAAAATTCTGCTATGTGGCGTCACTTTTTTTCTGAATTTATCCTACTTATTTCAATATCAAACGCTGTTTTTACTAATAAAATTCACGGATTAGCCATTTCTCGGTGCGGTTATCTCTATTTTGTAAAATATTTCACAAAAAAATAAAACATTTCTGTTCAGTTGCATTGCTTTATTTCTGAATTTATCTCCCTTATTATAATATAAAACAATGTTTTTAAAAATAAAATTATAGGATAAAAAATTCTGCTATGTGGCGTCACTTTATTTCTGAATTTATCCTACTTATTTCAATATCAAACGCTGTTTTTACTAATAAAATTCACGGATTAGCCATTTCTCGGTGCGGTTATCTCTATTTTGTAAAATATTTCACAAAAAAATAAAACATTTCTGTTCAGTTGCATTGCTTTAATTCTGAATTTATCTCCCTTATTATAATATAAAACAATGTTTTTAAAAATAAAATTATAGGATAAAAAATTCTGCTATGTGGCGTCACTTTTTTTCTGAATTTATCCTATTTATTTCAATATCAAACGCTTTTTTTACGAATAAAATTCACGGATTCGCCTTTTCTCGTTGCGGTTATTTCTATTTTGTAAAATATTTCACAAAAAAATAAAACATTTCTGTTCAGTTTCATTGCTTTAATTCTGAATTTATCTCCCTTATTATAATATAAAACAATGTTTTTAAAAACAAAATTATGCGATAAAAAATTCTGCTATGTGGCGTCACTTTTTTTCTGAATTTATCCATCTTAATTCAATATCAAACGCTTTTTTTACGAATAAAATTCACGGATTCGCCTTTTCTCGTTGCGGTTATCTCTATTTCAGCCCCCTGCAACTTCCCAAAAAAACTGGGCCCCTTAATGTCCGTTTACTTCCAGTACTGGCCGTCGAGCGCTAGTGGTACTTTCGTCCTACTTTTACAAGGGACCTTATGGGAAGGTCTCCTATTTATCTGCCGAGAAACGTATTAAGTGTGATTTATGTTTTAATTCCTGCTCTCATCGAAGAAAAGCCATTATTGCTGAAGCAAGCACCTGAATATTTACCGAATTTAGGAATCTTTTGTCCTGTCAGTGCATACTTACCAACATAACTTTACACAAATCAAGTACAATTTCTTTCCATCAAACATGTTAAATACGACCTGGTTCTAGTCCACAATTGTAAAAGTGTGGAATATAATAAAGTTCCTCATTCAAAATGCATAAAGCTATAGTATTCCACACCGTGACGCGTGTGACATTCTCAAATGTTTTTCCATGATGAGACCGAAAGGGAATTACCAACTCCATGATACGTATAATCAACTATCGGCAACGTAACTTTGTGATGCACACTAATCGCGATGATAAAATTTGCGCAGTAATTTTCTACTTCTCTTCGATATCGCTTTCTTAAGTCTAATGTTTTGGAATCTTGATTACCTCTTACAATGATATTGAAACCGGTCAGGCCAGAAAAAAGGAAATATTGTGTTCTTGGGCGAATTTAATTAAAGGGGTTTCTCGTTGCCTGCCACAATAGTGTTTTTAACATGACACCATCACTTGATAGGACTGGTGCCAGACGCCTTCTCACAGCCGCCTCAGTGAGGAACAGAAGCTGCGAGTAATGTTATCGGGCATGAGGAAAGAGAAATCGGTCCCGTGCATCAAAGACAGAAGGGTAAATTTTGCAAATGAACCAGAGGAGATCCAGTTTCGATGGAGGAAATGTGTTGAGGAACTGTACGATAGCGAAAATAGGCTTAGGAACTAGGATATAGAAGGGGAAAAGGACGTAGATCAGGATGACGTGGGCCCTGGAATACTGAATAGTGAGATAGAGAAAGCATTGCGAGAAATGAAGGTGGGCAAAGCGGTGGGAATAGATAACATCCCAGCTGTGTTTCTGAAAAACGTAGGAAAACAGGGAAGGGAGAGATTTTATGAACTCGTTCCTAGAATATACGAGGAGGGCACTTGACCGGAGGATTTTGTAAAAACCGTGCTGATACCTAAACCGAAAAAAAGGGTGAAGACTAGAAGAATGTGAAAACTATAGAACGATAGGTTTGATTCATCATGCGGCTGATGTTGTGCTTACAATCATCAATAGAAGAATGGAAAAGAGAGCAAACGAATTCATAGGCTAGGAACAGTTTGGATTTCGGAAAGTGAGGGCCACTCGGGAAGCGATTGCAGTGATGAGAGTACTAATGGAAAGGAAACTAGAATACAATCTGGGTGTATTCGCGTGCTTCGTGGATTTCGAAAAGGCGTTCGACAGAGTGAGGTGGGACAAGTTAATGGAAATATTGCGGAAGATGGTAGTAGACGGGAGAGACAGTGTATATGTACAGCTTTATTAAGCCCCCCAAAACAGACAATTGCACAATATTTCAGGATAAGCCTTCGGAGCCCTTGATTATACTGCATGAAATCAAAGAAATAGGTAAAAAAAAGAAGACTTGAGGAAATCTCTCAAGGAAAAACTGAGGGCTGCGGCTGGAAACTGGTAAAGAGATGTCGAAGCTGTCATCATTGAACATGACTACATCAACATCTACAAAATACCCTGCAAGCCACCATAAATGTTTGTGGCAGGGGGTGAATTCCCACCAAACATGTATTACATATCATGCATAAAAAAAGGATTAGTATTTATATACTGTTCTAAACTACACTATTTAAAAAAAGATAAAAATAGCTAAGCAAACATGCAAAAACATGCTGTTAGTTGCGTAAGCTTCAAGTCCTTATACCAACATGCAGCTACCAATGTTATCCATTGCTACACTCGTACTGGATATATTTACCGTTATTCATATGTTAGAAGATATTTTTTCCTAGATTTCCTAGATAGAGATTTTCGTAATTGTACGAGGAAAAAAGGACATTTTGAATCTGTCAGTTCGGCAATCAATTTCTCTAATTTTGTAATTATGGTCCAGTCTACCATAGTAAGTTGGGGTTCGTAAAATATTTTTAACATCATCACTGAAAATATGGTCTTGGAATTTGTTTAAGAGATTAAATCTAAATTTCAACCTGCGATCTGACAATGATTCCCAATTTAGTTCATTTAATAGATTGGATACGCTAATAAGGTTATCATACCGACCCCTTACAAATGCCGCTCTTGCCGATCTTCGCTGCACACGTTCAAGTTCATTATTTAGACCGATTTCGTAGGGATCCCATACACTGGAAGCACATTCCAAATGAGGTCTAACAAGGGGAAAGTAGCTGATTTCTCGTACATGATCGTCACATTTACCCAGTACTCTTTTGACGAATCCCAGTTTACGATTCGCTTGACCCATTATTTCACGTATGTGTTTACCCCAGGAAAGATCATGTGTTAGTCTTATTCCAAGATATTTAATGGATTCCACGTTTGTTAATTCAATATTACTTATTTATGTAAGTGCTAGGAGGAGAGCTATTCTTTTACCAAAAATTCATTACAAGACATTTTTTAAAGTTTAATTCAGCTGCCATGTTTCACACCAATTTTAAATTGCTTGTAGGTCATCATTTAAATATTCTTTATCGTTTGGGCATAGAATTTCCCTGTACAGTATTGCGTCAAATAGACGAAGCTTACTTTTTACCACCTTATTGATATCATTAACTAAGCGCTCCCTAAAGTCGTTCAATGTGTAATTTATGACGCAAGCCATTATGTTTCAAAGCAAAGTATTCACGTTGTGCAGTTTGCCGCTCGTAATTTATAAATCCACTGGCAAATTCGGTGCAACCAGTGGGTAAATTATTTGAGCTAAAAACTAAAGGCGCTCTTTTGCACCAAAATTTAAATTTATTTCGTTTCATACTTTCTGCGGAACACGTTTTAATTTTACGTTGTATGAAAGTAAATGATTTTGAACTTGCTATAAGTGATACCCTCCAAAACTCATTCGTTTTTTTCTTGCTCAAAACATTGTGAAGAAGTTATGGCATTCATAATCGATTATTATGTTAGCATGCGAATGAGGCAATTTGCAAACACGTAATTTTGAGGCTAACATAGAGTATTCAATGAAGAAAAAAATGTCCAAATTTTCTATGACGTAAATTTTTGTGAGAATCAATGTACAAAGTGCTTGATTTACTAATATTTATTCAATTCTGCTATCCAATATTCAGTCCCTCGAGAGGAAATCCACAAAGAAACTCTAAGGTTATCTCCCAGGAAATAATGTTTCACTGACTACGAGTGGTGGGATTTTGATTGTAATTTTTATACAGCAAGAGGGAAATTGTTTGATGTGGTTTTGCTGAGCCATAATCGTAATAAAGAGGTTACTAGGGGAAAAACACTTTGTTATTTTATTCATTTTTTCTTGTTACTGGCCTGACGGGTTACAATATCATTGTGAGAGGTAATCAAGATTCCAAAACATTAGACTTAAGAAAGCGATATCGAAGAGAAGTAGAAAATTACTACGCAAATTTTATCATCGCGATTAGTGTGCATCACAAAGTTACGTTGCCAATAGTTGATTATACGTATCATGGAGTTGGTAATTCCCTTTCGGTCTCATCATGGAAAAATATTTGAGAATGTCACACGCGTCACGGTGTGGAATACTATAGCTTTATGTATTTAACATGTTTGATGGAAAGAAATTGTACTTGATTTGTGTAAAGTTATGTTGGTAAGTATGCACTGACAGGACAAAAGATTCCTAAATTCGGTAAATATTCAGGTGCTTGCTTCAGCAATAATGGCTTTTCTTCGATGAGAGCAGGAATTAAAACATAAATCACACTTAATACGTTTCTCGGCAGATAAATAGGAGACCTTCCCATAAGGTCCCTTGTAAAAGTAGGACGAAAGTACCACTAGCGCTCGACGGCCAGTACTGGAAGTAAACGGACATTAAGGGGCCAAATATTTTCTATTGACGGCATAGGAAGATGCAGGGGGCTGCTCTATTTTGTAAAATATTTCACAAAAAAATAAAACATTTCTGTTTAGTTGCATTGCTTTAATTCTGAATTTATCTCCCTTATTATAATATAAAACAATGTTTTTAAAAATAAAATTATAGGATAAAAAATTCTGCTATGTGGCGTCACTTTATTTCGGAATTTATCCTACTTATTTCAATATCAAACGCTTTTTTTACGAATAAAATTCACGGATTCGCCTTTTCTCGTTGCGGTTATCTCTATTTTGTAAAATATTTCACAAAAAAATAAAACATTTCTGTTCAGTTGCATTGCTTTAATTCTGAATTTATCTCCCTTATTATAATATAAATCAATGTTTTTAAAAATAAAATTATAGGATAATAAATTCTGCTATGTGGCGTCACTTTTTTTCTGAATTCATCCTACTTATGTCAATATCAAACGCTTTTTTTACGAATAAAATTCACGGATTCGCCTTTTCTCCGTACGGTTATTTCTATTTTGTAAAATATTTCACAAAAAAATAAAACATTTCTGTTCAGTTGCATTGCTTTAATTCTGAATTTATCTCCCTTATTATAATATAAATCAATGTTTTTAAAAATAAAATTATAGGATAATAAATTCTGCTATGTGGCGTCACTTTTTTTCTGAATTTATCCTACTTTTTTCAATATCAAACGCTTTTTTTACGAATAAAATTCACGGATTCGCCTTTTCTCGTTGCGGTTATCTCTATTTTGTAAAATATTTCACAAAAAAATAAAACATTTCTGTTCAGTTGCATTGCTTTAATTCTGAATTTATCTCCCTTATTATAATATAAAACAATGTTTTTAAAAATAAAATTATAGGATAAAAATTCTACTATGTGGCGTCACTTTATTTCTGAATTTATCCCACTTATTTCAATATCAAACGCTGTGTCTCGAATAAAATTCACAAATTAGCCTTTTCTCGTTGCGGTTATCTCTATTTTGTAAAATATTTCGCAAAAAAATAAAACATTTCTGTTCAGTTGCATTGCTTTAATTCGGAATTTATCTCCCTTATTATAATGTAAAACAATGTTTTTAAAAATAAAATTATAGGATAAAAAATTCTGCTATGTGGCGTTTCTTTATTGCTGAATTTATCCTACATATTTCAATATCAAACGCTGTTTTTACGAATAAAATTCACGGATTAGCCATTTCTCGGTGCGGTTATCTCTATTTTGTAAAATATTTCACAAAAAAATAAAACATTTCTGTTCAGTTGCATTGCTTTATTTCTGAATTTATCTCCCTTATTATAATATAAAACAATGTTTTTAAAAATAAAATTATAAGATAAAAAATTCTGCTATGTGGCGTCACTTTTTTTCTGAATTTATCCTACTTATTTCAATATCAAACGCTTTTTTTACGAATAAAATTCACGGATTCGCCTTTTCTCGTTGCGGTTATTTCTATTTTGTAAAATATTTCACAAAAAAATAAAACATTTCTGTTCAGTTGCATTGCTTTAATTCTGAATTTATCTCCCTTATCTATATATATAAAAATGAATGTATGTGTGTGTGTGTGTGTGTGGTGTGTGTGTGTGTGTGTGTGTATGTCCTTTATGCATTACTACACCATTCATCGGATCACCATGAAACTTTGGGAAGTTGTTGAGTACATTCCCGAAAAGAGGACTACGGAATCGATATTTCAATATCGATACTTTATCGATATAATATCGCTAAAGCATCGAGAAATCGATACATTATTGATACAAAATTGAGGTGAAATTATTCAGTTTTTTAAAAGGAATGTATCGGTGCAATATCGATATGCCATCCAATATCGATATCGGTGCAATATCGATATGCTATCCAATGTATATAATGTGTTTGTCCTTTATGCATTACTACACCATTCATCGGATCGCCATGAAACTTTGGAAATTTATTGAGTACAGTCCGCGAAGGTTTCTACAAAATCGATAATTCAATGTCGATACTGTATCGATATAATATCGATAAAATATGGATACATCGATACATTGTTGATACAAAATTGAGGTGAAATTATTTAGGTGTTTTTTATCAAAGTTTTATAAAGTGTCATTACAATATCGATACTGTATCGATACAATATTCATAACTTCATGCATTACCACAACATTCATCCAATTTCCATGAAGCTTTGGGAAGTTGTTTTGTTCACTCCATGAAGGTTTGTACAATATCGAGAATACAATATCAACACTGGAGACGGAATGTGCATCCCATTGAACTTGCAATTCATTGAAACACTCACTTGCAACATATTCAAATCATCCGGCATGGGACAAATATTTCAGAAATGCCAACTTATTGCTTGGGATGAATGCACAACGGTGCACAAAGCATCGCTCGAGGCTCTGGATCGATCAGTGCAAGATTTCCGTTGAATCCTGAGACCATTTGAGAACGCATTAATATTGCTTGCACGACATTTCAGGCAAACATTACCTGTAATTCCTCGATTGACACTAGCGGATGAAATAAATGCTTGCCTGAAATATTCTACTTTGTGACGACATGTAAAGACGCTAAAATTATATACAAATATGCGTGTCCAGCTGCAAAACAATCGATCAGCTGAGATATATTGTATACCCATAAGAATTGTGAAATTAAACATACTATAAACGTGCGCTTTCCATTTAACCAGATTGAGCCACAGCAACGCGTGGCCGGGTCAGCTTGTTATAATATAAAACAATGTTTTTAAAAACAAAATTATACGAAAAAAAATTCTGCTATGTGGCGTCACTTTTTTTCTGAATTTATCCATCTTACTTCAATATCAAACGCTTTTTTTACGAATAAAATTCACGGATTACCCTTTTCTCGTTGCGGTTATCTCTATTTTGTAAAATATTTCACAAAAAAATAAAACATTTCTGTTCAGTACATTGCTTTAATTCTGAATTTATCTCCCTTATTATATTATAAAACAATGTTTTTAAAAATAAAATTATAGGATAAAAAAATTCTGCTATGTGGCGTCACTTTATTTCTGAATTTATCCTACTTATTTCAATATCAAACGCTTTTTTTACGAATAAAATTCACGGATTCGCCTTTTCTCGTTGCGGTTATCTCTATTTTGTAAAATATTTCACAAAAAAATAAAACATTTCTGTTCAGTTGCATTGCTTTAATTCTGAATTTATCTCCCTTATTATAATATAAAACAATGTTTTTAAAAATAAAATTATAGGATAAAAATTCTGCTATGTGGCGTCACTTTATTTCTGAATTTATCCTACTTATTTCAATATCAAACGCTTTTTTTACGAATAAAATTCACGGATTAGCCTTTTCTCGTTGCGGTTATTTCTATTTTGTAAAATATTTCACAAAAAAATAAAACATTTCTGTTCAGTTGAATTGCTTTAATTCTGAATTTATCTCCCTTATTATAATATAACTCAATGTTTTTAAAAATAAAATTATAGGATAATAAATTCTGCTATGTGGCGTCACTTTTTTTCTGAATTTATCCTACTTATTTCAATATCAAACGCTTTTTTTACCAATAAAATTCACGGATTCGCCTTTTCTCGTTGCGGTTATCTCTCTTTTGTAAAATATTTCACAAAAAAATAAAACATTTCTGTTCAGTTGCATTGCTTTAATTCTGAATTTATCTCCCTTATTATAATATAAAACAATGTTTTAAAAAATAAAATTATAGGATAAAAAATTCTGCTATGTGGCGTCACTTTATTTCTGAATTTATCCTACTTATTTCAATATCAAACGCTTTTTTTACGAATAAAATTCACGGATTCGCCTTTTCTCGTTGCGGTTATCTCTATTTTGTAAAATATTTCACAAAAAAATAAAATATTTCTGTTCAGTTGCATTGCTTTAATTCTGAATTTATCTCCCTTATTATAATATAAAACAATGTTTTTAAAAATAAAATTATTGGATAAAAAATTCTGCTATGTGGCGTCACTTTTTTTCTGAATTTATCCTACTTATTTCAATATCAAACGCTTTTTTTACGAATAAAATTCACGGATTCGCCTTTTCTCGTTGCGGTTATCTCTATTTTGTAAAATATTTCACAAAAAAATAAAACATTTCTGTTCAGTTGCATTGCTTTAATTCTTAATTTATCTCCCTTATTATAATATAAAACAATGTTTTTAAAAATAAAATTATGGTATAAAAATTCTGCTATGTGGCGTCACTTTATTTCTGAATTTATCCTACTTATTTCAATATCAAACACTTTTTTTACGAATAAAATTCACGGATTAGCCTTTTCTCGTTGCGGTTATTTCTATTTTGTAAAATATTTCACAAAAAAATAAAACATTTCTGTTCAGTTGCATTGCTTTAATTCTGAATTTATCTCCCTTATTATAATATAAAACAATGTTTTTAAAAATAAAATTATAGGATAAAAATTCTGCTATGTGGCGTCACTTTATTTCTGAATTTATCCTACTTATTTCAATATCAAACGCTTTTTTTACGAATAAAATTCACGGATTAGCCTTTTCTCGTTGCGGTTATTTCTATTTTGTAAAATATTTCACAAAAAAATAAAACATTTCTGTTCAGTTGCATTGCTTTAATTCTGAATTTATCTCCCTTATTATAATATAAATCAATGTTTTTAAAAATAAAATTATAGGATAATAAATTCTGCTATGTGGCGTCACTTTTTTTCTGAATTTATCCTACTTTTTTCAATATCAAACGCTTTTTTTACGAATAAAATTCACGGATTCGCCTTTTCTCGTTGCGGTTATCTCTATTTTGTAAAATATTTCACAAAAAAATAAAACATTTCTGTTCAGTTGCATTGCTTTAATTCTGAATTTATCTCCCTTATTATAATATAAAACAATGTTTTAAAAAATAAAATTATAGGATAAAAATTCTACTATGTGGCGTCACTTTATTTCTGAATTTATCCCACTTATTTCAATATCAAACGCTGTTTCTCGAATAAAATTCACAAATTAGCCTTTTCTCGTTGCGGTTATCTCTATTTTGTAAAATATTTCACAAAAAAATAAAACATTTCTGTTCAGTTGCATTGCTTTAATTCTGAATTTATCTCCCTTATTATAATATAAATCAATGTTTTTAAAAATAAAATTATAGGATAATTAATTCTGCTATGTGGCGTCACTTTTTTTCTGAATTTATCCTACTTATTTCAATATCAAACGCTTTTTTTACGAATAAAATTCACGGATTCGCCTTTTCTCGTTGCGGTTATCTCTATTTTGTAAAATATTTCACAAAAAAATAAAACATTTCTGTTCAGTTGCATTGCTTTAATTCTGAATTTATCTCCCTTATTATAATGTAAAACAATGTTTTTAAAAATAAAATTATAGGATAAAAAATTCTGCTATGTGGCGTTTCTTTATTGCTGAATTTATCCTACTTATTTCAATATCAAACGCTGTTTTTACGAATAAAATTCACGGATTAGCCATTTCTCGGTGCGGTTATCTCTATTTTGTGAAATATTTCACAAAAAAATAAAACATTTCTGTTCAGTTGCATTGCTTTATTTCTGAATTTATCTCCCTTATTATAATATAAAACAATGTTTTTAAAAATAAAATTATAGGATAAAAAATTCTGCTATGTGGCGTCACTTTTTTCTGAATTTATCCATCTTAATTCAATATCAAACGCTTTTTTTACGAATAAAATTCACGGATTCGCCTTTTCTCGTTGCGGTTATCTCTATTTTGTAAAATATTTCACAAAAAAATAAAACATTTCTGTTCAGTTGCATTGCTTTAATTCTGAATTTATCTCCCTTATCTATATATATAAAAATGAATGTATGTGTGTGTTTGTGTGTGTGTGTGTGTATGTGTGTATGTCCTTTATGCATTACTACACCATTCATCGGATCGCCATGAAACTTTGGGAAGTTGTTGAGTACATTCCCGAAAAGAGGACTACGAAATCGATATTTCAATATCGATACTTTATCGATATAATATCGCTATAGTTTCGATAAATTGATACATTATTGATACAAAATTGAGGTGAAATTATTTAGTTTTTTAAAAGGAATGTATCGTGTCAATATCGATACTGTATCGAATGTATATAATGTGTTTGTCCTTTATGCATTACTACACCATTCATCGGATTGCCATGGAACTTTGGAAAGTTATTGAGTACGCCCCGCGAAGGTTTCTACAAAATCGATAATTCAATTTCGATACTGTATCGATACAATATCGATAAAATATTGATACATCGATACATTGTTGATACAAAATTGAGGTGAAATTTTTTAGGTGTTTTTTATCAAAGTTTTATAAAGTATCATTACAATATCGATACTTTATCGATACAATATTGATAGCTTCATGCATTACCACAACATTCATCCAATTTCCATGAAGCTTTGGTTAGTTGTTTTGTTCACTCCATGAAGGTTTGTATGCACAATATCGAGAATACAATATCGACACTGGAGACGGGATGTGCATCCCATTGAACTTGCAATTCATTGAAACACGTGCAACATATTCAAATCATCCGGCATGGGACAAATATTTCAGAAATGCCAACTTATTGCTTGGGATGAATGCACAATGGTGCACAAATCATCGCTCGAGGTTCTGGATCGATCATTGCAAGATTTCCGTTGAATCCTGAGACCATTTGAGAACGCATTAATATTGCTTGCACGATATTTCAGGCAAACATTACCTGTAATTCCTCGATTGACACTAGCGGATGAAATAAATGCTTGCCTGAAATATTCTACTTTGTGAAGACATGTAAAGACGTTAAAATTATATACAAATATTGTATATCCATAAGAATTGTGAAATTAAACATACTATAAACGTGCCCTTTCCATTTAACCAGATTGAGCCACAGCAACGCGTGGCCGGGTCAGCTAGTTATAATATAAAACAATGTTTTTAAAAATAAAATTATAGGATAAAAAATTCTGCTATTTGGCGTCACTTTATTTCTGAATTTATCCTACTTATTTCAATATCAAACGCTTTTTTTACGAATAACATTCACGGATTCGCCTTTTCTCGTTGCGGTTATCTCTATTTTGTAAAATATTTCACAAAAAAATAAAACATTTCTGTTCAGTTGAATTGCTTTAATTCTGAATTTATCTCCCTTATTATAATATAAATCAATGTTTTTAAAAATAAAATTATAGGATAATAAATTCTGCTATGTGGCGTCACTTTTTTTCTGAATTTATCCTACTTATTTCAATATCAAACGCTTTTTTTACCAATAAAATTCACGGATTCGCCTTTTCTCGTTGCGGTTATCTCTCTTTTGTAAAATATTTCACAAAAAAATAAAACATTTCTGTTCAGTTGCATTGCTTTAATTCTGAATTTATCTCCCTTATTATAATATAAAACAATGTTTTAAAAAATAAAATTATAGGATAAAAAATTCTGCTATGTGGCGTCACTTTATTTCTGAATTTATCCTACTTATTTCAATATCAAACGCTTTTTTTACGAATATAATTCACGGATTCGCCTTTTCTCGTTGCGGTTATCTCTATTTTGTAAAATATTTCACAAAAAAATAAAATATTTCTGTTCAGTTGCATTGCTTTAATTCTGAATTTATCTCCCTTATTATAATATAAAACAATGTTTTTAAAAATAAAATTATTGGATAAAAAATTCTGCTATGTGGCGTCACTTTTTTTCTGAATTTATCCTACTTATTTCAATATCAAACGCTTTTTTTACGAATAAAATTCACGGATTCGCCTTTTCTCGTTGCGGTTATCTCTATTTTGTAAAATATTTCACAAAAAAAAAAACATTTCTGTTCAGTTGCATTGCTTTAATTCTTAATTTATCTCCCTTATTATAATATAAAACAATGTTTTTAAAAATAAAATTATGGTATAAAAATTCTGCTATGTGGCGTCACTTTATTTCTGAATTTATCCTACTTATTTCAATATCAAACGCTTTTTTTACGAATAAAATTCACGGATTAGCCTTTTCTCGTTGCGGTTATTTCTATTTTGTAAAATATTTCACAAAAAAATAAAACATTTCTGTTCAGTTGCATTGCTTTAATTCTGAATTTATCTCACTTATTATAATATAAAACAATGTTTTTAAAAACAAAATTATACGATAAAAAATTCTGCTATGTGGCGTCACTTTTTTTCTGAATTTATCCTACTTATTTCAATATCAAACGCTTTTTTTACAAATAAAATTCAAGGATTCGCCTTTCCTCGTTGCGGTTATCTCTATTTTGTAAAATATTTCACAAAAAAATAAAACATTTCTGTTCAGTTGCATTGCTTTAATTCTGAATTTATCTCCCTTATTATAATATAAAACAATGTTTTTAAAAATAAAATTATAGGATAAAAATTCTGCTATGTGGCGTCACTTTATTTCTGAATTTATCCTACTTATTTCAATATCAAACGCTTTTTTTACGAATAAAATTCACGGATTAGCCTTTTCTCGTTGCGGTTATTTCTATTTTGTAGAATATTTCACAAAAAAATAAAACATTTCTGTTCAGTTGCATTGCTTTAATTCTGAATTTATCTCCCTTATTATAATATAAAACAATGTTTTTAAAAACAAAATTATACGATAAAAAATTCTGCTATGTGGCGTCACTTTTTTCTGAATTTATCCTACTTATTTCAATATCAAACGCTTTTTTTACAAATAAAATTCAAGGATTCGCCTTTCCTCGTTGCGGTTATCTCTATTTTGTAAAATATTTCACAAAAAAATAAAACATTTCTGTTCAGTTGCATTACTTTAATTCTGAATTTATCTCCCTTATTATAATGTAAAATAATGTTTTTAAATATAAAATTATAGGATAAAAAATTCTGCTATTTGGCGTCACTTTATTTCTGAATTTATCCTACTTATTTCAATATCAAAAGCTTTTTTTACGAATAACATTCACGGATTCGCCTTTTCTCGTTGCGGTTACCTCTATTTTGTAAAATATTTCACAAAAAAATAAAACATTTCTGTTCAGTTGCATTGCTTTAATTCTGAATTTATCTCCCTTATTATAATATAAAACAATGTTTTTAAAAATAAAATTATAGGATAGAAATTCTGCTATGTGGCTTCACTTTATTTCTGAATTTATCCTACTTATTTCAATATCAAACGCTTTTTTTACGAATAAAATTCACGGATTAGCCTTTTCTCGTTGCGGTTATTTCTATTTTGTAAAATATTTCACAAAAAAATAAAACATTTCTGTTCAGTTGAATAGCTTTAATTCTGAATTTATCTCCCTTATCATAATATAAATCAATGTTTTTAAAAATAAAATTATAGGATAATAAATTCTGCTATGTGGCGTCACTTTTTTTCTGAATTTATCCTACTTATTTCAATATCAAACGCTTTTTTTACGAATAAAATTCACGGATTCGCCTTTTCTCGTTGCGGTTATCTCTATTTTGTAAAATATTTCACAAAAAAATAAAACATTTCTGTTCAGTTGCATTGCTTTAATTCTGAATTTATCTCCCTTATTATAATATAAAACAATGTTTTAAAAAATAAAATTATAGGATAAAAAATTCTGCTATGTGGCGTCACTTTTTTTCTGAATTTATCCTACTTATTTCAATATCAAACGCTTTTTTTACGAATAAAATTCACGGATTCGCCTTTTCTCGTTGCGGTTATCACTATTTTGTAAAATATTTCACAAAAAAATAAAACATTTCTGTTCAGTTGCATTGCTTTAATTCTGAATTTATCTCCCTTATTATAATATAAAACAATGTTTTTAAAAATAAAATTATAGGATAAAAAATTCTGCTATGTGGCGTCACTTTTTTTCTGAATTTAGCCTACTTATTTCAATATCAAACGCTTTTGTTACGAATAAAATTCACGGATTCGCCTTTTCTCGTTGCGGTTATCTCTATTTTGTAAAATATTTCACAAAAAAATAAAACATTTCTGTTCAGTTGAATTGCTTTAATTCTGAATTTATCTCCCTTATTATAATATAAAACAATGTTTTTAAAAATAAAATTATAGGATAAAAAATTCTGCTATGTGGCGTTTCTTTATTTCTGAATTTATCCTACATATTTTAATATCAAACGCTGTTTT
Source organism: Platycnemis pennipes (assembly GCA_933228895.1). Lineage (NCBI taxonomy): Eukaryota > Metazoa > Arthropoda > Insecta > Odonata > Platycnemididae > Platycnemis > Platycnemis pennipes. The sequence continues at coordinate 133,501,427 of OW121853.1, forward strand.
TACGAATAAAATTCACGGATTAGCCATTTCTCGGTGCGGTTATCTCTATTTTGTAAAATATTTCACAAAAAAATAAAACATTTCTGTTCAGTTGCATTACTTTAATTCTGAATTTATCTCCCTTATTATAATGTAAAACAATGTTTTTAAATATAAAATTATAGGATAAAAAATTCTGCTATTTGGCGTCACTTTATTTCTGAATTTATCCTACTTATTTCAATATCAAACGCTTTTTTTACGAATAACATTCACGGATTCGCCTTTTCTCGTTGCGGTTACCTCTATTTTGTAAAATATTTCACAAAAAAATAAAACATTTCTGTTCAGTTGCATTGCTTTAATTCTGAATTTATCTCCCTTATTATAATATAAAACAATGTTTTTAAAAATAAAATTATAAAATATATGCGGTTATTTCTATTTTGTAAAATATTTCACAAAAAAATAAAACATTTCTGTTCAGTTGAATAGCTTTAATTCTGAATTTATCTCCCTTATCATAATATAAATCAATGTTTTTAAAAATAAAATTATAGGATAATAAATTCTGCTATGTGGCGTCACTTTTTTTCTGAATTTATCCTACTTATTTCAATATCAAACGCTTTTTTTACGAATAAAATTCACGGATTCGCCTTTTCTCGTTGCGGTTATCTCTATTTTGTAAAATATTTCACAAAAAAATAAAACATTTCTGTTCAGTTGCATTGCTTTAATTCTGAATTTATCTCCCTTATTATAATATAAAACAATGTTTTAAAAAATAAAATTATAGGATAAAAAATTCTGCTATGTGGCGTCACTTTTTTTCTGAATTTATCCTACTTATTTCAATATCAAACGCTTTTTTTACGAATAAAATTCACGGATTCGCCTTTTCTCGTTGCGGTTATCACTATTTTGTAAAATATTTCACAAAAAAATAAAACATTTCTGTTCAGTTGCATTGCTTTAATTCTGAATTTATCTCCCTTATTATAATATAAAACAATGTTTTTAAAAATAAAATTATAGGATAAAAAATTCTGCTATGTGGCGTCACTTTTTTTCTGAATTTAGCCTACTTATTTCAATATCAAACGCTTTTGTTACGAATAAAATTCACGGATTCGCCTTTTCTCGTTGCGGTTATCTCTATTTTGTAAAATATTTCACAAAAAAATAAAACATTTCTGTTCAGTTGAATTGCTTTAATTCTGAATTTATCTCCCTTATTATAATATAAAACAATGTTTTTAAAAATAAAATTATAGGATAAAAAATTCTGCTATGTGGCGTTTCTTTATTTCTGAATTTATCCTACATATTTTAATATCAAACGCTGTTTTTACGAATAAAATTCACGGATTAGCCATTTCTCGGTGCGGTTATCTCTATTTTGTAAAATATTTCACAAAAAAATAAAACATTTCTGTTCAGTTGCATTACTTTAATTCTGAATTTATCTCCCTTATTATAATGTAAAACAATGTTTTTAAATATAAAATTATAGGATAAAAAATTCTGCTATTTGGCGTCACTTTATTTCTGAATTTATCCTACTTATTTCAATATCAAACGCTTTTTTTACGAATAACATTCACGGATTCGCCTTTTCTCGTTGCGGTTACCTCTATTTTGTAAAATATTTCACAAAAAAATAAAACATTTCTGTTCAGTTGCATTGCTTTAATTCTGAATTTATCTCCCTTATTATAATATAAAACAATGTTTTTAAAAATAAAATTATAGGATAGAAATTCTGCTATGTGGCGTCACTTTATTTCTGAATTTATCCTACTTATTTCAATATCAAACGCTTTTTTTACGAATAAAATTCACGGATTAGCCTTTTCTCGTTGCGGTTATTTCTATTTTGTAAAATATTTCACAAAAAAATAAAACATTTCTGTTCAGTTGAATAGCTTTAATTCTGAATTTATCTCCCTTATCATAATATAAATCAATGTTTTAAAAAATAAAATTATAGGATAATAAATTCTGCTATGTGGCGTCACTTTATTTCTGAATTTATCTTACTTATTTCAATATCAAACGCTATTTTTACGAATAAAATTCACGGATTAGCCTATTCCCGTTGCGGTTATTTCTATTTTGTAAAATATTTCACAAAAAAATAAAACATTTCTGTTCAGTTGCATTGCTTTAATTCTGAATTTATCTCCCTTATTATAATATAAAACAATGTTTTTAAAAATATAACTATAGGATAAAAAAATTCTGCTATGTGGCGTCACTTTTCTTCTGAATTTATCCTACTTATTTCAATATCAAACGCTTTTTTTACGAATAAAATTCACGGATTCGCCTTTTCTCGTTGCGGTTATCTCTATTTTGTAAAATATTTCACAAAACAATAAAACATTTCTCTTCAGTTGCATTGCTTTAATTCTGAATTTATCTCCCTTATTATAATATAAAACAATGTTTTTAAAAATAAAATTATAGGATAAAAATTCTGCTATGTGGCGTCACTTTATTTCTGAATTTATCTTACTTATTTCAATATCAAACGCTATTTTTACGAATAAAATTCACGGATTAGCCTATTCCCGTTGCGGTTATTTCTATTTTGTAAAATATTTCACAAAAAAATAAAACATTTCTGTTCAGTTGCATTGCTTTAATTCTGAATTTATCTCCCTTATTATAATATAAAACAATGTTTTTAAAAATAAAACTATAGGATAAAAAAATTCTGCTATGTGGCGTCACTTTTCTTCTGAATTTATCCTACTTATTTCAATATCAAACGCTTTTTTTACGAATAAAATTCACGGATTCGCCTTTTCTCCTTGCGGTTATCTCTATTTTGTAAAATATTTCACAAAACAATAAAACATTTCTCTTCAGTTGCATTGCTTTAATTCTGAATTTATCTCCCTTATTATAATATAAAACAATGTTTTTAAAAATAAAATTATAGGATAAAAATTCTGCTATGTGGCGTCACTTTATTTCTGAATTTATCCCACTTATTTCAATATCAAACGCTGTTTCTCGAATAAAATTCACAAATTAGCCTTTTCTCGTTGCGGTTATCTCTATTTTGTAAAATATTTCGCAAAAAAATAAAACATTTCTGTTCAGTTGCATTGCTTTAATTCGGAATTTATCTCCCTTATTATAATGTAAAACAATGTTTTTAAAAATAAAATTATAGGATAAAAAATTCTGCTATGTGGCGTTTCTTTATTGCTGAATTTATCCTACTTATTTCAATATCAAACGCTGTTTTTACGAATATAATTCACGGATTAGCCATTTCTCGGTGCGGTTATCTCTATTTTGTAAAATATTTCACAAAAAAATAAAACATTTCTGTTCAGTTGCATTGCTTTATTTCTGAATTTATCTCCTTTACTATAATATAAAACAATGTTTTTAAAAATAAAGTTATAGGATAAAAAATCTGCTATGTGGCGTCACTTTATTTCTGAATTTATCCTACTTATTTCAATATCAAACGCTTTTTTTACGAATAAAATTCACGGATTAGCCTTTTCTCGTTGCGGTTATCTCTATTTTGTAAAATATTTCACAAAAAAATAAAACATTTCTGTTCAGTTGCATTGCTTTAATTCTGAATTTATCTCCCTTATTATAATATAAAACAATGTTTTTAAAAATAAAATTATAGGATAAAAATTCTGCTATGTGGCGTCACTTTATTTCTGAATTTATCCTACTTATTTCAATATCAAACGCTTTTTTTACGAATAAAATTCACGGATTAGCCTTTTCTCGTTGCGGTTATTTCTATTTTGTAAAATATTTCACAAAAAAATAAAACATTTCTGTTCAGTTGCATTGCTTTAATTCTGAATTTATCTCCCTTATTATAATATAAAACAATGTTTTTAAAAATAAAATTATAGGATAAAAATTCTGCTATGTGGCGTCACTTTATTTCTGAATTTATCCTACTTATTTCAATATCAAACGCTTTTTTTACGAATAAAATTCACGGATTCGCCTTTTCTCGTTGCGGTTATCTCTATTTTGTAAAATATTTCGCAAAAAAATAAAACATTTCTGTTCAGTTGCATTGCTTTAATTCTGAATTTATCTCCCTTATTAATATATAAAACAATGTTTTTAAAAATAAAATTATAGGATAAAAAATTCTGCTATGTGGCGTCACTTTATTTCTGAATTTATCCTACTTATTTCAATATCAAACGCTGTTTTTACGAATAAAATTCACGGATTCGCCTTTTCTCGTTGCAGTTATCTCTATTTTGTAAAATATTTCACAAAAAAATAAAACATTTCTGTTCAGTTGCATTGCTTTATTTCTGAATTTATCTCCCTTATTATAAAATAAAACAATGTTTTTAAAAATAAAATTATAGGATAAAAAATTCTGCTATGTGGCGTCACTTTTTTTCTGAATTTATCCTACTTATTTCAATATCAAACGCTGTTTTTACTAATAAAATTCACGGATTAGCCATTTCTCGGTGCGGTTATCTCTATTTTGTAAAATATTTCACAAAAAAATAAAACATTTCTGTTCAGTTGCATTGCTTTATTTCTGAATTTATCTCCCTTATTATAATATAAAACAATGTTTTTAAAAATAAAATTATAGGATAAAAAATTCTGCTATGTGGCGTCACTTTATTTCTGAATTTATCCTACTTATTTCAATATCAAACGCTTTTTTTACGAATAAAATTCACGGATTCGCCTTTTCTCGTTGCGGTTATCTCTATTTTGTAAAATATTTCACAAAAAAATAAAACATTTCTGTTCAGTTGCATTGCTTTAATTCTGAAATTATCTCCCTTATTATAATATAAAACAATGTTTTTAAAAATAAAATTATAGGATAAAAATTCTGCTATGTGGCGTCACTTTATTTCTGAATTTATCCTACTTATTTCAATATCAAACGCTTTTTTTACGAATAAAATTCACGGATTCGCCTTTTCTCGTTGCGGTTATTTCTATTTTGTAAAATATTTCACAAAAAAATAAAACATTTCTGTTCAGTTGCATTGCTTTAATTCTGAATTTATCTCCCTTATTATAATATAAATCAATATTTTAAAAAATAAAATTATAGGATAATAAATTCTGCTATGTGGCGTCACTTTTTTTCTGAATTTATCCTACTTTTTTCAATATCAAACGCTTTTTTTACGAATAAAATTCACGGATTCGCCTTTTCTCGTTGCGGTTATCTCTATTTTGTAAAATATTTCACAAAAAAATAAAACATTTCTGTTCAGTTGCATTGCTTTAATTCTGAATTTATCTCCCTTATTATAATATAAAACAATGTTTTTAAAAATAAAATTATAGGATAAAAATTCTACTATGTGGCGTCACTTTATTTCTGAATTTATCCCACTTATTTCAATATCAAACGCTGTTTCTCGAATAAAATTCACAAATTAGCCTTTTCTCGTTGCGGTTATCTCTATTTTGTAAAATATTTCCCAAAAAAATAAAACATTTCTGTTCAGTTGCATTGCTTTAATTCGGAATTTATCTCCCTTATTATAATGTAAAACAATGTTTTTAAAAATAAAATTATAGGATAAAAAATTCTGCTATGTGGCGTTTCTTTATTGCTGAATTTATCCTACTTATTTCAATATCATACGCTGTTTTTACGAATAAAATTCACAGATTAGCCATTTCTCGGTTGGGTTATCTCTATTTTGTAAAATATTTCACAAAAAAATAAAACATTTCTGTTCAGTTGCATTGCTTTATTTCTGAATTTATCTCCCTTATTATAATATAAAACAATGTTTATAAAAATAAAATTATAGGATAAAAAATTCTGCTATGTGGCGTCACTTTTTTTCTGAATTTATCCTATTTATTTCAATATCAAACGCTTTTTTTACGAATAAAATTCACGGATTCGCCTTTTCTCGTTGCGGTTATTTCTATTTTGTAAAATATTTCACAAAAAAATAAAACATTTCTGTTCAGTTGCATTGCTTTAATTCTGAATTTATCTCCCTTATTATAATATAAAACAATGTTTTTAAAAACAAAATTATACGATAAAAAATTCTGCTATGTGGCGTCACTTTTTTTCTGAATTTATCCATCTTAATTCAATATCAAACGCTTTTTTTACGAATAAAATTCACGGATTCGCCTTTTCTCGTTGCGGTTATTTCTATTTTGTAAAATATTTCACAAAAAAATAAAACATTTCTGTTCAGTTGCATTGCTTTAATTCTGAATTTATCTCCCTTATTATAATATAAAACAATGTTTTAAAAAATAAAATTATAGGATAAAAAATTCTGCTATGTGGCGTCACTTTATTTCTGAATTTATCCTACTTATTTCAATATCAAACGCTTTTTTTACGAATAAAATTCACGGATTCGCCTTTTCTCGTTGCGGTTATCTCTATTTTGTAAAATATTTCACAAAAAAATAAAATATTTCTGTTCAGTTGCATTGCTTTAATTCTGAATTTATCTCCCTTATTATAATATAAAACAATGTTTTAAAAAATAAAATTATAGGATAAAAATTCTGCTATGTGGCGTCACTTTATTTCTGAATCTATCCTACTTATTTCAATATCAAACCCTTTTTTTACGAATAAAATTCACGGATTAGCCTTTTCTCGTTGCGGTTATTTCTATTTTGTAAAATATTTCACAAAAAAATAAAACATTTCTGTTCAGTTGCATTGCTTTAATTCTGAATTTATCTCCCTTATTATAATATAAATCAATGTTTTTAAAAATAAAATTATAGGATAATAAATTCTGCTATGTGGCGTCACTTTTTTTCTGAATTTATCCTACTTTTTTCAATATCAAACGCTTTTTTTACGAATAAAATTCACGGATTCGCCTTTTCTCGTTGCGGTTATCTCTATTTTGTAAAATATTTCACAAAAAAATAAAACATTTCTGTTCAGTTGCATTGCTTTAATTCTGAATTTATCTCCCTTATTATAATATAAAACAATGTTTTTAAAAATAAAATTATATGATAAAAATTCTACTATGTCGCGTCACTTTATTTCTGAATTTATCCCACTTATTTCAATATCAAACGCTGTTTCTCGAATAAAATTCACAAATTAGCCTTTTCTCGTTGCGGTTATCTCTATTTTGTAAAATATTTCGCAAAAAAATAAAATATTTCTGTTCAGTTGCATTGCTTTAATTGGGAATTTATCTCCCTTATTATAATGTAAAACAATGTTTTTAAAAATAAAATTATAGGATAAAAAATTCTGCTATGTGGCGTTTCTTTATTGCTGAATTTATCCTACTTATTTCAATATCAAACGCTGTTTTTACGAATAAAATTCACGGATTAGCCATTTCTCGGTGCGGTTATCTCTATTTTGTAAAATATTTCACAAAAAAATAAAACATTTCTGTTCAGTTGCATTGCTTTATTTCTGAATTTATCTCCCTTATTATAATATAAAACAATGTTTTTAAAAATAAAATTATAGGATAAAAAATTCTGCTATGTGGCGTCACTTTTTTTCTGAATTTATCCTACTTATTTCAATATCAAGCGCTTTTTTTACGAATAAAATTCACGGATTCGCCTTTTCTCGTTGCGGTTATTTCTATTTTGTAAAATATTTCACAAAAAAATAAAACATTTCTGTTCAGTTGCATTGCTTTAATTCTGAATATATCTCCCTTATTATAATATAAAACAATGTTTTTAAAAACAAAATTATACGATAAAAAATTCTGCTATGTGGCGTCACATTTTTTCTGAATTTATCCATCTTACTTCAATATCAAACGCTTTTTTTACGAAAAAAATTCAGGGATTCGCCTTTTCTCGTTGCGGTTATCTCTATTTTGTAAAATATTTCACAAAAAAATAAAACATTTCTGTTCAGTTGCATTACTTTAATTCTGAATTTATCTCCCTTCTGTATATATATAGAACAATGTTTTTAAAAATAAAATTATAGGATAAAAAATTCTGCTATGTGGCGTCACTTTATTTCTGAATTTATCCTACTTATTTCAATATAAAACGCTTTTTTTACGAATAAAATTCACGGATTCGCCTTTTCTCGTTGCGGTTATCTCTATTTTGTAAAATATTTCACAAAAAAATTAAAAACATTTCTGTTCAGTTGCATTGCTTTTATTCTGAATTTATCTTCCTTATTATAATATAAAACAATGTTTTTAAAAATAAAATTATAGGATAAAAATTCTGCTATGTGGCGTCACTTTATTTCTGAATTTATCCTACTTATTTCAATATCAAACGCTTTTTTTACGAATAAAATTCACGGATTAGCCTTTTCTCGTTGCAGTTATTTCTATTTTGTAAAATATTTCACAAAAAAATAAAACATTTCTGTTCAGTTGAATTGCTTTAATTCTGAATTTATCTCCCTTATTATAATATAAATCAATGTTTTTAAAAATAAAATTATAGGATAATAAATTCTGCTATGTGGCGTCACTTTTTTTCTGAATTTATCCTACTTATTTCAATATCAAACGCTTTTTTTACGAATAAAATTCACGGATTCGCCTTTTCTCGTTGCGGTTATCACTATTTTGTAAAATATTTCACAAAAAAATAAAACATTTCTGTTCAGTTGCATTGCTTTAATTCTGAATTTATCTCCCTTATTATAATATAAAACAATGTTTTTAAAAATAAAATTGTAGGATAAAAATTCTACTATGTGGCGTCACTTTATTTCTGAATTTATCCCACATATCAAACGCTGTTTCTCGAATAAAATTCACAAATTAGCCTTTTCTCGTAGCGGTTATCTCTATTTTGTAAAATATTTCGCAAAAAAATAAAACATTTCTGTTCAGTTGCTTTGCTTTAATTCGGAATTTATCTTCCTTATTATAATGTGAAACAATGTTTTTAAAAATAAAATTATAGGATAAAAAATTCTGCTATGTGGCGTCACTTTATTTCTGAATTTATCCTACTTATTTCAATATCAAACGCTTTTTTTACGAATAAAATTCACGGATTCGCCTTTTCTCGTTGCGGTTATCTCTATTTTGTAAAATATTTCACAAAAAAATAAAATATTTCTGTTCAGTTGCATTGCTTTAATTCTGAATTTATCTCCCTTATTATAATATAAAACAATGTTTTTAAAAATAAAATTATAGGATAAAAATTCTGCTATGTGGCGTCACTTTATTTCTGAATTTATCCTACTTATTTCAATATCAAACCCTTTTTTTACGAATAAAATTCACGGATTAGCCTTTTCTCGTTGCGGTTATTTCTATTTTGTAAAATATTTCACAAAAAAATAAAACATTTCTGTTCAGTTGCAATGCTTTAATTCTGAATTTATCTCCCTTATTATAATATAAATCAATGTTTTTAAAAATAAAATTATAGGATAATAAATTCTGCTATGTGGCGTAACTTTTTTTCTGAATTTGTCCTACTTTTTTCAATATCAAACGCTTTTTTTACGAATAAAATTCACGGATTCGCCTTTTCTCGTTGCGGTTATCTCTATTTTGTAAAATATTTCACAAAAAAATAAAACATTTCTGTTCAGTTGCATTGCTTTAATTCTGAATTTATCTCCCTTATTATAATATAACTCAATGTTTTAAAAAATAAAATTATAGGATAATAAATTCTGCTATGTGGCGTCACTTTTTTTCTGAATTTATCCTACTTATTTCAATATCAAACGCTTTTTTTACCAATAAAATTCACGGATTCGCCTTTTCTCGTTGCGGTTATCTCTCTTTTGTAAAATATTTCACAAAAAAATAAAACATTTCTGTTCAGTTGCATTGCTTTAATTCTGAATTTATCTCCCTTATTATAATATAAAACAATGTTTTAAAAAATAAAATTATAGGATAAAAAATTCTGCTATGTGGCGTCACTTTATTTCTGAATTTATCCTACTTATTTCAATATCAAACGCTTTTTTTACGAATAAAATTCACGGATTCGCCTTTTCTCGTTGCGGTTATCTCTATTTTGTAAAATATTTCACAAAAAAATAAAATATTTCTGTTCAGTTGCATTGCTTTAATTCTGAATTTATCTCCCTTATTATAATATAAAACAATGTTTTTAAAAATAAAATTATTGGATAAAAAATTCTGCTATGTGGCGTCACTTTTTTTCTGAATTTATCCTACTTATTTCAATATCAAACGCTTTTCTTACGAATAAAATTCACGGATTCGCCTTTTCTCGTTGCGGTTATCTCTATTTTGTAAAATATTTCACAAAAAAATAAAACATTTCTGTTCAGTTGCATTGCTTTAATTCTGAATTTATCTCCCTTATTATAATATAAAACAATGTTTTAAAAAATAAAATTATAGGATAAAAAATTCTGCTATGTGGCGTCACTTTATTTCTGAATTTATCCTACTTATTTCAATATCAAACGCTTTTTTTACGAATAAAATTCACGGATTAGCCTTTTCTCGTTGCGGTTATTTCTATTTTGTAAAATATTTCACAAAATAATAAAACATTTCTGTTCAGTTGCATTGCTTTAATTCTGAATTTATCTCTCTTATTATAATATAAAACAATGTTTTTAAAAACAAAATTATAGGATTTAAAATTCTGCTATGTGGCGTCACTTTTTTTCTGAATTTATCCTACTTATTTCAATATCAAACGCTTTTTTTTCGAATAAAATTCACGGATTTGCCTTTTCTCGTTGCGGTTATCTCTATTTTGTAAAATATTTCACAAAAAAATAAAACATTTCTGTTCAGTTGCATTACTTTAATTCTGAATTTATCTCCCTTCTGTATATATATAGAACAATGTTTTTAAAAATAAAATTATAGGATAAAAAATTCTGCTATGTGGCGTCACTTTATTTCTGAATTTATCCTACTTATTTCAATATCAAACGCTTTTTTTACGAATAAAATTCACGGATTCTCCTTTTCTCGTTGCGGTTATCTCTATTTTGTAAAATATTTCACAAAAAAATAAAACATTTCTGTTCAGTTGCATTGCTTTAATTCTGAATTTATCTCCCTTATTATAATATAAAACAATGTTTTAAAAAATAAAATTATAGGATAAAAAATTCTGCTATGTGGCGTCACTTTATTTCTGAATTTATCCTACTTATTTCAATATCAAACGCTTTTTTTACGAATAAAATTCACGGATTCGCCTTTTCTCGTTGCGGTTATCTCTATTTTGTAAAATATTTCACAAAAAAATAAAACATTTCTGTTCAGTTGCATTGCTTTAATTCTGAATTTATCTCCCTTATTATAATATAAAACAATGTTTATAAAAATAAAATTATAGGATAAAAATTCGGCTATGCGGCGTCACTTTACTTCTGAATTTATCCTACTTATTTCAATATCAAACGCTTTTTATACGAATAAAATTCACGGATTCGCCTTTTCTCGTTGCGGTTATCTCTATTTTGTAAAATATTTCACAAAAAAAATAAAACATTTCTGTTCAGTTGCATTGCTTTAATTCTTAATTTATCTCCTTTATTATAATATAAAACAATGTTTTTAAAAATAAAATTATGGTATAAAAATTCTGCTATGTGGCGTCACTTTATTTCTGAATTTATCCTACTTATTTCAATATCAAACGCTTTTTTTACGAATAAAATTCACGGATTAGCCTTTTCTCGTTGCGGTTATTTCTATTTTGTAAAATATTTCACAAAATAATAAAACATTTCTGTTCAGTTGCATTGCTTTAATTCTGAATTTATCTCTCTTATTATAATATAAAACAATGTTTTTAAAAACAAAATTATAGGATTTAAAATTCTGCTATGTGGCGTCACTTTTTTTCTGAATTTATCCTACTTATTTCAATATCAAACGCTTTTTTTTCGAATAAAATTCACGGATTTGCCTTTTCTCGTTGCGGTTATCTCTATTTTGTAAAATATTTCACAAAAAAATAAAACATTTCTGTTCAGTTGCATTACTTTAATTCTGAATTTATCTCCCTTCTGTATATATATAGAACAATGTTTTTAAAAATAAAATTATAGGATAAAAAATTCTGCTATGTGGCGTCACTTTATTTCTGAATTTATCCTACTTATTTCAATATCAAACGCTTTTTTTACGAATAAAATTCACGGATTCTCCTTTTCTCGTTGCGGTTATCTCTATTTTGTAAAATATTTCAGAAAAAAATAAAACAATTCTGTTCAGTTGCATTGCTTCAATTCTGAATTTTTCTCCCTTATTATAATAAAAAACAATGTTTTTAAAAATAAAATTATAGGATAAAAATTCTGCTATGTGGCGTTACTTTATTTCTGAATTTATCCTACTTATTTCAATATCAAACGCTGTTTTTACGAATAAAATTCACGGATTAGCCATTTCTCGGTGCGGTTATCTCTATTTTGTAAAATATTTCACAAAAAAATAAAACATTTCTGTTCAGTTGCTTTGATTTATTTCTGAATTTATCTCCCTTATTATAATATAAAAAAATGTTTTTAAAAATAAAATTATAGGATAAAAAATTCTGCTATGTGGCGTCACTTTTTTTCTGAATTTATCCTACCTATTTCAATATCAAACGCTTTTTTTACGAATAAAATTCACAAATTAGCCTTTTCTCGTTGCGGTTATCTCTATTTTGTAAAATATTTCCCAAAGAAATAAAACATTTCTGTTCAGTTGCATTACTTTAATTGGGAATTTATCTCCCTTATTATAATGTAAAACAATGTTTTTAAAAATAAAATTATAGGATAAAAAATTCTGCTATGTGGCGTCACTTTTTTTCTGAATTTATCCTACTTATTTCAATATCAAACGCTTTTTTTACGAATAAAATTCACGGATTAGCCATTTCTCGTTGCGGTTATCTCTATTTTGTAAAATATTTCGCAAAAAATTAAAACATTTCTGTTCAGTTGCATTGCTTTAATTCGGAATTTATCTCCCTTAGTATAATGTAAAACAATGTTTTTAAAAATAAAATTATAGGATAAAAAATTCTGCTATGTGGCGTTTCTTTATTGCTGAATTTATCCTACTTATTTCAATATCAAACGCTGTTTTTACGAATAAAATTCACGGATTAGCCATTTCTCGGTGCGGTTATCTCTATTTTGTAAAATATTTCACAAAAAAATAAAACATTTCTGTTCAGTTGCATTGCTTTATTTCTGAATTTATCTCCTTTACTATAATATAAAACAATGTTTTTAAAAATAAAGTTATAGGATAAAAATTCTGCTATGTGGCGTCACTTTATTTCTGAATTTATCCTACTTATTTCAATATCAAACGCTTTTTTTACGAATAAAATTCACGGATTAGCCTTTTCTCGTTGCGGTTATCTCTATTTTGTAAAATATTTCACAAAAAAATAAAACATTTCTGTTCAGTTGCATTGCTTTAATTCTGAATTTATCTCCCTTATTATAATATAAAACAATGTTTTTAAAAATAAAATTATAGGATAAAAATTCTGCTATGTGGCGTCACTTTATTTCTGAATTTATCCTACTTATTTCAATATCAAACGCTTTTTTTACGAATAAAATTCACGGATTAGCCTTTTCTCGTTGCGGTTATTTCTATTTTGTAAAATATTTCACAAAAAAATAAAACATTTCTGTTCAGTTGCATTGCTTTAATTCTGAATTTATCTCCCTTATTATAATATAAAACAATGTTTTTAAAAATAAAATTATAGGATAAAAATTCTGCTATGTGGCGTCACTTTATTTCTGAATTTATCCTACTTATTTCAATATCAAACGCTTTTTTTACGAATAAAATTCACGGATTCGCCTTTTCTCGTTGCGGTTATCTCTATTTTGTAAAATATTTCGCAAAAAAATAAAACATTTCTGTTCAGTTGCATTGCTTTAATTCTGAATTTATCTCCCTTATTAATATATAAAACAATGTTTTTAAAAATAAAATTATAGGATAAAAAATTCTGCTATGTGGCGTCACTTTATTTCTGAATTTATCCTACTTATTTCAATATCAAACGCTGTTTTTACGAATAAAATTCACGGATTCGCCTTTTCTCGTTGCAGTTATCTCTATTTTGTAAAATATTTCACAAAAAAATAAAACATTTCTGTTCAGTTGCATTGCTTTATTTCTGAATTTATCTCCCTTATTATAAAATAAAACAATGTTTTTAAAAATAAAATTATAGGATAAAAAATTCTGCTATGTGGCGTCACTTTTTTTCTGAATTTATCCTACTTATTTCAATATCAAACGCTGTTTTTACTAATAAAATTCACGGATTAGCCATTTCTCGGTGCGGTTATCTCTATTTTGTAAAATATTTCACAAAAAAATAAAACATTTCTGTTCAGTTGCATTGCTTTATTTCTGAATTTATCTCCCTTATTATAATATAAAACAATGTTTTTAAAAATAAAATTATAGGATAAAAAATTCTGCTATGTGGCGTCACTTTATTTCTGAATTTATCCTACTTATTTCAATATCAAACGCTGTTTTTACTAATAAAATTCACGGATTAGCCATTTCTCGGTGCGGTTATCTCTATTTTGTAAAATATTTCACAAAAAAATAAAACATTTCTGTTCAGTTGCATTGCTTTAATTCTGAATTTATCTCCCTTATTATAATATAAAACAATGTTTTTAAAAATAAAATTATAGGATAACAAATTCTGCTATGTGGCGTCACTTTTTTTCTGAATTTATCCATCTCATTTCAATATCAAACGCTTTTTTTACGAATAAAATTCACGGATTCGCCTTTTCTCGTTGCGGTTATCTCTATTTTGTAAAATATTTCACAAAAAAATAAAACATTTCTGTTCAGTTGCATTGCTTTAATTCTGAAATTATCTCCCTTATTATAATATAAAACAATGTTTTTAAAAATAAAATTATAGGATAAAAATTCTGCTATGTGGCGTCACTTTATTTCTGAATTTATCCTACTTATTTCAATATCAAACGCTTTTTTTACGAATAAAATTCACGGATTCGCCTTTTCTCGTTGCGGTTATTTCTATTTTGTAAAATATTTCACAAAAAAATAAAACATTTCTGTTCAGTTGCATTGCTTTAATTCTGAATTTATCTCCCTTATTATAATATAAATCAATGTTTTTAAAAATAAAATTATAGGATAATAAATTCTGCTATGTGGCGTCACTTTTTTTCTGAATTTATCCTACTTTTTTCAATATCAAACGCTTTTTTTACGAATAAAATTCACGGATTCGCCTTTTCTCGTTGCGGTTATCTCTATTTTGTAAAATATTTCACAAAAAAATAAAACATTTCTGTTCAGTTGCATTGCTTTAATTCTGAATTTATCTCCCTTATTATAATATAAAACAATGTTTTTAAAAATAAAATTATAGGATAAAAATTCTACTATGTGGCGTCACTTTATTTCTGAATTTATCCCACTTATTTCAATATCAAACGCTGTTTCTCGAATAAAATTCACAAATTAGCCTTTTCTCGTTGCGGTTATCTCTATTTTGTAAAATATTTCCCAAAAAAATAAAACATTTCTGTTCAGTTGCATTGCTTTAATTCGGAATTTATCTCCCTTATTATAATGTAAAACAATGTTTTTAAAAATAAAATTATAGGATAAAAAATTCTGCTATGTGGCGTTTCTTTATTGCTGAATTTATCCTACCTATTTCAATATCATACGCTGTTTTTACGAATAAAATTCACAGATTAGCCATTTCTCGGTGCGGTTATCTCTATTTTGTAAAATATTTCACAAAAAAATAAAACATTTCTGTTCAGTTGCATTGCTTTATTTCTGAATTTATCTCCCTTATTATAATATAAAACAATGTTTATAAAAATAAAATTATAGGATAAAAAATTCTGCTATGTGGCGTCACTTTTTTTCTGAATTTATCCTATTTATTTCAATATCAAACGCTTTTTTTACGAATAAAATTCACGGATTCGCCTTTTCTCGTTGCGGTTATCTCTATTTTGTAAAATATTTCACAAAAAAATAAAACATTTCTGTTCAGTTGCATTGCTTTAATTCTGAATTTATCTCCCTTATTATAATATAAAACAATGTTTTTAAAAACAAAATTATACGATAAAAAATTCTGCTATGTGGCGTCACTTTTTTTCTGAATTTATCCATCTTAATTCAATATCGAACGCTTTTTTTACGAATAAAATTCACGGATTCGCCTTTTCTCGTTGCGGTTATTTCTATTTTGTAAAATATTTCACAAAAAAATAAAACATTTCTGTTCAGTTGCATTGCTTTAATTCTGAATTTATCTCCCTTATTATAATATAAAACAATGTTTTAAAAAATAAAATTATAGGATAAAAAATTCTGCTATGTGGCGTCACTTTATTTCTGAATTTATCCTACTTATTTCAATATAAAACGCTTTTTTTACGAATAAAATTCACGGATTCGCCTTTTCTCGTTGCGGTTATCTCTATTTTGTAAAATATTTCACAAAAAAATAAAATATTTCTGTTCAGTTGCATTGCTTTAATTCTGAATTTATCTCCCTTATTATAATATAAAACAATGTTTTTAAAAATAAAATTATAGGATAAAAATTCTGCTATGTGGCGTCACTTTATTTCTGAATTTATCCTACTTATTTCAATATCAAACCCTTTTTTTACGAATAAAATTCACGGATTAGCCTTTTCTCGTTGCGGTTATTTCTATTTTGTAAAATATTTCACAAAAAAATAAAACATTTCTGTTCAGTTGCATTGCTTTAATTCTGAATTTATCTCCCTTATTATAATATAAATCAATGTTTTTAAAAATAAAATTATAGGATAATAAATTCTGCTATGTGGCGTCACTTTTTTTCTGAATTTATCCTACTTTTTTCAATATCAAACGCTTTTTTTACGAATAAAATTCACGGATTCGCCTTTTCTCGTTGCGGTTATCTCTATTTTGTAAAATATTTCACAAAAAAATAAAACATTTCTGTTCAGTTGCATTGCTTTAATTCTGAATTTATCTCCCTTATTATAATATAAAACAATGTTTTTAAAAATAAAATTATATGATAAAAATTCTACTATGTCGCGTCACTTTATTTCTGAATTTATCCCACTTATTTCAATATCAAACGCTGTTTCACGAATAAAATTCACAAATTAGCCTTTTCTCGTTGCGGTTATCTCTATTTTGTAAAATATTTCGCAAAAAAATAAAATATTTCTGTTCAGTTGCATTGCTTTAATTGGGAATTTATCTCCCTTATTATAATGTAAAACAATGTTTTTAAAAATAAAATTATAGGATAAAAAATTCTGCTATGTGGCGTTTCTTTATTGCTGAATTTATCCTACTTATTTCAATATCAAACGCTGTTTTTACGAATAAAATTCACGGATTAGCCATTTCTTGGTGCGGTTATCTCTATTTTGTAAAATATTTCACAAAAAAATGAAACATTTCTGTTCAGTTGCATTGCTTTAGTTCTGAATTTATCTCCCTTATTATAATATAAAACAATGTTTTTAAAAATAAAATTATAGGATAAAAAATTCTGCTATGTGGCGTCACTTTTTTTCTGAATTTATCCTACTTATTTCAATATCAAGCGCTTTTTTTACGAATAAAATTCACGGATTCGCCTTTTCTCGTTGCGGTTATTTCTATTTTGTAAAATATTTCACAAAAAAATAAAACATTTCTGTTCAGTTGCATTGCTTTAATTCTGAATTTATCTCCCTTATTATAATATAAAACAATGTTTTTAAAAACAAAATTATACGATAAAAAATTCTGCTATGTGGCGTCACATTTTTTCTGAATTTATCCATCTTACTTCAATATCAAACGCTTTTTTTACGAAAAAAATTCAGGGATTCGCCTTTTCTCGTTGCGGTTATCTCTATTTTGTAAAATATTTCACAAAAAAATAAAACATTTCTGTTCAGTTGCATTGCTTTAATTCTGAATTTATCTCCCTTATTATATTATAAAACAATGTTTTTAAAAATAAAATTATAGGATAAAAAATTCTGCTATGTGGCGTCACTTTATTTCTGAATTTATCCTACTTATTTCAATATAAAACGCTTTTTTTACGAATAAAATTCACGGATTCGCCTTTTCTCGTTGCGGTTATCTCTATTTTGTAAAATATTTCACAAAAAAATTAAAAACATTTCTGTTCAGTTGCATTGCTTTTATTCTGAATTTATCTTCCTTATTATAATATAAAACAATGTTTTTAAAAATAAAATTATAGGATAAAAATTCTGCTATGTGGCGTCACTTTATTTCTGAATTTATCCTACTTATTTCAATATCAAACGCTTTTTTTACGAATAAAATTCACGGATTAGCCTTTTCTCGTTGCGGTTATTTCTATTTTGTAAAATATTTCACAAAAAAATAAAACATTTCTGTTCAGTTGAATTGCTTTAATTCTGAATTTATCTCCCTTATTATAATATAAATCAATGTTTTTAAAAATAAAATTATAGGATAATAAATTCTGCTATGTGGCGTCACTTTTTTTCTGAATTTATCCTACTTATTTCAATATCAAACGCTTTTTTTACGAATAAAATTCACGGATTCGCCTTTTCTCGTTGCGGTTATCACTATTTTGTAAAATATTTCACAAAAAAATAAAACATTTCTGTTCAGTTGCATTGCTTTAATTCTGAATTTATCTCCCTTATTATAATATAAAACAATGTTTTTAAAAATAAAATTGTAGGATAAAAATTCTACTATGTGGCGTCACTTTATTTCTGAATTTATCCCACTTATTTCAATATCAAACGCTGTTTCTCGAATAAAATTCACAAATTAGCCTTTTCTCGTTGCGGTTATCTCTATTTTGTAAAATATTTCGCAAAAAAATAAAACATTTCTGTTCAGTTGCATTGCTTTAATTCGGAATTTATCTTCCTTATTATAATGTAAAACAATGTTTTTAAAAATAAAATTATAGGATAAAAAATTCTGCTATGTGGCGTTTCTTTATTGCTGAATTTATCCTACTTATTTCAATATCATACGCTGTTTTTACGAATAAAATTCACAGATTAGCCATTTCTCGGTGCGGTTATCTCTATTTTGTAAAATATTTCACAAAAAAATAAAACATTTCTGTTCAGTTGCATTGCTTTATTTCTGAATTTATCTCCCTTATTATAATATAAAACAATGTTTATAAAAATAAAATTATAGGATAAAAAATTCTGCTATGTGGCGTCACTTTTTTTCTGAATTTATCCATCTTAATTCAATATCAAACGCTTTTTTTACGAATAAAATTCACGGATTCGCTTTTTCTCGTTGCGGTTATTTCTATTTTGTAAAATATTTCACAAAAAAATAAAACATTTCTGTTCAGTTGCATTGCTTTATTTCTGAATTTATCTCCCTTATTATAATATAAAACAATGTTTTAAAAAATAAAATTATAGGATAAAAAATTCTGCTATGTGGCGTCACTTTATTTCTGAATTTATCCTACTTATTTCAATATCAAACGCTTTTTTTACGAATAAAATTCACGGATTCGCCTTTTCTCGTTGCGGTTATCTCTATTTTGTAAAATATTTCACAAAAAAATAAAATATTTCTGTTCAGTTGCATTGCTTTAATTCTGAATTTATCTCCCTTATTATAATATAAAACAATGTTTTTAAAAATAAAATTATAGGATAAAAATTCTGCTATGTGGCGTCACTTTATTTCTGAATTTATCCTACTTATTTCAATATCAAACCCTTTTTTTACGAATAAAATTCACGGATTAGCCTTTTCTCGTTGCGGTTATTTCTATTTTGTAAAATATTTCACAAAAAAATAAAACATTTCTGTTCAGTTGCATTGCTTTAATTCTGAATTTATCTCCCTTATTATAATATAAATCAATGTTTTTAAAAATAAAATTATAGGATAATAAATTCTGCTATGTGGCGTCACTTTTTTTCTGAATTTATCCTACTTTTTTCAATATCAAACGCTTTTTTTACGAATAAAATTCACGGATTCGCCTTTTCTCGTTGCGGTTATCTCTATTTTGTAAAATATTTCACAAAAAAATAAAACATTTCTGTTCAGTTGCATTGCTTTAATTCTGAATTTATCTCCCTTATTATAATATAAAACAATGTTTTTAAAAATAAAATTATAGGATAAAAATTCTACTATGTCGCGTCACTTTATTTCTGAATTTATCCCACTTATTTCAATATCAAACGCTGTTTCTCGAATAAAATTCACAAATTAGCCTTTTCTCGTTGCGGTTATCTCTATTTTGTAAAATACTTCGCAAAAAAATAAAACATTTCTGTTCAGTTGCATTGCTTTATTTCTGAATTTATCCCCCTTATTATAATATAAAACAATGTTTTTAAAAATAAAATTATAGGATAAAAAATTCTGCTATGTGGCGTCACTTTTTTTCTGAATTTATCCTACTTATTTCAATATCAAACGCTTTTTTTACGAATAAAATTCACGGATTCGCCTTTTCTCGTTGCGGTTATTTCTATTTTGTAAAATATTTCACAAAAAAATAAAACATTTCTGTTCAGTTGCATTGCTTTAATTCTGAATTTATCTCCCTTATTATAATATAAATCAATGTTTTTAAAAATAAAATTATAGGATAATAAATTCTGCTATGTGGCGTCACTTTTTTTCTGAATTTATCCTACTTATTTCAATATCAAACGCTTTTTTTACGAATAAAATTCACGGATTCGCCTTTTCTCGTTGCGGTTATCTCTATTTTGTAAAATATTTCACAAAAAAATAAAACATTTCTGTTCAGTTGCATTGCTTTAATTCTGAATTTATCTCCCTTATTATAATATAAAACAATGTTTATAAAAATAAAATTATAGGATAAAAATTCTGCTATTTGGCGTCACTTTATTTCTGAATTTATCCTACTTATTTCAATATCAAACGCTTTTTATACGAATAAAATTCACGGATTCGCCTTTTCTCGTTGCGGTTATCTCTATTTTGTAAAATATTTCACAAAAAAATAAAACATTTCTGTTCAGTTGCATTGCTTTAATTCTGAATTTATCTCCCTTATTATAAAATAAAACAATGTTTTTATAAATAAAATTATAGGATAAAAATTCTGCTATTTGGCGTCACTTTATTTCTGAATTTATCCTACTTATTTCAATATCAAACGCTTTTTTTACGAATAAAGTTCACGGATTCGCCTTTTCTCGTTGCGGTTATCTCTATTTTGTAAAATATTTCACAAAAAAATAAAACATTTCTGTTCAGTTGCATTGCTTTAATTCTTAATTTATCTCCCTTATTATAATATAAAACAATGTTTTTAAAAATAAAATTATGGTATAAAAATTCTGCTATGTGGCGTCACTTTATTTCTGAATTTATCCTACTTATTTCAATATCAAACGCTTTTTTTACGAATAAAATTCACGGATTAGCCTTTTCTCGTTGCGGTTATTTCTATTTTGTAAAATATTTCACAAAATAATAAAACATTTCTGTTCAGTTGCATTGCTTTAATTCTGAATTTATCTCTCTTATTATAATATAAAACAATGTTTTTAAAAACAAAATTATAGGATTTAAAATTCTGCTATGTGGCGTCACTTTTTTTCTGAATTTATCCTACTTATTTCAATATCAAACGCTTTTTTTTCGAATAAAATTCACGGATTTGCCTTTTCTCGTTGCGGTTATCTCTATTTTGTAAAATATTTCACAAAAAAATAAAACATTTCTGTTCAGTTGCATTACTTTAATTCTGAATTTATCTCCCTTCTGTATATATATAGAACAATGTTTTTAAAAATAAAATTATAGGATAAAAAATTCTGCTATGTGGCGTCACTTTATTTCTGAATTTATCCTACTTATTTCAATATCAAACGCTTTTTTTACGAATAAAATTCACGGATTCTCCTTTTCTCGTTGCGGTTATCTCTATTTTGTAAAATATTTCACAAAAAAATAAAACAATTCTGTTCAGTTGCATTGCTTCAATTCTGAATTTTTCTCCCTTATTATAATAAAAAACAATGTTTTTAAAAATAAAATTATAGGATAAAAATTCTGCTATGTGGCGTCACTTTATTTCTGAATTTATCCTACTTATTTCAATATCAAACGCTGTTTTTACGAATAAAATTCACGGATTAGCCATTTCTCGGTGCGGTTATCTCTATTTTGTAAAATATTTCACAAAAAAATAAAACATTTCTGTTCAGTTGCTTTGATTTATTTCTGAATTTATCTCCCTTATTATAATATAAAAAAATGTTTTTAAAAATAAAATTATAGGATAAAAAATTCTGCTATGTGGCGTCACTTTTTTTCTGAATTTATCCTACCTATTTCAATATCAAACGCTTTTTTTACGAATAAAATTCACAAATTAGCCTTTTCTCGTTGCGGTTATCTCTATTTTGTAAAATATTTCCCAAAGAAATAAAACATTTCTGTTCAGTTGCATTGCCTTAATTGGGAATTTATCTCCCTTATTATAATGTAAAACAATGTTTTAAAAAATAAAATTATAGGATAAAAAATTCTGCTATGTGGCGTCACTTTTTTTCTGAATTTATCCTACTTATTTCAATATCAAACGCTTTTTTTACGAATAAAATTCACGGATTCGACTTTTCTCGTTGCGGTTATTTCTATTTTGTAAAATATTTCACAAAAAAATAAAACGTTTCTGTTCAGTTGCATTGCTTTAATTCTGAATTTATCTCCCTTATTATAATATAAAACAATGTTTTTAAAAACAAAATTATACGATAAAAAATTCTGCTATGTGGCGTCACTTTTTTTCTGAATTTATCCATCTTAATTCAATATCAAACGCTTTTTTTACGAATAAAATTCACGGATTCGCCTTTTCTCGTTGCGGTTATCTCTATTTTGTAAAATATTTCACAAAAAAATAAAATATTTCTGTTCAGTTGCATTGCTTTAATTCTGAATTTATCTCCCTTATTATAATATAAAACGAGGTTTTTAAAAATAAAATTATAGGATAAAAAATTCTGCTATGTGGCGTCACTTTATTTCTGAATTTATCCCACTTATTTCAATATCAAACGCTGTTTCTCGAATATAATTCACAAATTAGCCATTTCTCGTTGCGGTTATCTCTATTTTGTAAAATATTTCGCAAAAAAATTAAACATTTCTGTTCAGTTGCATTGCTTTAATTCTGAATTTATCTCCCTTATTATAATGTAAAACAATGTTTTTAAAAATAAAATTATAGGATAAAAAATTCTGCTATGTGGCGTTTCTTTATTGCTTAATTTATCCTACTTATTTCAATATCAAACGCTGTTTTTACGAATAAAATTCACGGATTAGCCATTTTTTGGTGCGGTTATCTCTATTTTGTAAAATATTTCACAAAAAAATAAAACATTTCTGTTCAGTTGCATTGCTTTATTTCTGAATTTATCTCCCTTATTATAATATAAAACAATGTTTTTAAAAATAAAATTATAGGATAAAAATTCTGCTATGTGGCGTAACTTTATTTCTCAATTCATCCTACTTATTTCATTATCAAACGCTTTTTTTACGAATAAAATTCACGGATTCGCCTTTTCTCGTTGCGGTTATCTCTATTTTGTAAAATATTTCACAAAAAAATAAAACATTTCTGTTCAGTTGCAGCGCTTTAATTCTGAATTTATCTCCCTTATTATAATATAAAACAATGTTTTTAAAAATAAAATTATAGGATAAAAATTCTACTATGTGGCGTCACTTTATTTCTGAATTTATCCCACTTATTTCAATATCAAACGCTGTTTCTCGAATAAAATTCAAAAATTAGCCTTTTCTCGTTGCGGTTATCTCTATTTTGTAAAATATTTCCCAAAGAAATAAAACATTTCTGTTCAGTTGTATTGCTTTAATTGGGAATTTATCTCCCTTATTATAATGTAAAACAATGTTTTTAAAAATAAAATTATAGGATAAAAAATTCTGCTATGTGGCGTCACTTTTTTTCTGAATTTATCCTTCTTATTTCAATATCAAACGCTTTTTTTACGAATAAAATTCACGGATTCGCCTTTTCTCGTTGCGGTTATTTCTATTTTGTAAAATATTTCACAAAAAAATAAAACGTTTCTGTTCAGTTGCATTGCTTTAATTCTGAATTTATCTCCCTTATTATAATATAAAACAGTGTTTTTAAAAACAAAATTATACGATAAAAAATTCTGCTATGTGGCGTCACTTTTTTTCTGAATTTATCCATCTTAATTCAATATCAAACGCTTTTTTTACGAATAAAATTCACGGATTCGCCTTTTCTCGTTGCGGTTATCTCTATTTTGTAAAATATTTCACAAAAAAATAAAACATTTCTGTTCAGTTGCATTGCTTTAATTGTGAATTTATCTCCCTTATTATAATATAAAACAATGTTTTTAAAAATAAAATTATAGGATAAAAAATTCTGCTATTTGGCGTCACTTTATTTCTGAATTTATCCTACTTATTTCAATATCAAACGCTTTTTTTACGAATAAAATTCACGGATTCGCCTTTTCTCGTTGCGGTTATCTCTATTTTGTAAAATATTTCACAAAAAAATAAAACATTTCTGTTCAGTTGCATTGCTTTAATTCTGAATTTATCTCCCTTATTATAATATAAAACAATGTTTTTAAAAATAAAATTATAGGATAAAAATTCTACTATGTGGCGTCACTTTATTTCTGAATTTATCCTACTTATTTCAATATCAAACGCTTTTTTTACGAATAAAATTCACGGATTCGCCTTTTCTCGTTGCGGTTATCTCTATTTTGTAAAATATTTCACAAAAAAATAAAACATTTCTGTTCAGTTGCATTGCTTTAATTCTGAATTTATCTCCCTTATTATAATATAAAACAATGTTTTTAAAAACAAAATTATACGATAAAAAATTCTGCTATGTGGCGTCACATTTTTTCTGAATTTATCCATCTTACTTCAATATCAAACGCTTTTTTTACGAAAAAAATTCAGGGATTCGCCTTTTCTCGTTGCGGTTATCTCTATTTTGTAAAATATTTCACAAAAAAATAAAACATTTCTGTTCAGTTGCATTGCTTTAATTCTTAATTTATCTCCCTTATTATAATATAAAACAATGTTTTTAAAAATAAAATTATGGTATAAAAATTCTGCTATGTGGCGTCACTTTATTTCTGAATTTATCCTACTTATTTCAATTTCAAACGCTTTTTTTACGAATAAAATTCACGGATTAGCCTTTTCTCGTTGCGGTTATTTCTATTTTGTAAAATATTTCACAAAATAATAAAACATTTCTGTTCAGTTGCATTGCTTTAATTCTGAATTTATCTCTCTTATTATAATATAAAACAATGTTTTTAAAAACAAAATTATAGGATTTAAAATTCTGCTATGTGGCGTCACTTTTTTTCTGAATTTATCCTACTTATTTCAATATCAAACGCTTTTTTTTCGAATAAAATTCACGGATTTGCCTTTTCTCGTTGCGGTTATCTCTATTGTGTAAAATATTTCACAAAAAAATAAAACATTTCTGTTCAGTTGCATTACTTTAATTCTGAATTTATCTCCCTTCTGTATATATATAGAACAATGTTTTTAAAAATAAAATTATAGGATAAAAAATTCTGCTATGTGGCGTCACTTTATTTCTGAATTTATCCTACTTATTTCAATATCAAACGCTTTTTTTACGAATAAAATTCACGGATTCTCCTTTTCTCGTTGCGGTTATCTCTATTTTGTAAAATATTTCACAAAAAAATAAAACAATTCTGTTCAGTTGCATTGCTTCAATTCTGAATTTTTCTCCCTTATTATAATAAAAAACAATGTTTTTAAAAATAAAATTATAGGATAAAAATTCTGCTATGTGGCGTCACTTTATTTCTGAATTTATCCTACTTATTTCAATATCAAACGCTGTTTTTACGAATAAAATTCACGGATTAGCCATTTCTCGGTGCGGTTATCTCTATTTTGTAAAATATTTCACAAAAAAATAAAACATTTCTGTTCAGTTGCTTTGATTTATTTCTGAATTTATCTCCCTTATTATAATATAAAAAAATGTTTTTAAAAATAAAATTATAGGATAAAAAATTCTGCTATGTGGCGTCACTTTTTTTCTGAATTTATCCTACCTATTTCAATATCAAACGCTTTTTTTACGAATAAAATTCACAAATTAGCCTTTTCTCGTTGCGGTTATCTCTATTTTGTAAAATATTTCCCAAAGAAATAAAACATTTCTGTTCAGTTGCATTGCTTTAATTGGGAATTTATCTCCCTTATTATAATGTAAAACAATGTTTTTAAAAATAAAATTATAGGATAAAAAATTCTGCTATGTGGCGTCACTTTTTTTCTGAATTTATCCTACTTATTTCAATATCAAACGCTTTTTTTACGAATAAAATTCACGGATTCGACTTTTCTCGTTGCGGTTATTTCTATTTTGTAAAATATTTCACAAAAAAATAAAACGTTTCTGTTCAGTTGCATTGCTTTAATTCTGAATTTATCTCCCTTATTATAATATAAAACAATGTTTTTAAAAACAAAATTATACGATAAAAAATTCTGCTATGTGGCGTCACTTTTTTTCTGAATTTATCCATCTTAATTCAATATCAAACGCTTTTTTTACGAATAAAATTCACGGATTCGCCTTTTCTCGTTGCGGTTATCTCTATTTTGTAAAATATTTCACAAAAAAATAAAATATTTCTGTTCAGTTGCATTGCTTTAATTCTGAATTTATCTCCCTTATTATAATATAAAACGAGGTTTTTAAAAATAAAATTATAGGATAAAAAATTCTGCTATGTGGCGTCACTTTATTTCTGAATTTATCCCACTTATTTCAATATCAAACGCTGTTTCTCGAATATAATTCACAAATTAGCCATTTCTCGTTGCGGTTATCTCTATTTTGTAAAATATTTCGCAAAAAAATTAAACATTTCTGTTCAGTTGCATTGCTTTAATTCTGAATTTATCTCCCTTATTATAATGTAAAACAATGTTTTTAAAAATAAAATTATAGGATAAAAAATTCTGCTATGTGGCGTTTCTTTATTGCTTAATTTATCCTACTTATTTCAATATCAAACGCTGTTTTTACGAATAAAATTCACGGATTAGCCATTTTTTGGTGCGGTTATCTCTATTTTGTAAAATATTTCACAAAAAAATAAAACATTTCTGTTCAGTTGCATTGCTTTATTTCTGAATTTATCTCCCTTATTATAATATAAAACAATGTTTTTAAAAATAAAATTATAGGATAAAAATTCTGCTATGTGGCGTAACTTTATTTCTCAATTCATCCTACTTATTTCATTATCTAACGCTTTTTTTACGAATAAAATTCACGGATTCGCCTTTTCTCGTTGCGGTTATCTCTATTTTGTAAAATATTTCACAAAAAAATAAAACATTTCTGTTCAGTTGCAGCGCTTTAATTCTGAATTTATCTCCCTTATTATAATATAAAACAATGTTTTTAAAAATAAAATTATAGGATAAAAATTCTACTATGTGGCGTCACTTTATTTCTGAATTTATCCCACTTATTTCAATATCAAACGCTGTTTCTCGAATAAAATTCAAAAATTAGCCTTTTCTCGTTGCGGTTATCTCTATTTTGTAAAATATTTCCCAAAGAAATAAAACATTTCTGTTCAGTTGTATTGCTTTAATTGGGAATTTATCTCCCTTATTATAATGTAAAACAATGTTTTTAAAAATAAAATTATAGGATAAAAAATTCTGCTATGTGGCGTCACTTTTTTTCTGAATTTATCCTTCTTATTTCAATATCAAACGCTTTTTTTACGAATAAAATTCACGGATTCGCCTTTTCTCGTTGCGGTTATTTCTATTTTGTAAAATATTTCACAAAAAAATAAAACGTTTCTGTTCAGTTGCATTGCTTTAATTCTGAATTTATCTCCCTTATTATAATATAAAACAGTGTTTTTAAAAACAAAATTATACGATAAAAAATTCTGCTATGTGGCGTCACTTTTTTTCTGAATTTATCCATCTTAATTCAATATCAAACGCTTTTTTTACGAATAAAATTCACGGATTCGCCTTTTCTCGTTGCGGTTATCTCTATTTTGTAAAATATTTCACAAAAAAATAAAACATTTCTGTTCAGTTGCATTGCTTTAATTGTGAATTTATCTCCCTTATTATAATATAAAACAATGTTTTTAAAAATAAAATTATAGGATAAAAAATTCTGCTATTTGGCGTCACTTTATTTCTGAATTTATCCTACTTATTTCAATATCAAACGCTGTTTCTCGAATAAAATTCACAAATTAGCCTTTTCTCGTTGCGGTTATCTCTATTTTGTAAAATATTTCGCAAAAAAATAAAATATTTCTGTTCAGTTGCATTGCTTTAATTGGGAAATTATCTCCCTTATTATAATGTAAAACAATGTTTTTAAAAATAAAATTATAGGATAAAAAATTCTGCTATGTGGCGTTTCTTTATTGCTGAATTTATCCTACTTATTTCAATATCAAACGCTGTTTTTACGAATAAAATTCACGGATTAGCCATTTCTTGGTGCGGTTATCTCTATTTTGTAAAATATTTCACAAAAAAATAAAACATTTCTGTTCAGTTGCATTGCTTTAGTTCTGAATTTATCTCCCTTATTATAATATAAAACAATGTTTTTAAAAATAAAATTATAGGATAAAAAATTCTGCTATGTGGCGTCACTTTTTTTCTGAATTTATCCTACTTATTTCAATATCAAGCGCTTTTTTTACGAATAAAATTCACGGATTCGCCTTTTCTCGTTGCGGTTATTTCTATTTTGTAAAATATTTCACAAAAAAATAAAACATTTCTGTTCAGTTGCATTGCTTTAATTCTGAATTTATCTCCCTTATTATAATATAAAACAATGTTTTTAAAAACAAAATTATACGATAAAAAATTCTGCTATGTGGCGTCACATTTTTTCTGAATTTATCCATCTTACTTCAATATCAAACGCTTTTTTTACGAAAAAAATTCAGGGATTCGCCTTTTCTCGTTGCGGTTATCTCTATTTTGTAAAATATTTCACAAAAAAATAAAACATTTCTGTTCAGTTGCATTGCTTTAATTCTGAATTTATCTCCCTTATTATATTATAAAACAATGTTTTTAAAAATAAAATTATAGGATAAAAAATTCTGCTATGTGGCGTCACTTTATTTCTGAATTTATCCTACTTATTTCAATATAAAACGCTTTTTTTACGAATAAAATTCACGGATTCGCCTTTTCTCGTTGCGGTTATCTCTATTTTGTAAAATATTTCACAAAAAAATTAAAAACATTTCTGTTCAGTTGCATTGCTTTTATTCTGAATTTATCTTCCTTATTATAATATAAAACAATGTTTTTAAAAATAAAATTATAGGATAAAAATTCTGCTATGTGGCGTCACTTTATTTCTGAATTTATCCTACTTATTTCAATATCAAACGCTTTTTTTACGAATAAAATTCACGGATTAGCCTTTTCTCGTTGCGGTTATTTCTATTTTGTAAAATATTTCACAAAAAAATAAAACATTTCTGTTCAGTTGAATTGCTTTAATTCTGAATTTATCTCCCTTATTATAATATAAATCAATGTTTTTAAAAATAAAATTATAGGATAATAAATTCTGCTATGTGGCGTCACTTTTTTTCTGAATTTATCCTACTTATTTCAATATCAAACGCTTTTTTTACGAATAAAATTCACGGATTCGCCTTTTCTCGTTGCGGTTATCACTATTTTGTAAAATATTTCACAAAAAAATAAAACATTTCTGTTCAGTTGCATTGCTTTAATTCTGAATTTATCTCCCTTATTATAATATAAAACAATGTTTTTAAAAATAAAATTGTAGGATAAAAATTCTACTATGTGGCGTCACTTTATTTCTGAATTTATCCCACTTATTTCAATATCAAACGCTGTTTCTCGAATAAAATTCACAAATTAGCCTTTTCTCGTTGCGGTTATCTCTATTTTGTAAAATATTTCGCAAAAAAATAAAACATTTCTGTTCAGTTGCATTGCTTTAATTCGGAATTTATCTTCCTTATTATAATGTAAAACAATGTTTTTAAAAATAAAATTATAGGATAAAAAATTCTGCTATGTGGCGTTTCTTTATTGCTGAATTTATCCTACTTATTTCAATATCATACGCTGTTTTTACGAATAAAATTCACAGATTAGCCATTTCTCGGTGCGGTTATCTCTATTTTGTAAAATATTTCACAAAAAAATAAAACATTTCTGTTCAGTTGCATTGCTTTATTTCTGAATTTATCTCCCTTATTATAATATAAAACAATGTTTATAAAAATAAAATTATAGGATAAAAAATTCTGCTATGTGGCGTCACTTTTTTTCTGAATTTATCCATCTTAATTCAATATCAAACGCTTTTTTTACGAATAAAATTCACGGATTCGCTTTTTCTCGTTGCGGTTATTTCTATTTTGTAAAATATTTCACAAAAAAATAAAACATTTCTGTTCAGTTGCATTGCTTTAATTCTGAATTTATCTCCCTTATTATAATATAAAACAATGTTTTAAAAAATAAAATTATAGGATAAAAAATTCTGCTATGTGGCGTCACTTTATTTCTGAATTTATCCTACTTATTTCAATATCAAACGCTTTTTTTACGAATAAAATTCACGGATTCGCCTTTTCTCGTTGCGGTTATCTCTATTTTGTAAAATATTTCACAAAAAAATAAAATATTTCTGTTCAGTTGCATTGCTTTAATTCTGAATTTATCTCCCTTATTATAATATAAAACAATGTTTTTAAAAATAAAATTATAGGATAAAAATTCTGCTATGTGGCGTCACTTTATTTCTGAATTTATCCTACTTATTTCAATATCAAACCCTTTTTTTACGAATAAAATTCACGGATTAGCCTTTTCTCGTTGCGGTTATTTCTATTTTGTAAAATATTTCACAAAAAAATAAAACATTTCTGTTCAGTTGCATTGCTTTAATTCTGAATTTATCTCCCTTATTATAATATAAATCAATGTTTTTAAAAATAAAATTATAGGATAATAAATTCTGCTATGTGGCGTCACTTTTTTTCTGAATTTATCCTACTTTTTTCAATATCAAACGCTTTTTTTACGAATAAAATTCACGGATTCGCCTTTTCTCGTTGCGGTTATCTCTATTTTGTAAAATATTTCACAAAAAAATAAAACATTTCTGTTCAGTTGCATTGCTTTAATTCTGAATTTATCTCCCTTATTATAATATAAAACAATGTTTTTAAAAATAAAATAAAAGGGTAAAAATTCTACTATGTCGCGTCACTTTATTTCTGAATTTATCCCACTTATTTCAATATCAAACGCTGTTTCTCGAATAAAATTCACAAATTAGCCTTTTCTCGTTGCGGTTATCTCTATTTTGTAAAATACTTCGCAAAAAAATAAAACATTTCTGTTCAGTTGCATTGCTTTATTTCTGAATTTATCCCCCTTATTATAATATAAAACAATGTTTTTAAAAATAAAATTATAGGATAAAAAATTCTGCTATGTGGCGTCACTTTTTTTCTGAATTTATCCTACTTATTTCAATATCAAACGCTTTTTTTACGAATAAAATTCACGGATTCGCCTTTTCTCGTTGCGGTTATTTCTATTTTGTAAAATATTTCACAAAAAAATAAAACATTTCTGTTCAGTTGCATTGCTTTAATTCTGAATTTATCTCCCTTATTATAATATAAATCAATGTTTTTAAAAATAAAATTATAGGATAATAAATTCTGCTATGTGGCGTCACTTTTTTTCTGAATTTATCCTACTTATTTCAATATCAAACGCTTTTTTTACGAATAAAATTCACGGATTCGCCTTTTCTCGTTGCGGTTATCTCTATTTTGTAAAATATTTCACAAAAAAATAAAACATTTCTGTTCAGTTGCATTGCTTTAATTCTGAATTTATCTCCCTTATTATAATATAAAACAATGTTTATAAAAATAAAATTATAGGATAAAAATTCTGCTATTTGGCGTCACTTTATTTCTGAATTTATCCTACTTATTTCAATATCAAACGCTTTTTATACGAATAAAATTCACGGATTCGCCTTTTCTCGTTGCGGTTATCTCTATTTTGTAAAATATTTCACAAAAAAATAAAACATTTCTGTTCAGTTGCATTGCTTTAATTCTGAATTTATCTCCCTTATTATAAAATAAAACAATGTTTTTATAAATAAAATTATAGGATAAAAATTCTGCTATTTGGCGTCACTTTATTTCTGAATTTATCCTACTTATTTCAATATCAAACGCTTTTTTTACGAATAAAGTTCACGGATTCGCCTTTTCTCGTTGCGGTTATCTCTATTTTGTAAAATATTTCACAAAAAAATAAAACATTTCTGTTCAGTTGCATTGCTTTAATTCTTAATTTATCTCCCTTATTATAATATAAAACAATGTTTTTAAAAATAAAATTATGGTATAAAAATTCTGCTATGTGGCGTCACTTTATTTCTGAATTTATCCTACTTATTTCAATATCAAACGCTTTTTTTACGAATAAAATTCACGGATTAGCCTTTTCTCGTTGCGGTTATTTCTATTTTGTAAAATATTTCACAAAATAATAAAACATTTCTGTTCAGTTGCATTGCTTTAATTCTGAATGTATCTCTCTTATTATAATATAAAACAATGTTTTTAAAAACAAAATTATAGGATTTAAAATTCTGCTATGTGGCGTCACTTTTTTTCTGAATTTATCCTACTCATTTCAATATCAAACGCTTTTTTTTCGAATAAAATTCACGGATTTGCCTTTTCTCGTTGCGGTTATCTCTATTTTGTAAAATATTTCACAAAAAAATAAAACATTTCTGTTCAGTTGCATTACTTTAATTCTGAATTTATCTCCCTTCTGTATATATATAGAACAATGTTTTTAAAAATAAAATTATAGGATAAAAAATTCTGCTATGTGGCGTCACTTTATTTCTGAATTTATCCTACTTATTTCAATATCAAACGCTTTTTTTACGAATAAAATTCACGGATTCTCCTTTTCTCGTTGCGGTTATCTCTATTTTGTAAAATATTTCACAAAAAAATAAAACAATTCTGTTCAGTTGCATTGCTTCAATTCTGAATTTTTCTCCCTTATTATAATAAAAAACAATGTTTTTAAAAATAAAATTATAGGATAAAAATTCTGCTATGTGGCGTCACTTTATTTCTGAATTTATCCTACTTATTTCAATATCAAACGCTGTTTTTACGAATAAAATTCACGGATTAGCCATTTCTCGGTGCGGTTATCTCTATTTTGTAAAATATTTCACAAAAAAATAAAACATTTCTGTTCAGTTGCTTTGATTTATTTCTGAATTTATCTCCCTTATTATAATATAAAAAAATGTTTTTAAAAATAAAATTATAGGATAAAAAATTCTGCTATGTGGCGTCACTTTTTTTCTGAATTTATCCTACCTATTTCAATATCAAACGCTTTTTTTACGAATAAAATTCACAAATTAGCCTTTTCTCGTTGCGGTTATCTCTATTTTGTAAAATATTTCCCAAAGAAATAAAACATTTCTGTTCAGTTGCATTGCTTTAATTGGGAATTTATCTCCCTTATTATAATGTAAAACAATGTTTTTAAAAATAAAATTATAGGATAAAAAATTCTGCTATGTGGCGTCACTTTTTTTCTGAATTTATCCTACTTATTTCAATATCAAACGCTTTTTTTACGAATAAAATTCACGGATTCGACTTTTCTCGTTGCGGTTATTTCTATTTTGTAAAATATTTCACAAAAAAATAAAACGTTTCTGTTCAGTTGCATTGCTTTAATTCTGAATTTATCTCCCTTATTATAATATAAAACAATGTTTTTAAAAACAAAATTATACGATAAAAAATTCTGCTATGTGGCGTCACTTTTTTTCTGAATTTATCCATCTTAATTCAATATCAAACGCTTTTTTTACGAATAAAATTCACGGATTCGCCTTTTCTCGTTGCGGTTATCTCTATTTTGTAAAATATTTCACAAAAAAATAAAATATTTCTGTTCAGTTGCATTGCTTTAATTCTGAATTTATCTCCCTTATTATAATATAAAACGAGGTTTTTAAAAATAAAATTATAGGATAAAAAATTCTGCTATGTGGCGTCACTTTATTTCTGAATTTATCCCACTTATTTCAATATCAAACGCTGTTTCTCGAATATAATTCACAAATTAGCCATTTCTCGTTGCGGTTATCTCTATTTTGTAAAATATTTCGCAAAAAAATTAAACATTTCTGTTCAGTTGCATTGCTTTAATTCTGAATTTATCTCCCTTATTATAATGTAAAACAATGTTTTTAAAAATAAAATTATAGGATAAAAAATTCTGCTATGTGGCGTTTCTTTATTGCTTAATTTATCCTACTTATTTCAATATCAAACTCTGTTTTTACGAATAAAATTCACGGATTAGCCATTTTTTGGTGCGGTTATCTCTATTTTGTAAAATATTTCACAAAAAAATAAAACATTTCTGTTCAGTTGCATTGCTTTATTTCTGAATTTATCTCCCTTATTATAATATAAAACAATGTTTTTAAAAATAAAATTATAGGATAAAAATTCTGCTATGTGGCGTAACTTTATTTCTCAATTCATCCTACTTATTTCATTATCAAACGCTTTTT
The DNA here is from genome assembly GCA_933228895.1 of Platycnemis pennipes. Taxonomy (NCBI): domain Eukaryota; kingdom Metazoa; phylum Arthropoda; class Insecta; order Odonata; family Platycnemididae; genus Platycnemis; species Platycnemis pennipes. The sequence goes on from OW121853.1 coordinate 133,536,167, forward strand.
TTACGAATAAAATTCACGGATTCGCCTTTTCTCGTTGCGGTTATCTCTATTTTGTAAAATATTTCACAAAAAAATAAAACATTTCTGTTCAGTTGCAGCGCTTTAATTCTGAATTTATCTCCCTTATTATAATATAAAACAAATTTTTTAAAAATAAAATTATAGGATAAAAATTCTACTATGTGGCGTCACTTTATTTCTGAATATATCCCACTTATTTCAATATCAAACGCTGTTTCTCGAATAAAATTCAAAAATTAGCCTTTTCTCGTTGCGGTTATCTCTATTTTGTAAAATATTTCCCAAAGAAATAAAACATTTCTGTTCAGTTGTATTGCTTTAATTGGGAATTTATCTCCCTTATTATAATGTAAAACAATGTTTTTAAAAATAAAATTATAGGATAAAAAATTCTGCTATGTGGCGTCACTTTTTTTCTGAATTTATCCTTCTTATTTCAATATCAAACGCTTTTTTTACGAATAAAATTCACGGATTCGCCTTTTCTCGTTGCGGTTATTTCTATTTTGTAAAATATTTCACAAAAAAATAAAACGTTTCTGTTCAGTTGCATTGCTTTAATTCTGAATTTATCTCCCTTATTATAATATAAAACAGTGTTTTTAAAAACAAAATTATACGATAAAAAATTCTGCTATGTGGCGTCACTTTTTTTCTGAATTTATCCATCTTAATTCAATATCAAACGCTTTTTTTACGAATAAAATTCACGGATTCGCCTTTTCTCGTTGCGGTTATCTCTATTTTGTAAAATATTTCACAAAAAAATAAAACATTTCTGTTCAGTTGCATTGCTTTAATTGTGAATTTATCTCCCTTATTATAATATAAAACAATGTTTTTAAAAATAAAATTATAGGATAAAAAATTCTGCTATTTGGCGTCACTTTATTTCTGAATTTATCCTACTTATTTCAATATCAAACGCTTTTTTTACGAATAAAATTCACGGATTCGCCTTTTCTCGTTGCGGTTATCTCTATTTTGTAAAATATTTCACAAAAAAATAAAACATTTCTGTTCAGTTGCATTGCTTTAATTCTGAATTTATCTCCCTTATTATAATATAAAACAATGTTTTTAAAAATAAAATTATAGGATAAAAATTCTACTATGTGGCGTCACTTTATTTCTGAATTTATCCTACTTATTTCAATATCAAACGCTTTTTTTACGAATAAAATTCACGGATTCGCCTTTTCTCGTTGCGGTTATCTCTATTTTGTAAAATATTTCACAAAAAAATAAAACATTTCTGTTCAGTTGCATTGCTTTAATTCTGAATTTATCTCCCTTATTATAATATAAAACAATGTTTTTAAAAACAAAATTATACGATAAAAAATTCTGCTATGTGGCGTCACATTTTTTCTGAATTTATCCATCTTACTTCAATATCAAACGCTTTTTTTACGAAAAAAATTCAGGGATTCGCCTTTTCTCGTTGCGGTTATCTCTATTTTGTAAAATATTTCACAAAAAAATAAAACATTTCTGTTCAGTTGCATTGCTTTAATTCTTAATTTATCTCCCTTATTATAATATAAAACAATGTTTTTAAAAATAAAATTATGGTATAAAAATTCTGCTATGTGGCGTCACTTTATTTCTGAATTTATCCTACTTATTTCAATATCAAACGCTTTTTTTACGAATAAAATTCACGGATTAGCCTTTTCTCGTTGCGGTTATTTCTATTTTGTAAAATATTTCACAAAATAATAAAACATTTCTGTTCAGTTGCATTGCTTTAATTCTGAATTTATCTCTCTTATTATAATATAAAACAATGTTTTTAAAAACAAAATTATAGGATTTAAAATTCTGCTATGTGGCGTCACTTTTTTTCTGAATTTATCCTACTTATTTCAATATCAAACGCTTTTTTTTCGAATAAAATTCACGGATTTGCCTTTTCTCGTTGCGGTTATCTCTATTTTGTAAAATATTTCACAAAAAAATAAAACATTTCTGTTCAGTTGCATTACTTTAATTCTGAATTTATCTCCCTTCTGTATATATATAGAACAATGTTTTTAAAAATAAAATTATAGGATAAAAAATTCTGCTATGTGGCGTCACTTTATTTCTGAATTTATCCTACTTATTTCAATATCAAACGCTTTTTTTACGAATAAAATTCACGGATTCTCCTTTTCTCGTTGCGGTTATCTCTATTTTGTAAAATATTTCACAAAAAAATAAAACAATTCTGTTCAGTTGCATTGCTTCAATTATGAATTTTTCTCCCTTATTATAATAAAAAACAATGTTTTTAAAAATAAAATTATAGGATAAAAATTCTGCTATGTGGCGTCACTTTATTTCTGAATTTATCCTACTTATTTCAATATCAAACGCTGTTTTTACGAATAAAATTCACGGATTAGCCATTTCTCGGTGCGGTTATCTCTATTTTGTAAAATATTTCACAAAAAAATAAAACATTTCTGTTCAGTTGCTTTGATTTATTTCTGAATTTATCTCCCTTATTATAATATAAAAAAATGTTTTTAAAAATAAAATTATAGGATAAAAAATTCTGCTATGTGGCGTCACTTTTTTTCTGAATTTATCCTACCTATTTCAATATCAAACGCTTTTTTTACGAATAAAATTCACAAATTAGCCTTTTCTCGTTGCGGTTATCTCTATTTTGTAAAATATTTCCCAAAGAAATAAAACATTTCTGTTCAGTTGCATTGCTTTAATTGGGAATTTATCTCCCTTATTATAATGTAAAACAATGTTTTTAAAAATAAAATTATAGGATAAAAAATTCTGCTATGTGGCGTCACTTTTTTTCTGAATTTATCCTACTTATTTCAATATCAAACGCTTTTTTTACGAATAAAATTCACGGATTCGACTTTTCTCGTTGCGGTTATTTCTATTTTGTAAAATATTTCACAAAAAAATAAAACGTTTCTGTTCAGTTGCATTGCTTGAATTCTGAATTTATCTCCCTTATTATAATATAAAACAATGTTTTTAAAAACAAAATTATACGATAAAAAATTCTGCTATGTGGCGTCACTTTTTTTCTGAATTTATCCATCTTAATTCAATATCAAACGCTTTTTTTACGAATAAAATTCACGGATTCGCCTTTTCTCGTTGCGGTTATCTCTATTTTGTAAAATATTTCACAAAAAAATAAAATATTTCTGTTCAGTTGCATTGCTTTAATTCTGAATTTATCTCCCTTATTATAATATAAAACGAGGTTTTTAAAAATAAAATTATAGGATAAAAAATTCTGCTATGTGGCGTCACTTTATTTCTGAATTTATCCCACTTATTTCAATATCAAACGCTGTTTCTCGAATATAATTCACAAATTAGCCATTTCTCGTTGCGGTTATCTCTATTTTGTAAAATATTTCGCAAAAAAATTAAACATTTCTGTTCAGTTGCATTGCTTTAATTCTGAATTTATCTCCCTTATTATAATGTAAAACAATGTTTTTAAAAATAAAATTATAGGATAAAAAATTCTGCTATGTGGCGTTTCTTTATTGCTTAATTTATCCTACTTATTTCAATATCAAACGCTGTTTTTACGAATAAAATTCACGGATTAGCCATTTTTTGGTGCGGTTATCTCTATTTTGTAAAATATTTCACAAAAAAATAAAACATTTCTGTTCAGTTGCATTGCTTTATTTCTGAATTTATCTCCCTTATTATAATATAAAACAATGTTTTTAAAAATAAAATTATAGGATAAAAATTCTGCTATGTGGCGTAACTTTATTTCTCAATTCATCCTACTTATTTCATTATCAAACGCTTTTTTTACGAATAAAATTCACGGATTCGCCTTTTCTCGTTGCGGTTATCTCTATTTTGTAAAATATTTCACAAAAAAATAAAACATTTCTGTTCAGTTGCAGCGCTTTAATTCTGAATTTATCTCCCTTATTATAATATAAAACAATGTTTTTAAAAATAAAATTATAGGATAAAAATTCTACTATGTGGCGTCACTTTATTTCTGAATTTATCCCACTTATTTCAATATCAAACGCTGTTTCTCGAATAAAATTCAAAAATTAGCCTTTTCTCGTTGCGGTTATCTCTATTTTGTAAAATATTTCCCAAAGAAATAAAACATTTCTGTTCAGTTGTATTGCTTTAATTGGGAATTTATCTCCCTTATTATAATGTAAAACAATGTTTTTAAAAATAAAATTATAGGATAAAAAATTCTGCTATGTGGCGTCACTTTTTTTCTGAATTTATCCTTCTTATTTCAATATCAAACGCTTTTTTTACGAATAAAATTCACGGATTCGCCTTTTCTCGTTGCGGTTATTTCTATTTTGTAAAATATTTCACAAAAAAATAAAACGTTTCTGTTCAGTTGCATTGCTTTAATTCTGAATTTATCTCCCTTATTATAATATAAAACAGTGTTTTTAAAAACAAAATTATACGATAAAAAATTCTGCTATGTGGCGTCACTTTTTTTCTGAATTTATCCATCTTAATTCAATATCAAACGCTTTTTTTACGAATAAAATTCACGGATTCGCCTTTTCTCGTTGCGGTTATCTCTATTTTGTAAAATATTTCACAAAAAAATAAAACATTTCTGTTCAGTTGCATTGCTTTAATTGTGAATTTATCTCCCTTATTATAATATAAAACAATGTTTTTAAAAATAAAATTATAGGATAAAAAATTCTGCTATTTGGCGTCACTTTATTTCTGAATTTATCCTACTTATTTCAATATCAAACGCTTTTTTTACGAATAAAATTCACGGATTCGCCTTTTCTCGTTGCGGTTATCTCTATTTTGTAAAATATTTCACAAAAAAATAAAACATTTCTGTTCAGTTGCATTGCTTTAATTCTGAATTTATCTCCCTTATTATAATATAAAACAATGTTTTTAAAAATAAAATTATAGGATAAAAATTCTACTATGTGGCGTCACTTTATTTCTGAATTTATCCTACTTATTTCAATATCAAACGCTTTTTTTACGAATAAAATTCACGGATTCGCCTTTTCTCGTTGCGGTTATCTGTATTTTGTAAAATATTTCACAAAAAAATAAAACATTTCTGTTCAGTTGCATTGCTTTTATTCTGAATTTATCTTCCTTATTATAATATAAAACAATGTTTTAAAAAATAAAATTATAGGATAAAAATTCTGCTATGTGGCGTCACTTTATTTCTGAATTTATCCTACTTATTTCAATATCAAACGCTTTTTTTACGAATAAAATTCACGGATTCGCCTTTTCTCGTTGCGGTTATCACTATTTTGTAAAATATTTCACAAAAAAATAAAACATTTCTGTTCAGTTGAATTGCTTTAATTCTGAATTTATCTCCCTTATTATAATATAAATCAATGTTTTTAAAAATAAAATTATAGGATAATAAATTCTGCTATGTGGCGTCACTTTTTTTCTGAATTTATCCTACTTATTTCAATATCAAACGCTTTTTTTACGAATAAAATTCACGGATTCGCCTTTTCTCGTTGCGGTTATCACTATTTTGTAAAATATTTCACAAAAAAATAAAACATTTCTGTTCAGTTGCATTGCTTTAATTCTGAATTTATCTCCCTTATTATAATATAAAACAATGTTTTTAAAAATAAAATTATAGGATAAAAATTCTACTATGTGGCGTCACTTTATTTCTGAATTTATCCCACTTATTTCAATATCAAACGCTGTTTCTCGAATAAAATTCACAAATTAGCCTTTTCTCGTTGCGGTTATCTCTATTTTGTAAAATATTTCGCAAAAAAATAAAACATTTCTGTTCAGTTGCATTGCTTTAATTCGGAATTTATCTCCCTTATTATAATGTAAAACAATGTTTTTAAAAATAAAATTATAGGATAAAAAATTCTGCTATGTGGCGTTTCTTTATTGCTGAATTTATCCTACTTATTTCAATATCATACGCTGTTTTTACGAATAAAATTCACAGATTAGCCATTTCTCGGTGCGGTTATCTCTATTTTGTAAAATATTTCACAAAAAAATAAAACATTTCTGTTCAGTTGCATTGCTTTATTTCTGAATTTATCTCCCTTATTATAATATAAAACAATGTTTATAAAAATAAAATTATAGGATAAAAAATTCTGCTATGTGGCGTCACTTTTTTTCTGAATTTATCCTATTTATTTCAATATCAAACGCTTTTTTTACGAATAAAATTCACGGATTCGCCTTTTCTCGTTGCGGTTATTTCTATTTTGTAAAATATTTCACAAAAAAATAAAACATTTCTGTTCAGTTGCATTGCTTTAATTCTGAATTTATCTCCCTTATTATAATATAAAACAATGTTTTTAAAAACAAAATTATACGATAAAAAATTCTGCTATGTGGCGTCACTTTTTTTCTGAATTTATCCGTCTTAATTCAATATCAAACGCTTTTTTTACGAATAAAATTCACGGATTCGCTTTTTCTCGTTGCGGTTATTTCTATTTTGTAAAATATTTCACAAAAAAATAAAACATTTCTGTTCAGTTGCATTGCTTTAATTCTGAATTTATCTCCCTTATTATAATATAAAACAATGTTTTAAAAAATAAAATTATAGGATAAAAAATTCTGCTATGCGGCGTCACTTTATTTCTGAATTTATCCTACTTATTTCAATATCAAACGCTTTTTTTACGAATAAAACCACGGATTCGCCTTTTCTCGTTGCGGTTATCTCTATTTTGTAAAATATTTCACAAAAAAATAAAATATTTCTGTTCAGTTGCATTGCTTTAATTCTGAATTTATCTCCCTTATTATAATATAAAACAATGTTTTTAAAAATAAAATTATAGGATAAAAATTCTGCTATGTGGCGTCACTTTATTTCTGAATTTATCCTACTTATTTCAATATCAAACCCTTTTTTTACGAATAAAATTCACGGATTAGCCTTTTCTCGTTGCGGTTATTTCTATTTTGTAAAATATTTCACAAAAAAATAAAACATTTCTGTTCAGCTGCATTGCTTTAATTCTGAATTTATCTCCCTTATTATAATATAAATCAATGTTTTTAAAAATAAAATTATAGGATAATAAATTCTGCTATGTGGCGTCACTTTTTTTCTGAATTTATCCTACTTTTTTCAATATCAAACGCTTTTTTTACGAATAAAATTCACGGATTCGCCTTTTCTCGTTGCGGTTATCTCTATTTTGTAAAATATTTCACAAAAAAATAAAACATTTCTGTTCAGTTGCATTGCTTTAATTCTGAATTTATCTCCCTTATTATAATATAAAACAATGTTTTTAAAAATAAAATTATAGGATAAAAATTCTACTATGTCGCGTCACTTTATTTCTGAATTTATCCCACTTATTTCAATATCAAACGCTGTTTCTCGAATAAAATTCACAAATTAGCCTTTTCTCGTTGCGGTTATCTCTATTTTGTAAAATACTTCGCAAAAAAATAAAACATTTCTGTTCAGTTGCATTGCTTTATTTCTTAATTTATCCCCCTTATTATAATATAAAACAATGTTTTTAAAAATAAAATTATAGGATAAAAAATTCTGCTATGTGGCGTCACTTTTTTTCTGAATTTATCCTACTTATTTCAATATCAAACGCTTTTTTTACGAATAAAATTCACGGATTCGCCTTTTCTCGTTGCGGTTATTTCTATTTTGTAAAATATTTCACAAAAAAATAAAACATTTCTGTTCAGTTGCATTGCTTTAATTCTGAATTTATCTCCCTTATTATAATATAAATCAATGTTTTTAAAAATAAAATTATAGGATAATAAATTCTGCTATGTGGCGTCACTTTTTTTCTGAATTTATCCTACTTATTTCAATATCAAACGCTTTTTTTACGAATAAAATTCACGGATTCGCCTTTTCTCGTTGCGGTTATCTCTATTTTGTAAAATATTTCACAAAAAAATAAAACATTTCTGTTCAGTTGCATTGCTTTAATTCTGAATTTATCTCCCTTATTATAATATAAAACAATGTTTTAAAAAATAAAATTATAGGATAAAAAATTCTGCTATGTGGCGTCACTTTATTTCTGAATTTATCCTACTTATTTCAATATCAAACGCTTTTTTTACGAATAAAATTCACGGATTCGCCTTTTCTCGTTGCGGTTATCTCTATTTTGTAAAATATTTCACAAAAAAATAAAACATTTCTGTTCAGTTGCATTGCTTTAATTCTGAATATATCTCCCTTATTATAATATAAAACAATGTTTATAAAAATAAAATTATAGGATAAAAATTCGGCTATGCGGCGTCACTTTACTTCTGAATTTATCCTACTTATTTCAATATCAAACGCTTTTTTTACGAATAAAATTCACGGATTCGCCTTTTCTCGTTGCGGTTATCTCTATTTTGTAAAATATTTCACAAAAAAATAAAACATTTCTGTTCAGTTGCATTGCTTTAATTCTGAATTTATCTCCCTTATTATAAAATAAAACAATGTTTTTAAAAATAAAATTTTAGGATAAAAAATTCTGCTATGTGGCGTCACTTTATTTCTGAATTTATCCTACTTATTTCAATATCAAACGCTTTTTTTACGAATAAAATTCACGGATTAGCCTTTTCTCGTTGCGGTTATTTCTATTTTGTAAAATATTTCACAAAATAATAAAACATTTCTGTTCAGTTGCATTGCTTTAATTCTGAATTTATCTCTCTTATTATAATATAAAACAATGTTTTTAAAAACAAAATTATAGGATTTAAAATTCTGCTATGTGGCGTCACTTTTTTTCTGAATTTATCCTACTTATTTCAATATCAAACGCTTTTTTTTCGAATAAAATTCACGGATTCGCCTTTTCTCGTTGCGGTTATCTCTATTTTGTAAAATATTTCACAAAAAAATAAAACATTTCTGTTCAGTTGCATTACTTTAATTCTGAATTTATCTCCCTTATGTATATATATAGAACAATGTTTTTAAAAATAAAATTATAGGATAAAAAATTCTGCTATGTGGCGTCACTTTATTTCTGAATTTATCCTACTTATTTCAATATCAAACGCTTTTTTTACGAATAAAATTCACGGATTCTCCTTTTCTCGTTGCGGTTATCTCTATTTTGTAAAATATTTCACAAAAAAATAAAACAATTCTGTTCAGTTGCATTGCTTCAATTCTGAATTTTTCTCCCTTATTATAATATAAAACAATGTTTTTAAAAATAAACTTATAGGATAAAAAATTCTGCTATGTGGCGTTTCTTTATTGCTTAATTTATCCTACTTATTTCAATATCAAACGCTTTTTTTACGAATAAAATTCACGGATTCGTCTTTTCTCGTTGCGGTTATCTCAATTATGTAAAATATTTCACAAAAAAATAAAACATTTCTGTTCAGTTGCATTGCTTTAATTCTGAATTTATCTCCCTTATTATAATATAAAACGATGTTTTTAAAAATAAAATTATAGGATAAAAAATTCTGCTATGTGGCGTCACTTTATTTCTGAATTTATCCTACTTATTTCAATATCAAACGCTTTTTTTACGAATAACATTCACGGATTCGCCTTTTCTCGTTGCGGTTATCTCTATTTTGTAAAATATTTCACAAAAAAATAAAACATTTCTGTTCAGTTGCATTGCTTTAATTCTGAATTTATCTCCCTTATTATAATGTAAAACAATGTTTTTAAAAATAAAATTATAGGATAAAAATTCTACTATGTGGCGTCACTTTATTTCTGAATTTATCCCACTTATTTCAATATCAAACGCTGTTTCTCGAATAAAATTCACAAATTAGCCTTTTCTCGTTTCGGTTATCTCTATTTTGTAAAATATTTCGCAAAAAAATAAAACATTTCTGTTCAGTTGCATTGCTTTAATTCGGAATTTATCTCCCTTATTATAATGTAAAACAATGTTTTTAAAAATAAATTTATAGGATAAAAAATTCTGCTATGTGGCGTTTCTTTATTGCTGAATTTATCCTACTTATTTCAATATCAAACGCTGTTTTTACGAATAAAATTCACGGATTAGCCATTTCTCGGTGCGGTTATCTCTATTTTGTAAAATATTTCACAAAAAAATAAAACATTTCTGTTCAGTTGCATTGCTTTATTTCTGAATATATCTCCCTTATTATAATATAAAACAATGTTTTTAAAAATAAAATTATAGGATAAAAAATTCTGCTATGTGGAGTCACTTTTCTTCTGAATTTATCCTACTTATTTCAATATCAAACGCTTTTTTTACGAATAAAATTCACGGATTCGTCTTTTCTCGTTGCGGTTATCTCTATTTTGTAAAATATTTCACAAAAAAATAAAACATTTCTGTTCAGTTGCATTGCTTTAATTCTGAATTTATCTCCCTTATTATAATATAAAACGATGTTTTTAAAAATAAAATTATAGGATAAAAAATTCTGCTATGTGGCGTCACTTTATTTCTGAATTTATCCTACTTATTTCAATATCAAACGCTTTTTTTACGAATAACATTCACGGATTCGCCTTTTCTCGTTGCGGTTATCTCTATTTTGTAAAATATTTCACAAAAAAATAAAACATTTCTGTTCAGTTGCATTGCTTTAATTCTGAATTTATCTCCCTTATTATAATATAAAACAATATTTTTAAAAATAAAATTATAGGATAAAAATTCTGCTATGTGGCGTAACTTTATTTCTCAATTCATCCTACTTATTTCATTATCAAACGCTTTTTTTACGAATAAAATTCACGGATTCGCCTTTTCTCGTTGCGGTTATCTCTATTTTGTAAAATATTTCACAAAAAAATAAAACATTTCTGTTCAGTTGCAGCGCTTTAATTCTGAATTTATCTCCCTTATTATAATATAAAACAATGTTTTTAAAAATAAAATTATAGGATAAAAATTCTACTATGTGGCGTCACTTTATTTCTGAATTTATCCCACTTATTTCAATATCAAACGCTGTTTCTCGAATAAAATTCAAAAATTAGCCTTTTCTCGTTGCGGTTATCTCTATTTTGTAAAATATTTCCCAAAGAAATAAAACATTTCTGTTCAGTTGTATTGCTTTAATTGGGAATTTATCTCCCTTATTATAATGTAAAACAATGTTTTTAAAAATAAAATTATAGGATAAAAAATTCTGCTATGTGGCGTCACTTTTTTTCTGAATTTATCCTTCTTATTTCAATATCAAACGCTTTTTTTACGAATAAAATTCACGGATTCGCCTTTTCTCGTTGCGGTTATTTCTATTTTGTAAAATATTTCACAAAAAAATAAAACGTTTCTGTTCAGTTGCATTGCTTTAATTCTGAATTTATCTCCCTTATTATAATATAAAACAGTGTTTTTAAAAACAAAATTATACGATAAAAAATTCTGCTATGTGGCGTCACTTTTTTTCTGAATTTATCCATCTTAATTCAATATCAAACGCTTTTTTTACGAATAAAATTCACGGATTCGCCTTTTCTCGTTGCGGTTATCTCTATTTTGTAAAATATTTCACAAAAAAATAAAACATTTCTGTTCAGTTGCATTGCTTTAATTGTGAATTTATCTCCCTTATTATAATATAAAACAATGTTTTTAAAAATAAAATTATAGGATAAAAAATTCTGCTATTTGGCGTCACTTTATTTCTGAATTTATCCTACTTATTTCAATATCAAACGCTTTTTTTACGAATAAAATTCACGGATTCGCCTTTTCTCGTTGCGGTTATCTCTATTTTGTAAATTATTTCACAAAAAAATAAAACATTTCTGTTCAGTTGCATTGCTTTAATTCTGAATTTATCTCCCTTATTATAATATAAAACAATGTTTTTAAAAATAAAATTATAGGATAAAAATTCTACTATGTGGCGTCACTTTATTTCTGAATTTATCCTACTTATTTCAATATCAAACGCTTTTTTTACGAATAAAATTCACGGATTCGCCTTTTCTCGTTGCGGTTATCTCTATTTTGTAAAATATTTCACAAAAAAATAAAACATTTCTGTTCAGTTGCATTGCTTTAATTCTGAATTTATCTCCCTTATTATAATATAAAACAATGTTTTTAAAAACAAAATTATACGATAAAAAATTCTGCTATGTGGCGTCACATTTTTTCTGAATTTATCCATCTTACTTCAATATCAAACGCTTTTTTTACGAAAAAAATTCAGGGATTCGCCTTTTCTCGTTGCGGTTATCTCTATTTTGTAAAATATTTCACAAAAAAATAAAACATTTCTGTTCAGTTGCATTGCTTTAATTCTGAATTTATCTCCCTTATTATATTATAAAACAATGTTTTTAAAAATAAAATTATAGGATAAAAAATTCTGTTGTGGCGTCACTTTATTTCTGAATTTATCCTACTTATTTCAATATAAAACGCTTTTTTTACGAATAAAATTCACGGATTCGCCTTTTCTCGTTGCGGTTATCTCTATTTTGTAAAATATTTCACAAAAAAATAAAACATTTCTGTTCAGTTGCATTGCTTTTATTCTGAATTTATCTTCCTTATTATAATATAAAACAATGTTTTAAAAAATAAAATTATAGGATAAAAATTCTGCTATGTGGCGTCACTTTATTTCTGAATTTATCCTACTTATTTCAATATCAAACGCTTTTTTTACGAATAAAATTCACGGATTCGACTTTTCTCGTTGCGGTTATCACTATTTTGTAAAATATTTCACAAAAAAATAAAACATTTCTGTTCAGTTGAATTGCTTTAATTCTGAATTTATCTCCCTTATTATAATATAAATCAATGTTTTTAAAAATAAAATTATAGGATAATAAATTCTGCTATGTGGCGTCACTTTTTTTCTGAATTTATCCTACTTATTTCAATATCAAACGCTTTTTTTACGAATAAAATTCACGGATTCGCCTTTTCTCGTTGCGGTTATCACTATTTTGTAAAATATTTCACAAAAAAATAAAACATTTCTGTTCAGTTGCATTGCTTTAATTCTGAATTTATCTCCCTTATTATAATATAAAACAATGTTTTTAAAAATAAAATTATAGGATAAAAATTCTACTATGTGGCGTCACTTTATTTCTGAATTTATCCCACTTATTTCAATATCAAACGCTGTTTCTCGAATAAAATTCACAAATTAGCCTTTTCTCGTTGCGGTTATCTCTATTTTGTAAAATATTTCGCAAAAAAATAAAACATTTCTGTTCAGTTGCATTGCTTTAATTCGGAATTTATCTCCCTTATTATAATGTAAAACAATGTTTTTAAAAATAAAATTATAGGATAAAAAATTCTGCTATGTGGCGTTTCTTTATTGCTGAATTTATCCTACTTATTTCAATATCATACGCTGTTTTTACGAATAAAATTCACAGATTAGCCATTTCTCGGTGCGGTTATCTCTATTTTGTAAAATATTTCACAAAAAAATAAAACATTTCTGTTCAGTTGCATTGCTTTATTTCTGAATTTATCTCCCTTATTATAATATAAAACAATGTTTATAAAAATAAAATTATAGAATAAAAAATTCTGCTATGTGGCGTCACTTTTTTTCTGAATTTATCCTATTTATTTCAATATCAAACGCTTTTTTTACGAATAAAATTCACGGATTCGCCTTTTCTCGTTGCGGTTATTTCTATTTTGTAAAATATTTCACAAAAAAATAAAACATTTCTGTTCAGTTGCATTGCTTTAATTCTGAATTTATCTCCCTTATTATAATATAAAACAATGTTTTTAAAAACAAAATTATACGATAAAAAATTCTGCTATGTGGCGTCACTTTTTTTCTGAATTTATCCGTCTTAATTCAATATCAAACGCTTTTTTTACGAATAAAATTCACGGATTCGCTTTTTCTCGTTGCGGTTATTTCTATTTTGTAAAATATTTCACAAAAAAATAAAACATTTCTGTTCAGTTGCATTGCTTTAATTCTGAATTTATCTCCCTTATTATAATATAAAACAATGTTTTAAAAAATAAAATTATAGGATAAAAAATTCTGCTATGCGGCGTCACTTTATTTCTTAATTTATCCTACTTATTTCAATATCAAACGCTTTTTTTACGAATAAAACCACGGATTCGCCTTTTCTCGTTGCGGTTATCTCTATTTTGTAAAATATTTCACAAAAAAATAAAATATTTCTGTTCAGTTGCATTGCTTTAATTCTGAATTTATCTCCCTTATTATAATATAAAACAATGTTTTTAAAAATAAAATTATAGGATAAAAATTCTGCTATGTGGCGTCACTTTATTTCTGAATTTATCCTACTTATTTCAATATCAAACCCTTTTTTTACGAATAAAATTCACGGATTAGCCTTTTCTCGTTGCGGTTATTTCTATTTTGTAAAATATTTCACAAAAAAATAAAACATTTCTGTTCAGCTGCATTGCTTTAATTCTGAATTTATCTCCCTTATTATAATATAAATCAATGTTTTTAAAAATAAAATTATAGGATAATAAATTCTGCTATGTGGCGTCACTTTTTTTCTGAATTTATCCTACTTTTTTCAATATCAAACGCTTTTTTTACGAATAAAATTCACGGATTCGCCTTTTCTCGTTGCGGTTATCTCTATTTTGTAAAATATTTCACAAAAAAATAAAACATTTCTGTTCAGTTGCATTGCTTTAATTCTGAATTTATCTCCCTTATTATAATATAAAACAATGTTTTTAAAAATAAAATTATAGGATAAAAATTCTACTATGTCGCGTCACTTTATTTCTGAATTTATCCCACTTATTTCAATATCAAACGCTGTTTCTCGAATAAAATTCACAAATTAGCCTTTTCTCGTTGCGGTTATCTCTATTTTGTAAAATACTTCGCAAAAAAATAAAACATTTCTGTTCAGTTGCATTGCTTTATTTCTTAATTTATCCCCCTTATTATAATATAAAACAATGTTTTTAAAAATAAAATTATAGGATAAAAAATTCTGCTATGTGGCGTCACTTTTTTTCTGAATTTATCCTACTTATTTCAATATCAAACGCTTTTTTTACGAATAAAATTCACGGATTCGCCTTTTCTCGTTGCGGTTATTTCTATTTTGTAAAATATTTCACAAAAAAATAAAACATTTCTGTTCAGTTGCATTGCTTTAATTCTGAATTTATCTCCCTTATTATAATATAAATCAATGTTTTTAAAAATAAAATTATAGGATAATAAATTCTGCTATGTGGCGTCACTTTTTTTCTGAATTTATCCTACTTATTTCAATATCAAACGCTTTTTTTACGAATAAAATTCACGGATTCGCCTTTTCTCGTTGCGGTTATCTCTATTTTGTAAAATATTTCACAAAAAAATAAAACATTTCTGTTCAGTTGCATTGCTTTAATTCTGAATTTATCTCCCTTATTATAATATAAAACAATGTTTATAAAAATAAAATTATAGGATAAAAATTCTGCTATTTGGCGTCACTTTATTTCTGAATTTATCCTACTTATTTCAATATCAAACGCTTTTTATACGAATAAAATTCACGGATTCGCCTTTTCTCGTTGCGGTTATCTCTATTTTGTAAAATATTTCACAAAAAAATAAAACATTTCTGTTCAGTTGCATTGCTTTAATTCTGAATTTATCTCCCTTATTATAAAATAAAACAATGTTTTTATAAATAAAATTATAGGATAAAAATTCTGCTATTTGGCGTCACTTTATTTCTGAATTTATCCTACTTATTTCAATATCAAACGCTTTTTTTACGAATAAAGTTCACGGAATAAAGTTCACGGAAGAGCCTTTTCTCGTTGCGGTTATCTCTATTTTGTAAAATATTTCACAAAAAAATAAAACATTTCTGTTCAGTTGCATTGCTTTAATTCTTAATTTATCTCCCTTATTATAATATAAAACAATGTTTTAAAAAATAAAATTATAGGATAAAAAATTCTGCTATGTGGCGTCACTTTATTTCTGAATTTATCCTACTTATTTCAATATCAAACGCTTTTTTTACGAATAAAATTCACGGATTCGCCTTTTCTCGTTGCGGTTATCTCTATTTTGTAAAATATTTCACAAAAAAATAAAACATTTCTGTTCAGTTGCATTGCTTTAATTCTGAATATATCTCCCTTATTATAATATAAAACAATGTTTATAAAAATAAAATTATAGGATAAAAATTCGGCTATGCGGCGTCACTTTACTTCTGAATTTATCCTACTTATTTCAATATCAAACGCTTTTTTTACGAATAAAATTCACGGATTCGCCTTTTCTCGTTGCGGTTATCTCTATTTTGTAAAATATTTCACAAAAAAATAAAACATTTCTGTTCAGTTGCATTGCTTTAATTCTGAATTTATCTCCCTTATTATAAAATAAAACAATGTTTTTAAAAATAAAATTTTAGGATAAAAAATTCTGCTATGTGGCGTCACTTTATTTCTGAATTTATCCTACTTATTTCAATATCAAACGCTTTTTTTACGAATAAAATTCACGGATTAGCCTTTTCTCGTTGCGGTTATTTCTATTTTGTAAAATATTTCACAAAATAATAAAACATTTCTGTTCAGTTGCATTGCTTTAATTCTGAATTTATCTCTCTTATTATAATATAAAACAATGTTTTTAAAAACAAAATTATAGGATTTAAAATTCTGCTATGTGGCGTCACTTTTTTTCTGAATTTATCCTACTTATTTCAATATCAAACGCTTTTTTTTCGAATAAAATTCACGGATTCGCCTTTTCTCGTTGCGGTTATCTCTATTTTGTAAAATATTTCACAAAAAAATAAAACATTTCTGTTCAGTTGCATTACTTTAATTCTGAATTTATCTCCCTTATGTATATATATAGAACAATGTTTTTAAAAATAAAATTATAGGATAAAAAATTCTGCTATGTGGCGTCACTTTATTTCTGAATTTATCCTACTTATTTCAATATCAAACGCTTTTTTTACGAATAAAATTCACGGATTCTCCTTTTCTCGTTGCGGTTATCTCTATTTTGTAAAATATTTCACAAAAAAATAAAACAATTCTGTTCAGTTGCATTGCTTCAATTCTGAATTTTTCTCCCTTATTATAATAAAAAACAATGTTTTTAAAAATAAAATTATAGGATAAAAATTCTGCTATGTGGCGTCACTTTATTTCTGAATTTATCCTACTTATTTCAATATCAAACGCTGTTTTTACGAATAAAATTCACGGATTAGCCATTTCTCGGTGCGGTTATCTCTATGTTGTAAAATATTTCACAAAAAAATAAAACATTTCTGTTCAGTTGCATTGCTTTAATTCTGAATTTATCTCCCTTATTATAATATAAAACAATGTTTTTAAAAATAAACTTATAGGATAAAAAATTCTGCTATGTGGCGTTTCTTTATTGCTTAATTTATCCTACTTATTTCAATATCAAACGCTTTTTTTACGAATAAAATTCACGGATTCGTCTTTTCTCGTTGCGGTTATCTCAATTTTGTAAAATATTTCACAAAAAAATAAAACATTTCTGTTCAGTTGCATTGCTTTAATTCTGAATTTATCTCCCTTATTATAATATAAAACGATGTTTTTAAAAATAAAATTATAGGATAAAAAATTCTGCTATGTGGCGTCACTTTATTTCTGAATTTATCCTACTTATTTCAATATCAAACGCTTTTTTTACGAATAACATTCACGGATTCGCCTTTTCTCGTTGCGGTTATCTCTATTTTGTAAAATATTTCACAAAAAAATAAAACATTTCTGTTCAGTTGCATTGCTTTAATTCTGAATTTATCTCCCTTATTATAATGTAAAACAATGTTTTTAAAAATAAAATTATAGGATAAAAATTCTACTATGTGGCGTCACTTTATTTCTGAATTTATCCCACTTATTTCAATATCAAACGCTGTTTCTCGAATAAAATTCACAAATTAGCCTTTTCTCGTTTCGGTTATCTCTATTTTGTAAAATATTTCGCAAAAAAATAAAACATTTCTGTTCAGTTGCATTGCTTTAATTCGGAATTTATCTCCCTTATTATAATGTAAAACAATGTTTTTAAAAATAAATTTATAGGATAAAAAATTCTGCTATGTGGCGTTTCTTTATTGCTGAATTTATCCTACTTATTTCAATATCAAACGCTGTTTTTACGAATAAAATTCACGGATTAGCCATTTCTCGGTGCGGTTATCTCTATTTTGTAAAATATTTCACAAAAAAATAAAACATTTCTGTTCAGTTGCATTGCTTTATTTCTGAATATATCTCCCTTATTATAATATAAAACAATGTTTTTAAAAATAAAATTATAGGATAAAAAATTCTGCTATGTGGAGTCACTTTTCTTCTGAATTTATCCTACTTATTTCAATATCAAACGCTTTTTTTACGAATAAAATTCACGGATTCGTCTTTTCTCGTTGCGGTTATCTCTATTTTGTAAAATATTTCACAAAAAAATAAAACATTTCTGTTCAGTTGCATTGCTTTAATTCTGAATTTATCTCCCTTATTATAATATAAAACGATGTTTTTAAAAATAAAATTATAGGATAAAAAATTCTGCTATGTGGCGTCACTTTATTTCTGAATTTATCCTACTTATTTCAATATCAAACGCTTTTTTTACGAATAACATTCACGGATTCGCCTTTTCTCGTTGCGGTTATCTCTATTTTGTAAAATATTTCACAAAAAAATAAAACATTTCTGTTCAGTTGCATTGCTTTAATTCTTAATTTATCTCCCTTATTATAATATAAAACAATGTTTTTAAAAATAAAATTATGGTATAAAAATTCTGCTATGTGGCGTCACTTTATTTCTGAATTTATCCTACTTATTTCAATATCTAACGCTTTTTTTACGAATAAAATTCACGGATTCGCCTTTTCTCGTTGCGGTTATCTCTATTTTTTAAAATATTTCACAAAAAAATAAAACATTTCTGTTCAGTTGCATTGCTTTAATTCTGAATTTATCTCCCTTATTATAATATAAAACAATGTTTTAAAAAATAAAATTATAGGATAAAAAATTCTGCTATGTGGCGTCACTTTATTTCTGAATTTATCCTACTTATTTCAATATCAAACGCTTTTTTTACGAATAAAATTCACGGATTCGCCTTTTCTCGTTGCGGTTATCTCTATTTTGTAAAATATTTCACAAAAAAATAAAACATTTCTGTTCAGTTGCATTGCTTTAATTCTGAATTTATCTCCCTTATTATAAAATAAAACAATGTTTTTATAAATAAAATTATAGGATAAAAATTCTGCTATTTGGCGTCACTTTATTTCTGAATTTATCCTACTTATTTCAATATCAAACGCTTTTTTTACGAATAAAGTTCACGGATTCGCCTTTTCTCGTTGCGGTTATCTCTATTTTGTAAAATATTTCACAAAAAAATAAAACATTTCTGTTCAGTTGCATTGCTTTAATTCTTAATTTATCTCCCTTATTATAATATAAAACAATGTTTTTAAAAATAAAATTATGGTATAAAAATTCTGCTATGTGGCGTCACTTTATTTCTGAATTTATCCTACTTATTTCAATATCAAACGCTTTTTTTACGAATAAAATTCACGGATTAGCCTTTTCTCGTTGCGGTTATTTCTATTTTGTAAAATATTTCACAAAATAATAAAACATTTCTGTTCAGTTGCATTGCTTTAATTCTGAATGTATCTCTCTTATTATAATATAAAACAATGTTTTTAAAAACAAAATTATAGGATTTAAAATTCTGCTATGTGGCGTCACTTTTTTTCTGAATTTATCCTACTCATTTCAATATCAAACGCTTTTTTTTCGAATAAAATTCACGGATTTGCCTTTTCTCGTTGCGGTTATCTCTATTTTGTAAAATATTTCACAAAAAAATAAAACATTTCTGTTCAGTTGCATTACTTTAATTCTGAATTTATCTCCCTTCTGTATATATATAGAACAATGTTTTTAAAAATAAAATTATAGGATAAAAAATTCTGCTATGTGGCGTCACTTTATTTCTGAATTTATCCTACTTATTTCAATATCAAACGCTTTTTTTACGAATAAAATTCACGGATTCTCCTTTTCTCGTTGCGGTTATCTCTATTTTGTAAAATATTTCACAAAAAAATAAAACAATTCTGTTCAGTTGCATTGCTTCAATTCTGAATTTTTCTCCCTTATTATAATAAAAAACAATGTTTTTAAAAATAAAATTATAGGATAAAAATTCTGCTATGTGGCGTCACTTTATTTCTGAATTTATCCTACTTATTTCAATATCAAACGCTGTTTTTACGAATAAAATTCACGGATTAGCCATTTCTCGGTGCGGTTATCTCTATTTTGTAAAATATTTCACAAAAAAATAAAACATTTCTGTTCAGTTGCTTTGATTTATTTCTGAATTTATCTCCCTTATTATAATATAAAAAAATGTTTTTAAAAATAAAATTATAGGATAAAAAATTCTGCTATGTGGCGTCACTTTTTTTCTGAATTTATCCTACCTATTTCAATATCAAACGCTTTTTTTACGAATAAAATTCACAAATTAGCCTTTTCTCGTTGCGGTTATCTCTATTTTGTAAAATATTTCCCAAAGAAATAAAACATTTCTGTTCAGTTGCATTGCTTTAATTGGGAATTTATCTCCCTTATTATAATGTAAAACAATGTTTTTAAAAATAAAATTATAGGATAAAAAATTCTGCTATGTGGCGTCACTTTTTTTCTGAATTTATCCTACTTATTTCAATATCAAACGCTTTTTTTACGAATAAAATTCACGGATTCGACTTTTCTCGTTGCGGTTATTTCTATTTTGTAAAATATTTCACAAAAAAATAAAACGTTTCTGTTCAGTTGCATTGCTTTAATTCTGAATTTATCTCCCTTATTATAATATAAAACAAT
Source organism: Platycnemis pennipes (assembly GCA_933228895.1). Taxonomy (NCBI): domain Eukaryota; kingdom Metazoa; phylum Arthropoda; class Insecta; order Odonata; family Platycnemididae; genus Platycnemis; species Platycnemis pennipes. Next base: position 133,557,082 of record OW121853.1, read on the forward strand.
GTTTTTAAAAACAAAATTATACGATAAAAAATTCTGCTATGTGGCGTCACTTTTTTTCTGAATTTATCCATCTTAATTCAATATCAAACGCTTTTTTTACGAATAAAATTCACGGATTCGCCTTTTCTCGTTGCGGTTATCTCTATTTTGTAAAATATTTCACAAAAAAATAAAATATTTCTGTTCAGTTGCATTGCTTTAATTCTGAATTTATCTCCCTTATTATAATATAAAACGAGGTTTTTAAAAATAAAATTATAGGATAAAAAATTCTGCTATGTGGCGTCACTTTATTTCTGAATTTATCCCACTTATTTCAATATCAAACGCTGTTTCTCGAATATAATTCACAAATTAGCCATTTCTCGTTGCGGTTATCTCTATTTTGTAAAATATTTCGCAAAAAAATTAAACATTTCTGTTCAGTTGCATTGCTTTAATTCTGAATTTATCTCCCTTATTATAATGTAAAACAATGTTTTTAAAAATAAAATTATAGGATAAAAAATTCTGCTATGTGGCGTTTCTTTATTGCTTAATTTATCCTACTTATTTCAATATCAAACGCTGTTTTTACGAATAAAATTCACGGATTAGCCATTTTTTGGTGCGGTTATCTCTATTTTGTAAAATATTTCACAAAAAAATAAAACATTTCTGTTCAGTTGCATTGCTTTATTTCTGAATTTATCTCCCTTATTATAATATAAAACAATGTTTTTAAAAATAAAATTATAGGATAAAAATTCTGCTATGTGGCGTAACTTTATTTCTCAATTCATCCTACTTATTTCATTATCAAACGCTTTTTTTACGAATAAAATTCACGGATTCGCCTTTTCTCGTTGCGGTTATCTCTATTTTGTAAAATATTTCACAAAAAAATAAAACATTTCTGTTCAGTTGCAGCGCTTTAATTCTGAATTTATCTCCCTTATTATAATATAAAACAATGTTTTTAAAAATAAAATTATAGGATAAAAATTCTACTATGTGGCGTCACTTTATTTCTGAATTTATCCCACTTATTTCAATATCAAACGCTGTTTCTCGAATAAAATTCAAAAATTAGCCTTTTCTCGTTGCGGTTATCTCTATTTTGTAAAATATTTCCCAAAGAAATAAAACATTTCTGTTCAGTTGTATTGCTTTAATTGGGAATTTATCTCCCTTATTATAATGTAAAACAATGTTTTTAAAAATAAAATTATAGGATAAAAAATTCTGCTATGTGGCGTCACTTTTTTTCTGAATTTATCCTTCTTATTTCAATATCAAACGCTTTTTTTACGAATAAAATTCACGGATTCGCCTTTTCTCGTTGCGGTTATTTCTATTTTGTAAAATATTTCACAAAAAAATAAAACGTTTCTGTTCAGTTGCATTGCTTTAATTCTGAATTTATCTCCCTTATTATAATATAAAACAGTGTTTTTAAAAACAAAATTATACGATAAAAAATTCTGCTATGTGGCGTCACTTTTTTTCTGAATTTATCCATCTTAATTCAATATCAAACGCTTTTTTTACGAATAAAATTCACGGATTCGCCTTTTCTCGTTGCGGTTATCTCTATTTTGTAAAATATTTCACAAAAAAATAAAACATTTCTGTTCAGTTGCATTGCTTTAATTGTGAATTTATCTCCCTTATTATAATATAAAACAATGTTTTTAAAAATAAAATTATAGGATAAAAAATTCTGCTATTTGGCGTCACTTTATTTCTGAATTTATCCTACTTATTTCAATATCAAACGCTTTTTTTACGAATAAAATTCACGGATTCGCCTTTTCTCGTTGCGGTTATCTCTATTTTGTAAAATATTTCACAAAAAAATAAAACATTTCTGTTCAGTTGCATTGCTTTAATTCTGAATTTATCTCCCTTATTATAATATAAAACAATGTTTTTAAAAATAAAATTATAGGATAAAAATTCTACTATGTGGCGTCACTTTATTTCTGAATTTATCCTACTTATTTCAATATCAAACGCTTTTTTTACGAATAAAATTCACGGATTCGCCTTTTCTCGTTGCGGTTATCTCTATTTTGTAAAATATTTCACAAAAAAATAAAACATTTCTGTTCAGTTGCATTGCTTTAATTCTGAATTTATCTCCCTTATTATAATATAAAACAATGTTTTTAAAAACAAAATTATACGATAAAAAATTCTGCTATGTGGCGTCACATTTTTTCTGAATTTATCCATCTTACTTCAATATCAAACGCTTTTTTTACGAAAAAAATTCAGGGATTCGCCTTTTCTCGTTGCGTTTATCTCTATTTTGTAAAATATTTCACAAAAAAATAAAACATTTCTGTTCAGTTGCATTGCTTTAATTCTTAATTTATCTCCCTTATTATAATATAAAACAATGTTTTTAAAAATAAAATTATGGTATAAAAATTCTGCTATGTGGCGTCACTTTATTTCTGAATTTATCCTACTTATTTCAATATCAAACGCTTTTTTTACGAATAAAATTCACGGATTAGCCTTTTCTCGTTGCGGTTATTTCTATTTTGTAAAATATTTCACAAAATAATAAAACATTTCTGTTCAGTTGCATTGCTTTAATTCTGAATTTATCTCTCTTATTATAATATAAAACAATGTTTTTAAAAACAAAATTATAGGATTTAAAATTCTGCTATGTGGCGTCACTTTTTTTCTGAATTTATCCTACTTATTTCAATATCAAACGCTTTTTTTTCGAATAAAATTCACGGATTTGCCTTTTCTCGTTGCGGTTATCTCTATTTTGTAAAATATTTCACAAAAAAATAAAACATTTCTGTTCAGTTGCATTACTTTAATTCTGAATTTATCTCCCTTCTGTATATATATAGAACAATGTTTTTAAAAATAAAATTATAGGATAAAAAATTCTGCTATGTGGCGTCACTTTATTTCTGAATTTATCCTACTTATTTCAATATCAAACGCTTTTTTTACGAATAAAATTCACGGATTCTCCTTTTCTCGTTGCGGTTATCTCTATTTTGTAAAATATTTCACAAAAAAATAAAACAATTCTGTTCAGTTGCATTGCTTCAATTCTGAATTTTTCTCCCTTATTATAATAAAAAACAATGTTTTTAAAAATAAAATTATAGGATAAAAATTCTGCTATGTGGCGTCACTTTATTTCTGAATTTATCCTACTTATTTCAATATCAAACGCTGTTTTTACGAATAAAATTCACGGATTAGCCATTTCTCGGTGCGGTTATCTCTATTTTGTAAAATATTTCACAAAAAAATAAAACATTTCTGTTCAGTTGCTTTGATTTATTTCTGAATTTATCTCCCTTATTATAATATAAAAAAATGTTTTTAAAAATAAAATTATAGGATAAAAAATTCTGCTATGTGGCGTCACTTTTTTTCTGAATTTATCCTACCTATTTCAATATCAAACGCTTTTTTTACGAATAAAATTCACAAATTAGCCTTTTCTCGTTGCGGTTATCTCTATTTTGTAAAATATTTCCCAAAGAAATAAAACATTTCTGTTCAGTTGCATTGCTTTAATTGGGAATTTATCTCCCTTATTATAATGTAAAACAATGTTTTTAAAAATAAAATTATAGGATAAAAAATTCTGCTATGTGGCGTCACTTTTTTTCTGAATTTATCCTACTTATTTCAATATCAAACGCTTTTTTTACGAATAAAATTCACGGATTCGACTTTTCTCGTTGCGGTTATTTCTATTTTGTAAAATATTTCACAAAAAAATAAAACGTTTCTGTTCAGTTGCATTGCTTGAATTCTGAATTTATCTCCCTTATTATAATATAAAACAATGTTTTTAAAAACAAAATTATACGATAAAAAATTCTGCTATGTGGCGTCACTTTTTTTCTGAATTTATCCATCTTAATTCAATATCAAACGCTTTTTTTACGAATAAAATTCACGGATTCGCCTTTTCTCGTTGCGGTTATCTCTATTTTGTAAAATATTTCACAAAAAAATAAAATATTTCTGTTCAGTTGCATTGCTTTAATTCTGAATTTATCTCCCTTATTATAATATAAAACGAGGTTTTTAAAAATAAAATTATAGGATAAAAAATTCTGCTATGTGGCGTCACTTTATTTCTGAATTTATCCCACTTATTTCAATATCAAACGCTGTTTCTCGAATATAATTCACAAATTAGCCATTTCTCGTTGCGGTTATCTCTATTTTGTAAAATATTTCGCAAAAAAATTAAACATTTCTGTTCAGTTGCATTGCTTTAATTCTGAATTTATCTCCCTTATTATAATGTAAAACAATGTTTTTAAAAATAAAATTATAGGATAAAAAATTCTGCTATGTGGCGTTTCTTTATTGCTTAATTTATCCTACTTATTTCAATATCAAACGCTGTTTTTACGAATAAAATTCACGGATTAGCCATTTTTTGGTGCGGTTATCTCTATTTTGTAAAATATTTCACAAAAAAATAAAACATTTCTGTTCAGTTGCATTGCTTTATTTCTGAATTTATCTCCCTTATTATAATATAAAACAATGTTTTTAAAAATAAAATTATAGGATAAAAATTCTGCTATGTGGCGTAACTTTATTTCTCAATTCATCCTACTTATTTCATTATCAAACGCTTTTTTTACGAATAAAATTCACGGATTCGCCTTTTCTCGTTGCGGTTATCTCTATTTTGTAAAATATTTCACAAAAAAATAAAACATTTCTGTTCAGTTGCAGCGCTTTAATTCTGAATTTATCTCCCTTATTATAATATAAAACAATGTTTTTAAAAATAAAATTATAGGATAAAAATTCTACTATGTGGCGTCACTTTATTTCTGAATTTATCCCACTTATTTCAATATCAAACGCTGTTTCTCGAATAAAATTCAAAAATTAGCCTTTTCTCGTTGCGGTTATCTCTATTTTGTAAAATATTTCCCAAAGAAATAAAACATTTCTGTTCAGTTGTATTGCTTTAATTGGGAATTTATCTCCCTTATTATAATGTAAAACAATGTTTTTAAAAATAAAATTATAGGATAAAAAATTCTGCTATGTGGCGTCACTTTTTTTCTGAATTTATCCTTCTTATTTCAATATCAAACGCTTTTTTTACGAATAAAATTCACGGATTCGCCTTTTCTCGTTGCGGTTATTTCTATTTTGTAAAATATTTCACAAAAAAATAAAACGTTTCTGTTCAGTTGCATTGCTTTAATTCTGAATTTATCTCCCTTATTATAATATAAAACAGTGTTTTTAAAAACAAAATTATACGATAAAAAATTCTGCTATGTGGCGTCACTTTTTTTCTGAATTTATCCATCTTAATTCAATATCAAACGCTTTTTTTACGAATAAAATTCACGGATTCGCCTTTTCTCGTTGCGGTTATCTCTATTTTGTAAAATATTTCACAAAAAAATAAAACATTTCTGTTCAGTTGCATTGCTTTAATTGTGAATTTATCTCCCTTATTATAATATAAAACAATGTTTTTAAAAATAAAATTATAGGATAAAAAATTCTGCTATTTGGCGTCACTTTATTTCTGAATTTATCCTACTTATTTCAATATCAAACGCTTTTTTTACGAATAAAATTCACGGATTCGCCTTTTCTCGTTGCGGTTATCTCTATTTTGTAAAATATTTCACAAAAAAATAAAACATTTCTGTTCAGTTGCATTGCTTTAATTCTGAATTTATCTCCCTTATTATAATATAAAACAATGTTTTTAAAAATAAAATTATAGGATAAAAATTCTACTATGTGGCGTCACTTTATTTCTGAATTTATCCTACTTATTTCAATATCAAACGCTTTTTTTACGAATAAAATTCACGGATTCGCCTTTTCTCGTTGCGGTTATCTCTATTTTGTAAAATATTTCACAAAAAAATAAAACATTTCTGTTCAGTTGCATTGCTTTAATTCTGAATTTATCTCCCTTATTATAATATAAAACAATGTTTTTAAAAACAAAATTATACGATAAAAAATTCTGCTATGTGGCGTCACATTTTTTCTGAATTTATCCATCTTACTTCAATATCAAACGCTTTTTTTACGAAAAAAATTCAGGGATTCGCCTTTTCTCGTTGCGGTTATCTCTATTTTGTAAAATATTTCACAAAAAAATAAAACATTTCTGTTCAGTTGCATTGCTTTAATTCTGAATTTATCTCCCTTATTATATTATAAAACAATGTTTTTAAAAATAAAATTATAGGATAAAAAATTCTGTTGTGGCGTCACTTTATTTCTGAATTTATCCTACTTATTTCAATATAAAACGCTTTTTTTACGAATAAAATTCACGGATTCGCCTTTTCTCGTTGCGGTTATCTCTATTTTGTAAAATATTTCACAAAAAAATAAAACATTTCTGTTCAGTTGCATTGCTTTTATTCTGAATTTATCTTCCTTATTATAATATAAAACAATGTTTTAAAAAATAAAATTATAGGATAAAAATTCTGCTATGTGGCGTCACTTTATTTCTGAATTTATCCTACTTATTTCAATATCAAACGCTTTTTTTACGAATAAAATTCACGGATTCGCCTTTTCTCGTTGCGGTTATCACTATTTTGTAAAATATTTCACAAAAAAATAAAACATTTCTGTTCAGTTGAATTGCTTTAATTCTGAATTTATCTCCCTTATTATAATATAAATCAATGTTTTTAAAAATAAAATTATAGGATAATAAATTCTGCTATGTGGCGTCACTTTTTTTCTGAATTTATCCTACTTATTTCAATATCAAACGCTTTTTTTACGAATAAAATTCACGGATTCGCCTTTTCTCGTTGCGGTTATCACTATTTTGTAAAATATTTCACAAAAAAATAAAACATTTCTGTTCAGTTGCATTGCTTTAATTCTGAATTTATCTCCCTTATTATAATATAAAACAATGTTTTTAAAAATAAAATTATAGGATAAAAATTCTACTATGTGGCGTCACTTTATTTCTGAATTTATCCCACTTATTTCAATATCAAACGCTGTTTCTCGAATAAAATTCACAAATTAGCCTTTTCTCGTTGCGGTTATCTCTATTTTGTAAAATATTTCGCAAAAAAATAAAACATTTCTGTTCAGTTGCATTGCTTTAATTCGGAATTTATCTCCCTTATTATAATGTAAAACAATGTTTTTAAAAATAAAATTATAGGATAAAAAATTCTGCTATGTGGCGTTTCTTTATTGCTGAATTTATCCTACTTATTTCAATATCATACGCTGTTTTTACGAATAAAATTCACAGATTAGCCATTTCTCGGTGCGGTTATCTCTATTTTGTAAAATATTTCACAAAAAAATAAAACATTTCTGTTCAGTTGCATTGCTTTATTTCTGAATTTATCTCCCTTATTATAATATAAAACAATGTTTATAAAAATAAAATTATAGGATAAAAAATTCTGCTATGTGGCGTCACTTTTTTTCTGAATTTATCCTATTTATTTCAATATCAAACGCTTTTTTTACGAATAAAATTCACGGATTCGCCTTTTCTCGTTGCGGTTATTTCTATTTTGTAAAATATTTCACAAAAAAATAAAACATTTCTGTTCAGTTGCATTGCTTTAATTCTGAATTTATCTCCCTTATTATAATATAAAACAATGTTTTTAAAAACAAAATTATACGATAAAAAATTCTGCTATGTGGCGTCACTTTTTTTCTGAATTTATCCGTCTTAATTCAATATCAAACGCTTTTTTTACGAATAAAATTCACGGATTCGCTTTTTCTCGTTGCGGTTATTTCTATTTTGTAAAATATTTCACAAAAAAATAAAACATTTCTGTTCAGTTGCATTGCTTTAATTCTGAATTTATCTCCCTTATTATAATATAAAACAATGTTTTAAAAAATAAAATTATAGGATAAAAAATTCTGCTATGTGGCGTCACTTTATTTCTGAATTTATCCTACTTATTTCAATATCAAACGCTTTTTTTACGAATAAAACCACGGATTCGCCTTTTCTCGTTGCGGTTATCTCTATTTTGTAAAATATTTCACAAAAAAATAAAATATTTCTGTTCAGTTGCATTGCTTTAATTCTGAATTTATCTCCCTTATTATAATATAAAACAATGTTTTTAAAAATAAAATTATAGGATAAAAATTCTGCTATGTGGCGTCACTTTATTTCTGAATTTATCCTACTTATTTCAATATCAAACCCTTTTTTTACGAATAAAATTCACGGATTAGCCTTTTCTCGTTGCGGTTATTTCTATTTTGTAAAATATTTCACAAAAAAATAAAACATTTCTGTTCAGCTGCATTGCTTTAATTCTGAATTTATCTCCCTTATTATAATATAAATCAATGTTTTTAAAAATAAAATTATAGGATAATAAATTCTGCTATGTGGCGTCACTTTTTTTCTGAATTTATCCTACTTTTTTCAATATCAAACGCTTTTTTTACGAATAAAATTCACGGATTCGCCTTTTCTCGTTGCGGTTATCTCTATTTTGTAAAATATTTCACAAAAAAATAAAACATTTCTGTTCAGTTGCATTGCTTTAATTCTGAATTTATCTCCCTTATTATAATATAAAACAATGTTTTTAAAAATAAAATTATAGGATAAAAATTCTACTATGTCGCGTCACTTTATTTCTGAATTTATCCCACTTATTTCAATATCAAACGCTGTTTCTCGAATAAAATTCACAAATTAGCCTTTTCTCGTTGCGGTTATCTCTATTTTGTAAAATACTTCGCAAAAAAATAAAACATTTCTGTTCAGTTGCATTGCTTTATTTCTTAATTTATCCCCCTTATTATAATATAAAACAATGTTTTTAAAAATAAAATTATAGGATAAAAAATTCTGCTATGTGGCGTCACTTTTTTTCTGAATTTATCCTACTTATTTCAATATCAAACGCTTTTTTTACGAATAAAATTCACGGATTCGCCTTTTCTCGTTGCGGTTATTTCTATTTTGTAAAATATTTCACAAAAAAATAAAACATTTCTGTTCAGTTGCATTGCTTTAATTCTGAATTTATCTCCCTTATTATAATATAAATCAATGTTTTTAAAAATAAAATTATAGGATAATAAATTCTGCTATGTGGCGTCACTTTTTTTCTGAATTTATCCTACTTATTTCAATATCAAACGCTTTTTTTACGAATAAAATTCACGGATTCGCCTTTTCTCGTTGCGGTTATCTCTATTTTGTAAAATATTTCACAAAAAAATAAAACATTTCTGTTCAGTTGCATTGCTTTAATTCTGAATTTATCTCCCTTATTATAATATAAAACAATGTTTTAAAAAATAAAATTATAGGATAAAAAATTCTGCTATGTGGCGTCACTTTATTTCTGAATTTATCCTACTTATTTCAATATCAAACGCTTTTTTTACGAATAAAATTCACGGATTCGCCTTTTCTCGTTGCGGTTATCTCTATTTTGTAAAATATTTCACAAAAAAATAAAACATTTCTGTTCAGTTGCATTGCTTTAATTCTGAATATATCTCCCTTATTATAATATAAAACAATGTTTATAAAAATAAAATTATAGGATAAAAATTCGGCTATGCGGCGTCACTTTACTTCTGAATTTATCCTACTTATTTCAATATCAAACGCTTTTTTTACGAATAAAATTCACGGATTCGCCTTTTCTCGTTGCGGTTATCTCTATTTTGTAAAATATTTCACAAAAAAATAAAACATTTCTGTTCAGTTGCATTGCTTTAATTCTGAATTTATCTCCCTTATTATAAAATAAAACAATGTTTTTAAAAATAAAATTTTAGGATAAAAAATTCTGCTATGTGGCGTCACTTTATTTCTGAATTTATCCTACTTATTTCAATATCAAACGCTTTTTTTACGAATAAAATTCACGGATTAGCCTTTTCTCGTTGCGGTTATTTCTATTTTGTAAAATATTTCACAAAATAATAAAACATTTCTGTTCAGTTGCATTGCTTTAATTCTGAATTTATCTCTCTTATTATAATATAAAACAATGTTTTTAAAAACAAAATTATAGGATTTAAAATTCTGCTATGTGGCGTCACTTTTTTTCTGAATTTATCCTACTTATTTCAATATCAAACGCTTTTTTTTCGAATAAAATTCACGGATTCGCCTTTTCTCGTTGCGGTTATCTCTATTTTGTAAAATATTTCACAAAAAAATAAAACATTTCTGTTCAGTTGCATTACTTTAATTCTGAATTTATCTCCCTTATGTATATATATAGAACAATGTTTTTAAAAATAAAATTATAGGATAAAAAATTCTGCTATGTGGCGTCACTTTATTTCTGAATTTATCCTACTTATTTCAATATCAAACGCTTTTTTTACGAATAAAATTCACGGATTCTCCTTTTCTCGTTGCGGTTATCTCTATTTTGTAAAATATTTCACAAAAAAATAAAACAATTCTGTTCAGTTGCATTGCTTCAATTCTGAATTTTTCTCCCTTATTATAATAAAAAACAATGTTTTTAAAAATAAAATTATAGGATAAAAATTCTGCTATGTGGCGTCACTTTATTTCTGAATTTATCCTACTTATTTCAATATCAAACGCTGTTTTTACGAATAAAATTCACGGATTAGCCATTTCTCGGTGCGGTTATCTCTATGTTGTAAAATATTTCACAAAAAAATAAAACATTTCTGTTCAGTTGCATTGCTTTAATTCTGAATTTATCTCCCTTATTATAATATAAAACAATGTTTTTAAAAATAAACTTATAGGATAAAAAATTCTGCTATGTGGCGTTTCTTTATTGCTTAATTTATCCTACTTATTTCAATATCAAACGCTTTTTTTACGAATAAAATTCACGGATTCGTCTTTTCTCGTTGCGGTTATCTCAATTTTGTAAAATATTTCACAAAAAAATAAAACATTTCTGTTCAGTTGCATTGCTTTAATTCTGAATTTATCTCCCTTATTATAATATAAAACGATGTTTTTAAAAATAAAATTATAGGATAAAAAATTCTGCTATGTGGCGTCACTTTATTTCTGAATTTATCCTACTTATTTCAATATCAAACGCTTTTTTTACGAATAACATTCACGGATTCGCCTTTTCTCGTTGCGGTTATCTCTATTTTGTAAAATATTTCACAAAAAAATAAAACATTTCTGTTCAGTTGCATTGCTTTAATTCTGAATTTATCTCCCTTATTATAATGTAAAACAATGTTTTTAAAAATAAAATTATAGGATAAAAATTCTACTATGTGGCGTCACTTTATTTCTGAATTTATCCCACTTATTTCAATATCAAACGCTGTTTCTCGAATAAAATTCACAAATTAGCCTTTTCTCGTTTCGGTTATCTCTATTTTGTAAAATATTTCGCAAAAAAATAAAACATTTCTGTTCAGTTGCATTGCTTTAATTCGGAATTTATCTCCCTTATTATAATGTAAAACAATGTTTTTAAAAATAAATTTATAGGATAAAAAATTCTGCTATGTGTCGTTTCTTTATTGCTGAATTTATCCTACTTATTTCAATATCAAACGCTGTTTTTACGAATAAAATTCACGGATTAGCCATTTCTCGGTGCGGTTATCTCTATTTTGTAAAATATTTCACAAAAAAATAAAACATTTCTGTTCAGTTGCATTGCTTTATTTCTGAATATATCTCCCTTATTATAATATAAAACAATGTTTTTAAAAATAAAATTATAGGATAAAAAATTCTGCTATGTGGAGTCACTTTTCTTCTGAATTTATCCTACTTATTTCAATATCAAACGCTTTTTTTACGAATAAAATTCACGTATAATTTTTTTTTTCGTTGCGGTTATCTCTATTTTGTAAAATATTTCACAAAAAAATAAAACATTTCTGTTCAGTTGCATTGCTTTAATTCTGAATTTATCTCCCTTATTATAATATAAAACGATGTTTTTAAAAATAAAATTATAGGATAAAAAATTCTGCTATGTGGCGTCACTTTATTTCTGAATTTATCCTACTTATTTCAATATCAAACGCTTTTTTTACGAATAACATTCACGGATTCGCCTTTTCTCGTTGCGGTTATCTCTATTTTGTAAAATATTTCACAAAAAAATAAAACATTTCTGTTCAGTTGCATTGCTTTAATTCTTAATTTATCTCCCTTATTATAATATAAAACAATGTTTTTAAAAATAAAATTATGGTATAAAAATTCTGCTATGTGGCGTCACTTTATTTCTGAATTTATCCTACTTATTTCAATATCTAACGCTTTTTTTACGAATAAAATTCACGGATTCGCCTTTTCTCGTTGCGGTTATCTCTATTTTTTAAAATATTTCACAAAAAAATAAAACATTTCTGTTCAGTTGCATTGCTTTAATTCTGAATTTATCTCCCTTATTATAATATAAAACAATGTTTTAAAAAATAAAATTATAGGATAAAAAATTCTGCTATGTGGCGTCACTTTATTTCTGAATTTATCCTACTTATTTCAATATCAAACGCTTTTTTTACGAATAAAATTCACGGATTCGCCTTTTCTCGTTGCGGTTATCTCTATTTTGTAAAATATTTCACAAAAAAATAAAACATTTCTGTTCAGTTGCATTGCTTTAATTCTGAATTTATCTCCCTTATTATAAAATAAAACAATGTTTTTATAAATAAAATTATAGGATAAAAATTCTGCTATTTGGCGTCACTTTATTTCTGAATTTATCCTACTTATTTCAATATCAAACGCTTTTTTTACGAATAAAGTTCACGGATTCGCCTTTTCTCGTTGCGGTTATCTCTATTTTGTAAAATATTTCACAAAAAAATAAAACATTTCTGTTCAGTTGCATTGCTTTAATTCTTAATTTATCTCCCTTATTATAATATAAAACAATGTTTTTAAAAATAAAATTATGGTATAAAAATTCTGCTATGTGGCGTCACTTTATTTCTGAATTTATCCTACTTATTTCAATATCAAACGCTTTTTTTACGAATAAAATTCACGGATTAGCCTTTTCTCGTTGCGGTTATTTCTATTTTGTAAAATATTTCACAAAATAATAAAACATTTCTGTTCAGTTGCATTGCTTTAATTCTGAATGTATCTCTCTTATTATAATATAAAACAATGTTTTTAAAAACAAAATTATAGGATTTAAAATTCTGCTATGTGGCGTCACTTTTTTTCTGAATTTATCCTACTCATTTCAATATCAAACGCTTTTTTTTCGAATAAAATTCACGGATTTGCCTTTTCTCGTTGCGGTTATCTCTATTTTGTAAAATATTTCACAAAAAAATAAAACATTTCTGTTCAGTTGCATTACTTTAATTCTGAATTTATCTCCCTTCTGTATATATATAGAACAATGTTTTTAAAAATAAAATTATAGGATAAAAAATTCTGCTATGTGGCGTCACTTTATTTCTGAATTTATCCTACTTATTTCAATATCAAACGCTTTTTTTACGAATAAAATTCACGGATTCTCCTTTTCTCGTTGCGGTTATCTCTATTTTGTAAAATATTTCACAAAAAAATAAAACAATTCTGTTCAGTTGCATTGCTTCAATTCTGAATTTTTCTCCCTTATTATAATAAAAAACAATGTTTTTAAAAATAAAATTATAGGATAAAAATTCTGCTATGTGGCGTCACTTTATTTCTGAATTTATCCTACTTATTTCAATATCAAACGCTGTTTTTACGAATAAAATTCACGGATTAGCCATTTCTCGGTGCGGTTATCTCTATTTTGTAAAATATTTCACAAAAAAATAAAACATTTCTGTTCAGTTGCTTTGATTTATTTCTGAATTTATCTCCCTTATTATAATATAAAAAAATGTTTTTAAAAATAAAATTATAGGATAAAAAATTCTGCTATGTGGCGTCACTTTTTTTCTGAATTTATCCTACCTATTTCAATATCAAACGCTTTTTTTACGAATAAAATTCACAAATTAGCCTTTTCTCGTTGCGGTTATCTCTATTTTGTAAAATATTTCCCAAAGAAATAAAACATTTCTGTTCAGTTGCATTGCTTTAATTGGGAATTTATCTCCCTTATTATAATGTAAAACAATGTTTTTAAAAATAAAATTATAGGATAAAAAATTCTGCTATGTGGCGTCACTTTTTTTCTGAATTTATCCTACTTATTTCAATATCAAACGCTTTTTTTACGAATAAAATTCACGGATTCGACTTTTCTCGTTGCGGTTATTTCTATTTTGTAAAATATTTCACAAAAAAATAAAACGTTTCTGTTCAGTTGCATTGCTTTAATTCTGAATTTATCTCCCTTATTATAATATAAAACAATGTTTTTAAAAACAAAATTATACGATAAAAAATTCTGCTATGTGGCGTCACTTTTTTTCTGAATTTATCCATCTTAATTCAATATCAAACGCTTTTTTTACGAATAAAATTCACGGATTCGCCTTTTCTCGTTGCGGTTATCTCTATTTTGTAAAATATTTCACAAAAAAATAAAATATTTCTGTTCAGTTGCATTGCTTTAATTCTGAATTTATCTCCCTTATTATAATATAAAACGAGGTTTTTAAAAATAAAATTATAGGATAAAAAATTCTGCTATGTGGCGTCACTTTATTTCTGAATTTATCCCACTTATTTCAATATCAAACGCTGTTTCTCGAATATAATTCACAAATTAGCCATTTCTCGTTGCGGTTATCTCTATTTTGTAAAATATTTCGCAAAAAAATTAAACATTTCTGTTCAGTTGCATTGCTTTAATTCTGAATTTATCTCCCTTATTATAATGTAAAACAATGTTTTTAAAAATAAAATTATAGGATAAAAAATTCTGCTATGTGGCGTTTCTTTATTGCTTAATTTATCCTACTTATTTCAATATCAAACGCTGTTTTTACGAATAAAATTCACGGATTAGCCATTTTTTGGTGCGGTTATCTCTATTTTGTAAAATATTTCACAAAAAAATAAAACATTTCTGTTCAGTTGCATTGCTTTATTTCTGAATTTATCTCCCTTATTATAATATAAAACAATGTTTTTAAAAATAAAATTATAGGATAAAAATTCTGCTATGTGGCGTAACTTTATTTCTCAATTCATCCTACTTATTTCATTATCAAACGCTTTTTTTACGAATAAAATTCACGGATTCGCCTTTTCTCGTTGCGGTTATCTCTATTTTGTAAAATATTTCACAAAAAAATAAAACATTTCTGTTCAGTTGCAGCGCTTTAATTCTGAATTTATCTCCCTTATTATAATATAAAACAATGTTTTTAAAAATAAAATTATAGGATAAAAATTCTACTATGTGGCGTCACTTTATTTCTGAATTTATCCCACTTATTTCAATATCAAACGCTGTTTCTCGAATAAAATTCAAAAATTAGCCTTTTCTCGTTGCGGTTATCTCTATTTTGTAAAATATTTCCCAAAGAAATAAAACATTTCTGTTCAGTTGTATTGCTTTAATTGGGAATTTATCTCCCTTATTATAATGTAAAACAATGTTTTTAAAAATAAAATTATAGGATAAAAAATTCTGCTATGTGGCGTCACTTTTTTTCTGAATTTATCCTTCTTATTTCAATATCAAACGCTTTTTTTACGAATAAAATTCACGGATTCGCCTTTTCTCGTTGCGGTTATTTCTATTTTGTAAAATATTTCACAAAAAAATAAAACGTTTCTGTTCAGTTGCATTGCTTTAATTCTGAATTTATCTCCCTTATTATAATATAAAACAGTGTTTTTAAAAACAAAATTATACGATAAAAAATTCTGCTATGTGGCGTCACTTTTTTTCTGAATTTATCCATCTTAATTCAATATCAAACGCTTTTTTTACGAATAAAATTCACGGATTCGCCTTTTCTCGTTGCGGTTATCTCTATTTTGTAAAATATTTCACAAAAAAATAAAACATTTCTGTTCAGTTGCATTGCTTTAATTGTGAATTTATCTCCCTTATTATAATATAAAACAATGTTTTTAAAAATAAAATTATAGGATAAAAAATTCTGCTATTTGGCGTCACTTTATTTCTGAATTTATCCTACTTATTTCAATATCAAACGCTTTTTTTACGAATAAAATTCACGGATTCGCCTTTTCTCGTTGCGGTTATCTCTATTTTGTAAAATATTTCACAAAAAAATAAAACATTTCTGTTCAGTTGCATTGCTTTAATTCTGAATTTATCTCCCTTATTATAATATAAAACAATGTTTTTAAAAATAAAATTATAGGATAAAAATTCTACTATGTGGCGTCACTTTATTTCTGAATTTATCCTACTTATTTCAATATCAAACGCTTTTTTTACGAATAAAATTCACGGATTCGCCTTTTCTCGTTGCGGTTATCTCTATTTTGTAAAATATTTCACAAAAAAATAAAACATTTCTGTTCAGTTGCATTGCTTTAATTCTGAATTTATCTCCCTTATTATAATATAAAACAATGTTTTTAAAAACAAAATTATACGATAAAAAATTCTGCTATGTGGCGTCACATTTTTTCTGAATTTATCCATCTTACTTCAATATCAAACGCTTTTTTTACGAAAAAAATTCAGGGATTCGCCTTTTCTCGTTGCGGTTATCTCTATTTTGTAAAATATTTCACAAAAAAATAAAACATTTCTGTTCAGTTGCATTGCTTTAATTCTTAATTTATCTCCCTTATTATAATATAAAACAATGTTTTTAAAAATAAAATTATGGTATAAAAATTCTGCTATGTGGCGTCACTTTATTTCTGAATTTATCCTACTTATTTCAATATCAAACGCTTTTTTTACGAATAAAATTCACGGATTAGCCTTTTCTCGTTGCGGTTATTTCTATTTTGTAAAATATTTCACAAAATAATAAAACATTTCTGTTCAGTTGCATTGCTTTAATTCTGAATTTATCTCTCTTATTATAATATAAAACAATGTTTTTAAAAACAAAATTATAGGATTTAAAATTCTGCTATGTGGCGTCACTTTTTTTCTGAATTTATCCTACTTATTTCAATATCAAACGCTTTTTTTTCGAATAAAATTCACGGATTTGCCTTTTCTCGTTGCGGTTATCTCTATTTTGTAAAATATTTCACAAAAAAATAAAACATTTCTGTTCAGTTGCATTACTTTAATTCTGAATTTATCTCCCTTCTGTATATATATAGAACAATGTTTTTAAAAATAAAATTATAGGATAAAAAATTCTGCTGTGTGGCGTCACTTTATTTCTGAATTTATCCTACTTATTTCAATATCAAACGCTTTTTTTACGAATAAAATTCACGGATTCTCCTTTTCTCGTTGCGGTTATCTCTATTTTGTAAAATATTTCACAAAAAAATAAAACAATTCTGTTCAGTTGCATTGCTTCAATTCTGAATTTTTCTCCCTTATTATAATAAAAAACAATGTTTTTAAAAATAAAATTATAGGATAAAAATTCTGCTATGTGGCGTCACTTTATTTCTGAATTTATCCTACTTATTTCAATATCAAACGCTGTTTTTACGAATAAAATTCACGGATTAGCCATTTCTCGGTGCGGTTATCTCTATTTTGTAAAATATTTCACAAAAAAATAAAACATTTCTGTTCAGTTGCTTTGATTTATTTCTGAATTTATCTCCCTTATTATAATATAAAAAAATGTTTTTAAAAATAAAATTATAGGATAAAAAATTCTGCTATGTGGCGTCACTTTTTTTCTGAATTTATCCTACCTATTTCAATATCAAACGCTTTTTTTACGAATAAAATTCACAAATTAGCCTTTTCTCGTTGCGGTTATCTCTATTTTGTAAAATATTTCCCAAAGAAATAAAACATTTCTGTTCAGTTGCATTGCTTTAATTGGGAATTTATCTCCCTTATTATAATGTAAAACAATGTTTTTAAAAATAAAATTATAGGATAAAAAATTCTGCTATGTGGCGTCACTTTTTTTCTGAATTTATCCTACTTATTTCAATATCAAACGCTTTTTTTACGAATAAAATTCACGGATTCGACTTTTCTCGTTGCGGTTATTTCTATTTTGTAAAATATTTCACAAAAAAATAAAACGTTTCTGTTCAGTTGCATTGGTTGAATTCTGAATTTATCTCCCTTATTATAATATAAAACAATGTTTTTAAAAACAAAATTATACGATAAAAAATTCTGCTATGTGGCGTCACTTTTTTTCTGAATTTATCCATCTTAATTCAATATCAAACGCTTTTTTTACGAATAAAATTCACGGATTCGCCTTTTCTCGTTGCGGTTATCTCTATTTTGTAAAATATTTCACAAAAAAATAAAATATTTCTGTTCAGTTGCATTGCTTTAATTCTGAATTTATCTCCCTTATTATAATATAAAACGAGGTTTTTAAAAATAAAATTATAGGATAAAAAATTCTGCTATGTGGCGTCACTTTATTTCTGAATTTATCCCACTTATTTCAATATCAAACGCTGTTTCTCGAATATAATTCACAAATTAGCCATTTCTCGTTGCGGTTATCTCTATTTTGTAAAATATTTCGCAAAAAAATTAAACATTTCTGTTCAGTTGCATTGCTTTAATTCTGAATTTATCTCCCTTATTATAATGTAAAACAATGTTTTTAAAAATAAAATTATAGGATAAAAAATTCTGCTATGTGGCGTTTCTTTATTGCTTAATTTATCCTACTTATTTCAATATCAAACGCTGTTTTTACGAATAAAATTCACGGATTAGCCATTTTTTGGTGCGGTTATCTCTATTTTGTAAAATATTTCACAAAAAAATAAAACATTTCTGTTCAGTTGCATTGCTTTATTTCTGAATTTATCTCCCTTATTATAATATAAAACAATGTTTTTAAAAATAAAATTATAGGATAAAAATTCTGCTATGTGGCGTAACTTTATTTCTCAATTCATCCTACTTATTTCATTATCAAACGCTTTTTTTACGATTGAAATTCACGGATTCGCCTTTTCTGGTTGCGGTTATCTCTATTTTGTAAAATATTTCACAAAAAAATAAAACATTTCTGTTCAGTTGCAGCGCTTTAATTCTGAATTTATCTCCCTTATTATAATATAAAACAATGTTTTTAAAAATAAAATTATAGGATAAAAATTCTACTATGTGGCGTCACTTTATTTCTGAATTTATCCCACTTATTTCAATATCAAACGCTGTTTCTCGAATAAAATTCAAAAATTAGCCTTTTCTCGTTGCGGTTATCTCTATTTTGTAAAATATTTCCCAAAGAAATAAAACATTTCTGTTCAGTTGTATTGCTTTAATTGGGAATTTATCTCCCTTATTATAATGTAAAACAATGTTTTTAAAAATAAAATTATAGGATAAAAAATTCTGCTATGTGGCGTCACTTTTTTTCTGAATTTATCCTTCTTATTTCAATATCAAACGCTTTTTTTACGAATAAAATTCACGGATTCGCCTTTTCTCGTTGCGGTTATTTCTATTTTGTAAAATATTTCACAAAAAAATAAAACGTTTCTGTTCAGTTGCATTGCTTTAATTCTGAATTTATCTCCCTTATTATAATATAAAACAGTGTTTTTAAAAACAAAATTATACGATAAAAAATTCTGCTATGTGGCGTCACTTTTTTTCTGAATTTATCCATCTTAATTCAATATCAAACGCTTTTTTTACGAATAAAATTCACGGATTCGCCTTTTCTCGTTGCGGTTATCTCTATTTTGTAAAATATTTCACAAAAAAATAAAACATTTCTGTTCAGTTGCATTGCTTTAATTGTGAATTTATCTCCCTTATTATAATATAAAACAATGTTTTTAAAAATAAAATTATAGGATAAAAAATTCTGCTATTTGGCGTCACTTTATTTCTGAATTTATCCTACTTATTTCAATATCAAACGCTTTTTTTACGAATAAAATTCACGGATTCGCCTTTTCTCGTTGCGGTTATCTCTATTTTGTAAAATATTTCACAAAAAAATAAAACATTTCTGTTCAGTTGCATTGCTTTAATTCTGAATTTATCTCCCTTATTATAATATAAAACAATGTTTTTAAAAATAAAATTATAGGATAAAAATTCTACTATGTGGCGTCACTTTATTTCTGAATTTATCCTACTTATTTCAATATCAAACGCTTTTTTTACGAATAAAATTCACGGATTCGCCTTTTCTCGTTGCGGTTATCTCTATTTTGTAAAATATTTCACAAAAAAATAAAACATTTCTGTTCAGTTGCATTGCTTTAATTCTGAATTTATCTCCCTTATTATAATATAAAACAATGTTTTTAAAAACAAAATTATACGATAAAAAATTCTGCTATGTGGCGTCACATTTTTTCTGAATTTATCCATCTTACTTCAATATCAAACGCTTTTTTTACGAAAAAAATTCAGGGATTCGCCTTTTCTCGTTGCGGTTATCTCTATTTTGTAAAATATTTCACAAAAAAATAAAACATTTCTGTTCAGTTGCATTGCTTTAATTCTGAATTTATCTCCCTTATTATATTATAAAACAATGTTTTTAAAAATAAAATTATAGGATAAAAAATTCTGTTGTGGCGTCACTTTATTTCTGAATTTATCCTACTTATTTCAATATAAAACGCTTTTTTTACGAATAAAATTCACGGATTCGCCTTTTCTCGTTGCGGTTATCTCTATTTTGTAAAATATTTCACAAAAAAATAAAACATTTCTGTTCAGTTGCATTGCTTTTATTCTGAATTTATCTTCCTTATTATAATATAAAACAATGTTTTAAAAAATAAAATTATAGGATAAAAATTCTGCTATGTGGCGTCACTTTATTTCTGAATTTATCCTACTTATTTCAATATCAAACGCTTTTTTTACGAATAAAATTCACGGATTCGCCTTTTCTCGTTGCGGTTATCACTATTTTGTAAAATATTTCACAAAAAAATAAAACATTTCTGTTCAGTTGAATTGCTTTAATTCTGAATTTATCTCCCTTATTATAATATAAATCAATGTTTTTAAAAATAAAATTATAGGATAATAAATTCTGCTATGTGGCGTCACTTTTTTTCTGAATTTATCCTACTTATTTCAATATCAAACGCTTTTTTTACGAATAAAATTCACGGATTCGCCTTTTCTCGTTGCGGTTATCACTATTTTGTAAAATATTTCACAAAAAAATAAAACATTTCTGTTCAGTTGCATTGCTTTAATTCTGAATTTATCTCCCTTATTATAATATAAAACAATGTTTTTAAAAATAAAATTATAGGATAAAAATTCTACTATGTGGCGTCACTTTATTTCTGAATTTATCCCACTTATTTCAATATCAAACGCTGTTTCTCGAATAAAATTCACAAATTAGCCTTTTCTCGTTGCGGTTATCTCTATTTTGTAAAATATTTCGCAAAAAAATAAAACATTTCTGTTCAGTTGCATTGCTTTAATTCGGAATTTATCTCCCTTATTATAATGTAAAACAATGTTTTTAAAAATAAAATTATAGGATAAAAAATCTGCTATGTGGCGTTTCTTTATTGCTGAATTTATCCTACTTATTTCAATATCATACGCTGTTTTTACGAATAAAATTCACAGATTAGCCATTTCTCGGTGCGGTTATCTCTATTTTGTAAAATATTTCACAAAAAAATAAAACATTTCTGTTCAGTTGCATTGCTTTATTTCTGAATTTATCTCCCTTATTATAATATAAAACAATGTTTATAAAAATAAAATTATAGGATAAAAAATTCTGCTATGTGGCGTCACTTTTTTTCTGAATTTATCCTATTTATTTCAATATCAAACGCTTTTTTTACGAATAAAATTCACGGATTCGCCTTTTCTCGTTGCGGTTATTTCTATTTTGTAAAATATTTCACAAAAAAATAAAACATTTCTGTTCAGTTGCATTGCTTTAATTCTGAATTTATCTCCCTTATTATAATATAAAACAATGTTTTTAAAAACAAAATTATACGATAAAAAATTCTGCTATGTGGCGTCACTTTTTTTCTGAATTTATCCGTCTTAATTCAATATCAAACGCTTTTTTTACGAATAAAATTCACGGATTCGCTTTTTCTCGTTGCGGTTATTTCTATTTTGTAAAATATTTCACAAAAAAATAAAACATTTCTGTTCAGTTGCATTGCTTTAATTCTGAATTTATCTCCCTTATTATAATATAAAACAATGTTTTAAAAAATAAAATTATAGGATAAAAAATTCTGCTATGTGGCGTCACTTTATTTCTGAATTTATCCTACTTATTTCAATATCAAACGCTTTTTTTACGAATAAAACCACGGATTCGCCTTTTCTCGTTGCGGTTATCTCTATTTTGTAAAATATTTCACAAAAAAATAAAATATTTCTGTTCAGTTGCATTGCTTTAATTCTGAATTTATCTCCCTTATTATAATATAAAACAATGTTTTTAAAAATAAAATTATAGGATAAAAATTCTGCTATGTGGCGTCACTTTATTTCTGAATTTATCCTACTTATTTCAATATCAAACCCTTTTTTTACGAATAAAATTCACGGATTAGCCTTTTCTCGTTGCGGTTATTTCTATTTTGTAAAATATTTCACAAAAAAATAAAACATTTCTGTTCAGCTGCATTGCTTTAATTCTGAATTTATCTCCCTTATTATAATATAAATCAATGTTTTTAAAAATAAAATTATAGGATAATAAATTCTGCTATGTGGCGTCACTTTTTTTCTGAATTTATCCTACTTTTTTCAATATCAAACGCTTTTTTTACGAATAAAATTCACGGATTCGCCTTTTCTCGTTGCGGTTATCTCTATTTTGTAAAATATTTCACAAAAAAATAAAACATTTCTGTTCAGTTGCATTGCTTTAATTCTGAATTTATCTCCCTTATTATAATATAAAACAATGTTTTTAAAAATAAAATTATAGGATAAAAATTCTACTATGTCGCGTCACTTTATTTCTGAATTTATCCCACTTATTTCAATATCAAACGCTGTTTCTCGAATAAAATTCACAAATTAGCCTTTTCTCGTTGCGGTTATCTCTATTTTGTAAAATACTTCGCAAAAAAATAAAACATTTCTGTTCAGTTGCATTGCTTTATTTCTTAATTTATCCCCCTTATTATAATATAAAACAATGTTTTTAAAAATAAAATTATAGGATAAAAAATTCTGCTATGTGGCGTCACTTTTTTTCTGAATTTATCCTACTTATTTCAATATCAAACGCTTTTTTTACGAATAAAATTCACGGATTCGCCTTTTCTCGTTGCGGTTATTTCTATTTTGTAAAATATTTCACAAAAAAATAAAACATTTCTGTTCAGTTGCATTGCTTTAATTCTGAATTTATCTCCCTTATTATAATATAAATCAATGTTTTTAAAAATAAAATTATAGGATAATAAATTCTGCTATGTGGCGTCACTTTTTTTCTGAATTTATCCTACTTATTTCAATATCAAACGCTTTTTTTACGAATAAAATTCACGGATTCGCCTTTTCTCGTTGCGGTTATCTCTATTTTGTAAAATATTTCACAAAAAAATAAAACATTTCTGTTCAGTTGCATTGCTTTAATTCTGAATTTATCTCCCTTATTATAATATAAAACAATGTTTTAAAAAATAAAATTATAGGATAAAAAATTCTGCTATGTGGCGTCACTTTATTTCTGAATTTATCCTACTTATTTCAATATCAAACGCTTTTTTTACGAATAAAATTCACGGATTCGCCTTTTCTCGTTGCGGTTATCTCTATTTTGTAAAATATTTCACAAAAAAATAAAACATTTCTGTTCAGTTGCATTGCTTTAATTCTGAATATATCTCCCTTATTATAATATAAAACAATGTTTATAAAAATAAAATTATAGGATAAAAATTCGGCTATGCGGCGTCACTTTACTTCTGAATTTATCCTACTTATTTCAATATCAAACGCTTTTTTTACGAATAAAATTCACGGATTCGCCTTTTCTCGTTGCGGTTATCTCTATTTTGTAAAATATTTCACAAAAAAATAAAACATTTCTGTTCAGTTGCATTGCTTTAATTCTGAATTTATCTCCCTTATTATAAAATAAAACAATGTTTTTAAAAATAAAATTTTAGGATAAAAAATTCTGCTATGTGGCGTCACTTTATTTCTGAATTTATCCTACTTATTTCAATATCAAACGCTTTTTTTACGAATAAAATTCACGGATTAGCCTTTTCTCGTTGCGGTTATTTCTATTTTGTAAAATATTTCACAAAATAATAAAACATTTCTGTTCAGTTGCATTGCTTTAATTCTGAATTTATCTCTCTTATTATAATATAAAACAATGTTTTTAAAAACAAAATTATAGGATTTAAAATTCTGCTATGTGGCGTCACTTTTTTTCTGAATTTATCCTACTTATTTCAATATCAAACGCTTTTTTTTCGAATAAAATTCACGGATTCGCCTTTTCTCGTTGCGGTTATCTCTATTTTGTAAAATATTTCACAAAAAAATAAAACATTTCTGTTCAGTTGCATTACTTTAATTCTGAATTTATCTCCCTTATGTATATATATAGAACAATGTTTTTAAAAATAAAATTATAGGATAAAAAATTCTGCTATGTGGCGTCACTTTATTTCTGAATTTATCCTACTTATTTCAATATCAAACGCTTTTTTTACGAATAAAATTCACGGATTCTCCTTTTCTCGTTGCGGTTATCTCTATTTTGTAAAATATTTCACAAAAAAATAAAACAATTCTGTTCAGTTGCATTGCTTCAATTCTGAATTTTTCTCCCTTATTATAATAAAAAACAATGTTTTTAAAAATAAAATTATAGGATAAAAATTCTGCTATGTGGCGTCACTTTATTTCTGAATTTATCCTACTTATTTCAATATCAAACGCTGTTTTTACGAATAAAATTCACGGATTAGCCATTTCTCGGTGCGGTTATCTCTATGTTGTAAAATATTTCACAAAAAAATAAAACATTTCTGTTCAGTTGCATTGCTTTAATTCTGAATTTATCTCCCTTATTATAATATAAAACAATGTTTTTAAAAATAAACTTATAGGATAAAAAATTCTGCTATGTGGCGTTTCTTTATTGCTTAATTTATCCTACTTATTTCAATATCAAACGCTTTTTTTACGAATAAAATTCACGGATTCGTCTTTTCTCGTTGCGGTTATCTCAATTTTGTAAAATATTTCACAAAAAAATAAAACATTTCTGTTCAGTTGCATTGCTTTAATTCTGAATTTATCTCCCTTATTATAATATAAAACGATGTTTTTAAAAATAAAATTATAGGATAAAAAATTCTGCTATGTGGCGTCACTTTATTTCTGAATTTATCCTACTTATTTCAATATCAAACGCTTTTTTTACGAATAACATTCACGGATTCGCCTTTTCTCGTTGCGGTTATCTCTATTTTGTAAAATATTTCACAAAAAAATAAAACATTTCTGTTCAGTTGCATTGCTTTAATTCTGAATTTATCTCCCTTATTATAATGTAAAACAATGTTTTTAAAAATAAAATTATAGGATAAAAATTCTACTATGTGGCGTCACTTTATTTCTGAATTTATCCCACTTATTTCAATATCAAACGCTGTTTCTCGAATAAAATTCACAAATTAGCCTTTTCTCGTTTCGGTTATCTCTATTTTGTAAAATATTTCGCAAAAAAATAAAACATTTCTGTTCAGTTGCATTGCTTTAATTCGGAATTTATCTCCCTTATTATAATGTAAAACAATGTTTTTAAAAATAAATTTATAGGATAAAAAATTCTGCTATGTGGCGTTTCTTTATTGCTGAATTTATCCTACTTATTTCAATATCAAACGCTGTTTTTACGAATAAAATTCACGGATTAGCCATTTCTCGGTGCGGTTATCTCTATTTTGTAAAATATTTCACAAAAAAATAAAACATTTCTGTTCAGTTGCATTGCTTTATTTCTGAATATATCTCCCTTATTATAATATAAAACAATGTTTTTAAAAATAAAATTATAGGATAAAAAATTCTGCTATGTGGAGTCACTTTTCTTCTGAATTTATCCTACTTATTTCAATATCAAACGCTTTTTTTACGAATAAAATTCACGGATTCGTCTTTTCTCGTTGCGGTTATCTCTATTTTGTAAAATATTTCACAAAAAAATAAAACATTTCTGTTCAGTTGCATTGCTTTAATTCTGAATTTATCTCCCTTATTATAATATAAAACGATGTTTTTAAAAATAAAATTATAGGATAAAAAATTCTGCTATGTGGCGTCACTTTATTTCTGAATTTATCCTACTTATTTCAATATCAAACGCTTTTTTTACGAATAACATTCACGGATTCGCCTTTTCTCGTTGCGGTTATCTCTATTTTGTAAAATATTTCACAAAAAAATAAAACATTTCTGTTCAGTTGCATTGCTTTAATTCTTAATTTATCTCCCTTATTATAATATAAAACAATGTTTTTAAAAATAAAATTATGGTATAAAAATTCTGCTATGTGGCGTCACTTTATTTCTGAATTTATCCTACTTATTTCAATATCTAACGCTTTTTTTACGAATAAAATTCACGGATTCGCCTTTTCTCGTTGCGGTTATCTCTATTTTTTAAAATATTTCACAAAAAAATAAAACATTTCTGTTCAGTTGCATTGCTTTAATTCTGAATTTATCTCCCTTATTATAATATAAAACAATGTTTTAAAAAATAAAATTATAGGATAAAAAATTCTGCTATGTGGCGTCACTTTATTTCTGAATTTATCCTACTTATTTCAATATCAAACGCTTTTTTTACGAATAAAATTCACGGATTCGCCTTTTCTCGTTGCGGTTATCTCTATTTTGTAAAATATTTCACAAAAAAATAAAACATTTCTGTTCAGTTGCATTGCTTTAATTCTGAATTTATCTCCCTTATTATAAAATAAAACAATGTTTTTATAAATAAAATTATAGGATAAAAATTCTGCTATTTGGCGTCACTTTATTTCTGAATTTATCCTACTTATTTCAATATCAAACGCTTTTTTTACGAATAAAGTTCACGGATTCGCCTTTTCTCGTTGCGGTTATCTCTATTTTGTAAAATATTTCACAAAAAAATAAAACATTTCTGTTCAGTTGCATTGCTTTAATTCTTAATTTATCTCCCTTATTATAATATAAAACAATGTTTTTAAAAATAAAATTATGGTATAAAAATTCTGCTATGTGGCGTCACTTTATTTCTGAATTTATCCTACTTATTTCAATATCAAACGCTTTTTTTACGAATAAAATTCACGGATTAGCCTTTTCTCGTTGCGGTTATTTCTATTTTGTAAAATATTTCACAAAATAATAAAACATTTCTGTTCAGTTGCATTGCTTTAATTCTGAATGTATCTCTCTTATTATAATATAAAACAATGTTTTTAAAAACAAAATTATAGGATTTAAAATTCTGCTATGTGGCGTCACTTTTTTTCAGAATTTATCCTACTCATTTCAATATCAAACGCTTTTTTTTCGAATAAAATTCACGGATTTGCCTTTTCTCGTTGCGGTTATCTCTATTTTGTAAAATATTTCACAAAAAAATAAAACATTTCTGTTCAGTTGCATTACTTTAATTCTGAATTTATCTCCCTTCTGTATATATATAGAACAATGTTTTTAAAAATAAAATTATAGGATAAAAAATTCTGCTATGTGGCGTCACTTTATTTCTGAATTTATCCTACTTATTTCAATATCAAACGCTTTTTTTACGAATAAAATTCACGGATTCTCCTTTTCTCGTTGCGGTTATCTCTATTTTGTAAAATATTTCACAAAAAAATAAAACAATTCTGTTCAGTTGCATTGCTTCAATTCTGAATTTTTCTCCCTTATTATAATAAAAAACAATGTTTTTAAAAATAAAATTATAGGATAAAAATTCTGCTATGTGGCGTCACTTTATTTCTGAATTTATCCTACTTATTTCAATATCAAACGCTGTTTTTACGAATAAAATTCACGGATTAGCCATTTCTCGGTGCGGTTATCTCTATTTTGTAAAATATTTCGCAAAAAAATAAAACATTTCTGTTCAGTTGCATTGCTTTAATTCGGAATTTATCTCCCTTATTATAATGTAAAACAATGTTTTTAAAAATAAATTTATAGGATAAAAAATTCTGCTATGTGGCGTTTCTTTATTGCTGAATTTATCCTACTTATTTCAATATCAAACGCTGTTTTTACGAATAAAATTCACGGATTAGCCATTTCTCGGTGCGGTTATCTCTATTTTGTAAAATATTTCACAAAAAAATAAAACATTTCTGTTCAGTTGCATTGCTTTATTTCTGAATATATCTCCCTTATTATAATATAAAACAATGTTTTTAAAAATAAAATTATAGGATAAAAAATTCTGCTATGTGGAGTCACTTTTCTTCTGAATTTATCCTACTTATTTCAATATCAAACGCTTTTTTTACGAATAAAATTCACGGATTCGTCTTTTCTCGTTGCGGTTATCTCTATTTTGTAAAATATTTCACAAAAAAATAAAACATTTCTGTTCAGTTGCATTGCTTTAATTCTGAATTTATCTCCCTTATTATAATATAAAACGATGTTTTTAAAAATAAAATTATAGGATAAAAAATTCTGCTATGTGGCGTCACTTTATTTCTGAATTTATCCTACTTATTTCAATATCAAACGCTTTTTTTACGAATAACATTCACGGATTCGCCTTTTCTCGTTGCGGTTATCTCTATTTTGTAAAATATTTCACAAAAAAATAAAACATTTCTGTTCAGTTGCATTGCTTTAATTCTTAATTTATCTCCCTTATTATAATATAAAACAATGTTTTTAAAAATAAAATTATGGTATAAAAATTCTGCTATGTGGCGTCACTTTATTTCTGAATTTATCCTACTTATTTCAATATCTAACGCTTTTTTTACGAATAAAATTCACGGATTCGCCTTTTCTCGTTGCGGTTATCTCTATTTTTTAAAATATTTCACAAAAAAATAAAACATTTCTGTTCAGTTGCATTGCTTTAATTCTGAATTTATCTCCCTTATTATAATATAAAACAATGTTTTAAAAAATAAAATTATAGGATAAAAAATTCTGCTATGTGGCGTCACTTTATTTCTGAATTTATCCTACTTATTTCAATATCAAACGCTTTTTTTACGAATAAAATTCACGGATTCGCCTTTTCTCGTTGCGGTTATCTCTATTTTGTAAAATATTTCACAAAAAAATAAAACATTTCTGTTCAGTTGCATTGCTTTAATTCTGAATTTATCTCCCTTATTATAAAATAAAACAATGTTTTTATAAATAAAATTATAGGATAAAAATTCTGCTATTTGGCGTCACTTTATTTCTGAATTTATCCTACTTATTTCAATATCAAACGCTTTTTTTACGAATAAAGTTCACGGATTCGCCTTTTCTCGTTGCGGTTATCTCTATTTTGTAAAATATTTCACAAAAAAATGAAACATTTCTGTTCAGTTGCATTGCTTTAATTCTTAATTTATCTCCCTTATTATAATATAAAACAATGTTTTTAAAAATAAAATTATGGTATAAAAATTCTGCTATGTGGCGTCACTTTATTTCTGAATTTATCCTACTTATTTCAATATCAAACGCTTTTTTTACGAATAAAATTCACGGATTAGCCTTTTCTCGTTGCGGTTATTTCTATTTTGTAAAATATTTCACAAAATAATAAAACATTTCTGTTCAGTTGCATTGCTTTAATTCTGAATGTATCTCTCTTATTATAATATAAAACAATGTTTTTAAAAACAAAATTATAGGATTTAAAATTCTGCTATGTGGCGTCACTTTTTTTCTGAATTTATCCTACTCATTTCAATATCAAACGCTTTTTTTTCGAATAAAATTCACGGATTTGCCTTTTCTCGTTGCGGTTATCTCTATTTTGTAAAATATTTCACAAAAAAATAAAACATTTCTGTTCAGTTGCATTACTTTAATTCTGAATTTATCTCCCTTCTGTATATATATAGAACAATGTTTTTAAAAATAAAATTATAGGATAAAAAATTCTGCTATGTGGCGTCACTTTATTTCTGAATTTATCCTACTTATTTCAATATCAAACGCTTTTTTTACGAATAAAATTCACGGATTCTCCTTTTCTCGTTGCGGTTATCTCTATTTTGTAAAATATTTCACAAAAAAATAAAACAATTCTGTTCAGTTGCATTGCTTCAATTCTGAATTTTTCTCCCTTATTATAATAAAAAACAATGTTTTTAAAAATAAAATTATAGGATAAAAATTCTGCTATGTGGCGTCACTTTATTTCTGAATTTATCCTACTTATTTCAATATCAAACGCTGTTTTTACGAATAAAATTCACGGATTAGCCATTTCTCGGTGCGGTTATCTCTATTTTGTAAAATATTTCACAAAAAAATAAAACATTTCTGTTCAGTTGCTTTGATTTATTTCTGAATTTATCTCCCTTATTATAATATAAAAAAATGTTTTTAAAAATAAAATTATAGGATAAAAAATTCTGCTATGTGGCGTCACTTTTTTTCTGAATTTATCCTACCTATTTCAATATCAAACGCTTTTTTTACGAATAAAATTCACAAATTAGCCTTTTCTCGTTGCGGTTATCTCTATTTTGTAAAATATTTCCCAAAGAAATAAAACATTTCTGTTCAGTTGCATTGCTTTAATTGGGAATTTATCTCCCTTATTATAATGTAAAACAATGTTTTTAAAAATAAAATTATAGGATAAAAAATTCTGCTATGTGGCGTCACTTTTTTTCTGAATTTATCCTACTTATTTCAATATCAAACGCTTTTTTTACGAATAAAATTCACGGATTCGACTTTTCTCGTTGCGGTTATTTCTATTTTGTAAAATATTTCACAAAAAAATAAAACGTTTCTGTTCAGTTGCATTGCTTTAATTCTGAATTTATCTCCCTTATTATAATATAAAACAATGTTTTTAAAAACAAAATTATACGATAAAAAATTCTGCTATGTGGCGTCACTTTTTTTCTGAATTTATCCATCTTAATTCAATATCAAACGCTTTTTTTACGAATAAAATTCACGGATTCGCCTTTTCTCGTTGCGGTTATCTCTATTTTGTAAAATATTTCACAAAAAAATAAAATATTTCTGTTCAGTTGCATTGCTTTAATTCTGAATTTATCTCCCTTATTATAATATAAAACGAGGTTTTTAAAAATAAAATTATAGGATAAAAAATTCTGCTATGTGGCGTCACTTTATTTCTGAATTTATCCCACTTATTTCAATATCAAACGCTGTTTCTCGAATATAATTCACAAATTAGCCATTTCTCGTTGCGGTTATCTCTATTTTGTAAAATATTTCGCAAAAAAATTAAACATTTCTGTTCAGTTGCATTGCTTTAATTCTGAATTTATCTCCCTTATTATAATGTAAAACAATGTTTTTAAAAATAAAATTATAGGATAAAAAATTCTGCTATGTGGCGTTTCTTTATTGCTTAATTTATCCTACTTATTTCAATATCAAACGCTGTTTTTACGAATAAAATTCACGGATTAGCCATTTTTTGGTGCGGTTATCTCTATTTTGTAAAATATTTCACAAAAAAATAAAACATTTCTGTTCAGTTGCATTGCTTTATTTCTGAATTTATCTCCCTTATTATAATATAAAACAATGTTTTTAAAAATAAAATTATAGGATAAAAATTCTGCTATGTGGCGTAACTTTATTTCTCAATTCATCCTACTTATTTTATTATCAAACGCTTTTTTTACGAATAAAATTCACGGATTCGCCTTTTCTCGTTGCGGTTATCTCTATTTTGTAAAATATTTCACAAAAAAATAAAACATTTCTGTTCAGTTGCAGCGCTTTAATTCTGAATTTATCTCCCTTATTATAATATAAAACAATGTTTTTAAAAATAAAATTATAGGATAAAAATTCTACTATGTGGCGTCACTTTATTTCTGAATTTATCCCACTTATTTCAATATCAAACGCTGTTTCTCGAATAAAATTCAAAAATTAGCCTTTTCTCGTTGCGGTTATCTCTATTTTGTAAAATATTTCCCAAAGAAATAAAACATTTCTGTTCAGTTGTATTGCTTTAATTGGGAATTTATCTCCCTTATTATAATGTAAAACAATGTTTTTAAAAATAAAATTATAGGATAAAAAATTCTGCTATGTGGCGTCACTTTTTTTCTGAATTTATCCTTCTTATTTCAATATCAAACGCTTTTTTTACGAATAAAATTCACGGATTCGCCTTTTCTCGTTGCGGTTATTTCTATTTTGTAAAATATTTCACAAAAAAATAAAACGTTTCTGTTCAGTTGCATTGCTTTAATTCTGAATTTATCTCCCTTATTATAATATAAAACAGTGTTTTTAAAAACAAAATTATACGATAAAAAATTCTGCTATGTGGCGTCACTTTTTTTCTGAATTTATCCATCTTAATTCAATATCAAACGCTTTTTTTACGAATAAAATTCACGGATTCGCCTTTTCTCGTTGCGGTTATCTCTATTTTGTAAAATATTTCACAAAAAAATAAAACATTTCTGTTCAGTTGCATTGCTTTAATTGTGAATTTATCTCCCTTATTATAATATAAAACAATGTTTTTAAAAATAAAATTATAGGATAAAAAATTCTGCTATTTGGCGTCACTTTATTTCTGAATTTATCCTACTTATTTCAATATCAAACGCTTTTTTTACGAATAAAATTCACGGATTCGCCTTTTCTCGTTGCGGTTATCTCTATTTTGTAAAATATTTCACAAAAAAATAAAACATTTCTGTTCAGTTGCATTGCTTTAATTCTGAATTTATCTCCCTTATTATAATATAAAACAATGTTTTTAAAAATAAAATTATAGGATAAAAATTCTACTATGTGGCGTCACTTTATTTCTGAATTTATCCTACTTATTTCAATATCAAACGCTTTTTTTACGAATAAAATTCACGGATTCGCCTTTTCTCGTTGCGGTTATCTCTATTTTGTAAAATATTTCACAAAAAAATAAAACATTTCTGTTCAGTTGCATTGCTTTAATTCTGAATTTATCTCCCTTATTATAATATAAAACAATGTTTTTAAAAACAAAATTATACGATAAAAAATTCTGCTATGTGGCGTCACATTTTTTCTGAATTTATCCATCTTACTTCAATATCAAACGCTTTTTTTACGAAAAAAATTCAGGGATTCGCCTTTTCTCGTTGCGGTTATCTCTATTTTGTAAAATATTTCACAAAAAAATAAAACATTTCTGTTCAGTTGCATTGCTTTAATTCTTAATTTATCTCCCTTATTATAATATAAAACAATGTTTTTAAAAATAAAATTATGGTATAAAAATTCTGCTATGTGGCGTCACTTTATTTCTGAATTTATCCTACTTATTTCAATATCAAACGCTTTTTTTACGAATAAAATTCACGGATTAGCCTTTTCTCGTTGCGGTTATTTCTATTTTGTAAAATATTTCACAAAATAATAAAACATTTCTGTTCAGTTGCATTGCTTTAATTCTGAATTTATCTCTCTTATTATAATATAAAACAATGTTTTTAAAAACAAAATTAGAGGATTTAAAATTCTGCTATGTGGCGTCACTTTTTTTCTGAATTTATCCTACTTATTTCAATATCAAACGCTTTTTTTTCGAATAAAATTCACGGATTTGCCTTTTCTCGTTGCGGTTATCTCTATTTTGTAAAATATTTCACAAAAAAATAAAACATTTCTGTTCAGTTGCATTACTTTAATTCTGAATTTATCTCCCTTCTGTATATATATAGAACAATGTTTTTAAAAATAAAATTATAGGATAAAAAATTCTGCTATGTGGCGTCACTTTATTTCTGAATTTATCCTACTTATTTCAATATCAAACGCTTTTTTTACGAATAAAATTCACGGATTCTCCTTTTCTCGTTGCGGTTATCTCTATTTTGTAAAATATTTCACAAAAAAATAAAACAATTCTGTTCAGTTGCATTGCTTCAATTCTGAATTTTTCTCCCTTATTATAATAAAAAACAATGTTTTTAAAAATAAAATTATAGGATAAAAATTCTGCTATGTGGCGTCACTTTATTTCTGAATTTATCCTACTTATTTCAATATCAAACGCTGTTTTTACGAATAAAATTCACGGATTAGCCATTTCTCGGTGCGGTTATCTCTATTTTGTAAAATATTTCACAAAAAAATAAAACATTTCTGTTCAGTTGCTTTGATTTATTTCTGAATTTATCTCCCTTATTATAATATAAAAAAATGTTTTTAAAAATAAAATTATAGGATAAAAAATTCTGCTATGTGGCGTCACTTTTTTTCTGAATTTATCCTACCTATTTCAATATCAAACGCTTTTTTTACGAATAAAATTCACAAATTAGCCTTTTCTCGTTGCGGTTATCTCTATTTTGTAAAATATTTCCCAAAGAAATAAAACATTTCTGTTCAGTTGCATTGCTTTAATTGGGAATTTATCTCCCTTATTATAATGTAAAACAATGTTTTTAAAAATAAAATTATAGGATAAAAAATTCTGCTATGTGGCGTCACTTTTTTTCTGAATTTATCCTACTTATTTCAATATCAAACGCTTTTTTTACGAATAAAATTCACGGATTCGACTTTTCTCGTTGCGGTTATTTCTATTTTGTAAAATATTTCACAAAAAAATAAAACGTTTCTGTTCAGTTGCATTGCTTGAATTCTGAATTTATCTCCCTTATTATAATATAAAACAATGTTTTTAAAAACAAAATTATACGATAAAAAATTCTGCTATGTGGCGTCACTTTTTTTCTGAATTTATCCATCTTAATTCAATATCAAACGCTTTTTTTACGAATAAAATTCACGGATTCGCCTTTTCTCGTTGCGGTTATCTCTATTTTGTAAAATATTTCACAAAAAAATAAAATATTTCTGTTCAGTTGCATTGCTTTAATTCTGAATTTATCTCCCTTATTATAATATAAAACGAGGTTTTTAAAAATAAAATTATAGGATAAAAATTTCTGCTATGTGGCGTCACTTTATTTCTGAATTTATCCCACTTATTTCAATATCAAACGCTGTTTCTCGAATATAATTCACAAATTAGCCATTTCTCGTTGCGGTTATCTCTATTTTGTAAAATATTTCGCAAAAAAATTAAACATTTCTGTTCAGTTGCATTGCTTTAATTCTGAATTTATCTCCCTTATTATAATGTAAAACAATGTTTTTAAAAATAAAATTATAGGATAAAAAATTCTGCTATGTGGCGTTTCTTTATTGCTTAATTTATCCTACTTATTTCAATATCAAACGCTGTTTTTACGAATAAAATTCACGGATTAGCCATTTTTTGGTGCGGTTATCTCTATTTTGTAAAATATTTCACAAAAAAATAAAACATTTCTGTTCAGTTGCATTGCTTTATTTCTGAATTTATCTCCCTTATTATAATATAAAACAATGTTTTTAAAAATAAAATTATAGGATAAAAATTCTGCTATGTGGCGTAACTTTATTTCTCAATTCATCCTACTTATTTCATTATCAAACGCTTTTTTTACGAATAAAATTCACGGATTCGCCTTTTCTCGTTGCGGTTATCTCTATTTTGTAAAATATTTCACAAAAAAATAAAACATTTCTGTTCAGTTGCAGCGCTTTAATTCTGAATTTATCTCCCTTATTATAATATAAAACAATGTTTTTAAAAATAAAATTATAGGATAAAAATTCTACTATGTGGCGTCACTTTATTTCTGAATTTATCCCACTTATTTCAATATCAAACGCTGTTTCTCGAATAAAATTCAAAAATTAGCCTTTTCTCGTTGCGGTTATCTCTATTTTGTAAAATATTTCCCAAAGAAATAAAACATTTCTGTTCAGTTGTATTGCTTTAATTGGGAATTTATCTCCCTTATTATAATGTAAAACAATGTTTTTAAAAATAAAATTATAGGATAAAAAATTCTGCTATGTGGCGTCACTTTTTTTCTGAATTTATCCTTCTTATTTCAATATCAAACGCTTTTTTTACGAATAAAATTCACGGATTCGCCTTTTCTCGTTGCGGTTATTTCTATTTTGTAAAATATTTCACAAAAAAATAAAACGTTTCTGTTCAGTTGCATTGCTTTAATTCTGAATTTATCTCCCTTATTATAATATAAAACAGTGTTTTTAAAAACAAAATTATACGATAAAAAATTCTGCTATGTGGCGTCACTTTTTTTCTGAATTTATCCATCTTAATTCAATATCAAACGCTTTTTTTACGAATAAAATTCACGGATTCGCCTTTTCTCGTTGCGGTTATCTCTATTTTGTAAAATATTTCACAAAAAAATAAAACATTTCTGTTCAGTTGCATTGCTTTAATTGTGAATTTATCTCCCTTATTATAATATAAAACAATGTTTTTAAAAATAAAATTATAGGATAAAAAATTCTGCTATTTGGCGTCACTTTATTTCTGAATTTATCCTACTTATTTCAATATCAAACGCTTTTTTTACGAATAAAATTCACGGATTCGCCTTTTCTCGTTGCGGTTATCTCTATTTTGTAAAATATTTCACAAAAAAATAAAACATTTCTGTTCAGTTGCATTGCTTTAATTCTGAATTTATCTCCCTTATTATAATATAAAACAATGTTTTTAAAAATAAAATTATAGGATAAAAATTCTACTATGTGGCGTCACTTTATTTCTGAATTTATCCTACTTATTTCAATATCAAACGCTTTTTTTACGAATAAAATTCACGGATTCGCCTTTTCTCGTTGCGGTTATCTCTATTTTGTAAAATATTTCACAAAAAAATAAAACATTTCTGTTCAGTTGCATTGCTTTAATTCTGAATTTATCTCCCTTATTATAATATAAAACAATGTTTTTAAAAACAAAATTATACGATAAAAAATTCTGCTATGTGGCGTCACATTTTTTCTGAATTTATCCATCTTACTTCAATATCAAACGCTTTTTTTACGAAAAAAATTCAGGGATTCGCCTTTTCTCGTTGCGGTTATCTCTATTTTGTAAAATATTTCACAAAAAAATAAAACATTTCTGTTCAGTTGCATTGCTTTAATTCTGAATTTATCTCCCTTATTATATTATAAAACAATGTTTTTAAAAATAAAATTATAGGATAAAAAATTCTGTTGTGGCGTCACTTTATTTCTGAATTTATCCTACTTATTTCAATATAAAACGCTTTTTTTACGAATAAAATTCACGGATTCGCCTTTTCTCGTTGCGGTTATCTCTATTTTGTAAAATATTTCACAAAAAAATAAAACATTTCTGTTCAGTTGCATTGCTTTTATTCTGAATTTATCTTCCTTATTATAATATAAAACAATGTTTTAAAAAATAAAATTATAGGATAAAAATTCTGCTATGTGGCGTCACTTTATTTCTGAATTTATCCTACTTATTTCAATATCAAACGCTTTTTTTACGAATAAAATTCACGGATTCGCCTTTTCTCGTTGCGGTTATCACTATTTTGTAAAATATTTCACAAAAAAATAAAACATTTCTGTTCAGTTGAATTGCTTTAATTCTGAATTTATCTCCCTTATTATAATATAAATCAATGTTTTTAAAAATAAAATTATAGGATAATAAATTCTGCTATGTGGCGTCACTTTTTTTCTGAATTTATCCTACTTATTTCAATATCAAACGCTTTTTTTACGAATAAAATTCACGGATTCGCCTTTTCTCGTTGCGGTTATCACTATTTTGTAAAATATTTCACAAAAAAATAAAACATTTCTGTTCAGTTGCATTGCTTTAATTCTGAATTTATCTCCCTTATTATAATATAAAACAATGTTTTTAAAAATAAAATTATAGGATAAAAATTCTACTATGTGGCGTCACTTTATTTCTGAATTTATCCCACTTATTTCAATATCAAACGCTGTTTCTCGAATAAAATTCACAAATTAGCCTTTTCTCGTTGCGGTTATCTCTATTTTGTAAAATATTTCGCAAAAAAATAAAACATTTCTGTTCAGTTGCATTGCTTTAATTCGGAATTTATCTCCCTTATTATAATGTAAAACAATGTTTTTAAAAATAAAATTATAGGATAAAAAATTCTGCTATGTGGCGTTTCTTTATTGCTGAATTTATCCTACTTATTTCAATATCATACGCTGTTTTTACGAATAAAATTCACAGATTAGCCATTTCTCGGTGCGGTTATCTCTATTTTGTAAAATATTTCACAAAAAAATAAAACATTTCTGTTCAGTTGCATTGCTTTATTTCTGAATTTATCTCCCTTATTATAATATAAAACAATGTTTATAAAAATAAAATTATAGGATAAAAAATTCTGCTATGTGGCGTCACTTTTTTTCTGAATTTATCCTATTTATTTCAATATCAAACGCTTTTTTTACGAATAAAATTCACGGATTCGCCTTTTCTCGTTGCGGTTATTTCTATTTTGTAAAATATTTCACAAAAAAATAAAACATTTCTGTTCAGTTGCATTGCTTTAATTCTGAATTTATCTCCCTTATTATAATATAAAACAATGTTTTTAAAAACAAAATTATACGATAAAAAATTCTGCTATGTGGCGTCACTTTTTTTCTGAATTTATCCGTCTTAATTCAATATCAAACGCTTTTTTTACGAATAAAATTCACGGATTCGCTTTTTCTCGTTGCGGTTATTTCTATTTTGTAAAATATTTCACAAAAAAATAAAACATTTCTGTTCAGTTGCATTGCTTTAATTCTGAATTTATCTCCCTTATTATAATATAAAACAATGTTTTAAAAAATAAAATTATAGGATAAAAAATTCTGCTATGTGGCGTCACTTTATTTCTGAATTTATCCTACTTATTTCAATATCAAACGCTTTTTTTACGAATAAAACCACGGATTCGCCTTTTCTCGTTGCGGTTATCTCTATTTTGTAAAATATTTCACAAAAAAATAAAATATTTCTGTTCAGTTGCATTGCTTTAATTCTGAATTTATCTCCCTTATTATAATATAAAACAATGTTTTTAAAAATAAAATTATAGGATAAAAATTCTGCTATGTGGCGTCACTTTATTTCTGAATTTATCCTACTTATTTCAATATCAAACCCTTTTTTTACGAATAAAATTCACGGATTAGCCTTTTCTCGTTGCGGTTATTTCTATTTTGTAAAATATTTCACAAAAAAATAAAACATTTCTGTTCAGCTGCATTGCTTTAATTCTGAATTTATCTCCCTTATTATAATATAAATCAATGTTTTTAAAAATAAAATTATAGGATAATAAATTCTGCTATGTGGCGTCACTTTTTTTCTGAATTTATCCTACTTTTTTCAATATCAAACGCTTTTTTTACGAATAAAATTCACGGATTCGCCTTTTCTCGTTGCGGTTATCTCTATTTTGTAAAATATTTCACAAAAAAATAAAACATTTCTGTTCAGTTGCATTGCTTTAATTCTGAATCTATCTCCCTTATTATAATATAAAACAATGTTTTTAAAAATAAAATTATAGGATAAAAATTCTACTATGTCGCGTCACTTTATTTCTGAATTTATCCCACTTATTTCAATATCAAACGCTGTTTCTCGAATAAAATTCACAAATTAGCCTTTTCTCGTTGCGGTTATCTCTATTTTGTAAAATACTTCGCAAAAAAATAAAACATTTCTGTTCAGTTGCATTGCTTTATTTCTTAATTTATCCCCCTTATTATAATATAAAACAATGTTTTTAAAAATAAAATTATAGGATAAAAAATTCTGCTATGTGGCGTCACTTTTTTTCTGAATTTATCCTACTTATTTCAATATCAAACGCTTTTTTTACGAATAAAATTCACGGATTCGCCTTTTCTCGTTGCGGTTATTTCTATTTTGTAAAATATTTCACAAAAAAATAAAACATTTCTGTTCAGTTGCATTGCTTTAATTCTGAATTTATCTCCCTTATTATAATATAAATCAATGTTTTTAAAAATAAAATTATAGGATAATAAATTCTGCTATGTGGCGTCACTTTTTTTCTGAATTTATCCTACTTATTTCAATATCAAACGCTTTTTTTACGAATAAAATTCACGGATTCGCCTTTTCTCGTTGCGGTTATCTCTATTTTGTAAAATATTTCACAAAAAAATAAAACATTTCTGTTCAGTTGCATTGCTTTAATTCTGAATTTATCTCCCTTATTATAATATAAAACAATGTTTTAAAAAATAAAATTATAGGATAAAAAATTCTGCTATGTGGCGTCACTTTATTTCTGAATTTATCCTACTTATTTCAATATCAAACGCTTTTTTTACGAATAAAATTCACGGATTCGCCTTTTCTCGTTGCGGTTATCTCTATTTTGTAAAATATTTCACAAAAAAATAAAACATTTCTGTTCAGTTGCATTGCTTTAATTCTGAATATATCTCCCTTATTATAATATAAAACAATGTTTATAAAAATAAAATTATAGGATAAAAATTCGGCTATGCGGCGTCACTTTACTTCTGAATTTATCCTACTTATTTCAATATCAAACGCTTTTTTTAC
The DNA here is from genome assembly GCA_933228895.1 of Platycnemis pennipes. Taxonomy (NCBI): domain Eukaryota; kingdom Metazoa; phylum Arthropoda; class Insecta; order Odonata; family Platycnemididae; genus Platycnemis; species Platycnemis pennipes. The sequence goes on from OW121853.1 coordinate 133,597,744, forward strand.
GAATAAAATTCACGGATTCGCCTTTTCTCGTTGCGGTTATCTCTATTTTGTAAAATATTTCACAAAAAAATAAAACATTTCTGTTCAGTTGCATTGCTTTAATTCTGAATTTATCTCCCTTATTATAAAATAAAACAATGTTTTTAAAAATAAAATTTTAGGATAAAAAATTCTGCTATGTGGCGTCACTTTATTTCTGAATTTATCCTACTTATTTCAATATCAAACGCTTTTTTTACGAATAAAATTCACGGATTAGCCTTTTCTCGTTGCGGTTATTTCTATTTTGTAAAATATTTCACAAAATAATAAAACATTTCTGTTCAGTTGCATTGCTTTAATTCTGAATTTATCTCTCTTATTATAATATAAAACAATGTTTTTAAAAACAAAATTATAGGATTTAAAATTCTGCTATGTGGCGTCACTTTTTTTCTGAATTTATCCTACTTATTTCAATATCAAACGCTTTTTTTTCGAATAAAATTCACGGATTCGCCTTTTCTCGTTGCGGTTATCTCTATTTTGTAAAATATTTCACAAAAAAATAAAACATTTCTGTTCAGTTGCATTACTTTAATTCTGAATTTATCTCCCTTATGTATATATATAGAACAATGTTTTTAAAAATAAAATTATAGGATAAAAAATTCTGCTATGTGGCGTCACTTTATTTCTGAATTTATCCTACTTATTTCAATATCAAACGCTTTTTTTACGAATAAAATTCACGGATTCTCCTTTTCTCGTTGCGGTTATCTCTATTTTGTAAAATATTTCACAAAAACATAAAACAATTCTGTTCAGTTGCATTGCTTCAATTCTGAATTTTTCTCCCTTATTATAATAAAAAACAATGTTTTTAAAAATAAAATTATAGGATAAAAATTCTGCTATGTGGCGTCACTTTATTTCTGAATTTATCCTACTTATTTCAATATCAAACGCTGTTTTTACGAATAAAATTCACGGATTAGCCATTTCTCGGTGCGGTTATCTCTATGTTGTAAAATATTTCACAAAAAAATAAAACATTTCTGTTCAGTTGCATTGCTTTAATTCTGAATTTATCTCCCTTATTATAATATAAAACAATGTTTTTAAAAATAAACTTATAGGATAAAAAATTCTGCTATGTGGCGTTTCTTTATTGCTTAATTTATCCTACTTATTTCAATATCAAACGCTTTTTTTACGAATAAAATTCACGGATTCGTCTTTTCTCGTTGCGGTTATCTCAATTTTGTAAAATATTTCACAAAAAAATAAAACATTTCTGTTCAGTTGCATTGCTTTAATTCTGAATTTATCTCCCTTATTATAATATAAAACGATGTTTTTAAAAATAAAATTATAGGATAAAAAATTCTGCTATGTGGCGTCACTTTATTTCTGAATTTATCCTACTTATTTCAATATCAAACGCTTTTTTTACGAATAACATTCACGGATTCGCCTTTTCTCGTTGCGGTTATCTCTATTTTGTAAAATATTTCACAAAAAAATAAAACATTTCTGTTCAGTTGCATTGCTTTAATTCTGAATTTATCTCCCTTATTATAATGTAAAACAATGTTTTTAAAAATAAAATTATAGGATAAAAATTCTACTATGTGGCGTCACTTTATTTCTGAATTTATCCCACTTATTTCAATATCAAACGCTGTTTCTCGAATAAAATTCACAAATTAGCCTTTTCTCGTTTCGGTTATCTCTATTTTGTAAAATATTTCGCAAAAAAATAAAACATTTCTGTTCAGTTGCATTGCTTTAATTCGGAATTTATCTCCCTTATTATAATGTAAAACAATGTTTTTAAAAATAAATTTATAGGATAAAAAATTCTGCTATGTGGCGTTTCTTTATTGCTGAATTTATCCTACTTATTTCAATATCAAACGCTGTTTTTACGAATAAAATTCACGGATTAGCCATTTCTCGGTGCGGTTATCTCTATTTTGTAAAATATTTCACAAAAAAATAAAACATTTCTGTTCAGTTGCATTGCTTTATTTCTGAATATATCTCCCTTATTATAATATAAAACAATGTTTTTAAAAATAAAATTATAGGATAAAAAATTCTGCTATGTGGAGTCACTTTTCTTCTGAATTTATCCTACTTATTTCAATATCAAACGCTTTTTTTACGAATAAAATTCACGGATTCGTCTTTTCTCGTTGCGGTTATCTCTATTTTGTAAAATATTTCACAAAAAAATAAAACATTTCTGTTCAGTTGCATTGCTTTAATTCTGAATTTATCTCCCTTATTATAATATAAAACGATGTTTTTAAAAATAAAATTATAGGATAAAAAATTCTGCTATGTGGCGTCACTTTATTTCTGAATTTATCCTACTTATTTCAATATCAAACGCTTTTTTTACGAATAACATTCACGGATTCGCCTTTTCTCGTTGCGGTTATCTCTATTTTGTAAAATATTTCACAAAAAAATAAAACATTTCTGTTCAGTTGCATTGCTTTAATTCTTAATTTATCTCCCTTATTATAATATAAAACAATGTTTTTAAAAATAAAATTATGGTATAAAAATTCTGCTATGTGGCGTCACTTTATTTCTGAATTTATCCTACTTATTTCAATATCTAACGCTTTTTTTACGAATAAAATTCACGGATTCGCCTTTTCTCGTTGCGGTTATCTCTATTTTTTAAAATATTTCACAAAAAAATAAAACATTTCTGTTCAGTTGCATTGCTTTAATTCTGAATTTATCTCCCTTATTATAATATAAAACAATGTTTTAAAAAATAAAATTATAGGATAAAAAATTCTGCTATGTGGCGTCACTTTATTTCTCAATTTATCCTACTTATTTCAATATCAAACGCTTTTTTTACGAATAAAATTCACGGATTCGCCTTTTCTCGTTGCGGTTATCTCTATTTTGTAAAATATTTCACAAAAAAATAAAACATTTCTGTTCAGTTGCATTGCTTTAATTCTGAATTTATCTCCCTTATTATAAAATAAAACAATGTTTTTATAAATAAAATTATAGGATAAAAATTCTGCTATTTGGCGTCACTTTATTTCTGAATTTATCCTACTTATTTCAATATCAAACGCTTTTTTTACGAATAAAGTTCACGGATTCGCCTTTTCTCGTTGCGGTTATCTCTATTTTGTAAAATATTTCACAAAAAAATAAAACATTTCTGTTCAGTTGCATTGCTTTAATTCTTAATTTATCTCCCTTATTATAATATAAAACAATGTTTTTAAAAATAAAATTATGGTATAAAAATTCTGCTATGTGGCGTCACTTTATTTCTGAATTTATCCTACTTATTTCAATATCAAACGCTTTTTTTACGAATAAAATTCACGGATTAGCCTTTTCTCGTTGCGGTTATTTCTATTTTGTAAAATATTTCACAAAATAATAAAACATTTCTGTTCAGTTGCATTGCTTTAATTCTGAATGTATCTCTCTTATTATAATATAAAACAATGTTTTTAAAAACAAAATTATAGGATTTAAAATTCTGCTATGTGGCGTCACTTTTTTTCTGAATTTATCCTACTCATTTCAATATCAAACGCTTTTTTTTCGAATAAAATTCACGGATTTGCCTTTTCTCGTTGCGGTTATCTCTATTTTGTAAAATATTTCACAAAAAAATAAAACATTTCTGTTCAGTTGCATTACTTTAATTCTGAATTTATCTCCCTTCTGTATATATATAGAACAATGTTTTTAAAAATAAAATTATAGGATAAAAAATTCTGCTATGTGGCGTCACTTTATTTCTGAATTTATCCTACTTATTTCAATATCAAACGCTTTTTTTACGAATAAAATTCACGGATTCTCCTTTTCTCGTTGCGGTTATCTCTATTTTGTAAAATATTTCACAAAAAAATAAAACAATTCTGTTCAGTTGCATTGCTTCAATTCTGAATTTTTCTCCCTTATTATAATAAAAAACAATGTTTTTAAAAATAAAATTATAGGATAAAAATTCTGCTATGTGGCGTCACTTTATTTCTGAATTTATCCTACTTATTTCAATATCAAACGCTGTTTTTACGAATAAAATTCACGGATTAGCCATTTCTCGGTGCGGTTATCTCTATTTTGTAAAATATTTCACAAAAAAATAAAACATTTCTGTTCAGTTGCTTTGATTTATTTCTGAATTTATCTCCCTTATTATAATATAAAAAAATGTTTTTAAAAATAAAATTATAGGATAAAAAATTCTGCTATGTGGCGTCACTTTTTTTCTGAATTTATCCTACCTATTTCAATATCAAACGCTTTTTTTACGAATAAAATTCACAAATTAGCCTTTTCTCGTTGCGGTTATCTCTATTTTGTAAAATATTTCCCAAAGAAATAAAACATTTCTGTTCAGTTGCATTGCTTTAATTGGGAATTTATCTCCCTTATTATAATGTAAAACAATGTTTTTAAAAATAAAATTATAGGATAAAAAATTCTGCTATGTGGCGTCACTTTTTTTCTGAATTTATCCTACTTATTTCAATATCAAACGCTTTTTTTACGAATAAAATTCACGGATTCGACTTTTCTCGTTGCGGTTATTTCTATTTTGTAAAATATTTCACAAAAAAATAAAACGTTTCTGTTCAGTTGCATTGCTTTAATTCTGAATTTATCTCCCTTATTATAATATAAAACAATGTTTTTAAAAACAAAATTATACGATAAAAAATTCTGCTATGTGGCGTCACTTTTTTTCTGAATTTATCCATCTTAATTCAATATCAAACGCTTTTTTTACGAATAAAATTCACGGATTCGCCTTTTCTCGTTGCGGTTATCTCTATTTTGTAAAATATTTCACAAAAAAATAAAATATTTCTGTTCAGTTGCATTGCTTTAATTCTGAATTTATCTCCCTTATTATAATATAAAACGAGGTTTTTAAAAATAAAATTATAGGATAAAAAATTCTGCTATGTGGCGTCACTTTATTTCTGAATTTATCCCACTTATTTCAATATCAAACGCTGTTTCTCGAATATAATTCACAAATTAGCCATTTCTCGTTGCGGTTCTCTATTTTGTAAAATATTTCGCAAAAAAATTAAACATTTCTGTTCAGTTGCATTGCTTTAATTCTGAATTTATCTCCCTTATTATAATGTAAAACAATGTTTTTAAAAATAAAATTATAGGATAAAAAATTCTGCTATGTGGCGTTTCTTTATTGCTTAATTTATCCTACTTATTTCAATATCAAACGCTGTTTTTACGAATAAAATTCACGGATTAGCCATTTTTTGGTGCGGTTATCTCTATTTTGTAAAATATTTCACAAAAAAATAAAACATTTCTGTTCAGTTGCATTGCTTTATTTCTGAATTTATCTCCCTTATTATAATATAAAACAATGTTTTTAAAAATAAAATTATAGGATAAAAATTCTGCTATGTGGCGTAACTTTATTTCTCAATTCATCCTACTTATTTCATTATCAAACGCTTTTTTTACGAATAAAATTCACGGATTCGCCTTTTCTCGTTGCGGTTATCTCTATTTTGTAAAATATTTCACAAAAAAATAAAACATTTCTGTTCAGTTGCAGCGCTTTAATTCTGAATTTATCTCCCTTATTATAATATAAAACAATGTTTTTAAAAATAAAATTATAGGATAAAAATTCTACTATGTGGCGTCACTTTATTTCTGAATTTATCCCACTTATTTCAATATCAAACGCTGTTTCTCGAATAAAATTCAAAAATTAGCCTTTTCTCGTTGCGGTTATCTCTATTTTGTAAAATATTTCCCAAAGAAATAAAACATTTCTGTTCAGTTGTATTGCTTTAATTGGGAATTTATCTCCCTTATTATAATGTAAAACAATGTTTTTAAAAATAAAATTATAGGATAAAAAATTCTGCTATGTGGCGTCACTTTTTTTCTGAATTTATCCTTCTTATTTCAATATCAAACGCTTTTTTTACGAATAAAATTCACGGATTCGCCTTTTCTCGTTGCGGTTATTTCTATTTTGTAAAATATTTCACAAAAAAATAAAACGTTTCTGTTCAGTTGCATTGCTTTAATTCTGAATTTATCTCCCTTATTATAATATAAAACAGTGTTTTTAAAAACAAAATTATACGATAAAAAATTCTGCTATGTGGCGTCACTTTTTTTCTGAATTTATCCATCTTAATTCAATATCAAACGCTTTTTTTACGAATAAAATTCACGGATTCGCCTTTTCTCGTTGCGGTTATCTCTATTTTGTAAAATATTTCACAAAAAAATAAAACATTTCTGTTCAGTTGCATTGCTTTAATTGTGAATTTATCTCCCTTATTATAATATAAAACAATGTTTTTAAAAATAAAATTATAGGATAAAAATTCGGCTATGCGGCGTCACTTTACTTCTGAATTTATCCTACTTATTTCAATATCAAACGCTTTTTTTACGAATAAAATTCACGGATTCGCCTTTTCTCGTTGCGGTTATCTCTATTTTGTAAAATATTTCACAAAAAAATAAAACATTTCTGTTCAGTTGCATTGCTTTAATTCTGAATTTATCTCCCTTATTATAAAATAAAACAATGTTTTTAAAAATAAAATTTTAGGATAAAAAATTCTGCTATGTGGCGTCACTTTATTTCTGAATTTATCCTACTTATTTCAATATCAAACGCTTTTTTTACGAATAAAATTCACGGATTAGCCTTTTCTCGTTGCGGTTATTTCTATTTTGTAAAATATTTCACAAAATAATAAAACATTTCTGTTCAGTTGCATTGCTTTAATTCTGAATTTATCTCTCTTATTATAATATAAAACAATGTTTTTAAAAACAAAATTATAGGATTTAAAATTCTGCTATGTGGCGTCACTTTTTTTCTGAATTTATCCTACTTATTTCAATATCAAACGCTTTTTTTTCGAATAAAATTCACGGATTCGCCTTTTCTCGTTGCGGTTATCTCTATTTTGTAAAATATTTCACAAAAAAATAAAACATTTCTGTTCAGTTGCATTACTTTAATTCTGAATTTATCTCCCTTATGTATATATATAGAACAATGTTTTTAAAAATAAAATTATAGGATAAAAAATTCTGCTATGTGGCGTCACTTTATTTCTGAATTTATCCTACTTATTTCAATATCAAACGCTTTTTTTACGAATAAAATTCACGGATTCTCCTTTTCTCGTTGCGGTTATCTCTATTTTGTAAAATATTTCACAAAAAAATAAAACAATTCTGTTCAGTTGCATTGCTTCAATTCTGAATTTTTCTCCCTTATTATAATAAAAAACAATGTTTTTAAAAATAAAATTATAGGATAAAAATTCTGCTATGTGGCGTCACTTTATTTCTGAATTTATCCTACTTATTTCAATATCAAACGCTGTTTTTACGAATAAAATTCACGGATTAGCCATTTCTCGGTGCGGTTATCTCTATGTTGTAAAATATTTCACAAAAAAATAAAACATTTCTGTTCAGTTGCATTGCTTTAATTCTGAATTTATCTCCCTTATTATAATATAAAACAATGTTTTTAAAAATAAACTTATAGGATAAAAAATTCTGCTATGTGGCGTTTCTTTATTGCTAAATTTATCCTACTTATTTCAATATCAAACGCTTTTTTTACGAATAAAATTCACGGATTCGTCTTTTCTCGTTGCGGTTATCTCAATTTTGTAAAATATTTCACAAAAAAATAAAACATTTCTGTTCAGTTGCATTGCTTTAATTCTGAATTTATCTCCCTTATTATAATATAAAACGATGTTTTTAAAAATAAAATTATAGGATAAAAAATTCTGCTATGTGGCGTCACTTTATTTCTGAATTTATCCTACTTATTTCAATATCAAACGCTTTTTTTACGAATAACATTCACGGATTCGCCTTTTCTCGTTGCGGTTATCTCTATTTTGTAAAATATTTCACAAAAAAATAAAACATTTCTGTTCAGTTGCATTGCTTTAATTCTGAATTTATCTCCCTTATTATAATGTAAAACAATGTTTTTAAAAATAAAATTATAGGATAAAAATTCTACTATGTGGCGTCACTTTATTTCTGAATTTATCCCACTTATTTCAATATCAAACGCTGTTTCTCGAATAAAATTCACAAATTAGCCTTTTCTCGTTTCGGTTATCTCTATTTTGTAAAATATTTCGCAAAAAAATAAAACATTTCTGTTCAGTTGCATTGCTTTAATTCGGAATTTATCTCCCTTATTATAATGTAAAACAATGTTTTTAAAAATAAATTTATAGGATAAAAAATTCTGCTATGTGGCGTTTCTTTATTGCTGAATTTATCCTACTTATTTCAATATCAAACGCTGTTTTTACGAATAAAATTCACGGATTAGCCATTTCTCGGTGCGGTTATCTCTATTTTGTAAAATATTTCACAAAAAAATAAAACATTTCTGTTCAGTTGCATTGCTTTATTTCTGAATATATCTCCCTTATTATAATATAAAACAATGTTTTTAAAAATAAAATTATAGGATAAAAAATTCTGCTATGGGGAGTCACTTTTCTTCTGAATTTATCCTACTTATTTCAATATCAAACGCTTTTTTTACGAATAAAATTCACGGATTCGTCTTTTCTCGTTGCGGTTATCTCTATTTTGTAAAATATTTCACAAAAAAATAAAACATTTCTGTTCAGTTGCATTGCTTTAATTCTGAATTTATCTCCCTTATTATAATATAAAACGATGTTTTTAAAAATAAAATTATAGGATAAAAAATTCTGCTATGTGGCGTCACTTTATTTCTGAATTTATCCTACTTATTTCAATATCAAACGCTTTTTTTACGAATAACATTCACGGATTCGCCTTTTCTCGTTGCGGTTATCTCTATTTTGTAAAATATTTCACAAAAAAATAAAACATTTCTGTTCAGTTGCATTGCTTTAATTCTTAATTTATCTCCCTTATTATAATATAAAACAATGTTTTTAAAAATAAAATTATGGTATAAAAATTCTGCTATGTGGCGTCACTTTATTTCTGAATTTATCCTACTTATTTCAATATCTAACGCTTTTTTTACGAATAAAATTCACGGATTCGCCTTTTCTCGTTGCGGTTATCTCTATTTTTTAAAATATTTCACAAAAAAATAAAACATTTCTGTTCAGTTGCATTGCTTTAATTCTGAATTTATCTCCCTTATTATAATATAAAACAATGTTTTAAAAAATAAAATTATAGGATAAAAAATTCTGCTATGTGGCGTCACTTTATTTCTGAATTTATCCTACTTATTTCAATATCAAACGCTTTTTTTACGAATAAAATTCACGGATTCGCCTTTTCTCGTTGCGGTTATCTCTATTTTGTAAAATATTTCACAAAAAAATAAAACATTTCTGTTCAGTTGCATTGCTTTAATTCTGAATTTATCTCCCTTATTATAAAATAAAACAATGTTTTTATAAATAAAATTATAGGATAAAAATTCTGCTATTTGGCGTCACTTTATTTCTGAATTTATCCTACTTATTTCAATATCAAACGCTTTTTTTACGAATAAAGTTCACGGATTCGCCTTTTCTCGTTGCGGTTATCTCTATTTTGTAAAATATTTCACAAAAAAATAAAACATTTCTGTTCAGTTGCATTGCTTTAATTCTTAATTTATCTCCCTTATTATAATATAAAACAATGTTTTTAAAAATAAAATTATGGTATAAAAATTCTGCTATGTGGCGTCACTTTATTTCTGAATTTATCCTACTTATTTCAATATCAAACGCTTTTTTTACGAATAAAATTCACGGATTAGCCTTTTCTCGTTGCGGTTATTTCTATTTTGTAAAATATTTCACAAAATAATAAAACATTTCTGTTCAGTTGCATTGCTTTAATTCTGAATGTATCTCTCTTATTATAATATAAAACAATGTTTTTAAAAACAAAATTATAGGATTTAAAATTCTGCTATGTGGCGTCACTTTTTTTCTGAATTTATCCTACTCATTTCAATATCAAACGCTTTTTTTTCGAATAAAATTCACGGATTTGCCTTTTCTCGTTGCGGTTATCTCTATTTTGTAAAATATTTCACAAAAAAATAAAACATTTCTGTTCAGTTGCATTACTTTAATTCTGAATTTATCTCCCTTCTGTATATATATAGAACAATGTTTTTAAAAATAAAATTATAGGATAAAAAATTCTGCTATGTGGCGTCACTTTATTTCTGAATTTATCCTACTTATTTCAATATCAAACGCTTTTTTTACGAATAAAATTCACGGATTCTCCTTTTCTCGTTGCGGTTATCTCTATTTTGTAAAATATTTCACAAAAAAATAAAACAATTCTGTTCAGTTGCATTGCTTCAATTCTGAATTTTTCTCCCTTATTATAATAAAAAACAATGTTTTTAAAAATAAAATTATAGGATAAAAATTCTGCTATGTGGCGTCACTTTATTTCTGAATTTATCCTACTTATTTCAATATCAAACGCTGTTTTTACGAATAAAATTCACGGATTAGCCATTTCTCGGTGCGGTTATCTCTATTTTGTAAAATATTTCACAAAAAAATAAAACATTTCTGTTCAGTTGCTTTGATTTATTTCTGAATTTATCTCCCTTATTATAATATAAAAAAATGTTTTTAAAAATAAAATTATAGGATAAAAAATTCTGCTATGTGGCGTCACTTTTTTTCTGAATTTATCCTACCTATTTCAATATCAAACGCTTTTTTTACGAATAAAATTCACAAATTAGCCTTTTCTCGTTGCGGTTATCTCTATTTTGTAAAATATTTCCCAAAGAAATAAAACATTTCTGTTCAGTTGCATTGCTTTAATTGGGAATTTATCTCCCTTATTATAATGTAAAACAATGTTTTTAAAAATAAAATTATAGGATAAAAAATTCTGCTATGTGGCGTCACTTTTTTTCTGAATTTATCCTACTTATTTCAATATCAAACGCTTTTTTTACGAATAAAATTCACGGATTCGACTTTTCTCGTTGCGGTTATTTCTATTTTGTAAAATATTTCACAAAAAAATAAAACGTTTCTGTTCAGTTGCATTGCTTTAATTCTGAATTTATCTCCCTTATTATAATATAAAACAATGTTTTTAAAAACAAAATTATACGATAAAAAATTCTGCTATGTGGCGTCACTTTTTTTCTGAATTTATCCATCTTAATTCAATATCAAACGCTTTTTTTACGAATAAAATTCACGGATTCGCCTTTTCTCGTTGCGGTTATCTCTATTTTGTAAAATATTTCACAAAAAAATAAAATATTTCTGTTCAGTTGCATTGCTTTAATTCTGAATTTATCTCCCTTATTATAATATAAAACGAGGTTTTTAAAAATAAAATTATAGGATAAAAAATTCTGCTATGTGGCGTCACTTTATTTCTGAATTTATCCCACTTATTTCAATATCAAACGCTGTTTCTCGAATATAATTCACAAATTAGCCATTTCTCGTTGCGGTTATCTCTATTTTGTAAAATATTTCGCAAAAAAATTAAACATTTCTGTTCAGTTGCATTGCTTTAATTCTGAATTTATCTCCCTTATTATAATGTAAAACAATGTTTTTAAAAATAAAATTATAGGATAAAAAATTCTGCTATGTGGCGTTTCTTTATTGCTTAATTTATCCTACTTATTTCAATATCAAACGCTGTTTTTACGAATAAAATTCACGGATTAGCCATTTTTTGGTGCGGTTATCTCTATTTTGTAAAATATTTCACAAAAAAATAAAACATTTCTGTTCAGTTGCATTGCTTTATTTCTGAATTTATCTCCCTTATTATAATATAAAACAATGTTTTTAAAAATAAAATTATAGGATAAAAATTCTGCTATGTGGCGTAACTTTATTTCTCAATTCATCCTACTTATTTCATTATCAAACGCTTTTTTTACGAATAAAATTCACGGATTCGCCTTTTCTCGTTGCGGTTATCTCTATTTTGTAAAATATTTCACAAAAAAATAAAACATTTCTGTTCAGTTGCAGCGCTTTAATTCTGAATTTATCTCCCTTATTATAATATAAAACAATGTTTTTAAAAATAAAATTATAGGATAAAAATTCTACTATGTGGCGTCACTTTATTTCTGAATTTATCCCACTTATTTCAATATCAAACGCTGTTTCTCGAATAAAATTCAAAAATTAGCCTTTTCTCGTTGCGGTTATCTCTATTTTGTAAAATATTTCCCAAAGAAATAAAACATTTCTGTTCAGTTGTATTGCTTTAATTGGGAATTTATCTCCCTTATTATAATGTAAAACAATGTTTTTAAAAATAAAATTATAGGATAAAAAATTCTGCTATGTGGCGTCACTTTTTTTCTGAATTTATCCTTCTTATTTCAATATCAAACGCTTTTTTTACGAATAAAATTCACGGATTCGCCTTTTCTCGTTGCGGTTATTTCTATTTTGTAAAATATTTCACAAAAAAATAAAACGTTTCTGTTCAGTTGCATTGCTTTAATTCTGAATTTATCTCCCTTATTATAATATAAAACAGTGTTTTTAAAAACAAAATTATACGATAAAAAATTCTGCTATGTGGCGTCACTTTTTTTCTGAATTTATCCATCTTAATTCAATATCAAACGCTTTTTTTACGAATAAAATTCACGGATTCGCCTTTTCTCGTTGCGGTTATCTCTATTTTGTAAAATATTTCACAAAAAAATAAAACATTTCTGTTCAGTTGCATTGCTTTAATTGTGAATTTATCTCCCTTATTATAATATAAAACAATGTTTTTAAAAATAAAATTATAGGATAAAAAATTCTGCTATTTGGCGTCACTTTATTTCTGAATTTATCCTACTTATTTCAATATCAAACGCTTTTTTTACGAATAAAATTCACGGATTCGCCTTTTCTCGTTGCGGTTATCTCTATTTTGTAAAATATTTCACAAAAAAATAAAACATTTCTGTTCAGTTGCATTGCTTTAATTCTGAATTTATCTCCCTTATTATAATATAAAACAATGTTTTTAAAAATAAAATTATAGGATAAAAATTCTACTATGTGGCGTCACTTTATTTCTGAATTTATCCTACTTATTTCAATATCAAACGCTTTTTTTACGAATAAAATTCACGGATTCGCCTTTTCTCGTTGCGGTTATCTCTATTTTGTAAAATATTTCACAAAAAAATAAAACATTTCTGTTCAGTTGCATTGCTTTAATTCTGAATTTATCTCCCTTATTATAATATAAAACAATGTTTTTAAAAACAAAATTATACGATAAAAAATTCTGCTATGTGGCGTCACATTTTTTCTGAATTTATCCATCTTACTTCAATATCAAACGCTTTTTTTACGAAAAAAATTCAGGGATTCGCCTTTTCTCGTTGCGGTTATCTCTATTTTGTAAAATATTTCACAAAAAAATAAAACATTTCTGTTCAGTTGCATTGCTTTAATTCTTAATTTATCTCCCTTATTATAATATAAAACAATGTTTTTAAAAATAAAATTATGGTATAAAAATTCTGCTATGTGGCGTCACTTTATTTCTGAATTTATCCTACTTATTTCAATATCAAACGCTTTTTTTACGAATAAAATTCACGGATTAGCCTTTTCTCGTTGCGGTTATTTCTATTTTGTAAAATATTTCACAAAATAATAAAACATTTCTGTTCAGTTGCATTGCTTTAATTCTGAATTTATCTCTCTTATTATAATATAAAACAATGTTTTTAAAAACAAAATTATAGGATTTAAAATTCTGCTATGTGGCGTCACTTTTTTTCTGAATTTATCCTACTTATTTCAATATCAAACGCTTTTTTTTCGAATAAAATTCACGGATTTGCCTTTTCTCGTTGCGGTTATCTCTATTTTGTAAAATATTTCACAAAAAAATAAAACATTTCTGTTCAGTTGCATTACTTTAATTCTGAATTTATCTCCCTTCTGTATATATATAGAACAATGTTTTTAAAAATAAAATTATAGGATAAAAAATTCTGCTATGTGGCGTCACTTTATTTCTGAATTTATCCTACTTATTTCAATATCAAACGCTTTTTTTACGAATAAAATTCACGGATTCTCCTTTTCTCGTTGCGGTTATCTCTATTTTGTAAAATATTTCACAAAAAAATAAAACAATTCTGTTCAGTTGCATTGCTTCAATTCTGAATTTTTCTCCCTTATTATAATAAAAAACAATGTTTTTAAAAATAAAATTATAGGATAAAAATTCTGCTATGTGGCGTCACTTTATTTCTGAATTTATCCTACTTATTTCAATATCAAACGCTGTTTTTACGAATAAAATTCACGGATTAGCCATTTCTCGGTGCGGTTATCTCTATTTTGTAAAATATTTCACAAAAAAATAAAACATTTCTGTTCAGTTGCTTTGATTTATTTCTGAATTTATCTCCCTTATTATAATATAAAAAAATGTTTTTAAAAATAAAATTATAGGATAAAAAATTCTGCTATGTGGCGTCACTTTTTTTCTGAATTTATCCTACCTATTTCAATATCAAACGCTTTTTTTACGAATAAAATTCACAAATTAGCCTTTTCTCGTTGCGGTTATCTCTATTTTGTAAAATATTTCCCAAAGAAATAAAACATTTCTGTTCAGTTGCATTGCTTTAATTGGGAATTTATCTCCCTTATTATAATGTAAAACAATGTTTTTAAAAATAAAATTATAGGATAAAAAATTCTGCTATGTGGCGTCACTTTTTTTCTGAATTTATCCTACTTATTTCAATATCAAACGCTTTTTTTACGAATAAAATTCACGGATTCGACTTTTCTCGTTGCGGTTATTTCTATTTTGTAAAATATTTCACAAAAAAATAAAACGTTTCTGTTCAGTTGCATTGCTTGAATTCTGAATTTATCTCCCTTATTATAATATAAAACAATGTTTTTAAAAACAAAATTATACGATAAAAAATTCTGCTATGTGGGGTCACTTTTTTTCTGAATTTATCCATCTTAATTCAATATCAAACGCTTTTTTTACGAATAAAATTCACGGATTCGCCTTTTCTCGTTGCGGTTATCTCTATTTTGTAAAATATTTCACAAAAAAATAAAATATTTCTGTTCAGTTGCATTGCTTTAATTCTGAATTTATCTCCCTTATTATAATATAAAACGAGGTTTTTAAAAATAAAATTATAGGATAAAAAATTCTGCTATGTGGCGTCACTTTATTTCTGAATTTATCCCACTTATTTCAATATCAAACGCTGTTTCTCGAATATAATTCACAAATTAGCCATTTCTCGTTGCGGTTATCTCTATTTTGTAAAATATTTCGCAAAAAAATTAAACATTTCTGTTCAGTTGCATTGCTTTAATTCTGAATTTATCTCCCTTATTATAATGTAAAACAATGTTTTTAAAAATAAAATTATAGGATAAAAAATTCTGCTATGTGGCGTTTCTTTATTGCTTAATTTATCCTACTTATTTCAATATCAAACGCTGTTTTTACGAATAAAATTCACGGATTAGCCATTTTTTGGTGCGGTTATCTCTATTTTGTAAAATATTTCACAAAAAAATAAAACATTTCTGTTCAGTTGCATTGCTTTATTTCTGAATTTATCTCCCTTATTATAATATAAAACAATGTTTTTAAAAATAAAATTATAGGATAAAAATTCTGCTATGTGGCGTAACTTTATTTCTCAATTCATCCTACTTATTTCATTATCAAACGCTTTTTTTACGAATAAAATTCACGGATTCGCCTTTTCTCGTTGCGGTTATCTCTATTTTGTAAAATATTTCACAAAAAAATAAAACATTTCTGTTCAGTTGCAGCGCTTTAATTCTGAATTTATCTCCCTTATTATAATATAAAACAATGTTTTTAAAAATAAAATTATAGGATAAAAATTCTACTATGTGGCGTCACTTTATTTCTGAATTTATCCCACTTATTTCAATATCAAACGCTGTTTCTCGAATAAAATTCAAAAATTAGCCTTTTCTCGTTGCGGTTATCTCTATTTTGTAAAATATTTCCCAAAGAAATAAAACATTTCTGTTCAGTTGTATTGCTTTAATTGGGAATTTATCTCCCTTATTATAATGTAAAACAATGTTTTTAAAAATAAAATTATAGGATAAAAAATTCTGCTATGTGGCGTCACTTTTTTTCTGAATTTATCCTTCTTATTTCAATATCAAACGCTTTTTTTACGAATAAAATTCACGGATTCGCCTTTTCTCGTTGCGGTTATTTCTATTTTGTAAAATATTTCACAAAAAAATAAAACGTTTCTGTTCAGTTGCATTGCTTTAATTCTGAATTTATCTCCCTTATTATAATATAAAACAGTGTTTTTAAAAACAAAATTATACGATAAAAAATTCTGCTATGTGGCGTCACTTTTTTTCTGAATTTATCCATCTTAATTCAATATCAAACGCTTTTTTTACGAATAAAATTCACGGATTCGCCTTTTCTCGTTGCGGTTATCTCTATTTTGTAAAATATTTCACAAAAAAATAAAACATTTCTGTTCAGTTGCATTGCTTTAATTGTGAATTTATCTCCCTTATTATAATATAAAACAATGTTTTTAAAAATAAAATTATAGGATAAAAAATTCTGCTATTTGGCGTCACTTTATTTCTGAATTTATCCTACTTATTTCAATATCAAACGCTTTTTTTACGAATAAAATTCACGGATTCGCCTTTTCTCGTTGCGGTTATCTCTATTTTGTAAAATATTTCACAAAAAAATAAAACATTTCTGTTCAGTTGCATTGCTTTAATTCTGAATTTATCTCCCTTATTATAATATAAAACAATGTTTTTAAAAATAAAATTATAGGATAAAAATTCTACTATGTGGCGTCACTTTATTTCTGAATTTATCCTACTTATTTCAATATCAAACGCTTTTTTTACGAATAAAATTCACGGATTCGCCTTTTCTCGTTGCGGTTATCTCTATTTTGTAAAATATTTCACAAAAAAATAAAACATTTCTGTTCAGTTGCATTGCTTTAATTCTGAATTTATCTCCCTTATTATAATATAAAACAATGTTTTTAAAAACAAAATTATACGATAAAAAATTCTGCTATGTGGCGTCACATTTTTTCTGAATTTATCCATCTTACTTCAATATCAAACGCTTTTTTTACGAAAAAAATTCAGGGATTCGCCTTTTCTCGTTGCGGTTATCTCTATTTTGTAAAATATTTCACAAAAAAATAAAACATTTCTGTTCAGTTGCATTGCTTTAATTCTGAATTTATCTCCCTTATTATATTATAAAACAATGTTTTTAAAAATAAAATTATAGGATAAAAAATTCTGTTGTGGCGTCACTTTATTTCTGAATTTATCCTACTTATTTCAATATAAAACGCTTTTTTTACGAATAAAATTCACGGATTCGCCTTTTCTCGTTGCGGTTATCTCTATTTTGTAAAATATTTCACAAAAAAATAAAACATTTCTGTTCAGTTGCATTGCTTTTATTCTGAATTTATCTTCCTTATTATAATATAAAACAATGTTTTAAAAAATAAAATTATAGGATAAAAATTCTGCTATGTGGCGTCACTTTTTTTCTGAATTTATCCTACTCATTTCAATATCAAACGCTTTTTTTTCGAATAAAATTCACGGATTTGCCTTTTCTCGTTGCGGTTATCTCTATTTTGTAAAATATTTCACAAAAAAATAAAACATTTCTGTTCAGTTGCATTACTTTAATTCTGAATTTATCTCCCTTCTGTATATATATAGAACAATGTTTTTAAAAATAAAATTATAGGATAAAAAATTCTGCTATGTGGCGTCACTTTTTTTCTGAATTTATCCTACTTATTTCAATATCAAGCGCTTTTTTTACGAATAAAATTCACGGATTCGCCTTTTCTCGTTGCGGTTATTTCTATTTTGTAAAATATTTCACAAAAAAATAAAACATTTCTGTTCAGTTGCATTGCTTTAATTCTGAATATATCTCCCTTATTATAATATAAAACAATGTTTTTAAAAACAAAATTATACGATAAAAAATTCTGCTATGTGGCGTCACATTTTTTCTGAATTTATCCATCTTACTTCAATATCAAACGCTGTTTCTCGAATAAAATTCACAAATTAGCCTTTTCTCGTTTCGGTTATCTCTATTTTGTAAAATATTTCGCAAAAAAATAAAACATTTCTGTTCAGTTGCATTGCTTTAATTCTGAATTTATCTCCCTTATTATAATGTAAAACAATGTTTTTAAAAATAAATTTATAGGATAAAAAATTCTGCTATGTGGCGTTTCTTTATTGCTGAATTTATCCTACTTATTTCAATATCAAACGCTGTTTTTACGAATAAAATTCACGGATTAGCCATTTCTCGGTGCGGTTATCTCTATTTTGTAAAATATTTCACAAAAAAATAAAACATTTCTGTTCAGTTGCATTGCTTTATTTCTGAATATATCTCCCTTATTATAATATAAAACAATGTTTTTAAAAATAAAATTATAGGATAAAAAATTCTGCTATGTGGAGTCACTTTTCTTCTGAATTTATCCTACTTATTTCAATATCAAACGCTTTTTTTACGAATAAAATTCACGGATTCGTCTTTTCTCGTTGCGGTTATCTCTATTTTGTAAAATATTTCACAAAAAAATAAAACATTTCTGTTCAGTTGCATTGCTTTAATTCTGAATTTATCTCCCTTATTATAATATAAAACGATGTTTTTAAAAATAAAATTATAGGATAAAAAATTCTGCTATGTGGCGTCACTTTATTTCTGAATTTATCCTACTTATTTCAATATCAAACGCTTTTTTTACGAATAACATTCACGGATTCGCCTTTTCTCGTTGCGGTTATCTCTATTTTGTAAAATATTTCACAAAAAAATAAAACATTTCTGTTCAGTTGCATTGCTTTAATTCTTAATTTATCTCCCTTATTATAATATAAAACAATGTTTTTAAAAATAAAATTATGGTATAAAAATTCTGCTATGTGGCGTCACTTTATTTCTGAATTTATCCTACTTATTTCAATATCTAACGCTTTTTTTACGAATAAAATTCACGGATTCGCCTTTTCTCGTTGCGGTTATCTCTATTTTTTAAAATATTTCACAAAAAAATAAAACATTTCTGTTCAGTTGCATTGCTTTAATTCTGAATTTATCTCCCTTATTATAATATAAAACAATGTTTTAAAAAATAAAATTATAGGATAAAAAATTCTGCTATGTGGCGTCACTTTATTTCTGAATTTATCCTACTTATTTCAATATCAAACGCTTTTTTTACGAATAAAATTCACGGATTCGCCTTTTCTCGTTGCGGTTATCTCTATTTTGTAAAATATTTCACAAAAAAATAAAACATTTCTGTTCAGTTGCATTGCTTTAATTCTGAATTTATCTCCCTTATTATAAAATAAAACAATGTTTTTATAAATAAAATTATAGGATAAAAATTCTGCTATTTGGCGTCACTTTATTTCTGAATTTATCCTACTTATTTCAATATCAAACGCTTTTTTTACGAATAAAGTTCACGGATTCGCCTTTTCTCGTTGCGGTTATCTCTATTTTGTAAAATATTTCACAAAAAAATAAAACATTTCTGTTCAGTTGCATTGCTTTAATTCTTAATTTATCTCCCTTATTATAATATAAAACAATGTTTTTAAAAATAAAATTATGGTATAAAAATTCTGCTATGTGGCGTCACTTTATTTCTGAATTTATCCTACTTATTTCAATATCAAACGCTTTTTTTACGAATAAAATTCACGGATTAGCCTTTTCTCGTTGCGGTTATTTCTATTTTGTAAAATATTTCACAAAATAATAAAACATTTCTGTTCAGTTGCATTGCTTTAATTCTGAATGTATCTCTCTTATTATAATATAAAACAATGTTTTTAAAAACAAAATTATAGGATTTAAAATTCTGCTATGTGGCGTCACTTTTTTTCTGAATTTATCCTACTCATTTCAATATCAAACGCTTTTTTTTCGAATAAAATTCACGGATTTGCCTTTTCTCGTTGCGGTTATCTCTATTTTGTAAAATATTTCACAAAAAAATAAAACATTTCTGTTCAGTTGCATTACTTTAATTCTGAATTTATCTCCCTTCTGTATATATATAGAACAATGTTTTTAAAAATAAAATTATAGGATAAAAAATTCTGCTATGTGGCGTCACTTTATTTCTGAATTTATCCTACTTATTTCAATATCAAACGCTTTTTTTACGAATAAAATTCACGGATTCTCCTTTTCTCGTTGCGGTTATCTCTATTTTGTAAAATATTTCACAAAAAAATAAAACAATTCTGTTCAGTTGCATTGCTTCAATTCTGAATTTTTCTCCCTTATTATAATAAAAAACAATGTTTTTAAAAATAAAATTATAGGATAAAAATTCTGCTATGTGGCGTCACTTTATTTCTGAATTTATCCTACTTATTTCAATATCAAACGCTGTTTTTACGAATAAAATTCACGGATTAGCCATTTCTCGGTGCGGTTATCTCTATTTTGTAAAATATTTCACAAAAAAATAAAACATTTCTGTTCAGTTGCTTTGATTTATTTCTGAATTTATCTCCCTTATTATAATATAAAAAAATGTTTTTAAAAATAAAATTATAGGATAAAAAATTCTGCTATGTGGCGTCACTTTTTTTCTGAATTTATCCTACCTATTTCAATATCAAACGCTTTTTTTACGAATAAAATTCACAAATTAGCCTTTTCTCGTTGCGGTTATCTCTATTTTGTAAAATATTTCCCAAAGAAATAAAACATTTCTGTTCAGTTGCATTGCTTTAATTGGGAATTTATCTCCCTTATTATAATGTAAAACAATGTTTTTAAAAATAAAATTATAGGATAAAAAATTCTGCTATGTGGCGTCACTTTTTTTCTGAATTTATCCTACTTATTTCAATATCAAACGCTTTTTTTACGAATAAAATTCACGGATTCGACTTTTCTCGTTGCGGTTATTTCTATTTTGTAAAATATTTCACAAAAAAATAAAACGTTTCTGTTCAGTTGCATTGCTTTAATTCTGAATTTATCTCCCTTATTATAATATAAAACAATGTTTTTAAAAACAAAATTATACGATAAAAAATTCTGCTATGTGGCGTCACTTTTTTTCTGAATTTATCCATCTTAATTCAATATCAAACGCTTTTTTTACGAATAAAATTCACGGATTCGCCTTTTCTCGTTGCGGTTATCTCTATTTTGTAAAATATTTCACAAAAAAATAAAATATTTCTGTTCAGTTGCATTGCTTTAATTCTGAATTTATCTCCCTTATTATAATATAAAACGAGGTTTTTAAAAATAAAATTATAGGATAAAAAATTCTGCTATGTGGCGTCACTTTATTTCTGAATTTATCCCACTTATTTCAATATCAAACGCTGTTTCTCGAATATAATTCACAAATTAGCCATTTCTCGTTGCGGTTATCTCTATTTTGTAAAATATTTCGCAAAAAAATTAAACATTTCTGTTCAGTTGCATTGCTTTAATTCTGAATTTATCTCCCTTATTATAATGTAAAACAATGTTTTTAAAAATAAAATTATAGGATAAAAAATTCTGCTATGTGGCGTTTCTTTATTGCTTAATTTATCCTACTTATTTCAATATCAAACGCTGTTTTTACGAATAAAATTCACGGATTAGCCATTTTTTGGTGCGGTTATCTCTATTTTGTAAAATATTTCACAAAAAAATAAAACATTTCTGTTCAGTTGCATTGCTTTATTTCTGAATTTATCTCCCTTATTATAATATAAAACAATGTTTTTAAAAATAAAATTATAGGATAAAAATTCTGCTATGTGGCGTAACTTTATTTCTCAATTCATCCTACTTATTTCATTATCAAACGCTTTTTTTACGAATAAAATTCACGGATTCGCCTTTTCTCGTTGCGGTTATCTCTATTTTGTAAAATATTTCACAAAAAAATAAAACATTTCTGTTCAGTTGCAGCGCTTTAATTCTGAATTTATCTCCCTTATTATAATATAAAACAATGTTTTTAAAAATAAAATTATAGGATAAAAATTCTACTATGTGGCGTCACTTTATTTCTGAATTTATCCCACTTATTTCAATATCAAACGCTGTTTCTCGAATAAAATTCAAAAATTAGCCTTTTCTCGTTGCGGTTATCTCTATTTTGTAAAATATTTCCCAAAGAAATAAAACATTTCTGTTCAGTTGTATTGCTTTAATTGGGAATTTATCTCCCTTATTATAATGTAAAACAATGTTTTTAAAAATAAAATTATAGGATAAAAAATTCTGCTATGTGGCGTCACTTTTTTTCTGAATTTATCCTTCTTATTTCAATATCAAACGCTTTTTTTACGAATAAAATTCACGGATTCGCCTTTTCTCGTTGCGGTTATTTCTATTTTGTAAAATATTTCACAAAAAAATAAAACGTTTCTGTTCAGTTGCATTGCTTTAATTCTGAATTTATCTCCCTTATTATAATATAAAACAGTGTTTTTAAAAACAAAATTATACGATAAAAAATTCTGCTATGTGGCGTCACTTTTTTTCTGAATTTATCCATCTTAATTCAATATCAAACGCTTTTTTTACGAATAAAATTCACGGATTCGCCTTTTCTCGTTGCGGTTATCTCTATTTTGTAAAATATTTCACAAAAAAATAAAACATTTCTGTTCAGTTGCATTGCTTTAATTGTGAATTTATCTCCCTTATTATAATATAAAACAATGTTTTTAAAAATAAAATTATAGGATAAAAATTCGGCTATGCGGCGTCACTTTACTTCTGAATTTATCCTACTTATTTCAATATCAAACGCTTTTTTTACGAATAAAATTCACGGATTCGCCTTTTCTCGTTGCGGTTATCTCTATTTTGTAAAATATTTCACAAAAAAATAAAACATTTCTGTTCAGTTGCATTGCTTTAATTCTGAATTTATCTCCCTTATTATAAAATAAAACAATGTTTTTAAAAATAAAATTTTAGGATAAAAAATTCTGCTATGTGGCGTCACTTTATTTCTGAATTTATCCTACTTATTTCAATATCAAACGCTTTTTTTACGAATAAAATTCACGGATTAGCCTTTTCTCGTTGCGGTTATTTCTATTTTGTAAAATATTTCACAAAATAATAAAACATTTCTGTTCAGTTGCATTGCTTTAATTCTGAATTTATCTCTCTTATTATAATATAAAACAATGTTTTTAAAAACAAAATTATAGGATTTAAAATTCTGCTATGTGGCGTCACTTTTTTTCTGAATTTATCCTACTTATTTCAATATCAAACGCTTTTTTTTCGAATAAAATTCACGGATTCGCCTTTTCTCGTTGCGGTTATCTCTATTTTGTAAAATATTTCACAAAAAAATAAAACATTTCTGTTCAGTTGCATTACTTTAATTCTGAATTTATCTCCCTTATGTATATATATAGAACAATGTTTTTAAAAATAAAATTATAGGATAAAAAATTCTGCTATGTGGCGTCACTTTATTTCTGAATTTATCCTACTTATTTCAATATCAAACGCTTTTTTTACGAATAAAATTCACGGATTCTCCTTTTCTCGTTGCGGTTATCTCTATTTTGTAAAATATTTCACAAAAAAATAAAACAATTCTGTTCAGTTGCATTGCTTCAATTCTGAATTTTTCTCCCTTATTATAATAAAAAACAATGTTTTTAAAAATAAAATTATAGGATAAAAATTCTGCTATGTGGCGTCACTTTATTTCTGAATTTATCCTACTTATTTCAATATCAAACGCTGTTTTTACGAATAAAATTCACGGATTAGCCATTTCTCGGTGCGGTTATCTCTATGTTGTAAAATATTTCACAAAAAAATAAAACATTTCTGTTCAGTTGCATTGCTTTAATTCTGAATTTATCTCCCTTATTATAATATAAAACAATGTTTTTAAAAATAAACTTATAGGATAAAAAATTCTGCTATGTGGCGTTTCTTTATTGCTAAATTTATCCTA
The DNA here is from genome assembly GCA_933228895.1 of Platycnemis pennipes. NCBI lineage: Eukaryota > Metazoa > Arthropoda > Insecta > Odonata > Platycnemididae > Platycnemis > Platycnemis pennipes. Next base: position 133,621,823 of record OW121853.1, read on the forward strand.
CTTATTTCAATATCAAACGCTTTTTTTACGAATAAAATTCACGGATTCGTCTTTTCTCGTTGCGGTTATCTCAATTTTGTAAAATATTTCACAAAAAAATAAAACATTTCTGTTCAGTTGCATTGCTTTAATTCTGAATTTATCTCCCTTATTATAATATAAAACGATGTTTTTAAAAATAAAATTATAGGATAAAAAATTCTGCTATGTGGCGTCACTTTATTTCTGAATTTATCCTACTTATTTCAATATCAAACGCTTTTTTTACGAATAACATTCACGGATTCGCCTTTTCTCGTTGCGGTTATCTCTATTTTGTAAAATATTTCACAAAAAAATAAAACATTTCTGTTCAGTTGCATTGCTTTAATTCTGAATTTATCTCCCTTATTATAATGTAAAACAATGTTTTTAAAAATAAAATTATAGGATAAAAATTCTACTATGTGGCGTCACTTTATTTCTGAATTTATCCCACTTATTTCAATATCAAACGCTGTTTCTCGAATAAAATTCACAAATTAGCCTTTTCTCGTTTCGGTTATCTCTATTTTGTAAAATATTTCGCAAAAAAATAAAACATTTCTGTTCAGTTGCATTGCTTTAATTCGGAATTTATCTCCCTTATTATAATGTAAAACAATGTTTTTAAAAATAAATTTATAGGATAAAAAATTCTGCTATGTGGCGTTTCTTTATTGCTGAATTTATCCTACTTATTTCAATATCAAACGCTGTTTTTACGAATAAAATTCACGGATTAGCCATTTCTCGGTGCGGTTATCTCTATTTTGTAAAATATTTCACAAAAAAATAAAACATTTCTGTTCAGTTGCATTGCTTTATTTCTGAATATATCTCCCTTATTATAATATAAAACAATGTTTTTAAAAATAAAATTATAGGATAAAAAATTCTGCTATGTGGAGTCACTTTTCTTCTGAATTTATCCTACTTATTTCAATATCAAACGCTTTTTTTACGAATAAAATTCACGGATTCGTCTTTTCTCGTTGCGGTTATCTCTATTTTGTAAAATATTTCACAAAAAAATAAAACATTTCTGTTCAGTTGCATTGCTTTAATTCTGAATTTATCTCCCTTATTATAATATAAAACGATGTTTTTAAAAATAAAATTATAGGATAAAAAATTCTGCTATGTGGCGTCACTTTATTTCTGAATTTATCCTACTTATTTCAATATCAAACGCTTTTTTTACGAATAACATTCACGGATTCGCCTTTTCTCGTTGCGGTTATCTCTATTTTGTAAAATATTTCACAAAAAAATAAAACATTTCTGTTCAGTTGCATTGCTTTAATTCTTAATTTATCTCCCTTATTATAATATAAAACAATGTTTTTAAAAATAAAATTATGGTATAAAAATTCTGCTATGTGGCGTCACTTTATTTCTGAATTTATCCTACTTATTTCAATATCTAACGCTTTTTTTACGAATAAAATTCACGGATTCGCCTTTTCTCGTTGCGGTTATCTCTATTTTTTAAAATATTTCACAAAAAAATAAAACATTTCTGTTCAGTTGCATTGCTTTAATTCTGAATTTATCTCCCTTATTATAATATAAAACAATGTTTTAAAAAATAAAATTATAGGATAAAAAATTCTGCTATGTGGCGTCACTTTATTTCTGAATTTATCCTACTTATTTCAATATCAAACGCTTTTTTTACGAATAAAATTCACGGATTCGCCTTTTCTCGTTGCGGTTATCTCTATTTTGTAAAATATTTCACAAAAAAATAAAACATTTCTGTTCAGTTGCATTGCTTTAATTCTGAATTTATCTCCCTTATTATAAAATAAAACAATGTTTTTATAAATAAAATTATAGGATAAAAATTCTGCTATTTGGCGTCACTTTATTTCTGAATTTATCCTACTTATTTCAATATCAAACGCTTTTTTTACGAATAAAGTTCACGGATTCGCCTTTTCTCGTTGCGGTTATCTCTATTTTGTAAAATATTTCACAAAAAAATAAAACATTTCTGTTCAGTTGCATTGCTTTAATTCTTAATTTATCTCCCTTATTATAATATAAAACAATGTTTTTAAAAATAAAATTATGGTATAAAAATTCTGCTATGTGGCGTCACTTTATTTCTGAATTTATCCTACTTATTTCAATATCAAACGCTTTTTTTACGAATAAAATTCACGGATTAGCCTTTTCTCGTTGCGGTTATTTCTATTTTGTAAAATATTTCACAAAATAATAAAACATTTCTGTTCAGTTGCATTGCTTTAATTCTGAATGTATCTCTCTTATTATAATATAAAACAATGTTTTTAAAAACAAAATTATAGGATTTAAAATTCTGCTATGTGGCGTCACTTTTTTTCTGAATTTATCCTACTCATTTCAATATCAAACGCTTTTTTTTCGAATAAAATTCACGGATTTGCCTTTTCTCGTTGCGGTTATCTCTATTTTGTAAAATATTTCACAAAAAAATAAAACATTTCTGTTCAGTTGCATTACTTTAATTCTGAATTTATCTCCCTTCTGTATATATATAGAACAATGTTTTTAAAAATAAAATTATAGGATAAAAAATTCTGCTATGTGGCGTCACTTTATTTCTGAATTTATCCTACTTATTTCAATATCAAACGCTTTTTTTACGAATAAAATTCACGGATTCTCCTTTTCTCGTTGCGGTTATCTCTATTTTGTAAAATATTTCACAAAAAAATAAAACAATTCTGTTCAGTTGCATTGCTTCAATTCTGAATTTTTCTCCCTTATTATAATAAAAAACAATGTTTTTAAAAATAAAATTATAGGATAAAAATTCTGCTATGTGGCGTCACTTTATTTCTGAATTTATCCTACTTATTTCAATATCAAACGCTGTTTTTACGAATAAAATTCACGGATTAGCCATTTCTCGGTGCGGTTATCTCTATTTTGTAAAATATTTCACAAAAAAATAAAACATTTCTGTTCAGTTGCTTTGATTTATTTCTGAATTTATCTCCCTTATTATAATATAAAAAAATGTTTTTAAAAATAAAATTATAGGATAAAAAATTCTGCTATGTGGCGTCACTTTTTTTCTGAATTTATCCTACCTATTTCAATATCAAACGCTTTTTTTACGAATAAAATTCACAAATTAGCCTTTTCTCGTTGCGGTTATCTCTATTTTGTAAAATATTTCCCAAAGAAATAAAACATTTCTGTTCAGTTGCATTGCTTTAATTGGGAATTTATCTCCCTTATTATAATGTAAAACAATGTTTTTAAAAATAAAATTATAGGATAAAAAATTCTGCTATGTGGCGTCACTTTTTTTCTGAATTTATCCTACTTATTTCAATATCAAACGCTTTTTTTACGAATAAAATTCACGGATTCGACTTTTCTCGTTGCGGTTATTTCTATTTTGTAAAATATTTCACAAAAAAATAAAACGTTTCTGTTCAGTTGCATTGCTTTAATTCTGAATTTATCTCCCTTATTATAATATAAAACAATGTTTTTAAAAACAAAATTATACGATAAAAAATTCTGCTATGTGGCGTCACTTTTTTTCTGAATTTATCCATCTTAATTCAATATCAAACGCTTTTTTTACGAATAAAATTCACGGATTCGCCTTTTCTCGTTGCGGTTATCTCTATTTTGTAAAATATTTCACAAAAAAATAAAATATTTCTGTTCAGTTGCATTGCTTTAATTCTGAATTTATCTCCCTTATTATAATATAAAACGAGGTTTTTAAAAATAAAATTATAGGATAAAAAATTCTGCTATGTGGCGTCACTTTATTTCTGAATTTATCCCACTTATTTCAATATCAAACGCTGTTTCTCGAATATAATTCACAAATTAGCCATTTCTCGTTGCGGTTATCTCTATTTTGTAAAATATTTCGCAAAAAAATTAAACATTTCTGTTCAGTTGCATTGCTTTAATTCTGAATTTATCTCCCTTATTATAATGTAAAACAATGTTTTTAAAAATAAAATTATAGGATAAAAAATTCTGCTATGTGGCGTTTCTTTATTGCTTAATTTATCCTACTTATTTCAATATCAAACGCTGTTTTTACGAATAAAATTCACGGATTAGCCATTTTTTGGTGCGGTTATCTCTATTTTGTAAAATATTTCACAAAAAAATAAAACATTTCTGTTCAGTTGCATTGCTTTATTTCTGAATTTATCTCCCTTATTATAATATAAAACAATGTTTTTAAAAATAAAATTATAGGATAAAAATTCTGCTATGTGGCGTAACTTTATTTCTCAATTCATCCTACTTATTTCATTATCAAACGCTTTTTTTACGAATAAAATTCACGGATTCGCCTTTTCTCGTTGCGGTTATCTCTATTTTGTAAAATATTTCACAAAAAAATAAAACATTTCTGTTCAGTTGCAGCGCTTTAATTCTGAATTTATCTCCCTTATTATAATATAAAACAATGTTTTTAAAAATAAAATTATAGGATAAAAATTCTACTATGTGGCGTCACTTTATTTCTGAATTTATCCCACTTATTTCAATATCAAACGCTGTTTCTCGAATAAAATTCAAAAATTAGCCTTTTCTCGTTGCGGTTATCTCTATTTTGTAAAATATTTCCCAAAGAAATAAAACATTTCTGTTCAGTTGTATTGCTTTAATTGGGAATTTATCTCCCTTATTATAATGTAAAACAATGTTTTTAAAAATAAAATTATAGGATAAAAAATTCTGCTATGTGGCGTCACTTTTTTTCTGAATTTATCCTTCTTATTTCAATATCAAACGCTTTTTTTACGAATAAAATTCACGGATTCGCCTTTTCTCGTTGCGGTTATTTCTATTTTGTAAAATATTTCACAAAAAAATAAAACGTTTCTGTTCAGTTGCATTGCTTTAATTCTGAATTTATCTCCCTTATTATAATATAAAACAGTGTTTTTAAAAACAAAATTATACGATAAAAAATTCTGCTATGTGGCGTCACTTTTTTTCTGAATTTATCCATCTTAATTCAATATCAAACGCTTTTTTTACGAATAAAATTCACGGATTCGCCTTTTCTCGTTGCGGTTATCTCTATTTTGTAAAATATTTCACAAAAAAATAAAACATTTCTGTTCAGTTGCATTGCTTTAATTGTGAATTTATCTCCCTTATTATAATATAAAACAATGTTTTTAAAAATAAAATTATAGGATAAAAAATTCTGCTATTTGGCGTCACTTTATTTCTGAATTTATCCTACTTATTTCAATATCAAACGCTTTTTTTACGAATAAAATTCACGGATTCGCCTTTTCTCGTTGCGGTTATCTCTATTTTGTAAAATATTTCACAAAAAAATAAAACATTTCTGTTCAGTTGCATTGCTTTAATTCTGAATTTATCTCCCTTATTATAATATAAAACAATGTTTTTAAAAATAAAATTATAGGATAAAAATTCTACTATGTGGCGTCACTTTATTTCTGAATTTATCCTACTTATTTCAATATCAAACGCTTTTTTTACGAATAAAATTCACGGATTCGCCTTTTCTCGTTGCGGTTATCTCTATTTTGTAAAATATTTCACAAAAAAATAAAACATTTCTGTTCAGTTGCATTGCTTTAATTCTGAATTTATCTCCCTTATTATAATATAAAACAATGTTTTTAAAAACAAAATTATACGATAAAAAATTCTGCTATGTGGCGTCACATTTTTTCTGAATTTATCCATCTTACTTCAATATCAAACGCTTTTTTTACGAAAAAAATTCAGGGATTCGCCTTTTCTCGTTGCGGTTATCTCTATTTTGTAAAATATTTCACAAAAAAATAAAACATTTCTGTTCAGTTGCATTGCTTTAATTCTTAATTTATCTCCCTTATTATAATATAAAACAATGTTTTTAAAAATAAAATTATGGTATAAAAATTCTGCTATGTGGCGTCACTTTATTTCTGAATTTATCCTACTTATTTCAATATCAAACGCTTTTTTTACGAATAAAATTCACGGATTAGCCTTTTCTCGTTGCGGTTATTTCTATTTTGTAAAATATTTCACAAAATAATAAAACATTTCTGTTCAGTTGCATTGCTTTAATTCTGAATTTATCTCTCTTATTATAATATAAAACAATGTTTTTAAAAACAAAATTATAGGATTTAAAATTCTGCTATGTGGCGTCACTTTTTTTCTGAATTTATCCTACTTATTTCAATATCAAACGCTTTTTTTTCGAATAAAATTCACGGATTTGCCTTTTCTCGTTGCGGTTATCTCTATTTTGTAAAATATTTCACAAAAAAATAAAACATTTCTGTTCAGTTGCATTACTTTAATTCTGAATTTATCTCCCTTCTGTATATATATAGAACAATGTTTTTAAAAATAAAATTATAGGATAAAAAATTCTGCTATGTGGCGTCACTTTATTTCTGAATTTATCCTACTTATTTCAATATCAAACGCTTTTTTTACGAATAAAATTCACGGATTCTCCTTTTCTCGTTGCGGTTATCTCTATTTTGTAAAATATTTCACAAAAAAATAAAACAATTCTGTTCAGTTGCATTGCTTCAATTCTGAATTTTTCTCCCTTATTATAATAAAAAACAATGTTTTTAAAAATAAAATTATAGGATAAAAATTCTGCTATGTGGCGTCACTTTATTTCTGAATTTATCCTACTTATTTCAATATCAAACGCTGTTTTTACGAATAAAATTCACGGATTAGCCATTTCTCGGTGCGGTTATCTCTATTTTGTAAAATATTTCACAAAAAAATAAAACATTTCTGTTCAGTTGCTTTGATTTATTTCTGAATTTATCTCCCTTATTATAATATAAAAAAATGTTTTTAAAAATAAAATTATAGGATAAAAAATTCTGCTATGTGGCGTCACTTTTTTTCTGAATTTATCCTACCTATTTCAATATCAAACGCTTTTTTTACGAATAAAATTCACAAATTAGCCTTTTCTCGTTGCGGTTATCTCTATTTTGTAAAATATTTCCCAAAGAAATAAAACATTTCTGTTCAGTTGCATTGCTTTAATTGGGAATTTATCTCCCTTATTATAATGTAAAACAATGTTTTTAAAAATAAAATTATAGGATAAAAAATTCTGCTATGTGGCGTCACTTTTTTTCTGAATTTATCCTACTTATTTCAATATCAAACGCTTTTTTTACGAATAAAATTCACGGATTCGACTTTTCTCGTTGCGGTTATTTCTATTTTGTAAAATATTTCACAAAAAAATAAAACGTTTCTGTTCAGTTGCATTGCTTGAATTCTGAATTTATCTCCCTTATTATAATATAAAACAATGTTTTTAAAAACAAAATTATACGATAAAAAATTCTGCTATGTGGGGTCACTTTTTTTCTGAATTTATCCATCTTAATTCAATATCAAACGCTTTTTTTACGAATAAAATTCACGGATTCGCCTTTTCTCGTTGCGGTTATCTCTATTTTGTAAAATATTTCACAAAAAAATAAAATATTTCTGTTCAGTTGCATTGCTTTAATTCTGAATTTATCTCCCTTATTATAATATAAAACGAGGTTTTTAAAAATAAAATTATAGGATAAAAAATTCTGCTATGTGGCGTCACTTTATTTCTGAATTTATCCCACTTATTTCAATATCAAACGCTGTTTCTCGAATATAATTCACAAATTAGCCATTTCTCGTTGCGGTTATCTCTATTTTGTAAAATATTTCGCAAAAAAATTAAACATTTCTGTTCAGTTGCATTGCTTTAATTCTGAATTTATCTCCCTTATTATAATGTAAAACAATGTTTTTAAAAATAAAATTATAGGATAAAAAATTCTGCTATGTGGCGTTTCTTTATTGCTTAATTTATCCTACTTATTTCAATATCAAACGCTGTTTTTACGAATAAAATTCACGGATTAGCCATTTTTTGGTGCGGTTATCTCTATTTTGTAAAATATTTCACAAAAAAATAAAACATTTCTGTTCAGTTGCATTGCTTTATTTCTGAATTTATCTCCCTTATTATAATATAAAACAATGTTTTTAAAAATAAAATTATAGGATAAAAATTCTGCTATGTGGCGTAACTTTATTTCTCAATTCATCCTACTTATTTCATTATCAAACGCTTTTTTTACGAATAAAATTCACGGATTCGCCTTTTCTCGTTGCGGTTATCTCTATTTTGTAAAATATTTCACAAAAAAATAAAACATTTCTGTTCAGTTGCAGCGCTTTAATTCTGAATTTATCTCCCTTATTATAATATAAAACAATGTTTTTAAAAATAAAATTATAGGATAAAAATTCTACTATGTGGCGTCACTTTATTTCTGAATTTATCCCACTTATTTCAATATCAAACGCTGTTTCTCGAATAAAATTCAAAAATTAGCCTTTTCTCGTTGCGGTTATCTCTATTTTGTAAAATATTTCCCAAAGAAATAAAACATTTCTGTTCAGTTGTATTGCTTTAATTGGGAATTTATCTCCCTTATTATAATGTAAAACAATGTTTTTAAAAATAAAATTATAGGATAAAAAATTCTGCTATGTGGCGTCACTTTTTTTCTGAATTTATCCTTCTTATTTCAATATCAAACGCTTTTTTTACGAATAAAATTCACGGATTCGCCTTTTCTCGTTGCGGTTATTTCTATTTTGTAAAATATTTCACAAAAAAATAAAACGTTTCTGTTCAGTTGCATTGCTTTAATTCTGAATTTATCTCCCTTATTATAATATAAAACAGTGTTTTTAAAAACAAAATTATACGATAAAAAATTCTGCTATGTGGCGTCACTTTTTTTCTGAATTTATCCATCTTAATTCAATATCAAACGCTTTTTTTACGAATAAAATTCACGGATTCGCCTTTTCTCGTTGCGGTTATCTCTATTTTGTAAAATATTTCACAAAAAAATAAAACATTTCTGTTCAGTTGCATTGCTTTAATTGTGAATTTATCTCCCTTATTATAATATAAAACAATGTTTTTAAAAATAAAATTATAGGATAAAAAATTCTGCTATTTGGCGTCACTTTATTTCTGAATTTATCCTACTTATTTCAATATCAAACGCTTTTTTTACGAATAAAATTCACGGATTCGCCTTTTCTCGTTGCGGTTATCTCTATTTTGTAAAATATTTCACAAAAAAATAAAACATTTCTGTTCAGTTGCATTGCTTTAATTCTGAATTTATCTCCCTTATTATAATATAAAACAATGTTTTTAAAAATAAAATTATAGGATAAAAATTCTACTATGTGGCGTCACTTTATTTCTGAATTTATCCTACTTATTTCAATATCAAACGCTTTTTTTACGAATAAAATTCACGGATTCGCCTTTTCTCGTTGCGGTTATCTCTATTTTGTAAAATATTTCACAAAAAAATAAAACATTTCTGTTCAGTTGCATTGCTTTAATTCTGAATTTATCTCCCTTATTATAATATAAAACAATGTTTTTAAAAACAAAATTATACGATAAAAAATTCTGCTATGTGGCGTCACATTTTTTCTGAATTTATCCATCTTACTTCAATATCAAACGCTTTTTTTACGAAAAAAATTCAGGGATTCGCCTTTTCTCGTTGCGGTTATCTCTATTTTGTAAAATATTTCACAAAAAAATAAAACATTTCTGTTCAGTTGCATTGCTTTAATTCTGAATTTATCTCCCTTATTATATTATAAAACAATGTTTTTAAAAATAAAATTATAGGATAAAAAATTCTGTTGTGGCGTCACTTTATTTCTGAATTTATCCTACTTATTTCAATATAAAACGCTTTTTTTACGAATAAAATTCACGGATTCGCCTTTTCTCGTTGCGGTTATCTCTATTTTGTAAAATATTTCACAAAAAAATAAAACATTTCTGTTCAGTTGCATTGCTTTTATTCTGAATTTATCTTCCTTATTATAATATAAAACAATGTTTTAAAAAATAAAATTATAGGATAAAAATTCTGCTATGTGGCGTCACTTTATTTCTGAATTTATCCTACTTATTTCAATATCAAACGCTTTTTTTACGAATAAAATTCACGGATTCGCCTTTTCTCGTTGCGGTTATCACTATTTTGTAAAATATTTCACAAAAAAATAAAACATTTCTGTTCAGTTGAATTGCTTTAATTCTGAATTTATCTCCCTTATTATAATATAAATCAATGTTTTTAAAAATAAAATTATAGGATAATAAATTCTGCTATGTGGCGTCACTTTTTTTCTGAATTTATCCTACTTATTTCAATATCAAACGCTTTTTTTACGAATAAAATTCACGGATTCGCCTTTTCTCGTTGCGGTTATCACTATTTTGTAAAATATTTCACAAAAAAATAAAACATTTCTGTTCAGTTGCATTGCTTTAATTCTGAATTTATCTCCCTTATTATAATATAAAACAATGTTTTTAAAAATAAAATTATAGGATAAAAATTCTACTATGTGGCGTCACTTTATTTCTGAATTTATCCCACTTATTTCAATATCAAACGCTGTTTCTCGAATAAAATTCACAAATTAGCCTTTTCTCGTTGCGGTTATCTCTATTTTGTAAAATATTTCGCAAAAAAATAAAACATTTCTGTTCAGTTGCATTGCTTTAATTCGGAATTTATCTCCCTTATTATAATGTAAAACAATGTTTTTAAAAATAAAATTATAGGATAAAAAATTCTGCTATGTGGCGTTTCTTTATTGCTGAATTTATCCTACTTATTTCAATATCATACGCTGTTTTTACGAATAAAATTCACAGATTAGCCATTTCTCGGTGCGGTTATCTCTATTTTGTAAAATATTTCACAAAAAAATAAAACATTTCTGTTCAGTTGCATTGCTTTATTTCTGAATTTATCTCCCTTATTATAATATAAAACAATGTTTATAAAAATAAAATTATAGGATAAAAAATTCTGCTATGTGGCGTCACTTTTTTTCTGAATTTATCCTATTTATTTCAATATCAAACGCTTTTTTTACGAATAAAATTCACGGATTCGCCTTTTCTCGTTGCGGTTATTTCTATTTTGTAAAATATTTCACAAAAAAATAAAACATTTCTGTTCAGTTGCATTGCTTTAATTCTGAATTTATCTCCCTTATTATAATATAAAACAATGTTTTTAAAAACAAAATTATACGATAAAAAATTCTGCTATGTGGCGTCACTTTTTTTCTGAATTTATCCGTCTTAATTCAATATCAAACGCTTTTTTTACGAATAAAATTCACGGATTCGCTTTTTCTCGTTGCGGTTATTTCTATTTTGTAAAATATTTCACAAAAAAATAAAACATTTCTGTTCAGTTGCATTGCTTTAATTCTGAATTTATCTCCCTTATTATAATATAAAACAATGTTTTAAAAAATAAAATTATAGGATAAAAAATTCTGCTATGTGGCGTCACTTTATTTCTGAATTTATCCTACTTATTTCAATATCAAACGCTTTTTTTACGAATAAAACCACGGATTCGCCTTTTCTCGTTGCGGTTATCTCTATTTTGTAAAATATTTCACAAAAAAATAAAATATTTCTGTTCAGTTGCATTGCTTTAATTCTGAATTTATCTCCCTTATTATAATATAAAACAATGTTTTTAAAAATAAAATTATAGGATAAAAATTCTGCTATGTGGCGTCACTTTATTTCTGAATTTATCCTACTTATTTCAATATCAAACCCTTTTTTTACGAATAAAATTCACGGATTAGCCTTTTCTCGTTGCGGTTATTTCTATTTTGTAAAATATTTCACAAAAAAATAAAACATTTCTGTTCAGCTGCATTGCTTTAATTCTGAATTTATCTCCCTTATTATAATATAAATCAATGTTTTTAAAAATAAAATTATAGGATAATAAATTCTGCTATGTGGCGTCACTTTTTTTCTGAATTTATCCTACTTTTTTCAATATCAAACGCTTTTTTTACGAATAAAATTCACGGATTCGCCTTTTCTCGTTGCGGTTATCTCTATTTTGTAAAATATTTCACAAAAAAATAAAACATTTCTGTTCAGTTGCATTGCTTTAATTCTGAATTTATCTCCCTTATTATAATATAAAACAATGTTTTTAAAAATAAAATTATAGGATAAAAATTCTACTATGTCGCGTCACTTTATTTCTGAATTTATCCCACTTATTTCAATATCAAACGCTGTTTCTCGAATAAAATTCACAAATTAGCCTTTTCTCGTTGCGGTTATCTCTATTTTGTAAAATACTTCGCAAAAAAATAAAACATTTCTGTTCAGTTGCATTGCTTTATTTCTTAATTTATCCCCCTTATTATAATATAAAACAATGTTTTTAAAAATAAAATTATAGGATAAAAAATTCTGCTATGTGGCGTCACTTTTTTTCTGAATTTATCCTACTTATTTCAATATCAAACGCTTTTTTTACGAATAAAATTCACGGATTCGCCTTTTCTCGTTGCGGTTATTTCTATTTTGTAAAATATTTCACAAAAAAATAAAACATTTCTGTTCAGTTGCATTGCTTTAATTCTGAATTTATCTCCCTTATTATAATATAAATCAATGTTTTTAAAAATAAAATTATAGGATAATAAATTCTGCTATGTGGCGTCACTTTTTTTCTGAATTTATCCTACTTATTTCAATATCAAACGCTTTTTTTACGAATAAAATTCACGGATTCGCCTTTTCTCGTTGCGGTTATCTCTATTTTGTAAAATATTTCACAAAAAAATAAAACATTTCTGTTCAGTTGCATTGCTTTAATTCTGAATTTATCTCCCTTATTATAATATAAAACAATGTTTTAAAAAATAAAATTATAGGATAAAAAATTCTGCTATGTGGCGTCACTTTATTTCTGAATTTATCCTACTTATTTCAATATCAAACGCTTTTTTTACGAATAAAATTCACGGATTCGCCTTTTCTCGTTGCGGTTATCTCTATTTTGTAAAATATTTCACAAAAAAATAAAACATTTCTGTTCAGTTGCATTGCTTTAATTCTGAATATATCTCCCTTATTATAATATAAAACAATGTTTATAAAAATAAAATTATAGGATAAAAATTCGGCTATGCGGCGTCACTTTACTTCTGAATTTATCCTACTTATTTCAATATCAAACGCTTTTTTTACGAATAAAATTCACGGATTCGCCTTTTCTCGTTGCGGTTATCTCTATTTTGTAAAATATTTCACAAAAAAATAAAACATTTCTGTTCAGTTGCATTGCTTTAATTCTGAATTTATCTCCCTTATTATAAAATAAAACAATGTTTTTAAAAATAAAATTTTAGGATAAAAAATTCTGCTATGTGGCGTCACTTTATTTCTGAATTTATCCTACTTATTTCAATATCAAACGCTTTTTTTACGAATAAAATTCACGGATTAGCCTTTTCTCGTTGCGGTTATTTCTATTTTGTAAAATATTTCACAAAATAATAAAACATTTCTGTTCAGTTGCATTGCTTTAATTCTGAATTTATCTCTCTTATTATAATATAAAACAATGTTTTTAAAAACAAAATTATAGGATTTAAAATTCTGCTATGTGGCGTCACTTTTTTTCTGAATTTATCCTACTTATTTCAATATCAAACGCTTTTTTTTCGAATAAAATTCACGGATTCGCCTTTTCTCGTTGCGGTTATCTCTATTTTGTAAAATATTTCACAAAAAAATAAAACATTTCTGTTCAGTTGCATTACTTTAATTCTGAATTTATCTCCCTTATGTATATATATAGAACAATGTTTTTAAAAATAAAATTATAGGATAAAAAATTCTGCTATGTGGCGTCACTTTATTTCTGAATTTATCCTACTTATTTCAATATCAAACGCTTTTTTTACGAATAAAATTCACGGATTCTCCTTTTCTCGTTGCGGTTATCTCTATTTTGTAAAATATTTCACAAAAAAATAAAACAATTCTGTTCAGTTGCATTGCTTCAATTCTGAATTTTTCTCCCTTATTATAATAAAAAACAATGTTTTTAAAAATAAAATTATAGGATAAAAATTCTGCTATGTGGCGTCACTTTATTTCTGAATTTATCCTACTTATTTCAATATCAAACGCTGTTTTTACGAATAAAATTCACGGATTAGCCATTTCTCGGTGCGGTTATCTCTATGTTGTAAAATATTTCACAAAAAAATAAAACATTTCTGTTCAGTTGCATTGCTTTAATTCTGAATTTATCTCCCTTATTATAATATAAAACAATGTTTTTAAAAATAAACTTATAGGATAAAAAATTCTGCTATGTGGCGTTTCTTTATTGCTTAATTTATCCTACTTATTTCAATATCAAACGCTTTTTTTACGAATAAAATTCACGGATTCGTCTTTTCTCGTTGCGGTTATCTCAATTTTGTAAAATATTTCACAAAAAAATAAAACATTTCTGTTCAGTTGCATTGCTTTAATTCTGAATTTATCTCCCTTATTATAATATAAAACGATGTTTTTAAAAATAAAATTATAGGATAAAAAATTCTGCTATGTGGCGTCACTTTATTTCTGAATTTATCCTACTTATTTCAATATCAAACGCTTTTTTTACGAATAACATTCACGGATTCGCCTTTTCTCGTTGCGGTTATCTCTATTTTGTAAAATATTTCACAAAAAAATAAAACATTTCTGTTCAGTTGCATTGCTTTAATTCTGAATTTATCTCCCTTATTATAATGTAAAACAATGTTTTTAAAAATAAAATTATAGGATAAAAATTCTACTATGTGGCGTCACTTTATTTCTGAATTTATCCCACTTATTTCAATATCAAACGCTGTTTCTCGAATAAAATTCACAAATTAGCCTTTTCTCGTTTCGGTTATCTCTATTTTGTAAAATATTTCGCAAAAAAATAAAACATTTCTGTTCAGTTGCATTGCTTTAATTCGGAATTTATCTCCCTTATTATAATGTAAAACAATGTTTTTAAAAATAAATTTATAGGATAAAAAATTCTGCTATGTGGCGTTTCTTTATTGCTGAATTTATCCTACTTATTTCAATATCAAACGCTGTTTTTACGAATAAAATTCACGGATTAGCCATTTCTCGGTGCGGTTATCTCTATTTTGTAAAATATTTCACAAAAAAATAAAACATTTCTGTTCAGTTGCATTGCTTTATTTCTGAATATATCTCCCTTATTATAATATAAAACAATGTTTTTAAAAATAAAATTATAGGATAAAAAATTCTGCTATGTGGAGTCACTTTTCTTCTGAATTTATCCTACTTATTTCAATATCAAACGCTTTTTTTACGAATAAAATTCACGGATTCGTCTTTTCTCGTTGCGGTTATCTCTATTTTGTAAAATATTTCACAAAAAAATAAAACATTTCTGTTCAGTTGCATTGCTTTAATTCTGAATTTATCTCCCTTATTATAATATAAAACGATGTTTTTAAAAATAAAATTATAGGATAAAAAATTCTGCTATGTGGCGTCACTTTATTTCTGAATTTATCCTACTTATTTCAATATCAAACGCTTTTTTTACGAATAACATTCACGGATTCGCCTTTTCTCGTTGCGGTTATCTCTATTTTGTAAAATATTTCACAAAAAAATAAAACATTTCTGTTCAGTTGCATTGCTTTAATTCTTAATTTATCTCCCTTATTATAATATAAAACAATGTTTTTAAAAATAAAATTATGGTATAAAAATTCTGCTATGTGGCGTCACTTTATTTCTGAATTTATCCTACTTATTTCAATATCTAACGCTTTTTTTACGAATAAAATTCACGGATTCGCCTTTTCTCGTTGCGGTTATCTCTATTTTTTAAAATATTTCACAAAAAAATAAAACATTTCTGTTCAGTTGCATTGCTTTAATTCTGAATTTATCTCCCTTATTATAATATAAAACAATGTTTTAAAAAATAAAATTATAGGATAAAAAATTCTGCTATGTGGCGTCACTTTATTTCTGAATTTATCCTACTTATTTCAATATCAAACGCTTTTTTTACGAATAAAATTCACGGATTCGCCTTTTCTCGTTGCGGTTATCTCTATTTTGTAAAATATTTCACAAAAAAATAAAACATTTCTGTTCAGTTGCATTGCTTTAATTCTGAATTTATCTCCCTTATTATAAAATAAAACAATGTTTTTATAAATAAAATTATAGGATAAAAATTCTGCTATTTGGCGTCACTTTATTTCTGAATTTATCCTACTTATTTCAATATCAAACGCTTTTTTTACGAATAAAGTTCACGGATTCGCCTTTTCTCGTTGCGGTTATCTCTATTTTGTAAAATATTTCACAAAAAAATAAAACATTTCTGTTCAGTTGCATTGCTTTAATTCTTAATTTATCTCCCTTATTATAATATAAAACAATGTTTTTAAAAATAAAATTATGGTATAAAAATTCTGCTATGTGGCGTCACTTTATTTCTGAATTTATCCTACTTATTTCAATATCAAACGCTTTTTTTACGAATAAAATTCACGGATTAGCCTTTTCTCGTTGCGGTTATTTCTATTTTGTAAAATATTTCACAAAATAATAAAACATTTCTGTTCAGTTGCATTGCTTTAATTCTGAATGTATCTCTCTTATTATAATATAAAACAATGTTTTTAAAAACAAAATTATAGGATTTAAAATTCTGCTATGTGGCGTCACTTTTTTTCTGAATTTATCCTACTCATTTCAATATCAAACGCTTTTTTTTCGAATAAAATTCACGGATTTGCCTTTTCTCGTTGCGGTTATCTCTATTTTGTAAAATATTTCACAAAAAAATAAAACATTTCTGTTCAGTTGCATTACTTTAATTCTGAATTTATCTCCCTTCTGTATATATATAGAACAATGTTTTTAAAAATAAAATTATAGGATAAAAAATTCTGCTATGTGGCGTCACTTTATTTCTGAATTTATCCTACTTATTTCAATATCAAACGCTTTTTTTACGAATAAAATTCACGGATTCTCCTTTTCTCGTTGCGGTTATCTCTATTTTGTAAAATATTTCACAAAAAAATAAAACAATTCTGTTCAGTTGCATTGCTTCAATTCTGAATTTTTCTCCCTTATTATAATAAAAAACAATGTTTTTAAAAATAAAATTATAGGATAAAAATTCTGCTATGTGGCGTCACTTTATTTCTGAATTTATCCTACTTATTTCAATATCAAACGCTGTTTTTACGAATAAAATTCACGGATTAGCCATTTCTCGGTGCGGTTATCTCTATTTTGTAAAATATTTCACAAAAAAATAAAACATTTCTGTTCAGTTGCTTTGATTTATTTCTGAATTTATCTCCCTTATTATAATATAAAAAAATGTTTTTAAAAATAAAATTATAGGATAAAAAATTCTGCTATGTGGCGTCACTTTTTTTCTGAATTTATCCTACCTATTTCAATATCAAACGCTTTTTTTACGAATAAAATTCACAAATTAGCCTTTTCTCGTTGCGGTTATCTCTATTTTGTAAAATATTTCCCAAAGAAATAAAACATTTCTGTTCAGTTGCATTGCTTTAATTGGGAATTTATCTCCCTTATTATAATGTAAAACAATGTTTTTAAAAATAAAATTATAGGATAAAAAATTCTGCTATGTGGCGTCACTTTTTTTCTGAATTTATCCTACTTATTTCAATATCAAACGCTTTTTTTACGAATAAAATTCACGGATTCGACTTTTCTCGTTGCGGTTATTTCTATTTTGTAAAATATTTCACAAAAAAATAAAACGTTTCTGTTCAGTTGCATTGCTTTAATTCTGAATTTATCTCCCTTATTATAATATAAAACAATGTTTTTAAAAACAAAATTATACGATAAAAAATTCTGCTATGTGGCGTCACTTTTTTTCTGAATTTATCCATCTTAATTCAATATCAAACGCTTTTTTTACGAATAAAATTCACGGATTCGCCTTTTCTCGTTGCGGTTATCTCTATTTTGTAAAATATTTCACAAAAAAATAAAATATTTCTGTTCAGTTGCATTGCTTTAATTCTGAATTTATCTCCCTTATTATAATATAAAACGAGGTTTTTAAAAATAAAATTATAGGATAAAAAATTCTGCTATGTGGCGTCACTTTATTTCTGAATTTATCCCACTTATTTCAATATCAAACGCTGTTTCTCGAATATAATTCACAAATTAGCCATTTCTCGTTGCGGTTATCTCTATTTTGTAAAATATTTCGCAAAAAAATTAAACATTTCTGTTCAGTTGCATTGCTTTAATTCTGAATTTATCTCCCTTATTATAATGTAAAACAATGTTTTTAAAAATAAAATTATAGGATAAAAAATTCTGCTATGTGGCGTTTCTTTATTGCTTAATTTATCCTACTTATTTCAATATCAAACGCTGTTTTTACGAATAAAATTCACGGATTAGCCATTTTTTGGTGCGGTTATCTCTATTTTGTAAAATATTTCACAAAAAAATAAAACATTTCTGTTCAGTTGCATTGCTTTATTTCTGAATTTATCTCCCTTATTATAATATAAAACAATGTTTTTAAAAATAAAATTATAGGATAAAAATTCTGCTATGTGGCGTAACTTTATTTCTCAATTCATCCTACTTATTTCATTATCAAACGCTTTTTTTACGAATAAAATTCACGGATTCGCCTTTTCTCGTTGCGGTTATCTCTATTTTGTAAAATATTTCACAAAAAAATAAAACATTTCTGTTCAGTTGCAGCGCTTTAATTCTGAATTTATCTCCCTTATTATAATATAAAACAATGTTTTTAAAAATAAAATTATAGGATAAAAATTCTACTATGTGGCGTCACTTTATTTCTGAATTTATCCCACTTATTTCAATATCAAACGCTGTTTCTCGAATAAAATTCAAAAATTAGCCTTTTCTCGTTGCGGTTATCTCTATTTTGTAAAATATTTCCCAAAGAAATAAAACATTTCTGTTCAGTTGTATTGCTTTAATTGGGAATTTATCTCCCTTATTATAATGTAAAACAATGTTTTTAAAAATAAAATTATAGGATAAAAAATTCTGCTATGTGGCGTCACTTTTTTTCTGAATTTATCCTTCTTATTTCAATATCAAACGCTTTTTTTACGAATAAAATTCACGGATTCGCCTTTTCTCGTTGCGGTTATTTCTATTTTGTAAAATATTTCACAAAAAAATAAAACGTTTCTGTTCAGTTGCATTGCTTTAATTCTGAATTTATCTCCCTTATTATAATATAAAACAGTGTTTTTAAAAACAAAATTATACGATAAAAAATTCTGCTATGTGGCGTCACTTTTTTTCTGAATTTATCCATCTTAATTCAATATCAAACGCTTTTTTTACGAATAAAATTCACGGATTCGCCTTTTCTCGTTGCGGTTATCTCTATTTTGTAAAATATTTCACAAAAAAATAAAACATTTCTGTTCAGTTGCATTGCTTTAATTGTGAATTTATCTCCCTTATTATAATATAAAACAATGTTTTTAAAAATAAAATTATAGGATAAAAAATTCTGCTATTTGGCGTCACTTTATTTCTGAATTTATCCTACTTATTTCAATATCAAACGCTTTTTTTACGAATAAAATTCACGGATTCGCCTTTTCTCGTTGCGGTTATCTCTATTTTGTAAAATATTTCACAAAAAAATAAAACATTTCTGTTCAGTTGCATTGCTTTAATTCTGAATTTATCTCCCTTATTATAATATAAAACAATGTTTTTAAAAATAAAATTATAGGATAAAAATTGTACTATGTGGCGTCACTTTATTTCTGAATTTATCCTACTTATTTCAATATCAAACGCTTTTTTTACGAATAAAATTCACGGATTCGCCTTTTCTCGTTGCGGTTATCTCTATTTTGTAAAATATTTCACAAAAAAATAAAACATTTCTGTTCAGTTGCATTGCTTTAATTCTGAATTTATCTCCCTTATTATAATATAAAACAATGTTTTTAAAAACAAAATTATACGATAAAAAATTCTGCTATGTGGCGTCACATTTTTTCTGAATTTATCCATCTTACTTCAATATCAAACGCTTTTTTTACGAAAAAAATTCAGGGATTCGCCTTTTCTCGTTGCGGTTATCTCTATTTTGTAAAATATTTCACAAAAAAATAAAACATTTCTGTTCAGTTGCATTGCTTTAATTCTTAATTTATCTCCCTTATTATAATATAAAACAATGTTTTTAAAAATAAAATTATGGTATAAAAATTCTGCTATGTGGCGTCACTTTATTTCTGAATTTATCCTACTTATTTCAATATCAAACGCTTTTTTTACGAATAAAATTCACGGATTAGCCTTTTCTCGTTGCGGTTATTTCTATTTTGTAAAATATTTCACAAAATAATAAAACATTTCTGTTCAGTTGCATTGCTTTAATTCTGAATTTATCTCTCTTATTATAATATAAAACAATGTTTTTAAAAACAAAATTATAGGATTTAAAATTCTGCTATGTGGCGTTACTTTTTTTCTGAATTTATCCTACTTATTTCAATATCAAACGCTTTTTTTTCGAATAAAATTCACGGATTTGCCTTTTCTCGTTGCGGTTATCTCTATTTTGTAAAATATTTCACAAAAAAATAAAACATTTCTGTTCAGTTGCATTACTTTAATTCTGAATTTATCTCCCTTCTGTATATATATAGAACAATGTTTTTAAAAATAAAATTATAGGATAAAAAATTCTGCTATGTGGCGTCACTTTATTTCTGAATTTATCCTACTTATTTCAATATCAAACGCTTTTTTTACGAATAAAATTCACGGATTCTCCTTTTCTCGTTGCGGTTATCTCTATTTTGTAAAATATTTCACAAAAAAATAAAACAATTCTGTTCAGTTGCATTGCTTCAATTCTGAATTTTTCTCCCTTATTATAATAAAAAACAATGTTTTTAAAAATAAAATTATAGGATAAAAATTCTGCTATGTGGCGTCACTTTATTTCTGAATTTATCCTACTTATTTCAATATCAAACGCTGTTTTTACGAATAAAATTCACGGATTAGCCATTTCTCGGTGCGGTTATCTCTATTTTGTAAAATATTTCACAAAAAAATAAAACATTTCTGTTCAGTTGCTTTGATTTATTTCTGAATTTATCTCCCTTATTATAATATAAAAAAATGTTTTTAAAAATAAAATTATAGGATAAAAAATTCTGCTATGTGGCGTCACTTTTTTTCTGAATTTATCCTACCTATTTCAATATCAAACGCTTTTTTTACGAATAAAATTCACAAATTAGCCTTTTCTCGTTGCGGTTATCTCTATTTTGTAAAATATTTCCCAAAGAAATAAAACATTTCTGTTCAGTTGCATTGCTTTAATTGGGAATTTATCTCCCTTATTATAATGTAAAACAATGTTTTTAAAAATAAAATTATAGGATAAAAAATTCTGCTATGTGGCGTCACTTTTTTTCTGAATTTATCCTACTTATTTCAATATCAAACGCTTTTTTTACGAATAAAATTCACGGATTCGACTTTTCTCGTTGCGGTTATTTCTATTTTGTAAAATATTTCACAAAAAAATAAAACGTTTCTGTTCAGTTGCATTGCTTGAATTCTGAATTTATCTCCCTTATTATAATATAAAACAATGTTTTTAAAAACAAAATTATACGATAAAAAATTCTGCTATGTGGCGTCACTTTTTTTCTGAATTTATCCATCTTAATTCAATATCAAACGCTTTTTTTACGAATAAAATTCACGGATTCGCCTTTTCTCGTTGCGGTTATCTCTATTTTGTAAAATATTTCACAAAAAAATAAAATATTTCTGTTCAGTTGCATTGCTTTAATTCTGAATTTATCTCCCTTATTATAATATAAAACGAGGTTTTTAAAAATAAAATTATAGGATAAAAAATTCTGCTATGTGGCGTCACTTTATTTCTGAATTTATCCCACTTATTTCAATATCAAACGCTGTTTCTCGAATATAATTCACAAATTAGCCATTTCTCGTTGCGGTTATCTCTATTTTGTAAAATATTTCGCAAAAAAATTAAACATTTCTGTTCAGTTGCATTGCTTTAATTCTGAATTTATCTCCCTTATTATAATGTAAAACAATGTTTTTAAAAATAAAATTATAGGATAAAAAATTCTGCTATGTGGCGTTTCTTTATTGCTTAATTTATCCTACTTATTTCAATATCAAACGCTGTTTTTACGAATAAAATTCACGGATTAGCCATTTTTTGGTGCGGTTATCTCTATTTTGTAAAATATTTCACAAAAAAATAAAACATTTCTGTTCAGTTGCATTGCTTTATTTCTGAATTTATCTCCCTTATTATAATATAAAACAATGTTTTTAAAAATAAAATTATAGGATAAAAATTCTGCTATGTGGCGTAACTTTATTTCTCAATTCATCCTACTTATTTCATTATCAAACGCTTTTTTTACGAATAAAATTCACGGATTCGCCTTTTCTCGTTGCGGTTATCTCTATTTTGTAAAATATTTCACAAAAAAATAAAACATTTCTGTTCAGTTGCAGCGCTTTAATTCTGAATTTATCTCCCTTATTATAATATAAAACAATGTTTTTAAAAATAAAATTATAGGATAAAAATTCTACTATGTGGCGTCACTTTATTTCTGAATTTATCCCACTTATTTCAATATCAAACGCTGTTTCTCGAATAAAATTCAAAAATTAGCCTTTTCTCGTTGCGGTTATCTCTATTTTGTAAAATATTTCCCAAAGAAATAAAACATTTCTGTTCAGTTGTATTGCTTTAATTGGGAATTTATCTCCCTTATTATAATGTAAAACAATGTTTTTAAAAATAAAATTATAGGATAAAAAATTCTGCTATGTGGCGTCACTTTTTTTCTGAATTTATCCTTCTTATTTCAATATCAAACGCTTTTTTTACGAATAAAATTCACGGATTCGCCTTTTCTCGTTGCGGTTATTTCTATTTTGTAAAATATTTCACAAGAAAATAAAACGTTTCTGTTCAGTTGCATTGCTTTAATTCTGAATTTATCTCCCTTATTATA
Organism: Platycnemis pennipes; assembly: GCA_933228895.1. Lineage (NCBI taxonomy): Eukaryota > Metazoa > Arthropoda > Insecta > Odonata > Platycnemididae > Platycnemis > Platycnemis pennipes. The sequence goes on from OW121853.1 coordinate 133,644,887, forward strand.
ATATAAAACAGTGTTTTTAAAAACAAAATTATACGATAAAAAATTCTGCTATGTGGCGTCACTTTTTTTCTGAATTTATCCATCTTAATTCAATATCAAACGCTTTTTTTACGAATAAAATTCACGGATTCGCCTTTTCTCGTTGCGGTTATCTCTATTTTGTAAAATATTTCACAAAAAAATAAAACATTTCTGTTCAGTTGCATTGCTTTAATTGTGAATTTATCTCCCTTATTATAATATAAAACAATGTTTTTAAAAATAAAATTATAGGATAAAAAATTCTGCTATTTGGCGTCACTTTATTTCTGAATTTATCCTACTTATTTCAATATCAAACGCTTTTTTTACGAATAAAATTCACGGATTCGCCTTTTCTCGTTGCGGTTATCTCTATTTTGTAAAATATTTCACAAAAAAATAAAACATTTCTGTTCAGTTGCATTGCTTTAATTCTGAATTTATCTCCCTTATTATAATATAAAACAATGTTTTTAAAAATAAAATTATAGGATAAAAATTCTACTATGTGGCGTCACTTTATTTCTGAATTTATCCTACTTATTTCAATATCAAACGCTTTTTTTACGAATAAAATTCACGGATTCGCCTTTTCTCGTTGCGGTTATCTCTATTTTGTAAAATATTTCACAAAAAAATAAAACATTTCTGTTCAGTTGCATTGCTATAATTCTGAATTTATCTCCCTTATTATAATATAAAACAATGTTTTTAAAAACAAAATTATACGATAAAAAATTCTGCTATGTGGCGTCACATTTTTTCTGAATTTATCCATCTTACTTCAATATCAAACGCTTTTTTTACGAAAAAAATTCAGGGATTCGCCTTTTCTCGTTGCGGTTATCTCTATTTTGTAAAATATTTCACAAAAAAATAAAACATTTCTGTTCAGTTGCATTGCTTTAATTCTGAATTTATCTCCCTTATTATATTATAAAACAATGTTTTTAAAAATAAAATTATAGGATAAAAAATTCTGTTGTGGCGTCACTTTATTTCTGAATTTATCCTACTTATTTCAATATAAAACGCTTTTTTTACGAATAAAATTCACGGATTCGCCTTTTCTCGTTGCGGTTATCTCTATTTTGTAAAATATTTCACAAAAAAATAAAACATTTCTGTTCAGTTGCATTGCTTTTATTCTGAATTTATCTTCCTTATTATAATATAAAACAATGTTTTAAAAAATAAAATTATAGGATAAAAATTCTGCTATGTGGCGTCACTTTATTTCTGAATTTATCCTACTTATTTCAATATCAAACGCTTTTTTTACGAATAAAATTCACGGATTCGCCTTTTCTCGTTGCGGTTATCACTATTTTGTAAAATATTTCACAAAAAAATAAAACATTTCTGTTCAGTTGAATTGCTTTAATTCTGAATTTATCTCCCTTATTATAATATAAATCAATGTTTTTAAAAATAAAATTATAGGATAATAAATTCTGCTATGTGGCGTCACTTTTTTTCTGAATTTATCCTACTTATTTCAATATCAAACGCTTTTTTTACGAATAAAATTCACGGATTCGCCTTTTCTCGTTGCGGTTATCACTATTTTGTAAAATATTTCACAAAAAAATAAAACATTTCTGTTCAGTTGCATTGCTTTAATTCTGAATTTATCTCCCTTATTATAATATAAAACAATGTTTTTAAAAATAAAATTATAGGATAAAAATTCTACTATGTGGCGTCACTTTATTTCTGAATTTATCCCACTTATTTCAATATCAAACGCTGTTTCTCGAATAAAATTCACAAATTAGCCTTTTCTCGTTGCGGTTATCTCTATTTTGTAAAATATTTCGCAAAAAAATAAAACATTTCTGTTCAGTTGCATTGCTTTAATTCGGAATTTATCTCCCTTATTATAATGTAAAACAATGTTTTTAAAAATAAAATTATAGGATAAAAAATTCTGCTATGTGGCGTTTCTTTATTGCTGAATTTATCCTACTTATTTCAATATCATACGCTGTTTTTACGAATAAAATTCACAGATTAGCCATTTCTCGGTGCGGTTATCTCTATTTTGTAAAATATTTCACAAAAAAATAAAACATTTCTGTTCAGTTGCATTGCTTTATTTCTGAATTTATCTCCCTTATTATAATATAAAACAATGTTTATAAAAATAAAATTATAGGATAAAAAATTCTGCTATGTGGCGTCACTTTTTTTCTGAATTTATCCTATTTATTTCAATATCAAACGCTTTTTTTACGAATAAAATTCACGGATTCGCCTTTTCTCGTTGCGGTTATTTCTATTTTGTAAAATATTTCACAAAAAAATAAAACATTTCTGTTCAGTTGCATTGCTTTAATTCTGAATTTATCTCCCTTATTATAATATAAAACAATGTTTTTAAAAACAAAATTATACGATAAAAAATTCTGCTATGTGGCGTCACTTTTTTTCTGAATTTATCCGTCTTAATTCAATATCAAACGCTTTTTTTACGAATAAAATTCACGGATTCGCTTTTTCTCGTTGCGGTTATTTCTATTTTGTAAAATATTTCACAAAAAAATAAAACATTTCTGTTCAGTTGCATTGCTTTAATTCTGAATTTATCTCCCTTATTATAATATAAAACAATGTTTTAAAAAATAAAATTATAGGATAAAAAATTCTGCTATGTGGCGTCACTTTATTTCTGAATTTATCCTACTTATTTCAATATCAAACGCTTTTTTTACGAATAAAACCACGGATTCGCCTTTTCTCGTTGCGGTTATCTCTATTTTGTAAAATATTTCACAAAAAAATAAAATATTTCTGTTCAGTTGCATTGCTTTAATTCTGAATTTATCTCCCTTATTATAATATAAAACAATGTTTTTAAAAATAAAATTATAGGATAAAAATTCTGCTATGTGGCGTCACTTTATTTCTGAATTTATCCTACTTATTTCAATATCAAACCCTTTTTTTACGAATAAAATTCACGGATTAGCCTTTTCTCGTTGCGGTTATTTCTATTTTGTAAAATATTTCACAAAAAAATAAAACATTTCTGTTCAGCTGCATTGCTTTAATTCTGAATTTATCTCCCTTATTATAATATAAATCAATGTTTTTAAAAATAAAATTATAGGATAATAAATTCTGCTATGTGGCGTCACTTTTTTTCTGAATTTATCCTACTTTTTTCAATATCAAACGCTTTTTTTACGAATAAAATTCACGGATTCGCCTTTTCTCGTTGCGGTTATCTCTATTTTGTAAAATATTTCACAAAAAAATAAAACATTTCTGTTCAGTTGCATTGCTTTAATTCTGAATTTATCTCCCTTATTATAATATAAAACAATGTTTTTAAAAATAAAATTATAGGATAAAAATTCTACTATGTCGCGTCACTTTATTTCTGAATTTATCCCACTTATTTCAATATCAAACGCTGTTTCTCGAATAAAATTCACAAATTAGCCTTTTCTCGTTGCGGTTATCTCTATTTTGTAAAATACTTCGCAAAAAAATAAAACATTTCTGTTCAGTTGCATTGCTTTATTTCTTAATTTATCCCCCTTATTATAATATAAAACAATGTTTTTAAAAATAAAATTATAGGATAAAAAATTCTGCTATGTGGCGTCACTTTTTTTCTGAATTTATCCTACTTATTTCAATATCAAACGCTTTTTTTACGAATAAAATTCACGGATTCGCCTTTTCTCGTTGCGGTTATTTCTATTTTGTAAAATATTTCACAAAAAAATAAAACATTTCTGTTCAGTTGCATTGCTTTAATTCTGAATTTATCTCCCTTATTATAATATAAATCAATGTTTTTAAAAATAAAATTATAGGATAATAAATTCTGCTATGTGGCGTCACTTTTTTTCTGAATTTATCCTACTTATTTCAATATCAAACGCTTTTTTTACGAATAAAATTCACGGATTCGCCTTTTCTCGTTGCGGTTATCTCTATTTTGTAAAATATTTCACAAAAAAATAAAACATTTCTGTTCAGTTGCATTGCTTTAATTCTGAATTTATCTCCCTTATTATAATATAAAACAATGTTTTAAAAAATAAAATTATAGGATAAAAAATTCTGCTATGTGGCGTCACTTTATTTCTGAATTTATCCTACTTATTTCAATATCAAACGCTTTTTTTACGAATAAAATTCACGGATTCGCCTTTTCTCGTTGCGGTTATCTCTATTTTGTAAAATATTTCACAAAAAAATAAAACATTTCTGTTCAGTTGCATTGCTTTAATTCTGAATATATCTCCCTTATTATAATATAAAACAATGTTTATAAAAATAAAATTATAGGATAAAAATTCGGCTATGCGGCGTCACTTTACTTCTGAATTTATCCTACTTATTTCAATATCAAACGCTTTTTTTACGAATAAAATTCACGGATTCGCCTTTTCTCGTTGCGGTTATCTCTATTTTGTAAAATATTTCACAAAAAAATAAAACATTTCTGTTCAGTTGCATTGCTTTAATTCTGAATTTATCTCCCTTATTATAAAATAAAACAATGTTTTTAAAAATAAAATTTTAGGATAAAAAATTCTGCTATGTGGCGTCACTTTATTTCTGAATTTATCCTACTTATTTCAATATCAAACGCTTTTTTTACGAATAAAATTCACGGATTAGCCTTTTCTCGTTGCGGTTATTTCTATTTTGTAAAATATTTCACAAAATAATAAAACATTTCTGTTCAGTTGCATTGCTTTAATTCTGAATTTATCTCTCTTATTATAATATAAAACAATGTTTTTAAAAACAAAATTATAGGATTTAAAATTCTGCTATGTGGCGTCACTTTTTTTCTGAATTTATCCTACTTATTTCAATATCAAACGCTTTTTTTTCGAATAAAATTCACGGATTCGCCTTTTCTCGTTGCGGTTATCTCTATTTTGTAAAATATTTCACAAAAAAATAAAACATTTCTGTTCAGTTGCATTACTTTAATTCTGAATTTATCTCCCTTATGTATATATATAGAACAATGTTTTTAAAAATAAAATTATAGGATAAAAAATTCTGCTATGTGGCGTCACTTTATTTCTGAATTTATCCTACTTATTTCAATATCAAACGCTTTTTTTACGAATAAAATTCACGGATTCTCCTTTTCTCGTTGCGGTTATCTCTATTTTGTAAAATATTTCACAAAAAAATAAAACAATTCTGTTCAGTTGCATTGCTTCAATTCTGAATTTTTCTCCCTTATTATAATAAAAAACAATGTTTTTAAAAATAAAATTATAGGATAAAAATTCTGCTATGTGGCGTCACTTTATTTCTGAATTTATCCTACTTATTTCAATATCAAACGCTGTTTTTACGAATAAAATTCACGGATTAGCCATTTCTCGGTGCGGTTATCTCTATGTTGTAAAATATTTCACAAAAAAATAAAACATTTCTGTTCAGTTGCATTGCTTTAATTCTGAATTTATCTCCCTTATTATAATATAAAACAATGTTTTTAAAAATAAACTTATAGGATAAAAAATTCTGCTATGTGGCGTTTCTTTATTGCTTAATTTATCCTACTTATTTCAATATCAAACGCTTTTTTTACGAATAAAATTCACGGATTCGTCTTTTCTCGTTGCGGTTATCTCAATTTTGTAAAATATTTCACAAAAAAATAAAACATTTCTGTTCAGTTGCATTGCTTTAATTCTGAATTTATCTCCCTTATTATAATATAAAACGATGTTTTTAAAAATAAAATTATAGGATAAAAAATTCTGCTATGTGGCGTCACTTTATTTCTGAATTTATCCTACTTATTTCAATATCAAACGCTTTTTTTACGAATAACATTCACGGATTCGCCTTTTCTCGTTGCGGTTATCTCTATTTTGTAAAATATTTCACAAAAAAATAAAACATTTCTGTTCAGTTGCATTGCTTTAATTCTGAATTTATCTCCCTTATTATAATGTAAAACAATGTTTTTAAAAATAAAATTATAGGATAAAAATTCTACTATGTGGCGTCACTTTATTTCTGAATTTATCCCACTTATTTCAATATCAAACGCTGTTTCTCGAATAAAATTCACAAATTAGCCTTTTCTCGTTTCGGTTATCTCTATTTTGTAAAATATTTCGCAAAAAAATAAAACATTTCTGTTCAGTTGCATTGCTTTAATTCGGAATTTATCTCCCTTATTATAATGTAAAACAATGTTTTTAAAAATAAATTTATAGGATAAAAAATTCTGCTATGTGGCGTTTCTTTATTGCTGAATTTATCCTACTTATTTCAATATCAAACGCTGTTTTTACGAATAAAATTCACGGATTAGCCATTTCTCGGTGCGGTTATCTCTATTTTGTAAAATATTTCACAAAAAAATAAAACATTTCTGTTCAGTTGCATTGCTTTATTTCTGAATATATCTCCCTTATTATAATATAAAACAATGTTTTTAAAAATAAAATTATAGGATAAAAAATTCTGCTATGTGGAGTCACTTTTCTTCTGAATTTATCCTACTTATTTCAATATCAAACGCTTTTTTTACGAATAAAATTCACGGATTCGTCTTTTCTCGTTGCGGTTATCTCTATTTTGTAAAATATTTCACAAAAAAATAAAACATTTGTGTTCAGTTGCATTGCTTTAATTCTGAATTTATCTCCCTTATTATAATATAAAACGATGTTTTTAAAAATAAAATTATAGGATAAAAAATTCTGCTATGTGGCGTCACTTTATTTCTGAATTTATCCTACTTATTTCAATATCAAACGCTTTTTTTACGAATAACATTCACGGATTCGCCTTTTCTCGTTGCGGTTATCTCTATTTTGTAAAATATTTCACAAAAAAATAAAACATTTCTGTTCAGTTGCATTGCTTTAATTCTTAATTTATCTCCCTTATTATAATATAAAACAATGTTTTTAAAAATAAAATTATGGTATAAAAATTCTGCTATGTGGCGTCACTTTATTTCTGAATTTATCCTACTTATTTCAATATCTAACGCTTTTTTTACGAATAAAATTCACGGATTCGCCTTTTCTCGTTGCGGTTATCTCTATTTTTTAAAATATTTCACAAAAAAATAAAACATTTCTGTTCAGTTGCATTGCTTTAATTCTGAATTTATCTCCCTTATTATAATATAAAACAATGTTTTAAAAAATAAAATTATAGGATAAAAAATTCTGCTATGTGGCGTCACTTTATTTCTGAATTTATCCTACTTATTTCAATATCAAACGCTTTTTTTACGAATAAAATTCACGGATTCGCCTTTTCTCGTTGCGGTTATCTCTATTTTGTAAAATATTTCACAAAAAAATAAAACATTTCTGTTCAGTTGCATTGCTTTAATTCTGAATTTATCTCCCTTATTATAAAATAAAACAATGTTTTTATAAATAAAATTATAGGATAAAAATTCTGCTATTTGGCGTCACTTTATTTCTGAATTTATCCTACTTATTTCAATATCAAACGCTTTTTTTACGAATAAAGTTCACGGATTCGCCTTTTCTCGTTGCGGTTATCTCTATTTTGTAAAATATTTCACAAAAAAATAAAACATTTCTGTTCAGTTGCATTGCTTTAATTCTTAATTTATCTCCCTTATTATAATATAAAACAATGTTTTTAAAAATAAAATTATGGTATAAAAATTCTGCTATGTGGCGTCACTTTATTTCTGAATTTATCCTACTTATTTCAATATCAAACGCTTTTTTTACGAATAAAATTCACGGATTAGCCTTTTCTCGTTGCGGTTATTTCTATTTTGTAAAATATTTCACAAAATAATAAAACATTTCTGTTCAGTTGCATTGCTTTAATTCTGAATGTATCTCTCTTATTATAATATAAAACAATGTTTTTAAAAACAAAATTATAGGATTTAAAATTCTGCTATGTGGCGTCACTTTTTTTCTGAATTTATCCTACTCATTTCAATATCAAACGCTTTTTTTTCGAATAAAATTCACGGATTTGCCTTTTCTCGTTGCGGTTATCTCTATTTTGTAAAATATTTCACAAAAAAATAAAACATTTCTGTTCAGTTGCATTACTTTAATTCTGAATTTATCTCCCTTCTGTATATATATAGAACAATGTTTTTAAAAATAAAATTATAGGATAAAAAATTCTGCTATGTGGCGTCACTTTATTTCTGAATTTATCCTACTTATTTCAATATCAAACGCTTTTTTTACGAATAAAATTCACGGATTCTCCTTTTCTCGTTGCGGTTATCTCTATTTTGTAAAATATTTCACAAAAAAATAAAACAATTCTGTTCAGTTGCATTGCTTCAATTCTGAATTTTTCTCCCTTATTATAATAAAAAACAATGTTTTTAAAAATAAAATTATAGGATAAAAATTCTGCTATGTGGCGTCACTTTATTTCTGAATTTATCCTACTTATTTCAATATCAAACGCTGTTTTTACGAATAAAATTCACGGATTAGCCATTTCTCGGTGCGGTTATCTCTATTTTGTAAAATATTTCACAAAAAAATAAAACATTTCTGTTCAGTTGCTTTGATTTATTTCTGAATTTATCTCCCTTATTATAATATAAAAAAATGTTTTTAAAAATAAAATTATAGGATAAAAAATTCTGCTATGTGGCGTCACTTTTTTTCCGAATTTATCCTACCTATTTCAATATCAAACGCTTTTTTTACGAATAAAATTCACAAATTAGCCTTTTCTCGTTGCGGTTATCTCTATTTTGTAAAATATTTCCCAAAGAAATAAAACATTTCTGTTCAGTTGCATTGCTTTAATTGGGAATTTATCTCCCTTATTATAATGTAAAACAATGTTTTTAAAAATAAAATTATAGGATAAAAAATTCTGCTATGTGGCGTCACTTTTTTTCTGAATTTATCCTACTTATTTCAATATCAAACGCTTTTTTTACGAATAAAATTCACGGATTCGACTTTTCTCGTTGCGGTTATTTCTATTTTGTAAAATATTTCACAAAAAAATAAAACGTTTCTGTTCAGTTGCATTGCTTTAATTCTGAATTTATCTCCCTTATTATAATATAAAACAATGTTTTTAAAAACAAAATTATACGATAAAAAATTCTGCTATGTGGCGTCACTTTTTTTCTGAATTTATCCATCTTAATTCAATATCAAACGCTTTTTTTACGAATAAAATTCACGGATTCGCCTTTTCTCGTTGCGGTTATCTCTATTTTGTAAAATATTTCACAAAAAAATAAAATATTTCTGTTCAGTTGCATTGCTTTAATTCTGAATTTATCTCCCTTATTATAATATAAAACGAGGTTTTTAAAAATAAAATTATAGGATAAAAAATTCTGCTATGTGGCGTCACTTTATTTCTGAATTTATCCCACTTATTTCAATATCAAACGCTGTTTCTCGAATATAATTCACAAATTAGCCATTTCTCGTTGCGGTTATCTCTATTTTGTAAAATATTTCGCAAAAAAATTAAACATTTCTGTTCAGTTGCATTGCTTTAATTCTGAATTTATCTCCCTTATTATAATGTAAAACAATGTTTTTAAAAATAAAATTATAGGATAAAAAATTCTGCTATGTGGCGTTTCTTTATTGCTTAATTTATCCTACTTATTTCAATATCAAACGCTGTTTTTACGAATAAAATTCACGGATTAGCCATTTTTTGGTGCGGTTATCTCTATTTTGTAAAATATTTCACAAAAAAATAAAACATTTCTGTTCAGTTGCATTGCTTTATTTCTGAATTTATCTCCCTTATTATAATATAAAACAATGTTTTTAAAAATAAAATTATAGGATAAAAATTCTGCTATGTGGCGTAACTTTATTTCTCAATTCATCCTACTTATTTCATTATCAAACGCTTTTTTTACGAATAAAATTCACGGATTCGCCTTTTCTCGTTGCGGTTATCTCTATTTTGTAAAATATTTCACAAAAAAATAAAACATTTCTGTTCAGTTGCAGCGCTTTAATTCTGAATTTATCTCCCTTATTATAATATAAAACAATGTTTTTAAAAATAAAATTATAGGATAAAAATTCTACTATGTGGCGTCACTTTATTTCTGAATTTATCCCACTTATTTCAATATCAAACGCTGTTTCTCGAATAAAATTCAAAAATTAGCCTTTTCTCGTTGCGGTTATCTCTATTTTGTAAAATATTTCCCAAAGAAATAAAACATTTCTGTTCAGTTGTATTGCTTTAATTGGGAATTTATCTCCCTTATTATAATGTAAAACAATGTTTTTAAAAATAAAATTATAGGATAAAAAATTCTGCTATGTGGCGTCACTTTTTTTCTGAATTTATCCTTCTTATTTCAATATCAAACGCTTTTTTTACGAATAAAATTCACGGATTCGCCTTTTCTCGTTGCGGTTATTTCTATTTTGTAAAATATTTCACAAAAAAATAAAACGTTTCTGTTCAGTTGCATTGCTTTAATTCTGAATTTATCTCCCTTATTATAATATAAAACAGTGTTTTTAAAAACAAAATTATACGATAAAAAATTCTGCTATGTGGCGTCACTTTTTTTCTGAATTTATCCATCTTAATTCAATATCAAACGCTTTTTTTACGAATAAAATTCACGGATTCGCCTTTTCTCGTTGCGGTTATCTCTATTTTGTAAAATATTTCACAAAAAAATAAAACATTTCTGTTCAGTTGCATTGCTTTAATTGTGAATTTATCTCCCTTATTATAATATAAAACAATGTTTTTAAAAATAAAATTATAGGATAAAAAATTCTGCTATTTGGCGTCACTTTATTTCTGAATTTATCCTACTTATTTCAATATCAAACGCTTTTTTTACGAATAAAATTCACGGATTCGCCTTTTCTCGTTGCGGTTATCTCTATTTTGTAAAATATTTCACAAAAAAATAAAACATTTCTGTTCAGTTGCATTGCTTTAATTCTGAATTTATCTCCCTTATTATAATATAAAACAATGTTTTTAAAAATAAAATTATAGGATAAAAATTCTACTATGTGGCGTCACTTTATTTCTGAATTTATCCTACTTATTTCAATATCAAACGCTTTTTTTACGAATAAAATTCACGGATTCGCCTTTTCTCGTTGCGGTTATCTCTATTTTGTAAAATATTTCACAAAAAAATAAAACATTTCTGTTCAGTTGCATTGCTTTAATTCTGAATTTATCTCCCTTATTATAATATAAAACAATGTTTTTAAAAACAAAATTATACGATAAAAAATTCTGCTATGTGGCGTCACATTTTTTCTGAATTTATCCATCTTACTTCAATATCAAACGCTTTTTTTACGAAAAAAATTCAGGGATTCGCCTTTTCTCGTTGCGGTTATCTCTATTTTGTAAAATATTTCACAAAAAAATAAAACATTTCTGTTCAGTTGCATTGCTTTAATTCTTAATTTATCTCCCTTATTATAATATAAAACAATGTTTTTAAAAATAAAATTATGGTATAAAAATTCTGCTATGTGGCGTCACTTTATTTCTGAATTTATCCTACTTATTTCAATATCAAACGCTTTTTTTACGAATAAAATTCACGGATTAGCCTTTTCTCGTTGCGGTTATTTCTATTTTGTAAAATATTTCACAAAATAATAAAACATTTCTGTTCAGTTGCATTGCTTTAATTCTGAATTTATCTCTCTTATTATAATATAAAACAATGTTTTTAAAAACAAAATTATAGGATTTAAAATTCTGCTATGTGGCGTCACTTTTTTTCTGAATTTATCCTACTTATTTCAATATCAAACGCTTTTTTTTCGAATAAAATTCACGGATTTGCCTTTTCTCGTTGCGGTTATCTCTATTTTGTAAAATATTTCACAAAAAAATAAAACATTTCTGTTCAGTTGCATTACTTTAATTCTGAATTTATCTCCCTTCTGTATATATATAGAACAATGTTTTTAAAAATAAAATTATAGGATAAAAAATTCTGCTATGTGGCGTCACTTTATTTCTGAATTTATCCTACTTATTTCAATATCAAACGCTTTTTTTTCGAATAAAATTCACGGATTCTCCTTTTCTCGTTGCGGTTATCTCTATTTTGTAAAATATTTCACAAAAAAATAAAACAATTCTGTTCAGTTGCATTGCTTCAATTCTGAATTTTTCTCCCTTATTATAATAAAAAACAATGTTTTTAAAAATAAAATTATAGGATAAAAATTCTGCTATGTGGCGTCACTTTATTTCTGAATTTATCCTACTTATTTCAATATCAAACGCTGTTTTTACGAATAAAATTCACGGATTAGCCATTTCTCGGTGCGGTTATCTCTATTTTGTAAAATATTTCACAAAAAAATAAAACATTTCTGTTCAGTTGCTTTGATTTATTTCTGAATTTATCTCCCTTATTATAATATAAAAAAATGTTTTTAAAAATAAAATTATAGGATAAAAAATTCTGCTATGTGGCGTCACTTTTTTTCTGAATTTATCCTACCTATTTCAATATCAAACGCTTTTTTTACGAATAAAATTCACAAATTAGCCTTTTCTCGTTGCGGTTATCTCTATTTTGTAAAATATTTCCCAAAGAAATAAAACATTTCTGTTCAGTTGCATTGCTTTAATTGGGAATTTATCTCCCTTATTATAATGTAAAACAATGTTTTTAAAAATAAAATTATAGGATAAAAAATTCTGCTATGTGGCGTCACTTTTTTTCTGAATTTATCCTACTTATTTCAATATCAAACGCTTTTTTTACGAATAAAATTCACGGATTCGACTTTTCTCGTTGCGGTTATTTCTATTTTGTAAAATATTTCACAAAAAAATAAAACGTTTCTGTTCAGTTGCATTGCTTGAATTCTGAATTTATCTCCCTTATTATAATATAAAACAATGTTTTTAAAAACAAAATTATACGATAAAAAATTCTGCTATGTGGCGTCACTTTTTTTCTGAATTTATCCATCTTAATTCAATATCAAACGCTTTTTTTACGAATAAAATTCACGGATTCGCCTTTTCTCGTTGCGGTTATCTCTATTTTGTAAAATATTTCACAAAAAAATAAAATATTTCTGTTCAGTTGCATTGCTTTAATTCTGAATTTATCTCCCTTATTATAATATAAAACGAGGTTTTTAAAAATAAAATTATAGGATAAAAAATTCTGCTATGTGGCGTCACTTTATTTCTGAATTTATCCCACTTATTTCAATATCAAACGCTGTTTCTCGAATATAATTCACAAATTAGCCATTTCTCGTTGCGGTTATCTCTATTTTGTAAAATATTTCGCAAAAAAATTAAACATTTCTGTTCAGTTGCATTGCTTTAATTCTGAATTTATCTCCCTTATTATAATGTAAAACAATGTTTTTAAAAATAAAATTATAGGATAAAAAATTCTGCTATGTGGCGTTTCTTTATTGCTTAATTTATCCTACTTATTTCAATATCAAACGCTGTTTTTACGAATAAAATTCACGGATTAGCCATTTTTTGGTGCGGTTATCTCTATTTTGTAAAATATTTCACAAAAAAATAAAACATTTCTGTTCAGTTGCATTGCTTTATTTCTGAATTTATCTCCCTTATTATAATATAAAACAATGTTTTTAAAAATAAAATTATAGGATAAAAATTCTGCTATGTGGCGTAACTTTATTTCTCAATTCATCCTACTTATTTCATTATCAAACGCTTTTTTTACGAATAAAATTCACGGATTCGCCTTTTCTCGTTGCGGTTATCTCTATTTTGTAAAATATTTCACAAAAAAATAAAACATTTCTGTTCAGTTGCAGCGCTTTAATTCTGAATTTATCTCCCTTATTATAATATAAAACAATGTTTTTAAAAATAAAATTATAGGATAAAAATTCTACTATGTGGCGTCACTTTATTTCTGAATTTATCCCACTTATTTCAATATCAAACGCTGTTTCTCGAATAAAATTCAAAAATTAGCCTTTTCTCGTTGCGGTTATCTCTATTTTGTAAAATATTTCCCAAAGAAATAAAACATTTCTGTTCAGTTGTATTGCTTTAATTGGGAATTTATCTCCCTTATTATAATGTAAAACAATGTTTTTAAAAATAAAATTATAGGATAAAAAATTCTGCTATGTGGCGTCACTTTTTTTCTGAATTTATCCTTCTTATTTCAATATCAAACGCTTTTTTTACGAATAAAATTCACGGATTCGCCTTTTCTCGTTGCGGTTATTTCTATTTTGTAAAATATTTCACAAAAAAATAAAACGTTTCTGTTCAGTTGCATTGCTTTAATTCTGAATTTATCTCCCTTATTATAATATAAAACAGTGTTTTTAAAAACAAAATTATACGATAAAAAATTCTGCTATGTGGCGTCACTTTTTTTCTGAATTTATCCATCTTAATTCAATATCAAACGCTTTTTTTACGAATAAAATTCACGGATTCGCCTTTTCTCGTTGCGGTTATCTCTATTTTGTAAAATATTTCACAAAAAAATAAAACATTTCTGTTCAGTTGCATTGCTTTAATTGTGAATTTATCTCCCTTATTATAATATAAAACAATGTTTTTAAAAATAAAATTATAGGATAAAAAATTCTGCTATTTGGCGTCACTTTATTTCTGAATTTATCCTACTTATTTCAATATCAAACGCTTTTTTTACGAATAAAATTCACGGATTCGCCTTTTCTCGTTGCGGTTATCTCTATTTTGTAAAATATTTCACAAAAAAATAAAACATTTCTGTTCAGTTGCATTGCTTTAATTCTGAATTTATCTCCCTTATTATAATATAAAACAATGTTTTTAAAAATAAAATTATAGGATAAAAATTCTACTATGTGGCGTCACTTTATTTCTGAATTTATCCTACTTATTTCAATATCAAACGCTTTTTTTACGAATAAAATTCACTGATTCGCCTTTTCTCGTTGCGGTTATCTCTATTTTGTAAAATATTTCACAAAAAAATAAAACATTTCTGTTCAGTTGCATTGCTTTAATTCTGAATTTATCTCCCTTATTATAATATAAAACAATGTTTTTAAAAACAAAATTATACGATAAAAAATTCTGCTATGTGGCGTCACATTTTTTCTGAATTTATCCATCTTACTTCAATATCAAACGCTTTTTTTACGAAAAAAATTCAGGGATTCGCCTTTTCTCGTTGCGGTTATCTCTATTTTGTAAAATATTTCACAAAAAAATAAAACATTTCTGTTCAGTTGCATTGCTTTAATTCTGAATTTATCTCCCTTATTATATTATAAAACAATGTTTTTAAAAATAAAATTATAGGATAAAAAATTCTGTTGTGGCGTCACTTTATTTCTGAATTTATCCTACTTATTTCAATATAAAACGCTTTTTTTACGAATAAAATTCACGGATTCGCCTTTTCTCGTTGCGGTTATCTCTATTTTGTAAAATATTTCACAAAAAAATAAAACATTTCTGTTCAGTTGCATTGCTTTTATTCTGAATTTATCTTCCTTATTATAATATAAAACAATGTTTTAAAAAATAAAATTATAGGATAAAAATTCTGCTATGTGGCGTCACTTTATTTCTGAATTTATCCTACTTATTTCAATATCAAACGCTTTTTTTACGAATAAAATTCACGGATTCGCCTTTTCTCGTTGCGGTTATCACTATTTTGTAAAATATTTCACAAAAAAATAAAACATTTCTGTTCAGTTGAATTGCTTTAATTCTGAATTTATCTCCCTTATTATAATATAAATCAATGTTTTTAAAAATAAAATTATAGGATAATAAATTCTGCTATGTGGCGTCACTTTTTTTCTGAATTTATCCTACTTATTTCAATATCAAACGCTTTTTTTACGAATAAAATTCACGGATTCGCCTTTTCTCGTTGCGGTTATCACTATTTTGTAAAATATTTCACAAAAAAATAAAACATTTCTGTTCAGTTGCATTGCTTTAATTCTGAATTTATCTCCCTTATTATAATATAAAACAATGTTTTTAAAAATAAAATTATAGGATAAAAATTCTACTATGTGGCGTCACTTTATTTCTGAATTTATCCCACTTATTTCAATATCAAACGCTGTTTCTCGAATAAAATTCACAAATTAGCCTTTTCTCGTTGCGGTTATCTCTATTTTGTAAAATATTTCGCAAAAAAATAAAACATTTCTGTTCAGTTGCATTGCTTTAATTCGGAATTTATCTCCCTTATTATAATGTAAAACAATGTTTTTAAAAATAAAATTATAGGATAAAAAATTCTGCTATGTGGCGTTTCTTTATTGCTGAATTTATCCTACTTATTTCAATATCATACGCTGTTTTTACGAATAAAATTCACAGATTAGCCATTTCTCGGTGCGGTTATCTCTATTTTGTAAAATATTTCACAAAAAAATAAAACATTTCTGTTCAGTTGCATTGCTTTATTTCTGAATTTATCTCCCTTATTATAATATAAAACAATGTTTATAAAAATAAAATTATAGGATAAAAAATTCTGCTATGTGGCGTCACTTTTTTTCTGAATTTATCGTATTTATTTCAATATCAAACGCTTTTTTTACGAATAAAATTCACGGATTCGCCTTTTCTCGTTGCGGTTATTTCTATTTTGTAAAATATTTCACAAAAAAATAAAACATTTCTGTTTAGTTGCATTGCTTTAATTCTGAATTTATCTCCCTTATTATAATATAAAACAATGTTTTTAAAAACAAAATTATACGATAAAAAATTCTGCTATGTGGCGTCACTTTTTTTCTGAATTTATCCGTCTTAATTCAATATCAAACGCTTTTTTTACGAATAAAATTCACGGATTCGCTTTTTCTCGTTGCGGTTATTTCTATTTTGTAAAATATTTCACAAAAAAATAAAACATTTCTGTTCAGTTGCATTGCTTTAATTCTGAATTTATCTCCCTTATTATAATATAAAACAATGTTTTAAAAAATAAAATTATAGGATAAAAAATTCTGCTATGTGGCGTCACTTTATTTCTGAATTTATCCTACTTATTTCAATATCAAACGCTTTTTTTACGAATAAAACCACGGATTCGCCTTTTCTCGTTGCGGTTATCTCTATTTTGTAAAATATTTCACAAAAAAATAAAATATTTCTGTTCAGTTGCATTGCTTTAATTCTGAATTTATCTCCCTTATTATAATATAAAACAATGTTTTTAAAAATAAAATTATAGGATAAAAATTCTGCTATGTGGCGTCACTTTATTTCTGAATTTATCCTACTTATTTCAATATCAAACCCTTTTTTTACGAATAAAATTCACGGATTAGCCTTTTCTCGTTGCGGTTATTTCTATTTTGTAAAATATTTCACAAAAAAATAAAACATTTCTGTTCAGCTGCATTGCTTTAATTCTGAATTTATCTCCCTTATTATAATATAAATCAATGTTTTTAAAAATAAAATTATAGGATAATAAATTCTGCTATGTGGCGTCACTTTTTTTCTGAATTTATCCTACTTTTTTCAATATCAAACGCTTTTTTTACGAATAAAATTCACGGATTCGCCTTTTCTCGTTGCGGTTATCTCTATTTTGTAAAATATTTCACAAAAAAATAAAACATTTCTGTTCAGTTGCATTGCTTTAATTCTGAATTTATCTCCCTTATTATAATATAAAACAATGTTTTTAAAAATAAAATTATAGGATAAAAATTCTACTATGTCGCGTCACTTTATTTCTGAATTTATCCCACTTATTTCAATATCAAACGCTGTTTCTCGAATAAAATTCACAAATTAGCCTTTTCTCGTTGCGGTTATCTCTATTTTGTAAAATACTTCGCAAAAAAATAAAACATTTCTGTTCAGTTGCATTGCTTTATTTCTTAATTTATCCCCCTTATTATAATATAAAACAATGTTTTTAAAAATAAAATAATAGGATAAAAAATTCTGCTATGTGGCGTCACTTTTTTTCTGAATTTATCCTACTTATTTCAATATCAAACGCTTTTTTTACGAATAAAATTCACGGATTCGCCTTTTCTCGTTGCGGTTATTTCTATTTTGTAAAATATTTCACAAAAAAATAAAACATTTCTGTTCAGTTGCATTGCTTTAATTCTGAATTTATCTCCCTTATTATAATATAAATCAATGTTTTTAAAAATAAAATTATAGGATAATAAATTCTGCTATGTGGCGTCACTTTTTTTCTGAATTTATCCTACTTATTTCAATATCAAACGCTTTTTTTACGAATAAAATTCACGGATTCGCCTTTTCTCGTTGCGGTTATCTCTATTTTGTAAAATATTTCACAAAAAAATAAAACATTTCTGTTCAGTTGCATTGCTTTAATTCTGAATTTATCTCCCTTATTATAATATAAAACAATGTTTTAAAAAATAAAATTATAGGATAAAAAATTCTGCTATGTGGCGTCACTTTATTTCTGAATTTATCCTACTTATTTCAATATCAAACGCTTTTTTTACGAATAAAATTCACGGATTCGCCTTTTCTCGTTGCGGTTATCTCTATTTTGTAAAATATTTCACAAAAAAATAAAACATTTCTGTTCAGTTGCATTGCTTTAATTCTGAATATATCTCCCTTATTATAATATAAAACAATGTTTATAAAAATAAAATTATAGGATAAAAATTCGGCTATGCGGCGTCACTTTACTTCTGAATTTATCCTACTTATTTCAATATCAAACGCTTTTTTTACGAATAAAATTCACGGATTCGCCTTTTCTCGTTGCGGTTATCTCTATTTTGTAAAATATTTCACAAAAAAATAAAACATTTCTGTTCAGTTGCATTGCTTTAATTCTGAATTTATCTCCCTTATTATAAAATAAAACAATGTTTTTAAAAATAAAATTTTAGGATAAAAAATTCTGCTATGTGGCGTCACTTTATTTCTGAATTTATCCTACTTATTTCAATATCAAACGCTTTTTTTACGAATAAAATTCACGGATTAGCCTTTTCTCGTTGCGGTTATTTCTATTTTGTAAAATATTTCACAAAATAATAAAACATTTCTGTTCAGTTGCATTGCTTTAATTCTGAATTTATCTCTCTTATTATAATATAAAACAATGTTTTTAAAAACAAAATTATAGGATTTAAAATTCTGCTATGTGGCGTCACTTTTTTTCTGAATTTATCCTACTTATTTCAATATCAAACGCTTTTTTTTCGAATAAAATTCACGGATTCGCCTTTTCTCGTTGCGGTTATCTCTATTTTGTAAAATATTTCACAAAAAAATAAAACATTTCTGTTCAGTTGCATTACTTTAATTCTGAATTTATCTCCCTTATGTATATATATAGAACAATGTTTTTAAAAATAAAATTATAGGATAAAAAATTCTGCTATGTGGCGTCACTTTATTTCTGAATTTATCCTACTTATTTCAATATCAAACGCTTTTTTTACGAATAAAATTCACGGATTCTCCTTTTCTCGTTGCGGTTATCTCTATTTTGTAAAATATTTCACAAAAAAATAAAACAATTCTGTTCAGTTGCATTGCTTCAATTCTGAATTTTTCTCCCTTATTATAATAAAAAACAATGTTTTTAAAAATAAAATTATAGGATAAAAATTCTGCTATGTGGCGTCACTTTATTTCTGAATTTATCCTACTTATTTCAATATCAAACGCTGTTTTTACGAATAAAATTCACGGATTAGCCATTTCTCGGTGCGGTTATCTCTATGTTGTAAAATATTTCACAAAAAAATAAAACATTTCTGTTCAGTTGCATTGCTTTAATTCTGAATTTATCTCCCTTATTATAATATAAAACAATGTTTTTAAAAATAAACTTATAGGATAAAAAATTCTGCTATGTGGCGTTTCTTTATTGCTTAATTTATCCTACTTATTTCAATATCAAACGCTTTTTTTACGAATAAAATTCACGGATTCGTCTTTTCTCGTTGCGGTTATCTCAATTTTGTAAAATATTTCACAAAAAAATAAAACATTTCTGTTCAGTTGCATTGCTTTAATTCTGAATTTATCTCCCTTATTATAATATAAAACGATGTTTTTAAAAATAAAATTATAGGATAAAAAATTCTGCTATGTGGCGTCACTTTATTTCTGAATTTATCCTACTTATTTCAATATCAAACGCTTTTTTTACGAATAACATTCACGGATTCGCCTTTTCTCGTTGCGGTTATCTCTATTTTGTAAAATATTTCACAAAAAAATAAAACATTTCTGTTCAGTTGCATTGCTTTAATTCTGAATTTATCTCCCTTATTATAATGTAAAACAATGTTTTTAAAAATAAAATTATAGGATAAAAATTCTACTATGTGGCGTCACTTTATTTCTGAATTTATCCCACTTATTTCAATATCAAACGCTGTTTCTCGAATAAAATTCACAAATTAGCCTTTTCTCGTTTCGGTTATCTCTATTTTGTAAAATATTTCGCAAAAAAATAAAACATTTCTGTTCAGTTGCATTGCTTTAATTCGGAATTTATCTCCCTTATTATAATGTAAAACAATGTTTTTAAAAATAAATTTATAGGATAAAAAATTCTGCTATGTGGCGTTTCTTTATTGCTGAAT
Source organism: Platycnemis pennipes (assembly GCA_933228895.1). Classification (NCBI taxonomy): domain Eukaryota; kingdom Metazoa; phylum Arthropoda; class Insecta; order Odonata; family Platycnemididae; genus Platycnemis; species Platycnemis pennipes. The sequence continues at coordinate 133,665,481 of OW121853.1, forward strand.
TTATCCTACTTATTTCAATATCAAACGCTGTTTTTACGAATAAAATTCACGGATTAGCCATTTCTCGGTGCGGTTATCTCTATTTTGTAAAATATTTCACAAAAAAATAAAACATTTCTGTTCAGTTGCATTGCTTTATTTCTGAATATATCTCCCTTATTATAATATAAAACGATGTTTTTAAAAATAAAATTATAGGATAAAAAATTCTGCTATGTGGCGTCACTTTATTTCTGAATTTATCCTACTTATTTCAATATCAAACGCTTTTTTTACGAATAACATTCACGGATTCGCCTTTTCTCGTTGCGGTTATCTCTATTTTGTAAAATATTTCACAAAAAAATAAAACATTTCTGTTCAGTTGCATTGCTTTAATTCTTAATTTATCTCCCTTATTATAATATAAAACAATGTTTTTAAAAATAAAATTATGGTATAAAAATTCTGCTATGTGGCGTCACTTTATTTCTGAATTTATCCTACTTATTTCAATATCTAACGCTTTTTTTACGAATAAAATTCACGGATTCGCCTTTTCTCGTTGCGGTTATCTCTATTTTTTAAAATATTTCACAAAAAAATAAAACATTTCTGTTCAGTTGCATTGCTTTAATTCTGAATTTATCTCCCTTATTATAATATAAAACAATGTTTTAAAAAATAAAATTATAGGATAAAAAATTCTGCTATGTGGCGTCACTTTATTTCTGAATTTATCCTACTTATTTCAATATCAAACGCTTTTTTTACGAATAAAATTCACGGATTCGCCTTTTCTCGTTGCGGTTATCTCTATTTTGTAAAATATTTCACAAAAAAATAAAACATTTCTGTTCAGTTGCATTGCTTTAATTCTGAATTTATCTCCCTTATTATAAAATAAAACAATGTTTTTATAAATAAAATTATAGGATAAAAATTCTGCTATTTGGCGTCACTTTATTTCTGAATTTATCCTACTTATTTCAATATCAAACGCTTTTTTTACGAATAAAGTTCACGGATTCGCCTTTTCTCGTTGCGGTTATCTCTATTTTGTAAAATATTTCACAAAAAAATAAAACATTTCTGTTCAGTTGCATTGCTTTAATTCTTAATTTATCTCCCTTATTATAATATAAAACAATGTTTTTAAAAATAAAATTATGGTATAAAAATTCTGCTATGTGGCGTCACTTTATTTCTGAATTTATCCTACTTATTTCAATATCAAACGCTTTTTTTACGAATAAAATTCACGGATTAGCCTTTTCTCGTTGCGGTTATTTCTATTTTGTAAAATATTTCACAAAATAATAAAACATTTCTGTTCAGTTGCATTGCTTTAATTCTGAATGTATCTCTCTTATTATAATATAAAACAATGTTTTTAAAAACAAAATTATAGGATTTAAAATTCTGCTATGTGGCGTCACTTTTTTTCTGAATTTATCCTACTCATTTCAATATCAAACGCTTTTTTTTCGAATAAAATTCACGGATTTGCCTTTTCTCGTTGCGGTTATCTCTATTTTGTAAAATATTTCACAAAAAAATAAAACATTTCTGTTCAGTTGCATTACTTTAATTCTGAATTTATCTCCCTTCTGTATATATATAGAACAATGTTTTTAAAAATAAAATTATAGGATAAAAAATTCTGCTATGTGGCGTCACTTTATTTCTGAATTTATCCTACTTATTTCAATATCAAACGCTTTTTTTACGAATAAAATTCACGGATTCTCCTTTTCTCGTTGCGGTTATCTCTATTTTGTAAAATATTTCACAAAAAAATAAAACAATTCTGTTCAGTTGCATTGCTTCAATTCTGAATTTTTCTCCCTTATTATAATAAAAAACAATGTTTTTAAAAATAAAATTATAGGATAAAAATTCTGCTATGTGGCGTCACTTTATTTCTGAATTTATCCTACTTATTTCAATATCAAACGCTGTTTTTACGAATAAAATTCACGGATTAGCCATTTCTCGGTGCGGTTATCTCTATTTTGTAAAATATTTCACAAAAAAATAAAACATTTCTGTTCAGTTGCTTTGATTTATTTCTGAATTTATCTCCCTTATTATAATATAAAAAAATGTTTTTAAAAATAAAATTATAGGATAAAAAATTCTGCTATGTGGCGTCACTTTTTTTCTGAATTTATCCTACCTATTTCAATATCAAACGCTTTTTTTACGAATAAAATTCACAAATTAGCCTTTTCTCGTTGCGGTTATCTCTATTTTGTAAAATATTTCCCAAAGAAATAAAACATTTCTGTTCAGTTGCATTGCTTTAATTGGGAATTTATCTCCCTTATTATAATGTAAAACAATGTTTTTAAAAATAAAATTATAGGATAAAAAATTCTGCTATGTGGCGTCACTTTTTTTCTGAATTTATCCTACTTATTTCAATATCAAACGCTTTTTTTACGAATAAAATTCACGGATTCGACTTTTCTCGTTGCGGTTATTTCTATTTTGTAAAATATTTCACAAAAAAATAAAACGTTTCTGTTCAGTTGCATTGCTTTAATTCTGAATTTATCTCCCTTATTATAATATAAAACAATGTTTTTAAAAACAAAATTATACGATAAAAAATTCTGCTATGTGGCGTCACTTTTTTTCTGAATTTATCCATCTTAATTCAATATCAAACGCTTTTTTTACGAATAAAATTCACGGATTCGCCTTTTCTCGTTGCGGTTATCTCTATTTTGTAAAATATTTCACAAAAAAATAAAATATTTCTGTTCAGTTGCATTGCTTTAATTCTGAATTTATCTCCCTTATTATAATATAAAACGAGGTTTTTAAAAATAAAATTATAGGATAAAAAATTCTGCTATGTGGCGTCACTTTATTTCTGAATTTATCCCACTTATTTCAATATCAAACGCTGTTTCTCGAATATAATTCACAAATTAGCCATTTCTCGTTGCGGTTATCTCTATTTTGTAAAATATTTCACAAAAAAATAAAACATTTCTGTTCAGTTGCATTGCTTTAATTCTTAATTTATCTCCCTTATTATAATATAAAACAATGTTTTTAAAAATAAAATTATGGTATAAAAATTCTGCTATGTGGCGTCACTTTATTTCTGAATTTATCCTACTTATTTCAATATCTAACGCTTTTTTTACGAATAAAATTCACGGATTCGCCTTTTCTCGTTGCGGTTATCTCTATTTTTTAAAATATTTCACAAAAAAATAAAACATTTCTGTTCAGTTGCATTGCTTTAATTCTGAATTTATCTCCCTTATTATAATATAAAACAATGTTTTAAAAAATAAAATTATAGGATAAAAAATTCTGCTATGTGGCGTCACTTTATTTCTGAATTTATCCTACTTATTTCAATATCAAACGCTTTTTTTACGAATAAAATTCACGGATTCGCCTTTTCTCGTTGCGGTTATCTCTATTTTGTAAAATATTTCACAAAAAAATAAAACATTTCTGTTCAGTTGCATTGCTTTAATTCTGAATTTATCTCCCTTATTATAAAATAAAACAATGTTTTTATAAATAAAATTATAGGATAAAAATTCTGCTATTTGGCGTCACTTTATTTCTGAATTTATCCTACTTATTTCAATATCAAACGCTTTTTTTACGAATAAAGTTCACGGATTCGCCTTTTCTCGTTGCGGTTATCTCTATTTTGTAAAATGTTTCACAAAAAAATAAAACATTTCTGTTCAGTTGCATTGCTTTAATTCTTAATTTATCTCCCTTATTATAATATAAAACAATGTTTTTAAAAATAAAATTATGGTATAAAAATTCTGCTATGTGGCGTCACTTTATTTCTGAATTTATCCTACTTATTTCAATATCAAACGCTTTTTTTACGAATAAAATTCACGGATTAGCCTTTTCTCGTTGCGGTTATTTCTATTTTGTAAAATATTTCACAAAATAATAAAACATTTCTGTTCAGTTGCATTGCTTTAATTCTGAATGTATCTCTCTTATTATAATATAAAACAATGTTTTTAAAAACAAAATTATAGGATTTAAAATTCTGCTATGTGGCGTCACTTTTTTTCTGAATTTATCCTACTCATTTCAATATCAAACGCTTTTTTTTCGAATAAAATTCACGGATTTGCCTTTTCTCGTTGCGGTTATCTCTATTTTGTAAAATATTTCACAAAAAAATAAAACATTTCTGTTCAGTTGCATTACTTTAATTCTGAATTTATCTCCCTTCTGTATATATATAGAACAATGTTTTTAAAAATAAAATTATAGGATAAAAAATTCTGCTATGTGGCGTCACTTTATTTCTGAATTTATCCTACTTATTTCAATATCAAACGCTTTTTTTACGAATAAAATTCACGGATTCTCCTTTTCTCGTTGCGGTTATCTCTATTTTGTAAAATATTTCACAAAAAAATAAAACAATTCTGTTCAGTTGCATTGCTTCAATTCTGAATTTTTCTCCCTTATTATAATAAAAAACAATGTTTTTAAAAATAAAATTATAGGATAAAAATTCTGCTATGTGGCGTCACTTTATTTCTGAATTTATCCTACTTATTTCAATATCAAACGCTGTTTTTACGAATAAAATTCACGGATTAGCCATTTCTCGGTGCGGTTATCTCTATTTTGTAAAATATTTCACAAAAAAATAAAACATTTCTGTTCAGTTGCTTTGATTTATTTCTGAATTTATCTCCCTTATTATAATATAAAAAAATGTTTTTAAAAATAAAATTATAGGATAAAAAATTCTGCTATGTGGCGTCACTTTTTTTCTGAATTTATCCTACCTATTTCAATATCAAACGCTTTTTTTACGAATAAAATTCACAAATTAGCCTTTTCTCGTTGCGGTTATCTCTATTTTGTAAAATATTTCCCAAAGAAATAAAACATTTCTGTTCAGTTGCATTGCTTTAATTGGGAATTTATCTCCCTTATTATAATGTAAAACAATGTTTTTAAAAATAAAATTATAGGATAAAAAATTCTGCTATGTGGCGTCACTTTTTTTCTGAATTTATCCTACTTATTTCAATATCAAACGCTTTTTTTACGAATAAAATTCACGGATTCGACTTTTCTCGTTGCGGTTATTTCTATTTTGTAAAATATTTCACAAAAAAATAAAACGTTTCTGTTCAGTTGCATTGCTTTAATTCTGAATTTATCTCCCTTATTATAATATAAAACAATGTTTTTAAAAACAAAATTATACGATAAAAAATTCTGCTATGTGGCGTCACTTTTTTTCTGAATTTATCCATCTTAATTCAATATCAAACGCTTTTTTTACGAATAAAATTCACGGATTCGCCTTTTCTCGTTGCGGTTATCTCTATTTTGTAAAATATTTCACAAAAAAATAAAATATTTCTGTTCAGTTGCATTGCTTTAATTCTGAATTTATCTCCCTTATTATAATATAAAACGAGGTTTTTAAAAATAAAATTATAGGATAAAAAATTCTGCTATGTGGCGTCACTTTATTTCTGAATTTATCCCACTTATTTCAATATCAAACGCTGTTTCTCGAATATAATTCACAAATTAGCCATTTCTCGTTGCGGTTATCTCTATTTTGTAAAATATTTCGCAAAAAAATTAAACATTTCTGTTCAGTTGCATTGCTTTAATTCTGAATTTATCTCCCTTATTATAATGTAAAACAATGTTTTTAAAAATAAAATTATAGGATAAAAAATTCTGCTATGTGGCGTTTCTTTATTGCTTAATTTATCCTACTTATTTCAATATCAAACGCTGTTTTTACGAATAAAATTCACGGATTAGCCATTTTTTGGTGCGGTTATCTCTATTTTGTAAAATATTTCACAAAAAAATAAAACATTTCTGTTCAGTTGCATTGCTTTATTTCTGAATTTATCTCCCTTATTATAATATAAAACAATGTTTTTAAAAATAAAATTATAGGATAAAAATTCTGCTATGTGGCGTAACTTTATTTCTCAATTCATCCTACTTATTTCATTATCAAACGCTTTTTTTACGAATAAAATTCACGGATTCGCCTTTTCTCGTTGCGGTTATCTCTATTTTGTAAAATATTTCACAAAAAAATAAAACATTTCTGTTCAGTTGCAGCGCTTTAATTCTGAATTTATCTCCCTTATTATAATATAAAACAATGTTTTTAAAAATAAAATTATAGGATAAAAATTCTACTATGTGGCGTCACTTTATTTCTGAATTTATCCCACTTATTTCAATATCAAACGCTGTTTCTCGAATAAAATTCAAAAATTAGCCTTTTCTCGTTGCGGTTATCTCTATTTTGTAAAATATTTCCCAAAGAAATAAAACATTTCTGTTCAGTTGTATTGCTTTAATTGGGAATTTATCTCCCTTATTATAATGTAAAACAATGTTTTTAAAAATAAAATTATAGGATAAAAAATTCTGCTATGTGGCGTCACTTTTTTTCTGAATTTATCCTTCTTATTTCAATATCAAACGCTTTTTTTACGAATAAAATTCACGGATTCGCCTTTTCTCGTTGCGGTTATTTCTATTTTGTAAAATATTTCACAAAAAAATAAAACGTTTCTGTTCAGTTGCATTGCTTTAATTCTGAATTTATCTCCCTTATTATAATATAAAACAGTGTTTTTAAAAACAAAATTATACGATAAAAAATTCTGCTATGTGGCGTCACTTTTTTTCTGAATTTATCCATCTTAATTCAATATCAAACGCTTTTTTTACGAATAAAATTCACGGATTCGCCTTTTCTCGTTGCGGTTATCTCTATTTTGTAAAATATTTCACAAAAAAATAAAACATTTCTGTTCAGTTGCATTGCTTTAATTGTGAATTTATCTCCCTTATTATAATATAAAACAATGTTTTTAAAAATAAAATTATAGGATAAAAAATTCTGCTATTTGGCGTCACTTTATTTCTGAATTTATCCTACTTATTTCAATATCAAACGCTTTTTTTACGAATAAAATTCACGGATTCGCCTTTTCTCGTTGCGGTTATCTCTATTTTGTAAAATATTTCACAAAAAAATAAAACATTTCTGTTCAGTTGCATTGCTTTAATTCTGAATTTATCTCCCTTATTATAATATAAAACAATGTTTTTAAAAATAAAATTATAGGATAAAAATTCTACTATGTGGCGTCACTTTATTTCTGAATTTATCCTACTTATTTCAATATCAAACGCTTTTTTTACGAATAAAATTCACGGATTCGCCTTTTCTCGTTGCGGTTATCTCTATTTTGTAAAATATTTCACAAAAAAATAAAACATTTCTGTTCAGTTGCATTGCTTTAATTCTGAATTTATCTCCCTTATTATAATATAAAACAATGTTTTTAAAAACAAAATTATACGATAAAAAATTCTGCTATGTGGCGTCACATTTTTTCTGAATTTATCCATCTTACTTCAATATCAAACGCTTTTTTTACGAAAAAAATTCAGGGATTCGCCTTTTCTCGTTGCGGTTATCTCTATTTTGTAAAATATTTCACAAAAAAATAAAACATTTCTGTTCAGTTGCATTGCTTTAATTCTTAATTTATCTCCCTTATTATAATATAAAACAATGTTTTTAAAAATAAAATTATGGTATAAAAATTCTGCTATGTGGCGTCACTTTATTTCTGAATTTATCCTACTTATTTCAATATCAAACGCTTTTTTTACGAATAAAATTCACGGATTAGCCTTTTCTCGTTGCGGTTATTTCTATTTTGTAAAATATTTCACAAAATAATAAAACATTTCTGTTCAGTTGCATTGCTTTAATTCTGAATTTATCTCTCTTATTATAATATAAAACAATGTTTTTAAAAACAAAATTATAGGATTTAAAATTCTGCTATGTGGCGTCACTTTTTTTCTGAATTTATCCTACTTATTTCAATATCAAACGCTTTTTTTTCGAATAAAATTCACGGATTTGCCTTTTCTCGTTGCGGTTATCTCTATTTTGTAAAATATTTCACAAAAAAATAAAACATTTCTGTTCAGTTGCATTACTTTAATTCTGAATTTATCTCCCTTCTGTATATATATAGAACAATGTTTTTAAAAATAAAATTATAGGATAAAAAATTCTGCTATGTGGCGTCACTTTATTTCTGAATTTATCCTACTTATTTCAATATCAAACGCTTTTTTTACGAATAAAATTCACGGATTCTCCTTTTCTCGTTGCGGTTATCTCTATTTTGTAAAATATTTCACAAAAAAATAAAACAATTCTGTTCAGTTGCATTGCTTCAATTCTGAATTTTTCTCCCTTATTATAATAAAAAACAATGTTTTTAAAAATAAAATTATAGGATAAAAATTCTGCTATGTGGCGTCACTTTATTTCTGAATTTATCCTACTTATTTCAATATCAAACGCTGTTTTTACGAATAAAATTCACGGATTAGCCATTTCTCGGTGCGGTTATCTCTATTTTGTAAAATATTTCACAAAAAAATAAAACATTTCTGTTCAGTTGCTTTGATTTATTTCTGAATTTATCTCCCTTATTATAATATAAAAAAATGTTTTTAAAAATAAAATTATAGGATAAAAAATTCTGCTATGTGGCGTCACTTTTTTTCTGAATTTATCCTACCTATTTCAATATCAAACGCTTTTTTTACGAATAAAATTCACAAATTAGCCTTTTCTCGTTGCGGTTATCTCTATTTTGTAAAATATTTCCCAAAGAAATAAAACATTTCTGTTCAGTTGCATTGCTTTAATTGGGAATTTATCTCCCTTATTATAATGTAAAACAATGTTTTTAAAAATAAAATTATAGGATAAAAAATTCTGCTATGTGGCGTCACTTTTTTTCTGAATTTATCCTACTTATTTCAATATCAAACGCTTTTTTTACGAATAAAATTCACGGATTCGACTTTTCTCGTTGCGGTTATTTCTATTTTGTAAAATATTTCACAAAAAAATAAAACGTTTCTGTTCAGTTGCATTGCTTGAATTCTGAATTTATCTCCCTTATTATAATATAAAACAATGTTTTTAAAAACAAAATTATACGATAAAAAATTCTGCTATGTGGCGTCACTTTTTTTCTGAATTTATCCATCTTAATTCAATATCAAACGCTTTTTTTACGAATAAAATTCACGGATTCGCCTTTTCTCGTTGCGGTTATCTCTATTTTGTAAAATATTTCACAAAAAAATAAAATATTTCTGTTCAGTTGCATTGCTTTAATTCTGAATTTATCTCCCTTATTATAATATAAAACGAGGTTTTTAAAAATAAAATTATAGGATAAAAAATTCTGCTATGTGGCGTCACTTTATTTCTGAATTTATCCCACTTATTTCAATATCAAACGCTGTTTCTCGAATATAATTCACAAATTAGCCATTTCTCGTTGCGGTTATCTCTATTTTGTAAAATATTTCGCAAAAAAATTAAACATTTCTGTTCAGTTGCATTGCTTTAATTCTGAATTTATCTCCCTTATTATAATGTAAAACAATGTTTTTAAAAATAAAATTATAGGATAAAAAATTCTGCTATGTGGCGTTTCTTTATTGCTTAATTTATCCTACTTATTTCAATATCAAACGCTGTTTTTACGAATAAAATTCACGGATTAGCCATTTTTTGGTGCGGTTATCTCTATTTTGTAAAATATTTCACAAAAAAATAAAACATTTCTGTTCAGTTGCATTGCTTTATTTCTGAATTTATCTCCCTTATTATAATATAAAACAATGTTTTTAAAAATAAAATTATAGGATAAAAATTCTGCTATGTGGCGTAACTTTATTTCTCAATTCATCCTACTTATTTCATTATCAAACGCTTTTTTTACGAATAAAATTCACGGATTCGCCTTTTCTCGTTGCGGTTATCTCTATTTTGTAAAATATTTCACAAAAAAATAAAACATTTCTGTTCAGTTGCAGCGCTTTAATTCTGAATTTATCTCCCTTATTATAATATAAAACAATGTTTTTAAAAATAAAATTATAGGATAAAAATTCTACTATGTGGCGTCACTTTATTTCTGAATTTATCCCACTTATTTCAATATCAAACGCTGTTTCTCGAATAAAATTCAAAAATTAGCCTTTTCTCGTTGCGGTTATCTCTATTTTGTAAAATATTTCCCAAAGAAATAAAACATTTCTGTTCAGTTGTATTGCTTTAATTGGGAATTTATCTCCCTTATTATAATGTAAAACAATGTTTTTAAAAATAAAATTATAGGATAAAAAATTCTGCTATGTGGCGTCACTTTTTTTCTGAATTTATCCTTCTTATTTCAATATCAAACGCTTTTTTTACGAATAAAATTCACGGATTCGCCTTTTCTCGTTGCGGTTATTTCTATTTTGTAAAATATTTCACAAAAAAATAAAACGTTTCTGTTCAGTTGCATTGCTTTAATTCTGAATTTATCTCCCTTATTATAATATAAAACAGTGTTTTTAAAAACAAAATTATACGATAAAAAATTCTGCTATGTGGCGTCACTTTTTTTCTGAATTTATCCATCTTAATTCAATATCAAACGCTTTTTTTACGAATAAAATTCACGGATTCGCCTTTTCTCGTTGCGGTTATCTCTATTTTGTAAAATATTTCACAAAAAAATAAAACATTTCTGTTCAGTTGCATTGCTTTAATTGTGAATTTATCTCCCTTATTATAATATAAAACAATGTTTTTAAAAATAAAATTATAGGATAAAAAATTCTGCTATTTGGCGTCACTTTATTTCTGAATTTATCCTACTTATTTCAATATCAAACGCTTTTTTTACGAATAAAATTCACGGATTCGCCTTTTCTCGTTGCGGTTATCTCTATTTTGTAAAATATTTCACAAAAAAATAAAACATTTCTGTTCAGTTGCATTGCTTTAATTCTGAATTTATCTCCCTTATTATAATATAAAACAATGTTTTTAAAAATAAAATTATAGGATAAAAATTCTACTATGTGGCGTCACTTTATTTCTGAATTTATCCTACTTATTTCAATATCAAACGCTTTTTTTACGAATAAAATTCACGGATTCGCCTTTTCTCGTTGCGGTTATCTCTATTTTGTAAAATATTTCACAAAAAAATAAAACATTTCTGTTCAGTTGCATTGCTTTAATTCTGAAATTATCTCCCTTATTATAATATAAAACAATGTTTTTAAAAACAAAATTATACGATAAAAAATTCTGCTATGTGGCGTCACATTTTTTCTGAATTTATCCATCTTACTTCAATATCAAACGCTTTTTTTACGAAAAAAATTCAGGGATTCGCCTTTTCTCGTTGCGGTTATCTCTATTTTGTAAAATATTTCACAAAAAAATAAAACATTTCTGTTCAGTTGCATTGCTTTAATTCTGAATTTATCTCCCTTATTATATTATAAAACAATGTTTTTAAAAATAAAATTATAGGATAAAAAATTCTGTTGTGGCGTCACTTTATTTCTGAATTTATCCTACTTATTTCAATATAAAACGCTTTTTTTACGAATAAAATTCACGGATTCGCCTTTTCTCGTTGCGGTTATCTCTATTTTGTAAAATATTTCACAAAAAAATAAAACATTTCTGTTCAGTTGCATTGCTTTTATTCTGAATTTATCTTCCTTATTATAATATAAAACAATGTTTTAAAAAATAAAATTATAGGATAAAAATTCTGCTATGTGGCGTCACTTTATTTCTGAATTTATCCTACTTATTTCAATATCAAACGCTTTTTTTACGAATAAAATTCACGGATTCGCCTTTTCTCGTTGCGGTTATCACTATTTTGTAAAATATTTCACAAAAAAATAAAACATTTCTGTTCAGTTGAATTGCTTTAATTCTGAATTTATCTCCCTTATTATAATATAAATCAATGTTTTTAAAAATAAAATTATAGGATAATAAATTCTGCTATGTGGCGTCACTTTTTTTCTGAATTTATCCTACTTATTTCAATATCAAACGCTTTTTTTACGAATAAAATTCACGGATTCGCCTTTTCTCGTTGCGGTTATCACTATTTTGTAAAATATTTCACAAAAAAATAAAACATTTCTGTTCAGTTGCATTGCTTTAATTCTGAATTTATCTCCCTTATTATAATATAAAACAATGTTTTTAAAAATAAAATTATAGGATAAAAATTCTACTATGTGGCGTCACTTTATTTCTGAATTTATCCCACTTATTTCAATATCAAACGCTGTTTCTCGAATAAAATTCACAAATTAGCCTTTTCTCGTTGCGGTTATCTCTATTTTGTAAAATATTTCGCAAAAAAATAAAACATTTCTGTTCAGTTGCATTGCTTTAATTCGGAATTTATCTCCCTTATTATAATGTAAAACAATGTTTTTAAAAATAAAATTATAGGATAAAAAATTCTGCTATGTGGCGTTTCTTTATTGCTGAATTTATCCTACTTATTTCAATATCATACGCTGTTTTTACGAATAAAATTCACAGATTAGCCATTTCTCGGTGCGGTTATCTCTATTTTGTAAAATATTTCACAAAAAAATAAAACATTTCTGTTCAGTTGCATTGCTTTATTTCTGAATTTATCTCCCTTATTATAATATAAAACAATGTTTATAAAAATAAAATTATAGGATAAAAAATTCTGCTATGTGGCGTCACTTTTTTTCTGAATTTATCCTATTTATTTCAATATCAAACGCTTTTTTTACGAATAAAATTCACGGATTCGCCTTTTCTCGTTGCGGTTATTTCTATTTTGTAAAATATTTCACAAAAAAATAAAACATTTCTGTTCAGTTGCATTGCTTTAATTCTGAATTTATCTCCCTTATTATAATATAAAACAATGTTTTTAAAAACAAAATTATACGATAAAAAATTCTGCTATGTGGCGTCACTTTTTTTCTGAATTTATCCGTCTTAATTCAATATCAAACGCTTTTTTTACGAATAAAATTCACGGATTCGCTTTTTCTCGTTGCGGTTATTTCTATTTTGTAAAATATTTCACAAAAAAATAAAACATTTCTGTTCAGTTGCATTGCTTTAATTCTGAATTTATCTCCCTTATTATAATATAAAACAATGTTTTAAAAAATAAAATTATAGGATAAAAAATTCTGCTATGTGGCGTCACTTTATTTCTGAATTTATCCTACTTATTTCAATATCAAACGCTTTTTTTACGAATAAAACCACGGATTCGCCTTTTCTCGTTGCGGTTATCTCTATTTTGTAAAATATTTCACAAAAAAATAAAATATTTCTGTTCAGTTGCATTGCTTTAATTCTGAATTTATCTCCCTTATTATAATATAAAACAATGTTTTTAAAAATAAAATTATAGGATAAAAATTCTGCTATGTGGCGTCACTTTATTTCTGAATTTATCCTACTTATTTCAATATCAAACCCTTTTTTTACGAATAAAATTCACGGATTAGCCTTTTCTCGTTGCGGTTATTTCTATTTTGTAAAATATTTCACAAAAAAATAAAACATTTCTGTTCAGCTGCATTGCTTTAATTCTGAATTTATCTCCCTTATTATAATATAAATCAATGTTTTTAAAAATAAAATTATAGGATAATAAATTCTGCTATGTGGCGTCACTTTTTTTCTGAATTTATCCTACTTTTTTCAATATCAAACGCTTTTTTTACGAATAAAATTCACGGATTCGCCTTTTCTCGTTGCGGTTATCTCTATTTTGTAAAATATTTCACAAAAAAATAAAACATTTCTGTTCAGTTGCATTGCTTTAATTCTGAATTTATCTCCCTTATTATAATATAAAACAATGTTTTTAAAAATAAAATTATAGGATAAAAATTCTACTATGTCGCGTCACTTTATTTCTGAATTTATCCCACTTATTTCAATATCAAACGCTGTTTCTCGAATAAAATTCACAAATTAGCCTTTTCTCGTTGCGGTTATCTCTATTTTGTAAAATACTTCGCAAAAAAATAAAACATTTCTGTTCAGTTGCATTGCTTTATTTCTTAATTTATCCCCCTTATTATAATATAAAACAATGTTTTTAAAAATAAAATTATAGGATAAAAAATTCTGCTATGTGGCGTCACTTTTTTTCTGAATTTATCCTACTTATTTCAATATCAAACGCTTTTTTTACGAATAAAATTCACGGATTCGCCTTTTCTCGTTGCGGTTATTTCTATTTTGTAAAATATTTCACAAAAAAATAAAACATTTCTGTTCAGTTGCATTGCTTTAATTCTGAATTTATCTCCCTTATTATAATATAAATCAATGTTTTTAAAAATAAAATTATAGGATAATAAATTCTGCTATGTGGCGTCACTTTTTTTCTGAATTTATCCTACTTATTTCAATATCAAACGCTTTTTTTACGAATAAAATTCACGGATTCGCCTTTTCTCGTTGCGGTTATCTCTATTTTGTAAAATATTTCACAAAAAAATAAAACATTTCTGTTCAGTTGCATTGCTTTAATTCTGAATTTATCTCCCTTATTATAATATAAAACAATGTTTTAAAAAATAAAATTATAGGATAAAAAATTCTGCTATGTGGCGTCACTTTATTTCTGAATTTATCCTACTTATTTCAATATCAAACGCTTTTTTTACGAATAAAATTCACGGATTCTCCTTTTCTCGTTGCGGTTATCTCTATTTTGTAAAATATTTCACAAAAAAATAAAACAATTCTGTTCAGTTGCATTGCTTCAATTCTGAATTTTTCTCCCTTATTATAATAAAAAACAATGTTTTTAAAAATAAAATTATAGGATAAAAATTCTGCTATGTGGCGTCACTTTATTTCTGAATTTATCCTACTTATTTCAATATCAAACGCTGTTTTTACGAATAAAATTCACGGATTAGCCATTTCTCGGTGCGGTTATCTCTATTTTGTAAAATATTTCACAAAAAAATAAAACATTTCTGTTCAGTTGCTTTGATTTATTTCTGAATTTATCTCCCTTATTATAATATAAAAAAATGTTTTTAAAAATAAAATTATAGGATAAAAAATTCTGCTATGTGGCGTCACTTTTTTTCTGAATTTATCCTACCTATTTCAATATCAAACGCTTTTTTTACGAATAAAATTCACAAATTAGCCTTTTCTCGTTGCGGTTATCTCTATTTTGTAAAATATTTCCCAAAGAAATAAAACATTTCTGTTCAGTTGCATTGCTTTAATTGGGAATTTATCTCCCTTATTATAATGTAAAACAATGTTTTTAAAAATAAAATTATAGGATAAAAAATTCTGCTATGTGGCGTCACTTTTTTTCTGAATTTATCCTACTTATTTCAATATCAAACGCTTTTTTTACGAATAAAATTCACGGATTCGACTTTTCTCGTTGCGGTTATTTCTATTTTGTAAAATATTTCACAAAAAAATAAAACGTTTCTGTTCAGTTGCATTGCTTGAATTCTGAATTTATCTCCCTTATTATAATATAAAACAATGTTTTTAAAAACAAAATTATACGATAAAAAATTCTGCTATGTGGCGTCACTTTTTTTCTGAATTTATCCATCTTAATTCAATATCAAACGCTTTTTTTACGAATAAAATTCACGGATTCGCCTTTTCTCGTTGCGGTTATCTCTATTTTGTAAAATATTTCACAAAAAAATAAAATATTTCTGTTCAGTTGCATTGCTTTAATTCTGAATTTATCTCCCTTATTATAATATAAAACGAGGTTTTTAAAAATAAAATTATAGGATAAAAAATTCTGCTATGTGGCGTCACTTTATTTCTGAATTTATCCCACTTATTTCAATATCAAACGCTGTTTCTCGAATATAATTCACAAATTAGCCATTTCTCGTTGCGGTTATCTCTATTTTGTAAAATATTTCGCAAAAAAATTAAACATTTCTGTTCAGTTGCATTGCTTTAATTCTGAATTTATCTCCCTTATTATAATGTAAAACAATGTTTTTAAAAATAAAATTATAGGATAAAAAATTCTGCTATGTGGCGTTTCTTTATTGCTTAATTTATCCTACTTATTTCAATATCAAACGCTGTTTTTACGAATAAAATTCACGGATTAGCCATTTTTTGGTGCGGTTATCTCTATTTTGTAAAATATTTCACAAAAAAATAAAACATTTCTGTTCAGTTGCATTGCTTTATTTCTGAATTTATCTCCCTTATTATAATATAAAACAATGTTTTTAAAAATAAAATTATAGGATAAAAATTCTGCTATGTGGCGTAACTTTATTTCTCAATTCATCCTACTTATTTCATTATCAAACGCTTTTTTTACGAATAAAATTCACGGATTCGCCTTTTCTCGTTGCGGTTATCTCTATTTTGTAAAATATTTCACAAAAAAATAAAACATTTCTGTTCAGTTGCAGCGCTTTAATTCTGAATTTATCTCCCTTATTATAATATAAACAATGTTTTTAAAAATAAAATTATAGGATAAAAATTCTACTATGTGGCGTCACTTTATTTCTGAATTTATCCCACTTATTTCAATATCAAACGCTGTTTCTCGAATAAAATTCAAAAATTAGCCTTTTCTCGTTGCGGTTATCTCTATTTTGTAAAATATTTCCCAAAGAAATAAAACATTTCTGTTCAGTTGTATTGCTTTAATTGGGAATTTATCTCCCTTATTATAATGTAAAACAATGTTTTTAAAAATAAAATTATAGGATAAAAAATTCTGCTATGTGGCGTCACTTTTTTTCTGAATTTATCCTTCTTATTTCAATATCAAACGCTTTTTTTACGAATAAAATTCACGGATTCGCCTTTTCTCGTTGCGGTTATTTCTATTTTGTAAAATATTTCACAAAAAAATAAAACGTTTCTGTTCAGTTGCATTGCTTTAATTCTGAATTTATCTCCCTTATTATAATATAAAACAGTGTTTTTAAAAACAAAATTATACGATAAAAAATTCTGCTATGTGGCGTCACTTTTTTTCTGAATTTATCCATCTTAATTCAATATCAAACGCTTTTTTTACGAATAAAATTCACGGATTCGCCTTTTCTCGTTGCGGTTATCTCTATTTTGTAAAATATTTCACAAAAAAATAAAACATTTCTGTTCAGTTGCATTGCTTTAATTGTGAATTTATCTCCCTTATTATAATATAAAACAATGTTTTTAAAAATAAAATTATAGGATAAAAAATTCTGCTATTTGGCGTCACTTTATTTCTGAATTTATCCTACTTATTTCAATATCAAACGCTTTTTTTACGAATAAAATTCACGGATTCGCCTTTTCTCGTTGCGGTTATCTCTATTTTGTAAAATATTTCACAAAAAAATAAAACATTTCTGTTCAGTTGCATTGCTTTAATTCTGAATTTATCTCCCTTATTATAATATAAAACAATGTTTTTAAAAATAAAATTATAGGATAAAAATTCTACTATGTGGCGTCACTTTATTTCTGAATTTATCCTACTTATTTCAATATCAAACGCTTTTTTTACGAATAAAATTCACGGATTCGCCTTTTCTCGTTGCGGTTATCTCTATTTTGTAAAATATTTCACAAAAAAATAAAACATTTCTGTTCAGTTGCATTGCTTTAATTCTGAATTTATCTCCCTTATTATAATATAAAACAATGTTTTTAAAAACAAAATTATACGATAAAAAATTCTGCTATGTGGCGTCACATTTTTTCTGAATTTATCCATCTTACTTCAATATCAAACGCTTTTTTTACGAAAAAAATTCAGGGATTCGCCTTTTCTCGTTGCGGTTATCTCTATTTTGTAAAATATTTCACAAAAAAATAAAACATTTCTGTTCAGTTGCATTGCTTTAATTCTTAATTTATCTCCCTTATTATAATATAAAACAATGTTTTTAAAAATAAAATTATGGTATAAAAATTCTGCTATGTGGCGTCACTTTATTTCTGAATTTATCCTACTTATTTCAATATCAAACGCTTTTTTTACGAATAAAATTCACGGATTAGCCTTTTCTCGTTGCGGTTATTTCTATTTTGTAAAATATTTCACAAAATAATAAAACATTTCTGTTCAGTTGCATTGCTTTAATTCTGAATTTATCTCTCTTATTATAATATAAAACAATGTTTTTAAAAACAAAATTATAGGATTTAAAATTCTGCTATGTGGCGTCACTTTTTTTCTGAATTTATCCTACTTATTTCAATATCAAACGCTTTTTTTTCGAATAAAATTCACGGATTTGCCTTTTCTCGTTGCGGTTATCTCTATTTTGTAAAATATTTCACAAAAAAATAAAACATTTCTGTTCAGTTGCATTACTTTAATTCTGAATTTATCTCCCTTCTGTATATATATAGAACAATGTTTTTAAAAATAAAATTATAGGATAAAAAATTCTGCTATGTGGCGTCACTTTATTTCTGAATTTATCCTACTTATTTCAATATCAAACGCTTTTTTTACGAATAAAATTCACGGATTCTCCTTTTCTCGTTGCGGTTATCTCTATTTTGTAAAATATTTCACAAAAAAATAAAACAATTCTGTTCAGTTGCATTGCTTCAATTCTGAATTTTTCTCCCTTATTATAATAAAAAACAATGTTTTTAAAAATAAAATTATAGGATAAAAATTCTGCTATGTGGCGTCACTTTATTTCTGAATTTATCCTACTTATTTCAATATCAAACGCTGTTTTTACGAATAAAATTCACGGATTAGCCATTTCTCGGTGCGGTTATCTCTATTTTGTAAAATATTTCACAAAAAAATAAAACATTTCTGTTCAGTTGCTTTGATTTATTTCTGAATTTATCTCCCTTATTATAATATAAAAAAATGTTTTTAAAAATAAAATTATAGGATAAAAAATTCTGCTATGTGGCGTCACTTTTTTTCTGAATTTATCCTACCTATTTCAATATCAAACGCTTTTTTTACGAATAAAATTCACAAATTAGCCTTTTCTCGTTGCGGTTATCTCTATTTTGTAAAATATTTCCCAAAGAAATAAAACATTTCTGTTCAGTTGCATTGCTTTAATTGGGAATTTATCTCCCTTATTATAATGTAAAACAATGTTTTTAAAAATAAAATTATAGGATAAAAAATTCTGCTATGTGGCGTCACTTTTTTTCTGAATTTATCCTACTTATTTCAATATCAAACGCTTTTTTTACGAATAAAATTCACGGATTCGACTTTTCTCGTTGCGGTTATTTCTATTTTGTAAAATATTTCACAAAAAAATAAAACGTTTCTGTTCAGTTGCATTGCTTGAATTCTGAATTTATCTCCCTTATTATAATATAAAACAATGTTTTTAAAAACAAAATTATACGATAAAAAATTCTGCTATGTGGCGTCACTTTTTTTCTGAATTTATCCATCTTAATTCAATATCAAACGCTTTTTTTACGAATAAAATTCACGGATTCGCCTTTTCTCGTTGCGGTTATCTCTATTTTGTAAAATATTTCACAAAAAAATAAAATATTTCTGTTCAGTTGCATTGCTTTAATTCTGAATTTATCTCCCTTATTATAATATAAAACGAGGTTTTTAAAAATAAAATTATAGGATAAAAAATTCTGCTATGTGGCGTCACTTTATTTCTGAATTTATCCCACTTATTTCAATATCAAACGCTGTTTCTCGAATATAATTCACAAATTAGCCATTTCTCGTTGCGGTTATCTCTATTTTGTAAAATATTTCGCAAAAAAATTAAACATTTCTGTTCAGTTGCATTGCTTTAATTCTGAATTTATCTCCCTTATTATAATGTAAAACAATGTTTTTAAAAATAAAATTATAGGATAAAAAATTCTGCTATGTGGCGTTTCTTTATTGCTTAATTTATCCTACTTATTTCAATATCAAACGCTGTTTTTACGAATAAAATTCACGGATTAGCCATTTTTTGGTGCGGTTATCTCTATTTTGTAAAATATTTCACAAAAAAATAAAACATTTCTGTTCAGTTGCATTGCTTTATTTCTGAATTTATCTCCCTTATTATAATATAAAACAATGTTTTTAAAAATAAAATTATAGGATAAAAATTCTGCTATGTGGCGTAACTTTATTTCTCAATTCATCCTACTTATTTCATTATCAAACGCTTTTTTTACGAATAAAATTCACGGATTCGCCTTTTCTCGTTGCGGTTATCTCTATTTTGTAAAATATTTCACAAAAAAATAAAACATTTCTGTTCAGTTGCAGCGCTTTAATTCTGAATTTATCTCCCTTATTATAATATAAAACAATGTTTTTAAAAATAAAATTATAGGATAAAAATTCTACTATGTGGCGTCACTTTATTTCTGAATTTATCCCACTTATTTCAATATCAAACGCTGTTTCTCGAATAAAATTCAAAAATTAGCCTTTTCTCGTTGCGGTTATCTCTATTTTGTAAAATATTTCCCAAAGAAATAAAACATTTCTGTTCAGTTGTATTGCTTTAATTGGGAATTTATCTCCCTTATTATAATGTAAAACAATGTTTTTAAAAATAAAATTATAGGATAAAAAATTCTGCTATGTGGCGTCACTTTTTTTCTGAATTTATCCTTCTTATTTCAATATCAAACGCTTTTTTTACGAATAAAATTCACGGATTCGCCTTTTCTCGTTGCGGTTATTTCTATTTTGTAAAATATTTCACAAAAAAATAAAACGTTTCTGTTCAGTTGCATTGCTTTAATTCTGAATTTATCTCCCTTATTATAATATAAAACAGTGTTTTTAAAAACAAAATTATACGATAAAAAATTCTGCTATGTGGCGTCACTTTTTTTCTGAATTTATCCATCTTAATTCAATATCAAACGCTTTTTTTACGAATAAAATTCACGGATTCGCCTTTTCTCGTTGCGGTTATCTCTATTTTGTAAAATATTTCACAAAAAAATAAAACATTTCTGTTCAGTTGCATTGCTTTAATTGTGAATTTATCTCCCTTATTATAATATAAAACAATGTTTTTAAAAATAAAATTATAGGATAAAAAATTCTGCTATTTGGCGTCACTTTATTTCTGAATTTATCCTACTTATTTCAATATCAAACGCTTTTTTTACGAATAAAATTCACGGATTCGCCTTTTCTCGTTGCGGTTATCTCTATTTTGTAAAATATTTCACAAAAAAATAAAACATTTCTGTTCAGTTGCATTGCTTTAATTCTGAATTTATCTCCCTTATTATAATATAAAACAATGTTTTTAAAAATAAAATTATAGGATAAAAATTCTACTATGTGGCGTCACTTTATTTCTGAATTTATCCTACTTATTTCAATATCAAACGCTTTTTTTACGAATAAAATTCACGGATTCGCCTTTTCTCGTTGCGGTTATCTCTATTTTGTAAAATATTTCACAAAAAAATAAAACATTTCTGTTCAGTTGCATTGCTTTAATTCTGAATTTATCTCCCTTATTATAATATAAAACAATGTTTTTAAAAACAAAATTATACGATAAAAAATTCTGCTATGTGGCGTCACATTTTTTCTGAATTTATCCATCTTACTTCAATATCAAACGCTTTTTTTACGAAAAAAATTCAGGGATTCGCCTTTTCTCGTTGCGGTTATCTCTATTTTGTAAAATATTTCACAAAAAAATAAAACATTTCTGTTCAGTTGCATTGCTTTAATTCTGAATTTATCTCCCTTATTATATTATAAAACAATGTTTTTAAAAATAAAATTATAGGATAAAAAATTCTGTTGTGGCGTCACTTTATTTCTGAATTTATCCTACTTATTTCAATATAAAACGCTTTTTTTACGAATAAAATTCACGGATTCGCCTTTTCTCGTTGCGGTTATCTCTATTTTGTAAAATATTTCACAAAAAAATAAAACATTTCTGTTCAGTTGCATTGCTTTTATTCTGAATTTATCTTCCTTATTATAATATAAAACAATGTTTTAAAAAATAAAATTATAGGATAAAAATTCTGCTATGTGGCGTCACTTTATTTCTGAATTTATCCTACTTATTTCAATATCAAACGCTTTTTTTACGAATAAAATTCACGGATTCGCCTTTTCTCGTTGCGGTTATCACTATTTTGTAAAATATTTCACAAAAAAATAAAACATTTCTGTTCAGTTGAATTGCTTTAATTCTGAATTTATCTCCCTTATTATAATATAAATCAATGTTTTTAAAAATAAAATTATAGGATAATAAATTCTGCTATGTGGCGTCACTTTTTTTCTGAATTTATCCTACTTATTTCAATATCAAACGCTTTTTTTACGAATAAAATTCACGGATTCGCCTTTTCTCGTTGCGGTTATCACTATTTTGTAAAATATTTCACAAAAAAATAAAACATTTCTGTTCAGTTGCATTGCTTTAATTCTGAATTTATCTCCCTTATTATAATATAAAACAATGTTTTTAAAAATAAAATTATAGGATAAAAATTCTACTATGTGGCGTCACTTTATTTCTGAATTTATCCCACTTATTTCAATATCAAACGCTGTTTCTCGAATAAAATTCACAAATTAGCCTTTTCTCGTTGCGGTTATCTCTATTTTGTAAAATATTTCGCAAAAAAATAAAACATTTCTGTTCAGTTGCATTGCTTTAATTCGGAATTTATCTCCCTTATTATAATGTAAAACAATGTTTTTAAAAATAAAATTATAGGATAAAAAATTCTGCTATGTGGCGTTTCTTTATTGCTGAATTTATCCTACTTATTTCAATATCATACGCTGTTTTTACGAATAAAATTCACAGATTAGCCATTTCTCGGTGCGGTTATCTCTATTTTGTAAAATATTTCACAAAAAAATAAAACATTTCTGTTCAGTTGCATTGCTTTATTTCTGAATTTATCTCCCTTATTATAATATAAAACAATGTTTATAAAAATAAAATTATAGGATAAAAAATTCTGCTATGTGGCGTCACTTTTTTTCTGAATTTATCCTATTTATTTCAATATCAAACGCTTTTTTTACGAATAAAATTCACGGATTCGCCTTTTCTCGTTGCGGTTATTTCTATTTTGTAAAATATTTCACAAAAAAATAAAACATTTCTGTTCAGTTGCATTGCTTTAATTCTGAATTTATCTCCCTTATTATAATATAAAACAATGTTTTTAAAAACAAAATTATACGATAAAAAATTCTGCTATGTGGCGTCACTTTTTTTCTGAATTTATCCGTCTTAATTCAATATCAAACGCTTTTTTTACGAATAAAATTCACGGATTCGCTTTTTCTCGTTGCGGTTATTTCTATTTTGTAAAATATTTCACAAAAAAATAAAACATTTCTGTTCAGTTGCATTGCTTTAATTCTGAATTTATCTCCCTTATTATAATATAAAACAATGTTTTAAAAAATAAAATTATAGGATAAAAAATTCTGCTATGTGGCGTCACTTTATTTCTGAATTTATCCTACTTATTTCAATATCAAACGCTTTTTTTACGAATAAAACCACGGATTCGCCTTTTCTCGTTGCGGTTATCTCTATTTTGTAAAATATTTCACAAAAAAATAAAATATTTCTGTTCAGTTGCATTGCTTTAATTCTGAATTTATCTCCCTTATTATAATATAAAACAATGTTTTTAAAAATAAAATTATAGGATAAAAATTCTGCTATGTGGCGTCACTTTATTTCTGAATTTATCCTACTTATTTCAATATCAAACCCTTTTTTTACGAATAAAATTCACGGATTAGCCTTTTCTCGTTGCGGTTATTTCTATTTTGTAAAATATTTCACAAAAAAATAAAACATTTCTGTTCAGCTGCATTGCTTTAATTCTGAATTTATCTCCCTTATTATAATATAAATCAATGTTTTTAAAAATAAAATTATAGGATAATAAATTCTGCTATGTGGCGTCACTTTTTTTCTGAATTTATCCTACTTTTTTCAATATCAAACGCTTTTTTTACGAATAAAATTCACGGATTCGCCTTTTCTCGTTGCGGTTATCTCTATTTTGTAAAATATTTCACAAAAAAATAAAACATTTCTGTTCAGTTGCATTGCTTTAATTCTGAATTTATCTCCCTTATTATAATATAAAACAATGTTTTTAAAAATAAAATTATAGGATAAAAATTCTACTATGTCGCGTCACTTTATTTCTGAATTTATCCCACTTATTTCAATATCAAACGCTGTTTCTCGAATAAAATTCACAAATTAGCCTTTTCTCGTTGCGGTTATCTCTATTTTGTAAAATACTTCGCAAAAAAATAAAACATTTCTGTTCAGTTGCATTGCTTTATTTCTTAATTTATCCCCCTTATTATAATATAAAACAATGTTTTTAAAAATAAAATTATAGGATAAAAAATTCTGCTATGTGGCGTCACTTTTTTTCTGAATTTATCCTACTTATTTCAATATCAAACGCTTTTTTTACGAATAAAATTCACGGATTCGCCTTTTCTCGTTGCGGTTATTTCTATTTTGTAAAATATTTCACAAAAAAATAAAACATTTCTGTTCAGTTGCATTGCTTTAATTCTGAATTTATCTCCCTTATTATAATATAAATCAATGTTTTTAAAAATAAAATTATAGGATAATAAATTCTGCTATGTGGCGTCACTTTTTTTCTGAATTTATCCTACTTATTTCAATATCAAACGCTTTTTTTACGAATAAAATTCACGGATTAGCCTTTTCTCGTTGCGGTTATCTCTATTTTGTAAAATATTTCACAAAAAAATAAAACATTTCTGTTCAGTTGCATTGCTTTAATTCTGAATTTATCTCCCTTATTATAATATAAAACAATGTTTTAAAAAATAAAATTATAGGATAAAAAATTCTGCTATGTGGCGTCACTTTATTTCTGAATTTATCCTACTTATTTCAATATCAAACGCTTTTTTTACGAATAAAATTCACGGATTCGCCTTTTCTCGTTGCGGTTATCTCTATTTTGTAAAATATTTCACAAAAAAATAAAACATTTCTGTTCAGTTGCATTGCTTTAATTCTGAATATATCTCCCTTATTATAATATAAAACAATGTTTATAAAAATAAAATTATAGGATAAAAATTCGGCTATGCGGCGTCACTTTACTTCTGAATTTATCCTACTTATTTCAATATCAAACGCTTTTTTTACGAATAAAATTCACGGATTCGCCTTTTCTCGTTGCGGTTATCTCTATTTTGTAAAATATTTCACAAAAAAATAAAACATTTCTGTTCAGTTGCATTGCTTTAATTCTGAATTTATCTCCCTTATTATAAAATAAAACAATGTTTTTAAAAATAAAATTTTAGGATAAAAAATTCTGCTATGTGGCGTCACTTTATTTCTGAATTTATCCTACTTATTTCAATATCAAACGCTTTTTTTACGAATAAAATTCACGGATTAGCCTTTTCTCGTTGCGGTTATTTCTATTTTGTAAAATATTTCACAAAATAATAAAACATTTCTGTTCAGTTGCATTGCTTTAATTCTGAATTTATCTCTCTTATTATAATATAAAACAATGTTTTTAAAAACAAAATTATAGGATTTAAAATTCTGCTATGTGGCGTCACTTTTTTTCTGAATTTATCCTACTTATTTCAATATCAAACGCTTTTTTTTCGAATAAAATTCACGGATTCGCCTTTTCTCGTTGCGGTTATCTCTATTTTGTAAAATATTTCACAAAAAAATAAAACATTTCTGTTCAGTTGCATTACTTTAATTCTGAATTTATCTCCCTTATGTATATATATAGAACAATGTTTTTAAAAATAAAATTATAGGATAAAAAATTCTGCTATGTGGCGTCACTTTATTTCTGAATTTATCCTACTTATTTCAATATCAAACGCTTTTTTTACGAATAAAATTCACGGATTCTCCTTTTCTCGTTGCGGTTATCTCTATTTTGTAAAATATTTCACAAAAAAATAAAACAATTCTGTTCAGTTGCATTGCTTCAATTCTGAATTTTTCTCCCTTATTATAATAAAAAACAATGTTTTTAAAAATAAAATTATAGGATAAAAATTCTGCTATGTGGCGTCACTTTATTTCTGAATTTATCCTACTTATTTCAATATCAAACGCTGTTTTTACGAATAAAATTCACGGATTAGCCATTTCTCGGTGCGGTTATCTCTATGTTGTAAAATATTTCACAAAAAAATAAAACATTTCTGTTCAGTTGCATTGCTTTAATTCTGAATTTATCTCCCTTATTATAATATAAAACAATGTTTTTAAAAATAAACTTATAGGATAAAAAATTCTGCTATGTGGCGTTTCTTTATTGCTTAATTTATCCTACTTATTTCAATATCAAACGCTTTTTTTACGAATAAAATTCACGGATTCGTCTTTTCTCGTTGCGGTTATCTCAATTTTGTAAAATATTTCACAAAAAAATAAAACATTTCTGTTCAGTTGCATTGCTTTAATTCTGAATTTATCTCCCTTATTATAATATAAAACGATGTTTTTAAAAATAAAATTATAGGATAAAAAATTCTGCTATGTGGCGTCACTTTATTTCTGAATTTATCCTACTTATTTCAATATCAAACGCTTTTTTTACGAATAACATTCACGGATTCGCCTTTTCTCGTTGCGGTTATCTCTATTTTGTAAAATATTTCACAAAAAAATAAAACATTTCTGTTCAGTTGCATTGCTTTAATTCTGAATTTATCTCCCTTATTATAATGTAAAACAATGTTTTTAAAAATAAAATTATAGGATAAAAATTCTACTATGTGGCGTCACTTTATTTCTGAATTTATCCCACTTATTTCAATATCAAACGCTGTTTCTCGAATAAAATTCACAAATTAGCCTTTTCTCGTTTCGGTTATCTCTATTTTGTAAAATATTTCGCAAAAAAATAAAACATTTCTGTTCAGTTGCATTGCTTTAATTCGGAATTTATCTCCCTTATTATAATGTAAAACAATGTTTTTAAAAATAAATTTATAGGATAAAAAATTCTGCTATGTGGCGTTTCTTTATTGCTGAATTTATCCTACTTATTTCAATATCAAACGCTGTTTTTACGAATAAAATTCACGGATTAGCCATTTCTCGGTGCGGTTATCTCTATTTTGTAAAATATTTCACAAAAAAATAAAACATTTCTGTTCAGTTGCATTGCTTTATTTCTGAATATATCTCCCTTATTATAATATAAAACAATGTTTTTAAAAATAAAATTATAGGATAAAAAATTCTGCTATGTGGAGTCACTTTTCTTCTGAATTTATCCTACTTATTTCAATATCAAACGCTTTTTTTACGAATAAAATTCACGGATTCGTCTTTTCTCGTTGCGGTTATCTCTATTTTGTAAAATATTTCACAAAAAAATAAAACATTTCTGTTCAGTTGCATTGCTTTAATTCTGAATTTATCTCCCTTATTATAATATAAAACGATGTTTTTAAAAATAAAATTATAGGATAAAAAATTCTGCTATGTGGCGTCACTTTATTTCTGAATTTATCCTACTTATTTCAATATCAAACGCTTTTTTTACGAATAACATTCACGGATTCGCCTTTTCTCGTTGCGGTTATCTCTATTTTGTAAAATATTTCACAAAAAAATAAAACATTTCTGTTCAGTTGCATTGCTTTAATTCTTAATTTATCTCCCTTATTATAATATAAAACAATGTTTTTAAAAATAAAATTATGGTATAAAAATTCTGCTATGTGGCGTCACTTTATTTCTGAATTTATCCTACTTATTTCAATATCTAACGCTTTTTTTACGAATAAAATTCACGGATTCGCCTTTTCTCGTTGCGGTTATCTCTATTTTGTAAAATATTTCACAAAAAAATAAAACATTTCTGTTCAGTTGCATTGCTTTAATTCTGAATTTATCTCCCTTATTATAATATAAATCAATGTTTTTAAAAATAAAATTATAGGATAATAAATTCTGCTATGTGGCGTCACTTTTTTTCTGAATTTATCCTACTTTTTTCAATATCAAACGCTTTTTTTACGAATAAAATTCACGGATTCGCCTTTTCTCGTTGCGGTTATCTCTATTTTGTAAAATATTTCACAAAAAAATAAAACATTTCTGTTCAGTTGCATTGCTTTAATTCTGAATTTATCTCCCTTATTATAATATAAAACAATGTTTTTAAAAATAAAATTATAGGATAAAAATTCTACTATGTCGCGTCACTTTATTTCTGAATTTATCCCACTTATTTCAATATCAAACGCTGTTTCTCGAATAAAATTCACAAATTAGCCTTTTCTCGTTGCGGTTATCTCTATTTTGTAAAATACTTCGCAAAAAAATAAAACATTTCTGTTCAGTTGCATTGCTTTATTTCTGAATTTATCCCCCTTATTATAATATAAAACAATGTTTTTAAAAATAAAATTATAGGATAAAAAATTCTGCTATGTGGCGTCACTTTTTTTCTGAATTTATCCTACTTATTTCAATATCAAACGCTTTTTTTACGAATAAAATTCACGGATTCGCCTTTTCTCGTTGCGGTTATTTCTATTTTGTAAAATATTTCACAAAAAAATAAAACATTTCTGTTCAGTTGCATTGCTTTAATTCTGAATTTATCTCCCTTATTATAATATAAATCAATGTTTTTAAAAATAAAATTATAGGATAATAAATTCTGCTATGTGGCGTCACTTTTTTTCTGAATTTATCCTACTTATTTCAATATCAAACGCTTTTTTTACGAATAAAATTCACGGATTCGCCTTTTCTCGTTGCGGTTATCTCTATTTTGTAAAATATTTCACAAAAAAATAAAACATTTCTGTTCAGTTGCATTGCTTTAATTCTGAATTTATCTCCCTTATTATAATATAAAACAATGTTTATAAAAATAAAATTATAGGATAAAAATTCTGCTATTTGGCGTCACTTTATTTCTGAATTTATCCTACTTATTTCAATATCAAACGCTTTTTATACGAATAAAATTCACGGATTCGCCTTTTCTCGTTGCGGTTATCTCTATTTTGTAAAATATTTCACAAAAAAATAAAACATTTCTGTTCAGTTGCATTGCTTTAATTCTGAATTTATCTCCCTTATTATAAAATAAAACAATGTTTTTATAAATAAAATTATAGGATAAAAATTCTGCTATTTGGCGTCACTTTATTTCTGAATTTATCCTACTTATTTCAATATCAAACGCTTTTTTTACGAATAAAGTTCACGGATTCGCCTTTTCTCGTTGCGGTTATCTCTATTTTGTAAAATATTTCACAAAAAAATAAAACATTTCTGTTCAGTTGCATTGCTTTAATTCTTAATTTATCTCCCTTATTATAATATAAAACAATGTTTTTAAAAATAAAATTATGGTATAAAAATTCTGCTATGTGGCGTCACTTTATTTCTGAATTTATCCTACTTATTTCAATATCAAACGCTTTTTTTACGAATAAAATTCACGGATTAGCCTTTTCTCGTTGCGGTTATTTCTATTTTGTAAAATATTTCACAAAATAATAAAACATTTCTGTTCAGTTGCATTGCTTTAATTCTGAATGTATCTCTCTTATTATAATATAAAACAATGTTTTTAAAAACAAAATTATAGGATTTAAAATTCTGCTATGTGGCGTCACTTTTTTTCTGAATTTATCCTACTCATTTCAATATCAAACGCTTTTTTTTCGAATAAAATTCACGGATTTGCCTTTTCTCGTTGCGGTTATCTCTATTTTGTAAAATATTTCACAAAAAAATAAAACATTTCTGTTCAGTTGCATTACTTTAATTCTGAATTTATCTCCCTTCTGTATATATATAGAACAATGTTTTTAAAAATAAAATTATAGGATAAAAAATTCTGCTATGTGGCGTCACTTTATTTCTGAATTTATCCTACTTATTTCAATATCAAACGCTTTTTTTACGAATAAAATTCACGGATTCTCCTTTTCTCGTTGCGGTTATCTCTATTTTGTAAAATATTTCACAAAAAAATAAAACAATTCTGTTCAGTTGCATTGCTTCAATTCTGAATTTTTCTCCCTTATTATAATAAAAAACAATGTTTTTAAAAATAAAATTATAGGATAAAAATTCTGCTATGTGGCGTCACTTTATTTCTGAATTTATCCTACTTATTTCAATATCAAACGCTGTTTTTACGAATAAAATTCACGGATTAGCCATTTCTCGGTGCGGTTATCTCTATTTTGTAAAATATTTCACAAAAAAATAAAACATTTCTGTTCAGTTGCTTTGATTTATTTCTGAATTTATCTCCCTTATTATAATATAAAAAAATGTTTTTAAAAATAAAATTATAGGATAAAAAATTCTGCTATGTGGCGTCACTTTTTTTCTGAATTTATCCTACCTATTTCAATATCAAACGCTTTTTTTACGAATAAAATTCACAAATTAGCCTTTTCTCGTTGCGGTTATCTCTATTTTGTAAAATATTTCCCAAAGAAATAAAACATTTCTGTTCAGTTGCATTGCTTTAATTGGGAATTTATCTCCCTTATTATAATGTAAAACAATGTTTTTAAAAATAAAATTATAGGATAAAAAATTCTGCTATGTGGCGTCACTTTTTTTCTGAATTTATCCTACTTATTTCAATATCAAACGCTTTTTTTACGAATAAAATTCACGGATTCGACTTTTCTCGTTGCGGTTATTTCTATTTTGTAAAATATTTCACAAAAAAATAAAACGTTTCTGTTCAGTTGCATTGCTTTAATTCTGAATTTATCTCCCTTATTATAATATAAAACAATGTTTTTAAAAACAAAATTATACGATAAAAAATTCTGCTATGTGGCGTCACTTTTTTTCTGAATTTATCCATCTTAATTCAATATCAAACGCTTTTTTTACGAATAAAATTCACGGATTCGCCTTTTCTCGTTGCGGTTATCTCTATTTTGTAAAATATTTCACAAAAAAATAAAATATTTCTGTTCAGTTGCATTGCTTTAATTCTGAATTTATCTCCCTTATTATAATATAAAACGAGGTTTTTAAAAATAAAATTATAGGATAAAAAATTCTGCTATGTGGCGTCACTTTATTTCTGAATTTATCCCACTTATTTCAATATCAAACGCTGTTTCTCGAATATAATTCACAAATTAGCCATTTCTCGTTGCGGTTATCTCTATTTTGTAAAATATTTCGCAAAAAAATTAAACATTTCTGTTCAGTTGCATTGCTTTAATTCTGAATTTATCTCCCTTATTATAATGTAAAACAATGTTTTTAAAAATAAAATTATAGGATAAAAAATTCTGCTATGTGGCGTTTCTTTATTGCTTAATTTATCCTACTTATTTCAATATCAAACGCTGTTTTTACGAATAAAATTCACGGATTAGCCATTTTTTGGTGCGGTTATCTCTATTTTGTAAAATATTTCACAAAAAAATAAAACATTTCTGTTCAGTTGCATTGCTTTATTTCTGAATTTATCTCCCTTATTATAATATAAAACAATGTTTTTAAAAATAAAATTATAGGATAAAAATTCTGCTATGTGGCGTAACTTTATTTCTCAATTCATCCTACTTATTTCATTATCAAACGCTTTTTTTACGAATAAAATTCACGGATTCGCCTTTTCTCGTTGCGGTTATCTCTATTTTGTAAAATATTTCACAAAAAAATAAAACATTTCTGTTCAGTTGCAGCGCTTTAATTCTGAATTTATCTCCCTTATTATAATATAAAACAATGTTTTTAAAAATAAAATTATAGGATAAAAATTCTACTATGTGGCGTCACTTTATTTCTGAATTTATCCCACTTATTTCAATATCAAACGCTGTTTCTCGAATAAAATTCAAAAATTAGCCTTTTCTCGTTGCGGTTATCTCTATTTTGTAAAATATTTCCCAAAGAAATAAAACATTTCTGTTCAGTTGTATTGCTTTAATTGGGAATTTATCTCCCTTATTATAATGTAAAACAATGTTTTTAAAAATAAAATTATAGGATAAAAAATTCTGCTATGTGGCGTCACTTTTTTTCTGAATTTATCCTTCTTATTTCAATATCAAACGCTTTTTTTACGAATAAAATTCACGGATTCGCCTTTTCTCGTTGCGGTTATTTCTATTTTGTAAAATATTTCACAAAAAAATAAAACGTTTCTGTTCAGTTGCATTGCTTTAATTCTGAATTTATCTCCCTTATTATAATATAAAACAGTGTTTTTAAAAACAAAATTATACGATAAAAAATTCTGCTATGTGGCGTCACTTTTTTTCTGAATTTATCCATCTTAATTCAATATCAAACGCTTTTTTTACGAATAAAATTCACGGATTCGCCTTTTCTCGTTGCGGTTATCTCTATTTTGTAAAATATTTCACAAAAAAATAAAACATTTCTGTTCAGTTGCATTGCTTTAATTGTGAATTTATCTCCCTTATTATAATATAAAACAATGTTTTTAAAAATAAAATTATAGGATAAAAAATTCTGCTATTTGGCGTCACTTTATTTCTGAATTTATCCTACTTATTTCAATATCAAACGCTTTTTTTACGAATAAAATTCACGGATTCGCCTTTTCTCGTTGCGGTTATCTCTATTTTGTAAAATATTTCACAAAAAAATAAAACATTTCTGTTCAGTTGCATTGCTTTAATTCTGAATTTATCTCCCTTATTATAATATAAAACAATGTTTTTAAAAATAAAATTATAGGATAAAAATTCTACTATGTGGCGTCACTTTATTTCTGAATTTATCCTACTTATTTCAATATCAAACGCTTTTTTTACGAATAAAATTCACGGATTCGCCTTTTCTCGTTGCGGTTATCTCTATTTTGTAAAATATTTCACAAAAAAATAAAACATTTCTGTTCAGTTGCATTGCTTTAATTCTGAATTTATCTCCCTTATTATAATATAAAACAATGTTTTTAAAAACAAAATTATACGATAAAAAATTCTGCTATGTGGCGTCACATTTTTTCTGAATTTATCCATCTTACTTCAATATCAAACGCTTTTTTTACGAAAAAAATTCAGGGATTCGCCTTTTCTCGTTGCGGTTATCTCTATTTTGTAAAATATTTCACAAAAAAATAAAACATTTCTGTTCAGTTGCATTGCTTTAATTCTTAATTTATCTCCCTTATTATAATATAAAACAATGTTTTTAAAAATAAAATTATGGTATAAAAATTCTGCTATGTGGCGTCACTTTATTTCTGAATTTATCCTACTTATTTCAATATCAAACGCTTTTTTTACGAATAAAATTCACGGATTAGCCTTTTCTCGTTGCGGTTATTTCTATTTTGTAAAATATTTCACAAAATAATAAAACATTTCTGTTCAGTTGCATTGCTTTAATTCTGAATTTATCTCTCTTATTATAATATAAAACAATGTTTTTAAAAACAAAATTATAGGATTTAAAATTCTGCTATGTGGCGTCACTTTTTTTCTGAATTTATCCTACTTATTTCAATATCAAACGCTTTTTTTTCGAATAAAATTCACGGATTTGCCTTTTCTCGTTGCGGTTATCTCTATTTTGTAAAATATTTCACAAAAAAATAAAACATTTCTGTTCAGTTGCATTACTTTAATTCTGAATTTATCTCCCTTCTGTATATATATAGAACAATGTTTTTAAAAATAAAATTATAGGATAAAAAATTCTGCTATGTGGCGTCACTTTATTTCTGAATTTATCCTACTTATTTCAATATCAAACGCTTTTTTTACGAATAAAATTCACGGATTCTCCTTTTCTCGTTGCGGTTATCTCTATTTTGTAAAATATTTCACAAAAAAATAAAACAATTCTGTTCAGTTGCATTGCTTCAATTCTGAATTTTTCTCCCTTATTATAATAAAAAACAATGTTTTTAAAAATAAAATTATAGGATAAAAATTCTGCTATGTGGCGTCACTTTATTTCTGAATTTATCCTACTTATTTCAATATCAAACGCTGTTTTTACGAATAAAATTCACGGATTAGCCATTTCTCGGTGCGGTTATCTCTATTTTGTAAAATATTTCACAAAAAAATAAAACATTTCTGTTCAGTTGCTTTGATTTATTTCTGAATTTATCTCCCTTATTATAATATAAAAAAATGTTTTTAAAAATAAAATTATAGGATAAAAAATTCTGCTATGTGGCGTCACTTTTTTTCTGAATTTATCCTACCTATTTCAATATCAAACGCTTTTTTTACGAATAAAATTCACAAATTAGCCTTTTCTCGTTGCGGTTATCTCTATTTTGTAAAATATTTCCCAAAGAAATAAAACATTTCTGTTCAGTTGCATTGCTTTAATTGGGAATTTATCTCCCTTATTATAATGTAAAACAATGTTTTTAAAAATAAAATTATAGGATAAAAAATTCTGCTATGTGGCGTCACTTTTTTTCTGAATTTATCCTACTTATTTCAATATCAAACGCTTTTTTTACGAATAAAATTCACGGATTCGACTTTTCTCGTTGCGGTTATTTCTATTTTGTAAAATATTTCACAAAAAAATAAAACGTTTCTGTTCAGTTGCATTGCTTGAATTCTGAATTTATCTCCCTTATTATAATATAAAACAATGTTTTTAAAAACAAAATTATACGATAAAAAATTCTGCTATGTGGCGTCACTTTTTTTCTGAATTTATCCATCTTAATTCAATATCAAACGCTTTTTTTACGAATAAAATTCACGGATTCGCCTTTTCTCGTTGCGGTTATCTCTATTTTGTAAAATATTTCACAAAAAAATAAAATATTTCTGTTCAGTTGCATTGCTTTAATTCTGAATTTATCTCCCTTATTATAATATAAAACGAGGTTTTTAAAAATAAAATTATAGGATAAAAAATTCTGCTATGTGGCGTCACTTTATTTCTGAATTTATCCCACTTATTTCAATATCAAACGCTGTTTCTCGAATATAATTCACAAATTAGCCATTTCTCGTTGCGGTTATCTCTATTTTGTAAAATATTTCGCAAAAAAATTAAACATTTCTGTTCAGTTGCATTGCTTTAATTCTGAATTTATCTCCCTTATTATAATGTAAAACAATGTTTTTAAAAATAAAATTATAGGATAAAAAATTCTGCTATGTGGCGTTTCTTTATTGCTTAATTTATCCTACTTATTTCAATATCAAACGCTGTTTTTACGAATAAAATTCACGGATTAGCCATTTTTTGGTGCGGTTATCTCTATTTTGTAAAATATTTCACAAAAAAATAAAACATTTCTGTTCAGTTGCATTGCTTTATTTCTGAATTTATCTCCCTTATTATAATATAAAACAATGTTTTTAAAAATAAAATTATAGGATAAAAATTCTGCTATGTGGCGTAACTTTATTTCTCAATTCATCCTACTTATTTCATTATCAAACGCTTTTTTTACGAATAAAATTCACGGATTCGCCTTTTCTCGTTGCGGTTATCTCTATTTTGTAAAATATTTCACAAAAAAATAAAACATTTCTGTTCAGTTGCAGCGCTTTAATTCTGAATTTATCTCCCTTATTATAATATAAAACAATGTTTTTAAAAATAAAATTATAGGATAAAAATTCTACTATGTGGCGTCACTTTATTTCTGAATTTATCCCACTTATTTCAATATCAAACGCTGTTTCTCGAATAAAATTCAAAAATTAGCCTTTTCTCGTTGCGGTTATCTCTATTTTGTAAAATATTTCCCAAAGAAATAAAACATTTCTGTTCAGTTGTATTGCTTTAATTGGGAATTTATCTCCCTTATTATAATGTAAAACAATGTTTTTAAAAATAAAATTATAGGATAAAAAATTCTGCTATGTGGCGTCACTTTTTTTCTGAATTTATCCTTCTTATTTCAATATCAAACGCTTTTTTTACGAATAAAATTCACGGATTCGCCTTTTCTCGTTGCGGTTATTTCTATTTTGTAAAATATTTCACAAAAAAATAAAACGTTTCTGTTCAGTTGCATTGCTTTAATTCTGAATTTATCTCCCTTATTATAATATAAAACAGTGTTTTTAAAAACAAAATTATACGATAAAAAATTCTGCTATGTGGCGTCACTTTTTTTCTGAATTTATCCATCTTAATTCAATATCAAACGCTTTTTTTACGAATAAAATTCACGGATTCGCCTTTTCTCGTTGCGGTTATCTCTATTTTGTAAAATATTTCACAAAAAAATAAAACATTTCTGTTCAGTTGCATTGCTTTAATTGTGAATTTATCTCCCTTATTATAATATAAAACAATGTTTTTAAAAATAAAATTATAGGATAAAAAATTCTGCTATTTGGCGTCACTTTATTTCTGAATTTATCCTACTTATTTCAATATCAAACGCTTTTTTTACGAATAAAATTCACGGATTCGCCTTTTCTCGTTGCGGTTATCTCTATTTTGTAAAATATTTCACAAAAAAATAAAACATTTCTGTTCAGTCGCATTGCTTTAATTCTGAATTTATCTCCCTTATTATAATATAAAACAATGTTTTTAAAAATAAAATTATAGGATAAAAATTCTACTATGTGGCGTCACTTTATTTCTGAATTTATCCTACTTATTTCAATATCAAACGCTTTTTTTACGAATAAAATTCACGGATTCGCCTTTTCTCGTTGCGGTTATCTCTATTTTGTAAAATATTTCACAAAAAAATAAAACATTTCTGTTCAGTTGCATTGCTTTAATTCTGAATTTATCTCCCTTATTATAATATAAAACAATGTTTTTAAAAACAAAATTATACGATAAAAAATTCTGCTATGTGGCGTCACATTTTTTCTGAATTTATCCATCTTACTTCAATATCAAACGCTTTTTTTACGAAAAAAATTCAGGGATTCGCCTTTTCTCGTTGCGGTTATCTCTATTTTGTAAAATATTTCACAAAAAAATAAAACATTTCTGTTCAGTTGCATTGCTTTAATTCTGAATTTATCTCCCTTATTATATTATAAAACAATGTTTTTAAAAATAAAATTATAGGATAAAAAATTCTGTTGTGGCGTCACTTTATTTCTGAATTTATCCTACTTATTTCAATATAAAACGCTTTTTTTACGAATAAAATTCACGGATTCGCCTTTTCTCGTTGCGGTTATCTCTATTTTGTAAAATATTTCACAAAAAAATAAAACATTTCTGTTCAGTTGCATTGCTTTTATTCTGAATTTATCTTCCTTATTATAATATAAAACAATGTTTTAAAAAATAAAATTATAGGATAAAAATTCTGCTATGTGGCGTCACTTTATTTCTGAATTTATCCTACTTATTTCAATATCAAACGCTTTTTTTACGAATAAAATTCACGGATTATCTCTATTTTGTAAAATATTTCACAAAAAAATAAAACATTTCTGTTCAGTTGCATTGCTTTTATTCTGAATTTATCTTCCTTATTATAATATAAAACAATGTTTTAAAAAATAAAATTATAGGATAAAAATTCTGCTATGTGGCGTCACTTTATTTCTGAATTTATCCTACTTATTTCAATATCAAACGCTTTTTTTACGAATAAAATTCACGGATTCGCCTTTACTCGTTGCGGTTATCACTATTTTGTAAAATATTTCACAAAAAAATAAAACATTTCTGTTCAGTTGAATTGCTTTAATTCTGAATTTATCTCCCTTATTATAATATAAATCAATGTTTTTAAAAATAAAATTATAGGATAATAAATTCTGCTATGTGGCGTCACTTTTTTTCTGAATTTATCCTACTTATTTCAATATCAAACGCTTTTTTTACGAATAAAATTCACGGATTCGCCTTTTCTCGTTGCGGTTATCACTATTTTGTAAAATATTTCACAAAAAAATAAAACATTTCTGTTCAGTTGCATTGCTTTAATTCTGAATTTATCTCCCTTATTATAATATAAAACAATGTTTTTAAAAATAAAATTATAGGATAAAAATTCTACTATGTGGCGTCACTTTATTTCTGAATTTATCCCACTTATTTCAATATCAAACGCTGTTTCTCGAATAAAATTCACAAATTAGCCTTTTCTCGTTGCGGTTATCTCTATTTTGTAAAATATTTCGCAAAAAAATAAAACATTTCTGTTCAGTTGCATTGCTTTAATTCGGAATTTATCTCCCTTATTATAATGTAAAACAATGTTTTTAAAAATAAAATTATAGGATAAAAAATTCTGCTATGTGGCGTTTCTTTATTGCTGAATTTATCCTACTTATTTCAATATCATACGCTGTTTTTACGAATAAAATTCACAGATTAGCCATTTCTCGGTGCGGTTATCTCTATTTTGTAAAATATTTCACAAAAAAATAAAACATTTCTGTTCAGTTGCATTGCTTTATTTCTGAATTTATCTCCCTTATTATAATATAAAACAATGTTTATAAAAATAAAATTATAGGATAAAAAATTCTGCTATGTGGCGTCACTTTTTTTCTGAATTTATCCTATTTATTTCAATATCAAACGCTTTTTTTACGAATAAAATTCACGGATTCGCCTTTTCTCGTTGCGGTTATTTCTATTTTGTAAAATATTTCACAAAAAAATAAAACATTTCTGTTCAGTTGCATTGCTTTAATTCTGAATTTATCTCCCTTATTATAATATAAAACAATGTTTTTAAAAACAAAATTATACGATAAAAAATTCTGCTATGTGGCGTCACTTTTTTTCTGAATTTATCCGTCTTAATTCAATATCAAACGCTTTTTTTACGAATAAAATTCACGGATTCGCTTTTTCTCGTTGCGGTTATTTCTATTTTGTAAAATATTTCACAAAAAAATAAAACATTTCTGTTCAGTTGCATTGCTTTAATTCTGAATTTATCTCCCTTATTATAATATAAAACAATGTTTTAAAAAATAAAATTATAGGATAAAAAATTCTGCTATGTGGCGTCACTTTATTTCTGAATTTATCCTACTTATTTCAATATCAAACGCTTTTTTTACGAATAAAACCACGGATTCGCCTTTTCTCGTTGCGGTTATCTCTATTTTGTAAAATATTTCACAAAAAAATAAAATATTTCTGTTCAGTTGCATTGCTTTAATTCTGAATTTATCTCCCTTATTATAATATAAAACAATGTTTTTAAAAATAAAATTATAGGATAAAAATTCTGCTATGTGGCGTCACTTTATTTCTGAATTTATCCTACTTATTTCAATATCAAACCCTTTTTTTACGAATAAAATTCACGGATTAGCCTTTTCTCGTTGCGGTTATTTCTATTTTGTAAAATATTTCACAAAAAAATAAAACATTTCTGTTCAGCTGCATTGCTTTAATTCTGAATTTATCTCCCTTATTATAATATAAATCAATGTTTTTAAAAATAAAATTATAGGATAATAAATTCTGCTATGTGGCGTCACTTTTTTTCTGAATTTATCCTACTTTTTTCAATATCAAACGCTTTTTTTACGAATAAAATTCACGGATTCGCCTTTTCTCGTTGCGGTTATCTCTATTTTGTAAAATATTTCACAAAAAAATAAAACATTTCTGTTCAGTTGCATTGCTTTAATTCTGAATTTATCTCCCTTATTATAATATAAAACAATGTTTTTAAAAATAAAATTATAGGATAAAAATTCTACTATGTCGCGTCACTTTATTTCTGAATTTATCCCACTTATTTCAATATCAAACGCTGTTTCTCGAATAAAATTCACAAATTAGCCTTTTCTCGTTGCGGTTATCTCTATTTTGTAAAATACTTCGCAAAAAAATAAAACATTTCTGTTCAGTTGCATTGCTTTATTTCTTAATTTATCCCCCTTATTATAATATAAAACAATGTTTTTAAAAATAAAATTATAGGATAAAAAATTCTGCTATGTGGCGTCACTTTTTTTCTGAATTTATCCTACTTATTTCAATATCAAACGCTTTTTTTACGAATAAAATTCACGGATTCGCCTTTTCTCGTTGCGGTTATTTCTATTTTGTAAAATATTTCACAAAAAAATAAAACATTTCTGTTCAGTTGCATTGCTTTAATTCTGAATTTATCTCCCTTATTATAATATAAATCAATGTTTTTAAAAATAAAATTATAGGATAATAAATTCTGCTATGTGGCGTCACTTTTTTTCTGAATTTATCCTACTTATTTCAATATCAAACGCTTTTTTTACGAATAAAATTCACGGATTCGCCTTTTCTCGTTGCGGTTATCTCTATTTTGTAAAATATTTCACAAAAAAATAAAACATTTCTGTTCAGTTGCATTGCTTTAATTCTGAATTTATCTCCCTTATTATAATATAAAACAATGTTTTAAAAAATAAAATTATAGGATAAAAAATTCTGCTATGTGGCGTCACTTTATTTCTGAATTTATCCTACTTATTTCAATATCAAACGCTTTTTTTACGAATAAAATTCACGGATTCGCCTTTTCTCGTTGCGGTTATCTCTATTTTGTAAAATATTTCACAAAAAAATAAAACATTTCTGTTCAGTTGCATTGCTTTAATTCTGAATATATCTCCCTTATTATAATATAAAACAATGTTTATAAAAATAAAATTATAGGATAAAAATTCGGCTATGCGGCGTCACTTTACTTCTGAATTTATCCTACTTATTTCAATATCAAACGCTTTTTTTACGAATAAAATTCACGGATTCGCCTTTTCTCGTTGCGGTTATCTCTATTTTGTAAAATATTTCACAAAAAAATAAAACATTTCTGTTCAGTTGCATTGCTTTAATTCTGAATTTATCTCCCTTATTATAAAATAAAACAATGTTTTTAAAAATAAAATTTTAGGATAAAAAATTCTGCTATGTGGCGTCACTTTATTTCTGAATTTATCCTACTTATTTCAATATCAAACGCTTTTTTTACGAATAAAATTCACGGATTAGCCTTTTCTCGTTGCGGTTATTTCTATTTTGTAAAATATTTCACAAAATAATAAAACATTTCTGTTCAGTTGCATTGCTTTAATTCTGAATTTATCTCTCTTATTATAATATAAAACAATGTTTTTAAAAACAAAATTATAGGATTTAAAATTCTGCTATGTGGCGTCACTTTTTTTCTGAATTTATCCTACTTATTTCAATATCAAACGCTTTTTTTTCGAATAAAATTCACGGATTCGCCTTTTCTCGTTGCGGTTATCTCTATTTTGTAAAATATTTCACAAAAAAATAAAACATTTCTGTTCAGTTGCATTACTTTAATTCTGAATTTATCTCCCTTATGTATATATATAGAACAATGTTTTTAAAAATAAAATTATAGGATAAAAAATTCTGCTATGTGGCGTCACTTTATTTCTGAATTTATCCTACTTATTTCAATATCAAACGCTTTTTTTACGAATAAAATTCACGGATTCTCCTTTTCTCGTTGCGGTTATCTCTATTTTGTAAAATATTTCACAAAAAAATAAAACAATTCTGTTCAGTTGCATTGCTTCAATTCTGAATTTTTCTCCCTTATTATAATAAAAAACAATGTTTTTAAAAATAAAATTATAGGATAAAAATTCTGCTATGTGGCGTCACTTTATTTCTGAATTTATCCTACTTATTTCAATATCAAACGCTGTTTTTACGAATAAAATTCACGGATTAGCCATTTCTCGGTGCGGTTATCTCTATGTTGTAAAATATTTCACAAAAAAATAAAACATTTCTGTTCAGTTGCATTGCTTTAATTCTGAATTTATCTCCCTTATTATAATATAAAACAATGTTTTTAAAAATAAACTTATAGGATAAAAAATTCTGCTATGTGGCGTTTCTTTATTGCTTAATTTATCCTACTTATTTCAATATCAAACGCTTTTTTTACGAATAAAATTCACGGATTCGTCTTTTCTCGTTGCGGTTATCTCAATTTTGTAAAATATTTCACAAAAAAATAAAACATTTCTGTTCAGTTGCATTGCTTTAATTCTGAATTTATCTCCCTTATTATAATATAAAACGATGTTTTTAAAAATAAAATTATAGGATAAAAAATTCTGCTATGTGGCGTCACTTTATTTCTGAATTTATCCTACTTATTTCAATATCAAACGCTTTTTTTACGAATAACATTCACGGATTCGCCTTTTCTCGTTGCGGTTATCTCTATTTTGTAAAATATTTCACAAAAAAATAAAACATTTCTGTTCAGTTGCATTGCTTTAATTCTGAATTTATCTCCCTTATTATAATGTAAAACAATGTTTTTAAAAATAAAATTATAGGATAAAAATTCTACTATGTGGCGTCACTTTATTTCTGAATTTATCCCACTTATTTCAATATCAAACGCTGTTTCTCGAATAAAATTCACAAATTAGCCTTTTCTCGTTTCGGTTATCTCTATTTTGTAAAATATTTCGCAAAAAAATAAAACATTTCTGTTCAGTTGCATTGCTTTAATTCGGAATTTATCTCCCTTATTATAATGTAAAACAATGTTTTTAAAAATAAATTTATAGGATAAAAAATTCTGCTATGTGGCGTTTCTTTATTGCTGAATTTATCCTACTTATTTCAATATCAAACGCTGTTTTTACGAATAAAATTCACGGATTAGCCATTTCTCGGTGCGGTTATCTCTATTTTGTAAAATATTTCACAAAAAAATAAAACATTTCTGTTCAGTTGCATTGCTTTATTTCTGAATATATCTCCCTTATTATAATATAAAACAATGTTTTTAAAAATAAAATTATAGGATAAAAAATTCTGCTATGTGGAGTCACTTTTCTTCTGAATTTATCCTACTTATTTCAATATCAAACGCTTTTTTTACGAATAAAATTCACGGATTCGTCTTTTCTCGTTGCGGTTATCTCTATTTTGTAAAATATTTCACAAAAAAATAAAACATTTCTGTTCAGTTGCATTGCTTTAATTCTGAATTTATCTCCCTTATTATAATATAAAACGATG
Source organism: Platycnemis pennipes (assembly GCA_933228895.1). Classification (NCBI taxonomy): domain Eukaryota; kingdom Metazoa; phylum Arthropoda; class Insecta; order Odonata; family Platycnemididae; genus Platycnemis; species Platycnemis pennipes. Next base: position 133,708,345 of record OW121853.1, read on the forward strand.
TTTTTAAAAATAAAATTATAGGATAAAAAATTCTGCTATGTGGCGTCACTTTATTTCTGAATTTATCCTACTTATTTCAATATCAAACGCTTTTTTTACGAATAACATTCACGGATTCGCCTTTTCTCGTTGCGGTTATCTCTATTTTGTAAAATATTTCACAAAAAAATAAAACATTTCTGTTCAGTTGCATTGCTTTAATTCTTAATTTATCTCCCTTATTATAATATAAAACAATGTTTTTAAAAATAAAATTATGGTATAAAAATTCTGCTATGTGGCGTCACTTTATTTCTGAATTTATCCTACTTATTTCAATATCTAACGCTTTTTTTACGAATAAAATTCACGGATTCGCCTTTTCTCGTTGCGGTTATCTCTATTTTTTAAAATATTTCACAAAAAAATAAAACATTTCTGTTCAGTTGCATTGCTTTAATTCTGAATTTATCTCCCTTATTATAATATAAAAAAATGTTTTTAAAAATAAAATTATAGGATAAAAAATTCTGCTATGTGGCGTCACTTTTTTTCTGAATTTATCCTACCTATTTCAATATCAAACGCTTTTTTTACGAATAAAATTCACAAATTAGCCTTTTCTCGTTGCGGTTATCTCTATTTTGTAAAATATTTCCCAAAGAAATAAAACATTTCTGTTCAGTTGCATTGCTTTAATTGGGAATTTATCTCCCTTATTATAATGTAAAACAATGTTTTTAAAAATAAAATTATAGGATAAAAAATTCTGCTATGTGGCGTCACTTTTTTTCTGAATTTATCCTACTTATTTCAATATCAAACGCTTTTTTTACGAATAAAATTCACGGATTCGACTTTTCTCGTTGCGGTTATTTCTATTTTGTAAAATATTTCACAAAAAAATAAAACGTTTCTGTTCAGTTGCATTGCTTTAATTCTGAATTTATCTCCCTTATTATAATATAAAACAATGTTTTTAAAAACAAAATTATACGATAAAAAATTCTGCTATGTGGCGTCACTTTTTTTCTGAATTTATCCATCTTAATTCAATATCAAACGCTTTTTTTACGAATAAAATTCACGGATTCGCCTTTTCTCGTTGCGGTTATCTCTATTTTGTAAAATATTTCACAAAAAAATAAAATATTTCTGTTCAGTTGCATTGCTTTAATTCTGAATTTATCTCCCTTATTATAATATAAAACGAGGTTTTTAAAAATAAAATTATAGGATAAAAAATTCTGCTATGTGGCGTCACTTTATTTCTGAATTTATCCCACTTATTTCAATATCAAACGCTGTTTCTCGAATATAATTCACAAATTAGCCATTTCTCGTTGCGGTTATCTCTATTTTGTAAAATATTTCGCAAAAAAATTAAACATTTCTGTTCAGTTGCATTGCTTTAATTCTGAATTTATCTCCCTTATTATAATGTAAAACAATGTTTTTAAAAATAAAATTATAGGATAAAAAATTCTGCTATGTGGCGTTTCTTTATTGCTTAATTTATCCTACTTATTTCAATATCAAACGCTGTTTTTACGAATAAAATTCACGGATTAGCCATTTTTTGGTGCGGTTATCTCTATTTTGTAAAATATTTCACAAAAAAATAAAACATTTCTGTTCAGTTGCATTGCTTTATTTCTGAATTTATCTCCCTTATTATAATATAAAACAATGTTTTTAAAAATAAAATTATAGGATAAAAATTCTGCTATGTGGCGTAACTTTATTTCTCAATTCATCCTACTTATTTCATTATCAAACGCTTTTTTTACGAATAAAATTCACGGATTCGCCTTTTCTCGTTGCGGTTATCTCTATTTTGTAAAATATTTCACAAAAAAATAAAACATTTCTGTTCAGTTGCAGCGCTTTAATTCTGAATTTATCTCCCTTATTATAATATAAAACAATGTTTTTAAAAATAAAATTATAGGATAAAAATTCTACTATGTGGCGTCACTTTATTTCTGAATTTATCCCACTTATTTCAATATCAAACGCTGTTTCTCGAATAAAATTCAAAAATTAGCCTTTTCTCGTTGCGGTTATCTCTATTTTGTAAAATATTTCCCAAAGAAATAAAACATTTCTGTTCAGTTGTATTGCTTTAATTGGGAATTTATCTCCCTTATTATAATGTAAAACAATGTTTTTAAAAATAAAATTATAGGATAAAAAATTCTGCTATGTGGCGTCACTTTTTTTCTGAATTTATCCTTCTTATTTCAATATCAAACGCTTTTTTTACGAATAAAATTCACGGATTCGCCTTTTCTCGTTGCGGTTATTTCTATTTTGTAAAATATTTCACAAAAAAATAAAACGTTTCTGTTCAGTTGCATTGCTTTAATTCTGAATTTATCTCCCTTATTATAATATAAAACAGTGTTTTTAAAAACAAAATTATACGATAAAAAATTCTGCTATGTGGCGTCACTTTTTTTCTGAATTTATCCATCTTAATTCAATATCAAACGCTTTTTTTACGAATAAAATTCACGGATTCGCCTTTTCTCGTTGCGGTTATCTCTATTTTGTAAAATATTTCACAAAAAAATAAAACATTTCTGTTCAGTTGCATTGCTTTAATTGTGAATTTATCTCCCTTATTATAATATAAAACAATGTTTTTAAAAATAAAATTATAGGATAAAAAATTCTGCTATTTGGCGTCACTTTATTTCTGAATTTATCCTACTTATTTCAATATCAAACGCTTTTTTTACGAATAAAATTCACGGATTCGCCTTTTCTCGTTGCGGTTATCTCTATTTTGTAAAATATTTCACAAAAAAATAAAACATTTCTGTTCAGTTGCATTGCTTTAATTCTGAATTTATCTCCCTTATTATAATATAAAACAATGTTTTTAAAAATAAAATTATAGGATAAAAATTCTACTATGTGGCGTCACTTTATTTCTGAATTTATCCTACTTATTTCAATATCAAACACTTTTTTTACGAATAAAATTCACGGATTCGCCTTTTCTCGTTGCGGTTATCTCTATTTTGTAAAATATTTCACAAAAAAATAAAACATTTCTGTTCAGTTGCATTGCTTTAATTCTGAATTTATCTCCCTTATTATAATATAAAACAATGTTTTTAAAAACAAAATTATACGATAAAAAATTCTGCTATGTGGCGTCACATTTTTTCTGAATTTATCCATCTTACTTCAATATCAAACGCTTTTTTTACGAAAAAAATTCAGGGATTCGCCTTTTCTCGTTGCGGTTATCTCTATTTTGTAAAATATTTCACAAAAAAATAAAACATTTCTGTTCAGTTGCATTGCTTTAATTCTTAATTTATCTCCCTTATTATAATATAAAACAATGTTTTTAAAAATAAAATTATGGTATAAAAATTCTGCTATGTGGCGTCACTTTATTTCTGAATTTATCCTACTTATTTCAATATCAAACGCTTTTTTTACGAATAAAATTCACGGATTAGCCTTTTCTCGTTGCGGTTATTTCTATTTTGTAAAATATTTCACAAAATAATAAAACATTTCTGTTCAGTTGCATTGCTTTAATTCTGAATTTATCTCTCTTATTATAATATAAAACAATGTTTTTAAAAACAAAATTATAGGATTTAAAATTCTGCTATGTGGCGTCACTTTTTTTCTGAATTTATCCTACTTATTTCAATATCAAACGCTTTTTTTTCGAATAAAATTCACGGATTTGCCTTTTCTCGTTGCGGTTATCTCTATTTTGTAAAATATTTCACAAAAAAATAAAACATTTCTGTTCAGTTGCATTACTTTAATTCTGAATTTATCTCCCTTCTGTATATATATAGAACAATGTTTTTAAAAATAAAATTATAGGATAAAAAATTCTGCTATGTGGCGTCACTTTATTTCTGAATTTATCCTACTTATTTCAATATCAAACGCTTTTTTTACGAATAAAATTCACGGATTCTCCTTTTCTCGTTGCGGTTATCTCTATTTTGTAAAATATTTCACAAAAAAATAAAACAATTCTGTTCAGTTGCATTGCTTCAATTCTGAATTTTTCTCCCTTATTATAATAAAAAACAATGTTTTTAAAAATAAAATTATAGGATAAAAATTCTGCTATGTGGCGTCACTTTATTTCTGAATTTATCCTACTTATTTCAATATCAAACGCTGTTTTTACGAATAAAATTCACGGATTAGCCATTTCTCGGTGCGGTTATCTCTATTTTGTAAAATATTTCACAAAAAAATAAAACATTTCTGTTCAGTTGCTTTGATTTATTTCTGAATTTATCTCCCTTATTATTATATAAAAAAATGTTTTTAAAAATAAAATTATAGGATAAAAAATTCTGCTATGTGGCGTCACTTTTTTTCTGAATTTATCCTACCTATTTCAATATCAAACGCTTTTTTTACGAATAAAATTCACAAATTAGCCTTTTCTCGTTGCGGTTATCTCTATTTTGTAAAATATTTCCCAAAGAAATAAAACATTTCTGTTCAGTTGCATTGCTTTAATTGGGAATTTATCTCCCTTATTATAATGTAAAACAATGTTTTTAAAAATAAAATTATAGGATAAAAAATTCTGCTATGTGGCGTCACTTTTTTTCTGAATTTATCCTACTTATTTCAATATCAAACGCTTTTTTTACGAATAAAATTCACGGATTCGACTTTTCTCGTTGCGGTTATTTCTATTTTGTAAAATATTTCACAAAAAAATAAAACGTTTCTGTTCAGTTGCATTGCTTGAATTCTGAATTTATCTCCCTTATTATAATATAAAACAATGTTTTTAAAAACAAAATTATACGATAAAAAATTCTGCTATGTGGCGTCACTTTTTTTCTGAATTTATCCATCTTAATTCAATATCAAACGCTTTTTTTACGAATAAAATTCACGGATTCGCCTTTTCTCGTTGCGGTTATCTCTATTTTGTAAAATATTTCACAAAAAAATAAAATATTTCTGTTCAGTTGCATTGCTTTAATTCTGAATTTATCTCCCTTATTATAATATTAAACGAGGTTTTTAAAAATAAAATTATAGGATAAAAAATTCTGCTATGTGGCGTCACTTTATTTCTGAATTTATCCCACTTATTTCAATATCAAACGCTGTTTCTCGAATATAATTCACAAATTAGCCATTTCTCGTTGCGGTTATCTCTATTTTGTAAAATATTTCGCAAAAAAATTAAACATTTCTGTTCAGTTGCATTGCTTTAATTCTGAATTTATCTCCCTTATTATAATGTAAAACAATGTTTTTAAAAATAAAATTATAGGATAAAAAATTCTGCTATGTGGCGTTTCTTTATTGCTTAATTTATCCTACTTATTTCAATATCAAACGCTGTTTTTACGAATAAAATTCACGGATTAGCCATTTTTTGGTGCGGTTATCTCTATTTTGTAAAATATTTCACAAAAAAATAAAACATTTCTGTTCAGTTGCATTGCTTTATTTCTGAATTTATCTCCCTTATTATAATATAAAACAATGTTTTTAAAAATAAAATTATAGGATAAAAATTCTGCTATGTGGCGTAACTTTATTTCTCAATTCATCCTACTTATTTCATTATCAAACGCTTTTTTTACGAATAAAATTCACGGATTCGCCTTTTCTCGTTGCGGTTATCTCTATTTTGTAAAATATTTCACAAAAAAATAAAACATTTCTGTTCAGTTGCAGCGCTTTAATTCTGAATTTATCTCCCTTATTATAATATAAAACAATGTTTTTAAAAATAAAATTATAGGATAAAAATTCTACTATGTGGCGTCACTTTATTTCTGAATTTATCCCACTTATTTCAATATCAAACGCTGTTTCTCGAATAAAATTCAAAAATTAGCCTTTTCTCGTTGCGGTTATCTCTATTTTGTAAAATATTTCCCAAAGAAATAAAACATTTCTGTTCAGTTGTATTGCTTTAATTGGGAATTTATCTCCCTTATTATAATGTAAAACAATGTTTTTAAAAATAAAATTATAGGATAAAAAATTCTGCTATGTGGCGTCACTTTTTTTCTGAATTTATCCTTCTTATTTCAATATCAAACGCTTTTTTTACGAATAAAATTCACGGATTCGCCTTTTCTCGTTGCGGTTATTTCTATTTTGTAAAATATTTCACAAAAAAATAAAACGTTTCTGTTCAGTTGCATTGCTTTAATTCTGAATTTATCTCCCTTATTATAATATAAAACAGTGTTTTTAAAAACAAAATTATACGATAAAAAATTCTGCTATGTGGCGTCACTTTTTTTCTGAATTTATCCATCTTAATTCAATATCAAACGCTTTTTTTACGAATAAAATTCACGGATTCGCCTTTTCTCGTTGCGGTTATCTCTATTTTGTAAAATATTTCACAAAAAAATAAAACATTTCTGTTCAGTTGCATTGCTTTAATTGTGAATTTATCTCCCTTATTATAATATAAAACAATGTTTTTAAAAATAAAATTATAGGATAAAAAATTCTGCTATTTGGCGTCACTTTATTTCTGAATTTATCCTACTTATTTCAATATCAAACGCTTTTTTTACGAATAAAATTCACGGATTCGCCTTTTCTCGTTGCGGTTATCTCTATTTTGTAAAATATTTCACAAAAAAATAAAACATTTCTGTTCAGTTGCATTGCTTTAATTCTGAATTTATCTCCCTTATTATAATATAAAACAATGTTTTTAAAAATAAAATTATAGGATAAAAATTCTACTATGTGGCGTCACTTTATTTCTGAATTTATCCTACTTATTTCAATATCAAACGCTTTTTTTACGAATAAAATTCACGGATTCGCCTTTTCTCGTTGCGGTTATCTCTATTTTGTAAAATATTTCACAAAAAAATAAAACATTTCTGTTCAGTTGCATTGCTTTAATTCTGAATTTATCTCCCTTATTATAATATAAAACAATGTTTTTAAAAACAAAATTATACGATAAAAAATTCTGCTATGTGGCGTCACATTTTTTCTGAATTTATCCATCTTACTTCAATATCAAACGCTTTTTTTACGAAAAAAATTCAGGGATTCGCCTTTTCTCGTTGCGGTTATCTCTATTTTGTAAAATATTTCACAAAAAAATAAAACATTTCTGTTCAGTTGCATTGCTTTAATTCTTAATTTATCTCCCTTATTATAATATAAAACAATGTTTTTAAAAATAAAATTATGGTATAAAAATTCTGCTATGTGGCGTCACTTTATTTCTGAATTTATCCTACTTATTTCAATATCAAACGCTTTTTTTACGAATAAAATTCACGGATTAGCCTTTTCTCGTTGCGGTTATTTCTATTTTGTAAAATATTTCACAAAATAATAAAACATTTCTGTTCAGTTGCATTGCTTTAATTCTGAATTTATCTCTCTTATTATAATATAAAACAATGTTTTTAAAAACAAAATTATAGGATTTAAAATTCTGCTATGTGGCGTCACTTTTTTTCTGAATTTATCCTACTTATTTCAATATCAAACGCTTTTTTTTCGAATAAAATTCACGGATTTGCCTTTTCTCGTTGCGGTTATCTCTATTTTGTAAAATATTTCACAAAAAAATAAAACATTTCTGTTCAGTTGCATTACTTTAATTCTGAATTTATCTCCCTTCTGTATATATATAGAACAATGTTTTTAAAAATAAAATTATAGGATAAAAAATTCTGCTATGTGGCGTCACTTTATTTCTGAATTTATCCTACTTATTTCAATATCAAACGCTTTTTTTACGAATAAAATTCACGGATTCTCCTTTTCTCGTTGCGGTTATCTCTATTTTGTAAAATATTTCACAAAAAAATAAAACAATTCTGTTCAGTTGCATTGCTTCAATTCTGAATTTTTCTCCCTTATTATAATAAAAAACAATGTTTTTAAAAATAAAATTATAGGATAAAAATTCTGCTATGTGGCGTCACTTTATTTCTGAATTTATCCTACTTATTTCAATATCAAACGCTGTTTTTACGAATAAAATTCACGGATTAGCCATTTCTCGGTGCGGTTATCTCTATTTTGTAAAATATTTCACAAAAAAATAAAACATTTCTGTTCAGTTGCTTTGATTTATTTCTGAATTTATCTCCCTTATTATAATATAAAAAAATGTTTTTAAAAATAAAATTATAGGATAAAAAATTCTGCTATGTGGCGTCACTTTTTTTCTGAATTTATCCTACCTATTTCAATATCAAACGCTTTTTTTACGAATAAAATTCACAAATTAGCCTTTTCTCGTTGCGGTTATCTCTATTTTGTAAAATATTTCCCAAAGAAATAAAACATTTCTGTTCAGTTGCATTGCTTTAATTGGGAATTTATCTCCCTTATTATAATGTAAAACAATGTTTTTAAAAATAAAATTATAGGATAAAAAATTCTGCTATGTGGCGTCACTTTTTTTCTGAATTTATCCTACTTATTTCAATATCAAACGCTTTTTTTACGAATAAAATTCACGGATTCGACTTTTCTCGTTGCGGTTATTTCTATTTTGTAAAATATTTCACAAAAAAATAAAACGTTTCTGTTCAGTTGCATTGCTTGAATTCTGAATTTATCTCCCTTATTATAATATAAAACAATGTTTTTAAAAACAAAATTATACGATAAAAAATTCTGCTATGTGGCGTCACTTTTTTTCTGAATTTATCCATCTTAATTCAATATCAAACGCTTTTTTTACGAATAAAATTCACGGATTCGCCTTTTCTCGTTGCGGTTATCTCTATTTTGTAAAATATTTCACAAAAAAATAAAATATTTCTGTTCAGTTGCATTGCTTTAATTCTGAATTTATCTCCCTTATTATAATATAAAACGAGGTTTTTAAAAATAAAATTATAGGATAAAAAATTCTGCTATGTGGCGTCACTTTATTTCTGAATTTATCCCACTTATTTCAATATCAAACGCTGTTTCTCGAATATAATTCACAAATTAGCCATTTCTCGTTGCGGTTATCTCTATTTTGTAAAATATTTCGCAAAAAAATTAAACATTTCTGTTCAGTTGCATTGCTTTAATTCTGAATTTATCTCCCTTATTATAATGTAAAACAATGTTTTTAAAAATAAAATTATAGGATAAAAAATTCTGCTATGTGGCGTTTCTTTATTGCTTAATTTATCCTACTTATTTCAATATCAAACGCTGTTTTTACGAATAAAATTCACGGATTAGCCATTTTTTGGTGCGGTTATCTCTATTTTGTAAAATATTTCACAAAAAAATAAAACATTTCTGTTCAGTTGCATTGCTTTATTTCTGAATTTATCTCCCTTATTATAATATAAAACAATGTTTTTAAAAATAAAATTATAGGATAAAAATTCTGCTATGTGGCGTAACTTTATTTCTCAATTCATCCTACTTATTTCATTATCAAACGCTTTTTTTACGAATAAAATTCACGGATTCGCCTTTTCTCGTTGCGGTTATCTCTATTTTGTAAAATATTTCACAAAAAAATAAAACATTTCTGTTCAGTTGCAGCGCTTTAATTCTGAATTTATCTCCCTTATTATAATATAAAACAATGTTTTTAAAAATAAAATTATAGGATAAAAATTCTACTATGTGGCGTCACTTTATTTCTGAATTTATCCCACTTATTTCAATATCAAACGCTGTTTCTCGAATAAAATTCAAAAATTAGCCTTTTCTCGTTGCGGTTATCTCTATTTTGTAAAATATTTCCCAAAGAAATAAAACATTTCTGTTCAGTTGTATTGCTTTAATTGGGAATTTATCTCCCTTATTATAATGTAAAACAATGTTTTTAAAAATAAAATTATAGGATAAAAAATTCTGCTATGTGGCGTCACTTTTTTTCTGAATTTATCCTTCTTATTTCAATATCAAACGCTTTTTTTACGAATAAAATTCACGGATTCGCCTTTTCTCGTTGCGGTTATTTCTATTTTGTAAAATATTTCACAAAAAAATAAAACGTTTCTGTTCAGTTGCATTGCTTTAATTCTGAATTTATCTCCCTTATTATAATATAAAACAGTGTTTTTAAAAACAAAATTATACGATAAAAAATTCTGCTATGTGGCGTCACTTTTTTTCTGAATTTATCCATCTTAATTCAATATCAAACGCTTTTTTTACGAATAAAATTCACGGATTCGCCTTTTCTCGTTGCGGTTATCTCTATTTTGTAAAATATTTCACAAAAAAATAAAACATTTCTGTTCAGTTGCATTGCTTTAATTGTGAATTTATCTCCCTTATTATAATATAAAACAATGTTTTTAAAAATAAAATTATAGGATAAAAAATTCTGCTATTTGGCGTCACTTTATTTCTGAATTTATCCTACTTATTTCAATATCAAACGCTTTTTTTACGAATAAAATTCACGGATTCGCCTTTTCTCGTTGCGGTTATCTCTATTTTGTAAAATATTTCACAAAAAAATAAAACATTTCTGTTCAGTTGCATTGCTTTAATTCTGAATTTATCTCCCTTATTATAATATAAAACAATGTTTTTAAAAATAAAATTATAGGATAAAAATTCTACTATGTGGCGTCACTTTATTTCTGAATTTATCCTACTTATTTCAATATCAAACGCTTTTTTTACGAATAAAATTCACGGATTCGCCTTTTCTCGTTGCGGTTATCTCTATTTTGTAAAATATTTCACAAAAAAATAAAACATTTCTGTTCAGTTGCATTGCTTTAATTCTGAATTTATCTCCCTTATTATAATATAAAACAATGTTTTTAAAAACAAAATTATACGATAAAAAATTCTGCTATGTGGCGTCACATTTTTTCTGAATTTATCCATCTTACTTCAATATCAAACGCTTTTTTTACGAAAAAAATTCAGGGATTCGCCTTTTCTCGTTGCGGTTATCTCTATTTTGTAAAATATTTCACAAAAAAATAAAACATTTCTGTTCAGTTGCATTGCTTTAATTCTTAATTTATCTCCCTTATTATAATATAAAACAATGTTTTTAAAAATAAAAATATGGTATAAAAATTCTGCTATGTGGCGTCACTTTATTTCTGAATTTATCCTACTTATTTCAATATCAAACGCTTTTTTTACGAATAAAATTCACGGATTAGCCTTTTCTCGTTGCGGTTATTTCTATTTTGTAAAATATTTCACAAAATAATAAAACATTTCTGTTCAGTTGCATTGCTTTAATTCTGAATTTATCTCTCTTATTATAATATAAAACAATGTTTTTAAAAACAAAATTATAGGATTTAAAATTCTGCTATGTGGCGTCACTTTTTTTCTGAATTTATCCTACTTATTTCAATATCAAACGCTTTTTTTTCGAATAAAATTCACGGATTTGCCTTTTCTCGTTGCGGTTATCTCTATTTTGTAAAATATTTCACAAAAAAATAAAACATTTCTGTTCAGTTGCATTACTTTAATTCTGAATTTATCTCCCTTCTGTATATATATAGAACAATGTTTTTAAAAATAAAATTATAGGATAAAAAATTCTGCTATGTGGCGTCACTTTATTTCTGAATTTATCCTACTTATTTCAATATCAAACGCTTTTTTTACGAATAAAATTCACGGATTCTCCTTTTCTCGTTGCGGTTATCTCTATTTTGTAAAATATTTCACAAAAAAATAAAACAATTCTGTTCAGTTGCATTGCTTCAATTCTGAATTTTTCTCCCTTATTATAATAAAAAACAATGTTTTTAAAAATAAAATTATAGGATAAAAATTCTGCTATGTGGCGTCACTTTATTTCTGAATTTATCCTACTTATTTCAATATCAAACGCTGTTTTTACGAATAAAATTCACGGATTAGCCATTTCTCGGTGCGGTTATCTCTATTTTGTAAAATATTTCACAAAAAAATAAAACATTTCTGTTCAGTTGCTTTGATTTATTTCTGAATTTATCTCCCTTATTATAATATAAAAAAATGTTTTTAAAAATAAAATTATAGGATAAAAAATTCTGCTATGTGGCGTCACTTTTTTTCTGAATTTATCCTACCTATTTCAATATCAAACGCTTTTTTTACGAATAAAATTCACAAATTAGCCTTTTCTCGTTGCGGTTATCTCTATTTTGTAAAATATTTCCCAAAGAAATAAAACATTTCTGTTCAGTTGCATTGCTTTAATTGGGAATTTATCTCCCTTATTATAATGTAAAACAATGTTTTTAAAAATAAAATTATAGGATAAAAAATTCTGCTATGTGGCGTCACTTTTTTTCTGAATTTATCCTACTTATTTCAATATCAAACGCTTTTTTTACGAATAAAATTCACGGATTCGACTTTTCTCGTTGCGGTTATTTCTATTTTGTAAAATATTTCACAAAAAAATAAAACGTTTCTGTTCAGTTGCATTGCTTGAATTCTGAATTTATCTCCCTTATTATAATATAAAACAATGTTTTTAAAAACAAAATTATACGATAAAAAATTCTGCTATGTGGCGTCACTTTTTTTCTGAATTTATCCATCTTAATTCAATATCAAACGCTTTTTTTACGAATAAAATTCACGGATTCGCCTTTTCTCGTTGCGGTTATCTCTATTTTGTAAAATATTTCACAAAAAAATAAAATATTTCTGTTCAGTTGCATTGCTTTAATTCTGAATTTATCTCCCTTATTATAATATAAAACGAGGTTTTTAAAAATAAAATTATAGGATAAAAAATTCTGCTATGTGGCGTCACTTTATTTCTGAATTTATCCCACTTATTTCAATATCAAACGCTGTTTCTCGAATATAATTCACAAATTAGCCATTTCTCGTTGCGGTTATCTCTATTTTGTAAAATATTTCGCAAAAAAATTAAACATTTCTGTTCAGTTGCATTGCTTTAATTCTGAATTTATCTCCCTTATTATAATGTAAAACAATGTTTTTAAAAATAAAATTATAGGATAAAAAATTCTGCTATGTGGCGTTTCTTTATTGCTTAAGTTATCCTACTTATTTCAATATCAAACGCTGTTTTTACGAATAAAATTCACGGATTAGCCATTTTTTGGTGCGGTTATCTCTATTTTGTAAAATATTTCACAAAAAAATAAAACATTTCTGTTCAGTTGCATTGCTTTATTTCTGAATTTATCTCCCTTATTATAATATAAAACAATGTTTTTAAAAATAAAATTATAGGATAAAAATTCTGCTATGTGGCGTAACTTTATTTCTCAATTCATCCTACTTATTTCATTATCAAACGCTTTTTTTACGAATAAAATTCACGGATTCGCCTTTTCTCGTTGCGGTTATCTCTATTTTGTAAAATATTTCACAAAAAAATAAAACATTTCTGTTCAGTTGCAGCGCTTTAATTCTGAATTTATCTCCCTTATTATAATATAAAACAATGTTTTTAAAAATAAAATTATAGGATAAAAATTCTACTATGTGGCGTCACTTTATTTCTGAATTTATCCCACTTATTTCAATATCAAACGCTGTTTCTCGAATAAAATTCAAAAATTAGCCTTTTCTCGTTGCGGTTATCTCTATTTTGTAAAATATTTCCCAAAGAAATAAAACATTTCTGTTCAGTTGTATTGCTTTAATTGGGAATTTATCTCCCTTATTATAATGTAAAACAATGTTTTTAAAAATAAAATTATAGGATAAAAAATTCTGCTATGTGGCGTCACTTTTTTTCTGAATTTATCCTTCTTATTTCAATATCAAACGCTTTTTTTACGAATAAAATTCACGGATTCGCCTTTTCTCGTTGCGGTTATTTCTATTTTGTAAAATATTTCACAAAAAAATAAAACGTTTCTGTTCAGTTGCATTGCTTTAATTCTGAATTTATCTCCCTTATTATAATATAAAACAGTGTTTTTAAAAACAAAATTATACGATAAAAAATTCTGCTATGTGGCGTCACTTTTTTTCTGAATTTATCCATCTTAATTCAATATCAAACGCTTTTTTTACGAATAAAATTCACGGATTCGCCTTTTCTCGTTGCGGTTATCTCTATTTTGTAAAATATTTCACAAAAAAATAAAACATTTCTGTTCAGTTGCATTGCTTTAATTGTGAATTTATCTCCTTTATTATAATATAAAACAATGTTTTTAAAATTAAAATTATAGGATAAAAAATTCTGCTATTTGGCGTCACTTTATTTCTGAATTTATCCTACTTATTTCAATATCAAACGCTTTTTTTACGAATAAAATTCACGGATTCGCCTTTTCTCGTTGCGGTTATCTCTATTTTGTAAAATATTTCACAAAAAAATAAAACATTTCTGTTCAGTTGCATTGCTTTAATTCTGAATTTATCTCCCTTATTATAATATAAAACAATGTTTTTAAAAATAAAATTATAGGATAAAAATTCTACTATGTGGCGTCACTTTATTTCTGAATTTATCCTACTTATTTCAATATCAAACGCTTTTTTTACGAATAAAATTCACGGATTCGCCTTTTCTCGTTGCGGTTATCTCTATTTTGTAAAATATTTCACAAAAAAATAAAACATTTCTGTTCAGTTGCATTGCTTTAATTCTGAATTTATCTCCCTTATTATAATATAAAACAATGTTTTTAAAAACAAAATTATACGATAAAAAATTCTGCTATGTGGCGTCACATTTTTTCTGAATTTATCCATCTTACTTCAATATCAAACGCTTTTTTTACGAAAAAAATTCAGGGATTCGCCTTTTCTCGTTGCGGTTATCTCTATTTTGTAAAATATTTCACAAAAAAATAAAACATTTCTGTTCAGTTGCATTGCTTTAATTCTGAATTTATCTCCCTTATTATATTATAAAACAATGTTTTTAAAAATAAAATTATAGGATAAAAAATTCTGTTGTGGCGTCACTTTATTTCTGAATTTATCCTACTTATTTCAATATAAAACGCTTTTTTTACGAATAAAATTCACGGATTCGCCTTTTCTCGTTGCGGTTATCTCTATTTTGTAAAATATTTCACAAAAAAATAAAACATTTCTGTTCAGTTGCATTGCTTTTATTCTGAATTTATCTTCCTTATTATAATATAAAACAATGTTTTAAAAAATAAAATTATAGGATAAAAATTCTGCTATGTGGCGTCACTTTATTTCTGAATTTATCCTACTTATTTCAATATCAAACGCTTTTTTTACGAATAAAATTCACGGATTCGCCTTTTCTCGTTGCGGTTATCACTATTTTGTAAAATATTTCACAAAAAAATAAAACATTTCTGTTCAGTTGAATTGCTTTAATTCTGAATTTATCTCCCTTATTATAATATAAATCAATGTTTTTAAAAATAAAATTATAGGATAATAAATTCTGCTATGTGGCGTCACTTTTTTTCTGAATTTATCCTACTTATTTCAATATCAAACGCTTTTTTTACGAATAAAATTCACGGATTCGCCTTTTCTCGTTGCGGTTATCACTATTTTGTAAAATATTTCACAAAAAAATAAAACATTTCTGTTCAGTTGCATTGCTTTAATTCTGAATTTATCTCCCTTATTATAATATAAAACAATGTTTTTAAAAATAAAATTATAGGATAAAAATTCTACTATGTGGCGTCACTTTATTTCTGAATTTATCCCACTTATTTCAATATCAAACGCTGTTTCTCGAATAAAATTCACAAATTAGCCTTTTCTCGTTGCGGTTATCTCTATTTTGTAAAATATTTCGCAAAAAAATAAAACATTTCTGTTCAGTTGCATTGCTTTAATTCGGAATTTATCTCCCTTATTATAATGTAAAACAATGTTTTTAAAAATAAAATTATAGGATAAAAAATTCTGCTATGTGGCGTTTCTTTATTGCTGAATTTATCCTACTTATTTCAATATCATACGCTGTTTTTACGAATAAAATTCACAGATTAGCCATTTCTCGGTGCGGTTATCTCTATTTTGTAAAATATTTCACAAAAAAATAAAACATTTCTGTTCAGTTGCATTGCTTTATTTCTGAATTTATCTCCCTTATTATAATATAAAACAATGTTTATAAAAATAAAATTATAGGATAAAAAATTCTGCTATGTGGCGTCACTTTTTTTCTGAATTTATCCTATTTATTTCAATATCAAACGCTTTTTTTACGAATAAAATTCACGGATTCGCCTTTTCTCGTTGCGGTTATTTCTATTTTGTAAAATATTTCACAAAAAAATAAAACATTTCTGTTCAGTTGCATTGCTTTAATTCTGAATTTATCTCCCTTATTATAATATAAAACAATGTTTTTAAAAACAAAATTATACGATAAAAAATTCTGCTATGTGGCGTCACTTTTTTTCTGAATTTATCCGTCTTAATTCAATATCAAACGCTTTTTTTACGAATAAAATTCACGGATTCGCTTTTTCTCGTTGCGGTTATTTCTATTTTGTAAAATATTTCACAAAAAAATAAAACATTTCTGTTCAGTTGCATTGCTTTAATTCTGAATTTATCTCCCTTATTATAATATAAAACAATGTTTTAAAAAATAAAATTATAGGATAAAAAATTCTGCTATGTGGCGTCACTTTATTTCTGAATTTATCCTACTTATTTCAATATCAAACGCTTTTTTTACGAATAAAACCACGGATTCGCCTTTTCTCGTTGCGGTTATCTCTATTTTGTAAAATATTTCACAAAAAAATAAAATATTTCTGTTCAGTTGCATTGCTTTAATTCTGAATTTATCTCCCTTATTATAATATAAAACAATGTTTTTAAAAATAAAATTATAGGATAAAAATTCTGCTATGTGGCGTCACTTTATTTCTGAATTTATCCTACTTATTTCAATATCAAACCCTTTTTTTACGAATAAAATTCACGGATTAGCCTTTTCTCGTTGCGGTTATTTCTATTTTGTAAAATATTTCACAAAAAAATAAAACATTTCTGTTCAGCTGCATTGCTTTAATTCTGAATTTATCTCCCTTATTATAATATAAATCAATGTTTTTAAAAATAAAATTATAGGATAATAAATTCTGCTATGTGGCGTCACTTTTTTTCTGAATTTATCCTACTTTTTTCAATATCAAACGCTTTTTTTACGAATAAAATTCACGGATTCGCCTTTTCTCGTTGCGGTTATCTCTATTTTGTAAAATATTTCACAAAAAAATAAAACATTTCTGTTCAGTTGCATTGCTTTAATTCTGAATTTATCTCCCTTAAATTTATATTATAATATAAATATTATAATATCCCTTATATTATAATATAAAACAATGTTTTTAAAAATAAAATTATAGGATAAAAATTCTACTATGTCGCGTCACTTTATTTCTGAATTTATCCCACTTATTTCAATATCAAACGCTGTTTCTCGAATAAAATTCACAAATTAGCCTTTTCTCGTTGCGGTTATCTCTATTTTGTAAAATACTTCGCAAAAAAATAAAACATTTCTGTTCAGTTGCATTGCTTTATTTCTTAATTTATCCCCCTTATTATAATATAAAACAATGTTTTTAAAAATAAAATTATAGGATAAAAAATTCTGCTATGTGGCGTCACTTTTTTTCTGAATTTATCCTACTTATTTCAATATCAAACGCTTTTTTTACGAATAAAATTCACGGATTCGCCTTTTCTCGTTGCGGTTATTTCTATTTTGTAAAATATTTCACAAAAAAATAAAACATTTCTGTTCAGTTGCATTGCTTTAATTCTGAATTTATCTCCCTTATTATAATATAAATCAATGTTTTTAAAAATAAAATTATAGGATAATAAATTCTGCTATGTGGCGTCACTTTTTTTCTGAATTTATCCTACTTATTTCAATATCAAACGCTTTTTTTACGAATAAAATTCACGGATTCGCCTTTTCTCGTTGCGGTTATCTCTATTTTGTAAAATATTTCACAAAAAAATAAAACATTTCTGTTCAGTTGCATTGCTTTAATTCTGAATTTATCTCCCTTATTATAATATAAAACAATGTTTTAAAAAATAAAATTATAGGATAAAAAATTCTGCTATGTGGCGTCACTTTATTTCTGAATTTATCCTACTTATTTCAATATCAAACGCTTTTTTTACGAATAAAATTCACGGATTCGCCTTTTCTCGTTGCGGTTATCTCTATTTTGTAAAATATTTCACAAAAAAATAAAACATTTCTGTTCAGTTGCATTGCTTTAATTCTGAATATATCTCCCTTATTATAATATAAAACAATGTTTATAAAAATAAAATTATAGGATAAAAATTCGGCTATGCGGCGTCACTTTACTTCTGAATTTATCCTACTTATTTCAATATCAAACGCTTTTTTTACGAATAAAATTCACGGATTCGCCTTTTCTCGTTGCGGTTATCTCTATTTTGTAAAATATTTCACAAAAAAATAAAACATTTCTGTTCAGTTGCATTGCTTTAATTCTGAATTTATCTCCCTTATTATAAAATAAAACAATGTTTTTAAAAATAAAATTTTAGGATAAAAAATTCTGCTATGTGGCGTCACTTTATTTCTGAATTTATCCTACTTATTTCAATATCAAACGCTTTTTTTACGAATAAAATTCACGGATTAGCCTTTTCTCGTTGCGGTTATTTCTATTTTGTAAAATATTTCACAAAATAATAAAACATTTCTGTTCAGTTGCATTGCTTTAATTCTGAATTTATCTCTCTTATTATAATATAAAACAATGTTTTTAAAAACAAAATTATAGGATTTAAAATTCTGCTATGTGGCGTCACTTTTTTTCTGAATTTATCCTACTTATTTCAATATCAAACGCTTTTTTTTCGAATAAAATTCACGGATTCGCCTTTTCTCGTTGCGGTTATCTCTATTTTGTAAAATATTTCACAAAAAAATAAAACATTTCTGTTCAGTTGCATTACTTTAATTCTGAATTTATCTCCCTTATGTATATATATAGAACAATGTTTTTAAAAATAAAATTATAGGATAAAAAATTCTGCTATGTGGCGTCACTTTATTTCTGAATTTATCCTACTTATTTCAATATCAAACGCTTTTTTTACGAATAAAATTCACGGATTCTCCTTTTCTCGTTGCGGTTATCTCTATTTTGTAAAATATTTCACAAAAAAATAAAACAATTCTGTTCAGTTGCATTGCTTCAATTCTGAATTTTTCTCCCTTATTATAATAAAAAACAATGTTTTTAAAAATAAAATTATAGGATAAAAATTCTGCTATGTGGCGTCACTTTATTTCTGAATTTATCCTACTTATTTCAATATCAAACGCTGTTTTTACGAATAAAATTCACGGATTAGCCATTTCTCGGTGCGGTTATCTCTATGTTGTAAAATATTTCACAAAAAAATAAAACATTTCTGTTCAGTTGCATTGCTTTAATTCTGAATTTATCTCCCTTATTATAATATAAAACAATGTTTTTAAAAATAAACTTATAGGATAAAAAATTCTGCTATGTGGCGTTTCTTTATTGCTTAATTTATCCTACTTATTTCAATATCAAACGCTTTTTTTACGAATAAAATTCACGGATTCGTCTTTTCTCGTTGCGGTTATCTCAATTTTGTAAAATATTTCACAAAAAAATAAAACATTTCTGTTCAGTTGCATTGCTTTAATTCTGAATTTATCTCCCTTATTATAATATAAAACGATGTTTTTAAAAATAAAATTATAGGATAAAAAATTCTGCTATGTGGCGTCACTTTATTTCTGAATTTATCCTACTTATTTCAATATCAAACGCTTTTTTTACGAATAACATTCACGGATTCGCCTTTTCTCGTTGCGGTTATCTCTATTTTGTAAAATATTTCACAAAAAAATAAAACATTTCTGTTCAGTTGCATTGCTTTAATTCTGAATTTATCTCCCTTATTATAATGTAAAACAATGTTTTTAAAAATAAAATTATAGGATAAAAATTCTACTATGTGGCGTCACTTTATTTCTGAATTTATCCCACTTATTTCAATATCAAACGCTGTTTCTCGAATAAAATTCACAAATTAGCCTTTTCTCGTTTCGGTTATCTCTATTTTGTAAAATATTTCGCAAAAAAATAAAACATTTCTGTTCAGTTGCATTGCTTTAATTCGGAATTTATCTCCCTTATTATAATGTAAAACAATGTTTTTAAAAATAAATTTATAGGATAAAAAATTCTGCTATGTGGCGTTTCTTTATTGCTGAATTTATCCTACTTATTTCAATATCAAACGCTGTTTTTACGAATAAAATTCACGGATTAGCCATTTCTCGGTGCGGTTATCTCTATTTTGTAAAATATTTCACAAAAAAATAAAACATTTCTGTTCAGTTGCATTGCTTTATTTCTGAATATATCTCCCTTATTATAATATAAAACAATGTTTTTAAAAATAAAATTATAGGATAAAAAATTCTGCTATGTGGAGTCACTTTTCTTCTGAATTTATCCTACTTATTTCAATATCAAACGCTTTTTTTACGAATAAAATTCACGGATTCGTCTTTTCTCGTTGCGGTTATCTCTATTTTGTAAAATATTTCACAAAAAAATAAAACATTTCTGTTCAGTTGCATTGCTTTAATTCTGAATTTATCTCCCTTATTATAATATAAAACGATGTTTTTAAAAATAAAATTATAGGATAAAAAATTCTGCTATGTGGCGTCACTTTATTTCTGAATTTATCCTACTTATTTCAATATCAAACGCTTTTTTTACGAATAACATTCACGGATTCGCCTTTTCTCGTTGCGGTTATCTCTATTTTGTAAAATATTTCACAAAAAAATAAAACATTTCTGTTCAGTTGCATTGCTTTAATTCTTAATTTATCTCCCTTATTATAATATAAAACAATGTTTTTAAAAATAAAATTATGGTATAAAAATTCTGCTATGTGGCGTCACTTTATTTCTGAATTTATCCTACTTATTTCAATATCTAACGCTTTTTTTACGAATAAAATTCACGGATTCGCCTTTTCTCGTTGCGGTTATCTCTATTTTTTAAAATATTTCACAAAAAAATAAAACATTTCTGTTCAGTTGCATTGCTTTAATTCTGAATTTATCTCCCTTATTATAATATAAAACAATGTTTTAAAAAATAAAATTATAGGATAAAAAATTCTGCTATGTGGCGTCACTTTATTTCTGAATTTATCCTACTTATTTCAATATCAAACGCTTTTTTTACGAATAAAATTCACGGATTCGCCTTTTCTCGTTGCGGTTATCTCTATTTTGTAAAATATTTCACAAAAAAATAAAACAATTCTGTTCAGTTGCATTGCTTTAATTCTGAATTTATCTCCCTTATTATAATATAAAACAATGTTTTTAAAAATAAAATTATTGGATAAAAAATTCTGCTATGTGGCGTCACTTTTTTTCTGAATTTATCCTACTTATTTCAATATCAAACGCTTTTTTTACGAATAAAATTCTCGGATTCGCCTTTTCTCGTTGCGGTTATCTCTATTTTGTAAAATATTTCACAAAAAAATAAAACATTTCTGTTCAGTTGCATTTTAATTCTGAATTTATCTCCCTTATTATAATATAAAACAATGTTTTTAAAAATAAAATTATAGGATAGAAATTCTGCTATGTGGCGTCACATTATTTCTGAATTTATCCTACTTATTTCAATATCAAACGCTTTTTTTACGAATAAAGTTCACGGATTCGCCTTTTCTCGTTGCGGTTATCTCTATTTTGTAAAATATTTCACAAAAAAATAAAACATTTCTGTTCAGTTGCATTGCTTTAATTCTTAATTTATCTCCCTTATTATAATATAAAACAATGTTTTTAAAAATAAAATTATAGTATAAAAATTCTACTATGTGGCGTCACTTTATTTCTGAATTTATCCCACTTATTTCAATATCAAACGCTGTTTCTCGAATAAAATTCACAAATTAGCCTTTTCTCGTTGCGGTTATTTCTATTTTGTAAAATATTTCACAAAAAATTAAAACATTTCTGTTCAGTTGCATTGCTTTAATTCTGAATTTATCTCTCTTATTATAATATAAAACAATGTTTTTAAAAACAAAATTATAGGATTAAAAATTCTGCTATGTGGCGTCACTTTTTTTCTGAATTTATCCTACTTATTTCAATATCAAACGCTTTTTTTACGAATAAAATTCACGGATTCGCTTTTTCTCGTTGCGGTTATCTCTATTTTGTAAAATGTTTCACAAAAAAATAAAACATTTCTGTTCAGTTGCATTGCTTTAATTCTGAATTTATCTCCCTTATTATAATATAAAACAATGTTTTTAAAAATAAAATTATAGGATAAAAAATTCTGCTATGTGGCGTCACTTTATTTCTGAATTTATCCTACTTATTTCAATATCAAACGCTTTTTTTACGAATAAAATTCACGGATTCGCCTTTTCTCGTTGCGGTTATCTCTATTTTGTAAAATATTTCACAAAAAAATAAAACAATTCTGTTCAGTTGCATTGCTTCAATTCTGAATTTTTCTCCCTTATTATAATATAAAACAATGTTTTTAAAAATAAAATTATAGGATAAAAAATTCTGCTATGTGGCGTTTCTTTATTGCTTAATTTATCCTACTTATTTCAATATCAAACGCTTTTTTTACGAATAACATTCACGGATTCGCCTTTTCTCGTTGCGGTTATCTCTATTTTGTAAAATATTTCACAAAAAAATAAAACATTTCTGTTCAGTTGCATTGCTTTAATTCTGAATTTATCTCCCTTATTATAATGTAAAACAATGTTTTTAAAAATAAAATTATAGGATAAAAAATTCTGCTATGTGGCGTTTTTTTATTTCTGAATTTATCCTACTTATTTCAATATCAAACGCTGTTTCTCGAATAAAATTCACAAATTAGCCTTTTCTCGTTGCGGTTATTTCTATTTTGTAAAATATTTCACAAAAAAATAAAACATTTCTGTTCAGTTGCATTGCTTTAATTCTGAATTTATCTCCCTTATTATAATATAAATCAATGTTTTTAAAAATAAAATTATAGGATAAAAAGATCTGCTATGTGACGTCACTTTATTTCTGAATTTATCCTACTTATTTCAATATCAAACGCTTTTTTTACGAATAAAATTCACGGATTAGCCTTTTCTCGTTGCGGTTATTTCTATTTTGTAAAATATTTCACAAAAAAATAAAACATTTCTGTTCAGTTGCATTGCTTTAATTCTGAATTTATCACCCTTTTTATAATATAAATCAATGTTTTTAAAAATAAAATTATAGGATAAAAAATTCTGCTATGTGGCGTCACTTTTTTTCTGAATTTATCCTACTTTTTTCAATATCAAACGCTTTTTTTACGAATAAAATTCACGGATTCGCCTTTTCTCGTTGCGGTTATTTCTATTTTGTAAAATATTTCACAAAAAAAAAAACATTTCTGTTCAGTTGCATTGCTTTAATTCTGAATTTATCTCCCTTATTATAATATAAAACAATGTTTTTAAAAATAAAATTATAGGATAAAAATTCTACTATGTGGCGTCACTTTATTTCTGAATTTATCCCACTTATTTCAATATCAAACGCTGTTTCTCGAATAAAATTCACAAATTAGCCTTTTCTCGTTTCGGTTATCTCTATTTTGTAAAATATTTCGCAAAAAAATAAAACATTTCTGTTCAGTTGCATTGCTTTAATTCGGAATTTATCTCCCTTATTATAATGTAAAACAATGTTTTTAAAAATAAATTTATAGGATAAAAAATTCTGCTATGTGGCGTTTCTTTATTGCTGAATTTATCCTACTTATTTCAATATCAAACGCTGTTTTTACGAATAAAATTCACGGATTAGCCATTTCTCGGTGCGGTTATCTCTATTTTGTAAAATATTTCACAAAAAAATAAAACATTTCTGTTCAGTTGCATTGCTTTATTTCTGAACTTATCTCCCTTATTATAATATAAAACAATGTTTTTAAAAATAAAATTATAGGATAAAAAATTCTGCGATGTGGCGTCACTTTCTTTCTGAATTTATCCTATTTATTTCAATATCAAACGCTTTTTTTACGAATAAAATTCACGGATTAGCCTTTTCTCGTTGCGGTTATCTCTATTTTGTAAAATATTTCACAAAAAAATAAAACATTTCTGTTCAGTTGCATTGCTTTAATTCTGAATTTATCTCCCTTATTATAATATAAATCAATGTTTTTAAAAATAAAATTATAGGATAATAAATTCTGCTATGTGGCGTCACTTTTTTTCTGAATTCATCCTACTTATTTCAATATCAAACGCTTTTTTTACGAATAAAATTCACGGATTCGCCTTTTCTCGTTGCGGTTATCTCTATTTTGTAAAATATTTCACAAAAAAATAAAACATTTCTGTTCAGTTGCATTGCTTTAATTCTGAATTTATCTCCCTTATTATAATATAAAAGAATGTTTTTAAAAATAAAATTATGGTATAAAAATTCTGCTATGTGGCGTCACTTTATTTCTGAATTTATCCTACTTATTTCAATATCTAACGCTTTTTTTACGAATAAAATTCACGGATTAGCCTTTTCTCGTTGCGGTTATTTCTATTTTGTAAAATATTTCACAAAAAAATAAAACATTTCTGTTCAGTTGCATTGCTTTAATTCTGAATTTATCTCTCTTATTATAATATAAAACAATGTTTTTAAAAACAAAATTATAGGATTAAAAATTCTGCTATGTGGCGTCACTTTTTTTCTGAATTTATCCTACTTATTTCAATATCAAACGCTTTTTTTACGAATAAAATTCACGGATTCGCCTTTTCTCGTTGCGGTTATCTCTATTTTGTAAAATATTTCACAAAAAAATAAAACATTTCTGTTCAGTTGCATTGCTTTAATTCTGAATTTATCTCCCTTATTATAATATAAAACAATGTTTTTAAAAATAAAATTATAGGATAAAAAATTCTGCTATGTGGCGTCACTTTATTTCAAAATTTATCCTACTTATTTCAATATCAAACGCTTTTTTTACGAATAAAATTCACGGATTCGCCTTTTCTCGTTGCGGTTATCTCTATTTTGTAAAATATTTCACAAAAAAATAAAACAATTCTGTTCAGTTGCATTGCTTCAATTCTGAATTTTTCTCCCTTATTATAATAAAAAACAATGTTTTTAAAAATAAAATTATAGGATAAAAATTCTGCTATGTGGCGTCACTTTATTTCTGAATTTATCCTACTTATTTCAATATCAAACGCTGTTTTTACGAATAAAATTCACGGATTAGCCATTTCTCGGTGCGGTTATCTCTATTTTGTAAAATATTTCACAAAAAAATAAAACATTTCTGTTCAGTTGCATTGCTTTAATTCTGAATTTATCTCCCTTATTATAATATAAAACAATGTTTTTAAAAATAAAATTATAGGATAAAAAATTCTGCTATGTGGCGTCACTTTTCTTCTGAATTTATCCTACTTATTTCAATATCAAACGCTTTTTTTACGAATAAAATTCACGGATTCGTCTTTTCTCGTTGCGGTTATCTCTATTTTGTAAAATATTTCACAAAAAAATAAAACATTTCTGTTCAGTTGCATTGCTTTAATTCTGAATTTATCTCCCTTATTATAATATAAAACGATGTTTTTAAAAATAAAATTATAGGATAAAAAAATCTCCTATGTGGCGTCACTTTATTTCTGAATTTATCCTACTTATTTCAATATCAAACGCTTTTTTTACGAATAACATTCACGGATTCGCCTTTTCTCGTTGCGGTTATCTCTATTTTGTAAAATATTTCACAAAAAAATAAAACATTTCTGTTCAGTTGCATTGCTTTAATTCTGAATTTATCTCCCTTATTATAATGTAAAACAATGTTTTTAAAAATAAAATTATAGGATAAAAAATTCTGCTATGTGGCGTTTCTTTATTTCTGAATTTATCCTACTTATTTCAATATCAAACGCTGTTTTTACGAATAAAATTCACGGATTAGCCATTTCTCGGTGCGGTTATCTCTATTTTGTAAAATATTTCACAAAAAAATAAAACATTTCTGTTCAGTTGCATTGCTTTATTTCTGAATTTATCTCCCTTATTATAATATAAAAAAATGTTTAAAAAAATAAAATTATAGGATAAAAAATTCTGCTATGTGGCGTCACTTTATTTCTGAATATATCCTAATTATTTCAATATCAAACGCTGTTCTTACGAATAAAATACACGGATTCGCCTTTTCTCGTTGCGGTTATCTCTATTTTGTAAAATATTTCACAAAAAAATAAAACATTTCTGTTCAGAGTCATTGCTTTAATTCTGAATTTATCTCCCTTATTATAATATAAAACAATGTTTTTAAAAATAAAATTATAGGATAAAAATTCTGCTATGTGGCGTCACTTTATTTCTCAATTTATCCTACTTATTTCATTATCAAACGCTTTTTTTACGAATAAAATTCACGGATTTTCCTTTTCTCGTTGCGGTTATCTCTATTTTGTAAAATATTTCACAAAAAAATAAAACATTTCTGTTCAGTTGCATTGCTTTAATTCTGAATTTATCTCCCTTATTATAATATAAAACAATGTTTTAAAAAATAAAATTATAGGATAAAAATTCTACTATGTGGCGTCACTTTATTTCTGAATTTATCCCACTTATTTCAATATCAAACGCTGTTTCTCGAATAAAATTCACAAATTAGCCTTTTCTCGTTGCGGTTATCTCTATTTTGTAAAATATTTCCCAAAGAAATAAAACATTTCTGTTCAGTTGCATTGCTTTAATTGGGAATTTATCTCCCTTATTATATTGTAAAACAATGTTTTTAAAAATAAAATTATAGGATAAAAAATTCTGCTATGTGGCGTTTCTTTATTGCTGAATTTATCCTACTTATTTCAATATCAAACGCTGTTTTTACGAATTAAATTCACGGATTAGCCATTTCTCGGTGCGGTTATCTCTATTTTGTAAAATATTTCACAAAAAAATAAAACATTTCTGTTCAGTTGCATTGCTTTATTTCTGAATTTATCTCCCTTATTATAATATAAAACAATGTTTTTAAAAACAAAATTATAGGATAAAAAATTCTGCTATGTGGCGTCACTTTTTTTCTGAATTTATCCTACTTATTTGAATATCAAACGCTTTTTTTACGAATAAAATTCACGGATTCGCCTTTTCTCGTTGCGGTTATTTCTATTTTGTAAAATATTTCACAAAAAAATAAAACGTTTCTGTTCAGTTGCATTGCTTTAATTCTGAATTTATCTCCCTTATTATAATATAAAACAATGTTTTTAAAAACAAAATTATACGATAAAAAATTCTGCTATGTGGCGTCACTTTTTTTCTGAATTTATCCATTTTAATTCAATATCAAACGCTTTTTTTACGAATAAAATTCACGGATTCGCCTTTTCTCGTTGCGGTTATCTCTATTTTGTAAAATATTTCACAAAAAAATAAAACTTTTCTGTTCAGTTGCATTGCTTTAATTCTGAATTTATCTCCCTTATTATAATATAAAACAATGTTTTTAAAAATAAAATTATAGGATATAAAATTCTGCTATTTGGCGTCACTTTATTTCTGAATTTATCCTACTTATTTCAATATCTAACGCTTTTTTTACGAATAAAATTCACGGATTAGCCTTTTCTCGTTGCGGTTATTTCTATTTTGTAAAATATTTCACAAAAAAATAAAACATTTCTGTTCAGTTGCATTGCTTTAATTCTGAATTTATCTCTCTTATTATAATATAAAACAATGTTTTTAAAAACAAAATTATAGGATTAAAAATTCTGCTATGTGGCGTCACTTTTTTTCTGAATTTATCCTACTTATTTCAATATCAAACGCTTTTTTTACGAATTAAATTCACGGATTCGCCTTTTCTCGTTGCGGTTATCTCTATTTTGTAAAATATTTCACAAAAAAATAAAACATTTCTGTTCAGTTGCATTGCTTTAATTCTGAATTTATCTCCCTTATTATAATATAAAACAATGTTTTTAAAAATAAAATTATAGGATAAAAAATTCTGCTATGTGGCGTCACTTTATTTCTGAATTTATCCTACTTATTTCAATATCAAACGCTTTTTTTACGAATAAAATTCACGGATTCGCCTTTTCTCGTTGCGGTTATCTCTATTTTGTAAAATATTTCACAAAAAAATAAAACAATTCTGTTCAGTTGCATTGCTTCAATTCTGAATTTTTCTCCCTTATTATAATAAAAAACAATGTTTTTAAAAATAAAATTATAGGATAAAAATTCTGCTATGTGGCGTCACTTTATTTCTGAATTTATCCTACTTATTTCAATATCAAACGCTGTTTTTACGAATAAAATTCACGGATTAGCCATTTCTCGGTGCGGTTATCTCTATTTTGTAAAATAATTCACAAAAAAATAAAACATTTCTGTTCAGTTGCATTGCTTTAATTCTGAATTTATCTCCCTTATTATAATATAAAACAATGTTTTTAAAAATAAAATTATAGGATAAAAAATTCTGCTATGTGGCGTCACTTTTCTTCTGAATTTATCCTACTTATTTCAATATCAAACGCTTTTTTTACGAATAAAATTCACGGATTCGTCTTTTCTCGTTGCGGTTATCTCTATTTTGTAAAATATTTCACAAAAAAATAAAACATTTCTGTTCAGTTGCATTGCTTTAATTCTGAATTTATCTCCCTTATTATAATATAAAACGATGTTTTTAAAAATAAAATTATAGGATAAAAAATTCTGCTATGTGGCGTCACTTTATTTCTGAATTTATCCTACTTATTTCAATATCAAACGCTTTTTTTACGAATAACATTCACGGATTCGCCTTTTCTCGTTGCGGTTATCTCTATTTTGTAAAATATTTCACAAAAAAATAAAACATTTCTGTTCAGTTGTATTGCTTTAATTCTGAATTTATCTCCCTTATTATAATGTAAAACAATGTTTTTAAAAATAAAATTATAGGATAAAAAATTCTGCTATGTGGCGTTTCTTTATTTCTGAATTTATCCTACTTATTTCAATATCAAACGCTGTTTTTACGAATAAAATTCACGGATTAGCCATTTCTCGGTGCGGTTATCTCTATTTTGTAAAATATTTCACAAAAAAATAAAACATTTCTGTTCAGTTGCATTTTAATTCTGAATTTATCTCCCTTATTATAATATAAAACAATGTTTTTAAAAATAAAATTATAGGATAGAAATTCTGCTATGTGGCGTCACATTATTTCTGAATTTATCCTACTTATTTCAATATCAAACGCTTTTTTTACGAATAAAGTTCACGGATTCGCCTTTTCTCGTTGCGGTTATCTCTATTTTGTAAAATATTTCACAAAAGAATAAAACATTTCTGTTCAGTTGCATTGCTTTAATTCTTAATTTATCTCCCTTATTATAATATAAAACAATGTTTTTAAAAATAAAATTATAGTATAAAAATTCTACTATGTGGCGTCACTTTATTTCTGAATTTATCCCACTTATTTCAATATCAAACGCTGTTTCTCGAATAAAATTCACAAATTAGCCTTTTCTCGTTGCGGTTATTTCTATTTTGTAAAATATTTCACAAAAAATTAAAACATTTCTGTTCAGTTGCATTGCTTTAATTCTGAATTTATCTCTCTTATTATAATATAAAACAATGTTTTTAAAAACAAAATTATAGGATTAAAAATTCTGCTATGTGGCGTCACTTTTTTTCTGAATTTATCCTACTTATTTCAATATCAAACGCTTTTTTTACGAATAAAATTCACGGATTCGCTTTTTCTCGTTGCGGTTATCTCTATTTTGTAAAATGTTTCACAAAAAAATAAAACATTTCTGTTCAGTTGCATTGCTTTAATTCTGAATTTATCTCCCTTATTATAATATAAAACAATGTTTTTAAAAATAAAATTATAGGATAAAAAATTCTGCTATGTGGCGTCACTTTATTTCTGAATTTATCCTACTTATTTCAATATCAAACGCTTTTTTTACGAATAAAATTCACGGATTCGCCTTTTCTCGTTGCGGTTATCTCTATTTTGTAAAATATTTCACAAAAAAATAAAACAATTCTGTTCAGTTGCATTGCTTCAATTCTGAATTTTTCTCCCTTATTATAATATAAAACAATGTTTTTAAAAATAAAATTATAGGATAAAAAATTCTGCTATGTGGCGTTTCTTTATTGCTTAATTTATCCTACTTATTTCAATATCAAACGCTTTTTTTACGAATAACATTCACGGATTCGCCTTTTCTCGTTGCGGTTATCTCTATTTTGTAAAATATTTCACAAAAAAATAAAACATTTCTGTTCAGTTGCATTGCTTTAATTCTGAATTTATCTCCCTTATTATAATGTAAAACAATGTTTTTAAAAATAAAATTATAGGATAAAAAATTCTGCTATGTGGCGTTTTTTTATTTCTGAATTTATCCTACTTATTTCAATATCAAACGCTGTTTCTCGAATAAAATTCACAAATTAGCCTTTTCTCGTTGCGGTTATTTCTATTTTGTAAAATATTTCACAAAAAAATAAAACATTTCTGTTCAGTTGCATTGCTTTAATTCTGAATTTATCTCCCTTATTATAATATAAATCAATGTTTTTAAAAATAAAATTATAGGATAAAAAGATCTGCTATGTGACGTCACTTTATTTCTGAATTTATCCTACTTATTTCAATATCAAACGCTTTTTTTACGAATAAAATTCACGGATTAGCCTTTTCTCGTTGCGGTTATTTCTATTTTGTAAAATATTTCACAAAAAAATAAAACATTTCTGTTCAGTTGCATTGCTTTAATTCTGAATTTATCACCCTTTTTATAATATAAATCAATGTTTTTAAAAATAAAATTATAGGATAAAAAATTCTGCTATGTGGCGTCACTTTTTTTCTGAATTTATCCTACTTTTTTCAATATCAAACGCTTTTTTTACGAATAAAATTCACGGATTCGCCTTTTCTCGTTGCGGTTATTTCTATTTTGTAAAATATTTCACAAAAAAAAAAACATTTCTGTTCAGTTGCATTGCTTTAATTCTGAATTTATCTCCCTTATTATAATATAAAACAATGTTTTTAAAAATAAAATTATAGGATAAAAATTCTACTATGTGGCGTCACTTTATTTCTGAATTTATCCCACTTATTTCAATATCAAACGCTGTTTCTCGAATAAAATTCACAAATTAGCCTTTTCTCGTTTCGGTTATCTCTATTTTGTAAAATATTTCGCAAAAAAATAAAACATTTCTGTTCAGTTGCATTGCTTTAATTCGGAATTTATCTCCCTTATTATAATGTAAAACAATGTTTTTAAAAATAAATTTATAGGATAAAAAATTCTGCTATGTGGCGTTTCTTTATTGCTGAATTTATCCTACTTATTTCAATATCAAACGCTGTTTTTACGAATAAAATTCACGGATTAGCCATTTCTCGGTGCGGTTATCTCTATTTTGTAAAATATTTCACAAAAAAATAAAACATTTCTGTTCAGTTGCATTGCTTTATTTCTGAACTTATCTCCCTTATTATAATATAAAACAATGTTTTTAAAAATAAAATTATAGGATAAAAAATTCTGCGATGTGGCGTCACTTTCTTTCTGAATTTATCCTATTTATTTCAATATCAAACGCTTTTTTTACGAATAAAATTCACGGATTAGCCTTTTCTCGTTGCGGTTATCTCTATTTTGTAAAATATTTCACAAAAAAATAAAACATTTCTGTTCAGTTGCATTGCTTTAATTCTGAATTTATCTCCCTTATTATAATATAAATCAATGTTTTTAAAAATAAAATTATAGGATAATAAATTCTGCTATGTGGCGTCACTTTTTTTCTGAATTCATCCTACTTATTTCAATATCAAACGCTTTTTTTACGAATAAAATTCACGGATTCGCCTTTTCTCGTTGCGGTTATCTCTATTTTGTAAAATATTTCACAAAAAAATAAAACATTTCTGTTCAGTTGCATTGCTTTAATTCTGAATTTATCTCCCTTATTATAATATAAAAGAATGTTTTTAAAAATAAAATTATGGTATAAAAATTCTGCTATGTGGCGTCACTTTATTTCTGAATTTATCCTACTTATTTCAATATCTAACGCTTTTTTTACGAATAAAATTCACGGATTAGCCTTTTCTCGTTGCGGTTATTTCTATTTTGTAAAATATTTCACAAAAAAATAAAACATTTCTGTTCAGTTGCATTGCTTTAATTCTGAATTTATCTCTCTTATTATAATATAAAACAATGTTTTTAAAAACAAAATTATAGGATTAAAAATTCTGCTATGTGGCGTCACTTTTTTTCTGAATTTATCCTACTTATTTCAATATCAAACGCTTTTTTTACGAATAAAATTCACGGATTCGCCTTTTCTCGTTGCGGTTATCTCTATTTTGTAAAATATTTCACAAAAAAATAAAACATTTCTGTTCAGTTGCATTGCTTTAATTCTGAATTTATCTCCCTTATTATAATATAAAACAATGTTTTTAAAAATAAAATTATAGGATAAAAAATTCTGCTATGTGGCGTCACTTTATTTCAAAATTTATCCTACTTATTTCAATATCAAACGCTTTTTTTACGAATAAAATTCACGGATTCGCCTTTTCTCGTTGCGGTTATCTCTATTTTGTAAAATATTTCACAAAAAAATAAAACAATTCTGTTCAGTTGCATTGCTTCAATTCTGAATTTTTCTCCCTTATTATAATAAAAAACAATGTTTTTAAAAATAAAATTATAGGATAAAAATTCTGCTATGTGGCGTCACTTTATTTCTGAATTTATCCTACTTATTTCAATATCAAACGCTGTTTTTACGAATAAAATTCACGGATTAGCCATTTCTCGGTGCGGTTATCTCTATTTTGTAAAATATTTCACAAAAAAATAAAACATTTCTGTTCAGTTGCATTGCTTTAATTCTGAATTTATCTCCCTTATTATAATATAAAACAATGTTTTTAAAAATAAAATTATAGGATAAAAAATTCTGCTATGTGGCGTCACTTTTCTTCTGAATTTATCCTACTTATTTCAATATCAAACGCTTTTTTTACGAATAAAATTCACGGATTCGTCTTTTCTCGTTGCGGTTATCTCTATTTTGTAAAATATTTCACAAAAAAATAAAACATTTCTGTTCAGTTGCATTGCTTTAATTCTGAATTTATCTCCCTTATTATAATATAAAACGATGTTTTTAAAAATAAAATTATAGGATAAAAAAATCTGCTATGTGGCGTCACTTTATTTCTGAATTTATCCTACTTATTTCAATATCAAACGCTTTTTTTACGAATAACATTCACGGATTCGCCTTTTCTCGTTGCGGTTATCTCTATTTTGTAAAATATTTCACAAAAAAATAAAACATTTCTGTTCAGTTGCATTGCTTTAATTCTGAATTTATCTCCCTTATTATAATGTAAAACAATGTTTTTAAAAATAAAATTATAGGATAAAAAATTCTGCTATGTGGCGTTTCTTTATTTCTGAATTTATCCTACTTATTTCAATATCAAACGCTGTTTTTACGAATAAAATTCACGGATTAGCCATTTCTCGGTGCGGTTATCTCTATTTTGTAAAATATTTCACAAAAAAATAAAACATTTCTGTTCAGTTGCATTGCTTTATTTCTGAATTTATCTCCCTTATTATAATATAAAAAAATGTTTAAAAAAATAAAATTATAGGATAAAAAATTCTGCTATGTGGCGTCACTTTATTTCTGAATATATCCTAATTATTTCAATATCAAACGCTGTTCTTACGAATAAAATACACGGATTCGCCTTTTCTCGTTGCGGTTATCTCTATTTTGTAAAATATTTCACAAAAAAATAAAACATTTCTGTTCAGAGTCATTGCTTTAATTCTGAATTTATCTCCCTTATTATAATATAAAACAATGTTTTTAAAAATAAAATTATAGGATAAAAATTCTGCTATGTGGCGTCACTTTATTTCTCAATTTATCCTACTTATTTCATTATCAAACGCTTTTTTTACGAATAAAATTCACGGATTTTCCTTTTCTCGTTGCGGTTATCTCTATTTTGTAAAATATTTCACAAAAAAATAAAACATTTCTGTTCAGTTGCATTGCTTTAATTCTGAATTTATCTCCCTTATTATAATATAAAACAATGTTTTTAAAAATAAAATTATAGGATAAAAATTCTACTATGTGGCGTCACTTTATTTCTGAATTTATCCCACTTATTTCAATATCAAACGCTGTTTCTCGAATAAAATTCACAAATTAGCCTTTTCTCGTTGCGGTTATCTCTATTTTGTAAAATATTTCCCAAAGAAATAAAACATTTCTGTTCAGTTGCATTGCTTTAATTGGGAATTTATCTCCCTTATTATATTGTAAAACAATGTTTTTAAAAATAAAATTATAGGATAAAAAATTCTGCTATGTGGCGTTTCTTTATTGCTGAATTTATCCTACTTATTTCAATATCAAACGCTGTTTTTACGAATTAAATTCACGGATTAGCCATTTCTCGGTGCGGTTATCTCTATTTTGTAAAATATTTCACAAAAAAATAAAACATTTCTGTTCAGTTGCATTGCTTTATTTCTGAATTTATCTCCCTTATTATAATATAAAACAATGTTTTTAAAAACAAAATTATAGGATAAAAAATTCTGCTATGTGGCGTCACTTTTTTTCTGAATTTATCCTACTTATTTGAATATCAAACGCTTTTTTTACGAATAAAATTCACGGATTCGCCTTTTCTCGTTGCGGTTATTTCTATTTTGTAAAATATTTCACAAAAAAATAAAACGTTTCTGTTCAGTTGCATTGCTTTAATTCTGAATTTATCTCCCTTATTATAATATAAAACAATGTTTTTAAAAACAAAATTATACGATAAAAAATTCTGCTATGTGGCGTCACTTTTTTTCTGAATTTATCCATTTTAATTCAATATCAAACGCTTTTTTTACGAATAAAATTCACGGATTCGCCTTTTCTCGTTGCGGTTATCTCTATTTTGTAAAATATTTCACAAAAAAATAAAACTTTTCTGTTCAGTTGCATTGCTTTAATTCTGAATTTATCTCCCTTATTATAATATAAAACAATGTTTTTAAAAATAAAATTATAGGATATAAAATTCTGCTATTTGGCGTCACTTTATTTCTGAATTTATCCTACTTATTTCAATATCTAACGCTTTTTTTACGAATAAAATTCACGGATTAGCCTTTTCTCGTTGCGGTTATTTCTATTTTGTAAAATATTTCACAAAAAAATAAAACATTTCTGTTCAGTTGCATTGCTTTAATTCTGAATTTATCTCTCTTATTATAATATAAAACAATGTTTTTAAAAACAAAATTATAGGATTAAAAATTCTGCTATGTGGCGTCACTTTTTTTCTGAATTTATCCTACTTATTTCAATATCAAACGCTTTTTTTACGAATTAAATTCACGGATTCGCCTTTTCTCGTTGCGGTTATCTCTATTTTGTAAAATATTTCACAAAAAAATAAAACATTTCTGTTCAGTTGCATTGCTTTAATTCTGAATTTATCTCCCTTATTATAATATAAAACAATGTTTTTAAAAATAAAATTATAGGATAAAAAATTCTGCTATGTGGCGTCACTTTATTTCTGAATTTATCCTACTTATTTCAATATCAAACGCTTTTTTTACGAATAAAATTCACGGATTCGCCTTTTCTCGTTGCGGTTATCTCTATTTTGTAAAATATTTCACAAAAAAATAAAACAATTCTGTTCAGTTGCATTGCTTCAATTCTGAATTTTTCTCCCTTATTATAATAAAAAACAATGTTTTTAAAAATAAAATTATAGGATAAAAATTCTGCTATGTGGCGTCACTTTATTTCTGAATTTATCCTACTTATTTCAATATCAAACGCTGTTTTTACGAATAAAATTCACGGATTAGCCATTTCTCGGTGCGGTTATCTCTATTTTGTAAAATAATTCACAAAAAAATAAAACATTTCTGTTCAGTTGCATTGCTTTAATTCTGAATTTATCTCCCTTATTATAATATAAAACAATGTTTTTAAAAATAAAATTATAGGATAAAAAATTCTGCTATGTGGCGTCACTTTTCTTCTGAATTTATCCTACTTATTTCAATATCAAACGCTTTTTTTACGAATAAAATTCACGGATTCGTCTTTTCTCGTTGCGGTTATCTCTATTTTGTAAAATATTTCACAAAAAAATAAAACATTTCTGTTCAGTTGCATTGCTTTAATTCTGAATTTATCTCCCTTATTATAATATAAAACGATGTTTTTAAAAATAAAATTATAGGATAAAAAATTCTGCTATGTGGCGTCACTTTATTTCTGAATTTATCCTACTTATTTCAATATCAAACGCTTTTTTTACGAATAACATTCACGGATTCGCCTTTTCTCGTTGCGGTTATCTCTATTTTGTAAAATATTTCACAAAAAAATAAAACATTTCTGTTCAGTTGTATTGCTTTAATTCTGAATTTATCTCCCTTATTATAATGTAAAACAATGTTTTTAAAAATAAAATTATAGGATAAAAAATTCTGCTATGTGGCGTTTCTTTATTTCTGAATTTATCCTACTTATTTCAATATCAAACGCTGTTTTTACGAATAAAATTCACGGATTAGCCATTTCTCGGTGCGGTTATCTCTATTTTGTAAAATATTTCACAAAAAAATAAAACATTTCTGTTCAGTTGCATTGCTTTATTTCTGAATTTATCTCCCTTATTATAATATAAAAAAATGTTTTAAAAAATAAAATTATAGGATAAAAAATTCTGCTATGTGGCGTCACTTTATTTCTGAATATATCCTAATTATTTCAATATCAAACGCTGTTCTTACGAATAAAATACACGGATTCGCCTTTTCTCGTTGCGGTTATCTCTATTTTGTAAAATATTTCACAAAAAAATAAAACATTTCTGTTCAGAGTCATTGCTTTAATTCTGAATTTATCTCCCTTATTATAATATAAAACAATGTTTTTAAAAATAAAATTATAGGATAAAAATTCTGCTATGTGGCGTCACTTTATTTCTCAATTTATCCTACTTATTTCATTATCAAACGCTTTTTTTACGAATAAAATTCACGGATTTTCCTTTTCTCGTTGCGGTTATCTCTATTTTGTAAAATATTTCACAAAAAAATAAAACATTTCTGTTCAGTTGCATTGCTTTAATTCTGAATTTATCTCCCTTATTATAATATAAAACAATGTTTTTAAAAATAAAATTATAGGATAAAAATTCTACTATGTGGCGTCACTTTATTTCTGAATTTATCCCACTTATTTCAATATCAAACGCTGTTTCTCGAATAAAATTCACAAATTAGCCTTTTCTCGTTGCGGTTATCTCTATTTTGTAAAATATTTCCCAAAGAAATAAAACATTTCTGTTCAGTTGCATTGCTTTAATTGGGAATTTATCTCCCTTATTATATTGTAAAACAATGTTTTTAAAAATAAAATTATAGGATAAAAAATTCTGCTATGTGGCGTTTCTTTATTGCTGAATTTATCCTACTTATTTCAATATCAAACGCTGTTTTTACGAATAAAATTCACGGATTAGCCATTTCTCGGTGCGGTTATCTCTATTTTGTAAAATATTTCACAAAAAAATAAAACATTTCTGTTCAGTTGCATTGCTTTATTTCTGAATTTATCTCCCTTATTATAATATAAAAAAATGTTTAAAAAAATAAAATTATAGGATAAAAAATTCTGCTATGTGGCGTCACTTTATTTCTGAATATATCCTAATTATTTCAATATCAAACGCTGTTCTTACGAATAAAATACACGGATTCGCCTTTTCTCGTTGCGGTTATCTCTATTTTGTAAAATATTTCACAAAAAAATAAAACATTTCTGTTCAGAGTCATTGCTTTAATTCTGAATTTATCTCCCTTATTATAATATAAAACAATGTTTTTAAAAATAAAATTATAGGATAAAAATTCTGCTATGTGGCGTCACTTTATTTCTCAATTTATCCTACTTATTTCATTATCAAACGCTTTTTTTACGAATAAAATTCACGGATTTTCCTTTTCTCGTTGCGGTTATCTCTATTTTGTAAAATATTTCACAAAAAAATAAAACATTTCTGTTCAGTTGCATTGCTTTAATTCTGAATTTATCTCCCTTATTATAATATAAAACAATGTTTTTAAAAATAAAATTATAGGATAAAAATTCTACTATGTGGCGTCACTTTATTTCTGAATTTATCCCACTTATTTCAATATCAAACGCTGTTTCTCGAATAAAATTCACAAATTAGCCTTTTCTCGTTGCGGTTATCTCTATTTTGTAAAATATTTCCCAAAGAAATAAAACATTTCTGTTCAGTTGCATTGCTTTAATTGGGAATTTATCTCCCTTATTATATTGTAAAACAATGTTTTTAAAAATAAAATTATAGGATAAAAAATTCTGCTATGTGGCGTTTCTTTATTGCTGAATTTATCCTACTTATTTCAATATCAAACGCTGTTTTTACGAATAAAATTCACGGATTAGCCATTTCTCGGTGCGGTTATCTCTATTTTGTAAAATATTTCACAAAAAAATAAAACATTTCTGTTCAGTTGCATTGCTTTATTTCTGAATTTATCTCCCTTATTATAATATAAAACAATGTTTTTAAAAACAAAATTATAGGATAAAAAATTCTGCTATGTGGCGTCACTTTTTTTCTGAATTTATCCTACTTATTTCAATATCAAACGCTTTTTTTACGAATAAAATTCACGGATTCGCCTTTTCTCGTTGCGGTTATTTCTATTTTGTAAAATATTTCACAAAAAAATAAAACGTTTCTGTTCAGTTGCATTGCTTTAATTCTGAATTTATCTCCCTTATTATAATATAAAACAATGTTTTTAAAAACAAAATTATACGATAAAAAATTCTGCTATGTGGCGTCACTTTTTTTCTGAATTTATCCATCTTAATTCAATATCAAACGCTTTTTTTACGAATAAAATTCACGGATTCGCCTTTTCTCGTTGCGGTTATCTCTATTTTGTAAAATATTTCACAAAAAAATAAAACATTTCTGTTCAGTTGCATTGCTTTAATTCTGAATTTATCTCCCTTATTATAATATAAAACAATGTTTTTAAAAATAAAATTATAGGATAAAAAATTCTGCTATTTGGCGTCACTTTATTTCTGAATTTATCCTACTTATTTCAATATAAAACGCTTTTTTTACGAATAAAATTCACGGATTCGCCTTTTCTCGTTGCGGTTATCTCTATTTTGTAAAATATTTCACAAAAAAATAAAACATTTCTGTTCAGTTGCATTGCTTTAATTCTGAATTTATCTCCCTTATTATAATATAAAACAATGTTTTTAAAAATAAAATTATAGGATAAAAATTCGGCTATGCGGCGTCACTTTACTTCTGAATTTATCCTACTTATTTCAATATCTAACGCTTTTTTTACGAATAAAATTCACGGATTAGCCTTTTCTCGTTGCGGTTATTTCTATTTTGTAAAATATTTCACAAAAAAATAAAACATTTCTGTTCAGTTGCATTGCTTTAATTCTGAATTTATCTCCCTTATTATAATATAAAACAATGTTTTTAAAAATAAAATTATAGGATAAAAAATTCTGCTATTTGGCGTCACTTTATTTCTGAATTTATCCTACTTATTTCAATATCAAACGCTTTTTTTACGAATAAAATTCACGGATTCGCCTTTTCTCGTTGCGGTTATCTCTATTTTGTAAAATATTTCACAAAAAAATAAAACATTTCTGTTCAGTTGCATTGCTTTAATTCTGAATTTATCTCCCTTATTATAATATAAAACAATGTTTTTAAAAATAAAATTATGGTATAAAAATTCTGCTATGTGGCGTCACTTTATTTCTGAATTTATCCTACTTATTTCAATATCTAACGCTTTTTTTACGAATAAAATTCACGGATTAGCCTTTTCTCGTTGCGGTTATTTCTATTTTGTAAAATATTTCACAAAAAAATAAAACATTTCTGTTCAGTTGCATTGCTTTAATTCTGAATTTATCTCCCTTATTATAATATAAAACAATGTTTTTAAAAACAAAATTATAGGATAAAAAATTCTGCTATGTGGCGTTTCTTTATTGCTGAATTTATCCTACTTAATACAATATCAAACGCTGTTTTTACGAATAAAATTCACGGATTAGCCATTTCTCGGTGCGGTTATCTCTATTTTGTAAAATATTTCACAAAAAAATAAAACATTTCTGTTCAGTTGCATTGCTTTAATTCTTAATTTATCTCCCTTATTATAATATAAAACAATGTTTTTAAAAACAAAATTATAGGATTAAAAATTCTGCTATGTGGCGTCACTTTTTTTCTGAATTTATCCTACTTATTTCAATATCAAACGCTTTTTTTACGAATAAAATTCACGGATTCGCCTTTTCTCGTTGCGGTTATCTCTATTTTGTAAAATATTTCACAAAAAAATAAAACATTTCTGTTCAGTTGCATTGCTTTAATTCTGAATTTATCTCCCTTATTATAATATAAAACAATGTTTTTAAAAATAAAATTATAGGATAAAAAATTCTGCTATGTGGCGTCACTTTATTTCTGAATTTATCCTACTTATTTCAATATCAAACGCTTTTTTTACGAATAAAATTCACGGATTCGCCTTTTCTCGTTGCGGTTATCTCTATTTTGTAAAATATTTCACAAAAAAATAAAACAATTCTGTTCAGTTGCATTGCTTCAATTCTGAATTTTTCTCCCTTATTATAATAAAAAACAATGTTTTTAAAAATAAAATTATAGGATAAAAATTCTGCTATGTGGCGTCACTTTATTTCTGAATTTATCCTACTTATTTCAATATCAAACGCTGTTTTTACGAATAAAATTCACGGATTAGCCATTTCTCGGTGCGGTTATCTCTATTTTGTAAAATATTTCACAAAAAAATAAAACATTTCTGTTCAGTTGCATTGCTTTAATTCTGAATTTATCTCCCTTATTATAATATAAAACAATGTTTTTAAAAATAAAATTATAGGATAAAAAATTCTGCTATGTGGCGTCACTTTTCTTCTGAATTTATCCTACTTATTTCAATATCAAACGCTTTTTTTACGAATAAAATTCACGGATTCGTCTTTTCTCGTTGCGGTTATCTCTATTTTGTAAAATATTTTGTAAAATATTTCACAAAAAAATAAAACATTTCTGTTCAGTTGCATTGCTTTAATTCTGAATTTATCTCCCTTATTATAATATAAAACGATGTTTTTAAAAATAAAATTATAGGATAAAAAATTATGATATGTGGCGTCACTTTATTTCTGAATTTATCCTACTTATTTCAATATCAAACGCTTTTTTTACGAATAACATTCACGGATTCGCCTTTTCTCGTTGCGGTTATCTCTATTTTGTAAAATATTTCACAAAAAAATAAAACATTTCTGTTCAGTTGTATTGCTTTAATTCTGAATTTATCTCCCTTATTATAATGTAAAACAATGTTTTTAAAAATAAAATTATAGGATAAAAAATTCTGCTATGTGGCGTTTCTTTATTTCTGAATTTATCCTACTTATTTCAATATCAAAAGCTGTTTTTACGAATAAAATTCACGGATTAGCCATTTCTCGGTGCGGTTATCTCTATTTTGTAAAATATTTCACAAAAAAATAAAACATTTCTGTTCAGTTGCATTGCTTTATTTCTGAATTTATCTCCCTTATTATAATATAAAAAAATGTTTTAAAAAATAAAATTATAGGATAAAAAATTCTGCTATGTGGCGTCACTTTATTTCTGAATATATCCTAATTATTTCAATATCAAACGCTGTTCTTACGAATAAAATACACGGATTCGCCTTTTCTCGTTGCGGTTATCTCTATTTTGTAAAATATTTCACAAAAAAATAAAACATTTCTGTTCAGAGTCATTGCTTTAATTTGGAATTTATCTCCCTTATTATATTGTAAAACAATGTTTTTAAAAATAAAATTATAGGATAAAAAATTCTGCTATGTGGCGTTTCTTTATTGCTGAATTTATCCTACTTATTTCAATATCAAACGCTGTTTTTACGAATAAAATTCACGGATTAGCCATTTCTCGGTGCGGTTATCTCTATTTTGTAAAATATTTCACAAAAAAATAAAACATTTCTGTTCAGTTGCATTGCTTTATTTCTGAATTTATCTCCCTTATTATAATATAAAACAATGTTTTTAAAAACAAAATTATAGGATAAAAAATTCTGCTATGTGGCGTCACTTTTTTTCTGAATTTATCCTACTTATTTCAATATCAAACGCTTTTTTTACGAATAAAATTCACGGATTCGCCTTTTCTCGTTGCGGTTATTTCTATTTGGTAAAATATTTCACAAAAAAATAAAACGTTTCTGTTCAGTTGCATTGCTTTAATTCTGAATTTATCTCCCTTATTATAATATAAAACAATGTTTTTAAAAACAAAATTATACGATAAAAAATTCTGCTATGTGGCGTCACTTTTTTTCTGAATTTATCCTACTTATTTCAATATCAAACGCTTTTTTTACGAATAAAATTCACGGATTCGCCTTTTCTCGTTGCGGTTATCTCTATTTTGTAAAATATTTCACAAAAAAATAAAACATTTCTGTTCAGTTGCATTGATTTAATTCTGAATTTATCTCCCTTTTTATAATATAAAACAATGTTTTAAAAAATAAAATTATAGGATAAAAAATTCTGCTATGTGGCGTCACTTTATTTCTGAATTTATCCTACTTATTTCAATATCAAACGCTTTTTTTACGAATAAAATTCACGGATTCGCCTTTTCTCGTTGCGGTTATCTCTATTTTGTAAAATATTTCACAAAAAAATAAAACATTTCTGTTCAGTTGCATTGCTTTAATTCTGAATTTATCTCCCTTATTATAATATAAAACAATGTTTTTAAAAATAAAATTATAGGATAAAAAATTCTGCTATGTGGCGTCACTTTTTTTCTGAATTTATCCTACTTATTTCAATATCAAACGCTTTTGTTACGAATAAAATTCACGGATTCGCCTTTTCTCGTTGCGGTTATCTCTATTTTGTAAAATATTTCACAAAAAAATAAAACATTTCTGTTCAGTTGCATTGCTTTAATTCTGAATTTATCTCCCTTATTATAATATAAAACAATGTTTTAAAAAATAAAATTGTAGGATAAAAATTCGGCTATGCGGCGTCACTTTACTTCTGAATTTATCCTACTTATTTCAATATCAAACGCTTTTTTTACGAATAAAGTTCACGGATTCGCCTTTTCTCGTTGCGGTTATCTCTATTTTGTAAAATATTTCACAAAAAAATAAAACATTTCTGTTCAGTTGCATTGCTTTAATTCTTAATTTATCTCCCTTATTATAATATAAAACAATGTTTTTAAAAATAAAATTATGGTATAAAAATTCTGCTATGTGGCGTCACTTTATTTCTGAATTTATCCTACTTATTTCAATATCAAACGCTTTTTTTACGAATAAAATTCACGGATTAGCCTTTTCTCGTTGCGGTTATTTCTATTTTGTAAAATATTTCACAAAAAAATAAAACATTTCTGTTCAGTTGCATTGCTTTAATTCTGAATTTATCTCCCTTATTATAATATAAAACAATGTTTTTAAAAATAAAATTATAGGATAAAAAATTCTGCTATGTGGCGTCACTTTATTTCTGAATTTATCCTACTTATTTCAATATCAAACGCTTTTTATACGAATAAAATTCACGGATTCGCCTTTTCTCGTTGCGGTTATCTCTATTTTGTAAAATATTTCACAAAAAAATAAAACAATTCTGTTCAGTTGCATTGCTTCAATTCTGAATTTATCTCCCTTATTATAATAAAAAACAATGTTTTTAGAAATAAAATTATAGGATAAAAATTCTGCTATGCGGCGTCACTTTATTTCTGAATTTATACTACTTATTTCAATATCAAACGCTGTTTTTACGAATAAAATTCACGGATTAGCCATTTCTCGGTGCGGTTATCTCTATTTTGTAAAATATTTCACAAAAAAATAAAACATTTCTGTTCAGTTGCTTTGATTTATTTCTGAATTTATCTCCCTTATTATAATATAAAACAATGTTTTTAAAAATAAAATTATAGGATAAAAAATTCTGCTATGTGGCGTCACTTTTTTTCTGAATTTATCCTACTTATTTCAATATCAAACGCTTTTTTTACGAATAAAATTCACAAATTAGCCTTTTCTCGTTGCGGTTATCTCTATTTTGTAAAATATTTCACAAAAAAATAAAACATTTCTGTTCAGTTGCATTGCTTTAATTCGGAATTTATCTCCCTTATTATAATGTAAAACAATGTTTTTAAAAATAAAATTATAGGAGAAAAATTCTGCTATGTGGCGTCACTTTATTTCTGAATTTATCCTACTTATTTCAATATCAAACGCTATTTTTACGAATAAAATTCACGGATTAGCCTTTTCTCGTTGCGGTTATTTCTATTTTGTAAAATATTTCACAAAAAAATAAAACATTTCTGTTCAGTTGCATTGCTTTAATTCTGAATTTATCTCCCTTATTATAATATAAAACAATGTTTTTAAAAATAAAATTATAGGATAAAAAATTCTGCTATGTGGCGTCACTTTTCTTCTGAATTTATCCTACTTATTTCAATATCAAACGCTTTTTTTACGAATAAAATTCACGGATACGTCTTTTCTCGTTGCGGTTATCTCTATTTTGTAAAATATTTCACAAAAAAATAAAACGTTTCTGTTCAGTTGCATTGCTTTAATTCTGAATTTATCTCCCTTATTATAATATAAAACAATGTTTTTAAAAATAAAATTATAGGATAAAAATTCTGCTATGTGGCGTCACTTTATTTCTGAATTTATCCTAC
Organism: Platycnemis pennipes; assembly: GCA_933228895.1. NCBI lineage: Eukaryota > Metazoa > Arthropoda > Insecta > Odonata > Platycnemididae > Platycnemis > Platycnemis pennipes. The sequence goes on from OW121853.1 coordinate 133,753,320, forward strand.
TTATTTCAATATCAAACGCTTTTTTTACGAATAAAATTCACGGATTAGCCTTTTCTCGTTGCGGTTATTTCTATTTTGTAAAATATTTCACAAAAAAATAAAACATTTCTGTTCAGTTGAATTGCTTTAATTCTGAATTTATCTCCCTTATTATAATATAAATCAATGTTTTTAAAAATAAAATTATAGGATAATAAATTCTGCTATGTGGCGTCACTTTTTTTCTGAATTTATCCTACTTATTTCAATATCAAACGCTTTTTTTACGAATAAAATTCACGGATTCGCCTTTTCTCGTTGCGGTTATCTCTATTTTGTAAAATATTTCACAAAAAAATAAAACATTTCCGTTCAGTTGCATTGATTTAATTCTGAATTTATCTCCCTTTTTATAATATAAAACAATTTTTAAAAAATAAAATTATAGGATAAAAAATTCTGCTATGTGGCGTCACTTTATTTCTGAATTTATCCTACTTATTTCAATATCAAACGCTTTTTTTTACGAATAAAATTCACGGATTCGCCTTTTCTCGTTGCGGTTATCTCTATTTTGTAAAATATTTCACAAAAAAATAAAACATTTCTGTTCAGTTGCATTGCTTTAATTCTGAATTTATCTCCCTTATTATAATATAAAACAATGTTTTTAAAAATAAAATTATAGGATAAAAAATTCTGCTATGTGGCGTCACTTTTTTTCTGAATTTATCCTACTTATTTCAATATCAAACGCTTTTGTTACGAATAAAATTCACGGATTCGCCTTTTCTCGTTGCGGTTATCTCTATTTTGTAAAATATTTCACAAAAAAATAAAACATTTCTGTTCAGTTGCATTGCTTTAATTCTGAATTTATCTCCCTTATTATAATATAAAACAATGTTTTTAAAAATAAAATTATAGGATAAAAATTCGGCTATGCGGCGTCACTTAACTTCTGAATTTATCCTACTTATTTCAATATCAAACGCTTTTTTTACGAATAAAATTCACGGATTCGCCTTTTCTCGTTGCGGTTATCTCTATTTTGTAAAATATTTCACAAAAAAATAAAACATTTCTGTTCAGTTGCATTGCTTTAATTCTGAATTTATCTCCCTTATTATAAAATAAAACAATGTTTTTAAAAATAAAATTATAGGATAAAAAATTCTGCTATGTGGCGTCACTTTATTTCTGAATTTATCCTACTTATTTCAATATCAAACGCTTTTTTTACGAATAAAATTCACGGATTCGCCTTTTCTCGTTGCGGTTATCTCTATTTTGTAAAATATTTCACAAAAAAATAAAACAATTCTGTTCAGTTGCATTGCTTCAATTCTGAATTTATCTCCCTTATTATAATAAAAAACAATGTTTTTAGAAATAAAATTATAGGATAAAAATTCTGCTATGCGGCGTCACTTTATTTCTGAATTTATCCTACTTATTTCAATATCAAACGCTTTTTTTACGAATAAAATTCACGGATTAGCCTTTTCTCGTTGCGGTTATTTCTATTTTGTAAAATATTTCACAAAAAAATAAAACATTTCTGTTCAGTTGCATTGCTTTAATTCTGAATTTATCTCCCTTATTATAATATAAAACAATGTTTTTAAAAATAAAATTATAGGATAAAAAATTCTGCTATGTGGCGTCACTTTATTTCTGAATTTATCCTACTTATTTCAATATCAAACGCTTTTTATACGAATAAAATTCACGGATTCGCCTTTTCTCGTTGCGGTTATCTCTATTTTGTAAAATATTTCACAAAAAAATAAAACAATTCTGTTCAGTTGCATTGCTTCAATTCTGAATTTATCTCCCTTATTATAATAAAAAACAATGTTTTTAGAAATAAAATTATAGGATAAAAATTCTGCTATGCGGCGTCACTTTATTTCTGAATTTATACTACTTATTTCAATATCAAACGCTGTTTTTACGAATAAAATTCACGGATTAGCCATTTCTCGGTGCGGTTATCTCTATTTTGTAAAATATTTCACAAAAAAATAAAACATTTCTGTTCAGTTGCTTTGATTTATTTCTGAATTTATCTCCCTTATTATAATATAAAACAATGTTTTTAAAAATAAAATTATAGGATAAAAAATTCTGCTATGTGGCGTCACTTTTTTTCTGAATTTATCCTACTTATTTCAATATCAAACGCTTTTTTTACGAATAAAATTCACAAATTAGCCTTTTCTCGTTGCGGTTATCTCTATTTTGTAAAATATTTCACAAAAAAATAAAACATTTCTGTTCAGTTGCATTGCTTTAATTCTGAATTTATCTCCCTTATTATAATATAAAACAATGTTTTTAAAAATAAAATTATAGGATAAAAATTCTGCTATGTGGCGTCACTTTATTTCTGAATTTATCCTACTTATTTCAATATCAAACGCTTTTTTTACGAATAAAATTCACGGATTAGCCTTTTCTCGTTGCGGTTATTTCTATTTTGTAAAATATTTCACAAAAAAATAAAACATTTCTGTTCAGTTGAATTGCTTTAATTCTGAATTTATCTCCCTTATTATAATATAAATCAATGTTTTTAAAAATAAAATTATAGGATAATAAATTCTGCTATGTGGCGTCACTTTTTTTCTGAATTTATCCTACTTATTTCAATATCAAACGCTTTTTTTACGAATAAAATTCACGGATTCGCCTTTTCTCGTTGCGGTTATCTCTATTTTGTAAAATATTTCACAAAAAAATAAAACATTTCTGTTCAGTTGCATTGATTTAATTCTGAATTTATCTCCCTTTTTATAATATAAAACAATGTTTTAAAAAATAAAATTATAGGATAAAAAATTCTGCTATGTGGCGTCACTTTATTTCTGAATTTATCCTACTTATTTCAATATCAAACGCTTTTTTTACGAATAAAATTCACGGATTCGCCTTTTCTCGTTGCGGTTATCTCTATTTTGTAAAATATTTCACAAAAAAATAAAACATTTCTGTTCAGTTGCATTGCTTTAATTCTGAATTTATCTCCCTTATTATAATATAAAACAATGTTTTAAAAAATAAAATTATAGGATAAAAAATTCTGCTACGTGGCGTCACTTTCTTTCTGAATTTATCCTACTTATTTCAATATCAAACGCTTTTGTTACGAATAAAATTCACGGATTCGCCTTTTCTCGTTGCGGTTATCTCTATTTTGTAAAATATTTCACAAAAAAATAAAACATTTCTGTTCAGTTGCATTGCTTTAATTCTGAATTTATCTCCCTTATTATAATATAAAACAATGTTTTTAAAAATAAAATTATAGGATAAAAATTCGGCTATGCGGCGTCACTTTACTTCTGAATTTATCCTACTTATTTCAATATCAAACGCTTTTTTTACGAATAAAATTCACGGATTCGCCTTTTCTCGTTGCGGTTATCTCTATTTTGTAAAATATTTCACAAAAAAATAAAACATTTCTGTTCAGTTGCATTGCTTTAATTCTGAATTTATCTCCCTTATTATAAAATAAAACAATGTTTTTAAAAATAAAATTATAGAATAAAAAATTCTGCTATGTGGCGTCACTTTATTTCTGAATTTATCCTACTTATTTCAATATCAAACGCTTTTTATACGAATAAAATTCACGGATTCGCCTTTTCTCGTTGCGGTTATCTCTATTTTGTAAAATATTTCACAAAAAAATAAAACAATTCTGTTCAGTTGCATTGCTTCAATTCTGAATTTTTCTCCCTTATTATAATAAAAAACAATGTTTTTAGAAATAAAATTATAGGATAAAAATTCTGCTATGCGGCGTCACTTTATTTCTGAATTTATACTACTTATTTCAATATCAAACGCTGTTTTTACGAATAAAATTCACGGATTAGCCATTTCTCGGTGCGGTTATCTCTATTTTGTAAAATATTTCACAAAAAAATAAAACATTTCTGTTCAGTTGCATTGCTTTAATTCTGAATTTATCTCCCTTATTATAATATAAAACAATGTTTTTAAAAATAAAATTATAGGATAAAAATTCTGCTATGAGGCGTCACTTTATTTCTGAATTTATCCTACTTATTTCAATATCAAACGCTTTTTTTACGAATAAAATTCACGGATTAGCCTTTTCTCGTTGCGGTTATTTCTATTTTGTAAAATATTTCACAAAAAAATAAAACATTTCTGTTCAGTTGAATTGCTTTAATTCTGAATTTATCTCCCTTATTATAATATAAATCAATGTTTTTAAAAATAAAATTATAGGATAATAAATTCTGCTATGTGGCGTCACTTTTTTTCTGAATTTATCCTACTTATTTCAATATCAAACGCTTTTTTTACGAATAAAATTCACGGATTCGCCTTTTCTCGTTGCGGTTATCTCTATTTTGTAAAATATTTCACAAAAAAATAAAACATTTCTGTTCAGTTGCATTGATTTAATTCTGAATTTATCTCCCTTTTTATAATATAAAACAATGTTTTAAAAAATAAAATTATAGGATAAAAAATTCTGCTATGTGGCGTCACTTTATTTCTGAATTTATCCTACTTATTTCAATATCAAACGCTTTTTTTACGAATAAAATTCACGGATTCGCCTTTTCTCGTTGCGGTTATCTCTATTTTGTAAAATATTTCACAAAAAAATAAAACATTTCTGTTCAGTTGCATTGCTTTAATTCTGAATTTATCTCCCTTATTATAATATAAAACAATGTTTTTAAAAATAAAATTATAGGATAAAAAATTCTGCTACGTGGCGTCACTTTCTTTCTGAATTTATCCTACTTATTTCAATATCAAACGCTTTTGTTACGAATAAAATTCACGGATTCGCCTTTTCTCGTTGCGGTTATCTCTATTTTGTAAAATATTTCACAAAAAAATAAAACATTTCTGTTCAGTTGCATTGCTTTAATTCTGAATTTATCTCCCTTATTATAATATAAAACAATGTTTTTAAAAATAAAATTATAGGATAAAAATTCGGCTATGCGGCGTCACTTTACTTCTGAATTTATCCTACTTATTTCGATATCAAACGCTTTTTTTACGAATAAAATTCACGGATTCGCCTTTTCTCGTTGCGGTTATCTCTATTTTGTAAAATATTTCACAAAAAAATAAAACATTTCTGTTCAGTTGCATTGCTTTAATTCTGAATTTATCTCCCTTATTATAAAATAAAACAATGTTTTTAAAAATAAAATTATAGGATAAAAAATTCTGCTATGTGGCGTCACTTTATTTCTGAATTTATCCTACTTATTTCAATATCAAACGCTTTTTATACGAATAAAATTCACGGATTCGCCTTTTCTCGTTGCGGTTATCTCTATTTTGTAAAATATTTCACAAAAAAATAAAACAATTCTGTTCAGTTGCATTGCTTCAATTCTGAATTTTTCTCCCTTATTATAATAAAAAACAATGTTTTTAGAAATAAAATTATAGGATAAAAATTCTGCTATGCGGCGTCACTTTATTTCTGAATTTATACTACTTATTTCAATATCAAACGCTGTTTTTACGAATAAAATTCACGGATTAGCCATTTCTCGGTGCGGTTATCTCTATTTTGTAAAATATTTCACAAAAAAATAAAACATTTCTGTTCAGTTGCTTTGATTTATTTCTGAATTTATCTCCCTTATTATAATATAAAACAATGTTTTTAAAAATAAAATTATAGGATAAAAAATTCTGCTATGTGGCGTCACTTTTTTTCTGAATTTATCCTACTTATTTCAATATCAAACGCTTTTTTTACGAATAAAATTCACAAATTAGCCTTTTCTCGTTGCGGTTATCTCTATTTTGTAAAATATTTCACAAAAAAATAAAACATTGCTGGTCAGTTGCATTGCTTTAATTCGGAATTTATCTCCCTTATTATAATGTAAAACAATGTTTTTAAAAATAAAATTATAGGAGAAAAATTCTGCTATGTGGCGTCACTTTATTTCTGAATTTATCCTACTTATTTAAATATCAAACGCTATTTTTACGAATAAAATTCACGGATTAGCCTTTTCTCGTTGCGGTTATTTCTATTTTGTAAAATATTTCACAAAAAAATAAAACATTTCTGTTCAGTTGCATTGCTTTAATTCTGAATTTATCTCCCTTATTATAATATAAAACAATGTTTTTAAAAATAAAATTATAGGATAAAAAATTCTGCTATGTGGCGTCACTTTTCTTCTGAATTTATCCTACTTATTTCAATATCAAACGCTTTTTTTACGAATAAAATTCACGGATACGTCTTTTCTCGTTGCGGTTATCTCTATTTTGTAAAATATTTCACAAAAAAATAAAACGTTTCTGTTCAGTTGCATTGCTTTAATTCTGAATTTATCTCCCTTATTATAATATAAAACAATGTTTTTAAAAACAAAATTATACGATAAAAAATTCTGCTATGTGGCGTCACTTTTTTTCTGAATTTATCCATCTTAATTCAATATCAAACGATTTTTTTACGAATAAAATTCACGGATTTGCCTTTTCTCGTTGCGGTTATCTCTATTTTGTAAAATATTTCACAAAAAAATAAAACATTTCTGTTCAGTTGCATTGCTTTAATTCTGAATTTATCTCCCTTATTATAATATAAAACAATGTTTTTAAAAATAAAATTATAAGATAAAAAATTCTGGTATTTGGCGTCACTTTATTTCTGAATTTATCCTACTTATTTCAATATCAAACGCTTTTTTTACGAATAAAATTCACGGATTCGCCTTTTCTCGTTGCGGTTATCTCTATTTTGTAAAATATTTCACAAAAAAATAAAACATTTCTGTTCAGTTGCATTGCTTTAATTCTGAATTTATCTCCCTTATTATAATATAAAACAATGTTTTTAAAAATAAAATTATAGGATAAAAATTCTGCTATGTGGCGTCACTTTATTTCTGAATTTATCCTACTTATTTCAATATCAAACGCTTTTTTTACGAATAAAATTCACGGATTAGCCTTTTCTCGTTGCGGTTATTTCTATTTTGTAAAATATTTCACAAAAAAATAAAACATTTCTGTTCAGTTGAATTGCTTTAATTCTGAATTTATCTCCCTTATTATAATATAAATCAATGTTTTTAAAAATAAAATTATAGGATAATAAATTCTGCTATGTGGCGTCACTTTTTTTCTGAATTTATCCTACTTATTTCAATATCAAACGCTTTTTTTACGAATAAAATTCACGGATTCGCCTTTTCTCGTTGCGGTTATCTCTATTTTGTAAAATATTTCACAAAAAAATAAAACATTTCTGTTCAGTTGCATTGATTTAATTCTGAATTTATCTCCCTTTTTATAATATAAAACAATGTTTTAAAAAATAAAATTATAGGATAAAAAATTCTGCTATGTGGCGTCACTTTATTTCTGAATTTATCCTACTTATTTCAATATCAAACGCTTTTTTTACGAATAAAATTCACGGATTCGCCTTTTCTCGTTGCGGTTATCTCTATTTTGTAAAATATTTCACAAAAAAATAAAACATTTCTGTTCAGTTGCATTGCTTTAATTCTGAATTTATCTCCCTTATTATAATATAAAACAATGTTTTTAAAAATAAAATTATAGGATAAAAAATTCTGCTATGTGGCGTCACTTTTTTTCTGAATTTATCCTACTTATTTCAATATCAAACGCTTTTGTTACGAATAAAATTCACGGATTCGCCTTTTCTCGTTGCGGTTATCTCTATTTTGTAAAATATTTCACAAAAAAATAAAACATTTCTGTTCAGTTGCATTGCTTTAATTCTGAATTTATCTCCCTTATTATAATATAAAACAATGTTTTTAAAAATAAAATTATAGGATAAAAATTCGGCTATGCGGCGTCACTTTACTTCTGAATTTATCCTACTTATTTCAATATCAAACGCTTTTTTTACGAATAAAATTCACGGATTCGCCTTTTCTCGTTGCGGTTATCTCTATTTTGTAAAATATTTCACAAAAAAATAAAACATTTCTGTTCAGTTGCATTGCTTTAATTCTGAATTTATCTCCCTTATTATAAAATAAAACAATGTTTTTAAAAATAAAATTATAGGATAAAAAATTCTGCTATGTGGCGTCACTTTATTTCTGAATTTATCCTACTTATTTCAATATCAAAAGCTTTTTATACGAATAAAATTCACGGATTCGCCTTTTCTCGTTGCGGTTATCTCTTTTTTGTAAAATATTTCACAAAAAAATAAAACAATTCTGTTCAGTTGCATTGCTTCAATTCTGAATTTTTCTCCCTTATTATAATAAAAAACAATGTTTTTAGAAATAAAATTATAGGATAAAAATTCTGCTATGCGGCGTCACTTTATTTCTGAATTTATACTACTTATTTCAATATCAAACGCTTTTTTTACGAATAAAATTCACAAATTAGCCTTTTCTCGTTGCGGTTATCTCTATTTTGTAAAATATTTCACAAAAAAATAAAACATTGCTGGTCAGTTGCATTGCTTTAATTCGGAATTTATCTCCCTTATTATAATGTAAAACAATGTTTTTAAAAATAAAATTATAGGATAAAAAATTCTGCTATGTGGCGTCACTTTTTTTCTGAATTTATCCTACTTATTTCAATATCAAACGCTTTTGTTACGAATAAAATTCACGGATTCGCCTTTTCTCGTTGCGGTTATCTCTATTTTGTAAAATATTTCACAAAAAAATAAAACATTTCTGTTCAGTTGCATTGCTTTAATTCTGAATTTATCTCCCTTATTATAATATAAAACAATGTTTTTAAAAATAAAATTATAGGATAAAAATTCGGCTATGCGGCGTCACTTTACTTCTGAATTTATCCTACTTATTTCAATATCAAACGCTTTTTTTACGAATAAAATTCACGGATTCGCCTTTTCTCGTTGCGGTTATCTCTATTTTGTAAAATATTTCACAAAAAAATAAAACATTTCTGTTCAGTTGCATTGCTTTAATTCTGAATTTATCTCCCTTATTATAAAATAAAACAATGTTTTTAAAAATAAAATTATAGGATAAAAAATTCTGCTATGTGGCGTCACTTTATTTCTGAATTTATCCTACTTATTTCAATATCAAACGCTTTTTATACGAATAAAATTCACGGATTCGCCTTTTCTCGTTGCGGTTATCTCTTTTTTGTAAAATATTTCACAAAAAAATAAAACAATTCTGTTCAGTTGCATTGCTTCAATTCTGAATTTTTCTCCCTTATTATAATAAAAAACAATGTTTTTAGAAATAAAATTATAGGATAAAAATTCTGCTATGCGGCGTCACTTTATTTCTGAATTTATACTACTTATTTCAATATCAAACGCTTTTTTTACGAATAAAATTCACAAATTAGCCTTTTCTCGTTGCGGTTATCTCTATTTTGTAAAATATTTCACAAAAAAATAAAACATTGCTGGTCAGTTGCATTGCTTTAATTCGGAATTTATCTCCCTTATTATAATGTAAAACAATGTTTTTAAAAATAAAATTATAGGAGAAAAATTCTGCTATGTGGCGTCACTTTATTTCTGAATTTATCCTACTTATTTAAATATCAAACGCTATTTTTACGAATAAAATTCACGGATTAGCCTTTTCTCGTTGCGGTTATTTCTATTTTGTAAAATATTTCACAAAAAAATAAAACATTTCTGTTCAGTTGCATTGCTTTAATTCTGAATTTATCTCCCTTATTATAATATAAAACAATGTTTTTAAAAATAAAATTATAGGATAAAAAATTCTGCTATGTGGCGTCACTTTTCTTCTGAATTTATCCTACTTATTTCAATATCAAACGCTTTTTTTACGAATAAAATTCACGGATACGTCTTTTCTCGTTGCGGTTATCTCTATTTTGTAAAATATTTCACAAAAAAATAAAACATTTCTGTTCAGTTGCATTGCTTTAATTCTGAATTTATCTCCCTTATTATAATATAAAACGATGTTTTTAAAAATAAAATTATAGGATAAAAAATTATGATATGTGGCGTCACTTTATTTCTGAATTTATCCTACTTATTTCAATATCAAACGCTTTTTTTACGAATAACATTCACGGATTCGCCTTTTCTCGTTGCGGTTATCTCTATTTTGTAAAATATTTCACAAAAAAATAAAACATTTCTGTTCAGTTGCATTGCTTTAATTCTGAATTTATCTCCCTTATTATAATGTAAAACAATGTTTTTAAAAATAAAATTATAGGATAAAAAATTCTGCTATGTGGCGTTTCTTTATTGCTTAATTTATCCTACTTATTTCAATATCAAACGCTGTTTTTACGAATAAAATTCACGGATTAGCCATTTCTCGGTGCGGTTATCTCTATTTTGTAAAATATTTCACAAAAAAATAAAACATTTCTGTTCAGTTGCATTGCTTTATTTCTGAATTTATCTCCCTTATTATAATATAAAAAAATGTTTAAAAAAATAAAATTATAGGATAAAAAATTCTGCTATGTGGCGTCACTTTATTTCTGAATATATCCTAATTATTTCAATATCAAACGCTGTTTTTACGAATAAAATTCACAAATTAGCCTTTTCTCGTTGCGGTTATCTCTATTTTGTAAAATATTTCACAAAAAAATAAAACATTTCTGTTCAGTTGCATTGCTTTAATTCTGAATTTATCTCCCTTATTATAATATAAAACAATGTTTTTAAAAATAAAATTATAGGATAAAAATTCTGCTATGTGGCGTCACTTTATTTCTGAATTTATCCTACTTATTTGAATATCGAACGCTATTTTTACGAATAAAATTCACGGATTAGCGTTTTCTCGTTGCGGTTATTTCTATTTTGTAAAATATTTCCCAAAGAAATAAAACATTTCTGTTCAGTTGCATTGCTTTAATTGGGAATTTATCTCCCTTATTATAATGTAAAACAATGTTTTTAGAAATAAAATTATAGGATAAAAATTCTGCTATGTGGCGTCACTTTTTGTCTGAATTTATCCATCTTAATTCAATATCAAACGCTTTTTTTACGAATAAAATTCACGGATTCGCCTTTTCTCGTTGCGGTTATCTCTATTTTGTAAAATATTTCACAAAAAAATAAAACATTTCTGTTCAGTTGCATTGCTTTAATTCTGAATTTATCTCCCTTATTATAAAATAAAACAATGTTTTTAAAAATAAAATTATAGGATAAAAAATTCTGCTATGTGGCGTCACTTTATTTCTGAATTTATCCTACTTATTTCAATATCAAACGCTTTTTATACGAATAAAATTCACGGATTCGCCTTTTCTCGTTGCGGTTATCTCTATTTTGTAAAATATTTCACAAAAAAATAAAACAATTCTGTTCAGTTGCATTGCTTCAATTCTGAATTTTTCTCCCTTATTATAATAAAAAACAATGTTTTTAGAAATAAAATTATAGGATAAAAATTCTGCTATGCGGCGTCACTTTATTTCTGAATTTATACTACTTATTTCAATATCAAACGCTGTTTTTACTAATAAAATTCACGGATTAGCCATTTCTCGGTGCGGTTATCTCTATTTTGTAAAATATTTCACAAAAAAATAAAACATTTCTGTTCAGTTGCTTTGATTTATTTCTGAATTTATCTCCCTTATTATAATATAAAACAATGTTTTTAAAAATAAAATTATAGGATAAAAAATTCTGCTATTTGGCGTCACTTTATTTCTGAATTTATCCTACTTATTTCAATATCAAACGCTTTTTTTACGAATAAAATTCACGGATTCGCCTTTTCTCGTTGCGGTTATCTCTATTTTGTAAAATATTTCACAAAAAAATAAAACATTTCTGTTCAGTTGCATTGCTTTAATTCTGAATTTATCTCCCTTATTATAATATAAAACAATGTTTTTAAAAATAAAATTATAGGATAAAAATTCTGCTATGAGGCGTCACTTTATTTCTGAATTTATCCTACTTATTTCAATATCAAACGCTTTTTTTACGAATAAAATTCACGGATTAGCCTTTTCTCGTTGCGGTTATTTCTATTTTGTAAAATATTTCACAAAAAAATAAAACATTTCTGTTCAGTTGAATTGCTTTAATTCTGAATTTATCTCCCTTATTATAATATAAATCAATGTTTTTAAAAATAAAATTATAGGATAATAAATTCTGCTATGTGGCGTCACTTTTTTTCTGAATTTATCCTACTTATTTCAATATCAAACGCTTTTTTTACGAATAAAATTCACGGATTCGCCTTTTCTCGTTGCGGTTATCTCTATTTTGTAAAATATTTCACAAAAAAATAAAACATTTCTGTTCAGTTGAATTGATTTAATTCTGAATTTATCTCCCTTTTTATAATATAAAACAATGTTTTAAAAAATAAAATTATAGGATAAAAAATTCTGCTATGTGGCGTCACTTTATTTCTGAATTTATCCTACTTATTTCAATATCAAACGCTTTTTTTACGAATAAAATTCACGGATTCGCCTTTTCTCGTTGCGGTTATCTCTATTTTGTAAAATATTTCACAAAAAAATAAAACATTTCTGTTCAGTTGCATTGCTTTAATTCTTAATTTATCTCCCTTATTATAATATAAAACAATGTTTTTAAAAATAAAATTATAGGATAAAAAATTCTGCTATGTGGCGTCACTTTTTTTCTGAATTTATCCTACTTATTTCAATATCAAACGCTTTTGTTACGAATAAAATTCACGGATTCGCCTTTTCTAGTTGCGGTTATCTCTATTTTGTAAAATATTTCACAAAAAAATAAAACATTTCTGTTCAGTTGCATTGCTTTAATTCTGAATTTATCTCCCTTATTATAGTATAAAACAATGTTTTTAAAAATAAAATTATAGGATAAAAATTCGGCTATGCGGCGTCACTTTACTTCTGAATTTATCCTTCTTATTTCAATATCAAACGCTTTTTTTACGAATAAAATTCACGGATTCGCCTTTTCTCGTTGCGGTTATCTCTATTTTGTAAAATATTTCACAAAAAAATAAAACATTTCTGTTCAGTTTCATTGCTTTAATTCTGAATTTATCTCCCTTATTATAAAATAAAACAATGTTTTTAAAAATAAAATTATAGGATAAAAAATTCTGCTATGTGGCGTCACTTTATTTCTGAATTTATCCTACTTATTTCAATATCAAACGCTTTTTTTACGAATAAAATTCACGGATTCGCCTTTTCTCGTTGCGGTTATCTCTATTTTGTAAAATATTTCACAAAAAAATAAAACATTTCTGTTCAGTTGCATTGCTTTAATTCTTAATTTATCTCCCTTATTATAATATAAAACAATGTTTTTAAAAATAAAATTATGGTATAAAAATTCTGCTATGTGGCGTCACTTTATTTCTGAATTTATCCTACTTATTTCAATATCAAACGCTTTTTTTACGAATAAAATTCACGGATTAGCCTTTTCTCGTTGCGGTTATTTCTATTTTGTAAAATATTTCACAAAAAAATAAAACATTTCTGTTCAGTTGCATTGCTTTAATTCTGAATTTATCTCCCTTATTATAATATAAAACAATGTTTTTAAAAATAAAATTATAGGATAAAAAATTCTGCTATGTGGCGTCACTTTTTTTCTGAATTTATCCTACTTATTTCAATATCAAACGCTTTTTTTACGAATAAAATTCACGGATTTGCCTTTTCTCGTTGCGGTTATTTCTATTTTGTAAAATATTTCACAAAAAAATAAAACGTTTCTGTTCAGTTGCATTGCTTTAATTCTGAATTTATCTCCCTTATTATAATATAAAACAATGTTTTTAAAAACAAAATTATACGATAAAAAATTCTGCTATGTGGCGTCACTTTTTGTCTGAATTTATCCATCTTAATTCAATATCAAACGCTTTTTTTACGAATAAAATTCACGGATTCGCCTTTTCTCGTTGCGGTTATCTCTATTTTGTAAAATATTTCACAAAAAAATAAAACAATTCTGTTCAGTTGCATTGCTTCAATTCTGAATTTTTCTCCCTTATTATAATAAAAAACAATGTTTTTAGAAATAAAATTATAGGATAAAAATTCTGCTATGTGGCGTCACTTTATTTCTGAATTTATCCTACTTATTTCAATATCAAACGCTGTTTTTACGAATAAAATTCACGGATTAGCCATTTCTCGGTGCGGTTATCTCTATTTTGTAAAATATTTCACAAAAAAATAAAACATTTCTGTTCAGTTGCTTTGATTTATTTCTGAATTTATCTCCCTTATTATAATATAAAACAATTAGGGATGGGTCGGTTCGGTTCTTCGGTTCTCGGTTCCACCGGTTCTTGAGCTTAGAACCGGAACCGGAACCGAGGCCAACAATAATCGGTACCGAAATAATTGGCGCGAAAACCAGTTTGAAACCTACTCACACTCCGAAAGTGGAGCCTTCGCATTAAAACCTGGTGAAATAGTGTACTTAGATGCTTAAAAGTCGCGAATTATTCTAATTCAGTCTCTGAAAATGATTATTGATTACCTTATCTTACCATTGAGCAATGCAAAGTAAGTGGTAAATTAAGAACCGGAACCGAGAATCGGAACCGAGAACCGAAGTTAAGAACCGAACCGGAACCGGAACCGAAAAAAAGTGGAACCGACCCATCCCTAAAAACAATGTTTTTAAAAATAAAATTATAGGATAAAAAATTCTGCTATGCGGCGTCACTTTACTTCTGAATTTATCCTACTTATTTCAATATCAAACGCTTTTTTTACGAATAAAATTCACGGATTCGCCTTTTCTCGTTGCGGTTATCTCTATTTTGTAAAATATTTCACAAAAAAATAAAACATTTCTGTTCAGTTGCATTGCTTTAATTCTGAATTTATCTCCCTTATTATAATATAAAACGCTGTTTTTAGAAATAAAATTCACGGATTCGCCACTTTTGGTAGCGATCCACACTATTTTGTTAGCAATTTCATAGCAAATTAAAAAAATTCTACTCAGTGACGTTGCTTCAATTCTGAATATATATGCTACCTATTCCAATATAAAGTTCTGTTTTTACAAACCAAATTCACGAATCCGCCTTTTTTCTTTGCGATTTATTCTATTTTGTTAAGTATTTCATAGCAAATTAAATAATTTCTGCTCAGTGGCGTTCCTTCAACTCTGAATTAATGCTAATTATTACAATATCAATCAAATAATTTTCACATAAACAAATGAAATTCACGGATTCTCCTTTTCTCTCTGTGACTTACTCTATTTTGTAGTATTTCATAGAAAAATAAGAATTATTCAATTATTGTGGTTACCTCATTTCTGAATCTATGCTATCTATAAGAATTTTAAACACTGTTTTTACACATAAAATTCACTAATTCCCTACCTTAGTTGCGAACCACACTTTATTAGGTATTTCATAGAAAAATAAAAAAATTCTTCTCAGTGGCATTTCCTCATTTATGAATATATACTACTTATTTCAATATCAAATTCTGGTTTTACAAAGAAATTCCACAGATTTACGGTTTCTAGATCGTACCTCACTTCATTGTTTCATATTTCATAGCAAAATAAAAAATGACAATAATTGGAGTTTCTTCACTTCTGAATTTATGCTACTTATTTCAATATTAAATTCTTAGGTTACAAAGAAAATTCACATATTCACCGTTTCTATTTCAATTCTCACTATATTGTTACATTTTTCATATGAAAATAAAAAAATTACAATCATTGGATTTACTTCAATTTCAAACAAATAAATTTATTAAACTAATAAAATTCATGGATTCTCCTTTTTTCTTTGTGATTTACACTGTTTTGTAGTATTTCATAGCAAATAAAAAAATATACAATTATTGGAGTTTCTCCATTTCTGAAATAATGCTACCAATTATAATATCAAAGGCTTTTTTTTCAAATAAAATTCACGAATACGCCTCTTTTCGTTGCGATTAAAAATCTTTTGTTAAGTATTTCATAGCAAAATAACAAAATTCTGCTCTTTGGCGATGCTTTAGTTATGAATATATGCTACTTATTTCAATATCAAATTCTGTTTTTACAAATAAAATTCACAGATTCACCGTTTCTAGTTCTATCCTCTCTATATTGTGGCATATTTCATAGCTAAACCAAAAAATTACAATCATTGGCTTTCTTTCAATTCTGAATTTATGCTAAGTACTTATTTTTTTTTATCAAACGCTGTTTTTAGAAATAAAATTCACGGATTTGCCACTTTTTGTAGCAAACCTCACTATTTTGTTAGGAATTTCATAGCAAATTTCAAAAATTCTACTCAGTGGCGTTTCTTCAATTCCGAATTAATACTAAGTGTTTCAATATCAAACGCTGTATTTACAAAGAAATTCACGTATTCGCCTCTTTTCGTTTTTATTCACACTGAATTCTTAATTTATGCTACATATTTCAATATCAAACGCTGTTTTTAGAAATAAAATTCACGGATTCGTCCTTTCTGTTTGAGATTCACACTATTTTGTTAAGAATTTCATAGCAAAATATAAAAATTCTGCTCGGTGGCGATGCTTTAGTTATGAATATATGCTACTTATTTCAATATCAAATGCTGTTTTCACAAATAAAATTCACGGATTCGCCTCTTCTCGATCCGATCCACACCATATTGTTTAATTAGTTTCAAAGCAAAATATAAAAAATCGGTAGTGGTTTCTCTTCAATTCTTAATTTATGCTAATTATTTCAATATCAAACAAATAAAATTCACATAAACAAATTAAATTCGCGGATTCTACTTTTCTCTTTGTGATTTACTCTATTTTGTAGCATTTCATAGCAAAATAAAAAAATTACAATCATTGGAGTTTCTTCATTTCTGAATTTTTGTTACGTATTATATTATCAAAAGCTGGTTTCAAAATTAAATTCACGAATTTACCACTTTTCGTTGCCATCCACACTATTTTGTTAGGAATTTCATGGCAAAATATAAAAAATTCTGCCTCAGTGGTGTTGCTTCAATTCTGAATATATATGCTACCTATTCCAATATAAAGTTCTGTTTTTACAAACAAAATTCACGAATCCGCCTTTGCGATTTATTCTATTTTGTTAAGTATTTCATAGCAAATTAAATAATTTCTACTCAGTGGCGTTACTTCAATTCTGAATTTATTTTACTTATTTCAATATAAAACGATGTTTTAACAAATTAAATTCACGCATAATAAAAACATTCTGCTCAGTGGCGTTCCTTCAACTCTGAATTAATGCTAATTATTACAATATCAAACAAAAAAGAATCAAAAAAACAGATGAAGTTCACGGATTCTCCTATTTTCTGTGTAAATTACTCTCTTTTGTAGTATTTCATAGCAAAATAAAAAAATACTTCATTGGAGTTTCTTCATTTCTGAATTCATTTTACCTATTTCAATATCTAACGCTGTTTTAAGAAATGAAATTCACGTATTTGCTTCTTCTCGTTGCGATCCACACTATTTTGTTAAGTATTTCATAGCAAAATATAAAATTCTGCTCTGTTGCGTTGCTTAAGTTATGAATATATGCTACTTATTTCAATATCAAATTCTGTTTGCAAATAAAATTCACAGATTCACCATTTCTAGTTCTATGCTCACTATAATGTTGCATATTTCATAGCAAAATCAAAAAATTACAATCATTGGCTTTACTTCAATTCTGAATTTATGGTACTTATTTTAATAATAATCGCTGTTTTCACAAATAAAATTCACGGATTCACCTCTTCTGGTTGCTATCAGGACTGAATTCTGAAATTATGCTACTTATTTGATTATAAAACGATGTTTCTACAAATAAAATTCACGGATTCGCCCCTGTTCGTTTCGGTCCACACAATTTTTTTTCGTATTTTATAGCAAAATAAAAAAATTCTGATCAGTAGACTTACTTCAATTCCGGATTAATGCTACATGTTTTAATAACAAACTATCAAATCAAAATAACAAATATCAAATTTACAAATAAAATTCAGGTATTTTCCTCTTCCCGTTGCGATTCACACGGAATTCTGAATTTATGATACTTATTTCAGTATCAAACGCAGTTTTTAGAAATTAAATTCAGGGTTTTGCCTTTTCTCGTTCCGATTCACTCTATTTTGTTAGGCATTTCTTAGGAAAGTAAAATAATTCCGATTAGTGGCGATTCTGATTAAATTAAATTCAGAATTTAAGGTTACTTATTTGGTATGAAACTCTGATTTTACAAATAAAATTCACGGTTTCGCATCTTCTCGTGGCGATCCATACTATTTTGTAATATATCATAGCAAAATAAAAATATTCTGCACTGTGGCTATATTTCATTTCTGATATTATGCTACTTATTACAATATCAAATGCTGTTTCTACAAATAAAATTCACAGACAAGGCTATACAAGAATAGACAAGACTACACAAGACTAGACAAGATTAGACAAGACAAGACAAGACTAGAAAAGACTAGACAAGACAAGATAAGACTAACCAAGACTAGGCAAGACTAGACTAGACTAGACAAGACTAGTCAAGACTAGACACGACTACGCGAGACTACACAAGATTAGACAAGACAAGATAAGACATGACTAGACACGACTGGAAAAGACTGACAAGTTTGGACAAGGTTGGTCAAGACTAGACAAGACTGGACAATACTGCACAAGACTAGACTAGGAAATGAAACGCTGTTTTCGAAATCACGGTTTCAGGTCTTCTTGGTGCTCTTACATATATTTTTTAAAAGTATTTTATCGAAAAATAAAAATTCTACTCAGTGGCGTTATTTCATATCTGAATGTATGCAAGTATTTGGGATATCAAAACTGTTTTTATAAATTAAACTCACGGATTCGCCACTTCTCGTTGCCATTCACCCTATTTTGTTAAGTATTTCATAGCAAAATATAAAATTTCTGCTCAGTGGCGTTACTTAATTCTGAATTTATTCTAGCTATTTGGATTTCAAACGCTGCCCTTACAAATAAAATACGGAAACGCTTCTTCCCGTTAAGATTCTCTACATATTATTAACTATTACATAGCAAAATAAAAAGAATTCTACTCAATGGCGTGACTGTAATTCTGAATTTTTACTTATTTCAATATCAAACGCTGTTTTTACAAATAAAATTCACAGATTCGCCGACAGTCGTTGCGATCCACACTACTTTGTTAAATATGTCATAGCAAAATAAAAAATTTCTGCTCATTGGCGTTATCTCAATTCTAAATTTATGTTACTTATTTGGATATGAAAGGCTGTTTCTAGAAATAAAATTCACGCGTCGCCTATTCTCGTTGCGATCAACACTATTTTGTTAAGTCCTAGCAAAATAAATAAATTCTGATCAGTGGCGTTTCTTCAATTCTGAATTTTTGCTACTTATTTCAATATCAAAAACTGTTTTTACAAATAAAATTCACGGATTCGCCTCTTCTTGCGATCCACACTATTTTGTTAAGTATTTCATAGCAAAATAAAAAAATTCTGTTCTGTTGCATTTGAATTTTAAGTACTGCACAAATCACAAGGAATTACAGCGAGAAGAGGCAAACTTAACTTTAAATGAAAAAAGCAAAATATACAAAGTTAGTAGGATAAATCCAGAATTAATAGCATTTCTAAGATTTTATTATTACCTTACTATGAAATAATCCTCAAATTATAGGAAATTACACTGTGAAGAGGCAAAAAAAAATGTCAGCTTAGGATGAGAAAGAGCAAAAATTCAAAAAATTAGTTGAATTAATGCAGAATTGAATATGCTTCTCAGAATCATAGCATTATTTTGCACTAAAATAATGCACATATTACAAGGAATAATGCTGAGGAGAGGAAAAGACAATTTTAGATGAAGAAAGCAAAATTCTATAAATTTGGGGGTTAAATCCAGAATTAAAATCGCGTTCCAGAATCGTATTATTATTTTGCCATGAAATACTGCACAAATTACAGGGAATTACAACCCGGAAGAGGAAAAAGACAATATTAGATGAAAAACAGCAAAAATCAACAAAATTAGCACAATATATCCAAAATTGAAAAAAACTCTTAAAAACACATTTCATTTTGCTATGACATACTTCACAAATTACAAGGAAATATTCAGAAAAGAGGCACAACAGTCGTTTTCAAGCGAAAAAAAGGCGGAGTCAATAAAGTTAGTGGAAACAAATCTAGAATTGAAAAATCATGTCAAAATCATATTGTCATTAGGCAATGAAATAGGTACTGCAGGATTTAAATTACTCAGGGGAGAGGAAAAAGTGAATTTTAAATGAAAAAAGGGAAAAATAAACAAAATTAGAGGGATAATTCCAGAGTTGAAAACACCTCTCAAAAATAGTATTATTATTTTGCAATGAAATACTGCACAAATAATAGGGAATAATCCCGAAGAGAGGCAAAAAAACTCTTATTTGGATGAAATAAAGCAAAAATGAATAGTTAGTGGAAAATATCCAGAATTGAAAAAGAATCCGAAAAATGTATTATTATTTTCTGTAAAATACTGCACAAATTACAGGGAATTACACTGTAAAGAGGCAAAAAAGTCAATTTAAATGAAAAATGCAAAGATCAACAAACGTAGTAGGATATACCTAGAACTGAAAACCCATCTCAGTATTGTATTACTATTTTGCTTTGAAATACTGAACAAATTACCACAAAAACACCAAAAAAAAAAGAAAAAAGCAAAATACAAATACATAATACCAGATATGAAAACGTGTCTCAAAATCATATTATTCTGAGCCCAATTTTGGATGAAAAAAAAAAGCAAAAATCAACAAACTAAGAGGGTTTACCACAGAATTGAAAACGTGTCTCAGAATAGTATCATTATTTTGCTTTAAAATAATACACAAATTACCAGGAAAATACCCAGATGAGGCAAAAAGTTAAATCAAAGATGAAAACAGCATAAATAAACAAAATTATTAGGATAAATCTTGAATTAAAAACCTGTCTTAGTTTCTCACACAAAAATCACAAGGAATAACACCTAGAAGAGGCAAAAAAAAGTCCGTTTTAAATTGAAAAAAAAGCAAAAATCAACAGAATTAGTAGGATATATCAAGAACTGAAAATGTGTCTCAAAATAGTATTATTATTTTGCTATGAAATACTGCACAAATTACAGGGAACTATCCTGATAAGAGGGAAAATAACTCATTTTTAAATGGAAAAAAAGCAAAAATCCATCTAAAGTTAGTGGAAAAAATCCAGAATTGAAAAGGTGTCTCAAAATAAAATTATTATTTTGCTATGAAATACTGCACAGTTTTACAAGGAATTACTCTGAGAAAAGGCAAAAAAGTGAATTTTAGATGTATAAAGCAAAATTTAACAAAATAAGATGGATTGTTACAGAATTGAAAATGCGTCTCTGAATAGTATTACTATTTTGCTTTGAAATATTGCACACATTGCAAGGAAAATACCGAGAAGAGGCAAAAAAGTCAATTTAAAATGAAAAACAGCATCCACAACACAAACCAAACAGTTCCACAAAAGGTTTTCCAGGATTCCCTCTTCTAGCGATTGATGGTCGCTTTAAATTGGCCGCTGGGCTAACTTAAAGTTATCCCAGTTTGGAGATAGAGCAGTTCTCTTTGCTTTATTGAAGAGTTTCCTGGTCTCCTTGCGAAGGCCTTCTAATTGCAAGCCCCACCAGGGAAGGTTACTCTCCTGGTCCTGATGGGGCAGCTGGCTTCATAGGATGTGATGATGCTCTCTCCTGAAGATAGCCCACATCAATCTCATCCACATTCCTAAACCCAGGTTCCTGATGTCTAGGAATCCTCTCAGCTTCTCTCTATGCTGTCCCCAATCGGTGTTCCTTGGGTTCCTGTACGTTGTTTCCCTATCCACTGGATAGTAAAGAGGACGTAGAGTCAGGCACAGTAATCTCCTTCGACACCCTCCATTCGACCACTCTCTGAGAGTTGGTGCAAAGAGTGACATCTATCACTTCCTCCCTCACACTATTGGAGAAAGTAGGCTGTGATCCCAAGAATGTGCAACTCGGTTGCCATAAGGTATTCCAGAAGGGCCTCGCCTCTGCCGTTCGTGTCCCCACTGCACCACACAACATGGTGCGAGTCACACCCGACGACCAGGTCCCCCATTTCCTGCTTTGACAATCACTTACCTGTTTCTCCAGCTCGACATTCGGTGGTGGGTCTGGTGCATCATAGGACCAACCTCCTCTTCACCACCTCCAAGCGTAACTGCTGTCTCTGGTCCCTGGTGGTGAATTCTGGTAAATGCATAGCATTTTATCCATTGACATAGATTCTAGGTGGTCCTGTGGTACAATAAAAAGATTTACTGCTTAATCCCCTGGAAGGCCCAGGGTTCCTGATTCAGGGCTGAACAGGATCCTCTGAAGGACTCCTGAGGCAGCTTTGCTGTGTTGGAGGTTCTCCAGACAAGGCACCTGCCATCACAACTTGCTGCACCTACCTCCTTGTCCTCATTGGCTACCCAGTGTTTGGAGGGCTACATACTGCACCAATTGCAAGGAATTACTCCAAGAGGTGGCAGAAAAGTCAATGTTTGTTGAAAAAAGGAAAAATTTATATAAATAATACGATGAATCAGGAATTAACAACGTTTCTCAGCATGTATTAATATTTTGCTTTAAGAAGAGGCTAAAAAGTCAGATTTAAATGAAAACCTCAAACATCAACAAAATAAGTTGTATAAATGTAGAATTGAAAATGCATCTCTGAATCGTAGTATTATTTTCATTTGAAATAATGCACATACTGCAAGGAATTACAAAAATCAATTTTAGAAGAAAAAACCCAAAAATCAAATAAATTAAAAGGATAAATCCATAACTGAAATCAGGTCTCAGAATCATATTATAATTTAGTTTTGAAATACTGCACATATTACAGGGAATTATACAGAGAGTAGGAAATTTTATATAAATTAAAAGGATAAATCCAGGACTGAAATCAGGTCTCAGAATCATATTGTTATTTTTCTATTAAATAGTGCACAAATTACAGGGAATTACACCGAGAAAAAGAAAAAAAAGACAATTTTAGATGAAAAAAGGCAAAAATCAACAAAATTAGAAGGATTCATCCGGAATTGAAAAACACACTTTTTAGAATCATATTATTATTTAGCTTTGAAATAGTGCACAAATTACAGGGAATTACACTGAGTAGAGGCAAAAAAAAAGTCAGATTTAGATTAAAACAGCAAAAATCAACAAAATTATTTGGATAGAAGCAGAATTGAAAATGGGTCTCAGAATCGTAGTATTATTTTGTTATAAAATGCCCAAATTACAAGGAATTATCTGAGAAGAGGCAAAAATGATAAAAACAGATGTAGATGAAAAACAGCAAAAATCAAGAAAATTATTAGGATTAACCAAGAATTGAAAACGTGTCTTAGAATAGTAGGTATTATATTTTGCTATGAAATACTGCACAAATCACAAGGAATTACTCCGAAATGTGGCAAAAACCTTAAATTCATATGAAAAACAGCAAAAATGAAGAAAATTTGTAGGATAAATCCGGAATTGAAACCGCGTCTCAAATACTGCACTATATCCAGAAAGTTAATAATCTCACGCTGTATTTTACCCTGTTTGGACGTTGGAGTGGTATGAATTATCCATCACAGTTCAAATCACCAATATTGTATTCACCAAGTAATCAGATGCCAGTAAATTGATTGGAGGTGATAAGGCATTTTATGGTACTGCAGTACTCCGCACATTCGTCTGCGTTTAGCTAGAGGGTAGGCATGTGTCAACTAACTACCATAGTCTCGGTTTTTACGGAGATGTGTACAATAAGGAATTGAACTCAATTGCATGAGAAGTGACTACTGCTTTGAATGAAAGTGAGGCACAAATAGCAATAAGTACACCTCCCCAATCAACTTGCTGCCAGCAATGTTACTTCTGTCCTTTCTTAAAACAGCAAAATCACTTAACCCCAGCTCCAAAGACTCAATATTTGGCGACAGCCATGCTTCTGTCAGCACAATAATATCTCATAAATAAGCACATAATTTGACTTAACTTCGTCCTTCTCACATTTCGATAGTATATCTTAAGATCAGAGAATAGAGATTCTAGTTTTTTTATTTTTTGAACAAACAATTGATGAAATTGAGTTATAATACCTGATTATTAAGCCAGTTTCACCTCTACTTTCTCTAATTTAGCTGAGCCAAAATATTTCAATTATAATTGCTTTCATGGACAGTTTTGTCATTCCTGTCAAAAATGTCATTTCCAAGCCTATTGTTACTTGGAATTCCGTCGGCCACTTAAGTTGGCAAGAGTTGTTTCAATCACCTCATGACTCTTATCTCGAAAATCTCCAAAACTGATTTAAGCTCGTTTAGACCAGTCAAGTTGCATCCCGGATTTTGGGTCCATTTTCTAGCACTGAACACAAAAATATTTTACCAGGGACATACTGGAGAGACACTGTGGTTCAGATCCCGAAAGTCCCGAACATGCTTATGTATTGTGGACTCGAAATCCGCAATGGCAGCAATTGATAATAGCTGCTTCAGTTGCATCAGCACCGCAACCAATACAAAAATCAACACAAAGTAATGACATTGTGGTGAATTGAACAAGACTAGTTCCAGAGAAAATAATATTCCCTGCTTGAAACAACTTCCTAATATCCATGCAACATCACCATCGACACAACTGTAAATATTGTTAAAATGTAATTAAATATTAATATTTTATTACAAATAGCATGAAAAAAACTTCATATTACATTCTATTTGATAAAAGAGACAGAGTTGGATTGAAATATAATTCTTCCTGCCAAGAACCTGAGAACATAATAGGCAGTGCACACGGAAGGGGGCTTGTACGTGGCACAGTTGGTAAAGCAACTGAAAAATATTATTGACTCTGCCATTTGATGCTGTGGTAGCAGACGACATACACACGTACACTCATCTGTTCGCAGTTCCCTAACTTTCAACATAGAAATGATGCTGCATTATGTACAAGTGAGTTTCAACACACTTCACGATAGTTGCAAGACACTTAAAAACAAGAAAGTTCAACAGAGCTATAGCTAAAGAGGGATCAAGACAGATTTCAAGAGAATTCCAAAAGAGTTAAATGGTTGTGCCCAAGGAACAAGAGAGATCAACAGAGTTCAAGTCAGTTTTAACACAGGTTTGAGAATTTCACGATAGTTTCGATACCAGTTCAAGGGACTTTCAGCACATATCATTTTACATGGGAAAGTGGATGTAACTGAAGAGGTCCCAGCGATAGAGAACCCAGGCAGGTGGATTGGATGGAGATAGCTGCAGCACGCTCATGACTCTAGAATCGACTAAACAGCATCCAGGGGTTTTCCGTTGAAAGAAGTATGGTACATTATGATATTGTAGGAGCTACAGTCTGTCACTATCTGTGAGGCCTCATGAGAAGTTGTCCCTTTCTGGACCATTGATTGCAGTGGCAGCAAGGACCCTTGCGCGGTTGTAGACCAGGTCTTTTGTAGAGGGAGGCAGGTCCAACCAATCACTGGCAATGGAGAGCAGGCATTGCACCTCATCAAAATACCGCTCCGATAGAAGGGAAGCATTCAGCATCTCCTGAAGCAGCATGAAAACTTCCAAACACTTATTGTCTTCTGGAGTTTTGATAAACTCAGCAGGTTTCTCTCTCCATAGCTGCTGAAAGGTTAGCTTTGGCTGTTGTGTGGGCAGGTGCTTGACAGGCTCCTGGGTAAGTTGTACAGAGAGCTGCAACTTTCGTTGCAGCTGACCTGACACATTTACATTTGCAGGCAATATAGTGATTCTGGCAGGAGAGGGGAGGCATGGACGTGATGCATCGGGGGTGATCTGGGGTGAGGAACTCAGTGAGCAGGCTCTTGAACCAGCTCTGCCGGTTGAACACCCACGGTTGCCTTGTGGTGAGGGCAGCTCTTCCTGTTCTCCCATTTCCATGTCCAAGAAAACCTCTGTTGACCAGTCATCGTCTTCATCTGTTAGAAACACATCCACTATTTCTGGGCTTCTTGGGTCCACAACCTATGTAGGAAAAGCAATTTTACGTCCCAGCCACAACATGTACAAAAAGTTATAATTTTAACGACCATATTTTTTGACTTCTAATATGTATAGGCATATGAGATGCAAACTATGGTTTTGGCACACATTTGGAAAAATTAGTAATTGTAAGCATGCAGATTCCAATTATTTTACCACAGGAAAAAATAAAATGCTTCTATTCACTCCATTGATAGATCAAATATTGTTGTTAAAAATAGAAATATTTCAAAGGATAAAGGAATGAATATTGGCAAAAAATGAAAAGGGGAGAATTTTGTAACTCAAAGTATGTC
Source organism: Platycnemis pennipes (assembly GCA_933228895.1). Classification (NCBI taxonomy): domain Eukaryota; kingdom Metazoa; phylum Arthropoda; class Insecta; order Odonata; family Platycnemididae; genus Platycnemis; species Platycnemis pennipes. The sequence goes on from OW121853.1 coordinate 133,779,664, forward strand.
GGTGCTCTTGACAACACACTTCCAATAATCAGTCTGCAGGCCAAGTAAAACTTCAGCATTGAACACATAAGTCACAGGGTGATATTAATGTCATTTATTAAGCCACACCTTTTGAGCTGGAAAATAATCTCGTTTTCACTTGCTTTACTTTCCTCCTACTTCATATTTTGCTCTCATCTGCAGTTAGATCATATGTCAACCCACAATGGTCCACTGCGTCCTACACCGAGGTGGGTTTCATAGATGACAAGCAACCTACACATTTTTCCTGAAACAATCACCCTTTCTCCTAGACATGACTTACACACAATGTAAATGTTTGCAATGGGCTTGTTCCAGGAAGGGAGACTAGTATTACAGTTATGGAAAGAGGCTTCCATGCATAGAGTAATTGAACTGGAAAAGACAACCTGGCCGGATGCACGACTTCATCTGGCAAGGCCACTCACCAGATAGGCACTCAAACACCAGGCATATTTTCCCTTTTGCAATGACTCACTCGCCATCATTTCAGCATACGTGAGTTTTGACCGTGCGATAGACACTCCCAATCCTTTTGCCGGGAAAAGATTCCCATTATGAAATGAATGCGGTATAGGAGGCAATTTAATATTTAGGAACCCCAGCGGGAGTGTATTTAAGCTGCACCAAAGTTCAAATTGTGAAGAATGAAAATGAATTTTTACTGAGACATTATGAAATGTTAAAAATACATGAACTGAACTGGTGGACGATAACAGGGGATATTTCATCCGACCATTGCGCTGCATTAATCCAACAATTTTTCGACACGTTACCACAAAAAAAATATTGAAAAGTATAAAAATAGTAAAAAGTAAAAGTATAAAATCAATACTTTTTCTAAAAAACTATCACTATACCACTATAGTTTGTAAAACTATAGTTTTATCGCGTGAAAACAGCATTAAATAAATAAAATTCTTTTGTTGGGAAAGTTGCCGTTTGATAACCGCTGGCCGACCAGCTAGGTAGCTCAATATTCTCATGTGCTGTTTATGTTATCCCTAATTACTCCGGGACATAAATTTTATTTTACTTGGAAATGGAAAATGGATGTGAATTCCAATATTTTCAGATGACTCTTGGGTTTCTTCCACGTTGGTTCATCCCTCGGAACGACAGTCTCGTCGGTATTCTAGATGCCATCTTCATGTCCAAAGATTGTGTCTCATCAAATTTCCTATATCTTCGTTCTATACATTTCCCATATCTTCGTACTTTATATTTCCTATACTTCGGGCCTGAAGATGCCATCTGGAATGCCGGGGAACTGTCGTGCAGTAACATGAACCAACGCAGAAAATAAACGGAAACCCTCAAGTAATTTTCTAATCACCCCAGAAGCTTTCGCAGCAACAGGAATATTTTCAATTTAGGCATAAATAAAAATTGTGGATACTCATGGTGCTAACTCGCACTGATACAGCGAAACAAGTAAGATTACCGGTCTCTACAATGGATGCAATTATGAAAAATCGCGATGGAATTGAAAAACATGCTAGCTAGTGCACACATCCGTTGAAAAAAAGAGAAGTCAAGAAATCATGGTGTGAAGGAATACCAACTTAAAAAGCGGTTTTTAAGTTTAGAGATCGTCAAATATATGGCTTTGTCATAAGGGAAAAGGCATTGCATACTGCACAAGTTTGGGAATTATGGATTTGACAACCTCCAATAGTTGGTTGGGTTGATTGAAACATTAGTAGAAATATATTGTATAAATCAGGTCAACTCTATACTATTATGCCCGTAAATTAAACATAGGTACACTGGGTTCCAGGATTGAACGTGGCAATTCGGCCAAGGACTCCGACAATACCGACCATATGCAACTTCACAAAAACATCTGACCAGCGAACATCACATGACCAGATATCAATAGAACATATAACAAATATACACAAACGATACATAAAAAATCGATAGGATATCGATACAAATAATGCATACAAATACTTAAAGAAATAATTAATAATACAGCAAATTGAAGATATATTATTAATATATAATTAATATGATTAATATAATAATAATAATAATAATAATATAATTAAGAAAATATAAGTGGCCGTGAGAACCTTAATGGAATTACATATGCAGAAATGCACATTCTGTAAAGGTCAAGGTTCCGGTCAAGGCGAATGATTTTTTCTCTCTGGAATTTCTGGAATAACATAGCTTTAATTCATTTTATCGGTGTTTCTTATTTATATACTTACTTTATATTGTTAAAGTATGCACATGAAACAGAAAATTGACCTTTTCCCACATTTTACACTTTTTTCTAGCAGTCCCTAGAAAGGCTTCTAATAAGGGGTTTTAGTGTAGTTTGCCAAAGTCTCTGAATTTCCCATCTTGCACATCATTTTCATTAAGAATAACTAAATTTCTGAACAGATACAAAAACAAAGATGCCACATCGAATAATCACTTACGGAGAGCAGTTGTGGATTCAACGTACAGAAAATTCCCCTTTGCAGTTTCAATCAAAAGCCCATGTTAATAATCTCTTTGTATTAAAATAATTCTTTTGGCACACAAGTTGCTGTATTTTAAAGGGCAACTCCCTTCCTGCCTTCTTCACATTCAATTTCCCCTTGATGACCATCTTCATCACATCTCAAGAAGTGCCTGATCATAGTCAGATTCTCCTCCTTCTTAAAGCTTTCATCAGACTTCACCTCAATTATAACAATACTCAATACAACTATAGTAAAAAGAGGTATTGTTTGTTATTTAAAAGTTTGCATAATATCGTGTGCTGATTTTAATGTGGATTTCCTGTGTAAATACAATGATTGTTGTGATCTTTTTGATAGTGATAGGTTTAGTGATTACAACAATGGATATAACCTGGCCTAATGAGAACAATCAAGGGGGTTGCTGTAGAGACAACATCTATTCATCCTGACAGATGGTCTTGTAGTGTTAAAAATCTCCTATTGTCTGATCTATGATGTTATCTATTTTAAAGCTCAACTTGAGGTGAACTGCAATGTTAGGGAAAAACGTAGAAAGTTAATAAGGAAAATTAATCAATCAAATATTGATTTATTTTATTCTATGAGCAACCAAATAATCTGGTTGGAAGTCTTCTCTTGTCACTCATTGCAAGATAATAATCTTTTAGATGTTATTTATTTGCCTTAACCCTTAAAGGTTGTTAAAAAAAGGGAGAAACAATCATGGTAATTGGTAGACGAATGATCATTGGGACTTAAATAGCATCTGTGACTCCCATTATAGAAGTTTTAAGAACACAGGAGATAATAATTTGAGGGAAAAATATATAAAAATAAAGAAATGGAGGGAAGTGACCCAGGTACATAACTTCAAGAGATGCAGATGTAGAGAAAAATGGCAAAGAAGTCATTTTTGACGGAGGAATTGTGCTGACCTAAATGGCGGGATAGCATGCTCAGCTGCAAGGTGTGACCACGGTTCAAAATCCACCAATGAGAACATCAATGGAAACTCTGTTGGGTCCAAGGGCACCAAATGGGTAAGCGTACTACTGTTTGAGAGCTGCTCAGAAGCAATGCCAGTCTGTCAAACTACACAAAATGCTTTGGATGCTCTTTCCTATCGGTAATTTACAGAGGCATCCGAAGTGGTGGGCAGAAGGCCCCCCACCCAGACTTTGCCCCAGGCCCTTGAGAAATGAGTAACATTTATTAATAAAAATTAAATTTCACCTTTTTCCAGCTTGCTTTTTCCCTTCTGACACATATTCTACCACATTCATATGCTCTTTTAGCGAAATTCTAGTCTAGTAAAAAATGTGGGCCCTTTTCATAGGAGCTCAATATCTGCCCCAGGGAAAATAGTTCAGACACCCCTGGTAAATTATAATGGGTAATAATAAACAGTACACTCAATAACTATTTACTTTACCCCCTCTCCTCACTCTTACATGTGTAGTAGGAATTTGTTGATAAACACGAAGAGTGAAGGTAACCTAGAAACTCTGGCACATAGAAGAGTGGGTGGAGAGCAAACAATGAATGAAATTATTCTGTGCCAGCAACACATGCACGATGAATGCAAGAAAATGGAAAAAAATGTAAACAGCTAGTTAGCAGCAAGAATTCACCCAACAACAGATGTTATCTCCATATTTCTTGAGGAGCTATTTCTGAATTCGTAAGTCCTGTGGTGTAAATTTTCTTCAGCCATCATTCCCAAGGAATTAGCTTGTATGCACACAAAATGAACACCTATCAGGCCATCATCATCTGCACTCTACATAGAGAACAGCCTCACCCTCTGTTTGAAGTGTCATCCATTAATCATATAAATCAGCAGTACTGAGATCCAGTATGTATTTCATAAAAATTTTAAGTGTCAGTCAACAACAGAAATACACCAAAGGAAGGAACAAATTTTGATTTTTGTGGCACAGAAAATAATGAAAACATTCAAGAGAATGTGAATTGTTGATAGCTTGAAGACAGGTGTGCAGACTTAAAAAGAACTAGTACATAAAACATGAACGTATCCACTGAGCATACAAGGTAGGGCTTGAAGACTGCAATTTTCAATAAAAAATGATTACTAAGAACAACTCAAAAGAAAGTACAATGGACAGGCAGGCACAGTGGCAACTGTGCTTCAAGGCGTGGTTCTTGAATACTTGTGGGTGGAAAACCTGGGAGGGTTGCTGGTGAAATGAGCATGGCAAGGTATTTGTTTGACAATTATTTATTTAGCCAGTTTCAAAGGATGCATAGCAGTGACATTAGAGAGTGGGCAACGTTCTCTATTCTTTCGCAATTGATAATCTATACAACAGAAAACGATGCATGACAGCCATGAAAAACTTTTCCCAACACTCCTTGCAGAAGAAGAAGTCACTATATGGTGTAGAATTCAATTCTTGGGAAGATTTCCAATAAAATAACCAAATTTCTTCCCATAGATAAATTCAAACCAGCCTTTTGTACCAAAAAAAGGAACTTAAGCAGCCACCCCAAAGACAAGGACCCATTACAGAAGAGTCGAGTATATAAACTCACTTTTGATACATGCCAAAAAATATATACATTGGACAAATGGGGAGGAAATTCAAAATCCGAGTAAAATAACATCTTTTATAACAACAAAACACAGTTAAACGCAAGCATGTCAACAGCCTAAATGAACATTCGGATCACTCCGGATCTGTGTAAGTCGAGGACTTACTGTAATTGCTTGTTTTTAGCATTTAAAACATAAACACCATGGTAGGAAATGTTTAAGCAGCATATTGTAAGCTAATAATTCTTGCCCACGCATGAATTCTTTGAAATTCCCCAATTTGAAAATTCTAACAAAAAATTTCCTCTGCATTCTTCCAGCAACAGCATTTTCAGAAAGAGCCTTCAGTACTGCTGGAAATTTAGTTGATAAAAAAGGAATGATTAGATCCTGACAGTGAAAATGCTGCATTTTCTAAACCAAAACAAGTGATCTGTTTCAATTGGATTTTCAATTTTATTTAAGAAAAATTAAACCTTGATTTACTTTTAAAATTACCAATTCAGGGTGGCTACTAGTATCCAATTTTCAAATTCCCTGACTATTCCCTGACTTTTCCCTGATGGCCTTAACAATTTCCCTGATCGATCGCCAAAAGGTCTGCTATTATCGGAATATTTTATTTCTGCTGAATTAAATTTTCGTCAAACCTCAGAAAATGTTAAAAGCTGAAATCAATACATTTCAAGCTATAAGAATGGAAAAAACATATTAAACCTCCATAAGTTAAGTCCTAACACAAATTATTCACACTTATAATACATTTTTCGAGGCCACGGGTACTCAGCCGCGTATCGTATTTCTGTGGCCGTGTATGTTTCCTTCGGTAAAATTACAAATTGACAATATCTAATTCTTCAAGGAAGAGGTAGCGTGTCGTGGTAGCTCTAGGAAGTTTAAGATTACTGAAAAGGCATCGAAGGGAAAGTTAATGAGGAATTTACTGCGGACTCCGGCACAGGTTGCCCGAAAAATACTAACCAAGCCCAAGTTGTTAGACTGGATCAAAATCTGACGGCACGAGTAACGTTTAGAAGTGAATAACAATTTGATTAACATGGTTGTAACCCCTTGATTGTAAGAGGGAACCAAAAATGTAAAAATATTTGCATAAACAAACAAAACGTAATCGTGCCACTGCGAGTGAAAACAGGAGGCAATTAGCAACGGCGGCATCATGTTCAGGAATATCATATTTGAGGTGGTTTGTGACCTGACCAAATTGCTTCGAGACAGAGCTAAGGGTGCCATTCAATAATTACGTTGAGCGTGAAAGGAGGGGAGGAGGACACTTCTGTCTCCCGAAGGGGGGTATGGGAATCGAAGATGATCTTGCATAAGACTTTGTTTACACTAATTAGAACTGCAAGCACATATTTACTACAAGCTGGTGTGCTGCAACTACCTCTTGACCTGTCTCTCGGAAGCTAAAAAAAAAGGTGTAAAATCTTCCGAACAACATAGCCTCGGATTCCTTGTGATGAGCGGAATACATGGTGATCATGAATTATAATGCTACTAGGCAAATATTGCATTAAGGACATACAAAAGAGATGCATCTTACGACTGATTCACAGCTAAATAACTAAGATTCACAACTGAATGTTAAACGAATTGACGGGGCTTATTCTATGCACTTCGGCGACGGACAGTTTTAGTTGGTGAAATATTTTGGTGAAATAAAAGGTGGGAAAGTGGTAAGCGTAATGGCAGAAAAATAATGAGAATTTCCTATCCCAGTTTCTCCCTGACTGTAACGAGAATTCCCTGACTATTCCCTAACGATCGCCACCCTGCCATTCTTTATATTTGCCCTCGAACATGTCCTTGATTTCAGAGAGTGGGGATAAACATTATTCATTTATTATTTACTTTAAGAAATAAGATTCAGCTTTAATTGGATTTAATTAGAGAATTCACGAGAAAGGAAGCATTATTTAACAATTTATGGATAAAAGGAAGACTTGAATTTAATAAAATTGAGGAGGATTAGGATTTGAGATTAGGATTCAAGATTCGGATTCCATAAAAAAAAAGGGATTCGGATTCGATCAAATTTGGGATTCACCCCATCACTACTTAAAATGGTGGAGCAAATGAGTACTTTTTCTAATGCAGGACTCCTGGATATGGAGAAAAGCCAAGTGGAAACCGACGATGACTTGTGTTACGTACTACAAGTGGGTTGTTGATGCAGCAGAAGAAGAAGTATGTAGTTTCAGCGACGTCTACAAAGTTGTTGGGGAAAACATAGACGTCACGCAAGGCTGTTAGAAGTACAATATATTCTAACAACCTTGGACGTCACCGACATATTGGGAGGAACGAATGAAAAACACAAAGATGACACTACTCATGATCCCTCTGACAAATAGGATTAACAAGAATCCCAAATGAAAAGTGAAACATTAATGGGCCACTAAAGCCTTACAAGTCTGGTTACAACTTCGCAGGATTCAGACAACTAAACTGTATACCACACTACACTCTCTGGCTGTAACCAGTCACTCAGATGAAAGAGCAGGATTAAAATAGTAGAGACAGACTCAGGTCATGTATTGCTGATGAATGGCTGTCAAACCTTTTGGTTCTTACGACAGAGAGAGAGAGGCCTTTTCAAGTATTTCTGATGAAGACATCATTGAAATTTTTACAAGAACAACTTCGTTAAGGTGGCTCACTAGCTCTCAGTTTCGCCTCGTCGGTTCTCCCCCTACTCAGTCCCGGGTGGAATGGGAAGGCTCGCAGCGTGTAAGGGGAAATCGACGAGGGAATGGAGGGGAGGGGGTCTGCGCGCGTCGCTGGGTTGTAGACGAGCCTAGAGTGTCCTTGCGCAGGATGGCAGGGCAGAGAGGGGAGTCAGCTGACAAATAAATACGCGTGAACGTATTCGTTCGCAGCTCAACTTCGCTGTTCGTAACTTTGATGTCGCAATTTTCTCGCATATACTATTCCATTATGCATTTACAGCACAATGCGATACTATGCCTGGTGGATCACAATATTGCACTAATATCATAGTAGTTGAAAACTTCGTGAATACCACATGTCCACGGTCGATATTTTCAGTATCGCACAGTGAAAATAAGTGATTTTACGTGGGGAAATGCAGTATAACCAGTCTCACGATTTACCAGAATGTCTCCTTGCCTCCCACTGTTTCTTCATTCTTACCACCAATGTTTTCGTTATTCGTCATGGTTTGATCTCAAAACATCACAATTTCATTACCAGCACTCAGTGAAAGAAAATTTACCCATTGCAAAGAGTTACAGCTTGGGTCTGGACTAAGATTAAAACCATTGATTCGTACGAACTTATGAAGAGCGACCTGTAAGGTAAATAGTGTGGGGTAAATCATAAGGATGATTACATCAAGAAAAACACTAGGTTAGGGTTACGTAATGGCTAAGCATTAAATAATTCGTTTTAATGGATATTTAGGCGAAGTATTTTCGGCAGAAGTACCTCCATATAAAATGTTTCTAATTGTTGTTCCATTTGGTGTTTCCAAAAGAGATCATTTCTATTAATACGCTCAATGTAAATGCCTAATGGGCTCCAAATGATAAAGTCGCAGTACGTTTTGTCACAAAGGTGCAACTGTCCCTGTATTTGGTAATGATACTGATGCTTTTGCTTTAGCGTGACATTCTCCCCACTCTTTTGAAGAAAGTTTAGTTTCTTCTGTCCTGCCGCCTCCGATGGAGACAAATCCCTTCAGGTAATTGCACATTTCACTTCGATTATGCCGAAAAACTTATGTGTTTTTCCATAACGTTAGTCAGAAAAAAAATTGTTTGAAACTTGTAAAATGTCATAAGGATAAGTGAAAATAGATTCTAACCTCTCTGTCTCATAATCAGCTTTTTCTGGCTTTTTTTTGTGGAAAATGAAGATTGAATTCTCTTGCGCAGGAATCCAATTCCATAATCTCTCTGCGATAAATATGATGTTGTGAACATTCCACATCGCTGTTATAGTAATGGCAATTGCGATAAATATTATAATCTAGTCATTTAATTGAGAATTGGTCAAACTATCTATTATTTCTAAATCACAACAATGACTTCTCATAAAACAACATTCCTTATACGATTACGAATACGATTTACCCTCACCGCCTCGTCCGTTCTCCCCTCGCAAGTTACTTTGTCTGATGGCGGGTGATACTCGCTCTTGTGAGTGCCCCTTCCGCGCTGCGGCAGTGAGCGAGTAGTTGGAGGTGGGGGTATTAGCGGCGGTGGTGGGGGCAGCCCGACATTGGCCGTGGACACGCGAGTGAAAAGACGGGAAACATGCGTTCGTATTTTCAAAACTATAGCTATATTTTTGTACATTAAGTACTGAAAATACTTCTGCTTCAAAGACGGAGAATGAACCTTAACCATCACTGCGTAATATTTTTGGTTTACGTAACAGAAACGGAACTAAAGCGTGCTGAAAAACGATGGAAAGCGTTGGTGGGCACACTATTTCTCCTCTAAATCAATGTAACAACGTAATTTACAATGATAATGTCGCGCAATGACTGCGAAGATCCATCCTTTTCTAAGATAAGAGAGAAAACTAGAAGTTCCTCCGAGCTATAGTTTAGCTACAAAAATGTATTTAGAAATGGCCTGCAGGAACACTTTCAGCCAAGCTAGTGAGCCACCTTAAGAAAAAAGTTATTGTCAATGCATTAAAGCTGTAGATGGAATAATTAGGGCAATACAGTTTTCTATGTAATGGAAATAATATGCTGTGATATATCCTACAATTTTTTTTATACGTAATGCAGCCTTCACTTTGCATTTGATTCGATTGCTTATTTTCAACACTGCATACAACTTTGAATACAGGTCATAATTACAAATGTAGGCCTGTCCAATGTACAACTACTCGTTCCATTGCTTACGTTAAGAAATTATTCCATCGATAGTTAATGAAAATTGAATTATAATTTTTTATATTCAGACGTTATCTTTTACAGTGAGTACCAGAACAGAGTTTTATACGTACATGCATTTGTGTTTTTCTATATTAAGTGACTTGTTTTATTTCGTCAAATGTTTAAAAAATAAATGTAATAAATTAAAATATATGTAACTATGTGATTGTTTATTAGTCCCACAAAAAAGCTAGTAATGGAGAGAGGTGAGGATGATTTGCAGGACATTTATGATTCAAGGATGTTTGTTGCTTTAAAAGTTTGAGGGGGGTTGAGCCATCGAGCTTGAGGGGGGTGGGTACCCCCGCCAAGAGGACCATGGCTTAACGTCCCATCTGACGGACAGTGCTGAAGTGCTCTCCACTAAGGACTCAAGTAGGGACCAGTATGTCGATGAAAACTCCAACAATGCCACTCCTTGGGATGGGAGACAAGTACTCTAGCCACCACACCAACCCGAACCCTGAAGATTTGAAAATGAGACGAGTGGCGGCTGAATTTGTACCGAGCTAGCTGACGTCAGAGCCAAAGGAGATCCACTTGGGAGTGTGGACTGAAGGAGCCAACCCAGACTTCTTCTTCCGAATGAATCTTGGTTTTACAAGTACGATCCCCAGACGAAGCAGAAGTCCAGTCAATGGAAAGCTCTTTTCACCTCATCACGTGAAATCCAAGGTCAATACTCATCGATTTTTTTGATGTGAGAGGGATTGTGCCCACACAAGTCATTCCTCCCAAGACCAGTGAATGAAACATTCTACCGAGAGTTTTTGAAAAAGTGGCGCAACAGTGTGTGGAAGAAACAACACGATTCGTGGCAGTCGGTTGAATGGAAGCTCCACCACGGCACTCTGCCTGCCGTTTCTTGACCAACAATGGCACAGCACCCTTGCCCCACCCTCCTTGCTGGCCTCATTTGGCACCTTGGCAATTTTTCGTTCCCCTGAATGAAAAGGGACTTGAAAGGAAAACGTTTTGCTGATATTAACATGGTGAAACGAAAAACTCAGGTGGTCTTGTAAGGCATCAGGGAAGATGAGTTTAAAAACTCCAGCATAAAAAATTGGTCAAGTGCATTCATTCAAGAACACTAGCATTTGAATGTGACTAATGTTAGTATCACAAATAAGTAAATACTTGGTTCAAATTCCTTCTGGGTCCCCTATAGCATTTCAAGAGATATCAAATAACCACTCCACTCTTAGTGAATGTATTCTCCTTAGCACACTACATACTTCTGATACAAACACCATCAATAAACACATCTATACGAGGGTAAGGAGAAAAGTTCTCGGCCTGACACAGAGATGGTGTTACAATCAGTGAAAATTTATGATTCCTTCATGGGTGCATGTGTCATTAGTTTGTAAGACAAGTTTCAACTTGTTCTCTCAACTAGTGTGTTCACACGTATTGTTGCAGTATTGCTATGTTGTTGTCTTTATTGTTTATTGTTAAAATTGAAGATCGTGCAGTCATAAAATTCCTTGTTTTGGATGGATGCCCCAAAGGAAATCCATCCGAGGTCAACAAAAGTGTATGGAGACTATGGCGATTTGTCACCATGGATCCACCACTACACACCAGAAGCCAAACAGCAGAAAAAGCAATGGGTGGAAGCTGGTGGTTCAGCACCAAAGAAAGCAAAGTCGATCGCATCTGCAGGAAAGGTCATGGCCAGTATGTTTTGGGATGCGAAAGGGATCCTGTTAATAGATTAACTTGAAAAAGGCAGAACAATTACAGGTGAATATTACTGCAACCTTCTTGACCAGCTGGATGCCAAAATTTGCGAGATGAGGCCTGGGTTGAAGAAGAAATAAATCATCTTCCACCAGGACAACGCGCCTGCTCACAAGTGCGTTGGCGATGGGAAAACTACGGGATTTGGGGTACGATTTGCTCGGCTATTCCCCCTATTCTCCTGATTTAGCACCCTCAGAAAAAATTTGTTTCTGGGAAGCGCTTTGCATCCAATGAAGAAGTTGAGAGGGCGTGGATGGATTTTCACGGCCTTCCAGACTCGCACTTCAGGGAAGGAATGTCGGAGAAACGATGGACCAAGTGTGCTGAGGTCAAGGGAGATTACATGGAAAAATAAAATCATTTTTTGAATGAAAATCGCAGTCTTTCATTATCAGGCCATGAACTTTTCACTGTACCCTCGTACTCTAGGACTGCCTAAAATGGCTGTAAATAGGTATTTGTCATTGATAACGCTGAAGTTACTAAATTTGCATTTATTTTACCAAAATGTATTCCACAAAGTTTGTAGAGAGTCATTAATGCAGTAACACCATCATCAAAGTTCAAACAGTGTTCACGAATGCAGGACTGCGATGTCAAGAAGACGTGTCATATGCACCAACTTGACAGACAAGTTGGGTTGACGGAGGGAAGAACATGGGGAAGAAGAGATATGAAAAAGGGGGAAAACAATATGGAAGGAAATATAAAATAAATCGTGAAATACGGGACAAAGAAAGGGAGAAGAGAAAACAAAGGAAACACAGCACTCACACCCGCTTGCCACACTGAATCATTCCGCACACCACCAGCTGACTGGCACTGGCGTGAACTCCTCCGGTGATAATGCCCCGAGGAGGAAGCGAGACGAGACTGCTGTGAACTGACCTTCTAAGAGTTCACCAGGGAACCTCCCTGACTTGCGGCCGGCGCTATCTTGATGCACACACACAAAACTAAAACAATCCGAAAATACAAGGACAGAGTTGGAGAAGGGAGGGAGGTTCAAACGAAAGTAAACTTGGGTAACCAAAGAGAAAAGGAAAACAAAACAGGTCTGTCATGCCAGCGCACACGAACAACCATCAATGATGCAAATATACTCTACAAGACTGCCTAATGGTTGTAAATAGGTATTGGTCATTCATAACGCCGAAGTTACAAAGTTTGACTTTATTTTACCAAAATGTATTAAACAAAGTTTGCAGAGAGTCATTAACCTATTAACAGCATCATCAAAGATCAAACAGAGAATTAAAGAAATAAATATTCATCGATGCTTCTGCACTCTTGTTTTCGAGCCCGGACTTTGGCCTGCACAGCTCGAACTGTTGGAGCCTCCCTGAGACGATGGAACACCTCCTGTAATCGGTCCCCTTTCACACCTGCAGCAGCATCTTCAGTCTCCTTAGATTCCTTGCTTGCACCCTAAGATGTACAATTAAACTATTATGATTACCAACTTCTGGTGGAGATTTTTCCGACAAGACTAATTCTCTATTCTGAAAAACTTAAGATAAAACTAAGAAAACTACTTCCCACAGTATTGCTAATCAGGAATACACATGAAAATTACTGTATTTTGCAGAGTACCTAATTCAAACTTATTTGATGATAGGTATGTTGAGTGATAACTGAAATTTCCACTACTTATTTATAAGTACATGGTACCAAAAATGTTTATCTATTACCAAGTCCAGTAACTTTACAATTTTCATTTTATAAAAGGCTTGTCTTGTTAACATTTTCAGCGCTGACATGAATTTTCAAAAAATGCCATCAGGGCCAAGTTTTTTATGTTTCATGACTTAGAATTTACATACGATTGTGTTTACACATGTGATCGTACTTGACTTGCCGTTTTAATAATCAATGTATCCTATTTTTAGAACTGCAAGCACATATTTTCTACGAGCTAGCATCTCCAGCTACCTCTCGACCAGAGTCTTGGAAGTAAAAAAAAGTGAGGTAAAATCTTCCGAACAACATAGCTTTGGATTCCTTGAGATGAGCGGAATACATGGTGATCATGAATTTTAACACTACTAGGCTAATTACGCATTAAGGATATACAAATTGTACGACTGATTCACAACTGAATGTTCAACGAATTGATGGGGCTTATACTATGCATGTTAACGACGGACATTAGTTTTAGTTGGTGAAATGAAGGGCGGGAAAGACTTCTCGATAAACGTAATGATAGAAAAATAACAAGAATTTCCTCACCCAGTTTCTCCCTGGCTGTTACGAGAATTCCCCGACTTTTCCTGAAATTCAACATTCCCTGATAATTCCAGGTTTTCCCTGAGGATCGCCACCCTGTGTATTAACATTGCTGGGTAAATGGTAATTGTTGATTTGCCAACAATTTGCCACTACTGGTGTAAAAGAAGGCTTTTAGATGTCGTCATCCTTTGTTGTGCAATTACCTCTTACTGAGGATGTGGCACTTTAGCAATAACGAACAGTGCCTGGATGTTAATAGAAGTGCCTTTCAGGGAACATCATAAAACTGAGTAATATATTCCACAAAAACCCATAAGTACGGAAAAAAACATTTTTCAAGTTATGCTCTGATAAAGGATACACATGAAATATGAAAATGTAACGTGGTAGAGAGCAAGATACAAGTGTTTCTGTACCAACTAAAATAGTGATTAAATTATCAGAAAATTTAAAAATTAAGGGGCGAACCGTAATTACTGATAATTACTATGCTAGCATAGAATTAGCAAAATCTCCACTAGACAAAATGACCCACCTCTTTGGGACACTCCCAAATAACAGGCGAGAAAACCCGAAAGATGTGATACAAAAAAAGTTGAAAGTTGGGGAGATTGTTGCAAAAGAAAATATCAGAGGAATATGTATCATGAAATAGAGATTGGCGAGATGAACTGATTCTAACCACCAAGCATCAGGATGAAATGGCAACTGTGAAAAAGCCCTTAGCTATATTGGCATACAATAAAGGGGAAAGTTCAATCGATTTGTCCAATCAGCTTTCAAGCTATGGATTGACTTTGAGGAAACATTACAGTGGTACTGTAAAATAACAATTGAACTACTACTGGGAACAAGCATAGTAAATAAGAATTTTTTGTTGGAAAAAACAATGATGGCTCAATGCCAACAACTACATTTAGAAGTTTTAATTGACCAGTTATTGTTTTCCGGCGAGAAAGAGGCTGAGGACGATGAGTCTGGGAACATTCAACAAAAGTCATTGAACAAAAGAAGGAAAAGCACTTCCCACTCCCTGAAATAGATGCAAGGACCAAGCCATTAAGTACGAAAATATTCTTAGGGTTGTTACAATGAGAAAAAGAATGCTATCCTAAATAAAAACGTACCAAAAGTCACTATATATTGTAAAGACCACACTTTTGCATTGATTGTTTTGCTACATAACATAAAAAAATTTTCATCTAGCAAGACATACTGTAAAGGAAAATGTTTTGGCAGTGTTAGTGTTTTGAACAGAGAAGTGGGCTAAAGAGGATAAAACATTCAGTGAAGGTGATGATATTAAACTTTTTCAATTTCTATTATGCTAACAAAAAATCTTGAAATTTTTATATTTTATTTTATTAATCCCCGAACCTCTACTGTCCGTGATGCTCCTTGGGGCCATAGCAGTCCAATCGTACCGTGTTACATGCTGTAGTAGCCGTCCCCTGGCCTTGGCAGCGATTACCTTGAAAAAATGCTGGGCGGTCCCATTGGACCGCCGCGGCGGCACACTGGAATATTTCACGGTGATCCGCGTGGACTGCTATGGCGCTTAATGCGTTAAAGTTTAACTCCCAGGCCTCCCTAGCACCATGCGTGATGGACAGCAAACTTTATCATGCTTTAAAATTCTAACTAGACTTGGGCAGATGCCGATAGCACGTATCCTTTTTCCCAATACAGTAGAAGCCCGGTATAGTGAGTACGGCTTATTGCGAGAATCGCGTTATAGCGAGTGATTGTCTTTGTACCGCCAAAAGGCCTATGTTTTACATGTAAAATAAAGCGGATATAGCGAGGCCAAAAAGTTCCTTCCACGGTATACGCTCGGTATTACGACAGATATCTCTCGAGGGCGATGCACCGCATAGCAAAAATAAACTATTGTGTTTAGTATTATCTGCTAATTAAATTAAAAATACAAGATGTGTGCCATATCTACAACACCTAAAGCCAGTTTTGTCCAAACATTAACGATTTACGGCCTTCAGTACGCTCTGCGCGCTCCCATTTTACGTTCTTCTTTTGTTAGGCCCAGTCATCAGTGGGAGTGGACAGACGACGAGCAAGATGAGAGTAGGAGAGGGAGTTAGGTCTAGGCATGGGCGATATTGATAATTCAATATCGGTATACGATAATTTTAGCATATCATAAGGTGGCGATAACGATAACTCAGCGTGACGATAAACATCGTCATATCGTGCCCCGATGTGTTATCGGGGGCACGATAAGATATCGGGGCACGATAACATGTCGGGGCACGATATCTTATCGTGCCCCTGATAACATATCGGGGCACGATAAGATGTCGGGGCACGATAAGATGTCGGGGCACGATAAGATGTCGGGGCACGATAAGATGTCGAGGCACGAAAAGATGTCGGGGCACGATAAGATATCGGGGCACGATAAGATATCGGGGTGCGATAAATATCGCGATAAAACATTATGATATCGCGCCCCGATAAAATATCACTATATATTATCACGATAAATATCGCGATAAAAGATTGTGATATTGCGCTCGTTCAAACATAGCGTTTTCGCGCCCGATGAATTAACGAGATATTGCTCCAGTTAATCGTTTCGGAAAAAGACGTAAGTTGGCCTTCGCTTAAGCTTGACAAATATCTACGACCCCCGAAACATGCCGTATTTCAGTGAACCTTCAGGCCAATTCTCCCAACTGATGGACGTACTGGTTAACATTCGAAAACTCGACAAAGCTGATATTATCGTCATGACATATTCGCAAAATTATCCAAAAACTTCCACAGTATGCCTAATATTTTAATTCCGACTAGTTACGCTGTCTTTACAGCTTTCTTCGGCGATCGAAAAATAAAAGAACTGGAAGAAAAACATCGAAACTAGGGGAATTAATATTTTATATAATGGAAAATGTCCTGTTTCTTTCATGAAATATGTTGATATTCTACCAGATTGTGCCTGAAATGACTTTTTTGCTGTTTACCTTCGTCAAATACCACGGAAACAAAATAAAAACTGTAAATACCAACGACTATGAGAATTAGGTGGGCTTTTTCAACACCATCGGATATAACGAGCGCTCGATTTAGCGAGTGATTTCCGAGGGATTATGAGCACTCGTTATACCGGGATTCCACTGTATTTCGATACTTTCGAGCATTCGTGTTTTTTGGATACTTTAATTCAAAAGTATTCATTCGGTAAAAATCATAGATAAAAACATAATTTCGAAACCTTGCCTTCATCTGACTTACCAACGTGTCGTGTATTTGCTTACCTAGCTGCGATCTTCGTGACAATAAAAATGAGACAAGTGCTTAGAAATGGCTGTGGGAAAAACTGCAGCGAAAAGCTCAACCTCCTCCGAAAAGTAGACGAAAATCCAATGTACTAACAATGTTTGCTGAAACAGCAGCAAAAATTAACGTTCTGCCGTCAACTCAAGCTCGTTCTGCTCAACGCGTGCGCTGTTCAGCGTTCCTGCCCACATTCCAACCTCATTTTCCAAAAATATAAAATGCAAATATGGTCGCATGGTCACGTGTTTTCACGTTAATGGATTCTCATTAGAAATTTTAAAATGAAGACAAAGGTGTTGGTCTAAATATACCTTTTGCATGAATAGTATACACAAAACGTGCTACAGGTATACCTCGACTTGCGTCGTTTCGAGTTACGTCGTTTCCGTAGATACGTCGGTATTGTTGTGCCAACATTGCAGGTTGCAGTAAAAGTGCTAAAGTAGAATCACAAAAAAATTTGTAAATGTGATATATCACACAGAATGAAAATAAATAGTTTAAAAGAAATAAATAAATTGAGTAAAGAAATAAGGATAAAATAAAGAATACGACTGAAATCACGTAAGAATACGGTACTACATATAACCTTGAATGATAAGGTGTCAATAATAAGACGCCATGAAAAAGGTGAAAAGGTCATATCATTGCTCCGGTCTTTACAATTGTCACGAACAACGGTATTGTCGATTGTGCATCATAAGGATAGGATTCTATCACATGTCCAAGATGAAGCTCCCGGGACGAAGAACATCATCATCAACAAGAAGAGAGGCAAAATATATGAAGAAATGGAGCAACTTCTTGCTCTTTGGATTAACAGACAGAATCATCAGCATGCTTCGGTTAGTCAGCAAGTGGTACAGGAGAAAGCATTATCATTATTTGAAGACCTAAAGAAAAAGTATCCAGATGAAAAAGACGTAGAGTTCAAGGCAAGTCAAGGATGGTTTATGAGATTCAAACAGCGACAAAATTTTCACTCCATAAAGAAGCAAGGTGAAACTGCATCGGCTGACGTTGTTGCAGCAGCCGCATTTCCATCTGAGCTGATGAAGATAATTGAGAAGAACCAGTTTCTACCCGAACAGATATTCAATGTTGATGAAACTGGTCTCTATTGGAAGGAATCACCAGATCGTTCATTTATTCCCAAGGAGGAGAAAACTATCCCTGGTTACGAGGTTTCAAAAGAACGTTTGACCTTATTGTTAGGAGGTAATTGTGCGGGAGATTTTAAGTTAAAGCCGCTGCTTGTTTATCATGCGTACAATCCCCGAGCTCTAAAGAATGTGGTAAGAGAATCTCTCCCTGTCATATGGAATGCAAATTTAAAGGCTTGAGTTACAGAAGTGATTTTTGAAGATTGGTTCTTCCACCATTTCATCCCAGCAGCAGAGAAGTATTGTAGGGGAAAAGGGCTTCCTTTTAAGATCCTTCTTCTCCTGGATAACACTCCCGGTCACCCGAAAAACATAACTGATTCTCACCCAGCCGTTACCGTTGTCTACCTCCCTCCTAATACCACCTCTCTCCTACAGCCAATGGATGAAGGGGATTATTGCCATCTTCAAGCGCTACTACATGAAACATACACTACGACAAGTAATAGCCGCTGCTGATCTTGTTGAATCTCTTACAGTCCGTGACTTCTGGAAGAGATAAGACATCTACAAGGCCATACTAAACATTGCAGCTGCATGGAATGATGTTCAAAACTCAGCTATGAATGGCGTGTGGAAGAAGCTGTGCCCACAATTTGTGAGTGATTTCAAGGATGTTGACGAAGGTGAAATCAATGAATCCTTAGTGTCGTTGAGCAGTTTCCTGGAAATGGGCTTGGAAGAAGAGGACTTTGTGGAATCATTTGAGAAAGACAAACAGCCCCTGACAAATGAGGACTTGATGGAAATTTACGCTCAGCAAAGAAGTGAAGTGGAACAGCCAGAAGACGAAGCAAAAACCTTTACGATCAAGAACATGGAGGAGGCCTTCGCTTGCATATGTCTTGCGTTGTTTGAAGAGTTGGATCCAAATGCTCAGCGCTTTTCAAAGGTTATCGGGGCATGTCACGAAGCTTTTGCCCCGCATAAAATAATCCTTGAAAATAAGAAGATGAAGAAAGTTCAAGGCACTCTCGACCAGTTTCTGAAACGCATTGACACTCAGAATGACTCGTGTGATGAGGGCGATCCTCAGCCATCTACGTCCGCGATGTAACCATCTAATCGTACCCACCTCATCGTCCACCAGCTGCAAAGGATAACGTAAATATCGTCATTCAGGTAGGTTACAGCATTAAATATTATACCTTGGTAAAATTAAAATAGTGTTGGATGTGAAACTTCCGATGGATGAGCAATGCGAATGTTACAATAGCCGTCTAGATTTCAAAAAGCGTCACCCACAAGAGCGGACTGTATACAGAACAAATATGTTGTATGCGTTCGCGATGTGTTTCAAATGGGAAGGTAATTACGTTGTCTTCTTTTGGTTAATATTTTACTATAATATACTAGAAAGCACGTTTATTTTATGAAATGACGCGTAAACATTTCATTACTAGTGGTTTTCTTGGAGTTAGTTCAAATTTGGACGTCAAAATTCGACTTACGTCGGAATTCGACTTACATCGCACCTCATGGAACCAATTAACGGCGTAAGGCGAGGTATACCTGCATTTGGTTATATAGTCATCATTAATAACTGAGTGCACATCAGTGCAAGGTATCATATGCATTGTTTTAGGAGGCATAATAATTGAAAATGAAACTTTGTCACAATAAATTAACGCCAGCAATGAACTAACTTGATGGAATGCATATCGGGCCCCCTCCCTGGAAGTTATGCAACCCTTACATACGTCATCAACATAAGCTTATGGTACAAGTAAAAGCCACAAGGAGCAAGGTCAGTTGAGTGGGGAAGGGTGGGGAAGCATGTTATGATCATAGACAAGAAGTTTTCATCATCTTCTGAACGATCAAGCATTCCCGGACAAACCTGGATGGGATTGACTTTTTGGTCATCTGTCATCGGGCGTGGCACAGATTTCGCAGCAACGCGGTGCATCTTTAATGTTTCGGTCATAATCTCATAACAAGATCCAACTGACAACCCACACTCTTCAGCAAGCTTCCTGACGGGCAGAAGTCGACTTGCCCGCACCAATGTGTTGATGTTGTTGATGTGTGGGTCGTCAGTTGGCTAAGAAGGATGTCCAGGATGCCCATCGCCTTCGATCGGCTGTCGACCACCCTTAAAACGTTCATGCCCCTTGAAACATGCCATACGCTTCATGGCAACATCACTGTAAGCCATGTCGAGAATAGCAAATGTTTTAGTCGCAGATATTCCAAGTTTAACACAAAATTTCACAGCAAGTCGTTGCTCCTTCCGGTAATTCATTCTGAAATCCGACAAATGAAACAATCACAATTGACATTGCTAATCAACAATTGAAGGTATCTCCAATCGGGAAACTGTGTTATCATCAGCTAATCTGTACAAATCTAGGGACATCAAGTGGATTTTCCTGGAACCAAGTGGAGCCGTGCCTTTCAATAAGTCTGCATATTTTTTTAACAGACCTCGTAGTCCCCACTCACTGAAATTAAGGACATGTTTGACGGCAAATATAAAGAATGGGTAATTTTAAAAGTAAATCAAAGTTTAATTTTTCTAAAAGAAAATTGAAAATTCAATGGAAATAGATAACTTGTTTTTGTTTAGAAAATGCAGCATTTTCACTCTGTCAGGATCTAATCGATCCTTTTTTATCAGCTAAATTTCCAGCAGTACTGAAGGCTCTTTCTGAAAATGCTGTTGCTGGAAGAATGCAGAGGAACTTTTTTCTTAGAATTTTCAAATTGGGGAATTTCAAAGAATTCATACGTGGACAAGAGTTATTAGTTTACAATATGCTGCTTAAACCTTTCCTACCATGGCATGTACAATTTAAATACTAAAAACAAGCAATTACAGTAAGTCCTCAACTTACACGGATCCGGAGTGATCCGAATTTTCAGTTAGGCTGTTGACATGCTTGCGTTTCTCCCGGTTTCTATTGTCGCGACAGATTGAACCGTGTGACGACCCGTGACTCATTGCCAAGCGCACTAGAGTTAATGCCAAACTACGGGTGATCAGAAAGCCAACTTTAGTACAATACATTACACAGTTCAATAGGTGATATTTGATCATTGTGATGGTGAAAAAGTCTGATGTGATGAGGCATCGTCTTTTTTTGGTGTATTCTGACCTTCCCGTGTAAGTTGACACGAAGTTGATCACCTACTCCATACCCACACCTGTTGCACATTACAATTAAAAAAAGAAGTAGAAAACCCCGTAAGTGAAAACAACACAACTTACCTATCCATTTTTGATCTATTAGCGGTTCCCCTTTCACGGCGGCAATAGGCGACAATTACAGAAAATGCCATCTTTTAATGAAAATAAAAATGACTTGGTATATTCCACACATTTTATTGTAAGAACTGACTGCGGCTTCAACGGCTAGAACATCATTATCAAGGCAACTAGGTGGAAATGCTTTCCCTCTGATTCTTGAGGATTGGTATTGAGAATCGATTGCCTTAAATCGATACTAGGGATGGTCGGATCGATTCCGTTGGATCCAAGGATCTCTCATTTTACTCGGATCCGCATCCAAAGACAGTGAAACTGGCGGATCGTGGATTTAAAATTTTCGCCACTTAGTTATCAATAAGCCCTGCGGTACGAGGTGCAATAAATATTGACAAGGAGAGTTTGTGTAATTCAGATCACAAAATTAAATGCAAATTTTCCCGTACCACTAGAAGCAAAATATAGAAACACATGACTTTTTTCCCCATTACCCTGATATCGCGAGCTAGAGTACTACAGGAAGTTCAATCCCCATCTCAATTTAATATTATCTTTCAGTTATTGCTTCAAAAATTTTATCACTCAATTTAAAACCCTTACATCCGAATACTCACTTTTTTATGCTTCTATTGTTTAAATTACATTTACGAATGTATCACTCAAAAATTAGGGATGGTTGGGTTGGATCCAATGACCCATCTTTCATTTCATTTGCCACTGAAATCATATCAGAATACTATAATATCGTACCCGAATCGGAAATTTTTAAATTTAGCGGCTTAGTGATCACTATCACATACCCTATACATTAAACCTTCAAAAGTAAAGCCCTAGCACAAATTATACACACAATACATTTTTCGCGGTCACAGGTACGCAGCCGCGTATCGTATTTCCGTGGCCGTGTATGCTTCCTTCGGTAACATTACAAATTGACAATGTCTAATTCTTCTGGAAGAGGTGGCATGTCGTGGTAGCTCTGGGAAGTTTAAGATTACTGAAAAGGCATCAAAGGGAAAGTTAATGCTGAATTTACTGGCGGACTCCGGCACAGGTTGCCCGAAAAATACAAACCAAGCCCAAGTTGTTAGACTGGATCAAAATCTAATGGCACGAGTGAAGTTTAGAAGCGAATTACAATTTGATTAACGTAACGTGGTCATAACTCCTTGATTGTAAGAAGGAACCAAAAATGTAAAACTATTTGTATAAACAAACAAAATGTAATCGTGCCACTGCGAGCGAAAACAGGAGGCAATTAGCAATGGCAGCATCATGTTCAGGAATATCAATCATATTTGAGGTGGTTTGCGACCTGACCAAATTGCTTCGAGACAGAGCTAAGGGTGCCATTCAATAATTACGTCGAGCGTGAAAGGAGGGGAGGGGAGGACTCTTCTTACTGTCTCGCGAAGGGGGGTATGGGAATCGAAGATGATCTTACATAAGACTTTGTTTACACGTGTGATCGTACTTGCATTACCGTTTTGATAATCATCGCCTCGTATTTTTAGAACTGCATGCACGTATTTACTACAAGCTAGCGTGCTGCAACTACCTCTTGACCTGAGTCTCGGAAGTTAAAAAAAACGCAATGTAAAATCTTCTGAACAACATAGCCTTGGATTCCTTGATATGAGCGGAATACATGGTGATCATGAATTATGATGCTACTAGGCAAATATCGCATTAAGGATATACAAAAGAGATACATCATACGACTGATTCACAACTAAATAACTAAGATTCACAACTGAATGTTCAACGAATTGACGGGGCTTATTCTATGCACTTCGGCGACGGACATTCGTTTTAGTCGGTCAAATGTTTTGGTGAAATAAAGGATGGGAAAGACTGCCCGGTAAACGTAATGGTATAAAAATAACGAGAATTTCCTATCGCAGTTTCTCCCTGACTGTTACGAGAATTCCCTGACTATTCCCCGACTTTTCCAGATTTCCAAATTTCCCTGACTATTCCCCGACTTTTCCAGATTTCCAAATTTCCCTGACAATTCCAGGTTTTCCCGGACTATCGCCACCCTGTTAATGGAGCTGCTGAGGGCTTTCCATTCAAACTCGGTCAACTGTGTCTGAGCTCAGTCTCCATCAACTGACATAGCGAGCCCCAGTCATACATACGCTATGGGATCCAAGGATTGCGAATTAGCTCAAATATTTCAACAGAGTCACCCTATGAAATGCACAATAGAAGCATTTCCACAGAGAAAAGAGCAATGGGTAAAGGTGAAATGGAATGCGGAAGCAATGTATAAAATCAATCAAATTCACAGGGCAGAAGGAAACCTTGAATGCTCAATTGGCAAAGTTCGTGACCGGAAATCACGTGGTTCCAGGTTTGTGTTCTGGTCAAGGTGGATTTTTTCCCCATGGAAATTCTGCTATACATTGTGGAAAAAGATCGGAGTCATGGAAGAGAGCATTTTCATTAGTAGCCCAATCTGTAGTGCACATATGTTGAGTGCAGTACGACATTTCTGGGAGTGCATAACAACACCTACTAAGAACATTAGGGACAGACTGAATACCAATATGTAGTTTTCGTTCTTTTCAGAGAAAGGGAAACTGTTTTATAGCCCGTGCTTTGTCAGCCAGGGCTTTCAGAAGGTTCCCAAGGTCACCTACGAGAGCAGCATAGCCGTGTGCCTGTCAAGGGTTGAAGAAGGATCTATTCAAAAGAGTCATACAATTAATTTCTAAAAAGACTTACCCAACTCAATGTCACCCGCAGTATAAATCTATTTGTACATTACCAGTCCCATCTATATATCTGAAATGTATTACTTAATCTTAAAAGCATTCAATCAGAACTCGTTAATTCATACCTATGGTACTTGCCAACATAATGATCTGCATATCCACTTTGCATGCACCAGTAATTCCTCAATTACGTGTGCTCCTTTAATGCGAATCTCGCAATAACACGAACTCAAATCATGTACCCAGCAGGATAATCTAGTGTGATAAGTACAGAATTTTGGTCGTGTAACATGAGTTTTAAACAATGTCCTCTATCCCTTGAATCAGTTTGTTCATGAAAGGCGAACTACTTTTAAGAAATGGAACCAAGGTATGTATACGACAAAAGCAGTGTTTGAAATTGAGGATAAGATCAACCGCTGTACAGCAGTCATTAACACCACCAGTTAAATCCCCTTTTCCACATTCAAACCTATCTGCTCAACTGTTACCCTTTTGCTTTCCGTGAGCTTTTGAACATTATCTTGAGCTCAATAACAACATAGCTGTGTTCCTTTCCTCACTAGGAAATAGAATATGAATCAAGAGTCATCCTCAGATGAATGTGAGGAGGAACTGCTTGAGCCACCCACCAAAAAATCACTCCACGTAGTCTAGTATTATGCAGTATCGGCTAATGCTCCTTCTTTCTTTTCGGGAAGTTTAGAGTGGGTTACATTCAAATGTGTAAACCATTTATGCCCTGTTTTTCAGCAAAAGAATATTCATGATTTTGTAAGTCTCATAACAATTAAATTTACCTTTACATAATACCTGAAATTTCATAATGTTTTAAATTTGTTTCAATGCTAATAACTAGGAGTTCAGGAAAATCGCTTTATCGCCATAACACGACATTACACGAAAATGTGATCATAAAACAAAACAACACAAATTCATTACATTTCGAACGAATTATCGAAAAAAATTGCAGATTTTTATTGCATTCATTGGTGGTGTAACTTTCACAAAATATAGGAGCTAAAAAAAATTTTTAGGTCCATTACACCACACATAACATGGATGTTTTTTCGAAAAAAAAAAAAAAAAAAAAAACAGTGGAGATAGGAGTCTGTTGATGGGTTTTGCCACGAAATTTATGGTAGAAATACAACAGTTATAACACATGGAATCCCGGCATTCTTGTCTTTTCACGGCAAATAACACAACAGACTTAGTCACCCCTAGTTACTTTTCAAAATCAAAGAAAGTTCATAAACATCGCTGATGGTTACCACTCGATACGAGCTACAGTTATTCCCGTTATGTATTCATCATTAAGAGGTCACACAATGTGCCTCATCTTCCATATCGTTCTTTCTCTAATAGCTAATATATTTTATGTAAGAGTTTCTGAGAACTAATGCCTCTACTAACAATACGATCCATCGTCACTATTTTCCATCGAGTCGCCGAGATTATGCCGAGATGCCTGAGTTTGAGAAGTTACACCTTCGGAAAGAGAAGGCCAATTTTAATGCAGTAATATGTCTTTTATAGATTCTTCATTTCTACATCTATTTATACAAATACATTTTTTTGTCACCTTGGATAAACTTTTACAATATGTTATTTCCATTAGAACCGTTTTCATGACTTAACATCCGATGACCAAGAGTTGCGTCCTTTTTATTCTGTTACTTGTCTAATATTTCCAACTTGAATTTTTTCAAGTTATTTTACTCTAAGTATATTTTACATTTTAAAACCAGAATTAAATTTTTTTATTTAATCCAATTTTAGCTTTTTCCCTCACCAGGCAAGAAATAAATTAATCAAAGCAGATTAACATTTAACATATGAATTGCAATTCTAGTACTCGAGGTATTCAAAATTCAAGATATTCGAATATTCAAGTCAAAATTTAATATTCGAATTTGAGAAATCTGCTATTCGGTCCATCTCTATATAAAAAAACTGATCTTAGCCAGGATACTTTGAAGAAAATTCAGTCATCAATTCGACCTTTTGATAAAGTACCTATCTTGGCATTCCGAGAGGGTTATGCCATAATGAGGAAAATTGTTCGCTATGAGCTGGCAAATGCAAAAAATACAGGCATACACATTATGGCAATCCTCTGCTCAATGACAGACGTAACCTAGTGTTTGCTAAATTTGCAATTTAATCCTTGTGGATTCCCACAAACGACGTGGGCAGTGAGAAGTCATTCTCACTGCAGTTAGCAAACATTGAAGTCAATTGAAACCAGAAAATGCTGTGACTTAATCAATGCTTGCATTCAAGTAACTTAGGTACTTAGGCTCCACATAGGTACAATGGTAACGTAAAGTAAATGCATGCACACAATGTAAAGAAATACCAAGACAAGTAAGACAAGCAGAACACTAGGCATATCAGTTGTTTATTTGAGCTGTCAGCTTCAATTTATAACTACTTACTTATATTTAAGAACAATGACCAAGTGTGATGTTCATATCTTACAAACTATTTTTTGTGCCTTGGAAGCTACAGTACAAAGATTATAATTTTTTTAATTATTTACCACCTAATTTGTACTGTAAGAAGCAAAAATAAACATAAAACTATATTGTACTAATTTGGAGGTTCTCAAAACTGATTTTGAATGTTTATGAAACTATGCCTCATACTTGTAAATGTTGAATAAAAAGGAAGGCATTGCTAATGGATTACTAATGTGGATCATGAAAAAACAGATATAGTCGTGTGTGCACATTTACGTAAATTCACCGTAGTGAATGTCTGTTTATCAGAGAACTTACTAGCACTTTTTTGCCACTATGTGGTTTACGCAAATTTTTCTTAACACCAACTTTTCCTGGTTTCTTGCAATTGTGTTAATGAGGATTTACTGAAATACAGAATAAGTGCATACCTTTTTTGCTTCCAAATATGCAGAAACAGATTTGGCATTCTTCACAGACACAACAGACCTGGACAGAACGATGCCAAACCGTTTCTTAAAGGAATGCAGCCACCCATTGGAGGCAGTGAAGTTTCCCACACCAGCCTTCTTTGCGTACGAGATAGCCTTTTCTTGAAGGTCCTTGTTGGTTATGCATTCTTTCATTTGAGTCCTCTCTAGAAACCACTTCCATGTTGCATTGTTAACATCTTCCAAGCTGGTCCGTCGAATTCTTCTACAGCGACTCGCACCAGTATTCTTACTAGCCTAAATGTAAACATAACATCACAATAAGACCACTGGCAGTGCTGCCCAAACGTACATACATAGCTCCTTAATCAACTACTACAGTGAAATAAAATTTGTTGATGCAACAACTTAAATGAATTTTCCAATTATAATAGAACATGTACTTCAGTTGTAAAAGAAATCAATTTGTAAAGTAAACAATTTTGGCATTTGAAGAAAAGGAATTGGCTTTTATAATGTACCATTGAGAACTTAACATCTAGCAGTTCATGTGGTTCAAGTAACTGTCATAAATCTCGACTATTGTAGCAAGAGTACAACTAACTTCCAAGGTTGAAAATTAACATTTTATTTGAGCCCCCATATTTGAGGCAATGAGACTGCTTTTCAAAGAGAAATGGAAAGAGGCAAATTAAAAAAAATAGGTAATGCCTGATAATGTGTCAGAGTTTTAAGAAACAGAAATATATAAATTACAACAATATACCTATTACAAAATTGATGAAAAATCAGCAATTTTTAATCCGGTCCTGTTACATAACACAAGGAAATATGTAACTTCAGTTAAACATTATTTGAAAAATTTAACTGATAGAGCTAGAGTATGACTTAAGAATTAACTCAAAGACTTTTTGAAAATAAGATGATCAGAATAAAGGAACAGAAGATATAGCTCACCCTACAAACCAGAAAAAGATTTAATCTAGATGAAACACAGATTTCCATATACAAAGCATCTGTATAAAATCTGGAATTAATCTAGATTTAACTTACTCCTCTAGATAAAGTATTAAATCCAGATTATAACTGAACTTTTTAAAGATTTGATCTTAGATGTTTTGCACATTAAATCTAGATACTGAAATCTTTTCGTTGAAATGGGCGGCCAGAAGGGATAGCTCTCACAGCTGAGACAGAGAGGGATCTGAATATGATTCTAGTAACCATGGAAAGTACAATGGCCAGACATCAGATGAAGATAAATAAGAAGAAGACTAAGATATTGGTGTGCAGCAAGAGAGAGGAGGCCAAAACCAACGTTAAAACTCTGAATACAAAAACTGGAAGAGGTGAAAGAGTTCTGTTACCTGGGAAGCCGAGTAACCAACAATAGACAAAGCAAGAGAGAAATAGTGAGTAGAATAGCCCAGGCAAAGAGGGCATTCAAAATAAGAATCTCCTTAGAGCTGGAAATATAAGCTTGGAAGTAAGGAAGCAATTCATTAAAACGTATATCTGGAGCATGTTCCTTTACGGCAGTGAGGCATGGACGATGACAACAGCAGAGAAGAAAAGGGTGGAAGCATTCGAAATATGGTACTATCGAAGAATGCTGAAGATTTAATGGATTGACCGAGTTACAAATGAAGAAGTCCTAAGAAGAGTGGGAGAAAATAGAAGTCTTTTTAAAACTCTAAAAAGAAGACAGGACAATTAAATCGGCCATATCTTGAAACACAATAGCCTTATGAAGACAATCGTTGAGGAAAAAGTCAACAGAAAGATTGGAAAAGGCAGGCCTTGTATGAGATACAAGGAACAGCTTGTGAAGGATGTAAAGGAGAAGAATTACATCAACATGAAGATGTTGGCATATAGAAGAATCGAGTGGAAAGCTGCATCAAACCAATTCAAGGATTATTGGCCAACGATGATGAAGCCGGCCCCTACTTGTCTACCTTGAGGAGAGTCCAGCACTCCTCCTGTTGGATGGCACATTAAGCCATAGTCCTCTAGGTGCCAATCATTAAGAGCAGGCTAATTCCGATGCTGGAGTTCTCTCCATTTCCAGAAACTCCTAGGCCACCTATCCTTTCTGCAGCAAAAGGCCTCAGTTGCTGGTTACCTCTGCAGACAACTACAAAATGTGTCAAGGATAATGAAAGATGCCATTGGCAGTGGAGTGCATGGTGTCAGGGAAACTCACACAAGCGTTGGCATGCAAATTCCCCCTCAGGTTTCTCTAGAGGTAACATCTAATCTTTTGCCCCACCACTCTTGTCTCCTCCTATGATCCTTTTTATACATGGGACTGCCAAAAGATCTGTGAGATTTAAGTATGAAAATATGCGGATACCATTAAATAAGTAAATTCCTCTGAAAAATTGCAATTTTTGCCTAATGGGGAGATTCATAATACAGTTTTACTTTGCTCCACATCATGTTGATAACACCATGGAGAATCTGCATGTAATGGTAATATTATAGAATGGATTTATAACTGAGCAAAATTAAATCTTGATATTTTAAGGA
The DNA here is from genome assembly GCA_933228895.1 of Platycnemis pennipes. Lineage (NCBI taxonomy): Eukaryota > Metazoa > Arthropoda > Insecta > Odonata > Platycnemididae > Platycnemis > Platycnemis pennipes. The sequence continues at coordinate 133,809,425 of OW121853.1, forward strand.
TGAATATATTGGCATTTGAAAATGCCAATATATTCAACTTCAATCTTCGATTGGCAAATTTGGATTTTGAAATCTTCATTAAACAGGAATTAATGAAGGATTTAGAAATATGGATTGAATGCCAGGGGAAATCCCTAAAAAATCTAGATTAGATCCTTTCTTGGTTTGTAGGGTCAAAAAAAGGTTGGAATTATGGTGTGAATAATTTGCTCACACACAGTCTTAATGAAAGCAGTTTACAACTAAAACTGAATGATCACTTATTTCCAAAATTTATATGTACATCCAGATGTTAACTCCATTGGCGACAATACATCTGAAAGGGAATTTCTCATCTAATAATGTTATAATACATCCAAAGACTTCAAGAAGTAATATTTAGCCGATGATTGAAAATTAAGCATCCAAGTAAGATGAAAGGAATGTCATTCTACTTTGTGAACAGGTTACCAAGCAGAAACTGAAATTTACAACAAATGTTTACATATCTTAACCTATAGTAGTACATAGTACCTACAAGGAAGTCAACAACATTTTTGCACAGATGTGGAAAACTGCACTAATAGTATATAGTTTTCATTATCTATCTCTTTACCTTGATGTTAGATCATTTGGGGTCCAATTTAAGAAGATACAGCAAATGCACATATAACTACTTGTCTAGAAAAATTACTAAAATTACCAAGATTGCAATTCAACCAACTGTATTTTCGACGAAAGGCACATACAGTAACGTACAATCTTAGTGCTAACTCCTTCTATGAGCCAAAATATATTTAATTTTATTAAAAAGGAATAAATAACAAAAATTGTATAAATCGAAGAAGGCGTGCCAACAACGGATTGGAAGTATAAATGGGCTTGTTAAACAGGATCAGGTATATCAAATTTCTAAACCGATGAAAACATAATGCGACAAATACGCTCGTAACGGCACACATATATTAGCAACGCTTATCACACATACCTCATAAAGTGTCGCCAATTCAAGTTTATTTTTCTTGATCGCATTCACAGTAGATTTACTTATCCCAAAGACTCGTGCTGTTTCTCTCTCCGAAAAATGTTCTGCAAAATCAATCACTGCCATTCTATCGGCAAGGCTGATTTCCGTTCTTTTGTCGGTGGAAGCTTTGCCATCAACATTCGTTTTTCTTCTACGCGGACTCACACTTACATTCTTTAACATATGCAAACTCTTCTCATCATCGCCACTTAGGTCCGGCCCGGGCGATATGGAGGATTCATTCCGTGTACTTAAGTTTTCACATGATTCAGAACTTGAGTCGACTCTTTGTCGTTTGTCCGTTCCACATTTATCACCGTTACATACGTCATTATCAATTACTCGAGAGCGGGTACGTTTTTTTCCTTCCAAATTCTTCCATTTATTAACAGCAGTAGTTCTTAGATTAGGGCGACTTACTTCACTCTCAAGAGGTTGGAGTTCGCGGACGGCTAATTGGAATAAAACTTCACTGCGCCCCTCAAGATACCCTGCATTTTTCTGACTAGTCCTCGGTGAGCAATTCATTCCCCAAGGCTTTCCCCAATTATCAAACAGCTATGATGTAAATTGAATCAAACGGTCTAAATGAGCTGCGATCAGTCAAATCTAGGACCGGAAATATATCATCAAATTTACAACGGCTAACACAAATTAATAAGAATAGGATAACGATAGAAATCAACTCACTCACAAAGGAAACTTCACATACATAGCATTCTAGGCGTACATGGTGGTAACTACTCAAGACTTCTTTCCGCGTTGGATATTAATTTCACGATTAACCTCATGCACATACAACGACTACACTCTTCGCAGGCTTCGCACTATCTTTTCACATACCGCCATACTTTTGCCGAACAATTGAATGTAGTAATTCTGTTTACAGTATAGAGGCGCTAGTGCTCAAAATATGTTTAACTACTAAATTTTAAATATATTACGCTGTAAAATACCTTATTATGAATGTGCTAATGTCAAAAATGTCTTTCAGATAGCAATAAATACATAGAAACTCTTTATATGAAAAAGAAAATTTCACGGATTTAGTCATGCTCCTAGCCCCTGCGCGCGCATTCCCTTAAATCCCCTCTCAGGGAACGCGCATCAGATGCGCGGGAGTGTTACGTACGAATAAAAAAAAACTAATTTCGGCTGCAAAAGGGCCGCGGAAGGCCAGCTTGAGCAGTCGAGAACTGACTGTGTTCGGTGTAACTTCTGCGAGGTATATTATTTCAAGTTCAGTGTCGTGTTTGGTTTCTTTCGCCATCCGGGGGGTCCCGCCCACCCCAACCGGGAAATCATTATTGCAGCAGGCATGGTAAATACCCCCTGTCCATTTTCTCCATTTCTCTTTCAGCAATTTATCATGATTTTCAAACTTAAATTTCTATGTCGTAACATAGTTGCTTTACTTAGTTGCTTTTCTTTTTGTGTTCATTGTACTCAGTGTGTTGTGCAATCAGCGAAACGCGAGTATAAAATGAATTTCATCATATGCTACCGGAGGTTATCATTCTATTCATTAGACAGAGCTTTTAGTATTGGACTCACGAAGCAATAAATCGAAGGAAAAAAGTTTATCGCGGCATTTTATGAACCAATTTCTTCATTAATACTAGTTTTGCGTCATCCTGTGGAGCAAGTACATTTTTTAACGTGCCTCACAAGAAATGCTCCGGGCAAGGATGATTTGAATCGGCGGGCTAGAATCGCACATCGGAAGTTTTAGCGAGAACCACTTGTAACCATGGAGATGAAAACTAATAAAATTTTACCAATACCGGAACAACACTGACGTCCCGTTGTATCAAACAGACGATTTATTTTGTAGTAACTCATCTGTTGCGTGCGTTTGTGACCGGAATTATTTTTAGACAGTCTGGGTATTTTGTGCTTTCAAAAAAATTTTTTTGTTTTATTTGATGAGTCCATACGACTCATATGGCATTAGGCGTTTTACATGCATGTTATTCTTTAGCTTTGACAACTATAGAGTCACAGAAAAGAAAAAGCCTCTTTCTCAAGATAATATTTTCGCCTTTTCTAACTGTGTTGCCAATGCGAGAAAAGATATGTATCATCGGTGTATGGTAAATTTGGTGCGAGCATTATTATTTTTCTTAGCCAGATATCACTGAAATGTTCTGTTTTTATTTAAAAACATACATTTACAACATATCCTAAAGAAATGAACTATTACCATTCGCTACCATGATATCTCTTACCTACTTTACAAAAATGCAGTTATTACCAATGTTTTAAAAACTTGATGTGTCATAAATGCTATTGTCAATTTTTTTAATTAAAATAGAAAAAATGAATGCCCTGCAAGATCTCGAACTATTAGACTGCTTCGTATACGTGAACTATCACGGACGAAAAATTTGAGAAACGGTGACCAAAGATCGTAGACGATAGGAAAATAGTGAACAAGAAAAGGAATAATTTTGCGTAGTCAACTAAAATGTTGGAGATAAATCAAAAAAGAAGCATTAAGTAGTAAACCAGGATATTGAGATTAAACTGATCCTGAAAAGGTTTACATAGCTAATTGCTCTCATTACAAGTAGAGTATTACATATGTCATGAAGTAAATTTTCCGTTAAATCCTTAAATCCTGGTACCATCATAACACTTTATTACCTACATCAATTTTCAGCCTTCATTTCTCCGTCATTTTGGCAAAACGTGTCCTTTATACAGGACGCTAAAGCGAAGCAGTTAGCCAATGTTCTTTCATTATTGGAGAGCGGGTTGAACTCCGACGAAAGAAATGCTAGACAGTACTATGACCTTTACTTTGGCATGAAAACGCGATTAAATAAAATTCAAAGAACTACGAGGTGATACAAAATGAATAGGAAATGTTTTCTACTTGATTTAGCCAAAGCATGCTCATACTCTGAGAAACATAGGCGAGAAAAAGAAATAACAGTTCCTGTACTCCATGCTGGAGGAAATTCAATGATTAGAGAGAAAAGAACTCAGAATATTTCGTAGCTCAATATCAAGTGCTTTGTTTTGCTATTAGTTACAACCTTTTTATTCTACCGTGAATATATCGGGTGGGTCATCTTGACGCCTTGGAGAAAATATTTTATCTGCTGCTTACATCAAACCTTGAGGCATTGTTTTCATTTCGCAAGTGAAATATTATATGGCATATGACCTTAAATGAAAAAAAAACACTAAATAAGAAGAAAGAAATAGAAATAGAAGTTTAAAACATTTGCCACCGGTGCTAATGCTCAAAACACTGCAGGCGTAATTTGAAACAGGTTCTATGAGATCTTGAGAAAGGCTAAAAAAATAAAAGGGTATCGAAAGCAGATTTTTTTAGAAAACTCCACTCGTTCACAGCATTCGACGCCAGGTAACATCATGCCTAGTGTAGCAGAGTGAGCATTGTCTTGCTTTGCGGCATCTGCTCCGACGTTCCAGCCTATCGCGGTGCGTGTAGTCCAACTGGCTGCTTGTTTGGCATTCCCGCTAACTGCACGGCGCTCGCCTACCTTGGGCGACGCGTGCGTTCGCTGCCTTGGACACAGTCGGTTGTGTTGGCCGTGACCAGGATTGACTCTTCAGTGATGGCCTTTCGACTCTGTTGGAGCGACTGCTTTTACATCACGGCAATAGCGTCGGAAATTCTCGGAAGTAGCACGTCTTAATCAGTTAAGAATTTCTAGGGTTTCCTGGTAAGCCGCAGTCCGTCAGGGGAAAATATTTCACCGCGAAGACGATGGCGGACTTCTTCTCCGAAACAAAGGTATATTCAATTACTAACAGCCGGTGGGATAACATCTTAGAAACGGCATTCACCGGAACAACTTGAGACACATCACATCGAACCAACACACTCCTACCTCATGCTGCATTTATGTTTGTCAGTAAAATTTAAAATCAATGAAATTTCCTCCCGGGACGAAGAAGGTAACATAATGGCATAAAACATAGGATGACATAAAAGCCTTGAGCGTATTTGAAATGGAATTTTAGTCGTTATTTGTGTTGACATGGATAGTGTTAAGAGGTTGTCCGTGGAAAGTCGGGTTCCATGTGAGGTGTTGAGGTGATTGCAAATGTTTCTACATTGGTCGCCAATCCTCCCAAGTTGAACACAACTCGTGCTCAGCTCTGCGGATTCCAATGTAGCGCCGAGGACGATTCCATCACAGAAAATTGAGTGAAGTGCTCCAACTTTTTCCGCATTTTGCGCAAATCTACACATTTACTAGAACAGTTTTAGATGCATCTGAAAAAGTGTCGGTGATTCCCAGAGTTTCGCTATCGTCGTGTCATCAGAGAGGTTTTTTTATCAGGGCCCCCCATTTCTCCTCCATCCCCCGAAATGCCTCGTTTTTTTGCGTCTCTCAACTTCCCTCCGTTCCTCCCTCTCCACTCCTCTTTTTTCGTGCTAACCTGATATTCGGGAGGCAGTCTCCGGATAGCAGCGCCACATTCCGATCGAGATAAGAACGGGAAAGAGAAAGGGCCAGAATCCTCTCTTCCACTCCATTCCGCCGCTTCATCCATATCGCACCCCCTGTGGCCAACCCCCATCCCTCCCTCCTCTTCCTTTCGTTGGCTCCGGAACCTCGCACGCTCCGCTAAAAAATTGAACCGAGGGGGGCGCATACATCACTTGCGGGGACCCTCATGACATTTCCATTATGGGCTCGATCCTGCAGAGGGCGACAAGGAATCCGGGGCCGTTTGAATCGAATGAAAAATTCAAACGGACAACCAATAATATCGCGCAAAGGGAATTCCCCGGAACATCCTCTCCTTCCTTTTCTATTTCTCCGGGCCGGAGCGGAAGAATCATGCGCTCCGTCGCCACAGAGCGCCCTGCGGCGGCGAGGGAGCGGGTCGGAGGCGCGGCATCCCAGGGATGCGGCACGCGAACGAATGGTGCGAATTCCTACAGCTCAACAAATGTTCAATTGAAAAAATTATATCCCCATAGTGCATTGGAAACAGAAAGTTAAGACGATCGCTTCGAATTATCCGGAATTTGATTGCTGACGACATTGCATTATGTTACAATAGACATAAGTGGGCAACTATCTGTGAAATCATACAGGAAGATTTAGAAATCCTAAGTAAATGGTTTTCATATACCTAATGGACTTGAGTTAAGCGATAAAACTAAGTGTATTGTGTACAATCTTGGTAATCGTCCCGATCAAGGTGATTTGAAACTGGTCTACCATCAGATAAGTTGTAAACATATTTCATGTTATGGCAATAAAATATCTTACTGACTTCCACACTTTTATTTTAAGATTGTATATTTTGTTGCCATAATGGTATCCTTCCACAAAATCGGAGCTTCGTCTTTCGACTATTTGTTGCATGCAAATTAGTAGAGTTAGTAATTCAAAATATTTGGAGTCATTCTTGACCAGTCGCTGAAATGGGACCAACAAATTACTTCTGTTTCCACATCCTTGAGAAACTGCCTATCTAAATTTTACTTTATTCGAAACAAATGTACACTAGCTTTCAAAAAAGTTATCTACTATGCTTCAGTACAATCAAAGTTGAAATATGGATTAGAGTTTTGGGGTGGCGCATAAAATAACAAATTAAAGCCTGCTGTAATCCTTGAGAAAAGAATTATTAGAAGTATGGCATTAAAAAACAGGTTTGAGCATTCGTATCCATTGTTCTTAAGTCTAAAATTACTTCCATTACAGCATTATTATATATTTACGGTATTGAAATTATTTTATGCTATGAGTGGTAATATTCCAACTAATATATCAGGCAGCTGTACCAGTTTAATTTGAGAAAGGGAAACGTCCCATTCATTAAGCCAAATTTAAATATTTTCAAACGATCATTTGTATACATGGGCCCGAAGGTTTATAATTTGTTTCCCGAGAAAATAAAAAATGTAAAAAATTGTAAAAAAAATTTAATTTAGCTAAGTCATGGATACTGGCCAATGAAAATGTTGTAGGATTCTTGTGATGTCATCAGATTTTGTTTTTCTCCTTGCAAACAAAAATTACTCGATGTTTTGTAGTTATACTCACATTAGTAATGATTCAGATGCAAATGAAAATTATTGTTTATTGTTACTTTTTTATGAAACTTTCACTTTGTACCATCACTTTTGTGTGAAAAAATATAAACGTTAGCGATGAATTATGTATACAATATGATGAAGGTTGCTTCAGCACAGGTTCTCTCCTTTGAGGCAACCCAGCTTTCTTATTCTCTTATTGTAAAGAATTCAGTATTTTGTATTGTTTTTGTTGAAAGCAATAAAAATTTACTTACTTTAAAATTAATTGTTTTAAGAAACTAATATATTAATATTAAGTGTTAACGTATGTTCTTAGTTAGAACTGCAGCGGTGAGCATTGCAATGACGTTTATTTTCCAACTGTTGTTGCTAGGTTACCAGGCAAAGGTGCTGTCAAAGTCCCGTGGGCTTATGATGAACGACATTGAGTGAGAAGGGAATTGTGACATCTAATGTTCAGTTTTTATGTCTTATACATTGGAAAAAAAAGAAGGGTATCAGATTAGTCGTGTTACCTTAGAGCGTAATTGAATAGTTGTAATTTATCGGAAATCTTCGATTCAACACACCTTTCGATTTTTATATAAAGCAATTTCACAGAATGTAACATCTTCTATTGATTCCAGATGCCTATTGATGCTTCCTAATAATAGGAATCATGAAAATATAATAGGTATATGTTTTTGGACATCAAATTTCATTGCTAACGTTTTCTTTGCGCACAATCAATCACTTTGGAATACGCTCAAAATTGATTTCCTCTTGCGAGAGACAAAAGAACAAAAGACTGCCTCTGAATTCAAATAACACGCCCTTCGTCGTTATAATTTTCCCCCTGCTGAAGAGTTATTCTGCAGTAAGCTCTCAATCCATACCTCCATTGTTTATTTCAACTCGTATGTAATAATAGGGAATGTTTCGGTGCAGTAGGCAATTAAACCCTTTATTTGAGAGCACTGAAAGAAACCCTGGAAAATGCAAAGGAATGTACCAAGAATTACGCCCTTAAGTCTTATCCTTGTCTTATTTGGGCTGCGTCCTTGAAGTTGCTTAGCGAGAAATTGACTTCCGGTGTGCTAGGAGGATTTGATGAGAAGTTCAGGACAAAAGGAGAACTAAAAGTTACAATTGGATCTCGACTTTTGCAGCAAGCACTCATTTAATAATTAAGCACATCTTCTTCAAATGCTAAAGGCAAAAAAAGAAAATGTACTCTTGCTTAATTTTACTGTTCATTCCAGTTCGAAGATACCTTACTCCATTTCATTTTTTTTCTAAGTCCTCCAATTCACTGGATTAAATCTAATTATTTATTTATAGAACTATTTTCTATGTCAATACTGGATAACACAACTGGTAGAGGAATGCTGGGAGTCGCTGATTTGGAATTAAAGGGAAGGGAGATACGGTGAGGACATTTTTACATTTTTAAGTTATTATTGTTTCAGGCAGCAATAAAAACTTAACTGAATGAAAAGCGATGTTCAATAAATCAGTTTTAAGCTCTCGTTTCACCTAGCGTTTGAAATCATGGATGTATCCCTTCGGAACCAAAGAGGGCTTTTTTTGAGTGCGATGCCCATGCAAATTGAATTCCACTAATGAATACATCATCATCATCGTCATCAAGGGTCAACCACCCTAGGATTGGTTTGACGCAGCCCTCCACTCGATTCTTCTATCGGCCGACCAATGAATACGTCATAGTTCGAATTTAAGGCCCAATCGAATCTCCGTTGAAATTGAACGAAAAACACCACACAGTGAAAAAAAAGCTCTCCGTGAGAACACTTGAAAGAACAAGAATTTATAGCTACAGTTGAAGTAGTTTTAGAAAATGTATCTCATGCTCTTGCTTACGAGTGTAAGCATGGGGATGAAAAACATGCAAGTGTAGAGTTGGAGGGAAGAGAGAGAGGTCAAACGACGGACATCCCTGGATAGCGAGAGGCGTCTGAAGCATTCTTAAAGGTAAACGTGAAAAGAAAATATGCAGACTTCTGCGAGTGTAAATTCTCCTCAAAATAGATAATCAATTGCTAATGAAGTTCCAATATCATTCGCCAATAGCGCTCCAGAGTCTAATAGGGTAGTTTCCTTCATCAAAGAAAACAGACTTCATTAATTGCAATTTGTGCCCTGCCATAAATGTATTTAATTTACGCGAAAAGTTTGCATTGAGAAATCCCAGTTTACTAGAGAATTAAATGTTAATTTTAAGGCCATTTGAAAAGACTCTGAAATGGCGGGGTGCACTGCCTTCATGCTGACCATGCTGACGTAACAGGTAGGTAGTTTACGTTGCGAGGCATAGGAAAATTCGTCACCTGAACTTACCATTGTATTTCAGGGCCCCTCAGCTCTAGTGAATATGTATTAGTAATATCCTGTGAAAACTATCAACGCTGGAAGAGTCTCCTCTTTTAAACATTGTATCAATAGTCGTTTTATAGGATCAAGGACATCCTGCTCGTGGAGTCTTCTGCTACGGCGAAACATGGCGTGAAGGTCGTGCGGCGATGGGCGAACTTCACGGTATGCTTGTGAAAGGAATACTAACTGATTTTAAATTACTCAACTGCATAAATAATATTAAATAAATAAATAAAAGTTAATTATAATAAATTAACGGAATAAATACACATCCGATACTAGTTAATTAGCTTTAACGGAGTGCAGCGTCTACTTGGAAGCGTCCGCAGCACCACCTGGTGTCAGGTAGAGGAAATAGTTTCACGTCACACGTAGAATTAATCGGCATGCAATAATTTGCCGTCGCGTTTTCGCGCATTGATTTTTTTCACTTTTTAATGAATGAGGAAAAATACGAAACGTCATTTAGAAATCGAACGGCTTAAAACACGTACTCCAGAGGTTATAAACTTTCGATCAAGACAATAAAAAAATATTAGGAAACTACCCTATTGTCTCCACTCCCGAAAACACGAATGAAAAAACTCTTTGAGCAGTTGTTTGTGTTTGCGACAACTCACACGGGACTCCGTAGTTGGCGAAAACATGTAGACCAACAAAAAACTGAGCTATGCAAGATCATAGCACTGCAGTTGAAGACGTGCAAATGAAAATTATGTTCTTATTAATTCTTAGGTCAACGGAAAGCAGATTTGCAAAGCAAAATTTGATACCAATATTTTAGAAATTTCGATAATGGTAGCGGTGATTTAATTGGTTTGACATAAACCACTCCTTGGACATTGGTTGTCAGCCGATAACCACGAAGACATGCAGCAGCCTCTAGCCACCGATTGGTGTTGTCATATTTGGTTTCCTTGGAAAATACCTTAATTTTTTTGCATCTCTACACCTATTCTGGCAAGAATAAAAAGCAACTACATACTTGAAACAATGAGCTACTATAAGGATTAATATAAAAGGTTATCAGAAAGTATCTATCACGCGCACTAAAATCATAACTGTTGCCAAATATAGAATCTAATTCACTGGTTCTCATGAAATAAAGTGTTCTATCCAATCAGACTGGCCACGAACCAAACAAAATCCTGTGGATAAGTTAGAAAATTCACGACTACCTACGACTCTTAATGGACGATTTCAAATAACTTCAGCCTTTCTGAATTCTGTTCATTTTGATGTATTACTGTGGAGATGATTCTCTACGGATTCTGAGAGGAGTGCCTTCCAAGAATGTAAAAATGTAATAAAAACGGGTGGGTATACTTTTTTAAAATATATTTTCATCGCGCAATATTTTTTGTGGCTTTATTTTTTTAGTATAATCTTTCTTCTCCCGAATTACTTTTCGGGGTGTATTCCGTAGATTCTGGCAATATTGCGTGGTATTCAAACATATCAGAAAGAAGACAAAAATTTGCAATTTTCCTCATAAATTTTAAGTTACCGTTGCTGTGCAAATGCGACTTGAGAAATGCTCCGATTCCGAAGTATATTATGAACCGTTTATAAAAGGGGTGGGAAAGCGTCCCAGCGGGATAGATTTAAACGTTTCCGTGTTAAGTGAGTGAAACGGGGGATGTGTATTGACCGAGGGTGGCGGGATAAGAGTGATAGAACGTCAAAGGTGAGTTTGTCGAAGTCACGCGGTTATAATTACCAGGAAATAACCATAAAGGGAGTAATTCGAGAGGATATAGAACTGGTAGCTATTTGCTACATTTAAACCGCCATTGAAAAGTACGTCAAGGTGATGGGTTAAACCGGTTTTAAGAAAACTATTTCAGCAAGAACTTTTTCCTTTCAAATATGGTTTTGAACCAGCGCTGGTATCTTTGGCACTTAAAAGTTACATTTGCGTGAGCTGTGCCTTCATAAATCTCTCTCATATAGTTTGCAGTTCCATTCCAATTGCACTATCATTGTGCTCAAAATAATTGCTGGACTAACATTCACAACCAATCTTGATTTTTTTTCCTTTCCGCTTTCCTGCAATTTTCTCTTTTTAAGTTCCAGGTTCGCGAGCTTGCAGATTAATGTTTTACTAAACCATTTTCATATTCTTGAAAAATACTGGTATGTTACGAAGGATATACGGCATATTGAGTGATATACATTTAATAAATTCCATAAGTAATGCCCAAAATATGTTCAATGTTTATTGAATCTCATTCTGATATTTCTACTCAATAAACTTCGTTTGGTGTGTCTTAATATTGTGATAGTGTAGTTTTACTTTATGACATGTTTTCATGAGTTTTATTTCAGCAGTATCAATAGATAAATGTCTTTTTTTAGCATATTAGAATATTTGACTGGTAAGAACAAGCTGTATACTAAAAATGGTCATGAATATACTTTATTTTTTCTCTCGTTACGACCTCTCAGGATAACGATCGACTTGATCAGCGTGGCTTCGTTCTCCCAATATCTCTTTATTCTTTGGATATTCTTGTTTTTTACTAATTCGATGAACTATATCTTGATTCTGCTATCACACCATCTGTGACCTAACATCAGTTTCTTTTTTTATAACTCAGGTCCTCTATTTTACAACCAATTCGGATTTATACCCATGGTCTTACAATCCTCTCTGATTTTCTCCCTTCGATTATTTCCTTCTAAGCCTGCAGCGTTCCAAATCTGCCTGGTCAAACTCTTGTCTTCCGTCCTCATCAAGGATCCCACGGATGCCAGCCTTTTCTTCAGTATCTCGCTCGAAATTGGAAATTCTACACTTTCGTGAAGCATTTGTCAGTAAACCCACATCTCTAAGGAAACGTTCTTTCCTCCTGCTACAACCGTACACAAACTCTCTTGATTTATATTTCCAGGAACACAGACCATGAGTCAAATAAATCGGCTTAGCTATTAAATAAAAGTTGCTCTTCTGGTGATCGTCGTGTTGTGCTATAGTGTGGTGTTCGTCAATAGACATTTCTTTCCATATGTTGTTGCTGCAAATCCCAGTTTCTTCAATATTTCTGCTTTGTCTACATTACTCTTTCAACCAGTCTGTTCGATGAACTTAAACGGGAATCAATATCTAGCCGTAGGTTGAAATGTAGACTTTATCTCTTAAGTAAACTCCAATACGATAATTTTTAGTGGTGACGTTAGAAACATGTTTCGAACTCCGAATTACAAGAGTGTCTCCTAATTAAGAAAAGAAGTTGGCGAAATATTTGGGAAAATATTGCAGAACCGACAATTTTGATTGTATTTCTTTACTTGCACTATTAGGAATAGAAATAGTTTTGAATGTTGATATAAGGACATTAAGCTAACCCAACTAACAGCACGTTTATGAATGCATGCTTTATTTTTTAAATATTTTTTAAAATGTTATAATTCGACTAAAATATAGCTACTAATCCTCTTTTATGGTAGAAAAGGTATGTCTGGTGTAAATTCACTACTTGGCACACACCTTTTTGGTGGCTTGAAAGGTAATACGAAGGTGTGCACTGCATAAAGTGTGCGGCAACATAACTTCCTTTATTCAAAACTTATTAAAACCCATTGGATGAATCAGAAATTTTTTATTTGTTTTTTATAATGTAGGTACCGATCTAAAGTTCTGTTTTTACACAGTTTTGAAGATCAAATCGGGTAACTGACGTCCCCCACTCTCCATACACTGAGTAAACCGATTTCAGGCGTTTGTCATGACTCTTGCCAGCATAGCAGGGGTTATGTTGGCAATTTCTTCCTGGATTCAAAGCTTGTAGGGTCCTTGGACGTTTCACATAAACACGGGATTTCAAAAAAAAAACCCATTGAAAAAAATCATAAAACTCGGGATAGCGGGCCGGCCAATCCAAATCGCCCCTAATTGAGATGAGGCGCTCTGGGAAGTGTTCCCTCGAAACAGCCATCGATGCTCTTGAAGTGTGAGCCGTTAAACCGTCTTGTTGAAACCAAATGTTCCCTAAGTCCTACTCATCTAGCCGTGGAAAAAAAAATCCTGTAACATGTTTACATACCGGTCTGAATTCACTGTCACTGAGATTTCATTTTTCTCAAATAAACAGGTACCAATAATTACAGCTGAGGAAATTGCACACCACTCTGTGACTTAAGGTGAATGCAAAGACGTTTGATATAATCTCGAGGATTGGTGTCAGCCCAATAGCGCATGTTTTGTTTGTTGACGGATCCACACAAATGAAAATGGGCTTCACTTAAAAAAACAATGGCGTCCTCAGGAACGATTTTGAGAAGAACCTCACACGCGTTCCTCCGAGAATTGAAGTCACGTTCAGAAAGTTCCCTGCACAATCGCCATCTTGTAAGGGTGGTAATAAAGATCATCACGAAGAATTCTCCTCAAAGAACGATCGGAAAGTTCAAGGGCAGACGCATGTTTGCGCGGCGAACGCCGTGGTGATTGCAAAATTGAAGCTCTCACTGGCTCAATGTTCTCAGGTGATGGACCGAGGGACTCCAGTTTTTCTTCTTGTCGCACTTGCAGTTTGCCTGAACGTAGTGACTCATCTAACAATTGATTTCCGGTCCGGGACAGTGGCCAACGGGGTTCCAATTAAAGCGATTCCGAAAGGCGCGTTCGGGTTGCGATCACAGAACATCCGCTCGAAAAATAGGCCTCAACGGCAAACGCACGCTCCTCACTGTCCAAACGCATGATGGCAACTGAACTTTGTGGGAACAAAAACTTTATAGTCACGCCACTCGAACAAGACCACTAGATCTTCGCTACGACAACAACTGACAGAATGGCGCTCATTTTAAAAAAGGAAGTTATGATGCCGCACCCTGTACCTTGGAGTGTCAATTCATTCTCAATACTGGTCGGTGGAACTGGAATTACAACTGGAACTGGAGTTAGCCTCTCAGGAAGCACTTTCCACGACTCCATTCAGCGGAATTAGAGTCCGTTCGTCGCCTTACCCTTGACCGCGGATGCCGGTGTATTTGCCGATGACGCAGTAGTGTACAGGGAAATTCTAAGCCCAAACGATAAAGAATATTTAAATGATGACCTACAAGCAATTGAAAATTGGTGTGATACATGGAAGTTAGAATTAAATTTTTAAAAATGTGTAGTAATGAATTTTTGGAAAAAGAATAGTTCTCCTGCTAGCAATTACAAAATAAGTAATAATGACATAACTAACGTGGAATCCATTAAATATCTTGGAATAAGACTGACACATGGTCTTTCCTGGGGTAAACACATACGTGAAATAATGGGTCAAGGTAATCGTAAACTGGGATTCATCAAAAGAATACTGGGATACTCAAAAGAATACGAGAAATCAGCCACTTATCCCTTGTTAGACCTCATTTGGAATATATTGCCAGTGTATGGGATCCTTACGAAATCGGTCTAAATAATGAACTTGAACGTTTGCAGCGAAGATCGGCAAGATTTGCAAAGGGATGATACGATAATTATATTACCGTAACCAGTCTATTAAATGAATTAAAATGGTAAGCGTTGTCAGACCGTTGTACGTTGGTACCTTGATATTCTAGAGATAAAACGCGTGAAACATAGTATTTATCAGCGATAAAAGACATTTACAGACTTTTACATTGCAGATATTTAAGGTTCCCACAGTCAATTGTTTATAAGGAAGAATCCACAGATGACTGCGGCCGCGAACTCTGCATCTCTTCACTGACTCCGGCTGTGCATCGAGTCGGTAGAATGATATGAGCATTACTGGCTGAAATTTGTCACGATGAAATGTGGTGATGGACATGAAAAAAAAGCGATCGATGAAATGAGTGGTTTCCAACGCTCGGCGTCATAAAAATTACTCCAGAACCCTCTGTCGCCAGGATCGCTCGAAATCGAAGCCTCTGCAATCGTATTGGCCAGCCTCGTCAGCGGGACTGAGGCACGCAAACCCACTTTGACGAGATGGGGAATGAAAGAAATCTCTCAAAGAATAATGGGCTCGAGCGACAGTAATTGGACGCGCAGAATCGGTCTTCCATTTGTCGCGCCACCTCCAGGCGCGGGCGGGAGGGAACGGGTGTCGGCAACAGGGCCTCCCCTAGGGCCCCTAGGGCCTTTCGCCTGGGTCCTGATTCTCAGGAGGACTCTCTCTCAAAAGACTCGATGGTCTGGATTCAAGGCGCATGCATAATTCTACTTAGCGATTCATAAATACGCATTCAATTTGATTCCAATGTGGCGCGGGCGACTCGAGTCACTCGCTCGAATCTTAACGCCATGTAAAATCGGGCGAATATTAATGATTATCTCGGCCGGATGACTCAGAAAGATATGGAGTTGAAGACTGAACTGACTGATATGAAGATGGAGTTAAGCCTGAAAACTTAAAATAAGCAAAATACTTGAATGATAGGTGTGAATTGATGGACCAAGGATGAATTGCGTATTTTCCTCAATTGGAAGTTGGTAACTTTATGATGATGAAATTGCACCAAAACGTGGGCGTGGGAGCTAGTTTGCTTGTGCAATGGTCGACAAATTACCGTAGGATACGTCCCCGGTGGAAATGGTTTTGATAGATTTATCTTTGCATTGCGCATAGATTATTTATGAACGAACCACGGTTTCAGCAAATTGGAATGCCGTTATAAGGAACAGAGCGAACATTAAAGCATGTTTTAAACCTATTTTCAGCCAAGTGAGATGGCGAGGAGGAGGAAGAAGTCATTTGGAAATGGATAAGAGAAGACTTATGAATCTTAGTTCCCTCCGATGATCTCTCCCGATTGATTTCAAAAGGGCCAAAAAAACTCATCCTCCCCTTCTTATAGACTGGGATTTCTCATAAGGCTGTGAATCTGAGGAGCAAGGTTTTGAATTGCGATATATGATAACCCCTAACCGGTGACGTGCGTTCTGAGAGACCGCTGCGTTTTTAAAATTATGAATGTTTTCAAAATGACTACTTACTTTAAAATGTCTAGGTATAATTCTCGTTAGCAGCTTCATATTTTTGTATAATAAGGATATAACACTCTTAAAATTTAACGTTTTCATTATTTATTTTTGTGAATTTGCAACTGAATTCGATTAGCGGTCTGAGAGACCTCAAGCCACTAAATTGGAAAAAATCAATAAACGTAATGCTGGTGGACATGATTCAAAAAGTCGTTAAAAACAATTCGTAGTGATTTTTAAAGTATAAGAATAATTAATAATTTGTTAGGAAGCATTTTTCGTTACACAACGTGGATAATAAAGTACTTAATTTTTCTAAAATTAATTAAGTAAGAATAAATGACTATTCAAGTTGTTGCTGAAGGCGAACGTAAAACAAATGAAATCCGGTTTTTATTGGAAATATCACGCATTTTGTTCTTTAAATGTTAAGCTTCTTATAGATTTTGTAAATAATTACAATAAAACAGTGGTTAATTTCTCGTGCCCCTTGCAGGCAGTTCGCATGTAATGTATTTTGTAAAAATGACGGAACCCATTAAACCCCGAAATTTCATCTACATCTACACGATACCCTGCAAGCCACCGCGAGGGTGTGTGGCAGGGGGTAAAGGTCACCAAGCATGCACTACTAGCATGCAAGCAAGCAACTAAAGAGTCTCATGCAACTAGATTGTTAGTATCTATAGTATTTGAGGGGTTAATACATGCATCATGCACTACAGAATACTCTAAAATATTTCCCCTACCTATCCCTTTCCTATGCTGCCTATTCTGTTCTCTTATAGTACGGGGGAAAATGCCATTTTGAATCTATCTGTACGACAATCTATCTCTCTAATCTTATTTATCTGGTCGAATCTAGCATAATACGCTGGTGTTTTTAATATGTGCCTAACATCTTCAGTAAAGCTATCCGATTGAAATTTCTGCAATAGATTTAATCTGAACTTTAATCTACTCTCTGATAATGATTCCCACCCTAATTCTTGTATTAATTCTGATACACTACTCAACCTATCGTAACACCTTTTGACGAACCTAGCTGCTCTACGCTGCACACTGTCTAGTTCTCTCATTAAACCTAATTCATTAGGATCCCATACACTGGCTGAATACTCAAGGTGGGGCCTAACTAGTGAGAAGTAGCATCTCTCTTTTGTCTTCTCATCACATTTCGCAAGTACTCTTTTTATAAATCCTAGCTTTCTCTTCGCTCGGCCGCATATTTCCCTTATGTGTCTTCCCCACGATAAATCTTTAGTGATTGTTACACCTAAATATCTTACGGTTTCAACGTTTTCGATCTTCGTGTTATTAATTCTATAGGATCGCTCTATCGAATTATTCCTCCTCCAAAAATTGATAGCTACACACTTTTTAAGGTTGAGTTCTAACTGCCATTTGTCGCACCACTCTTGAATTGCATCTAAATCCTTGCTAAGTGATTTCGTGTCCTCTTCGTTTGATATACCCCTGTACACCACCGCATCGTCTGCAAAAAGTCTAAGGTTACTACTAACTACGGTACCCAAATCGTTTATGTATAAAAGAAATAGAAGCGGACCTACTACGCTACCCTGGGGAACTCCCGATGTGACTTCGATTGTGTCCGACATGATACCATCTATGACAACCCTCTGCTCTCGCCCACTTAAGAATTCTTTTATCCAACATACAACGTCTTTATTTATACCAAAACTGTCTAACTTCAAGATCAATTTGTCATGGGGAACTTTATCGAAAGCCTTTTTAAAATCTAAAAATATCGCATCAACTTCAGTACTGCTTTCGCCGTGGACTAAAATATCGTGTACGAATAAAGCTAATTGTGTCTCGCAAGATCTACCTTTCCGGAACCCATGCTGGCTGTTTATGAGTAATCCCTGACTATCCAAATGCCCCATGATCGAACTGACTACTATGTGCTCAAATATCTTACAAGAGATTGACGTGAGTGAAATGGGTCTGTAGTTACTAGGTTCTTCCCTATCACCGCTTTTAAATATAGGTGTAATGTTAGCTACTTTCCAATCCTTGGGTACTGTGTGGTTCTTTAGTGTTTTATTGAATATTATTTCTAGATAGGGGGCTATTTCAGAAGCTAATGTTTTATATACTCTGGAAGGAATTTGATCGGGACCTGGTGATTTGTTTTTACTTATGCTTTTTAACTGGTGCTCTATTCCGCGACATGAAATGTTTATTTCGGGCATTTGCTCACTGAAAGTGTTCGGCGGTGGTTCCACTGCGTTTTGTGACGATGAGTTGAATACACTTTGGAAGAAGGTGTTTAAAGTGTTGGCTTTTTCTACACTGCTGGTGACTCTGATTCCTTTATCATTTTTAAGTGTGTGCACTGTGGACTTATTTCCCTGAAGCTCTCTCACATATGACCAAAACGCTTTAGGATTGCTATCTAAATATTCTCCTAACATCTTGCTCTTGAAATGTGATAACGCTTGCCGACATGATTTCCTTGCTAATGCTCTCGATTTTTTATAGTTTTGAACTAGCTCATTTTTTTCCTCTACCGATAGACCCCGTCTGGCATTTTTCATCTTAGCGTGGCATACCCTTTGTCGATTTAGTGATTTCCTAACCTCCGCGTTATACCACCTTGGCTCTGTATTATCACTAATATATTTACTTGGTATGTATTTATGAACAGCGTTACGGGTGACCTCAAGAAATTCTCTCCACGAATCCTCTGTATTTAATCCTTTGCTTTGTTCGCTGAATACATTAAACGCTTCCCTTAATTCCTCTTTCATACCGTCGTAATTTGCCTTGCCAAATAAGTATACCCTCCTCCTTGGTTTATAATGTCTTTCAACGCCTACAATAAATTTCGCATGCACTATTTTATGGTCACTAATTCCTGTGTCTGTAACTGTATTTAGAACTCTCTCGGGTATATTTGATGCTAATAAGTCTAGAATGTTGTTTCGCCTGGTCGGCTCTGTTACTAGCTGTTGTAAAGAATGTGTCGTAAAGGTGTTCAACAGTGATTCGCAATGTTCCTTATCCTTACCTCCTGTAATGAAACTACACGTATTCCAGTCTATCGAGGGGAGATTGAAATCTCCGCCTACTATTATTCCTCTATCATTCTTCCCAGAAAGTAATGTACGTATCTCTGACTCTAGCTCTATTATAGAATTGACGTCTGCGTCCGGTGGCCGCGCCCACGCTTGGAGTGCAACATTCATTTGTGCCTTTCCTTTGGAAGTCGACCTCTCTTTGAGTATTTGAGGACAGAACATCTAAGCATCGAGTTTTAACGTCAGAAGAAATAAAGGGGCCGATGCCGTTTCAAAATGTATATTCCTATAACTTGATTTCAAAGTACTTATTGCAACGGTCTGGTACGATCAAAAGACATAACACCTTCGTGCTAAACGAGATGAGTTGTTCTCTACTGGTCGGGGGCAGATTTATTTTGAGGATTTCAGCCCTATTTCGATAGTTTTGACCGATTGTTCGTGGTTGCTTACTGGATACAATAGTGATGCGGACCGGAGGGTCCTTATCCCCGACTAAAAAAATCTCACGGTGTGATTTCAACACAGCCAGGACTTTGTGGGAAGTTTCAGGTGGTTCTGGGAAAGGAACTGATCCCTTTACCTTGACTGTGTGAATCCCCCACGCGAATGGCTTAGTACGTGGTTAAGCTCCACTCTCATCTATCAAACCTAACTTTGGGTTGCAATATTTTATGTTGCCATTATGTAAAGCAAGCGAGTTGGAAATTACCAGGGGGAAAAATGTCTCCTGGACCAGGAATCGCATCACGGACCTTTGGCATGCCGGGCCAATCACGCTACCCAGGATTCCACTCTTAAAGTCAGTTTTCGATGAGGTCTACGGTAGAACTCGGTTTCATTCCCCTTGTAACTACGGCCCATCAATAGATGGCAAACATAATGTGGAATTGTGCTTCAAGGAAGCCACTGTACACGGGGACCCCATTAATGAAGGCAGAGGGCGATGCAAGAGTTTTATGAGTCGGCGTTATGCACAGCAAGCGTGTTGAAAGTTGGCCAAAGGAAAATGGGGTCGTTTACCATATTTTTTATTGCCGAATCTAATAGAGTTTGTAAAATAAAAAGACCCGTATTTTCCGTTTTCTGATCCGTCAATTATTTATCGGGTTATAAGCGGCGAAAAACTGATGTTTTTAACCCTTAAGGAAAAGTGGATGTGGTGAAACCTCTGACGTATATCGACTTCGTCCAATCACAACTGAGCCCGCGAAGCTACTTTGCTTTATCGCAATGACACAGTAGGAGCGATTGCGACAGGATCTGTGCGAGCAGACCTTCCGAGAACCCCCCTCCACTCCCTTTCCTTCCCCTAAAAGCAGTCAAGGAAAGTGACGTCAATGATATCAAAGCAGCTTTTTCGGTGAGCGTCACCTTTTGCTTTTTTTAATTTTTGATTTATGAGTGAATAGTTGTGGTTAGAAGATTAATTTTTTCACTAAAATTCTTTTTTGTTTCCATCTAACAACTTCGTGGACAAAATTGCGATTTCGGTTCCAAGTAAACTCCCCAATGAAAGAGCAATGGGGGCGTTTCGATGTCGTCGTGCCTCGATTCAGGAAACCTTATTTCTCTGCTAGTTTTCAACAACCATCAGGTTGATCACTGAGCGAGTGATGACCGATACACAATATCCCCTTCCTTCTCAGTATTTATACCTTACCTATCTCCAAACCATTCATTTCCCCCTGCTTCCTCTAGGATCACGCTTACTTTAACGGTCTTTCGCCTTTCAGTAGAACCCCCCTGCGACGACGCCCGCCCTTCATGCCGTGGCCAAATCCTCCTCAACGTTCGCCATCTTTTCCGCCCACCGCGCCTTCTACATTACTCTCTCCACGTCACGAATATGCCTCTGCAGTATTCCATCAATCTTCTTCCCAAAGCGTTCGTTTTTCGCAGCTGCCAAGCGACGCCACGCATCTTCGAACCACTTACTTAATCCCTTCCTTAACTTATTCACCCAGTTTCCCTGACGTAAGTTCACCCCAATGACTGAACGCCTCTTGCAACGGAACAATGGGGAGCATGCACTGTTTTTTAAAATTCTTGGAATGTGAAGTTTATTAGCTAAAATGTGCTAGGAGAAAATTTTTCTGTAGAGTTAAGCTGTGTAGCAAAGATACTACTCTTTGAAAATTGTGCCTTTACCGCAGCTTAAAAACACGACGTCATCGCATGACGTCACGGCACGGTATCACTATGGGCGTTGTTTATCTGTTTATGCAAGGAGGTAAGTTGTTTTATGAATACTTGGCGATAACGTATGTATTTATCTCATTTGTTTAATGCAATGAACGATTGTATTTCGATTTTTTATTTATGTAGTATGGATGGTAGCGAGCAAATCGTCCATTAATAATATAATGCCTGTTTAGTGCCCAAGAATTTCTACTACGACTATGCAATCGCTGGGTTTTTTTTAAGGAGAACGCCGCCATAAGAGAGTCAACCAAAGGAAATCGTCGGAATGTGCTTTTTTAAGTATTTTTTCAGTCATCGTTTCGTTCGAGAAACGGCTAAAAACCCCAAAACAATATATTCACTTCGTTTGCTTTTCAAAATAAATGTCCATCCTCGTAGCAATATGGAACCTTTACCGCGCAGTGACGTCAGAAGGCTTTTCAGATCACTTGACTTTCGTCAATTTTCGGGAACATTTTAATATAATTTAATAATCTTCGTGGTAGGCATAGAAAAGTTTAGCTTATATATTTGAATTGGTGAGAAAATTTCGCATCTAGTACATCATCAATCTTCGAGAAACAAATTACATGCATATTCTATGCATTGTCTACGCATTTTCCTTCGTCCAAAATGACAGACAAGAAACTAAAATCCTAAGCTTGGTCCAGATTCTGCTCTGCTTCTTATCTGGTCAGCACTGATTTCTCTCCTCAGTAGAAACACATCTTTTGGCTTCTTATGGTATTTCTTCGTCTCATTTATCCCACATTGGCAATTCTCCGAGAATCGATGCCATGTTCTATGCTGACTGAAGAACTAAAGTTTTGGCTCTCTCATTACGTGAATAGAGAGGGACGGAAATTGGCGAGGAATGCCACCATTTGGCACGACGGAATCGAGATCAATTGTTTGACCCTGCCATCGTCCCAACCCACGAAATGCCGTCGGCGCCCCCCTCCCCCCTCCACAGTGCCCTCTCACCCACACATTCCTTCCTGAAAGATGAAGCTTATCATTCACAAATGAATGACATTGGCGAATTAATATTCCTTTTAGTCAAATATTGCGGAATCCCGTTTAATTATAAGCTGGAAGATGCAATGAGATCTACATCTACATCTACACGATACCCTGCAAGCTGTGGCAGGGGGTGAAGATCACCTAGCATGCACTACCGTTTGATACCGATTGAGATCGTGGAGTCCTGGGAGAAAAACGCAATTCTGGGCTGAGTATAGAAGGATATTTGATGGGAAATTTTCGAAGTAGGCCGGTGAAGACGGTGGAGGAAGCCATGAAAGGGCTTGAATCAGGGAGTGAAGAGAAGTTGTAGTCAAGTTTAAGAAAAAGTTATCATGTCAGACAACGAGTAGGGATTTTGAACGGAATTTAATGGAAGATATGAAGTGCATAGTAGGAATCAGATAAAAGGTAATACGGAAATGGTGATGTTATTGGATAGAGAGGACAAATATGAGAGACGGGAGTTGACTATGTCTGAACTGGGAGGACACAGTTTTTGGTTGAACACCGTTGATGATGAAGATCAAAGAAGCGAAGGAACAAGAAACTCTTCAAAGTGTGCACCATGAAATGGCGATCAATACCTTAAATAATCAAGGAAAATATCGCGGATAGGTGCTGACGGATGTTTTAGATAATCAAATGTTTTGGAGGTAATTTTAGTCAGATTGCTACCACACGATGAGCTGATCTGCGAGTCAGGAGGGTCCAAATATTGCAACAATAGTTATCACTCAAAATGCATTGATCGATCGATCATGTACGAGAAATCAGCTACTTTTCCCTTGTTAGACCTCATTTGGAATATGCTGCCAGTGTATGGGATCCCTACGAAATCGGTCTAAGTAATGAACTTGAACGTGTGCAGGGAAGATCGGCAAGATTTGTAAAGGGACGATACGATAATTATATTAGCGTAACCAGTCAATTAAATGAATTGAAATGGGAATCATTGTCAGATCGCAGGTTGAAATTTAGACTTAATCTCTTCCACAAATTCCAAGGCAATATTTTCAGTGATGATGTTAAAAATATTTTACGAACCCCAACTTACTATGGCAGACTGGACCATAATCATAAAGTTAGAGAAATTGATTGCCGAACTGACCGATTCAAAATGTCCTTTTTCCCTCGCACAATTAGAGATACGAATAACGGTAAATATGTCCTATCGGAGAGTAGCAATGAATAGCATTGGTAGCTGCATGTTGGTATGAGTACTTAAAGCTAACCCTACTAACAGAATGTTTTTGCATGTTTGCTTTGCAATTTCTATCTTTTTTAAATAGTGTAGTTCTGACTACTATATTAATACTATTCCTTTTTTATGTATGATATGTAGTGCATGTTTGGTGAGGGTTCACCCCCTGCCACACACCTTTCTGGTGGCTTGCAGGGTATTATGTAGATGTAGATGTAGATGATCGATAAGCAACGCAATGGGCACCATTTTTAACTGCCGTCATGAAGAACTGATAGGCAACTTTGCAGCTTCTTCCAAAACTTTTGAGTTGGCCTTTGACATCTAGGAACACAAGGGATACTTACATTTAAACTAGATAGAGCATAAATTATTGGATTACTCTGATTCAAACGCTTAAAATTTTGCTTCGTGATATTTAATGTTGATATCAAAATCTCCTGGTAATTGCCGATAAACAACGAAGTCAAGGCCATACGCAACAGTGCACGCTCCGTGTGATGCGCGTCTATGATTTGCTCAACTAGTTTTGCTCACTTCCTCACTTTCCCATCGCGATGCACTCGACAGCAGTTTATATTGAATAATCATTGAATGAACATACCTATAATTGCCCATTTTATCGTTTTAATGGAATTCATGCTGTAACTTCCGCAATTAAACCCATCCTCCGCTAACTACTCACAAATGATGAATGCCGAAATCAAACGATTTGCTTGCTGGCAGGGTTTAGTGTATAAACGAAAAATGTCGTTAATCACGCATAATATCACGGCCCATTAGTGCCAGAAATGTATTGGGTGAAGTGGGAAACATCGAACCGTTCGGTGGAATATTATTTAACGGTAGTTCGATGTGCTGCGAATGCGGACATTGCCTTTTGCCATCGCGTGACGCGCAGCTTGAAAGTTTAACACGTGGGATCCAAATGGAAGGGCTTTCATTCGTGAAATTCAATGAAATTAATAGCCACCCAGAGTGGTCGCTGACTACAATATGAAATTGGATGCAATGGACCGACAGCATTTAATCAGGTGGTAGGTGATGTAATACTCCTTATACTTAAACGGGACAGCATTGAGGAATGGGCAAACAATACGAGATCAAAATGATGAGTCGTGATATATCACAGAGAAATCCATTTTTTAAGACAACGTAAATGACCTTTTCCTTTATTAATTGGATTAAGGACGCTTAACAATCGTTATCTGATCAAATTTCAATTTTCATAGCTTGCTTGCATTAATTACCTACTTACAATTCAATTAGTTAGTTCAATTTTTTTGAAGGAAATTTTTTCAGGGAAGAGCTATTACACTATGAAGGATTTTATAGGTACGATGCACTGAAAAATGAAATCATATTTTTAAAAATATGCATTTCTTCCACCTTAGGTGCTAAAAGATAGCTACGACTGCTATCATGTCCTTTAAGTTAATTGGAAGTCAAACCTTCTCACTTAATTATTGAACATTACCTCAAGGTGATAGTAACCCAATTTAATAGAACTTTTTCCATAAAAAGCCACATTTTTTGTTCGGATCAGTAAAGCTTGGCAAAATGTAAAATAAATCTACGAAATGGTTTCAGATTTCACCAAATGTATTTCATTTCTTTATCTATAAAAAATTCACATTATTTTGGCGCCAACCAGCCACTCTTTCGCAAATGTCTTCCGTTTTGTAGAAGGAATTGAAGAAAGGTGAACATCTATTGAAACAACTTTCGTGGTGATCGGCCTCACCACGTGGACAGAATACTAACTTTGCGATGTTCCGAGTTCATATGCCGTCAGCGGCAGAGGTTATTCAGTGGAATGCCATTCGAAATTCGATTATTCAGTGGAGAGGACATCATGATCAAGGCTTCTAAATACCCTGCAAGGTGAGTGGCAGGGGGAACTTGGTCTGGTGAAGTGCACTGGCGGAATTCATTAGGAGCTAATACCGAAACGGGATCCCTCTTTCTCCCTTTCCCAGAACAAATCCGACCCCCTCCTCATCCACCTTTGAGCATTCCTTGAATGAGGTCGTCCCCTCTCCCGTTACTACTGCTAACACGATGATGTTGAGAATGAAGGAAAATTACCAAGAGCTTGTTGTTCCGTGACCTTGCTATCTCGTGGATAGAAGGATATGGATTTAAAACGAATAAGATTGGAGAGATATTCTCTAATATATTTCTCTAATCTGTACTTTAAACTACGCTCTAATTATGATTCCCACCCTAATTCTTTTATTAATTCTGAAAGGCTACTCAACCTATCGTAATAACTTTTAACGAACATAGCTGCTCTACGCTGCTCACTGTCTAGTTCTCTCATCAAATCTATAATAAGGTTGAATTCAAAAACTTGAATGATGGTAATCTGATTGATTACCATTATTCAACTGAAATATTCACTGCTCTGATTGCTATCCAAGTATGTGCACGTTTATTAAGGCTGCGAGTGAACCCACACTGGGATGAATACGGTTCGGCGATTGATTCCAGAGTCAGTCTTCCACTCCCCCACGGGCATGCGTCCTTGCCTCCCCCTCCGGACATTGGCCGCCTTTGACCTCGAGGTCCAGCGCACGAGCAGTTGACAGGTTTTTGCGCTCCTCCCAAACGAAGTCCTCTCCGGGAACAAAAAGAAGGACGTTAATCCGGAGAACGGTTCAGGAGGAGAGTGAACTTCAGGTTGGAGCGTGGGATACGTGTTTTCATCATCGATGTTCAAGGCAATGGTTTTGATTTTCAAAATCAACGCCGAAATGAAAAAGGAGAATTTAATTATATTTATACTAGCTGAAGGTGTCCGCTGAAATTCTACGGGAGGGAGAACTATAATAAGTACAAATTGTAATACGAAATTTTAACAGACTTGTGCTAAGTCTCTACCGGAAACATAAATATAATTTAAACCAATGTAAACATATAATTGCTGCCAGGACATACCAGGGTCTTTGCAAAAAGAAAAATATTATGTAGAAACTTTCAGGCATGAAGAAACTAAGGAGGTTAGAAGGAAGAGTGCATACTACGAATGTCTGTCTATTGTTGACAATGAGGCCATATTCGGGATTTTTGGAAAGGTAGAATCCCCCTTTTCGTCTAAAAAATTTTTCTCTGGGCCTTTTATGCATATTATGTTTTTCTCAATTCTCCAACTTCATGGCAATGGCGTCAATGAAATTCCTACGAAAATGTATCAATGCATTTTATTATAATTAGAGAAAATTCTATTCTTTTACCTAGTACAGATTTAGCCTACTTAAACCTGGTACTTGTCGTTCGGTTTCATATATTTAAACCTTAAACTGTATATTAGACTTATAACTATTTTACAACATACTTTTAGTTTTTCCGAATGCAAATCTACTTGATCTGGAAGTAGCGCAAAAATAAAGCTCGTACGATTTTGCCGGATGAAATGAACGACTGAGATTCAAGAATTAGCTGCGATACCTCTTTAAGTGGCTACCTTTCAATATCTTAGAGTAAATTCTGTTCTTATTACCTAGTACAGATTTAGCCCACTTAAAATTTTTTTCATCTTGATTATCTTATTCTTGGTTAGATTTCATTTAAGCTTTCTATGACTTTCTTGTCTCAAAAGACAACAATTGGAAAACGGTTAACTTCGGAATAAAATCAAAATAATATTCACCTTTTGAGCTCCGCAGAAACTTCTACTTAGATGCTTGTAGTTTTACCGAATGAAATCCTATTTCATTTGGGAGTACCGCGAAAAGTAAGCCCGTATGATTTTTTCAAATGAAATGGCCGATCTAGATCCAAGAATTAGCTGCGATAAATCTTTTTGTGCCTTTCAATATCTTCACGAAAAGAAAAATGCTGTTTACCGCTTCGCTTTTGGACGAACTCGCTTTTGGCATCATTGCAATGGCATTAATGAGCATCCCACGGATACGTGATGAGACAGTATGCTCCATTGGGGATTTGAATTTTATTCCCTGGTTTTGGTTAAAATATCTCAAATCTCAAGCTATCTTCATCGACGACGATTCCCTAAGCGTTCCATCCTTTATCTTCATATCCCAGGTTGGTTCAAATGCACAAACCCGTAAAGATATAAAAAAACATTCACAATTTGGACACCGCCGAAGCATTCATTCAAATAGGTACTCCTAATTTTAACTGAATGCAAACCTTCTAAATCCGTGTGTAGCGCTAGCAGTCAGCACGTATCTTTGTGCGAACAAATATGTCTGACCTTGCCTTCACGAATAGCCTACAATGCCTTCAGTACCTTCCTATATCCTCGCGAAAACCACCATGCCTTTTATGGCATGGCCCTCTATGATGAACTCTTTAAGCATCAACGATGTTTACATTTCGCCAATGGCAAAGGCCTTAGCAACGTTCGGGAAAGAACAAAAAAAAACAGTAAATGTCAACATAAATTGCACATTGCCCAGAAACCTCGAGTGAACTATATAGAGCCACACGCGAGACACTCGGAAGATTCTCACAGTACAAAAGGCAGAATTATTTACTTTGGCCAAGTTTAAACGATATATTTTGCGTAATGGCCATTTCACAATTTATTTGATACATATGATTCACTGAATCATATGAATCAAAACATCACTATGATTTACTGAATTGCATTCAGTTCGGTTAAATATCATTACAGAAAAAGACAAGACTACTGAAATGTAGGGATTTGGAAAAACTTAATTTTCAATAGACGTCTGCCATACTATATCCCGTTACGAGACACCATTTTACCAAACTGTTAGAGTAAGATATTTTCATAGCTACGAAGTGAAATTAAATTCACCAATATATGGAAAAGGCCTGATAGCGTATTTAAATAAAAAAACGTTGAACGATTCTAATTTAATATTTCATTTTTCCAGTCTATTTCATTGTTAAGGTCCTGGGCGGGTAAAGAGCCTGACGATGTCGCGAAGACGTTGCTATCGATCTAAAATAAAACATTTAGCTTGATTAGTACCAAGTCATTATATTTTATTCTGGTACAATAAATAAAAACCAACAACGGCTACTTCCATCGACGTACATAATTTGGTCATATAACGGTGGGTCTCATTCCGATGAAAAATGAGTTGAGATTCTCATTTCTAAGAATACGATTGGAGACCACTATTAATATCAAAGTGAACGGTAGCAGAAAGAAGAAAATGTCTCCATCCAGATCTAAGTATGCTGACGGTTATGGAGGCTCCATCATGTAGTTTTTTCCCACAATGTAGTGTCATAGCTCCATTCCTGTTCCTTTTGTTCATAAATGATATCAATAAAGTTGTAAAAAGTAAGCTTCGTCTATTTGCCGATGACGCAGTGGTGTACAGGGAAATTCTATGCCCAAAAGATAAAGAATATTTAAACGATGACATACAAGCAATTGAAAATTGGTGTCATACATGGCAGTAGGAATTAAATTTTAAAAAGTGTCTTCTAATGAATTTTTGGAAAAAGAATAGCTCTCCTCCTAGTACTTACAAAATAAGTAATAATGAGATAACAAACCTGGAATCCATTAAATATCTTGGAATAAGACTGACACATGATCTTTCCTGGGGTAAACACATACGTGAAATAATGGGTCAAGCGAATCGTAAACTGGAATTCGTCAAAAGAGTATTGGGTAAATGTGACGATCGTGTACGAGAAATGAGCTACTTTTGCCTTGTTAGACCTCATTTGGAATATGCTGCCAGTGTATGGGATCCCTACGAAATCGGTCTAAATAACGAACTTGAACGTGTGCAGCGAAGAACGGCTAGATTTGTAAAGGGACCGGACGGTATGATAACCTTATTAGCCTAACCAGTCTATTAAATGAATTAAATTGGGAATCATCGTCAGATCGCAGGTTGAAATTTAGACTTAATCTCTTGAACAAATTCCAAGACCATATTTTCAGTGATGATGTTAAAATTATTTTGCAAACCCCAACTTATTATGATAGACTGGACCATAATCACAAAATTAGAGAAACTGATTACCGAACTGAAAGATTCAAAATGTCATTTTTTCCTCGTACAATTAGGGATATGAACGATATTGTATTTTCGCGAAGACGTTGCTATCGTCTTCGCGAAAATACAGCAGGTTTACATGATTTAGATAAAGATGTAAATATATCCAATACGAGTAGCTGCATATTGGTGTAAGGACTAGAAGCTAACCCAACTAACAGCATGTTTTTGTATGTTTTCTACACTATTTTTATATTTTTTAAATAGTAAAGTTTAGAACGGTATAGAAATACTAATCCTTTTTTATGCATGATATGTAGTGCATGTTTGGTGAGAGTTCACCCCCTGCCACACACCTTTGTGGTGGCTTGCAGGGTATTATGTAGATGTAGATTTAGTATAATAGAAAAAAGATGTAATTGTCATCCGACGATTCAGAATAATCAATAATTGTGCGCCTCTATCCCTTTTAGTCATCATTTAGAACAGTACAACTACATCATATGTGCAATGTAAATATTTTACCCGCGGATTAGATTAACTTCGATGCTGTATTGCAGCACGCAGGCAAGGGTTACCGTTGGCTGTTAAAAGTCCTTCCGTGAATATTTCACGCCGCATTGCAATTGAATAAAGCCGGTCGATTAGGACTCGGCTATTTTCCCGACGGTTTGCGATCGTTACTGGTCAACGTCTCATGAATGAATAGATTCATTTATGAGAGTGGGATGAGCATATGTTCTGTGATGAGAAAATTACAGCAATAGTCGGTACTTCAGAAAAATATCGCTGAACCTCGCGCAGGGTACTACTCCCGCCCCTTAACTCTCACAGAATCGACAATGGCCAAGAAAGTATGTGATACGAGGTGACACATCGGAAATAACTTCGCGCAATGAATTCGGTTGTTACTTAACTATGTACTTGACTGGCATTGCTTTGCGCTTTGTGTGAAGAGCATCAGTTAGATGTCGTCATTTGTTAAGAGCAGCCTACAACCACTCTTCCTCTCAACCCTTCCATATTCCCATCCTTTCTCCCTAACCAAAATGAGGGTACACACTTGGAAACCTCGTATGAGTAAGACTGCTTTTGCTGCTACGTTATATGAATTCATCTGGAAATTAATTAAATTTACATCTACATAATACCCTGCAAGCCACCATAAAGGTGTGTGGTAGGGGGTGAATTCTCACCAAACATGCACTACATATCATGCATAAAATAGGATTAGTAGCTAATAATACACTAGCCTAAACTTAAATTTTAAAAGAGGATAAAAATAGCAAAGCAAGCATGCAATATAATGCTGTAATTTAGGTTAGCTTAAAGTCCTTATACCAATATACTACTACTACCAATGGTATCCATTGGTACACTCGTATTGGATATATTTACCGTTATTCATTTTCGTAATTGTGCGAGAAAAAAAGGAAATTTTGAATTCTTCAGTTCGGCAATCAATTTCTCTTATTCTTCATTTAAGAGATTAAGTCTAAATTTCAACCTGCGATCTGATAATTATTCCTATTTTAATTAATTTAATAGACTGGTTACGTTATAAAGTTATCATTTCGTACTTTACAAATCTTGCCGATCTTCAATGCACACCTTCAAGTTCATGATTTAGGCCGATTTCGTATGGATCTCATATACTGGTAGCGTATTCCAAATAAGGTCTAACGAGTAGCTTCACATTAAACGTAGTTTCTTATTGCAAATTTCGTTACGGTAAATTCACAATGTACAATATTAAGAAATATATGTGGATATATTTTAGAACGAAAGAAATTTCAATAATAAAGGCCAACTACAAAAAGTTTACCCGAATATATAAGCATTTTCATCAACTGTTGCGACGGAGTTAAATGATTTTAAATGCTTCCGTCACCAGTTACATGCAGATAATCAGATGGTTCTGCAATCTCTCTCCCCGAGTGGCTGGCTCTCCCCCACTGTCCACTTCGAAGGCACAGGAGGGACGGAGCCATTAATTAAAAGCCCGTCCTCTCTCTAGTTCACCTATTAGTCACGCGGGCTTGGCAGGCGGCCGGGTGGCAACCTTTAAAGGGATCGGCGTTCTAATTACTGGAACCCTGTAGTGGACTGGGCCGAAATTCGCTCCTTAAAGTACCCTCTTCAAACTCAAAATTCAAATCCGAGGCGCTCTCTCCCTCCTAAATTACCACAAATTCAAGAATTGCGAGCTATCAGTGAACGCCTCTGTCCGCCAGACGTCTGGTACTTGGTAAACTCCTTCTAATGCTGGATTCGACCAGATAAACGAGATTAGAGAGATAGATTGTCGTACCGATAGATTCAAAATGGCATTTTCCCCCGTACTATAAGAGAACAGAATAGGCAGCATAGCATAGGGATAGGCAGGGGAAATATTTTAGTGTAGTCTGTAGTTCATGATGCTATGCATTAACCCCTTAATTACTATAGACACTAACAATCTAGTTGTATGAGACACTATAGTTGCTTGTTTGCATGCTAGTAGTGTATGCTTGGTGATCTTCACTCCCTGCCACACACCCTCGCGGTGGCTTGCAGGGTATCGTGTGGATGTAGATGTAATGCTAAGCAGGAGAAAAAAACACATGCGCCCGAAGCAGTGGAGTTCAACTTTAGCAAGAGAGGAGAGCTCTAGAACAGCGTGTCAGTTGATTTCGACGGCAGTATCGGTGCACGTTCACTGCCAACGACACAAAGTTGCGCCTCATCACTGTTCTGTCTGACGACAGCGTTTCCATCTCGACCTCCTGACTTTCGAAGGGCCCGGCTCGATTCTGCTCGTAGTAACAGCCCATTTCAGGATTTGGGAAACGTGTTGAGAGTGCGTGCTAAATTTAGTCAAATCTCTGACCCAAAATGTTTTCAAATGCCAACGAAATTTATTTGAACATATTGTTTTATTTCGTTATATTTGAGAAGAAAGTGGTTACGTAAATTGTATAAAACTGACGAAATAAAAAAAATCCCTATTGAAACACCAGTAGTATCTCTTAGAGTTTACCATGGTAACATCGTGGCGAGTAATATCGTCAGTCCATCAGTACTATCGGCAAGATTTGTAAGGGACGGTACGATAACTATATTAGCGTAACCAGTCTATTAAATGAATGAAATTGGGAATCATTGTCAGATCGCAGGATGAAATTTAGACTAAACTCCTAAACAAATTCTAAGATAATATTTTCAGTGATTATGTTAAAAATATTATGCGAACCCCAACTTACTATGGCAGACTGGACCGTAATCACAAAATTAGAGAAATTGATTGCCAAACTGACAGGCTCTAAATGCCCCTTTTCCCTCGCACAATTAGGGATATGAATAGTGGTAAATACATCCAGTACGAGTGTAGCAATGGATAACATTGGTAGCTGCATGTTGGTATAAGGACTTGAAGTTAACCAAACTAACAGCATGTTTTTGCATGTTAGCTCTGCTATTTTTATCTTTTTTAAATAATGTAGTTTAGAACAGTATATAAATACTAATCCTTTTTTACGCATGATATGTAGTGCATGCTTGGTGAGAATCCACTGCATGCCACACACCTTTATG
This sequence comes from Platycnemis pennipes, assembly GCA_933228895.1. Lineage (NCBI taxonomy): Eukaryota > Metazoa > Arthropoda > Insecta > Odonata > Platycnemididae > Platycnemis > Platycnemis pennipes. The sequence continues at coordinate 133,842,769 of OW121853.1, forward strand.
GTGGCTTGCCGGGTATTATATAGATGTAGATGTACTTAAAAAATAATGTTTTTCATGAGTCCGCTATGATTGGCAGTTACTAAAATTACCTACAATTTACATTCGCTAATTCTGATTAGCATTAGCTTTTAACAACTGCTAATAAGAAAGAGTAGTTTTCCACACCCTTAATCGCCGGCTATTAACTCAAGTCATCAGCGAATTTAAGCAACTTAAGTAACTTCACTGGGGTGCATTTTAGATTTCATGCGAGAAAATAATACCCGTTGAAATTCAGCCTCACTTGATTCTGTGAATCACTCGGGAAGAATCAAAGTATAGGCAGAAATTATCAAGAAGAAAGCAATGAATACACGCCCGCCATATGTGCCATGGTATGGTATGGATGGGTGGACAGCTTTCTGCAAGCCGCCCACACTCCCTTCACTCTGGTTGCGAGTGCCGAAGAGTGCCCGCCTCCCGTAACCGCAGGACGGCGAATAGCCCCTAAGACCCTCCACGGCAGCTTCCGTTTGTGCAGGGGGCCTGTACTGATGGCGTCCACGGGAGACCCTTGGGGTCAAGGGTCTAGCCAGGGTATCAGGGCAAGACCCTCACCATTACCCTCTCTCCCCCCTCCAGCCCTTCCCTACCCTCACGGCAAAAATCGCTCGATGGGAGATAGATTGCGCCATCTCGTGATTTACGGAGAGGTGGTTTCGCATTGAACTGGGTCCGTTTCCCCCTCAGGAAGCCACAGCGGATTGTATGAGAACCTTTAATTCCCCGCTCTCGCCATATAACTCTTGAGAAAGGAGAATTTTAAGGAATTGAATGGGAAAAAGTGGATATATCACCTTGAGGTTAAGAGGCTGGGATTTGGCAGAGAAATATTTGACACTATACATGGAATTTAGATCGAAAAATTTGGCAAGGAAGAAATAGATTCTTTGATAAGAGTAGGTAACGGTGGCACTTACGGAGAATGAGGGATTACGGTAAGGGTATAGCAAGATGAGCACCGCAGATTTATAGCGAGGGCAATCAGTGACCTTGAGCTATTTTTCATTCCAGAGCTGAAATTTATCGCGGCCCTTCTTAGAGTTTCCACCGAGAACATCGCCATTTGTATTTCCCACGCTTGGATTGAAACGAAAAAGGAAAATTTTCATTTTCGGGCGAAGTAAAGTGAAAAAGTTACGAAAATCGGAATTCTCTTTGCTGCAAAATGAAATCATAGTCAAGCAAATGAAAATAATTATCAATAAAAAATGCAAATATTACCACTCGGTTACACGTAATAGAGAAAACATGGTGGAAATTAACGATTATACTATTTATTTAATGCAATAAATAAACTAAAGAATGCATCACAGGGCAGGCAAAACATTCGACATGAGATTCAAAGGCTTTTGAGAAAAACTAGTTTCGGAATTGAGAAGATGAGTATGAGTGAAGTCTTCTCCACAATTATCTAGCATTTCTCCATGTAGTTAGACTAGTTGCATGCCAATGGTGCATGATTAATGATCTTCTTCCCCTGCCACACACCCTCATGGTGGCTCACTGGCTATTGCGTAGATGTAGTCAAGTAAGCGGTTGCTGCCAAAGTTTTCACGGCTAACTGGTTTAAGGAGAAAATCGCAAATGTGTATTTGCCGAGGAGTTGCAATTATTCTCGGCTATTTCTCGCAGTCCGTTTCCTTTTCGGCGACTGTCCAACCCAATGGAAGAACCAAGTAGAGTTCCTGAATATGCTATTCACCGGGAAGTCTTACTGCTGCGTCTTCTCAAGGAGACGGGGGAGCACCACATGGTTTTCGATAGGTGAGGGTAGATGTCACCCCTCACAAAGCCATTGTGAAATTCACAGATTCAAGATAGATTCTTTTCCATAAGCGTTTCACACTAAAATTTCTTCTTCTCCCTTCCTCATGTTTTCATTTTCTGTGATATTCAAAACGTAGAATGTGACTAAAGAATGGAGGAAAAATACATTCACAAACTAAAAAAATACCTTTCAAAATTTTGTATTTATAAGTTACATCTCTTCCGTAGAATTCTAGTTGGCACCTCAAAAAGTAGTTCACTGAAATAATAAAAGCTTTCAGGATTATGTCTTCATCGTTCATCAATTTTTTTGCCACGCATTGTAATATTCGCCGCCAAATAAGAGATATTGGTCTCCTGGATAATATGGACCCATCTAAATTCTCATCATAACGAATTACTGCCAAATTGGAGAAGACGATATGATTCCACGTCTGGTAGCAGAAAAATTTTTCCAAATCAGCTACATTGATGTAGCCTAGCGTCACTCAAGAGTAGGTGCCAAATTTACTCTCCGGTATTAGGTAGTGTTAAGTTGGCAGAGTGCACTGAAATATTTATTTGACATACTTGCATTTTCCAGCCAAATTTATTATTTTAATTTTAGCAAATTATATTTAAAACTGCCAGAGTGCATCAACGTACAAATTTTACATGAGTGCATTCTGTACAAAAATTGTGTTTTTTTTTTAAGCAGATTATATTCATGCCCTAAATTTTGGACCTACCTAACTAAGGAAATCATTCAGAGCTTTTATTTAACGCTGGAGAAGCAATTTTTTAGTGAATAGAGATGTTATTTAATGGACCCTTCAATTGGTGAAAACGAATTCAAAATATTTGGTAGTCAGATTTTTTTATAAAAAAAACCTTCTTTTCCCTCGTCCGGTCGCTTGCTCGTCCACCCCTGGTCATGTGCAATGCATGTGGCTATAAGTGGAAATTTCCTATTCTCGACTTCATCTTTCATTAATCTCCTTCGCACTTTGTTAGTCTAACACAGCTACTTGATATTGGGAGACGAAAATGATCAAACAACAGAGAATAATGATGTTAATATTAAAGGTCTGTGAAAATGAAGTAGCGAATAGGGTGTAGTGAATGAAGCTGGTTGTTTGAACTCACCCTGAGTAGGATAATAAACGGTCACGCGATATGAGCTAATGCCGATATTAATGTTTTGGGAGAGGATGGCATTTGTATCTTATGGGAACCAATGGAAAGGTTATGGCAGTAGGAAAAGATGCCCGGAGAATGGAGAAAAAGCATGGTAGCGCCAATACAAAAAGGGAAACATAACATCCGGGAATGTGGTATATTATTTCGAGGCATCAAGTTGATGCCACACACCTTGAAGATCTGGGAGAAGATCGTAGTATGGAAGGTTGGGGAGGAAATGGAAGTTTGCGAAGACCAAGTTAGCTCTATGCCAAGAAGAAAAGCAACTGAAGAACTTGCTCTTAGTGGGCTGAGAGCTTAGAAAAGTGCGGGGGAAATTACACTTTGTGTCAATTGACCCTGAAATGGCGAATGGCGAGGCAAGAGGTGAGGCGATGAATGAGAGAGAGAGAAAGGAAAACTATGTGAGACTATCGAAAGATTTGAGCTACGATTCAGGCGAGAAGTGCTGCTGGTATGTTTCAATGATTTCTCCATCAGCAGATGTTTATCTCACTATCTGTCTATCTACTGTCATCACAAGAATGTTCAATCTGGTGATGAATATGTCGTGCAATAGCAACCAGTCAACGACGCAAGGAGCATGGAGTATGATACATGCTGCTGATATAAGATTTTTTAAACAATCACATGGAAAAATAAAGATTGGGAGATGAAGAAAAATCGAGGGTGGCGTTAGAGGAGAGAGAAATAAGGATTATTATTATGCCTAAAGCAGTGCAGATGGCACTGAATGGCAAGGTAAGGCAGTAGTGCAAAACGCCAAGACGAAATGTAACCAACGGTGTTGAAGTCAAAGAATCTTGGTTCAATTTATATAAAGAGATTGGAGGGCTGGAGAAAAACATGAGTCAAAGTGTGAATGGGGAAAGTGCAAGAACCGAGAGGTGAGAGCAATAAATCTGCCGTGAGACCTGCAATAATACATGGAGGGCCAATCGCAAAGGTGCGACACTTGGATGTGCCAGAAATGAGAATTTTGAAGTGAATGACAGGAGTGACGAGATCGGATAGAGTTTGGAATGACTATAACAGAGGAATGGTTAAAGTGGGACCTATAATTAAAAAAAGGTGTGAGAAAGAAGAGAGTTGGCTCGGGCATGTTGAGGGGAGAAATGTGAAATATATGGGGAAGAGAAGATGTGACAGGGAAGAGGAAAAAAGGGAGACCACATCTGACGTAGATGGACAAGGTACGTGCCGATTAGAATGAGGCAGAATGGAGTGTAGAGGAAATTCCATGACGGGTGGAGAAGAAATCTCAAGATGGAAATCGAAGATTCCGTTTGTATGGTTTCGTAAAGAGACGAATATGGTAGGTGGACGAATGAGACGAAACGACTAGGTACGTATATTAAAATCATATAAAAATATATTTTAAAAATTATAGAAGACATTAAAGAAACGCACTGCATTCCTTTAATATATTTTATTTCGCAGACATGCTATCCTGTTAGAGAGAATCTTTCTTGGTTTCGTTTTCCATTACTGCTCTCGCACTAAAGAAATTCCACTGCGAATTCCCTCGCAACATCACTCGCTGATTTCGACCTTTTGGACGCTCCCCAAATTGCGACACGGCATTCAGGCCACCACGCCTGTGGACCTTTCACCCCTGCCTCCCCCTGGGGTCATCGGCGGGACATTCCGAGGCCCCCTCGTAAGGGAAGGACCCCCGGATCGAATGGGTCCTCCCGATCCAGCTGGACCCTCAGGAGGAGAGGGCACTACACGGCAGTGTCTTACAAGAAAGACCCTTCGCTCTCGGGAGAAGGAGCCCTTTGCTTGGAGAGGAGTCGGCCCTTCTGCCCGGTGCACACCATTTCGGAATTCCATGTTTTGACGATTAACCCCATCATCAGGTACCTGATGATGATGTTACCTAATACCCGAATACTTGATGATGAAATCGTCGAAACCATGGTCGTAGTGCGAGATAAATAATTGTGGAAATACCAAGTTTATTCTATCATTAATTATGCATCTTAATTATAATAAAAGTTGAGTACTCAAACATTACTATGAATAGAAGCTTACTGAACATTATGGCTACACTTATCTAATTACCGCATGCCTCTAGAATGTCTCATATGTCTCATGTCAATGTCACAGATGTCTCTATTTTCATTAAATTATAAAAAAAATATTCTTGACTCATTTTGGGATGTTGGTAAATGCTCAAACTTTGTGAGAGAAGAGAAGGTGAAATTCTGGAGGGATTTTGGAGCAGAGGAAGTTAAATTCATAAATTACATCAGACGAAAACGTAGATAAGGAATACGACATTCACTGGTTTTGAGATTTACAGATGAGAATGGTGACTGTTGTAATTCCATATGGGAATGGAGTTTAAACTGCTATGTGGTGGTATGTCCTGCAGCAATGCTATTTCATCACAAAAATGGATCAATAAATAGCCCCTATTTTAGACAGTTTCTTTTATCAATTTATACCATGGCCGAGTTGTAGGCATGGCTTCCAGCCAATGCAAATTCAGTGGAGATTCTTAAAAGACATTGCAGCAGTCAATCTTAAAAGTGGGATAATCGAAAGAGCAATGTTTTTTCTTCCTTAGTTAAATGCTACGGGAAGTATAGATTGTGAGCCCCGGCAGTTGGTAGGGGTGAACATTTTTGAGAGGGAGAAGGGAATTGAATTTTATTCCCCTAGTGGAGAAAATAGATTACCTGTCGACGGAAAATGGATTCGCGGTGCCCCAGTGAAGAGCGGAGAGAGAGAGACTCCTCCCTCCATTATCCTCGTTCCACGGAATTCAGCCTGGTTTTACGAGATTTACAAATCCCATTTGCGTAATATTTGCGTAACACTTTCAACGATGAACCTCACGTGCGATCCATTTCATCCTCTCGTTTCTGTTGGAAGAAGAGCCAGCGTTGAGGAATAAAAACGAAAATACTTCCAGAGGAACCATAAAGGGTGAAGGACAACAGAAATTCATATGCTCATGCAAAGTAAAATTTTAAGAAGCCGTCTCTGAGAATGAGTTTTAGGATAAAAATGACGAATTCCTCAGGGGTGAGAGCTTCTGCTTGAATGGCCACTGATAAAGTATTTGACATGTTAAATACCAGTGCAATGAAGCCGTAGCAATAGAATTAAAATGATTGCCAAGTGAGAACGTCACAGGACTTCAAACAGGCAATGAGCAAATCCTCAAGAGGGCGAGGCTTTCATTATTATCAATCAATCTCTAGTTTTATTGCACTGAAAAATATTATACGAAAAATCATGAAGCGTCTGAATTATGACTTATTGCCGCATTTAAGCACATAACTTCAGGAGCAACGGAAATTGATGGGGGTGGATGAAGCAAGAACTAATGGAAGGAGCTGATATAGCGGAGGGGAACTAGGGAGAAATAGGTCGGGTGTTGCGTCAGAAAGTATTTCCTGCTGCAGTAGTTATTCTTCAAGTTGTCGGACACGGTGGCGGCGTGCTTAAGTCCTCGCCTGCTAACCTGTGAGTCGCGGGTTCGAGTCCCACCTGAGTGGATTTTTCACCACACAGGACATGGTTGAATGTGCTCGTCAGTTGTTGATTATTTTTCATACCCCGATTCATAGGCCACAAGTGCTGTTTTCGGTGGTAATGGGAAATATAAAAAAAATACAATTATGTACTCTCTCTCTCAAAGTTATTTCCCACAATGTAGTAGTTATTTATTCCTCTCGGCTGAGCTTAAAGCCACCGAGTGCGTCCACCGGATTGCGGATGGTGGGTCAACTTCTAAGATGAAAGATTAGCTGCGAGATAAGCGAGTTTACTCGTCTAATAAGCAGTCGTGGGCAAAAAGCAACGGTATTCAGCGGCGAGGGGATGTAGGGTTAGGCATGCCTTTAAATAATACAGAACCTTTGAAGATGCCGTGACTTGGCGACAGAAGTCCGCCAATAATTACAGTTCTCATCACCCTGAGGAGAGGGCAGCAGCTCTCCTTCATATGAGTGAAGGTGGAGACCACAGTGGTCGGTCCAGCGACACTCATTTCACTACAGGCGTGGTAACATTTACTTTAACGACAGTAGTGGTGCGATGTGGATGGCAAGGGGAAACCACCGCATTAATATCCCGAGGAGTCGCAGCTACATAGCCCGGGCAAAGAGGGAATTCTTTAAGAAGAAGAGTCTACTTACAGTTGAAAATATAAGCGTAGAAGGAAGAAAACAATTTATCACAACTTCCATCAAGAAACATGCTCCAGATATACATCTGGAGTATTTTTTTATGTCAGTGAGGCATGGACGATGACAGCAGCAGAGAATAAAAGGGTGGAAGCATTCGAAATATGGTGCTACAGAAGAATGATGAAGATTAAATGGATCGACCGAGCAAGTAAAGAGGAAGTCCTAAGAAGAGTGGGAGAAAAGAGGTGTGCTGAATTCTCTAAAAGGGAGACGGGACTGCTTAATCGGCCATATCTTAAGACTCGATGGCCTGATGAAGGCTATCGCCAAGGGAAAAGTGAACGGGAAGATTGGAAGGCAGACCTCGTATGAGATATATGGAACAAGTTGTGAAGGATTTAAAAGAGAGGAAATAACTCAAATTAGGAAGAGGTTGGCCGATAGACGAATCGAGTGGAATCAAACTTATCCTAGGATTGTTGTCATATGATGATGATGTAAACATTGCACATTGGTACTGTTTTTTTTTAACTTGAAGGTGCACAATTTTCCGATGACACAGTAGAGTACAGGGAAATTCTAAGTCCAAGCGATTAAGAACATTTAAATGATGACCAACAAGCAATTGATAAATCAAGTGATACATGCCAGTTAGAATAAAATTTTTAAAAAAATGTGTAGTAATGAATTTTAGTAATGAATGAATTATTATTACTGATCCTTTTTTATGCATGATAAGTAATGCGTGTTTGGTGTGATTTCACCCCCTGCCATACACCTTTATGGTGGCTTGCACGGTATTATGTAGATGCAGACGAATGTTTATTTGAATTAAAAGAAAAGCCTTAATGGAGATGAAAACTTGCATGCGAAATGAAAAGCTTAATCATATTTTAACTACCTATACATAAATAAAAGAAACTTAATTATTTTTCCCGAAGAAAAGGTAAAGAAATATTATATGGAGTGAACTGAGATGAGGGCGATGCAAATAAAGAACTTGCCACATAAAGCAGATTAAAGTGATATATAAATTAAAATATACTGTAAATTAAATTTTGACCCTGCTCCTGAAATACAGATTTGTTGGCAAAATATTTTATACTTTCCCGCTATAGTCATGTTTTCCTTAAATAGCATAAGAGATAACAACTTTTATCTACAGGCTCTTCTTTGTTCATGTTGTCTCATAACTTTGGGCCTCTTGCGGTGGCGGAAAAGAAAAGAAGTCTTCCACAACGCTGCCAAGATCAAAGGAAGACTTGGTCATAAAATTCACACTTAAGTTACATTGAAAATGAAAGCGATTATTTTTTAAGAAAAGTCCCCATGACTTAAGTTTAGTTATTCTTTGTCTAATTTTATATAAAATCAGATAATAGAATTTATGACTTAAATAAATGATATTATATGCTCATTTTTCCCCTTTTTAAAAGGCTACCTAAGTGTTCTACGTGAGGATTTCTGCAGTGTTCTTATACTCTTATAAAGTGCCGGACAATGGATTACACCTATGGGACATGATGGGTTACAGCTGCTTTTGTAGCGACGCAACAATCAAACGTAAAGGTTCGAGGCCCATTATTCCGAGTCAATTTGCTTAGCACCCACACAGGTCGAAAAAATGCTGTGAATTTTCAGTATGTACATGAACTTGGAATAATTTTTTTCCAAAGTACTCTAAATATTGTTATTAAACTCCGAGAGGAGGTGATGAGACCACACTTGCGTTGAATGCTGCGCTCTCTTGTCTTCCAAAGTGTCGGTTTTTGTGACTCTTACCTTGTGCTATCAATATCACCATTTCGAATTTCGGATGCCAATCACTACTTAAGAAAGGCACTTGTGCTTGGAAGTACTGTATTCTTATGATAAATATCATCGCGGTAATGAGTCAATTTAGACTTAGTGATACCTTTTGTGTTTTACAATACACATATTCAAACAATCCATAGTATAAGATGTTATAGACCAATATGTTGAAAAAAGGTATGTACATACCTAATGAAAACTAAATATCGTATTAACCCCAGCCTCTGTCGCTATTTCGTCAAAATTTGATATCAAGATTTATTAATGAATTGAGGAAAAGATATAATTATTTCCAAACTTGTAATATTTAAAAATGTATCTTTAATGTCTATTTTCGTAAATAGTTGAAGTGTAAATGTACAATAGAAGCATATGGCAACACCGAGATTGCATAAACGATTGAGTGCTACAGTGTCGTATGGTGTCCTATTATCAGTGTTCGAAATTATCAGCCTTGGTGTTTTCAGGTATTCAGAAGCGTTTATTTAGGCTTTAGATATTGCATTAATCACTTTCATTTTCACCACCTATTATTTTTGATTGCAATAATTTGTTCGTTGCATCATTCATTTTCTCATCTTCATTCATAAATCAAAATCATATTTTCGGCATCATCTCATTTTTGGTGGAATCTTATTGATTCCATTTATTAATCGACCCCAATTCTTAAAGAGTAAGAATTGAATATCTAGAGGATTTGTGAAGATTAAAATACAATCCGTCCACGCAATCTCCACACCCTATTTCATATTTTAGCTCCCCGTACTTCGCAACGTTGTCATATTCGCCGCAGCATTCTTGCGCGGAAGAAAACCGGAATTATGAACCAAATTACTAACGTTAAAATTCCGATGACCTAAGCTGTAAAAAATATCTGTTACATCTGTTGCACGTTGACCTAGTTTTATAGCGACATGGCTCTGGCCAAAATTGAGAAAAAAATTGCTATGTGAAGGAAGGTCATCATGCTCCCATAAGAACAATGCATTTCAACGTGAAAACCCATTATTTTCAAATCCATATATCTTCATATAAACATGAAAATCAATGACAATGACATAGCTATATTTTTAGGCCAATCGAAAGTAAAAATGATGAACTATAATATATATGTGAAAATCATGATAGGTTATCGGTCATGCCTAAAAATGACGGCTCCTCCTTATTTGATGTTGATTCCAGCGAATATTCTCGGGCACATTAATCCACTAGTTTGGTAGGAATATTATATTATACGCTCATACCCTTACTGATGCCCACCTTGCCGTTGTCAAAATGTCAATAATCTCACAGATTCGAAGTGATTACGGAAGGGGATTGCATGAATGGAAAATGTAAATGAGGAACCCGGTATTGGAATTGTGTTGGCAGAATAGTTGAATAGCCAATCAAACCGAAGCGGTTAAATAGGTTTATTGAATCAGGCAAGGAAAGGGGAAGGTTATGTGAAGGGGGAGGATCCAGCGGACGGCAGGTGGAAGGGGATGGGGTCACTATTTATTAGTTCCTGTTGTTTAAGGTCACTCATTTTATAAAGTTGAAATAAATGCAACTAAATATAAATTAAATAATTTTAACACATATCCAAAATTATTAGAACAATATCTTAAATTTCCCTGAAAATGAGTGTTTATTTAAATAAAGCCATATTTGTTGGAAACAGTTTTGAGATATTATTGTAAATTAATGTCATGCTATACATATGGTATTAAATGGTAATACAACATAAATGGTGTATTTTTCTCTTCGTAATTATAACTTATGAGCCTGAGCTGCAAAGTCAATGTTTTAGAATAATAGAAATTGTTATGTTATTATTCTGCCGACAGGATAATTCCTGACGGAACTACATGCAATGTTTCAATGGTAGAGAAATAAATGAATTAAACTTGTTCCATTTTTCAGAAATTGGGTTCGTCGGCAACAATAGCAAGGCGTCCATTTATGTGCTCCCAGTAAAATCATAATTACGGCTACGATTTCCATTCATCTTTTAATTCGATTTCTCTTCGTTTATCGCGAAGAAGGAATAATTTTGGATGATGGATGCACTTTTGGTGGATGGATGTTCAGTCGGCGCAGCAATGTGCCGGAACGAATTCATATTCAACATTTGTTTTATAGTGAGTGAGATAATTTATATTCAACATATAGTGAGTGTGGTGGATTACAATGGATTAGCACGGCGTGCCTTTTCGTGGCGAATAAAACCCACCGAAGTGGTCCGGATACGTTAAATAAAGTGTCACTCTGGGTTTAAGAAAAAGGATGGATTCTGAAATGTTTTCAGCAATTCAGGCACAATTAATCGTAATTGAATAATCCACACTTGATGCTTCAACTCTTTAATCAGAACCAGTTTAAATGGATTACAATGAAGATCGGCATAAGTTTTCCCAAGTTCTATAAGGGACTGATGAAATCATATCAATCATTGGTTCCCAAATTTAATTCTGGAGCGGAAATAAAACTGGCCTAGCGCATAATTTGTTTTAATTTGTGCAAATTTTTAGTAATTTTCTAAGGAGTTTTAAATGCTAAGATTCAAACCATGCGTGGCAAAGGTGAATACACTAGAAAATGACAAAGACTGCTGAAACGTGTTGTGCATTTTATGCAGAGGAACAGTGGAAAAATGCGACAGCTTGTCTCAATTTCTATTGACAGATATGTTCTACGAAATGTCGCCAGAAATTGTAAATTTCACATTACCTCATTAAGGAAATGCTATATCGATATTTCCCATGTAAATAATTATTTAGTGAAGTTATAACGTCCAATATCAGCCCAAAGAGGCAAATCTGAGAAGATGAGGGTTGTTACAGCACATTACTGACAGCCAAAGAGGAAATAAGGATGCGTAGCAAGAGAATTTGCAAGTAGAGAATTAGATGTGTGCTTATAAGTCATGGAGAAGGAGCTCATTAAACTGAAAAATATATTAAAGATTGAATGAAAGTAGAGCCATTTACTCAAGCACCATAAATATACCTACTTTTATTATTAGATTGCATAGAAGAATTCCTTACGTGAGGCTTAAATTATTAGTATGTTCTACTGGTAACCTCCGTTTTCTTTAACCGTATGCATTCTCAGTGGCACTTATGAACGCTCCTTCTCTTAAGCTATTTCCCTCTTCAGTTCAGAAAATGCCATTCTCCATCGAGCCATCCCCGTCATCTTTCTAATTCTTCTTCTCTCCTCTCTTTGCTTCTATAGCCTTCTTTCGCTGGGTCCCTTCACCTCATTTTCACTTACTTAAACACTTCTTCTCCTCTATTTCATTTCCTACTCTTTCTCATTTTACTTCCATGCCGTCCATTGTCTCTCAGAGCCAAACATTTCACTATCGCTTCGCACCCTCTTCTTCTTATCGTCCACGGTTAACGCAATATTGCAGACACAACTCCTTCGAAACGTTTCTTAACTTCTCCACAAGGGATTCTATCATAAGTTCTCTTTTATAAGCGAATTATTCTTTCAAAAAGGGATTCTCCATAGTTTTTTTTGGCATTACGCCCACATCGGTTCAACATGTTAACGAAGTAACCAAAACGCCTGATATGTTGGAATTGCGAAAAAGTTCCCAGAGGACACAAATATTTAACATCGTTTCCAAGAAAAAGCGTAATAACCAAAATAAAGTTTTCGCGAATAACTGACTCCCTTACTATTGAACGTGTTATTTTACGGGAGGGGTCAAAGTGTGCGGCCAGCATGCGAGGCCAGGTCCCTCCCTTCGCCTGAGGGAGGCTCAGAGCGTGAGAGGGGCTGCTCCTGCTCTGGCGTGCAGTTGCGAGGAGGAGGGCGAGGCGGAAGAGGGATGGGGGGTGAGGTGGAAAGGGGGTGAGGGGCGGAAAGGGGGGGAGGGTTGGAAAGGGGGGGAGGGGTGGAAAGGGAGCAAACGCGGTGGAAAACCAAAAGAAAGGGACGGAAAGTTACGGAGAATGAAAGTGGATGCCGAGTCTCTTTCTGCTGAGGCCCTGGGCGAGCAAGGGATTGCGAGGGCGAATGGGGTGGGAAGGGGGTGGGAAGGGGGTGGGAAGGGGGTGGGAAGGGGGGTAGAAAGGGGGTGGGAAGGGGGATAGAAAGGGGGTGGGAAGGGGGGTAGAAAGGGGGTGGGAAGGGGGGTAGAAAGGGGGTGGGAATGGGGTGGCTTTGGTGGTTGAAGGAGAGAGAGAGATGAAAGCCTCGTGAAATAGAGGGGACAGAGGGTTAGACGAGATGGATACGATCCACGTGTTGCGACACACCAGGCATTTCTTCATTCGCAACTTTGGTTCACTCATGTTGATAAAATAACTTTAGTTAAGTAAATACGTGGGATATTTCCGTGACATACGCGAAGGATAAAAATCTCGTCTGTCTCTTGATTTTAATTTTTGAAGGACCTTTTTACCGAGAATCCATTTTTAATTCTTAAATCCACCCATATTAAATGAACATGCAAAGCATGCTATTGTGTTATACGTATTTAAAGTAAATGAATCCTACCTATATATTCCTTGTCTATAGTTCATGGCATTGTGGGACTGCATGGCATGGAATTATGGGCAAAAACGTAGCTAGCGCAATCACTAACATAGATACGACAAGTACTAGCAGATAACTCCCGCGGAAAGATGAAACTAACAGGCACCCAATTCCAATCTCTAATCAGGTTACGTAAGTATAAGTTACGAAAAAAAGTTCTAATAAGCAGCAAATTTAAATTCCGTTTTATGATTCGGTGACTCTTGGAAAGAACCTTTTTACTCCTAAGACAAAATTTATTTAATGAATTAGAGTAGAGTATTGAAGCTAGCTAGTAGGTAAGGGTGCATCATATATTGGTCAAACGGGAAGGAAATTTCCCTTCTGAATGAAGTAACGAAGGAATAATTTTATCATTAAATAAGACCTGTTTTCACTAAGTACCTATTTGCTTGAAAAAATACATAGGAGTGATTTTCAACCGGTAATTTCACATTTCATGACCAAGGGTTTGAATTTGGATTGCCTAAAACATGAAATTATAATTTACCCTGTATTAAACCAACTGGGTACGATCATATGTTTGACAATCATTCACAACTTTTAACCCGCCTGGCAATGCCTCTTTGACCGATACGCTTTTAACATTCTTTGGCTCAAATGCTGGTTATCTTATTATTTAATCCGTCACGACAAGAATGTTGATATGCTCCTAGGGAGCACATTTTGCTTATTCCACAGTGCTGTCGCAACCTCTCACTTCCAGCGTTAAATGCGCCCCCCCCCCCTCCCTCACTCCTCTCTCGTTCCACATCCCTGGACTTCCTTACCTTTGGTGCACACAGAGTGTCATGCACTCACATGATACCTTGACAAAGACACTCAGTTTTTGAAACCTTGGACAGTTTTATAAACATACCGTGAAAATAGTAACCAGTCTATTAAATGAATTAAAATGGAAATCATTGTTAGATCGCTGAAATTTAGACTCAATCTCTTAAACAAATTCCAGGATAATATTTTCAGTGATGACGTTAAAAATATTTTGCGGATACCAACTTACTATGGCATACTGGACCATGATCACAAAATTAGAGAAATTGATTGCCCAACTGACAGATTCAAAATGTCCTTTTTCCTTCGTACAATTAGGGATATGAATAGCGGTAAATATTTCCAATACGAGTGATTGAATCCATAGCATAGGTAGTTGCATGTTGGTGTAAGGACTTGAAAGTAACCCAATTAACAGCACGTTTTTGCATGCTTAGTTCGCTATTTTTATCTTATTACAGTTTAGACTAATATATCAATACTAATCCTTTTAAATGCATGATATGTACTGCTTGTTTGGTGAGAATTCACCCCCTGCCACACACCTTTGAGGTGACTTGCAGGGTATTATGTAGATGTAGATAGATGTAGAATAGTAAGTGGCCTTTGCTAATGCCTCATCAAAGATACATGTTGCCATCTATTTTTCTCAAAGTGACGCCTTATAACATTAACTATGATGATATGCAAGACAAACGACGCAGGTCATTGGTGAGAAGTATGCAGGTATGAGTTACAGGTGAAGTTTCCATATGCAGCCAGTTTGATTCGTATTAGCAGTTGTACATACTGGCAGTCAACTGTATGAATAGAAATGTTTTTGCAGAAAGAGATCCGTCGCGGAAACAAGTTGGGAACACGTGGAGCTAGGGAAAGGAGTGATTGGATGGGGAGGGGTGCAGTGCTTCCCGATCTGCAGGGGTACGTGGATAACGACGCACGAGTAATCCCCAGAAACCCGACCTTATGATCAATTCGGCATTAATAATGCGACAAAAATGGATTTTATTGCCCTCCGCTTTGCTCTGAAACGGCCCCGCCCCCTCCTCGGCTCGAGCACGGAGAGCCATGGAAACACGCGCCTCCTCATGGACCACATCTCCTGTTGATCTGCCGCGCACTCTCTGTATGCGGCGCCGCCATTTCTGGCCGACGACGACGTGGACCGAGGGTCCGACCTGAAGCTCGCGAAAGGGGGCGGGGAAGGGGTTGGGCCAGGGTCGGGTGGAACGCGGGGGGAGGAGGGGATCCCTCCTCCCGTGAGCCTCCTTGCGTCAGAGGCGACCCTGGCGAAGAGGGAAATGCGTGCTGCTTGAGATAACACCTCACTTGCGCGGCGGGCGCCACGGAAAAGGAATAAGTGGCGGCACGCCTTGTCCGGGAAACTGTAAACCAAATAGCTATCAAATTAAGGAGAGTTGCAATGAAAATAAAATAACTTTACTTATTTCCATTTCAGTCACCCAGAACATCGCCAGGAAGGCACATACTAAAAAGTGATAACTCTAGGAAGCAACTGCTAAGACATCGTTTGCTCAGGAAATATTTGTGCGTTGGCAAGAGACCGACTCTGGGATCGATAGAAACAGTCATGAACCGCTTCTGCAACTCTTTAAGTACATAGGCAGTCGGAAATTTTAACCCATTCCCTCCATCATGTAAAAAGTCATATTTTCACGAGCACAAAAGCACCATAGTAAGGATATACGGAAATAAATACAAGAATTCAAAACAATTTTACTTGAACTCATCCTAAAATTCCATTGTTGCAAGCAGCGGCGTCGGAAGTGGGGGTCAAGGGGGGCATTCGCCCCCCCCCCAGAATTTGCCCCAGGCCCTTGAGAAATTAGTCTTCAATAGTAAAAATTAAATTTAACTTGTTTCCAGGTTGCTTTTTCTCTTCTGACTCATATTCTACCACCTTCATATGCACTTTAAACGGAATTCTAGTCTCTACCCCCTCCTATCCGCTAAAAAATCCGGGCCCTTTTCATAGGAGCCGGGCCCTTTTCTTAAGAGCCGGGCCCTTTTCAAGGTTGGCCCCTCCCAGCGAAAATAGTTCCGACGCCCCTGGTTGCAAGTAATATTACCTGAAAGTAAGGCATACCATTTACAGAAAGAAAAGCGACGTAAAGGAGACCCTTTTCAGCCACAGAAAAATTTGAATTCCTTCATTTTTGGAAAATTACTTCTAGATAGAATTCAATTGCAATCATTGATTTCAGATTTGAAATAAATGGATTATTTATGAATGTTTGCTACTCTCCAAATGCTTTGATCATAAATTGCTAAATTTTAATTTGCCTCAAACTGCTTAGCATCAAATTGAAAAGTAGTTAACCTCTTCTTTGAGGGTAAGAGATGATTCCGCAGGTTGAGGCGGTCAAAAGAGTGGCATTGACGAGGAAGCAAGCGATCCCGGCGAGAGGGAAGTAATCCCATCGGAGCGGATGGCGACGGAATACCCGATATGTAAGCGCGTGTAGGATGGGGAGGGAGGAGGTTTGAATGGGGCCGGCGGCGCTCCATCCAACGGATTCTCCCCCCCCCCTCCCACGGAACGCCCGGGGTCTGCGCAGGTCGAGGGGATTAAAGCTGGCGGAATAATTCTCCACGTTACATTTATGTTCCCATGACCATTTGCTATCGCAGCTGCGAATAAATCCAGCGGAAAAACTCAACTCGAGATCGGCGGAGGCCAGCATTAATAGAACAAGATAGCTGCTACAAAAATCCAATGTCGGTTTGATATGTAACAGCGGATTTGTAGACGCGCATCATTCATAAATGAATTTTGGATTTTTTCGGACAAGCGCTAAATAAAATAAATGAGATCACTTATTCGGATTTCATTTCATACTTGAGGACACATTTTGCGTCGGCACCACCAATATTTTTTATTAGTAATATCGTTAAAAGAAATCTTTCGGAGGAATCCTGAAATAGTAATACTATCGGGGAATGTTAAACATTATATTAATCAGTAATAAATAAACAAATCTTAAGTGCCAACACTTACTTTCAGAAAATATTTTTGTGTTCGCATTTTATTTGATTAATATAATCCAATTCTTTATCAGAATATTCATAATTTCAGAAAAACTTTTCAAATCCCCTATTTTTATCGTGAATGCACCTTCTACGAAAAATCGAATCGTGCGGAGGTCACCACTGACAAGAGGCCATTGAAGGAGAGGTGTTGCGTGAGCCATTACTGTTTCCTGAAAGTGGACGAAAACAATTTTTCATGCATGCTATGAATTTATGGTATATACCTGCTATTTTGGAGGAAGTTCCGTGGCAGAGGTGGTCAATGCCGTGACAGTGTAACCCAGAGAGCAATTCGGGCTCTTTGACATTGATTTGTCTTCCAGTAGACAATTCTAAAGACGGGGTTAAAAATTGTAAATAGAATGAAGAAATTCAATATGGAGACATGCTCTTAAAATTAGTTATCTAAGATAATAATACATTAATTCCACGATAAATTGTTTTTATAAAAATCGCTAAACCAATGTAGTTGATGAAACAGTTTCACATCCGAAAATATAAGGAAATGGATGGGTTTATTTGAACAAAGTTTTGCCAAAACCTTATCAATCTGTCAATTTTTCCAATTCCCTCAGAATGTTTACCCCGTTCTATTACCGAAGTAGGCACCAATATAATGCCAATCTCAACGACGTTTGCATAACGCACATTGAAAGTAGCGTACCACTTCTAACACCGAAGGAACCTGTCGTAGGAAAAAACACCAATTGATTAAAAACTAAGCAGGGGTCAGCCATCCACTACTTGAATTTTCGAGTCAAACGTTCGTCATGACATAGAATATGATCCTCATAGAAGACTATAATTCTTATCAAAGGTTTCATAATCATCTAAATGTCTTTATTTCCCCGATAGCGATACTTCTAATTATACTTTTTTTGCATCCTGTTCACGCAAGATTCTAGTGGACTGTATTTCAAAAATTTAGATACAAGGGGGACGATGCCGCTAATGAAACAATCCGCCAGGATGTGAAACTCACGTGGTTTCCAGCTATATTTCCAGCGGGTCCTAGCTCCGTGCACACACTTGTACTGGTCACCACGGTTTGCGCTAGACAAAACCTTCGACCTGTCTCGTGCGAAGACACAAGGTTAACTCTCTCTCCCCTTGGTTCTCCTCACCGAAGGAACACACAGAAAAAAAGAAACGAGCAAAATTTCTCACGACCCTGGCGGAAAACACTTAAAACAATAGGCGGCGAGCCAAACATTACCGCCCACCAAATTTGGGAACCAAATTTTAACCAAACAGCGGAAGCCAGATGTTGATAAAATATAGATAACTAAATAATATTAAGATAGGGATAGGTATGCATGGAAGGTCACCCCAGGGGGGTGCTATCATGGAGACTCATTTCGAAGGGTAGGTAGCCCGCGAAAAAGGTAAGACAACTTACGCCTAGTAATAAATTAAATAAATATCCTTAAGAATAATGAACGAAGGTTACTTTCCCGTTACAACATAAATGTCTCATACATGAGTTGACTCAACTCATCAACAGGAGTTTAATTAGCGCTCAATAGATAAGACCAAAATTAAATAAAATAATGAAATAGAAACTAAACTAGATATTATAAGCAAATCACATGTCTATCGGTAATTTACTAATTGTACTAACTGGGCGTTTAAATAAACCCTGTACAGTTCGAACATTCACCACTTGAAAACGACCGTCTGGATATGGTTCATGAACTCTTGCCATTGGCCATTGGAGGAGCGTGGTTCTTTCTCCCATGATTACCAACATATCTCCAACTGACAGATTGGGTTGGTCTACATGCCATTTTGCACGAGATTGTAATTGTAGTAAGTACTGGTTGGACCATCGATTCCAGAAATGCTGTGCGATTTGCTTTACTAAATTCAAACGAGACAATATATTTGTTTTCTCGGCAGCTAAATTGGGTTCGGGAGGTGCTGAAAGAGGAGCGACGACCAAAAAATGACCTGGTGTCAGCGGCTCCAGATCCTCATGGTCTGACGTCATTGGTGCGAGTGGTCTGGAATTTAACACAGCCTCCGCGCGAGCGAATACTGCTGTCATCTCCTCAAATGTGAGAACCTTATCGCCTATGATGAGCTTTAAGCGACTCTTTGCTGATTTGATGTTGGCTTCCCAGAGCCCCCACAAATTGAGGCGAGGCAGGAGAAAGTGCCAACTTATGTTGCTATGCAATAGACAATTTTGTACTAGATCAACTTTGAAAAGACACGAAAAGGGTTTACGAATTCCTGTTAAATATTTGTTTGCCCCTTTAAAATTTGAGCCACAATCGGAATATCTTTCCGAACTCTTTGGGGTCGGGGCAGAGATGAATGAATGACAGATCCATGTTGCAACTAGATATTAAATTTGTTGTGGAAGACTTCAACTCTGGTATTCCTTCAATTTTTTCATCATTCGTGGCTTTCACCTCCCAGTTTATTACGGAGTCAGACAACCAGATGGGCCACCATAGGCATAATTCTAACAGCTGGTGAGGAAGAGTTCCTCTGCTCCCATAATCAGCTGGATTTGATTTGGTCCTAATATGTTGCCATGTTATACCAAGTTTGCATTCTTGGACCAGAGTGATTCTATGGGCAACGAACATTTTTAACACATGCGTGTGTGTATTCAACCATGCAAGTACTACTGTGGAATCCGTAAAACCAAGAATTTGTGAAATGCGAATAGAGCTTGCAAAGGAATCGTACACGAATGTAATTAATTTGGTTAACAGGCATGCTCCCAGGAGTTCAACTGGGTTTTTACTGGGTAAATTTGAGTTTTTGACATTAGTAAGTGAACAGAAACATTTTCTGATATTCACCCGATCGAAGGTAGATAACAGCTGAATAACCTCGTTCGGACGCATTGCAGAATCATATTAATTGAAATGAAGGTTGCATTCTGTCGCAATTTTCACCCAATATTAGTCTGGGAATCTTAATGTTACCCAACAGTGGTAGTTGATCAATAAATATATTTCATGATAGTCGGATATGACGAGGTAACTTATCATCCCATCCAATCTTTAATTTCCAAAGTTCTTGAAGCAAGTATTTTGCCCAAAATACGACAGAGATATCCATCCTAACGGATCAAATAGCCTGGCTAAGCTTGATAAAATACCTCGCTTACTCGTTACCTCTGATATTGATCGCAAATACTATGTTAACTCGTCATCGCTGGCATCCCAGTGAATTCCCAGCACCTTAATGACGGCGACACCTTTTGGATCAAGGCATACATTTGCTTCGCACATGTCTCGTGGCATGTCACTCAAAACTTCCGGAATGTTAGATTCCCATTTTCGTAGCTGAAAACCTCCAGCGTTGGTAATTCCCATCAACTGGTTTACCAATTCTTTGGCGGATTTTGTAGATGACAGACCAGAAAGAAGGCCATCAACAAATAAGTCTTTACAAAAAACTGAAGAAGCAAGAGGAAAGTGCTTCGATTCGTCCTGTGATAATTGTCGAATCGTTCTCACAGCTAAAAACGGAGATGATGTCAGGACATATGCTACCGTGTTCAATTCATATTCTTGTAAGGGAGAACCTTCATTTGGTCTCCAAATAAAATGCTGATAACATCTGTCTTCTTGTCTGAGATTCATTTACATTTTACATATATCTGCAACCAAAGCAACGGAGTGAAGACAAAATCTCAGGATTAAATCAGATATATACTGATGCAGTTTTGGTCCCGAAAAGAGATGGTCATTCAAAGAATGACCCGAAGTGCTTTTACATTAACCATCAAATACCACAATTTAACAACATAAGTCACCTGCTAAGGTGACTTGTGTTGCTAAATTGTTTAATTACAGCATGATGCGGAATTTCGTGTTTTCCCGAGCCCCACAGGGGACATATGACCTGAACTAATGTCATGAATTCAATGTATTCGTTGTCTTGTGACAGTTTCGCCTTGGATTCCACTAGGCGAAACTGTCGTCAACACAAGACAACGAACGCGGGGAATACTCGAAAATGAACTTAATCGCTCATCCAGAACGCCTCGGAGGCCTACGATTCAATAATGTATTCATTTATGAAAGAACTGAATTCTTTGTTATGTTCATTGTCTCTATTTTCAATTTGCGCTCTAATGATATAAAACTGCTAATTCTCGCGATAGTCCCAAGGCTGATACAGTGTTTTCCTTCAATGGTAATGAGACGACATAACGTCCCTCGCGATTTCTCAAATATTTGGACTGAAACTGTGTTCCGCTAAAACACCATCAGGGGAATCAATACGCCTAAATGGAACTTCTTCCAATTTCCAAAATTGTTGCAACGTTGAACTCAATGTCGCACTCAGTTGACACATGACAAGGTATTACATTAGAATACTTCTGGGAAATTTACTTTGTGCCATCAATGTGTCCAATGACAACGTACCCAAAAACAGAAAGGAACGCAATTGGTAGACCTTCATTACGCACCTTTGGGTCGTTTGTTACAATTTGCGAGTATAAATCAGCACCCAAAAGAAAATCTATGTCATCAGGATTATTAAAAGTGGGATCAGCTAAATTCAAAGACCAAAATTGATTGAAATTATTAGACTGAATATTCAAAACAGGCTGCTGTGATGCTATATATCCGGAATGACGACAGCATGTGCAATGCACATCGGTCGGTATTTGGCTCGGAGGGCTGACCTCCGCTTCATCCTTCCGCTTTCTGATCCAGATTTCTCGGAAGCAAGCTCCAGGCAACAGCTCGTATTTCATGGTATTCATTTTCTACTGTGGCATTCAATTCGAATTCCGACGATTCTATTTCCAGCCCCGCATCAATGATCCATTTATATTAATTTTGAAGAGTGTCAGTCATTCAGTATCCGTTTCGTTTTGCTCTCTCCCAAGGTTTGAGCTAAAAGAGTGAAGTTTGATGCGTTGAGTGTGGATTCTCTGTCTGGATGATTTTGGATTGGAACTTGGTAGTATTTTTGGATTTATAGCAGTTTGTGGTGCAGAGAAAAATAAAAAAAACGTGGTTTTTGAGAGTGGGAGACAATATATAATGAAAATATAGCGTAGAAAAAAGTACAAAATAGGATAATTTGAATGGGACACCTTTCTCTATTTATAAAATAACAATATACTTCTCTCTGCAGACGAAATGCTTATGAAAATTTCCTGCAAAGTAGACAGCAGGTCTTCTGGTTGCTTCTGATATTTCCTGTGTTAAAGAATTCAACGCCTTGTAGTCTTCCTCTAATTTGGAATACCAGCCTTAATTGCCTACAACGGAAATAATTCCCTATTTGTCAGCGATTTCTGGGATCCTTATGGGTTTGTTCTATAGCATGATAAGTTACTAAACGACGCGATTTAATTAGTTTAAGCTTCCGCAATTCCCTGGAGTCCACCCGGGGGGATTTATCGATCTCGTTCGATTTCTCCGGGTCACTTGGCATTTAATCGAAAGCTCCAAGTTTGATAGGAACAACTAAACTTAAAAGTTATGCTATGCTTTCGCAAGGCCAAACACGTGACATGTGGTGAATTTTCAATCTCGAAGCAAGATAATACAATTACAGTCATACAGAAATAACTATAGCTAATCTTACATCTAGTGAAAGAATTATAAAACTGCCTTTCTATATGCCCTATTATCATGATTAAACATATAAGGAATTGCACATTGATTTGCAAGATTCAGCGTTAGACAAACACGGTTTATCAGCCCCGAAGGACAAAAAAAAAAAATGTTCGCGCAAGATTCTAGTGGACTGTATTTTAAAAATTTGGATATGAGGGGTTAATGCCGCTAATTAAACAATTCGCCAGGATGTGAAACTCCAGCTATATTCCTGCGGCTCCTTGCACACACACATTTGGACCGGTCACCGCGGTTTGCGCTAGACAAAAAATTCGACCTCTCTCTTACGAAGACACAAGGTGAACTCTCTCTCCCCTTGGTTCTCCTCACCAAGGGAACACACAGAAAAAAAGAAACGGGCAAAATATCTCACGACCCTGGCGGAAAACACTTAAAACAATTGCCGGCGAGCCAAACTGGGCTTTAGAATGGACACATCCGGAATACTCTGTTGGTCCATATGCCCCTGGGATCCCAATAGGTATTGTGGCCTGTCATCAGGTCTCCCAGGGGCTGAACCAACAGAGCTTGACCAAAATCCATGCCCTGGGTGGGGGAAACCCACCCAGGCGGGGCTCGAACCCGCGACCCGAGGATTAGCAGGCGATGATTTTACTTCGCCGCCACCGGGACCGGGAAAACCGGCCCTTTTTCAACCATGGAATGCGGCCGTTTACCATATCTTTTTATCGCCGAATCTGAGAGAGTTTATAAAATAAAAAGACACGTATTTTTCCTTTTTTTGATCCGTCAATTATTTCTTGAGTTATAAGCGGCGAAAAACTGATGTTTTTAACCCTTTCGGAAAAGTGGGCGTGGTGCAACCTCTGACGTATATCGACTTCGTCCAATCACAACTGAGCCCGCGAAGATACTTCGCCTTATCTCAATGGGGGGGACACAGCTGACTCTGCCAATAGGAGCAGTTGCGACAACATCTGTGCGAGTAGATCTTCCGAGAACCCCCCTCCACTCCCTTCCCATCCTCTAAAAGAAGTCAAGAACGGGAGGATAATGACGTCATTGTTATCACAGCAGCTTCTTCGGTGGGCGTCACCTTTTGCTTATTAAAGTTTTAGATTTATGAGTGAATGGTTGTGGTTAGAATATTAATTTTTTCACTGAAATTCTTTTTTCGTTTCCATCTAACGATTTCCTGCACAAAATTGCGATTTCGGTTCCGAGCAAACGCCCCCCTTGCCAGCAACCCCAGCGATACCTTTTTTCCCCTCTCACTTACATCCCTCCCCACCCTCTGCTCACCAGACGTCTCCACCGATTCTCCTTGCTTGCGTCATTATCATCATCACTACCAGACTACTCACGGCGTATATAGTAATCACCACTATCACTGCTTCAAATTTGAGCAATTATCAGCTACATAAACTATGGTGTTTTATGTTAACATATTGAACATTTTTTAAACTTTGGCCTTCATTATTAATAAATTAATTCCAATCGTCGTTCTTCTGACATGATCTGTTTGTTTCTTGGATATCTCCAATCCATCTCACCAGTAGCCAATTGACGTTCGAAGAAACACGATCAAAATCATCCTAGAAATAATAGCATGCGCCAAGTCGCTATGAGTGGAACTTCGGCCAAACTAGGTTCTCAGAGAGAACATGCCTTTAAATATGCTTATCATGGTGATCTTCACCCCCTGCCACAAACCGAAGCGGTGGCTTGCAGGGTACTGCGTAGATGGAAATGTAGATCTCAATGTCTTTTCCACGAATGACCAGATACCCCAAGAGCACATATCAAATCTTAACGACATGAATGCAAGTTTGACCGTGAACATTATTTATAATTTATAAATAATTCTCGGGTTTCCAGCCGAGTGAGATTTTGCGTTGCTGACGTTTCGACGGAACACTCCTCCATCATCCTCAGAGCAAAATCATATATATGGTGAACATTATGTTTCCCTTGAGAGATACATTTTACTCGATCTGTATGGATAGTAATACCATCCTTAAAAACTAGCATATATCTAAGCACTAATTCAATGCTGGAATTTAGAAATATGGCTGCATATTACATGACAGTATGACAGATTACATGAGAGATTACAGAATAAATTCCAAAATAATATTTTCAGTGATGATGTTAAACATATTTTGCGAACCCCAACTTACTATGGTAGACTGGACCATAATCACAAAATTAGAGAAATTGATTGCCGAACTGACAGATTCAAAATGTCCTTTTTTCCTCGTACTATTAGGGATATGAATAACGGTAAATATATCCAGTACGAGTGTAGCAATGGATAACATTGGTAGCTGCATGTAGGTATAAGGACTTGAAGCTAACCCAATTAATAGCATGTTTTTTCATGTTAGCTTTGCTATTTTTATCTTTTAAAATATTGCAGTTTAGACTAATATATTAATACTAATCCTTTTAAATGCATGATGTGGAGTT
This sequence comes from Platycnemis pennipes, assembly GCA_933228895.1. NCBI lineage: Eukaryota > Metazoa > Arthropoda > Insecta > Odonata > Platycnemididae > Platycnemis > Platycnemis pennipes. Next base: position 133,868,105 of record OW121853.1, read on the forward strand.
CATATTTGGTGATAATTCACCCCCTGCCACACACCTTTATGGTGGCTTGTAGGGTATTATGTAGATGTAGATGAGAGTTGAAAAATTAGAAACATGTGGTACCGGTGGGACGGGTTCAAAAATATTCATTTCCACGCACTGATGGCCACCTCCAAACGTATCTTTGTCACAAAGCAGCAGAAGAAACTTCTTCCTTATGCTATTCCTATTGTTTGCATTCACAAGTAGAGACACAAGCGACTCACGAAGCCTTGAGGTGTTCCTGGCAGTACTAGAAGTTGCTCGTTGATATTCTAATGGCAGTAAAAAATGGATAGCTCATTTGAAAAAGGAATGAATTTTCAAGTCTGTGATATTGATTCATATCTTAGTGCATATGTTGGATTAAGCATTTTGGTATATTTTTTTTAACATTCGTTACAATATACAGAAATATTTACATGCTTTCTGATGAGTTATCATAAAAATATTTCCACTCGATGAAAGTTTAAAGATTATTTTGCACTATGGTGTTCCTGGGGGGGTGTGCTTGAATCGTTCGAGATTGATTCCGGTACGGAATAATCCCGAACACAATGTAAAAACATACGAGTGAGCCCTTAGTTACGTACCGGAATCAATCCCAAGCGATTCAAGCACACCCCCCCTGGAAACGGATTCAGGCAGAACCTTAAACTTCCTGATACTCAATGAAGGCGTGATTTCGCTTGTCACCTTCAGTTCTGTTGCAGCCACGGCTGTAAGGAAGGAGCAAATTACTCTCCTCCTTACAACAGTGGGTGGAAGTCTTACTATTCCCGCCACTCTCACCGACACCCAGAATTCCGTCAGCTCCTTTAAATATGCAACGAACTCCTCAAGAATTCGAAGCTTAATACCCACGCATACCTCTTGAGACATGGACGACAGAGGAGACAGAGTGCGTGCACTGATTCTGGAATTACTAGCGGATCTTATCCCAGAATAGCCCTCCCGGTTTCTTCTGGCTAAACATCGGCAGCGATTCCGTGCATTTCATGGATCCCAATTCCTCCGGCGGCCGAAGACAATGAAGAGGTCGATGTTTTAGCCCCACCGGAATATTTATTCCCCAGAATATGCATGAAATTTGTTTCTCGAAGAATAATGATGTACTAGATGCGAAATTTTTCTCACCAATTTAAATATATAAGCCAAATTTTTCTACGCCAACCACAAATATCATTAAATGGTATTAAAATGTTCTCGAAAATTGACGAAAGTCACGTGATCTGAAAAGCCTTCTGACGTCACTGCACGGTAAAGGTTCCATATCGCTACGAGGATGGACATTTATTTTTAAAGACAAACGAAGAATTTTAGCCGTTTCTCAAACGACGCGATGAAGGAAAAAGTACTTAAAAAAGCACATTCCGACAATTTCCTTTGGTTGACACCCTTATGGCGGCGTACTCCTTAAAAACACTAGCGATTGCATAGACGTAATCGAAATATTTGGGCACCATACAAGCATTATATAATTTATGGACGATTTGCTCGTTACCGTCCATGCAACGTAAATAGAAAATCGAAATAAAATCGTTTATTTCATTAAATAACTGAGATAAATACTTACGTTATCGCCAAGTATTCATTTAGCAACTTACCTCCACGCATAAGCAGATAAACAACGCCCATAGTGATGCAGTGCCGTGACGTCATGCGATGACGTCGTGTTTTTAAGCAGACGAAAAGGTACAATTTTCAAAGAGTTGCAACATAAATTTATTCTTCAACAACATTTTCGCCAAGCACATTTTAGGTAATAAACTTAACATTCCAAGAATTATAAAAAACAGTGCATGCTCCCCATTGTAGAGGGATGCGCATTGGCCCAGTGAGCCTAAGGTTCGATTCCCAGTCCAGGAATCATTTTTCTTCTGAGAAATTTTCAAGAGATCTCGGCAAGGGCGAAAAACTAATTTTACTCAAGTGATTACTACGTGCGTTGTTCGTGAAGACATTAAGCCAGTACAAATAGGAGCAAAATCTAAAAAAAAGTACCCGCGTGACGAAATGAGAATAAAAAAAAACCGTGAGTGGTACAATTATCATTACCACGAACCTTCCAACGCTAGTGATGAGATAGAACAGTGTTCCCTCCACGACGATGGCTTGAATCCGAGTGCAGAGGGGCGGGGGGAAGCGCCAGAATGATGAGATGCGCCGGAAATATTCGCGCGGCGGCGATGGATTGGCGCGGATTTTTGCGCCGCGAGAAAGCGCTCTCGAATCGTCGTCGGATCTGAATCGGAAATTTCGCGCGGCCATTCCAAATTGTATGGTATTCCACTCGTGCCGTTAGAGATCTGAATATGGGTGCAGTCGATCCTGGAAATAGTATATGGTGTGACACATCCATCGAGTGATGCGACGGCACACACAAAAAAAACCTCTGGACGAGTACGGTTGGCAGCGCTGTACTTGTGTTCACCATGCATGAAGACGCAGGACGGTACGTTCGAGACGATGATTCCCAACTGCAGTCCTTATTTTTTTTGTGGCTGGGAGAAAAAAAGATTTTTGGGAGTGTTCCACTTTGTCACATCGCTCGACTAGCGTGATGGTTGGTTGGAAGATCTATATCATGAATCAGTGCAGTGCTTTAGGGAAATAGACGATGCAGGGTCCTGTGCACTGAAAGTGGATGGAATACATGTTTACACTAACACTTCTTTCCAATCATATTGAAGCAGGGTGTAAGGAAGTATGTTGCCTAGGTAGGCTCGTAACTAGTAATTTGACGTCCGGCAAATCAAAGCCAGCAGACAAGTCTTCACCTAGCCTTCAAGAAACCACAAAGTGCATTCGCATTCCAGGATCCTTCTCACAAATCCGCGAGCATAGCTATCAGTACACATGCGGTCTTAATGTCCACAGAGAAAAAGATTTTCTAAAATATAATACAAATGAATTTTCATCCCTTTTAAAAAGGAGAAGACGTTTTGCCAATCTAATTCTGAACATTTCTGTGGCTTTAAGCCTTTTCCCAATTTTAATTGTTTACCGTTCGTCATCCACATCTTGGACACTCAAGTAGCAGAAAATTATAAACGGTGAAAAATACATGAGTTGGCCGCTAATTGACGACTAATTTATTGCCATAAAACCTAACGGAAAATGTGTGATGTGTATCAGCGCTCACGAATTCAACGGAGAGAATTCAACCCTCATGGGCGCGATTCGAACACGGGTCCCTTGAAATCGTGGCGTGTACACCACCCAGTTCAATTACTGATGCATTCTCCCTTTACTTAAGTTTAAACCTTCATTCTCTTGAATTCTCTTACTTCAGAGGACATAAACATTTGTAACGAATGATATTTTATCGGCGGAATATTTATGGAGTGGAGAAAATAATAAATATTAGTATAAATTAGGGGAGGCGACTGAATCCTGAGGTTATTTTTGCACCATAAGAGTTAAGGTGTTTTGGAAAGTGCTTGAAATCCAGGGAGAGGGGGAAGAGAGAAACCCGGTGTCGGCAGGGAGCTAAAGGCTAATAGTGTCCACTAGGACCCATGCAGGCAGAGCTTCACTGCTCGACAAAATATGTAATGAAGGGATCGATGAATAATATCTGCCTAATACTGAGAATGGACCCAAGACCCACCAAATGAAGAGCTAGAATGCTGGTCACCATACTGATCCAGTCCGTTATTTGACCAAAACAGAACAGTTTTCAGCCAGTCGTCAATGAGGCATGATGAATTCTTATTAAACGATATTTGATACTTTCCTAAATATTCACTGAATGATTTATACTTATTATCTTCTCAGAGCATGCTTAGATCCCTGGATAAGTTAACTATGGTAAATTTCGTCTAATAAACATAATATAGATAGTTATAATTATACTCAACGTAGAAGTTTAAAATGTTTCTTTGACTTCGAATAAATTTGCCTTAACATTTGTCAAACGAAATAAATATTATTGTAATAGTTTCTACGATAAGCTGGTGACAGTGTTGTATCCCGTTACACGAATAAAAAGTTTTTATTTTCAATATGCGTTTGTTAAGGCCGTTTGACACGGTACATTTTTTGTACAATTTCTTGTAAACACGCTTGTATGAGGAAAATTGTACCGTGTAAAGCGGCAAGTTGTGTGCACGCTTGTGTGAATGCCTGAATCACTGAACGAAAAAAAGAACCTGTTCTAATTCCATTCAGACAACGGACAATTTCGTTCAGTTTCATACACTCGTTTTTACAATACAATGCACCGTGTACAACGGCCTTTAGAGCAAGTCTCTCATCATTGAAAGTTAACTACTGACAAATTTCAATGAATAGTATTTCACGCAATAGAGGCCAATGAACATGTTGCAATAAAAGTAAGGCCACCATTCGCTGGGACACCTTTAATTCGACTGCTTTCGGGGTCGACATGTCCCCAAGGCTGTCATCACCCGCTGAGTCCTTCTGTCAGGAAAACAACTGCGGCTGACACCGGTGACATCTCTGCACGAAAAGGAAAGATCGTGTCTGTCCCCCACCATCTCTCGACCATGGTTCTTGCTTCATATCCCTTAAGTGCCACATCAGTTAAGAGCCAGCAACGCTACTTCATGCTCAGGAATAATTTAGTTGATCCGTCGCTGGTTACACTGCCAGCAAAAATGCACCCGGCCGAAATCCACTCGCCATACCCATGGCCTCCGAAGCAGCGCACAATGTTGGCCTTGTTCCAAAATACCAGCCATTTTAAGCATACATTTAAGCATGTGAAAAAAATGTATGCGCCTTGAAGCCTCAATTTTATTCCGTACATCAGATATTAGTATTTCATGCTGTTTTTATTGACGGCAGGTCAAAATGAAACACTTTTTTTTCTATTAGACCACGTTTCGGAATGTTATTATTCCATGTTCAGAAAAAGAATAATGTATTTGATATTTGTTATGGTTCTAGACGCTGCATAGACTGAAATATGGCCTCAGATTTGTATATTGGCTCCATCACGAATGGTTGGTAGTAACAACTAATATTTATGCACATAAGAATGAGGAAAATTATTTCGATAAGAACAGTCTTGGTTTCCTAAATGTCCTTTGTAATTTAAAACGAGCCTATACTCACTGTCAGATAAATGCACTAACGCGACTAGTCCGTGCCTCAAATTTACTGTTGCTTGCGCCCAAATATATCCTCATTAATGCAGTCAGCACAAATCTTAATGGAGGTCGGTATTTGTTATACCCTTTCGCTCTTGCATCTACAGCCATTGTCCAATTCTGAAAGCTACACTTTGCCTCCCTTAGCGAAGAGAGCCGAAATGCGCTGCTCCCTCACCTAACACTACTTAATTGAATAAAAAGGGAGCGTACATTTGATTTGAAGCCTGCTTGAGATTCAATTCCTTTTTATTAGTACTGGAATCTCATGACCTGCTGAAACTCCCATCCACATCAATTTTGTGCAACCACATAGTTGAACCTATGAAAGGATAATTGCAAACTTATTGGTGTAGTTTTCGAATATCATCAAATAAAAAGGACAAAATATTTTGTTTAAGCCTCTTATTTACACCTCGTTTTTCTCGATCTGTAACTAGTTTCTGTTTCAGGGGCGTCGGAACTATTTTGCTGGGAGGGGCCAACCTTGAAAAGGGTCCGGCCCTTAAGAAAAGGGCCCGCATTTTTTTTGCGGATAGGAGGGGGTAGAGACTAGAATTTTGCTAAAAGAGCATATGAAGGTTTGAGAATATGTGTCATAAGGTAAAAGGAAGCTGGAAACAAGTGAAATTTAATTTTTATTAATGAAGACAACTCATTTCTCAAGGGCCCGGGGCATATTCTGGGGGGGGGGGGAGGTTTAGGCCCTCCCTGCCCCCCACTTCCGACGCCGCTGTTCTGTTTCAATCTGTCCACTGTGGTTTCCATTGTAAACTCTTCTGCTTAGGGAATCATTGATTAGTAATGAAATTAAGCGATAGCTTTAGTCTTACAACCAGTGATCCCGAAGGCAGAGCAAGCTTGAAACTCTCCAGTGACTCAGCTAAGCAGGTGATGCCTCAACAGAAAAAGGAATACATGCACTCACGATGCCCAAGAGTGCTTGCATGCGTGATGCGTAGGTGTGAGTGAGCAGGTTAGCCTTCTTTCCGACTCGAGGGAAGTTCACCTTCTTCCCGGCAATCGCTGTCCCTGCCTCGCGGCTGACGAGGCGCAGTAAAACGGCTGTTCCCCTTCTTGCGCGGAGCCAGGGAACGGCCATTTGGGATCCCCCCTTTCCCAGACTAGGGTTTAGCGATCCAAGATTTATTTATATAGATTCCCACCTGAAGTTTAAATTCGGGAATAAAATACTATAAGAGTGTTTCCCCCGCAAGCGCAGATTATTGGCGCGTTCATCACCCTCGCTAACCTGCGATTCGGAAGGCGAGGTAGCGGCGAATTCAAGCACGTAGAACGTGCTTTCGATAATGGATCGTAGTTACGGCTACGGAGATTAAAAGTGTGATGACTCCCCCTTCCGAGTGAAGTGAAGCCCATTCAATGCCACTTACGTGGATTAGTGTTTTGTTTAATAATCAGTGTTACCCCTATAATGGCATGAATCGGCAGTTTCCCAACTTTTTCGCTTGCGTAGGTACTCCTCGATATCCCTTTCTCCTATCTGCAATGCTTATCCACGAACCATAATTTTACAATTTATGCAGCTGCTGTTCATTTGCAGTTGAATCTGTGGTCACTAGCCACGTGATAGTTTCCTCGTTGATACTATAACATCGGCCGTTTGCTCGCAACTGGATTTTTAAACTGTAAATTTTTAAACTAACGACTGTAATTACTTTTAACTGCGTCAGTATTATTAACTTAATTTGCGTCCCCAAGGTTTTTACCTCTGCATGTTAATTACTGAGGTTCTCGGACACTGATAATATCTTCACATAACGCTAAACTTTGGATCTCAAGGTGTAACGGTGAATTCAGGAAGGAAAAACGTCTGTTCTAATAATCCGAATAATGCAATTTGTTACCCATTGTTGACCAATCCATCAACAGTAATGTATTAAGACGTAAACTCATGAAAAAACTCCAGAGTTCAAGGGTTCATCTCTCGCAAAACGTTCGTTAAACAATAACACAGTGACTGGTTAGCTGGAAATCAGTCGCAGCAGCCTCCAGTAAAAGCAGTCTTTATAAAAAAGTGACAGCTTTTAAAGTATTTACCGTTTTCATTTTTTTAAAAGAAATCTGTTAGTAACAGCCTGTTACAATACCGATTGGTTAAATATCCATAATTTTAGATTGTTACATTTGGAAAGTTTGCCGTTGCATAAAGGTTGCCAAAAAAAAGGTTACTTTTTGTTAATTTTAGCGCATGATTTTCGACTAAGCTGATGAAGCTATAATTTAAAAACATTTTTAGAACACAAGATTGACTGCATAACAAGTGTGTGCTTCTAGAAACTATTTATTTGTTTTTAGGGATGGGAAAAAAAAGGTTTTAGAAAGCAAGAAAAGGCCCCACCTTGAGTATGCAGCCAGTGCATGGGATCCTAATGAATTAGGTTTGATCAGAGAGCTAGAAAGTGTGCAGCGTAGAGCAGCTAGGTTCGTCAAAAGGTGTTACGATAGGTTGAGTAGCGTTTCGGAATTAATAAAAGAATTAGGGTGGGAATTATTATCAGAGCGTGGGTTAAAGTACAGATTGAATATATTAGAGAAATTTCTATCCGATAGCTTTACTGAAGATGTTAGGCACATATTAAAAAACCAGCGTATTATGCTAGATTCCACCACATAAATAATATTAGAGAGATAGATTGTCGTACCGATAGATTCAAAATGGCATTTTTTCCTCGTTCTATAAGAGAACAGAATAGGCAGCATAGCAAAGGGATAGGTATGGGGAAATATTTTAGAGTAGTCTGTAGTGCATGATGCATGTATTACCCCTTAAATACTATAGATACTAACAATCAAGTTGCATGAGACATTATAGTTGCTTGTTTGCATGTTAGTAGTGCATGCTTGGTGATCTTCACCCCCTGCCACACACCCTCGTGGTGGCCTGCAGGGTATCGTGTAAATGTAGATGTAGATTTTTAGTGAAAGAAATTTGCTCTCGATATTTGAAAGCGAATGCCTGGGAAATGAGTCTCCTTAGTTGACTTTGGCTTCAGTTGCTCCAAGTGCTAAGGGTACGCACATCAAAGTTGTGAGTCAATATGATCACCAACACAAGACCGAGGCAGGATTCGAACCCAAGACCTTAGGAATGCCAAGCCTGAACATCATCAGCATGACCAGTCACGACCAATCGCTCATTTTACGGAACATTCGTGTACACGAGTGCGGGATTTCGGCGCGCGGCTGCAGGAAGGCCGCTCGCTGCGCCCCTAGTGGAGGGACTGGAAGCTCTTCCTCTGACGTTTCACGGGGATGGAGGGGGGTTGATGGGGGGCGGAAGGAGGGGGTGGGGGAGCACCCCGGCCGGGGGAGCTTAAACCGCGGATCCCTCAGGGTCAAGAGCGTCATCCCCGGGCGCGCTCGCTTTTTAAGACCGCAGCTCATGGCATTATGGGAAGCGTGCAACTTTCTCCAGGGGCATTCGTCCGCACGAGCTCGGAGACTCAAACCCTGACCGCAGGATCAAAATGCTATCGGTAGTAAGGCTTCTTCTTCCAGCATGAAGGCGCTGGGCGGGTCAAGTGATACGCTGGTCTTCTCGTGAATATCTCATGCGGCAGAAGAGCATCTATTGGGAATTATTGCCAATCCAGCAATGGACGAAGGAACAGGAAAGTAGTCAGCCCAGGCGGAGAGGGAAATCTACGAAAAGAAATATCCACCCCAAGCTGTAAATAAAGGGTGGATGTGAGAGAATACACTAAAAGCATATATTGAGGAGTGTACTCCTTTATGATGGACACTAATCGAAGCAGAGGAGGCAAAACGGTATACATTTTAAATGTGATATTACCATTACGCTTATGTCAAGTAGTAATGGAAATATTCTTTGATCACCAAGTTTCTAAAGCAAAACCTTCCTGCATTCCGTCGTTGGAGTAATGATTTTTCAGACAGCGACCCGTCTTATTCGAAAATGAAGGTTAAAAAATAGTTACCCATTTCCATCGCAGATATGAATGACAGTTTGTAATCGAGCAATATCTCGATGCATCGGCTAGTGTCGCGACTCGAGGCTCTCGTGTTCGAGATCAGACCGCAGTGGAGGATCCGAGACCAGTTTGGACAGTCGAGTAAAAACTTATCTTGATTTTATTGTTTTAAACCTCAAAAATTGTTTAAACTACTTTTAAAAGCAAAATTGTTCATTCTATATTTAACTAATAACATTATTTTTATAGTTATATCTTTAAACCTTCTGTGGATTTCTCTGTACAAACATTGTGACTGTCCTCATCATCAAGGGTCAACAATCCTAGGATTGATTTGACGCAGCCCTCCACTCGATTCTTCTATCGGCCAACCTCTTCATATTGACGTAACTCCTCTCTTTCACGTCCTTTACGACCTGCTCCATGTAACTCATACGAGGCCTGCCTCTTCCATTTTACCCGTTCACTTTTCCCACGACGATTGCCTTCATCAGGCCATCGTGTCTTAAGATGTGGCCGATTAAGTTGTCCCGTCTTCTTTTTATAGGTTTCAGCAGACTTTTCTTTTCTCCCACTCTTCTAAGGACTTCTTCATTTGTCACTCGGTCGATCCCTTTTATCTTCATTGTGACTGTGTATTCATTGAATATCAATAAAATCCTAGATTTGACATGTAGTTTCACGTGTTCGGTGTCCAGTATAATGTATATTTAAAATTTTATAAATGTCATTAATATTTCGATTGTGCCGATCCAATGACTACGTACGTAAAGGTATCTGCTCTTTAAGGTACTTAATTTATTTTCGGGGAAACGAGAGGAGACTCGAGACGACACCCGAGTTCAGAAAACGACGCTGGGATGAGACACGCTCAACTCACGCCTTGTCTCGTCTCCCGGCAACACTAATGCTTGAAGCGGTACTGCTGTGATTTGCGTCCAACAAACCAAACATCGAAACAAATCTACGTTTCCATTTCCTTAGAAAAGAATCCACCTCTGGGGCAAGAAGGATTATCCATCTTCTGGGTGGAGGCCACGGGTGTTAGTCGTCTAATCAGGAAGTAGTGTTTCCTATTCGAAGGGAATGATAGCAGGGGCTGAGGCGAGAGCAGACCGGGACAGCAGTTATCGAGGCACATTTATCCCTCACTGGGCGGGAATTCTGGCCCCACATCCTTTCCCTTCCATCACAACGGGACATTTGCGAAGTTTGTCAAGCTCTGAATGGATTTTTCCTCCTGCTATGAAGCCCTGCGCTTCCATACGGACTCTGATATTGCACAGCGAATCTCTTATTTGCATTCTTCTCCCGCGAGCAGAACTGATATGGGAGTAAAAGCATTTTTCACAAATCATTTCATTTATTTTGTTCTCCGCCCAAGTCGGGCAATGTCTACGTACGCAATCAAGTCGTTCGGCACGAGGGATGATAGAATCTGCCTGGGAACCTCCAGCTGGTTGATTGGGGATGAAATCATTGTTAACACCTCTCTCTCAAATTTCTATGATCCTAACTAATTTAGTTCCATTGTTTTCCTTCTCGTAACTTCAGGATTGTTTGAAATGTCATTAATCCGGGGCAATCTGGGACAAGAATGATGAGTTCATGATGAAAAATACGTGTGATTGAACACATTAATTACATCACAGCATCGATGGCAAAATCATTGCCATTAAGTGTAAAAACATATGAAAGTTCTCACTCTTTTCTCTTCTATGTAATGAAAATTGAAAAGGAACCTAAAGACGGGAATTCTAAAATATAGCTATGCTGAACTTTATATGCTTATAAAGTATTGTAGAGTTTTGATGCAAGATATTATTTTTAGTTTTCATCGACTGGGCGATTTCATCGTGTGAGTGGCTTGTGATTGGATATGTGAATGCAATTTTACGGCATGTTAACATTTAGAGAGTATTCAATCGGAGATCAAATAAAGGGACGAATTAGTGGTTCCTTCGATGAGGAATTTTGTTTGAATTAGGTTGAATAGGTAAAGCATTAATATAATCCAATGGACATGGGCGGCGGGCTTAACCCCCCTTCGCCAAACTCACGTATTCATTGCGTTCAATGGGATTGCGTGCATTCATTAGTGGTGAAGTGGAGCACTTTATTTCCTCTAGGTTGGGTTTCCTGCTCTCCGACACATCTGCACTAGATCGGAAGAGAACGAAAGGTTTTGCGCGAGCGAATGGCTGGGCGGGACTTAAATGAATAATCAGCGTCGCGGGAGAATGGAAATGACAAAGGAGGGCGTATCAAGCGGACGTCTCTTCATTTTCATCGAGACGTCCACGGCGGCGGTGGGGGGGGGGAGGGAAGGGGGGCGGAAGGGGGGGGAGGGGATTCATTTCTCTCTCGCACTGCAAAAACCCTGGAGGAGGAGGAGGAGATGGCGGCGGCGCTGTTGTCGCGGCTTGAGCATTCGACCGAAGTCAGCAGCGTCGTCGGATTGGATCGGCTCCCTGTTTCCCCCCCCCCCCCCCTCCTCCCACACAATCGCGTCTAAAAGAAGAGCGAAGGGAGGAAGGGAATCAGGGGCTCTAGGGTATCGATTCCGGACTTTGATGCATGCAAATGTCAATTTAGGTTTTTTCGTGAATAAAAAGTAAATCGGCTAAAGGATTCAACTGCAATGGGATTAAGTTTGTCGACGACTGTTGTGCGGGGAAAAATGTTTCTGAGCAGCAGCAAAGGGGGTTGAAGGAAAGTGAATCAGGAGCCTCGATGCAATGGTTCATTATTACTTCTGGCTAAAGTCTTGAAGAAAAAATGACGTTAGCAGTAAAAGGGATTTAAAGTGTAAGGTAACGTGATGACATTTGAAGGAATTATCCATCCGTGAAATCGACTCCATGTTTTCATTTGTGAAAATTTCATCTTGCGACGGCCCTCAGTTCTTGCTCTTCAACTTCAACTTCCTTGCACCAGACCACCCTTTATATCACGCCGATTTCTTCACTGCTTCGACATTTTCTTCGCCGTCCGAAAGGTGGATACTGATCATTCCACATACCTCTCTCCACCTCGTGAACATTTCCTAATACATTTATTAATCCTCTTCTATGAGTCCCGAACTTCTTCAAATTAAGCTCCAAGAAGCCTATGGTAGAATGCTAATGATTCAGTTAGGTTCTCAATATGAGCTGTGCTATCCGTTCGCGAGAATGACTAAAGGAATCATTTCTATTTTCAATGGAAAAGTTGAACATTATTCTGTGCTTTACAATGCAGGTGATATATCATGTTATGAATTTAGCATTAGCTTTGTGCGGAACTTTTAAGGAATTGGAACTAGTCAATTCGATTTTTCATGGAAAAATCTGATATGCCATTTTCATCGGCGTTTTTCGAAATAAGCTTAAATTAAATTCTGAGAATTGAAAGCTAAAATTAAAGTTCTGAGAATCGACACAAGACTGCACTGACTACTGAAACAAATGTTATGCAAATCAAAATACGCCTTTGATTTCGGGTTTTCTTATGGTTTGATTATTGAGCGAATGAACACTTATATTTCTGCTTTTCGTATTTTTCAGGTGAGTGGCATTGAATGGAGTACATTCTCCTACACCTAATGACACGGAATCGGCCGCTCTCAAAGGTTTGGAAAGAAATCTCATCATTTTCTCTTCTTTGAAGCTTAATTCTGAAGCAAGGATTCATACACAGCGAATATTTACCAAGCAATTTCTTGTTTATTCACTAAACGTTAAACGTATTAGCAATTACAACGCACTGTAAACCTGATGGTAAATGTGAAAATTCTCATATTCTTACCTAATGTATGATGTGTTATAGATTTCTTCCTGTTACTCGTTCACCATACATATTCCCATTTCGCGGAGAGAACTACTTAAAATGTTGTATTTCGAAGCCATAGAAGAGGATTGAAAATGTGAAAACGGTTTTAGAGAGACATTTTGGCATATTCTGCAGGGTTATTTTACCTTAAATAAATTCATTCAGATGGACTTTAAATTTTCGGCCATTGCTTCTTTACGGACTGCTTGCATTCGTCCATATTCGGAGGGAAGATCCGATAGAGATAGAATCGGGACATTACGCTCGCAATACGTGCGAAAACGTTTTCTAAAGCAGCTCCATGACAGACTCTTCATCCACGGTGCTGCTTTGAGCCTGGAACCACAGTTCTTCATCCTTCTCCTCTCTTTTTTTTCAAATTGTAAAACCACTAGGTGTATCCCTGAATTAAGATATTCCAAATTGGCTGGTCTCATACTCCCTCGCTTTGTCCATTTGCGACTCGAATCTGCTCGGAAGAGATATCATCAGCGACACTGGTATAGACCATGATGAACGATTGCACTTGTCATTGAATAAAAGCAATGAATATTGATAATTACGGCGAAAAATCAATGGAGAATAATCCAGAGTCATGAAAAACACGTGTATTACCGCGAGCCTACGATATAAAGTGCCAACGAACTAAGTTTTGAAGAATGATTTCCCTGTAATGCCGGGTGTGGAATACAGGCGCATTAAAGATATAGTTGCACGGAAATTATATTATTTTTACTCCCTTTTTTAAGTATTTTTACGTATTTTTTACGGGAGCTGTTGAGCACGTGGGTACATATTTTTATACGTATTTTTACGTATTACGTATTTTTATTTCAAATACTATATTTATTAAGGCTATTTCAGTAAACTACCTTGAGTATGAATAAATAAAATGGCAAAATGAACATACAATCAATGGCAATTCACTAAAAGAGTGCAAAGGATTGTTAATAGAAATTGTTTCCGTAAGCTTTAAAAATTTGTTCTAGATTGCGGGAGGAATGATAACAGAAGACGCGACACCCTGGGAGCATATCCATGACGAAGATGCCTCATCATCTCAAGGCTCGTCGCAAAGCGCATGCCATGAAATCAATCCGAAAGCAGAGAACGCCCGTTTCGATTCTGGAGGAGCGATGGGTTTTCATGGAAGAGGGATTGCGTTTCTCTGCCTCGAGGGCGAAACAAATGCTTACGTGGAGGGACGAAATCACAGCACGGTGTCCCGGACATATATATGTATGTGTGGGGGGGACATATATTGGGAGAGGGGGGGGGGCTGTCAGTGTAGTGGCTGGGAGTAATTTGGGGGAGTGCGCGCCCGATTCCGGATTCATTTTTTGCAAAAGTGGAGAGGATTGCGGGTAGGGGAGGGGGGAGGGGGAGGCGAGGAGGAGGTACGATAAAGCCGTCGCTTCGCGCGCATCTCATTCCACCACTGATTAATAAGGCCCCTCGGGTTGTTTGATGGGAAGGCCTTTGGAAACAAGGGCCCCCTCCGAGAACGCCTCTTCCTCTTGCGCCATTCACTCTTCACGTCGCAGGAGGAGCTTTCTTGGCTGGGGCGCCCAGCTGGAAGGATATCGACAGCTCAAGAACTCTCTCCTTGGCCCGGCTGAACTTATATCACTCTTCTCAAGACTCCCTTTATCGATGAAAGTCGGAGATTGTGGCCAAGGAAGGAAGGGCCCGGGGCCCACGGGACTCTGTGCGGCCCCTCCTCGCCGAGGCATCTGATTTCGCGGACGAGGAACTAGCCGCGAAATTCGCTCCCCTCTCGATGCAATCCTGGGGGATTGTGTTTGAAACCGACGGAATTATCTCCAATAGGTAACCAAGGAGTCACGTGATACAAACATGAATGGTTTCAAAATTTAATGTCTCTGAATCGCTCTGTACAACATCAATCAATTGTTTCCACCTGAGTTTTTCTCATCTGTTCCAAATCAAGAATCCCCAGTTGAGATATAACACAAGTTTAAACAAATAATGAGGTTGTAATCAGCGGTTTTAACTCACCAAATTGGCGAAGCATTCGTGTTTATACCACGTGATTCCTTGGTTACCTATTCGAGATAATCCCGACGGTTTCAAACACAGCCCGCATGGCGACCGACGCACGGCCGGGCGTGCTAGGGGCCAGCAGGCTCGGGCTCTCAAGAAGAAAATAAACAATGTCTCGTGGGTCCGCAAGTATCCACAGGTGAATATTTGTGGCCTCATAAATAACATTACAATTCACCAATTTACATGGATAATACCGCTGCTTCTAGCAGGTTTTTTTGTAGCTCTAAAAGAAAAAGCGTAATTATTGAAAACTGTACTCTCCATAATAATAGTTGTACAGCGCAAAATATATTTAACATTTCTGTGTGGTAACTCCATGCAGAGTTCCTGCAACATTCATAGATGGTTTTACAGTTAAAATATTTATGGATTATTGAGAAGTAATTCCGCCATACGCGTCTGTCTAAACATTACGTCGCGACGCTCCATTCGCGATTTCGTTCTACCCCCATATTACGGCTGTAATTATCGAAAAAATTAAATATTCCTGTTGAAAATTCTCAGTGAAAAGTATGCGCTGGACATTTATCTTCAACTTAAGCCATTTCAAACTACTGTCAGAAAAAAAGTTTTTAGGGTTATTGGCCAAGTACCTGGCGATCAGTGTGCGTAGGCACCGTCCGCAACCTTCGGGGGAACCTCCAGGCACACCGCACCGCCTTCAAGGAGCGCTTTAAAATTCCACAACTGGCTGAGACGGCAACTCTCATTCCGGCTGCGCTGGCATTTAGAATGGAGAGATAGAGCACAACCATTTCACAATGCTCTGACGACGAATTCCATTCAAAGATTCTCAAAATGGGTTCCCTGATGACCTTCAAACGGTACAAGTCAAAAAATGATGGCAAGGATGTAGAATGAATTCTGATTGTAGCAAAGGCAAAATGAAAGGAAGGAAGGAATAATTGTAAATAATGCACTGGGAGTTATTTTTGATGCAAATGTTGACATCTTATGCTCATAATTGCTCAATGAATTAAAAAACATGACAGTACCGCAAAAGTATATTATATGCTGAATTAATTGGATAAGATAAATGACAATGAATACCATTTATACTCATTTATAGAAATGATAGCGTTGGTGCCGAAATAATTTTAGTGGCTGAAGTTCTTGATTGGAAACCATGGAATTGCCATTATATATTATTTGAAACAGACCTCTTTACCTCGAGAAGCTTCAATGAGCAAAATCAGAAGTGTACCACGAGGAAAGCAGTGATACAAGAGATTATTAGACGATGCTCTTCAAAAGAGAGTCGCAGGAGTGGATTTCCCGCGAATGAGAGAGAATGCCACAGGCCGGAAAGGAAAGCCGGGTCAACCGGGGTCTTCCTGGACGTATCAAAAGCCTTTGACAAGGTATGGCACGATGGCCTACTTCTAAAAATGGAAAGCTGGAACTTCCCCAGCTGGTTTTTACTATGGACAAAATCGTATCTATACGAAAGACCGTTCTGCGTGAAATGGAAAAACGAGCGTAGTGCCTGGAAAACCGCTAGTGGAGGAGTGCCACAAGGGTCAGTCCTTGGTCCACTGCTCTTTAACCTCTACATGGCTGACTTTCCCAAAAACGACAATAATTGGCTTATTGAAAATGCTTTCTATGCGGATGACGTCGCCATTATCGCTAGCAGTAAACGGGCTAATAAAGCTGTTGAATACCTGCAGGATGCACTGGATGAAGCTGAAAAGTGGTACAGGAAGTGGCGCCTGTCTCTAAATACCACAAAAACACAAGCTATAATTTTTCACAAGCCGAGAACTGAAACACCACCGGCAGAACCGCTCAGAATCGGGATACAACCAATTGAATGGAGTAAAACAGTTAAATACCTAGGAGTAAGTCTTGATGGTACCCTGTCAATGGAACAACATCTAAGATCAACAAAATGCAAATTTATGGGTTCCAAAGCGGGACTTGCTCCGATACTAAAAAATAGATGTACCCCACCTGAGATCAAGGCGAGAATATATAAAACCTACATACAACCAGTATTCACCTACGCTGCACCTGCATGGGCAGGTTTACTAAATAAAGGCAGAACCTACCAAATCGAAGTTATGGAAAGAAAATGCCTCAGATCGATTTTTAACATAAGACCAGGCACCACGAATGGTAATCTATATAAATATACAAATATCACACCAATAATGGAAGTTATAATAAAACTAAGGGAAGAATATGAACTAAAAGCTGCTCAAAATGAATCGGAAACAATAATATCAATCATAAGTAGACATAATGCAGGAGGTAAATACAGAACGCCAGGCAGTAAAATACTGTCTGACGTTCGTAACAATATGTAAAATAAACTCTTCTTAATTGCCAGGCAGGCAAAACATAAGACACAGGGCAAAAGTTAAAAATTCATTAACGCACCCTGACAATAAATGCCCCCCTTCGGGGGCATTCGACACTCTGAAAGGAAAGCAGGAAAAATGGTTTTCACAATTCAGCCGCGATGGTGAAAATTTCTACTGTATTCGGAAAAATCATGGGGATCTGGTATCTAACGTACACTATGAAAATGAAACGTGGTATTAATGACCATAAATATTAATCTTGTGTCCTTTGAAATGCAAGAATCTTATATTGGAGTGATTAATGAATTTAAAATTAGAATATTCTAATTAGCAATTATTTTTATCCGAACAATCTGACAATATAGGGTAAAGATTTCCTATATCAAACCAATTACTTCACAAATACGTGTATGAGAGAATAAATTATTGATATATTCTAGGGGATCATGAGGAAATTCACTTTAATTTATCATTGATCAGCTTAGATTCAGAATTTATCATTTATCATTCACCAGCTTCAAACCGATCCAACACCTGACACCTTTTCAAGACAATTACTCGAGGTCGGTAACGGCACAGTGCCTACAAAACCAGAAACAGGAAACATTACCTTCCCATATAAATTCTGCAACATCATTAATTCGAAAGAATAAATAGTAGGCAAGGTTTTCCAAAACATCGAAACAACTTATCAAAATTACGCATGGTTGAGCGAAAGATCCATTCTAGCGGCTAAAAATGTCCACGCACACAATATGAACAACATCATTCTAACATAATCGCTGGCCACAGAGTGACATTATTCGTGATTAACCAAAGTAGTGAATTTTCCGACGGAATTTCTTAATTCTCTCGATGTTCCCGGATTACCGTCGCACATTCTGAAATTCAAAATCGGAGTGCCAATTATATTACGCGGAAACATCAATCAACCAAAGTTATGCAATGGCTCACGATTAGTGGTTAAAGAATTGATCAACAATTTAATTGAAGCGACAATTCTGATTGGACCTCATAAAGCTGAAAACGTTCTACTTCCACGAATGCCACTCATTCCGACCGACACGGCGTTCGAGTTCAAACGACTTTAATTTCCAATACACCTTGCGTTCGCTATGACTGTCAATAAAGCGCAAAGGCAATCTTTGCAAGTTGCGGTTTGAATTTAGAAAACGATATCTTCTCTCATGGGCAATTATACGTCGCATGCTCCAGGGTTGATAAACCTTCTGATCTTCATGTTCATGGAAAAAACGGACAAATAAAAATGTAGTCAATCCATTAGCTTTGCAATAAAAAATGATTTTCTGCGAAAAACATATTTTTTCTTCCTTTCCTTTCATTCCACAGCATAGCCACAACAATGCAGGGCACAGCATTGAATTGACAGATGTGTTTTATCGCGGAATCTATGTTCGCTAGCATACTTTTATTTACGAGGGTGGTATAATAAGTCCTTAGAAAATCCAAGAAATTGCGCTCGTAGTATCGGAAATGAATTTTTCCCAGTAAGCAGCACTCCTAGCAAGTCAGCTGTTAGATTTTCACTTGTTTATATCCCATAGTTTCATTGATGATGTCGGTTGAGTTCAACAACTTTTGTTTATTCATAAAAATGGAAAAAGTGAGTTTCGCGCGGTGATAAAACATTTTTATTTAACAGGGTAAACACCGAAATAAATCAAAGCTGAGTTGAACGAAGTTTATGGCACATCTGCACTTGTGTTTGCAGCTGTTTACAATTGGGTGAATGAGTTTAAACGTGGCCGTACATCCACAAAATATGAAAATCGTTCCGGACCCCTTGTGCAAGTGTCTACCCCCAAAATGATCAACGAAATCTACGATATGGTTTTAAGTGAACGAGGAATCAAAGTGTGCGTAATAGTTGAAGCCAAAGGCATATCGTATGGCACAGTCGCTTCAATTTTCCACGAAAAATTAGGTGTGAAAGAAATCTCGGCAAGATGGGTGCCGCGTTTGCTCACAGTGGAGAATAAACGCAATCGTGTGGTGTACTCTGACGCTGTTTTGGCGCTTATCCGTCGCAATCCCGAGGAGTTTCTGCGTCGATACATAACTGTAGAAGAAACATTGATACATTGCTACACTCCAGAGGCAAAATAACAGTCAAAACAATGAATTTTGAATGGCCAACGGGTTTCGAAGAAGGTGAAGACGGTGAAATCGGCCGTCAAGGTTATGGCCACGGTCTTTTGGGATGCACGCGGATGCATCGGTTACTTGGAAAAGGGAAAAACGATAACAGAAGAGTATTATGCGTTGTTATTTGACCGACTGAGCGAAGAAATCAAGGAAAACGTCCTCATTTGAAACGGAAAAAGATCCTCTTTCATCAAGACAATGCACGGGGGCACACCTGCGCAGTTGCGATGGCCAAAATTAAGGAATTAAAGTTCCAATTATTACAATATCCACCATATTTACCAGATTTGGCCCCCAGTGACTTATTCTTAGTTCCTAGCGTGAAGAAATGGCTTGGTGGACAAAGGTTTACGTCTAACGAGGAGGTAATCGCCCAAACCAATGCCAATTTTGAGGAGCTTACGAAATGCTACTTTTTTGACGGCTTATAAAATTTGGAAAAACGCTTAGAAAAATGTATAGAGCTGAAGGGAGATTATGGTGAAAAATAAAAAAAATCTACCCCAAAAAAAAAATGTTTTTTCTACTATTTTCAAAGGACTTATTGAACGACCCTCGTACTTTCCCATTCATTACATATCAGGGTGAGCCACAGCGAAACGTGGCCCGGTTTTACTGGCGTACCATAAAAACGTCAGGGTTGCCAACAATAATCTAGCTGCTACAAGACTACGAATTACATATTTATATACGGTGAAAAGCTACCAATAGGGGAAGGCGCAGTTGGTCTCATCCGCTCCTACCGCACCAGTGCGCGGGTGCGGAGGACCGCTTCCCTTTCTATCCTCACCTGGAGGAGCACAAGGGGAGAGCCGAGGGCGCCTCTCGACCGAGAACTTCCGAAGAGAAGGAGAGTCTTCAAGGAATGAAATGCTCCCTCGAGGCCTTGTTGGGGCTCCTCACGCTCGCGAATTTCGCAAGCGGGTGGGGTGAATCCTCCCCCGGATGGAGGGGGGAGGGGGTGGGGAGGGCCCTCCCTCGAGACAGAGAGAGAGAGCGATGTCTCGGGGGCCACTGCACAGTGGGCTCAAATCGCATTTCGTCAGACAAAAGTCCAAAACTGCTTCTTTTGAGATAACGTCTTGAAACGTGGCACATATACACACAAATGATTTCTGATTATGGAATGGTAAGTCATTTTTCATAGGTATTATCCGTTACTTAGATACAGAGGCTCAAACACGACCAAATTTCGAAAAAAGCGCTTGCTCTCATTTTTCTTCGAAAATCTTAAAAGTTAAGCAGATATAGGAGCAATTAAAGGATTTGTATGAAATAAAAAACATTAGCAATTGTGAACAGGGTACTTTTCCTATACTATGAATAAGTTTCAGACATTATTGCCAATATTTGAGCGCTGTTAAGTCACAAAATGGCGAACCCTTTTTTTAGACAAAATTTTACATAATAATCCTTATTCGGAAAATGGTCTCTGGGATACTTCATCAGAGTATGAATTGAAGATATATCTAGGTTATTCCGTAAAAATATTTAAAAAAGTTTTTGACACCGAGAATAAACTCGATTTTTCGATCGCGCGTCGCGGCCCGGCTCCGCGCAACGGGAAATACCGAGACTCCGTCGGATTGTTCATGTTGTGTGGATAATAACTCCTCAAATATAACTTTCGAAACTTATTTATAGCATAGGAAAAGTACCCTGTTCACAATTGGCAATGTTTTTTATTTCATAAAAATCCTTTAGTTACTCCTATATCTACTCAACTTTTAAGATTTTCGAAGAAAAATGAGAGCAAGCGCTTTTTTCGAAATTTGGTCGTGTTTGAGCCTCTGTATCTAAGTAGCGGATAATACCTATGAAAAATGACTCACCATTCCATAATCAGCAATCATTTGTGTGTATATGTGCCAAGTTTCAAGACGTTATCTCAAAAGAATGCTGTTTTGGACTTTTGTCGGACGAAATGCGATTTGGCCCCACTGTGCGCGCCGTCTCCTCCTCCATATTCCTCCGCCGCTGGCGGCCGAGAACAACCCTCCACCTCCTCCTCCTCCCCTCACTCTCGCACCCTCCTCGCTGTGTGCCAAGACCACCCTTGAGCAATCCCTCCCCCATGTCCCTCCCCTCTCATTTCCTGACTCAGTCTCCCGAGGCATCGCGTAATCCCACCTCGGCATTTGATTTACTTTCTGCACACCTCTCCATTTTGCGGTCGCAACGCACCCTGCTTCTTTTCTCTATGTCGCTTGCGCGGAGCTTCAAAGGGAACTAGCGCTCCTCTTGAAGGGAGTCCGCGGGGGTTTAACAATTCGACACTGATTGATTAACGGCGCACCCAGAGAAAAAATGATGGAATTCGGATGTGGTCGAAGAAAATCACGAAATAGCGGAGTAGGTGTTATTGCAGTCCCAAAAAGTATTCGGAGCTAGTTTGATCTGGGGAATCAAAATATGTCTAATGTCTTCACATCGTTGTTCCAAAACGTTCTATTTTCAGGATTAATTTTTTTCTGTGAGGAATGCGAAGGGAAATATAACTAGTATTCAACCAATTGCGTAATTTATTTACTGCTTAGTATTTAAGGATCCATTGCAACGCTGTCCGTGAAACTCAAGTTCATAAGTCAACCGGATAGATTTCGAAAATTATGCCCAAGCAGTTTATTGGGGGGAAAGGCGACGGACAGATGAGATCACATTCGCCATTCGCATGTCATCAAGTACTGAATAGTTCTTAAAAGGGGAACGGGAAAAGGAGGAGGAAGGCAGAGTTCACAGCCGCTGGCTCTCACCGAAGATTCTTGGAGAAGAAAAGCTGTTCAACAGAGAGCGGAGGAATCTTAACATGGTGACAGCAGTGTGGAGAAGATGTTATGGGTGCTAACAGAATAATGAGAAGAGAAAAATAGATAGAAGACTGTTGGGTAATTGAATGAGAAGAAGAAAAGGTATAAATGTTCTCAATCGAATAATAGCCGACATAAAATCTTAAATTTTAATGATGGATTTTATGCTGAGAGAATGGGCTGAAACGGAGTCAAGGTGAGAGATAGCAGACGTGGGTCGGGATGAGTAACTTTACTTTAAGCTCATGAACGCTAAACACCCAGTTAAATATTTTTGCATTAAAAAATACAACGCTACCTTTGAAACTGCAACATATACCAATGTATTTACCATATAACTAATGCAATACCGAACTTGAAATCACACTGGAGCACTGGTTTAATTCATAACCACGGCAAATAGATAAAAAAATATGAAATAAACATTTCGTTTACAAATATTTTTGATAGACTAAAATGTCTATGACTGCATTTTGATCACTAAACTCACAATTTACTCCGTTATGTAAAACACAGGCTCAGAGCTGTAAATAAAAGCATCCTAATCATCTGTGAACGTTCATTTTTTTCCCTGTTTATTTTCCTCTTTAAGCACGCCAGAACCACCAGAACCAGAAAACGCGGAGTGGGGCACTGGTGTTAAAGTGCAGCTAGGATCCCTGTATCCCTTGGCCGAGTAGCTGGGTCACCAAGTTGAAAACCGTTCGGCACTTCCCTGCGAATGTTTCCAAGTGTGGCTGCAATGAGCTCTTTGATACCATCACACTTGATGCCGTCACCCCCTAATTAATTACCACTAATTCACACCCTCTCCAAGTCACGCCTGGATTCCGTAAATGGATTCTTCAGCTGGGGGCGTTCCGAGAGCAGGGTCGCTTTCCTCCGCCCCCACGCACGTTGCAGGGGTGGAAGTGCCTCGTCGCCGTGCATTCTGGGCCGGAGGGATCGAAAAACCCCTGGGATGAGGGTGGAGCAGAGATTTCTGGAACAGCGGATTTCAACTCTTCCGGCGGCTGCCTTTTACTTCCGCTCTCCGTGCTCAGCGAATGAGTGCTCTCGGACGGACAGAGCGTGGCTCACACACACGCCAGAGAGAGAGAGAGAGATAAACAAACGACATTCACGCTCCGGGAAATTCGAATTCCGCACTCGCCGCCGGAGTACGTTCTAATTATGATTCTTTCCGGAAGACTGTATTTCGGCGATTAGCGTGCTAGCGGAGGGATGAAGCTGGAGGAAAATTAAGGCGAGGGAATTAAAAGGAAATGCCTCGTGAAAAGCCCATTCACCGTGCAGCAATACTTGCGTTGTTTAAGCAGGCGAAGAAAAAATAAAAGCGAGGGATGCGGCTGAAATTATTATTTCCGTTCACAATAATCACGCTGTAAATTTCCGTGAAGCACTTCACTCAAAATGTGACGACAATTGCTTCATGCAATTTTTCACTTGAGGCGTACGCAACAAATGAATACTTTATAGTATGTAAGCGAAAAAGGGGAAGGGTAATAACTTTGGATTGCTAAAACTCTTCAAGACTAGTGAATTAACACCATACAATTGCACATTTAAATTACTCTAAGGAATGATAGAATAAACTTTTTATTTCCACAATTATTTATCAAACGTTCGACGATTGACGGCATCATCAGCTGGAAACTACGGTCGTAGTATTGTGATAATTAATTGTGGAAATGCAAAGTTTATTCTATCAACTACTATGCATTAAAGCAAATTCCATAAAGTAACGCCTGCAACCATCAATTTTACTCTTAGGGAAAAATATTATGTACTAAAATCTAAGAGAAGAACAATTTCAGTTATTTGGTTATATTTTTCTTGCGGAACGGTAGCAACGGACATAACTTTGAGGATACATTTCGTCCTAGGGAGGTGTGAGGAAATTTCACCTTTCGAATCATTTCGAAAGGGTTCAACATTATTAGGTGTAACAACACATGCTGGTGATGTTACAGCATAATGAAAAAAATGATTGGAAAAGGTTAAATTATTTATGGAAACAACCGAGTTGAAATTTCTTCAAACCTACCTGATTAGATGTTATTATTCTTATGCCTAATAAAATGAACTATAATAATGGACTTCTTATTAAAACACTCTCGCAGAACGAAGTGGGGTCATGTTAAGCTCTGCCAACTTCGCGTTGAATCGTGAACACAGTAATAATGCTTATCTCATGGATTCAAAGCTGTATTATATAATGGGGGACTATTTTAGCATAAAACTATGATACTTTGATGAGTATTTATGCCACTGGTATCAAGGTTTTCTGTACATAAACAAAGTGTTTAAATTTCGCTGTTTTCAGCAATTAAACAAAACTAGCCTATGGTTCTCAGTGAAATTCGACGGGAGGGACAAATATGTATGAAAAACATACTATATTAGGAAATTTTAACTTTATTCATAAAGGGACGAAACCAAACTTGTGTTTCGGAGCTATCTATGGCCCTAAGTCTGTATCGGAACCATAAATACCTACGATTTAAACCAATCACTCACTCAGTGATTGAACCCTAAGGTTGGTTCTGTGACCTCTCATTCAACTCGCGTGGTAGGTCACTAGATGCTGCGAATGGCATGGATCGGTGGCATGGATAAATCAAAAATTAAAATAAGCAAAAGGTGACGCCCACCGAAAAAGCTGCTGTGATAACATTGACGTCATTTTTCTCCCGTCCTTGACTGCTCTTATGGGAAGGGAAGGGAGTGGAGGGGGGTTCTCGGAAGGTCTTCTCGCACAGATGCTGTCACAACTGCTTCTATTGGCAGAGTCAGCTGTGTCCTCCCCATTTCGATAAGGCAAAGTAGCTTCGCGGGCTCAGTTGTCATTGGACGAAGTCGATATACGTTAATGGTGGCACCACGCCCACTTTTCCGAAAGGGTTAAAAAAAAACATCAGTTTTTCGCCGCTTATGACTCGAGAAATAATTGACGGATCAAAAAACGAAAAACTACGGGTGTTTTTATTTTACCAACTCTATCAGATTCGGCGATAAAAAATATGGTAAACGACTCCATTCTGAGCCTCTCCTCTCCGGAGCCAAAGAGTGGCTCGCAGTGACGAGTACGCCTCAACTCAAATCGACAATCTCATTCAACTCGCGTGGTACGTCACTCGATACCGCGAATGGCAGCGATAATCGATTGACCTCCGGAGAGTGGTGAGGCACGGTCAATGCGATCCGCAGTTGCTCATTTACGACGCTTCCCTCTCTTCGAGGGCTTCCAATGGACACCCTTCAAGAAGCCATCCGAGCGCGGAGAACGAGATCCTTCCCCCCCCCAAAGAGGGAGCAGCACGGTTAAACATCTCGCGGGCCGGAACACACATTTCCACTCCTGAAATCCCTGAGACCCCGAAACCAACGGAATGGTGGAAAATGGCCAGCCGTAAAAGTCATGGCGCCCCTCTGTTCATTTAATCTTGTGGTAGAAGTTATTCTAGAATGGTGCGCGACTTCTAAGGTCGTAGGCGCCTTTTTTAGAATCGGTGGCTGAATGGAATGTTACAGTGAACGTAGGGAAGGTGGAGGGAAACCCGGCGTCAACCAGATCTCAACGAGAAGCGATCCGCCGTGGCGAAGGGTCCAATGCGAAGGACGGAATAATGTTCTCCATACACGAAGCACTTCATTGTTGACCGGTGTATTACCATTTTACATTTTCACTGGTTTCTCAACCGTGTCTGGTAATGAATAGCTTGCGTTGCAGCCATAGTAAATGCCTAAATGATGACTACAATAAGTTTTATTCAACAGGTAAGCCTTGATTATGGAGGCAGAAGCATATATGAGAATTTTTAATGTAAAATGCCCATATATTCATAGGGATGTGCGACTTTTGGAACGTTTGCTGTCAAAAAATTTCCATCCGTTAATTTTATACATTTGTTACCTAAGGTATAGCTGCGTATCAAAGTAAATTGAAGAATTAGTTAGGGAATATTGTATATAGTGTCTAACTGGGGGACCGACGTATTTAATCCAAACAGTTTAAGGTGCATGTTTGGTGATCTTCACCCCCTGCCACACACACTTGCCGTGGCTCGCAGGGAATTACGTAGATGTAGATGTCAGTAAAATGCTTTGGAAAAGGTAATGAGAGCTATATATAACGACACGAAACATTTTTACGCCACAAACCCTCACCTACTCTTTAAGGACTTAGGTTTTTCATTGAACGGACTTCGAGTCGAGTGGGATGACCGTTGCCTAATATCACCTACTTCTCGCGTTTATTCTTCTTAAAAATCGAAATCACTAAGCCCCTTATTCGCACGCCGCATTTAAATGTAGAAGCGCGATTCGCGGAAGGGTCGCTGTTCATTTGCTTCCTCTCCAGTAGTCCCCTCTCCCAGGGAAGGCGGGCTGCGGCACCCAAAAGGAATCCTCTGCTCCCCCGCTCCCAGCCAGCCGGAACGGTGTCCATTCCGAGTGTTCGTGGTGTGCCCATGGTCCCATTACATCACTCGAAAGTGTTCCCTTTGAAGTGCGGAAAGGAACTCTTCCGCCACTTAGGAATTCTCTCTAGAGGCAAATATATATCAAAGATACCTGAAGTAATAGGTTTTGAATAGATGTAAAACTGGAGAATTTAATTATATCATTTTCATCATAAATGGAGATCGGATCGTAATTTTCAAGCAAAATACAATTTTTATTTTGCAGTATTTAAAATCATTCCTGTCCAATTTCCTTCATCAAATTATCGAACATTCTTCATTTTTCCCACGGGAGTAGGAATTAATTTTCAGGATATATAAGCCAATGAGCTATTTGAGAAATAAAGCAAGAGATAATTTTCTTCTTAGAAAATGATTAATTCTACTTTTAACTCATTCCCATCTAACGTACTCCAGTTGAGCTTCTTTGCAAAAAAAAATGTTTTTTTTACTCCCATAGGGCAAATCTGTATTCCATCTTCGCATTTTAACGGATTTTTTCATATCCGACTATCTTCTGCATTGACTGCACGATTTCAGTGTGAAGTAATTGTTAAGGGCAGCTTAGGGGATGCTTAATCACCGAGAAAGTAAGCACTATCAAAGGCTTGTTCCTCTGCCCACTTTCAATACTTTATTTTTAACAATTGATTTGAGCACCACAGCTTTAGGAAGAAACACTCCGCATGTATAAAGACCATCAAATATTGCATCGCGATATTCATGTGACGTGATACATTAGTCGTCACCTTCGTACTACTTTCTACTCTACATTTACAGTAGAGCCTTCTCTTCTACTCCAACAGTCGGAGTAAAAGCATCAATTTGTTTAATTATCTCAACCCATCCTAGACCATCCGTTTGTCTTCTTCACTTACTGGTTAAAAACTGCCTGAATGATTAGTGATTTGGCCGCCCACTGCGAAAGGAAGCAGATCCACCCAGTTCAACTCCACTTTCTTTACTAGCCCTCCCGATAAAGCCTTTATTCATGCACATTTTTCTCGAAAGTTTCACTTTTCCGTTTTCCACGAACAACTTCTCCTTTGTCTAAGCGGCGGAGGCATTCTGATGGACTCTTATTCAACTTGACTTATCACCGAGTAGCTGAAACATGTATGTGCTTGCCCCAAATAATATAACAGAAAAATCAAAATCATTGTCTTCAAAAGTTCTTCAGGATGTCATCGCTTCGATCATTTCTACATTTCGCCTCCTCATCGCGTTTTTTGTTCCACCTCTTAAGGCGCTCGCCAAAGTTCCCACAATGCCTTTCACTGCTGCCAACGCATCTTCCTACGCTCCGCATCCTTCCTATTTTTTTCACACACACAATATACGTGCGTGCTCTTTTACGTACGCACGCAATGGCGATGACGATGTTCCTTTCTGTGCACGACCCCTTTTTTTCCCTTCGACTCTGAAATATGTCCTTCCTTGCCCGCGCCTGACCCTTTCCCTGTTTCGCGTGGGTGGACTGACAGCCTTATCAGGATGATGAGCCCCTTGATGAATCGCCCTGGCTCACTTCCGAGCCCTTGGGGAGGGGTGCGAGGGGGAGAAGGGGTGGTTTTGGGGGTGGCACGAAGGAAAAAATACAACCCCGGAAAGACTGGGTCATTAGTCCAAGAGCATAGCTTCGGGAGCGCTCGGCTCGCCTCGGCTCTGCTCGGTCGAATCTCACGTCACCTCTACGTCACTCGAGCTGGCACGCGTCCTCTCGCCCAAGCCTCTATCCTTCGAACACCTTTAACTGCGACGATGGGTTTCAGCGTTTCTCTGATTCTATTCAAACGAGCTCTTTCTGTTCAGGAATGCCCTCTCAACTAAGTATTCACTTTATCATCTTTTAGTATGTACCGATATGATAGATACAACTCAAGCCAATCGGAGATTAGTGATCCCTGTCAACAAACCTTAATGCCCGAAGAATCCGTGGATTTCTTATGCTTTCACAAGCTGACGAAGACAGCGCAGCGTTCTTGAGGGCAGATGGAGGCGGTGGGTCCTCAGGTTCTGCTGCGGGAGACGTTACAGAGAAGAGATCTGGGACGGACGTCGTCGCTATCACAAGGACACACCTATGTTTGGACATGTAGGCTTCAAGCATGGAAGAAGCAGCGATGCATCTGAAAGGAAACAGCAAGAAGTTATGATGGATATCCTGGTCCCTCTTGGAATGCTTCGTTGGCAGGAAGTAGGTACTTCCGAAGCTAAGAGGAGAGAACTCTGCAGTTGCATTGCATTCCTTCCTCGCGTGGAATGAATGCAATGTGACGCGGCCGCAGCTCGTAAGTCAACGGAAAGCATCAATGGGGACACAGTGACCTCTGGGAATGCTGGAAAAACATCGCCTAAACAGTTGCCGACAATCAATAAAATCATACTAATCATTTGAAGAAGGTAGTATAGTTAATCAATTTAACATTAATCTGAAATATTTGCCAATAAACTAGTATGATGGAAATATCTTACGAAATAAGCTGCAACGATTTTATAGGGGCATTCAATGATTTAAAATAACGTGAGCTATAAATAGTTTTGTTTATGACGCATATCAACGCAATTCTCAAGGAACCTAAGGTAAAATACGACTGGGAGTTGGTGTGAATCTCCCTCACCAGATGGGGCTATGAGCGGAAACCGTGAGCGCCGCGACCTCCTAACGATATCTCAGGGACTACGCCTGAGCATAGAGCATGAATTCCCCCTATCAAGTCTATCGGACGATAGACTTGGTAGGGGACCCTTCCACTGCTCACCTCCCCTCCTTCACTCCCCTCCTCTAGAGGTTGGGGTTGAAGGTGGTGGATATTATCACGTGGTCGTACTAGGCAGAGGAAAGATGATAGCTGAGGTTTCAGCTTACGGCTCACGCGCGTTTACAGAAACTATATTTTTCGATATAAAATAAGGTATTGATTTCAGCCAAATGATAATTGATTCGTCATGGAAATTTAAGGAGAAAAAAATCAGTTTCAGTCTCATAGTGCCTTGATGCATGGTTGCCGAAAAAACATTCAAATTTCTAAATGTTTTTTTCGGTTTTTAAATTGAACAGCATCGGTATGCTTTTCAATGATATAACAATGATACTAATGTTGAAAACCTGAAACTCCGTCGAAGTAATAATAAACCTATATTCCACAAATTATTAAAAAGTCAATTTCTTTAGCTCTACTTTTCCGTCATTAGACATCAACGTGGCGCCGTAGTGCTGACCTTATGGGACCTTTTTTCACTCTTATGACAAATAAGAGCTCAAAATTTTCATAAAGAAATTCTACACTCTTCCACTCTGAGTGCGGAATTTCTACCAAGTTTTTTTCATTATGTATGTACGTTAAATAACTCCTCAAAATGACGCCTTAGATGGTTGCTTATGTTCAAATATGTTTTTCTGAGAAATAGGAAACAAAATTATCCAAATGATAATGTGTATGGCATGAAAATTCAATAATCCGAGTCTGATTTATAAATGTTTAAACTGGAGTTCACGAGAATTTGGCGCGGACAGTGGGTGTCGGCTTATAATCATGAAACTGCTGAGAAAAACGAGCTTCAATTGATTTTCAAAAATACTCATCTGTGATAGCTTCAACCAGTTTAGCTTCAGCTACTTTAATGTTTTTATCTTTTCTGGAAATAAGCCTCATTAATGTGTCAATAAAATATTTTCCTGCAGTTTATTCAACTCGTTCACATGTCTCATCTTTTTTCTATCGATAGGCTGAATGGAATGCGGTGGGAAGTGAAATACTTGGGTATCCAAAAAGTAATGATAAGCAAGTATCATGTACATGCTTGGTAGAAGAACTTTAAGATGGTTAAATCTGATAAGTTTGCATTCACTACTTTAGCGAATAAATGGTTTCAATTACTTACTTACACATCACACCATTCCTTCTCGGGGAGGGAAAAGTTAAATTATTCTTTATAATATTAACTACTCTCAGGATTATACAAACAGCTACCTAGTGCGTCCATTATATTGAATGAAAGCAATTGGTAGAAGAAGGGATAAACCTATTGAACAGAAACTGTGGCGTAACAACCTTTTCAAAAATATTTATTTACTAGACATTCAGTTGAGTTAATAGCAGTTCGTTTTTCTTTCCATTTTCACACCGTAACATGGGTTAAAATAAATTATTTTGAAGGAAACTACGGCTTTCGTACATCCATTGATCTGCAGTCTAGGATCGATTATTTCACGCAGAAGAACTTCGTTGTAGAAGAATACTAATTTAGGTTCCATTTTCTCTGACCAAAATTCGTCATCCCGTACAATTTTGGTAATTCTGCAATCTTTCTTAGTCCATACCACAAAGTCGCAGAATGGAGCACCTGTGACATGTAGTTAGCCTTGAACCTGATGATAGTAATTATGACATTTTTTAATTGGAGATTTTGGTCAAGACAAAAATACTTTATCTTTTTTGCTGCATCTTATAAAGTAAAAATTTCAGCAGACTTGGGACACTTCACCCCATCATCGGTTATGCCATCCGGAGAAGCAGCGAAGAAGCACTGCTTCAGATCAACGAATAGCTCTGATGGAGATACCTGACGTCCGGTGATTTCCTCGTACTGCCTTATCGCTTCCTTTTCGTGCATCTGCCCATATTGTGTCGCTTCGTTACTAAATTTACTCTCGTACAGTAGTCGTTTTACAATCGGGGCCCACTTACTTGTTCCACGCCTTTTGCAGATAACTCCAAAGTTTGATGACGTTAGGCCATTCTTTCTCTCTTCCCACCATCTTTCCTTCTCCGATTGACCCTGCGTGTCTTTCTCCAGTTTGTCCCTAGAAGCTGGAGTAACTTCCAGTTTTTTCATTAGTGCGTCCACTTCTTCTCTAACTCTTTTCATGGTCCATGTCCAATTTTTGGCACATTTCGCCGTAGTCAGCACGCTCATTCTTCTTTGCCACATTTTTCTGTTTCCTTTTGCCTTGATTGGCTAGACATCTCCTTACTGCTTGCAAGCGTTTAAGCCTTCTCTGGAAAGTGAATTTGACAGCCCTGAGGGGAATTCTAACAGTGAAAGCTTTCCAAGCTGAATACCTTCACGTAGGCCCTAGCTGGAAATCGTGACCAGCGCTATAAGCCCTCTGCTGATATGATCCCCTATGCACTTGTTTTCCGCCAGAACATTTGGCCACAACAGACGTAAAATTTTCCGCATGATTACTGGTGCCATTGGTAATCAATTGTCCATATTTACGGATAAACGGCCTCAGGGCCACTTACATGTTTTCAAGGCACGCATTTTCTTCCTCATTGAAAGTCTTCGCCTTCCTGTCAGCAGCTTGACAAAAGTAATCTCGGCATGATGCGTGACACCCAAACATTCGGTCCATTTTTCAAATCATACACTAAGAACGCTATTTCTTTCTGTTCTATTGTTCGCAATAGCTCCGCGAGCTGCTTATTTTAATCGCAGTATTTTTACTTTCGTTAGAACACCTTTGAAATTGGGCCTCACCTCCTCAATTTTAAACAACGCTTTGGTGTAGCACTTCACTGCATGATTAGCGCATTCAGTTTTTTTTTATATGCCTACCATATGGCACTAAATCCCAGGGGCGGATTCAGCATCAAATTTGGGGGGGGGGGGTCATGACCTGGGTCCGGGGAGTACCCCCCCCCCCCCCGGGGGAGAGGGGCGTTCTCCCGTTTAAATTTTTTTTAAATAGCCATTTTTTACGCATTTTGGAGCCTAACATTTCATTTGCATTCTTAACAACTAATGAAATTGAACAATTTTAGTCATTTAAGTTTAATAATGGAGAATAAATAAATAGCCAACTTGAAGTTTAAAATAATTATAATATATTGTTTCATACAACAGTCAATGTGAACAAATTTCATTGGAAAAGGTTTACAGTGATGATAAGCACATACATAAAAGTTAAAAACTATCTGTTTAATTAGGGGATTACTAAAAAGTTTGAGTTGGGTGCTAATATTGCTGTACGGTATCATCAGTATCATGTAACAAAAGAATTTATAGAAAGCCAACTCATGATCAGTTTTTCAAATTACGATAGTGGGAAAATCTTGAAAATAATTGCATGCAAAATGTTTTTAAAAAACCGACAGCTGAGGTCATTTACGCCATTTAGGATAGGTAGGTAATTGGGTAATGGTAGGCGTTTTCAGGTAACGGAGGAAGTGTGGAGAGAAACCCGGTGTCAGCATTAGCCTTCTCTTAACGAAAGGCGCCAAGGGGACCACGGTTTAACGTCCCATCCGACGGACGGAGTACTGGACTTAAAATGCTCTCCACTAGGCACTCAAGTGGGGACCGGTTTTCCAATGAAAAATCTGCCGCTGCCAGGAATCGAACCCGGGCCCTCGAGATGGGAGGCTCTAGCCACCACACCAACCCGATCGGTTGTTTATTTCTAAAGATGATTCATTGTATGTTAGTAAAAAGTCTTTTCTATTATCAATTACACATACATGGAATCGGTTTTACTCGTGAGTGGTAAGATCACCTTTTTCTCCTAAGATTATCAAACTTTTTAATGGGTTCCTTAACTAATTTCCTAAGTGGAGTCACGTTGTGGCCTAAGCCAGATGAAAAAAGTACACAATATTTACAGTACAGTCCCCTGTCTTTATGAGACACCACAAGCCAGTGGACATTGTCAAGATGTGATCTCTGTGCATATTTTTTGTAGGCTTTCCTTTCTTCATTACTTCGTTATGAGGGAACTGGTAGTCTAACTGAGGGAACTTGTAGTAGAGAAGTTCACGGTTTCTGCAACAACGTAGCCTTCCCCAAGCAGCATCATGATATCGGTCCAATATCTTTTTTACACCGTCACATATCACTTATTGGTCAATCCGATATTGGCTACCAATGTCGGCAAATGTCAAAAGTGATAACATTTGCTGACGATATTGGGCCGATATTAATTTTATGATAAAAAGACATCAGTCACCACTATACAGTGGCATAAAAATGATATTGGGCCGACGTATGTTTGATATTACCATGGACTGATTTTTCATTGACATGATATTGGGATGATTTAATAAGTAAGATAGCTAAAATGTATCCTGGATAAACATGTTAAAAATATTTATAATCAGGGACGATCGTACAATAAAAATGCGATGGAAAAAGAAATGGAGAGAAATGGTTTCGATCTAGGAATGTTCACACTAAAAACCCTGCACTGTACCCCTTACCCAACTCTCCTAATGAAAGAAGGGGTAATTATAAGGATTCGTTATAATAATGACACTACTTTACCCCTGACCCAACGTCCCTCAGTGAAAGATGCGTAACTTTAAGCGATATCACTATAGTGAAATATTTCAGATTCGTTTTCTGTTGAAGTTATTGGAGTTATAACCCAATATTATAATACCGAATATGTTCACATTAATTCACATGCGAAAAAAATCACATGGACCGGGAATCGAACCACGGACCTTTGGCTGCGGAGACCACTACGCTACCCAGGATCCCTAATTCGCATGGCAAATTCACGGAGGTTCAAGGTACTACTGTCGGCGCAGAAATTATGTGCACTCGAGTTTGAATACAAATAACAAGTTTACAACTAGGCTTACAGAAAAACTAATCACACCGGTGCTTTTCTTACTTCATTTTGCGTTATTGAGTGGCAAATTTAAATTTTTAAAACGTATTTGCATATTTTTTACAACGGTTGTGACGTAAAAAGTGCCTGTTTTTGACGGTGTTCGAGCAAAGCACCGACTTTGATGACCCGTAAATCAATACCAAGTCGTTGAATTGCAACCAAAGTTTAAATAGTTTTAGGTATACATGTTTTCTATGCATACTGTAAGTTTCCAGTATATAACCTTAAAATAAAAAGAGCTGTTATCATTTTATAAAAAGTTAGCAATTCGAAACTGGGGTGTCGTAGAATTTCGTTCTTGGTGGCGTTATAATCCGCATGTCCTGAACGTATCCAATATGTAATTGTCTAATATTTCAACATATTTGTTTAATTTATATCGAATGGTATTTATATTGGCGGAAGCGAGTCCCTCAGAAAGCGACTGGCATTGTTTAAGCCATGGTCCTAATATTACATTATTTTATAGGGACCTTGGTTTAAGCATGCAGTGTTGCCGCGTACATCCTCTCCTGGGCCCCCTAGGCATCATATTCATAAGGGAGCAGATTTAGGTACCTTTTTCAGCCGCTAGATTTGGGCATCGACGAGTGCATCCTTTTCCCATGATAGAAAGCGAGAACCGCGAGAACCGTGGACTCGATGAAGATAGCTACCAACGAGGGAAAGTATTTTGGCTGAAAGTTTGTTGATATTTTTATAATTAGTCGTGTTGATTCGTTTATCACAATAAAATATCGTTATAGGGAGTAGTGACGGAGAGATTCATTCAGAAGTAGGAGAAGGCCGAATTGTTCTACATTAAAATAAATGTATTATCTAAATTTCGGAAAAGATGAGAAGATGCTAATCTACGGTACTCTAAACTCAAATTAAATTCTGTCTGTACACAATGGCATGAGAAATTCAACAATATGGATTGTGTAAGATTTTGTACATAATTTGTCATCCCTTTCACATTCTCTTGTTTTTCATCGGTTTCAATTTCAGCAGATGGCAATACCTGCGTAATGATATCCCAATTCACGAATATGTCCCAATTCGTGCCCCCCTTTGGGTTAGCCAGCTAAATTTTAGGCACCCAAATCCATGCTTCCTAATGCCTAACGAGTTGAGACACAGCTTATTTTATTTTTGAGCTTGTTTTTACAGTAGGGAGTGCTACGCTCTACGATAAATGCAACTTAAACTTCTCTCACGTTTGGGACTTGTAGCCATGCAGTTGCATATACACTCACTTTAATCCTTTACAAGGTTACAAAAACTATTAAACTAATAAAAATTAAAAATTTTCGATAAAATTTGGGGGGGGGGTCATGACCCCTGTGACCCCCCCCCTGAATCCGCCACTGCTAAATCCCTTACTTTCTTCATTACGCTGGAGTCGCCGTCTCCAACAAGGTAATGGTAATCTAAATCATGAAGTTGCTTGCTGGATCGAAATGCTTGGACCACAATATCAGCTTTCATAGCACCTGAGGAGGAATCCCAGTTTTTGTAGCTGTTTTGTTTGGTTGATTACCCTTTTCTCTACACACATGCACATGGAGCAGTATTTATTTCTGTCGTCTATGTGGAGTAATTTTTTCGTGCGATGCCCAATCACGCATACAACTCCTGAAAGAGCCGTGTTCCGATGTCCGTGACTTCTTTGAGACCATTAACCATCGACAATCACAGTTATGAACGGTATTGCAAAAGATGTAAAGTCGCCAGCCTCTATTGCCAAAGACTTTTCCTCTCGGCCTGACTGCAGCATCAGCTCCAGAAGTACGTCTTTCCATGCCTAAAAATTAGTCAGAAGATATATTAGAAGTATTCGAGAAGGCCAATGACATTAAGGAATAGTTTATAACTACATACCAGCCCCAACTTTTCCTCGTATTTCCCGAAAGTTTCTTTGTCAATACTTTTTATACCCAGGGTTGAAAATACTTCTCCAAGTTGGAATACCCTCCTCCAATGGACATAAATCCCCAGAATGCACCATTTGCAATTTTCAGTGCCTACAATTCACTGTTTTTGGGACATTCGTATTCCTCCTGCATTTCTGGATTAGGTTCGCTGAATATAGATTTAGGTACTATTTTGAAATACGGGCACTGAAAATCCAAACGCCAAATTAGGGCCTTATTTGACATACTGATAAGGCGAAAATACCCGTCGGATTTTCAGGCTCTCGATTTAGGTAATTTTCGAGAGATCGAATTTCTTTTACAAAATGTTGCCCATCTACAATAAATTCCCCATTGATGTGGCTGATCGCTGAATCAAGGGCCGGGTCATGAACGCATTCCGTTGCCATGTCCTCGATAGCACTGAAATAAAGAGAACATCAAAATTATTGCTCCATAATTTCAGTAATTGCTCCATAATTTCAGTAATCATAGCCCCAGAAGTTACATACAAATTATTAATGAAAACAAACCAGTACCCATTGTATTATTTTACAATACCGAAAAGAGAAGATGAATAAATACTTTTGGAGCCCAAGCAGAGGCTACTGTGTAATAAATGAGGAGAAACGAGGCTAACTTCCTTATTCTTTCTTTGGTCTTGCCAGGGTGACGGTTTCGCAATCGTGAAACTCGACACCGTCACAGCTGTGCCACTGGGTAGTTGAGCGGGCGCATTTTTTTCACGTAAAAAGATGAACAAGTTACATCTATCTTCTTATCTCTCCCTTTCCAAAGGCGAACAGGATATATTGTCATCCTACACCGCAGTTCGAATTAGCCAGCTTTTCTACTGCCACCTGGGAGCAAATATCGTGGGAATTCCGACGGAATTGACTTTAGAAGCTAGGATCCCACTCTACTCAAACCAAAATTACGTTGAGAGTACTTCAAACTTTCAAAAGCCATATTCAGAGATACTTCTCAACTGCCTCCTACCTATGCGCTGAAAGATAAGTCAACGACTTATTGTCACACACAAGAGAAAGGTTAATGACTGCCATCCATATCAACATCAATTTCCTAATATCATTCTCCCTATTTCCTATTTGCTAAAGAGAATTCAACCAGTTCAGCAATATACGAACAAATGGAATTAATATTTTGAATATTTATCCCTGGAAAAAAAAGCAAATTCCGACTAACTCCAAAAAAAAAACTACAATAGAGAAAAGGGACTCATTCAGAGGCCTACGCAAGACCGAGAGTGTGCTTAGGATTCATCGAAAAGGACTCAACTCACTTTATTAATCTATTCATTAATTTTGGCACTCGAAACAACTTTTCCTTATAGGGCTTTTCACAACTCTTCTTTAAAAGGAATCGCTAGATGCTCGGCAGCTAATGCTTGACAGAAAGCGACTACTGTGTGACAGCAGTAAAATTCAATGATCCTAAATAGTCGCAATTTTGTATTTTTCATTAATGATAAGATGCAAGAGGTATTTGAAGCAATATAGTGCGCAATTTGGCATGGTCCCCTGGGTAGTGGGTTTTCATCTCGAGGGCCCGAGTACGACTCTCAGCGATGGTGATGATTTTCTCATTGGAATCTTTTCTTGATAGACACATGGTTAGTGGAACTTCAAGTTTCTCCATCCGTCGTTATTCAAGCCAGCAGTCAGAAATTTGAGGAGAGGAGGGAATAAACGGAATAGACTCAACCACAAATTAAAACAATATATTTGAATTGAAAGTCTCATGTTTAGAGACAGTGTAACTTGTCCGAAAGGGGGTTTTGGGCCACGGCACGCCAGGGGAAAATACTTGCCGATAAATGGGGAGGAAGGGTATAATAATAGAGGGAATTCGCAGCAATGTTGAAGTGATTAAGGTTCCCTCTCCTTCCATTCCCATCCTTGCACATTTCCTCGCGGTCTGAAGCGCCTAATACCGACGAAACAGACTTGAAAACACACATGTAATGTTGAGTTGTGAATGTAACTGTTGTGTTTGAGGCCAATCCCTAAACTGCTTCCTTTTACGAAGAGCGGACTTTACATCCAACGAAGACCGGATAAATTTCGTAGTCCTTTAGTTATTGCCATTTAGTTAATTAAATATTATGTCAGTTTTTACTTCCCAAATGCCTTTTTTATGAGTCGGTATTTCAAATATTCCAAAGAAATTGATACGGATGGAAAAAACTACAATGTTGGTGTTCACTGTTTACTTTGTTTGCCAAAGAAAAATCAATCAAGGTCTCCATTACCACAGCATCAAATTTGCCAAAGAGACTGAAAAAATAACTTTGAACGTATAAGGATAAAGCCGCTCAATAGGGTTACCGTCGTAGAAAGCCACTGCCACGAATACCACGGAAAGTAATTCATCCTAAATTTGAGGAATGTTTTGGAAACACCCATTTTGGCTTTCAAAAGGGTCTGGAAACAAGGGAAACTTTTGCACAAACGTACTTATTTTAAATGTACTCACTTTTCGCTATCGGAATCCGGAGGTTGGATCTGCATCGTAGACACAATGTTGTCTTCAGCAATCACTCTTATTCTGAAACCAAATGGAAGGAAAACGTTCCAAGAACTGAAAATTTTGAATTTCATGCTCAATATATTCAATATAAGTCCAAATACTTACGTTAACGGTCACTTCCTTAGATTATCAACTGATTTCCTTTTTTGTTTCGTTGAAAATTAGGATACGAAATCATTATTGAAAATGATTTCTATGAGATAATTTACTGTGCGCCTTCCCTACAGTAGAAGATGTAAATAAGGCTGATTGCTTGATTTCTGGAATCGGGCAATGCCAATATTATCATCGCCTGCACACCGGACAGCGAAGAGGAGGAATTACTGAAATTGTTCATGGATCGAGATGTGAAGATATTACTTACAGCTAATGTAAGTAGCTGGGCAGAAAAGCGTTAATCCGTTAATCGTTAATTAACGAAGTTAACATAGGTATTGCTTAACGATTTAACTTTTAAGTTAAATCCAAAAACTGTTAACGGTTTACTTCCGTTAACTTTTAACTCCGTTAATTTAAGTGCGTTACTTTTGTTCAGAGCCATCTGGATTTCCATGCAATAACGTGGTGAGGGAGTAGTGTTGAGAATGCAATCTAGAGAACTCAGCGTTTGTACTGCAATCAGACTTTTACATAACTTTTACAGAAACATTTTACTCAGTCAAGTCTGACGTTATCACCCTAAACAATATTAAATAATACACGAAGAGAACGCATCCATCTAAATACGTTCAATTTGAAGAAAAAGTAACGGCAGGATCAACTCGCGGGAAAACGAAAACCAAGTCTAAGGCTTCTTCAAGAGCTGTGGATTCTTCTTATGTCAATAGGACTGGCAATTCTTTTTTAACCATCTAGTGGCAAAAAAATTACGCCAGCATAATATTGGTTAATCGTTTGGTATCTTGGTATCGCAGCTACCAGTAGTGGCGTATCCCAAGGTTTCTATTTCCACAATCAAATACAAACAGCGTCAGGTCCAACTTTACTGACGGAAACGGTATATTACTATGAAACTCCATACCTCATGTGTATAAGTCTAGATTACCTAAGCCATACTGTTTATTGAGTATTTTTGACCATGAAATTCTTGTTACGTTCATTGACATAAAAAATATCTCAATGTTAAGTGACATATAATTCAAAATTGCCTACAATTACATATAGATTTTGAACTTTAACGGATAACTTTAACTCACGTTAAATTTTCATCAAGATAACGATTTAACGATTAACGAAGTTAACTTTTTGAGTAGCTTTTAATACATTAACGAATTAATTTTTGGATTAACTTTGCCCAGCTATGGTAACTAGTTTGTACGCAAAGTCTGAATCACGTAATATGTAGCGTTGCGTGCTGCAGCTCAGAGTTCTATAGTGCTCCCGAAAAGAGCGAGGGTGCATTCATTATTGGAGAGCTTTGATAGATGGAAAAGAGAGGAGAGATTAATCTTTTTAAGGAGGTAACGAATGATAGAGAGAAGAATGTTAGTTAAGCGTGGAATGAGGAGTAAAACAACAGATGACAGATAATAGTTGAGAGACGGGACTAGGAATGATGGGATGGGAAAAGGGATCTGAATTGCTGGCTGAGCACACATTTATGGTGTTTGGCATCGGGCTTCATCTACTTCACCAACTGCCTGCTCTGTCGGCACGACTTCTTCTTCGCTCACTGGTGGATTTCTAAAGGCCGTTTTACACGGTCATTGATACTGCGCAGGCTGTTGCGAGAACACTTGCGCAAGAAATATTGCGCCGTGTAAAGAGACGACTTGCGAGGACAGGCGCGAACGCGCGAAACGCGTGAACGCTTGCGAGCAAATTAGAACATGTTCTAATCTTAGGCATGCGTTCGCGCAAGTTTGAAGTTTATTTCTCTTACTAGATGGTGCAGATGTAGCGGCAACCAACTGCCTGGGGAATTCTTGCAATTAAATAGGTTGTTGACGATTGAGTTGGATGTTTTTGTATGCAATCAACTCCTTAGGTAGTGAATAAAGTGCAATAATGATGATCTGGGCGATTAATCACGTGGAAGCTTAAATTTCGTGCGTAAAAGAATAACCTGTTACCTTGGCCCACATCCGTTCGTTCGTGGTGCAAATTTTGGGCTAAGTATACGGGACTAGGGTCTCCACTATTATGTTTAGACTATGGCTTAAAACATAATTTAAAGTGGTGGTATTTTATCGCATCTCTCACGTCCAATTAATTGCCACTTAACAGATCTTGGCGTTATGCGATATATTGACGGTATTACCGCTACTGAATGGTATATTGTCACTGACATAATGCACCAATTATATAATAATTGCACCGTGTAAAGCTGTCAAGCAAGTGTCCTCGCAATTTTCTACGTCACGGAATTTCACAGACGACTGCTCAAACGGAATCAACATCAACTTGCGCAGTTTCAATGACCGTAGTGTAAAGTTATCCCTTTCCGTCATGCTACGGCGGCCATTGTATCAGCCACCGCTTCCCTCCCATCATTCCAAGCCAAACCCCTCTTTCGCGCCCTCTAAGCTACCCCTGACCCCTTGCCTTCCCACTCGCGTGTGTCTCACGCCTCACGACGCGACACTAATTCACAGGCCAATGCACGGAAGTCAAAAGGATTGATTCCGTTTGGGGCACCATGGAACTCTTGTTCAAAGGCGTGGAATCAGGGATGATGTCTTGCGGAAATACCCCTGGAAAAGAGGAATCGCTAGGGAACCACCTC
This sequence comes from Platycnemis pennipes, assembly GCA_933228895.1. Lineage (NCBI taxonomy): Eukaryota > Metazoa > Arthropoda > Insecta > Odonata > Platycnemididae > Platycnemis > Platycnemis pennipes. Next base: position 133,909,606 of record OW121853.1, read on the forward strand.
CCGCTCTCAGAGAGAAAAAATGTAATATGTTAACTCGCCTCTTTGGTTGTGCGAGAGTAGAAAATCCAATAATATACGAAGTATTACGATAAGTGACGAAGGTTGTTGGTAAACACTCCTCGAAATCCATATCTTTCAATCAAAATGTTAAAAAATCGTAGGATATGTGAAATTATGATTGAAAGGGGTGCATTTCTGGTGCTAAATAAATAAAAAGTGACTTCAAAAATGAAAAACGGTTTAATATCAGAATATCACGAAGCAAACGTAGTGGTATCAATTGTGCAGCCCCTACATTTAATCACTCATTCTCAGACGATTCAGCCAACATCCTCAAAGTATTCTCATCTTCCTTCTCTTCACTGTGCTCAAGAAAAGGGATGGTGATTTCCTTAGAACTATGAGCTCAAAACACCAAATATTTACAGCGTTGCAGTGACTACAGATGTAAATTCTAAGGGTATTTTGACTCATGACAGCTGCATATGTGTTCGTTTCCCCAAAGCAAAAGTTAATTGCCTAACGTGACCAACATGGGTCCCCTTCGTCGATTTCAGCTTTAATTTTTTCTTTGATGATTATCGATGCGCCAAATATGAGGCCATATATTGCCTTGATATCTCGTAAACGTTCATCGTTTGTGATGTAGGCTTGACATTATGTATCAGTGACAGACGGGTGAATATAATAATCGTAAATAGATTAATTTATGGCCGAACTTTCTTTGACATAACTTGGATCGGTACATAACGTAAATGATCTCGAAGTGACTTTCAGAAAGGGAGTCAAAACTTAAATTAGTTCGTTAACTAGGTCGTGTAATATTGAGGATTTTGTATCTGCCAAAGGGAGCAAGGATTTACATTTACGCATCAACCCTTCCTTAAACCATTTCTCCATATTATAAATTTGCAAGGTGTTGCGTGCGCAGAAATGGATCCGCCAATTTTGTTTAGATTTCGTGTGCAAGTAGATTTCTCGGTCGGGGTCAAGCGGGCCAGACTGATTTACGAGGCCTTCCCCAGGGGTTAAATCGTACCAAAGGCACTCGTCGTACAAAAAAGAGTCATGTGACTCGAACGAAACTACCTCCTCGCATACGAGTGAAATCTCGGGCCTTCACATGCAGTGGTGAAAAATGCAATATTTTTGGTGAGGATCAATGATGCGCGAGGTAAGAAATCGCTCCGGAAGAATATTTCGCTAGCATAGACATCTATTATGAGACGACATAACTAATTCCACCAATGCACATGCATACATTTTACTCATCAAAAGCCAAAAATTTTAGCACCGCGTAAAAAAGTGTCCAAATTTGCATGTAAAACTATTGTCCCTTACCTAGACTAAAAGTTGAAGTGATTTTTTCATCGGCTGAGTGAAGACTGGTTTCACTATGAAGCTATTTTACGTTATTTAGATGGATCATTTCATGAACGATAGGAATGCTAAGGGTGAATTGTGGGTGAGTATAGAGAGAATCCAGCAATGAAATAAGATGAAGGTTGCCTGACTTAGTTGATTTTCCTAATTTAATTTCTCTCACCTGTCAACAAACTGTCCTTCAACTTATCGCATGGCTTCACGTTATAATCGACAATTTTTGACCGTCACCTATTACTTAACGTGTTTTTTTGCAGTCTTTCCTCCAATTTTTCGTACTCTTGTGTAAAATTTCTCTATTACTTAAGGCTATTTTATTGGAACGATTGTATTTTATCGAATTTAATAAGAGTTGGGCACAAAACAGGGCGTCATATGGTGAGACGAACAACATAAATAAATGAAGTGATGAAAGCTACAACGGAGATGGAACTGAAGTTGATCTAGGGTGGGTTTAAAGAGCGTGAGGCTTAGAGAACCAAAAAAAAAAAAAGAATTTAAGGGATTCCCGTAGCACCCTAGTTCTAACTCTCCGGCCTCTCCCCCACCCTTTCCCCTGAGAGCCCCAATTCACAGCTGCCTGTGTGTGCTCTCTGGGTCCCGTTTGGGGACACCTTGTCCATCGCAGCCCACGTCCGACGACCCATTTTGGCCCCGCGAAGGGCGGAGGCAGGGGCCCTGGCGTATGGCAGGGGGGTGGGGGGGACGAGGTCTCCAAGGTGATCTCGGGAGAGGTTAGCATGAGGGGCGAGGAGTACCTAGCGACCATTTCATCCACATACGTTGCCACGCCAATGGATACATGCCACGTCAAGAAAATATTCTAAAAGAAACGGCCTCCTCTGAGAAAAACCCTTGATTGAGCATAAAAAGGATGACCTTCGTAAAGCGAAGAGTGGACGACAAGGAAGAATAATTTCAAATGAATTTAGAAATGGATGTCGACACAAGACTCTCTGCGACACTCTTCACGGAACCTTTCCGCACGTCCTAATTTTCCAATCAGTTTATTTCTGTCTGCTACACATACGCAGTGTTGCAGCAGTTGCACACCTAACACACACACATGCACACCTAACTTGAGGAGTGATTAGGGAGGGTCCTTCGCGTTCACCAGGAGCATGGATACATTCAATGCTTCGTAAAATCCTTCTTTCACTGAGGTTGGTAAACGGATGGATAGATATTTTTGAATACGGTAGTTTCCTTCATCAAAGAAAACAGACTTCATAACTTGTGATTCGTGCCCTGCCATAAGTGTATTTATTTTGCGCAAAAATTTTGGGCTCCAAAATCCCAGTTTACAAGAGTATTAAATGTTAATTTTATGATCGTTTGAAAAGGCTCTGAAATGGCGGGGTGCGCTGCCTTCTTGCTGACGTAACAGGTAGGTAGTTCACGTTGCGAGGCATATTGGGAATATTCGTCTCCTGAACTTACCAATGTATTTCAGGGCCCCTCAGCTCTTTGAATGTGTATTGGTAATAGTCTGTGAAATCTATCAACGCTCGAAAAGTCTTCACTGTTAAAAATGGTATTATTAGTCATTTTATTTTAGGCTCAAGTTACACCCTCCTTGTGGTATCTTCTGCTACCACGAAGCATGGCGTGAAGGTCGCGCGGCGATGGGCGAACTACGGGGTATGCTTGTAGAAGGCATATTAACTGATTTTAAATGAATCAACAGCATACGTAATATTAAATAAATGAATAAAAGGTAATTATAATGAATTAACGGAATAAATATGCCTCCAATACTTGTTAATAAGCTTTAACAGAGTGCAGCGTCTACTTTGAAGCGTCCGCAGCACCACCTGGTGGCAGGTAGAGGAAATAGTTTGACGTCACACGTAGGATTAACCGGCATGCAATAGTTTGCCGTGGCGTTTTCGCGCCATTGATTTTTTTCACTTATTAATTAACGAGGAAAAATACTGAATATCATTTAAAAATCGAACGGATTAAACACGTACTCCAGAGGTTATAAACTCTCGATCAAGACAATAAAAATTAATAGGAAACTACCCTATTATTGCCTATGGGTGGAGGCTATTACCACTTGCAATGCATGAGTTTTTCCTAGACCATGAAGACTTTCACAGTCCCTGAAGTAAAACTGTGCAACGAGTAATCATCCGTTCATCCCTCACCACTATTTTCCGAAAAATTGACATCGCCTCAACACCCAGCCCATTACATGCAGCTATGACAGTATGTACACCCCTCCACTTCATTCTCCACCCTCCGTCACGAGCGCTCCCTCCCCTCTCCCCTCTCTCCTCCCCCAACAGGGGGATCGCATTACTCCCAATGGCGTCACCCATTGGCCTCGAGCATACAGACAAACTTACAACCGAAACCATCACAGACAGCTCTATCTCACATTACCGCATAGCTAGAGAAACTTGTTTCAATTACGAATTCGGTGTGATATTACAACTGCTGCTCCTTTTGACACTACAACTCAACTTGCTCTCTTTTCCCACGATATTTTAGTTTCCGGCGAAAATAATATTCCAGTGGATGCTATATTTCTCGACTTCAAGAAGGCTTTTGACAAGGTTTCTCATAGCAAACTAATTTTGAAATTAAAATCTTATAGGTTAGACAGTAACATTATATCATGGATTAATGATTTTCTGCATGATCGGGTTCAAAGGGTTGTTTTGGACGGTGTTACCTTACCGGATTTAAAGTCACTTCGGGTGTCCCACAAGGTAGTGTGATAGGTCCACTCTTATTCCTTTTGTACTAAATGATATCCATAAGGTGGTAAAAAGTAAGCTTAGTCTATTTGCCGATGACGCAGTAGTGTACAGGGAAATTCTATGCCCAAATGATAAAGAATATTTAAATATTGACCTACAAGCAATTGAAACTTGGTGTGATACATGGCAGTTAGAATTAAACTTTAAAAAATGTCTTGTAATGAACTTTTGGAAAAAGAATACCTCTCCTCCTACCACTTACAAAATAAGTAATAATGAACTAACAAACGTGGAATCCATTAAATATCTTGGAATAAGACTGACAAATGATCTTTCCTGGGGTAAACACATTCGTGAAATAATGGGTCAAGCGAATCGCAAACTGGGTTTCATTAAAAGAGTATTGGGTAAATGTGACGATCACGTACGAGAAATCAGCTACTTTTCCCTTGTAAGACCTCATTTGGAATATGCTGCCAGTGTATGGGATCCCTACGAAATCGGTCTAAGTAATGAACTTGAACGTGTGCAGCGAAGATCGGCAAGATTTGTAAAGGGACGATACGATAATTATATTAGCGTAACCAATCTATTAAATGAATTGAAATGGGAATCATTGTCAGATCGCAGGTTGAAATTTAGACTTAATCTCTTACACAAATTCCAAGGCAATATTTTCAGTGATGATGTTAAAAATATTTTACGAACCCCAACTTACTATGGCAGACTGGACCATAATCATAAAGTTAGAGAAATTGATTGCCGAACTGACCGATTCAAAATGTCCTTTTTCCCTCGCACAATTAGAGATACGAATAACGGTAAATATGTCCTATCGGAGAGTAGCAATGAATAGCATTGGTAGCTGCATGTTGGTATGAGAGTACTTAAAGCTAACCCTACTAACAGAATGTTTTTGCATGTTTGCTTTGCAATTTCTATCTTTTTTAAGTAGTGTAGTTCTGACTACTATATTAATAAAGGATTTGGTGTTTTCCTGGCGTACGGCGTATGATCCATCGAAACGTCGGCAGCAACCGAATACTTGACCCGTAGGCTTGCAAGCCCATGAAGGTGGTATCGTTCTAGCCGTAGGTAATTTCAGTTAATGCAAACAGTTCCAATCCCACTGCCGTAGAATCCTAGCCGGCCGGTTGAGCAATGGCAGCCAATAGGATCGCACCTCACGGTCACGTGCTGCTCCTGTTTACATTTTGTTCCTATGCTACATCGAAAACTGGATTTGTCTCAAATACAAGATACAATTAATTATCTCAGTATGTTATTACAATGCATCGTTGAAACCATACGATATTTAGGTGTAACAATCACTAAGGATTTATCGTGGGGAAGACACATTAGGGAAATATGCGGCCGAGCGAAGAGAAAGCTAGGATTTATAAAAAGAGTACATGGGAAATGTGATGAGAAGACAAAAGAGCGATGCTATTTTTCACTAGTTAGGCCCCACCTTCAGTATGCAGCCAGTGTCTGGGATCCGAATGAATTAGGTTTGATCAGAAAACAAGACAGTGTGCAGCGTAGAGCAGCTAGGTTCGTTAAAAGGTGTTACGATAGGTTGAGTAGCATTTCAGAATAAATAAAAGAATTAGGGTGAAATCATTATCAGAGCAGAGATTTTAGACTATTTAGATCATCTTAGGTAAATAAGAAAATACCAGGGTACAAAAGGGCACCACCACTATATTCATCGTAAAAACCGCCCTCTGAAGAGTGAGAACTCCATTTTCTCTGCCTTACTTTAAGCGCATGTTTATACAAGGCGCTATACTCATAGAAAATGTACATTTGTACATGCTTCACTCTTAATTCCAGTAATTCCTTTTCTTGACATAATCTAGGTACTATAACAGGGCTGTCAAATAGAAACCATGGGTTAGATCAATGGTAATTACGTTTGAGTGTTTAGGTGGTGTCAGAATAAGCTAGGCAATAAGATCAGAATAATAGAATCGGTAATAAGTTCGATCTCGTAAGAATACCATCCTTAGCAAGCATATTAAAGTACAATCCTTGCTATGCCTTAGAGATAGAACGTCATAGTCACGTAAGAGGTACCGCGTCAGTGAAAGTGATGGGTAACAAATGAAGTCAAGAGAGGTAACAATTGGATTCTTTTTAACAGAAGCATCCCGCGTAAGACGACACGACAAATGTGACCCCAAAATGATTCGCAGAAATTTCAAGGGCAAGAATTTAGAGTGACGTACCTTACGAACTCAGACTTAGAACTATTGAGTCTCATAAAGGGAACATTCAGCTTGTCAGTTGTAATTTTTGAAAACTGCGTAATTAAAATATAATACATCCCCTGTATTTTGGTTTTAACTATCAGGTATTTATTCTTTTCGCCATAAATTATACCCCCAAAAGACATCCTAAATTTATCATAATTGCAGTGAATTCAGCATTTTATCACAATATTGAGAGAAAAATTGCGAATACCTTCAATAAAATATAGGACTTAACTTTCAAACTTCTAACTTTTTGATCAAATATAGTCAAATATATAAATAATTCTATCTGAGCGCTATTTAGCGTTGGCTCTGCAAGACTCTGCATGGTATGCAATAACCTTTTTACCATGGCGACCAGAAAAGATGAAAAAATAAAATAACATATTTTGGGTCCATTTCCACTTCGTACCCCTGTGAAGATTCCGATGAGGCGATGTGTAGCGTTCGTCAGTGATTGAATATAAACAATGAATGAACATAAACGATTTGAGTACCGTAGTTAGTAGTAAGCTTAGACTTTTTGCAGACGATGCGGCAGTGTGTAGGGGTACACCAAAAAAGAAGACAGGAAATCGCTTAGCAATGATTTAGATGCAATTCAAGAGTGGTGCGACAAATGGAAGTTAGAACTTAACCTTAAAAAGTGTGTAGCTATCAATTTTTGGTGGAGGAATAATTCAATAGAGCGACCCCATAAAATTAGTAACCCGAAGATCGAAAACATTGAAAGCGTAAGAAATTTAGGTGTAACAATCACTGAAGATTTATCGTGGGGAACACACATCTACGTCTACATCTACATAATACCCTGCAAGCCACCACAAAGGTGTGTGGCATGGGGTGAATTCTCACCAAACATGCACTACATACCATGCATAAAAAAGGAATAGTATTAATATACTAGTCAGAACTTCACTAGTTAATCCGGGAAATATGCGACCGAGCGAAGAGAAAGCTAGGATTAATAATAAGAGTACTTAGGAAATTTGATGAGAAGACAAAAGAGCGATGTTACTTTTCACTAGTTAGGCCCCACCTTGAGTATGCAGCCAGTGTATGGGATCCTAATGAATTAGGTTTGATGAGAGAACTAGACAGTGTGCAGCGTAGAGCAGCTAGGTTCGTTAAAAGGTGTTACGATAGGTTGAGTAGCGTTTCAGAATTAATACAAGAATTAGGGTGGGAATCATTATCAGAGCGTAGGTTAAAGTACAGATTAAATTTTGTTAGAGAAATCTCATTCGGATAGTTGTACTGAAGATGTTAGGCACATATTTAAAAAAAACAGCGTATTATGCTAGATTCGACCAGATAAATAAGATTAGAGAGATAGATTGTCGTACCGATAGATTCAAAATGGTATTTTTCCCCCGAGCTAAAAGAGAACATAATAGGCAGCATAGAAGGGATAGGTAGGTGAAATATTTGAGAGTAGTCTGTAGTGCATGATGCATGTATTAAACCCTTAAATACTATAGATACAAACAATCTAGTTGCATGAGACCCTATAGTTGCTTGTTTTCATGTCAGTAGTGTATGCTTGGTTATCTTCACCCCCTGCCACACACCCTCACGGTGGCTTGCAGGGTATCGTGTAGATGTCGATGTAGAATACTGCAAGTGGATGTTTCCAGAGACCAGCGGAATGTTGCGCATTTTTATGCGCGTGCTGTAGAAGGGGGGAGTGTTCGCACTCTCTCCCCTTGGGGTCGATGGATGGGAATAATTCAAGCTTTGATTGCCGCGCCTCCGGCACCCACGGAGTGGAAAATAAGCCACTCCACGCTCTCCATCACCGCAGTCCCCCCACATCCCCTCTTCCTGATATCTCAGCCTCCTGCCCCCCGGTCCAGAAGGTTACCACGGCATCTCTTGCTGTCAGAGAACAAGTTTTCTTCCAGAATACAATAGCAATTACTGATTAAGTTCATCTTGGTATCATTTCTGGAGACCTTAGAGAATGTCTACTCATACATCACAACTAAACATTTTTATCCAAGATGGCGCTGAGTAATTTAACTCCAGGTACATGGATTTGGTTTTACTTCAAGGCTCCACGACGATATCTCGAGCCCAGTTTTATCGAACGAAGTGTGTGGAAGTTAACTTTTTCTATTTCGTGAAAGTCGAAACTTCTGGCAGATTGAGTGATCTATTCTGACCGAAAGCCCCGGATTCAAACCAAGAAGAGGGTAATTCTGTAAAAAAAACCTAAATTATTTTATTTTCTGGGAAATCTTTTTGAAAAATCATAAGGTGGTATAATCAAAGAAACTTGTTCCAGTAACCGGATGAGTGAATTTCTTACTCCGTTGAGCTTGGCTAGCTTTACTCCCACCTATGGACTAGACTCTGATTGTTGCTTACCAGAGACTAATAATGGGGAACGGGCACTATTTTTTATAACTCTTTGAATGTGAAGTTTATTAGCTGAAATGTGCTTGGATAAAATTTCACTGAAAAATTAAGTTTTATTACAAAGATATTACTCTCTGGAAATTGTAACTTTTCGGCAGCTTAAAAACACGGCGTCATTGCATGACGTCACGGCACGGTATCACTATGGGCGTTGTTTATCTGTTTTTGCGTTGAGGTAAGTTGTTAAAGGAATACTTGGCGATAACGTACTTCTTTATCTCATTTGTTTAATTCAACACACGATTGTATTTCTAATTTTTATTTACGTAGTATGGATGGTAACGAGCAAATCGTCCATTAAATATATAATGCCTGTTTAGTGCCCAAGAATATCTACTACGCCTATGCAATCGCTGGTTTTTTTTAAGAACGCCGCCATAAGGGAGTCAACCAAAGGAAATTGTCGGATTGTGCTTTTTTGAAGCCTTTTTTTCAGTCATCGTTTCCTTCGAGAAACGGCTAAAAACCTCAAAAAAATATATTCACTTCGTTTTCTGTTAAAAATAAATGTCTATCTCCGTAGCAGTATGGAACCCAGAAATATTTGCTTCGCAACTTCTGGAGTTACTTTGCGGTATGTCTGAGTCTCTTTTTATTGGCACACCAAGTGATTTTGACTGATTACTGTCGCTCGATTACGGTATCGTTCTCAGGAATCGCGCGCAGCCACAATTATCCTTCACTCTGATCCAGTGACCCTCAGAATGGATAGACGAGTGAGTCGGGACTTTCCCCTCATCACTCTTTTGACCGATGCCTCTCCTCCTCTTGCTCGCCATAACTTCCAGAGACTCCGCCCTCAACTGCGCCGATGTCTCGCCGCGCACCAGTTGCCTAGACCCTGGCTCGCACTGCAGCATCAAAGCCCACGAATCACGCACCAATCCAAGAGATGTGGACGGGTCAGCCGACGCAAGCACCTGCTCGGAGGGATCGGAGCAGGTGCACGGTGCTTACTGTTGGCATTAATAATGAACGCAGAGCTACCCTTTTCAGGGCCATTATTTTTCTCATCAGGGTACCCTCTAAATGGGACATTAGCACCACTGATTTCGAAGAATGCCACTTCAATATTCCATAAGGTTTCACTCAAGACATAAGAAGAAACTCATAAGAGATTGGCAGAATAGTCATTAAACCCGTTTACTATGTAAGATGACAGTTACTCCATTGAATCGCTTGTCTTTAAAATTGAGAGAAATTTCGCCCAAGTAGACATAAGTACTTAAGATATTATGTAGTTGACTTCTTGCAAATATTTCAAATTTTAAAGCAACGATAATTCGTGAATAAATAGCAAAGAAATAATCATTCAATATAATCCAAATTTGCTGCCGATGACTGCAGTTTGACTCCTCCTTTAGTAGCGTACCTACTTCATGAAATATCAGATCCAGAAACAACCACAGAGTTGAAGGGTACTTTCCTCTGTGCATGTTAATTGGCATATTTAGGCTAAAAAGGGATTTAAATTTTCTTTTTCAATCTTTTTGAAATTAGTACTATGCAATCCCATCGAAATTTTGGAGGCTGAGTCAAAAGCAACGATAACCAGTCTTCTAAGTATTCAAGCATAAACTTTCCTCTAAATCCCCTCATCCAATTTTTATATCAATACCTTTAGGCTCTTAAGCAACTACTAGGAATACATCCGCAGAGAAGTGAAGACACATTTGACCTACCTCTATTGCATAAATTGAACAGCTGATGATCGTCATATTTTGTGGAAAATCCGAGTTAAATTGGGATTCATTATGTCATTTCGCATTCCATGCCCTACATTTATAAGTATGCACACAATGGATAATTCATCTTTCCTACTACCAGTCATTCCATAGTATCCAATACCACGAAAATACCCTGCATTTATATACAGTTTTTTTCAGAGTACACAACTGAAAGTTTTTGATAATAATATTTGAAATTGGATTTTAGTGAATATAAAGCAAGTTAATACTTAAAATATGACGGTGAAAGGGAAAAACAAAACTGTGGAAATTTCATTTTTAGATAGCATATAACAATGCGAGTTCACAAAGTTATGTTGGAAGGAAAAAACTGATTTACTCAGAAGAGGTGAAATTCTGAAAAAATAACTAGTCTAGAACTGTTATGCGCATAGACCCGAAAAGTAAATCCCTACATAGCAGTAGTAATTACTTATGTAACAAATGCGTGGGATAAATTTTACATCAGGCGTATCCAGTGGATCCCTAATTTCAACTTATCGTTTGCAGAATATATTAGGTTATAGACGCACGCGTCGAAGTACATGCTATGGAAGCACTGCTGCCTTCGGAACTCAGCCCTTCGCTCTCCAGGTGAGAGGGTAGACTTTCGCAGCTGGGGGAGAGCGGGGAGTGATTTGAAAAATGAGATTCCTTTCCGCGAGTGGCAAGGGGTGGAGATGACGCCAGATTAATGCACGGCGCGAGGCAGGAGGGGGTGGAAAATGCGACTGCGCGCGGGGTCGATGAGATGGAAGGGAAAGGGATAAGGGGGAAAGCATTGGATGGGGTTGGCGAGGGGTCGTGGGAGGAGAACTTGGAGATCATTCCGATCCTCGGCTTTGCTCCTTAATCCGAAAATTTCCATTCCAGTCAATTCGGAAGGATCTCAAGAAAGTACGACGCTAGAATCGTGTTAAATTCGCGGACCCGCTTTATATGCTGAAGTTGTTTGTTTCTATTAAAGCTCCCAACACTATAAGGATTGATGCAAATCTTATTATGACTAAAAAAGGCACAATTCATAGTGTAAATTATGTAATCATAATGTAGTAAACATGATTTTAAATTAAATCAAGCCAGAATATAAAAGGCTGGGTTGCATTTTGCAATATCTTCATTCCAATTATATCAATAAGATTTTCGTCACGAATAGCCTTAAAAAATCATACTTATACATATATAAAAATGAAATGGTGTCTGTCTGTCTGCCAGCTTTATGTTACGCATCTCCCCAAAAACTACGGAACCGATTGAGCTGAAATTTTGTAATATTCTAGCGTATGCACTAGAAGGTGCTGTAGGCTACATAAAAATAGGCTCAAAGCCCGGGTTCGATTTCTGTCGCCAATTATGTATTTACATTGGTTGAAAAGGACTTTTTCAATTCATGGTAGCGCAAGAGTTTTTTCTTTCGCTCAGTAAAATAACTAAATATTAGTCGATTTCTTTCATTCTTTCTGTATTTAGTGGAAAAATGGTCAAACTTTCTTTTTTTTTAACCGATTTACTCTTTGTTCTGCAGGTTCCTGGGCATTGTGTACTTTACTTTGAAATTTACTCCTTTAGGTTCTTTTCCGATCGTTGATACGACCATTGCCATTGTCGTCTCCGAAATGATAGCATTGTTGATGCTTAAACAATTCATCATAAAGGAATGCCGTAATTGTCTTTTTGCAAGGATACAGGAAGGTATTTAAGGCATTGTAGGCTATTCGTGAAGCAATTTTTCAGCCATATTTCCCCCACAAAGATACGTGCTGACTCCTAGCGATACTCACGGATTTAGAAGGTTAAAATTAGGAGTATTTAAATGAGATTGAACGGAGATGTACAAAACTGACTTGCGAATGAATATCTATGAAAGATGCTGACTCCGTAAGAGTGCATGTCTTCGAATTGATTTTGTTGATTCAGAACCACCCATTCACGATAAAAATACAACGGAGTGTATAGGGGACGGAGAATACAACGTATTCGCTCACAATGACAATTTCGTTATTTAGCATGCTTCAGCGATGTTCAAATTATGAATTTTTTTTCTTTAAGGGTTTGTGTATTTGAACCGACCTGGGACATGAACAGAAGAGATGGAACGCTTAGGGAATCGTCGTCGATGGAGTGAGCTTAAGATTTGGGATTTTTTAACAAAGACCAGGGAGTAAACTTCAAATCCCAATGGGGCATAATGTCTCATTAGGTATCTGTGAAATGTTCACTGATTCCATTGCAATTATGCTAAAAAAAAGTTCGTCCAAAAGCGATGTCGGAAACAGCATTGTTCTTTTCTTGAAGATGTTGAAAGGTACTAAAAGAAGTTTTGCAGCTAATTCTTGAATCTTAATCCGTCATTTCATTCAGAAAAATCATACGGGCTTGCTTTTCACTCTACTCCCAGATCAAATAGGTTTGCATTCGGTAAAAGTAAAAGTATTTAAATGAAGTTAAAGGTGCCGTCAGCTAGTAATAAGTAAATGATAGGTACCCATATAATTAATAATCGCCAGAGGAGACACATCTCCAGACATAATAGTTAAGAGTAAACAGCTGTTGATCCACTCTTCATGAATTGTTTGCCTCAATTAAAACATCTGTAATCATAAATATAATCTTCAAAGCAGAATTAACTTCATTCGAAACTTTTTTTAGTGTTTACTGGGACTGACATCAGTCAAAGCTTTTCTTTGAAAAAATCTTGTCAAATTTAGCTTGATTATATCAATTTAAGCCTTCAAGATTTAAACGCTTCAATCAAACATTAAACGCTTTTGGTCACTCGGGACAGTCAAAAGAAAGAACGAAATAGCCTGGTCGAGTTTTGAAAGAATTATATGAGTGGAATAAATATTTGACGAGCCCATATAAATAAACCGCTTAGAAAGGATGACATAATTGTAACGGAACTGTCTGGATTCTTGACGAACACTAGTCGGCTAAAATGGAATTCGCCGTGGAGCAAATCATACATATTTTATATTAAGGGCGATTTAACATTATATGAGTGATGTAACACGTTTAGAGTGAGAGTGGCTGACGTAATTGGACCTTATTAATTATGATGCCCTGGGGATGTCACGCGTTCAACTGAAAATATTGACTGATACGATGGATTTTTAGAAATACATATACTAGAGAGGTTACACCATAAACAAATTAGATATGAAATTTTCACTAAAATTAACTTCACACTTTCTGAGATTTTCAAATGAATTTGAAAATATTATTTTAAATCTCCTCCTTGTATCAAAATTTAAAATTCATTGCGTTAATTACATGATAGATGTCATTTAAGATCGTTACGGAAGTGATGATTCCCAAAAACTTCATTTGAGCAGGATTTTGGAGAAACATCTTGAAACTTTTTTGTTTGTATCTTCGATATTTTCGCCAATATTTTACTGTTGTAGCCTACAAATATTATTGTCATTATTTTTTCTTCTTCGCCGGGGGCAGGCGCGTTGCCAGAAATTTCCTTCGGGGGGCCGAGGTGGGCTAATCGTAGTGTAGCGAAACTTGATACAAATCAGCCTTGCTCGTTCGGCGCCGACGTGTTAAATAATCTTTTCCTTAAATAATTCATTGCTTGGTATGTAATTTCACAGTTGCCATTCGTATCTCTTCTCACTGGTAATATTCACTTCATGACTTGTTATGAAGCAGTTAATTTGACCGGCTCCAGACCAGAAGTTCAACGCATATATGCATATCAGATTGAAAAGAACAATTATTTACCACACACATATAACTAACTATTGGTCACGTTTCAAGACACTTAGCACTTGAATTACACGCAGATTAATCCGGATTATCATGTCCAGTTAAAATCAGAACAACAAAATTATTGGGTGTTTCGCAAGCAAAATAAAAAATAACAGTTAAATGAATCGGTAACAAAGTACCTTCCCTCTAAAGAATTTGTTCAAACCATAACACAGTATTAATAGAATTATTGACAGCAGAATGAGGTCAAATGGAGGTGTCTGGCCATGCGTAGAGGCCCGGCTGGCTGCGACGGAGCGCCATGAAGGAAGAAGCGAATGGAAGAAGCTGTTTCCATTCGGGGATTGACCACGTACTTCATGTCTAACAAGCTAATTTACATCTTCTATTGCTACATAATTTTATACTAACGAGTTTAACTGGTGGATATGTGTTACAAAAGCGGTTGACAAGGGGGATCGGGTTGGTGTGGTGGCTAGAGTCCCCTAGAAGTGGCTAGGCCTCCCATCCCGAGGGCCCGGGTTCGATTCCCGGCAGCGGATTTTTTCAGTGGAAAACCGGTCCCCACTTGAGTGCCTAGTGGAGGGCATTTCAAGTACAGTACTCCGTCCGTCGGATGGGACGTTAAGCCGTGGTCCCCTTGGCGCCTTTCGTTAAGAGTAGGCTAATGGCGACGCCGGGTTTCTCTCCACCCTTCCTCCGTTCCCTGAAAACTCCTACCATTGCCCGATTACCCACCTATCATAAATGGCGCAAATGACCTCAGCTGTCGGTCGCCTCCCCCTAAATAACCAACCAACTAGTGGGGGTGGAATACTCTCTCGCCCGGGCATACATTTTGCCTTAAGCCGGTCCTGCGTGCACACATGACTCTTCGTGTGACAAGACACTGTTCATCTCCACATTTCCCGCAAAGTCAGTCGGCTGCTGGTGCTGTCTTTTGGCGTGCTCCACTAACATTCGCCGTCCCTTCAATTGGTATCAATCTTCTATTTGGTAATATTACCAAATAGAAGGGAAGGGAATACCAATTTGGAGGGATTGATTTCTTCTTCAATTTGGAAATATTGCTGCTTTATACTATGTGCCTACAATGCACGTATAACGACTCAGAGCCTAACGGAAAGGAAATGGAGATGCTTCTTCAATGCGAATCTGAGGCCGAAATTTAAGCATCTGAATCAAGTGATGGTGAATTAAGGATGAGTGACAGTTGGGTGGAAGTCCCCTCAGCGAATGAATCAAAGGCTGTCGCCGCACGGTAGGACTGAAGCAGGACGCAAGCAGCCCCCCCCCCCTGGCTACGTGCCCCCCCTGGTCGCGAGTGAGCCCGGCCCTGACTCAGGCATCCTTCACATATGCGCGTGCCGTACGTCTCTTGATGGCTTCTTCCATTTCTGTATTTGTTGACATGTAAGACATTTTACTCTCCGATACCACCTTTATTTCTCTCTCCGTGAAGATATTCCATCAAACAGCTGAGTCTCACCCATTTCCTTTTCCACCACGCTCCTTCTCCACCATTCCTCTCCTATTTTCTCAAGCGCCTGACCATCCCTTGTTCCTAATCATTCCATTAAATGCTCATCTCCCTTCCCTCGCAGCTATCTTTTCACAAGTGTTAAAGATATTTTTCCTTTTTTTTCAAGTTTCTAATTAATATGGAATTCAATTCCAACTACTTACAGTATTTTGCTAACCTCATTCTCAAGGAGTTGGTAGTTTTCATATCTTCATGTCATGAATTTAAAATTAGATATGCCACTTTTAAAAGGCACAAAACTGTTGAAAGTTTCCGTACAACGCATAACTATCATTTTCAGTCACATAAATAAAGTTAATGTAACACACTTGAATCAGTTGCAATTTATCGTTACATTTTATTTCAGCCATATTGATTTAGCGATCAGATTTCTAGATTAAAATTGCCACTTGTGAACCTATTATCCACTCCTTCTTAGTTAGTATTCCTCATTACTCAAATATATCCGTTCTCAATTAAGTGAATGCTGACGATAGACTTTGGATTAAAAGTTAATAAGATGTGGAGTTGAAACAATAGGAATCCCAAAAAAAATACTGCGGTGAGAACGAGATGGTTGTCAAGCACCGTTAGCTCTCGGTGCGTCGAATTGTGGGGCGAAGCTGCGAAGGGGTCAAAGGGGAGAGAGAAGTCATGTTGTCGTTCGAGGGTCCGCCGTGTGTTGGGCTGATGTCATAAAGGAGAGGGCTTCGAAGTCGGGGGGAGTGGGACACGATCGACTGGCTCGCGCACGGACGATGTTCGGAGGCACCCTCTACGGATGCCAAGGATTAAGGCCGGGATTACGATGAACTATTTCTGACGTGACGGAAATGGACGGTGGCGGTGAACGGTAACGTAGCGGCTCAATTGTTGGTGGTATATCACGATCGACGGCGGTCCAATGTGGCGGCGTGGCGAGCACTCACCTCTTGGGTTCGAATTACAGTAAAACCGTACGCTTTTACTTTTTTCCAAAGATTTCTACCCTGAGTGAAGTATGAACACAGCAGACTGTGCTGTGAAAATTTCATCGAAAAAGAACGGTTTTTAGTGGTCGAAAAATGTTTTTGAAAAGTGTCACCCTCATCTGAACTTTACCCCCCAATTGATTTTCAAGTCACTCGTGATTGGCTGACGGAGACCAACGTGACGGGAAAGCTATAACTTGACAAGCTTTCCTCAACGTCCGTCGGCGGCTCCGTCATCGTCCGGCCATCGTAATTAGCTTCATCGCGTTCCCATTCTTCTAGCTTCAACAGTGCCAACGTCCGTTTCCTTCACGTCCGAAAACATTCATCGTAATCCCGGCCTAAGGGAGGTGCATGGGACAGGGGTGTGTGCGGGCTACCTCCTCATCCCTCACGCATCTTTTCTAGTTCGCTCCAGGGGTTCTTGCCAAGAATTGAGACACGCAGGAAAGGTTTATTGCTATTAGCCTGACTACAAAGCGAATTCTTCAAAGTGGCGTCAATTAATGGTGTCTCTAGGACAAAAAAAACGAAAGAGAATCGTGTGGGTTAAGCAGTCGCGAAATAATGACCACTTTTCCGATAAAATTAATGTCTTTGACTTCTGTTTCATATAACCATCCATCACTGACGTTTTGATATGAGGTGGAAAAAATTTAAAAAACCGCGAGTGAAGAAAAAGGAAAAAAAACAGCGGCCTTTCTTGCCAATTGAAATATTTATGCTCATCGGATTCCCTCATGAAATATGGATTCGTGATATTTGCGACGATGTGACCACAGTTTGGTACATTCAATACAAGAGGCGGAGTAAAAAAACGAGGCGATATTAATGCAAAAGACCGGGATGATATTTATTACACTTTCCGTGTAGCCAGCAGAAGGAAAATCATCATTTTGTCACCAATATCAAGTACAGGTGCAAAGTAGCACTTCCGCGATTTAGAGTGTCCGTGGCAAGAATAGCAAATGTAATATCGGTGGGGTAGGAATGGGGAGGCACTGATGTTAGTCTGAGGAAGGGGGAGGGGGTCCAAAGGGGGAGCCGGAGTGTCTTGCGAGGAAAACGTTGGGACCATTGTGTTCCTGGGAAGAAAAGATAAGGGAGACGGAATGAGGGAATAAAGCGAAATAGTGTAAGGACGCCAATTCCAATTTTATTTCTCCGGCACCCATCTCTCCCTCGCTACGAACCTCTCTCCGCTCCCACACCCAAACACCCATTGCACTCCGCCGAACAGGCTTTCTTTCCCGATTTACGCTTTAGGCCCGACGGCTTCTATTAAGGTTTATTCCCTGAACCGAAATCTGCAGCATATCAACGTGCCAGGCGTACGGAGGAAAAGGAAATGCAAGAAGCATTAAAAGGTGAAAGGTGCGAGTGGTCCATGAGTAGCTGATGAAACACTTCTATAAACAAGGAGATAAATAAATGAATATCCCCATAAAAAAGTCAAATGTAAATGCGTGGGGGCCATAGAGCGATGAAAATCTCAAGAGATTCCAGAAAGTGATGAAATCGGGCCAAAATCAGGAACTGGGGACAGTAAAATATAAAAAAATTAGGGTATAATAGAAAAATTAACAACTAAATATAGAATAGTAAAGCTCCGGAATAAAAATAACGTCATAAATGTGTGATAGAAGAACGGTGAATGGAAAATTACCACGCTTTTTGCAATTACAAAAAAAGTATTTTATAGAAAGTAAACTTAATTTTGCATAAAAATAAGAGAATACAACTAATATGATTCCAAGCTACCATTACATGGGCCTGACACATATCAATCAAATCAGGGATATCTCCACTGTATGCGAATTATATATGTGGCGAATTACTGGAAAATACCCTTTTCCATATTATATAAAATGTATTATGATCCGGGTTTCAAGGCAGTACAATACATTTTTCCCCTACAATTTGGACTAATATAAAATATACATTTCTTTCTGGAAAATGGTCATTTTTCGTTTATTCATGACACATCAATTTTACGGTATTGCACCTTACACTTCAGTTTCCATGTGCACACCATTGGTAATAAACATCACAAGAGGTTAAATGGTCTAATGCGAAAATTATAGAACACATTGCATGAAACTTCCGGTGACAATGTAAATACTTTGGCAATACAAATCACTAGAGTAGTTTTAATGGACTACTAAAAACTATAAAAAATTAAAATAAATTCTCTCAGTACTATTCTACACAAATTCTTAGAACTATTCCATAAAAATTGTAGCCGTTTAGCTAATCGTTAATGAAGCACAGTCGTTATCAACGGCATTCAGTAAGAATGATTTAATTAGGTAAATAAAATTATTGAAATATTAGAGGCATGCTTCCATTCAAACAATACTGAAGATGCTAAATATTTTTAAAATGTATGCTTAAGTGAACTCAGGAGGTGTCATTGAAATTGGAGCTATTCTATTTGTTTGCCACTGTGGAAAACCTCACTCGATACACATATAAACTCAGTTAATTATCAGGCTCTCTTCTTGACGGAAATTAATTTAAGTGGAAGACTGTGCGCGAAAAGAATCGAAAGAAAACATGAATCAAGAATGCATAACAGGCAACATGATTTAACGCCATCCTCAATACAAGCTGCCTCTTTTACGCAGTAAATTGCCTCATAAAATTTTCTTTCCCAGTTGAGTCATGCATTTCTCTTAACAGTAAATTTTAACGACTAGACTGAGTGAAGTATAACACAAATAAATTCAGTACGTTGTCTGTTTCGGGATCATGGGGGCGTCGACGACTAAGGCCATTCGCAAAGCATTGCCTGTGTCAACCTCACGTTTAGGACTCATCACACTAAATTTTAAATGAATTACCTCTCTTCTACCAGAGAAATAGAGGCATATCCCAGAAATCAACGAGCTGTAATTATGGTCAGAGATGGCATTTCTGTGTAGATACTGCTTGTGAAACTTAATGGGACCGGCTGCTGAAATCCAGCACGGGGGTGATTCACAGACTTGTGTCATTTAATATGTTAATGAGTTATTCCACCAAATTACACGAGTGCTGAGTGAATGCTCATTATTTTCTTATCTACGCGAAGCACTTAATTATTCTTCAGTCCAAATGGCCTGCTGATTCGCAGAGTATGGCGGTTCAGAAAATGACTTAAATGGTTCAGCAAAATTATGAAATAAGCTTATCACACTTTTTTCACCTGCCAAAACCCTACAATTTGTAATAAATTCATGAAAGAAATAAGTGATCTCAGGTAGAATTCCAACAAACGGAAAAGTCTCCTGGTTTTATTTACGTACAAAATTAATAAATACGTGACGTTTCCATATTTAAGTAGCATTTTTTTACGCTTAGAAGAGATATCTGGCCACCGTTTATTCATCTCAGGCTATTGACGCTGACAGATAAAGCAAGTAAATTTTAATAACATCAAGAAGTTTTAACGCAACCTGAAATTAAGAATATTACCAGCAAATCAGCATCTTTTTAATCACATACTATTACCTAATTTTAACTCAAAATCTATAGGGATAACTTTAGGTATCATTTATATAATTAACTTTTAGTTTAAACTCTCTTCTCTTTCTACGTCCGTTACAGAATTAAAGAAAAAAACATTTGAAAGACGACAAAAAATAGCAGTCCTCACACCTCTCGAAAATGCGTTTGTGCAAACTTTTCACGATGTAATGTTGACAATTGTACTCAAATTCTTCGAGACAAGAAAACTGCACAATCGTTTCCTATCCTTAAATTCCTTTCAGATGTTTGCATAGTCCGTTCATGCCATCTCATACGAATGTAGTATTGATCAGACGCAGTGACTGAGAAGGAATTAAAATAAAAGGATCGTAATTACGCTTGCATAAACGATTATCACGCATACGGCTCTTTATGTTCATTTCAACCTCTAAATATTGATCGTTTACTTACAAATCATTGCATACGAATTGTGGAAACAATCCAGCCGAATCCTGTGCAAGTAAACATTTGGAGGGGGCTGTAGGCGAGAAGCGGAACGGACTGCGGGCGTGAGGCATTTGGTATTCAAAATAGGAACGGAGGAACCTTGATATTCGCAGTCACGCCCTCCTGACGGCCGATAGTTGAAGCGATCTCACGGAGGAAGGCCCCCGCTGCGACCTAAGCCCCGAAAATTGAGTCCTTCCGAAGGGGTTTAATTATGTTATCGGGCCACACGAATCCTCCCATTCACCCTTTTACAGGACCCTGGCTTGGCTCCCGCCCAATACCCTTTCCCTCTTTTCGATATCACTTCGCCAGCAGTCGAGTGAGGACCACCTCTTCTTCTGCAAAGGGAAACGTGATGTGCCTCTGGAAATATTTATTTGCCATTACAACCGCTTAAAGGACAATATATAGCACACTCTTTTGCTCCATCAGATTTTCTTTCCAGACCAATATTCGTGTACATTATGTAGTATACGAATGAATAATAATATAATATGACGAATCCTTAGACATGTAGTTTGAAGTCGTAGTTTACATATTTTGGGTGCATATTGGTTAAGGATAATAAATAGAGCATGAAAATCTATAATAGTGAGTAAAGTGCCCTTTTTAAATTACCATTGAATCAATGACTATTACTTCATTCCATAAATATTTAATTTGATAAAGCAAATGCCACAACAGTTAAATAATTACTCTTAACGTTCATCAAAATACACATACGATTGAAAATGCCTGTAAATTTCGCAGTCGGCCGTAAAGAATCGTAACATTCAGTCCAAAGGTATTACATATATACGGAAGTGTTTGAAACAGCCGCATGTAAAAGTCGAATGCCACGAATGTGTGATTTGAAGGTACAAGAAGAGCCCCAATATATAATGTGTGTCGAGAGTTAGCAAGGCAAAACCCTGTAGCTGGAACCGAGCTGAGTCTCAGGCCGAGAGCCTAATTTCTCCTCCACGTAGTTCCCTCACAACAGCAAGTTGTGGGGCTGCGCCAGGGAAGCAAAAAAGGGGTGGCTTTCCCACGGGGGCAGTGGCGTGACGTGGACATCCGCAGCCCCCGCCCCCCCCTTCTCCGGACACGGGTCCTCTCTCTCTCTCTCCCGCCATGCCATTTCCCGACCCCACATGGGCCCTTTGTGTCCGGGGCCTTAAGATACAAGCAGCCCAAGAGTCCCTGTTGGAGAGCAGCGTGGGCAGGAATATTATTTTTCCGTGGCCCTTGTTGAGTTAACACTTGCCATAGGTTCTCCTCGATTGTAAATTATTTTTGGCAATCATAGGCAGCTGTTCATTATTCTCCACAAACAGAGCAGTAGTCTTCGTTGCCCAATGAAATGGTCCCTGATTCACTTTTCCTTGTGAGGAAAAAAATGTTAAATGGCTGGCAAGCTTTAGAGACTCGAGCAATATTTCGTAATGAGCATAAAGTGGCAACTAGGGTTATTTTTTGGAAATTTGTTTTTCAAGATAATATTGTTTTTAATTGTAAATTTAAATTGAGTAGTGAATAAATTGGAAATCAATCAAAAAATAGACAACTAGCAATAAATGATGGGAAACATCAGAGTAAAATTTAGTGCGGAAGCTAAGTTAACTTATCGTTTTAACTCATGTAGCCATTACTGATAGAAATCGGTCATATTTCGTCAAAATCTCTGGATTTTCTTTGCATTGCATCGCATGCAAGGGTACTGACTTTTCTGGGAATTATATCAGAGGAGTTAGCAGCCAGATGTTATATTAGTTTCGGATTATTTACTCAAATGTGCCGATGAGTAATATTATCCTTCAAGATTGTTTCTGTTGCTTTTCGATGAAATACCGTATGAATCTTTCCCACCGTAATAAAAGTAAATTCAGACACAATTGGAGTAACTATTAATTTAGAATTTATTTCACTGTCCTTTTCAGTAATGCTAGTAGCCGCCATGGAAAAATTAGAAGATGAGGCATTTTTATTCAATGCACATGGCAATCTCAAATACGGAGTTGGAAGGTTGAAAAAGAGAATCATTAGATGTAATTCTCCCACACTTGATTATCAAGCCAAATTTGGAAAGAAAAGCTATGCTGGCATTTATCCAGGATGTTCACCACATAAAGCGACTCACCCATGAGGCACTGGGGCGTTCTAACTCAGGGTTTTACACCTTCATTGCCATCCAGATAGACAAGATCCATCCCTCTGATTTCGCAGATAAAGGGGTGGGTCATAAAGAAGTTCATCCTCCGCTACTTAGAGCCGCCTTTTGCGGAAAAATCGTCTCCC
Organism: Platycnemis pennipes; assembly: GCA_933228895.1. NCBI lineage: Eukaryota > Metazoa > Arthropoda > Insecta > Odonata > Platycnemididae > Platycnemis > Platycnemis pennipes. The sequence continues at coordinate 133,932,550 of OW121853.1, forward strand.
CTTAGCCCTTCGAGCGATTCGCCCCCTGCTCCACCATCCATCTCACCTTGCCGGGCCCACCCTCGGGCCTTATCCGGGCCCGAATCGCGTCACACACAATCCTCCACGCGCACCCTTTCCGCCGAAACCCTCGCCACCAGTCCCTTTCCTCCTTAACCCCTTCGACATTTTCTCTCGCGCGGCGAAAGCCCGGTGCGGAATTTCGGCCCGGAGCCTTCATCCCTCCCTCCCCCAAGAGGCGGGGGGCTGAAATACGGGCCCCTGTGGTCGTTGCGGGGCCCCGCGATAGCCAGGCTGCTGAAAATCCAGATAAGTTAAGGGAGGGTGAATGCCGTAAGTCGCGGCTGTCTCACGGAGTCGCTAAGCCGCTGGCGTCGCGTGCTTCCGGGGGAATTGCTCTAAAGCCTCTCTCACTGTCCGATGGGCACTATTGGTGGGGCCTCTGGCGACAGGAGGAGGAACGAAGGAGACCACTGCCTTCTACTACACCAAACGGGGGTCCTGTTACTCGGGGAGAAACGTGTGATGTTCACGGCATCTAAGCTGCATGATGGGCTCGTTGGCTGCTTTGTTTCTTTTTGTATTCATAACTATAATAACTTCGAGGCCTAAACTTCGATTTGGTCGAACACATGTTGCAACAATTTCCACCCAACTTCAACCACTAAGCAGTTGCTTTGAACTATGTATTTACTTAACACTGATTTTCATGTTTTCCAACGTCCCTCTCAAAAAAGCTTAGCATTACCTTCCACTTCCTAACCTCAAAGCACCATCTATTTCAAAGCTATTTCACCTGCATTTCTCTAAAATGATTGCTCCATACTCACACATCTCGACATTTTCGAAAACTTTTTTGCACATTTTTTTTGTAGAGGATGGTATTGTTCAAAATTGCTGTAATCTTTTCAGAAGAACGCAATAGAAGTCAAAGAATGGGAAAGATGGCAAGAAAATGGCGGAATGGAAACATGGAACGTGGAAAACAAATTTGTTTATTACGTTTTGTTGACGATGAAGTGATTTATGCTGAAAGTGAGACATGCTGAGAGAGTTGATGTCTATGTTATAGCCAGTGCTGAAGGCCTGGGTCAGCGCTATATAAAATATGGACATCAATAGGGGAAACAAGGTTCCTTGTGAGGAGCGAATAGGGAACCGTGGCTGTATATATCCTAGAGACGATGCAACACTGAAAACAGTTGAGCACTTAAAATACCAGAGAACAAAAGCACACAATACGGTCAAAATGATAAAGATATCGTAAGAAAAATTAATCTGGCCTAGATGGCAGTTTTTTTCCCCTCTTTTCAATCAGCACCAAACGATGACATCTATATCCACACAATACCCTGATTTTCAACGTAAGGGTGTGTGGCAGAGGGAGGAGGGAATAAGAAAAAAGTACTCCAGGCCTATGTGCCGAGCATATTTCTTAAAGGAGGGGAGAAATGTATTCTTGGTAGAGAGGGGAAACAGAACAAAAGTCGTTGAGATGTGGCTTTACCGGAATATGGTCAAGATATTGTGGGTGGATTGGGTAATTGAAGAGAAGGTACAGCAGAGTGGTGGCGAATTATTTTGCCAGTGGGGCACAAAGAAAAAGACACGAGACACGTTGGTAAGCCACATGCATACAAGAGGAGGTGCGAACAGAGATACTGGAGGGAAAAATAAGGGGTACCGACAGCAAAAATAAATATACAAATGTAGTAGATTGTATAAGATACTGTAGAAGATACTGCCACTCCTACGAGGTGTTGAAGAGACGTGCCCTTGATCGGAAAACATGAGGAAGGAAAGACAATTAATGCAAAACTATTTGCAAATTGCGGACCATAGGAGAGGATATTCTTGGATATTGAGAGGACTGTCTTTGATGAGTAATGCTAAGGATGCGTTTGGATGAATAGGCCATACGTTGATACCCAGCGAAAGGAATAATAAATCTGTAATCACTATCCATCCTCTCTAATGCTAAATCAAACGCTCAAAAGAGATCCATTACGTGAACACTGATGCATGTATTCGGACATTTTCACTGATGCACGTAACACATCAATTACTTAAGAGTCACGAGTGGGCAGCAATACAACTGTGGGTGACACACCACTGCCCGTTTTAATCAGTTGTTATCAACGCAAGCATTACATACCGAAGGAAGATTAACTGAAGTGTCAGGGGCTAGAATAAAGATAAGAGATGAGTTGATTATGTCAATGCATTTGTAGCTGGACAAGATTCATCCAGCCAGCTAGAGAAAGTTTGCAATCGCCACTGGATGCGTTCTTCGCGGATGAACTTCAGTTCCAGAGAGATTACAGATAAGATAGCACTTGCGGATAGCTGAAAGAAAGATAGAACCAATGCAGAAGCGAAGCAGGCAGCAGTTTCGGAACGGAATCGTTAAAAAGTGGCAAAAGGGAATACAAATGGTCTATGAAAATCCAACCAGATCGGAAGAGGATGGTTTGAGAGCCAGCACATCCTAGGAAGAGTTGCCGAGGCTCCTTTGATCTCAGCAGCGATGAGATTTGATGCTGAGCCCTTAGGGAAAGAGATACTCCAATGAAATTACCCTTCATGCCAATGCGGGCTCCGGGGACCTAAAAATGGGATCGGAGAACGACAACCTTCTTTTCTTTTATTTGCGCACGGCGCGGAATGTTTTCCTCCCGAATTTCTAGACCAATTTGCTTACAAGCTCCCAACCCTTGTACATACATGAGTATATGTGGGTTGGTGGTGTGTATAAAGGAATAGAATGCTTTTTTACCATGTTTCTTACTGAGTAAGTTTTCCGCTCTGTCGCTTTTCCTTTTCCCGCGTGAAGTTTTCTTTGCGATCTCGAGAGCGGAAGAAAAGAGTTCCTCGCCGTTCCCCCCAATCTCCGTTCTTCTCCAATTTTCTAAAGATTTATTTTTCACTTATTTGTTTTTTCCCTATGAACAGACTTCGGGGTCTTCATATATTTGTTTTTGATGGAGATTATGGAGCCCCTTATAACAATAAGAACATTTTCACTCGTCCAAGATTTCCGGTGATTCAGTTTTTTGGTCACGCGACTTATAGCAAAGGGAACACCGGAATTTTCTTGCATTTATTGGAGGAGAAAGGTTCATGACAATATGATACTAACTGACGTATTTCATTGCTGATAAAAATTCTGTGTGAGGGAAAGCAAGAGATATTCTCGAGAGTAATTTTAGCATTAGGTTCCGAGTTCACACGGAAAAATCTTATTCCTTAGTAGAACCAAGTTGAATAAAGGATTTAATTTATTACGACCCCGAGAGTCATTTATTAACAAGTTGAATATCTCAACCTGGTTCCCAGGTCTTCCAATCTTCAATCTCAGAATTTATCTATATTAAAGTCTAATCTAGTTCCCGATTTCATGTTAACATATGGAAGCATATGCTTATTTAAGACAATTAGCATTACCTATACTTTCTTTCGCCGTACTGTCCGGTTTCATGGTATCGCATAGTATTCAATTTCATTTTCTTACGCTTTGAAAATTGATCTATGCACTTTAGATGGATCTGTAATTATTATATTTGTTAACAAAATCCTGGAGCCTATTAGCGATTCTCGTCCGAGTTTATGTGATAGGTTCGTGGCACGAAGAAGGACCCAGCATCCCTAAATAGATCTACATCTACGTAATACCCTGCGAGCCACCACGAGGGTGTGTGGCAGGGTGTGAAGATCACCAAACACGCACTATTGACGTGCAACAGGACTTATTTAATGGAGACATGTCACATAATAGGTTCACATGCAGCTAGATGGTCAATATCTGCGAAATAAGGAATGGATTATGGATTGTTATCACATGCATCAGTAGCTACAGACTACTCTGACTATATTTAACCTACTCCTTTGCTACACTCCTTATTGTTCTCTCTTATGGTATGCGCTAAAAATGACATTTTAAATCTATCGGTACAATCAATCTCTTACAATCTATCTCTCTAATTTTGTTGATCTGATCAAACCTAGCATAAGACACAGGGGTTATTAATATATATATAACATCATCTGTGAACAAATCGGTTTCGAATTTACTTAAAAGGTTCAACTTAAATTTTAACCTGCGTTCTGATAGTAATTCCCATCCTAGTTCTTCTTCTATTAAACTCGTAATACTGACACAATTATCATAACGGCCTTTAACAAATCTAGCGGATCTCTTTCGCACACGCTCAAGTTCTTTTATCATACCTTCCTCGTACGGATCACAATCATTGTCAGTGATTCAACCCGAAGGTTGGTCTTTGATAAGTGAGAGTACAGCTCAACCCGTACTAAGCCAATGGCGTGTGAAATTAACACAGTCAGATCAGGGGGGGCAGTTCCTTTCCCTTTGATATATTCCCGATACCCCCGTTGCTCCTGATAGAACGCCAAATTATGCTATATAAGGTGCCTCGATGGGATACCGAACACAGGCGGCGTATTCTAAACGAGCCATAGCAATCATCTCGAGCAACATCTGAGTTCTGCACGAAGGAGACGGGAACAGTGACTCCGCAGCACGTTATCACGCTCGCCACATGCACATGTCGTGTTCCTCCCATTCCTCACCCCCTCCTCCTCTACCCTGTTGACTCCCACCCCATTCCTCGCGAACCCTGCACCCCCGGAACAATCCCCCCCAAACCCCCCTCGCCTTAACGTTGATCCACAGCGAAGTGAGACCCTGTCACTGCACTCCAAGGAACCCTATCGGGAAGGGCACTTGCGGGTGGCAGGAGTTCCCCACCAGTGGGCTGCCCTTGAAAAGGAGTCGATCACTCTCTTCACTTGTCATTCTTCCGTAAAACAGATCAACAAATTACACCACGAAAGAAAAGAAAATTACACCACATAATAAACCTACATTTCGCACATATTCCTAACAAGGTACTTACGATGCCAATAAGCTGAACTTAACGAGGTTGGCTCGCGACTGCTTGAGTTAAGTTGTCCAAGGAATCTTATTAATTTAAATACAAGTATATGCCTCCTAAGCGATCCTTGCTTCACAAAGAAAATTACCTAAGCTATTGAAATTCTTAAGTATCACAATAAATACGATGGAAAGTCAAAGGATTTATTTTTAATGATAATTTTAATCAGCTCGACGATGGAGTCAATTCAGCATTTACGTTACAGGAATAAATTCATGTACTCAATGAATTTATTAATGTATAACACCAGAATATTACTATCAAACGTTATGTAAAATATTTGTTTAAATATTCTTAAATATCTCATTAGTAATGATATTATTCATGCGCCAAGCATTTTGGCAATAGCGACCGCAGCACCACTTGAAGTCAACTAACGCATTTCGTCTGCTATAAGCGCGGATTTAGCGAAAAATACGGTGGGTTGATGCCTTTTTGGTGTCATTCTATTCCCTGTGAAATTGCGCATAAAATGTCAGTTTTTTGCGAAAATGACATGTCAGTATGGTATTTTTAAACGTTGTATTCCCATGTGACGGCCATTCTCGCCGTTAATCGTATGTAAATTCCAACGCAATTTGTGCAAAAAGGAGTATGGGTTGGTATAATTATCTTTATATTATTAGATAGAGGAACTTTATTTCTTTAAGTGCTGAAAATATAAAAAAATGAAATGACTTTCACTTTTCGGATCAACCTCCTTTAAGTCACTGGAACGGACTTTTTTCAGAACGAGAGAGCAAACAAATGGCGCCCGTCAGTTATTTTCTCCCAAACAAAAAGTCAGAGTCCAATAGTGTCCTCTCTCGCCACCACTTCACTGGATGCCATCATTTTCAGCATCAATATTCATGAGCCTCGTTCTCCGACAGAATGGCAGCGACTTGAAGCGTTAGGCAAAGTCCGAAGAACAGAGAGAGCGTTCTGCGATCATTCAGTCTGAGAAAACAACGAAAATACGACAGGGGCTACGAACAGAACCCACGCTCAAATCCAGATGACTCCTAAGAGTTCACTTCAATAAGGTCACTACACAATTACCAATTCAGGCGTTAAGTCAGTGCCTAAACTTTCAAATGCATCAGCATGAACTGTGTAACTGTGTAGAGGGAACAAGAATAATAGTACATTTTGACAAATGTGGCTAAATTCTTTTCCAACCCTTTTTAAGTGGATTTTAGTGATATATTTACTCTCATGGATACTAAGAATTGTACTACATGATCAGCATACACAATTCACATCTCAGGCATTTGATGAATGCAGCAAATATGTTCGCATCACCAGTATTTTTAGCCAATTTGTTCACTATTCACTAGCATAAAATATTTTGATATTTGGAGTACTAAGAGTTTAATCGGCGGTGGCTAGTGCAATGGCTCCGAAGCGAATTCCAACACTTTTGATGGATACCCACCTATTTCTCAAATGTCGAAAATGACCGCAGAATAAGAACAATTTGTGTTTTTCACGACTCTTCCGCTACCGGTATCGTCACTAAGAGGACACCAACTGGTACAGTTGATTTTTAAGTAACGGAGTGAACCATTCTTCAAAAACAAACTACCAGATATTGCCTTGGTGACGAAGCCGGTCGTGGAACAATACATATAGTATGCAATAAATGAAATTTTTTCTTATTCTGCAATCATGGATTTTCATCAAGTTACGACCGAAGCCATAGATTTCGCCACAAGTGTTCTAAGTTGTCGGTCGCCACACGCTAATAATTAGCCTTCCATGAGAATGATTCCCTGGGTGCAGAATAATCGTTCGGAGAGACACGTGTTGTCTAGGAAGAGTGATTGAGCGTTGTCGCTTGGAGCTCCCGTTCCTCTGACCCCCCTCCCCGCCAAGGAGCAGCAAGCGCCCCCCCCCCCCCCCTCCCTCCCCCCCCACCACATCCGGCGGCAGCGTGGGTCGCGGGGCCATATTGCGGCGGCATTGTTGAGCGCAACTCGCTCACCCCCTCCTGATTAATTCAACCCGCACCTCCCCCGTTCTTTTCATCAACTCTGCCCCGTTATTACCTCTCTCTCTCTCCTTCCATTGTTTGGCACTCTCAATTCTTAGCCGCTCCTCGGCTCCTCTCATCTCACCCCAAAACTGCTAAAATAAAAAAAAATTAAGTGCAAATCCCTGCTTCATCTTATTTACAAAATTTATCTTAATCGCTGAGACGGCCTTCCCTTCAAAATACCCCCCTCTCTTTTCTTTCCTTCATTCCTCACTCTGTCCCATCTTCTCAAACATTCCATTCTCTGCAAGTCACTTCTTTAAGAAAACTTAAACGAACCTTAATTCCATTAGTATGTAGTACTACTGGATTCCTTAAATTCAGATCTTCTACGCATCCCATCTCACGTGGGCATCTCTTTACGCTTGAAAGATATCTCTTTCCACCGCAGTAGTGACTTTTTTTTAAAAAAGGATGACGATAACTTTCTTTTCTAATATCGATTTTATGGCGTTTCTTCCATCTTCATTAAATTGTAAATACAACGCCATCGGCCTTTCTTAAGGGTCCGTTAGATTTACTGTGTTGTGATACATTTTGCACATCCTTTAGCTCATAAGACCTTCCATCGGGATATGATCCTTCGCTTTTCCCGTAAGGAAGGCTCATTGACTTTCTCATTTATACAAAAATATCAAACCTAATAGCATATGCAATTGTCAAATGACTTGGTTACATATTATTAAGAGCAAGCGAGATTTGAGTATTCTTTATTCTTCATCAGTCGTTCCTCAATTTTAACTGTGTGTGCTGTGGGTTAAAGGAAAAATTTTAAACTCTACTTTAATAAAATTTTGGAAATTCCTTATCGCCCTAAAATAATAATTTTGGTGAAGTTTAGATTTCAACATAGTTCGGAAAGTTAAATTTACCACAACAGCTCATTCCAAATGAATAATGATAGAAGCACATTTTAAATACCTATGGTTCCGCGTTAAAGAAACTGAGGTCAGTAAAACAATTCCTGGAATTATGCTTCAAACTAAATGTGTAAGGCGGTAATGGTATCTTATCATGGCGTTCACAGCGAGTTTTTAATACCCTTGCTTAAAACTGATAAGGTTTAAGTACGGGAGACTAAACTTAATTCAAGGAAAGCACCGAGGTTTGTAAGGAAATGCGCAAAGATTGTAACTGATTAGGAAACAATTGAAAAAATGGACAATAGGTAAAGGAAACTAGGTGAAAGAGTTCTGTTACCTGGGAAGCAGAGTAACCAACGATGGACGAAGCAAGAAAGATATAGTTAGCAGAATAGCCCAGGCAAAGAGGGCATTCTATCAAAAGAAAAATCTACTTAAGGCTGGAAATAGAAGCTTGGAAGTAAGGAAGCAATTCATCAAAACGTATATCTGGAGCATAGTGAAGATGCCGGGAGTATCACACGGGGAAATCGTCTAAGTTGGCAACACATGAAGATTTATTCCAGACATCATTGTTAGCCTCTGGTGGATTAATTTCAGTATCAGGTGTGTTGAAGAAAACTGAGGTAAACTTAGAAACTGAAGTTAAAAATCTTCTTGCCTTGGCTGATACGCACAGCGACAATGAGTCCGATATAGTGATGTCGGAATAAGACTTTTATTAGATAAAAATGATTAGGTATGCCAAAATAAAAATGCCTACATGAAAGCATCAAATGTATCGTGTTTCCAATTTTTCCAGAAGTTATACATCAATTAATATCATTATACACAGAAATTAGATCATTCAATTATTCTAAAAGGGTAGCTAACGCGCAAGCCGGTAGCTGATGGTCGTGGGTTCGAATACTGTGAACGACAAGGTTGAAGCATTACATGGATTTCGAAGTACTATGCTTTGATTAATTACGTAAATATTTTGGAGAGATATGATCTAAATAGTTGTGGGTCCTTCATACTACCCAGATAATTACTTCCGTAGAATATTTGGAAAGTGTTTAAATAATTATCTCAGTAAAATTTTAACATTTAGAGATACGATAAAACAACTTCGGCCGTCACATTGTGGAATTTTTCCACGATTGAAAATAAAAATCAACTTTGTAATTTTCCACACGTTTTTAATAGACTCAAGTCCCTGACGATGACACGTCAGTGTTGAAACCGGTCGGTTATTAAAAAAAGTGTGGAAAATTACAAAGTTGATTATTATTTTCAATTTAGAGATACATAAAAAATTACCTCGAAATCGGATTCAGCAGGTCGTGGGATTCAACAATTTTACTTTGTAAGTACGTTGATATAACGACGGTATGAACACTGGGAACGGCTTTCGGGCGTTCCTCCGCGTCGTGTGTTGTCAGGGTGACGACAGTTTCTCCAGCCATCCTGCTGGCGTCTTCAGGTCAGAAGTCAGTCAAAAGTCAGAAGGAAACCTCAGATCCAATTTGAAACGACGCTATTAATTTTGGCCGCCTTTTTCAATTTGAGAGCACTGTGCGGCGCCTTCTCTCTCTCCGGCGCCTCGCCGCGCCATCCCATGCTTCTTCACACGTCCCGCCTCCTCCCCCGCACCTTCTTCCACTCCTCGCTCCTTCCCGCAGCCACCCACCGCACCACTTCCTGCTCCTCCCGCAGCATGCCGCATCCGGGTGCCGCCGACGGCGGAGAGGGGGGCGGGGGTTTTAAAGGGCCTCCCGCGCTGCTTACATTATCTGCTCTCGTTATTGCTCCGGGAGGGTACGCCAGGGTGCGAATGCGAGGTGGATTATGCACTGCGCTCCTCGGAGGGAAGGGGTGGCGAATTGCAACACCGCATTCCACCTCAATCTGCCCTCAAACAACTCACGCTCTCCACGCTGGAAATTCGCTTCGATGCATGTAAAAGGTTGATGGTTGCTGTGGGTCGCACATCTTTAGAGAAGATTTCTCGACCATTGCAATCAAATATTATCTATATGCAATACCTTGACTTTTCCAATTTTCCGTCCGGACACATAAGTACTAAGAAACTGACTAATTCACAAACTTAAGTGGCACTGAATTGGTCATATCTTGCGACATGATGTTTTGATGAAGACAATCGTCGAGGAACAATTGAGTGGAAATATTAGAAAGAGAACGTCTCGTACAAGATGTTATCATTATTAATACAATAGTTACAAGTCGACCATATGGTCGGGTGGTAAACAATTCGGCATGGACCAAGTAAATCCAAAAAAATGTCAACAAAAAAATAAACACATATGACAATACAATGGCAAAAAAAGAAAAAAAGGCTCAAAGTACAAAATGCCTCACAGAGCAGGAAACCTCACTGTGCAAAAAAAGACCTTCACAGTACAAAAGAAAACCCTTACAGTCCAATTTTTTAACCTCGTCATAAACACCTGAGTTTCATTTGTGAAGGGATACAATACTTCCTTGGGTGAACTATAATTCCAATCCCCTATCCCCCAATGCTGGAAGGAATATTTCAGTGTGTTCGAGAACTGCCTCGGAGGCTCTATCTTATAACTGTGGTCTTTTCTTGCCAGATAACTCGGTCTTTTCAATAATCGTCCGGGTATGTCCCTCCACGCCGGATCACCAACGTTTGCTCTATGCGTGCATTTAAGGCGTGCTTTCCTCCTCCTCGATTCAAGTGATGTCCAGCCCAATACGTTCATCATCTCCGTCACACTAGCCTTCCTTTTAAAATTTCCCATTGCGTATGTTGCGGCTAAGCGCTGAACTTTTGCGAATTGCTTGATCTCTCCTCCCCAATCAGGATCCCAGACTGACGCCCCATACTCTAAAATAGTCCTAACGTATGTTTTATAGGCGAAATCTTTAGTTTTCGTACAGCTTTTTCCTAGGGTTTCCATAAAACAATTTGATACCTACTCTAAAGGCTTTAGTACTACTTCTTTCTATATGCGGTACCCATTGCTAATCCCTGCTTATCATCACTCTGTGATAATTGCAGAGATTTTTTCCTTCAGTACTTTACCCATAACTTAATCATTTAAGATAACACTCCTTACTTTCCTAAATCTGATAAGTTTTGTCTTACTTGCGTTTAATTCCATTCCGTTTTCCTCTTCCCATTTCTCCTAATTATTTAGGTCATTTTTTAGGATATCGCTATCATCGACTTTTTCTATTATTTTTTAAATAATGCAATCGTCAGCAAACATCCTAATGGAGCTCTTAACATTCGCACCAATATCATTCACATATATTATAAATAGTAAAGGTCCCAGCACACTTTCTTGAGGCACACCTAAAGTGGCATAGAACTCCTCTGAGTAAGTATCAACGATCTTAATCCTTTTCAGCAAGATGTGAAAGAGAAGAATTGTGTAGATATGAAGAGGTCAGCCGTTAACGTAATCGAATGGAGAGCTGCGTCAAAACAATCTACGTATTGTGGACTGGTCATGATAAAATGATAGGGTATATAGCGATAAATCATGAAATTTCTCATCTTTTTAGATTTAGAAGTAGATACCTACTGCGAGCTACTATAGAACTTTCGAAAGTACCTACTAAAATATTTTTAGAGGAATTATATTGTTAAGTTTAAGCCTTTTCAGGGGATCCATTCAGTGAAAGTCGTGTGCTACCAGAGAGATGAAGCCAAAACAAGAAGTTATGACGAAACTTGGATAACTCGTAAAGCACATGGGTTACAGTGCAGAGTTTCAGACGCGACTTCAAAAACATTTTTTCTTTCAAAGGATTATATGCTATAAACTCTTTGTGAATGCCTCCTCATTTCACTGATGCCATTATGGGGTAGCCACTATTGATCGGGAATTACATAAATTTCCTCAAATCACACCTACTGCGAGGCGTATTTCAGAAGCACATTAGCTCTATAACATTCGATATTAAGCTGTTTTTACAGATTGATCATAATCCTAAGGTTCTCATAACATTTTCATGCTTCGAAAACATGGAATGCATTTGATAACTACCGTTTAGATTTCCCTGTGAACGACAGAAACTTTCAGTGTTCAATGGGTTTATCCGATGAAAAATTAAGTAGAGTTCCAAAGCAATAGACCGCAATGATTAAAAAAGCATAGCGCTAATAATACATTATTGTTGCATCGAATTTTGTGATGCATACCTCCTTGCATTAAATTTTAAGCTTGTAAGAAGAAACATTTTGTGTAAATGCATGGTTGACTTGGAAATAAATTTTAAAATTAATAAGAAGTTTGTAGCGTTTTGCTAATATGCTGATTACGGTTTCCAAGAGAATTTATAAAGTGCTAAGAGAGTTCAATAATGGCAGAGGTAACAGTGAGGACGTCCTTTTGCTTAAATATTTACATTCAGTTATGGGCTAATGGTGGGCTTGGCATAATCAACAAGTAAATAAGAAATTGTCTACTACTACACCAGGTTTTTGACTGTAACTGTTCAATTAGCATATCAGTTACTAGCATGTCTCACACATTAGGGGATTAGAAAGGAGAAATGGAATGATTAGATTGGAACTTGGAAAGAGGTTCGGAGCCGCTGTTTTATATCGCAGCGGAGGACAAATTCGATAGAAAATATTTTTAAGTTCCAATTTCACAGCCAAACAGAGTTAAAAGAATTATTATACGAGAAATTTTCTACGCTGAAAATCACGCAGCCACCAGAGAAGTATGTCAAAAACAAGTGGATCCCAATCCCAAGGAAGAAAGTTCCTGAAAATGTCACATTTTATTAACAATAATAGCAAGAAAGTGATTGGTCGCTAAGCATTGAGAATGATAATTGCCAACGAGAAATAATATGGAAAGACACATATTACGGTGTAATCCATCCGCATGGGGAACATTAATTTTCGACTGATACCGTGTTTTTGAAAAGGCCTTTCGAGTGACCGCCAATCAAGTTTGTTTTCCCTTCAGCAGTCCTCCCCCCGCCCTCCCCTCTCTACAGTTTCTTCCCCTTTCATCCCTTCCACCCCCCTCCCCTCTCCACCACGAAAACGTCCTACTCCCCAGCAGCCCCTATCCATCGCCCCCCCAATGCCGACGAACACGCTTTTTCCGGCCGACTCCTGCCCCCTGCACGGCCTATAAACTCACCCCCTCGGGAAAAGTGCTGACGAGCTGGAAGCGCAGCTCTCCGTGGAAGAGGGTGGGAACGTGAGATGTGGAAGCGGGCATTCGCCTTCGAGCCAATATCATTCCTGCTAGGAAGTACCACGCCTCGTCTGTCTTAGGACTTCGATTTCCGGGGGAATTCTGATGTGCGCTTTGCTCTCAAAAGCCCACCGTTCTCTCCCGTAACACGCTGACAACACTTAAATATTTCTATTTTTTTAAATCTTTATTTTATTCGTGAAAAAATGAGAGTTTCTTGCAAGTAGATGACATTCCTTTTCCCAATACCAAACACTATTTATGCATCGATTGATTTAACGTCATTTAATTTATTGAAATCAGATATTTTTTATATTTATTTTATTTTAAAGAGAGAAAACCACGTACAGCGATGATGCCAATTTATAGTGACCAATAAGAGTACATATATTTTATAACATATTCAAGAAAATAAATAAAATAAAAGTAACAGGAAACAAAAAGTAGGGAAGGCTATTCTGGGGACGGATGCGAAATAGAAAGGCTAATGAACGATTTAATTGGGAGTGCAAAGGGATCAATGTGTTGAGGGAGGGAGTTCAATAGAGAGGAGAGACGGAAGGAAAGAGAACGTTTGGTAATGGAAAGTCTGGGAGTGGGCACAACATGGAGTGAAAGGATGAGTGGGGCAGGAATGAACTTTGAAGTTGACAAAGGAGAGCAGATCGGGGCAGTCGATGGTGGAATTGAGAATATTATAAATTAGTTTTAAGTCTGCTGTGAGTCTAAGGGTGCTAAGATTAGGGATGGAGAGGGAGGAGAGAATTGTATTGGTGGACATGTTACTAAAATACGGTAATCTATTTTTAACTATTTTAGCAAAGAAATTACGGACAAAGTCCAGAGATGAGAGATTAGTTTGAGGAGAGAATTAGAAAAGGAGATTAGAGAAGGATAATTACCCCAAGTATTGATACCCTTGATATTATCTTCATGACACACAACAGGAGACTCTCTTGGAAAGCAAACGTCGTATCCACTTGATGTTGCTACGAACGAAGGAACTATGTCAGTCACGTGTCATCTCCAAGTAAATTCATTTAGTCTGAAGGGAGTCACTGCCATTTTATTCTCAGGAAGTGAAAACAAAAGACTTCTCTCTTTGACAAAATGAAAATAAGCATGCTCACACAGAAAACTATACCTAAATGTATATTTATCTTCGCTCTGGTATCAGAGGTAGCGAATTCATATTTTTGGAAACGCGATGACCGTGCCAGTTCATAAGATGCCTTACCCCAGCACATACAGTGGGGTGATGGGCGGCATCGGCCCCAAGGCGAGGGTGGTGTGTGGCCAGGAGTGGGGGCAGGAGCCGAGAGAATCTTTTTGGCCCGAGCAGATATCAAATGGGATGAGACGCGCTCGGACGGAGTAGACGCGACAGGTTCACGCCCGGGATATTGAATGGGAAGAGGGCCAGGGATGCTTGACCAGTCTCTCCCTCTCCCCCTCCTGCCCTCAGCCTCTTCGGCCGCAAAAAATGTGCTCCAAGCAAAGCCATGGGTGCTCACTGGCAGCTATCCCAGTCCTAAGGGGTCAGAAACATAAAATCGGCTGTCTTGGACTTCCAGTGTTTTTGGAAAATCAGAGATAAAAGGAATTATGTCGAAAGTCGCGGTGAGGTCGGCAGCGCAGCGAACGTGTATATGCAATACTTGTCGGGAATCATGGGGTCTCGTTAAGTTGTGTGGGTGGTAGAAGGTTGCTGGGAAAGGAAAACGGGCCTATCTGTGTGACTTTTTCCCGAAAGACAAAAAGAACATCCGATGGAAATACTGTGGAGCATCTTTGCCTCCATACCTCTTACTGTGAGACCATGTGATATAACGGAAGAACAAACGATATCGAAGAAAGCCTGGATAATATATCTTTCCGACTTTTAATGTAAGCGTCAGAATCTGAAATTTATAGTTGAAAGCGGAATTTTCTAAATTTGAGTGGGAAATCTGGTCGTGCTTCATAATTTGATTTTGGACGGGTTACATAATGTTTTAATGAATATCTCCATCCTGATTTGAAATTTTTGGTTAATTCTTCTTTCATAAGGAATGCTTATTTTCATTCATCTTTGTACACCCTATTATGTCCCTTACACCCACCAGTAATTATCTTTTTCCAAGCATCAATCACGTCTATAATGATACAAACTAAGATGAAGAAGTGAAGAAAAAAGATGAATATTTTTATGCATAGGTACATGTTTTACATAGGTGCATAGGAGCATCGGGAAAGCAGACCAACGAAGAATTGAAGCCTTCGAAACATGGTGCTGGAGGAGAATGTTGAAGAATAAATGGACAGATAAAGTGAGGAACGAAGAGGTGTACAGAAGAGCAGATGAAGAAAGGACAATGTGGAAAACCCCACGGCAGAGAAGACCAAGATGGATTGGACATACCCTGAGGCACAATGAATTAGTTAGAAATATAATAGAAGGGAAGATTGAAGGGAACGTCCCACGAGGAAGACCAAGGGACAAATATACAGGTCAAATAAAGAAGAACGTGAAAGAGAAAACATACCAGGACAGGAGGGAATTAACACTGAATATGGCAGAACGGAGGGCTGCAGTAAACCAATCCTAGGATTGAAATACTGATGATAATGGTGAGGTACACTATTCAAAAATCATCGTATGCCTTAAAATGTCATTTACGAACTTTACGGCATACAAAAATGATTGCCGTCTTTTCACAAGTATTTACAGGAATACTAGATACTAGACTACGTACACAATGCAAGATATACTCTACACAATGCAAATAATAATTTACCATTACAATTTATAATTCTACTTGTCCGGAAAAAATCCATTTCTAAGAGGCAGTTATATATTTAGAAGGTTATTGATCAAGTTTCAGCACAACTAATTCACCAACATTACAAAATATTGTTTATAATGACATTCCCAGACCTTTGGAAAGTTGAGTACCATATTGTACCCTAGCGTTTTCTATTTTAGTGCAACATGATTATTATCGACACATAATTATGCATTGCGTACAGTATTAGTTGATAATCTTGTGTGTAACTGAATTAAGTTTAACTACTAAATGTAGAATTATGTCGAATCTTCAATGGAAACAAATTTTACAGGACATGAATTAAAATTACTTTGCAACTATTCCACATAAAAATTTATTTCGAACGAGTCAACATGTTTCACTGCACTGCAGCATCATCAGGACTACCATGGAAGTTAAACATGCCATTTTACAGCACTAGTCACAGTTACAATTATTTAAAAGCAGCAATTTTCCTGAGTTTATTCACATTTTTAGAACTCCTTTCGTAAGAATATCTAAAATTCCAACATAAAGAATATCCCTCCTCACAGTGTAGCGTTGTCGAATAAAATTTTCTTTGGAAATTCAAAAGAGAAAAGGTTGCATTTGCTGCCAATCACACCGTTTTTCCTTTTTTCGGTGGACTGTTTCAGGGTGGTTATAGCTATAGCCTTACATCTTCGAGAAGAATAACCAAGCAGTTCCTCCTCTCGCATAAAGAAAGAAAATAAGAACGTGGGTGAATTATCGCCAGAAGCATTTCACTGCAAATACGAGGGATGTGATTCTGTACACACCCTCAGCCATGCTCGCAAACTTTTGGCATCATATTTCGCTCGAGGAGGGGGCACTAGTTCTCTTTTCTTAGAGATGTCCCACAAGGCCCTGAATGGTCGCATTTGCTCGAAGCAATACACAAACGCAAAGACAAAGCTTCACGGGAAATCTCCTTTGCTTTGGGAGAGCGAGTCGGTACATGCGGCTCCGCTGCGCACAAAATGTGGGAATGGCCGTGACATCCATCCCCATGCTCTCCACTCCCCGTTCTTTGCCATCCTCCCCATTCCGCTTCATCGTCTCCCTCTTCCTCTCTCTCTTCATTCTCTCATTCATTCTCTCATTCATTACCTATGTCTAAGGCTAAATTCCCCGGAAAACATAAGATTTTAGCCATAAAAAAATACACTTTATGTAATATTTTTAAAGTTTTGGTTGTTTTCGATTTTTATATAATAAAGTTTGCGATGAATTTATGTAACCAAGAAGCGTAACATTGTTGTTGCTGTTTATAAAAAAAATTGTCACCAAAAGGTATGTAACAAGATTGCTCTGTAATCATTTTTTTCCTCTCTTTAAATTCTGATCTAAGTCTGTAAAAAAATTAATGAACATGTAAAAACTTAGATTGTGCATCAAATAGCCTTGATGAAGCCGCAATAAAGAGGCGAAACGTTGACGAAAATTGGTGTTTCTCTTAAATGACCTAACAACTCCAGACAACTCATCCATTTATACATAAATAAAGTGGTCGATAGCATACTTCATTATAATAAAAATGACTTCTCAAAGTAGGATTTTCTATTTACTACGATAGGTCACGATCTTTAAAGATCTCACCGTTAATTTTGACTTGAAAATATTCTTTGCAAGGATACACCTAACAGCTACACCTTTTTTGTAGCCTTAAAATCCTTCGGGCGCAGTTCATGCATGAATACACTGCCCTTCTCTTCCGCGACCATGTTAATGCTGCCGCCATTGGATATAATATTTTACATGATATTCAGTGGATATCAATGTTTCCTCCTGAAGTTTATATAGATAAAACGGGAGATATAATACAAATAAAATTATTTCCTTGTTGCTATAAATTTGAGTTTGAAGATTAAAACAATTTTTACCCTGAATGTTTTAATTCAAAAGAAAGTAAATGTAAATTCAAATGGGCATAAGTGAAAACCTAAATAGAAGTAGAGAATGGAATGTAGAAATGAGATTTGCACGCGATTTCAAAACAACTAAGCAATCCATCGCTTATGAAGTGCATTATTCTCCTGTTGAGGAGAAATGTATTTTTCAAAGATATATTTTTCGAAGAAAATAGAGACAATTAAGAAAACTATCGAGGGAGACTCTAGATTTGAACGTCCAAGTAGAGAACTGAGTAGAAAAAACCAAGGTGTTTCTTAAAGGAGAGAGGAAATAAAACGGAAAGTAGTTGAGGTAAAAATGCCATTAACATTATCTTCATGCAATTCAAGAGAAGCAAGCATTGCATTTCAGATTGAAGGGATCCAATTTGTACGCTGGGGAACGATACCTTATCACATACGATCCTCGAAGACAATGAAGCTTTTAATTAACTCACAACGATGCTTTTAAACGTGTGCTGCCTACTCAGAAACCAATATTCTCTGTACTGTGGAAGGCATTGTTATCATATCTCACTTCTTGGCTCTCCATTTAAGAGAATGACGAAAGGACCCTTTTCTCTTTTTGCTTGACGCAGCTTCTGAAGGAATGATTGAGATCCTTGGCTGTCGACAGGATCCCCTTGACCCTGAGATGACGTGTCACGCTACAAATGTCTCACTTCCGCACAAGGACCCCACCGAGACGGGGCATCATCTCAAGGAAGGCAGGTCTCGAGGAGGCATTGGGGGCCTCCCACTTCTGACGTGGGTTTGCTCACTGTCGACATCGCTTGTAGGCAGGTGGGGAGAAGTAAATATTTACCATTGGCCTTTATTTTTCGGGTTACGTAGGTTCGGAAAGGGGAGTAACCACAATGCCAATACCCCTTAGGCAATAAATACAAATGGAAGAGAGAGAAAGAGGGGAAAACTACCCCATAAAATGTTATTCACAGAGCAGGAGAAAATCCACTATTCAAAGGAGCTTGGCGAAACGCTTGGCAAAAAGCCCCCTCTGTAGTTCCCATGCGTTCCAAATTAGCGACATATGATTCATATCAGACTCTCGTGTTAACCTTTAACGATAAACATTTTACAAATAAACATGACAGTTAAATAAGGAATCACAATGAGTGGCTGAACATGCAAAACGAACATCATAAGGGAGTCATTGTGGTGGAGTGAGTAAGCGGGAAGATCCTTAAGGAGGTTGATCCGAAAAGTGAAAGCCGTGTCATATTTTTTTATATTTGCAGCACGAATAGAACTAAAGTTCTTCTATCTGACAATGTAAAGATAATTATACCAACCCATACTCCTTTTTGCAAAACTTGCATTTGAAATTACATACAATTAACGGCGAGAATGGCCTTCGCATGGGAATATAACGTTTACAAATACCATAGTGACATAACATTTTTGCACAAACTGATATTTTATGCGTAATTTCATGAGGAATAAAATGAAACGAAAAAAAGGTATCAACCTACCGTAATTTTCGCTAAATCCACCAATTTCTGCGCTTATAGCAGAAGAAATGCTTTAGTTGACTTCAAGTGGTCGCTGTTGCCAAAATGCTTGGCGCATGAATAATATCATTACTAATGAGATATTAAAGAGTATTTCAGAAAAATATTATAACATAAGGTTCTGGTGTAATACGTTAGTAAATTCATTGAGTACATGCATTTATTTCTTTAAAGTAAATGCTGAATTGACTTCATCGTCGAGCTGATTAAAATTATCATAAAAAAGAAATCCTTTGGCTTAACATCGTATTTCTTGCGATACTTATGACTTTCAATAGCTTAGGTAATTTTCTTTGGGAAGTAAGGATCACTTAGCAGGCTTATACTATATACTATATATATATACTCGTACTTAAATTAATAAGATTCCTTAGACAACTTGACTCAAGCAGTCAGCGAGCCAACCTCCTTAATAGGAAGGAAAGGTGAACGGGGAGAAGCGTCGTCGGCGCGGGGTGTTGTGGGAAGCGTCTTTGTCCCGCCGATGCCTTCTTCGCTCGGCGGCGGCGGAAGTCAGGGACGTGTGGGAAAATTTGCCAAAGGGGGGACGAGGGGTGGGGGGGGGGGTGATGCGGCCAAAGAACAAGTGATGCGGAGGGAGAGATTGGGAGAGGGGTTGACTATTAGAAAAGGAGTCAGAATCAAATCAGGCCGATTGGGGGGTAGCTGAGTTGGCAGTAGAGATGGGCGAATTACCGTAATTTGCAATTGAGGTAAATAACCGTGGTATATTATGGTAATTTTCGAAAATTACCATAATTTACCACGGTAATTTTAAGTTTTGAGCTGCAAATCCTAATCAGAAGACTCAAAACGAAATCAAATATCATTGAGATATACATTTCGACGCCTATATCAAACATATCACGAAGTTTACCTATTATAACTCATTAAAAAAATTAAAACGAAGTTGGCAGCAACACGCAATTTGCCTTTCTTTTGTCACACCATGAGAAATTATCGTTCCAAATACACACCTCTGCGCAATGTGCACTTGTTATTCTACTCTGAATTAATGACGGGCACAATGTAAACAAAATCGTTTTAGTTACTTAATTTATTTTATCACCCATTCCAATGGCGTAAACAGTCTATCAAATGAATTAAATTGGGAATCATTGTCAGATCGTTGATGTTAAAAATATATTACGAGCCCAAACTTACTATGGTAGACTGGACCATAATCACAAAATTAGAGAAATTGATTGCCAAACTTACAGATTCAAAATGTCCTTTTTCCCT
The DNA here is from genome assembly GCA_933228895.1 of Platycnemis pennipes. NCBI lineage: Eukaryota > Metazoa > Arthropoda > Insecta > Odonata > Platycnemididae > Platycnemis > Platycnemis pennipes. Next base: position 133,953,050 of record OW121853.1, read on the forward strand.
CGTACAATTAGGGATATGAATAACGGTAAATATATCCAATACGAGTGTAGCAATTGGTGGCTGCATGTTGACATAAAGACTTAAAGTTAAACCAACTAACAGCATGGTTTTGCATGCATGTTTTATATGCAAATAGATCCTTGAGTTGGTGAAATAAATACTACCTAAAATAATTGCTGTCAATTAATTCAACAGTCTTAGGCGTGATATGGTGGAACAGCATTTTAAAATAAAAATGCGGTAATAGTACTGTCCACTTGAATTTTTAATGCAAATGATACACAACACGTGTTTCAACGTTCCCCAGGACGTCATCATCATTACACTTGATGATGACGTCATCATGATTAGACTTGATGATGACGTCCTAAAAAAAACGTTGAAACACGTGTTGAGTATCATTTGCATTGAAAATTCAAGTGGACAGTACTATTACCGCATTTTTATTTTAATTGCTGTCAAGCCTCAAATGCTATGAAGTAAATTATACTCACAACAAATCAATTGACTTAATATTTATGTGTACTTTTTCATTACATTCATTCATTTGAATTATCATCAGTCAATTTTCCTGATTAATTTATGCTCAGCATCACAAATTGAAATTAAGGTCGAACAGCCTATAAAATACGTGAACTAGCTTCGCGCGCATGACGGAAACGTTGTTTATTGCTAATGTGAATAGAGAGGGTCGATCAAACCATGCTAAACTCTTATTATACATTTAAACAGAAGACTTTTTGAGCTCATTTTATAGACAAAAAAAAAATGATTTGGCTGGAAAAATATATACTTGCATTGATAATCGCTTCTCCAAAATATTCAAACGTGGAACCAACCTCGCGTTGCCATCCTTGATGGACCGCGAGGGCTCAACATCTAGTACCTTGAGCCTCGAATAAATTGCCATGCGAATCAGGGATCCTGGGTAGCGTAGTGGTCTACGCAGTAACCCGGAAAGCCAAAGGTCCGTGGTTCGATTCCCGGTCCAGGGGAATTTTTTCGCATGGCAATCAATGTGACTCTCACCGCCGTTCACGCGGCAGGCTTGAAATATCCTGCATATAAAAATATGGTGGTCAAATACTCTCTGAGAGTCCAGGCAGGAGGAATTGTTACGCAACAAGGTTCAAGATCTGAGGCCCATTGAGATGAGAGAATATGCAGTAGCTCAGTAAGTAAGGCACGGACTCGGGAGAAGCCTCTGTGGAACACCAAAGATGAAACATTGGTATTTCTCTAAACATTAGAAGCAACCCAATAAAATCGCCATAATCCCTGGAAAATACCAATGGTACATATTACCAATAGTGACTAAACCCCACATGCCTTAAAACTTAGCGCAACTTCTCCGCTCTCATAGTTTTTCCATTTCTTCAAAGGAAATTACGGCGAGGGCACAGTCTACACAAAGTAGACATTGCAGTATGTGCTCGGTTTAAGGGATATTATTTCCATTAAAGCCTCATAATCTGCATGGTCTTATTTTGGGGAAAATGTAGAAGGCCACAGATTCGCTGGCAGCTCAATATCGATCTTTTTTTTGTGTAGCCTGCGTCGAGAGTGGAGGGATCCCGGGACCTGATATAAATTAGCAGCCGCGAGTCGCGGAGACCCTCTGCCAGGCCGGAAGGAGATAGGGCCAGACTACCTCCTCAGCCAACGCCCAGTCGGCACTTTCGCCAATTTTATGCCGCGGAGGCCACTATTAGTGCACTTCTGGAATCACGATGGGAAATACGAGCCAAGATTTTATATATTTCGCTGGCGTGCGTCGTGGAAGTTCGTAAAGAGATCGAGCGCTTGAAAAAAATAAGCCAGAAGTTAACAGCAAAAAAAATACACTGCCGAAATACATGACGAAGTAGCCATGTCCGAAACGTGTGCTTCTAGCGCTAAGCATACTACAATGCTTGCTTGCACGTGGAGGGGGGTGCCGTCGGAAACACCCGAAGTACGTCCGAACGCGAAGCACTCTGGGGGAAGCATGCTACGGAGCCAAAGCACAGAAGCACGCTTCCATTGTTAAAGGCTTCGAAGCATTGTTGACGAGAACAACAAAATATGGCGGTGCCGTTGGCTACTAATAAATGTGCAGAGTATCTATTTTTTACTTCGCATATTACATTTGCATAATTATTAATATACATATCAATGAAAAGGTTAATACACATATAATCACTCTTTTTTTCCGATCTAAACATTTGATAGATGTTACCCTCTAACGTGTTTCACTCTACCTAGTGGTTTTTCATGTTGCCACTACTGCTTAACGTCTCTCCTAACCGTAGACTGTCCGAATATGAAGTACTCTTTCCCAAGCATGCTTCATTGTACGTCAGCAATACGTCATCACCAAGAATGCTTTGCCGAAGCATACTTGGTTTCCGGATACGGCTAGAGTCACTTTTTCAGCACCTTACTTTTCACCTGGGTATTTTCAACGACGATCGTTCCAAAATTTAACGCGGACCTCACTTCAAATGTCGAAGGTCAGATGCATGGCGAGTTATCGCAGGACGGAGCGCCGAAGGAAACGACTCGATGCCGCTGGAACAAGGAGTACGTCAGTCCTATCAAAATGGACAGCGCCCTGATTTGTGTGAAAAAGCTTGAACAGGAGCTAAGAGAGAATTAACTGAGACCTGTCCTTCGAGCAGAAAAGTTATCAGTGGCGACATAAGTTGAGATAATGGCACAATGGCATTTGGCGAGAGTTTCAGCTTAGCAGCAGACGTCAGCTTTCATATTATTGTGTCTGATGTGCACGCTAATACAGATCAGACTGTCTTTGATTGAAGCAATAAAAGAAAAAGAAAATATGAAGAAAAATGCGAGAAATTTCTTGACTCATCTGGCTCCTCTCTACTCGCTGCCCTCTCGTTGGCTGTCTGGAGCAGAAAGCCTTTGAATCGAATGCTATTTGATTCATTTAGTGTTTTATACACTCTAAAAGCGTTTAGTGTTTTATAAACTCTAAAAGGGCACATTTTATTAGCCACAGGACTACTTTCTTCGACCATTTCATTGTTTTTATCATGATTGAACAGTACGATAAATACATGTCCGTCCTGTCTACGCCTTTCATACACTCATTGTATTTCAAAATACAGTAAGGTTTTTTGATCGGAAGTCCCGTGATCCTATCTTTCAGCTTTGTATTACCCGTCTTAGCGCTGTGATTAGTGCTATTCATTCTCACCTCTCTTTTGTCTTTCCACACTACAAGTGACACTTCACCTTTGCGAGAAAACGTGCCCTGTCCTTTTTTCAATGTTTTCGCCTCACTTTTCAATGTGGTGGGGAGCTCTCTATTTGGTCTGATGGTTTCACAAACTCTAATTTTATTATCAAAGAGCATTTCTGCTATTTTTTACGCTGTTGTAATAATTATCGTGATATACGCGATTGAGATGAAGCTTCAAAAGAGAAAGGATGGTTTGTTCTAATTTTTTTCCCTCGGCCGAATATATTTCTAAATTACTGATGAAGCCAGAATCACTTTCACAAACCATACGAACTAGCAAGCCATACTTTATGATTTCGGCTGGATTAAAGGTCTTAATTTTTAATCTTCCTCTCCATGGAATCATTGCTTCATCAAGAGATAGCTCCTGCTTTGGTTTATATACATTTTGGAATTTTTCAATTAAGTATTCCAAGACCGGTCTTATTTTGCATAGTCTGTCCGTCGCGTCCAAAATTTTCTCATTATTACTGAAGTGCCACGCTATCCAAATCTGTTCAAATCTGTTTCTCGTCAGTAATTCTCTAAATATGTTCGTTTCTATAAAATGATCAGTTCTCCAGTACTCCTTCAGTGAATCTCTCCTCACCTGCCCCATGAGAATCAAAATAGCAAAGAATATTTTCATTACAGCAATGGTTATGTCAGACAACTTTCCTGTTTTTGGTGAATCTTTGTATAGGTATATGCTGGTTCTGACGGTAAAACAGATTTGACTGAATACATAAAATTTCGTACAAGTCATCGGCAATAAACAATGAGACTACATCAAGGATACTGGTAGAATTTTCTGGTACACGTTTTACTCCAGGCTGGCCCAATAATACCTCTGAATTCCTCTAAGAATCTTTTTTTTTTCCCATGTAGTTGAGATTCCTGGTGAAGTATTGTCTTCATTTGCGCTTTTATCCAAGTCACTTTCACTTATCAAGAGAGGAGTGGATTTTCTATTTATGACCTTCACTTCAATATCGGAAACACTTCCACTCTCGTCACTATCTTCATCATACTGTAATGGCACATCTGATGAATCATCGGCGCAAAAATATAACACAATTACTTCCTCGCGCAAAGCACTGTCTTTCCTATGTAATGCCATTGCACTGAATATTCCAATAAATACAGGTTGAGAAAAACCTCTTACAAGACAAACCCGAAAACAAAATCTCAATTCACTGGGACTCAAGAAAACGAACTGCTCAAGACACATCGAGAGAAGGAACTAACCACAGCCGTAAAAGAACAATGAACGATTCATTATTGGCCCCCTCATTCTTTTCATGCTGAATGTTTACGTTGGTGGAGCAGAGTTGAGAGTGCATTTCATCTGCTGTGACAGGAACTTGAAGGCGAGGCAATACAGATATGGTCCTCAAGGCGACAGAGAAACGGTTCCTCGCCGCTGGCTAAGCTAGGGCCATTTGGAGAAACATTCCGTAAACAATGAGGCAGGAAGGAGGGGTAACCGAGGAAGCTGCGAAAGAAATGTAACCTCCGAAAAGAAAATGGAAGACGAATAAGTTTCAAGTTGATGGTATTGAAGTTATGTGCCATCACAGAACACGAGCTGAGATTTAAATGGAGTTAAATATCTAAATTTAACGAAATTACTTTGGGTAATCGAATAATATGTTGTGATTATTCTTAATAAATAACAGAAAGCAAATGAGAAATATCCACGATGCATATAAAAAACATAATTTAAAACTTTACCATGATGTGCCTAAATGGCGAGAATGGGGTCGTTTACCATATTTTTTTATTGCCGAATATGATAGAGTTTGTAAAATAAAAAGACCAGTATTTTTCCATTTTTTGATCCGTCAATTATTTCTAGAGTTATAAGCGGCGAAAATTTGATGTTTTTACCCCTTTCGGTGCAACCTCTGACGTCACTGACTTCGTCCAATCACAACTGAGCCCACGAAGGTACTTTGCCTTATCGCAAAGGGGGGGGGGGCACAGCTGAATCTGCCAATAGGAGCGATTGCGACAGGATCTGTGCGAGCAGACCTTCCGAGAATCCCCCTCCACTCCATTCCCTTCCCCTAAAAGTAGTCAGGGACGGGAGGAATATGACGTCAATGTTGTCACAGCAGATTTTTCGGTGGGCGTCACCATTTGCTTATTTAAATTTTTGATTTATTACTGAATGGTTGTGGTTAGAAAATTAATTTTTTTCACTAAAATTAATTTTCCGTTTACATCTAACGATTTCGTGTACAAAATTGCGATTTCGGTTTCGAGTAAACGCCCCCATCCTCGTCATCTGTCCGCAAGGGATGGGATTTAAATGACGAGAATTCCTGCCATCCGTACGCAACGTGTCAAGAGAGATCAAAAAATTTACATTGTAACAACGGATATAGGTTTCTCTTTTACTATACTATTCACTCCTCGGGGTCTACCAAAATATACGTCTTATATCTTTGCCCAATTGCTCCCACTTTTCATATACCTCAGTTGGCATGCAACTGGTATTTCCCAATTTATTTCTACACACGGAAGCTTATAGAAAATCAGGAACTGAGCATGTCTCAAGCTTAAGTTTCACCGCTTGAAAGGTCGTTAGAAACTGCATTATTTAGTTTACCAGAGCTTAATAATTTTTAGTATTTGTACTGCCCAAACAATCAAATTTTATAGATTAATTAATTTTAAAATAATAAATGTGGCTATTTCGAGGCTAATAGTTTGATTTGAGGATGAAATGAAACTGTATGGCAACTGAAGCCCACCCACTTAGTAAGAAAATTCGTCGTCGGGGTTTCCGAGAGGTGTAAGTGGAGTATTAAGAGATTACATATCTAACCCTGCAGAACGGAGGCTATAGTGGCATCCGCAACATTCCCTCTTGACTCTCGTCGAAATGAGCGCAGTTTATCCCCGAAATGGATTAAAAAAAGGGAAGAGCCACATCACAACCCAGCCATTGCTCAGGTAAGCAGAAACCAATCGGTCCATTCCGGTCACGTGAGTTGGGGATGAACTTTGGGGGGGACAAGGGACGCAGAGGGGAAAAGGACCCACACTCCCAAGACACTCCCCTCGCCGCCGCCGGGTATGATACCTTGGCTCCTCCATGGAGACAGCGAGGAGTGGCGCTCTGCATTTCAAAATCCCCCCCTGGGAGAAGGGGAGGGAAATGGAAGAAGGCACAGCCCTCGGAGTGGCGCCCAGCAATTCAGGACGGATGGGAAACAGCGCGGATGGACAAACCTCAGGCGATGTACACTCGCGACAACGAGAAACCAACTAATGGTGGTTGACAAGGACACCATCCATGCTCTCGGATAAATTGATTCCTGTAGGCGAACTGCGTCATTTTAGGGAGGGAGGCACTATGCTCTTCAGAACAACGCTACAGAATGACTCTTAATGGCAAAAGGGTGCACGAACTGTGCAAGGACTGATCATGTAACAGAAAAGATCTTTAATACTGATGAAAAACCTCAAGCAATGTTAGATTTAGCATCAGAAGATGATGAAAATGGAAGGACAACACATTTGGTTTCAAATAAGGAACATTCAGACTGTAAGATTTTTAATATAATTAGATGAGTCATGTGTAACCCAAATATATTTATTCAATACCAGCTGAAGTTGCCCGTTGAATTTCAACGGGAGCGAGAAATATCAAATGTATAGATAGTATTAAGAAATTTTAACATTTATTGTTAAGAGAAGAAACCCTACTTGGATTTTGGAACCATCATTACGCTCCAGGTCTCAATCTGAGCCTTAAATCCATCATGAACCAACGTTAATACCTACATACATACTGTCAGTAATCGAACATGCAGCTTCACAATAATGAAACAGTATTCCAAACCTTCCAGGATAGAATGAGGCCAGCATAAGGGTACTTGGGAAGGATAGAACCCGCTTCCGTGGCAAAAAAATTATTTTCACTGGCCATTTGTGTGGATTATTAGTGAATGAATTCTCTAATTTCATTGCATTGACGTCAATAAACTTCTAACGGATAAGTAAGTATGTATGCTTTATTCCACTTGGAGTACATTCTATTCTTAATCTAGTACAAATTTAACATATTTATTCCAAATACATTCGGTCTGGTATATTTGTACTCTCCACTCTTTATGTAAGGCATATTTACGTTACATTTTATTTTTCGACATACTACTCTCATTTTTGTTGGACTACGTTCAGGTTCCTCATCACCTTTGTCCGTCTTAATGGACGACAATTCCGAAAACGTTTCAGCTCTCTTCCATATATCCCAGTTGGGTTTCACTGGACAAATGCAGAACGAAATACGAAAAACATTCACAATTTGAACCCCGCGAAGGCCTTCGCTTAAATGCTCTTAGGTTTACCGGATGCAAGCCGACTTGATCCGTGAGAGCTATAGTAGTAAGCCCGTATGATTGTGCCGAGTGAAATGGCCGATCTAGCTTCACGAATCAGCCGCAGTGCATCATTTCGCACCCTCCAATATCCTTGGGAAGAGCACAATTCAGGATACGACATCTCTTTCGGCCGCAGGGTTTAAATGGTTTAACCATCACTACTTTTCGGAGGCAACACTTTACAAATAGCCTTGGCAACGCTCAAAAGGAACCGAAAAGAACTACAATTGTCAACATAAAATTACACAACGTACAGAAAGCTCATGGGCAAAGTGCAAATCGGTTGAAAGAATAATAAAGTTCAAAATATATCCCGTTATATAAAAAAAGAATTAAAGAAATCGACTACATGAAAAAAATCTCTTGCACTTTCATAAATTTAAAAGGTCAATTTATACCAAAGTAAATACATAATTGGCGCACAGTGGGTTGAAAATCAGAAAATGAAGCCAAAATTAACAAAGCTTTTATTTCTACATCACCACTATATTACAAGGATCTTATAATAGTTTTATGATGTGCAGAATTGTAATTCGAAGTCATTTTTGCTGTATTGTTGTTATTTTGGTTTTAAAAATTCCATTTATTCAAACAATTGAACGTAACAAATTGTAAATATTATTTGAATTTTGCTCCCAAGGTCAAGCGCTCCTTACCTTATCTTCAGGATTTAAATTCGAATTTTATTTTTCTGTACATATGATAATTAGCTATATAACAGATACATTGCTTTTACAATTAATGGTATGCAATAAAATTGAACATTGACCGTTGTTTCTTAGTATATTTTATCAGCAGAATCAGAATTTGACATTATTTACGATTAAAACTTAAAGTAAACTGGAGTAAATTTATTCACAGATTTATTGTCAACGTATCTATTAGCGGGAATGCACTATCTTGGATGCACGAAAACTAAGCACACACAATGCTTAAGTGATGATAAACGGAAAAATGTATTTCTCATTTCCAGATTCATCATCCGATTCCAGTGTGGACTCCGAACGATTAATGTTTAAGCGGTCTTAAAGTAATGGGGAAACTAATACATCCAGAGCCTCAATACTGAGAGTGTTTTTTTTTACGGTGCTGCTTTACGGTGGAGATGATTGGGTCTGGTGTGACCAACAGCCACTCGAAAACCTCTTCCATAATTATTTCCCGCGAATGATACCTAGTGAAAGCCTCGCGGAACCGTTGGAAGTGCTGATTGCACGCCTCTTGCGCTTCCTCGGACAATTGCCCAATAGGCAGTAAGGCATTAGCTATGATCTCAACAGTTATTGAATGTAATTGGACATCTTACCATATATTTCTAAAATTCAGCCATTTTGTTTCATTAGTTGCTCTGGATACGAAATGTTCATGATTATATAGCCCTTTTCAGCAGTATTTTTAATACGCTTTGATTTTTTAGTTTTAATACTACAAGATACAACTCACAGAACCTTCTGGTGCAAGGCAAATTTCAATACCCTTCCTCTTTCGCACTACCCCCTGCTCACCCTCTCCCAAATTCTTCAAGGTTTTCCATTCATGAGCCCGGTCCTTACTATTTTCGGCAACATCGCCCGCCTTGAACTTCCCACTCCACATGCTTCTAAATATTGGTAAATGCTGCTTGTACCATTGGACTAAATCATCAATATATATCTTTTTTTATAGTTCAACTAAGAATGCCTACGCACTTACAGAACTCAAGTGCAAAATGTTAGAGTAATGGGCCAAATGGAAATAATGGGTGCTCTGAGGCTAGTTCGGTGATGCACTTTTTTAGCTTTATAACTCGTACGGGCAGTTCGGGGCAGTACACTACGTCGATATCCATTAGATAACATCTTCACCAATAACGGGTTCAAATATCTCGATGCAACACTCCGCAACACTGAACTTTTTCATTACTTTAAATATATTTTTAGGTGAAATTCAAAATAACAGTTCCAATTGGAACATTTGAAAAGTTTAGACACCATTTTTAAATCAATTTTTGAAATGATAATTCTAAATATTATTGCATCCATGACTTGAATACAACAAAAATTTGAAATAAGTATAATCGCTAGGTTGCAACGCAGAGGTGAAGTGTGCCTTCGGTGTTTATGTTTAAGCCCGTAGCACTTACAGCCATTACAGTCGTCTTTTCAACCCTGAATTATTTGAAAATGTACTTGTCAAATGCATTTTACTGAAGCTCAAATATTAATCTATCCAACCTACGGTTAGAAAAAATCTAATTAAAAACTTTATTTTTTTAATTTTGGCCACCTATTTGGGATTTCGCCCCACTGTGTGGCGCCAGGAATCGAACCTGGGCCCTCCTGAGTCCTGAGCCATTTTTTATATAGCATATGTCACCTTCTAGTGCATACGATGCAAAATTTCTAACTCAATCGGTTCAGTAGTGTTTGAGGATATGTGTAACAAACATAGAACAGGACCTAGACAGACACCTTTAATTTCTATATATTAGTATGCTTTCTAGAGTGCTGGTGTTTTCATAATTGATTTATTATTTTTCATTCCCTTCATATTTTAGTTTTCTGACATATACCTTTTCTCATTGCAGGTAAGTGGAATTGGACAACTGGATGCACTGCAAGTGGGTATGTGCATCAGAAAATCGCTGTTGAGAACGTTTGGATTTTTGAAATTTCAGACACATGGACTATTTCTCTTTAGTAGAGCCAAAAATAATCGAGTTTCCTTGATTGTTGATCAATTTCGGAAAATTACTATGGGATAAAATGTCCGCAGATATGTTTCATGAAAAATATTTTTGGTGAAATAATATTTAAATGAATACAACAGAAAACGACAAGAAAAACTATTTACGAGTGCCAATATTCTCGATTTTTCCCAAGAGTGAAAATTTGGTAAATATTATTCCGTGCGACCTCACTTACGAGAGTGCGATATGTGATCATCAATAAGTTTTTATCGCCACTTATTTATTGCACTTTCTCATCGATCGTTTTGCATTTTCCGTACCCAATATTTATTATTCTTTGTTGTCCTCTTTTCACACGCATTGTACTACGTCGAGAGCGTAATTATACATAAATAATTGAGCTTCTAGAAAAGTATTATCAATTAAATTGACGTAAATTAAATTTATGCTGCGATCTTAGGCTTCACTTTTCTGATTTACGTAATATTCATCCTGCAGCATAAAATGTTGATATTTTGCAAAAGGTTTTATCTTCGTAAACTTAAAGGATAGTGGATCATTTCTACTTCAGTTCTCTTCTACAGTTTGATTGAGACATTACATTAAATGGTTTTGTTGACAAAATAATGAGGCAGCTCAATATGCAGCGACAAGTGGTCATGACTCCTTTTATTGTGTGAATGCAGGCAGCTATGGCGCCAGTAGACTCTACATAAACAGCGGCCGTGAGGTGACAAGCCAAAGCAGACTTTGAGCAAGAAGGAAGGGTTTAAGATTTATAGTTTTGTTTTGTCTGGCATTTGTCCCTTTCTCGCCAGCCTAAAATCGTGATTTGTGAAGATAAGTTACAATATCGAATGTATCACCGTATTTCTCACCTAGCCGATTATTTTATACTCTAATAAATCAATTATTGATGATGTTAAATTTTGCGATATTTATTAAAATTACACTTCCATCTTGTGTCAGGTTGTCAAAAATTTTCATCCTTGGCTCCGAAAATATCTCTCAGAAAATAGCTAAAAAAATGGCTCTGGCAGCAAATTAAACCAAGTTTCGCCGACCTAATTGGGCCCCACGGAAAGAGAAGCGGGTCCTCATATCAAGGGTACCTACTAGCTACACCGGTTGCGGCTATCGTTGTGCGTTGAGAACGCCCTAAATACTGCTGGAGAAAACGAAACACGGAGGGATCGATTCAGAGTCTACCAGACACGGCTGCGATTTGTGTCACGCCTTCACAAAATTTTACTTCAGCGAGAGAAAACACACTTGCTGCTCTCATTAACCGCTCCTCGTCAAGAATCTTAATGTCTCCCAACAAAATTCAAATAATCGCTCTCCGTTTTCAGCAAGCAAGGTATCTCCAAGTGTTGGCGACACAAGTTATTCGCTGAAGCGATCGGCATCGACGGAAGAGTTGAAGGAATATGATGCGTCGCGAATACGCAATGAACTGTTTAACCTAAATATGAATGGGGGCGTTAACTCGGAACCGAAATCGCAATTTTGTGCACGAAATTGTTAGATGGAAACGAAACAAGAAATGTAGTGCAAACATTAATCTTTTAACCACAACCATTCACTCATACATCAAAAATCAAAATACGCAAAAGGTGACGCCCACCGAAAAAGCTGCTGTGATAACATTAACGTTATTTTCCTCCCGTCCTTGACTGCTCTTATGGCAAGGGGAGGGAGTGAAGGGGAGTTCTCGGAAGGTCTGCTCGCACAGATGTTGTCGTAACTGCTCCGATTGGCAGAGTCAGCTGTGTCCCTCCCTTAACGATAAGGCAAAGTAACTTTGCGGGCTCAGTTATGATTGGACGAAGTCGATATACGTCAGAGGTTGCACCTCAACAATAAACAACGCTGCAAGGGATTTCCTCCATTTTCCTCAGCTGTTTACGAGGGACGAGAGCCAAGTAATAACGCAACGCTTGTTTACTTACGAGGGGGAATCCTCTTAAGAACCGAGCGATCCACTCCACGACACTGAAAGGCCGCAATAAGATTTCCAATAAGCTCCATCAGTGATTCAGGATTCACGCTCTAGCTGACTACTGCTCTCAACAATCTCCTCAATCACTAATTTAGTCGCCAGTAATAACCTCCATTTCGTTGGCGCATATTTTAACCGTAGTTTCATATTCCACATTCACCCACGGCTATCTCATCATTCTAAAGCAGCATGGTAGCATTCGTCACCGGGGAAATGAATATTTGAGCTCAGAACTCGTTTAAAACCCCCATTTTTCTTTTTGGGTGCGAGAAGGCTGTCCAGGATGATCTTTTTCATCGTATTGGTACAAGCTGCAATGCAGAATTGCGGAAGGAATAATTTGAATAGCGTAGAAGGCCGGAGAAGAACCTGAGGGTGAAAATAAGGAAAGAGCCTTTCCTTGATAAGCGGAACGGGCCTGCTTACTTAACCCTCTCCCACGGCATGCATATGGATGTTTGTGTGCAGCTCCCTTCGCGCCGATGTCAAATTAAATTTTGCGGATGCGGAAAAGTGCGGGGGGCTCAGGAGGCTGCCTTGTGGGACTCGAGTCGGCAAGGAGTCCGAAATAGCGCGCCAAGGATGCGTGAAGGCATTAATTCGGTAGGCAGGAGGGTCTCTCCCTGGGCCCGAGGGACGCATTAGCATGGTTAAGCGCCAGAGTGTTGGTTTGCGTTGTCTGGGAAGGGCCCGAGGCTTCAGCCCGGGGATGGCCGCCGGACGGGGGCGGCGCTGTATTTGTGCAGTGGGTCGGAGCGGAATATCGCCGGGGAAAGGGGAGGGTGGGGGTGGGGGGCGAGAATAAGGGGAGGGAAAGAGAGGAGGGAGGTAAATAAGGGCGGCCAAGAGTCGATTCACTCAAGGATCAATATATTCATTGCGGTTATCGAATACGTGAAATCGATTGCTTTCCATTATTTCTCGCTGCTATCAGTTTAATGCATGCTGCTGCCATTTTTAGATTTTATTTCCAATTCTTCGCTGCTTCCCTCTTCCGGCAATCCGGAAAACGTCGAAGCACAGACTCAGGATACGGCGTCAAAAACATTTGAAGGGCAAACGAGCGATTGTGTGTCCGGAGAGTCCATACACATGCTATATGCCTCTTCTGTAATTAACATTAGCGTTAAGCTTTAGAGCATACATGCAAAAATATCAATTTTGAATTTTACAAACGAAAAATTTGCAATCATTCGAAGCTCGTTAGTATTTATGCAGATATTTTTTTAATTTTACAGTGAACATATTTTGGATAAAATATGTTGGATAAAATATGTTCGATAAACAGAGACGCAATGGGATTCCTATTCGCTAATCAATGTCCTCACTTGACGGAGCAGGATGGGTGAAAGTCGAAGAGGTGGATTGTGGGAAGTCAGGAGGGGGGGAGGAGGTGGAGAGTAGTAAACGAGGGAGAGGGCCCCAGGGAAAAGGGTTATTTGGGGCCTGAGATCAATCCCTCGTGGAAGCAAATGGATGCTCCGATTACTCGAGGGGCCTCTCTCCAGAGAGTAATTAACCAGATATTTCGCCCTTCGCCCCGTAAAAGACGTGGAATCATTGGCCAGGCATGAAATACACGAGCTTGCCAGGAAAGAGAACGTTAGAAAATATGTTATTACCGTCAGATAATGTATATTGAATCATTCCGAAACTGCCCTCCAGCATCATTTGCTCTTTGGAATGATTTACACAGGAATTCCCAAATAAAAGTCAATATTTGCTGGCTTTGTGCACACGACATGTGAGATGTCGAGCGATATGGAGTGGGAGGAAACATTTGCATCTTTATCTTTGGTTTAATTGATTTTGTAGATAACTGCCAATCACTTTCATAAAGACAAGAGAAAAGAAATCAACTGAATATATTTCATAATTTATGCCGACCTCAAATATTATTTAATTATAAAATGTTTGCTTGCGTGAAGTCTGTTTCGACTTACTCGATATAATTCATTTATATCGGTTATAGCTATATATTGATGCTACTTTGTTTCCTGATGGTGATGATTCAAATAATATCTAGTTCTTCATGCTCGGCTGTTACGAAGTGTTCTCTGAAATTGATGAATTATCGTGTGCCGTACATTTTCATCGACTGTGGGAGAAATATCCGCTCACGCTTTGCAACATGGTCCCAGAGTGTCCGAGAGCATTGACGCGTGGTTCGAAATCGCTTGTGTGTGACCTCTTTTTTTAACACCAAAATCGTATTATAAAACAGACTATTTTAAGTAATACGGAATGGAAGTGATTGTACCTACCTATTCTGACAGCAGCAACAAATACTCCAAATTGCAACATGGATTGTTGCTGGTCCACTCTTATATTAAAATAAAAGAAGGTGGACGAAGAAGACCAATACGTTGATAGGATTACTTTCGAACATATTTTTTCAAAATAATATTCGGTTCTAACCCTCTGGACAGTAATAATAAGTTGCTTTGTACTAATCATATAACATTTAAGTTTAAAGGAATCCACTGGAGTAATTTTATGCTGATATCTCAATGCCAACTTAGTAATCAATTAATTACACTTTGAAAGCTGTGTATGGAGTGAATCAGCAACAAAAAATAAACCTTATACTTTAGTCGTTGCCATACAAAAGGTGGTGGGTAGTTATTCGGAGAATTTTATAACTTTAAGAGTAGTAAAATTACCATGTAGGTACTTTGTTATTTATCCACCGGCACTTCCAAAGTTAAAAAAAAATAAAAGCCACATTGAAGAAGGTTAGTACAGAGTCGATTAGCGCAGAAAATATGCTCAAAAATGTGTCATCATGCAATAGGAAAGCTACACTTATATAAACAGGTACCAAGTATGTGCAGATAAAATCTAGAAATCAATCATCATCATGGGTCAACAATCCCAGGATTGGTTTGACGCAGTGCCAAGTAGATTCTTCTATCGGCCAATCTCTTCATATTGACGTAACTCCTCTCTTTTACATCCTTCTTAACCTGCTCCATATATCTCCTACGACGTCTTCCTTCGCCGATCTTCCCGTTCACTTTTACCTCGACGATTCGTCTTCATCAGGCCACTGTGTCTCAAGATATGGCCGATTAAGTAATTCCGTCATCTTTTTAGTTTTCAGCAGACTTATCATTTCTCCCATATCTTCTTAGGACTTCCTCGTTACTTACTCGGTCAATCCATTTAAATTTCATCATTCTTCTGTAGCACCACACTTTGAATGCTTTTACCCTTTTCTTCTCCGCACTAGACATAGCAAATTATAAAACAGTTAATGAAAATAAATTTAATTAGGTATTTTGTGAATTCACTGCAGTCCTTGTCATTAAATCTGCAAAGACGCTGTTAACATGCATTGGTTGAACTGACAAATTTTTCTGAAGTAAAAGAAGTAAAACATCGCACACTACACTTGTCTATGCTGCTTATATTGTTTGTGAGAAAGGAGACACTTTTAATCTGCTCATAAAGTTGTTTGCGATTTTGTGTTCGTCTACAAACTGGCACTAAGTTTTGAGATTTTTTCAAACTTGTTTCAACACCATCGGCAAACAAATAGGACCGGAGAATTCCTCGAAGAATTGCATAAAATCTGGACTGCCACTGGAAGTTCCCAGTATTGAAATCTACAATTGAGACCTAGTTATCATATCAACCTTCCCTTAATTCTGTGGAATTTGCATATGATCTCGTTCAAGGTAATTTCCGATCGCGTCAACATATAATAAATAATGCCTATCATGTGACTAATAGTAACGTTCTCTTTCCTTTCAATTCATTTATCTAGAACCCACTAGACGAATCTAATTAAATGGGTCTGCGTGCTCAAATATCCTCTTCTCCATCATTGGGGTTAATTTTTTGATATAGCATTTCGGAGGTATCTCCAAAAGATTGCCATATCATCTTATTTTTGACAATATTTCTCCTGATGTCAGCTACCTATAATCGCTTCTATTTCCATATTTAATCATTCCACACTTATTAATAGCATCGCCGTTATCCGTTGGCTTCCACTTTTCATACCCGATGTGAACCTTTTCCCTTTTCAGCTCGCCTGATAAAATGCAGAGCTAACTGTTATCGAAACATTCAGCCATTTATATCTGGCTCAGTGATTTGAAGGAAAGATTTGGATGAACGTGACTGATTTCCTTATGCCACTTGATTTATTCTCGATAAAGTGTCGTGAGTCTTAAATATGAAATCAATACTTGGGCTGAGAACGACCTCAAACTCGTATTCTGGACCATCATTTAGAAGGACAAAGAAAGACTCCTGGTTGGCCGGTGTGTTGGACGGCGACGAGTGAGGAGGCAATTCCTGAGTCTGCAGCACGGTTGTAGAGGTCTGCAGTCCTCTTCTCGGGACGGGCGGTGATCGTCACATGTTCACCGCACCCTGGCGCCACACACGTCCCGTGCACACAGCTGAAATCACCCGTGTCGGACGGTCCGCTGAAAAGGGTCACTCGGCCGAAAAAGCGTCTCCTCCTCGTTAGAGAGACTTGTTGTCGCAACGAGGGATCGAAGAAGACGACGCCTTTATAGTGCACCTGAGCGGTTTTCGACCCAAAGAAAATTGTCACCTCGATTTGTCGACTGTTGGCGCAACTGATTGCGCACGGAGATAATGTGTCGCCCCGGGATTCTCGACGGAGCTCAGCGCTAAGGTGCTTGAACGAGTGCAGCGAGTTGAACAGGGGAGGATCCGCCATAACTCCTATCGTCAACATTGACAAACCGTCTTTTGAGGCGGGTCGAAATCCCGAGAATTTCTTACGTGCGGCAGAGGATCATATGAGATTAATGGCGGTCCCCGCGACGGTACGCTTGCTAGTATTTTTTAGTATGTTAAAACGGCGGAGCTATGGAAGAGAATGGGGGCGTTTACTCGGAACCGAAATCGCCATTTTGTGCACGGAATTGTTAGATGGAAACGAAAAAAGAATTTTAGTGAAAAATTTAATCTTCTAACCACAACCATTCACTAATAAATCAAAAATTAAAATAAGCAAAAGGTGACGCCCACCGTAAAGCTGCTGTGATAACATTGACGTCATTTTCATCCCGTACCTGACTGCTTTTAGGAGAAGGGAAGGGAGTGGAGGGGGGTTCTCGGAAGCTCTGCTCGCACAGATTCTGTCGCAACAGTTTCCATTGGCAGAGTCAGCTGTCGCCCCCCCCTCCTTTGCGATAAGGCGAAGTAGCTTCGCGGGCTCAGTTGTGATTGGACGAAGTCGATATACGTCAGAGGTTGCACCACGCCCACTTTTCCGAAAGGGTTAAAAACATCAGCTTTCCGCCGCTTATAACTCGAGAAATAATCGACGGATCAAAAAACGGAAAAATACGGGTCTTTTTATTTTACAAACTCTATCACATTCGGCGATAAAAAAAATATGGCAAACGACCCCATTATGTGGCCGGTTCCTGTGAGGTATGGAAAGGTCCGGAAATTGTTTTCGGACGAATATTGGGACGCCCCTGCGCGATTATCGGGCAAGCGTCTTGAATGGGACGTACTCGCGCTGGAAGGACGGGGAGATGAAGGAATACGCGATGAGAAGGTGGCCGCAACTAGGTCAAGCGAGCCTCCTATCGAGGAATTCATTTATTTCTTAGTGAGCCAGTTTTCCTCGCCCGTACAAAATTTGCTCAAAAGCGCAGAGACCCTAACCACTGAAAAGGTATTAACTTTGTTGGGTCGTTGCGACGACACCGAGAGCGGTAGGAGGACAGGGAGTGGGCCGAGGGAGACCTCACCCCCAAGTGGATTCCGCTCAGGTGTGAACGGGGGCAGGAATCCTCCCCTAGGGGATGCACCCCGCGGAGATGGCCAGGGTGCAAACGGACGCCTCGCGCCTACGACCACCTCGCCTTCACCTCGTAATCTTACTCAGTCCGCAAACGACAACGCCCAGTTGCTACTCGGAATTGCTGCTCAAACTGAGGAACCCCATCTGGGAATGGCGCAAGGCGAGGGGACTTTCAATCAACCGCCACCTCTTATTCCCGGGCCTTTAAACTGCTAACGCCCGAACCTACCATTCCCCGCGGTTCGGACCACAGCCTTTCTTCTTTCCTTCTTCAGGATATACTTTCAAGTTTGCTGGACCTTTTATTGAGCCATTTCTGGAAACTAGAGACGGGTCGGTTCCACTTTTTTCCGGTTCCGGTTCGGTTCTTAACTTCGGTTCTCGGTTCCGATTCTCGGTTCCGGTTCTTAATTTACCACTTACTTTGCATTGCTCAATGGTAAGATAAGGTAATCAGTAATCATTTTCAGAGACATACTGCTTGAAAAAGAATACTTCATAATATTTTTGTGTATATGTAATTTTAATCCATTTTTACCCTTTATGTGAAAATATTTATGGAACTCAAGCACTTTTGGTTTTATACTCGTTGCCCATCCATGGATGGAGGCGGTCGCACGCCCAGCAGACGACGGGTGACTGCTTCTTCTCGGCCAATTCTCCGTTAAGGCCACATTCGTGGCACTTCGGAAAAGTCCGAAAAAAAGAAAAAATGTATTTGGGTTGTGCCTCTCTCTTTATCTCTCGCACACAGGCAGGCGACCCTCGCCCGAATTTTGCGACCGTGTGCAGGCCTCTACTAGTTACTGAAGTATTCCGTCTCTTTGGAGACGCGATTGGACTCTTCCCGCGAAAATTTATTTTATGCTTCTTTTCCGCATGCTTTTTCAGGTTAGGAGTGGATTTACATGCACCCCTGGAAATCAGGGTATGACAAATATTACGCTTTGCGAAATTTTCATTTGCTGCATCAACCGTGAAGTATTTCCACACTTCGGAAGACATTGCGAAGGATTCAACCGCGTGAGTAAATTAAGGCGTAATTTCACCAGCTATCGATATCTTTAAAATATCGATAGGTATGATATAATATCGATAGGCATGCCGTATTTCGATAGCACTTCATTAATCGACATGCGACTTAGGAAGCATTCATCTGGGTCTGATATCTGGGTTCTGGGCACATACGAAGTGTTAACAGTGCAGATTCGTATGCCATGGCTCTTGATGGTAACTTGGCACTACCTTGCGCGATTGATTTTTCCACCATTGGCTTACATCTCAGTTAGACTATCTTGTGAGTTGACATAAATTTACGTGTGCCATTTCCTTCGTTTCAAAAGATTCTGCTTTCCTATTTCGTTAAGGAATCTTTCCGGGATCTCCAATGCCGTGATTATATTTAATGGCGATACGTTTGTTAACTATGATACGCGTAAGATAAACCGAGTGTTTACTTTCAACCACGGTTTTGTCATTACCAACATATTTCTCATAAACTTAAATATTTAAATTCGTATGTTACTGCAAATACTTAGTTACACTCTCCCATTGGAAGATAATACCAATATCAGCTTTTATATCCAACACGTGCATTTTTATTCACGTTTCATGGCACAAAAATTTTTTAAAGTTAAACATGACCAGTTATCCCTATAACGTTTTTGTAATGATTGCCCATTTATAGTCGAGTAATCAAGAAAGCAGAATGGTCAACGGCAAACGGTTGATAATTACTTGGCTGAACACGACCCTTGCATCAAGGGAAGAAGAAACATGATAAAACAATTTAGTTGTAATTGACCGCATATTGCGGGTGCCTTTCATTTCCGGCTATCTTTGCGCTGTCAATTTTTCAAGTAGTCGATTGTCGTCTGCTAT
Source organism: Platycnemis pennipes (assembly GCA_933228895.1). Taxonomy (NCBI): domain Eukaryota; kingdom Metazoa; phylum Arthropoda; class Insecta; order Odonata; family Platycnemididae; genus Platycnemis; species Platycnemis pennipes. The sequence goes on from OW121853.1 coordinate 133,973,021, forward strand.
TTACTGCGTGGCGAAGTAGACAGCGTTCTCTTGCAAGAGCAAAGTTAATGCTATTGTACAAATGACGAATAATTTGCTAACTTAACGAAAGCAATGTCCAAAGCATGAATTAAATCTATTAAAACTTATACACTCTATATTATGATATAATTTACGAAAATGATACGAGGATTCGCACCTCCAAAGGAGGTGGACGTAACACATACATATCAATCAGTATATCCTTATTACGGCGGTATTTCATCACTTACTAGAATTGGATGTAATAAAATAAATCATATAGTATTTTAACGACTGAATTAGAATAATTCACGACAATTTTGAAGCATCTAAGTACACTATTTCACCAGGTTTGAATGTGAAGCCTCCGCTTTCAGAGTGTGAGCAGATTTCAAACTGGTTTTCGCGCCAATTATTTCGGTACCGATTCTTTTTGGCCTCGGTTCCGGTTCTAAGCTCAAGAACCGGTGGAACCGAGAACCGAAGAACCGAACCGACCCATCCCTACTGGAAACCATTTTTCATTTACTTTCCAGCAATCAAGAATAAAGAGTGACAGTTTCTGATTGGAATAGTTTTGAATTGCAATCGCTTTATACTGCTTGCAGATCGGTTTTGCACTTTTGACCTAACTCATGCATTGTATATATTTACATTTGATGTTGATTGGCCAAAGAAGTTGGATCTTGTGCTTGAACAACTTCACAATGGAATTGTACCGTCATTAATGTTTTTGTTTTTTGCTTATTAAATAAATGTTTATGCTTCAATTTTTTTCCTTGGCCAACAAATTGTTTTGACCTTTTTGTAAAGTTAAATTTAGAAGCACGAATTTCGTCGAATTCACTCGAGTACAAACGTGCATTACGAGAGGTAGTACGGCTCTTTTCCAGGGGCTTCGATAGTGAAAATGGAATAATATAAGTAGGTAGAAAATATAGTCATAAGGTAATTCGGTGTTATTTAATTGAAATATTTATTTTATCTAGGGATTTGGTCAATAGTTATATTGTAAAGTAGCGGTTCTTGGCGAGTTGAATGGTGATAACTTACATTCACGCTTTCGCAGAAGAAACGATAGTTGCATAGCAATTTCTCGAATCCATCTTTAATTTCATGAATAGGATTCAGAAAGTTGCAATGAATGCAAATTTCGAGTTGACAGCTGTTATTTTGCGCGTAATATTGCGTCAGTTATGTTTGACAAGTCATCTCATCGTCCGTTGAAAATCTTGTTTCTACAGGACGCAAAGACTCTAATTAGATACATATCAATTCATTTGGGCATGTTTTACCACTTAGATCCATCGCACCTGCCGCGAATAATCCCCAAAGGTATTATTTTAAGAATAAAGAGCTAAAATTGGTCGTTGCCCCGTAAGAATCTGTGTAGTAGCTGGGCTGCGCAATATGGCTAAATGCGCAATTACGCCACGCCCCCTTGGCTTCACTCGCCGCCGTTACGGAGCATGGGGGGCGCCAGCTCCAGACGATGCGAGTGGCGAAGCAACAGGCGTACTAGCCCACGTACGCGTTGGAGGGGAATCCGCTTGGAGATTTGTTGGAGGAGGATGAGAGGGTAATAATAAGAAGAACCTGTCCAGAGATAAGTCGTTGGGTGTTTTGGTAACCAAGTGATGGACACCGGGAGTCAAACCTCAGCTGTTGAGGAAGAGTTCTTCGAGGCAATCCTGGCCCGGGCGCCTAATATTTCTATTATTCAATTGAATAAGTGTTTTCTCATTTGTGCAAATAAAAAGAGATCGAATCCTATTACACGACAGGCGTTAATCCCAATAGAGGTTAGAGGCCGGTATATGGAAATCGCACGTCTGATAGTTAAACACCTGGCAAGGAAGCTCATTTTAGGGATGGACTGGTTGGCCGGAAACGAGACAGTGACGAACTTCCGCGACATTAAAATCGAGTTTCAGGGCGATCGAGACGACGACGTGAGGGAGGAATCTTTCGCTCATCCCAAGCCGACAGGTGCATCGAAAGGGAAGGAAAGGAACGCCATGGCGATTGACATTACCTACTGAAGAAATACCAAGGGAAAGGAACTGGACCCCCTATCCTGAATGTGTGAATTTCACACGCCATTGGCTTAGGGTGAGCTCTACTCTCACCTATCAAAGCCAACCTTCGGGTTGAATCGCTGAGTGAGGTATGCTCAGAGGTATCTGGGTTCTTGGAAATATATCATGTTGGAAAATTCAGATATAACTACATTCCTGATTATTCGTGATGTTGGTCATTACAAATGCAAATAAATATTTAGACATACAGCCAAGATGAGCATAAATTTTTCCGGCCGCGTGTTCACAGATTTCATGTAGTCTCTAAAACACAGAGGGTTTTTGAAGCGACAAATAGGCGCAGGATTTTGATGGATCGAAGCAAGAGTTGTGCCTCCTTGGGAATTGGCCGCAACCTCCGTTTTTAGCGTTGCATCTGCAATTAGGGAGCCGACCCGTGAAATGTGACGGAGAAGAATAATAGAGGGCTGGCGTCTTATGGTGAGAATCGTAGAAGGTAAACCAGAGCGAGGAAGCGAACTAGTCTGGCCACGAATTTTGCAAAATGGAGAAACTACACGTAGGGAGAATTTCAGGGGGGAAGCGCTGGGGGGTCAGGAGAAAAGGACAAAGAACTTGATGAGAAGATTGGGAAGGCTATCTGAAGCGAAAGAGGCTGCCCATTACCTGTGATTCCACTCGAGGGCAAAATATGGGCAGAGGGAAGTTGCCTGTGGGCGATGTTATGGGAGAGCCTGGAATTATTTAATTATTAGATTATCTCCAAGAGGTAAAGAAAATAACGTCACCAGCTCCGTTTTACAGGAGCAAGGTGGAACTACCTCAGAAGTATCTGAAATGCGAATTTATAGATAGAAAACAAACAAAGCAGTGTCGACACTGAGGAAGAATCTGCTTCCAATATTTATATTCGCCAAGGGATTACATAAATATTTCGTTAAAAAGGATCAAATTGTATTTGGAATTCATTTTTGAAATAACTTGACGCAATTATATCCTACAGCCAAATATTTTATCCGTTATTTTTCATTAGTAATCATTCGAATGAATAGGAAATATCTTCCTTATCTTGGCTTGGTAGCAGAGTGCTAAGCTACGATCCAGAGGTTCAGGAGACCTGAATTGATAGACGAATACCCCTCGGAGTACCGTCGTTTATTGTCCAAGACTGCTTATGAAGCCAGTAAACTCGCTTATCTCGTAGCTAACCTCTATATCTAGTGGACGACGCACCGTCGGAATCCAGTGGACGCACTTGTAGGCTTACAGCTCAGCTGTGAGGTAGTAACTGCATCGGATAAAATTACACCGTAATCTACAAACCGAATGCTATCTCATTCATGCTTTCGAGGCAGAGAACATTCCTAAATTAGGTCATGGCTCAGATATTGGGATACCCTATGTTCTCAGAAGTTATACTTATAGTGCTGCTCGCTAATGTAGTGGTACGGAAGTCTTCTTATTGTTTTTGCAGATGTCCCTATTCCTCTCAAGTTTGTTTATTGCATTAAAGATTGACCGCTAATTAATGTGTAACTTTATCGGCTTTATCGGCCTTGAAACCAATATGACATTTACTCTTCAAGTTTCTGAAAAAATGCCTCATTGTTGGTGCTAAGTACATTTGAAACCGTCCCTCTCTTTATGCATGTAGACATCGCCTCCAACAGAATCCTATCGAATAATCTTTCGTATGTTACCGTTAGTGAGAATCAAAATCCAACAATTCTTGAATGATGCGCCGTCAACACTGAACACGTGATTTGCATTTTTATCTCCGTGGGTCGTTCACGAAACGAACTTTATCTTTAAACACACGACAGGTAGATCGCAGCTCTTGGAGTGAGGGTGATTCTGTGGATTCGGCAAATAGAAATTCTAATCACGCGCTGCGAGCGTGAATGTCGGAAAATATCGTGCTTTTCTGAAGAAAACAAACACTTCGCCAGTTCTCCTTCCGCGAATCCTTCCGCAGGCAAAACCAGATGGTGGGAATCTGGGTCGTTCTTCCCTTGACGCGACCCTCGGGACCCTGGGCCAGACTCCAAGTGCACATCTGCCGAGGAGGCCGCACTGCGACGCCGTCGGAGAGTCGAATAACCTGCACGCATATCCCTCCGCCGTTTAAAATCCCCCCCTCTCAAAATGAATATTCGCGAACACGTGACGAACGGGAGTCTCTCCCGCGCAATTCTAATCGAGGCAGCTGATATCTGGGGCGTCGGAAATGCATTGGTGCGTGGCGCATGCGCAGTGGGGAAGCAAGGAAGAATGAGAGGGAAGGCGAGGAGATGGCGATAGCATGGCCGAATGGAAATATTCTCCAAGCTATTTGCCGTTAGAATACGAAGCGGTCCTCGACTCATTTTCTTGCAGCAGTGCGCGCAATGGACAGAGACTTTAGTGTCGCGCATCGAATGTCTATGCAATATATAATACGGCACTGTGCACATTATTTAAGGCGCAAATTAGTCAGGCTTTCCTCTACCAAGATGCATTTCGAAATCAACCAAATTTTAGCAATAGTTGCTGATTTGAAAAATTTACTTCCACCGTAAAGCGATAATGTTTTTTAGGAACAACTCCTTGAACAGCATGGTATATATATTAACAAATTCAAAGCTCGCGAGCTACCCACGAAAACTTAAGCGGAGTTACCCGCTGAGATGCACGATAGCAAGATATTCAAGTCTGGGTTCGAGTCCCGGTCAAGGCGAATGATTTTTTCTCTGCGGAATATCTTGCTATGGGCTATATAGCCTCTTTGTTCAGTATGCCTTAGTTTTTTCGAAGCAAAATAATATTCCATACATATAACTCAATTATAAATATATTTAAAAATAAAACAAAACATATCAGTAGATCTTTAATGTTATCTGCATTAAAGTTTGACTCTTACCTTTGCAAGTAAAATGCAATGCTTCTGCAATAGCAAAGTTTAATGCTGAATATGTTTGGAGTAACTTGAATTCAAATATGTTTTCCCTGAAAATGTTGATTAAGAAGTGCTTTCTGGCTCTTCCGGTTTCATTGATGTTGACCGTTGACACTGAAGATGGGGACAGACACAGCTATTGAAACGTCGATTAATAAAATCGTCATCAGTCGAAGGTAACCCGGGAGTAATTAATTTTCAAATGCATGCTCCGACGTACTGATCCCTATAATCCTCTTAGTGCTTTCCCTGGAGACAAAGCTCAACATAAAACTCAACATTTAATTATTTCAAATAAATAGCCAAACACCTGTAGTATCAAAACACCATATTAATCGAATACATAAAGGAAAAAATGAAAAAATTGTAAAATACCTACCATAATTTAAAATGCCACAAGCAATAGCAAAGTCATTTAATTTTGCTCGTACCTAGTATCACACGTCAATCTTTCATTCAGTCTTCCATTGCTTAGGAATAAAGGTACCACTTAAGACTAGAAAATCTAAACTGTGACAATTATGTTTTTACTTGTCTTTCTTTGCCATTCAATCCTCACAAATACAGAAGAGGATGGCTCCTGAGCAGATGACATTAATTATTCCAAAAGTTGACTTACCTACTCCATCTCACTAAATACAATGTCTCATGCCTTTAATCAGTTACACGTCATATAAAGAGACTAGGCCTCAAAAATGTATTGAAGTTCCTTTAGAAACGTAAGCCTTCCGTCAACTTCTCTCCTTTGAGTCGGTATGGTATAGGACTAACTGCATCATTCCATTGTTTATCATTAGGGGTGCCTTAAAATATTAATGAACTTTATAATAGGAGCCAACCGCCAATGAAAGATAACTGCAGCGAGCATTCCGGTAAGGACACCATCCGCTGCTTTTGGACAAGGTTAAGTGCCATTCTACACTGAGTTTGCGCGTTGGCAGTTCTTAGAGATAAAATTTTAGCCTTTAGCACTATTTTCAGAAGCTTTGAATAGTAAAACAGGAATTTCATAGTAATCTGCGTTACTCATTCACAGGAAAGCACCAACTTTATACTTATTCAGAGTTTAAATTTTACGTTTACGTTAGTTATTCAGAGTTTAAATTTGCTAGCCAGAAAGGAATGCTCTAAACTATGATTTAGTGTATAAACTCATTTTGTAAATAGATTAGATTTAACAAATTTACGCCAGAGTACTTAAAAAGGCTGAAAGTAAGCAGCTTCTTTTGACAGAATGTGTTACATCATACTTCAGTATTATTAATGTGGTCGTTTACCATGTTTTTTTATTGCCGGATCTGATTGAGTTTGTAAAATAAAAAAACCCATATTTTTCCGTTTTTTGATTCGTCAATTATTTCTCAAGTCATAAGCGGCGAAAAACTGATGTATTTAACCCTTTCGGAAAAGTGGGCGTGGTGCAAACTCTGGCATATATCAACTTCGTCCAATCACAACTGAGCCCGCGAGCTACTTTGCCTTATCGCAAAGGGAGGGAGACTGCTGACTCTGCCAATCGGAGCGATTGCGACAGCATCTGTGCGAGCAGACCTTCCGAGAACCCCCCTCCAATCCTTTCGCTTCCCCTAAAAGCAGTCAAGGACGGGAGGAAAATGACGTCAATGTTATCAGGGCAGCTTCTTCGGTGGACTTCATCTTTTGTTTATTTTAATTTCTGATTTTTTAGTGAATGGTTGTGGTTAGAAGATTAATTTTTTCACTACATTTCGTTTTTCGTTACCATTTAACAATTTCGTGTATAAAATTGCGATTTCGGTTCCGAGTAAATTCCCATTATCATTTTACAGCAGAAGAGCACAGGCAAATGCATGTTTCTAGTGATCCTCGCTACACATAAGTGGTAATTAGCGCAATAAGAGTCATAGTAACAGCGGGTTAAAGTGAATTAGATGGCTTATGCTCCCATAGGTAACGAGATCATGTCATGAGCTAGGAAAATACTCGAGGCTGGGATAACTGAGTGAGATGTCAGCGTAGGAGAATGTTACAAGTGCATTTATGTTGGGAGTGAGGTAACGCAGACTCTATCCCGCGCATTGAAATAACTATGGAACACGGATTAGATAACATGAAAACACGAGGTGAAGAGATGGTGAGCTGCGACAAATTGTGTGAAAATGATCACATAAGTAATTAAAGTTGAGGGAGATTGAAAAAAATCGGAGTTACTGATGGAATCAAATCGTTACAACTTTGATTGATTTTCCGCTGAGGAGCATCCAGGCATCACGCTTTAAATCCCTCGGTTGTTTTTCCCATTTCCTCGACGACACAAATCGATGGGTGTAGCGCGCATGGCGAGCCGTAATGAGATCCCATGTCCTCGCCGGCAGCTGAGTCGCCGAGCTCGGCGCGCGGCTTAACATTCTCGCAGGCGCAGTTACCGCGCTGCTTACTGCAGTGAAGCGAAGCGGGCAGGAATTCCGTGGTGCCGAAACAATGCGGCGTGCTCAGTCACGTCCGAGGTGCGGCTATCTAGAGGCGGAAGCGATCTCCATACTGGATGGGAGCGCCCCAGAGATTTCTAGCAAGGGAAAGGAGGAGCAGAGGATCCTCTCGAATAAAAATGAGATTTCCCCTGCCTAGAATTCATTGGACAGCTTACCTGCCCAAAATGAAAACATAGGATTGTTGGGTTGATACAGACCAGGGCCCGGGCAACTTTTGAGGCGGTAGACCTGTTCCTTACAACGACTTAAAACTTTCTCTGAAAAAATTATATATTTTAAAGATGTGAAAATTTCAGGTAATGTTCAATGTATTAAAAACATTAACTAATAATAGTTTTAATTATATACCTATTAGAGTAAAAGATTTTTTTTGCATCCGGACCCTTCTGTTGGTCCATATATCCCTGGGCTCCCAATAGGCATTTGCCTTGGCTCTCATTGGCTTTTTCATGAGTTGCATTTTCGGATGGATTTTACTGATGTCCGCTTTGTAAATAGTTAATTTTTTATTTGACACATGATTCCCAATGAGAACCAGCCTTTGAAAATATATTATTTTCAAACTGAAATCCCAATTCTTGCCGTTTAAATGAAACTTCGGCGCATTTACTTTTATTTTTCAGTTTCACTCCCGAGGAAAATACACCCTAAGTGCCGCACGCGGCTCGCAAGCTCTACCCTTTCCACCCTTGCCCTAGATTCTCTTCTAGTCATTGGAAAATATTCCTGCGGCGCAAAGCTATTAGTACCCCTTTTAAAGGTTGCATATAAATAAGGAGGCTAGTCAAGACGTAAATCATCTCTCATAAGTTAGCGCAGTATCGCTTCGTTGTAGCGGATGCTCAAAGGCCATCCGCACTTATTGAAGGGGTACGGACAGGTACGGAAGCCAGAGAAGGTCAACGGAGCCTCTAACCTTATAGCCACTGATTGGCTACTTCTCTTTTATGCATCCCCACACCGCTTTCACTTGTTTGCTTCAAATGTTTTACTGAACACTGTCAGTCGCAGCCGGGATTCAAACCCAGAATATACAGAGATGAGACCTGCACACTGGAAAATATTTGAACAACATTCCATGGTTATGTTAGATAATCACTAACTGAATATGCTTTAAAAGTAATAAATTATATCATTATCATTAGTCTTTCACTATCCAGTTTGATGATTACATCCATGATTACATTGTTGTCATAAACAAATTTCTTTTCAACCATGACATAAATTGAGTAGGCCAAAACTTTCTATTTCACGTCCTATCTAATGAATGAAGGGAAAAGGGAATGATAGGGAAAATTCTGTTTTTCTAGTAGCCAGTGCAATCTGTTTTCCCCAATTACCATTGGTATCTTCATTCGAAGACGCCCCCCAGAAAATATCCGCCTCGAAGATAAGTAACGAAAGAAAATGTAGGCGATGTAATTTTAGTGTTGCCGCTGAGATGAATGAATCTTTATTGATCAGCGATAAAGTTCAGAGTGAACTTGAGATGCTAAACGAGAAATTTGTTTTTAGTAGTTCAGTTAATATTTCTTTATTTTATGTGCTGCTAAAATTATTCCTTTTCTTCTGCACACGAAAATATTCTACCAACCGATGCATTTTGTACGTTTTACTGTAGCTCTTTCCGTTCATTTCTATATTACTATATTTACTTTTATTACTATATATACTTTATACTTATATTACTATATTTACTTTTATTATTTCTACATTACAGAGCTTGCCTAGTTATCCCAAAATATTGGATGTAGCATTCAGCCATCCTTGTGTCATAACAATTCCGTCTGGTTGGCACAGATTTGTCTCCTCAGGTGCATTGAAACGGATGGGATATTATGCCTTTGTTGCGAAGACTGAAGGAAAAACTACATTCTTATGATGAAAAGGTTTAAGTTTTCGGAAGTACTTGCAATATCTAAACCCTTATCCTTGATAATGCAGTCGGCGTTACAGCTCTGAATGACGGCTACGAAATTCTTGACGTCTTGGAAATGGAAGTGGTGATCAAAATATTAAATAACGTAGCATTGTGCAGTGGGGCTCTAATTGAAGACTTATTGGCTGTTTCGCGTATAGATATCTACCATCTGGATAGATGATATCGGCCTGAGGCATCTTAAAAACTGCAGCCTTTTCCTAATAGTACCCGTCTACGGCCCTTGTGCTCGGTCCAAGTGCAGCATTATGTAGAGGAATCTGCACCCAAAAGGGAATGCTAAACCTTCCTCATAATGAAATGAAGGGTTGACGCTGATACTTTGTGGAAATCCATTGTAGGACATGAATTAATGATACTTTGCACTGTTTTTTGCACACTTTTTATGTGGAATAGTGCAAAGTATCATTAATTCACGTCCTTCATCATGTTTTTCAAGTTGATCTCTTTGAATAACTAATTATTTATTTCATACTTAATATATTTATCATTCAAGTCCTCTCAACTCTTAGGCCTATGAGTTGTAGAATTTGAAATTTAAACATGCTCTCTCAAAATATGAAATGAAATATGAAAATAAATATGTTTTCTTTATAGCTATTAGCTGGATTCAGATCTAACCCTACGATAGTAGTTGCAAATTTATTTCGTGATAGTGGGTCATGGTTAAGAGACTCCTGTTCGCGTATCTACGCGGAAATGACGGACATTTTTGACGTACAAACCCCGTAGAGTAAATTATCAAAAGTAGAGCAAAAGGAGTAAACACCGCGATTTCTCAAATTTTGCTTACGCAATAGAAGGAAGAGGAGGTACAGTTTACATATATGGTGTTTTCAAGTCTGTTTTCGCACTAATAGGCGCTTCAGACCGGGAGGAAAGGTATAAGGATAGGAATGGAAGGGATGGGGGAGGTCGGATCCCAGTGAGTCGGCGTTAGGACAACAATTTATGTCTTTTGCTAGTCGGACGTATAATTGTTAACAGTTAGAGCAACTTCATCCGATTCAGTTCAGTATTGAAAGCTCCTTCATTCGCATTGTACGGGAATTGTCAGCCTATGATTGCAATATATGCGTGGTAAACAAAGAATGACACCCGAATACATCATTTAAGGGTGAGCCGTGAATCTGTTTTCTCGAGTTATTCAGCCTGAAGGACTACTAAGCACCTCTAGCGGTCAACCGAGAAACAACAGCCTCATTAAGGGAACCGCCACAGTAGCAGAGTTGCCAGACCCGTATATTATTTCTAAGACATACCCTGCAAGCTACCTCGAGGGTGTGTGGAAGGGGGAAAAACCATATTCTAAGATGGTGAAACTTGCTATGATCCCTGAAAACTATTGCCGGAATTTATTTAAGGGTTTGAAGTAAAATAGCCATGAATGACTCCAGTTGCGACTCACTGAGTTGGGATTTCAGAGCTGATATGAACGAACAAACTCCTTCCTCGCATCATTCAAAGCAAATGCGACCGTTGAAAATGAGAGGGGACAATAAAGAGTGCCACAAATAGATGCGACGTGAAAACGGAAATTCCTCTCTTGACGAATGCGCAAAATGAATTGTTTTCGGAAGGAGGAGGAGCAGAGGACCTGCTATAAAACTCAGGTTATCTGCAGGGAGGAAGGCGGCGGCGGTGGGGACCTGCCACAAACTTTATAAGGGGAAATAAAATAGTTGTTACTACATATTTTGAGCACAAAATCGACTGCGGGACCGCCCTAAACAGTCGTAACTTTTCAAGAAGGAGAAAAGAGGGAAAGGGGATTATTTACGCGTATAGAAGAGAAGAAGAAGAAGTTGAAGACACCCCAAAGCCTTCCCTCATCACAACTTTTTCCATTCTGTGTCTCCCCCCTTCCCCTTTGGCTCCGAACCCCTTCCAGGGAACTATTCCAGAACGGAGGAGAAAAAAAAGGATTCTTGAGGAGCGAGCCTCCTTCCCTCCCCACTTTCCACAATCCCTGGATGCGCCTCGAACAGACCCTGGGCCATCGCCCACTCATCCTGCACCCTTTTTGCGTCTCGCCCTATACTCCCATTCAAACTCTCCCTTTATGTCCCCGTGGCTAGTCTTCCCACGCGATTTCTTTTCCCTCAGAGCGACTGCGGTGGTGATCCAATGGGGAACATGCACTATTTTTCTATAACCCTTTTAATGTGAAGTTTATTAGCTAAAATGTGCCTGGCGAAAATTTTGCTGAACCATTAAGTTTCGTTACAAAGATACTACTCTTTGAAAATTGTAGTACCTTTTGGGCAACATAAAAACACGACGTCATCGCATGACGTCTGGGGGGTTATTTTGTAATCTCACCTTTTTAATGACTCTTTGCGGGAAAGCGGGAGATCCGTTTCGCTCTCTTAATGATCGGCTCACGAACGGATCGTGAATTGTCGAAGCTTCTGTCGTTGAATAAACAAACAAGTGCCTGGCAACGGCAACCGCTTTCTTCAAAAATGGAGGAATACGGTGAAGGTGAGTGAAAAATTGTTTGTCCATATCATTTTAATTATTCGGATGGCCTGTCAAGATAATTCATGTCCGATAATTTCCTTTATACCAATATTGGAATTTGCATTTGTTTCTCGCTACATTTTACGTTAATAATGTTTCATCATTTTTCATTTTCTCAATAGTGTTCCATTCAAGAAATCATTTGTTGATAAGATACAAATCGTGATTTAAGAAAGTTTAAGTTCTTTACGTTGTGCAAATTCCAAAAATACAATTAAAAATCGATTGTATCTTTCTCGTTCTTGCCTTTTTTTCCAACTCAAGCTTCTAGTGGAAACGATGGTGGCTCCATGCCACGTTATTTATGTAGATGAGACGGGAACTAATGTCAGGCGGAGATAATGAAACGGATCAAGAGTCGAAAGATACGGATCAGAGCGGATGAATCGTCTGAAAGACCAGCACATGACCGGCAGTTCACCGCTTGAGATCCGTAGATGGTCACGCCGCCTGGGTGGCGGAGTTTAACTACGAAAAAGTGACATTGTATGACGTATTCTCACTAAAGTGAGATTACAAAATAACCCCCCAGGGCACGGTATCACTATGGGCGTTGTTTATCTGTTTATGCGTGGAGGTAAGTTGTTCAATGAATACTTGGCGATAACGTATGTATTTATCTCATTTGTTATGCAATAAACGATTGTATTTCGATTTTTCATTTACGTATTATAGATGCTAACGAGTAAATCGTCCATCAATTGTATAATGCCTGTTTAGTGCCCAAGAATTTCTACTACGTCTATGCAATCGCTGGTTTCTTCAAAAGAAGAACGCCGCCATAAGAGAGTCAACCAAAGGAAATCGTCGGAATGTGCTTTTTTAAGTATTTTTTCAGTCGTCGTTTCTTTCGAGAAACGGTTAAAAACCTCAAACCAATATATTCACTTCGTTTTCTTTTAAAAATAAATGTTTATCTCCGTAGCAATATGGAACCTATACCGTTCAGTGACGTCAGAAGGCGTTTCAGGTCACGTGACTTTCGTCAATTTCCGGGAGCATTTTAAATTCATTTAATAATCTTTGTGGTGGGCGTAGAAATATTTGTCTTATATACTTGAATTGGTGAGAAAATTTTGTACCTAGTACATCATTAATCTTCGAGGAACAAATTTCATACTTATTCCCCATTGAAGGTCTGGCGGACGGCACATTTGCACTGCTGCTACCATCATGGTGGCAACTAGCCAATGAAAGAGGAGAATCTAGTGTTAAGCGTGGAACTAAAGTAAGCAAGCGAAAAGACCAACCAACTTCACGAAGACATTTGTTATAGACATCGAAGACACTTTTACTATAAGGACGCATGGCCGAAAGTAACCTGATGAATTTTATGGTTACTTAAATAGTATAAACGACAATATTGTTTTCTCAATGGAAGTAGAAAAAGATGGTAACATTCCTTTTTTGGACGTATTGGTGCACAGGAGAAATGATGGAACTCTGGGACACGCGGTGTATAGGAAACCCTCTTCCACCAATCGGTGCCTCAGGGCAAATTCACACCATCATCCCGCACAGATAAATGCGGTACTCAACACCGTAATTCATCGTTCCTGCAGAATTAGTGACGAGACCAACTTCCCGGCCGAAGTGGACAGAAAGTGGAAGCCATTCTACAGAAGAACGGATATGACAAGAGAGACGTATCCAAAACATTTTACAAAATAATGACCAAGGATAAGGACGGCCCAAAAGAAGAAATTGGGATTCAAAGACGCAGACAACCCAAGAGAGCCTTCCTTCCTTACGTCCGAGGCGTAACGGATAGAATAGGAAACATCCTCCGCAAACATGACATCAAACCTGTGTTCAAGCCACATTTAAAAATAAGAAACTGCCTGAGGAGTGTGAAGGATGCAACACCATTTCAAGTGGAAGGAGTATATGAGGTACCAGGCCAAACTTGTGAGTAAAAATAAGTCGGCAAAAACGGACGCTCTGTCAAAACCCGCCTAGAAGAACACGAACCGAACGAAGAACGAAAATTCGCCTGGGACAACCCTTAAAATGAGCAGTAGCGGAACATGCAGCCCCAAGACACGCGATTGACCTCAAACAAACAAAGACAATCGCGAAAGTGAAAAGCTTCAAGCCCCGGCTGATCCGCGAAGCTTTGGAAATAAGAAAATGCCAGCAAAATTACAATAGGGACTGTGGCCTCCAAATCAGCCACACGTGGGACCCTGCTTTGAACCTTGATAAAATTGGTAAGACTACTCCTTCCACGCCTCCCCTTCCCATCCTTTTCCCACCTTGAAACCCGTATATAAACTCCATCAACTTGACAGGTATGTACTTCATTCCCTTTCATAAAGTGACCAGCAACGGCCACGAAACGTCAGGTATCACACCTTGGAATAGTACGCCCGTGAACACCCGAAGAACAAATTTATACATCCATAATCACCCTCGAAAGTTTCAACCAAGAATTACAATCAACTTCACGTGAGTATATCCGCAAAAGTAGGGGAGAGTGGTAATAAATGGACCGCAATTGATTTCTCCAATTTGAATTTACACGCGTTTTTGATGACCTAGATATTTCAAATTTTTTACTGCATATGGGTTTTAGTACCGCAAAGGAACGCCAGCCGTGTTGCGCCGTTTGTGGCAATGCGAACCCATTTGTGTCTTTGTGCTTGCTATCGTGTGGCCCCTCCAATAATTTAGAGCTCCGAATGTTTTTATTGCTGAGAGTTTTTTAGAAGTTTACGTTGTGAATGTTGGAACACAAGGTAAGTGGATAGTGTTCTTTTGGAATAAAATGGAGTTCAGGGGATCAACTCGTGGATATCTGTTGTGTGCCGTTCCCACTGCCAAAACTTGCTGTGGGGCTAAATGGTACGTTTGGAGTGGGGCTTAATGGACCGCGTGTTTTGCATGCATTTCGGCGTTTTCTTTGCTTCCATGGAGAAGGAAATCGTGGAGGATCTATTAGCTGAGCAGGATGCTGCGGAGGCCCGCAAAAGATCGCCAGCTGCTCCAAAGATGTGCGGACGCACAGCGAAAAATCCACGCAAAAATTAAGTCGAACATATTTCTGTCGAGGAACTAAATAAATATTAATAAGTGACTTTTGTCAGAAAAATCGCTCATTTTATTTTTAATTCACTTCTTTTCCTGTTTATCGCTTCGAAAGTCGCCTCGAAACACTCATTTTGCTTCAAAAACGCTATGGTCAACTTAGCCCCACCGAGGGAATAAATGGACCATGTGGACCTCCGGATGCGCACTTCCTAAAAAACGGCCATAAAACATATTCCGATACTCTACGGCATGACAAGTTTTTAACAGATATGTATCACAAAATTTTCTACAAGTTAGACCATTTTTCGGAAGTAAAATTGCCTAAATCCGCCCACCAGGATGCCGTAAACGAAAAACTGTCCATTTGCCCCACCCTCCCCCACAATATAAATTAATTTAAATGAACTCCCCATTCCAGAATTGGTATAATTATGATGATTTACCTTTCGAACGTTAGGCTTAAGCGTTGCTATGAATGATTAGGTTCCAAAATGGTTATCTGATTGGTTGGCAGGTGCTAAATGCAGCCCAGTCCCAAATAACCGATCGCTGACTCAGACGCTGCATGTAAGCACCAAAAATGGATTCTATTTTTTACTGCTTTACACTTTTTTAACGTTAAAATACAGCAGATTCATTAGATCCCCCTTTCTATGGCAAGTTTGCATAATCTTCTAATACTTACATTTTTCTTGATGCTCTTCTCAATTTTGAGGCTTGGTTTCACGATTCGCAGTTAAATATCTCCTAGATAACGAAAAGAGGAGGCTCTTTTATCGCCAGTGCTTATTTTAGCTGCTTGTTCTATCTCCGATGCGATCAATGAAGCGAACTTTACAAGTGAATACCGCATTTTCTCTCCATTGATAAAATTATGGATAAAATTTGTCTAATTATACGAAATAAACCTCGGTGTCTTCTTTGATACCTGCTTTAATTAAAACACTTGAAGCTACAGGTATTAAAAATATAAACTCCTTTATTAATCAACTTATCATTGAAGTCGAGATATATATATATCGACAAAGGTAGTAAAAATGGACAGACGTTAGTTACGAAGTACGACTAACTAAGTAACTTTATAAGTCCCCCGTTTAATTAATGATTTTTTTTGCTTTATTACTTCCACATTATGGTAGGGTAATCATACTCTACTGGAAAACAATCGAAACATATTAACGCTGAAATTGAGCATGATTATCGTCCTGAAATTATTAAAATATAGTAAATACTGAAAGATTGGTGTAAAAATAAGAAAAAGACCGAATGTCAAGTATATAAGTTAGCACCACCATTTGCTGAATTCATTGGTCACTAGTCAAAGTGAATACTGGTGAGTTAAAAAGATCATATTAGGATTGTTTGTATAGGATTATGTAGTACTGCGAATCATCGGCTGCGGAGCTTGACATATTTGCTATAAGAGAGCTCAGAATGGAGACCGAAGCAAATGCGATGTATTGATGCATGATATTACACCTGTATCGAATGTTGCCATATCGAATCTGCACATTTTGGAGAATTTCGTGCCCGTTCTTCCCTTTTTCAATATTTGACGGCAGCGATATGAATTTAGGATGGCTGTAATAACATTCACGCTTTCGTGAGCCCACGTCGAGGGTCTGAAATGCAGGCAGGCAAGAGAGCGGGGCCCTTTCGGGGCCCTCGAGGGGCTCTCGAGTTTGAGCGCGAATTTGGGTTGGAATTTCATGCCTCCTCCTGCCTCGCCGCTCGAAGGCCCTCGAGCTATCACTCGAAACGGCGACGAGCGCACTCCAGCAGGAACGACGGGAGTCAATGTTTCGTCCGACTAATAAACCGGGACCGCGGTGAGTAAGACCTCGTCCGAAAATTTCTAAGGAGCATTTCTCCCAGGAGACTGATGCCTTACATACATTCACCTCAATGGGGGCATTTACTCGGAACCAAAATCGCAATTTTGTGCTCGAAATTGTTAGATGGAAACGAAAAAAGAATTTTAGTGAAAAAATTAATCTTCTAGCCACAACCATTCACTCATAAATCAAAATTTTAAATAAGAAAAAGGTGAAGCCCACCGAAAAAGCTGCTGTGATAACATTGACGTCATTTTCCTTCCCTCCTAGACTGCTTTTAGGGGAAGGGAAGGGAGTGGAGGGGGGTTCTCGGAAGGTCTCCTCGTACAGATGCTGTCGCAACTGCTCCTATTGACATTGTCAGCTGTGTCCCCCCCATTGCGATAAGGCGAAGTAGCTTCGCGGGCTCAGTTGTGGTTGGACGAAGTCGGTATACGTCAGAGGTTGCACCACACCCACTTTTCCGAAAGGGTTAAAAACATCAGTTTTTCGCCGCTTATAACTCGAGAAATAATCGACGGATCAAAAAACGGAAAAATACGGGTCTTTTTATTTTACAAACTCTATCACATTCGGCGATAAAAAAATATGGCAAACGACCCCATTATGTGGCCGGTTCCTGAGAGGTATGGAAAGGTCCGGAAATTGTTTTCGGACGAATATTGGGACGCCCCTGCGCGATCATCGGGCAAGCGTCTTGAATGGGACGTACTCGCGCTGGAAGGACGGGGAGATGAAGGAATACGCGATGAGAAGGTGGCCGAGGTCAAGCGAGCCTCCTATCGAGGAATTCATTTACTTCTTAGTGAGCCAGTTTTCCTCGCCCGTACAAAATTTGCTCAAAAGCGCAGAGACCGTAACCACTGAAAAGGTATTAACTTTGTTGGGTCGTCTTCCACTACAAAGGCCCAATTTACCGCTCTTGATTTGAATTTTTATTTTGTAATTTCCTTCATTTCGGCCCCATTAGTGAAAATTGAGTTATATGTTTATAATGCAACATATTTGGAGTTCATGAGTGTTTTTGTCTCTTTAGCAGTATTCATAAAACATGATAAGATCCCTTATGAACTTCCGTGCATTGAGTGAACACTGCGATTCATATATTGTGTTTTTTTCGCATTGATTCAACTCCGACTGTTTATCAACAAGTATGTACTCATAGAAATCTTCAAAATCATCACTGTTTACAATTATAAGAGGGTTTTTTTTACCATTTACCCAACATATTTTCGTCGTAGTCAATTTTTTTGGGCTGGTTCTTTACAAATAAAAGGTGCTCGTTCAAATTATTTTCTCACTTGCAAAACGCCACTTCGAAAGGAGGCAAAAAAAGAGTTTACATGTTTATGTGCCACACATATAAGTGAATTATACCTATTTAGTTGTTCACAGATAGCCAACATTCATCTACCTCGCAAAATAACAGCATCAATTGTTTTTATAGTAAGACCTTACTCTCCCTCTTATAACTTGGAAATATCTCTTGGAAGAAATAAATAATCACCAAAACGTTGAAAAGGCGTACAACTGGCATTTTCACGGAAAAATAAGCGAAATGTAACAAGAAGAGGAGGGGATTACGATAGAACGGAAAACTCAAGTCAACCCTTGCACGCCAATGAACTCTATGCCAGTAACAGGCTGGGAGGAAAAGATTCCGTTTTTAATTCAAACCTTTGTTAGGGTTTATGCACTAATAACACTTGCAAATTCTAGTAGTTCGATAGCGGGAATTAAAGTGTCAGTTGACTACGATACAATTAGAAGTTGAGCGTGGAAGGCGACGGACAGGCAACGCATTTTAAGGTTGGTTGGGCATTTGGTTAGAGGTAGGATTATTCAAGGAGCGGGGATGGGTGGATAAAATCTAGAATCACTCTTTTCTTAACGTAATGCACCTAGGAGACAGCAATCTCATCCGACTGACGAAGTGGTGAACTTGGTACTCTCCGCATGGCACTCATGTGAATCAACAAAAATCATTGTCACTGCCGTGATTCTAACTGGAGACTTGTGGTTTGGAAGCCAGTACTCTAGTGCCGTGCTATTGACATACGTAGTCAATTTGTTCATAATTTTAAGTCACTAGGGGGTTTCCTTCAAGGCTCGGAAATAAAATGACTATGAGAGTCTATATTTTCAATTCATATAACTTTTCACTAAAGTGTCTCTCACAGAATGGTTTCATCCAAGGGAAGAATGTTCCATTTGGAATACAATTACTGGACATTGACTGCACAATTCAAAGTTAAGCAGCAAAAATGTTTTAATCGAAAAATATTTTTATAGAAAGGTGAATTGACTCGTTAGTTAGTTGCCTACCGCTCTTGCAAATCTCGGTTTCCGTAGTGATAAGTGTTAAAGGAGAGAATTTATTTATGAGCAGTCCTTACGACTGGGATGCACAGCCTCGCTTGTGTATCCGTTACATTTAATTCACTATTAACAATTGAAACTTGATCGAAGTCAGGTGTGTTTGTGTCAAGTCTGTTTCCACACTAAAAGGCTCTTCAGACCGGGAGGAAAGGTTTTTTTCGCATTGATTCAACTCCGACTGTTTATCAACAAGTATGTACTCATAGAAATCTTCAAAATCATCACTGTATAGGAATGGAAGGGATGGGAGTTTTTTTTAATATGTTGATCGTAGTTCATGGGTGTTTTCAAGTCTGTTTCCGCACTAATAGGCGCTTCAGACCGGGAGGAAAGGTATAAGGATAGGAATGGAAGGGATGGGGATAGGGTAAGGTCCGAAGCCTGGGCCTTGATCGTAGTATTGCCGGCAATTTAACCCATATGAGTAAAGAGCATGAAACCCATTAATGATAATTATCCAGTTAACGTAGCCCTTTTGACTTGAGCTCAACATAAATCCCAAGGTATTCCTTGCAATAGCTTTCTCTGTTTTTTTTGCTAACTTCAATAGACGAGGCATTCAAATGCGAGGCCAGCTACAGAAAGTGACGCAAGGGCATCAATTTCGCACTAATGAAGCACTTGTAGCTCCATCTCCCGTGCTCTACGCGCGGCGTCATTCCCACTCGGTCGTCTCCACCCACGCTCGTTAGAGTAGACATGCTCGCTGCCTCTTTTGCCTCTCTCTCTGGGGGGGTGAGAGGGGGTGGGAGGGGGTGGAAAGGGGAGGGTTGGAAGAGGGGTGGCTCACAGACAACGCTCTAGCGCCTCGAATTCCAGCCGCGCGCTCCCGTTTGATTCGAAATTTGTTGAAAGTTTCCCACCACCAGCAGTACATTAACATTCCCGGCTGAGATTCCCAAACACTCGCTCGTTAAGCAGGCACCCCCTGCCCTTCCCCCCCTGCTGTCGTCGCCTGTTTCTAAACTGCCGCTCGTCAGAGCTCCTTCTTGGCGTCAGAAGGACTTGCCGCTGCAGAAAATCTACCTGCTCCCATGCCTTGGCGCGAATTGAATTTAAAAGAGAAAAACATATAACCATGACATATAACATATAGCCATAATCACATCGACTAGGTGATTGCCCATTTGTGTAACCAATTTTGATCAAAGTTGGCATAACGGATCCATTTGATAAGGAAATGAAAACCCCCGAGCCGTTTTGCAAAACACGCATCCGTTTCCGAAATATTTCAACGTTGCAAAATTCGAATTTTGCGAAAGTTACTACACATTTTAAGACACCGCGGCGGCGTCCGCCTAACCGCCGCCCGCCGTGTGCTGGGAAATCTGGCTTTCTTCAGATCTGTGTTCATTCATCTTCTTCTCACCAAATGTTAACCGTATACCAACTCTTTACTCGTGCATGTTGCTATTTGCTTAGGCCACGTGTGACCACAGCCTTAGAATCTATGAAGAGTGGCACCTGGCCTCGAGAACAATTGACAAACCTTGTCTCGTCTTTGGCTTCCAATGCTACTGATTGTCTTTACGTTTTTTTAAGTTGATATTTACTTGCTCTAAAGAATTTTTAGCAATAGCAGATGTTTCATCCTACGATTTTAAAGTCCTGTTCAAACTGCTTAATGATTTTTTTCCTCGACGTACCGATTCCCAGTTTTCTTCTCAAGACTTCATTAGTCCTGCTTTCTTTCGCGGCACTATCACATACCTCTTACTATGACCATTCAGATGCATTTGCTAAAGTAGCACCGTATGAAGGTGCAGCTGTGCCATAAACGGTTCTCTGGTAGTTGTCCTCGGGGGTATACATTGATTATTATTAACTCACTCACTATTACTGACCAATTACCTAAGCCATCTTTTCGCCTTGCTGAATTTTCCTACACCCACTTTACACAGTTAAATATTTTTAAAACAATGAACTCAGGAAAATTTCTGTACCTCAAAAACTCAGATTAAGTTTCTAATAATGTTCTGCGGGGTTTCCTCTGAGGATATTATGCGAGTACGACGGCATGACTATATTACTCGCTTGCAAATTGCATATCACTTGGAAGTCAGAGACAACCGGAAATCACGTGAAGTTTTCTTTGTGGGCAATTTTTCTGAGAAATTTTCTTTTCTGTACCAAGATGCAGTAAAAGTTGTGCACTGTCAGGCTACGGTTCATTCTATTACATGTTACAATAGATATATGAACAATCAAGTGTTTGCCCCTCAGTGTCGTTATTGTAGGAATGAAGGTGAAATTGAAACACTGCAGTTTCAACCTTCATTCCTACGGTGAAAGATTTCCACAGTGTTAAGCCTGAAACTATTAACTGTCGTTTTTGTTTCAGACTGTATGAAGTATCACGTCATATTTAAAAGGACGCTGATCCATAGTGTAACAACTTTACTAAACCTACTCTAAAGTTTTACTTTTTCGACGCTGCGGGGACTCAATATAAGAACCGCTTCAAAATGTTGAAATTGTTGCATCGCCAACATTTTGGAATCGATGCTGAATGACATTTTTATATCTCATCTCAGGGAAAGGATAGAAGTGATGGATTTAAATGGACACTGAAGGCAAACCATATGTCCCAGTCTGAAGCTCAATTATAATAAAGAAATTCAGACTCTTGAGAAACTTTACAAATGGGCCACATCGAACGTGAAATAAGTTTAACACTTACAAAAACTTGGAGTTTGTAACCAACGAGCTTCGCTGTGTGTTCGTTCATTTTTTATCAAGCTCTTATATAGCCTACTTATTTAAAAAATAATATAGCCATCTTTATTAATGTCAGTAACTAAACCTTCAATCTTAGTCATGTTTCAGCAAATGATTGCACTTATCCTATCTAAATGGTACAAGAAAAATGCTTTTAACACCTCTTCATGAAAAAATGCCTTAAGCTAAAACTACAATGGTATTTCTAAGACAAGAAATTATTAGGCAATGTGAAATCTGATCTCTGGGAATCCGCTCCATGCGTAATTCAAAGCACATCTCAATGCCGGCGCTCCTAATGGACGAAGAGAAGGGATCGAATACGTATTGCTTGTTCTGTTTATTGCCTCCTCTCATCAACCAGCCGTATATACTCACCCCGAGTCGTACTTAACGTTGGCTTTCGTATAATTTCTCCATTTCGGTACGGTGTTCCTTGAATTTATCTCAAGGGTATGGCGATGAAAAACGTCAAAATCAATCAGTCTGCGAACCAATCCTCCCTCAGCACGCCCAAACGCTTTCACCCGAGGCCCGCCAACCCCTTGCTGAATACGCGAGCAGGAGTTCCCTTCTATGTGAATAAACTCTCGGAACTGCTTACGACTTTCGTACTAAAGCTGACTTGGTAATGGTGTGAGTGGAAGGACGGCAAAAGCAACAGGAGTCGAGGGCATTGGAATCCAACGAAATAAAAGCTGCGACATAAAAGAAAGAAAGCTTAGATTGTAGTCAAATGCATGGCTCACGATCGTAAAACATTGAAGAATAATGACATCGAGAAGGCATAGTGAGTGTAATTTTCATCTTCTGCAAACGTGAATAGTAAAAAAGATCCTGAATAGCAATACAATATTGATCCTTTTCCAGAATACATGAAAATTTTTCATCATTCCTATTTTAAACAGTTTCAGCCACTGCTCATTGCTCAATGCCTCCAAAATTTGGGCAATGTAGCATATTTTAAATGAGACGACGTTTTCTCATCGTAAACATTTTTCATGGATGGCAAAATGCAATTGAACACTTTCAAGGGTTTCAAGTTGCTTATCCGAGTTCACTTGTCTAAAACTTCAATAAGATGTGCATGAATACTTCAGAAGCCTTCCACTGAGATAGTTCTTCTGAATCCCGCTGGCGCGCACACTTGGACCGACGACATTGCCCTGTCGACGGTGAAACCAGGCGTTCTTCTAAATATGGACGAACCGCGAAAGTTTCTCACATATAATTAATTTACAGTGAAATTACAGTAACTTCCCGGCTTTAAAGTATATCTGTTTTTGTATTTTCTGGAAGCGATAAACGCTTTAAGGGGTCCCGTTATGTTCGTTGCTAAGTAAAAAATTATTAATATATTGCAAACATTTTATGTTTAAAGCATTTATAATAATGTATTTATTCATATAAAAGAAAAAAAACTTTCGGACATGAATATTTTTTCATGAAATAGGCCAGCATTGAGTGTGTTAACCATATGTAATTAGGCAATCCATTTAATTTCTATTCTTAAGATACTATTTGCCGAAAGCAGTGGGATGTATGCAACAAAAAACATCTTGTCAAACTCTCCACTATCTCTGGAGGAGGGTATTGAAATCTAACCCTGAATTTCGAGTAAAAATTGCTAGTTATTGTATTTCAAAGTTCAAATAAATGGCTGCTAAGATCTGGAATGTGAGAAAAGAATTGAAATACTCCAAATGAGTCACTGCAGATTGCAATCACACGCTCACTTCCTATATTTATTGCCCTCTCTTACCGTAATTTTTCGTAATAACTATTTTTGTTGATGAGAGGAATGACAAAGACGCAATTGGGGCCACCGCGACAGAAGGACAGCACAAAAGCAAACACGGGAGTAGCAGCAACATATGACCCGGTCATACCCACGCGATGCTAGTGGATTCCAATGCACTTCACCTCCCTTGGGGTCAACTACATATTCCCTTCGCAGATTGAGTCAGTTACAAATCTACCGAAATGGGTGCTGTTTTGGAAATACGCCCCCATTCCCATGAACGTCGCTTGATAGGGAGGTGTTTTTTTATTAATGAGAGTTTTAACTTTTCTTTCCATTACCGAAATTCTACTCATGTTCAATACGGCTAAATCGAAATATATTATTCGTCCATTTTCTGTCATTTTAATAAATATAGCAGACTTTTTCTGCATCTACGCAACACCCTACGAGCCACTACAGGGTCTTTTGTCCCGTGGTAAAATATAACCACACGTGCAATACATACATGCAGCTTAGAGATAAAATGCAACTAATTCACTGAAAAAGTTTAGCCTTGCGGAAATAAATTGTTGGTAACTGCATTGTGTGAAATGATAAAAGAAAATAGTTTATTTATATATATTAACTTATATTTCCAAGGCATGTATGAGTCATTAATGCTAAAACTTGGTCCATAAACTGCAGACTATTTAAACAATATCTGTCAATATATATCGGATTCGCCGGCTGTGTGAATTTAATGCCGGCTTTTCGATATAAAACTTAGAGGGAGTAATCAACCATGGTCTATGGTCCCATCTACCATGGTCATGGCTACTTTTAATTCTTTTCTTTACTAAAATATTGTCTACCCGCTGTATGCACGCCCACTGTTGTACTCAGAATCTGCTGGTTTGTTTGTTTTTGTTTGGCCATCTTAAATTATCAGAGGGCAGACTTCCCAGCGGGACTTAAGGCTTCCACTCCAAGTCCTTCATCATTCTAGCAATATTTAACCTACTTAATGCCTTTACTATTTTGCCTATTATCTTCTTCTGTGACTAACATGAATAATGACATTTTAAATTTATCGTTACGACAGTCTTGTCTCCCTTATCTTGTTTTTCTGACTATATCTAGTATGGTAGATACGATCGTATTATAGATTGCTTAGATATTTCTAACGCCATCTGCAAACACATACCAGCTTTAAATTTTCTTAAAAGTTTAGGATAAATTTTAACTTGTATATTGGCAGTAATTTAAATCTTAGTTTCTATATTAAATTCGTAACGAGAGTAAAATTAACTCGGTGACACCTGCATTGAATATATTGACAAAAATCATACATAGAAGAATAGAACGAAAAGTTAAGGCATTCCAGGATGAATACTAGTAGGGATTAAAATAAAGCAAGGGTACGAGAGAATTGACTGTGACCCTTGGGCCAATGATAGAGAAGTGAATGGAGTGGCTAACAAACGAACGTTCTTGGTGGGCGTGCGGCGTGTGGTAGCGATTTATCAGCAGTGAAGAATCTCTCTCCAAGTGAGAATGTAGCGGAAGCATACATTAGTACTTACTAAATGAACTCACATAGTTATACCTTTTATATGAGATATTTTCTTATGGCCCACATCATTGCGGGAATTATTGTGACAAGAATTCATCATCTTGAGAATTTATTCTTTTTTCATGTCGTAAATAAGGAAAGCACTTGTATATGTGGCAACATGAAGTGATGGCTAAGAACCTGACTGTTAAACCCAATTCTCGAAGAGGGATGATTGGTTGAATTCGGAAAGATACGTTGCATAGTAACAAGAACGCAACAGGGTGATCGGGGCCCATTCCGAGGGCCCGGGTTCGATTTCCGGCAGGGGCAGATTTTTCAGAGGAAAACCGATCCCCACTTGGTGGGGGGCATTTCAAGTTCAGTATTCCGTCCGTCGGATGGGACGTCGACCCGAGGTCCCCTTGGCGCCTTTCGTTAAGAGTAGGCTAATGCCGACGCCGGGTTTCTCTCCACCCTTCCTCCGTTCCCTGAAAACTTCTACCATCACCCAATTACACACCTTTTCTAAATGGCGCAAATGACCTCAGCTGTCGGTCGCCTCCCCTGAATAACCAAGAACGCAACATAGACCCTTAAAGAAGAGAAGAAAACAAAGTTTTCAATGACACTAAATATCAATGGTAATTTCCGGTAAAACCACTATGTACAACTATAGACTTTGGAAATTTTTATCACAAGGCGTACGATAAGCCATATTTAACGAAAGCAATCCAGTATAGGAATATCATCACGTTAAACTTTGTTAAACAATCACTATCCTTTTGACTAGAGTCAAAGCAAATTATTGGCCAAATGGTAATACTACGGAGACTGACATTGAACGTCAGCGGTCACACCGAAATAATGGGAGTTGATTTCGTTTTTCCTCATATCCTTTATTCTTGTCGGCCTATTTTTTGTTGTTGATTAGCATCATGACACTGCTGAACAACAACAGGGATCATGTTTTTATTCAACAACAAAACCTAGGTTATTGATAATAAAGCTTTCGTGGAAAAATGAAGTCAACTCCCCCATTGTTTCGTTACACATCGTTTCCTCCAAATCACTCCTAATAATATTTTGAAGTCACTATACACCGGTTGGAGTTCTCTCATTGGCTCCATATTCTTGCTATTGTCTGCTGCTACTATATTATTTATGATTCAGCTTCGTTTTTACATTGCTTTGCGTACATTTTCTCCATTATTTACATGATAATATACGCCGTTTTTAGTTGACTGGCAAATCAATTGCACTCCACCAACCTTATGACCAAATGCCAATTATTATTATATTAAATTTGAGATCTTGTTGACGGACTTCATTATGAGAGTTGAATTTTAACCTTAACTATCGTCACCTTCTTGCTATTTTGCTATGAAGTAACAAAAGTATTCCTTCGGCATTTATAAATAAAATAAAAGATTTTGATACAGAGTTGTGATTTAAAACAAATGTTGCAAAAAATAACAGAGCCAATAATAAGTCCACAAAGCCAATATAGCTGGAAAAGGCTCTTTTAAACCATTTAAATGTCTGGAAATGCTTTCTTATCCAAACTTTTTGATTTGTTAAGAACTTATTGGCAGCAATCCTGCCTTTTCACACATGGCAGTAATACTATGGCAGTAGTTATAGGAGGGAGACAGCCAGTCTAAGGCAAATCGTGGTCTCAAGTACAGGCGAAAACTTAAGCATGGAGATTTTCATATAGAGGCAGTAGTGTTGCAGGAATAGAGATAGAAACATTCAGCGTTTTACATCTGCGTAATACCCTGCGACCCATCGGGAGGTGGCAGCCTGGCAGGGGGGGGGTGAAGATCTCCAAAGATTCCTTTGCTCGAGAAGTGTCCCTGTCGCTCCGCACAATCCGGCAGTGGAACACTGCCCCCGAAATGTTGGCAGCAATGGAGGGTACAGGAAAAGCACAGCGTGGGAGTCAGAGGGAGGTTTTGAGGTCAACAAAAGGCCACGGCCATCACGCTTTGCGATAATGCCGAAGAATGGTTTCCTAAAGTATGCACCTACACTTTGGGGAAGCCAGCTAAAGATCCATTGCGCTTCTCAGTGTTGCTTCTGTCATCATTTTGGCTTCCATGCCGCCATTCATTCACGCAACTCAAGTAACTGACATATTTTCTACAACTCACATTCTAAAATGGGCGTGACATAAATTTTATTGGATCAGTAATACGATATTATATTCCGATCACAGCCCGGAAATATTCTCCGGAATAATTTCTTCTCACACTCTATTACTCTCAGCGCTTGCACATACCCCACCGAAATAACCTAAATTACCTGTGGAATTCAGCGGTGGGACGTCAGTGCCGTTTCTTTCCGATGGGACGCCCTTCCAACGGAGAACTCCTCTCTCGCACTGCAGGACGCGGCCCTTGTCGACGACCGCCATCCACAAAGGATGCATTTGCTCCGGAAAAGGCTGGAAAAATAAGAATATGAAATAGACACTGGTTCTTTTGGTGAGAGTGCCCAGAATGTGATTTTCTTCAATTTCCGTCAAAGTACATAATTTTCATCACCAAATCTTGTAAAAAAAATTATGTTGAAAAAACAATTTTTCCTTGAAAATGTTATAACCTTAGCCCTTTGAGCACCTAAAAACCCAAGAAAACGTTTGCTAATTAAAAAATGTTTTGTCAAATTTCATCATACTCCGTTTTTACATTTGACATTGACAACTAAATCCTCAGCCTTATTTACTTTAACGAATCTCCCCGAATGATATGATAGCCAGCATTTCAGGTCTAAGTTTTATTTCACTCTCTATTTCTAAAACAATATTATGAAGATGACCTAATTTGTTTCCACTAATTAAAGGGTAGTTAATAAAAATGAAAATGATTTACATGTCTCCTTTCTTACGATTTGAAGCGCAGAAAATTAAAGGAGGAGTAGGTAATCCTAAGGAATCGAATCGCAGCTGATGCAACTTAAATGAGAGGCATAGGAAGGAGCGAATACAACGTGAAGCCTTGATTGGACGCATTGAAATCCCTGAAGCAGTGGAAGACTTCATTCCTCGTTGGAAGGAAAAGTATTTGCCCGTAGAGAAGACACAAAGGGATGACATCGTGGGAGAATTTCCGAATCAAGTATGTCAACGGATCGGGAATGCAGTCGGCAGGTTTTCCGCGCTCTTGGAAGGGATATGAACTAATTTTAAGCGAAGTCCTTCTGCTCTAATGAAGTTTAAATTTGACAATATTTTTATAATTGCGGGAAAATGTGTAAATCAGTAGTTATTTGGAGGTGATAACCGATAGCTTAGGTCATTTACACAATTTAGGATAGGTAATTAGGCGTGGGTAGGGACATTTAGGCAGCGAAGGCAGGGCAGGGAGAAATCTGGCGTAGGCTTAAGCCACCTCTTGGCCTAAGTAGCCTAGGAGTCCAAAGTTAAACGTCTAATTTGACGGAGGGGTTACTGAACTCAAGATCCTCTACAGCCAGCACTCTAGAGAGAACCAATTCACTCTTGGTTTGGTTGTCACCCTTGGTTTAGGCCCCCTTCTCCTCCCCTTCCCTCACTCATTGTTTTTTTTCCCTGATTCCTCCCCTCAGCTGGTATATAATATACTGGACTTGGTGAGATTTGGTCACCTGATGATAATGTATCACATCGAAACCGGTCGTAGTAAATATTTCTTTGTGGTCAATTGCCTATATTATTTAATCAACTACGTTGGTTGGAATGTCAGTTGCAATAGATTACAAAGTTTCCAAAAAAATATTAAAATGCAGTAAAAGGAATTCATTCATTGTGCCGTCATTTTCAATAGCAAAAAATTCATCCGCTAGAAAAATTGGGAAACTCGGAAATCTGCATAGGTGCACAATGGTAGAGGAACCTTCTAACACAAGCATCATCTCGTCTTGGCTCTTCTTTCTTCCAGCACTTTCTTTTCTTTTCTTCCAAAGATTGCTTGTAAGGCGGTGCAAGCACACACTTACGCTCCATCCAAATATCCTCTCAAAGCTCCCTTCGTTTCTTAAATCACACCATCATCCACCTTCGCCTCAGGCCACCACACGAAAAACCAATCGCCAGTTTCACTTCCAAAGAAAATTTACCTTTCCTCCAATATCCCACATCTCTGAGACCAATGTTTCCCGTCTCAGCATCCATTTTCACTCTCCACTCTTCCTCTGGGAAACCTCAGAAAACCTCTTTATTCCGTCATGCTCTTCACTCCACCCACCGAAAACAACTTGAACCCAAAGAACCTGGTACGAGTCTTTCCCATTGAGTCTTGCAATGTCATTTTCCCTTGTCGCATTTGGCATTAAGAGTTCATCGCTATTATAAACGACCTGCCATTCGTTGTGTTCAGGTATGTAACTAAAGGATCGTAAGCAGAATAAACCTCAGTCAAATAAATATCAAATGATATTTATAGCTTCATTTGCTCCAGATGGGAGTAAATTGAAAGATTTATGTAAAGAAATTCACGCAAACCTGAAATGCATGATGTGTATGCGTAGATATACCAGAAACAACATGCGGATTGACCCAATTAACCAAAATTGTCGTCAACTTTTTATAAGTTTACACATCCATAATAAGTATTAATATCACCAAACAAAATTCAATATTGCAGTAAATAACTTGTCAGTTATAAATGTAATCACATTTGATGTATTTTAAATGACCATCTTGCCATTTTATTGGATCACGTTTATACATATATACTGTAGTTACAATTTTAAATATCTTCTTGGGAAGAAATTTCTTCAATAGCTGTTAAAAAATCCTGGAATACTCAGTTTATCAAGTCATATCTCTGCATATTTTTAGTAGGGTTATTTTTGCTAATTCACCCACCACCAATTAGGTATTATTATAACCCATAGATGAGTTTGGAAACTATTAATTTTTTATGGTATTACTATTGCGCAGCAGTGCAAAAGAAGTGTATTTGTCATTGAATACAATGTAAATATGGGGTTATGCATAAGCAAGCAGAGAATAATAACTACTTTAAAGTAGGGAAACACATAAGTTTTCCGATTCCCACAAAAGATGAAGCATTCTAAAATAGTATACAACATTCATTAGTAAGAATAAAAGTGGAACACCAACACCATCCTAGACAAGAGTGCCGGGACAGGACGATGATTTTTATGCTGCTCAGTACCAAGTTTAGCTGTAAGCCAACTAGTAGAATTATGGTTGTCGATGTAAGTATTTCACAAAATATTTAATGGACGAAATAACGGTTGGAATTGCGGCAGGTTTTTAAACATTGAATATAAAGTAAAGAAATTACAGAACTTAACGTAATATCGTCAAGGCAAGTGAATCTAGATTATAAAGTGAATAATAAACATAGTAGTAGATTTTAATAAAATATTACATTTCTGTAATAGGTCATTAATGCCTTCCAATAGTTTTTTCAACGCTTACTTCAAGGATATTTCAAGGAAATTCCTATTTCCTTCATTTTCCAAGAGTAATTCGAAGAAAAAAGCAGTTCACATCTTTAAGACTTCAAGAGCAGAAAAGTGCGAGAAAGAGTGAAAAAGAATTGAGACTTCAAGAGCAGAAAAACGGGATTTCTGTGGCATGCTTCCCTAGACGCGGGAGATGAAAGCGGAGTCGGTGCGCGCGAAGAGCAGTCGTACTCTGTGCTGCGTGCACACGGCGCCCAGAGGGAAGCACTGGTCTTTCATCTTCCTTGGCCTCCGACTCTGCTTCCTCGGGCGAATTTTTCTGCTCAGTATACCTCGGTGGTGGACGTTGATGGCCATCTTCATTACGTCCGCCTCTCTCTCTCTCTCTCGGGAGAAGTAGAGGAGGAGATGGGTGTTGCTGGGAAGAGGATGGAAGGCCACAAGAAACCTTCAACGAAGCTCCCTTTACTTCCACGTTAAACTTGCTGTAAAGATGAGCTTCACAGCAGTGATGCATGCGATGCCATGAGCCCTTCAATTCCCATCCTTTCCTCCTGAAGCTGTGTGGAAGCAGACGAGAAAACGCAGATGAGATGCATATTCGATTCATCGATACTGCCACCTTTACGTCTTTACTGAGTACATGTTCCAACATTCAAAAGAGCCCACGAAATCGGCTGAGGCATTCATAGGGGATATAGATGATCGTTACACGAGGGATCTAAGAGTTAGGTACCCGTAAAATTATCGAAAGTCATATAACCACGGTTTTCATATTTAACCTGGTAAAAATATTGCATTTAAACAGGATTTTCATATTTATTATACGGTATCATTTCCTGCAACTTTATTTATGCCTTAAAAAATGTCACTATGCTACGTGAAATTTGCAAGGGGCAGAACATCTACTGCTCGGTAGGAAAATGAGATAAAATTGTAACTTCGGGATTTTGGAGTGTGATGGACACTGAACTGGATTGGACGTGTGGGAAGCGGCGATAGGGCAAGGGGGAGAGGAGGAGGGAAGGGTAAACCCTGCCGTGGGCTGCAGCCACCTTGCCCTTTTTGGGCTTCTTGGAGTCGAGACGGACGAACGTTCTCCACCACCCTCCCCGCAGCAAGCCACTTTGGTCATTTTTCACCCCCACACCGCCAACTAACCCCTCCGAATCATTCATTTTTCCCTCTAAGCCCCCACTCCCTCCCCCCCTCCCCTTCGTCCTTTGATCCTCCCGTAATTTCCTCCCATTCCGACGTGCTCTCACCCTATCCATTCCCCAAATCCACCTCTCATTCCCTGCTCTCACTCAATTCCAAATGCCTCCAAATGCTCCCCGTGGGCCATCTACGCAAAAGAGTTCAGCACTCGCATTTCTCTCCAGCGCCGACTGCAACACATCGCCTCTCCGAGTCTTCGCATTTCTTTCCCCATGTATTTGAATGAGAGGTCAGTGAACGAGACGCACTCTCGAATACTTCGTTTTTCCTACGCAGCAGATTTGGGTCTGATATCCACCAAACTTCCCAGAAGCCGAGACTAAAATTTAAGAAGTGTTTCTACTGTCGAGCAACATTTCTCCGACTCTGAATTATCCTGCTCCCAAAACATCATTCGGCTCATACGTTGACTTTTTCTATTCCGAAGCAAGGTCTTTTTCTTCTTTTGGTGTAAGGGTATGTGAAGTCAGCAGCGTAATCCATGGCTATGGGCGTATGTATATATTAATATTATTTCATAAGTCAATATGTTTGATGGTTAGATTTAATAGTTACCTGACGACATTTTACTTCACATAATTATTTCCATAAAAATAATAAATTTTCAATATAAGTTTGGCATCAGTATTTCTCTCCAATACCAACACTCGGGTTTTCTCATTTTTTCCTCATCCACTTGCTTATAGAACAACCAGGCACGTAGCCAGAAATTTGCTTCGGGGGGAGCGGGGGGGCTAGATCTTGCGTCACTTGAAACAAATCAGCCTTGCCCATTCTGTGCCTACATATTACAAATCTATTCCCTTAGTTTTAGCGCTTGGTATTTACTTTTAAGGTGCCCATGCTTATCTCTTCTCACTAGTAAAGTTCACTGCTAAAATCAGAATAACAAAATTATAAGGAAAAAATTTCGGGAGGGTGGGGGCTGAAGCACCAGAAGCCCCCCCTCCCCCCTCGCTACATGCCTGAGAACAAAATTAGCACCCACATGGTAAATAGTTCTCAGATTGGCCGTTATAAAGCCTCCTTTTAAGATAACTTTTGATTCAAATTCTCCTTGCAACCATCATTGATAGCAAAAGGCAAATGTGCCTCTTTTAGTTAGAGTGACTATTGTCTCTCCTTCTTCTACTTGTCTCAATTATCATCAAAATAATCACCCTAATTTAGAAATTAGCTAGTAGTAAGAAACTTCACCAATGATCATGATTGATTTATACAGTTTTACGTACTTTTCACATATCCATTTTTTGTGGCCAAAATATTTTAATTACCTGGAGAAAAAGAATCATTTACGTCATTATTTGTATTTTCAAAAGATTTTCTTGATATAGTTGTTTTCACTTGATTCCCTATTCTATGTGAGCGTGAAAGGAAGCACAATTCCAAATAGTGGTTCAGGATATTCCTTGACGTGTCAAGTAGTTGTGACTCGAATAATGATAATAATATTTGGGACTATCGGGGTGTCATATTAGCGCATCCTAATAAGAGAACACATAAAGGGCGTATAAGGGTCATTTCATACTGACTCCGGGTTGAACACCGTAATACAGTCTTTCAGAATACATTAAAATGCACATCCGGGCATCATTTATGGAGCAGTAGCTATTGGAATTTTCGCATAAAATCATATATATTAAAAAATACTCAGTTGATTCGTAAAGTAAAGCACAACCGAGAGGATGAGGACTTAGGCTTTTCCCAAAACTGCCCCTCCAATATCTCGATTGAGAAGTTCGAAAGAACATCGGAAAAGGGAAACGTAAGGAAAGGACTCAGGGTGCAAAAACGTTTTGCTATTCACGGAATTGAGAGTGAGCGATAAGCCTGGTCCGCTCGCAGCCGTGACTATTACGCTCGGCCTCTCCTCCGAAGTCTAGCTGCGACGATCCGGTCAAGCAAGACGTTCTTCTTCCTCGCTGTGTAGTAGTTTCCGGGCCGCAAGCTTCTTCTAAGGAAGTCTTCTGGCAATGGCAGTGTTCCTTAACAGTCCTCTCCTTCCATTTGGCGTCAGTACACCGCAAGGGAGTGCAAATGAAGTGGGATCCCAGGACTATTTGGCTACTAGGAAAACGAAATTTTCTCAAGGAGGCGAACAAGCATTCTAGCTTCATTCGAATTATTCTTGCGAGCATTAATAAATGAGAACTCTTATATATCTTTGTTTGCTGGCTGATGTAGAGAGAATAAAACGAGATGCCATGGTTCTAAAAATGTTTTATACCTCATTTAATTATCAGGTACCAGGTATATATTCAATAGCTTACACAAGAACCTACCTGTTTAATTATTCAATTACATTTGGACGATTCTGCAAACATATACATTTTTATTTCCCATCATTGGAGAAATACAGACTTCGAGTTGAGTTTTAGGTGCAGGAGAAAAAACTAGTTTATAAAATAATAATGAAAAAGGATGAAAACAGCATAGACATGCAGTGATGGAAGCAAACTTCCATTTATTCGAATAATGAAATCAGAAGACTATGTGTTCCAGCATTAAATATTTAAACAATCGTACATTTTAAAAGGTGAAGTTAATTTTTAGCGAGCTCTCATGAATGAGAATGGCCATTGTGGAAGTGTTTTACGATAAAATGAGGATTTTAGACTGGTATTTGTAGCTCATTCGAGAGAGGTAGGCTATACACTCAGCTTAAAAATTCAAAAGATTAAGCCGTGAATTCATAAGAACCTAAATGCACCTTTGGAAACCTATCTCTATTTGATTTTCAGGTGCGATATATCAATGACCATTGATGACGAGGTGAACGGTTCCACATTGGTCTTTACTTGACTCCAAGTATGTGCTTTAGTATTTTCCCCGCGAGTATCCGCAAACGCCATAAAAATGGATTGAGGCACGTTGACGACCAAATGTAAGAAAAGAAAGTTTTACATTAATAATGCAAATGTAACGAGAAAATGACGAGTTTTGTCAACTTTTGGAAGCAATGGAGATGCATAATACAGTGCCACAAAAACTCTCACTGAAGATTAGGTCAATGCTATATGCCACCCTCTTCAAACTCTGTGTGTGTGTCATTCATAATGAATACAAGTAAATTCCATAAAGTACCGCCAGAAACCATCAATCTATTCAAACTGTTGTTACTATTATTACTATTGGTTTCAAACCCTGGTTCTGTTGCAAGAGATGTCATTAGTGCACCCTCTAAAACACTTTTCTAGAACTCAGCAGCATTATATATTCCTTAATTGAATACGATTCAAGCCACTGGTATATTTTCTGCTCTCTCACCCGCGATTGTACGTGTTTAAGGCCTGTATTTGCGACGCATGCATTTTAACCTCCCTTGCACACGGCCAATTCAATGGGTTTAAGAGAATGGAATCAATGGGATCCCTTCCCCCAATAATCTAATTCACCCCCTCACTTAATTCCACATCTTCGACCACATTCCATTCTTCCTAATCTCTATCGGGTGGTTGATAGAATGTCTAAACTTCATTTTCACGTCGGCCAAATCACTGGCAATAGTGCAGTGGTAGACACATATCAACGCCTTGCTCATAATATATCGCACCCTGCAAATCGAAGATAAAATGGAATGGATAACAAAGTATATTATGGTTTCTTAAGAAAATCGTCCATTATATCACATCAAGGCACTTTTATTCCTTCTGCGCAGCGTTAGCAAAACAATTAGAAAATGATAAAGATCTAGAGTGAAATTAAATTGAAGAAACTTTTTAGGTACATACCTCTCCTTCAACAATATATTTCAATATTCTGCCCAGCATCGAAGTTCGTCATACATTCCATGGCTTTACAAGATTGAATTTTGTTGAAATAATTTTTTATTCTTCAGACTACATCAATCTCCAGATAAAACTGATTTACTTCGACAGAAGTGAAGGAAAAAGCAAGGATTTTTTTAATTTCCGCTCATATGATGCAAAAATTATGCAAAAAAAAGCCTCCTGATATGCATTCAACTTAGAATTTACTCTCATATTCCATGCAGACATCCATACTATTTAACTCTTTTTTTCAAACATATCTCAATATTTCTTCTGAAATATTGAGATATGTTTGAAAGATAAATTTATATTTTCATTAAACAATTACTCACTAATGAATTAATAGTCATGACAATGTCACAAAAATCCACCACCCAAAAAACTAAGCAAATCAGAGGTTTTCTTAAAATTATTAAAAAATACGTTGATTATAGTTAACGCAACTTGCGATATATTTTGTTTTCAGCCAATTACATTTCTACGTCATAGGAATTCGAACGCCGAGGTAAACGTGGCCATTCGCCCGCTGATTAGTTCATTAGTTCATTACAAGGCCACAAAACTATTTCCAATTATGACATCCGATTGCCAGGGTACACCCACATATTAATCGCTTTGAATTGCCGAGGCACGTGAAATGGACTTAAATTAATGTTATCCTTTTCCAAGGGCATTATAGCCTACGAATGGGGAATATGCATGAAATTAGTTTCTCAAAGATTAATTACCCTTTTGATGCGAAATTTTCTCACCAAATTAAATACATAAGCCACATTTTTCCACGACCACCACAAATATTATGATGTGGTATTAAAATGTTCCCGGAAA
The DNA here is from genome assembly GCA_933228895.1 of Platycnemis pennipes. NCBI lineage: Eukaryota > Metazoa > Arthropoda > Insecta > Odonata > Platycnemididae > Platycnemis > Platycnemis pennipes. Next base: position 134,009,402 of record OW121853.1, read on the forward strand.
TCGACGAAAGTCACGTGACCTGAAACGCCTTCTGACGTCACTGCACGGTGTATTTTCCATATTGCTACGAAGATAGATATTTATATTTAAAATAAAACGAAGTGAATATATTGTTTTGAGGTTTTTAGCCGTTTCTCGAAAGAAACGATGACTGAAAAAATACTTTAAAAAACACATTCCAACAATTTCCTTTGGTTGACTCCCTTACGGCGGCGTTCTTCTTAAAAAAAACCAGCGATTACATAGACGCTGTAGAAATTATTGGGCACTAAACTGGCATTATATAATTAATGGACGATTTGCTCATTACCATCCATACAACGTAAATAAAAAGTCGAAATACAATCGTTTATTGCATTAAACAAATGAGACACACAACATACGTTATCGCCAAGTATTCATTTAACAACTTACCTCCACGCATAAACAGATAAACAACTCCCATAGTGATACCGTGCCGTGACGTCATGCGATGACGTCGTGTTTTTAAGCTGATTTGAACAATTTTCAAAGAGTAATATCTTTGTAACGCAGCTTAATTCCCCAGCAATAATTTTGCCAAGCATATTTTAACTAATAAACTTCACATTCAAATAATTATAAAAATAGTGCATGATCCCCATTGGGATATCATTTTGATAGTAGATAATACATAGAATAATTAATTTTCCCTGTTCGTCTTCCTAGTGAGACAGGAATTTTTGAAGACAGAGTGAGCTCTCTTTGCTTACTTAAATCGATTTGTGTAATCTACTCAGTAAAATTATATAACTCATTGCTGGATAAACTCATTAATAACATATTATATGAACTTCATGCTCAGCAAAGCGGTGAATTTTAAAATCTGGCTCAGAGAGACTCCCTCTCAAACGTTACGAGGCCTGAAGAGAGGCTGAATGTAAATTTTGCACCAGAAAAGTTTACATGCATGACTGGGCATTGACATAGAATGCGTAGGGAGGAACACGCTTCTTGCGAAACGTGTTCTTCAGTTCTTGAAATGAGGAGAGCTCAGCTATCTGTGGGAGCCTCGAATCCCTTTCCCTGCACGCGTGGGCGTACATTCCAAAGGTCAAGCGCTTAACTCCCACGTTCTCCGCACAGCCTCCACACGCCCGCACTCGATTCTCTCATCCACCGGGTTTCCGCATCCCACTCACTAGCCTCCCCGTGCATCAATTTTAATTACTATCCCCCAAGGTTAAATAGAAAAAAATGCATCCAACCTCCCTTTTGAATACAGTCAATGGTGGAAATACGCTCAAGTACTCGAACGTGAAAAGCTTACACAAAATAATTAACGATGAGAAAAATCTCGCTATGCAGTTGAACAGGGCTCGTTCGGAGTAGATGCCTTCCACGTAGTCTTCGACTTACAATTAGTTGATGTCCGTTGAGCTTTTTTAAAAGCTTTGATTGGATTGGGAGTTTAACCCTGAAGATGATAGCATACTACGCTTCCGAGTTTCCTGCAGTTCAACACCTTCACTCGGTCGGAAATCCGACAACTCCACATCCTTTCTTTCTACCATCCATGGTTATAAACCGATGCATGGAGGAAACGATGTATAGAATTGCGCAAATTCCTTGAAGGGTTTTTCAAAAGTTCTTATCACGAACAAGCTGTCCAACTAATATTAGAATAAAAATATTCACACCCTTCCCAGCTTGCACAGATTGACACAGAATGGGCATCGTGTTCTTTTAAAATTTTCTAGCTAAAGAATATTGTTCAGATTCTACTTGCTTTGAAACTTTGTGTATTTTAATGAGAGTATTACATCTACATCTACGTCTACATAATACCCTACCAGCCACCATAAAGGTGTGTGGCAAGGGGTGAATTCTCACCAAACATGCACTACATATCATGCATTTAAAAGGATTAGTATATATATATATGTATATATTCTGCTCTAAACTTCACTATTTAAAAAAAGATAAAAATAGCTAAACTAATATTACCGAGGGCAAGAGGCTTCAAAAACATTGGGTGGAAAACATGACGATTGTGTAATAGCGTGTGTTACCTATTGGGAAGGAGATGTCTGAAGACATTACGTGAGATTGAAGAGTAACGACAGGAACCCATGACTGAGCAAAACTGAGCAAGTCGAAATACTCAGAGTTGTCGATCGTCTTAGTCTTAAAGAAGCGGAGTTCCATACTTTCTTGACGCTGATTTCAGGAGTTCTGCACTGGAGAACACTCTCACCTTCATTTAATCCATGTTCCCAAGAGCACGTCAGTGGAGATGTATTCACGCTGCACAGCTGTGGAACACTTGAATACGCCACGAAGCGACGCATATGTGAAATTGACGGAATGATCTTTCTGGCGGTAGAGCCTTTGACCAGAGGTTCGGGTTTGATTCTGAGAGGAGTTTGTACACTCTCATACTTCAGCAGCTCTATTTTCTGCTTTTCAGAATGTTTTGATAAATATCTCGCGGTGTATAAAAGTAAACTGGGTCCTCTACCATAACTGGTGAATATCGGTTGCGCTTGGACAATTACTTAAGGAGCATTATCATCAAGAGAATGACAAACCATCACGTGGAACAATGTGGAGTCGAATTCAAAGATCACGTCCTAGCCGCGAAAACTTTAGCGGCGTTACCCGCCAAAATTGCACAATAGCAAATATTCCACAGAGAAAAAAATCATTCCCTTGACCGGGACTCAAACCCGGACCCCCTGATTTCCGGCCAGGTGCTCTACCACTTGATCTACCAAGGCATCCTCATGTACGCTAAATATATGTGCTATTCATTATAAAACTGTTACTAACACTGAAAACATTGGTACTTTAGATACAAACGGTATTCCACTCAACACCAGCAACGGACAAATTCAGAAATTGTCACGTTGGTATCCTTCTACTTCAAATTGATGAAGTTTGGTGATAAATTGTGGAACAGAAAAAATGTGAAACAGATTGGAAACTTACTTTTACAATATAATTTCACAAAACCTTAAAATAAACCAATCGATTTTGATGACTATAACCTCACAATACTGTGGAACTTCTGGAAGTCTATTTTCAATGTTTAGCAAAGGTATTTTATTAACTGACCAGTTCGAAGGACCATAAAGAACACATTTTTACTTCCCAAAAAGTTGCCTTGAACCGCAGGTATTATTTCAGGCATCAATGAATTAAAGAGACCATCGGAGGAGAAACGGAGTTGCAAATGATTGCAGCTTCCAATAGGGGCGGGAAGGGGTGGGGGTGCCGATGGAAGATGTCTGAGGGAAAGTCGCACTTCAAGGAGGCTGGCTCGTGACTGCTTGAGTCAAGTTGTCTAAGAAATCTTATTAATTCAAGTACGAGTATATGCCTGTTAAGTGATCCTTACTTCACAAAGAAAATTACCTAAGCTATTGAAAGTCATAAGTATCACAAGAAATACGATGGAAAGTCCAAGGATTTCTTTTTTATGATAATTCAGCATTTACGTTAGTGAAATAAATTCATGTACTCAATGAATTTACTAATTTATAACACCAGAATATTACTATCAAACGTTATGTTATAATATTTTTCAGAAATATTCTTTAATATCTCATTAGTAATGATATTATTCATACGCCATACATTTTTGTTAGAGCGACCGCAACACCACTAGAAGTCAACTAACGCATTTCGTCTGCTATAAGCTCAGAAATTGGTGGATTTAGCGAAAAATAAGGTGGGTTGATGCCTCTTTTCATGTCATTTTATTCCTTGTAAAATTACGCATTAATATCAGTTTTTTGCGAAAATGACATGTCACTATGGTATTTTTAAACGTTATATTCCCATGTGATGGCCATTCTGGCCGTAACTCGTATGTAATTTCAAATGCAATTTGTGCAAAAAGGAGTATGGGTTGATATAATTATCTTTACTTTATTAGATAGAGTAACTTTAGTTCTATAAGTCCTGAAAATATAAAAAAAATGATATGACTTTCACTTTTCGGAACCTTAAGGAATGAGAACCTTCCTTTGGCTCTGAGTGTATGAGCGGAAGGAGTTCAAATAGTTGGGCTGATAACCTGCCACCGCCCCTTCGTTCTGCGATAAAATGCATCGCTGCGTACTCCGATGGGATGTCCATAAAACTAATGCGAGCGTCGTCTCCAGAAAGGGAGATGAAGCGACCCTTGCTTAAATGTTTGCCAAGTCCTCGAAAGACATTCTGGGATTCGGAGTCCATGTGATCATTGGTGTGCACTCACGTGTGGTTGCGAGACCCGGCCCGATCCTGATGACAGCGAACTCTGGCACCGTGTGCGGGCCGATATCGATTACCAATACGACCGATGCCGAATGCCCTGAAACCGGAGAGGCTGCTAGGGAGCGCAAAAGCGGCCGTCCGTTGATCTCGTTAGGCTTTCGTCCCTCTCCGTACAATCCACCTCAATTCCATACTCCAGCTAAACTCCCTCTTCCAATAGGACCGACTGCCCACTCTGTAATATCTGTAGATAATGCATTGGCATCATGGCAGTGCATTGACATGAACACGGCCTACTGCGGTGATGTCAATGTTCTATAGCTTGAAATAAAACAGTCCACAAAAAGTGTGAAAATGTTTCTCTTTCCTCGACATGACTACATTATCTGATCCAGGATTATTTGGAATCATGATTATTCGGACCCTACTTCATTAGCTGCACGAGCTGAAGAAGGCTGAGGGGAATAAATTCTCTTGCCAAGTTTCTTGAGGGTCAGTCTTCTGGACAAGAATAGTTAGTAATAAACAAAGTTTCACCATCCTCAAGTCTTAAGTGCTACTGCTGCTTAGCATTCCCTCAAAAAAGGAAGGCCATTTTTCCACTGTGGAGGGTGCGATATCAAATATTCCAGAGGCTGGGTTAGAATAAAACAAAAGCCTCTCAAACCTTCACATCTGAAGCACGAGGGATCTCTCGCTGGCTCCGTTCGCTCGTTTTCTCCTCCTTAGTTCCTTTATCTCCTTATTTTCCACGATGTGGTTATGCTCTGCGTGAAGGATACCTTTTGTTCCTCCCCAACAGGTTGCTGGGATACGGGTGCTCGAATGTAAGGTCTTTGGCAGACGATGGAGGCGTCCCTTTGTTGCACCTACTCCGCTCTAACACCCGCTGCCATACCCTCTTCTGGTTCCCTCCAATCAATCCCTCCCTATTCCACAGGCAACCTCCTTTGAGAACAGAGCGCCCATCCAGCTTGTCTTAGAAATCTTTCTCTCCCTTAACGGTCCACTTACGATCTACTTTTTCCCAAATAGGTTTGATGTTTTACGTTTCTCCTTAAAACGCTGATCACTTCCTTCAAACACAGACCTTAAGGCTTCATCCAAGTTTTTTCCGATAAAAACATAATAAGAACATGGATAAAGTAGTCCCTGCTAAAAGGTAGCAAAGTAAGCCCCGTTTTCCAACCTCATTTTTTCACTCAGTTCACAATTATTGGCGCTGAAGGCTGCATCTTCCGTATTTTACCTCATATTTCACTGCTATTTAGGGCAACAGTTTCACCTGCATTAAAGCAGGTGCCCTCAGGTCGAAGTGCTTCAAGTTCTAGCAGTCGTGCTATTAATTCCTCTCGTCTCTGACTGGTCGGCGGAGTATTTGCATTGCTTCCAATAAGATGGGAGTTCGAGTAAAAAAGTCCGTTTTCGTCGTTGAGGAGGTGGTAACTCTCTCCCTACTCGGTACGAGAATGTTCGCTTATTACTGTGTCTTCTCAAATAATTATGGAAAAATATCAGGATTCTTTAGCCGTCACCTCTTTATCGCGCAAATGGATGCTGTAACCGGGTCCTAACCACGTACACTACGCGATGGCGAGTACAGCGATTATCTTTTACATGTTATCAGCACGTACCTACACCTGAGTATGTCTGCCATGATGATGAAGGCTAAAATGTTTCATCTAACTTCAACAATGACGTTTTGAAACCTGGTTCATGCAGCCTTTACTGTCTACATACCGCGAAAGCCTATTGCTAGCGTTTTTTTTAGCTATTAATTAGTAAATATACATCAGGTTAGCGGTGAAATTAAAGTTAGGCTAAAAAATAATGATCCTCTCACTATGAAGGAAAAGAGAAAGTAAGCCATGAAGGAAAACTTACATAAGTATGATTGTTTCCATGTGGAACAGACGGGAATGTCCTTTAGAGTGCAATTAGGCGAGCACAAACGATGCTTCGTTACTGGCAACACCGCACAGTCTAACTTTGGGCTGTACCTGTGGAAAGAGGATCATTCAAATGAATTCGTGCCAAAAATCCTTCGCCAAGACGCAAAACGCAATTTTGCGTCTCGGCGAAAGTTCGAACAGTTTGAAATGCAAAGAACGGCGCTACATCTACGTAATACCCTGCAAGCCACCATTAAGGTGTGTGGCACAGGATGAATTCTCACCAAACATGCACTACATATCCTGCATAAAAGTTGTAATTAAAAATTAAAATAGCAAAGCATACATGCAAAAACATGCTGTTAGTTGGGTTAGCTTTAAGTCCTTATACCAACATGCAGATGCCTATGTTATCCATTGCTACACTCGTACTGGATATATTTACCGTTATTCATATCCCTAATAGTACGAGGAAAAAAGGACATTTTGAATCTGTCAGTTCGGCAATCTATTTCTCTAATTTTGTGATTATGGTCCAGTCTACCATAGTAAGTTGGGGTTCGCAAAATATTTGTAACATCATCACTGAAAATATGGTCTTTGAATTTGTTTAAGAGATTAAGTCAAAATTTCAACCTGCGATCTGACAATGATTCCCAATTTAATTCATTTACTAGACTAGTTACGCTAATAAGGTCATCATACCGGCCCTTTACAAATCTTGCCGATCTTGCTAGTGGGCATGTAGTCGATGACAGACGTTCTCCCCTCCTGAGCTTCGTTTGACCCAGCCATGAGGACTCTCCTCTGCTTACTTTACTCCCTCCCTCATATCCTATTCCCACCCTTCGTTAGACCCGATCCCCTCCATTCCCACCCTCACTTGTTTTTTAGGGGGCTGTGTCCTGTATGTTTTTCCTAGCTAAGGATGCCGATTTTTCGATGACACCAGTCGTAGTTTTAATAAACCTCGTGAGATTTTCAAATCTTGCATTTTCTTTTATTCATTCCGAGTCTTAGTAAATGCTTTTATTTTCGCATTCCATTAATTGTATTAATTTTCGATGATAATATTGTAATTAAAAAAATATATTACTGTTATTAAATGCTACCTAAGGTGTGACGGAGTTTCTGTTATGAGTTCCAGCTGTAACATTAAGGCCGAATTCCTTGTGTACTCGTTTTTATGATATTTTTACTATATATACTGCCTCACACGCTTCTCATGTCAATGCTGCAAATAAATTATCATTAAATCTTTGGGGGAGCAACTGCCCCACAGTAAGGTTGCACAGAAAGCGCCTTCAGCGCCACACAAGTGAGTATGGTGATCCTTGCCATTCATCTTGTAGGGCCCATTAGGGGCTCTGTGCATCTTCGGGAATCGTATGGCACTCGTATCTCCGGAATTCCGCATGCCATCGTATGACAAGTTCATCAAGAGCACACTTGATTAATCAACAGGCATTTTTTGGCTACCATTTTTCAGCTCGCACATGGCTTGACATATGTAAATTCCGTCCAATGGAGGCCTACCGTTTTATCGCTTGTCCTGCCTGCAGTGCTCATTAATCAAAATCTGATAGTAGGGCACAGGATTGAATATCCACGCAGAGGAAATCAGCTGCGATTCTCTGATAACGTAGTGGTAATGACAGAAACATAAACAGCCTTAAATATTACTCCAGTAAACGTGGAAAAGACAAAGACTAGATATCTTTTGAGCATCAATTAAAGGAAAATTAAGGAATTGATATGCGGAAAGAAAGAAGGGGCCAGTACCAACAATACATTAGGAAAACAAAAGCTGGAGGGTGTGGAAGCACATGGCTACCTGCAATGGAGAAGCAAGAAAGAAATATTGAGTAGTAGAATAGTCCAGGCGAAGAGAACATTACACAGGAAGAGGAATCTACTTATGGCTGGAAATACAACATAGGAAGTAACAAAACTCTTTTTAAGGACTTACATTTGGAGAACTTTTCAAACGGGGGAAATTTTTTTTTCTTGAGACTATATCTGAATTTTTTCATTTTCATGCATTTTTATAAGTAACAATGATTTAAGCACCATCCACTAAACATTGAGATAATCTTACCACCCTACTTCTAGAATGGAGAAACAAGGATTGATAGCAAGTAAAATAAAAAATTATTTAAATGATATAGCACACTCTATTAGTAAGTAAGGGTTTCTAAGGTGTGTTGGTAGACTGAGTGTTGAACAAAAATAAGTATGTTGAACAGCTCAGATGGTATTTACGTCCGAAAAGAAAGCAAGAGTAGAAGAATATTTACTTTACACGGAAAGGTGTTATTGATAATGGAGTCATAATAATGTGTGTTCTTAACACTTAAAGGACAGATCGCAAAGTGAAAGTAGAAGCCCCACGTTCATCATTGATGCCTACAACTTCAAGCAGCCACTAAAGGAGCAGCGCTGTGTATCTTCATAGAGTTTGCTCTGAATCAAATCTAACCACCGGCATGGAACGAACCGACAAGAGGCTGAAAAGTCGCTTGTTTGCGGCTTGCATGACGTGATTCAGTACGCGGGCAACCACGATATCGTGCGGAGGCTATCGCGGGAAGTGCAACTCCCTCTTCGGGGGCTTTATGGCCCAAATGTGACTCCAGAGCCGCTCTTTTTATGGAGGATAACGTGCTGCAGAACGAAGCGGTTGGGTGCGGACACTCGAGGATGGGTCGGGCGCTCTGCATCTTCCCTCACTGGCCTCTCCCAATCACCGTCCCACCACCCACTCACCTTCAGATATTCGTCTTTCCGCATTGCCACTCTAAAGCCCCTCAAGACATACGTCTGTTTTGAATATTTGAGATGAGCAGGAGGATTTGTGGTGGAGATATAACGTAAACCATACGTGGCAGTGCCTACAAATCGTGGCTGCAAATACTCGAGCCGCAATCATATGGGCAATCCTTATTACACAACAAATAATTCACGTATATTTTTATTGTAAACTTCCAAGCACTTAAAAATAGGAGTATCGACGAAGTTCATTCATTATTTGAGAATATTTTTAATTTTTATCTAGGAATAAGACTGACACATGAGACTGGCACATGATCTTCCCTGGGGTAAACACATGCGTGAAAAAATGGGTCAAGCGAATCATAAACTAGGATTCATCAAAGGAGCACTCGGTAAATGTGTAGTTAGAATGGTAGTTAGAATTAAACTTTAAAAAATGTCTAGTGATGAATTTTTGGAAAAAGAATAGTTATCCTCTTAGCACATACAAAATAAGTAATAATGAAATGACAAACGTGGAATCCATTAAATATCTTGGAATAAGACTGACACATGATCTTTCCTGGGGTAAACACATGCGTGAAAAAATGGGTCAAGCGAATAGTAAACTAGGATTCATATAAGGAGCACAGGGTAAATGTGTCGATCATGTACTAGAAATCAGCCACTTTTCCCTCGTAAGACCTAATTTGGAATATGCTGCCAGTGTATGGGATCCCTACGAAATCGGTCTAAATAACGAACTTGAACGTGTGCAGCGAAGATCGGCAACATTTGTAAACGGACGGTACGATAACCTTGTTAGCGTAACCAGTCTATTAAATGAATTAAATTGGTAATCATTGTCAGATCGCAGGTTTAAATTTAGACTTAATCTCTTAAACAAATTCCAAGACGATATTTTCAGTGATGATGTTAAAAATATATTACGAACCCCAATTTTCTATGGTTCACCGGACCATAACTACAAAATTAGAGAAATTGATTGCCGAACTGACAGATTCGAAATGTCCCTTTTTCCGTACAGTTAGGGATATGAATAGAGGTAAATATATCCAATACAAGTGAACCAATCCATAGCATAGGTAGTTGCATGTTGATATAAGGACTTGAAGGCAACCCAACTAACGGCATGTTTGTGCATGCTTGCTTTGCTATTTTTATCTTTTTTAAATAGTGAAGTTTAGACTAGTATATTATTACTAATCTTTTTTCTGCATGATCTGCGTGTTTGGTGAGAGTTCACCCCGTGCCACACACCTTTATGGTGGCTTGCAGTGTATTATGTAGATAGATGTGGATGAATATATAAGGACGAAAAAAGTAGCAAAAATTAGTTAAAAACTCTAAACTGCATTTAAAAAAACCACTCCCTTCTAACTTTTTAGTTAGCCTCTAAAATGCATGTGTATTCCGATTTTATCATGTGCCTTCGCAGTAGTTTGATATTTTCCATACCTAATTATGCGCGGAATGGTGAATTCTTGAACCTCCCTATCCTACCATCTCTCTCTCTAATTTTGTCGTCGTGATCTGACATGCTGTAAAACGCTGGTGTTCTTAATGCGCTCGAGACATATCATCTATCTATCTCTTCGGACTAACCTGCAAACCACTTCGAAGGCGTATATAAGAGGCCGAGTTATCTACATCTACATGTACATAATACCCTGCAAGCCACCATAAAGATGTGTGGCAGGGGGTGAATTATCACCAAGCACACGCAAGTTGACTTATACTTCCGACCTTAGGAGAGATTTCTAACATTACCATGCAGAATGCCAGGGAAGTTAGTCAAGAGGCACTTCCATGCACCCCACCTCTCTTTTCTGCCAAGGAACCCTAGGATAAGGCGTCAGGGGTGAAACGACCAAGCAGGCAGGGGAGGATGACGGAAAAGCAGTAGCCGGGGAGACTGGCATTGGGAGGGAAGAAGGGTCAGCTGCTGGTTTCAAGTCACCTGAGTTTCACTCACGCAGGGAAGGCTAGCAGGTGTGCTCGAGCCACCTCAGAATGAAGAGGGTGAATAGTGAATGTAGCGCGCGCAAGGGGCGAGAGGATCCGCAAGCAAGAGTTTCAGCTGTGGTTTGTGGTGCTACAAGGTGGTGGCCTGAGCTCGGTTATTATTTAGTTTAGATTCCACTAAGGCGCACTTTCATGGGATATTCATTGGGCCCTTCATATCTGTAGCCTCCTATTCCCGAAAGGTGCATATTTTTACAAAGCGTAATGGTTCCTATTTTCTCTCCTTAAATTAATTTTAAAATATAATTTCTTCCCTGCTATCCTGGCTCAATAATCCACATCCTTTCAAAATGGGAACCACATCATATACCAGTCTTAACCAGTCTGTTAAATGAATTAAATTGGGAATCATTGTCGGATCGCAGGTTGAAATTTAAACTTGATCTCTTAAACAAATTCCAAGACCACATTTTCAGTGATGATGTTAAAAATATTTTGCGAACCCCAACTTACTATGGTAGACTGGACCATAATCACAAAATTAGAGAAATTGATTGCCAAACTGACAGATTCGAAATGTCCTTTTTTCTTCGCACTATTATTGATGTGAATAACGGAAAATATATCCAGTACGAGTGTAGCAATGGATAACATTGGTAGCAGCAAGTCGGTATAAGGACTTAAAGCTAACCCAACTAACGGCATGTTTTTGCATGTATGTTTTGCTATTTAATCTTTATTTAAATAGCGTAGTTTTGAATATTACCTATACAATTACTAATCCTTTTTTAGGCATGATATGTAGTGCATGTTTGGTGAGAGTTCACCCCCTGCCACACACCTAGGTGGTACAATGCCGAAGTGAGAAAATCCCTGAGACGGCAGCGAATATGTCATGCTAAAATGAAAAAAAATTAGTAAACATATGCCCACTGATGAGCGTAATGTAATTATTGAAAATTATAAAATTTCAAAATCCACTGCAAAGTCAGCCCTTAGTAATGCATTTGCAGAATTCAAAAGAAAAACACTTGGGGAACAATTGAAAGAAAATCCAAAAGTCTTCTGGTCGTACGTAAGGGAAGTGCAAGGCCATAAGTATGCCGTCCATTCACTTAAAAATGATAGAGGTGAAATGACCACAAACACACTCGACAAAGTTAACTTGCTAAATTCCTTCTTCCAAACCGTTTTTAACCCACCTTCCGGGGATTCAACTGTCGTGTTACCTGACCTCTTTCAGCGGTTGATGCAACCAATTGACATTTCCTGTAATGGTATTGAAAAATTACTTAAAGATATAAGCCCCAACAAATCTCCTGGCCCTGATCAAATTCCCTCCCGCGTGTATAGAGAGTTAGCATCCGAAATTTCCCCCTACCTTGAAATAGTATTTAATAAATCCCTGACCGAACACGTCGTACCGATGGACTGGAAAGCAGCCGATGTAACACCCATTTTTAAAAGTGGCGATAGGGAGCAGCCATCTAACTACAGACCTATATCCCTCACATCCATTTCATGCAAGGTCCTAGAACATATAATTGTCAGTTCAGTCATGGGACACCTAGATAGCCAGAATTTATTGTCCAATGTCCAGCATGGCTTCCGAAAGAGCAGATCGTGTGAAACCCAACTTGCTCTCTTTTCCCACGATATTTTAGTTTCTGGCGAAAATAATATTCCAGTGGATGCTATATTTCTCGACTTCAAGAAGGCTTTTGACAAGGTTTCTCACAGCAAACTAATTTTGAAGTTAAAATCTTATGGGTTAGACAGTAACATTATATCATGGATTAATGATTTTCTGCATGATCGGGTTCAAAGGGTTGTTTTGGACGGTGTTTCCTCACCGGCAATTAAAGTCACTTCGGGTGTCCCACAAGGTAGTGTGATAGGTCCACTCCTATTCCTTTTGTATATTAATGATATCCAAAAGGTGGTAAAAAGTAAGCTTCGTCTATTTGCCGATGACGCAGTAGTGTACAGGGAAATTCTATGCCCGAACGATAAAGAATATTTAAATATTGACCTACAAGCAATTGAAACTTGGTGTGATACATGGCAGTTAGAATTAAACTTTAAGAAATGTCTTGTAATGAATTTTTGGAAAAAGAATAGCTCTCCTCCTACCACTTACAAAATAAGTAATAATGAATTAACAAACGTGGAATCCATTAAATATCTTGGAATAAGACTGACAAATGATCTTTCCTGGGGTAAACACATTCGTGAAATAATGGGTCAAGCGAATCGCAAACTGGGTTTCATTAAAAGAGTATTGGGTAAATGTGACGATCATGTACGAGAAATCAGCTACTTTTCCCTTGTTAGACCTCATTTGGAATATGCTGCCAGTGTATGGGATCCCTACGAAATTGGTCTAAGTAATGAACTTGAACGTGTGCAGCGAAGATCGGCAAGATTTGTAAAGGGGCGATACGATAATTATATTAGCGTAACCAGTCTATTAAATGAATTGAAATGGGAATCATTGTCAGATCGCAGGTTGAAATTTAGACTTAATCTCTTCCACAAATTCCAAGGCAATATTTTCAGTGATGATGTTAAAAATATTTTACGAACCCCAACTTACTATGGCAGACTGGACCATAATCATAAAGTTAGAGAAATTGATTGCCGAACTGACCGATTCAAAATGTCCTTTTTCCCTCGCACAATAAGAGATACGAATAACGGTAAATATGTCCTATCGGAGAGTAGCAATGAATAGCATTGGTAGCTGCATGTTGGTATTAGTACTTAAAGCTAACCCTACTAACAGAATGTTTTTGCATGTTTTATTTGCAATTTCTATCTTTTTTAAATAGTGTAGTTCTGACTACTATATTAATACTATTCCTTTTTTATGTATGATATGTAGTGCATGTTTGGTGAGCAATCACCCCCTGCCACACACCCTTGTGGTGGCTTGCAGGGTATTATGTAGATGTAGATGTAGACACCTTTATGGTGGCTTGCAGGGTATTATGTAGATGCAGATACCTCCCACCATCCTTCACATGTGCCCCAGACGCATTCTTCCTATTCGCACTTGCAGCAACTTTTTCTCTCCCTGTGCGTCGTTTTTCTCTTCTGATGGAAGCAAGACTATGGAAATAGTAGACTGCGCTTGGATTCAAAAGGCGTGGTCATCAGCGAACTCGAGACAATCACCGAGAGTGCTCCTTCCAGAGGCGCTGACCACCACAGCACCAAGATCACTCATTCAGCCCTCCTTCGGGTCCCACCCCTTCCCTACCCCCTTGCAAGAACTTATGGCATGCATCATTAATGCATTTCCACCACTAGTGCCATCTGCTATCTGGGTCAACCCGTGCCACGGGTCCGTTGATGGGAGCGGCCTTCGCTGGCTAGCGGGGTTTGGTTCTGAAGAGTGGCCGCAGGGACTCCTTGATGAGCAGCAGGGGCGAACCAATATCTATCTAAAATACCCAACAACTCTCGGGACTTTTTCCCTCGTTAGATCCGGATTGCTAAGTTCAGTTCCCGAGGCCTTTTACAAATGATGGGTTTCTAAAGAAAATTCACGGTGGATATTGGTGCTCTATTTTCTTTATCCCTTGCTGAATCTTATTGTTAATAAATGTACCTCAATATTATTTAAGCACTACTCCTTATACCCGTGAAAATGTCTGGCTCTTGCTCCCTTGGAAGTATAAGTTCATAGGTTAATTTATTTCGAGAAACGACAACCCACATATTGTATTACTTTCAATAAACTAAAAATTTGTTTCTAAAATTTTGCGTCTCGTTGCTGCATGCTTATTATTTTTCTTTATACATCTACATAATACCCAGCAAGCCACCATAAAGGCGTGTGGCAGGGGGTGAACTGTCACCAAACATGCACTACATAAGATGCATAAAAAAGGATTAGTACTTGTATAGGTTCTGTTCAAAACTACGCTATTTAAAAAAAGATAAAAATAGCAAAGCATACATGCAAAATCATGCTGTTATTAGGGTTAGATTTAAGTCCTTATGTATGCAGCCTTATGCAGCAAAATTCCATGCAGCTACCAATGTTATCCACTGCTACACTCGTACTGGATATATTTACCGTTATTCATATCCCTAATAGTACAAGGAAAAAAGAACATTTGGAATCTGTCAGTTCGGCAATCATATTCTCTAAATTTTGTGATTATGGTCCAGTCTACCATAGTAAGTTGGGGTCCGCAAAATATTTTTAACATCATCACTGAAAATATTGTCTTGGATTTGTTTAAGAGATTAAGTCTTAATTTCAACATGCGATTTGACAATGATTCCCAATTTAATTCATTTAATAGACTGGTTACGCTAATAAGGTTATCATACCGTCCCTTTACAAATCTTGCCGATCTTCACTGCACACGTTCAATTTGAACGGTTTATACATTGATTCTGAGTCTCATATAAGCAGTGTTTAAACGGGGTTGTACGTTTTTGCAAGTCTGCTTGTAGTAAGTGATGATGAACCTTGCAGTGGCTTCTAGGGTATTATTTAGACATAGTTTTGTTTTGGTATATGGCTGCATGTCGCGAAAGACAAATTCATTGAGACACTTCATCACTTCCAGCTGGTGAATCGAAGAACCGCATCCGAGGGCTGTATTTTTTTCGCCACGGCTGGTCAACGATATTTGCTGCTGCTGCGGCGTCGTTTTGCAGGGTGCTGTGGAGTGGGTGGGAAAGGGGTGCATAAGGCGATGCGAGGGCGGCGGCCAAGGGTTGCTTGTCTGGCAGTCGGCACCCGCTCGCCCGTGGCAGGCCGAGATAACAACATACCGGTGGTCGTCTCCCCCCCCCCCCTCCCCGGTGCGGGAAACGGGAAATATCGCACGGAAGCACACAGTTTCTGATGAGCAGGCTGGCGAGGGATGAAAACGGGGCCCTTCACCGAATCCAAGAGGGATAGGGAAAAACGGAGACGCTGCCGGAATTTTTGGCCGGAAACAAAAAAGGAAAAAGGTTGCGATTAAGAGTATATTATGCGGCAGAGGCAAAGGACATTCTTTTTTTCATTTCCTTGTTCACCTCAGCGCTTCCCTTTGAACATTTGTAGAGAAATACTGCCCTTCTTGCATTATGATTAGAATCCTAAGGCTGAAACCGTCTAATTCATGAATCAGAGAGAGTTTAAATGGAGCGGTACATAGAATAGGGAAGGTAAGAAAGGATTTTAAATGGATAGGATATTCGGAATGATGTTGTTCACTGACTCAATTCAATGCTGATGGCAATATTACTAGAACCTATTTTAAGCATTACATATGTTATGCCTAATATCTCTTGATTTATTTCACTACCGTATCCCTAAAATAAGTAACGTGCACATTGCATTTAAGCATTAAGCATTGAAAAGCGAATGTTGTTCTCCATCAAAAGTTTTGAAGGGGAAAGCAGCCCTTGTAAATGCTCGTGTCCATTCTGTGCTCTGCCATCGTCCATGTCTGTCACTAAGTAGGTACCTAAAACTACATTGCATGAATTTACTGAACAGTAGGGGAACCAATAATGCTTGTATCAAGCCGTGCAGCAGTTGCAACATTCTTTAACTCATCAACTGGCTTATTGCGAGCATATTTCAACCCTCGGCGGCCAATTTCTAGAAATATTTTGCATTGATTCCCTCAATTCCTTCCTATCAGAAGGCTGTAACCATTTGTTGCCTCGAAAGCAATAAAAAGTAATCCTGATAAAATTTCAAATTGCGAAATTAATTTATGGCTACATAAATTTGCAAATACTGTGCAAACCTGAAGGAAAATTCGAAGTTTTCTCATTGTTTAGTGCATTTTATGAACTCCGACAACCATCGTTGTTAAGAAAAATTTCTAAATGGAACTTTTTCTCCGTGTACAATAGCTATTTTTCGACTCGGTCTTTTAATTACGGCTGAAAGGCACTTCTGACAGAGGGTAATACTACAAATCACTCCCGTATCCCTTCTAAGACCAAAATTGTCATATACGTACACCCTTTATATTTATTCACTGCTTGCTCATAATGTTTTCAGCCAGGAATGCGTATTCAAGGGAATCAATAATAGAGCCAGTGATAAAAAAGGATTTCCCAATTCCGTAACTGTCATTTACAGTGCTTTGGCCTCCACTCACAATGTAGCAAGTAGATCGTCAGTGATGCCATCAAAGAAAATAGCCATTACTATCTGATGGGCACCAGAAAATGAAACATAAAAACAAATAATTCCATCAGTTATGCTACACAAAATGCTGTTAGATGCATCATGTAGTGCTTTGGGAGACAAGAACGAGAAGAGTAGGATGTAAATCAAGCTGCCGAAAGTAGCATCCTTTGAAATCAAAGACTTTCCTGATAAACATTGCAGCATCGGTAAGAGAGCCATAATCTTTACTGTCATAGCTACGCTGACTTCAATGTTTAACATCAAAGAAAAAATAAAATAAAAACTAAACAATTTTAGAGGTGGCATAAAGAATTCATAAACACCTTAGAGTTTGACGACTAAAAAGTTTTAGGAAAGCCGTTTGGCTTAATACATGCCGTACTTGCGTGTGAATACACTTGGTGACTAATTTAAGTTAAAATTTTTTTCCTTTAGATGCAACAAAAAGAACTATCATTTATACTGCTTTCATAATTAAATTCATTAAAAATTATCTTTGAGAAAAGAAATATTAGCTGAATGTCAGTTAATCCTCATTTGGTTTCGTTTCACGAATCCTTCACATATTTATTGTCCTCCTTGCATTGGAATCGAACAGAATAGTTTCTATGCTGTAGTTACAATGAGCTAATAGGGAAAACAATTTAAATAGGCCCTAAGTGGAGAGGATAATTGCTTTCTATAATAGTGAATATAAAAATATAAGGTGACATTCCATCAGTGTGCACTGCAAAACAGTGACCTTCTTCGCCTTTCTCATCAGCTCGCATAGAAAGACTGAGCCTTCTTTTACTGAAGCCACAAATGTAGCGAATATATATTAAATTAGACTGAAAATGCTCACTATAAAATGAAATTCAAGTAGTTTCAATGGAATTCAACCAGGTGGGTGGTTGAGGCAGGGTTGAAAGGTAAGGAGATAGGTTAAGTGAGATAAGATCACCCTCGGGCCAAACTAAACTGCAGTGTGAGACACCATTGATACACCAGTGGCCACTTGGCACGCAGATAGCCATTAATTGTGCCCACCATCTGTTGAACGTGATCTGTGAATGACTTATCTCAAGGAGCAGATGATTTTATAATGGCGATTTCTAGGTCACACATTCATTAATTCATTCTCTTAAAGGATCCTAAATGAGCTTCTACCAAACATCATCATTTTATTCTCCTCACAGTACGCTGTTGAAATTCAGAAAGAAACTGAATGAATAGACTCACATCATCCGCGTCAAAGTAAATAAATAAAAGAAAGCACGTCTTGCCTCACTCCCAAGCACAAATCCGTAATTGTCCGTAAAAACTGCTCCCTCTCAGAGTTTCACCAGCTACTCAAACAGAGGCGTTGCATTCTACTCCGGCTGAAAAGGATTACCCGCACTAATTACGCAAGGGACGAGATGCAGCGAGAAGTGAATCGATTGTGAGTGTGGGGAGGGAGCAGAGGGTTGGGAAGGGGGGTTGTTCCACGCCGGAATCAACTGGTCTCATTTCGAATTTGGAGTCGCTAAACAGCGCGAGACAATCAGTCACCGCAACTGAATCGCACGCTCAGACTTCACGCTCATCCCGTAAACATATAGAATTTAAATGCGTTAGACCTTCACCTGAAAGATTCAGAGTTATTAACATTGTAAATAGTTCGCGAAAAATTTGTTGCAGCTCGTGTTCGAGATAGAAAGAGCGAGGAAAATGCTGAAGAGCGAAAATGATTTCCTCCTCCGGATGTGAATCAATAAAGGCCACTCTCTTTTGCCTCTGCCCTCAATTTCGAGGAATATTATCTTAGGCCTCCTCTTCACGAGTGAGTTATTCACAACAACAAATGAGTTCACGATTTCATGATACTCGTTTCATACGAATATTGTATCAATCATGTCACATTTACGAAAATAATATTCTTCATTGCATTTAAAATTATATTTTAGACATTTGCTGGGTTTTACTTTAGCAACTTTGCTTAAAAACGGGTTGTTTGTAAAGTAATAGTATGTAACTTGAGGTGGAATTGTTGATTTTGGGTGTTTGAGATATGTTTCTTTTGGGGCAGTGAAGACATTTTTGTCAATAATGAGAATGAGACGTTGGCATTCAGGTGAATCATTAAATGTTTTTTTCCATCCTTAGTGTAGTACTCTGGAATTTGGTGGTAATTTCTCACAATTATTTGGCACAAGAGAATATAAAAAAGCCAAAGTCCCTCCTCTCTCTAACTTCTAGACGCTAAGCTTGCCAGCCTCCCTTGACATAATTTTGTTATAATATGTTAACGTTACAAACCCCAATTCAATATACAGAGTGCGTAAGTATAATAGCGGCAAAATTTTGTTTAAATACAACGTAAACTATAATCATTTTATTGAATTAAAGCACTATGCCAGCTGAATTACCAAAGAATATTAAATAAATATACTCCGCATAACAAGTTACGGCCGAAATTCGAAAAGCACAAATGAATCTGATCATCAAAGAATTTTGGTCTATTGGAAAGGAAACCTATTGACGGCTCTAACGTTGCTAATTCACAGAAGAAAGTGGCCTACACTGCAGAGAAATGTCCTTCCAATATCCAGGATATACATCCCATGTATACATAATTCGGTTTTTCTATATATATCTTGCAATTGGCCCACCAAGCTTTGGTGCATAATCGTACGATTACTGCATTAATTTTGGAAGGTACTTACAGGTCAGAAACTCAGCTAAATCTAATCTTTCTCTGTCGAAAATCTTTTTAAACAAATATAACATCATGCATACCAGAAACAATGTTCGGTAATATGGCCAAAATCACCAAATAGAATGAATGTTATCTGGTAAATAGGAAATGAATAAATAATTCAGTTTATTTAAATAGTAACACTAGACACATACTCATGAATTGTAATTAATAAATCGCTTTACTTTCCTTTTGGAGCATACCCTACATACTGAAACTTACTGGACGAACTACATGTTAAAGTTTATATTTAGACCAACACCAAATACTTGAAAACTGAATAGAAGTCGATGGTTGGCGAATTCACTTTATGGAATGAATGCATGATAAATGGAATGACCTGAATGGAAAATATCGTATGCTTATGCTACAACGCAGCGCAGTCATTGAAGACACATAGTCAATAGGCAATGGCCTTCCAACATCTATTTTCAGCTCCTTCCTAAGACTTCGACTAACTTACATTCCCAGACATGGATCTCAAGCATGGAACTGGGGCTCATCTCGGAGATAATGTTTCCGATTTAGGAAATTAACAGATGCGAATGAATTTCAAGAATTCCAGGCCGTGACTTTGCATTTGTGTGTGTAGATACGTGTTTTCTTGCGATAGGACAAAATAGTAGCATGCCTTGTACGACGTATTATCATCGCTATAGCATAATGAGTTCCACAAAGGGTGACATGAAACAAGTGGATGGAGCTCATTGGAGAAGGATGAAAATGCGTTAGATTGGCGTGTGGCAAATCGTGTATCGAAATATAAATGAAAAGAGAAAGCGTGCAATGCGAGTGCGATTAAACAGATTTTGGCAGTGAACAAAGCGGCATGTACGCTTTTTGAGAATGAATAGGAACGAAAGCCCGTGAGAAAACCACATTGGTTCGTTAAGTGCTGACTGACGCATTAATCATGGGAAAGCTATTGCGAAAACTGAAAAAAGGTGGCATAAATGGGACGTGACATATGAAATAGATGAAATCAGAGAGTCAAAATAATTCTGAAAAATGATTAGCGAAATTCATTGAGTGAACAGTGCGTAGGAAAGAATACATCCACATCTACATAATACCCTGCAAGCCACCATAAGAGTGTGTGGCAGGGGGTGAATTCTCACCAAACATGACTACATATCATGCATTTAAAAGGAATAGTGTATATGTATGCTGTTCTAAACTACACTATTTAAAAAAATGATAAAAATAGCAAAGCATGCATGCAAAAACATGCTGTTAGTTGGGTTAGCTTTAAATCCTTATATCAACATCCAGCTACCAATGTTATCCATTGCTACACTTGTACTGGATATATTTACGTCATTCATATCCCAAATAGTACGAGGAAAAAAAGACATTTTGAATCTGTCAGTTCGGCAATCAATTTCTCTAATTTTGTGATCATGGTCCAGTCTACCATAGTAAGTTGGGGTCCGCAAAATATTTTTAACATCATCACTGAACATATGGTCTTGGAATATGTTTAAGAGATTAAGTCTAAATTTCAACCAGCGATCTGACAATGATTCCCAATTTAATTCATTTACGCTAATAAGGTTATCATACCGTCCTTTTACAAATTTTGCTGATCTTCGCTGCACACGTTCAAGTTCATTATTTAGACCAATTTCGTAGGGATTCCATACACTGGCAGAATATTCTAAATGAGGTCTTACAAGGGAAAAGTAGCTGATTTCTCGTAAATACAAACGGAATCATCAAATGGTAAGTACGGGGCAATCATTAGAGGTAGTAAAAGATAATAATTCTGTACAATTGAAGAGGTTATTGATTGAAGAATCAAGTGGATGGCTTCCTAAAGCAATCCGAGGATGAATGAAATTTACTGTTGTTAATATGCTGGCGACCACCATTTGGATAAAACTGTTAGGGGCTTAAAATCATCGCTTTTCTGATAAATAGATAAACAGTTGTGACGATCGCGGTTTTTATCGAGTGCAGACGAATCAAAAAAGGGAGAAGAGGGCGCGTAATAAGTTCAACGCCATTGAACAGGCATTCATACATTTTTTAAATTCTGATGAGCATTTGGCTTTTGCAGCAAAAAAAGATTTACTTTTCAAGGAGATCCGCGGTTGAGTGGAACGCACTCGAAGCTGAAATCACTGTCGCGGAACGGAAGGAGAGAGGGAACTCGTTCGGTTCTGATTACCATCGACTGCACGATTGATCCTCATGTTCCGAGTGGGTCGTAAAAGCAGCGGCAGACAGAAAGTTCTCGCAAGTTTTTATGTATCAGGCCGTAAATTTTTCCTGGCAACTTGGGCGGAGAGTTGGGAGCGGGTGGAAGGAGAAGCAAGGGTAGGCAGTGTGGGGACAAGCGGGCGTGGCTGGCGAGGGGGTTAATACTTGAGGGGCGGGCCACGAAAATGATGGGGAGCCGGAAATTAGCGCGGAACAACTTCGCCCTGAAAAGCCGCGATTCCGAGTCTGGATTAGGACCGGATGGGATTATGTTATTAGGGTGGGGGGGGGGGGAGTGTAATAATGGAGAGTAGTTGCACGGCCCGTCGCCGAGGGCGCTCAGCGCGACCACAGAGGGAGATGAAAGGGGGCAGCAGGTGGGAAATGTACGGGAGGCAAAAAAACAATGGAGGATCGATTTTCGAGGACTTTCTCCCTTGAAAAAATATCAAACGGGGGCGTGTAAGGGAGGAAGGGGAGAGTGTTTTTTTCCTCCCCCTGCAGCCACTGGAGCGGGGGAGGGGGAGGGTGGGGGGAAGGGGAGGGGGCGGAAGCGGCAGCTCGTGAAAACGGTCTCGGGGGATGTGGGCGAGAGAGAAGAAAGTGGGATGGGATGGGGTGGGGGTTGGGGGGGGGGGGGAAGGGGGGGCGGGTTCTGGCGTAGCTCCCTCGGGGGGGGGGGAGGGGGATTTGCTCGTAGGGGTAGTCGTGTCGGAGGAGATAAAAAAATGTTTTTTCTCTCATTTATTTCGCTGAAAGAGCGTGGCAATGCAGAGGCAGCTTTGAGGGAGGAAAGGTGTTAAAGGATGCTGCTGCGTCCAAAAGAGCGACTCGCGCCGCGCACCCCCTCGTTTAATCACCGCTCGTTGGGATACAGAGGGCGCTTTTTCTTTTGAGCGTCCGCCCTCCCTCCTCATACAAACGCCTTCTTTGATATCTAGAGCCTTCGCGTCCTTGTAAAGGCATTACTCCGCTCAATGCCGCCAGGATACCCTTTCGCAAAATCTCTATTACTACTACTCCAGTCGGTCTCCATAAAAAAAAAAATCACGCGCCTCCGGTCTTTATAAATAAAGAACATGCCTACGTTAAGAAGTTCTCTCGATTCAAGTGTTCCCAAGGATGGAAATTAATGAGTTGACATTCCAAACGATTGCCGTGTGTCTCCTTGCACCAAAAAGTATTTTATGCGTCGTAAATTAGAAGAGGATCATATTCGTCAATACTTGATAGAAAATCCGGATAAATCCTCGATTGTCACTACAGTCTACTTCAATGCATGGGTCCAGATACCGTGTCATTTGAAAGAAATCGTGTTCTTCATTGCCCATGAACTTATTTAGTTGGCCAGATAATCAGCGCATTGCAGCCATTATTAGCACAAAAGAGGTTGATCGTGAGTATCGTATCGATAGTAAGATTAGATGCACAAAGGCTGAGTTAAGCGCCGAAATGGGAAGAATATTCAAGGGCAAGTAAAGCGATATGTGCATTCAGGTGAAGTGTTGGCAGTGCTTACTACTCTCTGCAAATACCGCACTCGGCCCTACTAACTAAGAAGTGCAGGAAATGCCTCGAGGAAGAACCTTCCTACGCTGAAAACAGAAAAGGGTCCTAGTGGCGAGACCTTGAGTTGGAATTATTAATAATCTTTGTATGATTGATTGAATGAGTTTTCTATCGGTTGGAGCCTGCTTTGATGGTGTCTCCGTTCTCCTCTTCTCATCTTATTCACCTATTACCTACACCCTCGCTCCACTTCTCTCTCTCTCTCTCTCCACTAACAGGCTTATTTCCTGCCCGTCTTCATATAGTGCATACTTTTCATTTTACGAAGGCTCAACGTTTCAGTGGAAAATAATATCGGCAGTTAACTTATGTCGCTCGAAGTCAGATACAGAAAAATGATACCACCATTGGCCTCTCATGGGTAAATAATGAAATAATTTTAGCTCTTTATCGTATGAAATATAATGCTTTCCACGGACTATATTATTTCGTAGTTGACGTTTTATTTGATTTTTATAAACCACAAAAAAGGCCCTAAGATAGTTAAATACCGTCACAAATATTCAATATTTGTTCCAATCATTTTTGAATACGTTACACTGCCAATTAAGAAAAAAACATAATATACCTATAAGTTAAAACGCCACACCTCATTCATATGTACAATCAATACGATGGAGATACTCAGGGTAAACATGTAGTACTCCTGAGGGAGTTGAGCAAGAAAATGGGGGTGTAAGTGACAACTCTAAACAAATGCAACACAATAAGGGAGACAAGTAGCATTTATGGGCACGAGCCTTCTTAGTGAGAACGGACACACGAAAAGGACTGTTGAAGACATTTCTATCCAAACATCGAGTGAATATTACTAAAAGACAAGCATGAAAACATCGCTATATATTATAACAAGAATTGAATTAAACCAGCCACTCAGAGAGAGAACAAGAAATAGAGACTAGCAAAGTAGAAATAATTTAAGTACAGTTTTATATACTTAATAGGTGCCATGCCTATGGGTATAAAAAGACGCAATGCTCAAAGCTTTTATAAAACTAGAGAATGATGCATTGCGAAAGTTGGGAATGAAAAAAATTTTCACTCTAGCCCAAAATGCCTTAGGTTTGAGGAAGTATTTTGCATAATTCACCATCCTATATATTACTCAAATGCTGGCGAAATCTGCTAAGCACACATGCAGACCAATTTCCTTATATCCTCCTATTATCTCTCTATGATCACTCTATTCCAATGCTATCCTCGTTTATATGCACTCTACTCCACTCCTTGAAACTGTTTTTCATTAACTGCAATCAAATAGATATTTAAGATATTAGATTAGTCAAGATATTTGCAAAATAATAAAAATCCCTGGTCATGAAATCACTCGCTCAGTGATTCAACCCGAAGGTTGGTCTTTGAGAGTAGAGCACACCCCGTACTAAGCCAATGGCGTGTGAAATTAACACATTCAGGGATTAGGGGGGGCAGTTCCTTTCCCTGGGCCACCTGCGATTTCCTGCGAAGTTCTGACACGCAGAAAATCGAATCGCGAGGATTTTAGAATGTGGTGTCCAGAAAGGCTCTTCCCCAAGATCCCGGGATCCTCCGGTCAGTAGCTCAGTGCTCTACCCATTAGGCCAACACGGCCCCCTGGTCACGAAATAGCATTAAGGAAATGGCATTCTGTTTGCAGTATTCGTTAGATATGTACGAACCCGAGTTGTAGCTCTATCCCCTCGAGGCAAAGGCACTGAGGCATTCCGGTGAATTCAAATACAAATCCATTGCCTAACACCGGTTATGAATCGCTCATAATTATTTAACTCTATATACCTACCGCTTCACCATATTCTACCCATCATCTCCACACTTTTCCTTCCCCCCCTTTTTCACATACGCAGGAATATTTCATCTATTTCAGTCTTCAAAGATCCTTTCCATTAACTCCACCTTGATTTTCAGTTTACTTAAATGGTACCTCAAGGATCTCCTCACTACCATTATCCGTCATTCTCAACTCTCAGTATTTAACAAAGCTACACTACATCCATACATTTACTACCTGCGATTGCGCTCCTCTTCGCATTGTTTTATTTGGAACTACTCAGGCATAAAAGCGAAATGCAACATGTTTCCTTAAAATATAACAGCCTACCTAATAATAATATAGAGGCTTTATATAATCTAATTTTCCTAGCAAGATATGCAAGAAAATGCTCTTCGAGAAATATATTCGTGATATTTTCACGTCAGCTCTTACATGCACTATCGATAGTAGTAGGAGCCTAACAGGAGCTGAAACAGATGAGTTAATATTGTGCAATCACTTCTTTTGCCTCGACTCCAAGACCAACACATCACCAATGGGCCCTTCGTACACGCGGCATTTGCGTGTGAAGACAGGTGCCTTACCAACCTGGCCGCCATGATCGCCATCTCCTGACATTTGTGGATGGCATTCAATGTAAACTTTGCAGCGAAAGGTGCTAGTGTACTCTCCATAAATATATACTGAAATTAGAAAGTATATGGAGAAAAAAATCTTGCTCAATGAAAAATATGGAGCCATGACGAGGAAAATTACCGGATTTGTACCACTAAATTGGATACAATCATACTCACAGGAAGATGACTTCGGAATCAGCCAGTAAAACGTTGGTGCCTAAATTACAGAATAAGTGGAGTCCCGAGGAGAATTTACTCGTGTGACCTCAATGATCAACAAGTGCTTTACAGTGAAGCAACAAAAAAAAATAATTGAATGGGGATTTCTAATTTGTAGCATACACTGCATGATTATACTATTTGATTTATGAAACTATATTCACAAAATAAAGCTTTAAACATGAATCCTTTATTAATGAATAAAAGAATTAAGTGCAGAGTATTACAGTTGGCTCCCTCGATAGCAAATTTGTTTCTGGTTATTGAAGCACATGAATCATGATTCCGCAAAATATTCCACGGCTAATGATTGTTACCCGAATGGATTCAACAGTTTTGAGTTCTGAGTAGTGACATCATTATTTTACTAATTAACTAATCCTGACTACATGTTTAGTTGCTGCGTAATTGACAGATGTGGAAAACAAATATTCATTAATTGAAAAGGTGTAACAATCCATGGAAAGAATGCTTTTATAATTTCAATATCGCATGTGGTAGAACATAATCTCTAGCAAAATTATTGCCTTTTTACCTATCATTTTTTCTTTTTATCGTTTAATATGATTTCTGAACACAGGAGCACGAAGTTTTGACTTTAAACTCATTTTGTTGGTAGTGACCACTCATTGACTAATAATTACTTTTACTGCTTTGTCACATCGCAGGTTTAATACGACCATCGTTCCGTTTCACTGCTAGCGTTACTCATTATAATAGAAATATTCAAATAACGGATATGGTACATGTTTCCATGATTCTATTATAAGCAATATTTTGACCAAAATTTAAAGATAGGAAGGTGTTAACATATCAATGATTAAATGCTACGTGTGAAATAAAGAAATAATGGGAGGGTCAGGCGCTCTTAATTTGAGGTTAAATTGTCATTTTCTCTGTCATTGTGGATTTCCACATTGTTAAGCCTGAATCCTTTGAACCTAAATTGTCAATATTTACCTCGCTGGCATAGACAGCTTAAAATACACCTACCGTCTAATAAAAGACATAAAATATTCGATGAAAATTGGCAATAATGCAAGATATACAAAAACGTATAAATACATATAAGATTCACGCCAAATTCACAAACTGCAAGCAAGAACATGAATTTCACGTCCATTGGAGACGTGACCCCGTTCTCATCATTCCTCTCATGCGATTAAAATAAAATATGCAAAACTCTGTATCGAAACAAATAATGGTTTTTGGTCACCATGCAAATGAAATAAAAAGAGTCAGTGACTCGTATCACGGCCATTTCATCACGGCAATCACGAACCATACATTCATGTCATCAATCAAGAATACCTTTTCGGGAGATTTCCACTCTGATATAATTTTAATCCTTATGTTTATTGTTTAAGAGTGGCAAAATAAAATAAAAATACTGTCAGTACATCCATTCATTCAATCATTATGGCATGGCAGAATGAGCAGTTGAAAACCAAAACGTATAAAACAAATGAAAAGTGCTAGGGTTTACTTAATGCTGACCTTATGATAACTACAAGCGTGTAGTTGGCACAGGAGTTGGCAGAGCTATATGCTAATCATAGACGCATAACAGGTTACTTTCATTGGATTGCATGGCTACTCACTTGATATGTCTCTTCGTAACCGGGTAAAATATAAAGATAAACAAACGAAGGTCTTAGGATAAAGGGAGAAAAAGGAAGACGGCGCAACCTAATTGGCAATACCTTTAGACATGGCTAGTTTAAGCTCAAACGATAATGTATTTTGTAATTGTTATTAGAGAAATTGATTGCCGAACTGACAGATTCAAAATGTCCTTTTTTCCTCGTAATATTAGGGATATGAATAACGGTAAGTATATCCAGTACGAGTGAAGCAATGGATAACATTGGTAGCTGCATGTTGGTATAGGGACTTAAAGCTAATCCAACTAAAAGCATGATTTTGCATGTATGCTTTGCTATTTTTATCTTCTTTAAAATAGTGTAGTTTTTTACAGTACCTATATAAATGCTAATCCTTTTTTATGCATGATATGTAGTGCATGTTTGGTGAGAATTCACCCCCTGCCACACACCTTTATGGGGGCTTACAGGGTATTATGTAGATGTGGATGATAAAGAACCTTTGAAGGATGACCTTGAAGGAATGAAAAATTGTGTGGTGTGGCTTTAAGTTTAAAAAAAAGTGTAGTAATGAATTTTTGAAAAAAGAAATGTTCTCCTCCTTACTGCACTTACAAAACAAGAAATAGTGAATTAGCAATAATGGAATCCATTTACTGTCTTGGAACAAAACTCATACCTACATGATATTTTGTGGTATAAATACGTACGTGAAATAATTGGCCAAGCTGATCGTAAACCGGGATTCGTCAAAAGAGTAGCTGTGCAAATGAGACGATAACGTACCAGAAATCGGCTGCTTTTCCCTAGTTTGACCTCATTTGGAATACGCTGCCAGTGTATGGTGTATCCTTACGAAATAGGCTTAAACAATGAACTGGAGCGAGAGTGCAGCGAAGACCGGCAAGATTTGTAAAGGGGCAGTACGACAATTATATTAGCGTGGCCAGTGTATGAGATAAACATGAAATGGGAATCATTATCAATTACGCTCTGAGCGTTCAAAACAAGTTGACCAAGGAAGAAATCAAGTACGCAGCCGTCGGATTCGAAGTCCCGACTCTCTGACCGCTTCGCCCCGTTCACACTACTAGCATATTACGATGGTAAGGCTTACCATGGTTGGACAATTGGCCGTGTGAAAGCAAATTGCCGCTAACCCTGGTAAACTTTTCTACCACGATTGAGTTACTGTGATTGGCACTAGTAACTCGTATATAAAGGGCGTGTGAACGCAAGTAATGGTAGAAAGAAGGTTTGTTTTGAGAATGGAAGCGGAAATAAACGTAGAGTGTTTGAAGACGAAGAGACCGGATCGCACTATATGGATCGGAAATGATTCTTAGTTACAACGATATTTATTTAATCACACTTAATATATTTTAGTACCTAGTTGTATTACCACGTTCCACTGATTGGGTTGTTCAATAATGGTTTTACGTAGTTTGCTTTACCCCTTAATCCTGAGTAGGTACACTTATATATTTATTTTATGGTTCTACCTTGCCGTGCAGATAGTATACATACAGAAATTAAATAAGTAAGAAGTTGCAAACATTCGCAGAAAATTCAACTCGTGTTATTTTTTACGCATTCGCTCCTTAGGACGGCGTTAAATGTATTTTCAGCATTATGTCCTTAAATATAACAAGCAGCAGAACATGGTAAACTTGGGATATCGGATTAAAAATACTGAATTTTGATAAGAGCAACAAATTCATTATGCATACTTGTATGTATTCTATTTGGATGCATGAACTTGCCTACGAAATGGGTTAACATAAGCGATAACTTATTGAGAGGTGAACAATTAATCATTTCATAGCATAGCGTTCCATGGTTGACTGCATTTCTCGGTGCGTGATGCCCGTGTATAAGCTAAACGAATAAAAATACAGGCAAGGAAACAGTGTAAAGGTACCAGTCTAAATATGCGAGGAAAAAGAGGTAACGGCTGAATGTCTAAAATATCTGGAAAATTAAGTCACGGAGGGCGTTCATCGTTGTACAAACTCGACATATCTTTTAATGTATTAATTTGGAGCTATTCAAAGCAAATGGCAACTGCATTCAATTTTATATTTAAAATTGAAGTTTATCAAAGTAACTAAAAAAGAATCCATATAGTATCTCGGAGATACGACCCACTGTCAATCATGAGGAAGTAATTTAAGAAGAATATATTGGTTGATTTATAAAAGGGGATCTAGGAAACTGCATTGATGAAGTTCGATAAAATAACTGCATCTAATTTGCACATAAGTTAAAATACGCTTCCAATCTTTGGAATCTTTGCAAGACAAAGTCCTTCCGCTACCCTACCCTCCGTTGTTATTTTGACTTAATTTTACTCTCCGATAGATGTCACTAGAGTCCTTACGATGGTTCTGGGTAGGCCGTGTGAACGCAGGTTAGTTTTAGCCTCCATATTAACTATCATTCTACCCTAGTAATGTAAACGGGGCATATGAGCACGCCAGCAATGCAGCAATCCGCGATGCAGGCCAACACACTTTTTGTCTCCTGTGGCCCATTGTTTTTCCACCCCCTCCCTGCTACCCCCTATGGCGACCGCCCCTCATTGCACTCGTTCAGTTTCCACTCCCTGCGCGTCGCCTGCCTCCAAGGAGTCCTCCGTCTTGCTGCGGCGGGCGCATTCTGCCCTCGAGGGCGTTGCAGTGCCCCTTTATTGCCGTGGCCCTTTGTCTGCGGGGCCAGGGCGGCGGGAGGGGGCCCACGGGGGAAGTAATTCTCGGCGTGCTCCAGTGATGGGAGAGGAGCTTATGGAAAATTGGAAGGAACACCCCCCTCCAAAAGATCCAACCGAACAAAATATAAACATGCCTGCGCCAAACCTCGCCAACACTAATCCGCGGAGCCAAGCCAGCGAGTGTGAGTAGCGAGAGGCTACTTTTTCCAGGTTCCCTTATTTTCACAAATGATGGGCAAGTACCTTCCTTTCCACTGGACATTGCACAGTCACTTGAAAGACTACTAGAATGTAGCATGCGGCCAAATACATTCTTTCTCTTGACAGAGCCAGAAAAACTATCACCTTTTGCTAAAAAAAAAAACTATTCGCTGGTATTAATTAGTATGTACCAAATATTAAGATAAAACGTTACTAATTTTCCACACAAAAAGTTGACTAAAATGACAAACTCAATAGCTGGAGTCATTTAGCTTGAGAAGGTAGGTTTTCCATTTTTTGCTCTTCATGAATCTAGATCATATAGTGGTGAATATTTAAATTACTATTAGTACGACACCACAGCTTACTAGCTGGGTTCTTTAGGATTTCACCTACAGGATTTGGAAAGTATTATTTTCCTGTATTCGCAATCTAAATGATGAAATTAAATACGAAGTAAAAACGTTTAATAAGAGATGCACGAAATAATTTCATTGGCTAGCAAGCTTCCTTACCTGCAGACCTCGATCAGAGAGAGTGAGAAAT
Organism: Platycnemis pennipes; assembly: GCA_933228895.1. Classification (NCBI taxonomy): domain Eukaryota; kingdom Metazoa; phylum Arthropoda; class Insecta; order Odonata; family Platycnemididae; genus Platycnemis; species Platycnemis pennipes. The sequence goes on from OW121853.1 coordinate 134,040,567, forward strand.
TACTGGAGGGTCATTCTCTATTGGGGCACTTACATTCATTTCCTAATGCCCTGTCGTGCTTTCTCTCGAGAATGTTCTCCATTACACGGATCATAACACGACATCGTTCCCAGCATTTCAAGCTAATATACAGCGTGAAACAAATTTCACAGATTTCCGCACAGTGAGATATCCCCGGCGATGACCTAACGGGAACATGCGAAGTAATGGACAAAGTAAATGCTTTTACGTACCTTACTTGACTTATCCAAGCCATGAGTAAATTGTGGCATTTTCAATAGTTAAAAATAAAAATAACAGACATTTTTGGAGATACATATTTAGTACATAAAAAATTCCACATTTTTCCAATATTTATGATAACACTTTAGAGGAATAAAATTAAAATTAATTTATATCGAAAACCTATTATTCCAAAAAGTGTTAAAAAATATAATCCATTTATGACTGACATACATGCAGAAATTATGACTTACGTAATCACTAAATTTTAAAAATAGGTGGATCGTACCGTATTCTATGTAACTTAGTGATAACTGGACATAGGTTCAGCACATTTGAGCAGACATATATATATATTTTACATTAAATTGGGTTTCGCTTACATATCCCTACTGTGATACCTACATAAATTAAGTTTATTGACTCAAATTATCTGACAATTATTGTGAGACACGTATTCTTGAAAGATGGTCAATGATGATGGGTTTCAAATGAAAACTAATCATCAACTGCCCTGAAACCCATTCTCACATGCTCTCACTTTTACAAACCAGCATCAAGTTTCGCCAAAGCGTACTCATTGTTTTTTTTAATAATATTGAATGTGTCGTAAACTTTCAACTCCGGGCGTGGGTGAGTGCGAGGGAGAGGTTGGGAGGGGGTTGAGGAGACAGTGGGAGTGGGTAGGGGGTTGTGGAGAGGGTGGGAGAGGCGGGGTGGAGTAGACGGCGGGAGGAAGGGGGTTGTGGAGAGGGTGGGAGGGTGAGGGTGGGTGTGGCTACGCGAAAGGAGGTATCGGCCCGGGAGGGAGGGGGGTGTTTCTGCTTCGATGGTGTTTTTTGGTGCGGGGGCGCCAAGGTGTTTGCCATCCGTCCCTTGCGGTGCCCCCTGACACCCTCCTGTTTGCGGTGGTAATTCCTGGCGCCACCGGAGCAGGAGATCGCCCAGAAAAGGGGAGCGAGGGGGTGGGAAAGTGAACTTTTTATTCCCACCCACTTCCAGCCTGCTTACCTTTGCATCCCTCCCCTGCAATCACACCTCCCCCTTCGTCGAGATCCCTTCATCCGTTCCCCGGCAACCCTCGCCCGTGCCCGGCCGCTTATTGTCACTCTTTGATTGCCTTTCCGAACCACCCCCACACCCCTGAGCCATGGCCCCACACCTTCTTCAATCCCACTTGTTATTTCACTGCCAGCACACGCAGTGGTGCTCTCGACGCCCCCTCTCGTGCCGGCGCGGCGCTTTGGCGATTGCCGTGGGCGCGTGAATCTCGCCTCTGATCTCCGTGGGAAGCCCCTTCCACCCTTCTTTCGAGCTGTAGCATTGGTTGCGGGGCGCCCTCCAGCACCCTCGAGATGCACGTTTCCAGCCTCAACCGGGCCAGGAATTCTGTTCCTAAGGAAACAGTTTCACGAACGTGATACACTCGCAAAATAGCACCTCTTATGAAATACTCCTGCAAACGTGAGCTCAAAAAGCATTGACCGACTTTCCACTCTTCTACTTGCTGCGTTTCTCTTAAAATCTTCAACATATTTTGTTTGCTGTCTTTGTAGGTAGGGGTATTCATGGTACTGCAGGGAAAATGACGGAAAACACTATGTAATAGGTGTACAAGGGCTTCGTATACTATTTTTACTGTTCGCTTTCCACAGAGGAGGTAATGTCGGGTACATTACCTCCTCTGACTGGAAGAGTTTGAAACTGTTAGAGTGCGCAATTTCTCATATGAGAAATAACAAAAGAAATATGATATAATGATGTTGATAGGTATCCAAGTTACGGTGATGTAATAATATATATGTTGTTGATTGATTAAGTTCTTGTATCGTGAACGTGACTGTACTACTTCTTAAGAAAATAAAATAATAAGAAGAACATAAATTACAACAGAAACTACTCTTCCTTTCATCTATTTGAATATAATACATAAGAATAGGTGATACAGTACCATTTACAAGCAACAAACAAAGTTTCTATGGCTATGCCAATGTATCCTCATCACAAAGTGATCGCCTTACATTAGGAAAGAACATTTTTTATCATTCTTTATTGGTCCTTTACTTCTGATCCATAAGAATAGGTCGTTGGCATGGATGTAAGCAGTATATCAGAGAAAAACCGATAGGATTTGGATTAAAGGCTTGGGTTTTCGCTCAGAGAAAGGGATAATGCATGAATACAGATATGTATTAAGGGCAACATGTTATGTTTGAACGACCACCATGTATGTGTTTGGGGAATAAATTGTAATGGGCTTTTGTGTGAATGTCATGAAAGCTTGTCCAGGTGTGCAGTTTCACTTCTTCTCTGAAAACCTTTTACGAGTGTCAAACTCATAGATTCTCTAACCACTAAATAACTGATGCGATTAAGAACGGAGGCAAACACCGGAGTTACACACGTCTTTATTCAACGGACGACAAAAAGGAACAGAGAACAGTTATGGAAATGTACAGTGATGCGTGAGGAAAAAGAATGATAAAAGAAGAACGAAAATGTCAATGGAATGTACAACTTAACAATAACTGAGGGAAGAAAGAGGTGCATACGAGGCCACGGTGGATTCTTCTTATCTAGTTTTGACCCTGCGGTTGGTTTGCTGCAGCAAACGCTATGTCTTGGTCCTGGGCCAGCCTCTTTAGTGCGACATAGGATGGAGAGCTGATCTCGTCTAGCAGCTGTCCAATGCAGTTCACCCTGGACCTGCCCCTTATGTTTCTTCCTTCCACCGCATTCTCAAGAACGGAGCCAGCAAGGCCCTTCGCCCTCATACAACACCACAGCTCAAACGCCTCATTTCAGCCGCCTGTTTGCATCAGCTCCAAGAGTCCAAGTCTCACTTCCGTACAAGAGTACACTCCAAACAGAAGTCTTCACCAGACAGGCTCTTAAGCTACCAACTAATGCTGTGCGAGGTGGAAATCCCATTTGTCCTTGTTAAAAGCTGCTCTGGCCTGGTGGTTTCGACTGGCTACTTCCTTCGTACAACCACCATCAGATGTCATTCGGCTACCAAGGTACACAAACTCGTCAACGTTTTATAACCGCTCTGAACCCAAGGTTAGATCCGCCCTTGTGCTTCTGCATTGAAGCTTTCGCGGCTCATGATGATAAATAATTGGACATACGGGTGTATGCCGCGTCGTATATCGGATTTTGCCCCGACGTTTCGTGACCGACTGCTGGTCACTTTTTCAAGGGAATGATGGTAGTGTTTGGCGCTGCTGGCTTTTTATTCATTTCAAGTGGGAGAGGTGGGCGGAGGGGGTGAGGAGTAAGAACTGGAGGGGGAAGATGAGAAAATGCTGTGGATGACTGGTTTCCATGTACTGCTGATTCTCAATCCGGTGTCTCTGTTAAAATTGTTCTTGTTTTTCTTTATTCCGATGGCTTCACGGATGAGTCTTGGTTTAAAATGTTTTTCCTTGGCGATGACTTTAGATTTTTCAAAATCGATCGTGTGTCCCGTGGCTTCGTGCTCCGCTACAGCCGACTTCGTCGAGTACCCCAGTCGAATGGCCCGTTTATGTTCTTCTAATCGAGTTTTGACTGTGCGTCCAGTTTCCCCGATGTATTTCTTATCGCAAGTTCGGCAGGGTATTTCGTAGACTCCTTCGATTTGAAGTGGTGCCCTGTCCTGCACATTTCCCAAGAGGTGACGTACTTGGATATGGGATTTAAAAATGGCCATTATGTCAAACTTCCGAAGGATATTGCCGATCTTATCTGTGGTTCCTTTGACGTAGGGGAGGAAGGCTTTCTTTTGGCTCATGATGTCTGTATCTTCGGATGTCCTCCTGTTGTCCTTGTTGGTAATCTTTTTAAAATTGCGGGATATAGCTCCGTTGTCGTAACCGTTAAGACGTAAGATGGACTTCAGCTTCTTTGTTTCCAAAGGTAGATTCTTCGGGTCACTCAGTCGGGTTGATCGTTCAATGAGTGAGGTCACAACCGCGTTAAGTTGGGCCGGGTGATGATGAGAATTAGCATGGAGATACCGATTTGTTGACGTCGGTTTTCTATATACGGCATGTCCTAGGCTTCCGTTGTCATTTCTCTCCACCAAGACGTCGAGGAAAGGCAGTTTTCCTGATGATTCTGTTTCCATGGTGAATTTGATATGGCTATTTAGGTTATTTAAATATACGAAAAATTCTTCTAACTTCTGTCGACCATGCGTCCAAATGATAAAAGTGTCATCTATGTACCGAAGCCAAATTTTGGGTTTATGCTCTGCATTTTTAATTGCCAATGTTTCCAGGTGTTCCATGTAAATATTCGCCACTGCCGGAGAAATGGGCGATCCCATCGCCGCCCCTGAAACTTGTTCGTAAAAATTGTTCCTCCATCGGAAGAATGTGCTGTGCAGGCAAATTGATGTCAGAGAAGCAATGCTCTTGTTAAACTTTTCTTCTATTAGTTTGACTGCCTCCTCTCCAGGTATAATTGTGAAAAGTGACGTGACGTCGAAACTGACGAGGATGTCCTTCTGGTTTACCCGTATGTCTTTTATGATTTGTAGGAAATGCTGCGAGTTCTTTACGTAAGATTGGGCCTCCTCTACTTTTGGTTGCAGTATTTTCGCTAAGTATTTGGCCAACTTGTACGTTGGGGCGTCTATGGCGCTGACGATAGGTCTTAGTGGTATGTCCTGTTTATGTATTTTGGGCAGACCATAAATGCAAGGCGTTTTAGGGTCTTGTGGTGTTAGCTTCTTTCTATCTTCTGGTTCATCTATGTGTTTCTTGATGGCTTCCTTGGTTATTCTTTTGAAGCGGGAAGTTGGGCCGCGTTCCAATTTCCTGTACGGGCCATCCCTAATGACCTCTTCCATCTTCTTAATGTAGTCCTCTTTGTTTAATATTACCGTCGCATTCCCTTTGTCTGCTGGTAGGATGATTAGGTCCTCGTTCTTTTTAAGTTCTTTAAGAGCCATCCACTCCCTCTTGGTGACGCTGTATCTCTGCTGTTGGGAAGTGGCTTTCCTCAGGGTACGGCATGTGTCCTGTCGAACAATCTCTGCCTCGTCTGGTGGTAGGTGGCCAATGGCGCTCTTAACTCCACAAATGATGTCTTCCACGGGACAATATGGTACCTCTGGTATCCTTGTACCTCCGCCTCTTCTAAACCCCCACTGGTCCTCCGAAAGCATATCCTCCACCTTAGATTCCACTCTTCGCCTTACGACTGATGTAAGGATCTTTGATGCGTGAGAGACCAGACTTATGTTGCGATGTTGCCGATGTTGCTCGTATTTCTTGGCCGAGGCTTTCTTTGGCAGATGCATAATAATGCATTTCCTGAGATCTATGAGATCTGTGGTGGAAAGAAAAGCAAAAATAATTGCAGTAACTTGGAAAGGCAACATTGAAGTAAATATGTTGTCGAATCATTACGTCGTTCTGCCAATTGAAGAGGCTAAAAGATAATCCCAAAAAAAACCGCGAGACCTCAGCCAAAACTAATGTCTGAATACAACAAGAATATGGGTGAAGTTGACATGCTGGATAATTTTTTCTCCAACTGCCGCATCGGGATTCGGGGGAAAATGGTATATTCCAATTATATTATGGGTCTTTGATGCTTGTATGAGAAATTCTTGGCTTCTACCTCGTAACTCTGGTCTAACAATTGACCTCTCGCATTCCGGAGGACCACTGTTCGCAAAGGGTGGTCTAGTGCGCTGATCTACTGACGGGAGGGTTCCGGGTTCAAATCCCGGGTGAGAGTCAATCTGGACGTCCCCACCTATCATCATCGCGAATCGATTTTCTGTGTCTCAGAACTTCGTTGGAGATCGCAGGTGGCCCAGGGAAAGGAACTGCCCCCCCGTACACTGAATGTGTGCATTTCACACGTCAATGGCTTAGTACGGGGTGAGCTCTACCCTCACCTATCGAAGAGCAAACTTCGGGACGAACACAACTTCAACATTCTCCGCAGTCATTTCGAAAAGTACGGTACTGTACCTCGCATTATTGGTAGCCGTGCTCATGCATCACAGGACAGAGCAGACGTCTATGCGTGGTGTGCAGAATCAGAAATGACAAGTGTTACCACCAATGTGATGTGCTGGTACATGACTATTGCTTTGACGCCTACCATACACAAATATGAATTTTTTCGAACATTTTTACCTTTCTTGTGAGCATGTGAACTCATGAGCATGTTATTTTTTCAACTAATTGTTTTTTTCTAAATGCCACCAAAAAATAAAGGCATTGTAAAAGAAAATGTATTGCTTTAACTTTTTATTATATAGCAATCATTTTATAACAAGCCTGCATTTATATGACGTTTGTAATCAATATTAATAAATAATTGTAATAAATATTTTATCTTATTGTCATCATCAAACGCCGTCTACAGTTTACAACAAATATTTCAGTTAATTTCATTTATTTTGATAACTTTGGTTACCACGTATCAGTAATGCGAGTTTGCCTCGACGTTCCTGGGGTCTACGGCCAACGGGTCGTTATACATCCACCCCTTTATTGTAAACCAACTCAAGCAGGAATTTTTCTTTGATTGATAGACTTATTCAGGTACCAATGAAGTGAAATATCTGAATTCTGAGAGAAAAAATACTTGGTCGCTATTGGGAGGCCGTGAAAATATGTTTTTTCTATTTTCGATACTTTATTGAGTCGCAATTAAGAACAAGGCACGAAAAAACTTATTGCATTTTGTAAGGCTTCAGTTTTAATTCATTTCTTTACCACTTTTTGAGCAAAAAAGATGCATTCCCACATTCGCTGCGCATCAAACTAACCGGGGGCATTTCGCAGCGGACCAAGTGTGGACAATCGGGTTGAGGACTGTTCTTATACTTTACAGTGAGGTGTGTGTGGACCGGAATTTTTTCCACACAATATTCCATCAAGTGCTAAAAATTTAATTCCACACGAAATGTTATAGATCAATAAATACGGGTTGAGTCGCTAGAGAAAATCTTAGAATTAAATATTAGATTGAGCAATGGATTACCGTTTTAGTTCCCTCTACGGACCGAATTAGTCTTTAGGTTAAATAAAGTGATTATATTCATTTAGTTACGATTATCTCATACTCTTGTTTAGGGGGAACAGTTCAGCAGCATTAGAACATTAATTAAAATTTATGACTCATTAATGTATCTTAAGAGTATGCACGTAAGAACTAAGAAAAACGTTATACAACTTAATTTTCATCGACGCTACCATCCAAAGTAAAGTAAGAAGTAAGTCCCCAGAAAGCAGTAAGCGATTCATGAAAAATTGTGGTCCTGAAGGAAAATTAATAAATTTCGAGCTAAATTTAAATAAATTAACAATCTAATGAAAAATCAAATAAGTCTGAGGCATGATATATCGTTAAAATGCAAGAAAAGGAAACTTCCTCCATCATCGCACCCCCCTCGTCAGTGGTGCCTTCAAGCATCAATCTAAATGCTAAGCACCGCCCCGGGATCGACTCGCATGGTGCACGCCGAGGAGAATGATGCTCACGAGATGATGAGCGAATGCCCGCGTCAAAGATTCATTCCGGCAGCGAAGCCTCGTCCACGAAGAGCGCTCGTTATCATGACTTGGCCTTATCCCGCACTCCTCTCTCTCTCACTCAACTAGAGTCCTTGGCCTCCGTTGGGTTGCCTCACCACAATCTCCAACTTCACTGAAAGCTTTTCTCGTGATAGCTGTTCGAGAACTCCTTAGTTTTCGCCATATTCTACGCCAGATACACATATTATTTATTGTATTCTTTATAATTGATTTATTCCAAACTTTTACTAACCACAATAAAATTATAAACTCACGACCCAGGTTTCACCTGATATTGGTGCTTAGCGCCTAAACCTGGGTCGTGAATTTATAATTTTATTGCGGTTTGGAATAAATCAATTGTCATGATGAAGTTACAAGTAAACTTATTTCACTTATTGTATTCTTTGTTTTCCATTGCAATGCTCGTACAGTCGCATTTGTGTCCACTTTATGTTTACCTTTTCACACAATGTTTCTTATTCCTTGCACTTCCTATAAGTCAAGTGGAAAAATCTTTCAGAAAAAAATGCGAAAAATAAGTATTCTTACAGTGAGACCAAAGAGAATTATGCGTATATAATTTTGTACGAATAAAATATACCTTCAAAACTTCACTTGTAGCAATATTATACAGCTTAAAACTAGACCTGCAAATGGATTTCCAGGATTTTAATGGGTTTCACGGCAGACTGTTCCTGTATATCCCTTCGCCTTCCAATCCCACCCACGAGTCTGCAGTCGCAGGTCAGTGAGAAAGCCAAGCAGTGACGATGGTGTCATGATGAAGAATGCTCGGGAAATGGAGGGGGTATTATCTATCTATCTATCTATCTACATAATACCCTGCAAGACACCATAAAGGTGTGTGGCAGGGGGTGAACTCTCACCAAACATGCACTACATATCATGCATAAAAAAGGATTAGTACTTGTTTAGGTACTGTTCAAAACTAGGCTATTTAAAAAAAGATAAAAATAGCAAAGCATACATGCAAAAACATGATTAGTTGGGTTAACTTTAAGTCCTTACACCAACATGCAGCTAACAATGTTATCCATTGCTACACTCGTACTGGATATATTTACCGTTATTCATATCCCTAATAGTACGAGGAAAAAAGGACATTTTGAATCTGTATGTTCGGCAATCAATTTCTCTAATTTTGTGATTATGGCCCAGTCTACCATAGTAAGTTGGGGTCCGCAAAATATTTTTAACATCATCACTGAAAATATGGTCTTGGAATTTGTTTAAGAGATTAAGCCTAATTTTCAACCTGCGATCTGACAACGATTCCCAATCTAATTCATTTAATAGACTGGTTAGGCTAATAAGGTTATCGTACCGTCCCTTCACAAATTTTGCGATCTTCGCTGCACACGTTCAAGTTCGTTATTTAGACCGATTTCATAGGGATCCCATACACTGGCAGCATATTCCAAATGAAGTCTTACAAGGGAAAAGAAACATATTATTTGTGGAACAGTGGGATACATTGACGAAGCTATATGGATTTATCAGATTCTGCATGACCAAATGCAGGCAGTCCCCCAGGAGCGCTGAGTCCGTAGACCGTCGCCGTGGAATACGGAGAGGGCAGAATCGGGTGAATCCGGCCCCTGAATAAGGGAGGGTGTTGGTGGTGACCCAGTTCCTTGGACGGCGACGGCGAGGACCTCCTGCCACTGCCTCGAGAGCGACGCCAACGGCGCCCCCCCCTCTCCCTCCCCCCCAGACGTCTACATACGTATCTCTCTCAATCTAGGGACTGCTCTCGACCACGGAGCTGGAGAGAGCGGTGCCCTGCATCCCATTCATTTTTTATCCGGAGAGGAGGAATATTTCCTCACCTTAAGAAGATGGTCTTGCGGAATTCATCATTATCTTTTTTTTTAACGGAAAAAGAAAACTAAGTCTGGTAGGAGGAGGTCGCGGTCGTGAAAAATTTAAGGAAGAAATGTAATACGGGCTTCACGAAAATATCTCTATAGTTACAGCAACGCTGGTTTTGATTTATGTACTCATAAATAGTTACCGTGTGTTGCCGGTTGTACGCAATGTAATTTACTCCTAAACAGCAGAGTACCGTATAAAAGAAACCATTACTGTTTACTAAACCTCTATCGAAGTATCGTGTATTGTTAATCTGAGGTAACATACGGTCAAATTTTTCGCTTAAATATACTTCTTCGATCACTTACCCACCTAAATTTGTAATAGTGCTTTTCCTTTATAACGGAGTTTTAGTCAATTGATTATTCTGCGTGCCTTCTATCCATTTTACTTCCTTCCCCCACGACAATCGATAAATGCGATTTTGGAATCATTTGAATCCAAAGAATACACTAAAATAGTCCCGTAAAAACCTTCACAGTTACTTTCTCCATTGCTCCATAATGGGGTCGTTTACCACATTTTTTATTGTCGCATCTGATAGAGATTGTAAAACAAAAAGACCTGTATTTTTCTTTTTTTTTAACCGTCAATTACTTCTCGAGTTAAAAGCGGAGAAAAACTGTTGTTTTTAACCCTTTCGGAAAAGTGGGTGTGGTGGAACCTCTGACGTGAATCAGCTTCGTCCAATCACAGCTGAGGCTACTTCGCCTTATCGCAAAGGGGAGGACTCAGCTGACTCTGCCAATGGGAGCGATTGCGACAGGATCTGTGCGAGCAGACCTTCCGAGAACCCTCCTCCACTCCCTTCCCTTCCTCGAAAAGCAGTCAAGGACGGGAGGAAAATGACGTCCATGTATTCAAAGCATCTTCTTCGGTGGGCGTCACCTTTTGCTTATTTTAACTTTTGATTTATGAGTGAATGGTTGTGGTTAGAAGATTACATTTATCACTAAAATTCTTTTTTCGTTTCCATCTAACAATTTCGTGTACAGAAATGCGATTTCAGTTCCGAGTGAACAGCATTTGCAGTTTTTTAGCCGCACGCAACAGTCCCCATTATCTGAGGTCTGATAGCAATGACAAAACGCTTACGGCTACCGGAGATGGTGCACAATGGAGCTCAGGGTATCATACAGTTTACATACATACATATTTTTCATTTTTCCACAAAATAATTTACACATAAATCGGTAATTTTAAGGAAGACTTCTAAAGTGTTATTTTTTCTATATATAATGTGCATAATAAGATACCTATATCTTTTGTTGAGTTCGAATGCAAAATGGTATATATGTATATACATCTACGTAATACCCTGCGAGTCGCAGGAGGGTGTGTGGCAGGGGGAGGAGATCACCTGTGGGAAATCCGAGATTCCGCTTCAATAGACCTTTTTATTTTTACTTGTGCATTATTTACTGGGAGTAAAATATGATTTTGAAAGGCTGTGACGATAAAAATTAAGTTGTTAACATATTCTACGTAGTTTTCTTGCACTTATTCTTAACTATACGTTCATAAGGAATAGATTGCGTATGAGGTAATCGTGACGAGATGATTAAATCACTTTATTGAATTGTCCTTTAACATTTCATTTAACATTACCAACATAACATGAAATGAAGGAAATAACCCGTGAATAGGAAATAGCGATTTTGTGTTGCGTAATATGACTAATTATTTAGTAAATTTCAAATCTTTTGGAGGAGATGCCTCCACTGTAGCAGAGTCCTCGAGAGATCAAGTTCGAAATAAGGAGCAGCAGCCTGGAGTGCCGTGCATTGGTGCTTCACAGCCGCGCTCTCAACGTAATGAGGTATTTGAGGGCCGCGACGCATTTTAAGCCTTCTCGTCTGCAGCAGCGAGGTCTCCCCCCCCCTTTCCCCTCGGGGGCACTTAAAGCTGATTCGCGCGAAATTGACTGTGGCGAGGATACGTTCCGCCAACCCGGCGTTAATCCGTAATAACCGCCGCTTTTCCATCTTCTCATCTCTCCTCCTTGGAGAGGAAGGCTATGCAAGACGCCGAGTGGCCAGGAGATGAAGGTCGCCTTTGGAATAATTCAGCTCGGATCGGAGAATTTACGCCTTTTTCGAGTTATGGGTGCGAGAGCCTTTGATACGGACCAGTGCGGCGGACGGATTAGGCGCGATTTTATCTGCAGTTCTATTCTTTTTATTATTACGGATTATTTTTATAATGCTCTGAATGAACTGGAACTAAGAGAAACTTTGAAATGGCTGAAGTTACAGAGGGATGAAAATTTCCTTGATTCTACGCCTTTAATCCTGAACTGTTTGAATCTTATAAAAAGCAGATGTTAGTACGTGCATCGCAAAACCTCAATGAATAAGACGCTACTTTTGAAATCATTAAACCGGTAACTTCCATGATGAAGTCTATATTTTTATTAATCTTAAATACAAATTTAATCTCCATTTATAAATTTCCTGATAACCCGACCCTTAATTACTGGTTACAGTTCACATGCAGTGAAGGGTAATATCCTAAGCATAATTAGAGATATGGTTATTAAAATACCAAAACAGCAGCACGCCTTTTATGACTCTGGAGGGTACGATCGACTCAAAACGCGACGGGGATTCAAGGCAACCGCGAGGCATGGAAGGCGTCCACTGCGCAAAAGAACCATACGCCGCCGAATGGATGTGTGAACCAAGGACCTTGACGAAGGCATTGAATGGGTCAGAAAGTGGAATCGTTCCTTGGGAAGATGCTGGAGGGGGAGGAGGGCTGGTTGAGAAGGACGCGCGTACGGAAAGGATTAGGGGAGGCGAGGGAGAGGAGTTGGCGGCGGCGAGGAAGAGGAGTTGAGAGGGAGACGCGCTGCTGGTCTTCACAGCCGCCTGCGTGGGATCCAGGAGTGGAGGTGGGTGAATTGGGGTAGAGTGGAGGGTGGAAGGTGCGAGTGGGGGAGAAAGGGTTCACGCAGAAGTGGGGAGGGAGATTCTAGGGCTTCATATTTGGGGGAGGAACCACGGGATGATGGAGTAACAGGTGTGGCACGACAAGTGAGTAGTGGAGGGGGAACATGGTAGGCAGAGTATTTCATATCAGATAAATCCATTACCAGCCAGCACCAGCTCATCAGCTAAAAGAAGCGCATTCGTAGAAATTCTCGTGATTCTGTGGGATTATCTTCGCACGTGAACATCTAGGAAAAACTATCAACAAACAATATTTCACCATTCGTCATGGTGTGGTCCAATGCGCAGATCACCACATAGACAATGTATAGGAGGGTGGTCCATAGAAGCTAGGTCTCGTCCGTGAATTCAATTCATCAAGGGTGAAACCCGTAAGACGGAATTGGTCTTCAAGGAATAAAAGGTCAGGAAAGGCGAAGGAAGCGAACGTCGAATGTGGTGAGATAGTGAATGAATGCTGAAAACACTGGCGAAGGAAAAATAAACGTGTTAGGCTAAGCATAGAGTGTCTAGAGAGTACATTGCGAATGGTACCAACGCGATAGGGAAAGCTAAGGCTATTGAAACAGCTGATTGGATAGACGGCATTTTCAATGCATCGGCGGCATTTTCGGCACTAATTCTTTACACAAGTCAAATCATTCTTGGTCGAAATTACCAAAGATATCAGCATACATTGCCTACTGAATCACACTGAATCATATATAAATGGCAATATTCTCGACTGAAATATAATATATTTCAGCCAATTAAACAACACAGAAGAGCTTATCACTTCTCCAGAGAAAGAGTCAAACTGATTTACAGGGTGAAATAGGATTCAGAGGGAAGAGTGGTTTAGAGGGATCTTGGTCCAAAAAGGGGGAAATCATTATAAAAGTCTTGCGCCCTGAATGCATGGGATTTCAAAGCCCCTAAGGCATTTCTAAATCAAAATGGACTGTACGAAGATTTCCGTACACTGAGAAAAGGGTGCGGCAGAAGAAACTAAATTGCGTGAAACAAGGTCTCCGTGCTGCGAGGGAAGGCGCGCGTGAATATTCCACCTCCCTTTGCTTTCTCCACAGGGGTCGTAAAAAGCGGGCTCGACTCGGATTTCCCCCCCCCCCCCCCCCCCCCCCCCCCCATTCCCTCCCCGCCCCCTCGCCACTGCCTCTCTGCATTCCAGAGGAGAAAACTTTCTTCCTCGGAGCCCCTGCGATGCAGGCACACACTTCTGTGTGGTCCAATTCCAGGAAACACACATCGAGGATGTGGAGGAGAGAATTCTCTCCGGGGAATGAGCAGGGAGAAAAAATCTATTCGGGCGGAAAAGGGAGCCAAACGTGTTTCAAACTTATAATAGAGTTTATTCGGGGAAACAGAACTTTATTCGTCCAACACCAAGCCATAACTGAGGAAGACGAGCAAGGAAGTGATGGGATACAAATTTGATTTACAGTGGATGCGTATTAATAAAAAAAGAAGAATACATTCCGCATGGACAGCGTGAACGATTCGTTCTAATTCTGCCACTTCCCTATCCGTTAAAGCCTTTTCCGACGGTATTTGCGAGGATTTGGAGAGTCTGGTGGGCACGATTTTGCAAAATTACAGTGGTGCCTGATTGATGCGATATTCCTCTTCCTCCGAAGTAGCAATAAAAATACAGACTCTCTTTTGTGCTAGCGCCAGTTGAAGTTTAGATGCAAAGCAAGACGATAGTCTAATTTTTCCTCGTAATGCCTGAAAGATTTTGCAAAACCAATTTATGTGTACGTAAAGTTCAAAACCAACAACTAAATTGACTGATGCATGGTGCATTACACTCAATTAGTGTAATTGTATGTAATATAAATGAATGTACATAATTTTCATAACCAGACAAGTTATCTGGTCTTATCCACAAATGAGGTACGTATAGCTATTTGAACCAAACTTCATGAAATTGCTCAGATCTGATCAAGTTCTAAATCGATTTCCTGTAGTATTTGATGCAACTGCAACACTTTTTCAACAGAACCATTATTCATTATGCTGCAAATAGGCTGTGCCAAATCCTCAACCCAATTGAGCTAAAAAGCGAGATTTTCACAGGAAAAAATCATTCACCTGCCTGGGTTCCGAATTCCCTCAACTCAGGCCAAGTCCTCTAGCAAGTTAATCTTATGAAGTGTCGTCATTCTTCAAGACTTTCTTTCAAGCAACTACAAGCGGAGACAAAATGTCGGACATAAAATGCCCCAAAGCAGCCGTGCGAACTGCGGCACAAAGAGACTAAAGCCAAATTAAACACCGAGGGGCTTACTTTTAGTAAATTGCGAACGAAACAGTTTTGGTTTTTCGCAGCTATTTTCCAATCCATGAATAAGTTAATGAAACCGCCTCTCGCATTTGGAATAGGATTGGCCCAAGTGAGTGACAAGAAGAAATATACCTTATGAACTTCACCACATTGTCGTCTTTAGAGCGGCAGACAGCAGTTAGCTTAAGACTAGGGATGGGTCGGTTCCACTTTTTTTCGGTTCCGGTGCGGTTCTTAACTTCAGTTCTCGGTTCCGATTCTCGGTTCCGGTTCTTAATTTACCACTTACTTTGCATTGCTCAATGGTAAGATAAGGTAATCAATAATCATTTTCAGAGACATACTGCTTGAAAAAGAATACCTACTTCATTATACTTTTGTGTTATATATACTATATTGTGATATAATTTACGAAAATGATATGACTCGCACCTCCAAAGGAGGTGGACGTAACAGATACCTATCATTCAGAATATCCTTATTACGGCGGTATTTCATCATTTACTAGAATTGGATGTAATAAAATAAATCATAAGGTACAATAGCAGAAATTCCACAGAGAAAAAAATCATTCGCCTTGACCGGGATTCGAACCCGGATCCCCTGATTTCCGGCCAGGTGCCAGGCGCTATGCGCACGACTTCGACTGCTTTGTGGCATAATTTGCCTAGCAGTTCGAGAACATCTAGCTCCTTTAAGGCCTCTAATATTCCACAGGGAAAAATGACGCCTCGGTAGCTTAACTGGTAAAGCATCTGGCCGGAAATCAGGGGATCCGGGTTCGAATCCCGGTCAAGGCGAATGATTTTTTCTCTGTGGAATTTCTGCTATTGTGCATTTTCAGCGGGTAACGCCGTTAAGGTCCTCGCGGCTAGTTCGCGCTCCTTCAAATCATAAGGTAATTTTAACGACTGAATTATAATAATTTGCGACAACTTTGAAGCATCTAAGTACACTATTTCACCAGGTTTTAATGTGAAGCCTCCACTTTCAGAGTGTGAGCAATTTCAAACTGGTTTTCACGCCAATTATTTCGGTACCGATTATTTTTGGCCTCGGTTCTGGTTCTAAGCTCAAGAACCGGTGGAACCGAGAAAAAAAGAAGCGAACCGACCCATCCCTACTTAAAGACGCATATTTTATCGATGTACATGAAGAATTGGGTAGGTTGAGTCTATGGCCTCCATTGTGGGTAGTCATGTTTCTGGAGCTGTCTCGAACTTGATATCCTTCCGGTGAAAATGAAACACTCTTGAAAACTGAGCTGATCTGGAGATTGGATTATTAATGCCAACAATCCAATGCGAAAGTCTCATGATTTCCTCGACAGATCTAAAGCGGCTGTAACTACTTTGCTAATACTCTTATTCTCCTAATGCTTCCATTTAAATATCAAGTTACTGCAGTTACATCAAATGGTCTTTGATGAATTTGGAGGGATCCACGCCGTGTAAACAAGTGAGAATCGCATTGCATCGAAGGTTTCGGGGGCGTTGGTTTGATGCTCTCTGCATGGTTCCGGGTTTCCTTCCGCAAGATGGCAGGGCAGTCAGCGATACTGTTGTCACCTTGCCAACCTAAACGGAGGGAAACCTTGCAGGGAACAAATGATAATCGCTTTGTAATCTTCCGATATCAAATGATCTAACTGGGCTAATAATTCCACGTTGATCATCAACACTTGCAAATGGAATATATAATTAAGAAGAGAACTGGGTAATTTGGGAAATCGGTTCGGGTATTGTGCTGCATTCCGCTGCTCATTATCCGTATGAACGTAAAATGAGGGAAATGTATAGATATGTGAGAAATAATACCAAAAAATATTCTTCTAATAATACAGATGGTAGACAACCTATCTAATGTGCGTATTTTTTTCTAAATATTTGAATATATGACAGTGATGTCGGAAAAGAACGATTTCTTTTCCAATAATTTCCGTATCCATCATTATTTAATGCATTCTTCAAATATGAATGCAAAACCGTTCTTCTTACCGTATCATACAGTATGTACCATTGAGCTAGTGCTAAACAGAATTACATTTTAATAAAATAGTTTACAATCCGAAGGGAATATTGCAGTACTTATTTTCAAATGCTAACACTATAGCATCGAAGCAATGTATGAACACTTCGTTACTGATATACATACAGTGTATTTTCTGACCCTTTAGAGAAAAATATTCTTTTCTTTTTTCCTTCTCATTTGCATTTCAACTTTCCTCCTCTATCGCAAGCTTCAACTTTCTTCTCACAAGTGCATCTCTTCCTTTCTCTTTCAATTCCTCCAAGACGTTCCTTTACTTCTCAATCAGAGTACTTATTTTTTCGTTCGACCCCCATATCTTTATCTTTAACATCTGCGGAACATTCACTTTCCCTAAGCTTCAGGTTTACGCGCATTTTGAATGCAATGCATCAACCATATACAGCCATACGTATAAGATTAAAATGCTATCTATTAGCGGAAGGTGCCCACTGGTTGTCCACGGGAGGAATAAAAGCAGGAAATAGCAGATAAGGTGTGATTTTACATGACAGAATTTTACATCTAACATCTTCAATTAATTTATCTTACAAAGTTGAATTTTCCCGTGGCGTCGTTTCATTTTCACTCTGGCGTCTAAGTTTCATTCGCTTTGCATCTTTGTAATTAATCGTCCCTTGACGCCTTCGTGGCATTATATGACTAAAATTATGTTCACAGTAGATGTAGTTTTCAAATTTTAGCGGGAAAACGAAGAAACCTACGTATTTACACCGGTGTTATGTTATCAGGGATTTAGCTACAAGAGGAAATTAATTAAATAAATACTCCCCAACACAGACTAATACCAGAAGCAAAGTATCCAATTCAGGTATACACACAGACGACAGTAGCGATAAATCAGCACAAATAATTCTAAGGAATAAGCGTAGAGAGAAACACAAACAAACGTCTCAGAGGACGAACAATATCAAACCTATTTGTAAACAACGCCTTCTGTCGCTATGGAGTCTTTCCATTTTAAATCAACGAATGGTCCGAGCTTCATCATCTCAGATTTCAACTAAAATTGGTGCATTGTAACTGCCAACCTTCCTCGACCAAAGGCCTTTTTTCCCTTCTTTCGTAGAAAAAATATCGCCCCTCAATTATAGACACGCATGCATTGCATTAACGCCTGAAAATCGTCTTCTTACACTATTTTTCTACAGGCTGCAGCACACTGGTTTTACGTGACGTACGCATGTAAAACCTGTCAATAGAAAGCATATGAAGTCTGCATGTTGTAAGAGGAATTTTAAATGGACTTTTCGCAAGAATAAGTGTCTTTTTGTCGCTGTAAATGCAACTTCCAAAATTCATTTTTTTCTCAAGTTTAGTCTAAAATTACACCAAGAAATAATTTTGAAAACGTGTCAGTTCTTCTCACCCAAGCACTCATACGTATCTAGTGCATGAATATATTAATAAACATTGAATTTTTAAAGTCTTAGAATCTGCTTACAGCTGAAATGCGAATGTGGAAGTGAGCATGAACACTGTGTTAACATCGGCTGCATCTCCCAAACCCCTCGTATACACAAAAGTATACAAAAGACTTCACATACTTTCTATTGACAGCTTTTACATGTGCATGTCACGTAAAACCAGTGTGCTTCAGCCTGTAGAAAAATAGTGGAAATAGACGATTCTCAACCGTTAACGCCATCATGCCTGCCCCTGAATGCATCAAGGGGCGAAATTTATTCTGCGAAATCAGGGATCGGCTTTTAGCTGAGGAAGGTTGATGGTATCAATGCACCAATTTTATTTGAATTCTGATATAATAAAGTTAGATATTTCTGGAATATTTGTCAATTTGAAATGGAATGACCGTATGGGAGATGGCTGTAATATTTCAGAAAGTTCCGCAGAAATCTTCAAAGTTTCGGTAATTTTAACCAAAATCAGTATTCGACGATAAAAGTAAGACTCGTAATTTGAAATATCTTTCGGCTAGTGTACCTTTGAAGTTTGTGCAATGAATATTTCTAATTAAAATTTACACATGAAATAATTTCCCCAAGCAATGCGATATGTACCTACATCTTATGCAAACGCTTTGACCCGTCTAACCAGGGTCGGACCGGAGGCCATTAATTATGTAAAAATTAGCCTATTAATTATGCAAGAAAGAAATATATTTGTCTTCAAAGCTTGAATGCCGTACTATGTTTCGTTCTCGAGTTTTATGTGAATGAATATGTCTATAAACATGCCTCTGCATTTTGCACTGTCTATCTGCTTTATTATTCAACAATCCCTTTAGTTGTCAAGGGAAAGGGCTGATTAAACTGAAACATTCACCAGAAATCGTTATATTTCCCTGAACTACCAGTAATTGTGACCGGAAATCAGAACCCTAATAATAAAAAATAATAATTAATTATTATAATATAAACATTTATTGAATTATCTTTCGGCTTCATTGCGTCTCAAGTTTGTGCAATAGGTATTTCCAAATAAATATTCTCAAATGAAATAATGGCTGCAATATGTAAGAAAGACCTTCACATGTATTTCTTTTGGGGATTCTTTTTACTCGACTGGGGTCGATCTAAGGGCCATTTGTAACGAGAAAAGTAGTCTATTATCTGTACAAGGATGACATTTAAGAAACCTTACAGTTTCAAGGCTGTGCCACACTTAGTTCCTTATTACACACATACATTCTACTTTATATTTCAGCTAACGCTCCTTATAATATATCCCCTTTTTAGGGAAATTCATCCGTTCCACTCGACCGTTAGTATTCTAAAATAATTTCCAGACCCAATTAACAGTTAAACACTTACGTAATTCATTCAAAATTATCAGGGTATAAAGAATAGAGTTTAACGTCTGAGGATTAACTCTGTGGAAGCACGAGATTGGAATTGAAATACATGCGTTGGACATACATTCCACACGCACACACTTTATTAGTATCGACCATGGTTTGACCTGTAAATGTTATCATCAAGGTACCTAGGCATCAGGGTAAATACGTTTACATGTCGAAACCCTGGTCAATACTACTTAAATTTGTGTGTCCAATGTAGAACGCGATGTTTCATTTCCAATAAAGAATATTAAGTATAGCCAAGGGAAACGGTTTTATCAAATATGAAAATTTTATCTCAGGGTAGCAATAAACCACCGGAAATTTGTCAAAATGCAATAGATATTTTTACAAAAAACGAAGAACTGTCTTGAAAAATCGTTAGTAGAGAGAAAAGAATCGAACAATCTAGAGTGACAGCCGACATGTTTGATAGATAGACTCTGTAAATGACCCATTTTAAAAGCAAACATGTTCGGCGATCAAACGGTGACGCAAACTGACAGACATTCTCACAGACATGCGGTCAGAGCTGCTTGTATCTCTCGAGATGGTTGCACGGCAATTCCGTAAAGGTGACTGCAAGAGATAATTGAAACGTGGGAAAGGATTGTGGGCGCAACTCCTTAGCGAGGAAGATTTTTCCCATTCACGTGAACAAAGAGTGCGGCTGAAATTGTGTCTTCGCGAACTTTGGTCCTTTAATTTACGGTCCCATCTACAGGAAGTGCTTTTTCTTGGTTTAACTGCGTTTTGGCAGATTAAACCATTTATTAGGTACCAGACTATAGGTGTTCCAGGCTCCAGTCGCTGACTCGCTGTGCCTGAGGAGAGACTTAATTTCAACGTTCTGGTCGCATCCTCAGACACCTAATGCCGTTACCAGAATTCTAGAAGTCATGACCGTTTACTCATATAAATTATGCTTTGTTTCTAAACAGCCTCCCAAAAAGGCGCTTCCTAGAGACCTCGAGAATGTCTTTTTTTTTGCAAATTCTCTCACATTAAAAAATTGTAATTTTTGGCGATTTCAATGGTAACCTTTTATGTAATAACTATGATAATTTATGCGTGCAGAATTTTGTGTGTTGTAATAACCTTCAAATTGTAGACATGTCATGAATCTACACACCATACAGGGACTAGTCCCACCCATTGAATTGTCTATTTTGTCAGCGATTTTTGAAAAGTTGCTCGTTATCCTGAGACCCATTTCTCCTTCCTTTCCACTCATGACTCGATATCAATTGCAAACGGCTTTAGCCTCTCTAATTCTCTCCAGCTGTCGGGGCTTAAAAATGGTGATCCTCTCAGATTTTATAAAGCACTTTTTGAAATCAAACTGAGTATTCAGTTCTTCCTCCATTTCTCCATAATTATATGCCGAATACACCCGAACGCACCAATTCCTTTCCAAAACGCGCCTGTCAGCCCAAACACCTCTCTTTTCCCTAGACAACTGAGCACATAAGGGATATGATCAGGGAACGAAACAGGACGCACAGCACCTTTCGGTGTACTGGAAGAACTTAGTTTTTTTAATAAACTCAGGGAATTGAGAAAGAGCGTTAACTTAAGTAATAAAGTAAGCAAGCGGCTGTTTTCACGTTACTAAGTTCGAAACATTGATTGACCCTTAATCTGCTTGACAGAAACATCATAACCTTTCGTGGAATCCATTAAATATCTTGGAATAAGACTGACAAATGATCTTTCCTGGGGTAAACACATTCGTGAAATAATGGGTCAAGCGAATCGCAAACTGGGTTTCATTAAAAGAGTATTGGGTAAATGTGACGATCATGTACGAGAAATCAGCTACTTTTCCCTTGTTAGACCTCATTTGGAATATGCTGCCAGTGTATGGGATCCCTACGAAATCAGTCTAAGTAATGAACTTGAACGTGTGCAGCGAAGATCGGCAAGATTTGTAAAGGGACGATACGATAATTATATTAGCGTAACCAGTCTATTAAATGAATTGAAATGGGAATCATTGTCAGATCGCAGGTTGAAATTTAGACTTAATCTCTTCCACAAATTCCAAGGCAATATTTTCAGTGATGATGTTAAAAATATTTTACGAACCCCAACTTACTATGGCAGACTGGACCATAATCATAAAGTTAGAGAAATTGATTGCCGAACTGACCGATTCAAAATGTCCTATTTCCCACGCACAATAAGAGATACGAATAACGGTAAATATGTCCTATCGGAGAGTAGCAATGAATAGCATTGGTAGCTGCATGTTGGTATGAGTACTTAAAGCTAACCCTACTAACAGAATGTTTTTGCATGTTTGCTTTGCAATTTCTATCTTTTTTAAATAGTGTAGTTCTGACTACTATATTAATACTATTCCTTTTTTATGCATGATATGTAGTGCATGTTTGGTGAGCAATCACCCCCTGCCACACACCCTTGTGGTGGCTTGCAGGGTATTATGTAGATGTAGATGTAGATGAACCTGAGCCTGGATCGCCGAGGACATATGTCTCCATACGTTAGTTCAACTCATGCTTCACGTCAATTTCAAGCAGTGTGATCACAGCAGTCGGCAACCCTGATTCCAAAGCAAAAAATGTCGAACAAGTAATTTCCTAAGGTAGTGATAAGCAAATAATTTCAGCAAGCAGCCCCACAGATTGTGATTAAATACTTGTCATTTTCCAAATCTAACGCCACGAAGGTTGGTGATATATCCATTAAAATTATTTGTATTTAAAAACATACCCTCTTCCAGGGAAATGAAAATATTTAATTACTCGTTAGATTAGCCCGAATTTTGAACACCTGGAAAAGTCTCTTATTCGTCTCATGAAAAAGATAAAAATAAAAAGTAATGTTTTCACTTTCGCCCTATTTCTATTCTATCTGCCTTTTGTTATGTTCTAGAGGGAATCAACACCCATCCAGATAAAAGTTTCTATACTGAAATGGAAAACATAACTCTCCATAGTTAGGCTTTCGGAACGGCTTAGGACATTTACTGCTTTACTCAAAGTTAATGGTGACATTCCACTGCATACGGTTAAACAAATTATCACAATTCTAGTTGATTTTGGCTTCAGCAAGGCTTATGATCGATTTGGACAAATATCTCTTCCATAAACTGAAGAACCAGATATTCACTATGTCCTTTAGTTCTTAACTTGTCATTCTGGTAATAATAAAAATTGTAACTGAGTAGAAAAAAGTTCCTAACTTGTTCCTCCTCGGACGGCAGAACTCAAGCAATCATATGTCCTGATAATATACCCAACTCTCTCCATGGGAATCTGTATCTTTCCCAGAGCTCCACTTAGTGGTCTCTGCTATTTCCTATGCTTTTAGTGACATTTTATGCGTGATTAAAATAGCAATTTTATATATTTGGCTATTTCTTTCTAATTTATGTTAATTTCACTGTTGAAATATATGAGTGCCTAACAAGTAAAGATGCTAAGGAAAACAATTGATTTGGCCGGAGATAATGCTCTTGTCAAAATTAACCTTTAGGCAAAATCAACTGAATCAGAAACACTCAAATTCTCATAACATTTAATAATGATCACTTACTCCATGCCGCTGAGAGTGATTTTAAAATGCCGCACTGTAATTTCGATTTTAATCTTGTACTCACCCCTGCGAACAATCCGTTGGAGAAACAATATGTTGATGATATCCTTATTGACGTTGATATGATTCTACATTGATGATTTCAAAAACCATCGACTTCAAAAACTTACAAACTTACAAAACACCGACTTCCAGTGGCTACCTGAAAAATGCAATTAGCCTCGTTGATTTCCCGTTTGGCTATTAAAGCATTGCCTCTGTGCCTGAATAGCTAGATCAGAAGACAACTGAACTTGACTTGTACATGCTATGCTTAACTTGAATCTCTGAACGGACGTTGGTGTATATCAGTATGTCCATAGTCTAAGCAGGATAAAACTTTCAGAAAAAGGAAAATATTTATTGGGAGCCTTCCTTTATTTCCCGTATATTGTTCCAGGAGTACACGTCTTAGTACACGTTCACAGATATCAGTTCACAAATTCTGGTTACAGATCTCATGAAAGCACCTACAATGCAATTTCCCTATTGATTGATTGCCATAACCCATTGCTTATCACTACTTCCTAATTATGGATCGCCTTACGTCAGAACTTTAACGACACGTATTCCTTATACAAAGATATTGAAAAGCTTCTCTTTCTCTTTATAAATCGAGGTTATTTCAGTATAATAGTGTATTTGCTATGCAATGCTTTCAATCACTTCCTCCAAACCTTCGATTCGTATTTCATTCAAAATACTGTCAAATTTTTTACCCTATTTTTAAAATAATCTAAAAAATCACGAATGGATCATTTTAAACGTATTACACACTGAGGAATCTACGTTTTGAGTTTTATGATTAAAAAACAGCATTAAACTCACATTTGTCTTCCAGTAATGAAACCTTACCATGATTGCTTTCTGCATTTCATTTTGTCATGAGTGAAAGCATGCTTATTGATTAATTTTGTTCATTTTTATTGCTGCCAAATAAAAAAAATTGGGAGCACTTTAAGTACTTCCATATAAGAATTTTCGGATTCTAGGAAACTAATCAATGCTTCACATAAAAAATGGCCCTTTACATCCCCCTTAAGTACCCGTTTCGAACCTTGTTCGAATCAAAAGTCTCCAACATTGTCCTATAAACTTCCCTTTAACGTCCCTTTAAGACGACAATATAAGTTACGTGGCTACTTCACTCAGGGCATGCTTTCACAAAAGTCACGCCCAAGTGTGGGAATTGGCACGACCTCTTATCCCATTCCATAAGGAAATTTCCCCACCTTTCCAGCAGTGTCTTTTCAGAGGTCACCTCACTTTATAGAGGCACATTGGAGTGACCCGATACCTGAACAGTTTGCACAATGCACAAGCTCTTCAAGAAAGAGGAGCTCAGTATCACACGGAACCTACTATAATCACCGGAGTATTATCGAAAACCTCTCACTACTCCACCATCTGCAAAACTTTTAAGATTTTCGAAGAGAAATGAAATCGGGCGTATTTTGGGAAAATCGGATATGCTTGAGATTCCGTATTTAAGCAAGACAAACGACAAAAAACTTACCATTCCATGTGTATCAATACTTTTCGTGTATACGTACTATGTTTCACGTCTCTATCATAAAAATAAGTTTGACTTTTGATCGGCTTTTTTCGATTTTTCCAACCACTGGCAATTGTATCATATGGAAATATTAGTGAGCCAGTAGAATTAGAAAATGCTAGAGGGAATGCAACATCATACTGGAGTTGAAATGAAAATAACGCTGCTGATAGCTTTTATGTTACACTTTCACAAAATACATGATTTTCTTCTCTCTCGAGTTCCTAGGGGCAGTGTGATGGTAATTCAAGTATGGAATGGTATCTCAAAGTGGTAAAATTCAACGATAATTCAAAGTTCAGTGAAACAACTTTCTGTTCACGGCTAATTTTGGAAGGCGACAACAGAATATTAACCATGAGAGAGAAATGAAATCGGGAAGATGAAATTAGAGCGATTTGGAGAGAAGAGAATGTATGGAATGGGTGAAAGTGAGTGACGCTAGCTCGCTCGCCTTGGTCAGGTACGAGAGGTCATTGGGTCCGCGATGTCACCGAGCAGGGCGAAAAGGGCATTTACGCGGATCGCCTGACGTGTACTGCCTGCACTGGAGGGCGAAGCCCGGGGGATGCGACGTGCAGTCTCTCCGAGAGCAAATCACACCTCCATCCCGAGCGCTCTAAAAGGCCGAAACACGCCACAAGCCTCCAATTTGGTAGAATGACGATTTTGCACTCGCGATAAATTTTTCGTCTTCAAAAATGACATCACTTTGAAAACAAAAACATCCATCCACGGCCTCTTTGATCCTTCAAACATGAAAGTGACACGCACTTCATTTTCCACTGAAAGCTTCCAAAAATAACGCGCATCAAAAATATTATGTTCAAATATTTCTGCAAAGGAAATACCTGCAGCAGTGAAAGCGAAATATTTACAGCAGTTCCGATCCAACTCCGGATATTGCTTCAATTATTGTACATACATCCTTCTAAATCAGAACCCTAACTCCCAAAGTCACATCATGTTCATTTCAAACTCAATAAGGTAGATTGAACTACATGATTAGCAAAATTATGATCCTATAAAATATAATTTTTGAATAAATTATAAATCAATTTTTATTATTGAAAGCTTAAAAAATGATATCACTTATCTAATGACATTTAATTTTAATAAATCAATTCTAAACATAAGCTAAGCTCCATGAAGGCTTATTACCTGCTCACCAAGTTGAAGGCTTATTTCTCCTTAACCCTTCTTTATAACTTTTTCTCCCGGCGACTATGTAATCACAGATTTTGTGAGTTGTGACAAGATAGATGTGTAGCTAAAGCTTCATCAATTTGCGTATACGCAGTCGCCTCTTAAAAAATATTACCACTCTCTGAGAAACATACTATTTTGTATAAACAAATGTCGTTAAGACTCATCCAAAGCAAATCGTGTATTCAAAACATTGGAATTCAAGACAAACATCCTTATATCATCAGACGCTAAATACGTTACTTTTTCTCCGAATGAAATTGAACGGATAAAATTTAGGCATAAATAAACAGTGTTTTTACAAAGATCTTCAATTGATGTTTCTTGGGGCGAAAGAAAGTTTGGTATCTAGTGCGTTGAACTTGTCAATGTATGAAGTGCCAGATGTAATGAGAAACATAAAATCAATAACTGAAGCGGCTAATATTAAATAAAAAATAATTTGACACTGATGGCATTACATTTTAATCCTCTAATTTGAATATTATCAATGTTACGGGAGCTTACTTCGTGGAAGTTCATATTAGAGAATAACAATAAACAATACCACAAGACAAGTACTGTCCCTTGATAATGACACAAAAGCATTGAATCTGGTCGGGGTGTGCCTAATAAGCGGTGTCCATTCACGCTATTTACTGCATTTTTCCCCGTAATAAATGATAAGAATGTATTTATTCTATGTCCACTTGCGAGTACCGCGACATAAGCATGCGTTTATTTTGAACATGCACGATATCACTTTCAATCCGTCACCACATCTTATCCAACTGCCCTTTTTGCTCACTGGACCCTCTCCGGAGCGTATGAATAAAAAAGGGCGCAAGATGCTGCCCGGGAAAGGTCGCCTTCGCCCGGAGGGCATTGCCATTGGCGGTCCCCAGATTGCGGGAGCAGCAGCAGATGGGCAGTCGTGGGCACCAGCGAACGGGGGCGGAGGTCACCACCGCCGCCGAAGCAGGCCAGGGGACAGCCTGCCTGCGGCGAAGCGAACGCAGGCAATAACACAGCGACGATAAAAGAGAGGGGTGGTCACTCTCGGGTGGGCATTTGCAGCAGACGGCGGCGAGGGGTCGATGGGAAATATGGGAGGGAGGGGTCAAAGGTCAAGCGATCGAAAGGGGGAAAGGCAGCAGTGCCTATCGCCAGCTAATATCACCGATGCAGCCAAGGTCGGATTCCTATTTATTCGACTCTTTCACCGCTGAGGCCGCCTGTTACTCTTGATGGTATTGAATATCGAAACAACTGGGATGCTCTGTCAAACTGCTGGAAGCTCTTCGGGGCCTCTTTGCCTCTTGCAATTCCGCTTTCATTTCCTTATCGTGCAAACTGACCCCGTGTCTCTTTCTCCACCCAGAAACGTGGTCCAGGTGACGCAAAAAGGTGATTCAATATCAACACACTATGCTTTAACCGGCTGTGGTAAAAGCATTATTCAAGTAGAGTAACGAAATATCATAACATTTCGTTTGTTTCCCTTCGATGTGGTAGCGCTTCAAACCTCTGGTTTCTTATACGTGAACGAGGAACTGATCGAATTCAGCTATAAAAATAACTAAATTTAAGACTGAAAAACTACTGCTGGTGGTAGTGGTATCTCTTCATGAATGAAAATTGCGTTATTTTATAGTAATGAAGCCCTTGGATATTACTGTTTCAACTCGCCTATGTCTTGTTTCATGCCTTGAGTTTTTTGCAGAGAGAGTTTTAGAGAGGTTTTGTGCAGCGAAGATCGGCAAGATTTGTAAAGGGACGGTACGATAACATTATTAGCGTAACCTGTCTATTAAATGAATTGAAATGGGAATCATTGTCAGATCGAAGGTTAAATTTTAGACTTAATCTCTTAAATAAATTCCAAGACCATATTTTCAGTGATGTTGTTAAAAATATTTTGCAAACCCCAACTCACTACAGTAGACTGGACCATAATCATAAAACTAGAGAAATTGATTGCCGAACTGACAGATTCAAAATGTCCTTTTTTCCTCGTACAATTAGGGATATGAATAACGGTAAATATATCCAGCACGAGTGTAGCAATGGATAACATTGGTAGCTGCATGTTGGTATAAGGACTTGAAGCTAACCGAAAAAACATGCACGTTTTTGCATGTTTGCTTTGCTATTTCTATCTTTTCATTTTAATAGCGTAGTTTTGAACAGTACCTATACAAGTACTAATCCTTTTCTATGCATGATATGTAGTGCATGTTTGGTGAGAGTTCACCCCCTGACACACACTTTAAGGTGGCTTGCAGGGTATTATGTAGATGCAGATGTAGAGTGTAATCCGATTTTGCTCTCTTTCATCCCGTCTGATAACTGTTTGAGTTTTTCTTGGTTGATGTCTGTATGTTTCTCATGTCCAATTTTGATATTTCGTCCTTTTACTTTCATCTTTGCTAAGATGCTCAAACACACCCCATACACATTTTCTCAACAGTTCCTCTAGAATTCGATAACGTGTTTGCGTTGGTTTTGTGCATCGGGGATCGTCCACCAGCGATGCTCTATTTTCTGAATTGGTAAGTGAAATTGGTGTTAACAATAATGCCTTTTCTCCTCCTCGAGCATTTGTTGTCCTAGTTACTATGAAATGTTGGTTTGCCCTTCTTCCTTTGACTGCAAAACATTGCTTTAAGTGCATCGTTAGCAATGGCCGTCAATCGTAAGTCATTGGATACCCTTTAGCATTAGTCGTCGATGAACCGCAGTATGATAATGTTTTTCCGGTGGATATGCCCTCCTGAAGTTTTATCTTTGATTTTTCGATTCACGGAAAAAATAGCTTGCCAGATACAACCGAACATGTTTGATAGAACATTTTTCGATTAAAATTATTACATTTCAACGAAAATAACAATGCGATAGATGAAATGTATTGAACGATTTGGTACCCGATTATTAAAAATGTCGGTAGTTAATAATTGACTTGAAACAACGAATCATTTCGGCTAAAGATACTGAATAGGCTCGAAGGTCATAAGAGTCTTCACCAAGCTTTCGGTAAATTCCGAGACCCGACTTAGCGTTTGATTAAAAACATCTGACTCGTCGAGATTCTGTTTGAAGGATTTTACTATCTTGCATGATAGTCGCGCTGTTTATAGAAATTTGTCGTTTAGCATCGTATCCATCACAGTCGATATTCGGGCGTAACTATTTCTTAAGGCCGCTTTACGCGATGCAATTTTTGTACAATTTCTTGTATAAATGCTCGTATGAGGAAATTGTACCGCGTAAAGCGGTAAATTGTTTGAACGCTTACGCAAATGTCTGAATGACTACGGGAAATAGAGTGTGTTCTAATTCCATTCATACAAACATACAATTTCTTTCAGTTTATACAAGCGTTTGTACAAGAAATTGTAAAAAAAATTGTATCGTGTAAAGCGGCCTTCATCCAACTAAAACTAGATGCCTCATCCAACCGCTTTTTGAGTGTTTGATATTCGATGTATCAGATGAAAGCCTTGCAGTCTACTCCGTGAACCACGTGAATTTCCTGCTTGTGTTGGGGGTTTTTCGGAGTCTGCGAAGTTGTGAACGATGGAAGAAGAGCTGCGAAGCCTGCTGAAGTCCTGGGGTTCCCAGTAGTTGGCGGAATCTTTCTTAAGTTATAAATGTGTGGGATCTTATCTTATATCTTATAATAATATCATAAAATTTAATTGCCATTACCTGCTTCAAATTTGATAATGTGTGGATATCAAATATGTTCAGTTAATTTAGAAATTAATTAGGTGTGATAAATCACGATAACTATTATGTTGGATACATTTAACCGTATCACATTTCCTGACTATCGCCCATTATAATTTGATAAAATAAACGAAAAAGAATACATTTTGTTCAGTAAAGTTAATCATACCCTCCAGAATACCAATTAAGTTTGGTTAAATTAACCGGAGAAGGCTAGTTTTTCTTGATAAATTTTATCGGACTTCTGATAATTTTCTCCAATTTTTTTACTGAACAGTCTTGATAGAAAAATATGTGCAATTCATTGTTTCATATAAACTGAACATTTTGATAAACAGTCTCAAAATATGAAAATTCAATTAATAATTATTTTCAGGGTAGCTTTCGCTACGCAAACACCATAAACTAGGTGAGACAGTGCACAACCTTGTATCACTCCTTTCCCAAGTATTGTCTCTTCACTGCTGGGCCCAAATTTCATCACAGCTTCCTGGTTTTTATACAATCTGTGGATAATTTTTCGGTCGTTTAAATACATTCCAAACATCCCTAAACAATTCCTTATAAAATTACAAAAATTAGATTCCAATCAAAGTTGTCAAACGCCCTCTCCAAAACCATGAATTCCGCGAGCGTCCGTTTTTTCTTCTCCATTCCTATCTCTATAAACAGCCTGAAGGCCAAAAATTTATCTCTTGAACCTTTGCTTTTTCTTGAATCCCAATCGGTCCTCTTCCCGGAAATTCCTCTCATTTCCATTCCATTTGATCACTTTGAATGTCATCTCTGCCTATGTCTTCCAGCAAATTGCCCCATGATTTTCACCGTTTTCAACCCTATTCTTTTTAGGAATGGAGATGATTATGCTCTTATCTGCCAGACGAAAATTAATGCCTTTTAGCCATAACACCTTCTTTCGTAAAAACTATCTGTACATAAAATAAAAGTTATGTTTTTTGGCAAAAAGAAATGTACCTAACGTAATTTAAATTTTTTCCGGTTTTAAAGTAAAGTATTGGTTTCCTATACGCGCTTTGAGGCTACTACATTTAAAGAAAACCACCCTATTGCGTGGCTTATTTAATAGGGCATCTTCCAAATGGAAACATCCTTGGAAAGTTTCTGGACAAGCAGTATAGTTTCTTTGGAGATTTACTCGACTCGCTTTATTTTTAGCAGAGTCATTTATACTTATGATGGAATAAAATCGGGGTTTCATCCCGCAAAGGAAGCTCGAGATCTCGTAAGGGGTCGAGGGTCGTAAACGGCTAGTAAGGCAAACACTCTCCTGCTGACAAAATCCCCGGATGTCGTCACGGGTCCGTAATGGCGGCCACCGCAAGGGCGCCACTGGTGTGAGGGTCTCCAGAAACACTCGTCTCGGAGACATTCGAGGTCATCCATTTGTTGATGCTCCCATTGCACCCGTCTATTTCCACCTCGACCTCCCAGGAACGATCCTTCCCGCTCTTCCCTCTCTTTCCTCCCTTCTTACCCTTTGTATGTACTTCATCCCCCGTTCTTACCTTATCCACGCCGCCTATCATCCCCGATCTTATCCACACCGCCTACCACCCCTCATGTGTTTTCCCAGGAAAACATCCTGTCGCATTTCCCTCTCCTTCGCTTTCTCATTTCGGGTCCAACTTCTTGTTCAAATATACATAAATCCACGTTCGTCCACAATCGCATGCGAAGTACCTTAGCTGAATTAAAAATTAGGTGCGTACGATATGGAATTATTTTGATATTGGGTGTTTACAAGTCTGTTTCCGCACTAATAGGCGATTCAGACCGGGAGGAAAGGTGTAATGATAGAAATGGAAGGGATGGATTCTCAGAATCCATTAGTTCTGTGCATATAAAAATCCATAAGATGCTTATCAAATATTCCTTAGCGCAGTGATTCGCAAACTTTTCTGTTGGTGGCACTTTTCAGACCCAGGTCAAAATCTTGGGGCACCCTTTTTAGTTTTTTTATTCATCCAATTGACCTTCCATATCCAATAACCCAAATTTTTGGCAAATAGCCCCTTTGCTGGAAGAAGTGGTTCGAGTTCTTCCACAATCCATCGGACGTGAGAGTAAAAAATTCAGAATTTGATCCTCCTATCTTCCGTTTACCTGCAATAATCTCGTGGCACTCCTAGTCGCTTTCCTGGCACCCAGTGCCGTGGCATACCGCTTTGGAACCCCTGCCTTAGCGTGACTAATATTTCACTTTGGAAACTAGGTTACGAGCCTTGATTATGAAGTCATAGTTTTTAAAGTAAAGTTTTATCACATATAGGCTAAATCGTATCCAGTAGGAGTCTCGTATATCAGCTTGGTGAAAAATAATCTTGAAACAGCTTTGCACAGTTATTTTATAGTGAGCAAAAACCAAATTATTTAGATTTGCATTTGTCAACCAAGCATTAAATAGCATCGCAAACTTTAGTTTCACTGATTAATCTTTTATCAGGAATTCCTATGAAACGCTTCTGGAATATCTATGAAATCATGAGTGTTTATTTAGCAACATAGTTTGTCATTGCCCAATTTCGATAAAGTTCCCCCTTCAGATTAAGTTGAATTTTAGCCATGTGTGCACAATGTATTCGTACATTCTCAGTTAAGCTATGAAGCAGTTTTAAGATGAAAACAATCAAAAGTTTAACGGTATGACTTTCGTTTCGTTGAATCAAAATCATTTCCTCAGTATAGCAAGAAAATGGTTTAGAAATAAAAAAGCATAGTTACGTTTTTTCAATTGATGGAACAATATAGTCAATGCCTCTTGTTTTGCGATATTTATTCACTGTATCAATATTAACTTTAACAAATAATATTGATGATAAAAAGCCTTGCTAAAAAATATGCGGATTGCTAAAGGAATGATTTTGATGCATTTCAATGCGAGCCAACTAAGGTACCGGTCTCGAAAACTAATCCGTGGAATAATTTACGTTTCCACATCTGTGAGCAGCTTCAATCAATAAATTAGAAATCAAAATGCATCGAAATTACGTTTTTTTAAGAGCAGAGAAAGGAAACGAAGTTGCTGCACAATTTCTTATGTGACATATTTAATGCGAGGAGTTGGAATTTAGGAATGAGTTGACATTAACTAAATACTCAATTAAATTTATCAACACTTGGGGATTCAGAGAAACACATGAAACAAATGCGAATATTTTATGAAAGTGTCTATTTTGTCTATTCCGTTTGCCATACATTTTCAATATTACTTTCAAGGACACTTACCAATATGGAATTTAAATTTTCCATGGCACAGAAGGAAATTACCAGTATTATCATCAATGAATAAAGTAATATTTCGGAATTTACATCTTACCTCAAAGCAAGAGTAGATTAAACTACAATGATGTAGAAATACAAATTCCCTTAAATGAAAAGTATATCTACCTATGCTATCGAAATATTGAATTATCAAATTCTGGTAATTTTAATGGAGTAGGCATATTCCAAATGGAGGCGTTTACTCGGAACCAAAATCGCAATTTTGCACACGAAATTGTTATACGGAAACAAAAAACGAATTTTAGTGAAAAATTTAATCTTCTGACCACAACCATTCACTCATAAATCAGAAATTAAAATAAGCAAAAGGTGAAGCCCACAGAAAAAGCTGCTTTGATATCATCGACGTCATTTTACTCCCGGCTTTGACTGCTTGTAGGGGAAGGGAAGGGAGTGGAGGGGGTTCTCCGAAGGTCTTCTAGCACAGACACTGTCGCAATCGCTCCTATTGGCAGAGTCAGCTGTGTCCCCCCATTGCGATAAGGCGAAGTAGCTTGGCGCAGTTGTGATTGGACGAAGTAGATATACGTCAGATGTTGCACCGCACCCACTTTTCCGAAAGGGTTAAAAACATCAGTTTTTCGCCGCATATAACTCGAGAAATAATGGACGGATCATAAAACGGAAAAATATGGGTCTTTTTATTTTACAAACTCTATCAGATCCGACAATAAAAAAATATGGTAAACGACCCCATTCTAGGGAACTTGAGCTATAACAGCTAAAATACATTTTTTTTAATCTTAAATAGCCGTAAAAAGCTGCCATTTTACGGCTGTAGGAGATTTTTCGAAATTTGATATTCCTTTGGCCTCGAATGCAAATACTCATGACTGATGCTCTCATTTTCCATTCTCATAATTGTCTTCGGGATACATTTAATGTTTCCTGCATGTCATGCAAATGCAGCGAGGATTCACTTGCAAGTGAGAGCAGCAACGACGGGCCAACAATTTCAGCCCTCCCTCGAGCCGTAGCAACTCGTGCCTTATACTGCCGTCGGCCTCAACTTCTTCTGCACGGCGACTACTCCATCGGCGGCGGCGGGATGGCAGGTGGGATGGGGCCCTCGCGCCCCCCCCCCCCCCTCCCCCCCCTGGGACCCCTCCATATTTTATGAGACGCCTTGCCCGAGATCCACCCCTGCCCCACCCTTACCACACTCACACCGCCCCTGGAGGAGAAAATGAATAGAAGGGGATGCCTTTCTCCTTTTTCTTCGCCCTGTAAATTTCATCCGGAAAGAAAAAAATACAGGAAGGCATGGGCTTCCTGTTGCGGGAAGGGAGGAGGAGGAGAGAAAGAGCTCGCATTCATTCGGATATCGTTTGTCAAAACGTTTCAGAGCGTTGCTGAGATTCGCGGTGAAGGGAAGCGAACGACGGGGTCATCGCTCTCACCCTCTTCAAACGCCCACAGGACGGGAAACGACGAAAAATGAATAGTTTAAGCATCGGAAAGAGATCCCTTGCCTACTACTACCAATACCAGATTTTCCGAGACACTGGAAAGAAATGGAAACTGATACAGAGGTTTGGTATGATTTTTCCATCCGCAGAGTGAGTCCACGTTTCCGAAAATGTATGTTTCGGGTAGCCTTCACATCTGCCATTCTCCCGCAGGGATAAGGAAATGCAGGCGAAAAATCATCAAGCCTCAGAAGAGGCTGAAAAAAGCTATTTGGCGTCAGTTTTTATTCTGATGTTGTTCTTGGAAAAGGTATGGTAGCTCATTGGTAGCGATTTGCTGGTAATTAGAACATAACGATTTTCTAGATATTGCATAGCTCTGAGAATGCGCAAGCGAAGTGGAAGGAAGTGGATGGGATGCCCTATCATGGTGCATGCGAATTTCACGTCCTGCAAGGCATAACATTGGATGACCCTCACCGATGGAATCAGACTGCAGGGATCAAGTCTGCCGTTGAAGCTCTCAGTGAAGCTTGCGACGCAAAAGAAGCACATAGGTAAACTCAAGAGTGAAAAATGTCAGTCCTAACTCCATCACCCATGAATAAGTACATTTCAGCCATCCTGAAACTTGTGCCCTTCTTTTTTTTGGCTTTTCAAACCAACGTTTCAACTCCTGCATGAATGAATTGGGACATTTAATAATACCTCACTTCCCATTGAGAGTAAAACCAATCCCTTGAAAAATGTTCTTGAATTTTCTAAGCGCTGAAGCTTGTCTCCGTACGAAAGGCCTAATCCATTTTAATATAGCAGTGATTAATATATCCAACAAGTTCGATATATATCACTGTTTTTCTTTCGATTTTTTTAATGACCAGTTGACAACATGCAGGAAAAAAGTGAGAGTTCTTGTCTGGGCAAATTTTCCGTTGCCCTTCCGTGGCCTTAAGGCCAAGAGATACCTTTTTCTGCCATCGTCTCATTGGCCAATTTTTCCGCACCATAAAAGAATTTATAAGAAAACCAAAAAGAGATACCACGTATTTAAATTGCAGCACCAAATGGATATGTAACTTATATAATTTTTAAGAATACAGATGTCAGCACAATTTTGAAAAATTGTGACACATTGAATATGATATAAATTTATAATGTGAGTCCTCACACTCAGTGAACTACAAATATCAGGTTACAATTCTTAATCAATTCTCAATCAGGGCGGATTACTTAATGAAAACGGTTTAATGCATTTTAAGGCAGAGCAAATGACTGCTTAACTAACTTAGGGCTATGAAACGGCTGCTGCCAGTTCTAAGGAGAATTATATTTGTGTGACATAGAAGAAGGCAATTCAATTGCAGGCTTACACACACGATTTTACCATATCCGTTGTACTGCGTTAAAATAAGTCGGGAACTTCCGAATGAATGAAATCAACAGAAATGATATTCGATATTGCACGACTATTTCACTATCCATTATCATGTGATACCTTCAAGATGGTAGAAGTGGATGGAATGTATGTATCACATCCATCACTACTTTTTATTGAAATACCTGATGAAAGTAGAATGTGAATGACAAATTATTGCAATGGAAATAATGCTTACATAAAGTTTTATTCTGCGATTCAATAAATGTGAAATTATTGCAATGGTGGATGTAGTATTGGTGGATGTTTCGATAATTTCCCTCAGCGCGAAGCCTTGAGCCTTTTATGGCATCCTCCAACCATAATGCTATCAAAGCTCGCATTGCGAGATGACACGGGTGAGTGAGTGGAATAGTCTCCTACATTCCTCGCTTTCTTGCGACGATAGCCGCCGATGGCTTTCAGTGAGCGGCCGCTATGAAATCCCTCGTGCTACCTGAGTGAGCGCAAGGCCATAAAGCAAATGTTACCTGCTTGCTTCCTTGGTCGGAGTGCTCCTCGTCGAGCGTGTTGCGTATTGATCGGCCGCGTGATCTTCAGCGCCGGGTGCGGCATTGCACGCCGCCGCGCGGCAACTCACGCATCCCGCGGCGGACGGAGAGCGACGTCGGAATCTTCATTGGGATTGGGATTGATTGATTGTGTTCATGGAATCGCAGTGCAGGTATTGTTCGCTCGTCATAAGTCTTTTCTCTCACACTGTATTTTGATACAGGCGATGAATCGATAAAATTTAAATTCGATTATTTCCTCCACGATGTCTACCGTTTATATGCTCTACTGAACGATTCTCAAAAACCTCTTTGCGCTGGGACTTTTGGATTTGAGTGTAGTAAAGGTTTCGGTAACATATATATCATAGAAGGATATTGAAAGGCTAGATCCTGCATACTCGATCAAAACTTCTTCACGCTATAAGTATCTGATAAAAATCCACCAAGGAAGAGTTCAATCATGGGACTTACTCCCACTCCGGCATCAATACTTTAGTTCACTAATGCAAGTTGAGGCATACGGCACACCGTGTGCAGTTGGCCATTCCTTCATGGAGTTTATCTGGGTCGACTGCCAAGGCACACGGGTACCACAGGTACCATCCTAATGTAGCTAGGATGAGAGGAGGGTCTGCATCGGTTACCACACCATCATTAGTCATTCACTCTACTCTCGGCGTTCTTTGATGTTCTGCATCTCCCTCTAAAGATACAATTAAGGAACATTCCAAAAACATCTCCCTCGTTCATCTGTTCACCCAGGACATTGGCCCTTTCGACAGCAAAAGCGAACAACCTAAGACTTGCGTACTCCAAGGGCATAATTTATTGAATCCTATGAGTGAAAAATTGCACCACCTTTTTTTTGGAATAAATAAACAACTAGGTACTTATTGGAATCAATAACCGTCTGAACTAACGAATGGATACTTATAATTGCAGTGGAGCTAAAATAATGTTCTTGATGACTTTTCTCCAGTCACTATACCGTCAAATGCTTTATAGGAAAATAAAGTTCTTCTAAAAGTTACGTAATGTTTTTCACGGAGAAGAAAATTGCGTTCTACATTAAATTAGAAGGAACGTTTTCAGTAGGTTAGTAATTGATTATTTTTGTCCTTTACTGTTATCAACATGCCAGCAATGAACTGCGATCTAAAATGGCGAAAATAAAATGATTTTCACCAAGGATTGACAGTGACAAACTGCTGAATGTTCTCATGTGTTTTGAACTTCCAAACTTTGATTTATTCAAAACTAAAATACGAACATCAATTCCAAAAGCAGAAGAATTTCCACAGAGAACTAATCCGCCTGGGTCGGGATTGTTTCCTTGTGGAACTCCTGCTACTGTGGATTTCAGCGGGTATCTCCAACAAGCTATTCGCGGCTAGTTTGAAATCCTTCAAAATACTTCCAAAAATATTTATTTCACCTGGATTTGACAGGCATTTGAAAGCATGACTTTTGTAACTCTTCGGTGGAGTATTGTTAGGGGTAAACCTGTAAAAATGAGCCTTGATAAATGAAGATTGGAGGATTTAAATCTATATTCTCAAAAGGCGTATTAATGGTTCCATCCTATCATTTAGATACATATTAAAAAATAACCATTCATAAGCTGACATTTTGATACAAGTATTAATGCACGTCCCTTATTCAGTAAGGTATAACTTATATGTTCCACTTAAAAACATCTATTGCTAAACTGTTTTTCATGGAAAGATTTCTTTTTGCAATATTATTATGCTGATGACATTTATTTAGTAATGTAAATTATAATTCAGATGCAATGTTTTTTTCTGATGGTAACGCCAAAACAAGAGGTTCGTAGGGGAAAAACATACTCTGTACACTTAATCTACTATTATAAATTAAAATAAATTCAATTTTAATAGAAACTAAAGCCAAAACGTTCAAGGAGTGTAATCCATATTTTATTCATTTTATGTTATGGCACCTGAATAATAGCTGCCGGAATTAATTCAAATATTGGTGTAAAAGTAGACTACAAGATAATCATTGGTCTTTATTGCGGAAATGCAGTTACTGTTGATATATTTCCAAATGTAAACTACGATCGAAAATGCTGGAAACAAAATGGTTTTCATGAAGGAACATGTTCGTGGTAGTGGCTAAATTAGAATTTTGGGTGCTCCGACTGCTCAGAATAGATCGTACCGTCTACACTTACGTAATCCCAAGCCTAATTCAAAGACAAAGACTCGCTAATGATGGAATTTGAACCCATGTAATAGACAATACTATTGCGTATTTCCTAAACACAGCATGCAATTATATTAACAATATCTTTCTTCTTACATTTCAGGTAAGTCGGACGTCCTAAGCAGCTCAGCAGCGTGTAACGGCTTATATACAATCGGTCAGGAATGCTGGATCGAATCTTTCTGGAATGGTCCTTTCTTTTATGCGGCACACCTTCAGAATCTTCTGAAGAACAGGCTTCACAAATGTCATTCCGGATTTTTTGGGATAGTTTGTCTGCGCATCGCCCAAGGTAACGCTCCAAAGACAGACGTCGTTGGCGTCTTACAGGTTCTCAACGCCCCTGGAAACACCCAAGTCTACAGGTACTGTCTGCAGGCATAATGATCTTGAAGAAAGAAAAATTATGGGAACGAGCCGGTGAAGTATATTATCAAGAAAATGTCCTTTAACCCTTTCAGACCCGATTTATTTTTAACCGATGAAAAAATTTTTTTTCAGTTCATACCTATTCTATATAAATTAAATAATGATTGTATGTAGTTTAAATACCCATTGTACTTATATTTGTTGAAATAATTTTATGTCCACTGTAATGGACATTTGGACTATAAGGTTACTTTTGAAATTTAGTGCCTCAACACACTACTAGATGGCAGAACCCTTGTCCATCAGGAAGTATATAGGTTAGCTAGGTGTCTATGCTTCTTATGACTGATACACCAGAGAACCAGATATATCGATTAAAAGCTGCGAATCGTACCTATTACCTTATTTGCTCAAGCGTGTTTTTCACCAAAACAATGTGGAATGGAAATGAATCACATATTTTCGGTTTGAGTTGCCATCCTTTGTGACATAAAATTTAACATGCCTGCTAAATACCAGATTATACTAATGGTGGATACGGAGAGAGGTACCCCATGCCTTCCATTCCTATCCTTATACCTTTTCTCCCGGTCTGAAGCGCCTATTAGTGCGGAAACAGAATTGAAAACACTCATGTAATGTATACTAAGGGTGTATACTAACTTGTTCGTAATTTGACAAATACATACTTTTTCTTTAGCAATTTAGAAACCTTTATCATAATACATAAAATAAATATGGTAGCTATTTCAGTTTTTTAAATGCAAAAGCCTACGTTTTCAATGTTCAGCAAAAAATGTTACCTACATAAAAAAAACACACACATGCCTAATGAAATTGGAGCGAAGGTTTCCGCGGCGTTGTTCAGATGTTCTCTGCATCTCGGGTTCTGCGTCCGCGTTTGTTGACTGGGGGTGACAACAGTTTCGCTAGCCGTCCTGCTAGCGTCTTCAGGTCGAAGGTGAGGAAAGCTGCTTTTTCACCGTCTTATATAGGGCTGGTAGAGTCCGTGCTGCGCTGTGATTGCTAGCAGGACGGCTAACGAAACTGTTGTCACCCTCAGTCAACAAACGCGGACGCAGAACCCGAGATGCAGAGAACACATGCCTAATGCTTTGCCGCAGTACAGTCTTTCTCTTGGGATGTATAATGGACCCATGATAATATGTATTCCAATGAGTTTTCAATTTAAATTTTATCTGTTGACTCGAAATTTCAATATCCTTTTATTTGTCTTTACGGACGGATGTTTTCATATTGATCTTCACCAATGTAGTGAGGAAAATAATTCAAACGAACCAACATCAAATTCGTCTTTGTCTTTTTTCTCTATGGTACTCTGCAATCAAATCGCGTGGTTGTATTTCTGCCATTTCCACCTTAGGCTGACTTAGTCGGTAACTCCAAAATTCAGCACTTCCTCGTTTTCCGGTTGTCCACTTTTAAGAGCATGATTTTCAATCTCACCTTCACATTGGTCAGACCTTCACCATTAGTTCCCGTAGTTTTTCCATAATTGGTTGTAGCATTTAATAACATTCACACTATATCAAAGATAAATATTTATTTCTTCGAGATTGGATTATAGAATACCTGGCCTTTGTGGGATGTGGGAACTGGCTCATCTGCATCGCTTCCATCACTATTTAAACCTTCGATTTCAGAGTCATTTGATTCCTCAAAGTATCTAATAAATGTTCTGATGGGCTCAGCATAGTT
Organism: Platycnemis pennipes; assembly: GCA_933228895.1. Classification (NCBI taxonomy): domain Eukaryota; kingdom Metazoa; phylum Arthropoda; class Insecta; order Odonata; family Platycnemididae; genus Platycnemis; species Platycnemis pennipes. The sequence continues at coordinate 134,081,319 of OW121853.1, forward strand.
GCAATTAAATGCATCTAAAAATTACATAAAACGTTATAGTACTGGAATCACTATCCATTATTAAATCACATAAAATGTAAATTAATGAAAAAAAGTAAAATAAAACTAATGGCGATGCCTAAAAATATATAACCCCAGAGTATATAGCAACAAAATACAAATAAAAATAAATAATTAGCCGGAATAGTGTTAAATTATCTTAGAAAACTCTTCGAAAACAAATACTTAGAAAATAAAGGATATGGAATGATTACAGCACTGCACTGGTAGCATTTACCTACGTATATATTATCAAAAAGGAAAAGAGATAAACAGAAGTGACCTTTCCTCGTGGTCCCAATGTCCATTATAATGGACATTCATTTAACGATTAACGTGGCAAAAACTAAAAATCAATGGTTAAATTTAAGACTCATAGTACAATTAATAAACATTGAGGAATGTTTAAAAAATTCTGCAAGCAATAGGAGCCTATAGTTATAAAAAAATAAAATATAGAATATCACATATCTTTAGGAGTTGATGATATGGATACCATTTCTGAAACGAGCTCCCTTCGTAACCAAACCGCTCTATCGACACATGACTCCACACACATAGTAGTCGACAAAGTATCACTGAGTGACGGAAGCTCATAAAAAAACGTGAGAATAGATCGAGTACAATGTAGCAATAAATTGAAACCTAGGTCCATTACAATGGACACCAGGTCTGAAAGGGTTAATGAGCAGGGTGATGGACTCAGCCTAGTTCTTTGAATGGAAGGCATTTGAGTGCTCACAAAATGTAGCAGGAACACTTTCAGATTTGTGGCAACAAATATGAAGTATTAATGACTTTTAGAGCACGATAGGATATAAAAAACAACACTCTACTTGTATTTTATCACGAAGGTACTTTTTTCCAATCGTTTTCTAACTCTATTTATAAAATATGACACCTGTTTCTTTTCACAAATATATTCACACCTAATGATAAGGCTCGCCCTGAAGCAGGCACGTAGCCGGGGGGGGAGGGGGGGGTTTGCTTGCGATAAATCACTATTTTCTTTAACAATGATGATGATGTAACTTTGACAGTTGGCGTAGTCATTAAACCTACTGATTTTTAATACCGTGGCAGGCTAAATCCTTTAGCAGTGATACTCAAAATAGAACATCATAGCTATGGCAGAGAAACGTTCTGTGAAGTTTGACTCAATAAATTATAGTGACTCGTTAATAAGGAAGTCGCGACGAATCTAATTCTAAAAACAGAAGACCTTCGTCATCATTGCATAGTGCCGACCTGTTTCCAACTCCCTTGGACTAATATTTTGGCCTAGCAGTGACTTGATTTCAATTCGTTTCCCAAATTTTTCCTTTTTCCGATCCGATTCATTGAAAAGATTCAAATAATAGATGAATTCAGTTAAATCTTGATAAGGACAACCTTTGGCATCTACTTTCTCTATTATAACAGGGAATAGTTACTTCTAATTGACGAGTGATGCATAACGTGTCGTTCATTCTATACCCCTTCAATGATACTAAGGCATACAACTTAGGACCCAATCTTTGTTTCCATTAGCATCTGCGTCAATTTCCACACTATTATCCGTATTTAATACGCTTATTTTTTTGTAAGATTGTGTATAAACACTGGATATGTGTCCATCACTTAGCTTTATACCCCAAGAGAACCGATATAAAACTGGATAGACTGTGCATGGATGAATCGTTTCCATATCCTCCATTATCACAGGTCCCACTGATGTCAACCAACGGAACAATCCACGATATTCCATCGGATCTCCGGGCGAGTGACTTACTAACGTATCAGTATCCTTTGAAGGCGGGAAGGCCTTGTGGGAAGCACGGGTGACCCGCAGCGAGCGTGCGATGCCGCGCGCCTTGTCCAGTTCCCCCCCTCCCTTCCCTGCTCCCCCCCGCCAGAGGGACAATGGGCGGTGCTGTTGTTCACGGGGAATTAGCCGCCGCTGCTTCAGGTCCCTTAATGAGCGAAGGGTTTGCATAAAAGGCAGGAAGGAAGGGAGGCGTCTCTCCCCTTTCATCCTTGCCACCGCGGCGGCAAACGAGATGACTCGAGCCGCTTCGAAGGCGCGTCATGCTCCAGCCAGGGAAATTTCGGAAAAAGAAACACAGGCAGTTAGCGGTTCCACTTCTGGGGAACGGGGCATGCATTTTTCATCAAACTTAGCTCCAGTTTTACATTTTCCCCTGATTTCTGCAAACGCTAAAGAAAAACTATAAACAATGAACTCGTAATGACACTTTAATAAAATGAGAAAAAAATAAGAATTGCAAGAAAATTAAGGAGTGACGTGTTTGGTGCATTGCATAGCATGTCATGTAAAGGACTGTGTGGATTAATTTTCCATGTTCAAGTAGTTATTATTTAAAGTATAACTCTAAAGGTGCAGTCATTTTCCGTGGAATTTCCCTACTCACTACTTACTAAGAAAACGCTGTCCACGACTATTTCTTCTTGCTATTCGGCAAACTTCCAAATTCTCTTCATCCCATCGACATTGCACCTTCATTGCATCCATTTTCTACTCCCTCCAACCTTACTCATCATTCTTAATCTCAAAAGTCTTAACATTCCCACTGCCCCATATTTCTCCTTCGCTCTACCAATTCCACTTCCTTCCTTCAAAATCAGTCTTCCCCCTCCATATCTCTTGATCACACGCCTGGTTTACAATCCGCTGAACCTACTCCAGTTTTACGGGTCTTTTCACTTTACAAACTCTATCAGATTCGGCAATAAAAAAAAAGTATGGTAAACGAGCCCATTTCAGCTCGATAGGTTAAGTAGTTTTTGAGGAGATGCGTAAAGACATAGAACAGATAGACACCACTATATTTTTATATATTAGTAAGATAATAATTTAAGAATCGTTGACTGATGATATTACTATCAAGTTATTTTGAATGTTATGGTTTTATTACGAAAATATGTTAGAAATTCAGAGAAATATGAAAGAAATATAAACGACTTTCATTTGGAATTAAGTTTCGTGATTTTTGGAGGAATGTTTTTATTTCTGCAATTATTATGCCTATCTAATCATATATCTATCGTGTGTACCTAACTACTAACAGTCAGTTTCCTCGAGGGTATGTGACGCATTTTAAAAGGCGCTGATTTTGTCGGTGGCTATTAAAATTCCCATTTTAAGAAGCAATTTAATTCACTTCATCCCGGGATATTTCCTATTCGGACAGTATGGTGCACCGCATAATGCTCTGGCGTCTGATGTAGTCACACCGATTCCTGGACTGGTGATCACGGTGGCACGCTTCAGGATGGAATTCACGTTAATAACAGTCATGTGGAGCGGATCAGCGTCGTAAATCGAGGGTGAACTCTATTTATTGACTGCTTTGCGCGTGACCACAAGAAATGCTTTTCGCGTAGCTCTTCATCTACATCCACACGATACCCTGCAAGCCACCGCGAGGGTGTGTGGCAGGGGGTGAAGATCACCAAGCATGCACTACCGACATGCAAACAAGCAACTATAGGGTCTCATGCAACTAGATTGTTAGTATCTATAGTAGTTAAGGGGTTAATACATGCATCATGGACTACAGAATACTCTAAAATATTTCTCCTACCTATCCCTTTGCTATGCTGCCTATTCTGTTCTCTTATAATACGGGGGAAAAATGCCTTTTTGAATCTATCAGTACCACAATCTCTCTAACCCTATTTATCTGGTCGAATCTATAATAATACGCTGGTTTTTTTAATATATGCCTAACATCTTCAGTAAAGCTATCCGATTGAAATTTCTCTAATAGATTTAATCTGTACTTTAACCTACGCTCTGATAATGATTCCCACCCTAATTCTTGCATTAATTCTGATACACTACTCAACCTATCGTAACACCTTTAAAAGAACCTAGCTTCTCTACGCTGCACACTGTCTAGTTCTCTGATCAAACCTAATTCATTCAGATTACACTGGCTACATACTCAAGGTGGGACCTAACTAGACAGAAGTACCATCTGCTCTCTTGTCTTCTCATCACATTTCCCAAGTACTCTTTTTGTAAATCCTAGCTTTCTCTTCGCTCGGCCGCATATTTCCCGGGTTTGTCTTCCCCACGATAAATCTTTAGTGATTGTTGCACCTAAATACCTTATGGTTTCAACGTTTTCGATCTTCGTGTTACTAATTTTACGCGTACGCTCTGCGGAATTATTCCTTCTCCAATAATTCATAGCCACGCACTTTTTAAGGTTTAGTTCTGTCTAATGTGTCCGCTGCGTCAGTGCTCCCTCTGCGCTTCTTCTTCCCACGACTGCTCTTCCCGCTCCGTTGGCCGCCGACCGCACCACACGCCGACAGCCGCACCGCATCGACCAGCAGGCAGGGAGCAGCCCACGCGAGCAGTCGCCCGGGCGTGGGCGAGACCGCGTGCCGCTCCCCCCCCCCACACCTCTATCCCTCGTGACATTCACTCTGATGTGGAATCGTGACCGGGAATGAAATGACTCCGAATTCCAATACATGCGAACAGTTGATGCGAATAGGTGGCTTTAGATGTGATTGTGCAAATAAAAGCTATGTTGGGAATCGCAGCCGTACGTAATTTATCTATATGCGACTGCAGCTAGTTGTTTTCATATTTCATTTCGCATATTATATATAATCACTTCTTTGCAATTTTTCATTGATAACAAAATACTCCATGAGGTACAGTGATTTTCCTAATAACCCCTTTAATTTGATCCTAGGAATCCCTTTAAGTAGGTAATGTTTCTTCACATTTTAGGGGCACAGGATACTGCGCATGGCTAATGATGATATATAATTGAGACTTTTTCCTTAGACGAATCTCGGAATATATTGTTTACTAAGAGTCACGGCTTTCAAACGTAAAATGAAGTTGTATGGTTTCGAAACCTGGATTCTGAACTTTGGAGGAGAAGAAATACGGAAGGCATTTGGAATTTATAATTAGACGGAAAGAAAAGAGAAATGGATCCACATAAAAACACTTGGATAGTAAAATAGAGAAAAACGTGTGTAAAATCTACGCTCAATTTATTATGACTGAAGGAGTAAAGAGCTACGAAGCGTAGTTACTATAATACAGTACAGTATACAGTTAGTGGCAAGGGTGTCAACTCACCTGAAACACGCCATTTACAAATCCTAGTCCGTCACTTGAGTCGAAAAATCAAAATTGTGGCGATGTCCCGGTTCTTTATCTTCTGCGCATCCCAACAACAAATCTTGCACATTGGCCAGCATAACACTGCAAGGAACCAGAGGGCAGTTTAAAAGAAGGCACATAAGGGATCAGCTCTTTGTACCCAGTCTGTTTGCCCTTTTGCGAACTTCTTCTGTCAGGTTCCAGGGAACATATTTTTATTTTTACTCGGAAAATACTTTTTTTCTCCAATTGACAGCCATGCCAAAGTACAACAGTACGTCAAGTTGATTTTTTTCTATGCTCACATACATAAAAACAGGTCCATGTTCCTGTTTAAGTAATTAAAGCAAATGTGCCTTTAATAATAGGTTTTTTTAGTAGTATAAATATAGTAGTTTTTATAATAGGAATTTAGGTTAATAGAGTAGCATTACAAGTATCAACATGGAGCAATCAAACATCCGTCCGGGCGAGGTTCCATCCCTCAAGGTTCACTGCCTACAGATTCACTCCGGCTCCATCGACGCCTGCGGACGACCTTCAAGGCACGACTGCCTCTGTTATCTGTTCGACTTACAGATTGAATTCTAAAGAGACGTCCAATAGGGTACTCGTATTACGGAATTGTGAGATCATGCAGAGGTAAACACCTTTATGGTGGCTTGCAGGGTATTATGTAGATGTAGATGTAAACGGAGTTAAATTATTAGGATTTTTTGTCGGTCTGCATACGAATCAACACAAATGAAATGTCGGGCACGGCAGAAGGTCTTTCGGAAAGTGTCACGTTTTGACATGATATTAAAATTGATACCCGACAAAAAGTCGTGCATATTCAGTCCCGACTGTTCCGCAGACTTGGCTTGTGAATCCCTTCATGCGAAACTCCTGGTAAGTGAATTGCAGGTGAAGTGAAGATGACAAATATTCCCAATGTAATATCCTCCGAGTTGATCACATTTGATGGTTTACTACATTACAAGTTGCAGGCTACATGTTTTTTTAATGAAACGGTGCATGGAAATACTGCATAAAACCTCGATACAAATGCTCGAGGATATTGGTCTTATATTTTTATTTTATAGAACCGGGGAGGCTATGACTCCCTGATTACATTCGGTGGCCCAGTCTTTCTTATCCTCTCACTCGCTCCGAAAATTCTTTCTTATGTTTCTCAATCATTTTCTTTTGCTTTTGCGCCTGCACTTCTTTCGCTTTCATCTCTCTCGGTCCCAGGAAGGAATCATACGCATGCTGGCTTACAGATGACAATTAACTCACAAAGGGAATGCTCGGAAAGTAAAAACCTGACATCTTCAGCATGCACTCTGTGTTTATCGTCACCTCCTAGGATGGTTTTAGGCGCACAGAAATTGAAAGCGATCACAATAAAACCATGTTAAAAATCTTTGAAGGGTATTTAGACTCGCCCTGCGTCTTCTTAAAATATGAATATTAATAAGAACAGGGATTATATTGGCGTAGTAGTCTTTGGAACACATTTTCCTCTCTCCGTGAGCATCCCGGGTTGAATCCTCGCGTTGACTTCAAATGTCAACCGGTACCTGCATTGTGTGGCATATCTACATTTACATGATGCCCGGCAGGAAAGCTTATTACAATAGAGGCATGAAAAATGCACTACTCCGTGCATTAATTGCAAATTGGAGGCAAAATAATACCGCCCTGGGGAAAATAGTAGAAATGGAGTTGCGGGAAATCTGGTGATCCCCTAACTGAGGTCCCCTTGGCGACTTTCGCCGTGAGCAAGCTCTCACTACAAAGCCGGGTTTCTCCTCATCTTCCCTCCGTTCCCCGAAATATTCCTACCCGTACACAAATACCCATCCATTCAAGTTGCGCAATTAAAAATGGATCAGTCCAGACAAAGAAATATAGTCAAGCTAAATGCAGCTTTTAACATGAAACTGCGATCCTTCAATGGCATTGTTCATCAAATCCCTCTCATTAGTCCTGGACATGCAATGACTCCCCAATTCATTCAGCAAGATCACGACCTTCGGACATTACGGTTCATACGACTGATATGACTTCGCTCTCCCTTCAAATGTTCTCCCAACAAAGTTCTCCATGCTAACATATTATTTCTAAGTTAAACAGTAATTTATTGGTTTACAGATTCCATCCTTTTATTTTTTCCTTCATATGTCGTATCTACCTATGTTTTTCTTCCTGATCTCTTAAGAAACGTAAGACCTGGTGGATACATTTGTTGCAGTATGCACAAGGCACCTTCCATCCAATATTTATTTATCTCGGTTGCAGTTCATTACGCATCTAGAAGTACAACAGCCACAACAACAAGTCGCCATATCTGTTGTTCACGTGTTCCAATATTCTTCGCAAATCTTATTCTGCATATGTGTTCCTATTCGTGATTATCTGAAGATATTACCTACCGTTCCATTATTTAACTCTTATGTGAGAGAATCATTGTTTATAACATTCTCAGCTCTTATTGAGTTCACTATAGTTTATTGGGTTAGTACGATACTCTTATTATTCCGTAGATTTATCCAGAAGACCGAGTATTTGACATTAGTCATTGGTTATTTCTACGTCTATTCGACCAAAATTGTCGGCTTCCAGAGACGTGAAATAGAGAGATAAGGGTCCTTATTGGTGCGAGATTGAGACTTAAAGTCCCCCCTTCCGTCTAACCCCTAGACATAGATGCTATGGGTACCGCATGAGCGCTAGTTTTGTTCAGTTCATCAAGTATTCGGTATTCGTGAGAAATTATGACGTCGCAGTTTACTCACGATGTTTCCCAACCTATTAATTCTTAGCTTATTAAAACCTTATTTCCGTCTTCTCTTGATGCCATCAATATTTCCTGCAGCCATAATAATTTTGGCGACAAGACCCAATTTGCATCCGATATTGCTCTAATTGTATCAAGCTTGCCTAACGTAAACAATTTTTGAGGCTGGTACATGGACCAAGATTAATCAGGATTGACAAATGGTAAGTTTTTTAACGAGGTCAAAAATATTTCTCGACTAGATTTTGAGCATATACACGCTTGGGAAATCATATTTTTTATGATGTATGATAGAATCTTCATCGTAAACTTCATGCATAACAAGCAGAGTAACCTTATTTCGCTGAAGGAAACGAATCCTTTTAAGAGTCACTATAAACACGCTGCGCATGACGTATTTCACCTGCACTAGGAATTATCTGGGCATGGATGAAGAGAGGTGCATTGGCAATTAGGGTGCAGTGGAGGTAGGACCCCAGCGCTAGGGTGACACGCGAGTTCTGCTCTCGCCCACGCCTCCTCCCCCAACACGCGTCCACCCACCCCCTCCCAGCGCAGGCAGAGCTGATTCCGTCTCCAGCCATCTTTTGTTGGGCCGCGGCTCATTACTGACGCAGTGAGTGAGAGACAAAAGACGACGCTAATGGCAATTTTAACGTGGCACGCTATCTGGCTCTTCTGCACCAAAGTTCTGGAGGGCGGGTGACGGAACTTATTTTTCTCCGGCCACTTAACGCTAACCAGGCAAGGGAGAGATGGATGCTCCCCATTCCAAGGGAAGCTGTTTCCTATTCCGCTCGTCACGTCCATGCATTTCGACCGAGATACTCGGAAGCAGTGCGCGGAGGCAAATGCGGTCGCATAAACTGAAAATAGACATCGAAATGGATTTCTGAGGGGCCATTAGACACTAATTCACTCCATACATTGCAGATCATGACTGAACTACTTGACTGGGACGATTTGTATAAGACTTTGTGATTAGGAAATTCGATTCAGGGACCGCAAGCCGAGAATTCTATTCGAAGCTTCTGTTCACTCTGGAAATGCGACATAGATTCTTCATTGTCACGTAATCGATATCAACATCTGCGTAGTACCCTGTGAGCTACCACGAGGGTGTGCAGGGGTGGAAGACCACCAAAAGTGCACCACCCATCCATCATGCAACTAAAAGTTAATATGCTGCTACTTCATAGAAACACGTTTCTTATAAAAGTAACTTGAAAAGAGATGGTTAATATCTACGTATATGTGGTAACGAAGTGATTAAGGGTTAGAAATTTAGAAAGGCTGTCTCATTATAGATACTTTTCTTTCCCATGGACGCATTAGCAATCTTAAAACACGCATCATGCAATATAGACTGCAAATCTTTTTCGACTACCCATCCCTTGGTTATGCTACCAATTCTGTTCTCTTACGGAACGCTTGAAAAATAAAATTTCAAATCTATCCGTGCGGCAGTCTTATCTCTCTAATCGTGTTTTCTTTATCTAATTTAAGGAGTTTTCAATTTATATCTTTCGTCATATGTGAACAAACGGGCTTCGAATTCACTTAAAACATTTAGCCTATATTTTAACCTGCGTTCTGATAGTAATACCCATCCTAGCTCTTCTATTAAATTCTTAACATCAATTCAATTTACGATAATGGCCTTTAAAAATCGTGTTATTTTCCTTTGCACACGGTCTAATTCCTTTATCATTCTTTCCTCGTACGAATCACATATACAAGCGACATATTTTACATGAAGCCTTACATGTCAATCGATTAAAACTTTTGCGGTCCAATTCTGAGTGATTTAATTCTTTGGGGGGGGGGGGGGGGGGGGGGATTTCTCCGCGATTACGGTTGTCCACCTAACGTTTCCCCTCCGCTGCTAGTGGCCTCTTCAGGGTAATGGTGTCTCGAGACACCGTTGGGATCTTACAATCGGGGGTGCAACATCTACCTGGTGTACCTAACAAATGTCTACGTGGAAACTTCACTTTGGGGACCTTCACTCTTCGGTTAAGACTATTGATTCAATAGATATTCCTGGATCAATTAAGAACTACCTTCGGGATTTTTGCCCACTAAATTCCCTTAACTTGCGTAATACTAAAATAAATTAAATGTTTTTCTAAACATATTTGCATCTAATAATGCAAGAATTATATTTTCAAGACTTATTGTTGAAAAGAATGCCACGTATTTTGATTACAAGTAATGGTGGCAATTGGGAATAAGAACGGAGTTCGATGAAGTTAGGGCTTTAACTCTCTGGGCGTTTACTCTGACAAACTTTGCCCTCAATTCTTTACTTATTTAGTGATCACCTATCGCCTATAGCGTAAGCAAAACTCAAGGCCGTGCATTTTCTTTAGAAAATGATGGCGTCTAAAGTATAGAACTCCTCCGAAGTCCAGCATATTTACTTGTGAGGCACGCTGTAAAAAGTAGGCCGCGAATATCGATCATACGAAGAGCATATCGTTTAAATTTCCCCAGAGCTTACTTCGCTGAGATTTCACCGTATATTCCGAATTGTTGACAGCCTACCATCTTATTTGCTCCGGAGCACAAATTTATGGATTCTTAGTACTACCAACGTATTATAACTAAAGGGAATATGGACAAAAATCATGTTTCATGAGCTAAATTTATGGCCATACTGTTTAAAGGACTCCAATTTTACTCCAATCGCTATGAATGTTTCACTAGGACCTTTTTAATTATCTTCTATACTAAGAAATCCCGACTTTTTATTTAAGGCAATCATAACAGTCATCCTAGTTATATCGCCATAAAAGATAATATTCGATTCAGGCGTTATACATTTTTTCATATGATTAATTAATCATGTATCACACTTCTGTATGCTTTTTTGTATACATAATGACAATATTCTAAGAGTATATAAAGCTTCCATTTTGCTATCTACGGCAGAGGTGTAGTATTTACTTGGAGAACCAAACCCGATCAGTTCTATGGGGAATTTATTGATGGAAACTACTTGGAGTGAATGTATAAAAGCATAAAACTATATGAAAATGAATAGTATGTGTTTCTATCAGAAACCTTTAAGAGAAATATATTGATATTTGGCAATGAATATCGTAGTACCTCCCCCAAAAACGTCTAATATCCCTTCGCTACTAAGAATAAACAGGTGTACCTATAATGGACGGACTATGAAAGTAGAAAATCACTGTGCTTACTCCAATCACTATGAATGTTTCACTATCGTTGCATGTAGCAGGAGACTCAATGAACTTAGACGATCCTACCATAAAGCATGGAAAGTGATGTACAAGCTTCATCGAAGCAAGGATATTTAATTTTTCAACGTGAATGGTATATATTAAACAAGCACTTTATAGTTATTTAAAGCACGTTAATGAGCTATTGTTTACGCAATTTCTCCGGTTACTTGACCCAAGCCCTATTTAATCGATGGGGAAGTTAAGCGATAATTTGTAGTTATTTTCCGCCCCTCATTGCCGCTATGGAAACTGTAAACCCGCACCCCCGCGTGGGCTCCCGACCGAATAAACGATCCTCCCATCTCGCACTTCCATCCAACTAAATCGGTGTCGGGGCGGCCGTGAATCACCATTCTCGAGAACTGGAGGTGAAAACGCTTCAGCACCTACGGGGAAATCGCAGCCACCGAAGAATTCTATTTGTGGTTTAGGGATGAGAGCTAAGTGCCACTTGAGAAAGTGGAATGACTCCCCGAGCCATTTCAATTCCATGCCCCGGGTGTAGAACGGCCTCAGAACTTCGGCGCGACTCGAAATACATATATGGCGGCGTTTATGTGAGCTGGAGCGTTGGCTTTGTGAACGGCGCCTGTAGCGAAAGTTTCCCATTCGTGCCTTCCCGACGGAAGGCGTGTTGTGGGAGTGAGAGGAAAGCCTTTCTTGGCTGCCTCGTGCTGTGGGAGTGTATCTTTCCTGGAGCGAATAAAATCCTGGTTCAGGGAATGGCTGCCTGGAAAGATGGAGTCCATGCTCCGTCATAAGTCTCCATTAACTTCCCATGAATTTTCTTATCACTCGGACTCGACACGTAGCCATTTGGAATCCATTAAATATCTTGGAATAAGACTGACACAAGATCTTTCCTGGGGTAAACACATACGTAAAATGATTGGTCAAGCTAATCGTCAACTGGGATTCATCAAAAGAGTACTGGGTAAGTGTGACGATCATGTACGAGAAATCAGCTACTTTTCCCTTGTTAGACCTCATTTGGAATATGCTGCCAGCGTATGAGATCCCTTATGTAGATGTAGATGATAGAGGGTGGCTGGGTTGGTTCAAGTACCTTTGGAATATATCACCAAAATATTGAGACTCATTTATAACCATGACTATCCGAGGGCAAATATCATTGAGAAGGCTCATTTTTGTAAATCCTGAACACGACCTTTGTATTCAAAGAAGGTGCTCCGGACAAAAAGAGGCAAACAAGTTAAAAGCATTCCGATGAAAGTTCAATGGCATTTTTGATGGAAAACAAATACATTACGCCAGCTCATAGGATCTTAAAACGCACTTATTCAGCCATTTGAAGCAAATTAAAAATCTATTAGACATTGCGCACGATCAGATCAAATCGCGAGAACATGTCCGAGGAAAGGGGGCTTCAACAATGAGTTGTCTCGCGAGAGTAAGACAAAATTGCAAGAGCTGACTTCCAACTCTCGGAAGATAATAGAACTTAATTTCTCCTTTTCAAAAAACTAGATGCACTAGTAGCCCTTGCCGAGCTACGACAGATGTACTCCACAGATAGCGTAGATGTAATGCGATAAGCAATCTGTGAAGCCGGAAAGGGAATGTCATCCATAGGGAATAAAAGGCTAAACCTAGTTTCAACAGTGGCAATTAAAACAGTTTCAAATTTAGTTCCCTGTGGTGAGTTCCGTGACTGGACTTGAGAAACTCGGGAGATTCATGGCTCCGATATTGTGCGATGAAGACCGGGAACGAGCAATGAGAGGCACGGCATTCATTTCTGCGGTGGAAGTGGAATTCTCGGCCCCCTGTCGAGCTATCGAGCGGAAGCACGAGTATGCTGGCTGCTACAGCCTTGTCATTCCTGTACAGCAGATCGGAAACTTGCACTGTCCGCTATGGATTATTTTGTATAAGAGTATCCTTTTATATTATCCTACAGTGATTAATTCATACCATTACTATTTGCCATTTGAATCCAGTAAATATCTTGGAATAAGACTGACGCATGATCTTCCCTGGGGTAAACACATACGTGAAATAATGAGTCAAGCTAATCGTAGACTGGGATTCGTCAAAATGGGATTCGTGAAAAGAGTATTGGGTAAATGCGACGATCATGTACGAGAAATCAGCTACTTTTCCCTTGCTAGACCTCATTTGAAATATGTTGCCAGTATATGGGATCCCTACGAAATCGGTCTAAATAATGAACTTGAACGTGTGCAGCGAAGATCGGCAAGATTTGTAAAGGGACGGTACGATAACCTTATTACCGTAACCAGTCTATTTGAATCATTGTCAGATCGCAGGTTGAAATTTAGACTTCATCTCTTAAACAAATTCCAAGACCATATTTTCAGTGGTGTGTTAAAAATATTTTGCGAACCCCAACTTACTATGTTAGACGACCACAATCACAAAATTAGAGAAATTGATTGCCGAACCGGCAGATTCAAAATGTCGATTTTTCCTTGTACAATTAGGGATATGAATAGCGGTAAATATATCCAATACGAGTGTAGCAATGGATAATATATGGGTGCTGCATGTTGGTACAAGAACTTGAGCCTTACCCAACTAACAGCATGTTTATGCATGTTTGCTTTGCTTTTTTATCCTATTTAAAAAATGTAGTTTACAACAGCACATAAAAACTAATCCTTTTCTTTGCATGATAAGTAATGCGTGTTTGGTGAGAATTCACCCCCTCCCACACACCTTTAAGGTGGCTTGCAGGGTATTATGTAGATGTAGATGTATTTGAATGCCTGTTTTTGATGAGCATCAGTACTTCACTGTGATGCCTATGAGTATGACTCCCAGACCAAATTATTTTCGCAGTAAGATAAGTTGTTACCTGAATTTGGTTGTCATGGCAACGTGGGGCGAATTTTCGGTTGCTAGTATGTGAAGACGATTCCACGTTGGCCTCGTAACTGCTATCACCGCTCATTAGTATTAGGTCAAAGGTGTCGCACATCCTGCGCGTAACATCTAGGTGTCTGCCAAAGTTAAGATATGACTAATGGCTTCATTCTTAACTACTTAACCTCTCCACATCGGAAATGCTAAAAAAATTCACTTTGTACGGTCCACTGGAGAAATATTCTTGGCACGGCCCTGGTTTCGTCACATAACAACATCAGGTAAATAACACTTTTTTGTTATTTTGTAACGAAACCAGGGTCGTAATCAATAACATTAATTTATAAGAATACCTGTCACAGAGCTTACTTCGACCTCGGAAAATGACCAGCTGGTTCAAACTCTGGTGGCCTCCGAAATGCTGCTATCATAGTTCATACCATCAAGCCACGTGTGCTACTTCGTCGTGGAGTGAAAAAGTCATTTATGGGTCCAGGGAAATTAGGGAAATTGAGGATCTGCTGTCCTTCATCAAGGCAGGAGACTCGATGCGTGATTCACCAGTTGGGAGGCTGGCACGAGTACCTCAGGACCTCTTATGAGGAACTCCACCAGATATAGCATTAGATATTTATATCTTCGCTAAGGCAAGTTTCACAATGAAAAATTATCACTTAAACTTGAATGGAAGCTCGGTGACTTGTGTTCAAACACAGTTTACTCTTCCGGAGACGAGTCTGGATAAACTTAAATTTTATTCCCAAGCATCAAGTATTTTTGGGAACCCAAAAACCCAGAGCCCTTCTGCAAATTGTGATGAGTTAATTATACTCACGGTTTGGCTATGCACTTGGTGGGCTTCTTCTCAAAAAAGGGAAATCGCTGTAATTTATATAACTATTTTCCTCATATTTCATGATAGGATAAGACCCACCGAAAGAGATGTAGAACGTGTTTATGAGTAAAGGCCTAGTTACACGATACAATACCTTGAACAATTTATTTTCTGAATTTCTGTCTCATTTCTTGACTAAATATATGTACAACCGTTACTACACAGGTCTACTATACAACCGTTTTCGGTTGCATAGTAGAACTGCGGGATTTGTTTATGTGCGACTTTGTAACATTTATTTTGACGTCTTCTTCGCTTGGACTTCTCGATCTGATTAAATTTTAAATTAGCAGTCACAGTGAAAGTTACTCAATGGGATAAAACCATAGTTCCAGGTTATCTTTGACCTTACAACTTTTGGCAACAATTGTGAACTACCGGTCAGCGATATATATTCAACGAGAATTCCCCACAGTGATGGAATTATTCCCCTAGTCCGCGAAAGCATCTACTTCAATCTGAAAGAAAATACGAGGAGTACCTATACTATTCATAGATTAGCTTTTATGGAATTATATATTGCGTTAAAAACCCTTTAACGACGATGCAAAAATTCCTTGAGTACAACGATCACGTACGGAGTGGGATGATCATTGCAGTTAACTTGCAACTGCTCCAATATACACACTAGTGTGTATATTGGAGCGGAGGATAAGAAGCGCACATAGTTTCCAGCCCATCGCTCGTCTCGGATCCAATTATTTTGACTACAAAGGGTGTCACTCCTTAATGCTGCTTGTATTCTTAGATACCGAATGTAAATTAATTTCTACGTCAGTGACAGCGGAAGAATTAATGAGTTGGTGAAAAATGTTCCGTTCGGATTGTACAGGACGTGAATAATGACGATAACGGGAGAGTTGGGGCCAATTAAGGAAAGTGGTAAATATATTTATTCCGAGAAAGTTATGCAGACGTTGCAGGAGTCAAACAGCAGAGCGAAATCCAAACGCAGTCATGATAAAATTAAATCACACAAATAGGCCTAAATCTTGCTAGCTACAGCAATATTAACAAACAAAATCACAGCAGTCGCGCTTAAACACACAGAATCGCGAAGGCCAAAATATATACTCACAACTAGAATCGCAGTTTTCCTTGCCTACCACTAGATGTCTCTGAAACGTCAAAATTTGTATGATTGTCTAAAGGAAATTAGAACAGGTTCTGTGCAGTCATTGATACAATCGTACGATATGGACTGGTTGCACGATACAATTTCACATTCATTCTTTGCGTTCAGACATTTATACTAGCGATTGTACAAGAAATTGTACCGTGGAACCAGGGCTTAAGAGTACGGGACGTGGTTTAACACTTTGCTTTCGACAGGCCTTAAGATCACCTTCTGATTGACCGAGCGTTCTCTTAAAAATAAAATTGAATCACAGTTCTCTATCATTAGTAATAATCAACTCGTCAAAATCAATGGACCAGCGTCAAAAGTCCATCAGAGGCCTCGCAGCCCTTATGGCAAGCGATAGTCCGGACGCTGTCATTTCGTCCCGTTCACAGCTCCTCGCCTCGGAGACATCCACCCCGCCTCAAGACGATGGGCAACCAAGTCTCCTGTTTCGAATCAGCATCGCTCCCTCTGTTCTCCTCCTCCCCCGTGGAAAGAAGGCGAAGCCCAACGGGAGTCATCCCCTGCCATGCTCCTTTAATTCGAAGCCACGACCCCCACCCCCCCTCAGCGCACCTTCGCGCGCAGCTCCCTTGGCTGAATCAACCCGTGCTGAGGGAAATTCTTTGTTTCGCGAATTTCCTCGCAGTGAGGTCCCCTCCCCCTTCTCCCCAACCCACCCCTCGCCACCTTCCCCCCCCCCCCCCCCTTCTCTCACCACCCACCCCCAACCCCGTCTTCCCGAAGACACGAGACACTCAAATCTTTCGAAGACATTTTCTATTTTCGAACCAAATTCGGCGCATGTGTTTCGTTTTCCCAAAATGATATGCCTTGATAATGGGAATTTAGATCTCTTGCGCTATCCCTTGCAGTAGAGGACTTACTGTCAGGGAATAGAAGTGGTGAACGGAAAAGTCTTTTCTCTCTGCTTATCTTCCCCACAACTCTATGCGGGGCCTTGGAAGGAAGTGGTAAATCCTGTGACAAGAGGCCTCGACCAGGTGGAGAGTATTTCTATGGTATCCGTCACCATGCCCTAGCCATTACGACAGATGCATCTTACATCTACATCTATACGATACCCTGCTAGCCACCGCGAGGGTGTGTGGCAGGGGGTGAAGATCACCAGGCATGCACCACCAACATGCAAACCAGCAACTATATTGTCTCATGCAACCTGATTCCTAGCGTCTACAGTATTTAAGGGGTAAGACATGCATCATGCACTACATAATACTCTAAAATATTTCCCCTACCTATCTCTTTCCTATGCTGCCTATTCTGTTCTCTTATAGTACGGGGGAAAATGCCATTTTGAATCTATCTGTACGACAATCTATCTCTCTGATCTTATTTATCAGGTCGAATCTAGCATAATACGCTGGTGTTTTTAATATGTGCCTAACATCTTCAGTAAAGCTATCCGATTGAAATTTCTCTAATAGATTTAATCTGAACTTTAACCTACGCTCTGATAATGATTCCCACCCTAATTCTTGTATTAATTCTGATACACTACTCAACCTATCGTAACACCTTTTGACGAACCTAGCTGCTCTACCCTGCACAGTGTCTAGTTCTCTCATCAAACCTAATTCATTCGGATCCCATACACTGGCTGCATACTCAAGGTGGGGCCTAAATAGTGAAAATCTTACTTTGACTTTGGAGTAAAAGAGAGCAATTGTTTCTGACTAGATTCATGTAAAATTATCCAAGACAATGCGGGGTGTTACACTAATCCGCACTAGTATTAGAATTGTTAATTAAAGTAAAAGCCTTCATGCCAAGTTCACTCACCTTCGTCTGGCAGTTAACGCTTCGATATATTTCACGACAGAATACAAAGTTAATTGCCCTTTTATAAGTACTTAATTCACCTACCGGCATTTTTCAATACTACATATATGAAGGTACGTCCTTTTCATTGCAAGCGTATGATTGTAATACTCCCAACGGCCAATAATCTTCATGGCAATTTTCTACATTCAGCACCACTGAAATAGTTACAAGATAAGGTTACACCCAAGGCAATGAAATATTTTACCTAAATGCTTCCAATAATTAGCTCAATTAAAATTTCTTTAAAGGTACCCGTTTCATAAAAGTGTCAGTCAAACCCCTTCCAGAAACATTCATACTTTGCTCGTCTTAAATATATTTCTTCACGATAAAAATTCAAATGAAGTTTGGAATAGAAATATGAATGTAATGCAGTTTATAGTATTTAATCTTATTATATGATTATATTTACGACATGATTCATGATACGGGTATGAAAACTGTTCACGGCAAAATAGACATTTCAGCGAATTAAGTTTCAAGACCGAAATTTTAACTTATGCTTCATTGTAGCCACTAATTATTTCATCATACTTTTCTCAAGTCTATAAACGATTTACACTCTTTTATTTTTACCTGGCCAATAATCCATAAGCATGTGTTTGGAATGATTCACTTCCTCAACCACACTCTTGTTGTGGAGGCGTGATATAGACGCAGGATTAGCGAAAGAAGACTATACGTTGCTCTACCCAAATTGAAATGGGTAGAATGGAGTTCTAATTTTCCTACGGTGACGTTATGCAATAACATCTAGTTGTTTATTTCAAGTCTAACAGAACTTCCACGTGCCAGCTGAACGAGCGACCTTCAGATAGTCACGCCAGTGTTTCGGCGGGCGGCATACGTTGGCACTTAAATGACACCCAGCAGGAATAATTTGGCGTTTGGGGACCAAATGTATTCCACTGCGTCTCTTTACTTTCAGTATCTTAAAGAAAAAGAGTTGAAGACACTTCCGGAAAATATGCGGCCAAGCCAACAGAACACAAGGATACACTCGTGGTAAAAGAGTAGCAGTAAAAAGGTGACGAGAGGGCTACAGCGATGTTACTTTTCACTATTTAGGCCCCAAGCAAAGTATATGGCCAGTGTAGAGAATCCGAATGAATTAGGTTTGATCGCAGACCTAGAGAGTGTGCAGCTTAGAGCAGGTAGGTTAGTTAAAAGGCGTTACAATAGGTTTAGTAGTGTAACAGAATGAAAACTAATGAAAAACTTAAAACGAATATGACCCTGAACATTTTCAATACACATTAAGAACTCCTGCGTACTATGCTGTGTTTGATCAGATAAATAAGATTAGAGCTAAAGATAGGGGTATCGATGGATTAAAAAGCTATTTTTCCCGCGTTACATAAAATAATATAATAACCAGCCTAGCAAAGGGATAGGTAGGTGAAATATTGTTAATCCGCAGGGCATGACACATTCTTAAACATTACCATCGTATTGATGCTAGGGAAATATACATTAATACAATTTGAGAAATGCCATTATAACCAGAAATCACTTCAATACTCTGTAGATCTACATCTACGCGATACCCTACAAGCCACCACGAGGGTGTGTGGCAGGGGGTATAGATCACCAAAACATGCAATATTGACATGAAAATAAAGTACTACATGTAAAAATGCTAATAATATGGGTCACATGTAGCTACGTGGTTAGTGAGTACACAGTAATAGTTGCTTGCTTGTATTAGTACCCTTTAGTTGCTTGCTTGCATGTTAGTAGTGTATGCTTGGTGATCTTCACCCCCTGCCACACACCCTCGCGGTGGCTTGCAGGGTATCGTGTAGATGTAGATGTAATAAAGGGGTTGGTTTATAATACATGTATCACGCGCTACAGGTTAGGTACTCTACAAAATGTCGCCTTTGCTATGCTGCCTATTGCGTTCTCTAATAGTACGGGGGAAAATGAAATTTGAAATATATCAGTACGATACTCTATCTCTGTAACCTTGTTAATCTAATCGAATCTAGCATAATACGCTTGTGTTTTTAATATCTTATATCTTCAATAAAGGTATCCGTTTTAAATTTAAACTGTATTTAAACCTACAATCTGATAATGATTCCCAACCTAATTCTTCCATTAATTCTGAAACACTACTCAACCTATCGTAACACCTTTTAACGAACCTAGCTGATCTACGCTGCACACTGTCTAGTTCTCTGATCAAACCTAATTCATTAGGATCCCATACACTGGCTGCATACTCAAGGTGGGGCCTAACTAGTGAAAAGTAGCATCGATCTTTTGTCTTCTCATCACATTTCCCAAGTACTCTTGCTATAAATCCTAGCTTCCTCTTCGCTCGGCCGCATATTTCCCGGATGTCTTCCCTACGATAAATCTTTAGTGATTGTTACACCTAAATGCCTTATGGTTTCAACGTTTTCGATCATCGTGTTACTAATTTTACGGGGTCGCTCTATCGAATTATTCCTCTTCCAAAATGTTATTGCTAAACCCTTTTTAAGATTAAGTTTTAACTGCCATTTGTGACACCACTCTTAAATTGCATCTAAATCCTTTTGCTATCTTCTTCTTTTGAAATACCCCTGTACTGTGCCGCATCGTCTGCAAAAAGTCTAAGCTTACTATTAACTAGATACTACCATCCAGTAGCACGTACCCACTCTTACATGGAACATGTTTTCATGAAGCCGTAGAACTTTAGCTCTTACTTGCATGCATATAATAAGTGCTTGTTTGGCGATCTCAACAACCGCCAAACACCCTCGAGGTTGGCCCGCAGGGTATTACCTAAATGTACATGTAGTAAGCGAAGGAAAGTTTTGAATGACCCTTAAGTATATGGGTACGCTTATTAAAGTCGATATTTAGAGTACAAGGGTATAAAAATGACATTGACGTCAACTATACGGTGTGGTAAACATACACAGTCAAAATAATCTTATGAAAGGAAGGAGTCATATCCATTAGTTCACGCAAATGCTAGACCAAAGTACTGTATTTGTAGAAACTACCAAGTAATTCTTTCATTTACGGAGGCATGTGATGAGAAATGTAACTAGATGTGCCCTTTAGATACGGATACAGATTTCAATGTTCAATAAACGGCTTCTACAGATAACATCTGAGACTTCGTTCCAGACGAGAGCCGAGGGAAATTTTCGGGCATGTTCAGCAGGTGTGATAACCCGAAGAGTGCCAACGAGGGCGGAAGGGGGTTGATTCCCATTAATTTCGCCTCTCCCTCCGCGGAGTTGAGGGGAATACACGAGTCAGCTCCTAAGGGCGCCTGTTAGCAACCAACACCGCCCCAGAACAGGAGCCAGTTCACAGCCAGCCGCAAGGCAACACACTCGAAAACGCCCCCTCTCTTTTTCAGGAGAGTAATGCGATCCCTTCGCGTTCGCTGGCTGAGGCAGGGAACGCAGGGATCAGGGCGAGGAACAGGATACTGGGGGAGGGAGCGTAAGACCTCGGGATAATGTTCCAGGGGAGCTTGGAGAGGGGAGGGAAGATTCCAGTGCTCGCCTTCGCAGTCTTTGCGACGCACGAGGAAGGGGCTGGAGAGGAGAGGGACTGGAGTGGAAAAAAGACTCCCCGTGGAATCGGAAATCGATTATTTCAATGCGGCAGTCGAAGATTCAGTATCGATTAATCAGATCCAGTTTATCCAAATGGTCCGCTCCTTCATGATTCGCTTGGAAAAGGACAATCCCTAGGAACAGTGATGCTCATAGTCTTTAGCTGTTCAGAAAAATAAGGACTCAACTATTATCGAGTTTTTAAATTTAGTGTTTTTTGGAACTCTAAAAAAATAGCAGCCCACTCATACGGATTGTATGGTAAGCACATGCAAAGTTTATATAAGGACACGGATTGATTTGCCAAATCACACACGATTCTTTCAATGTTCTCACTGAACTTTTTTCTCGTTCTACAAGAGGAAATGACTTCGGATGCTTATCAATGGCGTACGAGTAAATAGAGGGAAGGAGTGAGTGAGGAATGTGAAGGGGGGGGGGGGGGGAATGAGGACAGGTGGGGGGGGGGGAGGAACGCGATATTGATGCCAAGAACCCTTTTGTTAAGGCGCCGTGGTACATGATTATTTTTTCGCTTTCGAGTGCTGAGATGATGGAGATAGTTTTTCCGTCGACCGGTAGAGTTACCAGAGTCGGCGCCTACCCAACCAGCCATATTTTTTTTCAGTGTCTCCTCTACGCTTTAATTCTTTGCGCAGAGGTGATGAGGCAATAACGACCCTTCCCTCTCATCCCCTCTGTCCACGGAGTTTTCCATTGCTGACCACTAGACGCAATGTTGCCATTTCAACATACGATGGGACCAAACTGTTTGGCAGACTCCACATTATACCATGTGGCAACGTGGAATTCGCGGAAATGCGTTCGCTACGTTTTTCTAAGAACCGAGCCGGTCTGGTCCTAGTGGGGTTCGTAGCTGCAGGAGAACGCGTCCGCGGTCCAAGTCATGAATAGACTTCATTTTTCAGGGTAGCCGCGTTGATTGGTTGTTGTGACAACAGTTTAGCCGTAAGAACTGCAACAAATAGGAGGTGGTCTCAGCTGGTAGCTTGGCTTGCACGTGTTAATGTCTAAATGTGGTAATTTGAAAGTAATATACGTTTGTGCCTACTACAGACCACCCCATTCCGATGTACACTCAGTATTAGAACTCGAGAAACAGATCAGGCACATTAATTCTCATACCAACGAACGACAGATTATTGAAAGGTGGAGATTTCAATACAACATCGATAGATTGGAAAACATGTAGTCATTAGTCTGGGGGTAGGGAAAAAGAAATCTGCTCGTCATTTTTTAAGCTGTTCGCATAATACGCAGTACATCAAATAGTAAATTTGCATAATAGAAGGGAGAATGTTCTCGATTTACTTGCCTCAAACATCCATGAAAAAGTTATTGAAGTTAAAAATGTCGATGGAATAAGTGACCACAAGGTAGTACACGTTAAATTATCCCTCAATACTGACAAAAATGTAAAATTAAAAAGAAAGATTTGCCTTTTAAGTAAAGCAGATTTTAACGGATTTAGGCGTGACTTACAGACTTCTTTTGAAAAATTCTAAACATCAGAAAAAATAGTGATGCAGACATGGAAAGAGTTCCTCCAAATTACACGGTGAGTGAGTATAAGAGTGAGAATAGGGAACCAGGGTGGTACAACGTGGAGGTTAAAAAAATGTTTAAAACGACAACGAGTTATCCACGCGAAACTAAGAAAAATGTAGCTAATAGCGATCTACAAAAATTATCGAACGTTACATATAAAGCAGCCGCAAAAATAGCCCTTAGAAAAGCGTAAAGTGGTTTCAAGAGAAATGTACTTGGAGAACAACTAGAGGGGAATCCGAAAGCATTTTGATCATATGTTAGGGAAGTACAGGGAACTAAAATTTCAACGGTTAATTCCTTGAAAGGGTATAGGGGCGAAATATTTAGATAAGGCTAATTTGTTGAATTATTTTTCCACAGCGTTTTTAATCAATCTAAGCGTAGTTTGCTCGAAACAATACCAGACCGATTTCAACAAATAATGCCCCCGATCGATAATTGTATCTTATAACGGAATCGTATCCTTACTAAAAATGTTAGCCCGAACAAGAGCTCAGGTCGTGATGAAATTCCTGCTCGTGTGTATAAAGAAATAGCTCTCGAAATGGCACCGTATCTTAAAGTAATATTTAACAAATCCCTCGAAGAACACGCGGTTCCCAAAGACTGGAAGATAGCAAAGGTGATCCCAATTTTTAGAAGTGGCGATAGGGAACATCCATCGAATTATAAACCAATATCAATAACGTCACTGTCGTGCAAAATTATACAGCATATGATAGTTACATCAATAAGGGGACACCTCGATAGCCAGGATTTATTGATAACAAATTAGCATGGGTCCAGAAAGGGACGGTCTTGCGAAAATCAGTTAGGTCTTTTCGTTCATGATATTTTAGTTTCCGGAGAAGGTAACGTACAGGTAGACGCAGCGCTTTTAAATTTAGAAAAGCGTTTGACAAGGTTCCCCACTGTAATTTACTCGCGAAGTTAGCATCATACGGGATAGATAGTAATATGGTAGGCTGGATAGGAGATTTCCTACATGAACGCGTTCAATGAATGGTATTAGATGGTGTCACCTCAGGCGAAGCAAAAGTTACAGCGGGTGTTCCCCAGCGTGATAGGCCCAATTTTATTTCTTCTCTCCGTAAATGACTTGAATACAGTAGCTAAAAATAGCAAGCTCCGTCTTTTTGCCGATGATGCAGCAGTGATCATTGGTCATCAATCCTCAGATCGGTTTGACGCAGCTCTCCACTGAGTCCTGTCGGCTAATCTCTTCATATTTACGTATTTATTCTGATGCAGTAGTGTATAAGGAAATAAGAAATTAAGAGGATAGTCATTCTTTAGCTAAGGATTTATATGCGATTGATGATTGGTGTGATAGTTGGCAGCTAGAATAAATTTGAATATATGCGCGATAATGAACTTTGGGAAAAAGAATAACTTTCCCCAGAAAAATTATTGCATCAAAGAAAAGAAAATATCTAACGTAGAATTTATTAAATACTTAGGCGTCACCAACATTGAAGACATGCTGTGGGGGAAAGACATCAGGGAAATAACTAGTGTAGCAAACCATATATCAGGATTCGTAAAAAGAGTTCTAGGCAAATGCGATGAGAGAGTACTAGAAGCTATTTTACACTTGTCAGGCCTCATTTAGAATATGCCGCTAGTATATGGGATCCGTACGAGGAAGGTATGATAAAAGAATTAGAGCGTGTGCAAAGGAGATCCACTAGATTTGTTAAAGGCCGCTATGATAATTGTATAAGTGTTACGAGTTTAATAGAAGAACTAGGCTGGGAATTACTATCAGAACGCAGGTTGAAATTTAGGTTAAACCTTTTCAGTAAATTGGAAACCGATTTGTCGCATATTTTAAGTCGATAATTCTTCTTCCCGTTACTCCACCGGATAAACCTTCGTTTTTCCCTTCTTCGGCAATTGCCATATCGTCAAATGAATCATGAAAAGTTTCATCAGCTACTGAATCGTCAATATTGGACGGGGTTTCTTCAATAGCGCAAGAAGTTCCTCCTACGTGCGACTCTGTTCCCATTATTTTGAGACGCCTGTTTCGGATAATAGAAATTTGCATACTTACACATGAATATATCATTACATTAAGATAGTGTTTTCACAAAAAATGACAATATTTACCTTTTTTCTTCCCTCCGCTTGGCCAAAAATTCACCCTTTCTTTTTTTCCTCGCCATCGAAATTGTCAAGCGACTGCCTACTTTAATTTTCCGATATCGGTACGCTTCCGATGAAATTTCGAGACTTGACAATTAGTCAGTTTGACTGTTACTAGACACCCCGAGAGCGACAACCTAAGCTGAGACTCAAGAAATAACCCGTCAGTAAAGCAGACACTCCGTCTCACTCGCCTCTGCTTCCCACCCGCCTTCACTTTCCCTTCCCCCTAGCTCCAACACCTCAAGGTTACCGTTTTAGGATATAGGGTAGAGGGACCGTGCCACTTTTTGAGTAGCGCAGTAGGCGGAGAATGTGTGAACTGTTTAGTGATTTGCACGATTCTCGAGGCGTATCCCTGGGCTGGAGTTGGCGAAAAACATAAATTACTTTCAGAATATCTCAGCAGCGTGTCTTTTAATAAAAATCAATAATTTTCAAGGAATCAACAGACTAAGCTTGAATCTTGTACTCTATAATAACGAAAGTTAAAAAAATAGCCCCTCTGTCTCCCAATATTTGCAACAAAAAGGTCTATTTTTACATCGAGATATATTTTTAACAAGGCTTATTACGTAAAATCTAGGATTATAGAGTAATAGTTTGATACTTTCTCTTTTAATTACTGAAAACCCCATTCCGATATCTAGCTTCCTGTTGGAGCAATCTTCCTTGAAAAATAGGTCTGAAAAACAGCTATGTATCACGGCCCCTTAAGGGCCCGCCGCGAGCAAATACCTCCCCGCCCCGTCAGCCTCCCGAGGCTTCTTCTCTCGGATCCGATTCACTTTCCCCAGCGAGGGGTGTTACTCCATTGCTGCCATGCAGGCAGCATCAAAGCCGCAGCACTCGAAGCAGAGGAGCAAATTCCCGTGAAGTTAAAGCGCTCTCATGATAGCATTCTATGGAACAATCGTAGAAGAATAAGAATTATCTCCCTCATTCAAAAACTTCGTCTTCAAAAACATTCAAAGTCTTCCCCTCTTTTTTAAAATTTAAACGCTACAAGTATTACGAACCAAAACATACCTCTAATTTTGATTGATATCTGCCATTACAAAGCTTTTTCCGAGACCCCACCTTAAGTATGCAGCCAGTGTATGGGATCCGAATGAATTAGGTTTGATCAGAGAACTAGACAGTGTGCAGCGTAGAGCAGCTAGGTTCGTTTACAGGTGTTACGATAGGTTGAGTAGTGTTTCAGAATTAATAAAAGAATCAGGGTGGGAATCATTATCAGAGCGTAGGTTAAAGTACAGATTAACTCTATTAGAGAAATTTGAATCGGATAGCTTTACTGGCTTATATGAAAAACACCAGCGTATTATGCTAGATTCGACCAGATAAGATTAGAGAGATAGATTGTCGTACCGATAGATTCAATATGGCATTTTTCCCTCGTACCATAAGAGAGCAGAATATGCGACATAGCAAAGGTAGGGGATATATTTTAGAGTATTCTGTAGTGCATGATGCATGTATTAACCCCTTAAATATTATAGATACTAACAATCTAGTTGCGTGAGACCCTATAGTTGCTTGTTTGCATGTCGGTGGTGCATGCTTGGTGATTTCACCCCCTGCCACATACCCTCGCGGTGGCTTGCAGGGTATCGTGTAGATGTAGATGTGTAAATGTCTACAAATCAATGCAAATAATATCTCCATAATCCAATCACATAAATTACTACGCTAGTGTAAAGACGTGGGTCGTTCCTATCCGGGAGAGGCCTATTTTCAATACACGTTCTAAATATTTTCATCTTCAACATTATTGCTACATTATTGTTATTTCCTGGAAAATGGATAGGCTTTATTTGAAAAACGCCAATAGATAAGAAAATTCTTTAAAAGGGAAAAATGATCATGACTCATTTCTCAAGGGTGTTTTGCATATTCATATCGTGTTTGACATAACAAAAGAAACTCAAGAAACACGAATTCCCTGATATTATTAAGAGGACTGCACTCATAGAAAGTACTCAAAGCCTAATTTTTTGTACAGTTTGCATAGCCAAACATCTATTAACTGGGAAAGGTGAGATTTTCTTTAGGGTAGTTTAAATGATAAATTATGTTAAAATATAAGTCTTCTGTATACATATAAAATCGATCAATCCTGACTGGCTGACTTTTTCATTCACTCATCAGCGCACATCCCAAACTACAGGTGATGAAAACGTGAAATATTTTAGGAAATATCGCTATTCACGTATAGGGGCGCACAAAGAAAGTATTTTTGCGTAAACCAATTTTAAGGGTCGTTATTTCCCTTTATTTTTAAACAAGCTGACCCGGCCACGCGTTGCTGTGGCTCAATCTGGTTAAATGGAAAGTGCATGTTTATAGTATGTTTAATTTCACAATTCTTATGGGTATACAATATATCTCAGCTGATCGATTGTTTTGCAGCTGGACACGCATATTTGTATATAATTTTAACGTCTTTACATGTCGTCACAAAGTAGAATATTTCAGGCAAGCATTTATTTCATCCGCTAGTGTCGATCGAGGAATTACAGGTAATGTTTGCCTGAAATGTCGTGCAAGCAATATTAATGCGTTCTCAAATGGTCTCAGGATTCAACGGAAATCTTGCAATGATCGATCCAGAGCCTCGAGCGATGCTTTGTGCACCATTGTGCATTCATCCCAAGCAATAAGTTGGCATTTCTGAAATATTTGTCCCATGCCGGATGATTTGAATATGTTGCACGTGAGTGTTTCAATAAATTGCAAGTTCAATGGGATGCACATCCCGTCTCCAGTGTCGATATTGTATTCTCGATATTGTACAAACCTTCATGGAGTGAACAAAACAACTAACCAAAGCTTCATGGAAATTGGATGAATGTTGTGGTAATGCATGAAGTTATCAATATTGTATCGATACAGTATCGATATTGTAATGATACTTTATAAAACTTTGATGAAAAACACCTAAATAATTTCGCCTCAATTTTGTATCAACAATGTATCGATGTATCCATATTTTATCGATATTATATCGATACAGTATCGACATTGAATTATCGATTTTGTAGAAACCTTCGCGGAGCGTACTCAATAACTTTCCAAAGTTTCATGGCGATCCGATGAATGGTGCAGTAATGCATAAAGGACAAACACATTATATACATTCGATACAGTATCGATATTGCAACGATACATTCCTTTTAAAAAACTAAATAATTTCACCTCAATTTTGTATCAATAATGTATCAATGTATCGATACTTTAGCGATATTATATCGATAAAGTATCGATATTGAAATATCGATTTCGTAGTCCTCTTTTCGGGAATGTACTCAACAACTTCCCAAAGTTTCATGGCGATCCGATGAATGGTGTAGTAATGCATAAAGGACATACACACATACACACACACACACACACACACACACACATACATTCATTTTTATATATATACAAGCTGACCCGGCCACGCGTTGCTGTGGCTCAATCTGGTTAAATGGAAAGCGCTCGTTTACAGTATGTTTAATTTCACAATTCTTATGGGTATACACTATATCTCAGCTGATCGATTGTTTTGAAGCTGGACACGCATATTTGTATATAATTTTAACGTCTTTACATGTCGTCACAAAGTAGAATATTTCAGGCAAGCATTTATTTCATCCGCTAGTGTCGATCGAGAAATTACAGGTAATGTTTGCCTGAAATGTCGTGCAAGCAATATTAATGCGTTCTCAAATGGTCTCAGGATTCAACGGAAATCTTGCAATGATCGATCCAGAGCCTCGAGCGATGCTTTGTGCACCATTGTGCATTCATCCCAAGCAATAAGTTGGCATTTCTGAAATATTTGTCCCATGCCGGATGATTTGAATATGTTGCACGTGAGTGTTTCAATGAAAAAGCAAGTTCAATGGGATGCACATCCCGTCTCCAGTGTCGATATTGTATTCTCGATATTGTACAAACCTTCATGGAGTGAACAAAACAACTAACCAAAGCTTCATGGAAATTGGATGAATGTTGTGGTAATGCATGAAGTTATCAATATTGTATCGATACAGTATCGATATTGTAATGATACTTTATAAAACTTTGATAAAAAACACCTTATTAATTTCACCTATATTTTGTATCAATAATGTATCGATGTATCCATATTTTATCGATATTATATCGATACAGTATCGATATTGAATTATCGATTTTATAGAAACCTTCTCGGAGCGTACTCAACAACTTTCCAAAGTTTCATGGCGATCCGATGAATGGTGTAGTAATGCATAAAGGACAAACACATTATATACATTCGATACAGTATCGATATTGCATCGATACATTCCTTTTTAAAAACTAAATAATATCACCTCAATTTTGTATCAATAATGTATCGATTTATCGATACTTTACCGATATTATATCGATAAAGGATCGATATTGAAATATCGATTCCGTAGTCCTCTTTCCGGGAATGTACTCAACAACTTCCCAAAGTTTCATGGCGATCCGGTGAATGGTGTAGTAATGCATAAAGGACACACACACACACCACACACACATACATTCATTTTTATATATATAGATACAAGCTGACCCGGCCACGCGTTGCTGTGGCTCAATCCGGTTAAATGGAAAGCGCACGTTTATAGTATGTTTAATTTCACGATTCTTATGGGTATACAATATATCTCAGCTGATCGATTGTTTTGCAACTGGACACGCATATTTGTATATAATTTTAACGTCTTTACATGACGTCACAAAGTAGAATATTTCAGGCAAGCATTTATTTCATCCGCTAGTGTCAATCGAGGAATTACAGGTAATGTTTGCCTGAAATGTCGTGCAAGCAATATTAATGCGTTCTCAAATGGTCTCAGGATTCCACGGAAATCTTGCAATGATCGATCCAGAGCCTCGAGCGATGCTTTGTGCACCATTGTGCATTCATCCCAAGCAATAAGTTGGCATTTCTGAAATAGTTGTCCATTGCCGGATGATTTGAATATGTTGCACGTGAGTGTTTCAATGAATTGCAAGTTCAATGGGATGCACATCCCGTCTCCAGTGTCGATATTGTATTCTCGATATTGTACAAACCTTCATGGAGTGAACAAAACAACTAACCAAAGCTTCATGGAAATTGGATGAATGTTGTGGTAATGCATGAAGTAATCAATATTGTATCGATACAGTATCGATATTGTAATGATACTTTATAAAACTTTGATAAAAAACACCTAAATAATTTCACCTCAATTTTGTATCAACAATGTATCGATGTATCCATATTTTATCGATATTATATCGATACAGTATCGACATTGAATTATCGATTTCGTAGAAACCTTCGCGGAGCGTACTCAATAACTTTCCAAAGTTTCATGGCGATCCGATGAATAGTAATGCATAAAGGACAAACACATTATATACATTCGATACAGTATCGATATTGCAACGATACATTCCTTTTAAAAAACTAAATAATTTAACCCCAATTTTGTATCAATAATGTATCAATTTATCGATACTTTAGCGATATTATATCGATAAAGTATCGATATTGAAATATCGATTTCGTAGTCCTCTTTTGGGGAATGTACTCAACAACTTCCCAAAGTTTCATGGCGATCCGATGAATGGTGTAGTAATGCATAAAGGACACACACACACACACACACACACACACACACACATACATTCATTTTTATATATATACAAGCTGACCCGGCCACACACACACACACACACAACACACACACACACACACGTATTGTTGAACCTAGTGCACGCTCTCCACAAGTGCTCCTGCATTTACGTGTCTTTTTGTTGGTTTAAATAGTGTTCTCGTGTTTTTTAACGAAAGTGTTCCATTTACAAGACGTTCAGCTAGCAAGTGTTCAATTCTCAGTGCGCCCTTTCCTCAAATACGGGAGATATTCCTGTTTTTCTCCCAACGCCACGAGCCCGAGCCGAGTTGCCGGCGCCGGAGGTTCCGCCCGCCGCCGCCGCGACGAACAATTCGTCCGCGGCGGCCGTGAAATCGCCGACGATGGAGCCTGCTTCATTTGGTGCCCCCTCATCATCCAGTGGCAGTTTATTCTCTCTTCCACCTTCAGATTGTGTGTCCCAGGATATGTTTACCTCCGATGTGCCCCTTGATCTCTCGTTCCCCAGTGCTCCCCTCTACACTGAAAGTGCTCAAGCTTCCCAATGTAAGCCCTCTCATCCTGAAAACGAGAGGCTTTTGCCCCAAGTGCCTTTTACCAGACCGTTACTGCCTCCCTCGTTGACCCGTAGCAAGCATCTGAATGCTGACAACGTAAACGCTCCTCCTTCTTCCGCGAGTATTTTACGACGCGAAAGAGGTGTCCTTAAAGTTAATTCTCTCACTGATGTGTCATCCCCCGCCCCATCTTTTGTGCAAAAAGCCAGGCAGCATAGGTCTTGGAGTGATTTTTATTCGCCTAATTCCCCGCCTCAACGTGTGCTTTCCTTCTCCGAGCTCGCCAATTTCGCTTCCGATTCCCCGCCATTATTTCCCGCGCGAATTTCTGCTAGCGTGGGTCCGCCACGAAATGAAGCTTCCTCCCCGCCTTCCCCTACGCCCAAGCCATTGTTAACCCCTGCCACACGCTCGCTCCCGATATCAACAATGAGCGCAAGCCCATTGTTGCCCCAGCGCACCTCCGCCGCCGCAAACTTCCCTCCTTCCACATCTTCCCCTCGCCCTCCGCCACTGCCTCTCGACAATCCACCTTCTCCCTCCTCACGCTCAGCTGTTTCCCCTCCGCCCAACACTCCGCCGCTCGACAACCCACCTCCTTCTCCCTCCTCCCGCTCAGCTGTTACCCCTCCGTCACTCGCACACACAATAACAACAACCACGCCCACTTCATCACAACGCCATCTACCACAACAAACAGACACCAAAACATCGTCGCCCAGGCCCAGTTTTGCTCAAGTTTGTGGAGCCGATAACCCGCCAGCCTCAAGTAGTGGAGCTAACACCGCTCCAGGAACCTTCGTCTTCAGAACGAAACGGGTGAATTGCAACAGCACAGGACCAAACAAAAAAAATGGCATAATAATTCAAGCCTTGCCCGACACCCCCATAAAGGAAT
This sequence comes from Platycnemis pennipes, assembly GCA_933228895.1. Taxonomy (NCBI): domain Eukaryota; kingdom Metazoa; phylum Arthropoda; class Insecta; order Odonata; family Platycnemididae; genus Platycnemis; species Platycnemis pennipes. The sequence goes on from OW121853.1 coordinate 134,113,627, forward strand.
ACATATTTGCAGTTGCTGATCTGCTAGGAGGAGGACACACCATAACTCATGCTACCAGGCTATCTTACGACAGAATCTGCATCTACTTGAAAAGCGAAGATCTCGTAGATCAGTTTATGCTGGACCACGGAGGTGTCACGATACGCAACATGTATGCCATGGCTCGACGAATGACCTCTAAGGTGCAGAGATTAGTCATCTCCCACATCCCCCCTGAATTCCCCAACGCCGACTTAATCGACATACTCAGTCAGGCGATGAAAATCGTCAGCCCCGTCCGTGAACTTCCGTTTGGGATCCACCAGGAGGGCTACGCCCACATCGGAGGCTGGAGGCGACAAGTGTTTGTCGTCCTCAGAGATGGGGTCACCCTTCCCGATTCCCTCCTCGTCGAGACGGAGAACCGCATTAGCCTCAGAATATATCTGTCGCTGGATGACATGAGGTGCTTCAGATGTGGAAAGGAAGGGCACGCAGCGGCCAATTGCACCACCCGCTTGCAAGAAGAAGTCCAGGTGGCCGCCCAAGAAACATCAATGCCAGTCATCATCTCGGAGCCACAAACTCACACAGTTGACCAAAATCAGACCTCTCAGCTTCAAATCTCTGCCGATGACCCAGTCACCCTGTCTCCCTCCATTACTTCTACCTCCCCTCCTCCATTTTCCCACCCCGATCCCCTGCCTCCCCCCCCTCCACCTCTTCCATTGAATTCCTCCCCACCCCTTACTCCCACCTCCAACACCCCTCACCATGTTATTCCTGATACCCCAACTCCTCCCTCAACCCTTCCTCACGACACTCTGCCTCTTCTTCCATCTACTCCTAATTCTGATGATATCACTTATAATTCAACGGTTTCCTCCGACCTCAATCGCACCGAGACTGGTGGAGCCATTAAAAGAAAAACTCATCAAGATAATTCGTCCCAAGGAGCATCACCACCGAATTCACCAATCCGGAAAAAAGGAACCAGAGACGAATATAATACCAGGACTAACTCGCCGTACTCAGCCCCTTTCCTCCGCCAAGTCGCTAAGATTTTTGACGACGAGCAAGATCCGGCAATTCCTGGGAAGCTGGTCACGGAGTTTTTGGTGAAAGCCTTTGCCCATAACGACCAACTTTCCGTCGCAAAAAGCATCACCTCCAATGTACCTGCCCTTATTGCTGCACTCCGAGAGGTCCTTCAAATGACCACGAGCAGAGCCTACAGAGTTAGGATCCAGCGGCTACTTGCCGCTCTAACGAGGCCGTAGGAAGGATATCTTTTTACAAAATTCCCCCCTCTCCTTTTTTTTCTATTTCTTTTTTATCCATATTTTTGTAATTTATCATTTTTTTAAATCTTTTTTTTTTTTCTATTTTCTTTCTTCTCTTTTTTTATTTATTCCTATTTATATTGCCTTAAAATTTTTAAAATCCATTTAGCCTGAAATGTCTCAACTTTCATTTATGACCTTGAATACCAGGTCAATTCGCAGTCAGTATAAATGGGCACAACTCACCTTATTCATCAAGAATCATGCACCCGACATCCTATTCCTGCAGGAAACAAACACGCAGCATCCAACAATGCCAACCTTGGACACCTATCAATTCTACTTTTCTCCACCTCAAACTACAAGCACAGGCACAGCCATAGCAATCAAAGCAAGCAATTCCCTTCACCTAATCTCATCAGAGGTCATCGTTCCTGGATACGCACTGGCAGTTGTCGTCAAATTTCCGCCTCCAAATCCATCCACGTATATTCTCATTTCATTCTACGGACCACACGAACAGAATAGAGCTATCGACGTCACCAACCGCGTTCATCAGTACATTGTAACCACCTCACAAGCCCACGAGAAGCCTTCCATAGTCATCGCTGGAGACTTCAACACCACCCTCACACCGCTAACGGATAGGTCCAGTGGCTGGGAGAGACATCCGAGATTCGCCGATTCTCTCCAGAGGTTGATCGCACACCACAATCTCGAAGACTGCTGGAAAACCATCCACGGAGACGCGCCAGGCCACACCTTCCTTACTCAGAGTGGGGATGGTTCACGTCTGGACAGATTGTACCTCTCTTCCCAACGGACCTCACAACTCTCCAAAATAACATTACTGCCCTCCTTCTCCGACCACAAGGCCGTGATGATGCACCTGCGCACATCCGCAAAGAGATATAAATCTCCGTACTGGCGATTCAAAAATTCCCTCCTATCCATCACCACCTACTGCGAACTTGTTGCTTCACTTCTCCAGGGACTGTTAGCGGATCCAGACATCGCCATAAATCCGATACTGCTGTGGGAGAGATTGAAGGAGGAGATTAGGGAACACAGCTTTATTTTTGAACGCCTTCATCGCCGCCCCCCCGACCAACATTTCATTGACGGACAGACGGAGAGGGAAGCTAGGGAAATAGTCGCCAGGGTAGGGTGGGAGGAAATACTAGCAAATGATTCCCCTGCCGCGACACACCTGGCACAGTGGGCAATCAAGACAGGCCCCAAGCCCCTCCTCACCCTTAACATCCATGGGAGAGCCGTAGAAAACTCATCGATTCTGGCCTGTCACGTGAGGGACCATTTCCTCAGATTATACAATCCCACCCCCACAACAACGACCGATGAACCAATCGACCAGAGTGCCTTCCTTTCGACGCTCGACGCTCTGGAGGAAGGGGACCGTGCTCTCCTGGAGGCTCCAGTAACCCGCACGGAGATCCTGCAGGCCCTGAAAAGCCTCAACAAACGCAAGGCTCCTGGAATCGATGGTCTCACCGCGGAATTTTATCTCGCGTTCTGGGAATACTTAGCGGAACCTTTTCACCGCATGCTCCAGGCATGCCTACTTAGAGGCAGGCTCCCCAGGACTACGGCCACCACTGTCATCACCCTGATGCCCAAGTCCGGAGACCTGGGCAACCTTGAGAACTGGCGCCCACTCTCCATATCAAATGTGGATTATAAAATCATCGCTAAAGTCCTGTCCAACCGCCTCTCCTCCGTAATAGCCACCCTCATCTCCCCCGAACAGAGCTACTGTGTTCCAGGACGCACCATCTTCGACTCCATTTCCACAGTCCGAGACCTTATCAATTTCCATAACCAAAACAACCTTCCCTTGGCAGTCATCTCCCTGGACCAAAAGAAAGCCTTTGACTCTGTGAACCACAAATTTCTTTTCTCCGTGATGGAGAAAATGGGATTCGGACCGTCCTTCTGCTTAATGGTTCGGACATTGTACGCAAACTCATCATCACACATCCGAGTCGGCACAGAGCTAACGGGCCCAATTCCCTTTCGTCGTGGGATACGACAGGGCTGTCCCCTTTCCGGTCTCCTCTACAGTCTCTCATTCGAACCCATGCTGCGGAGACTGAAGCACACGCTCCAGGGCGTGAGTATCGGGCGAAATCCAGCCATCGTTGTGAAAACAACCGTTTACGCAGACGACATCAACATCTTTGTCAACTCCGAAGCTGACTTCTCCCGAATACTCCCGGCTTTTCATGCACATCTCACTGGTACCCGACTCAACACGGCCAAGAGTCGCGGTCTCTGGGTCGGATCGTGGAGAGGGCGCCTCGACACTCCGCTCCCACTCCAATGGACCAGCACAGGTAGCAAATACCTCGGGGTGTGGATCGACAATAATGAAACGGCAGCGAAACAAATTTTGGACAAGGCCCTTTTTGATAGACTGATCACGGCGATAGAAAGATGGAAGCCAAGGCTCTCCTCTTTGTCACTGCGAGGTCGGATTGTCGCCGTAAACCAGTTTATCGCTCCAGTGCTATGGCATTCGCTTAAAGTCTTAACCCCCTCCCCTGACGTCATAAAACGCCTTCAGGCGAAATTAATTCATTTTTCATGGAATTATCGCAAGCATTGGCTGGATGCAACCACGGTGACAACACCCCTGAGGGAAGGCGGACTCTCCTTGGTCGACATACGGATCAAGATCATGGCCTTCCGCCTTCACGCAGCGCAAAGGATCGTGACGGACACCCACTCATCTCCCTGGAAATCCCTGGCGGCCCTGCGACTGCAAGAAAATCACCCAACAGATGACATCATCGGCCATCTCATCTCCATCACGCACACCAATAGAAGGTGCTATCACCACGATCCCTTCTACGACTCCATCATACAGGCCTGGAAGACTGCAAAAGTCATCAAGCATCCACCCGACTTCGACTCAGTAAATCAGACCACTCATCCCCACCCTGCCACCCCCACGCAAACCCAAAACCTGCCACACCTATACATAGACAGTTCCCTCACCAAACGCCAAATTCCACTCCCACTCCCTAAGAGAAAAATATACCACGAACTTGTGTATAAATCCCACTTGAAACCCTGGCCCCTGAAAGGTAAACCAGACGAGGTGATCCAATGGCTTGCTATACGCTCTCCTCCCACCCTCGGCCACGATGCAGATGTGGCATGGCGGCTCGCGCATGGGGCGGTCGCAGATGGGATTTTCCTTCAACGCGCACGCATCAGGATCGATGACAACTGTCCATGGTGCCCCAACGTCATTGCCACGACGTGTCACCTTTTTTATCTATGCCCTAAGACTGACAATATATGGCAGAGGGTCGTTAAATCTGTTAAATCTCTCACAGGACTTGATACAATACTCCGTGCACACCTATATGGCGGCATTCCCAAACAAAATTCCATAGATCAAACTCCTATTAACATTTCCAATTTCCTCATCACCCTAGCAAAAGCGTCTATTTACAAAGAGTTCACTCTGTACTCCCGTCAAAAGAAGCACGATGTTAACTACACTGCTGCCTTCCAAACCGACATTAAAAAAAGACTTACACGTGAATTAGATTACAACAAGGCCAACAACTCCATAGATCTTTTCTACAAATGTTGGGCATATAAAAATTTTATGTTCAATAAAGAAGAAGGAAATATCAATGTACGAAATCCATTATTTATGTAACTGTTTTTCTATTAACTCAAATGAAATAAAATCGCCTAATAAAATGTACATTTGTAACTGGTAATGCAGATTGTCTACGGTGGGGAAAACTAAAAGGAGCCAAGATTGCGGTAGCAGCCCCTTTGGCGGCTCTTTTCCCTAACCAACCTTTTGCTAAATTGATGAAAAAAAAAATGATGATGAAATTGATGCTTTGAAAAAATAAATGAGGTGACGCTGAAAGAATAAAAAAGAATCCCTTACCGGTAAAAAAAAAAAAAAAAAAAAAAAAAAAAAAAAACACACACACACACACACACACACACACACACATACATTCATTTTTATATATATAGATTTCACTCCCATAAGAAAAGCATTGATTCGGTGCAGAAGATTTTTCATTTGCTTTTTCTAATTAGTTGGACTCAAGATAATGAATGAAAATTATATCATCATACGTAAAAAATAAATGTAGAATTTAATTATTTTTTTCGATTTTTATACGATATTTCTTTGTCTGAAAATTGCGTTTTTAGCTCCAAATTCATCGATATTCCTTCGTTTTCAACAATCTAAATTCCCTTGGCAACCAAGCGTGAGAATCCCTTCCAATTCGATTTAATTGATTTTAAATAGTAAATCAAGCCTGCAGGATTTAACTTCAGGTTAGATGACTAATTTGACAGTTGAAGTGAGAACTTGGGAGAGATAATTTTCTCTCTAGGTACTATTTACATGATTTTGAATATCAATAGACATTTAATGCTGCAGGGTGATAACTACTGTCCCATATTGCTGGCATTTTGCGTACATCAATGCTGTCAGGCAGCTCGGACGGTAATGAACCTGAAATATAATTGCCATGGTTGCGTGTGTTTTAGGTATTTTAGGCTCCTTTAGCGGTAGTTTTGCAATCACAAGGCGAGCAAAGTACACAAGTAATATTTCATTTAAAAACCACAACGTTGTCACTATTTGGCTTTCCGGTGCAATACGTTTTGATACCATTATTCACAGCTAATTGTTGGTGCTTATTTTTCTTAAATATGCCTCAATTCTGCCGGTGGTATATTTAAAACAATAAAACATACTTCTCAATGTTGCGCGCGTCAACAATTTTGCTGGCAAGCTCTGTTAGGGACTGTTATGCCTAGGTAAAGAGTGAATATGCAAGGAGCTTGATCATTACAAGTAAATCAACTTTGCTACTAACCCTCCCTACCTACCTGGGGTCTTTTTGACCCCAGCTCATAGAAAAAGGTGGATAACTTATTGATTTTTACAGTTTTATTCATCATATTTTAGGAATTCTCCGATAAACCACTTATTTATCGACTCCATTTTTCATTTTTAAATATTTCCGACAATAAGCCTTTAAAAAAATAATTTCTTGCTTGGGGTCAATTTTGACCCCAGGTAGGGTATGTGGAACTAAAATATACCCAATCGTATTTTAGTACTAGGAGATAAATTATCATTTTCTTTTAGAAATAATTGAATAAATAATAGCTTTTGTCATGACTCTGTCATGAAAGGAAAGAATATTAGCATTTTATATCATAAAATGAGTAATGCACTGACTGTTAAAATTATTAGAAGAGAAGAAGATCGTTGAGCTATGGATGTATTTCCCTCGTATGTGACACCAAGATAGATATTCCGGTAATATACACCGTCGTATCAAAAATACTACATTACAACTTAGTGAAACAAATAGAGGCTTAGCTATTCAAGTGCAAAATCTATTACACATCAACAGTTTCCAAATAGGTGAACTTGGAGACTAACGTATAAGCAGTAGATCACATTTACCTCACCCCATCACATAACAGAAGCTGAATAATGCTAAGTGATTGCTAGCGTACTATGATTTCAACTTGATCTGCAGATTCTTATCCAACTATTATCTGCGGACAACGGATTCGTCGTCAAAAGCGTGTTTCTTTGTAATCAGCAACAGTCAACGTTTTTTGACTTCGTAATTTTTGTCCTATGTAACGAACTTAGCTGATATAGAGAGAATTAGTAACTTGTGGTTGCTCCTCCGACGATTGATGAAGCCATCATTGGTCTGCTACTTCTAATCTAACTGTTATCTTCGCAGAGCTCATCGACAGAGTCATCAATGCTGTGCTTTCTTTGTAATCAGCAATAAGTCAGAAATAACAGTCAGTGTTTTCTCCACTTGTATTTTGACTTTGTAGTATTCGACCTCTGATACTAGCTAAACTTTTACGCTGAGAATCGTCACTCGTGGTCACTCCTCCGACGACTGCAGAAGTCATATCTTTCCTCGCTCAAGCGTACATCCCGCACTGGGGATCCCGATGGGGAATTATTGGCGGTCATACAAGAACAATAACTGATTATGGCAGCCTTTAGAGTCAAATTTGCTCCTGGATACAGCGAGAACGAAGCTGTTAACGATTTGTTGGATTCGAAAGATTAACGATGAAGAAAACATTCAAAATGAGAGTAATGGAAGTAAAGCAGAGGCAGGCAACAAGAAGGTGGAAATAAGGGACCAGGAGGAGGACGAGTTTCATGAGGAAATCCTAGGCGTATGTATCAAATAAGACGATCCATGGGGAGTGAGTAAGGAAAAAAAATGGGATGCAATGGAACCGAAGTTGACTGGAAAAAATATTATCCAGAAATATCATCAGGTAGGACGCCGGTTCCCAGGGCATGTTCAGTATGTGGAAGAGGCTGAGTTTTTTTGATGTTTTGTTACTGATTTAATGGTAGAAAAAAATTGTCAACACACAAATCAACGGGCCAGTAATTTAATAGCAGAAAAATATTGGAGAAAATCGAAGATCCGAGATTCCATTGAATTCGATCGAACATATATAGCTTTTTTTGGCCTGTGTATCACTTACGGTGTTCAAAAAGGGCGAGGAAAAATTTTGAACGAACTTTGGTCGGACTTATTTGGATTTCCGATTTTTAAAGCAACTATGTCAAGAAGTCACTTTGTGAATATTCTGAGCAGTTTAAGACTTGATGATAAAGTGAAGCGGGAAGCACGTAAAAAGGAAACGAAAAACAAGGCAAAGCTGTGATGGATATCATGAACTTATTTTCCTGTGGTTGTAAAAGTTCATTCATTCCAGGTCCCAACATCACTGTTGATGAACATCTACGTACTTTTAGACGAAGGTGTGATTTTAAAGTATATATTCCCTAGAAACCATGAAAATACGGCATTAAAATAGGGTTAACTGTTGATTGTGAAAATATGTACACTATAAATTTGCAAATGTACGCAGGTAAACATTCGAGAAATACAGCAAGGGAAGCGGGTAGCAATGGATTTTGTGAGTCACTTGAGTGGGATTGGTCGAAACATCAGTACAATTGATTTTTTTACAGCTTTTGATCTTGGCCAAGATTTATTAAAATTATCCATAACGCTCACGGGTATTACGCAAAAAAAATCGCACGTAATTGCCACCAACAACAGCAAAAACCCGGTAGATTAATCCTCAAATTTTGAATTTTCCAATAACACTCTTTAGACTTCATATTAAGTCTAAAGAGTTGCCCCTAGCAAAGGGAAATCAGTGGTTTTATTGTCTGCTAAACATAAGGCATTTGAAATTTGTTGCCCTGAAAAGAATAAACGGGAAGTGATTCTGTATTACAACTCTCCAAAATTCGGTGTGCATACTGTAGATCAAAAATTTCCTTAAAAAGAGGGACTAGAAGATGGCCAATGTCTATTTTTTTGATATCGTGGATCTTGCAGGTATAAATGTATACCAAATGTTTTCGAGAAAATACCCCTCTTTCCGCGGAAAAAAAATTCTAGGCGGCAATTCCTTTTAGAATCAGCAAAAGAAATGTTTGCACCTGAAATTCATCCCTGAGTAGGAAAAACAGGATGCCAAAAAAATGGATTTCGCACTGCGATCAAAAATGCTGGGATTGGCGGTATTCTGCTAGTAAATGACAGAGAACTTGTGTCCAGAAAATTGGTGGCAGATGTTCCATTTGCCCTCGTAAGAGAGACAAACAACCAATGATCTTTATAATGTTTGCAACATATACGTGTAAGGTGATCATGTTCAACAAAGAAGCGTCTGTATGCAATGTGACATTAGTGAGTGTGTAGGTGGAGATTTCAGATTAAAAATTTGGCACAATTCTTTTGAGGCATGAAATTTTGTAATTGGTCATCACGTTTTGGCACTATGTTGCAAATGTTAAATATTTTAAATATTATATTGTATTCAGATAATTAAACTATGTACTTAAATATGTATTTAGGTAAATTTAATCCTCATTATTCAAGACTATACTATGAGTGCCATCTAAACAATTATAATATTTTTTTTCTAAATTATGCAATGTATAATATACTGTGGTATTTTTCTGTTAATTTATCTGAAATGTAATTAATTAAAATACGAATGAATATGAGTCATTGGAATAATATTATCACTAAAAAGAATTAAAATTCACGATGGGGTCAAAAAAGACCCCAAGTAGGGAGGTAACAGGAGGTAGGGAGGTTTTTTAGTAACAGGTAGCGAGGGCTAATGCATTTTCAATGAATGAACAAACATTCATTGTATATAAAAATTTAGAAGGTGAATGGGCTTAATGCGAGCGAAGAGTCTTTCCTTTTTTGAGGTGTTGTAAAGAGACGCACTTGGTTCTTAAGTCTTCCTCGAGGAAGACTTTCATCAACGATACGGATTCATACTGCGAGAGTGCCAAGCGCAAGACTGTCTTGTCACCGTCATAAACATCGTCTATATTCTCAATCAGAGTATTAAAATCTTCATTTGTTCAACTTGAATACCAAGCTTAACATAAGAACTTAAATCCCTAAACTTAAAAACGTTTGAATGATATTTTCGCAAAAGGCACATTTCAATTAAAAATTGACAAATACAGTGAAATGACATGAGGGTGTGCTTTGGGGATCTGATTGATTACTTGCTGGCTGTTTCACGTCTAGACACCGTTTTGAAAGATGACATTATCATGAGGCATCTTAAAAACTACAGCCTTTTCCCAATAGCATCCGTCTATTGCCTTTGTGCTTGGTCCAAGTTCAACATGATACAGAGGGATCTGCACCCAAAAAGGCAAACCCTTATTCACAGGGTTTCACCAGGGTTATTCTGAAGGTGAATGAGAGTTATACAGGGAAAGTTACCCTGCTCTAGGGAAGGAATGTCATCTAGAACCTATTCCATCCACGGTTTATGAATGCCAAAAATAAGTTGAGAACGCAATCAGAAAAGGATAAAATTGCAGTGAAAGTACAAACGAAAATACAATAGAGGAAAAGATCCTACATTTGAATTTATCTTCAGCTCAGGTAACTCAGGTATAGATATGAAGGGTGTGGAAGAGAATCAATGCATAAATAGACAAATAGAGATTGTCTGACTGAGATGATTTCTGCATCAAAGGAGAAAAATACCATAGCCATAAGGTTCTTTGGTGACTGGATTATTGTTTATACACTGAAGCATATCTTGTCTCCATAGCACCAGTGAATTCTAAGAGGTAATGAAATCCTTACATTTCCATCACTCCGAACTATCAAAAGGTATCTTGCGAAGGTAAACAGAAAACATGGGCTCGATAAGTTCTTAAAAATCATTTTCCTCCAAAAATAACAGGTAAGTAAATGATATGCTACTATTGGATGAGATTAGTTCGAGACAGGTCTTATCAGTTTTCCTCTCAACATTGACTGGTAAAGTCACGCCTTAATTCAAGCTATGAATCAAATATTCATAGAGGCAAAGTGATAATCAATGGCACTTTTTTATTTCACAAAAATTAAAATATATTATGTACGCACCTTACCGCTGATAATTATTCTCATTTTTCTCTCAACTTCTAGACCTATAAAATGTAGAATTCGAAATTTAAAAAATATAATCAATTTTCTTTGGAGCTATATGCTGGGTTCAGAATTCGTCCAACGAGAGTAGTTGCACATTTATTTCGAGATGATGGATAAGTGTTAAAAATCTCGAGACTCCTAATCCCGCGTTTCACGCTGGTGGTAATTTCAGGAGCATAAACTCGGCGCCCAAAAGTAAAATACAGAAAAGGGAGCAGCGTAGGAGTACACATCGCGATTTCTCAAATATTTATCACGCAATAGAAGAAAGAGGGGGTACAGTTCAAACACAATGATACATATTTTTGCTAGTTATAATTGATGATTGTTAGAGCGACGTCGTACTCTTCATTTCAGAATTGAAAGCTCCTGCATTCGTATTTTAAGGAAACTATCCAACTATGGTTGCAATTTATGTGAGGTTAACAAAATATAACACACGAAAACATCTTTTTAAGACACACCGTGAATCTGTGTTCTTGATTTCGTAGGCCTAAACGACTAACAGCACCTCTAGTGACTAACTGTGAAGCTACCGCCTCATTAAGACCTCAGCAGAGTGGCCCAGGCCTGTGTGTCCAATGATCGTACTCGCAAGGTAATACTTACAATTAGGTGCATTATGGTATTGAGCAATGGCAGCAGCTTCAAAGTCAAGGCCAGTAGCATTCGAAATGTTTCTAAAGCATTCGTGTTCCAGATGAATGATGACGATAAAATGGATCGACCAAGTGACTACGGAAGATCTCTACGGAAGAACAGTGTGAGAGAGTTAAGTCTGAATATGCTGTAGATAGCGAAGCCAGGCCGCAATAAACCTTATCACAGTGGAAGTTACTCATTATTAATAGTCACAGATGACTCCTGAAAACCTTAAGAAGAAAATAACGCAACTTAATCGGCCATATCTTGAAAAATAACAGCCTGATAAAGACAATAGTTGAAGGAAAAGTATGCGGGAAGAATTAAAAATGGAAATACTCGCATGGAATATATAGATCCAGTAGTGAAGGGTGTGGAAGAGAATCAATGCATTAATAGGTAGAGATTGTCTGACTTGTAGATGTAGTGTAAATTTTATGCTCTTAAAAATGTTATCATAGCAAGTAAAAGTATAATATTATTCGTGAAACTGATGACATTTGAAGCTGGAATTATATCAGCGAAGAGTCAGGATTGCTTTCGATGAGTATTTTATGACCAGTTTATTAGTAAGGACGGAAACGAAGTCATCATATCGTGAGAAAACTCATATATGAATATAAATAATTCTTTGTCACTATTCTCGTTTCATTAAAAAAATGTTTGCATGATTTGAGGAAGTGAGCCACTGTGATGTAAATATTGCTTTCTTCCTTTAAGTATAACTAAAACTCCAATTTTATCAGCACTAACGTAACAAGTTTTACATTTTTATGCATGTGCATCATTGAAAATTGAAATTAATGATATTTCGTTCATGTTGGCTTGCGAGCGTAGACTGCACAATGCACTTGCAGGAGACACAATTGTATGTCAAGTGACTAGTACGACCGACGTTTCTAAGACGGTATGTAATTTCTAGCCAAAAGAAATGCATTTGTGGTTGCATGCTCTACAGTTATTTTAACAACCAAAAGATCTACAAAACTAATTGTACAAGTATAATTGATTGTAGTAAGCTGGCAGTTTTTAGAGCAACGGATTGTTTTCCTGGGACAAATGTTAAGCTCTTGTAAATACTTGTAAACAATCGGAATTATTTCTACTTTTTTCTCTCTCCACATTACTCTTCTTCGTACACCCTTCTCCTACATTTGCTAATATTAAGCAACCAAAGAGCCGAGGTTTTGCGCTGAATCCTCGGGATACGTCGCTCATCTACACTGCGTTGCATATCCGTATTTGCAAAGAACTTACTCAAATGAATTGAAATGTGACTAAAACCAGCCAAGGATGAAAAGATAAGGACATTTCTGGCACTGCAATGTAGGAATATTTACCACGGAGGATACGAGAGAGACTCGTTCAGTTGCAAAGTCTCCTTTGAAACGATGAAATGCCATCGAACACACAAATATTTCCCTCTGCTGGAACGTCAACAAGTGAGAGCCGCCAGGAAAATCTGATGATTCGTCTTTTTCCAGCAAAGCGCTTGCGTTCTTCGAGTAGATCTCGACTTTGTAGGCTCGGCTCTGTTATGAAATTGGAAATGATGAATAACCACGAGGTATCGATTGCTCACTGAATACGCACGCTTCATACCCGAGCAGGCAGGGTGTTCCCACAAGACGAAGGGGACGCAGGGATCATAAAACACTTATGGTTTCTAGATGTGTACCGCACATTTAGTATTTATTATTTAATAAAAAGATGAGTCAAAAAACTACGCGCATTCGTTCTATTTTTTTAACTGACTATCAATTACTTTTTTAAACAATAGGTTGAACGAACATAAAACTTGGGCAACAAATGTTGTAACACGCAGAGCGCACCCTTTTTTTATTCTGGTAGTTCCAGGTGAACTTTACATATTTTACATTTTTCCCTATGCATAATCGGTAACATCGTTTTTTTACCCTGCAAAACTGTTTGCTTTTGGAAAACTACACTGTTGTTTATTGTCCTAAAAACATCATGCATGAACTACGAAAAGAAAATACCATAATAAATCCAGTTCTTATCATGAAATATAATTTTGCTATAAAAACCTCCTCTTATGACGAGCAAATATGTGGTTGGAATATTACTTTCATTAAAGCACATTGGATAAATGAGTCTGTAAAATGAGATTAGCCTGTAATGGCTAAGCAACTAATTCGTGAAGCAAGGTCTGTCATTTCGTAAGCACGGATATAGACGTCCTTTTCATGCTGCACACGGATCAAATTTTTTTCACTGTGTAAACTATTGGTGGTAAGATGATTAATGAGAAGCGCTATAAATATTCGTCCAGTGAATGTTGAAAAGTGCGCCATCAGGCAAAACTCGCGAAATATGTAGTTTAAATAGGTTACAAAAATCGCGTTTAAACAGGTTAAATTTTTATATTTAAACTAATACTTGACAACTTTTATGGAAAATCATTACATCTGCTAATGACCTGGAGCTGTAAATGGTTTTATAACATTTAATAACAAAGTATATTGGTGAGGACTAGCATGCGTGAATTCTGTTCAGAGAAAATAATTTGCGTTTCGAGAATGCTTCTTAATGGAAAACCAATTCCCAATACATTTTCACTCAAGGTTTTCTCTTTTTTCATAGTAAATACATTGGTAGCTCGAGTCAAAGCACTTCCTTACTTCCAAGCATTCTTTTCCAGTTGTAAGTAGCTCCTTCTTTCGGCACAATGCCCTCTTTGCGTAAAAAGTCAACGACTATGAATATTCCTCTCACTTTCTGAATCGATACTTACTTGGATTTTGCAAAGAGTGGCATGTATTCCTTCACCTCTTCCAAATTTTTTCCAGAGCATTGGCTTCAATCTTTTCTATGGCATATTATCTATGATCTTTTCTAATATTTTCTATGGATTTAAAATGGTAAATAGTTTTAAATGCATGTTTATACTTTAATTTAACTTTAATAGATTTACTATAGCGTCAATATTTTTTGTACACGTATTACATATTCATTTAATTTTATCCACGGTGTCCACAAAAGAGTTATTCCCCTCGGCAGAGTGATTCTCGCCTCTTTAAGTCCTTTGCACGGAGAAACAATTGAAGACACGTTCCGCCCCTTTAATACCTCCCGCCGGCCCTGGATCCGTCGAGCGGTAGAGCCCGTAGATCCGTCCAGGGGGAGGCATTCCGCTTGTGCCTCTAGCCCTCGGCCCCAGTGGAGAGGCACGCACGCGTGTGTTGGCGGCAGAGAGAGAGAGAGAGATTGCGAAGTTCCAACGCTCTGCAGCCGCAGCTGGGATTGAGAAGCGAGCGATTTTTGCGGGAGAGAGTGGATGGGGGAAAGGCAAGTAGATGAATATCCCTCTCGTCCACATCGGGTGCGATAAGATATGCAAAGGATGCAGAGGATGCAAAGGTCGGGAAACCGTTCAAAATGCAAAACTGAACTTGGATGGATGAATTTGAGTTCATCTTCATAAAAATATGCAATGAACCAGAGAATATAACGGACTAAAGAACGAACTTGAACGTGTGCAGCGAAGATCGGCAAGATTTGTAAAGGGACGGTACGATAACCTTATTAGCGTAACCAGTCTATTAAATGAATTGAATTGGGAATCATTGTCAGATCGCAGGTTGAAATTTAGAATTAATCTCTTAAAATTCTCTCTCTCTCTTTCTTAGACTTAATCTCTTAAAACTCCAAGACTATATTTTCAGTGATGACGTTAAAAATATTTTTCGAACCCCAACTTACTCTGGTAGACTGGACCATAATCACAAAATTAGAGAAATAGATTGCCGAACTGACAGATTCAAAATGTCCTTTTTTCCTGGTTCAATTAGGGATATGAATAACGATAAATATATCCAGTACGAGTATAGCAATGGATAACATCGGTAGCTGCATGTTGGCACAAGGACTTGAAGCTAACCCAACTAACAGCATGTTTTTGCATGTTTGCTTTGCTATTTTTATCTTTTTTAAATAGTGTAGTTTACAACAGTATATAAATACTAATCCTTTTCTTTGCATGATAAGTAATGCGTGTTTGGTGAGAGTTCACCCCCTGCCACACACCTATGTGGTGGCTTGCAGGGTATTATGTAGATGTAGATAAACAGGCGTTAAAAAACTGTCATGCCTCGAAAAGGTGCACATTTCCGATTATATTTATATGTCTTAAATTTTTGGCCTCAGTGAAGCAATTCAATTATCCAGTTAAACTATTTTAACTCAGTACTTTGATAAAAATAGAGGAATCTAATTTATGCAGTTTATTAGCAGTTTGGCTTAAACTTGTTTTGAATTTAGGACTACTATACCGGTAATTTTTTAGAGAATGTTAGAGTTTCCTCTCGCAGAGTTCTATTTTTCTTAACGCCTTATGCAAAAATAGCACCCTTACTACTTGTTTTCAACACCAAATTGAATTGCATTAGGACATTCAATTGTTATAATTGGAAATTATGGCTTCGTTCCACTTATATATCTGAAATTACATAGGATATTGTAACTGAAAGTACATATAATGATTTTGGCATAGGATATTATAATATTGGGGTGCATTACAATATTTGTAATTTGGTGAATACTAAACAAAAACGATGCATAAGCGTCATGAGCAAGCTTAATAGAATTTGATCTATAACTCGTTTTGTCTCCTTAAACACTAATGCACGGATTTTTGGTGATCTTGTGAAGAATATTCCACCTGAGAGTGAGATCGAGTAAATTGAGCACAGACATTGTGTAAAACGGGGAAAATTATGATCTAAAATGTGCAGACTGGTGACGTGATACTAAGAATACGCTATTTTGTCCTACAATTTATTTTTCACGGCAACTTAATTCGGCTTCTATTTACCGTGTGAACTTTTCATCGCATTTTATAAATAGCGGAACGAGCAGAGAATGAGGGCGTTTACCATATTTTTTTAATTGCCGAATCTGATAGAGTTTGTAAAATAAAAAGACCCATATTTTTCCGTTTTTGGATCCGACAATTATACATCGAGTTATAAGCGGCGAAAAACTGATGTTTTTTACCCTTTCGTAAAAGTGGGCGTGGTGCAACCTCTGAAGCATAACGACTTCGTCCAATCACAGCTGAACCCGCGAAGCTACTTTGCCTCATCGCTGAGAGGGGGGGGACACTGCTGACTCTGTCAATAGGAGCGAATGCGACAGCATCTATGCGAGCAGACCTTCCGAGAACCCCCCTCCACTCCCTTCCCTTCCCATAAGAGCAGTCAAGGAAGGGAAATTACGTCAATGTTTTCACTGCAGCTTTTTCGGTGGGCGTCACCTTTTGCTTATTTTAATTTTTGTTTTGTGAGTGAATGGTGGTAGTAGTTAGAAGATTAATTTTTTTAACTAAAATTCTTTTTTCGTTTCCATCTAACGATTTCGAGTATAAAATTGCGATTTCGGTTCCCGAGTAAAGGCTCCATTCTTGTAATTTTGATTTAAGAAGCTTATAACTCATGCATCGAGTATCAATTTGGAGGTAAACGCTCAACGCCTGACACTTCGCCTAGATTACATCCTAATTTTTCTAAATGGATGTGTTTCATATTTTTATTTGAAACATCTAGCATAAAATCGTTTATTCCCCAAAAAATCAGACCTATACCAGTAATATAATACAATGGGAGAAATCAAAATTTTCACCGGATTCGTCCTAACAGATACTGGAAGAGAAGTTTCTTCGCAGTCAAGAAGCACGCATATTCCCCGTTTGCAAACATCAAGGCTAATGTGAAAACTTTTGGTTTTTATTCCTATTTAGGTTGCTAATATAATTTCTCATTTATGCTAGTTATAATTTTGCTATTTCAGGGTTTTAATACTTTTCCTGCAACATGAAAGTGGGAAAGTTACGAAGAGAAGTTCCACGTGGAAGACTAAGAGATAGATACTTAGGAAAAGTGAAGAAATATCCGAGAAAGAACTATAAGGGATGGCAAAATTTGGCATGGGATAGGAGGCTGCGATAATCTCATTTGATCATCATCCTTCAATAAGAATACTTCTTAATTGCTTCTAGTTGCTGTTGTTAATGTTGCATATGGAAACGTGAGGCATGAACCTTTATTAAGGGGACGCATCACTTCCGTCCGATCGGCCGCATTCTGTCATCACTTTGACAGCCAAATTGAATCATTGAAGAATTAGGTTATTCCCTGAAAAATTTCAGAGTATAACAAACACACCCTTTGTAAAGAGATGCCCGTTCTTCAAATGTGAACATTTTATCTCAGTGTATGAATAAATCTGCGGGAAGTTGTCAAAATATAAAGGTAAAAGGTAAAAATTGAGAGGTAAACTCTGTAATTGGTGTCAATTACACGGGAAAAATGCGTGATTTTCGACGATGAAATGCTCGGTTCAGAGGCCAAGAGTTCAGCCGTTTCCTACAGACAATCGGTCAGCGCTGCCTGTACTACGCGATGGAGACACGGCAACGTCGTACAGGCGACTGTTGCCGTGAGCCACAGAGGACACGTGGGAATGGATCGCAGACCCAAATTACAGGGTAGGGGGTGGAGGGGAAGAGTGGGGGATGGCTGAAAATTTTTTTTTCGTGACCGTTTGTCCTGGGACAAACGGAGTTACGGTCTCATCGACATTTTATCTACACGAAGTGCTTGCTGTGAGTTTAATCGCGTTTTGGCTGAGTTATCAATTTATTATGTAGCAAATATGCCAGGTTCCTATCGTAATGGAAAACGTAATCCTAATTTAAAACTGATTCTCACCGCTAAGAGGAAGAGGAACCATGGACAAAAAGTGTCCTCTGCAATGCTCTTTAAAATCTGGTTCTGTTAGCAGTTAAAAAACTTATCAATTTGGTGCACAGTCTTTGTAATTTTTCTACATCCGATGTGATTTTGTCAAGATAATAAAATGAATACAAAAACTCTCGAAGGCAACGCCACTGCCTCCCAGTCTTCTTGGAGAGTTAAGAAATCCATTTTCTTTTTTCCGTTCACGCTGGCTTTAACACATTACGTGGACCTGCCTTAGATGTTAGAGAGAAGTGAGCCAGAAAGAGTCATGTCATGAAGAGTGAGTCATGAAAGAGGAAGGATGCATTAAAAATATTGAAGGGTTTGAAAAATAAGAATTATTTGAATAGGATTAGTGACTGGTGATGCAGAAGGTTCAGTTGATTATTGTGCCACTTCAGAGAAATGATAAATGATATTTGAATCACTTCACAACAATTAGAAAATCAGTTTTGACAAATGAGCATGAAAAGATTTTCTACATCCTTGAACTGGTGATATTTTTAAATCTGATTGGATAGGTTGCACGAATCATTGACGCGTCTATAAAATTCACTAACTGATAATATGCCCTGCAACAAACTCGAAACCTCAGAGGAAAATAAGCAATAAAACAGAACAATTCAATACGTTGGTTGAGTACGTTATGTAATATAGATAGCTGTAAAATATAATGCCTTACACACAAATGCGAACCTTGACCTTTGGGCCCAGCAAACGAAATTTCTTCTTGAAAGAGCTTTAAAAGTAAATGTTCGATAACAAGCTGAAGGCACGCCCGAATTCCATCAGGATACCTAGTGTTCTACACATTCTCCAATTTTCCGGGAATCGCTCTCTTGCCCATCCATCCATTAAACCCTTTGTCTGTACCCTCGCCATTTGTTTCAATTGCCGTGCTGCCATCAATGTCATCCCGCTTTTACGTATATTGCACCCTGTTACGAGAGGCATGAGATGAATGCTGAAGGCATGTAATAGGCGTCATTTGATTTACTACCAATTTTCATGCATTCTGAGGGCACCATCATTGGGGATAGGGGTCAGGTATCCAGGGAGGATCAATTGTCACCAACATTTGAGTAATATTTTTATATGTGAGTTGCTATTATTTTGATTAATATTTTCGCTGTCTTAGAGTTAACTGCCCAAACATAATGAATACACAAGATATAATATTATATAGCGTGAATAAATATATTGAAGGAATGCAGTTTCCAGGTCTCGGACCTTGTGTAGATTAATTGGGAGCCTTGGGACACAAAAAAATATTTTCCGTGAAATTATGTGGCTGCCTAAAAATCATGGGACTCTTTATTTATCCAGCAAGATGAAAAAAACATAATTTTGATTGAAAACACGAAGAGAAGAATTTTAAATAGTACCGATTCCTAATAAAATATTCACGCGCCTGCAAGCTACGGTTAGTGAGTTTGAGCAAATAAACATTTTTAAGAGTTTTTTCAGCATTTTTTGTTTTAACTGATTAAAAAGCTTGTTCCTTTTCATATCAAATATCATTACCTCATAAAAATATACATAAATGAATTTGGATTTTTAATTATAAAGGGAAACACGAAGAATTCAAGCGAAAAGCAATAACAGGTGAAGTTTGTTCAATGCACAAGTTTGAAAACGCATTACGGCGAAGATAAATATTTCACATCATATAAAAAGAAAAAGAACATTGGTGCACATACTCAGTCATGGATTTATGAAGTCAATTTCTATTCACCGCATAAATATCGATATATTTTGGTTACAGGGAAGTTTATTAAAATATTAGGCAGAATCATATACAAAAGTCAAAAAGCATTGGCGTCATCCTCCATAAAGATGCTAAAAAGTATTGAAATGAATAATAAATCGGAAATAAATTTCGCATTTTGATACAAAACCTTAGTGTAATATCTACCGTTAAGAGCAAAGGAAAAAACCTCTCATGAAGTATGACTCAACTGGCACCATAATCAAAGGAGGCAGATAAGGAATGTTCCTCATTGTAGACACAGACAATTTATAATAGCATCTATTTAATTATGCTTTAGGGCTTGGATAATAAAGACATTACAATTAAAACTCCGTAACTGCACTTTGGAACGCTCTACGTCTAATCATAATCCAATGCTTAAATAAACCAAAAATAAACAACGAAGTTGTAAGAATCACATATGTAACTCAGTTTGCATACCTGTTTAACTGAATCAAGGGAGAAGGCAGCAGAAGAGCTGAATGTGCTGGATTCCACCGAACACCATATTTTGTTCCTTGCACAGACTCAACATCTTTTTCAATCATGCAGCGGTTTCTATGCTCTAAACTGGTTGATTGAAACCTGGAAACACATCAAAATGCAGAAATGTTACGCAAAATAGGCAGACGACCGCGTTAAGAACGTGGTCTAGTCGCTCAAAAATATGAACCGATAGACATTAAAACAAATGATAAAAACAACGAAAAGGAACCATTGGTCATATTGCTTAAGGCTAAATTCAAATCGAATACCGTACTTGGAAATAGGTAGAAAAAATGTATTCAACATTCCCTCTGTTCAGTCTATGCTCAAGGTGAAGAATATAATCGTAAAGTGAGGGATAATATGGCAGGGATATCCCTTCAACGTAAAACTCAAGGTAATGCTTTCGAGCACGCATGGTTTCATGTTTTGATTCCTTCCTGCGCGAAATAATGCCTCTTTTTATGGAAACAACACTTTCAAATAAAGTATATATTATCTCTTTGAGATAGCCTATGAAGAAAACTGTAGAGCATCTTGGTGAAACGTTGATCTTATTTACTCTTTTATCCAAAACAAATCGTGTAAACGGTACGATATATATATATGTTATTCCTTACGATTAACTTACGTTATACTCATCGTAGGACGATTTTGGCTAATATAAAGATTTGCCGTGTACATGTTTACAAAAAAGTTTTGCATCCCGTTTTGAGGGTGAAAAATATATGGTACTTGTAGTTTACATGTTGATGATTATGTAGTGA
Organism: Platycnemis pennipes; assembly: GCA_933228895.1. Lineage (NCBI taxonomy): Eukaryota > Metazoa > Arthropoda > Insecta > Odonata > Platycnemididae > Platycnemis > Platycnemis pennipes. The sequence continues at coordinate 134,134,840 of OW121853.1, forward strand.
TTTAAATGGAAGTGTAAGCATATGAAATCCTAGCAGCATGGAGAATGCAGGGTAAGAGAGGATGGGAAGGAAGTGGCTTTAGTTGGGAAGGAACGAGTTGAGAGGGAAAGAGGGAGTTTGGACGGGCAGAAGACAAAAGAAAGGAGAAGATGGAAACGCCGTAATGCAAGAAAATGGGGTCCACGGACATCTGCTTTGGGCCAATGGCAATAAAAATGATGTTAACCTGTACGGTTATCCAGTACTAGACATAAATGGATCATGCAGAGCAGAGTAATGAATGCTTTGTAATATTTGCATCCATTGAATCCTAAATCTGATTAAAAAATCGTTGTGAAACGGTTGAATGAATTTTGATGGAAAAATTTGTGTGAACTCTAACTGAAGTATTTTACTAACTGAAATAATTTTACCTCTTGCTCGTCATCCTTACCCCTATTGCCCACCATGTTCTTTCTTTCTTACTGCCCATGCTTCGTAAGCATCCTCGACCCAAGATTCGAATTTCATAATATTTCGCCGGCGTCGGCGATATATTAAGGGGGTGACTCATTTTTCGTTTTGTGTCTGCTGAGTGGTTCGGATCTCTCGGCCGTACTTCCCATCGTTGGAAATCCCCAGATGCCGTAAAACTGGAATGCATTCAACACCCATCCATAGAGGCTTCCTTACCCCTGCGATATGCAAGCATTTCCCTCCCGCCTCTCTTCCGTTCTTTCCAATATCCTCCTCCATTTTCTCCATCCCATTCTACACTTGCTTCCTCTCCATTTATCAGCAAATCACCTTCATCTCTCTTTCTCTCCGCGCTCATCTCCAAGGTGCCACCCTCATCGACTATAGTTCCCATCGTTTCCGGTCTCCCCATCCCTTTATTCACCAGCTGAGTGTCTTGAGATTACAGGTCCTCCGGTTCCCCTTTGGTTATTCAAAATCGATATTCCCGAATGATCTTAATATTAGAGAGTTTTCCCCTAAAGAACGGATTGCACGGTCATCATTACCTCAAATATGACCACCTGAGGGATACAAATAGCGATATGCATGAGCAGAGGGGATTGAAGAGTTGATATATGGTTAATATTGGTGAAAAGAAGATGGAAGACATAGTGTACAGAGGAACGGAGACAACAGAGTACCATACAATCGGCGCTCCAGCCTGACTCCGTGGCCACTGGCAGGCGTTACACCTCAAAAACATGTTCCTTTCTTAAATAAATATGACCTCTATCAAACTTTTTGAACTTTTGGAGGAGGGTTGTGTCTACAAAGTAAATAAATGAGTGAAATTGAAGAAAAACTTACGTCAAAAATCGATTTGAAATATTAAACAATTAAAAACAAAAATATGATTGTACTTTTTAATATAACCTTGTTACATTTTTACAATTCATGGTCTATAGAAAAACCTCTTTTACATATATGCAGCTTTATAAGTCACGGAGATATACCGTCATACGTGTAGCAACTTTTGTGTAATTCGATTGCAACATTTACGTATCATTCCGGTTAACATTTTGAACTAGAAGGTTAGAAAAAATTTATATACAGCTGAAGACGACTACTCACTGAATTTTGAGGAGTTTGAATTTAGCTTGCCTTAGGCCGCAGTCTTTGTTCAGATACACTCTTATCTCTACAGCTACACTATCAGATCAGATACACCTCAGATCTCTAGCGCTTTGCGCCGGTCGTGTTCCACTAGGCTAGGCGTTAAAGGGTTAATTAACCGAACAGCGGATAGCGCTCTCTAATTTTTTCAACTGTTTTCTGCACCCATTCACCTTTGCTCCCTTCTAAAATTCACTTCTCCATCTTTCTCCAACTCCGACTTAATAGTGCAGCCTTTTGATGCCTCCATACTAAAGAAGAACGAGGTATTCACGAAGAACGCTGAACAACCAAGCGACTTTGGTTTCCTGGAATTCTCCTCCAGCAACCCTCTCCTCGCACCCACCCCTCTCGTCGAACTCGTCTTGCCACGCGCTTCCGCTGGAAAATTGGAATAAAAAGGGAAGGCACGCATGGGTCATCGGCCGGAGTTCTTGAAAAAATTTTACTTGAGAATAGAGGGAAATCCCTAAGAATCTACATTTATTGACTACAAGCCACCTCCAAGGTGAGTTGTAGGACATAAGTTTCACGAAACACAGAAATGAGCTAATGTTTACGTATGCTATCTAACGAGATGAATATCATTCAGGAAACAAAATAAACATTCCACATTTCACGTATCATGCAAGAGAAATTAAAAACTACTAACATGCATTAAACACGCTAAATGGGTGGCATGACCCAACCCCAAAATATCTAGTGGTTGGCGCGAAAGAAGCTCTAGCTCCCCATCAAACTCTTCCTTAGCCCCATTCAACTGCTGGTGACATAATACGTCACCCCTTGAAGTGGATAGCAGTGGTTAACTGTGTTAGCGGGCACACTCGAACAGGCTGCTCTCTCGTGTCAGTTCCTTTCGGTGGCGCGCAAGAAGGAGTCGGGGTCCATTTCCGCCCGTTTACCCCAATCCTCCACTGCGCCCCCGGGCCTCCGCGTAAATTTCACCCTCGTTTTGCACACGACTCCCTACACACGCCCCCCTCCCTTCCCCCCGCTCCCTGGGCGTGCGGGATAAACAACCCGTCGTCACCACCGCAACCCGCCCCCACCCACCCCCTTTGGCGCCCATCCCCCTGATTCGTCCCTGCCGCCCTCCCTCCGTTGGTCCTCCCCCCGTGCGTGGGAGATCCCTGCGTTGCGGATCGGAGGACACCTACCAATGTAGCGATACCCTGCGAGCCACCGCGAGGGTGTGTGGCAGGGGGTGAAGACCACCAAACATGCAAACAAGTGCTACACTGATTTATGGAGAAAATTTAAACGAGATATAAGAGACAAAAGCACCTGATGGTGGCTAGTGATTACATATGAATGTAGTGATTTCTGGCTATGAAAGAATCTCTCTAAACGTATTCTACTCCATTTTCCTATCATCTACATCTACATAATACCCTGCAAGCCACAACAAAGGTGTGTGGCAGGGGGTGATTTCTCACCAAACATACACAACATATCATGCATAAAAATAATAGTATTAATATACTATTCAGAATTTCACTATCTCAAAAATATAGTTATTGCAAAGCAAAAATGCAAAAACATTCTGTTAGTAGGGTTAGCTTTAAGTACTCATACCAACATGCAGCTACCAATGCTACTTTCCGATTGAATGTCTTTACCCTTATTCGTATCAATTTTCTAATTGTACGAGGGAAAAAGGACATTTTGAATCTGTCAGTTCGTCAATCAATTTCTCTAATTTCGTGATTATGGTTCAGTCTGCCATAGTAAGTTGGGGTTCCCAAATATTTTTAACATCATCACTGAAAATATTGTCTTAAAATTTATTTAAGAGATTAAGTGTAAATTCAACCTGCGATCTGACAATGATTCCCATTTCAATTCATTTAATAGATTGGTTACGCTAATATAATTATCGTATCGTCCCTTTACAAATCTTGCCGATCTTCGCTGCACACGTTCAAGTTTATCATTAATTCAACATCCAACTACCAATGTTATCCATTGCTACACTCGTACTGGATATATTTACCGTTATTCATATCCCCAATTGTACGAGGAAAAAGGGACATTTTGAATCTGTCAGTTCGGCAATCTATTTCTCTAATTTTGTGATTATGGTCCAGTCTACCATAGTAAGTTGGGGATTGTAATATATTTTTACCGTCATCACTGAAAATATTGTCTTTGAATTTATTTAGGAGATGAAGTCTAAACTTCAACCTGCGATCTGACAATGATTCCCAATTTAATTCATTTACCAGGCTGGTTAAGCTAATATAGATATCATACCGGCCCGTAACAAATCTTGCCGATCTTCGCTGCACACGTTCAAGTTCGTTATTTTGACCGATTTCGTAGGGATCCCATGCTGGCAGCATATTCCAAATGAGGTCTTACAAGGGAGAAGTAGCTGATTTCTCGTGCATGATCGTCACATTTACCCAGTACTCTTTTGATGAATCCAAGTCTGCGATTCGCTTGACCCATTATTTCACGTATGTGTTTACTCCAGGAAAGATCATGTGTCAGTCTTATTCCAAGATATTTAATGGATTCCACGTTTGGCAGGACTTCATTCGAAGGACTGCATTTCATAGCAACCTTATTCCCCAAACCCTATCAGAAAACCTGCTATCAGTTCTTGCGTCTGGTGTCTCTTTAACTGGGTCATAACTAAATATTTCTTATTAAGGCACGTGCATTAATTACGCAGATTAAGCTTTTCAGTGTGCCAATATGCTCATCATGCTAATCGATAAATTATATTCATGTTATATTTAGAAGTAGAGAGGGGCGCTCACTCTGTTCATTTTCAGGATTTCGCTCAATGAAATCTATCAGCACCTCTCTATGACAGATAAAACCACAGTCCATGAGAAAAAGCGATGGATCTCTATCCCCCTTCCGTCAATTCAGCCTCTAGCAGGAAGGCCGACGAAGTTCCAATCGGTCATATCCAATGGGGTGCCGAAGGCGTAGGTCGGGACTGAATGAAGCACATTAGAATGCTACGGACTGGAGCTTCCATACCTTGGGTTTTTTGATCTGCTCCAGCCATTCGGAATCAGGCCTTCCTGAGAATTCCTTAAATATTGCTCAGCAGGCCGTAGCCGAATAACTCCGTGTGAAAATGCTTAGGTAGGGGACGCATCATGCATGGTGATTGATCTTGTGCAATTTTTGGACTCACGGAGAGAGAATAATTCTGAAAGGAGGAGAGAAAACTAATTATATATATTTTCAGGAGTTAAAGCTCACTCTCGGTGAAGCACATACAATAATGAAAAAGCAGAGAGATTTCTACATCTATCTACATCTACATAATACCCTGCAAGCCACCACAAGGGTGTGTGGCAGGGGGTGATTTCTCACCAAACATGCACTACATATCATGCATAAAAAAGGAATAGTATTAATATAGTAGTCAGAACTACACTATTTAAAAAAGATAGAAATTGCAAATAAAACATGCAAAAACATTCTGTTAGTAGGGTTAGCTTTAAGTACTCATACCAACATGCAGCTACCAATGCTATTCATTGCTACTCTCCGATAGGACATATTTACCGTTATTCGTATCTCTTATTGTGCGAGGGAAAAAGGACATTTTGAATCGGTCAGTTCGGCAATCAATTTCTCTAACTTTATGATTATGGTCCAGTCTGCCATAGTAAGTTGGGGTTCGTAAAATATTTTTAACATCATCACTGAAAATATTGCCTTGGAATTTGTGGAAGAGATTAAGTCTAAATTTCAACCTGCGATCTGACAATGATTCCCATTTCAATTCATTTAATAGACTGGTTACGCTAATATCATTATCGTATCGTCCCTTTACAAATCTTGCCGATCTTCGCTGCACATGTTCAAGTTCATTACTTAGACCGATTTCGTAGGGATCCCATACACTGGCAGCATATTCCAAATGAGGTCTAACAAGGGAAAAGTAGCTGATTTCTCGTACATGATCGTCACATTTACCCAATACTCTTTTAATGAAACCCAGTTTGCGATTCGCTTGACCAATTATTTCACGAATGTGTTTACCCCAGGAAAGATCATTTGTCAGTCTTATTCCAAGATATTTAATGGATTCCACGTTAGTTAATTCATTATTACTTATTTTGTAAGTGGTAGGAGGAGAGCTATTCTTTTTCCAAAAATTCATTACAAGACATTTCTTAAAGTTTAATTCTTTGAGATTCAAGGAGATTTGAAGCGATGCTCATCCCAATATCCGGCTAAAATTGGAGGTGGAATATTTCATCTCTTACTCTTGTTGCTCTGCCAGAGAGAACTGCTAAATTTAACATTAAATGCACTTTTGTTCCTTAGAGCAGACGCTTATACAGTGCATACTTGCCCTATCAATTTGTTACTTCGTATGTAAATGACGTGGTGCAATATTGACATAAATATTGACGTGGTGCAAACCGTAGCAGAGTTAAGCCCGAATTGGATTTTAATGGTCGGTGTCAAACGGTAGCCGATATCTCAATATTCTTTACGATACCCTAAATGAATTACAACTCAAGGCTATAAAAAAATTAATTTAAGGCATTTTGAATACATAAAATCCATCTGGAAAACGGAACCAACGGAATCCAACCTTCATTAATTTTCAATTGGATAGGTCATAGAGGCCCACTCAATCCATTCATTTAAATTTCGGCAAATAACTAAACTCCTGAGGAAACTTAGGCAATTAAGGCCTTTTCTTTGAGAGCCTGATGCTCCTGATCTTTCTAAAATTTCTCAAGATATCTCCCCAACTTGCGTGGCCGGGAGTCGGCTCCCTCCAATCTCGTTGGTCAATGGGCCATCAATCTTCTCCAAGACTTCCCACAGGCTTCTTCCGCTTGTACCTCCGCTCATCATAATCAGCTGCACCGAAATCTGCAAATGGTGGTCGGGCCTCAATTCCTATTGTCCTCCCTCCACGACTTATTCAAGTATTGCCCTAAACTCAAAGAGCCTTTACACCAATTTATGTTGAGCACAAAAAGTAACTTGAATGCTAATTATAAAGTTAAAATAAAAATATATGTATGAGCGATTATCTCTCCAAATCGCAGTTCGGTCAAAACTTACATTCCTTTAAGCTTTTCTCAGTATCGAGGTAGTCTAAAGAGGTGATTGGCTGTGAGCTAATTATTTGCCCCGAATACGGAATGAGCTAAAATGTGCATCTGATTTACATTTATCTTTAATAAAACTGTTTCTATATGTCAAATTACATGCATAAGGCTGAACCTCATGAATACCACATGTTATTTTAGCTGGAAAGGTCGCAAAAGTTGCAATCGATAGTACAACAAGCAGACTTTCGAATTCAGTTATACCGTCCTTTGCAGAGACTATTCAAAATATCCTCAAGGTAAAGCCATAAAATTTTCATTTTAGTCTAATCTGAGGATTCTGTAGACTAAATAATCTATGGTCAAATGGAAGCACGGAAATAAAGCTAGCAAAAAGGTTGTACTACCTGGACCATGTGATGCTTCTGTTTTGCGACAAATATTTCATTTTCGCGACACAACGGCCAATATAGCCATATCTGGATCAGGCAAAACTTATATTTAAATAGATTAATTTCACAATAACAGCTAGTCGAGTAGTAAGCATGGCAGAAAGAGCTTAGAGGTATAAAATAAAAAATAACTGAAGAGAAATTCAATTTAATGGACAAATTAAAGTTTGGCCTCAGTGGTTGCATATCCAAAATTAGAAGTGAAATCACCTTGCTGCCCTTGGAAGCATATATTTACAGGCCTTGTAGGCCACGTAGGTATGCGACAAATGGCAGTTAGAACTTAACCTTAAAAAGTGTTTAGCTGAGGAGGATGACGATTTTTGGAGGAGGAATAATTCGATAGAGCGTACCTATAAAATTAGTAACACGAAGATCGAAAAGTTGAAGCCATAAGATATTTAGGTGTAACAATCACTAAGGATTTATCGTGGGGATGACACATCCAGGAAATATGCGACCAAGTGAAGAGAAAGCTAGGATTTACAAAAAGAGTACTTGGGAAATGTGATGAGAAGACAAAAGAGCGATGCTACTTTTCACTAGCTAGGCCCCACCTTGAGTATACAGCCAGTGTATGGGATCCTAATGAATTAGGGTTGATCAGAGAACTAGACAGTGTGCAGCGTAGAGCAGCTAGGTTCATTAAAAGGTGTTACGATAGGTTGAGTAGCGTTTCAGAATTAATATAAGAATTAGGGTGGGAATAATTATGAGAGTGTAGGTTAAAGTGCAGATTGAATCTCTTAGATAAATTTCTATCGGATAGCTTTACTGAAGATGTTAGGCACACATTGAAAAAACTAGCGTATTATGCTAGATTCAACCAGACAAATAAGATTAGATAGATAGATTATCGTACCGATAGATTCAAAATGTCATTTTTCCCCCGTACTATAAAAGAACAGAATAGGCAGCATAGGAAAGGGATAGGTAGGGGAAATATTTTAGAGTAGTCTGTAGTGCATGATGCATGTATTAACCCCTTAAATACTACAGATACTAACAATCAAGTTGCATGAGACCCTATAGTTGCTTGTTTGCATGATAGTGGTGCAAGTTTGGTGATCTTCACCCTCTGCCACACATCCTCGCGGTGCCTTGCAGGGTATCGTGAAGATGTAGATGTAGATATTTAAAATTCATACATGTTTTCTTTACCTTGAGTGAGAGAAACCGTGTATTTAAATAGATTTTTCCACCGCATACTATGGGCAAGTCCTTCCAGTGTGCCTTCCAATGAACTCGCCCTGGAGTGCCTTACCGTCCCTCCCTTTACTCGATGTTCTCGAGAGCACGTGTCCCTCACCCCCTCGGCGAAGGCTCATCTCCCTTAAAGCGGATCGAGGCTTCATTGTGCCCTCTGACCTCCCATCCGCCTTCAAAAACCCATCATCTATCGCTTCACTTTCATCCCGCCGCCCAGCCATTCAGCGAACGACATTACCCTGGCCAGGTCACCCGGCCACAAATGACTGACCAACAGCAGAAGTGCATTAGAAGGGCAGCTGGTGATCCTGCGGTCACGTAAGAAGAGCACTAATTCACCTCGATACCACACCACCAGATGCAAAATGTAGGGCAACGTTCGGCTCAGTGAAATAGCATGAAGCTCTCAACTTAATAACCTCGTCATAGTCTCTGCTGTACAGGAAATCAATCAATCAGATAGGAAAGTTGCAAAGGCCAATGCAAATTGAATAAAAGGAAAAATAATAATTTAAACGATTTTTCACACCGTCAAGTAAAAAACTTTCCAACGATTGGTCGTTAAGGCCCATGTTGTATCTTCTTTTATTTCCAAGGCGAGCATTGCACGAGTGACCTCTGGTATTTAGTATGGAAGAAAGTGAGTCAGACGAACAAATGAGTTTTTATAGAATGTGAAGGAAATATTTAGCTCCTTGCTAGACAAAGTGGAACTCCAATAATAGAGGCATTGGTATTTTCTGAGGCAGAATGCGAATGGACTCAAACACCAAAGAAATAATCTTAGGCAGCGAAGTATTACGAATATAATTTCATTCCGTTTTTGGTAGTTTTACTTCACATAAATTTACTGCTTCAAATTCTTGAGCATTACATAGTGTCGACAACTTATATATTCCATGACATAGACTTCCTTTCTGGCAGCGGATGAATTAGTTTTCACGAGGTAAGTGCTCTAACATGAATGGGCAAGCTACAAAAAATGTATAGCCAGCTACTAATTAGCTAATTTCTCAAAAAACTACCAGCTACTATTTCAGCTACATATTAAAGACAATGTATCAGCTCGACCACAGCTACTCATAATTATATTCTACTATTCTTAATATTACAGCGACTTTTTATTTACATCTATCTTCATCTACACGATACCCTGCAAGCCACCGCGAGGGTGTGTGGCAGGGGGTGAAGATCACCAAGCATGCACTACCGTCATGCAAACAAGCAACCATTGGGACTCATTATTTACACTCTCAAATTGTGTAGTTTTACCTACTTCATAACCTAATGAATTAAATTTGAGCTGTACACTTCTAACGTTCAGAAAAACACATTTAAGTTTTATAGAACCAATTACATAAAAAGTATCTTCACTTTGCATCCCAAGTCCTCCATCTCGCATGAAAATTGTAAGCCTTGATGAAACCTGAGCAACAACAGTATCTTTGGCATTTAATAACAATTCATTCAAAGCCAAGACAGCAAATCATTACAGGTTAAGTGGGACAGACCCCGAATCCTATAAGTCTGTTCCACATGGCAATCAGTCCGGGAAGATTCCTGCAATAACAAAATTAGTTTCTTGTCTCTTATGGGCAATTAGGACAGAATTTGAATACATCTATATCCACATAATGGTTTCCCTGCTTATTCGGCGACACTTGATATCGTAGTTCAACGAGTAAACAGTAATAGTAGCTGCTGGGAACAGCTACAATGTACTGAAATGTCTGTAGCTACAACAACTACAACAATGAAATTGTAGCATATCTAGAGAAACAGCTATTGAAAACAGTGATGCTACAGTGATGCGCGCTACTGCACATGACTATGAAGCAATTGGTAAATTGAAGTTTGGGAATCACTGTGACAGATGAATATTTTACCTGCAGCTATGGTCAATCTTAAAAGGTGTTTTCACGCCTTCTTGTTGAAGTTTAAATAGAAGGCTTTGAAGTTCGGAGGCCTGGTATGAGCTGCAAAGGCTAATAAACATGTTTCAGGTAATTCGAATCACGTCTCATGTGACGTTGGGACGGATAATCCTGTGGGGGTGGCTAAAAAGCAAGCATGGTAACACCATCTAGCTCTCATTGTTATCTTTAATGATACTGGAGAATTTTGAGCTAAAATATATTATCAAACAATTACTTGTTATGTAAGTCAGCTAGCTGTCACATGCGTGTAACGCATAACGTTTTACGAAAAAAACCACACCTGGTGGCTGCCTTGGTGACATGTTCCAAAGAGGTCAGCGTCCAGTTATTCGATTTTTAAGAAGTGAAGGTTTTACAAGGATTGCTATGCATAGGAGAACGCTGAACCAGTATGCAGCTAGTTGCTTATTATTTGTACGAGTTTATGAGTGGCTCAAGAAATTCAAAATAAACGTCCAAAGTCAAGTAGATTCAGCTTGCTTTAGCATACTACAACTTCACTTGAGGTTTTAGTAGCAGAAGAACGGACATGCAAACTAAAAATAAGGTCTCATTTGTGCGTAGTATTTGGTTTTTACGAACAACAAATACTAAAGCTAATTTTTGGCTCACGTAGAAACGGCGATCGTCGGCTTTCGAATTCACGACCAGAAACTGGGGACTGGGGATTTGTGAGTACATTGGTCAGTCAAATGATCTCCGGTGCCTGAATTAGTGCACCATCCTGGCTTATGGCACTGCTGGAGCCGATATGCCTGAACTTCGGACGTTGCCATGGCTGTTCTTGAGAAGAGATAAGTGACGCTGTTTGGCTTTCGGTCGCGGTACACCGGGATGGATTCCAGGGAATCACTATTGGAGAGATGGTGGATTTTCTTCAATCCCGCATCCAAGGCACAACGCACGAGTGATCTGAACCTCGAGAGGAGCCTACAGTTCTCAGATTCGAGTGTTGACAGCCTCCAGATGCCTGAGGCGGGGTAAATCGGATTTAGAGACGGTTGGGCATTAAAGGGCGTGACGCGTATTTTTATGCAACCAAAACTACAGTGAGAATTCTGCATTGGCTGTTTAATGAATTATTAAGTGGTATTAATCATCAAGTGGGCCATCTTTAAGATAAATTTTGTGGTTTGTATTTTTATAAATGGACAGGTTTGACGTTTCCATCTGTGAAAAATAAATTCGAGAAATGAGAGAAATTTGAAAAAGGTATTTCATCCATCTGCAGCAAGGGTCCCCAAACACTTTATACCGTCGACCCCCTCATAAAATATTTGCCTTCTTATCGAATGTCCCCAGAATATGTATTTAACAACAACATTACATCATTTTTTGCTTTTATGATGTTAAGCAATAAGGAGACCTGCATAACAACCCAACTAAAGAATTTATAGTCCCCGTGTCTTATAGCACGCACCCAATAACACTCACAGAAAGAGGTTATATTTTCACTATTATTATAATCTTAAAAAAAATAATAGCAAAACTATTAGATGGAAATTTGCAGATAGTTCTTTAACCGTACGTGTCATAATACGTAAAATACACGATTATCCTTGAAAATATAACATAAATTAACTGGATGAAAAAACCTCTTACTGTCATTACTACTACTGAATACCTTAAAAATAAGTTAACATATATCTTTTATTAAATTAGTTGATATTAGTGGGATGGATGTGTCTGGCGAGAAGCAGCAAGGTAATTGATATTCGGTTGAAAATTGGCGAGTTTAATTCGCCAATCAGCACGGTTTTCCAAGTTCCCCTGTTTTGTCAAAATTGCTAAAACCTGTTTCGACCATGTATGAAGCTGGGAATGCAAGTAAAAAAAGGTTCCGCTACTGCTCTGAGCTTCGGAATTTAGTGGCACTATTTTTATTGCTCCAAAATTCTCTGGTCTTTATTCTTAAACAACGCTCTATCCTTATTTCAATCAGTTCATCTTCTAAGCCTGGTTCACTACCTTCATTATCTATTTTTATTTCAAATAGAGTATAAAACCATCCGGGAAGATGCATATTCTCCAAGTCTTCGAAACGTGTTTTCAAGTCTTCTCTTAATTTATCAAGAGGTTTAATCCGAATCATTTATCGGTAATCTTTTAATTTTCTTTTAATACTCGTAAGTTTGAAAAATATTTAAAAGTGTGTCGGGCACTGAAGATTTATATAGCTCCATTTATGGTTGAAAGGCCATTCTGATTGTTCGAGCTTGAACAATTGTAACGTTTTTTCCTTGCAAATGCTTCTGTACTCCATTAAATCTCGATGGATCTTGCACGGTTTTAACTCGTCACACAGTAATGGATCCATATTCCTAAGAAACTCTTCAGGTACATGCCAATAAGCCTCTGCAAACTATCGCCTCTTGAAGAGGCGTCATCTTCAGGGGAGATGACGCCTTGACTTCGAAACCCGGGTCGTCAATCTTTACGTACTTTTAATTTTTGTCGAATCACGAAGTCACTGTCCTTTCATCATGAGGTTCCACCAAGTTAATTCTATCACCTCTTGAGAACCACTTTGCCTCAGTGTGCAAAAGTATTTGACTGAAAGTTTCAACATTTTCTCCAGATATCTTAAAATCTAATGAGATGAGCTCTACGGCGCGGCCTCTTAAAGTGACAAATAAATTAAAATTCTCCAAAATGGCCGTAAAAATTGGCAACCCTCGTCAAGGAGAAATGGCTGTGTTGGTTTGCGGGAGGGTCAGTTCTACAGCAGTGACCAACTACAGCCTCTCAACCAGAAAACCCTCCCGTGGTGGTTTACGGGAATGTTAGTTCCTCGCCAGTGACACAACCACAGACACACACACTCAACCCAATTGGGATCATTCAAAGGTCAGGATGCCTGTCGCTAAATGTAACTCCCTATCCCGGTTTCGGCGAATATCTTTATATATTATATATATCTTTATTTTGAGATATTTTAAAAAATAAGTTTAACTATTTACCAACTGTCCATTTAGGGTAAGTCGATGACATTTTTGCCATTTTTGACACCCACAAATATGATTTAAAACAATTTGTTTGTGATTTAAACAGTTTATTCCCCTCCATTACGTTGACACGCGAGACTGAAATACCAACTTCCTTTTCTAGATCTTTTTCTGACCAGAAATTGTAAAAAAAAAACTCTCACATTACGTTTACCGCAAGCCTACACATAAATATAACTATATTCATTGTGACTCATTTGTTCCTAACAGCAATAAACTCTCTTTTTCACGCCCTCGTCCACAGAATGGTTAACATTCCACTTGATAAAAATAAGAATCCCTCAGAACTGAGTAACATTAAACGCATTGCTAAAATTAACGGTTTTAAGGAGTCCGTAATGGATAATATTGCTAAGAAACACAACTTTAAGAGGCTCGTAAAGAATTCCACCACGCTCACAGATGATGAACCCGTCCGCTATATCAGACCGCCAGAACCAAATGATTAATGTTCGTGAAGTAAGCACCACCCCAGCATGAGACACCATATTGTAATCTGGAATTTACATGTGCATAATATAACATTCCTGTGGCAGCCACAGGACATACGTATCACAAAATTTTCTAATCATAGAAATTAAGTATTCGATCGATTAATTCTAAACATCTTCGTATGTTTCTCAAAAATTGCCTTAAAATAAGGGCATATAGTTGTCTCAAACATATTATTGGAACTAAATAGTTAAGTGCCGCATTAAAACACGAAAATCATTAAATACCGTATATATCCAGACTGAATATTTTGGCAGGAAATTCTTAGTTAATAGCTAATATTTAAGGCCATATTGGGAAAAAATTGGTATATGATCATAATATAAGTATAAAATCAGTCAAAATATCTGCGTAAAAAGAATTTAAAATGTTCCACATGCCATACATCTTTATTAAGTCACTCCCCAAATATGGGGGCAAGCGCCTCTTCTACCTACATAACAGTCTGCCGCAATTCTTCTCACAATGTGCTTCGAACAGCCTCCGAGGTTCCCTGGTCGCAGTCGCGAAAATTCACGACCTTCCACGAACCAATAGTCGATAAGAGAGTAGAACGAGAGGGGTGTCGCGGCCACCTACCCTTTAGCGAACCATACCAACAAAGGGTACATTTCCCGGGGATTCCCCCCTCACTTCAACACATTGAGCCATTCACACGCCCCTGAAAATTAGCCTTATCCTTACCCTTTGCTCGCCCCTTTGGCAGCTGACGAGACCACTCACGTGAAAAGTGACACGTGGCATTGTATCCTTCCGCATCCGATTATATAATGACACAAACCACCCCTGGCACCAATGCTTCACACGGAGGCTCAGCGAGGGGCTTGGGTGGGGAAAAAGACGGGCTGGGCGTCGCAAGAAACGTCGTCCCCTATTCTTCATTCATTTTTCTCAAATATTCCTTGTTTTATGCCCCCTCCGCAAACTCCTCGACGACAAGTTTTCGCCACTCCCCCTGGCTAGAGTATCCTGCCACAGGAGCTCGATTTCCCACCCTTCTTTGCCTGTCCCCCCTCCCCCAGCACAGAACGTGAGAGCGGCTGGGGACAGTGTTGCAGGGTGGAGGTGTTGAATGGCAGGGGGAGGGACCTTGCTTTCCACCCGTTTCGCAATTGCTTGCACTGGGAGTCACCCTAGCAACACATTAGTTTAATCACTTCCCAAATAGCCAATCGTGGTTTGCAAAGTGAACAGCGAAGCAATAACCTGTTGCTGAATTTTCAAATCTATCTGTTGATGAAAGAGGATGTTTTGCAAATACAAATGGAATTAATGCATTGCAAATGAATCCAGAAGGCGCGTTTCAGTTCATTGTGCTTAATCTGATAATTCAAATCTGATGAATCCGTCTCTTTTGCAGTAATCACATAAATACGCCGTGCCATGATGGACACCCAGCGACTGCAGAATTAGGGCCCTACTAGTATCCTAATTTACTTTCACGGCAGTTTTTTAGAACGCGCATTTCCAAAAATAAGTTAAGGTTACCTGCATAGTTTTGAGAAGGAATATAATATTTTCCACAAAATAATCATAAATTAACGTGTAGTCCCTACCGCAATGCCTGAAAAATGTTCTTTTTGAATAGGTAATTTTAAATATGCACCGAGATATTCTTCTAATGCTGCCTAGTGTGGCAATAGTTGCTCATTCCTATAATGTAGATGATCGGATAAAATTTTATATGGCAATTAACACACCAAGATGTCTGCCGCAAGAAAACGGAGCCTTAATGAGGGTTAGTGGTCTGGCCTTACGTTGCACCCGCTGGCCTTCAAGTGGGAGAGCTGGGTTGACCAGGAGTTTAGGATATGGGGAAAAAATGGGACTCCTGGACTAAAGCGGCCGACGGTCACCACGAGCGACGAGGAGCCCATCTGTCTTGACTCCGCCGCAAAGGGAAAGAAACTCCGCTCCACCCTACCCATAATCCCCCGGCCAGAGACTAGATTCCCTTCAGCCCGGGTTGGTGAGGGGGGTGAGACAAAAGGATTATTGGGATGGTTCAAGAATGAATAGCAGTCCTCTTCCCATCTCTCGAAGTAACCACCATACACTTCATTATAAACATGGCGCGGGTAGTACACCGATACTCTTGATTTCTACACGCATTAAAATTTCATCTGCAAGGAGAGTGCAATTCACGTGGACGGGATGAGCGAAATCCCAGATCAGCCTGCATTCTCATCCGCCACCTTTGCTGCCTGTAATAGTTTCTGGGAATACTTCTAATATTTTTAATAACCCTCAACTCCCCTGAAACCTAAGCTCATTGAAACTGACACGTATTCCAGGCACTAAGATACCGAAAATCTTATTCTATTTAGGTGTATTACTGATACGGTATTTATATTTCTTTTCCATTCCATACGGTATACTTCACCCGATGGGCTCAAGAACAACTTGACAGCATTGTAATACGCTGCATAGCTTTTAAATAATTAAGCAGTTGTCATTATCAGTACTAATCATTGCAAAAGTATCATGAAGGGAATAAATAAAGCCAAAATCTCATAACATGGTAGGGAGTATTGGAATTAGTTTTTTCGGGTGTGGATCTAAGCGTAAGAGTCTTTAAAAAGCAATTACTCTGACAATAATATATTTTTTTCCAGCAGTTTTTCCAGAGGGGTGCGCTGATTATTCAATATTAAATTATGTTTTTAGCATAATATATTCTTCACCATCCTTCATTAAATTCCGCTTATGATTCGCCACACTTCTTAGAAAATTGAATGCGGGAGGCGAGACTGCACCAATGAAATGTAATAGGTAACACAAGCAGGACGAATTATCTTAAGAATAATTCCATCAATTCTCCAATTTACCAGTTCTACTGACATACAACCTGGATCTTAAAAGTTATCTCTTTGTTGTAATTGCAAAGGTCGTGCTGGGAACGCCAAAGGGAGTAGTTAACGTTTGGATTCACCGTTCGAACCGAGGCTCCATCGGACGCGGCACAAAGGGCGACGGTACTCCTTTCCCCGAGGCGCAAACGGAGGAGGAATTGATCAGGCAGGGTTATCCGCGCGGGAGATAAAGGGTATGGCAAGAGTGCGCACTGGGGCTCAGGCGAGAGGAATTAATCACTCGGGCTCATGTGGCACGTATCATGCGCGAGGCGAACTAAATGAAACATGAGCACAATTTATCAAGACCCTGGCACCGTCACCCCTATAGCATAAATCGCTCCTTTTCATGTTGAATCAAGAGAGGCGCACGTGAGAACACTTCTGAGGAGAAATCGGTGTGTTTATCACAAAATAAGGACGGTACAGATGCGACCTATTTCACGGACTGCGCACAGATCAGGTTAGCCCACCTTTTGCCGCCTCGAGTCCCATACTTATTAGCAGAGACCGTGGTTGCCCTCGTCTCACGGTAGAAGGCGTGGTAATTGCAACAATATACAGCATGACTAAATTCCAAGCATATAGTTTTTGGGGTCCAATAAGCCAGAGAAACATATCCTCATAAAATGGAATCGGATTCGTATTCCATCGTTCTTAAATTTTTCCGAAGAGCCTCATTATCTGTTTGAATGCTCTACGGAATGAATTTCAGGTTCAGCGCTGGGATTGCAATGCAAAAGATAATTTTAAAATCAGTCTTGAGTCAATAAAAGCATGCATGCATTATAAAGCAAATCAGAAAAAAATATTAATTCAGGCGTTAAAGAGTTAACGCACCCATTGAAGGGAATCTCCAGCTACGGACCAATGACAGCGAAGAAAAGCCACACTAGCTCGAGTAATTGAAGTAGGCAACAGTGTGCATAAGTTTATAGTTTAGAATGAAATATGAATTACTGTTACTTATATGCTTCATCTTAATTGTGGGTTTATTATATAAATATGACTAAGGTGCAGTAGATTAAATAAAATTACATCATGACTCGAATTATTAAAGTTGTATTTCCATTAATTTTGATGATTAAGACTTCAGAATATAAGTTCATACTACTCTCTCTCTTTTCAGGTACGTGATGACTGATGAAATTTTGCGGAGACTACCTGGCTATATGGTAAAATTTGCCATCAAATTAACTGCCTTGCAAGGATTGCAAACGGTCAATCTAATAACATTAAATGCCGATAATTGGGTAAAATCTGTACTATTAATACCTACTCCTAATTACTATTATATTAATGTGAATTACTAGTGGTATATGTCCTTTTCCAGAAAAAATGTATCAATTATGACGGGCATATTGAGAAAATTATATCGCGAGGTTGAGAACGCGCCAAGATTTATGAAAACGAGGAACACGGCTGGAATAGAGAGCATCCCAGAGGAATTGCTGAGAAGTCTGGAGAAAAATGAAAGACTTATCTGATATACTGATTCGTAGGATATATGAAGGCTTTAATGCATGTTTGGTGAGATATCATCGTACAAAGGCTGTAGATGCCATCACTAAGAACTAGAAAACAGAATTTTCCAGCCTCTAGAACATCTTGACTATATGGCTTCGCTTCAAAAGTCAATGTCTTGCAGAAATTGTTAGAAATAATGCAAAAGAAACGCTTAATAGTTTTTAACATTAACTATGCTTCCTTTTTTAAAGCGTATGGAAATTAAGGACCCCCTAAATTCATCCAAATAAATTAATTGAAAAGTTTATAGTAGACTGAATATAAATATTACCTGATACCAGCATTCTCCTGATGCTCTATCAGTAGCCCTACATTGTGTCAGCATTTCTGAATGGTTCATTAGCCGAAAACGTAAAACTATCGTTCCATTCTCACGAGGAAATGAGATTTTGGGCGAGAATTATTTCGCCAGATACCTCTGTCTGCGTGCGAAAGCAAATCGCTTCAATCTCTGTTTCCAGTGAAACGTCGGCTGGTGCGTCATAAATCCCAAAAATGGGAAAACTTCTCCCTGGGTGAATTCCTTCGCGGGCGTCAAGAGACAAAGCACTCCCGCCCAGACCAGCAATGTTCTGAAACATATTATCTGACTGACGGGAAGAAACGAAAAAGGGTTTAATCCTTACCCTGGGACTCCACCCCTGGCATAGGCGCCTTTAATATTTCGCAGAATCCGAACCATCAGCGGGCAACATCTCAATACGGAAAGTCCAATCAACCATCTTGCTTTGGGGGAAGCCGGCGGACGCGATTAACGGTGGTTCCCGGTTGAATCAAGTGTCTCCTGCTCTTAAGGAGGAGGGGGGGGGGGGGGGAATCCATCTGTGGGGTAGGGAATCGGTTTCCTCGGCGCTGAGGAGGGAGGGGGTGGCTCCAAAGTGGTCGGCGCCCGGGAGGGGGATGGGAATTGGAGATGGAGAACCACCGTGGTTATGGCGGGCAATTCATCTCCTCTTTATTACGCGCGAGATAGCAAACCCCAAAATCTGATAATGATGCTGCCATCTGCAGTTAGTTTAGCTTTACCGAAAACAAAATCTGCGCAGGGACCCAAAATTTTCCCTTTGATGACACTTAAGGTATTTGGAATTATCTTATGAACCGCTATCAGATTGTGGGATGAATTAATGGCAAACTTCTGAAGCAATTTATGATGGTACTCTTTCGTATTAGTCATAAATATGAAATTAATGAGATTGTAAGGTGAAGACATTTCAATTATCTCTTTCACGTAGGATACGGAAATTAGCCAACATGGACAAAATCACCAAGGATGTCATGGAGTGTCAAAGGTTAATTCAATGTGAGTACGGTCGGAAATACTAATAATTAGGGGCTGTTACGCCTTGAGGCCCTAGCCCCGATCCTTGCAATCATCATCACTGGCAATAGCCAATTTTGCAATAGCGCTTGGGCTGACTAGTAGAGATTACATTGATGATTTTATAGCACACATAACTTTTTCATACTAATGTTTCTGCATTCATAATATAATGAAAGGTTCATTTGATCAATATATTTCTCTAAAAGACAGGAAGTTTTGATGGTTTAATCAATTAAAACATTTAGTTTGGAATAATCTGATTCCTACCCCTTTCTGTTGAAACAGTTTCATTTATTTGATTTTCTGAAAGTTACCAAGCGCCCTGATAGAGGATGTGTTGCATAAAGGTGAAGGCTAAAAAAACGAATTGTTAAGTGATTAATATTGTGTCCCCCAGCAAGAACAACTGCCGCTAATTTAGACAGACACACACTACTTTCTAATAATTACATACCACGCCCATTGAAAATAAAATAATATCGTAATATTCCATAGAATCCACTATGCCGCGTAGTTGGTGAAATGCGTTCTATCTAATAAACAATTCTGAGAAATTATAGGAATGATGCCCTTTTTGCAATGGAGATCAGGTTCCAGAAATTGAAGTCTGTTTTAATAGATTATATTGGATACCGCATAATGAAATTTTTATATCTAGGTAACATTTTTTCATTCAATGCAATATTTTCTATATCTGACATGCAAGCGTGTTTTCATTACCCATGTAATAGTCAGTTCGCAAGAAACAGTAGGGGGAAAGAATATTGCTACATGCCCTATTGTTACGTTAGTCCACTTTATCTGCCTTTAATAACATATTTATTATAATTTAACCCGTAAATTGTCATATATATTCAATATAATTCAATACTACGCAACAGTGATGATTTCCAACGATTTGAAACTGTAGGCTTCACTTTGCGGAACTCACTCACAGGATATGAATTAAAAACTTGTGCGTTCCAAATTGTTTCATAATAATCGACCATGGTTTTCACACAATTAGTATAATTATCAAGGTGATGGAGATGATAATTGTGTGTAAGAGCATGATAATAAAAGTAAATGTGTCGAAGCCATTTTTGATTACAATAAAAGAGTTTGGAACGTCCAAACTTTTTATTCATTGGAGATGATTCTATGTTCATCCACATCTACATCTACATGAAACCCTGCAAGCCACCGTAAAGGTGTGTGGCAGGGGGTGAATTCTCACCAAACATGCACTACATAGCATGCATAAAAAAGGATTAATGTTTATATATTAGTCTAAACTGCACTATTTAAAAAATAAATATAGCAAATTAAGCATTTAGTTAGTATTTATGTAGGTACTGTTCAAAACTACAATGTATAAAAAAGATAAAAATAGCAAAGCATTCATGCAAAACATGCTGTTAGTTGGGTTAGCTTTAAGTCTTTATACCAACATGCAGCTACCAATGTTATCCATTGCTACACTCGTACTGGATATATTTAATGTTATTCATATCCCTAATAGTACGAGGAAAAAAGGACATTTTGAATCTGTCAGTTCGGCAATCAATTTCTCTAATTTTGTGATTATGGTCCAGTCTACCAGAGTAAGTTGGGGTCCGCAAAATATTTTTAACATCATCACTGAAAATATGGTATTGGAATTTGTTTAAGAGATTAAGTCAAAATTTCAACCTGCGACCTGACAATGATGCCTAATTTTATTCATTTATAGACTGGTTACGCTAATAAGGTTATCGCACCGTCCCTTTACAAATCTTACCGATCTTCGTTGCACACGTTCAAGTTCGTTATTTAGACCAATTTCGTACGGATCGCATACACTGGCAGCATATTCCAAATGAGATGATTCCCTATTGATCGGGGGAAGGAAACGCAAAAACCTATCCGTAATTGGGAGACCTTAAAATATTTAATGTGTCTTTGAAAAACAGACGGGCTTCAAAATTATTTCAGGTAATCATTTTGATAAGAAGTGATTCGTGCCCAGGTCACGAGTTGCTAATGCACGATTTCCCGCCTCGTGAGCCACGAGTAGTGGGGCGAATCGTCGGTCCCAGCAGGTGGTGGAGGCCTCGAGGGCCCTCTTTACAGGAACTGCTCCTCGTGCGCCATGGCATTGGGGCCCTTCCGGAAATCGAGTGGCGCAATAGCGGGGGAATCGCTCCTCCTCGGCAGGGTGGGCTGGAGGGGGAGTGGGGGGGAGGTATTAGGGGGAGTAGGGGACCAGGGGGAAGGCAGGGGGGAAGCAGTGAGGCTCCTCATCTTGGGTGGCAGAGAACGAATGAAGTGGTCACCGCGAGGCTATTTGAGTGAGGCGACCTTTCGCATCTTGCCGTGCTTGATGGGCTGGAATAATGGGCGAGTAGACCTACTACGTCATGATCACGTGATGCGAATCAACCAGGCCGGTTGGGAGACAGAGTTACCAGACTGTTGTAAATGCAGCGATTGATTTGTAATAATCTCAGAAGATATTGCAATGAAATGGTTCAGTATTACACCGCGGCATGCTGCGAAGACTCAGGCAAAAGTCCGAAGTATCTTTCACAAGATTCTTAAGGAAAGGGAACATTTTTTACATTGAATGATTAAAATTCGTCCAGAAGGAAATATGATGAAACTCTCACCGAGCTTGCAAGTGTACTTCCGACGCTTCACAGACACTGCCTTTCGAACCTTAAATTTGGGCCTGTTTTAAGTGTTTCTTAGAAGCCAGCGGTCCAACTGGCATTTCCGTCTCTTACAATTTAAAGATGTTTGTCAAAGGGCAAGGATACTATTTTTTATAGCGGTAAAATGTGCCCTTTAAGTTTTTGGTGCACTAGAATGTTGATGATTCCCTTAACTACTCATATTGCCATTCAAATTTCCAAATAGAACACTTCTGCTTTCCACACGGTCCACACTCAATTACATTTTTTAACAAAGACTTCAAAGAATACATTCACGAAGATATGTGTAAAATTACCTGCCCAGCTTTACATTTGCAATAACCTTTAGTTTCGCACGTATTTTCCTGGTTTTCTACCACAAGGTACAATACGACAGCAAATAAACTACAACAGCCTTGTAAAATAGTCTTGCAGCCTCTTCTTTCTTTTGTTAAGGCACGCTGAACGCTTTCGCATAAATTCTTTCATCTGTCCATATTTCAGTATAGTACCAGGCCACGAAGAGATCATTTGCCTGTTTTTTTACAGTGGGCTGCTTTCGATATATCCAATGAACTCAAAGCACAATTGATTCCAAAACTTTTCAAACTTCGCCAATTCGTTGGCCACTGCCACCCTTTAATCTGAACTCCTTCATCCAGAAGAGAGCCAGCTGTATTAAAGAAAATTAGGTAAAAAAGAAATGCGAGAAGTAACAATTGCTAATGAAATATAGCGTAGCCTTAAGAGAAAAATAATATTATTCCTCCCTACGAGTCATATCCCTCGCCGTTTTCCGAGGACAACTTAAATCTGTGAAACTGAATATCTTTGACACGTCCTTACGCTACGCTAATGAAACATGGCGTAGCCTTAAGAGAAAAATAATATTATTCCTCCTTATCTTTACGAGTCATATCCCTCGCCGTTTCCGAGGACAACTTAAATCTATGAAATTGAATATCTTTGACACTTCCTTACGCTAAAATGATTAGGTACTGAATTTCAAACAGCTATTGAGTTCTATTCGCTTCCAAAACTAAAACACGACGCATTTTCACCCGGCGTAAGGGTTGAAGGATAGAGATCAATATCAAATATCAATGATAGAAATGGCAAAATTGAATTTAATGGGTTTTAAGCCAAGCATTCTGAACAGGGAAGCTCCACAAAAATACAGTTTTTTTGACGGTTCAATGATGTATTTGAATCCAGGAGACGACATTCTGCGACGCCGGCAGTGAAGAGCAGAGAGGAAATCTCTCAAGGGGAATAAGTTCTCAGCGTCAGTGAAAGGCATATGCTTTAACCCGTTACATATATTGCAGCCACTCCGAAAGCAGGAAAGGCAGGAGGGATAATTCAAATAGACACTGGGCTCAGCACTATTACCCCAATACGACAAATATATTTTCTTATTTGCCATACAATTAAAATGCGCAGTTGGTTGAACTAGGTTTATCAAATATAATAAAAAGTTTTACAATCCGATT
Organism: Platycnemis pennipes; assembly: GCA_933228895.1. Classification (NCBI taxonomy): domain Eukaryota; kingdom Metazoa; phylum Arthropoda; class Insecta; order Odonata; family Platycnemididae; genus Platycnemis; species Platycnemis pennipes. The sequence continues at coordinate 134,158,438 of OW121853.1, forward strand.
TTTTTTTCCAAGAGATTATCATGCATCGTAAGCTGGCTGCATGCATAGAGGCCATGAGTTTCCGTTTCTTTTTAATGATTGACGTTCATTTTATCTTCGATTATTAATTTATTTCCTATCAAGTGAACTTCAACGGCAATATTGATATTATTATATGTTCATACTTTGTATTTCATAAATCGACTATTAAATGAATTGAAGCATGACTTATTACAATAAATAACAACTTAAATTGAACTAAATGTTGACCAAAATGATACAATTTATGACCGCTTGTACTTTTTACTCAATTTCGTATAGTTGCGTGTAGGGAAAGGAAAAAAATCCAAAGAGTGCTTGCAAATCATGGGCATCAATAATGAACGCTGCTGGGAAGGTCAAAGGAGGTCATTGGGATGAAGCACATGCACAACCCACGTGTGCATCAATTCGCCTTCTCTGATACGCCTCCCATTCGCGCAGTAATTCGCTGGTCGAGTTCAGAAAGGACTCTTCCCGCGCTGCGGTTGAACAACCCAGCTCAGCCGTCTGAAATTCCACTTCCTCCCACGGCATTAGGCCGCTTTTCGTTCTTTCCCGTGATATTCGAGCGCAAGAAGAAAGCCTCGCCCGCTTTCCCTGACAGGGCACAAAGGATTCCGACGGGGTGGAGGCATTCTCCGCTCCGCGATATGGACCCGGATGGAGGTGCCCTGGAGAGGCGAATGTCGGAGCGGTCGAGGCGTGCGGCTTCTTGGATTCCAGGGACTCTCTCCAGTCCCTGACACACCACTGCCGCCTCGCACGACCCTTTCGCGTCACCAGCACACCACACACACTAGAACACTGCGGGACAGCAGTGGCCAACCCGCGTCCCATCTTCATTTTCTCCTTTGTTTGTCGGGCGGAGGCCTAATCACTGCGCCACGGCAGCGAACGGACTGCAAATTACTCCGCGGAGTGATTTCCACTGTCGGACGGCATCGCTGGCTCCAGCGCTGCCGAGGGTAGCAATCGCGGTGCATTGGGGTCGAGGGAGGGAGAGAGGGAAGCGATCCGAGTGTGCGTCCCGAGGGAATGATCGGGAAGACTCAGCTCATCACCAGTTCCTGTTTTGACGCAGTGAAGCAAGTGAGCATCTCTCCAAATGAAGGATCATGACGGTCGCACATTGTGAATACGTGAGGGAAGGCATGCTCAACTTCGACCTTTACATTGTGAAACACAATACACCACATAGCGGGATCAAACAAGCCTTATTTCGCCGAATTCAAATGTTGAGCAGGAATTTGGGTTCAAACTTGGCATAGGAGGGAGGTGATAATATTAGCTAAATCTCGCACTAGTGTCAATGATTACGTTATAAAATATGGGAAATAAGTAAAAATTGGTTAATTTTTAAGCAACAGAAGTTTAGAATATTATGTAACGCTTTAATATATGTAAAATCGGATGGAACAATGGCAAGATTAAAGTATAAGGAATTCATAGCAAATGCCATTTGAAAGGTCTATTTATATCCAATTGAAATTCAACAGGATTTCACATGGATAGGCAGTTACCAAATCACTCTTTGGATGTAAGGATTTTGGGAAGAATTTCCAGCAATGATAGGTACGCTGTATCATTGAAATTTAATACGCGTCAATTTAGTGCGTCAATGGATATTCAATATGGATTCAAATGGGTGTAGATACTTTTTTAATCGGACGCAGAAGGGAATCCAAGGACGATATATTAGAAGAGTATTAGCTAAAATTTTATAATTCTAAAAATCCAGTTTTGAGACTAGGAAGCAATATTTTAGCTTTGTTGAAAGATACACAGAAAATATTTTTCAGTAAAGATTCAATATTCAAGAGCATTACTAATTTAGATAAATTTAAATTTCGTCCTGACAAACGTAAGCAGTGCCATTTATTACCTTAAAGGTTTTAAGCAAGCCAGAATAGAAAAAAGCAAGTACCTATTAAATGTGTTTATAACGTCACCATTTTACGTATAAAGAACACAAGACTCGAGATTTGTTACCCTTCCATAGAGAGTGACCAGATAAAAAAATAAAAGCAAAATCCCACTTCAATTGATGTTCCTCGCGACCGGAAAACACTCAGTTCCTTCTTAAACAAACAAATACGCAAGGAGATAAATTAAGATAAATTCAGGGTGGCCGAAAAAGATCGATAAATTCACATTGCTTAAAAAAATTGACTATAAATCCACCGCAAATGTCGGATGGCGCTGCCTCCGCCCCCATTTTAATCGTGTGTATTTTTCTGTTCCGGCACTCGGTATGGAAACGCCAGCGAGCAGAACGTGACATAAATTCTCGCGCGGTCACTTTCCCTCTCGCAGCGGTCGCAAGCCCTTTTTATTTCCACCAATCCGCGGCCTGGGATCAAGGACTGCGCGAGTATCATCTCGCCCAGGGCGGCCAAACACACACTCTATTCGCCCTTCCCCCCGGCGAGAGCGGTGCCGGCTCGCAGCGCGACTCAAATGCACCCTCGTAATTATTTGGGGGATGATTTACGAGCCACCCCAACAGCCAAGCAAAAAATAATGGACTGAATAAGACACATAAACGGTGGATAACGGAAAATGCGCTCTTCTTCCATGCCACCACTAACCCCTCCTCTCTATTAGCCCCCTTTCCGCTTCCTCCCCCTCGAAGCTGTAAAACACCAACCTCTGCACTTAATATACATTCGCGTACGAAGTTGCAGCACCATGAATGGCTCGTGTATCCCTGCGGTGCTGATTCTATGGGAGGAATTACTCTTCGATGTCGTATAATCCACTCATTTCCTGACTAAATCAAGCTCCTTATATCAAAAAGAGTTTGATATGAACTCTTCAAGGCGGGCGAGTTGCAACTTAAAAAGAAAGACTTTTTATAAATTTCTAATAGAGTGTTTTTAGTTATGTATAATGCATATTGTACATAAATCATAACCGTGATAAGAGGCGATCCACTGTAAACATTCGTAACGTGACTTCGTGCACTTTATTCAAATAGTGAGGCGTTGGCAGTTCCCAAATCAATCTATTGTGGGAACAAAAGCGTCACGTCTCAATTTCAATGCTATCATCGTTGACGTAAATATTTCGGGAACATTAGCTAAGGAAAGCGGAAGATTTGTGTCCAAAAGTATGAAGATAACCAAACATATCCGCAGTAAGTTGATAGACAGAATCTAATATCTCCTTTTGTAAAGAATGTATAGGTGAATAATATCATCTAAAAAGAATGGGAACCTAAGCATATCCATTATGTGCGAACTATTGTATGATTTATGCTGTGATCCCTCTTAATGTCTGATCCTCTCAAAATATATCAATGCCTTCCGTCAAAAAGATGCTCACTTTTCACACTGAGCAAATGCACTGCTAATTGATTAATGTCCACAAAATTCATAAACGCAACAAAATAGTGGCAATAATTTTCACTTTGGTAATAACGACGATAAAATGTATTGCAGAATTGTTTGATTTGGAATCCAATTAGATCGGCTGATTACACTCGAAGGCAGGCATAAAACGTATTTGAACTGACCGTTAAAATTACATAGCTGAAATTCGTAACTGGAGCATGTTTCTTTACGACATGGACGATGACAACAGCGGAGAAGAGAAGGGTAGAAGCATTCGAAATGTGGTGATACAGAAGCATGAAGAAGATAAAATGTATCGACCGAGTAAGTAACGAGGAAGTCTTAAGGAGAGTGAGAGAAAAGAGAAGTCTGCTGACAATTCTAAAAAGAAGAAGGGACAACTTAATCGGCCATATCTTGAGACACGATGGCCTGATGAAGACTATCCTCGAAGGAAAAGTGAACGGGAAGAATGGAAAAGGCAGGTATGAGGTATGTGAAGCAAGTTGTGAAGGATGTAAAAGAGAAGAATTACGTCACAATGAAATGGTTGGCCGATAGAAGAATCGAGTGTAAACCAATCCTAGGATTGTGGTCAGATGATGATGATTTTAGATCAGACATATGAAAAACATGGCATACTACTACAAGCACTATACTGTGATTAATATAATGAGGAATAATTGCAACAAAAGCATGTAAAAATAATATACCAGATATAAATGAAGAGTATTCTGTGACTTCTAGAATTAAATTCCAGATCTACATCTACTATTTCCATATTCTCATGTCTACATTTTTATTTCCAGAAAGAAAAAGGAAATTATTTTTGTCGCTAGTGAAATCATCAGCTCAAATACCTACATACAATGTCATAATCACCGCAAACAGTGCATTGCACGATTTCAGTGGATAACTGTCATTGGCGGTGCTGCAAGAGATTAGAAATCACGGTCTCCTGCTGTCATCATGGTTTCTTTGTTCACTTGCAGGTCACATTTTAAAAGAAAATAGAGTTTAGAACTGCAAGACATTGTGCAGCGCGGCTTTCAGGCCGGCAACGTCACACGGATTTTCAGATGCAACAGATAGCCGCCTCATTATGATGACAATACTCAAAAACAATAAAATTAAGCTCTAAACGATGATGTATTATTAGAGGTTGATATCTAACGATTACCACAAGACAGCATTTGTTTGACCACCTAGACCCAAGATCATTTCCAATGAAAGTGATAAAAGCAATTTTTTATGGACAAATACATTCATGAAATTTAGAAAAAAATTATCAAATATTTTTGATTGTATCATTTTACAATTAGGATTTTATTAGCCGACGGATTTTTGAGAAATAAATTTTTGAAATAGGCGTAATTTTTGATAACGTAATAAAAGTCAATTCTTGTATTCCAACTGTAATAAGTTGATAAAATATAACTAAAAAATTAAAATTCGCATGGATCAATTTAAAGGAAATTTAATCAATTTAAGGGAAAGAAGATGGTGTTAAAGGATTGCGTGAGGGTCCTTTGTTTGCTTCGTAAGCACCCTTCGAACTCGAGCACACGGGATATTTTGGATCGACAATGGAGGTTAGACAGGGAGCGGCATTCGGTGGTGTCGATGAATCGGGAGGTTCCGCTCCCTCAGGGAGGAGGAAGACGTTATTCATTACTTCACGTGTGCCTCAGGGTTGACGAGAAGCCATTCGACTTCGGCTGATCGCTGAATTTCCTGGATCCACTTCCGATTAGGCTGCATTGTGAGATCCGATCGCGGATCTAACGTTCCCTTGTCACTACCGCCGTCAGTCAGTTTCTTACATATTAAGTAGAATGTATGCACGTTAATATGTTAACCTATAACTCGAGAACCAAACGTAGCACACCTTTGAAACTTGGTTTATTAAGTGCAATCTTGGCATATATATAAGGGTACTTTTATTTTAACCAATGGCCCTCAGTTCGAGCCCAGTCGGGTCAAAAGAGTCCCCATGAGACATACACGTAAAGGGCTTTCTTACCGTTTGCAGCCATTTTTTCATTTGAAAATTTTAAATGGAAAAACCATTTGTACAAATAAAAAATAAAGAAAAAACACGAGCCAAATCCACAAAAAGAACAAACTTTACTACGACACAGGTTTCACTCTATTACAGCGTCGCCAGGTGTAATACAGGCTGCTGGTGACGATTCCGTAATACAGTGAAACCCGGGTCGTAGTAAAGTTTGTTATTTTTGTGGATTTGGCTCGTGATTTTCTTTTTTTTGTTATCATGTTTCGTTTCCACTCCATATCGCCTGAATCTTCAGAACTATTGTATAAACTTGAGATGCACACCAGCAGAAAGATATCTCAATAAATATTCTTATTGTTATCGCTGAATTGTGATTTCGGATCAAAATTACTGGTACTTCACTAACATATGACGATTTATGGTGATTTTTTGTCAGTTGAAACAGCCCTAACACCTTGACGACTTAGGATTTTTGCATTATAAAGTAGAATGCATGCATGTGTACCGGCATATTAATTCCCCTAAATCTTGCGAACCAAGCGTCGCGACGCGCCGTGCGTCATTCAAACGTTGAAGCTGAATAAATGTCTTCCTTGCGCAGTTTATATGCTACTTTTCATGTAAATAGCAGTCCACAGTTCGACCCCAGATGCAGGCACGTAGCTAGAAATTTGTTTCAGGAGGGGGGCTAAGTCTAGTGTACCGTAACGTACGAAAACCTTGCTCTTTCGGTGCCGACATGATACGAATCTCTTCCTTAATTTTCAGCGATTGGTATTTATTTCACCCATTGCTAAATCTTCTCACTGGTAAATTTCACTGCTTACGAAGCTGTGAAGCAGTTAATTTGACCGGCCCCAGAACAGAAGTTCGACACATATATCAGATTGAAAAGAACAATTATTAACCAAACACATGCATCAAAGTAGTGCTCACGATTCAAGACACTTCACTTGAAATATATGCAGTGAAATCCGGATTATTATGCCAGTTAAAATCAGAACAAAATCATTGCGGAAAAATTTCGGTGGGGGGGGGGGCTGAAGCCCCAGAAGACTCCCCTCCCCCCATAGCTACGTGCCTGTTTTACTCACGTGAAAGCAATATACTCACCAATTGCATACAGAAGAATATTAAGCATTCCATATAGGTTGATGACATTTCTCAATAACCATGTATTCAATAAAAAACATCCTAAAATATCACCAAGAGTGTCTTGAATGAGGCAATGCTACAACGAAAGCGTTTCAAATAAAAACTGTTCGCAATTCGACTGACAATCCATAGCTGCCTATTTAATTTCGGCTATTGAGACTTTAATGAGGGAAGGGAGGGATATTAAATCCCTGACTGTGCCAGAAACTTCACCAAAAAAGGGTATTCAGTTACTACCTTGAATGAAATATTCACTTCTGCCTAGCTTTTTTTCTAGAGAAACCCACGTAGTTTATGGTACCTGGTGAAAGAAGGTGTTAAGGATAACCGTAAATTAAAAAAAATAGAATCCAAAAAGTGACAGTAAATAAAGTGAGAGTTTTTCGTGACGCTGGTTTGTCGGAGAATTTCAGAAGTGATGGATAGAGGAAAAACGAGCAAATGAGTCCACGGGATGGTGGGATACTCGGGGAGAAGAAAAGAAATGTCTACATAATATCCCGCAAGCCAACATAAAGGTGTGTAGCAGGGTGTGAATACTCACCAAACAAGCACTACTTATCATGCATAAAAAAGGATTAGTATTTATATACTTTCCTAAACTTCACTAGTTAAAAAAGATAAAAATGCAAAGCAAGCATGCAAAAACAGCGGGGGAATATCAAAAGGGGCAGCAGAATGAACTAACTTGATTTAGAAAGCTGTGGTCCAGGGGAGATGTTGGCTGTCAATGGAAGAGGAGTGAAACGTTTCGAGGCTTGGTAAATGCGCGAACGGCATTAGAGTGGGAACTCATTGGATGCAAAGAAATGCAGTCAGGTGGGATGATGTTCGATCAAGCGTGAGCTGACGGAAAACTACGCTATTCGTGAAACAGTGATACAAATGATTCTGCTATTAATGTTGCAAGAAAAAATAATTGCTCGACGAAGCATTCTATCAACAAAACAAATAACTGAGTTGATACATCTAGAGCATTCAAATTTACGACGGTGGAGCATAGATGGTAACAGCAGCAGAGAAGTCAAGGCTGGATGCTCTTGAAATGCAGTGCTATCGAAGAAAGAAAAAGGTAAAATGAATGGATCATCCGTACGACTAAGTGGGAATGGAGGAGAGAGAAGTTTACTCATAACTTTGAAAGTAGACATGTCAATATAATCAGGTATATCCTGAAAGAAAACATCCCAATAAATGAATTCGTCGAAGAAAAATGATAGGGAAAAATGGAAAAGGCAGGTCTCGGGTGAGATATATGGAGAAATTAGCAGAGAATGCAAAATAGAAGAATTATACTAATATGAAGACTCTAGCCGATAGAAGAATAGAGTGAAGAGCTGCTTTTAAACTAATTTAAGGATTGTTGACCGATGATGAACTGTTTAGCCCCCGGGCCAAAGAGTGAATGTACTCAGTTCAAATTCAAATTCACGAAACTTCCGCGAATGCGAGGATTTCGGCGAGTCTAGCCTCAAACTGGTCCAAGGGTGGGAGGGGGCGTTCCGAGGGAACATACGTCATATCGACCGCGCTCAAGGGGAAGCCGGGTGGGTGGGGGCGGGAGGGGGAGAAGGAACAGAAGGAGAATTTTCGCCGACCTCGTCGACCCACTGCTGCAGGTCCCACTCCTCCTCCCAAAGGGGGACTCGGCCAAGGAAAATGGGAGTAAGAAAAATCACGGGGGGGGGGGGCGTCGCCTCCTGAGAGCATTCCGTCCTTCGCTGTGGTTTTCCTCTCTCGCTGCGCGCCCTCGGTGTCCAATTAGGTGAGGTTGTCGCGCCGTGGTGAGAGTATTCTAGCACGTGGAAACAAAAGAGCGCGGAGACAAGGAGGCGAAAAAAATATGCAGGAACGACGAAATTGGAAATGGTAACGCGGATACGGTTGAGGCATTGTGCTGCCAAACGCTCGGCAACGACAAGGGGCATTATTTCCTGCAGTACTGCAGAGTCACAGCGGGTCACGAGGGCAGTTGGGGAGCTAGGGGGCAACCGCTTGAGTCACTGGCGTGGAACAGCTGTGAGATGAATATGCGATCAGGTAGCCGTGAGGAAATATAGGTCGGGAAATGACGGGAGAACTCTTTCAAAGTTTTCTGAAATTAATAAATAAAGCAGTAGTGGATGGTGAATGATGAAGCGATAGCCAGTTGCAAAGTTTGAAGGGAAAACCAAAACATTCCTCTTTATTGAGAACATGATAAGATAATTACAATCACGTGTCCTATGGTATGCGTGGACGAAATTCACATTAGTAATTTCTTACAGCCCTGTCTTTCCTTTTATAAACCATACATATATGTGTGTGTGTATGTGGGTTATAAATGTAAATGTAAAGTATATAGTAGGGGAGCAGAGCCCCCTCTCTACTTATGGTGGACAAACTACCAACTCGCTGGACCATTCTTTTCCAAAGTTTAGGATAATTTGTGTGTCGGCTCCAGTGGCGTAGCTTCAATAGAAGCACTGCTTCCCTTGTTATTTAACGTGAAGTAAACGAGTAGTTCTCCTACAATGGTCACATAAATGAGAAATTTTACTGTGGAATAAGATCGTGATTGTATTTGCTTCCTTTGGTGGCCCTCACTCAAGACGAGGGAGTGAAAACCTGGACATGGATTCGCTATGTTGGATCACTTTCTTTCATCGTATGTGCCGCGTAAGGGCTCGCTATCCACGCGTAAAAGCCCACTGTTTGCTAGACAAGGATCGTAGCCTCTAGGTCAATCCCTTGGTTGAGTCAATATCTGTCATCCACGAATGTGTTTATCTACGGGGGACTGACATACATGTGTAATTTTCAGTGCTTTATGAAGGTGATTAGTTCCGCAGGGGTTACGGCTGCCAGGACAACATAGTGATCGGAGTGTGACCATTTACAGCTGCTGAGGCTGATTTGCTTATATGCAGATCCACTTTTCCACTGAAATATCATGTCTAGGGGAAGCAATGCGCCAGTCAGTGTGCGTCCATTCCGCGCCTATTTGGGAAGAAGGCGTGCCGCGGCGTTCCACACAGAGAAAGCGGAAGGAGATGACTGTAATATTGACAGACTTATCATACTAATATATAATAAAAAAATTATAAAAATGTATTTAAGCATGCTGTTCTAAAAAAAATTAAAATCTAAGAAAAAGAAATATCTTCACATCGTACTAAAGAATAAAAAAATAATTCTCAAGTGAATTAGAGTTTAGCCTAGTACTGGAAATAATTAAATGAAATTCAAGGACATTACCCACACAATGAATTATTTATGAACATTAATAGGATGTTGATTTTGGTTTCAACAATATAAAATATTTAAATTTCTATGTATGCGGGACCACAACGAAAAGCATGGGGCGCTCTTTCATATCCGATATCAATATAAATTCATTAAATATAAAGATATTGGTAATCAGTGGAATAGAGCGCTACAATATATAATTTCTAGAAAATCTTTAAATGAACTAAAGTTAAGGAGCGAAATATAAATGAGGTCACATCATATGCTTGATTCACTTGAGAAAATATTACTTTTTACTTTTTATTACGATGTGAAGGTATTTCTTTTTCTTAGATCTTAATTATTTTAGAACAGCATGCTTAGAAAAATTTTTTTCATTTTTTATATTTTTTGCTTTTGAGTCCTACCAAATTTCGGTCTAATAAACTACACAAGTTTATTGTAAAAGTAAATGTTTGCACTTTGTGTTACATGAATGATGTAGTTTTGGGGATTTCTCCGCAAAAGTTTTAATCAACTGACTTTATGATATATGTTATAAGTATGTTATATTTATATAAGTCTAACAATAAGATAAGTAGGTGACAAATAAACATCTAATTTACTAGGACTAAAAAGTAATCGTACGCGAAGAGCTTTGTATTTTAGAGAAATATGACCAAACATAAGGCACATAAAAATCTTCGTTTTGAACATGTTTCCTCGAACGTGTTTCCCGTAGGTATATTGGGATAAAATCACATTAAAACGATTCATGAACTATGAGTAACGATTCCTTTATAATTATGAAAGTCAACACATTGAAATCTTAAGTTTTTCGAGTGGAAAAAAATTCCGATTTCGAACGAGGTCCCTATCATGGCAAACCCATGGCACAAACCCCTACGCCTTGCGGAGCTTAGGTAATTAGAGCAATTGAAGTACATTATGCTTCAAAAGTGGTAACCATGGAAAAGAGGAACCTGTGTATGAACCATTAAACCATGGAAAAACGAACTAAGAAAAGCATGTAAAAATGGAGTGGAGTCTGTCTGTCAGCCAGTTCCATGTTCGTTACACATCTTCTCTAAAACAACTGAACCGACTGAGAGGAAATTTGGTAGGATTCCAGCGCATACACTATATGCTTATAGTGTATATAAGGTGCTATAGGCTATATAAAAGAGGTTCAGTGCCCGGGTTCGATTCCTGGCGCCAATTATGTATTTACATTGGTTTAAAACGACTTCTTCAATTTATGGTAGCGCTAGAGTTTTTTATTTCGTTCATTAAATAACCAAATATTAATCGATTTCTTCCATTCTTTCTTTATTTAATGGGAAAATGTTTAAACTTTCTTGTTGTCTTAACCGATTTACACTTTGTCGTCGAGGTTTCTGGGGTGCGTATTCGTGGGGTGTTGAACACTGTGATTGCAATGATGCTAAAAATCTTAGTTCAAAAGCAATGCCGGAAACAGCATTTCTCTTTTCGTGAAGATATTGAAATATATTAAAAGAGGAATCGCAGCTCTTTTTTGAATCTAGATCGGCCATTTCATTCGGAGAAATGATATGGGCTTACTTTTCGCATTACTCGCAGATCAAATAGGTTTGCATTTGATAAAACTAAAAGCATTTAAATGAAAGTATCTTTGGGGTTCAAAAGGTGATTATTTTGTAAATTTATATCATATTCCGAAGTGAACCACTTTCAAAATTGTTGTCTTTTGAGGCGCAAGAACATGATAAAAAACTTTAATAGTCTCATCAAAAATAAGAGTAGCAAGATGAAAAAAATGTAATAGAGTACGTCAAATATAAAGTAGAAGTTGTGAATATACGCAATCGAGCGACAAGTACCTGGTTTAAGTAGGCTAAATTTGTACAAGGTAATAAGAATAGAGTTTACTCTAAGTTATTGAAAGGTAGGTACTAAAAGAGGTATTACAACTAATTCTTGAATCCAGATCGTCCATTTCATTCGGCTAATTCATAAGAGCTTACTTTTCGTTCGACTCCCGAATGAAGTAGGTTAGCATTCGGAAAAGCTAAAAGTGTATTTTAAGATAGTTGTAGGTACGTCAAATATACATTAGAAGTTGTAATCATATGCAACCGAGCGTCAAGTACATGGTTTACGTAGGCTAGATCTGTACTAGGTAATAAGGATAGAATTTATTCTAATTGGAATAAAATGCATTATTACGCATACGTATGGGTGTTGATCATCTAGTGCCTAGAACCTCGGTGAAATTGCCATGCGAATTAGGGATCCTGGGTAGCGTAGTGGTCTGCGCAGTGGCCCGGAAAGCCAAAGGTCCGTGGTTCGATTCCCGGTCCAGACATGGCAATCGCATGGCAATTAATGTGAATTTCACCGCTCTTCACGCGGCAGGCTTGGAATATCCTACATTCACGTAATATCTTCAGAAAAGCTGTCCGAATTAACTTTCTGTAGCAAAATTAATATGTACTTTAACCTACGACTTAATAATGATTTGCAACCTAATTCTTCTGAATTTGCAAAATTTGAGAATGAGAATTAATAGAACTCTGCCAAACTAAACGGGAACAACCTGTTTAGTCTTTGTTTGCAATTCCCCTCATTTTCTGTGAGCATATTTCTAAATATTTTCCTCAGTGAACACATTCTCTACCTCTTTTACGTACATACTTATTTCTACTTAGAGGAGCTTATGAAATTTTCAGTAACAAGAGGCCGGCCTTCTGGCACCATTCATTGAATACTCCCATATTTGACGAAATAAAAATTTAACGTTTCTGAATTCTTTTTCAGATATAATTTACTATTCACAATAACTAGACTCTTATCCTTGTTTTGTAGCATACGATGAAAAGTCTTTGCTGAAAAATCTGGCCTTTGCTCCAAGATTTCCTCAGACTTATTACTTCGGGCGCCGTAGGAACGATAGCGAACACAAGCATCTACTCATGCGTTACCTACATCTTGCAAACCTCGCGAATGGCACGGAAGGAAGGGGACTTCCTCCGAGGTGGTCAAACAGTAATCCCGAAAGCTTCTCATTCATCTGGTTCCATCAGAATTCCGAGTTCTCGAGGCTATGAGGCCTACGATAGCCATGTGAACATCGTGCGTACATTGGTGGTCGAATGTAAAGAGGTGCATTTACCGAGGTCAGTACTTGGATATTCACCGAGGAATTCATTCGGGTACTCGTATCCATGGGTAATCCACTAGGCATTCAAGTATTTGCTGAGGTAATCGTCCTTGTATGCATTCGGACACTCATCCAGTCATCGTCGTATTCATGTACTCATTCAAGTAGTCATGCATTCGTCGGGTACTCATGTATTCAATTGGGTACTCAAATACCTGCGAGTGAATACATTTGGCGCAATCCTAATTCAGAGGCACTGTGAATCCTCCGAGGTCTAGCACCAACTTTTAAAGATTTTAATTTTCGCTTTTTGTATTCTTATTTCTTAGCCATGATTTATCGTTTTAAATATTTCAAAAAAGGTAAATAGAAGGTAGAAAGGTTCTCTAGGTAGAAAAATATTTTGTTAATATGACAAACCTCGGAAAAGGTTTTGATAATGTTTGGAGAAAGAAATAAAAATTGACTGCTCTTGACCGGAATAAACTCTTCATCGGAACGGAGAATGAAGCAGGATACTATTATGGAGGAATACAAGAAGGTAATCAGATATCAGATCAATTATCAGATACAGTACCTAATAAATTTAAAATCGTTGATCTCACATAAACGAACATTGCACTCTCACTTACGACTATGAAAGCCTTAAAACATGTTAACATGTTAGACTCGAATAAGTTAAAAAAAATTTGCAAAATCAATTTCCGGAAGAGAAATTTTCAAGTTTTAAACGAAGCTACGGGAACTTCTTTCATTTCTTATGGTGGAGAAGAGAACTATATAACGTCATGTTTAACGACTCAGAAATTCACTAGGGGAGTATTTGAATTCACAACGCCAGTTGCAAATTGCTGATTCCGTGGAAATTTTACCGGAAGTGTACAAACTTTTTCAAATGACAATTATCAACATTAAACTCGAGTAATTTTCTTACATTCCACCGTCTGCGGCTAAAGAAAGTAAATATTTAAATGTTATTGTCTAGATTATAAATTAATGTGGATTTCAGAGAAAGCTAGGATTTCTAAAAAGAGTACTTGGGAAATGCGATGAGAAGACAAAAGAGCGATGTTACTTTTCACTCGTTAGGCCCCACCTTGAGTATGCAGCTAGTGTATGGGATCCTAATGAATTAGGTTTGATGAGAGAACTGGACATTGTGCAGCATAGAGCAGATAGGTTCGTTAAAAGGTGTTACGATCGGTTGAGTAGTGTTTCAGAATTAGTAATGAATTAATTAGGGTGGGAATCATTATCAGATCGTAGGTTAAAATGCAGATTAAATCTATTAAAGAAATTTCAATCGGATAGCTTAAGATGTTAGGCATGCACTAAAAACACCAGCTTAATATGCTAAATTCGACCAGAAAATAAGATTGGAGAGATAGATTGTCGTACAGATAGATTCAAAATGGCATTTTCCACCTTACTATTAGAGAACAGAATAGGCAGCATAGCAAAGGGATTGGTAGTGGAAATATTTTAGAGTAGTCTGTAGTACATGATGCATGTATTAATCCCTTAAATACTGTAGATACTAACAATCTAGTTGCATGAGACCCTTAAGCTGCTTGTTTGCATGTCGGTAGTGCATGCTTGGTAATCTTCACCCCCTTCCACACACCCTCACGGTGGCTTGCAGGGTATCGTGTAGATGTACATGTACAAAATTACTCGTCTCTGTCTCCGCTAGCCATGCTAACATCTTATAATACAATTTTCTACACATATGAGCGACGAAGGGAATTTTTCCGACTGAGAAACGAAAACTTGATTTCATTTTACGCCAGAATGGATATGACAACGGAGCCTTCTCCCGATTTTTTAGAAAATATAAGGACAAGGCCGACCGGCACTTTCCGGAATCAGTGTCCACGAGAATTGGCCACCACGTCTTCGTTGCATGAAGGGTGTGACGCACAGGATCGGGAACCTTTTCCGAAGAAATGGTATCAAGACCACTTGCAGGCGTCACCGGCAGTTAAAATCGGCCTTGAGAAGCGTGCAAGATAGGCCCCTCCAGACTGAAGGAGTCTATGAAATGCTCTGAGGAACTCGTGGGAAGGGAAGAACACATGGGGGGGACGTCGTGATTCGGCTTGAGGAAGGTCGACTCGACGGAGACTGGCATCGCAGTCGGCGGAACACGCAGCCCCCTAGGGGCACGAGATTGACTTCGAGAAAACGCGAGTCATCTCGGAGGTCAGCAGGCTTAAACCCAGGCTGTGTCGTGAGGTCAGCGAGATAAGAAAGAAAGCTCCAATAGAGATGGTGGCCTCCAAATAAAGCACACGTGGGTGCCCACACTTACTTTCCAGCGACCCCTCGAGCCACTTTTCATTCCTCTCCAACTCACCCTAATGCCCCCCACCGAAATCAAGGACATCATTTCCCTCTGAAGAAGTGACTAGGCCACGTCGGGGTTAAACCTGATAATCACGCGGTATACCCTGGTGATATAATGATCATAATGAGCCGCGAAAGCTTCAATGATGAAATTCTTAATTTATTCAATGGAGATTCATTATCGTCGTACTTCTATTTTATTTCATTAATAACTCAAAATCCTTATTCCCTGATTGAAAAATCCTCACTTCGTGACCTTTCCTACAACTATTTGGGGATATTATGACTGAACTGGGTGGCAGTCACCTTACAAAAAATTTGTGGCAAATCATTGCAATATAAAAATTGCTTTCGTTTCATGACTGCACAAGTGAACACATGGAATGGGGCTCTTTCGTTACATCGGTATTTGGATTTTGGCTGGTTTGTTCTAGACAAAGTCTCGCATTCCCCACATGCTGTCTGAATTAGTTTCTGGTGGAAGGATGAACAGCTCGAAAGATTGGATTGCATTCCACGAATGCCACAAAATAATTCTCCTGCTAACCACTCCCCTGCCCCTGATAACTACTTTATTGCTTGTGGCGAAGCCCACGTTCTCCCGCCCTGACAACCTCAGCAATTATTCATTGGTGCTTCGATTAGGGTCAGGGTTCGTGACACTACGGATCTCACGATATACAATCCTAAAATCAGACATTATTTCTCTCAAAAAGTGGCTGCATTGCAGTCAACGACCCAGCGTATTCTCGTTACCCCTATATCTAGAGCAAAACATAAAATAGGAAATCATAATTTTAAAACAAATAGCAATTAACTGTAATAACGGGGGCCAAGCCCAAAGTAATGATCAGAATGGAATAAATGTCCGTAAAAACCGTAATGCAACTCCCCCAGAAGATAGCACAGATAAATGTAGAAGATTTTGTGAGCAAGTTTGCCCTTGTGGCCACCAAGGCATTCTTAATGATAACACAAGGAACGCCTCTATAACAATTCCAGTATTAGAAATCTTATTTCTAAAACCAAGAATACAGATCAAGAGCAGGAAAGAAATGGGTGTATAATACTTATCAGAGCTCAACCGTTTGTATTGGCCTGTCGAAGGTTACATTTGATCAGACTAACAAGATTAGAGAGATATATTATCATTCCTACGCAGTGAAAACGTCATTTTTCACACGTGACATAAGACATCATCATAGGCAGCACAGCAAACTGATGGCTTCATGAACTATTGTTAGAGTAGCTTAGAGTGCATTTAGCTATTTTTTCGACTCTACTAACCCATCTGTATGTCCCTAGTCTAGGGACATACAGATAAATATATTTAGAGACACCTTTACGAATCAGTAATCCCTTAATTGATATGCAGATACTAACCATCTAATTGCACGTAATTATCGTAAGTAACTTGTTTCCATAAAGTAGCAGAATTGTATCTCTTATCCGCACTTAAGTGGTGTATGTTTGAATATATTCTGCCATGGCACTCATCTTTGTGATGGCTCCATGCAGGCAGAGGAGTATCAACGTGGTTGGGGGCCTGGGGCGCTATTCGATATGGGGCCTATTTGGAATTCATAGCATTGACATAGTCTACCCAAGTATAATAGGAAGATGCCTTTTTCTTGTATTCCTGCAGACCCAGAATCAACTATTTATCATTGGATTACGTCGTGTATATCAGTATTCACAGAAAAGTAGGTTAAATGCATCCTAACACTCTTTAAATAACTTTTATATAAGTACCAGTACCGGCTTATGGCCGGAGTAAATTTACGTAAGCATGCTATTACATGGGCAATGGTACTTAATAGGTATGACATGAAGAGTTATTATTTCACAGCATTATTTTATTTGCAATAGAAATCAAACCCAAAATTCAAACATTTAAATATTACAGTAGAAAATTGAAGTTAAAAATGGTGATCATTAACACCTCCGCTGTCCCTCTTGCATCAAGATTTGCTCAAGATTATCAAGAGAAGAAACTATTGCGCGTGTGCAAGTGCATCTCTAGAATAAACGCCTTTGCCAAGATATGTCGTAGCTTAATAATTGACCCTCGACGGACCCTCTAGGTGAGCTCTACCAATATTTTATCTGCCACAGTGTATGAATCGCCTCAATAGCAAGAAATCGGCCACTTTAATATCGGGCACGGGTAAATACGAGCCGCTCACTCATACTCATCGGAAACAAAGAGGCCACCACATATTAAGTTACATATTGTGTGACAGCTCGAAGCCCAGTAGCAACTAGACCCACAAAGATTCTGATAATTGCCTATTTAGAACCTCAGAACAGTAGCATCTCAGAAGTTACATAATAACATATCTCTCTGAAGTAGATCGGACGTGGTCCGATACTAGCGGACAAAAACTATGGCGAATTAAACACTGGTATCAACTTGTAGCGAATAGCAATTCAGTTATTAAATGAATAAAATATTTCTACAGACACTAATGGACGTTTTGCAGCTACACATAGACCATTATACATGGAAACTAAAAGGAAAAGTGCATGTGAGTCGGTATCGGGAAAAGTTATCCGCAGGCAGCATTTGTTAACACGATGTTTTGGGCGCTGAACGGAGCGGCAGATGCGGCCTGCCAGGAGTGCCGTTCTCAAGAAGTCGAATGCGCATTGCAAATGGTGATTAGAAAATTCCCACATTTTCCTAGTAAAAATGTACTGCTGCAAAAATATATGCGTGTTATAATCGGAAAATTGAGGCATAAAAGGCAGTGCTTTCATTGCGTAGAGAGTTGACTTATTACAATGGCTGGAGGGTGGGTGACGAGTGGCGAACAGCTGATTCTGCGTCTGCACATCTGCGCTTCGCCTTGCCCTCTTCTCATGTTCTGCTCGTCAGGGCTTGTGTCATTGCTGTACATCTACATAATACATCTACATAATACCCTGCAAGCCACCATAAAGGTGTGTGGCAGGGGGAATATGCTGTTCGGTGGGCCTAGAAACTTCCAATATCAGTTGTTCATACTTTGTTTCTTTGATCATCGATTCATTCATTACCAAGTTAACGATTTAGTTCAAAAGACAGCTCAGACAACCAATTATTCATTCAAAACAAGGTTTTTATGGGCCTGGTAAAAACGGGAAAACTAAAATTTGGGGGCCTATGCTGAAAGAGGGGCCTGGGGCGGACCGCCCCCAACGCCCCCCTCCCCTCGCTAAGCCTCTGCTTACTGGGTATTTCGAAAGGCGTAGATCAGCAAAAGGAGTAGATAATTGCAAGAGGGATGGAAAGGACGCGTAGTAAGCTTTAAGAAAGAAAAATGGATGAAGACCGCCAAAGTGATTTTACTCCCAAAGTCTGAAAGGAATGGACCGCGGCTGGACGATCTCGAGCGGATTTTGAAATGTGGTCTCGCATTGCTTCTGTCCTTTTTCCCTCCTCGACCTGTCATTGCCATTTCCCATCCTCTGTCGCCCTCCCGTCCACCCCCCGTCACTCCTTCAGTTCCCCTCCTCCCCCAACTCACCACCTCCAACCCGCAAGTAGTTCGTTCGGAAGCCTCTTATCTCCTCCCACGCAGATGGCCCGTGGTTCACACCCCCTCATGCAACTCCCACACAACTCCATTTCCCTCTCCTCCTTCCCCTTTATCCTCCCCCAATAACGTCTCAAACGCTTCCACCCCCCCTTTACAGCCGTAAACGCTACATAAGTGACCAACTACTTTATATTTTTACCTGATTATGGCATGGTCTAGGTCGTCTTGAGTAAAATGCCTTAACATTTCTCTTGTTGTACATAACGATAATTTCCAAAGTAGGTGCTAGCCTCCCTTTAAAGTACATAATTACCTAGCATTTTCTGTTACGAGAAATCTGGTAAAAATTTAGACGAAGTCTCTAACTCATTTAAAGGGATCCTACATGAAAATCGTTTCACGAGAACTATTTTTCAATATTCCTTCATGCTTCATATGTTATTCATTCAAAAGCAGTTCAGCCGCAATTCATCCAAGTTGTATTTTCTATGAAGTATTCCAATGAATGTTCTTTGCACTATCTGTGAGTGGCATTTGAACGTTCATTGTATGTCCTTCATGAATGATCTTCGAACATTCCAATAGTGTTCACTGAACGTTCTTGGAACATCTATTGGACAATTAATTCCCCACTGGGAACCAAGTATTCCTTTTCAATATGAAGAAAAGTTTTCACTAAGTTGCGTCAGAAAATACTAAATGCTCGTTAACATTTTCAGTCGATTGTAGAGTAGGAGTCGAGTATTGACTGTGGGTTCCCTCGCATGATCGCGGCCGTTCGCATCAGTTCGGCCTTGGCGAGAGGTTAATAGCACCCAGCGGGCTTAGCAAGGGAAACAAAAGGTTTCTCCTCGGAGAAGAGCAAGCAGGGCCTAGGACCCCAGGCTAGTCAAGGGCATGTTCTTGGATTGCAGTCCACAAAATCGTCCATCCCACCTCATGTCCCAGTATTTGCCTATTTGGTTAGATCCTTGTAGTGGAAGCACTTGCGTCTTCTTCCGCGGAATCAATGTAGTCTTAGTAAGCAAGGATGGTAGCCCAAACGTAGCATTAATTAGGGAGATAGAGGAGGGTGTGGAAGACACCTTACAACATTCTCGCCATTGATTAATGGGACTCAGACGAATATAGCATTATCTTTTGGAATGGAGGAAGCATTGAGATAGATTCGCAGTCAAAATTATACAATCTCTACAAAATTCGACGAGACTCTCGGCTGAGTGTCTAATTCAGCAAACGGAAACTTGCGATCTGTAAATGCATTTCACTACCTACCTGACGTGGACACAGCAATATTCTAATGTGAAAACTGCCAAGATGGAAAATGTGAACCTCAAGATTAGAACTCTCAAGTACTACGAAGAGTTTTCAAGAGATGAGGCCATGGAGTCTGATTCGCACTGCGTGGATTTTTTTTCGTAATGTTAACCAAATTTTCCGCTAAACATGAACGGAACATGCCACCTTTGACATCAAGGGACGCCCAAGACCGATTTGGAGTTCCTGTTGTGATACGTTGCGATAAACTATCTTAATCATTTGTGTTTAACGAAACTGGATAATGTGCCGAGTGAGTGGCGATTGCATGCAGAGAAATCCATGCCTCTGTAATTCAACTCAACAATGTTATCGAAATGGCTCCATAACATGTGATACACGTACATCAATTCCTTTTATGCCGATAAAAATTTAGTGACTTTTCGCTGTTCATCTACCAAATGCAGCCCAATTCACCAAATGCCCCGCAGCTTTGTTGACCGACATGCTCCTGACGAACGCAAGGGTCATCGTTACGGGTAACTTAACAGTCTTCCTGGAATCAGCGTAAAATGTGATATGGTACGAGTCAAAAAAGAAATTCCTTAAGGCCTACAGGAAAGTTTACTGCAATCGTCATTTCATGGGAAAAAAGAACGAGGCATAAAATGGTCCTCTCTCTAGGAATGATGAGAACCAATTATGAGTACCTGTTGATAATTCAGTAATTTCCTGATCCAGGCAGATCATCTACATATACATAATACCCTGCAAGCCACCATAAAGGTGTGTGGCGGGGGGTGAATTATCACCAAACATGCACTACATATCATGCATAAAAAAGTGTTAGTAATAATACAATAGTCTAAACTTCACTGTTAAATTAGTAACCATTGAATAGAATAAAGCGGGCTATGAATTGGACCATGTTTTGTTCTCTGCACACAATTAACAATATGAACGCATTTCATTAGAGAGCTGGAACCTTTCCCTCATTGAATTGTTAATTACCCAAGCTGCATTAGGTACAGAATTAAGAAAGAATGCCCCATAAAACATTGCAAAATAGTTGAAGAATCTATATGTATGCCAGCGAGAAGGGAAGATAACCGTATTAGATAAGCGCGATGCTCATTCATTCATGAAATATCAATCCAGCCATGTTATCAATAATCGATGCCAAAACATAATTTAATATTTTCTCCCCTCACCTGCATCCTCTGTTCATACGTGAACACGCAGATTGGGTGCAGAAATGCTTTATCCTTGCCGCAGCGATACGCATTATAAGGGGCCAGAATACGCCATGCGACATCAAAAACGGAGCCAGGGACGACTTATCCGAAGGGAGAGGGATGTCGGATCGGTCCAGAAGAACGGCATCCATTCCGTCTCTTCGGTTCGATTGCATTCCGTCGGAGGGCGCCTCTCGCTCTGGCCATCACTCCCTCCCTTCCGTCGTCTCGGATAAAAATGAAGAGCGACCGGAAGGGAAATGAAAGAAATCCAGCGCGCGCGGCGGAATGAAACGGAAGCATGGAAGGAACATCCCATTTCGGTCGCTAGGTGAGGGGCGGGGGGTGGTCCATTGTCTCTCGCTGGGGCGGAGGATGCGTGGGGAAGCATTCCAATCTACGGCGCTCACAACATAGAAGCTTCAGACCACATATCCCTATCCCTTCTATCCCTTCCATCCCTATCCTTATACCTTTCCTCCCGGTCTGAAGCGCCTATTAGTGCGGAAACAGACTTGAAAACACCATGAGTGAGTAAGAGATCACAATCCCCATCCCTTCCATTCCTATCCTTATACCTCTCCTCCCGGTCTGAAGCGCCTATTAGTGCGGAAACAGACTTGAAAACACCCTGGTACAGATGAAAGATACGGGGATAAAATATTTAAGGCACCACACACATCTAATGGGATGGACTCTACAACTCGTTATTATTTTTAGTCTACAACCTATATCATTCTGTGTAAACATTTGAAAGTATAACTTTATATTGCGGGTCCTTTAATACTCTTGGTACCTCGGTTAGCGAATTTTTCTGATAACTAAGATATTTTTCACATTTTTTTCGGTCAATAAATTAGGATTCGGCCAACAAAGGTCTCAGCGGAGGCGCATGGCAGCGTCACACGCAACGACAGCCGCGTTGGGAACTGAAGTTTCGCAGCAATATTCTACAGAATGATCATTGTCACTTGAACCCAATCTCTTTATGTCCGACTCGGAATCACTACGCAACTCTCGAGTACTAAAATGCAAATATGTACAGTAATACCTCGGCTGAGGAAGATTTCGGCCAACGAAAATTATTCCGGCACGAATTATCTTCGTTGGAGGATGTTTCAGTGCGCTACGTTTCTTTCGGTTTTTTAACGGCGGAAAAATCCCGATGTCTTTGCGTAACTTGGAGGTGCGTTTCGTGACATTTTGAGATGCGAAATAAATGGGTGAGTGGAGGGGGTATTCGATTTCTCATGATTAGTTCCAAACCATTCGTGCATCTCTTCCAGCTCCACTCGCGGTCCTCAACAGGTTATTACACGTGAACGTGCAGGGAAAAGCAATTACATGGATGACGAGAAAAGAAGGAAATCTGATGAAAAGACCAACCGTATATTTTAAATCCCAAGGGAAATGAGGGCAGCACTACTATATGCGACAGGAGTTATTTGAATGGTTTATGGGACGCCGTGGCACTTATTGGAAATTACGATCCAAATCAATGACCACAGAGTATTTTTAGGATGCGCATGCGGCCATCTTCGAATGATCCACTCAGATAATTGCTATCGCAAGCGAATCCCGCATCATTTATCACAGAAATCGATTTCTTTATCCTCGCAACTAGAGGCGAGGCTTCAGTCACGGATTGATTGCATTTGCAGGCGCACTATGATTTCCTATCCGAGCAGCGCTCTAGAATCAACCGACGGGAACGGTAGAGCATAGTTTCGCCTCATCCAACAAGTCCGAGAGGTAAACTATGGCCCATATTTGGGTTAATATGAGGGAACCCGATTTCATCAGGAGCGCAACGAAGTTATCGTGCGAGTGTGCGATGAGCATATGTGCAAATTACAGCGTCAATATCGTACGAAACAAAAGAGGTTGTGCAGTTATTACTTATGCTAGATTAGACCAGATAAATAAGATTAGAGAGATAGATTGTGGTACCGATATATTCAAAATGGCATTTTTCCCCCGTACTATAAGAGAACAGAATAGTTATCTCGTTATGAATTGGCAATACAATTTAGCATTTAGTCGTAAGCATATGAATACCTTAACCTCTAGGCTAGCTATGCCTCCAATTGATTACCATCACAAGGAGTTATGGAGGAATTCTCATTTTTCTCGCATGTGCAACACTAGTGCATACTTTAAATACGTATCTAGATCATTAATTACACATTCGCATTCACAGACACCGCAAAGGCGGAAGCCAATCTTCTGGCTCAATAATCCAAGTCCAGTCCTTGCTGGGTGTGATTTTAAAGGTCAAAATACAAAAACGGTGAACCAGTATACTTACTGGTTCTGTTCACACGATACTGGAAAGCTAGAATACTAGCGAGTATAACTAGACCTTGTACTGGATCAAGTATCGTGTGAAACGGGCTTAATCAGAAATTTACAACTCCATCATATTCATTCATTATTCCACCATATAAGGGTAAGAATCGGTTGATACGACCTGAATTGTAAACAATGTTAAAAGATTCAATAACTAATCTTCATAACTAATAATCAGGTTTAAGTTAACCATACATTTGGTTTCAAATGATACTCCGTTTCTTCTACCATCAGCGAGCCTCTGCATATTTCCAGCATTTCTTCTCTTACACACATTTCGCTAATTTCTCCGCATATACTATCTCACATGGTCTTCCCTTGCCGTTCATCTCATTCACTTCCATGCACAATTTGCCTTACGATACCTCCCTGACTGAAGATATACGAATTATAAGGTTTTATAGTCACTATTTTGTAATTTGAATTTGAAATTTGCTCTGTCGCTCATGTTGAAACCTTTTCAAAGGTAATAGGTGCATAAATTTGATCTTCATGTTTATTAATGACGTAAGAAACGTGATTTTAAAATTCCGTATTTAATTAATCTGATAATAAATTGAGCAGGAAAAAGCTCGGAATCTCATTTCTTATCCACTCTTCCCGTTCATACTTTTGGCAGAGCAGATGAGATTTGGCAGAGCAGAGTGTTATATGTTGGTTAGAGTTTCCAGACCCCATTAATGGATTCCGCAGAGATCTAGTAGAGTTTAATCAATCTTTACGATCGACTTGGCTGAACCCAAAGGATTGAATTAATGCCAGCTTCTGGAGGTAAAGATCAGCCCAAAGGTAGACCCGCGGAGGCTGCAAGAGATCGCCTTGATGCGATCGGATATTAAAGCGAGATCAATTCCGTGGTCCCTTAATATTTCCTTCCAAGAAACACTGACTCGGGAATGCGAGGAAGAAGAAACTTTCCCCTCTAAGTTAAGGTGAACGTTAAATTTCAGCCGACTCCTTTGAGGATTAATCCTTCTCCACTGATACTCACCCAAACGCAACTCGCTCAATTGTCGGCTGTAAATTTCCTTGCACAAGCACGCCACACACTGGAACGCCCCTTTGTCCATGAATAATTTAGCATTCACTTCGGCTATATACGTATGCCTGGGGTGCCATTCAATTCGGGAGCCAACTGATAGTTCGATAATTTACTGAAAGTAGACTTTGCAATAATGTCGTGAACTTATTTAGTTGAGACATTGTTTTGCGTAAAGCCTCTCTGAGTGCAGAATTTGACTGCATAAGTAGATGAGAATTAAAGATATCCTTGTTATGCCACTAAGTAACTGAACATGATGAACATCCTAATACTCCGAATAATATATGCATAAGTACATCCATACTTGGGATTTACACACCCTAATAATCTAACATTCGGCAACAAATCTCAAAACAAGCTTAATAGTGTGTGGTCTCAAACGATTTTTAATCGATAAAACTTTCATGTACATGAATTTCCATCGGCATTGCTCATATCAGCCATCCAGCTCACTGACACTTTATTGAATCCGTAATTTATAAGCAGTCCTATAAAATTTCGCCAAATATTAATCGCATTAACCTGGCGATTACCAATGTATGCGAGTTAAAATGAATGTAATGAATACATTTGTAAATCGTTTGCTTTTTCATCGATATACTTACTACTGCACCGTTTTTAGGCGAATAGTTGCAATGAGATCTGATCTTAGGGATTTTAAGATGGATCTCGGAGACATTCGTCCAGCCCTTGAATCAACCTCCTTTCCGGAATTCTCAAATATTTGTGCCTTTAAAACCAATGGCTCAACGAGGAAGGGGTGAAATAGGTTTCACCCCGTTGGGTGAGGCTTCAGGGACACGTAATGGGTCCTCCCCCTTCTCCCCTTTTTAATATATCCCCCCGAGGAGGAACCCTTCCTCATTTTTCTCACGAACCGCTTCGGAAGAAGAGCAGGATGGGGGTGCGGGAGCCCCACACCTTGAAGGACACGCGCCGCCGGAAAGGCGAGGTGCGGCAGGGGGGGGGGGGGTGAGTGGTGAAAGTGATTAGTGTGCATTCCCTCCTTGGAGGCACCCCCGCGATCCCGTGCTCTCCGAGGAAAAGGGTCTTTTACATTACGGTCTCGAGGAGATGAGAGGGAGGGAGCCGAGATGAAGGGAGGGAGGCGAAAGGACTTAGCGCGGCAAAATGCTCCTTAGAAAAGCTGGAAAAGGATTCCTTGAGTATCACTTCCATCGGGAGAATTGGTGTGCAGCAAGAGAGAGGAGGCCAAAACCAACATTATACTAGGAAAACAAACTGGAAGAGGTGAGAGAGTTCTGTTACCTGGGAAGCAGAGTAACCAACGATGGACGAAGCAAGAAAGAAATAGTCAGCAAAGCAGCCCAGACAAAGAGGGAATTCTATCAGAAGACGAATCTCCTTACAGTTGGAAATACAAGCAAATAAGTAAGGAAACAGTTCATCATAACGTATATCTGGAGCATGTTTCATTACGGCAGTGAGGCATGGACGATGACAGCAGCGGAAAAGAAAAGGGTGGAAGCCTTCGAAATGTGGTGCTATCGAAGAATGATAAAGATAAAATGGATAGACCGAGTGACAAATGAAGAAGTCCTAAGAAGAGTAGGAGAAAAGAGAAGTCTGCTGAAAACTATAAAAAGAAGAAGGGACAACTTAATCAGCCACATCTTAAGACACGATGGCCTGATGAAGACAATCGCTGAAGGTGAACGGGATGAATGGAAAAGGTAGGACTCGCGTGAGTTACATAGAACAGTTCGTAAAGGACGTGAAAGAGAGGAACTACGTTTGTATGAAGAGGTTGGCCGATAGAAGAATCGAGTGGAGGGCTGCGTTAAACCAATCCTAGGATTGTTGACCCTTGATGATGATAATGGAGAACAACCATTAGAGTATCTCAGAAGATACCTATGTCATGCTTATCATTATGACAAACTGAAAAAGAATTTCCAATATGACTTGAGAAACTCGGTTCCTGAAATTAACAGAGAGTCAAATTATAAAAAAAAACCAATTCCGACGGTGCTACAAATCGTGGTGAGAAAACTTGAGGTAGAACTAGTTTAAAATGTTTTGCAATACCTAAGAATAAACAACAACGCCTACCCGGACAAATGCCTAGCCCTTGACTCTAAAGCCAATTCGGGGTGAAGCCTAAACGGGGTTCAAACCCACGCCCTCTCAGCAACTGGGACGTACTGACTACCCAGGCCGACATGCGAAGCAAAGGTGTGTTGTTGTCAGAATTTCTTCAGTGGAGGAGTACCATGGTTGCCCAAAGCATTGCATAAAAAGCTCTTGTTACTCATCATCTGGAATCCATTAAATATCTTGGAATGAGACTGACACATGATCTTTCCTGGGGTAAACACATACGTGAAATAATGGGTCAAGCGAGTCGTAAACTGGGATTCGTCAAAAGAGTACTGGGCAAATGTGACGATCATATACGAGAAATCAGCTACTTTTCCCTTGTAAGACCTCATTTGGAATATGCTGCAGGTGTATAGGATCCCTACGAAATCGGTCTAAATGACGAACTTGAACGCATGCAGCGAAGATCGGCAAGATTTGTAAAAGGCCGGTATGATAACCTTATTAGCGTAACCAGTCTATTAAATGAATTAAATTAGGAATCATTCATCTACATCTACATAATACCATGCAAGCCACCCCAAGGGTGTGTGGCAGGGGGTGATTGCTCACCAAACATGCACTACATATCATGCATAAAAAGGAATAGTATTAATATAGTAGTCAGAACTACACTATTTAAAAAGATAGAAATTGCAAAGAAAACATGCAAAAACATTCTGTTAGTAGGGTTAGCTTTAAGTACTCATACCAACATGCAGCTACCAATGCTATTCATTGCTACTCTCCGATAGGACATATTTACCGTTATTCGTATCTCTTATTGTGCGAGGGAAAAAGGACATTTTGAATCGGTCAGTTCGGCAATCAATTTCTCTAACTTTATGATTATGGTCCAGTCTGCCATAGTAAGTTGGGGTTCGTAAAATATTTTTAACATCATCACTGAAAATATTGCCTTGGAATTTGTTTAAGAGATTAAGTCTAAATTTCAACATGCGATCTGACAATGATTCCCATTTCAATTCATTTAATAGACTGGTTACGCTAATATAATTATCGTATCGTCCCTTTACAAATCTTGCCGATCTTCGCTGCACACGTTCAAGTTCATTACTTAGACCGATTTCGTAGGGATCCCATACACTGGCAGCATATTCCAAATGAGGTCTAACAAGGGAAAAATAGCTGATCTCTCGTACATGATCGTCACATTTACCCAATACTCTTTTAATGAAACCCAGTTTGCGATTCGCTTGACCCATTATTTCACGAATGTGTTTACCCCAGGAAAGATCATTTGTCAGTCTTATTCCAAGATATTTAATGGATTCCACGTTTGTTAATTCATTATTACTTATTTTGTAAGTGGTAGGAGGAGAGCCATTCTTTTTCCAAAAATTAATTACAAGACATTTCTTAAAGTTTAATTCTAACTGCCATGTATCACACCAAGTTTCAATTGCTTGCAGGTCAATATTTAAATATTCTTTATCGTTCGGGCATAGAATTTCCCTGTACACTACTGCGTCATCGGCAAATATAGTGGGGGAGTTAGTGAGAGGTATCTTGCATTTTGTGATTAAAGAATGCCACTTTGCACACGTGTTCCTGGGACCACATAGGACCATTTAAGATGTGTAGCCACTGCCGGCAACAGTGCAGGGGTAATGTGTTGCGGGTTGCACATCTCACCGGCCCAGTACTGTTTTTTGTCATACACGACTATGTTGCGTGATTTGCACGCAGAAAGGATGGTTTCCACATATATGACGAATATGAATGCACAAATTAAGCTAATGATAAGACAATTTCCACGTGACAGTCGAAAAGCAGTTCTTAAGTATGCGAGTCCGCTGGCTGCATATTTTGCAGGTAGATGCCTAACTCTCGTGCTACTTACTGTATCTTCTGGTGCCGATTCCCGCGGCAAACTAAAAAAGAAAATATTTTTACGTGCCACATCAAATATTGAGTGCTGTACCCTCACAGAAAAAACCTAACCTGCTTCTCTAGGCAGTCTGTGCTACATAAGAGTGATAGCTGTTCCATGGAAAGCAGTTTGCGCTGTGGCCAATGACGGATTGTGGTCGACATTATCGACAGCCGCAGTTGTGCAGGCCTTTCTTGATTTTTGGGGGACAGACCACACCATCCCGACGCTAAGTCGCGCACACCTCATTAGCTCTTTCAGTATTGATAGACTGCAGTCGGTGATAGGAAATGCCCATACCTAGCTGATACGTGCTGTCGATAAGTCCCTTCTTGCGAGTTTCTGCATAATGTTTTGTCGCTAGGTAAACAGGGGGCCTCGCCCCTCTTGACAGAATGGTAGAATATGAGCTCTGCTATACGCTTTGCCTCATCGTGATCACTGGGGGCAGACTTTGATGCCGAGGAAGGGCCGTTGATAATCTTTCTCAGCAAAGCTATGAGAGACGCAGGTACACCGCCGTTGCAGCTACCGTCTTCAGTATTCCCGCCAAACATGTCCGATCTCACCATCTTCGCAGCTTCACCCAAAGGGGCACTGTCTTAATCAAAATCTCGGGCAGACATAGAACGCACTGCAAAGTCGACATTTTCCCTGAAAGTTATGAGACTTTCCGATCCTTTCCGGTCGCAAGATTGTAGGTAAGGACATTCCTCCAATAATTTGTCCTTAAGTCACGTTGAATGTACCTCGTAGTTATACCCAAGCTCTTTCATAGCACCTGCCTGTAGCTTCGCAAGATCTGTCATGCTGAAGACTGCATCATCTCCGGCCGTTTCACGAGTTTCGTTGATGTAAGCCACGAGACCCGCAAAAGTGATGCTGCAAATCTGGCGCCGTGAGTTGTTAGCTCTTGAGTCATTCTTTACACTGGCTCTTCTCCTGTTTTTGTACTCAGTGAGACATTTATTGTGGTATTGTGCCTCTAATGATATTAAGTCACAGCGTTCAGAAATTGTTGCTAAAATCTTCGAATCTTTGAGTGCAAGGGCACAGTCAATAATAGTTTGACAGCAAGATGTCATCCTCACGTTACTCAGGTTATTTAATCTGGAGCCCGGCAAATCACAAAAGAGGCAGGTTCCTTATTTGTACTCGGTAGAGTGGCACCTTCGAGTTTTGACTGGGTACGCATGCGAAGGACCTTCCTCTTGTCTCCTCTTGTTAGCTCTCTCCTGAGCTCTCTGAAGCTTTGTGCTGTTGCACTCTAAGTAACATGACTTGTACCACGATGCCTTGTTTTCAATCATAGATTTCTTTAAACCCACGCCGCTGTTCAGGGAAGGTATGTCCAGATGAAAAGGAAGTTCACCGATCTCGTAGAAAGCAAGTAGATTTTTCGCTAGTGAATCATAACCTTCATCTATTGTGGACCGTGTATTTTTTGTAGGATTAATCAGCCTTTCATTTGTGTTGGTTTGACACAGCAGGCAGCGTTCCCACTCGATGCCTGACATGATACAACTATGGAAATAACACCCAACCCCCTTCAAACTTAATCCTCCACCTTAAGCTAAAAGAAAAAGAAGGCATGATTCGTAACTGTCACCATCAACAACTAATACGATCCAAACGCCACACTGAAAACCTCTGTGAATATGAAGAATAACGATCGTTATTACTTACATGTACGAAGTAGAGCTTCACAACGCATACACAACACTATAGCGGAATATCCATACAAACACCTAACTTATAAACGCACACTACCGCACACGCTGCACTTACAGCTTATTGTCCGTCAACACCACTTTTCTCGCTCAAAACACGACTGGAAGTATGTGACTTGCAACGGCGCTACTACAGCGCAAGCGTGCGGCAAGCCAGGCGTACGACATGGGCGCCATTTCCTCTGAGTATTGTTACTGTGTCTTAAGTATATAAAATGTATACTTTGAGCAACAGAACACTTAATTTGTGCACTCATATTCGTCATATACGCGGAAACCATCCTTTCTGCGTGCAAATCACGCAACATAGTCGTGTATGACCAAAAAACAGTACTGCGCCGGTGAGATATGCAACCCGCAATACACGGCCCCTGCACTGTTGCCGGCAGTGGCTACACATCTTAAATGGTCCTATGTGGTCCTAGGAACACGTGTGCAAAGTGGCATTCTTTAATCACAAAATGCAAGGTACCCCCTGAAATAGGACATTAACACCCCCACTAATAGACGAAGCTTACTTTTTACCACCTTTTGGATATCATTAATATACAAAAGGAAGTCACTTCGGGTGTCCTTGTGGGACACCCGAAGTGACTTTAATTGCCGGTGAGGTAACACCGTCCAAAACAACCCTTTGAACCCGATCATGCAGAAAATCTTTAATCCATGATATAATGTTACTGTCTAACCCATAAGATTTTAACTTCAAAATTAGTTTGCTGTGAGAAACCTTGTCAAAAGCCTTCTTGAAGTCGAGAAATATAGCATCCACTGGAATATTATTTTCGCCAGAAACTAAAATATCGTGGGAAAAGAGAGCAAGTTGAGTTTCACACGATCTGCTCTTTCGGAAGCCATGCTGGACATTGGACAATAAATTCTGGCTATCTAGGTGTCCCATGACTGAACTGACAATTATATGTTCTAGGACCTTGCATGAAATGGATGTGAGGGATATAGGTCTGTAGTTAGATGGCTGCTCCCTATCGCCACTTTTAAAAATGGGTGTTACATCGGCTGCTTTCCAGTCCATCGGTACGACGTGTTCGGTCAGGGATTTATTAAATACTATTTCAAGGTAGGGGGAAATTTCGGATGCTAACTCTCTATATACGCGGGAGGGAATTTGATCAGGGCCAGGAGATTTGTTGGGGCTTATATCTTTAAGTAATTTTTCAATACCATTACAGGAAAAGTCAATTGGTTGCATAAATTGGAATCATTGTCAGATCGCAGGTTGAAATTTAGACTTAACCTCTTAAATAAATTCCAAGACCATATTTTCAGTGATGATGTTAAAAATATTTTGCGGACCCCTACTTACTCTGGTAGACTGGACCATAATCACAAAATTAGAGAAATAGATTGCCGAATTGACAGATTTAAAATGTACTTTTTTCCTGGTACTATTAGGGATATGAATAACGGTAAATGTATCCAGTACGAGTGTAGCAATGAATAATATAGGTAGCTGCCTGTTGGTTTAAGGACTTATAGCTAACCCAACTAACAGCATGTTTTTGCATGTATGCTTTGCTATTTTAATTAATTACAAATTTCATGCATGCATATTTTTAATTACAAATTTCATGCATGATATGTTGTGCATGTTTGGTGAGAGTTCACCCCCTGCCACACACCTTTATGGTGGCTTGCAGGGTATTATGTAGATGTAGATCTGCAATCTTTTTAATGGATGGACTGTCTAAATTAATACGTGCAAGCTGAAACTGTTGATAACCAAGGATAAAGCCATTAATACATAGATTGGGCTCAGAAACGCAGGAAAAAATAACAAGTAAAAGAGATAAGTTCTTTAACGAGTATAACGCTCAGCGAATCGAATGCATGCTGTATAAAATGAGATGATACCTTAAAGAGATGTGGAAACCTTGTATATTGTTAAGACTTTTAAGTCCGATCATTAAAGTTCAACGCAGAACGAATAATTATATGCTGGAATGATATCCCTGGGAAAAGGCAGGTCTACGAAAAATCATGCGATGCTTCGATGCTTGTAGTTGTGAACATTAAGCCCAAAACGTC
Organism: Platycnemis pennipes; assembly: GCA_933228895.1. Lineage (NCBI taxonomy): Eukaryota > Metazoa > Arthropoda > Insecta > Odonata > Platycnemididae > Platycnemis > Platycnemis pennipes. Next base: position 134,190,832 of record OW121853.1, read on the forward strand.
AAGAGGCTTGACGGAAATGACCAAGCATTCGACCAATGAAGGCCAATCCAGACTCCATTCCGAGGGAACATCGTTTGGGACGGCCCTTAGGTCACCGGAAGTGACAGCGCAATGAAAAAGACCCAAGGACTAACGCTATAGACCGAGCCGTAATATTGTGATCAAACTTGGTTTTCGCTGTATTGGTGGATTTTGTTTGGAAAAATGAATGGATTTCCTCACTCTCAGGGTTATATAGTTGGTCACTCTAACTTTTCCGTTTGATTTCACTGCAGACAGGCTGTGGAATGGTGGCACACCTGCAGTGATAACTAATTATTCATCATTCACAGGTTGTCATTTAAGCGGGCAGTGGCAGCTAATTCAGGTGTGCAGGAGAAATCGATCGAACACGTGTGTTTTCGGGATACTTAATGATCACAATCGCTCTATATGGAAACATCCAATACGGGAACACAACAGCAACATGCGGAATTCAACTCAATGATATCGTTTGTAAGACACGCACAAGAAACTCTCTCCGGGGGAAGAGCGCACAATAAATGCCAAACATCACTGCGACAGCATCGCTGTCTCCCAGCATAAAAAGATTGAAACAGATTGTCTTAGGTTGGGTATCCTACCAGATGATTACATCGTAAGCCTCAATTTCTAGGGGGGTTGGGCTTTTAAATAGCCGTTTCAAGAGGCATTTCAACATTTAAGAAACAAATATCAAGATCAACCACTTGTGTCAGTGTGATGGGTGGATCGCTGACAAGGATAAATGTTCCCCTTTTCGACATTTCGCAGCTTGTGCTAGGCAACGCCTCTAATAAATGTATGGCCGGGATGCCTTTCATCCCCTTCCCATGCATAAAAGACATGAAAATGTTAGCCAGTTGAACGCGGGGAAATTCTCACCTGGAATGTGGAGAGAAGCTACGGAAAGATTGCAATCAAACAGATCTGCGCATGGGATTGCAGGTAGACTTTTACAAATATTAAAAATCCATACGAAACCACTTAAGTTAAAACTTTGTGATACGCCAGATAACAATCTTTGTTTCCCTTATTGAATTCTTCTGCCACCAGTAAGCGGTAGATTTCTATTGGGAGCAGAAAAATCTTAATTTTAATTGTAGAATCTGGAATAAAACTCGAATAAAAATCTTGTAAATCTAACTGAGAGAGAAGTATGACGGAGATAGTAAATTGTTTCGCGCTTCAATCGTTAATAACTTTTTAAATCGTTTTGCACACCGTTAGTTACTTGGGGTCCCCTCCTGCTGTTAGGGTGGGTCCCCAAATAAAGTTCGAAGCCCCGAGCGAGGGTGTGGATTGGGACGATTACGAGCCTCCAGCTACTCCTCCAGACAGGCTACCGATAGCCGAAAATTGTCACCCCTCTCCCGGTGATGCCTCTTGGCAAAGAGTTTTCGGTGGTTGGCTTGAGACATGTATATTGCAGCAACCTTGGATGCGAGATGCACTCTTAAAATGCATGAATGGGCGACGAAAGGAGAATGGACGGCGGTGGGCGTGGTTTGCTTGCCTTCTTCCGTCCACAGGGTGCAGAGGTCCCTTGCCATGGCGCCGCAGTTTCATCTACATCTACATAATACCCTGCAATCCACCATAAAGGTGTGTGGCAGGGGGTGAATTCTCACCAAATAAGCACTACATATCATGCATAAAAAAGGATTAGCATTTATATAGGTACTGTTCAAAACTACACTATTTAAAAAAAATAAAAATAGCAAAGCATACATGCAAAAAATTGTTTAGTTGGGTTAGCTTTAAGTCCTTATACCAACATGCAGCTACCAATGTTATGTATTGCTACCAATATTATCTATTGCTTCAATCGAACTGGATATATTTACCGTTATTGATATCCCTAATAGTACGAGGGAAAAAGGACATTTTGAATCTGTCAGTTCGGCAATCAATTTCTCTAATTTTGTGATTATGGTCCAGTCTACCATAGTAATTTGGGGCCCGCAAAATATTTTTAACATCATCACTGAAAATATGGTCTTGGAATTTGTTTAAGAGATTAAGTCTTAATTTCAACCTGCGATCTGACAATGATTCCCAGTTAAATTCATTCAATAGACTGGTTACGCTAATAAGATTATCTTACCATCCCTTTACAAATCTTACCCATATTCTCTGCACCCGTTCAAGTTCGTTATTTAGACCGATTTCGCAGAGATCCCATACACTGGCAACATATTCCAGTTTCTCGGCGCGCAGATATCAGTTCTATGACTGCCGAGGTGTTTTCCTTTCCTCTCCGAAGTGACCTCCAACGCTTCGGAGAGAGTGGCGTTGGGAAAGCAAGGTGGTGAACGCCTCTGCATGTGATGTGGAAGTCGGATGAAGTGGGGCGGTGGCGATTATGCGGATGCGCTGTGGGGGGTGTGTTTGGGGGCTTGGAGAACAGAAGAGGCCTCGTCTTGGGGGGTGATGAGATGAGAGTCGCTTTAATGAAGAAGGACGGCTCGAGAGTAAGGAAAGCGGAGCGAGGTAAATCAAGGGAAAGGTGGCGGAATTGAGAGACCTTAGGAACCCGTCGAGTTCACTTTCAATCAAACGCTTTGTCCAAGAAACGCTCTCGGCTTAAGGGATTGTCCGTGCGATCCTCGGATTGAAGCACTCCTCTCAATGACGCAAAAAAGAGTCGCATCTTTCAGCGGTCGCTTTCCACTGCCGTCGCCTCGGAGTGCAGGTTTATTCCCGCGCCCCGTTGCTGCTCCCCTGCACACAGAAGAGAGCTTGCACCCGTGGTCTCATGTTTACAATGGAAAAGGTGGAGATAAACATCCCTTCGTTCATCTTACTAGTCCCCCAGTCACCCACTTTTCTTCGGAAAGTCTCGGTGAAGCAAACTAGTGTTGTCAGTGAATATTCATGGAATCGATGAAACTCAGACTATACGTTATCGAAAGCATCTTCTTATTCCAGTTGTAGATTTGTTGCCTTGCTTGTTTATTCCCATAATAAACATGTTACAAAGGAATGGTTATTTGAAAGAGTAAATATTTCAGTATCTTGACTAAATTTTGAATTTGAAAGGGGAAAGGAATGAGGTGCTTACTTTGCAAAGCAAAGAAAGGTAAAAATATTTTTTTTAAATTATAGTCTCATTAACAATATGGCGTTAACTTTTTTCGAGCATATATGAATCCATTGGGCTTTAAAGGATACTCGAGGAAATAAATTCTCTTGGAAGTCTATGTATGCATATTTCGCTCTACATCATTATCAGTGTACAGTTCTAAATTGCTCTGATGTGTGTTTCCACACAATTCTGCAATAGCTACCCCAATCATACTTATATTTTTACTATTTAAGATCGTTGGCTACGAATTCTATACATCTCCTAAGATTCCTTCGTTAGCCATTATTCATTTGCACTTTCATCTCGGCGATTGACATAATTAGACCGTTAAGTGAAGAGATAAGCGAATTCGAAGATTCGAATATTTCAAGCATTGACTTCTCAACTGTGATATTGTCGAAGCCTCATTGACATAAAGAAGCATGTTCCAGAAATAACTTCTAATGGATTATTTTCTTACGTGAGCTTGTATATCCACATATTCGTTAAATTTCTCACGCGAGAATGAATCCACGATCAGGCATTCAAAACAGCGACATCATATGAGTAACGATAGCATTAGTCACGTTCATCTTTGACGCAACTTCTGGCGTCAGAGATTCAAACCACCAAATTCTCACCAAACACTCAATTCTTGAGCGGATAATCATTAAAATTTTCTACCAAAATACAATGGTGGATTACCTTTCCAATAAATTCCATCTTAATGGTATAATAACGTAAATCAGTAACCATATTTGAGAGTAAATTCTTCTCGGGCCATCATCCGGCACATCTACACCGACGTTTCTAAGTCCGGCTCGCTCCCTGTCTTCAGGGCAATACGATGAGTGAGTTTGTACCCGTGCTCTCGTGAGGTTAGGTGAGGTCATCGAAACGTCGGTGGAGATAGGGAGTCGAAGCCGGATGAAGGCCCGAGAAGAATTAACTCAGTTAACTAACGCCGGGAAAGCAGAACAACCATATTTTTTAAAAATATGAATATCGTGATACTCATCATCATTATGTTCAGTATATTGCAATTTTTTTCAAATTCTTATTGTGTAATGCGAATCACACGCGTCGCTTTAGAGGAATACGAAGTTCCTACCTACAGTGATTGATGCGAGAAATTAGTTGAATGAAGCGAAATTAAATGGGCCGGTAAAATTTCCATTTATAAGGGAGCTTTGAATGTAATTGGGAGATAAGAAGGGATTTGAAGAGAAATGGAGCAAGGCATAAGAAAACTGAATTCGAGGAGAAAGGATGTGAGGGATAATGGAAGGAGATTGGTGGCCCGGGTATGTCTTAGCGGGGCGTGGATTCAGCAGGCTTCTTCTTCTCCTTACTCGTCTTGTCTGATCGCAAGCATTCCTACATCTACATATACATGATACCCTGCAAGCCACCGCAAGGGTGTGTGGCGGGGTGAATTCTCGCCAAACATGCACTAGTTATCATACATTTAAAAGGATTGGTAATAATATATTAGTCTGAACAGCAATATTTAAATAGATAAAAATAGTAAACTACGCATGCAAAAACATCCTGTTTGCTGGGTTACCTTCAAGTCCTTACACCAACATGCAACTACCTATGCTATGACTTCAATCACTCGTATTGGACAATTCATATCGCTAATTGTACGAGGGTAAAGGGCCTTTTGAATCTGTCAGTTCGGCAATCAATTTCTCTAATTTTGTAATCATGGTCCAGTCTACCACAGTAAGTTGGGGTTCACAAAATATTTTTAACGTCATCACTGAAAATATTATCTTGGAATTTTTTTAAGAGATTAAGTCTAAATTTCAACCCGCGATATGACAATGATTCCCATTTTAATTCATTTAATAGACTGGTTACGCTAATAAGGTTATCGCACCGTCCCTTAACAAATCTTGACGATCTTCGCTGCACACGTTCAAGTTCCTTCCTGCAGCGGATAGAGACACGACAATGATTGACACCATCAATCTCATCCAAATGAATAGCATGCGTGTTAAGCTAATGTCCCACCGATAATGGATATATGGGATGCAACATATTTTCCACTGAGAGACTCCTGCAGGAGTGTTGTGGTTGACAATTTGTAAACTTATAACTCCACAGCATTTGGACGAAGAAAAATAATGCAAGTGCCAATTTTAAGTAACGCAAACCAATTTTAAGTTAGGCTCTAGGTATGACTATATATTTTACTAAGCAACTAGCAAAATCATTGATGCTAAACACTCTACTTGCTACAGTAGATGCTAAACACTCTACTTGCTACAGTAGATGCTAAACACTCTACTTGCTACAGTATATGCTAAACACTCTACTTGCTACAGTAGATGCTACTCTACTTAGGAACGGTTGAAAACTACCAGTGCATGAATACCTACTGGCAGTGAATGAATGTGCAATTTTCCCCATGGATTATTATTGGCAGAAGAAATATTGGAACCCCAGCGTTCATTCGGCTATTCTTAGCCAATTAGATGTTCACTTTGGCATATTCGCCCCAAGATTGTTTGATTTGTTCAAATTTCTAAGGTGCATGGTAACTAATAGACATCAAAAGAGTAAATAACACTTCCTTGACTTTTACTTCTAACTAAAAAAAGTGGATTGATTTCCGTTAATTAGCAACACCATAAAAAATGATAGTATGGGCATAAAATTCTCTCTCGCCTTGAAGACTGCACTTTATCATGCGTTTTTTAGGAAACATCTGATAGGCAGGTCTCTGCAGAAAGATAATTTCCATAAACAAGGACGTAAATCACCATGTAATCACTGCTCCTTGGACATTAGAAGGAACATATCGAACACAATAGGCTGAACAGAATTCGTTTAAAATGAGAGAAGGAAAATAAAATTAAACGCCATCCGATGGCTATTATTGCAACACAAAATATTGCTATGTAATTAAACATCTAGAAAAGGCAGAAGGGTAGAAAAGGCAGAAGGTCGTGCTCAAAACCTCATTTTACAATGCAGCTCCCATAAATCACTGGAAATTAAAGAGTTGGCAAGGTTAATAGGTTTTACACCTTGGTAAAATCGTATGCTCCCGTTTAGTAAAACCGTAAAATTAAGCTATAAGTCAGTACACATTCTTTACTGTAAGATTCCGAATGTTATAATAAGACTTTTGTGTAACGCCTATTTTTAGGTAATTGTAATTGCCTTAAAATCAGCTGAATAAGCTAACTAGTTTATGGCTATATTTGGTTAATATTTTGATGGCTTCTAGCTATCGGTCACGAAATAGATTCGATTAAATACATCATACATTTTCCCTCCTTTTAATGTTACATGATACAGGAATAGAGAGAAATAAAGAGGAGTTAATTTCTCCGCGCACGATTAGGAACAGTAATGAAGTACAGCGATGCTGCGTGGAGAATTAGAATATGCATACTAAGCGTTGTTTAGCTGCACTAGTGTCATAGCTATGTTTAGGGCGTCCAACCCGCACCCAGGCATTCCTCCTTCGAGGTTGCTGGGCACGGCGATACACACACAAAATGGGGTTATGCAAAGACCGCGAACTGGCCGCGGAAACTTAAGCGGCGTCACCCGCTGAAAATGTCTTTCTTGCTATAGTGCAATTTTCAGCGGGTGACGCCGCTAAAGTTTCCGCGGCCAGTTCGCGGTCTTTGAATTCGTTAAGCACCTTAGTGTTTCAAATTCGGCTTAACCTCGTGTACGGTGGCGCCTTGCGCACGACTACGGCTGCATTGTGACATGATATGTCCCGCAGTCCGTTAACACCTAGTTCCTTTAAGCCGCTTTGATTTCCACAGAGAAAGAGGACGTCTTGGCAGCTCAACTGGTAGAGCACCTGGCCGGAAATCAGGGGGTCCGGGTTCGAGTCCCGGTCAAGGCGAATGACCTTTTTCTCTGTGGAACTTATTGCTATAGTGCAAAATGGGGTTGGCGTCCGAATAGTCAGAATAAGTTCACAGTACTGAGTTTCTCGGATTTTATGCTATCTGATGAAAAGCAGTGGGGGAGTGTCGATTCAATGCGAGTGATTGAATCCATAGCATAGGTAGTTGCATGTTGGTGTAAGGACTTGAAGGTAACCCAACTAATAGCATGTTTTTGCATGCGTAGTTTGCTATTTTTATCGTTTTACTGTTACATTTTAGACAAATATTTTATAATGTATTATATGTAGTGCATGTTTGGTGAGAATTCACCCCCTGCCACACACCTTTGAGGGGGCTTGCAGGGTATTGTGTAGATGTAGATGAAGGAATGCTTGCGCTCAGACAAAACTAGTAAGGAGAAGAAGCCTCAAGGTCGAACCCTACACGCGGAGAGCCTAGAGAGGAGAGAGGGAGTGGGAAGTGTGGTGGGAGCAGAGTTTTGGTCCTTACCACGGAAGCTGCTCTAGCAGGCATCCGATGGTGGATTCCTGTGGACCGACCCGACAATCGGGAATGAACTCCAAGAAACGATCTCCTGCGCCGCACTCTCCAAATGCTGGCTGCATTTCAGTATTTATATATAGGGCCGAGCGAAGGTGAAACTTTCCGACTCTTAGAATGAAAAATAGGTGATTGTCTCCCAGGCTTTCAAAAGGTGGAAAATACCAACGAGTGCAGGAGTAGGGGAAAGAAGGAAACTTTTGTCCTCATTTTCATTTCTCTCTCTCTCTCCATCTCCAATTTCCAGGCGCACAACATCTTACATTTACCACTAAGCAATAACAAATTTAAAAACACAATTAATTTCAGTTTTAAGCAAGCAGTGATTGCGAGCACTTCCATACCTGCTTGACAGCAAGTCTAAATTTCACTCTCTCAAATGTAAAATGCATACCAGGCTCACCCCCTGCCCTACATCCTCTAAATGGCTCTTAGGACATTATGTATTTATGACCGACTTGCATATAAAACTATACGCTCATGGCTAACATATGGCGATATGTACATGATTCGAAGTGCATAAAACTTTAAGGGCACAATGTTTTTGGATGAGGCACCAGCTTCAAGATTTCCAGTAAACCACTCGTGGGAGTAAGTGCCGGCCTAAGACACTCTCTCTGACGATCGAAGGAAATCACCTTCCCTCCTCTCTCTCTCTCGCTCTTTCTGGACCCACCTCTCGCCGGTCAGTCGGCTCCGCACTTAGATCTCCCACTAGCCCTTCCCCCTTCATCCGGTGGTCATCAAGGTTCCCCAAGCCTCACCGGACTCCCATCCGTATTATCGGCCGCCTACTGCGTCCTCTCCGGCATCCGTCCGGCCGCGCCTCTGCACCCGCTACGCACGGATGACAGCACCGCACCCAGAGAACTCCCACCCCCAGCGACTACTGACGCCTCGACGAGCCGCACACCCTGCTCCCCTCGCCGAAAATCACTCAGGACATCGCCCTTCCTCCGGGAATTGTAAATTGTACAGGCCACCTTAAAAGCAGTGATTTGGTACCAAGCATCATTCCGGAAAAAAGGGGACCTGAATTTCATGAAAAGTACCTATTTCAAAATATTTAAAGTAGTTATATGACCCCGTTTCTATTCAACTGCGAAGTTCCCATCGAGACACCGCGAGATTGTGTATGGCAGGGGGTGAAGATCACCAAACATGGACTACTTACTAACAACTAAGAGCTAAAATGCTATTATTTCAAGGAAACATGCTACTTATGATAGTCATGCGCAACTAGATGATTAGTTTGTGCATAGCAGTGGCTACAATGACGTTCTCTCAATTATAATAATACTACAGTATTTCACTAATGACGAGTTCTTTAATTTTTCATCTGCAATAACTCTCGCCAGAAAGCAAACTCGACAAATGACTATAGAATTATTCGCCAAATATAATGTTATTTGAGTTTAAAAAACATGATCAATAGTCAGCCTAATGTTTCCAATTTAGCCAGAGAGATGAAAGAGTAAATGTATCTCGTGAAAATTTTACAATTATCTTTTAGCACATTAGTAACATTACTGTTTAATAGATTGAAATGATGCCGCGTTGAGAGCGTTCACGACGCAGACTCCCCGCTTCGCGCCCCTAAAGGAGAAAGGCGCACAACGGCCGGTGTGCTTCCCTGCACACTCCTTTGCTTCGCCGGAATGGATCGAGGATCCCTCTGGGGCTCCGGTGCGAGGGATTCTGGGAAAAAGGCAAGGGAAGCTAGAGCGAGGAGAAAGGAGTGAAGCCCCCCTCTTCCTTCCATCCGCTCTTTCTTTGGAGCGCCCGAAAAAGAAAGGCGAGGTCAAAGGTCGGGGGGCTCCTTTCTTTCGATAAGGAGAGGTTGAAGGAGGAGAGTGTCCACTCACGACCTCTGAGGAACGGTTGTCTGGGGGAGGAGGGGGGGTGGGGGGGACTCCCTGTCGAGGAGGTGGGGGAGGCGCCTTGCCTGGAGGTGTGAGGAGTGCGGTGGGCGAGGCGAAGGAGACGCAGCTGAAGCGGTCCGAAGTGGACTGGAGGAGGAGGGTGTCTTGAAGAAGAAGAGAATGGGAGCGAAGAGGCGAGGGAGGGAGAGTGGTCGGATGAGGGATCGATCGACGGTCGGACACATCAAAGTTCGGAGTGAAATATTAATCAAGGGATGCGTTCCTGTGCATCGAGTGTACTTCCACCTCTTTGAGATTTTCAGGAGATGAATCATTTGGAACAAAGTACGGGCTTCATGCACCGATTCGGGAATGAAAGGAATAAGACACATCAAGGTAGTGAAAAAAACTATGCAATGGACGCAAACCTTTTAAATGAAAGGCTGCTTTTCATTTGCTCAAAGTGAGCAGTTAAACTGGCATGCACTCATCCAGCAGCAAATGCGATCCCTTCATTGCCTCATAGCCGTCAATCCTTGTTTCACTAATTTACTTCCTAATATTTCCTAGGAAAGGCCAGCACTCGTTCACGGTTAAAAAGTAAAATTCAGCTCTCAAAATCTTTTTTCTGCCGGTTTCAATCGCACGACTGCTAAATGCAATTTGAACAGCCATTGGTTGAGCGTACCTTTCAAATGCGGGTTTTCTGGAGCTGGAGACGCACCGTTCACCGTACAGCGAAGACGAAGGCTCGTTGCTGGAGTTCCTTTCCTTGGTCCCACAGCACGCTGCGTCACGAGCTGCACCTTGTATAAAAGCCTGCAGCCTTCATCAGGTGCGGGTGCCGGGGAATCAGCATCTGCACGGAGGGAGGTATGTTTCGAAGTAGGAATGTGTGCAGTATATGGCCAATTGAAATTTTCAGTAACCAGAGGGACTGTGTTTGAAACAGTCGAGATTATTTCGAATAGGTAACCAAGGAGTCACGTGGTATAAACAAGAATGGCTCGCAAACTTGATGTGTTAAAACCGCTGATTACGACCTCATTCATTGTTCACAATTGTGTTTTATCTCATTTGTGGGATATTTAGTCAAGAGAGATGAGAAAAACTCAAGTGAAAACAATTTTTGATGATGTAACGAGCGATTCAGAGAAATAACATTTGCAAACCATTCGTGTTTGTACCACGTGACTCCTTGGTTACCTATTCGAGATAATTCCGAAGGTTTCAAACTCAACCCCCCAGGTCACTGATCAAAACAAAACATTCCGTGCCACGAGGGGATCCAGCTGATGCGGCAGCTGGCCTCCCAATCCCAAGGGCCGGGTTTGATTTCCGTTACTGACGGGTTTTTCAGTTGCAAATCGGTCCCTAGTTGAGTGCCTGGTGGAGCGCACATCATGTTCACTACTCTGTCCGTAGTATGGGACGTTAAGCCGTTGTCCCCTTGGCGACTGTCGTTAAGAGTAGGCTAATGCCGACGCCTGGTTTCTCTCCCTCTCCCTTCCCCCATTCCCTGAAATGTTCCTACCAACAATCGATTGCTCTAATTATCTAGCTAAATCTGCCTCAGCTATCGGTCGCTTCCCCAGGATTACTTACTAACGTCACGTCACGAATTGATATATTTCTAGCTTTCTCCTCCAATGGGGTCGTTTACCATATTTTTTTTATTGCCGAATCTGATAGAGTTTGTAAAATAAAAGGACCCGTATTTTTCCGTTTTCTGATCCGACAGTTATTTCCCGAGTTATAAGCGGCGAAAAACTGATGTCTTTAACCCTTTCGGAAAAGTGGGTGTGGTGCAACCTCTGACGTATATCGACTTCGTCCAATCACAACTGAGCCCGCGAATCTACTTCGCCTTATCGCAAAGGGGGGGACACAGCTGACTCGGCCAATGGGAGCGATTTCGACAGCATCTGTGCGAGCAGACCTTCCGAGAACCCCCCTCCACTCCCTTCCCCCTCCCCCGAAAGCAGTCAAGGACGGGAGGAAAATGACGTCAATGTTATCACAGCAGCTTCTTCGGTGGGCGTCACCTTTTGCTTATTTTAATTTTTGATTTATGAGTGAATGGTTGTGGTTAGAAGATTAATTTTTTCACTAAAATTCGTTTTTCGTTTCCATCTAACGATTTCATGTACAAAATTGCGATTTCGGTTCCGAGTAAACGCCCCCATTCCGGATTCTTCCTCAGTCGTCACAGAACGGTTTCTGAGCAATATTAGAGTCCCCTTTATTACTATTACTGGCTTGGAAGAATAGAAAGGAAAGAGAGAAGAAGAGGTTGTATAAGCCGTAGAAACTACTGGACTCCAACACTGAGACATCCTTAGCTCTTGATCCAGGTAGAAAACTTTCTTACGTATTTCGACGGTCTCTTTAAAAAGGCGAGTCTTCTTTAATCCTCTCCTAATAGAATCTTCTTATTCCCTTGGTGGCTATTAGTGTTCGCCAAGTAGTAATGACCGAGCCTCCTAAGCTGCTGTCCTCTTCTCTGATTCTCTCACTGTCCTCCATTAACTTACATTTTTAATACTATGCTAACCAAGGAATACGGTGAACACCAATGAACCTTTAGCGTTTCCTTTCTTTGACACAATCTTTAATAAGTTTTTTCTTTCATATTTTGCCTTAGAGTGGACTTAAATGCAATTTGTAAGATGCCAGAGAAGATGCAAAGGAAAAATGTTTTTGTTTGTTTGTTGACACCACTTGTTTTCAATTTAAGAGGGAGCTAAATGATTCGTAATGCTACTTATTTTCAACTTTTTAGCCTCTTACCCTATTATGCTTTGTGGCATCCTTTTCGCCCCATCAATTTCGAAACGCTGCCAACGCTGAAAATTAATGTGAATCATGCAAGAGACTTGATGAATTATGAATAAGCTGAACTGGAGCAAGTGCATGCCCAAAAACTAAGGTTTGTTTTTACAGTCCTTCAACAATCTTCCCATGCTTATACAGAATTGAAACTTGGACAACATGACATTTCAGCCACACCTTATTGATACACGATGTAATTTTAGTAAGAAAAATAATGTGTGAGGAAACAGCTACTTTAGTGAATATCAACTCGATTATATTATTTGTTTACCAATATATGAGTTAATTTTTGTATCATCCACTTCCAATTCTCCGGTAACCATTGGGTTTCATTTCCGTCACATTGGCCGATACTCGTGATGGGTTTTGTATTTTCCGGTAACTACGTCCGCCACGGCCGAATAAGTAGTTTACCTGCATTCCGATTATTTGCTACCGTTAAAATCCAGATGCTGTGGGAAGAACCCAAGTCCAGGGATATGAGATCTTACAGCTGTCGTTCCCCACGACCGACTCAAAATATCCATGGACGTATGGCAGCACTATATATGCGTCGAAGCTGTAATGGTGTTTCAGTTGTAAATAAAAACACACTCAGAGTTCAGGTATGACGGTGTTTACGTGCGTTTTTTCTTAAAAGTTGCCGCTACTAGAATAGACCGAAAAGAAGAGGTATTCGTGGATGAAGACCGATTCGGATTCAGGAAAAGCATGGCTATAAGAGAAGCAATTTCGGCCTGCTGCTCAAAGAGAAGGAAATGGAGAAGAACACACCGGCCGGCGTTCATTGTGTTTGTGGAATTAGGAGAGGCAGGAGAGAAGAGGAGAGAAGAGGTAATGTTAAACTCATCATCATCATAAGTCATCAATCCTCAGATTGGCTTGACGCACCTCTCCACTGAGATCGTCAATCGGCAAATCTCTTCATATTTACGTACTAACTCTTCTCTTTCACATCCTTTATCAATTGTTCCATGTATCTTACACGAGGCCTTCCTTTCCTTCGTTCTTCCCTTCCACTTGTCCCTCGACGATTGTCTTCATCGGGCCATCGTGTCTCATGATGGGGCCCATCAAGTTGTCCCGCCTTCTTCTCAGGGCATTCATAAGGCTTCTCTTTTCTCCCACTCTTCTTAGAACTTCCTCGTTAATTACTCGGTCGATCCATTTAACAATCATTCTTCAGTAGCACCGCATTTTGAATGCTTTCACCCTTTTCTTTTCAGCTTAGGAAAGATTTCATTCATTGTCCACGCTTCGCTTCCATAAAGATACCCGCTCCGGATGTACGTTCTGATGAATTTTTTCCTTAGTTCTACGCTTGTATTTCCAGCGGTAAGAGGATTCTTCTTTTGATAGGATGCCCTCTTCGCCTGGGCTATTCAAATGACTACAAGATTAAACTAGGAAAACAAAAATTTGAGGTGAAGGAGTATTGTTGTCTGGAAAACCGTGTAACCAACAATGGACGAAGCAAGAAAGAAATAGTCAGCAGGATAGCCCAGGTGATGGGTGAATTCTACCAAAAGAAGAATCTGCTTACAGCTGGAAATACAAGCGTAGAAGTAAGGAAACAATATATCTGAACTTACATCTGGAGCGTATTTCTCAATACTGGTGAGGTATGGACGATGACAGCTGCGGAGAAGACAAGAGTAGAAGCATTCGAAATGCGGTGCTACTGAAGAATGTTAATGGTTGAAGAGATCAACCTTGTGATTAACGAGGAAGTCAGAAGAAGTGTGGGAAAAAAAGAAATCTTCTAAAAACCTAAGAAGAAGACAGGAGAACTTAATCAGCCGCAGCATGAGACACGATGAAGAAAATCGCAGAAGGAAAGTCAACGAGAGGAATGGAAGGCCTCGCTTAAGTTTTACAGAACAAGTGGTGAAGGATGTGAAAGTGAAGAAATAAGAAAAGATGAAGAGATGAGCTGATAAGAGGATAGAGTGGAGAGCTGCTTCAAACCAATCTCGCAATTTTTGAATGATTAGCTGAAGCTTGAGAGTGAATGACGTAACGTATCCGTCTACCCAGGGCAAGCTCTGTCTCCCGCGTCACTTGTCTAGAAGATGCGACGGTGCACGAGCGTGTTGCTGATTGTGGATCCCTATTCACATCCATATTTATGTTTTTTAATACGAAGCAGTTCCTAAATATTACGTCGTTCACAGAGCTGTACTTCGATGAATTAACTACAGTCCTTTTCTCTCAGTCCGTGGACTCAGGTTAATTTCCAGACTGTATAAGTTCGTCCGCGGTATTCCAGTCCTACTTGAATGCTGCGTGGGAAAATTTCAAGTTCGGTTTGACGTCGTGGCGACTTACGATGCTGCCACGTGATATCTCTCCAAATTATTGTTCCATAAATAATTCAATGCACACATATATTTGCACATTCTCATGGTAAATAAAAATAAGCCAGTGGCTTGTCTCCTGAGTAACGGAGAGGAGAGGCAGACCCTACAATTCCTTGCCTGAAAGGATGGAATTAATTCAACTACATTCTGTAATTAACATTTTTTTACTTATCCAATTTCAGATACGAAAGTGTGCAATCGTTCATATCTTCAAGCTCAGTCACTCAAGTACGCGAAAAAAATAATTGATCCATTTACTTATACGTGCATTCACATTGATACACGTGCAGTTGCATTTATTGGCAATTCTTTTTATGCAAACTGACGGCTCCTTGCTGAAAAATTCCCAGTGCACTCACAATCACCACACGAAACCGAACCGTCGCAGGTGCAAATGGCGATGAGATCGACGACATCTGGGCAGCAGATGATGGCTCCGCATATTCCCTTTTGCGTCTTCGGGAGACTTCAAGAAGGGACGTCAGCTCTGGGGGAATGGAGGGATCGACGCTTGAAAATGGGGAAGAAGGATGAAAGGGGGGGGGAGACCCTGTCCCCCTTCCTTGGGAGGAGGTGTTCCCGGCTGCAAGAGAATTTCGAGAGGACTTTCCTTCTCCCCGGAGAAGGAAAGAGAGAAGCTCCTTAGAGAGCGCGGAGGACGAGAAGGACAGAAGCCGTGGGAACTTAGTTGGGCGGACGTGAGATTTTGACGGGGTGAGCAGAATTTCGGTCCACGATTCTATTCTCAGAATGTCGAAATAGGTACCAACATCTTCGTCTCATTCACGAGGAGTCAAAAATAAAAAAAGTTTAAATATGCCTTTAGTTTAATTTATGAATGAACAATTTTGTTCAAGTGGTAGAATAAAACGTAAACCCTGTTATTTCCTGTGCTGTTAGGCAGCACAGCTGGAAGGAGGTAGGTGAAATTCTGTTAGCCTGAAGTGAATGGTGTACGTCTTAATATTGCTATTCCATGCACACTAAGGAAATACAGCTAAGCATAAGTAAATAAATGCTTTTATAACCAGTAATACCCTCATTACGATGTAAATACTAACCATTTAGTAGCACGTGTTTCAATATATTTAGCACTTTTCCTAGAAATAGTAGCGTTGTAGTTATGGTGATGCATGTTTGGTGATCTCCACCCCCTGCCACACACCCTCGCAGTGGCTCGGAGCGTATTACGCATTGTAAATTCCAACCTCTTTTCCCTATTAATGGTTACTCCTCGGTTCCCAATAGTAATGTGCTAACAACACGCACGTGATCGATTAGGAAAAGAAAAGATCTAATTTAGTGAAATGGAGAACTAAAGAGGGGATAGTTAAGGAGTAAAGGAAGCGAAAACGACAGTGGACATCGGAAGGAAACCATATGGCTTGCGGAAATTATTTTCCTCCGCTGAGAGATGCACCATCGCTTGGTAGGCCTGTAAATGCTGTCGTCACATTGAATGCAAATTCGAGCAAACCACAGAGCGAAAGGTGATAGATAACCAAATTTTGCAATAAGTACATTCTATATTTCCATTACAAAGGCGGAAAAATAATGGTTTCCAATACCATATGCCATACGTGTAACTTTTAAATAAATTTGAATGAAGAAAAGAATAGATTTTTCAAAAGTACCCCTGAAGGAAAGATATTAATAAAAGGATTCAGATTTTTATTTTCTTCCAGGAGTCTTCGAATAGACAAAGTTCTTACACATCAAAAGGGTTTATCAAAAAGATGAAAAGCTAAAACAGGTAGTGAAAGGAAATTGGCCGTCTTCGAAATCGTTGTAGGTCATCATCGGATAAACATGTTTCAATTCTCTCGAAATTCAAAAGATCAAATAAATCACAATGCATGAGAAATGCCGAAAATTCCTCAGAGACCAATTAACTTATATTTCACAAATCTCTTTAGACATAAGAAAAATCGCATGCGCTTTTGTTTGAAGGAGGCCTGATGGAGAAAGGGAGAATAAGCGATGAAGATAACCCGGGGGACAATGAGAGGGAAAAAGGGGAAGAAGTTGGGGTAAGAAGTTGTGGTGGGGGAGGGAGGAGAACGCGCAGGTGGGGGAGGGAGGGAGGGGACGAAGAAAGGAAAGCAAAAGCGGAAGAAGTCCCTGAGCAGGTGGCTAGGGTGCCAAGGAGGCAGAGGAGGGGGGAGGGGCGAGTGAGCGGTGTGGGGAGGGAGGGAGGAATGGGGAGGGGAGGGCAGGGTGGAGGAAAGCTGAACTCGGAGGAGAATAGACGAGGCGTAGGGTGAACAGGGTTCAAAATGAAGCCGACTTCTGTTTTAGTTCGTGGAAAATGTATTAATCCCACACTACGCCGTTACAACTGAAAGACGTGCGTCTGAATGGATGAACCCAGTACCGTACCTACTATACCAAACCAGAGAAAATAATGTCCCGCTACCCTGAGGGAAAAAGGTCGGGAAGTCTTTGCCACATATAGGAATAGGTGCCTTCGTATGTATTTGGAAAAATTTTCTTCCTTCTACTCGATAATGAAGGTGTGACACATATTATCCTAAAATTCAGGCTGCAATTGAGTTAATAAATAAGTTAGCCTTCCGTGATGCAGGCATACTTACCCCGACTTCTAAGCAAATTCTTTGTCACGAAGAATCTGAATTCGAATGAAAATAGGAACATCAGCAAAAATGGTTCAAGAGCAACTGCACTTTGAGTCGTTCGGAAAAAAAGATATCATTAGCAAGTCCTAAAGATGCGTTGTACAGACGTAATAACTTCACTAGCCCCCTCCTATAGGTCCCAGAATTGAATCAGAGCAATCCAGGTTCTTCTGAAGTATTCAGGCCACTAATTGGGGATTCTTTAAACTATGTCTTGTGAGCTCAGTGCTCCGTCCGTCCATCGGATATGACTTAATGAAATTAGTCCGATCCTAAAGGCCGTTTTACACGGTCATTGATACTGCGCAGGCTGTTACGAGAAAACTTGCGCAAGAAATATTGCGCCGTGTAAAGCGACGACTTGCGAGGGAAGGCAGCGCCACTGCGCGAACGCTTGCAAGCAAATTAGATCATGTTTTCATCTGATATATGCGTTCGAGCAAGTTTGAAGTATATTTCTCTCACTAGATGGTACAGATGTAGCGGCAACGAACTGTCTGGGGATTTCTAGCAGTTAAATAAGTATGGTACATCTACACGACATCTACACGATACCCTGCAAGCCACCGCGAGGGTGTGTGGCAGGGGGTGAAGGTCACCAAGCATTCACTACTAGCATGCAAGCAAGCAACTAAAGGGTCTCATGCAACTAGATTGTTAGTATCTATAGTATTTGAGGGGTTAATACATGCATCATGCACTACAGAATACTCTAAAATATTTCCCCTACCTATCCCTTTCCTATGCTGCCTATTCTGTTCTCTTATAGTACGGGGGAAAAATGCCATTTTGAATCTATCTGTACGACAATCTATCTCTCTAATCTTATTTATCTGGTCGAATCTAGCATAATACGCTGGTGTTTTCAATATGTGCCTAACATCTTCAGTAAAGCTATCCGATTGAAATTTCTGCAATAGATTAAATCTGAACTTTAATCTACGCTCTGATAATGATTCCCACCCTAATTCTTGTATTAATTCTGATACACTACTCAACCTATCGTAACACCTTTTGACGAACCTAGCTGCTCTACGCTGCACACTGTCTAGTTCTCTCATCAAACCTAATTCATTAGGATCCCATACACTGGCTGCATACTCAAGGTGGGGCCTAACTAGTGAAAAGTAGCATCGCTCTTTTGTCTTCTCATCACATTTCCCAAGTACTCTTTTTATAAATCCTAGCTTTCTCTTCGCTCGGCCGCATATTTCCCTTATGTGTCTTCCCCACGATAAATCTTTAGTGATTGTTACACCTAAATATCTTACGGTTTCAACGTTTTCGATCTTCGTGTTATTAAATCTATAGGATCGCTCTATCGAATTATTCCTCCTCCAAAAATTGATAGCTACACACTTTTTAAGGTTGAGTTCTAACTGCCATTTGTCGCACCACTCTTCAATTGCATCTAAATCCTTGCTAAGTGATTTCGTGTCCTCTTCGTTTGATATACCCCTGTACACCACCGCATCGTCTGCAAAAAGTCTAAGGTTACTACTAACTACGGTACCCAAATCGTTTATGTATAAAAGAAATAGAAGCGGACCTACTACGCTACCCTGGGGAACTCCCGATGTGACTTCGATTGTGTCCGACATGATACCATCTATGACAACCCTCTGCTCTCGCCCACTTAAGAATTCTTTTACCCAACATACAACGTCTTTATTTATACCAAAACTCTCTAACTTCAAGATTAATTTGTCATGAGGAACTTTATCGAAAGCCTTTTTAAAATCTAAAAATATCGCATCAACTTCAGTACTGCTTTCGCCGTGGACTAAAATATCGTGTACGAATAAAGCTAATTGTGTCTCGCAAGATCTACCTTTCCGGAACCCATGCTGGCTGTTTATGAGTAATCCCTGACTATCCAAATGCCCCATGATCGAACTGACTACTATGTGCTCAATTATGGTACGATTGAGCTGGTGTTTTTTTTTGCACTCAACTCCTTAAGTAGTGAATAAAGTACAATAATGATGAGCAGGGCGATTAATCACGTGGAAGCTTAAATTTCGTGCGTAAAGGAAGAACCTGTTACCTTGGCCCATAGCCGTTCGTTCGTGGTGCAAATTTTGGGCTACGTATACGGGACTAGGGCCTCCATTATTATGTTTAGACTATGGCTTAAAACATATTTTAAAGTGGTGGTAACTTATCGCATCTTTCACGTCCAATTATGTAATCGCTACTTCACAGATCTTGACGTTTTTCCACAGATGTTGACGGTATTACCGCTACTGAATGGTATATTGTCACTGACATAATGCACCGACGATTGCGCCGTTTAAAGCTTTCAAGCAAGCGTCCTCGCAATTCTCTACGTCACGGAATTTCGCAGACGACTGCTCAAACGGAATCAACATCAACTTGCGCTGTTTCAATGACCGTGTAAAACGGCCTGCCACGCTGGGTTTCTTTCCATCTCCTGTTTATAAAAATCCTGCTTTTATCCTAAAACATACCAATCCATTTGGCGCTAATGGTTTCGGCTTCCAGTCACCTCGCCTAGCAACTAAGAAAAGAAATGCAGCGTGATAGCCATGGGAACTGACTGAGGATAACTGTTTATACTGCACTTCACGGGCGAACAAAGTGTGGATGATTTTCGCAGGGGTATGAAGCAAAAGCGAAGAAAGAGATAAAGAAGAGTGGTTTAAATTGAGAGAGCCTTCTCTTTCTTAGGGAGGTGACGGAAGAAAGGACTAAGCCGCCCATCCCTTCTCTCTGCAAGGGGCCAGCTGGGAAGAGAGAGTGTGGCCAGGGCCGGCTGAGGTGGGCTTGGCCCGTGGGAAAGAGCAAGGCTGCGAAGCGCAAGTGGAAATTGGACGAGAGAGTTTCGTCTTGCTGAGGCTTACTTGCAGCCGAGAACGGGGCCCTTCCAGGCTTAGGGCCCAAGTCCGAGAGTTCAAACAGCGAAAGAGCAAGTTAAGCCTCTTCCACCAGATGGTACGAGCGAAGGCAGAATTTTAGCTGCAATGAGGACCATTTGCTTTCGGTGTATTATTAAAATTCGGTTTTCATGAGGTATTTATGTCCATCGGTGGCTACTCAGACAATATAACACAAAATACATTGACATTTTAAATGATGTTGATGGCATTTTTTCGTTTTTTGGAACAGAAATATGCAATTACCAGCAGATTCTGAATACTGCGGCTTTCAATTTTTAAAGTTGCATGCAGAGGGAGAAAGGGTGGAGGGAGGATATAGAAGAAAAATGAGGAACTTAGAGTTAAAGAGAACTTTCCTCATGCAACCAGCACTCAAGACGGAGTATAGTTCAACGCTCATTTGGATATAAAGCGTAAACTCGGGAATGATATTTTTTATCTGATGATTCTATCTTTACAAGATAGCCTACTTTCAAAACTAGCAAGCTAGAATGACATACAATGACGCAAAAAAACCGTGTACTTATACCCGAAGCTCTCGAAGAAATACATAATAATAGTCTTGCTTTCGTTAACTAAACAAATTTAGGGCTGATAAGCACTAAAACAATCAACGGTAAGCACCAGTGTTCTCGCCTAGGTGTGTGAAATTCAGTGGCGTGCGGTGGATCAAATATTCAGTGAAGCAGTAGATATATACTGGGAGGGGGTCCAACCCCTCCCCGAAAACTGTTTGTAATTTTAGTTCAATGTATTTTTACGCCAAGTCGTCATGTCACTTGGAAAATTATTTGAAATTTTAGCATCTGAGTTGTGCATATAAAGAATTTATGAGCCAATGGGAGAAGTGTTGATTTTTAAATTCTCTGAATTTGTGTTATGACGCAAAATTAACTGCAAATACAATCAAGTTCATTTGTAGCAATAATAAAAGAAAATCACTCCAATTTATTTAAATTTTGTAAAATTGGACAAAACAACTAAGTAATAACGTTAAAAACCCCTTAAACGCCTTCTCACACACATATACGTATCAAATTACAAGAATATAACAAACATGTTGCTATATGAAATATTGAGGCAACAAGGTTAATTTAGTTTCACCTAAGCCTTGATATTATTTTTATATTGATAAAAACAACAGTTGATACTATGTATCCTGTAAAACAGGCAGTAGGATTGCTTACATACTCACATAATAACCTATATGTATAGAAATTTTTTCTTTGTTACACTCTATGATAAAAACGGAAAATTAATGGGAGACATTTGTGTTTAAAATCTGTATTGAACAATTAAATATCTCAGGACTATATCGGACAAGAGTAGCTTTAAAAAGTAGACCTACCCCTTAGCAAAACCATAATCACACAAAAAATTAAATACAAAACTGACGGATATATGCCACCATATGATAGTAGTCCTAACGAAACTGGAAGTCCATTCTTCTATCCTTAGTGGTAAATACGTTAACAACTTCATCAAAAAAACTTTCCTTCATTTTCTCTTCTGCCAACAATTCACACTCAATAGATATTATACCCAGGTGAGAAAGTCTCTTTTGTCCAGTGGTATTCCTTGAATACGTCTTTATTCTTTTTAGTGCTGAAAAGGACCTTTCTACTGATGCCGTAGTCACTGGAATTGTGTATATCAACGCAACCAATAAATTGATTTGGGGGAAAGTTGACTTTAGCATGATGTTTGGGTCAAAAAGTTGACAAAGCTCCATCAGCATCTTCCCTTTGAACTCTTCACTAGAGTAAAACACTGTACGTTCATTTTTTAAGCGTATAGGGTCAAAAAAATTTCCATATGTGTCCAACAAGGTTTCCAAAGCAATTTCCGGGAAATCGATTTCGTGCTTTGAGAAATTTTCAGTTGCAAGAAGTAGCAAGAAGTCCAACTTTGAGTAATCTTCAAAGCGTGAAGTTGAAATGCCCATCTATATTGTCAAAGATCTCGCAGTAGACTCTTCTGTAGTTCGTTTGTCTTCTCTTATTGGGTGGTCCTACCTCCACAACTATTTCCTCATAATATTTTTCAAAATCGTCACGAAGTTTGGCAATACTCAGACGAGTGATTTCAATTTTCTTTCTACAGTAGACAATATCACTTGCCTGGTGCTGCAGGGCATCAAAAATCACGTCTGTAAAAGCAAAAATGTTATCAAAGACACTAAGGAGAAAAACAAACTGAAAGTCATCCAGTACTGACAGAAGCCCATTAACTGGAGCAAGTATGTCAGATTCGATTTCATCTGGATGTTCAAGCATTGCATTAAACACATCACACAGTTGAGTTCGGTCTTTAAAAACTGTGTTTACGAGCCTTGATGAGTAGTTCCAGCGAGTGGGGCATACACTGGGCAATCTCCTTTTCAAAAAATCATTAAGGAATGCAGCACGCTTCCGGGATCTTGAAAAAATGCTGAGATTCCATTTAGTGTGCTGAAAAATATTTTGCACTCAGGACATACTAACACTTATAGATAGCACCAGATTCAAAACATGAGCATAACAATGTACAAACAATGCATCCGGGTAAATCTCTTTAATTCTGGCCTGCACTCCAGTTAAGTGTCCAGACATTGTATTGGCACCATCATATGTTTGTGCAATAAGGTTTTCACTGCATTCAAACTTAATTAAATACTCAATAATGAGCTGCGCAATAGCAGCAGTATTCTTATCTGAGCTTATGTCACTGAAGCCCAAGAAACGTTCTTTAATTTTCCCATTATAAATATATCGGGCGACAGTAGAAAACTGAGCTTTGTTAGAAACATCGGTCGTTTCATCTACCAATAGAGCCACAAAATGTGCCTCTTTCAGCTCAGTTTTTATTGACAATAAAAAAGAGAAACTCACTGCTTTAATAAGGTCATTTTGGATGTGATTGGACAACCCTTTAAAAACAGTAGCTGTTTCTAAGTGCTCTGCCAAAAGAGGGTCGTAGTCAGCCGTGTACTTCAAAAGTTCTACATAGTTCCCTCGATTAACGGACTCTTCTTTTTCGTTATGACCCCGAAATGCTAATTCCTGTTTACCCAAAAAACACACAGCATTGATTAATCTCCTAAGAATTTCTCTGTTGCGCTTTACCTTTTGATTGTGGAATGAGATGTCCACCCGTAACTGGGCATCTAATGCAGTTTCATTTCTGCTCTGCCCAAAGGATGCAATGCATAGAGAAGATCGTAAGTGGTTCACTGATATCTCATGACCCGCAATTGATTTCACCAAGTTACCTAAATGAGTAAATCTACTTTTTGTCCAACTAGTATTTCTGTCTTTCCCAAACAATAAACAGTTCCAGCAAAAAACTGCATTCAGCTTTGAACTACCCGCTAACCACGCACAGTTCTTATATGAACTTCATTGAAAATGCCGAGTAAATTTTCCACATTTTTGCACCAAGTTTGGCAAGTCTGGAGTAGGCCTACCAAGTTTTATTATTTCCTTTTTTTCTTCGTACGATCGAGACGAAAAGGGAGACTAAATAACACTTTTAATGATGCACTGCATTTTACAGTAACCTAAATAAGGAAAAAAATTCTGTAGTTTTATTTTAAACGCATACCAAGAATATTAAAACGCCATATATCCACAATAGAAAGGTATAGTTTGTTTACATACGTACACTGTGACCAGGGCGTCAGAAAGAACCGTGGCTGAGATCAGGACCAGCAGGGGCTTTCTGTAACTCGATAGCACGTTATATCGACGTCGGAAATTCGTTAGCACACCGCTAGGATGAGTTACCGTAAATTCCGCTTTCGTACACGCCGCCAACTTCGCCGAGCGCGGTGAACACAGTAGATATCGGCTGCACTCGGCTACATTCGTATGTTTCCGCCGTCAACCGAAGCTAGCTTCCTCTGCCCTTTGTTACGCTAGCAACCCCTCCCGCTCCCCTTTTTCCGCTGCTCGGGAATTGTCTGCGTGCGCATGCTGTCTACCCAAGCTATTAGCGCACAGCTTCACCGGGATCGCAGTCATAACCGTCTGCCGGCTGCCCTTGCTATATATTGGGGTATAATGAACATCCGTACTATTTAAGGGAGCTTATAATGCCTTTATACTGTTAATTTAGTAGCTTTTAAACAAATAATGAATAAATTATACAAACGTAATTTTTTACTGAAGCAGTGCTTCATTTGCTTCATCGTACCGCACGCCACTGGTGAAATTGCTCCCAAGGTGGATTTCAAACCAACGCCCTCGCAGTGAATACTGGACTTGGAATGACTCGGCCAGTGATTGACACCACCTGCACCGATGCATGTTTAATCCCGGAATATATTCTTTATAAGGCATTTTTCACTTCCTAAACTCTTGATACGGTATCTTGATAATATTCTAGGCATATGTAGCTTAGCGTGATTAACAACTGAAGTGGTTACTACTAGATAGACCACTAGTTTTCGATATCCATACATGACTCTACCCTTCAGAAATCACATTAGGGACGTACAGGAGGAAATTCTCGCTTTAAAATCAGTATTATTAAATATACCACCTCTTGCCAAGCATGAAGGATATAAAAAAAAGTTGCATATACCTATATGAATTCAAAATTTCCCTTTCCGTTGAAAATACTGATAAAATACTGTTTCACCAAAATGTCATGAAGGGTAGGAAATGAAAGTCACAAGAACATGCTTTATACCACAATTTAAAACTTCTTCTTTCTATGTGCCGTGTTTATAAATTTCGGTGGATTCATTTTTAAGGAGAAGCTCAATCACATATACATCTACATCTACATAATACCCTGCAAGCCACCATAAAGATGTGTGGCAGGGGGTGAATTCTAGCCAAACATGCACTACATATCATGCATAAAAAAGGATTAGTATTTATATAGGTACTGTTCAAAACTACACTATTTTAAAAAAAGATAAAAATAGTAAAGCATATATGAAAAAACATGCTGTTAGTTGGGTTAGCTTTAAGTCCTTATACCAACATGCGGCTACCAATGTTATCCATTGCTACACTCGTACTGGATATATTTACCGTTATTCATGTCTCTAATAGTACGAGGAAAAAAGGACATTTTGAATCTCTCAGTTCGGCGTTCATATAAATGATCCCTAAGCTGTATTTTAGGTAGGCTCAATGCAATTTCTGCAAGCCATACTCCTATAAGGTGTCTGTGGAGTCGAGTGGCTAAATATACCAAAGCAGAGGAGCAACAGCCAATATCAAACTATCAAAGATAGCAGTGCTGAAGTAACTGGTTCCGAGCCCGTCACTCGAGGGGATCCTAAGGAGCATCCAAGGCTTTTCTCACACGCCCCCTTCCACGAGCGAAGGCTTTATTGGTGCAGTGGGGGCCTTATTTCCTCCGGGTAAGAGTCGAAGTTCGCACAGTCGTCGGGGCATTTATCTGAGCAGGGGCGGTCCGACGAGGAAGTTGGGCCAGGGGGGGGGGGGGCGGGTTGTTGCGAAGAGAGAGACGAATGGGAGCAGAGGTGGGAGACTTTGAAGGAGCCTCGCTGATAGGAGTTCAGGAAGCGAAGATACCCAACTACCTACCCAACTACGTACTTGAATATTAACTCGCCCCTTCCCTAAAATAATTAGACTATCCATCCCTTTATTAAGGAAGAGACCGTAATTCCTCTTCAAAGACTTCGGGACCAGGAGCTGGAAGCCGGAGTTCGGCCGAAAGGAGCGAGTTACCACTTTAGATTTCTCACGGAAATGCGAATTTCCATAGTTTTACCAGTCGGATGCCTCGTGATTGAATTGCCAACGAGCTATTTCTGTGGAGCTGCACGGAAGGTTTATTTGGAATAGCCGAGCATATTAAGTCGCCTGCGACTGGCTCACCGTTTCATAGATACGACGCAATGCGCCATGTTTCGTAATGCATTTGGCATGCGTGTATGTAAGAATGGAATAACGTGAGGGAGAAAATAAGGGAAATTGACTAACTTCTATTCCTTAAACAATTAAATGAAAGTCATCTAGAGATAACGTAAACGGAAAAGCAACCATCCAAAGAGTCAGCAAGCACAGTAATTAAGAGACTTACTTCAAAAGAAGTAAGAAGTTTCACCAACATTTTAGATCCTAAGTGACTTCAGGCCTGAAGATGCGAACTGCTGTCCCCCCAGAATGGACACACGCGGAAGAATGCCCGAAAGGAATGGATCCTCAAATTTGCTTCTATTCACCTTGAATCTCACAGCATTATGAACTGAAACATGTACACACTCATTTTGAGCGTAGTCGGAAGCTTTTAACCGTACCTGCTTCGGATTGAACCTACGACATCAGGATCGAGGGATAAAGGCTTTGCCACAACTAAACCGCTCTATCGACAAAATATTTAGAAACCATAAATATATAGATTTTTATAGATTTTTTCAGCATTGCTCTTTTTAAAAAAAGAAAAGTTGAATCCTTAAAATATCGATGCTAATGGAAAGAAAAGTGACATAGAAACGTTGCGCGAGAAATGCACTATCAGGAATGTGGTTAGAGTCGTTTTATTGGAAGTTCTTACATCAAGACAAAAATAGATACCCATTTTCCTTGAATACTCCCCGTTAGATATGCAAAATGGATACAAGGCCAACGTTTCAAAGGTCCTGGGATGCTCAAGACTCCAAATTCTCAAACATCACGCCACCTGGGTGCATACAAATACCATGTCTTATGGAAAATTACGACAGCGTATCGATTCAATCCTTTATTATTCACTCATTTGTTCATATACCGGTTCATTTGTTTTCGAAACTGTCAGAGGATTTCTTAATGCTATCTATTCATTTGCTATCATTTCCTATGCTTGACCACAACCCTTATTTCACTAAAGCGCTTAGTAGGGCAAAAGTCTAGTAGAATATATTGAACGGTTTATCACGTTAACCTGCCATGAATATTCATTCCAGTTAATTCTTTTAAATTGAACAGAAACTGAGATTTGTCTCTTATATCTTTAAATAATTATACGTGACAAGGAATGTCTTCAGAGGATTTTTAATTATTGATCGTCTGAGGGAATTGAAAAAGATTAATACGGGTTTTTCGAAGAACAGGCGTCAGTTATCACACTGTTCCAAAATGTTCTCGTTAATTTAAGCACCGCATTAAGTCAAAATTCATGGAACTAACTTCCATCTTTGTTTACTTTTATATTCAGGCGTGGAAATCCCATTGTCATATTTTGACTTTCATCTCCGCTTAAATTATTTCCACACAAAACGATTTTATTTGATTTATTCAGGACGCTGTGCAAATCACAGAGGCTTGATGGGCTCATAGATTTTAATGAGCGGCATTTTCTTTTAGAGGTAATCAAAATGAGCTGTTTTTTCCGTTTTTATATTCTTCACGGAGAGGGCTTTGCGAAGGGTGGTAAATAGTGAGACGCTCGTTTCTCTCTTTCTCCATGGTAACGGCATTTATTTCACCAATTGTTTTTTTTTCTTTTTCAATGAACGGAAAGACCCCTCTTTGGGCATTCCAACGCTCGGTATGTGTGCACTGTCCATCGCGAGCGACACTCCTCCGTATAAAAGCCATCCATTGCCTCTGCAGTTGTTAATAACATGAGTAGACCGCCCATGGAAGGGTCATTAATATCAGTCAGCCGCAAGTATGAAGAGAAGGGAATGAGGAACCATGGGAGTCCTTGTCAGTGTCCGATCGACCAATGAAAGAAATGAATAGTCATCAGGCGGATGGAGCTGGAAATTTATGGAACATTCATCAAAATCCACGCACAAACTATACAATATGAGTGAGAAGCGTAGTTTATCAAGGTGTACGGTGTGATGCAATGGTAAACTGTGGCTTTAAACGTGATATTAAAAGTGGACAATAACGCTGGAAAATTGCCCGCTTAAATTACGCCTCTTTAGGAGCACCGCAAACAAATTGTGAAAATATTTGATTACTTTGAGAACTGGAGTCATACTTCGCAAAGAAAGAATGAATTTAACAATATGCAGATTGAAAAATCTTAAAACCACTGGCAAGATAATTGGAATATTAGTCTACATAATGCACAATGAGGGGTTACGTATTTGCTTAAATATTTGAAAAACAAAGAAAGAAACAGATTAAAAGTAATATCATGGGCCATCAAGACATAATATATCGCTGATTATCCAATTATTCGTCCAACTTAAAGGCTTCATACTCTTTTTCTAAGATTAACCTAAAATGAGTTAACGATACCAATCAACACACACTCTCTGATAAGCAATACATCTGACATTATTTATCAATTGCTCTATTCAGTGCACAGTACTATTCTTTGCTTCATAGTTATTTGTATCATCATTACTTTTCAGACGGCACCCGGTAAAATGATTCCTGGGAATTTTTCATAAATTAAGGAGCAGGGCAAATTACTCTAGAAATATTTTGTTGAATCAATAACCATTTGAACTTCCCTTGACATTAGCCACGAAGAATTCGTAATCAGTGATACTTAGGAGACAGATTTAAGAGAAAGTAATCAGTAG
This sequence comes from Platycnemis pennipes, assembly GCA_933228895.1. Lineage (NCBI taxonomy): Eukaryota > Metazoa > Arthropoda > Insecta > Odonata > Platycnemididae > Platycnemis > Platycnemis pennipes. Next base: position 134,219,419 of record OW121853.1, read on the forward strand.
TCCAAGGGATAAATCTCTTGCCACCTCAAAATGTAAATATTGTCATCCTGTGACTAGGTTTTGAATTGAGCGATGCACATATCTCTTTGGGCAGTGACTTTTAAAAAAATATTCAGGCTTTTTGAAACTGAAATGTCGTTTGGCTAATGGTTTATAAAGTTAATGGAGACACATGGCCATTAAAAGTACTCGCAATATCACCCATGTAAGTTCTTATAACTCAGAAACATAGTTGGCATTTGATCGTCACTTATTGATGGATTAACGGCCCAATTGAAAATAGATATCGGAAATGAATTACGGAAAACTAAGCTGAGCGCGGAAGGGTAAAGGAACACTGAAGAAGAATTTTCCTGAGATAAAGAAAAGGTAATTCTCACGCTCCGCGGCTGCCGAAGAGGCTTTCGGGGGAAACGGGACGAGCGGGGGTGTTCCCGGGCGGGGGAGGAAAGGGAGGCGCCGGCGCCTGCCTGGCGGCCGAGTTTGAAGTCATCCAAAGGGGAGGTTGGGCGGAGAAGAACTTGGGAGGTTCAAGTCGTGAAACACACCGAGAGAGGGCGACGCCTCCGGCCAGACAACACACGGATATCCCCGGAGAGGAAGTGCAAACCACCCCTCTTTACAGTTATAATTGTGATAATTATGTTTACACACTGTACTATTCTTTGTTTCATGGTTACTTGAATCACCACTACTTTTTGGATGACACCCGATGAAATAATTCCTGGGAATTTTTCATAAATTAAGAAACACCGCATATTATTCTGACTATTACTCTGACAGTGATACATAGTTTATGAACCGCCTTAAATATAAATAATATTTCGTACGTCTTGTCCGCCATTAATGCTCGCCTTCTGCGTTTTATTTGTTAACGTCTCGTTTAACAAAACTCATCGAGGTAACATTTACGTGAAACAAGGAAATCGTCAACATTCTCCAGCCGGGCTTCGTTGAGGAGATAATAAAAGGGTTATCTGTTGCGTCTCACTGCAGGTAATTCTATGGAGCAGTGAGTTAGGAGGAAAACAAGGGGACGCCGGTAACCGGAGCCTGTAAGTGGTGGCACAGTTCATCCCATCCCACAGCGAAAGCGGCTCTTTCGCAAGCGAAGGCAGGGTTATATCGCATAAGAGACCCTTTTCCTGGCTGCCATAAGCACACGCCCAAGTGAGGAGTGAAGAGGGCAAAGAGCGCGCGGAAGACGGGTGGCATACCTATATCGCGTTTTACTCTATCGCAGAGGCATGAGTCTAAGAGACCAGCCAACACCTACGCCAGCACAGCGAGGAGCAGCAAGCGTTGGAGGGGTGGGGGATCTAGTCCGAGGGGGGTGGGATAACCCTCAGCCTCGGCATTTCCGTGGAGCACTCTTTAGTAGCAGATGCGTGTGCATATTCCCAGGGAAGCAGAAGCAGCATCACGTCTACATCTACATAATACCCTGCAAGCCACCACAAGGGTGTGTGGCAGGGGGTGATTTCTCACCAAACATGCACTACATATCATGCATAAAAAAGGAATAGTATTAATATAGTAGTCAGAACTACACTATTTAAAAAAGATAGAAATTGCAAAGAAAACATGCAAAAACATTCTGTTAGTAGGGTTAGCTTTAAGTACTCATACCAACATGCAGCTACCAATGCTATTCATTGCTACTCTCCGATAGGACATATTTACCGTTGTTCGTATCTCTCATTGTGCGAGGGAAAAAGGACATTTTGAATCGGTCAGTTCGGCAATCAATTTCTCTAACTTTATGATTATGGTCCAGTCTGCCATAGTAAGTTGGGGTTCGTAAAATATTTTTAACATCATCACTGAAAATATTGCCTTGGAATTTGTGGAAGAGATTAAGTCTAAATTTCAACCTGCGATCTGACAATGATTCCCATTTCAATTCATTTAATAGACTGGTTACGCTAATATAATTATCGTATCGTCCCTTTACAAATCTTGCCGATCTTCGCTGCACACGTTCAAGTTCATTACTTAGACCGATTTCGTAGGGATCCCATACACTGGCAGCATATTCCAAATGAGGTCTAACAAGGGAAAAGTAGCTGATTTCTCGTACATGATCGTCACATTTACCCAATACTCTTTTAATGAAACCCAGTTTGCGATTCGCTCGACCCATTATTTCACGAATGTGTTTACCCCAGGAAAGATCATTTGTCAGTCTTATTCCAAGATATTTAATGGATTCCACGTTTGTTAATTCATTATTACTTATTTTGTAAGTGCTAGGGGGAGAGCTATTCTTTTTCCAAAAATTCATTACAAGACATTTCTTAAAGTTTAATTCTAACTGCCATGTATCACACCAAGTTTCAATTGCTTGTAGGTCAATATTTAAATATTCTTTATCGTTCGGGCATAGAATTTCCCTGTACACTACTGCGTCATCGGCAAATAGACGAAGCTTACTTTTTACCACCTTTTGGATATCATTAATATACAAAAGGAATAGGAGTGGACCTATCACACTACCTTGTGGGACACCCGAAGTGACTTTAATTGCCGGTGAGGAAACACCGTCCAAAACAACCCTTTGAACCCGATCATGCAGAAAATCATTAATCCATGATATAATGTTACTGTCTAACCCATAAGATTTTAACTTCAAAATTAGTTTGCTGTGAGAAACCTTGTCAAAAGCCTTCTTGAAGTCGAGAAATATAGCATCCACTGGAATATTATTTTCGCCAGAAACTAAAATATCGTGGGAAAAGAGAGCAAGTTGGGTTTCACACGATCTGCTCTTTCGGAAGCCATGCTGGACATTGGACAATAAATTCTGGCTATCTAGGTGTCCCATGACTGAACTGACAATTATATGTTCTAGGACCTTGCATGAAATGGACGTGAGGGATATAGGTCTGTAGTTAGATGGCTGCTCCCTATCGCCACTTTTAAAAATGGGTGTTACATCGGCTGCTTTCCAGTCCATCGGTACGACGTGTTCGGTCAGGGATTTATTAAATACTATTTCAAGGTAGGGGGAAATTTCGGATGCTAACTCTCTATACACGCGGGAGGGAAAATTCCTTCTTCCAAACCGTTTTTAACCCACCTTCCGGGGATTCAACTATCGTGTTACCTGACCTCTTTCAGCGGTTGATGAAACCAATTGACATTTCCTGTAATGGTATTGAAAAATTACTTAAAGATATAAGCCCCAACAAATCTCCTGGCCCTGATCAAATTCCCTCCCGCGTATATAGAGAGTTAGCTTCCGAAATTTCCCCCTACCTTGAAATAGTATTTAATAAATCCCTGACCGAACACGTCGTACCGATGGACTGGAAAGCAGCCGATGTAACACCCATTTTTAAAAGTGGCGATAGGGAGCAGCCATCTAACTACAGACCTATATCCCTCACATCCATTTCATGCAAGGTCCTAGAACATATAATTGTCAGTTCAGTCATGGGACACCTAGATTGCCAAAATTTATTGTCCAATGTCCAGCACGGCTTCCGAAAGAGCAGATCGTGTGAAACTCAACTTGCTCTCTTTTCCCACGATATTTTAGTTTCTGGCGAAAATAATATTCCAGTGGATGCTATATTTCTCGACTTCAAGAAGGCTTTTGACAAGGTTTCTCACAGCAAACTAATTTTGAAGTTAAAATCTTATGGGTTAGACAGTAACATTATATCATGGATTAATGATTTTCTGCATGATCGGGTTCAAAGGGTTGTTTTGGACGGTGTTTCCTCACCGGCAATTAAAGTCACTTCGGGTGTCCCACAAGGTAGTGTGATAGGTCCACTCCTATTCCTTTTGTACATTAATGATATCCAAAAGGTGGTAAAAAGTAAGCTTCGTCTATTTGCCGATGACGCAGTAGTGTACAGGGAAATTCTATGCCCGAATGATAAAGAATGTTTAAATATTGACCTACAAGCAATTGAAACTTGGTGTGATACATGGCAGTTAGAATTAAACTTTAAGAAATGTCTTGTAATGAATTTTTGGAAAAAGAATAGCTCTCCCCCTAGCACTTACAAAATAAGTAATAATGAATTAACAAACGTGGAATCCATTAAATATCTTGGAATAAGACTGACAAATGATCTTTCCTGGGGTAAACACATTCGTGAAATAATGGGTCAAGCGAATCGCAAACTGGGTTTCATTAAAAGAGTATTGGGTAAATGTGACGATCATGTACGAGAAATCAGCTACTTTTCCCTTGTTAGACCTCATTTGGAATATGCTGCCAGTGTATGGGATCCCTACGAAATCGGTCTAAGTAATGAACTTGAACGTGTGCAGCGAAGATCGGCAAGATTTGTAAAGGGACGATACGATAATTATATTAGCGTAACCAGTCTATTAAATGAATTGAAATGGGAATCATTGTCAGATCGCAGGTTGAAATTTAGACTTAATCTCTTCCACAAATTCCAAGGCAATATTTTCAGTGATGATGTTAAAAATATTTTACGAACCCCAACTTACTATGGCAGACTGGACCATAATCATAAAGTTAGAGAAATTGATTGCCGAACTGACCGATTCAAAATGTCCTTTTTCCCTCGCACAATAAGAGATACGAATAACGGTAAATATGTCCTATCGGAGAGTAGCAATGAATAGCATTGGTAGCTGCATGTTGGTATGAGTACTTAAAGCTAACCCTACTAACAGAATGTTTTTGCATGTTTGCTTTGCAATTTCTATCTTTTTTAAATAGTGTAGTTCTGACTACTATATTAATACTATTCCTTTTTTATGCATGATATGTAGTGCATGTTTGGTGAGCAATCACCCCCTGCCACACACCCTTGTGGTGGCTTGCAGGGTATTATGTAGATGTAGATGTAGATGAGGGAATTTGATCAGGGCCAGGAGATTTGTTGGGGCTTATATCTTTAAGTAATTTTTCAATACCATTACAGGAAATGTCAATTGGTTGCATCAACCGCTGAAAGAGGTCAGGTAACACGACAGTTGAATCCCCGGAAGGTGGGTTAAAAACGGTTTGGAAGAAGGAATTTAGCAAGTTAACTTTGTCGAGTGTGTTTGTGGTCATTTCACCTCTATCATTTTTAAGTGAATGGACGGCAGACTTATGGCCTTGCACTTCCCTTACGTACGACCAGAAGACTTTTGGATTTTCTTTCAATTGTTCCCCAAGTGTTTTTCTTTTGAATTCTGCAAATGCATTACTAAGGGCTGACTTTGCAGTGGATTTTGAAATTTTATAATTTTCAATAATTACATTACGCTCATCAGTGGGCATATGTTTAATAATTTTTTTCATTTTAGCATGACATATTCGCTGCCGTCTCAGGGATTTTCTCACTTCGGCATTGTACCACCTAGGTTCAGTGCTTTCTTTTTTGAATTTACAAGGGATAAATCTGTTGATCCCAGAGCGCATGATATTAATGAACGACTTCCATGAATCGTTGGTACATACCTTTATGGAAGACTTTTTGAAATCCGATAAGGAATCTCTTAAATAAATTTTAAAGTTAGCAAAGTCTGCTCTTTTAAAAATGTAAAACTTTCTTTTTTGTTTAAAATTTTTATCTAAAGATAGCGAGAGTTTTGCAGTTATAACTCTGTGGTCACTGATTCCATCAACCGTGTCAATCATTGTCACATGTTGTGGGATATTGGTTGCCAGTAAATCAAGAGTGTTGTCCCCTCTATTAGGTGCTGTAGCTAATTGTGTCAGGGAGTTATTGGAGAAAACATCTAATAGAGTCTCACAAATGTCTTTGTCCCTTCCTCCAGCTTTGAAGCAGTATGTTCTCCAGTCTATTGATGGTGCATTGAAATCTCCACCTATTATTATATTACGTTCGCTGTTACGGGACGTTATAGTATTTATCTGGTTTCCCAGTTCTAATAATGACTCAACATCAGTGTTTGGGGGCCTATAGAAGGCGCAGACAGATATTGATCTGGATTTGGGGCATGTTAATGAACACCAAACACATTCTAAGGGGTTGTCGGGAAATATTACTGCTTTGCTAATGATTGAGTTCTTGACTGCAATGAAAACACCACCACCTGCTCTGTTATGTCTATCTTTTCTATATATTTTAAAAGATTTGGGGAATATTTCTGAGTCAGGAATGTCATCTGTCAGCCAACTTTCAGTTCCTATAATTACATCTGCATCAGTAGTATGAATAAGGTGATGGAACTCAGGTATCTTGTTTTTAAGACTTCGGCAATTAACTACCGCAACGGAAATATTTTCACCTCGACTGTTATTAAGGCTACAAGGGAGAGCTCTAGTCATGTCTGAAGTATTTTGAGGTTCAATTCTGCTTTCATGAATGTTAGCCGATAAAGCGACTGGCAACGAGAAGTTATTTACCCCACTACATGACCTACTCTCTACCCTACCATCTACCCTAAAAAAGGCCTGCAATGATCTAATACCCTATCCGCCACGCGTTTGGCGGCGTCCGGAGTGTAATGAACTCCAGAGCGGTTTAACGGGTGTCTACACGACCGAAGCGACGGCTGAAGGTCAACGAAGGAGGCTCCAATGTCCTTACAGAAACGGCGTAGCCTCTGATTTATGTCTACCACTCGACGCCAAATCAGAGGTCCACGATCGATCCTCGGGACCAGACTACAAATCGAAAGCGCCAGTTCAACGCCCGCGACTTCACTTACCCGCTTCACCTCAGAGTTCAATTCCTTAAAGGAATGCAGAATCTCCTCGGGTCTGCGGTCGGTGGCATCGTTGACGCCTACGTGGGCCACGACCTGCAGCCTAGAGCACTTCGTGCCCGCAACCGCCGCTCCCATCGCCCTCGTCACCTGAGGAATACCGCCACTGGGGATGCACCAAGACGTTAAGCCCTGGCTAACACCCTCGCGGTCTGCCCTTCTCCGCAAAGGAGCCATCACACGCCGAACGTTACTACTCCCTATCACTAGCATCCCCCCCTTCCCACTCTGACGGCTTCTCCTCGGTAGAGCTCTCGGAGTAGCGACGGGGCCGGCTGCAGGAATCTCGGCGACATCCATAGGAAGCGCCTGAAACCTATTTGAGACGGGGAGAGGAGTTGCCTCTGCAAACTCCGCTCCGCGCCGCAGCCTTACACCTACATCTACATCTACATCTACACGATACCCTGCAAGCCACCGCGAGGGTGTGTGGCAGGGGGTGAAGGTCACCAAGCATTCACTACTAGCATGCAAGCAAGCAACTAAAGGGTCTCATGCAACTAGATTGTTAGTATCTATAGTATTTGAGGGGTTAATACATGCATCATGCACTACAGAATACTCTAAAATATTTCCCCTACCTATCCCTTTCCTATGCTGCCTATTCTGTTCTCTTATAGTACGGGGGAAAAATGCCATTTTGAATCTATCTGTACGACAATCTATCTCTCTAATCTTATTTATCTGGTCGAATCTAGCATAATACGCTGGTGTTTTTAATATGTGCCTAACATCTTCAGTAAAGCTATCCGATTGAAATTTCTGCAATAGATTAAATCTGAACTTTAATCTACGCTCTGATAATGATTCCCACCCTAATTCTTGTATTAATTCTGATACACTACTCAACCTATCGTAACACCTTTTGACGAACCTAGCTGCTCTACGCTGCACACTGTCTAGTTCTCTCATCAAACCTAATTCATTAGGATCCCATACACTGGCTGCATACTCAAGGTGGGGCCTAACTAGTGAAAAGTAGCATCGCTCTTTTGTCTTCTCATCACATTTCCCAAGTACTCTTTTTATAAATCCTAGCTTTCTCTTCGCTCGGCCGCATATTTCCCTTATGTGTCTTCCCCACGATAAATCTTTAGTGATTGTTACACCTAAATATCTTACGGTTTCAACGTTTTCGATCTTCGTGTTATTAATTCTATAGGATCGCTCTATCGAATTATTCCTCCTCCAAAAATTGATAGCTACACACTTTTTAAGGTTGAGTTCTAACTGCCATTTGTCGCACCACTCTTCAATTGCATCTAAATCCTTGCTAAGTGATTTCATGTCCTCTTCGTTTGATATACCCCTGTACACCACCGCATCGTCTGCAAAAAGTCTAAGGTTACTACTAACTACGGTACCCAAATCGTTTATGTATAAAAGAAATAGAAGCGGACCTACTACGCTACCCTGGGGAACTCCCGATGTGACTTCGATTGTGTCCGACATGATACCATCTATGACAACCCTCTGCTCTCGCCCACTTAAGAATTCTTTTACCCAACATACAACGTCTTTATTTATACCAAAACTCTCTAACTTCAAGATTAATTTGTCATGAGGAACTTTATCGAAAGCCTTTTTGAAATCTAAAAATATCGCATCAACTTCAGTACTGCTTTCGCCGTGGACTAAAATATCGTGTACGAATAAAGCTAATTGTGTCTCGCAAGATCTACCTTTCCGGAACCCATGCTGGCTGTTTATGAGTAATCCCTGACTATCCAAATGCCCCATGATCGAACTGACTACTATGTGCTCAAATATCTTACAAGAGATTGACGTGAGTGAAATGGGTCTGTAGTTACTAGGTTCTTCCCTATCACCGCTTTTAAATATAGGTGTAATGTTAGCTACTTTCCAATCCTTGGGTACTGTGTGGTTCTTTAGTGTTTTATTGAATATTATTTCTAGATAGGGGGCTATTTCAGAAGCTAATGTTTTATAAACTCTGGAAGGAATTTGATCGGGACCTGGTGCTTTGTTTTTACTTATGCTTTTTAACTGCTGCTCTATTCCGCGACATGAAATGTTTATTTCGGGCATTTGCTCACTGAAAGTGTTCGGCGGTGGTTCCACTGCGTTTTGTGACGATGAGTTGAATACACTTTGGAAGAAGGTGTTTAAAGTGTTGGCTTTTTCTACACTGCTGGTGACTCTGATTCCTTTATCATTTTTAAGTGTGTGCACTGTGGACTTATTTCCCTGAAGCTCTCTCACATATGACCAAAACGCTTTAGGATTGCTATCTAAATATTCTCCTAACATCTTGCTCTTGAAATGTGATAACGCTTGCCGACATGATTTCCTTGCTAATGCTCTCGATTTTTTATAGTTTTGAACTAGCTCATTTTTTTCCTCTACCGATAGACCCCGTCTGGCATTTTTCATCTTAGCGTGGCATACCCTTTGTCGCTTTAGTGATTTCCTAACCTCCGCGTTATACCACCTTGGCTCTGTATTATCACTAATATATTTACTTGGTATGTATTTATGAACTGCGTTACGGGTGACCTCAAGAAATTCTCTCCACGAATCCTCTGTATTTAATCCTTTGCTTTGTTCGCTGAATACAGTAAACGCTTCCCTTAATTCCTCTTTCATACCGTCGTAATTTGCCTTGCCAAATAAGTACACCCTCCTCCTTGGTTTATAATGTCTTTCAACGCCTACAATAAATTTCGCATGCACTATTTTATGGTCACTAATTCCTGTGTCTGTAACTGTATTTAGAACTCTCTCGGGTATATTTGTTGCTAATAAGTCTAGAATGTTGTTACCCCTGGTCGGCTCTGTTACTAGCTGTTGTAGAGAATGTGTCGTAAAGGTGTTCAACAGTGATTCGCAATGTTCCTTATCCTTACCTCCTGCAATGAAACTACACGTATTCCAGTCTATCGAGGGGAGATTGAAATCTCCGCCTACTATTATTCCTCTATCATTCTTCCCAGAAAGTAATGTGCGTATCTCTGACTCTAGCTCTATTATAGAATTGACGTCTGCGTCCGGTGGCCTGTAATATGCACCTACATATATCTTTTTTGCGTTACTACTTTTACTTTTAACGGAACACCAAATACTTTCTACATTTCGCTCTGAAATAAGTTCTCTTCTACTGACATACGGGTCCTTCACAGCTATGAAAACTCCTCCTCCGTTTCTGCTTACTCTATCCTTTCTGTATACTGTAAAACACTTCGGAAATACTTCATGATCTGATATGTCCTTCGAAAGCCAGCTTTCTGTACCTACGATTATATCTGCATTAGTACTCTTAATGAGGTGGTGAAATTCTGCTACTTTATTTCTTATACTACGACAATTCACTACTATCACTGAAATTTTTTCTTCCAATCTGTTTCTCTCTTGGTGCTCCTTTCCAACTAAAATTTTCCTCGATAATTTTTTGACGGACAAACTATTTGGTCTACCTCTTACCTTTGATGAATTATCATGTTCGTTCTCTCCATGTGTTTTTCTCTGACCTTCTAAAACTACTCTGCATGTTCTGTCAAATTCTTGCACGATTTTTCCCCCGCGGATTGACCTGCACTCTGGGCTCCGCTACTCAGAGTAACTACCCTCCACTCATCGGGCTTAGGGGCTGGCGCTACCTCTTCACTGAGCGGTGTAGTGACGGTTGGATCCTCACTAATGAGTCCACCCGAAACTCCAGCACTCTCGGAGACAGACACCCTCCCTTCTACCTTCGAACGGAGCTCCGACACGATTCTCTCCAACTCGGCGATACGGGCCCTTAGAGCCGCGCATTCGCCTGAATTATCGAGCGTCACGACAGAAGACCGATTCAAAGCCATCCTAATCACGCTTTCCCCCGAAAACTAAGCTATGTAAAGACTATATAGTATAAATTACAACCACTAAGCTATGGATGAACTACGTTGGAAGCAGTACTATTCGATTATAAATAAACTTCAGATATATTAATACAAGGAACAGAAAGTACCTAGATTCTTTACACAATTCAGTACACACTAAGAAATGACTACAATAGAACTCTAAAGGACTCAGCAATAAGATTTAAAAATCAATAATCACCAGCACGTAGGCACTTAACTAATTGCCCTAGCAACAACAGGAGGTAGGATAAGACTTACACGGGTGAGTGGTTTGCGCAGGAAGGGCTCTCCACGGGGAGTCGGTTAGGGGATTGTTTCACGGCTGGGGGTCTCGGTTATCGCTGACCTTGACAAGGTTAGCGATGGGAAGGGAAGGAATGTAGTGTTGTTGACGTGAGTAATATAGGCTAGAAGGAAGAAGCAGCTAACTGACAAACCAACGGGAAGTAAGGCTCTAGTAGAGAGAAGAGTTAGGTTAATATGCAAGTAAAGGCGAATGACGAATGACGAAGGCGTTGAAAGCAACGGTCAGTGCCACTAACTGCTCCAAGCTGCACGTAGTCGCCCATGTCGGCACTAACGACGCCGCGAAACGGGGGTCCGAGGATGTAATGGATTCCGTAAGGGATCTATGCACCGAGTTCCACCGTGTTCGTGGAGGTCTGGGTATCGATATGAGGCTGACTATATGTAGCTTGGTACCTAGGACGGATCGGGGGTTGATGGTTTGGAGCCGAGTTTTAGGCATAAACCGGAGACTCCGTGAAGTCTGTGGGAGCGAGGGAGCTGAGTTTTTGGACCTCGGGCCGGAGCTGGAAACGTGTCGGGTGCCCCTGAATCGCTCGGGTGTCCACTACACGGACGAGGCATCGTCTAAGGTAGCGAGTAGGATACTGGAGCATACACGTAGGGTTTAGCTCAGGTGGTAGCCCAGAGTGCAGGTCAATCCGCGGGGGAAAAATCGTGCAAGAATTTGACAGAACGTGCAGAGTAGTTTTAGAAGGTCAGAGAAAAACACATGGAGAGAACGAACATGATAATTCATCAAAGGTAAGAGGTAGACCAAATAGTTTGTCCGTCAAAAAATTATCGAGGAAAATTTTAGTTGGAAAGGAGCACCAAGAGAGAAACAGATTGGAAGAAAAAATTTCAGTGATAGTAGTGAATTGTCGTAGTATAAGAAATAAAGTAGCAGAATTTCACCACCTCATTAAGAGTACTAATGCAGATATGATCGTAGGTACAGAAAGCTGGCTTTCGAAGGACATATCAGATCATGAAGTATTTCCGAAGTGTTTTACAGTATACAGAAAGGATAGAGTAAGCAGAAACGGAGGAGGAGTTTTCATAGCTGTGAAGGACCCGTATGTCAGTAGAAGAGAACTTATTTCAGAGCGAAATGTAGAAAGTATTTGGTGTTCCGTTAAAAGTAAAAGTAGTAACGCAAAAAAGATATATGTAGGTGCATATTACAGGCCACCGGACGCAGACGTCAATTCTATAATAGAGCTAGAGTCAGAGATACGCACATTACTTTCTGGGAAGAATGATAGAGGAATAATAGTAGGCGGAGATTTCAATCTCCCCTCGATAGACTGGAATACGTGTAGTTTCATTGCAGGAGGTAAGGATAAGGAACATTGCGAATCACTGTTGAACACCTTTACGACACATTCTCTACAACAGCTAGTAACAGAGCCGACCAGGGGTAACAACATTCTAGACTTATTAGCAACAAATATACCCGAGAGAGTTCTAAATACAGTTACAGACACAGGAATTAGTGACCATAAAATAGTGCATGCGAAATTTATTGTAGGCGTTGAAAGACATTATAAACCAAGGAGGAGGGTGTACTTATTTGGCAAGGCAAATTACGACGGTATGAAAGAGGAATTAAGGGAAGCGTTTAATGTATTCAGCGAACAAAGCAAAGGATTAAATACAGAGGATTCGTGGAGAGAATTTCTTGAGGTCACCCGTAACGCAGTTCATAAATACATACCAAGTAAATATATTAGTGATAATACAGAGCCAAGGTGGTATAACGCGGAGGTTAGGAAATCACTAAAGCGACAAAGGGTATGCCACGCTAAGATGAAAAATGCCAGACGGGGTCTATCGGTAGAGGAAAAAAATGAGCTAGTTCAAAACTATAAAAAATCGAGAGCATTAGCAAGGAAATCATGTCGGCAAGCGTTATCACATTTCAAGAGCAAGATGTTAGGAGAATATTTAGATAGCAATCCTAAAGCGTTTTGGTCATATGTGAGAGAGCTTCAGGGAAATAAGTCCACAGTGCACACACTTAAAAATGATAAAGGAATCAGAGTCACCAGCAGTGTAGAAAAAGCCAACACTTTAAACACCTTCTTCCAAAGTGTATTCAACTCATCGTCACAAAACGCAGTGGAACCACCGCCGAACACTTTCAGTGAGCAAATGCCCGAAATAAAAATTTCATGTCGCGGAATAGAGCAGCAGTTAAAAAGCATAAGTAAAAACAAAGCACCAGGTCCCGATCAAATTCCTTCCAGAGTTTATAAAACATTAGCTTCTGAAATAGCCCCCTATCTAGAAATAATATTCAATAAAACACTAAAGAACCACACAGTACCCAAGGATTGGAAAGTAGCTAACATTACACCTATATTTAAAAGCGGTGATAGGGAAGAACCTAGTAACTACAGACCCATTTCACTCACGTCAATCTCTTGTAAGATATTTGAGCACATAGTAGTCAGTTCGATCATGGGGCATTTGGATAGTCAGGGATTACTCATAAACAGCCAGCATGGGTTCCGGAAAGGTAGATCTTGCGAGACACAATTAGCTTTATTCGTACACGATATTTTAGTCCACGGCGAAAGCAGTACTGAAGTTGATGCGATATTTTTAGATTTTAAAAAGGCTTTCGATAAAGTTCCTCATGACAAATTAATCTTGAAGTTAGAGAGTTTTGGTATAAATAAAGACGTTGTATGTTGGGTAAAAGAATTCTTAAGTGGGCGAGAGCAGAGGGTTGTCATAGATGGTATCATGTCGGACACAATCGAAGTCACATCGGGAGTTCCCCAGGGTAGCGTAGTAGGTCCGCTTCTATTTCTTTTATACATAAACGATTTGGGTACCGTAGTTAGTAGTAACCTTAGACTTTTTGCAGACGATGCGGTGGTGTACAGGGGTATATCAAACGAAGAGGACATGAAATCACTTAGCAAGGATTTAGATGCAATTGAAGAGTGGTGCGACAAATGGCAGTTAGAACTCAACCTTAAAAAGTGTGTAGCTATCAATTTTTGGAGGAGGAATAATTCGATAGAGCGATCCTATAGAATTAATAACACGAAGATCGAAAACGTTGAAACCGTAAGATATTTAGGTGTAACAATCACTAAAGATTTATCGTGGGGAAGACACATAAGGGAAATATGCGGCCGAGCGAAGAGAAAGCTAGGATTTATAAAAAGAGTACTTGGGAAATGTGATGAGAAGACAAAAGAGCGATGCTACTTTTCACTAGTTAGGCCCCACCTTGAGTATGCAGCCAGTGTATGGGATCCTAATGAATTAGGTTTGATGAGAGAACTAGACAGTGTGCAGCGTAGAGCAGCTAGGTTCGTCAAAAGGTGTTACGATAGGTTGAGTAGTGTATCAGAATTAATACAAGAATTAGGGTGGGAATCATTATCAGAGCGTAGATTAAAGTTCAGATTTAATCTATTGCAGAAATTTCAATCGGATAGCTTTACTGAAGATGTTAGGCACATATTGAAAACACCAGCGTATTATGCTAGATTCGACCAGATAAATAAGATTAGAGAGATAGATTGTCGTACAGATAGATTCAAAATGGCATTTTTCCCCCGTACTATAAGAGAACAGAATAGGCAGCATAGGAAAGGGATAGGTAGGGGAAATATTTTAGAGTATTCTGTAGTGCATGATGCATGTATTAACCCCTCAAATACTATAGATACTAACAATCTAGTTGCATGAGACCCTTTAGTTGCTTGCTTGCATGCTAGTAGTGAATGCTTGGTGACCTTCACCCCCTGCCACACACCCTCGCGGTGGCTTGCAGGGTATCGTGTAGATGTAGATGTAGATGTAGAAGTAATACCTACTACCCAACTACCGCTTAGATTAGAGTTAAAACTACTGTTAGGATATTAATATATTACGTTTAACTTATGTAAATAATTAAAGTTTAAACTACTTATAAATAAGAAAAAACGCTAAAAATAAACTACTCCGTATAAACGTAACCAACAAATAACAAACTTTAAATATATTCTACACGAAATATGACGATAACTAAATGATGAAAAATAAAAGCTCTACATAAGAAACTACTGAGACAGAAACTATAGAATAATAAGAAGTACGATGAAAGAGACAACTTATTAATATACTACGTTTAACTTACGTTAATACTTAAAGGGTTAAACTACTCAATAATAATAAGAAAAAACGCTAAAATAAACTATTTAGTAAAAATGTAACCAGCAAATAACTAACTATAAATATATTCTACACGAAATATGAAGATCACTAAATGATAAAGAAAAAGCTCTACATAAAACTACTGAGACCAACTAGAGAATAATAAGAAGGACGGTGAAAGAGACAATTTATTATGGATGTAACAAAACAAGTAACTATCTCTAAATGTGCTAGATAACAATATATTTACATATACAAAGAGGAAATTTTATTAAAGAAAATAGCTCTGAGGAATAAATATGTAAGTTAACTCACTCAATGGAGATGAAAGAGAAATAAACTATATAATTTAAATTACTGCGACAGCCGTTAAAATTTATGCAGTTTTTCAATCAAAAGCAAGTATATATAACTATTAATATATTCCTTTCGCTTACGTTAACACTTCACAAGATTAAAATATTGAATAGTAAGAAAAGCTGAGCCAATAACTAGGGAGAACAATATAAAAGGAACTGTGCTATGAACTGAGAAAAAACTTAAAAAACGCCTCGAGAACTACGGTGATGATAAAATAGAAATATGTAAATACTTTTAAATATAGTCCGCTCAACTAGATTAGATTAGACTTAGACAACAAGTAGGTGACAGTATTATAATTTAAGAGTATAATTTGCTGCGGAGTAGTTAAAAGAAAGAAGAAACTGAAATTAGATCTACTTAGCACTATCAGCGAACACACTCGGACACAGCGTAAACCACACACCAAAGACCAGCCGGGACGGCACCACGGCGGGACCAAGCACCCACAACACCAAGCACCCACGCAAGCACTCACACTACCGTAATAATATATTAAGGCAGGCGCAGAAGTACTACTAAACACTCACTACTTAATACACTACTACACTACGATACAGGCCCAGCTAGGCAACGTTAAAATGCTGCTGCTGGCGATCAGTTGAAAAAGTGAAAGGCGCGACCCAAGTCTCGGAGCTCAGTGACCACCCGTCCGCACTCTACGAGCTCAGGTGAGGGAAAGTCCTAACCTCTGAAGTATCGCATGACGAGGAAATACTGCCAGGTTTCAGATACAGCTGACTAAAACTCCATGCTTTATTTATTAGACCAATGGAAGAGATGGCGTTCCTATTTCAGGGATGGTTAGAGAATATTACGGTTATCGATAGAGCCAATAGAAGAAAGGAACGAATTTCGTCTTTGGTCAAGTCTATAGTAATGATATTATTCAATTTATAGGATTTTAATATGATACTCATCGTTATCTTAAATTCATCGAAATGATTTAAAGTCATAACAATGAAAAATGTTGTGATGATATCCATTTGTTTCTTCGTATCTCAGACAGGGAATATTTAAACATTCAACAAAATCCTAATTTTCATTCATGGTTAACCTTCTGCTCTAATACGATAAATACCATAGAGTAAGTAACTCTAAGACTAATACATACGCTCACACATACGTTTGCATAATCGTTGCTCATTACACCATAATGAAATTGATACACACTATCAACATAATCTATATTTGGTACATAATCATACTGTAAATTTTCCCCAACTTCAACAATGAATGTTACCGAATAGCTTTGTGTGAATTTTGTTTTCTTCAACCATGGTGCCACAGACGAGGAAGAATTCCTATAAACGCATTCCCGGCTTAGAAAGAAGAATTTGGCCTCGTGCTGTTGAGTTTAGGAGCAGGTAATAACATTTCATATATCTATCTACATCTACATCTACACGATACCCTGCAAGCCACCGCGAGGGTGTGTGGCAGGGGGTGAAGGTCACCAAGCATTCACTACTAGCATGCAAGCAAGCAACTAAAGGGTCTCATGCAACTAGATTGTTAGTATCTATAGTATTTGAGGGGTTAATACATGCATCATGCACTACAGAATACTCTAAAATATTTCCCCTACCTATCCCTTTCCTATGCTGCCTATTCTGTTCTCTTATAGTACGGGGGAAAAATGCCATTTTGAATCTATCTGTACGACAATCTATCTCTCTAATCTTATTTATCTGGTCGAATCTAGCATAATACGCTGGTGTTTTTAATATGTGCCTAACATCTTCAGTAAAGCTATCCGATTGAAATTTCTGCAATAGATTAAATCTGAACTTTAATCTACGCTCTGATAATGATTCCCACCCTAATTCTTGTATTAATTCTGATACACTACTCAACCTATCGTAACACCTTTTGACGAACCTAGCTGCTCTACGCTGCACACTGTCTAGTTCTCTCATCAAACCTAATTCATTAGGATCCCATACACTGGCTGCATACTCAAGGTGGGGCCTAACTAGTGAAAAGTAGCATCGCTCTTTTGTCTTCTCATCACATTTCCCAAGTACTCTTTTTATAAATCCTAGCTTTCTCTTCGCTCGGCCGCATATTTCCCTTATGTGTCTTCCCCACGATAAATCTTTAGTGATTGTTACACCTAAATATCTTACGGTTTCAACGTTTTCGATCTTCGTGTTATTAATTCTATAGGATCGCTCTATCGAATTATTCCTCCTCCAAAAATTGATAGCTACACACTTTTTAAGGTTGAGTTCTAACTGCCATTTGTCGCACCACTCTTCAATTGCATCTAAATCCTTGCTAAGTGATTTCATGTCCTCTTCGTTTGATATACCCCTGTACACCACCGCATCGTCTGCAAAAAGTCTAAGGTTACTACTAACTACGGTACCCAAATCGTTTATGTATAAAAGAAATAGAAGCGGACCTACTACGCTACCCTGGGGAACTCCCGATGTGACTTCGATTGTGTCCGACATGATACCATCTATGACAACCCTCTGCTCTCGCCCACTTAAGAATTCTTTTACCCAACATACAACGTCTTTATTTATACCAAAACTCTCTAACTTCAAGATTAATTTGTCATGAGGAACTTTATCGAAAGCCTTTTTGAAATCTAAAAATATCGCATCAACTTCAGTACTGCTTTCGCCGTGGACTAAAATATCGTGTACGAATAAAGCTAATTGTGTCTCGCAAGATCTACCTTTCCGGAACCCATGCTGGCTGTTTATGAGTAATCCCTGACTATCCAAATGCCCCATGATCGAACTGACTACTATGTGCTCAAATATCTTACAAGAGATTGACGTGAGTGAAATGGGTCTGTAGTTACTAGGTTCTTCCCTATCACCGCTTTTAAATATAGGTGTAATGTTAGCTACTTTCCAATCCTTGGGTACTGTGTGGTTCTTTAGTGTTTTATTGAATATTATTTCTAGATAGGGGGCTATTTCAGAAGCTAATGTTTTATAAACTCTGGAAGGAATTTGATCGGGACCTGGTGCTTTGTTTTTACTTATGCTTTTTAACTGCTGCTCTATTCCGCGACATGAAATGTTTATTTCGGGCATTTGCTCACTGAAAGTGTTCGGCGGTGGTTCCACTGCGTTTTGTGACGATGAGTTGAATACACTTTGGAAGAAGGTGTTTAAAGTGTTGGCTTTTTCTACACTGCTGGTGACTCTGATTCCTTTATCATTTTTAAGTGTGTGCACTGTGGACTTATTTCCCTGAAGCTCTCTCACATATGACCAAAACGCTTTAGGATTGCTATCTAAATATTCTCCTAACATCTTGCTCTTGAAATGTGATAACGCTTGCCGACATGATTTCCTTGCTAATGCTCTCGATTTTTTATAGTTTTGAACTAGCTCATTTTTTTCCTCTACCGATAGACCCCGTCTGGCATTTTTCATCTTAGCGTGGCATACCCTTTGTCGCTTTAGTGATTTCCTAACCTCCGCGTTATACCACCTTGGCTCTGTATTATCACTAATATATTTACTTGGTATGTATTTATGAACTGCGTTACGGGTGACCTCAAGAAATTCTCTCCACGAATCCTCTGTATTTAATCCTTTGCTTTGTTCGCTGAATACAGTAAACGCTTCCCTTAATTCCTCTTTCATACCGTCGTAATTTGCCTTGCCAAATAAGTACACCCTCCTCCTTGGTTTATAATGTCTTTCAACGCCTACAATAAATTTCGCATGCACTATTTTATGGTCACTAATTCCTGTGTCTGTAACTGTATTTAGAACTCTCTCGGGTATATTTGTTGCTAATAAGTCTAGAATGTTGTTACCCCTGGTCGGCTCTGTTACTAGCTGTTGTAGAGAATGTGTCGTAAAGGTGTTCAACAGTGATTCGCAATGTTCCTTATCCTTACCTCCTGCAATGAAACTACACGTATTCCAGTCTATCGAGGGGAGATTGAAATCTCCGCCTACTATTATTCCTCTATCATTCTTCCCAGAAAGTAATGTGCGTATCTCTGACTCTAGCTCTATTATAGAATTGACGTCTGCGTCCGGTGGCCTGTAATATGCACCTACATATATCTTTTTTGCGTTACTACTTTTACTTTTAACGGAACACCAAATACTTTCTACATTTCGCTCTGAAATAAGTTCTCTTCTACTGACATACGGGTCCTTCACAGCTATGAAAACTCCTCCTCCGTTTCTGCTTACTCTATCCTTTCTGTATACTGTAAAACACTTCGGAAATACTTCATGATCTGATATGTCCTTCGAAAGCCAGCTTTCTGTACCTACGATTATATCTGCATTAGTACTCTTAATGAGGTGGTGAAATTCTGCTACTTTATTTCTTATACTACGACAATTCACTACTATCACTGAAATTTTTTCTTCCAATCTGTTTCTCTCTTGGTGCTCCTTTCCAACTAAAATTTTCCTCGATAATTTTTTGACGGACAAACTATTTGGTCTACCTCTTACCTTTGATGAATTATCATGTTCGTTCTCTCCATGTGTTTTTCTCTGACCTTCTAAAACTACTCTGCATGTTCTGTCAAATTCTTGCACGATTTTTCCCCCGCGGATTGACCTGCACTCTGGGCTCCGCTACTCAGAGTAACTACCCTCCACTCATCGGGCTTAGGGGCTGGCGCTACCTCTTCACTGAGCGGTGTAGTGACGGTTGGATCCTCACTAATGAGTCCACCCGAAACTCCAGCACTCTCGGAGACAGACACCCTCCCTTCTACCTTCGAACGGAGCTCCGACACGATTCTCTCCAACTCGGCGATACGGGCCCTTAGAGCCGCGCATTCGCCTGAATTATCGAGCGTCACGACAGAAGACCGATTCAAAGCCATCCTAATCACGCTTTCCCCCGAAAACTAAGCTATGTAAAGACTATATAGTATAAATTACAACCACTAAGCTATGGATGAACTACGTTGGAAGCAGTACTATTCGATTATAAATAAACTTCAGATATATTAATACAAGGAACAGAAAGTACCTAGATTCTTTACACAATTCAGTACACACTAAGAAATGACTACAATAGAACTCTAAAGGACTCAGCAATAAGATTTAAAAATCAATAATCACCAGCACGTAGGCACTTAACTAATTGCCCTAGCAACAACAGGAGGTAGGATAAGACTTACACGGGTGAGTGGTTTGCGCAGGAAGGGCTCTCCACGGGGAGTCGGTTAGGGGATTGTTTCACGGCTGGGGGTCTCGGTTATCGCTGACCTTGACAAGGTTAGCGATGGGAAGGGAAGGAATGTAGTGTTGTTGACGTGAGTAATATAGGCTAGAAGGAAGAAGCAGCTAACTGACAAACCAACGGGAAGTAAGGCTCTAGTAGAGAGAAGAGTTAGGTTAATATGCAAGTAATACCTACTACCCAACTACCGCTTAGATTAGAGTTAAAACTACTGTTAGGATATTAATATATTACGTTTAACTTATGTAAATAATTAAAGTTTAAACTACTTATAAATAAGAAAAAACGCTAAAAATAAACTACTCCGTATAAACGTAACCAACAAATAACAAACTTTAAATATATTCTACACGAAATATGACGATAACTAAATGATGAAAAATAAAAGCTCTACATAAGAAACTACTGAGACAGAAACTATAGAATAATAAGAAGTACGATGAAAGAGACAACTTATTAATATACTACGTTTAACTTACGTTAATACTTAAAGGGTTAAACTACTCAATAATAATAAGAAAAAACGCTAAAATAAACTATTTAGTAAAAATGTAACCAGCAAATAACTAACTATAAATATATTCTACACGAAATATGAAGATCACTAAATGATAAAGAAAAAGCTCTACATAAAACTACTGAGACCAACTAGAGAATAATAAGAAGGACGGTGAAAGAGACAATTTATTATGGATGTAACAAAACAAGTAACTATCTCTAAATGTGCTAGATAACAATATATTTACATATACAAAGAGGAAATTTTATTAAAGAAAATAGCTCTGAGGAATAAATATGTAAGTTAACTCACTCAATGGAGATGAAAGAGAAATAAACTATATAATTTAAATTACTGCGACAGCCGTTAAAATTTATGCAGTTTTTCAATCAAAAGCAAGTATATATAACTATTAATATATTCCTTTCGCTTACGTTAACACTTCACAAGATTAAAATATTGAATAGTAAGAAAAGCTGAGCCAATAACTAGGGAGAACAATATAAAAGGAACTGTGCTATGAACTGAGAAAAAACTTAAAAAACGCCTCGAGAACTACGGTGATGATAAAATAGAAATATGTAAATACTTTTAAATATAGTCCGCTCAACTAGATTAGATTAGACTTAGACAACAAGTAGGTGACAGTATTATAATTTAAGAGTATTATTTGCTGCGGAGTAGTTAAAAGAAAGAAGAAACTGAAATTAGATCTACTTAGCACTATCAGCGAACACACTCGGACACAGCGTAAACCACACACCAAAGACCAGCCGGGACGGCACCACGGCGGGACCAAGCACCCACAACACCAAGCACCCACGCAAGCACTCACACTACCGTAATAATATATTAAGGCAGGCGCAGAAGTACTACTAAACACTCACTACTTAATACACTACTACACTACGATACAGGCCCAGCTAGGCAACGTTAAAATGCTGCTGCTGGCGATCAGTTGAAAAAGTGAAAGGCGCGACCCAAGTCTCGGAGCTCAGTGACCACCCGTCCGCACTCTACGAGCTCAGGTGAGGGAAAGTCCTAACCTCTGAAGTATCGCATGACGAGGAAATACTGCCAGGTTTCAGATACAGCTGACTAAAACTCCATGCTTTATTTATTAGACCAATGGAA
Organism: Platycnemis pennipes; assembly: GCA_933228895.1. Taxonomy (NCBI): domain Eukaryota; kingdom Metazoa; phylum Arthropoda; class Insecta; order Odonata; family Platycnemididae; genus Platycnemis; species Platycnemis pennipes. Next base: position 134,241,622 of record OW121853.1, read on the forward strand.
GAGATGGCGTTCCTATTTCAGGGATGGTTAGAGAATATTACGGTTATCGATAGAGCCAATAGAAGAAAGGAACGAATTTCGTCTTTGGTCAAGTCTATAGTAATGATATTATTCAATTTATAGGATTTTAATATGATACTCATCGTTATCTTAAATTCATCGAAATGATTTAAAGTCATAACAATGAAAAATGTTGTGATGATATCCATTTGTTTCTTCGTATCTCAGACAGGGAATATTTAAACATTCAACAAAATCCTAATTTTCATTCATGGTTAACCTTCTGCTCTAATACGATAAATACCATAGAGTAAGTAACTCTAAGACTAATACATACGCTCACACATACGTTTGCATAATCGTTGCTCATTACACCATAATGAAATTGATACACACTATCAACATAATCTATATTTGGTACATAATCATACTGTAAATTTTCCCCAACTTCAACAATGAATGTTACCGAATAGCTTTGTGTGAATTTTGTTTTCTTCAACCATGGTGCCACAGACGAGGAAGAATTCCTATAAACGCATTCCCGGCTTAGAAAGAAGAATTTGGCCTCGTGCTGTTGAGTTTAGGAGCAGGTAATAACATTTCATATATCTATCTACATCTACATCTACACGATACCCTGCAAGCCACCGCGAGGGTGTGTGGCAGGGGGTGAAGGTCACCAAGCATTCACTACTAGCATGCAAGCAAGCAACTAAAGGGTCTCATGCAACTAGATTGTTAGTATCTATAGTATTTGAGGGGTTAATACATGCATCATGCACTACAGAATACTCTAAAATATTTCCCCTACCTATCCCTTTCCTATGCTGCCTATTCTGTTCTCTTATAGTACGGGGGAAAAATGCCATTTTGAATCTATCTGTACGACAATCTATCTCTCTAATCTTATTTATCTGGTCGAATCTAGCATAATACGCTGGTGTTTTCAATATGTGCCTAACATCTTCAGTAAAGCTATCCGATTGAAATTTCTGCAATAGATTAAATCTGAACTTTAATCTACGCTCTGATAATGATTCCCACCCTAATTCTTGTATTAATTCTGATACACTACTCAACCTATCGTAACACCTTTTGACGAACCTAGCTGCTCTACGCTGCACACTGTCTAGTTCTCTCATCAAACCTAATTCATTAGGATCCCATACACTGGCTGCATACTCAAGGTGGGGCCTAACTAGTGAGAAGTAGCATCGCTCTTTTGTCTTCTCATCACATTTCCCAAGTACTCTTTTTATAAATCCTAGCTTTCTCTTCGCTCGGCCGCATGTTTCCCTTATGTGTCTTCCCCACGATAAATCTTTAGTGATTGTTACACCTAAATATCTTACGGTTTCAACGTTTTCGATCTTCGTGTTATTAATTCTATAGGATCGCTCTATCGAATTATTCCTCCTCCAAAAATTGATAGCTACACACTTTTTAAGGTTGAGTTCTAACTGCCATTTGTCGCACCACTCTTCAATTGCATCTAAATCCTTGCTAAGTGATTTCATGTCCTCTTCGTTTGATATACCCCTGTACACCACCGCATCGTCTGCAAAAAGTCTAAGGTTACTACTAACTACGGTACCCAAATCGTTTATGTATAAAAGAAATAGAAGCGGACCTACTACGCTACCCTGGGGAACTCCCGATGTGACTTCGATTGTGTCCGACATGATACCATCTATGACAACCCTCTGCTCTCGCCCACTTAAGAATTCTTTTACCCAACATACAACGTCTTTATTTATACCAAAACTCTCTAACTTCATATATATGTACTATCGAGCGTGAGTTGCTACAGACGTCATCTTTCTCCACAAAGAAAGAGGACGCCTTGGTAGCTCAACTGGTAGAGCACCTGTCCGGGAATCTGGGGGTCCGGGTTCGAGTCCCGGTCAAGGTGAATGTTTCTTCTCTGTGGAATATGTTTCTATTGTGAATTTCAGCAGGTAACTCCATTAGGTTTTCGCAGCTAGTTGGCGACATTTGAATTTGTGATTTACACCTGTTGCGTGATGAAGAGAGTGAGATCGAAGGCTTGTAGTTGTCCTAAACAACCTTTCCAATAACAAACAGGAAGGATTTACACGAGCATCTTTCACTCGAATGTTCATTGAAGCTTTCGCGGCTCGTGGTGATACGCATGTTATTCGGGTGTGCCGCGTGATGTTCAGGTATTTCAAGTATTTTACCGAATAGCTTTGTATGATTTCTTTTCTTCAACCATGGTGCCACAGACGAGGAAGAATTCCTATAAACGCATTTCCGGCTTAGAAAATTACTTAAAGCTAAAAACGATGTCAATTAAAAGACGATCCATGCGAAGTGGCCATCGCAGTCTGACGGGTGTCCGCATCCGCGAGGAGTGCTGACGAGAGATTCGTAGAGATGGAGGGGGGGGGGGAAGACGATTGGATGGAAGCGGGGATGGGAGGGGGGAGGAGCGTGGCAATGAGGCCAGACGCTGCTCTGTCTGCTCATAATTCACCGCTCACAACTCCCTCCCCCTCCATAAATGCAGCACTTTTGAACCCTGGGGATATATCTCGCGGAGGGCCAGGGTGCGACCGACGCTATCAAGGGAGGAGATGCTGCGAAGAGGACCTTACCCCACCCCCACTCACGATTTATATCGCGGGCCCACGGAGCTTACAAATATTTCAGTAGAGACGAGTCGGCAACTTTTGCTCTTTTGACCCAAATTCATAAGGTTTCCATTTTCTGGCGGCCCGAGAAGCTATGGCAGGTCACTCGGCGCGTTACTCCTCAAACCATTCGGGCGATGCGTTCGAAATACTCCAGTCACAGTTCAAAATGTCACGCACAGTTGACTGTTGGTTGTTGATGTACACAGGAGTGCTTTCAAAAGGAAAGGTACTTTTGAGAAGCTTGTATAGCCACGAACTTAAAATACACTCGGGCACTCTTAGAACACAGGTTTTGAGTTACTTACTCATGCTAGCTATAATAATAATATTTTCACTTCCTTATATGCTACATACAGCTTATATTGAACCTATATGCTTACACATACAAGCTCTGACGTGAATTATTCTTTTTGCATCATATAAACGTATATTAGTTTGAAGATTGACACGGTTGATGGAATCAGTGACAACAGAGTTATAACTGCAAAACTCTCGCTATCTTTAGATGAAAATTTTAAGCAAAAAAGAAAGATTTACATTTTTTAAAAAGCAGACTTTGCTAACTTTAAAATGTATTTAAGAGATTCCTTATCGGATTTCAAAAAGTTTTCCATAAAGGTATGTACCAACGATTCATGGAAGTCGTTCATTAATATCATGCGCTCTGGTATCAACAGATTTATCCCTAGTAAATTCAAAAAAGAAAGCACTGAACCTAGGTGGTACAATGCCGAAGTGAGAAAATCCCTGAGACGGCAGCGAATATGTCATGCTAAAATGAAAAGAATTAGTAAACATAAGCCCACTGATGAGCGTAATGTAATAATTGAAAATTATAAAATTTCAAAATCCACTGCAAAGACAGCCCTTAGCAATGCATTTGCAGATTTCAAAAAAATAACACTTGGGGAACAATTGAAAGAAAATCCAAAAGTCTTCTGGTCGTACGTAAGGGAAGTGCAAGGCCATAAGTCTGCCGTCCATTCACTTAAAAATGATAGGGGTGAAATGGCCACAAACACACTTGACAAAGTTAACTTGCTAAATTCCTTCTTCCAAACCGTTTTTAACCCACCTTCCGGGGATCCAACTGTCGTGTTACCTGACCTCTTTCAGCGGTTGATGCAACCAATTGACATTTCCTGTAATGGTATTGAAAAGTTTCTAAAGATATAAGCCCCAACAAATCTCCTGGCCCTGATCGAATTCCCTCCCGCGTATATAAAGTTAGCCTCCGAAATTTCCCCCTACCTTGAAATAGTATTCAATAAATCCCTGACCGAACACGTCGTACCGATGGACTGGAAAGCAGCCGATGTAACACCCATTTTTAAAAGTGGTGATAGGGAGCAGCCATCTAACTACAGACCTATATCCCCCACATCCATTACATGCAAGATCCTAGAACATATAATTGTCAGTTCAATCATGGGACACCTAGATAGCCAGAATTTATTTTCCAATGTTCAGCATGGTTTCCGAAAGAGCAGATCATGCGAAAATCAACTTGCTCTCTTTTCCCACGATATTTTAGTTTCTGGCGAAAACAATACTCCAGTTGATGCTATATTTCTCGACTTCAAGAAAGCATTTGACATGGTGTCTCATAGCAAACTAATTTGACGTTAAAATCTTCTGGGTTAGGCAGTAACGTTATATCATGGATAAGTGATTTTCTACATGATCGGGTTCAAAGGGTTGTCTTAGACGGTGTTTCCTCACCGGCAATTAAAGTCACTTCGGGTGTCCCACAAGGTAGTGTGATAGGTCCACTCCTATTCCTTTTGTACATAAATGATATCCATAAGGTGGTAAAAAGTAAGCTTCGTCTATTTGCCGATGACGCAGTAGTGTACAGGGAAATTCTATGCCCAAATGATAAAGAATATTTAAATATTGACCTACAAGCAATTTAAACATGGTGTGATACATGGCAGTTAGAAATAAACTTTAAAAAATGTCTTGTAATAAACTTTTGGAAAAAGAATAGCTCTCCTCATACCACTTACAAAATAAGTAATAATGAATTAACAAACGTGGAATACATTAAATATCTTGGAATAAGACTGACAAATGATCTTTCCTGGGGTAAACACATTCGTGAAATAATGGGTCAAGCGAATCGTAAACTGGGATTCGTCAAAAGAGTACTGGGTAAATGTGACGATCATGTACGAGAAATCAGCTACTTTTCCCTTGTAAGACCTCATTTGGAATATGCTGCCAGTGTATGGGATCCCTACGAAATCAGTCTAAATAACGAACTTGAACGAGTGCAGTGAAGATCGGCAAGATTTATAAAGGGACGGTATGATAACCTTACTAGCGTAACTAGTCTATTAAATGAATTAAATTGGGAATCATTGTCAGACCGCTGGTTGAAATTTAGAATTAATCTCTTAAATAAATTCCAAGACCATATTTTCAGTGATGATGTTAAAAATATTTTGCGGACCCCAACTTACTATGGTAGACTGGACCATAATCACAAAATTAGAGAAATTGATTGCCGAACTGACAGATTCAAAATGTCCTTTTTTCCTCGTACTATCAGGGATATGAATAACGGTAAATATATCCAGTAGGAGTGTAGCAATGGATAACATTGGTAGCTGCATGTTGGTATAAGGACTTATAGCTAACCCAACTAACGGCATGTTTTTGCATGTATGTTTTGCTATTTTTATCCTTTTTTAAATAGCGTAGTTTTGAACAGTACCTATAAAAGTACTGATCCTTTTTTTATGCATGATATGTAGTGCATGTTTGGTGAGAGTTCACCCCCTGCCACACACCTTTATGGTGGCTTGCAGGGTATTATGTAGATGTAGATGAAGTACATGAAGAGTTACCTACATCCACCTCTATCATTTCTTCCGCATTACAGTACAATGACGTGAATTAAGTATAAAACGGAAAGCACTCCTAAAGGAGTTCGTTCGACACAAAAGACTAGAAATAGTGAACTAAATACAAGTTTTCAGAAATAAAAGTATGAAAAATAATAGAAATTAGGTAGACTCAGCCGCCAAATTTGAAGAATAAATTTCCATTTAGTGCGATTAGCCAGCATACACACCACATATGCACGCACTATAACATACATTTAAATTCAGTAGATACGAGCGATACTGCGTGGTATTCGAACATATCAAAAAGAAGACAAAAATTTACAATTCACAACAGATAAAAGGAATAAAGGTTTTCATCTGTGGTAAATTGCAAATTTTCGTCTTTTAGAAACATACATTTAGGCAAATGTTGAAGGTGTGTTGGTTTTCACCGAGCATTGCAACAAATATTGCTTATAATTTGAGCAATTGCCGATGCAGAAACCTCCTGGAAAGTCGACGGAACTTATTTCAAACAGATCTTGCGTGAGGCCATGTTATAGGGTATTAGAGGCAGTATATTTAAAAATACAAATTAAATTTTCCTTATCATTTGACTTTTTATGCATATTTGCTCTGAATAATCACGGCAGGAGCAAGAACATCAGCGTATAGTTTTGAAAAAATTTGTAATAGGGAAACAAAAACTTTTGGAGGAGATCCAGTCATTTTATTCCATTGGTCTATCCTCTATTTACTACCGATCTCATAGCTTACAGGCGTAGAGCAGCTGAATCAATTATCGATAATTTAATGGGCACGAAAAAGTTTTATTAGTGGGAATGGAAGTAAAGATTATGCTTCAAGGAGTCACCACGAATGAGATGAGAGCAGAAGATGTTTGCTCTCGAGGTGAAATGGCAGGAGGGACGATAGTGGACGTTGGGAGGACCCATCTCCAAGCTCATGGGTGCAAGTCGGAGTATCTGCTAAGTGATTGGCTCGCCAATTTGTGCTGATCGGACGGAGGGCTCAGGAGTATTTGGAAAGGTACCCTCCCTCGATTCCAAGTAGGGATGCAATGAAATGCCTTAGAAAGAATTGGATGACCGATGATGAAGTATAGGAGGGAGAAGACAGAGGAAAGTTGAATTGCGTAGCAAGGGCAAATGTAATCAGAGAAGAGAAACAAACAAAGGGTACAATATACTCTCATGGGATTCAAGGAACATTTTTTGTAAGAAGGCTTTTTGGACAGAACCAAGGTATTTGTCACAGCGCAGGGGAAACAGGTATTTTTGGAGAAAACCACATCAACACTGGTCGCCATTTGGCTTTCTGATACTACTGACCTGAAGTTTTGCAAGCCAAATGTAAAACAATATGTAAAGGTGAAAAAGGTGGTTTTTATGTGCGAATCACATTATACAGTGGAGTGGAGTAAAATGGAGCGTTAGGGTTTACCAGTGGCCGAAGGTTAGAATCCAGGAAAGGCCATTAATAATGTCATACAAATTCAAGCTTGGTGATTCCCTGAAGAGCAGAACTTCCTCGGAAAGTACAGGTGAAACAGGGGAAGGAGCTCATCCCTGAAGTGTGAACTGCACTAGTCGCGTGGGCTTGTGCTTGATAAACACAATCATAATCGAGTGAAAACGGTGAGCTCTTACGGCTAACAGTATCTATTGAAATGAATTGTCTCCACAAGCCGTAATAGGTGATCCTTTCGTTTGCGGTATAATGGGGAAAGGGACCTTTTAGGAAATGGCAACAGTACCTCAGTGTTTCTTCTGGCCTGAGAAAGGTCTTCTGGTCAGCAACCAGCTTCAAGGAGTCTGACGGAGGTCTTGTTACTAAACACAACACTTCTTGTATTTCTACACAGGACACTGATGCACTTGCACAAACAAACACTGATGTTGGCATGCGCCACTTGTCAAGGGAAGGTAAAAAAGGGAGGACGGGAAGTTTATACGTTTATACCTTTCGTGACCTTTCTCAGGCCAGAAGAAACACTGAGGTACTGTTGCCATTTCCTAAAAGGTCCCTTTCCCCATTATACCACAAACGAAAGGATCACCTATTACGGCTTGTGGAGACAATTCATTTCAATAGATACTATCAAAATCGCCTTACTATCGGCCATAACAGAACTATACATGGATGTCGATGCATATAAAGATGATATAGATTTTAAGCGGCGCATTAGCGTAAAAGGGCCTTCTAATCCATCATTAAGTGTTTCACTACATGCCTCGCTTCTAATTAATCCGCATCCTCCATATTAAATTTTCCATCTAAATCTTCCCTTGCCTGCCTCCGTGTCTCCTGGAATCCGTAGTATTTATTTCCCTCTGTTTCTGCTCACTCAACTGTTCCTCCCTCGTCACTCATCTTCCATTTTCCCCCAAAACCCCTCATCTCATCTTCGGAGTTTTCTTCTTTTATCACCAAAAGACCTCCCTGCCATCTCATTCCATGCTTAAACTTTCTCAGTCATTTTCCTCTCAATCCACATCTTCCTCCTTATTTCTTACCACACTCGCATCTCAAAGGCTTTCAATTTCGGTTCATCCTTCTTCCACGTTGACAAGGTTTTAGAATCATATAATTTCGGGGAACTGGATTGAAACTGCTTTCTTATTTTTATATGTCTTCGCTAAGCAGAGAGAGACTCTCTCAAACTCCTCCCCCACACAATCACTTCCGTCGCCAGTCAAATCTTTGTTTAATACCTTTATAGCAAAGAACATTTTCTGTGAGCATACTGCTCCTTAGAAAATACAGCAAACGCCAGTTTAGGTTCACTCCCGCTAGCCTTGATATTTCCGTTGCCTCTCCTTTAAGCAACAATCACCTTTAGCCTTCCCAATTATACTTCAGCTTTTTTTTTATTGACATCACTCACTCCGTTCCTTCAATTCACTGATCACCGGCTGCACTGGCTGGTAGATTTAATAGCGCTCACTATCACACAACTCAGATGTAAAAATGTCCACTTATATCCCACTCCAAGCTTCTCCAACCGCACCAACACTCTTCTACTTATTAAAATCACAATGATGCACGTCTTGACAGCTCTTTCCCATTTAAGTGCTCCTTACTGATTTTCTTCGTGAGCTATAATCCGTTTTGACCCAGAATACTTTAAAATTCACCCAAATCGCATAGAAAATATGCGCCCAGAATGGTACCCACACTTATTAGATGCGTACAAGCTACTTTTCAGCCGCGGCAGAACTATAAATAGCTTCCAACGTTTATAACGAATATCCTCCTTTCAAGGAGTACCGACTCCGATGGAAGGTCTAAAGTAGAGGCCAAAGTCTCCCTCTTTCACGAGAGCGTTGAGTACTTTGCTGGTGACTCGACTAAAAACGTGCACTCAGTCTCCGCGTGATGGCTCTGGGAGGCCGTAGAAAGGTGTGGTGACGAAAACGGCGGTTCTGCGTGATTTGGGAGCCGTGGCTTTGGCGGGGAAGGTTTCCAGACGGATCTCCAGATGGATCGTCTAAAAGCGAAACCATGCTTACAAACCCTCCTGCCATGAATTCACGCATTTTCTGGGGGATCCCTGGGTAGGAATGTAGATATGTGCTCACTTTCTACGGCCTCCGAAGAAATATGCCGTTATTAAATGCATACTCGTGATATTAATATACAGGATTAAATGCATTAGCAGAATTCCCAAGCAGTTCCGGGAATGAATTTCAGAGATTTCAGAGCTTTTATAAGAGTTTACTAATGGGGTTGAAAGTGCACGTATATAATCAGCAGAAAGAAAAAGCATTAAAATAGGTTTTAAAGGTGGAAGTATCGAAGATATTTCACGGAAAATAGGTGGATCTTTTATGTACCTCCATATGGATGAACTCAAAGGGAATCAGAATATTTTTTTCGGTTCTCATAATTTTTTTACCGGTACAATTTCAACCTCTCTATTTTTAGAAAACGCCATTCGAACATTCAATAAAATTTCTCTGACTCTTCCAATCTACCCATTTATTTTAGGTATGTACGGTTAAGGAGATGAAGAGGATAGCTGACGGGAGGATCAAGCGAGGAGCTGAGCTTAGCCAATCTTAGGATTCATGACGTCAGCCCTTCAAAAACAATTGCCTCCAACAGATTCACCGAGAATTACGAGAGAAGTCTCCATTACGTTTTAAAAGCTAGTGCATACTTGCTACACCACATTCAATCTCATATCATTTCTGTTTAACTTTGACAGGGAATTATCCCTTTCCCCTTTTGCTCCAAACTCAACCAAGCTATTCCCATTTCCCCTCTTCAACAATTTTCATCCTGAACATGAGACAATTTTTATTATGTCTCGTTTTCAGGATTTCAAGTTATAGAGAGCGAGTGCTGAATGCTTTTACTACAGTTTCTATCATTATTGAAACTCTAAACAAACAACATTATTCCAAGGATATTTTCAGCTGATTGTTTCTCAGGGGCCTTATATTTATATCCAAGATATCACATGGATATTTTCGCTGATTAACTCGGCCACATAACTTGAGAACACTCTAAGAGCGCAATGCAGTGTTCGATAAGAAGCGTTCCTTTAATGCTGGTGGGAATAATGATTGAGAGCATAACAGGAGATGCTATGCGGCTGAGGCGGGAGCAAGCGCTTGCGTGGGTGGGTCCGATAAGTGGGATCGAGAGGGGGGGGAGTGGGAGGAGTAGAGGGGGGTGGGTTTGGGTGGGGAGGGATCCTGGGAGTGAAAGAGGGAAAGAATGATGGATGGGACGCAATAATAAGACGCAGGTGGAAGGGGATCGACGACTTTCTACGAAGGAGACGGGTGTGGAAGGAGGGTTTTAAACAGGTTGCCCCACAAGTGACTCGAATTACGACTTCGCAAAAAGGGACCTAAAAAATACGATCCATGATATTCCAAGGGTATCTTAGATTCTATTTCAGAGTCAATGTACCAGTCTGTTAATCGACGTTAACAGGAATTTTAAAATGCAGCGAGGGATGAAAAAACACATGCTATATCACTTATTCCACAGTTTTAATGGTTTAACATTAATATTATGATATAATTCCACAGCGTCTCGCCGGACACAGTTAAGTTCATAGCGAGGGACATTTAGCATGGACATTATCATTCTTATTTTACTCAAGTGAAAATTATCTCAAATCTGGAATAACATTCCTCTTTAATTTTCAGAAATGGGTGAACTACGGTAATATATTCTACATTTCACTTTTTTACTTCCCTTACAACATCTACAGGTGTATAACCTCGATCTGTAAACAAATAATTATAACTTTAACTCGATTTGTATTCAGAGGACATCATTAAATGTTGCTAACTTAATTCGCGAAACATTTGATCACTGACGTTTTTAGACGGGGCGGTAAAAGACATTGATTTTCATTAGCCTTCCATTTGATACGTGAGACATTGGACATGCTTTGAGCAAAGATGGGAGCATAGAATGGAAGCTGGAAACGGAGTTGAAGTGTAATTTCAATGAAGAAGAGGGAGAGAGAGAGAAATTAGAGCAAGTCAAGACCAATGAGGGAGATATTTAGGAGAAGGGTGGGGGATATATCGCGGCAACGCTGAAGGCGGAAATGAAGAATTGGAGAGTGGCAGGGGGCATGAGTGTTTTCGAGTGTGTTTCCGCACTAATAGGCGCTTCAGACCCGGGGGGAAAGGTATTGGGATAGAAATGGAAGGGTTGGGGACTGGCAGGGGGCATTAGTGTTCGAGGGTACTTAAAAACAAAACAAAAACAACAAACGTAGGGTGAGAAATCCCAAGATGAACCGGCGAGAATAATCCGTATTCATTAATAGCATCCGAAAACTGGTTGCGAAAGAGTCCGTAATCTGTAAGCACACCTCACCGCTATTGGTAAGACACATGCTTCAAACACAAGTCTAGATGGAATGTTTACATGCTTCCAAGTCTGGACGTCCAGCGTTCTTGCCTCCTGTCCTAACTGGCGCTAATGACCATAGCCACTGGTCACCTCCCGAGATGGATTGACTAAAGCAAGTTTTTTAAGGCTTAAGATGCGTGCTTGTTTAAAGTTGGACCTTCAGAAGACTAAGACATAAGAACTCGATGAACACGATGAAAATAACATTGGTCAAGTAAACAAATTACGCAGCTACCTTTTGCATGAATAGCTTTGAAAATGTGAGTATTGATATTCCGATGCCGTACATTTCTCCGAGGTTTACTATTTGCCATATTTTAAGGATATTATTTTCAGTTAGGAGATGGCTTTTAACTATCAACTCGTACAGTTGAATCTTGCTAATTTCTACCACAGGAACGTGCGAAACAAGGATCTGATTATATGACTAAACGCGCTTGGCCCGAATGAATGCATTCATATTTAGCATAAAAATTAGTTGGGGCCGATGTTTCTAAGACGTTTGCATCTCAGAAAAATGGTATCCTTAAAGTTAAAATCAGATTAGAAGATAGATCAGTAACCTAATCTTTGGCACGCATTAGAGGCATTTTTCGTGCTGGCATAATTAAAAACGATCACGTTTGAGAGTTTGGCCGGCTAAGATTATTGACTAAAATACATCCACATTCATTTTATCCGCTTCTCTTAAAATACAATGGTATCACTACTCATTACGACATTACTGTAACGGAGAGCTTCTTTAGATTACAAAAAATGTTAATTTAAATATGGTAATTAAATTCCGGTATGTTGCCAATTACAATCAATAAAGCTACACTATTTAATTATAACTACGCTCCATCTTCTCAAGCAATTATATTTTGAAATTGTCATCTTGAGAAGCTATGGAGTAAGCAGAATGCTAAAAAAGTTAATGCATCGAAGAGTGCTTGACCAAACATGTTGGTGATATTTATTGCGAGTGGCGGTAAACCGAAATTCTTCCAGTTTGCTTTATCCTCTTCCCCTCGCCAGAAGCATTTCAAGAGGGCTCCAAACGCTTGTAGGTTTAATTTCCGTATTTTACCGAAAATGTTCTGTTTTTCGCAGATAATATGCGAATTTCGATTGATCTCTGTGCGCCTTAAATGACGCTGCAGGGCGCAGAGACACTGAGACGGAACTCCCCGACACTGCGCTCTCAGCGATCCGCTTGCGAAGATTAGTTCCCTCACCACTCATGAGGGCTTCTCCTTCACATATTTTCATTTTCCAGAGTAATCTCGTACGCCTTGGCTGCAATGCGTTTCAGGGGAGGAAGAGGCCTGATTCTGAACTCAACGCATTTTAAAAGTCAAATGCACATACATTCAAACCAATGATGGAACTTCTCCGACGAATCAAAAATACTAAACTAATGCCATTAATTTTAATCACAGTCATTTTCTACAGAAATATGGCATCGGATAGGACAAATAATAATACCGATATCGTCAACAAACCATTTTGCAAATAATTATCAATAGTTTGAAAAGATAATGGCAATATCTCTCCCTGTCCATGTCGAAGTCATTTGAGCCATGTAAAGAATCACAATGAAATGTCATTTCATTCTACGAAATGTTGACTGTAATGAATAGTATAACCTGGCTGAATACCGGTGAAAAATTCATTCATCGCGAGCTAGTTAGCCATCGAAAAGTTATGATTATTTATCGAATCACCGAGAATCAATGAAATGTATTGCTCCCTAACAAAAATTACGTAATGAAACTCATATGACCAGTGAATATCAATATCATCTTCATTATACGTTCCGATTATTGCATTTTACCGTTGTTGGTCTTAAATTCCGTGACTTGTTTTATAAATTAAAATTTCAATTGGATTTAATGCCCTACTGTGGGTTCACAAGGTGCTCCATATCGGTAAAGAGTGTTGGGAATCAAAATGTATACAGGTTTGATGACTGACTTCATGTGGTGGAAGTGGTTTGAAAGAAAGGAAGAGGCGGCGCGGATATCTGAAAGTTAAGATGGAGAAGAAGGTGAAAGTAGGAGGCGAGCGTTGCTGTGTGAAGGGACTGGGGAAGAAGGGTCGAGGGTTAATCTTCTGCCGCGTAAATCCCCCGTAAACTTCTTGCCCCATCCCCGAAAGATCTCGGCCGCAAACTTCTTTCGCTTAAATACTCGAGGCGTCACGCCTCCCCCCGCATCCCAACTCATAAACTCCGCGGCAATGCCACGGGGGAAGGGGCAGGAGTTCCCCCCCCCCCCCTCCGATCCGCGGCAGTGGAGAAGGGGTGGGCGACACCCCTACCTCAGGCCCCGTGGACCAAAAGTCGCATCCTCCCTAGACTCAAGGGACTCCGAGAAGGTCTAATTGCTCAGGATTACTACCAGCACTTCCCGCGCATGAGCCAAATGATCCCTCTCTTTTTAATAGAGTACTGAATTATTGCTTGAATTTATAGGGAGACAGCTATATTAACTGGGATTTTTAATTTTTAAGAAACATTTTGTGGAGAGTACCTACTAACCTCACGTAAACTTAAACAGGAATTAAGTATAGGATATTTCAACCCTGCCGCGTGAACGCTTGCGTTGCCATCCTTGATGGACCGCGAGGGCTCAACTTCTAGTACCTTGAACCTCGATAAAATTGCCATGCGAATTAGGGTAGAGCAGTGTTCTACGCAGTGGCTCGGAAAGCTAAAGGTCCGTGGTTCCATTCCCGGTCCAGGAGAATTTTTTCGGATGGCTTTTAATGTGAATAAAGAGGAATAAAGTAATTTATGCTTCGAAATCATATGGATATACTTGTCGATGCGATTCAAAGAGAGTTTGTGATTTTTACAACAGCAAGATATTCCACAGAGAAAAATTATTCGCATTGGCCGGGACTCAAAGCCGGATCTCCTGATTTCCGGCCAGGTGTTCTACCGACAGGGGAGCACTATGCCCCACAATGCAATCTCTCTTTCACCCGTGCCTCGTGCTGTTGAGTTTAGGATCACGTAATAACAATTCGTATCCATGCACTATCAAGCGTGAGTTGCTACAGAAGTTATCTTTCTCCACAAAGAGAGAGGACGCCTTGGTAGCTCAACTGGTAGCGCACCTGGCCGGGAATATGGGGGTCCGGGTTCGAGTCCCGGTCAAGGTGATTGTTTCTTCTCTGTGGAACATCTTTCTATTGTGCAATTCAGAGGGTAACTCTGTTAAGTTTTCGCAGCTAGTTGGCGACATTTCAATTTGTGATTTACACCTGTTGCGTGATGAGCAAAGTGAGATCATAGGCTTGGAGTTGTCCTAAACATCCTCTCCAGTAACAAACAGGATGTTCAGGTATTGCCCCGACGTTTCGTGACGTTTCGTGGACTCTGCTGTCACTTCCTGAGAGGGATGTCAGGGCCTTCACTTTATTCGATTCATACGATTGAACAGAAAGTATTGTAGCATGTACTGTAGGTTTTCGAGACGCTGTGAATTAAGAAAAGGTCATACTAGTAATAGGTCATACAAGGTTGTAGTTGATTGCTGCATTTCCAAAAATTTACAGTGAAGACATAAGGTGATATCTACAATATTCCTGATGGAAGTTGTTCAGTATAAATAGTACAAACGGACTTTGAAATATCTTATAAACATAAAGAGAGATTTACGAGTGACTACGTAATAGATGCTTTCTAAATTAACATTGAAGATAATTTACATTTTTTGCTAACTGGATCCAATAAATATGAGTTTATTTAAAATTAGGACAAAAAAGCTGAATCACAAATCGCTTTCATTTGTTTGCTGACGTCAGGAGTATGGGACACTCATTAACCTAAACGTTCTGTGAGAAATTTCACTGTTGGAAAACAGAGGTATTAATTACGTGTAAGTTACTTCCATCAGGTACATCGTAGATATCACTGAAGGCTACGATTTTTTATCCTACCTTGCATCTACCTAACGACATTGTAACTATTTCGCATGACCAGCTACCTACCCTACCTACGGTAACTGATTTCCTACGAACCCATGGATACAACTAAATGCATCTCAGAATATAGACATTACATGAGCGTTGGAATATATGTATATGGGCGTATATTGCAACGTGGACTTTTGCGGACTTTGGTATTATCACTCGGATGATGCGAAAAGATTAAATTTTACTTAGACCAATTTACACCTTAGCCTACACTCTGAAGGATCTCAACGGTAAATAAAGAAGAATACGATAATCTCGATAGCCCTTTTTCTGTTTCACCATCGACAGAGGAAAATAAATATCAACAATTCAGAGTATAGCAGTAGTAATAGAGGCATCGATTCAAAAATTTTATCACATTAAGCCGCGCCCACACCAATAAACATTTGTGCTGAATACGATGCCACGAACATTTTCGACACAAATTGACAATTGTTTTCAAAGAAATATTAACGCCTTGCGTGTCTGTGCTCAAGTTGTGAATTCGTGCGGCAGGAGCGTGCACAACGAGAACGTGAATGCGGCAGCGCGAATCCTTTGGCGTTCATCACGAAACCGACCGCCCGGAGAGTGTGTGAATTGCTTTGTGTCCTTTTCGGCGAAAATTTTTGTAGGTGTGTACGCGGCTTTGTAGCGAAATGAAGAATTCCTCGCATTAGATGTGAACGGATCGCATTACTTTGATGTCGCAATTTTCTCACATATACTATTCCATTGTGCATTTACAGCACAATGCGATACTATGCCTGATGGACGACAATATTGCACTAATATTATAGTAGATGAATGCTTCGTGAATACCGCATGTCCACGGTCGACATTTTTCAGTATCGCTCAGTGAAAATAAGTGACTCAAATTGATTTTCAAAACTATAGCTTTAATTTCGTGAATTAAGCACTAAAAATACTTCTACTTCAAAGATGGATGATGAACCTTTGCCAAAACCGCGTAATATTATTGGCTTACGCATCAGAAACTGAACTAAAGCGTGTTGCAAAACGAGAGAAAGCGTCAGTGGGCACACTATTTCTCCTCTAAATTAACTCAACAACTTTATTAACACTGACAATGTCGCGCAACGTGTGCTAAGGTCCATCCTTTTCTAAGATAAGAGAGAAAACTAGAAGTGACTCCGAGCTATAGTTTATCTACGAAAATGTATTTGCAAATGGCCTGCAGGAACACTTTCAGCCGAGCTAGGGAGCCACCTTAAGTCGGTGCCTCAGAAAGAATTTAATTGTTCGACTATGATTTTCCAAATAGAGAGCAACATACTGATTGAAATGTTTCCTTTAATCTAGCCTGCACATTTCTACAAACATTATTAATAGCAGAGTCACTTCAAGGGAGAGACCTTTGCATTTAATCTCTGTTTAAACGTCTGCAAAATTGGCAAAAAGTAAATCTAGGTTTTACAAAACTTTTTAAAATAGCCTTGGAGTAGTAGATATGGGCTTTAACTTGATCAAAGAGCTTGGCTTATTCCGCACCTTCTAACCTAAGGCTTAATACTATGCCAAACATCATATCGATGTTCTGGGTAGGTTTAGAACTCACAATCACCGGGTCGCAAGACTGGAGTGTTACCGACCATCTGACTGGGCTACTTCTTGTGAAAATTAGGCGAGGATTTGTGAATCATTTTATGAGATTTTGTAAACAAAGATTACGGTAAACCTGAAATAACAAATATTTTATTTCATTCACCCGTCCAATGAATGAGCATTTACATTGAATACACGAACAATTTGGGGCATCATAATTTTAAATCGAAACCACAGGTATTACCAATGTCATAGCATAGATATTATTTTTTTTTTACTTTGGTCCAAAGAGTCAGTCCATAGGCGTCAAACTAATAAATCTTCTTGCATATGACACTGAATAGTTTTCCAATCACGAGAGCCATCGTAGCCAAGAGCCAAATCATCTGTAAACGCAGTTACACTACCATGGAACTTATAGTTGCATAAATCATTTAGGTACACAAGAAATAAAATAGGCCCGAGCACAGAGCCCTGAGGGACAACAGAATGTGAGCGTTTACTCGGAACCGAAATCGCAATTTTGCACGAAAATGTTAGATGGAAACGAAAAAAGAATTTTAGTGAAAACATTAATCTTCTAACCACAACCATTCAATCATAAATCAAAAATCAAAATAAGCAAAAGGTGACGCCCACCGAAAAAGCTGCTGTGATAACATTGACGTCATTTTCCTCCCATCCTTGACTGCACTTATGGGAAGGGAAGGGAGTGGAGGGGGGTTCTCGGAAGGCCTGCTCGCACAGATCCTGTCGAAATCGCTCCCATTGGAAGAGCCAGCTGTGTCCCCCCCCCATTGCGATAAGGCGAAGTAGCTTCGCGGGCTCAGTTAAGATTGGACGAAGTCGATATACGTCAGAGGTTGCACCACACCCACTTTTCCGAAAGGGTTAAAAACATCAGTTTTTCGCAGCTTATAACTCGCGAAATAATTGACGGATCAAAAAACGGAAAAATATGGGTCTTTTTATTTTACAAACTCTATCAGATTCGGCAATAAAAAAATATCGTAAACGTCCCCATTTATCCACCTTTCTTAACTTACACAACCTTACATTCTTACAGATTGCGAGCATTCAGACCGGTAACTTTGAAACCAGTTAAGAGCAATTCATGAACCGCATTTATAACTTCTTTGAAATAGTTGTATGTGACAGTGATCCGAATGTATTCTTAACGTCTATGTATAAGCCAGCCGCACGTATGTTGGACTTAATTGCATTATATATTACTGTCATACGTTTCTCCAAGGCATCTTCTGTTCCATGACTGATTTTAAACCCAAATTGATTTTATTTCTAATTAAATTTCTCCGCTAAAGAATTTCAGAATACGGTATATTACTAGTTTTTCTATTACCTTAGGAAATACAGGCTAAAGGAAAATTGGCCTGCAATTTTGTATCCGACATTTATTTCATTTTTTTTAAACTGTTCCTATAACCACAGCTTTCTTTAGTGGAGTGAAAAATTCATCGGAAAATTCATCATGCAAAATTCATTCATTTCGCATAGATTGCACCCATGCAAAACACGGCAGAATGATATCGAACACCTCTTTCAGCAACTTAGCCGTTATGTTATCATACCCAGGTGACTTCTTTGGCTTAAGATGTTTCGCCAAATGAACTATTTCTAAAGAAATTACGGGCTCCATGAGTATGGATTCTGATCTACTCGCTGAAATGTAAGGATTTTTAATGAATGACTGGGACACAACATCATAATTTAGCTGCATCAAAATCTCTGACAAGGTTATAATTAAACTCCCTCACCAATACATTAGTAATCTTTACAACATTACCATCAATCATTAGACCAATATCTTCATTCTTTACTTTGATTTCACCGGTCATTTAATTAAGCAAACACCATTGCTCTTTCGTATTACCACTGAAAGTATGGAATTTTACAATATAATAACTATTACAGGCATTTATCAGGCAATTTCGAAATTTATTTGTAACCTTTACAAATTCTTGCCTAAGATTTTGATGATTGGGATGCTGTCTACTCATTTCTAGTAAGTTTTTCTTCTTTTCATAAGACAACAGCTCATTCGTCATATAAGGTTTTAATTCAACTGGTTTTGGAAACCTGTATGTAAATTCGTACTTCTAGATAACTCGGGAGTCTTTTTAAATAATTTAAACATCAATTCACAAGTTCTATTTTCAACATGCTAAACGGACCAATCTGAATTTTTCACCGGCTCCCTGAAAGATTACCTTAGCACAAAAAGGAGCACTTACGGGATTATTTATGGACGTACACGCTACAAAATTAGCAGGAATATTAAATATAAAACGAAAGAGGGATCAGTGATCCTTAAATGCAATACGTTAACTATGAGATTGAATTTAAACGAATTAAAAATCGAACTTAAACATAATCTATGCATGCACCAAGTCTTTGGTGCTCTGTTTGGTTCATCATTTCGTAATGAAAGCCATAGAAACTTAAGACATTTTTGCATAATTTAGCATCTACGTTGAGACCAATATATTAACATTCATGTCACCAATTATTATCAGATTAACTTTCAATGATTTAGCAGTGCTTTGATTTCATTACAGAGCTGAGGTATTCGCAAATTAAAATTTCCGTCCACACTTAACAAATGCAAATATATTTACAACAGTTTTAATGATAGCAACATACAGTCGGCAGACAAAAATTCTACAGGCATGTGAGAACATTTGAGTGGGTCATCGCAGAGTAGATGTAATTAAATGTAAAATAAAAGGCATTATACAAATACCTCCTTTTTTTCCAGGTACGTACGAGGACGTGTTTGGTGTCCATATATATTTGCCTACGCGTAAGTAAAAATTCATCGCCCTCACTATGTTTTCAGAGGGACTTATCAGCTGGCACAAGGCTTTTCCTAACACATGAAAAGCACCAGGGAAAAGGGAATACTATGCTATAAAACTTATTCATAGTCATAGTATAAGTTCTTTTATTCGTTTGAAATGATTTCATGCAAAAAAGAGAATTAAATATTTTGTGTAGAACCTGCATACCTTCTAATAAATAGGGTATTCGAATCATATTAATTTATGAGGCAGACTTTACCTTTATACTTAGAGAAACTTTTAACAGAATATCAAAATTACTTCGAATATTGGTCAAATGTTGATAAAAGGACTGTTATAACTTAGGAAAAAGGAGTATCACTGGAAAATCCCAAGTAACATTAAGAACAAGAGTGCTCAGCAAAAGTAAACTCTTTAGCACACACGACTGGGAACGTTCGTTATCTGAAATGAGTAAATTGCCAATAGTTTTCCGTCAGCGAACGACTTCCCATCATCGACCTCTCCGCTCGTCTGTGAATTTCTGGCGTCAATCCTGAGCCATCATTAGCGAGTTGCTCTTTCGAGTGAGGGAAAGGCTTCTTCATTTGTTTCGCCTTCCTCCGCCAAACTCTCCACCGAGTCATCATCGCGCGTCGCGGAAACAGGAGAAGGCGAAGAACATATTATGGAGTGGATTCGAAACTCAAGCTGGAATTAGATAAGAAGATCAAGTCAGAAGTGAACTCATCAACTAGTTTCAATGACAAGAGGAGAGCTGAAAAGCCATTATTAAATGCCCCGGCTTATGAATGCGGATGGGCCAAAAGTTTTATGAGTTCATTACTATGATGCATCAACGATTTAACTTGAGGATGGTGTTTATTCATGCCATCATTTCTCCTTCATTTTCTTTTCGCTTATTTCACTCCTCACTTCAGTTTACATTCAACTTTAACGGTTAGAATAAAATAATCTTTTGGTTAGAATCTTAAGTATTAAATAGTTAATATCAATAGTTATGATCTTAATCTTCACTGGCGTGCTTGAGGCGTTGGTCAAGCACATGAAGATAATATGCCGTCTATTTCTTACATGTATGTCTAGCATCAACTAGAGAGGAAAAGAATTTGACAAGGAATTTATTTTCCGAGTTGTGAACTAGTAATGTAAGAACAGTTGAGCTTGTCATTTTTGCGTCATTAGCAGTCATTAGTCGTTCTAATCTTCACAAATATGATTAGCATATGTCAAAAGCAAGGGAGTTTGTTGGAGTTTGAGTGATTCAGAAAAGCTAAACCTCGCGTTGTTGTTTACATAACAAGGGGAAATAATCGAATATTGATGCAATTTACGCCATTGAATAAGAGGGATTATTTGGAAATAGTAATGAAATTGTGGAGTGAGAGAAGGGTGGAACGGAACCAGCCTGCACGTAACGACAAGCGCCAACGTCCCATCCAACATCAGTGCTGGACACGAAGTGCTATCCCAACATAACTTCAGCAGAGGCCGGATTACCTGTGAACATACTCCTACTAGAGGCTTGATTTGAACCTGATCCAGCAAGACAATTTGAAGGAGAAAATGAATGATTATGTATTCCGTACTAATCTTCACAAATTAACTTAACCTAGTTATAAGAGGCCAATATTTATCACCTACGACCTATTATTACTACTGCTCTTTGCGCTGGCGATAGAATTATTCCTGACGTTGTGAATGTCTGAATGGCCAAAGTCATTTGTGATGCATCAAAAGCTAATGTAAGAGCAATGAAACGCAAGTTAGTGCAATAATGCGCTTTACTTTGTTTATTTACGCACTAATCTCGAACCAAGGTCCTTAAAGTACAGTAACCTTGGATGGAGGCATGCAAATACCTTTGGTATTTGCATTCACCATCAACAAAGCTCAGGGCCAATCTTTAGAACTATGCTGTTTAGATCTAGACACGGATCGCTTCTCACATGTAGGTGTATTTTGTTGCGTGTATGTTGCGTGTTCTAGAGTCGGCAAACCAGACAATCTCTATAACTGCACAGACAATGGAACAACAAAAAATATTGTTTACCCATAAGAATTGTGAAATTAAACATACTATAAACGTGCGCTTTCCATTTAACCAGACTGAGCCACAGCAACGCGTGGCCGGGTACAGCTTGTTAGTATGATAAATCTGGACTAAACACTTGTAGCTTCCTGACATCTCTAAACATTGCCTTTCCGGTAAAAATATCAAGCTCTTTTTTGTTTAAACTATTGGATATATAATCCATAAATAGGAATCTTTTATCAAGAGCATTCGTGTACTACCTCGTGCCTGCTGACTTTCGTCTGCATCCTGGACTCATTTATAAGATGCTCCCCTTCTTAGAGACGATGGAGCGGAAGGAAAATGCCATGAAATTGGAATTAAACAGCAAAATATTTCGTTTATAACGCTACCATCTAGCGTTGATTATATGAACGGGTCAGCAATGATGATGAAATCGTAAAGCCTATTAAATTCAGAAACAAAAAAATGACAAGGGCTGACAATAATATCAAAATCAGAAAATTATCATTAAACCTTCAGTGTTTGAATTCATTGGGGTATAGGTCCTATTTGGATGCATTCGTTTTTTTGCATTGACAGACTATTAAATACGCATAAGGCTAACGAGAGTTTATAATCAGTTATGAAGCCTAGAGGACAACGCAAGACTTTACTGCAGGCAAGTATAGTACATCGCATAAATTATGTATATTATAATGTATATATTTATATCTCCTAAGACAATTATAATGATTTCCTTTTCCTTTAAAGACGAGGTAAAATTGTTTGCCACCGTCGCAGGCAAAACAATATATCCTGATTGTATCAACGACATAGCGGACATCAGCATCGCAGGCTATTCCCAGAAAACGTCGTTTTTTTTGTCCTTACTTGACACACATATAAAACCTTGCTTGTATCGCAATGGCATTTATTTACTTTCGTTCGATTAGGCCTTGCATAGGAAACACGTGCTTCGCTGCGTTTTGCATTCGCCTGGAGTTTGGAGGCGCAAGGAAGAAACAAGTTCGGCCTGGCCTCGAGTCGAACCCCGCCTCCCTGACTCTAGGTCCACTCGCAGTGCGCGGAAGTCACGTCGACTGCAACCGCGTCCTTCCGTTATCCCCCCCGTGCTCTCTCCGCCGTGCAATATTCACGGCTTCCCCGTGACGCAACCCCACCTCCTCCTCCTCTTCACTACTCTCGTCCACGAACAACAAAACAACGACTGGCGCGCGCGCAATGGCCGAAGTCATCCTCTTCCGTCTGCGCGGTGGCCGAGGGGGGAACTCGCTCACTCCCCATTCAATCAGCGCTCTCATTCTCGTGGCTGCCTTTCAGAGAGTCCGTTCCGGGACGGAAAGAGAGAGGAAGGGAATGAATTTCCACAGGACTATACGCGGCCTCAGTGCATCCTTTGAGGATTCCGTGCGCCTCCTCCTGAGTAATTGCTTTAAATATGCACGCGCCTCTCCCACCGTATCTTCTCTGCGCAAAAGGCCAAATTGTGCAGAGCCTGTTTTCTGAGCGCCTAATGTTGGCCGAGGAACGAATAATATCTTCTGGAACAGGTGAAGTGAACGAGAATACCAAAAACATTGAGAAATCCGCTATCCTTGCGTTATCAACATCCACCTTCTAAGTTACGCCTAGCGTTTGAGAACATGCAATTATTTGATAATGGAGCGATGATTTGTGAATTCATTAATTAAATTGCGATATTTCTTTTCTGAAATACTTCATCCATGGACTAGTGCTAACATTAGTAACATATTATTTTCTTGTTGGATACTTTTTGCGTTCACTTTTTCCACATTTTTGGAATCGCACTTCAATCGAGCGCAAATACTAAAGCAGCATCATGAATATGTTACAAACGGTAAAACGACTAGTATGTAGTTGGAAAATAACCTGTAATTCATTAATCCCACTGAAGTTGGTGAAACCAAGCCTTTAAACGCTGTGAGTACCTACTGCAATGTGAACATAAAGTAGTCTTTGGTCTGCTGCTCTCAAATCCATATTGTGACTTTAAGTCTACATAATTCAATTTAATGCTTGAAGCATTGTGATGAGAAGGGAAAAGAGCGATGTTCCTTTTCACTAGTTAGGCCCCACCTTGAGTATGAAGCCAGTGTATGGGATCCTAATGAATTAGGTTTGATCAGAGAAGTAGACAGTGTGCAGCGTAGAGCAGCTAGGTTCGTGAAAATGTGTTACGATAGATTGAGTAGCGTTTCAGAATAAATAAAAGAATTCGGGTGGGAATCATTATCAGAACGTAGGTTAAAGTACAGATTAAATCTATTAGAGAAATTTCAATCGGATAGCTTTACTGAAGAGCGTATTACTTTACAGCGTATTATGCTACATTGACCAGATAAATAAGATTCGATTGTCGTAAAGACAGATTCAAAATGGCATTTTTCCCTCGTACTATAAGAGAACAGGATAGACAGCATAGCAAAGGGATAGGTAGGGGAAATATTTTAGAGTATTCTGTAGTACATGATGCATGACCCCTTTAACCCCTTAAATAATATGGATACTAACAATCTAGTTGCATGAGACCCTACAGTTGCTTTTTTGTTTGTTAGTAGTGCATGCTTGGTGATCTTCACCCCCTGCCACACACCCTTGCGGTGGCTTTCAGGGTATCATTTAGATGTAGATGAAGTATTTTCTTCTCTAGTCTCAATTACTTCGTGAATTCCCTATTTTACGACATAATGTCAATCTTTTCGGCCGTCACATCATTTCCGCACTCCATGTGCTTCCGAATTCCTCATTCCTCCCAAAATATCACAATTTCCTTCCCTCCACTGCTTTGGCTTCCCGCAGTTAACTACTCACGTCTCCACCATTCGCGCCTACAGCGGTCCGCTCTAATCCAAGGGCAGAAACACAAGTGCTCCGGTTCGAGCTTCGGCTTGCGTTTCACTCTCGCCTTCCGCCCTTACGGCCCTAAATCATTCTGAATGCCGCCCTTAGTCTCCTAAGCGCCTTCCCCATCATCACAGTGTCTCCACAAAACCGCCCCCACCCAAATGGGCAATGACCTGCTCACGCTTGCCCGGCGCGGCGGATGCTGAGCGTCACCGAGGGGGCGCTCTATCCACAGCTGGGATCCACCCTCGTGCACCTTCGCGGAGGCATGCACCACGCCCCCCACCGTGTCCCTCTCCACTCCCCGACGGAATGCCCCCTTAGCCTCCAACTCAACCAGGCAAGCAAGAATTGGGAGTCATGCTGCTTAGTATCGAAAAATATCAACTGGAAGGTTTAGCAATGAGGACAATTCATCAAAAGAATGACGCAAAGAATCAATATCGGATGATGCATAGAAGAACATTTGCGATCATGTACGCGAAATTAGATAATCCTCCCTTGTAATACCGTATAATGTAAATTGGAATACGCTGCCTGTGTATGGGGTCCTTGCGAAATAGGCCCAGTGAAATAGACTTATAGAAATGTCGAGTCTTAATTAGATCGGGGTAATAAGGCATGGCGCGAATGCCTCTCCGCTGCGAATTCGCTATCTTCATTACTGGAGTTCACACATCGCACGAAGAGACACAAGAGAGAGTCTTTCCAACTCCCTCCGCAGGCAAAACTTTCAGTCCGGAGACAGAACGAAGTTCATTCCTTACTCTATGGAGTAAAATACGATAAGGCACTCACTTCATTATATCACAATCACGTCTTGTTTATAGATGCTTCAGACAATGTAACACTTAACCCACCAGAAACTCATCGCCTTCAATCGTAATAGAACTCGACCAGTAAAGAGCAATCGCTCGATTAGGTTTCCGCTTTGCCTCTTGCATCCAGCTTTCTAATATCTCTGGCAAGATATCTTGAGTTATAACAAGGAGATGAGTCCCACTTTATAAATAACCGAAATACGGGTTTATAATGCAATTGCTAGCGAAGAGCCAACCTTGCAATTTCACAGCCGTCTCCAACTACATGGTAGTCAATTGTCTACATCTGGATATGGAACGTCATATCCGAATTCAAATACCATGCTATAATATATTAGATTGATAATACGTTTTCCAACACACTTTGAGCTAACAAACAACACAAATTTCACTCAACATTTCACATGAATAACACATTAATTTCATTCCATTAATTTAATACTCGCTGTCGCTTTGAGGCAACGACAGCACTCTACTAACCTTGGTGAATCGCTAGGTGAACAATATTTGTTTACATTTCGCCAGCTTGATCCACTGATACGGTGAATTACGATAGCGCTGCCGGCCAGCAATAGACTGAGTCGGTCAGTGTCGACTAACGTTAGCCAATGAACCGCATTCAACCACTCCTCCTCCTCTTCCTTGTCATCGACTGCGCGGCCCATGGGACACGCGAAGGGAGGTGATCTCGGTGAAGGGCGTTCCCTAGCGAAAGGGAAGTTGTTCCTTTCGGGCGGTTGCGTCGGAGTGCACGGCGACATGGGACAGAGATTCCCAACATGAATAATGATTCCTTGGGAGTGAGTCTGGACCAGCCGATCAAGGGCTAGGCACGATGTGTCGGGGGACTGATTCGCGGGACGCTTCCGTTAAGGCCGTTTTACAAGGTCATTGAAACTGCGCAAGTTGATGTTGATTCCGTTTGAGCAGTCGTCTGCGAAAGTCTGTGACGTAGAGAATTGCGAGGACGCTTGCTTGACAGCTTTACACGGTGCGATTGTCGGTGCATTATGTCAGTGACAATATACCATTCAGTAGCGGTAATACCGTCAATATATCGCATAACGTCAAGATCTGTGAAGTAGCAATGAATTGGACGAGAAAGATGCGATTAATTACCACCACTTTAAAATATGTTTTAACCAGTCTAAACATAATATTAGAGACCCTAGTCCCGTATACTTAGCACAAAATTTGCACCGCAAACGAACGGATGTGGGCCAAGGTAACAGGTTCTTCCTTTACGCACGAAATTTAAGCTTCCACGTGATTAATCGCCCAGCTCATCATTACTGCACTTTATTCACTACCTAAGGAGTTGAGTGCAAACAAAAACAACCAACTCAATCATCAACAACCTATTTAATTGCTAGAATTCCATAGGCAGTTCGTTGCCACTACATCTGCACCATCTTGATTAGATTAGAACATGTTCTAATTTGCTCGCAAGCGTTCGCGCAGTGGCGCTGCCTGTCCTCGCAAGTCGTCGCTTTACACGGTGCAATATTTCTTGCGCAAGTGTTCTCGCAACAGCCTGCGCAGTATCAATGACCGTGTAAAACGGCCTTTAGACTTGTCCATCATCGGGAGATAACGACAGCGATTCCTATGCCCCCTAATTCCCAAATGTAAGCAGCCGCTCTCAGCGGTTAAACGCCTTTTCCCCGCCTCCCTGCCAGACTCGCCCGGTTCGCACCGGCTCTTCCCAAAGGCAGACCAGCACCCGCACCAGCACCCGACTAGCCCGTCGCATCCCCTCTGCTCGCGACCACCTCTCCTCTCTTCGACTCCCGCTTCCTCTCGCACTGTAAAGGCCTGGTTACACGATACATTAACACGTACGGGTTCATGTACATTTGCGTGAATGGTTTCAGCGCAACTTGTGCGAATGCATGAACCAAATATTACAGGTTCTATTTTCTGTTCACGCATTCATTCATTTG
Organism: Platycnemis pennipes; assembly: GCA_933228895.1. Classification (NCBI taxonomy): domain Eukaryota; kingdom Metazoa; phylum Arthropoda; class Insecta; order Odonata; family Platycnemididae; genus Platycnemis; species Platycnemis pennipes. Next base: position 134,269,011 of record OW121853.1, read on the forward strand.
TACATTTTGGGGTGGTTACACGGTGCATTTTCGCGTTCATTCTCGCGTTCATGGTTTTAGACATTAACTCGTACGCGTTAATGTATCGTGTAACCAGCCTTTAGTCGCTGTTTGCAGCATGTCATGAGGGTCAATAAATGCCCTTGCTAATCGAATTGGCGTGTCACTCAGTATTTGGAACCCACTCAGAGATCCTAACCCCGTGTCGTCGACCCCTACGACAGTTGCACGGCCTACGAAACGCGGAAAGGGACGACACTTGGGTGAATGGCGCCACGTAAACGGAAAATGTTTGGTGGGGATGGCTTAGCAGAGGAAAGCCAGTGACTACCGAGTGCCTCAGAGGTGAACACGAATCCGCTTGCACAAGAATATCGAGTACTATACGGAAACGCTGAGGAATGCATTTACACACAATTGAAACAGCATAAAGATTATTACTCGCTGATGCATCGTTAAAAGATATGTGTGTCAAAAGACACGAGAAATTTGAGTTTCAGCATTTAAAATATTCCAACACATATCAAGTTCTCTACGACCTATTTGTATATAGCAGAAGTTGTTTTCAATCCGAAGTTCTCTTCACCCGTTTTCGATAGGTGAGGGTTGGACTCATCCCGTACTAAGCCACAGGCGTGTGAATTCAACACATTCAGGGTAAGGGGGCCAGTTCCTTTCCCTGAGTCACTTACCATTTCCATCGAAGTTCTGCGAATTCATATGAAGTTCTGACAAAAAGAAAATCGAATCGCAAGGATTTAGGATTTAAGTGGGGGAGAGCCGAAAGGCTCTGTCCCAATATTTGAACCCGGAATCTTTGGGTTGCAACACTTAAACGTTACTGACATATTGATAGGGTTAGGTTACTTTTTGAAGTGGAAATAGATATCACGCAGATCACGATAAAAGGGAAAAAGCTACGTCAAACTTCTGCGCGTCCTAATAGCCTTTTTAAAACTATGGGGCATCGAGGCATGGGTTGTAACCATAACCATATAGACTTCGATGCAAACAAAGTTTCTTTCAAATATCCATAAGTGGCAAAATGGGCGCAATATATACGTGGAGGGACAGGCTTTATCGGCCTGTAAAAGATCCGAGGAGGAAAGCAAAAGCAAAATGTAACGTGTGCACGTCCTAACAAGTGAATATCGAATGAAGGGATGGACAAAGGTTCGGAGCATACCGTAAAAGGAGTGTTTGGGGAAAGGTGGTAATGAGCGAGGCAGTGTCCACTCACCTGCTCCCCACGGCTGAGGTCTTGCGCCCTCTACACGTCCTTTCCCTGCAGTGCTTCGCCTTCCTCCAACGGCAATAACAGCCAACACGTGCACTCCGCCAGGCACCAGACCATGGACTTCCGTCCGCTCTCCCTAAGTTCGGCCTCGGAGCGTGAGAGGTCGCTCGGACGGTGGCGTCGACACTGCTGCTGCCTTCGAGACATGGTGCCACACGGAGACGAGTCCGAACCGACGCTGGCGTCTAATGCCAGGCGTTGCATTCAACCCAACCCTCGCCAATGGCTATCGAGAGCTACTGGTGGCCTAAGGATTGCAATCCCGGGATCCCGATAGAAATGACAATCCCTAAATCTCGGGATTTGATATGCACGCCCGTTGACCTAAATCTAGGATACTTGGGGGATCGGATTGGTGTGTTGGCTAGGGTACTGGCCTCCCATCCCGAGGGCCCGGGTTCGATTACCGGCAGTGGAGGATTTTTCTGTGGAAAACCGGTCCCCACTTGACTGCCTAGTGGAGGGCATTTCAATTGCAGTACTCCGTCCGTCGGATGGGACGTTAAGCCGTGGTCCCCTTGGCGCCTTTCGTTAACAGTAGGCTAATTCCGACGCCGGGTTTCTCTCCACCCTTCCTCCATTGCCTGAAATGTTCCTGCCATTATCTAATGACCCACCTATCCTAAATGGAGCAAATGACCTCAGCTGCCGGTCGCCTCCCCTGAATATCCAATCCAACCTAGGATACTTCTAGTGCCCTTTTACACTTTCCCAACCGTTCAATGTCAGATAATTCCTGGAGGGACTTCACCATCGTATTGCGCACTCTTTGAAACCTATGATTCGATACGTTTTTATCATTATTTCACATTTTGTCACCCTTTAACATTTGACCCCTGAGTAACCCTTGAAGGTCAAGAGATGAAAAGAGAGATCTGAAGACCTTAAAATCGACCTTGGCGGTGATTCATTTTTTGCAACCCCTGTGACCTTGGCTGTGGCCTTTCAGGGGTCACAGCTGCAATTTTCGACCTCAAATGTTCTTCCATTGTGTCCTTCGTGCCCAAAAACAATAATTTAGCTAAGTAATTCTGTCTTTTTTGTATTTCGAATATTTTAACATTGAAAGCCCATAAGGCAAAATTTGGATTTTAGGTTGGACCCTATTTCTGGGGTCAAAAGGTCATATTTTTAATATTTTGCTTAGACTCAACAAAACTTGCAACCTTTTCCTAGCCAGGTACCAAATTTCATCCATGTGGCTTGAAAGGAAGTGTCTAAAATTACAGGTCAGAAATGACACACGATCAATGGGACACTGTATATACATATATGAATCCCGGGATTCCGGGATTGACGTACCCCTTTTTATAAGCGGTGGCGCTAGCAAGTAAGTTCTCTTGGACATGAAATGCAACATGTTACACGTCTGAGTTAATTGAGTAATGCATTTAACTGAAGTGAGTAATTTGTCATCATTAGTAATACATAAGTTAAACGGAAATGAGTTGTAATATTCATTAAAATATGAAAAACATGTTGCTTTAGTAAGAAAGTGGGATAAACACATCAATTTATTTCGAGATTACAAAACATTTATCAGAAATTGTTATCATTAACGATATGAATAAGTCTGACGGTAGAGTTATGAATAAAAAATCAAAATAGAGTAGAATGTTCAGTAGATGCAAGTGAATTCAGCGATGAAGACTTTCCGTCGAGTGATGAAACCGACGGGGAGATCCATTTTAAGGTGGAAACGCGTATAAATAATGGAAACAAAACATTAAATCTTAAATGACTGATTGGATTTGATAAATAATAAGAAAAACTGTTCTTATCATTAGAAAACCACCATTAAAAATGACATATTCCTTCAAAAATAAGTGTTATGTATTATTTGTATCGATATCCTATCAATTTATTATGTATCGATTCTGTCGATAGCTGGTCATGTGACGTGGGCTGGTCAGATAATTTGAAAAGTTACATGGTCAGTATCGTCGGAGTCCGTGGCCGAATAAATTGCCTTGTTCAATCCTGGAACCCAGTGTCTGATTTACGAACATAATAATAAGCAACTAATTTAAAATTATGTAACTAATGCATTTAAATCAGTGCGTATAGAGGATGCACAAGTTACTTTAAAATGAAAAAAGTCAATATATTGATGACTAGCGCAGTAAGAGAGAAGTGGCTACTAAATGCTCGGGTGAGCTAAAGAAGGAACTTGATTCGATCATTACCCAATGGTAAATTCCTCCAAAACAATATTCTCCTAGCTGCAGCTCAAATAACCTAGAACTATTAATAGTTAAAGAGCTAGACAATTTCCGTGAAAATAGACGGAGAGGAAAAAATCTGCAAATTATTTACGAGCACTTATTACCTATTCCTTTCACTATCGTGGAATCAGACAGGGCGTTTTTATCTGCGGGTATCTGTGACGGGTATGCTTTGAAATAAATATAGGTCAAGAATGAGAGACAAGATATTAGATGGATGGATGAAGGAGGAAAAGAAAATAGTAGAGATAAAAACAGTGGAAATGTTGCCATATTTAGATGCCCGGAGAAAGTATCGCACGCTAATAGCCGGTTGCATTTTCAAGATCTTTCGCTGCTGTCGTAGAAGCCCCAGGTAATATAAATGGAAGAAATACTACTGAAAAAATGATGTAGAGGAAATTAACAACACGAGGCCTAAAAAAGAAGGACAAGCCAAGGCTACAAAGCCGGCGAAAACGACTAATGCCGCCAGCGCGGGCTCTCCCAAAAAGAACTCGCCTAAAGTAGCGGGGCGTGAAAAAACACTATCCCCTGGCCCGTCCGGGATACGATTACCGAAACCCTTTATAATTTTAGGAGACTTCAATGCACATGACCCTTTGTGGGGTTGCTTCTGGAGACAGTGCAATAGAAAATGACGGATTTTATTGCATTTTATCCAAGATTTTAACCTTTTTTTACTCAATAGTATGGGGATAACTCGTTTTAATAATTTTAATGGAGAATATTCATCCAATTACCTCGCCATCTGCTCTTATCTATGCATTCAGACCTATGTAGCAGTGATCATTTTCCGCTTTTAACAAGGAAGATACCATTTTTAATCCACTTTTTTTAACTCCTGAAAATTGGCTTATTCAAAAACTGGCTGGTCAATTTTCAGAGAGAATTTTACATTTAAACATGACGGCAACCGTGACGCAATGCATAACGCCGACGTACTTACCTCTGCTATCATTGAAGCTGCTAATATTAGCGTCCCACGGTCTAAGGGTATCGTCCATCGACCTGCAGTGCCATGGTGGACAGAAGAATACGCGAATGCGATAAAACTGCGGAATTCGTATCTTCTAGAAGTACCCCACGGAAACTATTCTCGCCTCCTGCCGACGTCTTCGAGCGAAAGCTCGACAAATCGTTAAAGAGGCGAAGAAAGTCCGCGGCCGAGCGAAGAGAAAGTTAGGATTTATAAAAAGAGTACTTGGGAATGTGATGAGAAGACAAATGAGCGATGCTACTTTTCACCTTGAATATGCAGCCAGTGTATGGGATCCTAATGAATTTGGTTTGATCAGAGAAGTAGACAGTGTGCAGCGTAGAGCAGCTAGGTTCGTCAAAAGGTGTTACGATAGGTTGAGTAGCGTTTCAGAATTAATACAAGAATTAGGGTGGGAATCATTATCAGAGCGTAGGTTAAGGTACATATTAAATCTATTAGAGAAATTTCAATCGGATAGCTTTACTGATGATGTTAGGCACATATTAAAAAAACCAGCGTATTATGCTAGATTCGACCAGTTAAATAATATTAGAGAGATAGATTGTCGTACCGATAGCATAATAATAGAAAAATGGCATTTTCCCGTACTATAAGAGAACAGAATAGGCAGCATAGCAAAGGGATAGGTAGGTGAAATATTTTAGAGTAGTCTGTAGTGCATGGTGCATGTATTAACCCCTTAAATACTATAGATACTAACAATCTAGTTGCATGATACTCTATAGTTCCTTATTTGCATATTAGTAGTGCAAGCTTGGTGATCTTCACCCCCTGCCACACACCCTCGCGGTGGCTTGCAGGGTGTCGTGTAGATGTAGATGAAAGTCTCCTGGACAGAATTCGTCTCTGGTGCAAATCACAGCACACCTCTCGCACAGGTCTGGAGGAAGGTGCGAAGCATCTCGGGCTCCAGTCAGCGAAGCGGCGTTTCCGGATTTAAAGTCGATGACCGGGTGATTACATCTCCCTCGGAATTATGTGATGTGTTTGGTATTATAAAAGCATGGGCTGAGAGTGTCCCGAGGGATAGCCTTTAATGCCGCATATGATAAGGGACCTATGAAAGGTATTTTAAACCATTTAGTTTTATTTTTAGTTTCAGCGGGTGACGGGGAACTAGAATGTAAAGAAGCTAGGCATTTCAACTTTTTATTTAAGATTCTAGTAATTAAATGATCTTCATATTGTGGGCAATTTGTCTGATGATATTAAGTTCTAGGTTAAAAGTTGAAGTTGATAGTGGGACATGTAAAAGGCGGTGGATCATGGAATGAAATGCGGCTTGCTTATGGGAGTGGGGGTGGCACGAATCACTGGGTATGACCGCATCTGTGTGAGTGGGTTTCCTGTAAATTGAAAAATTATGCCTGTTATTTTGAATGAAGATGGTGAAGTCTAAAATATTCAATAATGATCCACCAATTTCCGTTGCTAAATTTATCTTATGATGAAGGCTATTTAAAAGAGATAACAAACCGTCTAACTGTCGCCTGCTGCCCGTCCATAAACATAAAATGTCATCCAAGTAGCGGTACCAGTATAAGACATCGTTGAAACACTGTTGGAAAGCTCAGTGATGAGACTCATTTCCCCCACCACTTGGGTACAAATGGGATGCATGTTATGAACATTCACGAAGAAGAGAAGAAATCACTTGCATTCTCTTTAACTTTGTCAGTGAAGGATCAGGTAACAGTGACAGAAGAAAAAATGCCCTCTAACACTCCCACCAGTTCTTTAGGGCTAAAGAACGCAGAACGTGGTTAAAAAACAAAGACTATTCGTCGGCATTCGCCCGGTACCTTCTTGAATTGGGCCACCAAAGTGACTTCCAGCCGGAGGTCATTCAATACGCAGAAAAAGGTCGAAAATTGGACGCCTGTGAGCAGCAGCCTGAGGGCAATCGGCCTGCCGAGGAACTCCCAACTGCCTTGTGTCAACGACGTGGCTATATATCCTGGGATAATATACCTATTGTTACTTGAAGATGGCGTAACTGCCAAAACCGGTCGATTCTGAAATAAAATTTTGTGGAAGTGACGAAGAGTGACTAAGACTCATTGATTAGACATCATGACAACCTTCCACCATGTCAATTCTTCGAACTTTGATTTTATTGCTAACTGATAATGAAGTTTATTTTACTTATTATTTTCATGAATTTAACTCGTTTAGTTAGTGTCAATAATACTGCTTTCATCGGTAAGATTTGTAAAGGGACGATACGATAATTATATTACCGTAACCAGTCTATTAAATGAATTAAAATGGGAATCATTGTCAGATCGTAGGTTGAATTTAGACTTAATCTCTTAAATAAATTCCAAGATAAAATTTTCAGTGATGATGTTAAAAATATTTTGCGAACCCCAACTTACTATGGCAGACTGGACCATAATCATAAAATTAGAGAAATTGATTGCCGAACTGATAGATTCAAAATGCCCTTTTTCCCTCGTACAATTAGAGATACGAATTACGGTAGATATGTCTTATCGGATAGTAGAAATGGATAGCATTGGTAGCTGCATGTTGGTATGAGTACTTAAAGCTAACCCTACTAACAGAATGTCTTTGCATGTTTTCTTCTTGAGAATCTTTTTTAAATAATGAATTTCTGACTAGTATATTAATACTATTCCTTTTTTATGCATGATATGTAGAGCATGTTTGGTGAGAAATCACCCCCTGCCACACACCTTTGTGGTAGCTTTCAGGGTATTATGTAGATGTCGATGTAGAATGCCTTCGTTTTTCATTCAATTTTACGCCGATATTTATCTATTCTATCAAAATCTCTGCCTAAATACGAATATGACCTTTTTGAACCTGCTATAACTATGTCGCATCATCTTAGTTATGCTCAATTTACATCCACGATAATTCCCATTAGCGGGAGACGGGATTTGAACCCGGGAAGGTTAAGTTGCATGGCCAGCACGTTACTGATATGACTAATGAACCTCCTTTCTGGCAATACAAATTGATTTATATCTTGAAACCACAGTATGACTCATAGTAATATATCATCACTGTCAAAGCCTAGAAGCCTAGTCTCTTTCCAGCTCCTTGCTTGGTCAGAATTCTATTTCCCTCAACCCATATTTGACCACTTGTCAGCTTCATCTCATGTGAACTACATCCATAGAAAATTATGGTGGCACTAGAACCTTCCATAAGAGCAGAGGAGTAGATAATGGCCAACCTTGTCATTTAAATTGTGTTTCGCCAACTATGAGATTCAAATGACCCCACGGGTTGAATCCTGCCTCGAATAAGGAGATTGTTCCTGACACAGGTTTGCTGAACAATGTAGCAAGGCTAGATTCGGTTGGGCTGCCTTTTCTTGTGAATCCGCATCAAGTGATTTCTTAAACAGATTAATTCACGTAGGAGAAAATAAAGGCTACTGTAGCAAGGGTTCACTGGAGAAGGGTTGGCAAGTGACAGCAACTTTTCTCATTCAGGAAGAATGCCCTTCACTCATTCAGGAAGAATGCCCTTGAACCTTGGGATAACCCAGAGGAACGCACGTCTGCCGAAAGCGGTTTCGACCGCAATAGTCGTGGTCCTAAGTAGCATTCATTACAATGTATTAATTGGTATTTTTAGTAAGTCCCTTGTAAGTATTCATTGATTCATTGAGTATAAATTTAACAAAAACCCTAAATCCTGTTCCGCGAAGTTAGGGGATTAAAATAAAGGTTGCTTGAAACTAAATGAACTGAATTCAATAAAATTATTAAAGAAAAACAAGAGTTGGTGCCTCGCTCAAAACATGTCTGATGCGTCAAAATCACGCGATTTAAATTAAAGTGAACAGAATATTTATGGAACAATTTTTCAAAACCGTATGCCTATGATTCAAGAGTATTAAATTCATAAAAACGCATATTATAAAATAAATTTGAGTGCAGGAATAAAAGATTTTATCTTCTGTTCCCCACCAGTTAATGTAAGTATGAACGAATACTGCTAAGAATAATCTCTTCGAAAGATATGAAGATGGGCCTTTTACAGGAGGTGGAGGTCCGCTCTTTGTAGCAGGAAGCAGTTTAGGGATTGACCTTGCAGCGCAACAGGCACTACCTAACATTGCTACCGACCGACCGACTGAGCTGCAGGATGCAGATCATCTGCATAATGACGTGTTTCGGCATGCATGCTGTATGCGTGTTCCTTGATGTTGCTTTCTTTGATTGTGTTTATTTCACGAAACATTTCATATATAGTTTGTTCTAGCCGCCTGGAGCTACTGATATTTGAAGTGAAGATTTTCGTTGCAATTCCATTTAGTGTCCAGAGTACTGTTGTCCGGGTTTCCTAGTGTCTGCTGAAAGGATTCGGAAATTTTTCTAAGGTGGAGCACAGATTCCAGGATTTTTAAGTTGCCATGAATGTGAAAATTTCGTACGAACCACGGTTGTCGGATCTCCACTTACTTGAATCACTTGTATCGCTCACTTATTTAGCGCATACAACTCCACACTGACTCCCTCCCCATTAAAAATAAATTACTCTTTGTTCATCTTTCTGTGATCACTGCGGTCATTCCATCGCACCTTGCTAAGGGGAAAGGTCCTCCAAGTAATGACAGTTTCCATAAAATAATTGTTCCCTACTGAAAATGTTCACTTCTGTGGGCCGTGCACTACTCCCGTCAGGGTTACTGTGTTGTGATCGGAAGGTATAAGGGAATTCCGCCCAGTCTAAATGCCTTTAAGCGCAGGTAAAGACCTTCCAACTTTCACTAGATTACAAAAATGTCATTCCGATTGACTAGGAAAGAACTCCCGTTGGCTCAGGGTGACCTCAGAATGAATTTGGCTCAGAGTGTATTTTTCACAACATGCGGGTTGCGAGGGACACACCGACCGACAGCTATCTAACTATGACACCCTCGCACTAATTTTCAAGGGATTCTATACCAAACGAGATGTTAAGAGACGAAGTGAATTTGCCGGGCGCTTGGGGAGTGAGGGAAAAAATCTGCCCATTTCGTGGTTACTCCTGCTGTAAAGGCCGTTTTACACTTTTTCTTTCTACACATTTCTTTGTACATTATCTTGTACAAACGCTTGTATGAGGAAAATTGTGCCGTGTATAGCGGCAAGTTGTGTGGATGTTTGTGCGAATGACTGAACGGAAAATAGAACCTGTGCTAATTCCATTCAGACAACATACAATTTCGTTCAGTTTCATGAATTCGTTTGTACAAAAATCGCACCGTGTAACACGACCTTAAAACGAACAGCAACATCACAAGTAAATACTCGCGAGTAAACATAGCATTTGTTTGCTTCGATTTAGGCAAGACCTTTGACCTGAAGCCGCTGAAAGGATAGTCAGTGAAACCGTGGTCCTCAAGCCAACTAACGATGAAGAAAACCCGGAACCATGCAAGGAGCATCAGAGCAACGAAAACCTTCGATCTAAAATAACATTTTTTCCCAGTGCATCATTCCAATTTCCTCTCACTTCCGTCCATAGGCGTCCATGGGCGTCCAAAGGCATTTTTGAAGTAATTTCTACCTTTCATAGCGTTTATTTTGATCCTATTTTCCGATTCATTTGAGTTTACTCATTGCTTGGGTTTGCTCGAAGCATAACACATAAAGAAAAATTACGAGCCAAATCCACAAAAAATACATTTTACTACGACCCGAGTTTCACTGTATTACAGCATCGTCAGGTGACGATATGGACACCTGACGAAGCTGAAACACAGTGAAACCCGGGTCGTAGTAACATTTATTTCTGTGGTTTGGTTCGTGTTTTTTCTTTATGTGTTATCATGTTTCGCTTCCACTCCACATCGCCTGAATCTTCAGAATTTGCTCGAAGGATGACCGCAACTGACATCTGCCAAATAATTTTTATGAAATGCAAGTCTAAGGTTTACATCCAAACTTGCGAATGCAGTATGAACTGGGAGAAAGCCGGTGCGGGATTGCATTGAACACTTTCCATCACTTACGGGATGCAAACCCGGGCTCTCAGGAAGCTCATGCCCCTACTCCAGCCACCGCATTGGAACTCTAACTTCGATCATAAGTGGCCTTAAGCCTTCTGTGAACATAAGATCACTTCGGACTGACTGAAGAGGTGGGGAATGGAAGGAAGAGGAAGGATAGGAACGCGACTGACCCTGTCCTGGGTGAAAGGTGGCGAATAGCGCAGAGGTTTGTACATATGGCAGATCTGAACTTGGAGTGCTCGACAAACGCTATTCACTAGCGTAATTATATGAAGCATTCGCCTGGAATTGACCTCGGGCACTAAGGGTCGGATTCTGGTGAAGTCTTGTGACCTGCTCCCATATTCCAAACGGACGAGAGCCAGTTCCGCAGGGCCAGGATATTATTCCGTACCAGCTAAACCAATCCACACTACGGTGGGCAACAGTCTGGTATGAAATGACTAGGAAAGTAAGACCGGGAGGTAATAATTCTAGGGAACATAGATTCGCCGAGAAAACAAATCAATAAATTCAATACCATGCCTTGCGTTGCTCTGCCTATGTTGTGGAATGAAAGAAAAATATGTTTTTCACAGAAAATGTTTTATTTTAAATCTAATGGACTGACTAAATTGTTTTGGTCCCTTTTCTGCAGAAGCATAAAGATCAGACGGCTTACGGACTCTAGAGCATGCAACGCATAATTGCCCATGAGAGAAGGGATCGTATCCTAAATTCAAACCGCGCACTAGCAAAGAATACCCTTGGGCTTTATTGATGGCCATAGCGAACGCAAGGCCTATTGGAAATTGAAGTCGTTTGAACTCGAACGCCATGTCAGTCGGAATGACTGGCATTCGTGGAAGTTGTACGTTTTCCCCTTTTATGAGATCCAAACACAATTGTTGCTTCAATTAGATGTTTCATCAATTTTGTAACTGCTAATCAAGTGCCACTGCAAAGCTCTGGCTGATTAATGTTTCGGTGTAATATAATTTGCACTCCAATTTTCAATTTCAGAATGCGTGACGGTAATATGGGAACATCGAGAGAATTAAGAAATTCCATCGGAAAATTCACAACTCTACTTTGTTTCATCACGAAGTTATTGGATTTGTATGTCACTGTTTGACCTGCGATTCTGTTTAGAATTATGTTGCTCATATCGTGCACGTCGACATTTTTAGCCGCTAGAATGGCTCTTCCGCTCACCCATGCACGATTTAGATAATTTGTTTCTATGCTTTGGAAAACCCTGTCCACTAATTATTCTTTTGAATAAATGATGTTGCAGAAATCGGATGGGAAGGTGATGTTTCCTGTTACTGGATTTGTAGGTTTAGTGCCGTTACCGACCTCGAGTTATTGTCTTGAACAGATGTCAGCTGTTGGATAGGTTTGAAGCTGAATTCTCATAGTTGTTGTTAAGTGCATTTTCTTGACTGTACTCTAAAAAGTTGAATATTTCTAGCAGGTATGCAATTCATCAGCTGGTGTTGAGCGAGGCATAACTGGAAGCGTTTGCCTAAGTCACCGAATAGTAAAATGCCAATTGCTCCATCATGAGTCTTTCAATGCAATGCATCCAATGACGTCTTGTGAGCCATTGTACACTCATCCCACACAATTATTTTGCATGCTCGAAGAACTTTTCCCATTCCTAATGTATTTGAAATGTTAAATTTTGGGTTTTCTGTGCATTGCGCGTGTAGTAACACTTTCAGAGCTGAATGCTCTCTGTCCTCCCTCCTTCCATTAACGTGGCAACACTGCCTGAAGAAGAAAGAGCTAACGCAAATGTTGGTGGTTTTTTGAACGGATTTTAGCCACGATCAAGGAAATGTAGACCGTTTTATCAGTTCCACCTGGAGCGTCCAAAACGTCTTTACTATAAAAACGCGCGCGTATTCAACAAAAGTTCAAATCATTCGACCGACTACATTTCGAGTTTTACGAACACAGACCGACTACTTTTCGAGTTTTTATACACAAAGATGGAGATTCTGACACTTACGTCTATTTCTATTAATTTTATGGTATATTTATTCATAAAGGTGAGCACTGAAATCCAATTTATTGCTCACTCCTGATGTTATAAAACAGGATATTGACATTCTCGAGAGCAAGATTGTTCCACAATGAGTTTTGCTATTGCGCCACTTACCCTCCCACTTAGAGTAACTTCCTCAAATCTTTCCCTCCGTCTTTCTTCTTCGTCAAATGATTTTTTCAGAGGGATTCAGCAACCGCTATTAGCATCAAAGGTGAAGTCACGGAGGACGAGGGGAGTAAACAGCCGAATTAAACATCTGAAGAAAGCATTTCGTTCGACACTTAGTTTCATTGCTTCCGTAAATGTTACGGGGCCACTTCCCAGCATGCAATCGGCCATAAAAGGACAATCGCCACGCGCTTTCACGAGGTCTTGCAAGACACCGTCGTGTTCCTATAAAAAGTGACGACTTCAGGGAAGAGTCACAACAGCTCCATTTTTAACGTTCCCTCCCCCACGGCAGTTCAGTTTTCCCGAAATCTCTTAGCTGCCGAGCTGTAATTGGGCATTTCCATGCATTCAGAGAAAGGCCATCAAATGATAATATATATGTTAAGAAAAATTGAAGTTTCGAGTATTTTGTGACAAGTTGCAAAGTGCAAATAAAAGGGAACATTGACCTTAGCATTAGATTTCGTAAGGTAAATTAACGATAAAAGCAACAATAGGTTTAATTTCAGGGATAATAATGGCACACTGAAAATAAACGTATTCTTTAAGTAAGAGGAAAATGTTCTTACAGCTGACATCTAAGATGAGATTCTAGGTTTTAGAGGATTTTCTTACCAGAGTGAGTTGTGTTATTGCTATCCAGCGTTCGAGGCCTGAAACTTGCAGAAAGGAAATATTCTCAATGCTCGAATATTTTCGTAATCATTTGGGTTACTAAGGGACCTACATGTGCGAGGGAATGGGGAAAGTAGGAGAACGAGGGCTAGGGAAGGGGAGCGAGAAGGGAATTGGGGGAGTAACGGGCCTGCAGTCGACAGAGGTACCAAAACAACTAGTTTACAGTTAACCTTCTCGCGTGAATATTTTCAATTGAGCGCCAAATATAAATCGTGTGAGATAGCGATATAATTAGCCGAATCTTAGGCAGATTTATCTTGCCTTTAATTCATCGCAAGTATCTAGCCATCGTCTTGGAGTCATCAATTGCTCTTGTATCCAGTCATTGTCATGGAATTGGACGTTTAAGTGGAAGACTGGGTGGAGAAGAATGACTTGATGGAAATTAAGGAGCGTTTTAAAAGTGAGTGTGCCTCACAGACGTGCTCATTTTGTAATATTTCAGGAGGCACTTTAAATTGTTTTATATTTGTTGCCTCACAGTTTCTATATGGTTGTTGATGTTTCATACTTGAGTATGTTGTTGGCACAATGTTGAAAATTTGATTGTTTTCGCAGACAATGGAGGTAAGTTCTCTTCGTCGTAAGTGCAGTAAAATACTATTGGTTTCAATGCTCATTCACGTTGCTTTGAAATGAACCCAAATGAAGATTGGCGCCATGTGTCATCGAAAGATCTAATAAGCTTTTATCCGATTCGCTAGAGCTGGTGGTGATGAGAAGATATATGTTAATTATAAGCATTTATTTAGAGATGGACATTACTGTGCCATGGCCATTTCAAACTTGTGCTGAAATGTTACTGTTTTTATGTAATGAACGCATTTACCCCAATTAAAAATTGCTGTTGTTATTTTATCATACCTCGATATTTTTAGTTTAAGAGGATAAAATTCGTAAAATGACCATAAAATATTCTTAATGTAAGCATAAATTGTACTTATATCCCAAAAGGATATTCTTAATTTAGGAATATTGATCTTGTGGCTACCACTCTAGTGGGATCCCCTTTTAAATTAAGAACATATCCTGGGCACCTACTTTAGTGAGAACTACTATCAAATCAAGAATCGATTTAAGTATATCTTCTCTTGTTCTCTGCATTTTTCTCGGGATGCGTCCGCGTCGTTTGACTGTGAGACAACAGTTTCGCCAACCTTCCTGTTGGCGTCTTCAGGTCGAAGTTCAGGTTGGCGAAACTGTTGTGTCACAGTCAAACGACGCGGACGCATCCCGAGAAAAATGCAGAGAACATCTAATCAACGCCGCGGAAACCTACGAACGAAGTATATCTTTTCTTTTTCAGTGTATCGTTGAGTGCAAGGAAATTGTGTCCAATAGTCAAGTTTATAGACGCAATTTCTCATTTATTCTCATGGCAAACTTTTTAAATTCGCAGAATATATTTTCCAGTTGCCCCATGTTGCTATAACAGAGACAGATCGTAAAGATGTTACATAGTAGAGGCACGTGATTAACGTAGGAATTGAAAGAGCTAATGAAATCGCGACGAGCATTAACTGCGCCTGCGGAAAATGGAAATCACAAAATTTTGGTTCACACAAGAAAACCAAAATTTATCTTTATTACAAGTATAAGTGCTGAGCACGCATGAAACAGTAAGCGTTGTGAGTAGAAAATAGATAACTCGCGGAAATTACGCAGGTACTATTTTCCTAAGTATTGTGTACGACGCACAACCATTATGTGCATCAGAGATTTAAAATCTGATGTTCAAATATGTTTTTGATTCCTGAATAATTATAAAAAAGAAGAACATTATCTATGATGCTAACATTTAACATAATTGAAGTATGAATTTAAATTTCAACTGATATGAACTAAATGAAATATCATTCGAGCAAATTACAGAAAATACTTCAACAACGTGTTAATACTTAAGAACACGATCGAAATTCAGAAGGAAAACTAATATTTAAATTACACATTCACAATCCAACAGCTGTACAGCTATTTCGGAAAGACGGATTTCATGACCGATGAGAGAGAGGTTGCTTTTCCGAAATCGAATTTTCGATTGTTCGTTCGCCATCGCTGACCCGGCTGACTTGTTGGTTTGAGGGAATTGGAAAGTTGCTTTGGGGATGGGAGGAAAATTCTGAGCGTTGGATTGTGGGAAATGAGATTCCGGGAGAAGGGGTGAGGCTTCCTTTGTGCAGGTGACCCCTCTCTTGCCTCCGGGGCAGAATTTCATATTTTTTCTTCTCTTCTTCCTTTCGCTATGGAAGGAATGAGGTCTAGATGTACATAAGAAGGAAGCTTTAGCGGGAAGAAGAAGGAAGGCGCTGGGAGGGGGGGGGGGAGATGAGGACAAGGAGCAGTCCCCCTTCTCTTCAAGCCTTCTCTCTCCACGGTGGTGCTGGGAGAAAGAAAGGATTCCCGAGGGTTGGGGGGAGGGGTCTCGGCAGGCGGGGGATGAATGGGGGTGTGGTGGACGAGTTGACGGAGTGAGGAGGCGGAGAAGGGTTTTTATTGTGTGTGTGTGTGAGAGGGGTTGTCAGAAGGCGAGTGGGAGGGTGGTTGAGCCAAGGGCTGAATGAAGGTTATAAGGGTTAGGAGGCAGATTTTCCGCGGGTGAAGGGGTTGAGAGTGTAATAGGAGCCTCGTTCAAACAAAAGTTTGCGGAGCTTTTCAAAAAGAAGAGAAAAAGAGGAATTATAAAAAAACTTATCATCCCTTTCTCAATTTTCCTCGGTGGGATAGGAAATTATTTTTTCTTTAGGTTAGCTGAATAAGTGATGGGTTCCCACGTCCTTTTTGACCAAGTACTCGTGGATGAAATCACACATTAAGACCAACGTATAAATATTTGAATGCAGAGGAAATACGGAATGGGTCGGGAATGCAAATAGTAATTTGCTAGAAAAGGCGAATAAAAAGAACTTGAGTTTCACCAGTGGATGTCCGTTTTGCCGGGTAGTTCACTCGCAATATCCTTGCCGCCATTCACTCATGTAGGAAACCCGAGTCCTTGCAGCGTTTTCCGAAGAAGTTTATTCTCATTCATGTCTTATAAGATTTCCAAAGGCAGGCATACTTTCATGGTTCCTCATAAATAAAGACTAATACAAAAAAATATATAAAATCTAATGTCATTGATTTATAAGGAGGCCTTACTACAACGACTTGTACAATGTCGTTCACGCATGCATTGCTATCAACTATAATGTATCATAGGCAGTTAATAATTATGCATTTAACGCTACTCGGAAGTGTGAAAATTATTTAGATTTGAAATTGAATTAATTAATTTCGATGTTCTATACTAACTGACCACTAGTTCCGCATAGCAAATCATTTAGCGTGTTTAAAGTTCAAACATAATTTATTATATTTGTTATTTAGCACAAAGTCGTAGCTTGGCAAATGCCACATTTAAAGGAAATAGCTGTATCTACATTATGGTCGAATTAAAGATAAGGGGAACATTCAGTCTAATTATAGAGTTTGTGGTATAAAATGATGCCATTAAAAAGTTCCTTAAATTAAAGGAACATTAAATTGTTCCTTTAATTTAAGGGTTTCAGCATGTTCACATGAAATAGTGATATATGTGTAATGCATACCTGCAATGTTTCTGAAGTGTTCCTTTGCATGATGGGTGAGGAGTAGAACTGTTAATGAGCGTCCCAAATCTCATTCACGGAAACCTATCCTTAGGTAGGTGCATGTTGAGGTTTACGTAAATATAAGTAAGCTCCAGTGCATAGTGCATGCCCGTTGATAACTGCCATACACCACATATACCTTTCAGGGTAGTTAGTAAATATAGATAAGGTTGTGTGCCCTGACACCAAAACAGGCATGCATTATCAGTAGCTCAGTTGACTGCTATACAGGAACGCATAAAATACTGCCCCTTTTAAACTCTAGTTGTACCTGGTGTTATAGAGAAGTTTGGAGATGCACGAAACTTAATTTTCCTTCATTTCCTGGAAGCATATTGCCTGTCGATGCCAATTCTAATAGCATTTATTGCGCATTTTTATAATAATTTCTGAAATTCAAGCGTAATTAATTCCTTTTCCTCACGAAGACTGGAAAATTTTTCCCTCGATTACGTGAAAAATAGAGCAATTCACTTCATTTTATGAATTGGACTCACATTAAAAAAATCCTCTGAATCTCCGCCAATATTGAATAATCATTTCGAGAAAAATTTTAATTTCCCAAAATAATCCCCAAAAATTCCCGAAATTCACATATTAGTTAACAATTATGTTGTTTTCAGTCTTAAATTATGTCTAGGGCAGAAAGATAAATAGAAAAATGAAGATATTTGAGTCTCATCTACTGGAACCCTTCTGCTAATCTTCGGTGTTCACATGAACCTCTAAGTGTTCATGGTTTTCACAAAGAGCGTTTCCTTTCTCGAACTGCTGCTCTGATTCCAAAATAAAAGCAAGAATTGTGGCGGGCATAACTAGCTATGGAGGTGCACGTGCCCTTCCAGATGTATTGCCTTCACTGAGGGATCGCATCTCGGCCGACGGAAGCTGGCACTGGTCCAGCATCCCATCCCCTGATCTCGGCGGCAACGGCGCCGTGCCCTCTCGTGATCATCTAACCGTTGGAGTCTCGTAGGTCACGGGCAGGTCATGTTTGCGGCGGCAGTGCTGTGGCTTCCCATGAGTTACGAGACTGACTTCCCCATCCCCCTTCTCTTTCCTGTCTTCATTTCAGAGGGCCCCTTTTAGCCACCGCACTGATTGGCTGCACAAATGAAAAACACATACGCCGTGCAAAATAATTACGAATGCCATAGCACGAAAAAACATATCCTTCCAAAAATGTAACATTAATCACGTCGCAAATATGCATTTGATTTGTAATTTTTCCATAATATTTGGATACGCATGAATCGAAATATTTAGCATAGAACGCTAGAGTACCTACATAAAAATGTAACTTGATTGACAAGGTAAAATACAAGTTATTTTCACAAAAGCATTGCTACTCTCCTTGATATTACTCATAACTGCATAAGTTCTCCATGGCAAAAGTCATCGTTGCAATTAAACCACCGGCGATTAACGTTGCATGTGCCTATTCAATCCAAAATACATCAAAGAACGTGAGGTAAACAAGTAATGGCACAAGGCGGGACTTACAACATGTGTGCTACAGGCGTTGCGCAGGGCCAAGGTGACTCATACAAGGAACACTACGCTGTGTTTGGGGATACATTCAACATGTACCATCATTAAAATACAAATTAAATTAAATTTTATCTAACCCTTTTAGAATTCTTATTTTGAGATTATTATAATCATGCATTTAAACTATGGCGTTAAGAAAGTATTTCCAAGGAAAAATAAAAACCCAAATTGTGCCAAAGAACAGCTCTGTTGGTGCATAGGAAGACGCTCTATTGTATAGACGATAGAGCAATCTTAAGTCTGATTTAGAATAAGTTACCTGTCTCAAGTTAGCGGTGAGATCAAAATGGTACCCATTCCAGCTACTTGTATTTTTCACTAACGTGGTCTCCACGGCAATGTTTCCTGTTTACCACGGTAAACGTTGACAAAAAGTGTGCCTAGCCTAGACAGAAAGTACTATCTCGTATAAATGTTTCCTTATGTCATTAGGCTCGACTCAGCATATTTATATCAACTGTCTCGGAAGATCTCAGCTGGACTGTCACAACTTTTAGTCTTGAAAAAAAAGTAATGCTATAATAAGTACATTTTTCGTGTAGTTATGGTTTTATTTTCATTTCTTATCAT
Source organism: Platycnemis pennipes (assembly GCA_933228895.1). NCBI lineage: Eukaryota > Metazoa > Arthropoda > Insecta > Odonata > Platycnemididae > Platycnemis > Platycnemis pennipes. The sequence continues at coordinate 134,288,147 of OW121853.1, forward strand.
GAAATTAAATATCCGTAACTCAAAAAAAATAAATAAACAGGGATATGAAAATTTATCTCTTCAAATAAAGACGGTATACCATGTATAAACCATCATTTCGCGTTGGAACGACAGAGAAACAATTTAATGTAAATGAGGGAATTAACTAAGGATAATATTTGATGGAGCTTGGTGGCCTAGTGGGTAGAGCGCTTGGCTATTGATCGAAGGGTCCTGAGTTCAAATCCGGGTGTGAAGCCTTTGGACGCCCCCGAACGAAAAATCCTCAGAGTGCGAGGTGGCCCAGGGAAAGGAACTGGATGAACCTCCTACCCTGAATGTGTGAAATTCACACGCCTGTGGCTTAGTCCGGGGTGAGCCCTTCTCTCACCTATCCAAACCAACCTTCGTGTTGAATCACTGCGTGAGTGTGTGAATACTTGATGCATTATTTCTTCCGTACCTTTTGTGAAGATATATTAGAATGCAATTCATTTTAGCTTGACCATTTTTCACTTATAAATTTAAGAGCGAAAGAAATTAAATTTTTTCAAGAGCGTATCTTTCCCACGGAGCAGCCCTGCCAGTTGGTTCCTAACATTCCATTTTTTCCAAATGCTAATAATATGTTAACAAAGAATCCGTGGAATTTAATTAACCAATGCCAAGTTTAAGAAGGTTACAGGTGAAGTAAACAGTTATCTTCGTCTTTGCAGAAACAGACGTTGGAAGCCTGCTAAAGATTGGCATGTAGTTCGATCGATCCAACATCGGGGCGATATCCCATTCGCCCACTGAGCTGTGGATGGTAATCCAGTAGATGCGTGTTGAAGGCCATCCGTAAGCTTCGCAGCGCCCGTGGCTCCGCCAGTCGGTCGCAAAAGCAGATTACTCCGCCATAATGCGAGCATGATACGCGAAGGGGACCCGCGGAGGACATTTAGGCCCCGGGGGCTGGGCCCTTGATCCCTGGTAACCCACTCCGGCCCATTAGCCGGGGAGCAGCCAATGGGAGGGCGAGCTCCTTTGTGGGTGGGGATGGGGACTATAGCATGGACATTGAAACGGGAGATGGCAAGAGGCACCCACTCAACAGAATGTCGATCATTGTGTTCCGGATTCCACCTATTCTTGAACAGACCCGGATGCCGTCAACACGAGACAATTCTTAAAAAATGTAGCTGGATGAGAAATTGAGATCCAATGGCATATTTCTTAGTATATCCATGTAGATTTTTTGTTTCAATTTCTGATGTATTCTCCGTATTTCTTCGTGGAAACGGTGAACTAAGCTATCAAAGAACTATCGCAAAAACACATTCACTGCTTCTGGGAATACATCGAGGTCAGACATCCATTCTGACGACTCTCCTAAGCCTATTCGCTTAGATCACATTCTTAGACAAATGATTGTAGAATTACGTAATTCGATTTCAATTGAAATATTATCCTGCAGACTTTATGATCTCTTGAAGTTAATGTTCTCGGGTCATTTGTGAAGCAGAAGATAGAGAAAAAATGCCAAGAAAAAGCAATAAGAATCCCACATTTTTTAGATCGGTAATCACTTGCTTTGCTTGAGAGCTGCACAACAGGTTATCAGTGATTTACCCCTCCCGTGTTTTTTCCTCTCATTACCATGAATTTAGACCATAAATACTGCTTGTACGACCCGAAGAAAATAAGCGGCTATGTAGCTGTAAAGCAAGTAACGTAGTTTGAAGTACACGATTATAGTTCTACTAAACCTTACTAACTGCCTCCTTGAAAGCGCAAACTTAATATATAATCATTGCATGAAAGTAAATGCCTAACAAATGATAAAATAAATACTTCATTTCAGATGCTAATCTGCATATTTATTGAATTGCTCGTACGTGGCTACTAGCATGTTTTCATTAGTAACTCTGGTTTATGCTCATTAATGCATGCGCGTAGGAGATGTTGATGCAATGCATGACGTGGTGATTTCCCCCTCCTACACGGCTTAGAGGTAGCTCAAAGGATAATCTGTGGATTTGAATCGTGCCCTCTAGGTGCCAAACAGCGCCCAATGGAGTTCCAATATCAACCAAATCGATTAAAGCACAATTGTTTAGCACAGCGTATTTTATTACATGTTATGGTGACGGCTACATTCCAGTGCAACAATTAACAAGAGGTTTTTTCGTGCATCGGCAATGCTTAATAATTCCAATGCTCAGTAAAAAGAGGCACTTCAATCGTGTCGCATGTTATCGGACTCCGCTTCTCGGTCATCCAACTTAGACATCCAATTGGGGGGGGGGGGAGGGGGTGGCTGCTCGCGCGCCGTCCCATCGGCCGTGTTAACTTAGAGTAGGATTGTTTCGTCGGGAGGGTTGGGGTGGGGTGGAATGGAATCTGGAAACGGGAATGCCGGGATTAAGGTGGTTGGGCCGGGGGCGAATTTCACGGTGGATGAAGGGAGTGGTGGGAAGGAAGCATTAGCGGCTGATAGATAGGGGTATTTTCTTGTAGTGGCAGTGGAGGAGGGGATGAAGGGCGTCTAACTGAGAAGCGGAGAGGGGAACCGAACAGTTTTGCCCCGGTCGATGAAATTGCAGTTGAATTCCCAACAGTTGTTTACGAAGAGAAATATATCACGAATTACAGTGCGCAGGTTGTGATTACATGCTATTTCCGAACGTCAAGTTGGTGGATGTATTAAGTGCGAGTTTAAATAGATGGAAGATGCAGAAATAAAAATGATCAACTAATAAAAGATATGTTATTACAAGTCCTTCCGCTATGACGTTGTCATTTTCACCATTTCTTCCACCTTCATAACATCCTTCAAAACAGCCAGGTACCAACAAACTTCAAAATTTACACTATGGACATACTTCCCACGCTAAAAGCTCTAGTCCCCTTTCCCTCTCCAATCGGGGCCAATGGAATAACCCGTACTCCATTCAGGGATTCCTTTCCACCTAACACACGTCTCTTCTCTGCTATCGCTGCCAAGAGTCCTTGGAAAGAAATCCTCAAAAGCTCCTACACCCATAAACATTCTCCTTTAAATCTCCTCAACAAGCATTCCATCTGCACTGTCTACTTCCATTGCGTTCCTAAAAACAAGACGTTGAGAAATTTCCTCACATTTCAATGACTCAAATGCTGCAAAAATATTCCGTTTGCCTTTCAGCCACCTACAGACGCCCAGCCGGCCATACAATCCTTTTTTAAAACTACGCAATCTCTTTACAATCCTCTTCTACCATCAGAGTTCCTGTCGCGCGAGGCGCAATACTTGTCCCATTTGCACTTCTCCACCCACAACTCTCCATCGCCTTCTCAAATTTCTCGCTCCTTTTCCTCCTAAGACAAGTGCATCCTCCAACGTCGTTTACCACCTCGAATGCCATTTCTACCCCGCTTTCCATATTGGCCACTGTAACAAGTCCATCAATGACCCAAGCAGTAACCCTGCTACCCATCATATCCAAAATCATCTCTTATATCTCGTATGCCTTCCATATGGCAGGTGTTATTTCACGACCTAATTCACACGCACGCAATTAAAAAGTGGATCTGTTCATAAAATCGGATATAAATAACACAGTGCAAAACATGTTTAAAACATGTTGTTCTCAAGCATTTCAGGGAGCTAATAATGATATTCTCTCACAGTATCTTGGTAGCGATCACTGATAGTGAATTCCTGAAACTCATACCAAGGAGAGTATAACAATGACCAAAATCTTATAATAGGAATGCCTCTGGTACTAATTTTACAGAAAAAAACATTATTAAATTCTACGTCTACAAAGAACTGGTAGAAGAAATTGGATATTTTTAGTGCGACGCCTGATTTAACTCATTTGAGTGGCACGCATTGGAAGACGACAGCACTTTAACAGCAGTTGAGGAATTTGGAACGGAGTAGGTATATATGCAAAAAAAATGCAGGAATTCAGTTTTCACTTAACATCTCCGAAATGAAAAGATGTCAGAACCGTTTGTAGGCTCTTTACGAAATACCTGAGGTCGTTATTTTTACAAAACAGATCTTAGTCTATGAGATGTTGTAGTTGTGATTAATTTACAGGGGTATTCTCTGGTAATAGGACAAAATCTTTGAATCTATTTTCCACTTCATATTTGCTACTGGGAAGACAAATAGTGCAAATCAACATGGAATTACTGTAAATAACTCATATTGGAAGATTCACCGAAGCTTCATGAGTGTAATTCCGTTGTAAAATGCTGCCACTATCTGCAATGTCAGGTCACAGGAGTACACTTAAACTCAGCCCTATGCGCGTATGCACCATTATCCTACGAGCTACCCTAAGCACCGGACACGAATCCAGCACCGACCTGAAGTCCGAAAACCCTGATCCCTTACTCCCACAGACTTCATGGCGTCTCTGGGTTGAAACATCCACTAACCTACTTCAAGTCATTGACCACCAATCCGTCCTAATGCATCACATCAGCACAGGAGGGACGCGGCAGAGCAGGGAGCATACGAGGTCCCTCAAGGAATCCACTTACTCCTCGGGCACCCGATTCACAGCGCCTTTGGTGCCGAAACGGGTGGAGACGTGCACTTTGGAACAGTTGGTGCCTCTGACCACCTCTGACTTCATCCCCTTCGTCACCTGAGGCACCTCTTGGTACACACCAGGAGTCCTTTTTTCCTCGTACAATTAGGGATATGAATAACGGTAAATATATCCAATACGAGTGCAGCAATGGATAACATTGGTAGCTGCATGTTTGTATAAGGACTTGAAGCTAACCCAACTAACAGCATGTTTTTGCATGTTTGCTTTGGCATTCTTATCTTTTTTTAAATAGTGAAGTTTAGAACAGTATTGTATGAAGTTTTTCTAACAGTGAACAATTATACATCCAACTAGCAAAAGACATACATTGTTTTGCTTAAACTGTACCTCCTATTCCTTCTCTTGTGTAAGCAAAATTTGAGATATCGCGGTGTATACTTCTTTTGCGCTCTCTTTTCGATAATTTACTCTACAGGTTTTGTACGACAAAAATGTCCGTCATTTCCGCGTAGATAAGCGATCAGGAGTCTCTTAACCATGAATCACTATCACGAAATAAATGTGCAACTACTATCGTAGTGTCAATTCCGAATCCAACTAATAGCTATAAATAAAACAGATAGTATGTTTCAATTTCAAATTCTACATCTCATAGGCCTAAGAGTTGAGAGGACTTGAATGATAAATATATGAAATATGAAATAAACAATTATTTATTTAAAGAGATCGATGAAAAACATTATGAGGAAGGTTTCGCATTCCCTTTTGGGTGCAGATTCCTCTACATAATGCTGCACTTGGACCGAGCACAAGGGCCGTAGACGGGTACCTACTAGGAAAAGGCTGCAGTTTTTAAGATGCCTCAGGCCGATATCATCTTTTCAGAAGGCAGATATCTATACGCGAAACAGCCAATAAGTCTTCAATTAGAGCTCCACTGTACAACCTCACGTCATTTATTATTTTGATTACCCCTTTTATATCTAAGACATCAAGAATTTCTTAGTCGTCAGTCAGAGCTGTAACGCCGACTACATTATCAAGGGTAAGGGTTTAGATATTGCAAGTACTTCCGAAAACTTAAACCTTTTTATCATAAGAATGTAGTTTTTCCTTCACTCTTGGTAACAAAGGCATAATATCCCCCCGGTTTCAATGCACCTGAGGAGACAAATCTGTGCCAACCAGACGGAATTGCTATGACATCAGGATGGCTGAATGCTACATTCAATATTTTGGGATAACTAGATAAGCTCTAGAATTTAATATAGAAATGTACGGAAAGAGTAAAACGTACAAAATGCATCGGTTGGTGGAATATTTTCGCGTGCAGAAGAAAAGGAATAATTTTCGCAGCACATAAAATAAAGAAATATCAACTGAACTACTATAAACAACTTTCTCGTTTAGCATGTCTAGTTCACTCTGAGCTTTATCGATGATCAATAGAAATGCATTGATCACAGCGGCAACACTAAAATTACGCCTACATTTTCTTTCGTTATTTATCTTCGAGGTGGAGATTTTCTTGGGGGCGTCTTCGAATGAAGATACCAAGGGTGATTGGGGAAAACAGATTGCACAGGGTGATCCCTAAGCTTAAGTTTGTAAACGCAATTTGTTTTAAAACAATTGAAGATTCAGGTAGAAAAAAATTGTTGGCCTTAGAAGAGCAAAAAACCAAGAATGGGCAATAAGGAATATTTAATAATGGCTTAATACGAGTTTCATCGACCGATCAGCTACAATGTTATCCTCTCTGCCCGTGACTCCTTGCCGCGTAGAATGAACGTGAAAATGTTTTTCACATAGAAAACGTTTAGGTGACAGGACAAAATCATAAAGACTCTCTTCTATTTCAGCTGTAATACTTCTTTTTTAGGCATGTGAAATATCGAATCTTTTTCGACACAAGTATCGTATCCACTCTTGCACCCAGGAGAAATGCAATTATTCAGCATTTTCATTGATTATTCACCACACATAATTGTAAGTTACAATAAATAATTGTGCTCAACGATAGTAGGAAAAAAATCTACAACCAACTTGCTCAGTTATCACAAAAACTAATCTTACCTGAACTGGCGCTATTTAAATCTAAGGTTAAGATGTAGGCGCACCTAGCGGAAAAGCGACGAACTAGAGACTCAATAAGAGACCGCGCACTCTATAGGGAATTAAGTGCCAAGTGTCCAGACGTGTATTCTAAGATCGTGCGCTGGACTAACATAATGAGCATTGAAATTGTAGTTACCTTTCATAGTATGTCTCATTTTTCAATTTAAAAAGAAATAATAATTAAAATTTAAATACAATAAGGAGGTGATTTTATTTTAAATCTGAAAAATGTGAGTAATCTCGATCATGAATTGAATATTTTGAAATGCCATTTAAGTACAACATCTGTTTGCCTTAGATAAGAAGTGAAATAATCCCTGCTGTAATCAAATTTCAAAGCACGTTTTGCAAAGCAGTAAAATGAGTTTAACTTTAGGTAAAGCCACACGAAGTATCGCCAATTTTCATAAGTTCTATAATAAATGAAGCCTATTTTTACAAATATATTTCTAAATGTGAGATACATGAATTAGTTTTGAATAGGGCTTTGACCCATTACAAATATTCCTCAAAAAAGTGTCCGCCGTCCCTGCTTTTTTTTAAAGAGGCCAATCTTGTGACAGCTCGTAATGTAACCAAATGAAATGAAATTAATTCATTAAGACCGTGCGGACGAAATAAAATCCGCCGCCAGAGAACGCCCCTTCTCACCCCCTCAGTCGCTTGAGGGGAGGCGTTTCATTTTTTGCATCCATTTATTTTTAAAGATTAAAAAAAAACGAAAAAGGTCGGGATTTCCTCATTATGATCCCTTTTGGAAAACGAATTGCTTACAGCAAAGGGGTAGTGGGTTGTCATGCCCCCGGCCTACCCTGTGGATTATTACCCATGGACCCTCAGAGAAGGATTCGAATAGCTATAATTATCAACTTGAAAATTCTATGCCGTAATCTCTGGTATTACTCAAGCCAGATGTTGACCCTAAATGGTATTAAGAGTTTTTCATAAAATGGCTAGCAATTCTGTAATTTTCTTTACTTTTTTCACCAGATGCAGCTCCTACGCTTATTGGCCGCCGATTAAAGAATAGACCAAACTCCCAATACAGCCTGATAAATGATAATTCCATTGGGCGAATACTTATTGTAGACAGAAAATTGATGAACACAGTAGATACCATAAAGCTTCATAATTTTCTTGCTCAAAGAGTCAATAAGGAAACAAAAGTTGACCTATGCAGCGTTGTCAATAACAAATTATCAATAAAATTGTGGATCAAGTTTACGTAGTGGATAAATCTTTTAAAAAAACCCGCAAGATAAAATAGAACTAATATGCACATAACAATATGAAAACCCTCACTTTTAGGAATATATCACAAACGACGCACTAATGTAAGATTTAATTGGCATATTTTACCTATTTAAAATATCTAGGAATATTTGATTTGATACTGGGAACCTTATACACATGCTTAGGACATTTTAAAATATTTTTCTAAAACATTTTAATATTTTTGTAAAAATAGATTTCACTCTGAAAATTCATAGTACACCCTTGTACCAGCTTTTGAAAACATAGAAGCAAATATGGTTAATTTCATTTAATTTTTGTTATTTAACGCTCAATAAGGAATATATAATGCAATATATTCAACAGATCAGAGTGGATTTATTTTAAACACCGTATATGAATTCTTATTTTTCATTTCCAGTAAATATAAATTTTATTCCTATTGAATAATCATACAATATAACACAAATGGGTAAATGTTAGCGCGACTTCACAACAGAGACGTATTTCTTAGTATAAACATTGCCAAGTCTATAATTGCCGAATCGCTTTCATAATACACCCTTTCTTTAAGCTACTACAAATATTTGATGCTCTCAGATCAAAGCTTTAGCATTCATTATTCTTGCATGTATCTCCATAAATTGTAGGCATTAACAATGACAATCCTACTGTATTTGGTCAAAAAAATATCTCTTAGCTATTACAGTGGCATTCACTTTCACCTTTGAACGCAATGTTCTGATATGTCGTACAGTTAATCAGGAGCTGAGTGAATGAATTTCTCGGCGACACTACGCTATATAACTGCTTGGATTTTAGCTTGAATTAGCTAAATTACCATGCTCATAATTGCTCTTCAAAAGAATGCACTTTGGATGGGTGACTTTCCCGCGTTCCCTCTGTCGCAAGACCTTTCAAAGTATCGCGGAATTTGGAGTGGATAGTAATGTAGAGTGAGGAAGCACCAAATCTTTCTAGAGTGAGGAAGTAAATTTCACAAGGATATTGAATTTTTCTCCAGAAAATGAAAGCAAGCAAATATGCAGGAACCAATCGTGTGGGATTAATAGCCTCAAGTATATTGAAGCACACAGGCCATTGGCTGCTAACTGCCGCATTGGCCAGCAGCGAGTGGTTCAATAAATCACGTCCCTCTTTGATAGATTTAGCCTGGGGTCTATTTCTGCCTGTAATAACTATCTTGGCTGTGGCCCTATCAGCGGGGCTTACCGACGGATTATGAAAGGGAATGAATGATTGTGTGTCTAAAGCGTCAACATCCAGGGTCACTGTCCACCTGCTGTACCCCTATTTCACGTCAGCTATTCCCCCACCCTCCCAGGCACACGAATCCCTGTCGGCGTTTACTCTCTCGGCGTTCCCGGCATGCTTTGCGAGCAGGGGCATGCCTCTCTCACCACTGCACTCTTCCCTGTTCTCCACTGAACTCATACCCGTTCCACTCTGCAGTGAACTCAACCCTGCACGCCTTTGGGGGCTGAAACTCGAATCATGCACTCGGCGCGCAAAGGTTACCAAGCTCGGATTGCTGCACAGTGATTCGCCCGCACAGTTGAGTGGCCCACATTCGTGACAACGAGCCGGGATCCCTCCGCGGAGTCAAAAGAAGACAAGAGCAAAGCCTCGTGGGGTTCGGTTGCAAGGGTTTAGAGCACGTTGACCTAATTAATCGGACGCTTCGGAGTATTTCGATAGCCTTAGGGGACGCGCGCATCGCGATGCTCAACTCGGCGACTCCCGAGAGGTCAGAATGGAGTCGGGGCAAAGTAGAGCTAGGTCATCCATACTCTACTTCGCTGTCTCTCTCTTTCTGTCTCTGCATTCCTCTCGCTCGGAGGATGAATATGCCCACTGAAGGGACTTCAATGGTGGAGGCCACCAGCCACAGTATGCGATGGCAGTGATAGCAGCCCCGCGAAATCAAAGTGCTTCAAATTAAAAGGTAGCCAGCGATTGCGGAGGAAATCAGTAAGCACCCTGAAAGTGGGTGATGAAAATAATAAACATACTTGAGAGATTGTCCAGACTAAATAAAAGGCGATCACAATGTGGCTTTGACAATATTCTACCGACAGTTCATGAGGTATCCCTCAGTACTAATGCATATACTCACACTGTGTCCTTAGAAGCAACAGATCTTCCCAAGACCTTATCACGAAAACCCATCCCCTTCATGCTGAATTCACTATCACGATATATTCTCGGGAGAAAATTGAAAAAATGGTTTTGAATTGAGGATAGTTTTTTTTATGTAATAGGAAAGTTCATCACTTAATAATCATAGAAACGACAGCATTGGCACCAAAGTATTTGAGGTAAGATATGAGATAGTATTTCAAACTTTGATACTAAGGAAGTGTTTAATATTCACATTTTAACATCTAGGCATAAACTGAGCGATTGCCAATTTTGTAGCCAAAACACTCAAATGTCATTTTTATATCCACAATATTATTTGACTTCCATGCGGTCCACCATGATCAACACCATATTCCTATTTTCTTTCAGACTGAGAGGAAAGGAATTCTCAAAACTCTTATTTTTTACTCGGTCTTAAATCTATCGTAAATGACCTCTCTTCATGGAATGCTTTTTCAATCGACCCAATGAGTTGTATTTTTTCTTGACAATTTGAAAAAAACAAAATATGTCATGAAATGGGACGGGTAGAAAATAATGGGAAATATGACGAGTGAAATTGAAATATTTCAGATAATTGCAAATGTTTACGATTTTCTCTCAAAAATACTTATTTCATTTTAAAAAAATTCAAAACAAGTCGCGTCTGATATCACAATCTTATAATATTGGCATGAAAAAAATAAATTCCATCAAATGCATCTCCCTAAGAAAATCCTTAAGAAAAATAGCACATGGAAAAGGAATTCAGAATTTGTGTGATTTTGTATTTCACGCGGTTTATTGCCAGAGAGATAAGAATTTTGCACAAGAAAGGAATTTGGATTGATAATTTATTCCTACAAATACCCGATAATGTGTTTAATAATGGACTGAAAGACCTAAATTAGTGCAATTGAAGGCTAACAATAAGAGTTCAGGGCCTTATTGTTGTCCTTTAGTAATTTTTTCGCTCTGAAGAATACCATTTACAAGTTTGTTCAATTGATCGAGCTTCCCTCCAACAACTTATTTTGACCTCAGTGATTCATTATCATCGTCTTGAAAGACGCATCGGGGTGCTAATCGCTATTTGTAATTCGGAGTCTATTATCAGTTTTTTTTTTTAACCAGCATGCTTCTTTATTGCGGTGAGGACGAAACACAGATATGGACGAAAGCAGTAGCGAAAAGGTTAAAGGTGCAAGAATTAAAATTTTAGTCTAACAGACGATAAATCACTCACTCATTGAACCCGAAGGTTGCTCTGTGATAGGTGAGAGTAGAGCTAGAGTATAGTAGAGATAGAATAGAGATAGAGTAGAGAGTAGAATAGAGTAGAGCAGAGAGTAGATTGAATAGAATAGAGTAGAGTAGGGAGTAGATAAATCACTCATTGAACCCGAAGGTTGCTCTGTGATAGGTGAGAGTAAAGCTCACCCCGTACACAGCCAATGGTAGTAGGGCCAGTTCCTTTCCCTGGGCCACCTGCGATTTCCTACGAAGTTCTGACACGCAGGAAATCGAATCGCGAGGATTTGAGATGGGGGTGTCCAGAAAGGGCCAGGATTGGGATGGGGATATCCAGCAAGACTCTCTCCCGGGATTTGAACCCGGGACCCTCCGGTCAGTTGCTCTAGCCACTAGGCCACTACGACCCCCCAGACGATAAATAGATAGTTTAAAAAAATAATTTAGATCGAGTGACTGAAAAATGAGAGTCGAAAGAGGAGAGTGGGAGAAGAGCGGCCAAAACTTTGAAAAGAAGACTGAAACTTAATTGGGCATCCCTTGAGACGAGAGAGCCTGATGAAGACAAAGATGGAGAGAATGGGAAATAAGCATGAACAATGTGGAGCATGTTGCTATGGATGCGAAAGAGGAGATTTACGAAGCGGTTGACTAAGATCGACTAGAATGCTGCATTAAACCAATCTTAGGGTTGTTGACTCATGATCATTATGATACATTTCCTTATTATGAAACAAGGAAGTCAATGCGCGTCTTCAACGCAGCCCCAAGATATGAGTGGCCAAGAATTAAACTGAAAGAATAGGTTATTTTCCTTATTCATAAGCATAAACTTCAGTTTTCTATCACCAGCAACAAAATAATATATAATGGCACAAAACAAAATCTTTAAACGTGTTATTGCAATGCTTGTTTGAATAACTTCCTATCCAAGAATCTTCAGGAGGATAATGTCAAATAAAAGCACTGTTCATTGCACCAAATTATTTAAGAAATCACCAAAGAGACTTGAAATATGCGGTTATATATAATGTAATGATATTAGATTAAATTTGAAGATCTCTGACCTCGGTGGCCACAGTCCATCTTTAAAATGTTAGAAAATTTGAACGGCCAAAATTCTGTACTGCCAATGGAGGGAAATCACAAAAATTAGGTCAAAAGTGTGAAAAAGGAATGCTTTGTAATTTAGATAGCTGCAGTTATAAGTTGGCATTCTCTGGCTTGATGCAGCGAAATATTTTATATCGAGAGTTTCAGTACGAAGCAAAAAATCTGCACTGCATGCACCAACTGAACGATTACAAAACTGGTGAAGTAAGAATTGGTGATTCCTCTGGGCCACCCTTGTTCCCCACGTTTCAATGCCTGACTCAGCATCATCCGCAGGGTCCTGCGGCTGTTACCCTGGCCTGGTGAAAAGCCTGAGATGACTTTATCAGGAGTGTTTGCGGTAAAATCATCAGATTGCACTGTTAGTCCCATATATTACATTGGAACACAGATCCCGTGATTATTCAAATGACAACGCATCTTAGTAAAAATAAAAAATTATTTCGTAACAATAATAGGCAACATAGGACCAAGCCGTAAGAATAATACAAGTATTTCATTGACAATCTCAAATAGGGTAAGCGCAGAAGTGACGCAATATTTATATACCCTGACAACGTTTTCTTCGAAAGGAGTTCCACCCGTAGACGTCATATCATAACTGCCCAGTTAGGCTGCAAAATAATTTCTAAGCATAGTTATAATTTAATCTTGAGGATATAATATTCCTATGGTGGTATAGATATAATATTCCCATAGTGATTTCAAGAAACGAGGTGAAAAGAAAACACTCATCATAAATGATCGTAATATGCGTTTCATCACAGCAGTCAACAAAAAAATGACTTGCTGATTAGATGGCTTTTCTAAATGCGGAGCAAAAGGCTATTTACGTTAGGAATGATTCTATCTAATCCGGAAATGTATTTTGCTGAACTCGGCATCCGTCACTAGAAAGAGAACATCGCAACGCTGGAAATCAAATGCTATTGGATCCTGGTACACTCAAAGAATGAGGTAGTTCATCGGAAGTACGGAAGTATGTGTTCATCAAATAGAAAAGAAACAATTTTGCTTTGTTTTTTTAAAATTTTGATTTCTATCTATGCAAGGTTTTTAGGCATGTAGGAAACGGGACAGACCCACAAAGTGCAGCTGCCCATTTCCCCTTTAAATCCACGTCAATAATTCAAAGTCGTGCAGCAGAGCCAGAGAACAATGCACACCCTCGGTGAATCCACGTGAATTCACGAACGCGCACATTTCGTGAGCTCGTTTCAACGATTTATCGCAACCTTTCCCGTGCCGCCGGAACCCCTGGATTGGTTTAAGCGTTAGGTTTACATTTCTAGGCGGTCGTGGCCATCCTTTGGGCTCACGGAAGGGAGACTCATTTATAAATAGAGCCGGTTGCAAAGACACTGGCCCGCTGATCATCAAAGGGCAGCGTAGCCACGGTTTTTACGCCTCCGTGACATGACCTGGTCGCGGGCATGGTGACGAATTGCACCGCGGTGGATGGCTCAGAGAGAGAGAGAGGAAGTTGAGCTTTGGAGCAAAATAGCAATGGCCGCCTCGGACTTTTTCCGCTCGCAAGAGTCAGCGTTTGTTTGGTATGCAAAATCCGGATTTTAACGTCTCCTGAATGCAAACGTAATTTCATTCAAGGAGAGGAAGCGGAAAGGCACTCTGCTCTAACTGCTGCGGGAGAGTTTTCATTTTTGGAATTCAACTCTGGAGTGAAATTGCAGCAATTAAAGTGACTGAGTGCAAAAACTGGAAGACTAGCAGCTCGCAATTAATGAGTTGGTTACATCCTGCGTTATTAGAGTTTCTCCGTGCATCGTTCACCTTTCTTAAATGTCTCTCTTTGATTCGCGAATGATTCGTGATTACCTTTCCTTAGAAACAAACAAAAAATACTTTCGTAAAATGGTTGGCAAGTGTTGAATGCAAAATGTTTCCTTCCGATTCAAAATTTCAAATTTATGCCTGCCTTTGCACTTATAAACGTGAATTTACCTTCGTATTTTAGATAATGTGCCAAATTCATTTAAAGAAATATGTATTTATTGTCCTAAGGAGTAAAACTTACTGTGTAATCGAAAAAATGATCGAAAACGGATATCGATATTGAGGCTCACTGGTCATCTACGACTTCTTTTCCAATTAAAATTAATTAATTAATAATAAGTAATTATTATTGATTCCGAAATATTTCGGCTCTGATTTGTAAAGCTTGCACATGTGACTGGTAAGCAAGATGGAGACAAATGTTTGAAGAGATAAACATTTTAGATTTATTATTCTCGTTTTTCATATCATTATCGAATATTATAAAGGGATTAAAAAGTTACCGGTGGGCTTCGGCAAAATTGTGAAAAAACGATGTCATTTTTGTCTCACCAGGCCTTACTTAGAATACGTATCACGTGGGATCCCTATGAGGCAGGTTTACTTGTGGAGTGAGGAAGTGTACATGAAATATCTGCAGGGTATGTGGAGGTCGTCATGATAGCAGTGTTAGTGTCACTAGTTTCTTAGAAGATCTTGGATGGAAACCAATATCGGAGCATGGGTTAACATTAAGAATTAATGTCAAAAGTATATAACTGAAGCTGTGCCTTTTACCAATATAGGGTAAAATATAAGATTTTGTGTTTTCCCGGCGTATTGGATGGGTCAAAGCTTCTCGTGTCTTCCACCGGGTCAAACGCTCGGACGCTGCCGACGTTTCGTTTTCCATCTTCAGGACTGTGATATGCCGTGTCAAATTTGGTGGGTCAAATTTAGTAGCTATCAATTTTTGGAGGAGGAATAATTCGATAGAGCGATCCTATAAAATTAGTATCACGAAGATCCAAAGTATTGAAACCATTAGGTATTTAGGTGTAACAATCACTAAAGATTTGTCGTGGGGAAGAAACATTCGGGAAATATGCGGCCGAGCGAAGAGAAAGCTAGGATTTATAAAAGAGTACTTGGGAAATGTGATAAGAAGACAAAAGAGCGATGCTACTTTTCACTAGTTGGGCCCCACCTTGAGTATGCAGCCAGTGTATGGGATCCGAATGAATTAGGTTTGATCAGAGAACTAGACAGTGTGCAGCGAATAGCAGCTAGGTTCGTCAAAAGGTGTTACGATAGGTTGAGTACTGTTTCAGAATTAATACAAGAATTAGGGTGGAAATCATTATCAGAACGTACGTTAAAGTACAGATTAAATCTATTAGAGATATTTCAATCGGATAGCTTTACTGAAGATGTTACGCACATGTTAAAAAAAACCAGCGTATTATGCTACATTGACCAGATAAATAAGATTAGATTGTCGTACAAATAGATTCAAAATGGCATTTTTCCCCCGTACTATAATAGAACAGAATTGGCAGCATAGCAAACGGATAGGTAGGGTAAATATTTTACTGTTGTCTATAGTGCATGATGCATGTATTAACCCCTTAAATACTATAAATACTAACAATCTAGTTGCATGCGATCCTTGAGTTGCTTGTTTGCATGTCGATAGTGCATGCTTAGTAATCTTCGCCCTTTGCCACACACCCTCGCGGTGGCTTGCAGGGTATTGTGTAGATGTATGCATTCATTCCTCAGGGAACGTCCGTGATTAGGACTCTGTCCACCCTCGGACTGGTATCACGACCTCAGTAATTTCTCGAAATAAGGTGACAAATTTGTTTCCAGAATCATCGAGTCATATTGAGCTAAGGAGTATAAATGTAGAATTTTCGTGTTCTGAACGAAGAACTAAAATTCTTACTAATGTCCATATTTTTGAATATTTGGAACACTAGTTATGTACCAAAAACAAAGTCTTGAAATAATAAACCACAGATATGAAATAAAATAATTTGCGCAAAATTTCGATTCGTTTGCTATTGACCCGATGAAAACCGGGAGTTTTAAATAATCGCGTTGTCCGTATGTCCTTCAGTACCGGCCGGATATTAACGAACTGTGTACAATAAAAATATTTCTGGTTGACAAAAATTTCACGCGTTGTCTTAGATCAGTCTGGTTCTTTTGATGAAATAAGGCACCATACTGATTAACCAATATGAAACGTTAAAATACTGCATCGCGTGAAGCAGGGAATTTCTCTACGTGGAGTAGTATCCAACCCGGAAAAGATCCTCTACACTCTACTTGAACTTTATAGTCATCCCGCGGCCAATCGACTTTACGTCTAACTGCAATTTTGAAGATTAATAAGTGTCCCAGAGTCCCTTTTATTTGTTTTATAAAAGAGACATCCACCTTAATTCTCTCTGATAGCTGAAATGCATATCTGCGAGAAGTATTGCCGGGATCAGACTCGATTCGCTCCCTGAGACCTGGGACAGGAACTGCCTAAATTATTCCCAGGGGAATGTTGGGAATGACTCCCTCCCCTCTTCACCCTACCCTCCCCCCCTCCCCTTCCCACCCCCCACCCATCCTCCCCCCACTCCAGACCCACACTCAACCCCGATCACCTCACCACTTTGCCACTCACGGTTTCACTCCATTTGCACGCGCGTGCACTTTTCCTGGAACTGGCAGTTGGGCATAAGTCCGAAGCGACGGATTACGCATTGCTACGAGCCCTGCTGAACACGCAGTTCAGTTTAATACCTACTCTCTTTATACATGAAAGTTTACTTTTGGTGCAGTTTTTTTTAATCAATCAAATTAAAACGTCATTTTTAGTCAAATAGAATTTCAAATATATATCCTTTATGCTCAATGTGATATTACTTCGTACACAAATGCATTTTACTTGTTTTCGAAGACCAATAACTAGGTAGTTCTATCTCCCAATACACAGCTGAGATCCTTTTAAGAAGCCAAATACGGTGTATGATTATGCAGTGCTTTCAAGAACTACATTATTCATTCTTAACATTTTTCCTAGATTACTTTGATCTCAAATTTGAAATCATAAAATTAATCAAACTAAAAAAAGTGTATCAAATTTATTTTTTGATTCTCCATTTTGTGATTCTTCATTTTGATACAATGCCAAATAAAATAAATGGCGTTATAGATTTTGTCTAAGGATAATGCCATTGAATTATGTCTTTCCAAAATATTTCTGAATAATTATACCTCTCCAAAAAGTGGGTTTCCATTGAAGAATGTACAACATGATAGCAGACAAGGATATGAGAAACATTTCAGATAAAATAAACGTCGATTAGCAAGGTTTAAATCTTCCGTTTTGGAATCAATCAATCCATTTGAGTGATGAACTTTGTCGAGAATTTGAGGAATACATTTGTTATTCTCACTGGCATTCTCACTGTTGAAATCTAATTAATGAGAAATTATAATGAATGGGAGGTTGATTCGGAAGCTTTCTGCTGCAATACTCATTAGGTAACTAAGTAAAGTTGTACCTCATTTCTGGATGAACGCAATAAAGTGAAGGGTTGTCACTGTCAGAAAAAAAGCTCATAAGGTTTTCATGGGTAAAATCATCCACAGTATCATCACCGTCATGTTTATTCCCAGCCGCAGGCCAAATTAGAATAGCATTGTCAGTGAAATTGACGAATGACTCTTTAGAATGTGCATATGCCAGTATTATAATTGGAAAATTAATTAATCATTGTCAAAAATTCCAAGCAAATTACATAGAGGCATAAAATATTGTTGGCTAAGTTTTATTATTTTTTCTTCCAATCGAAGCGAAGATTGATGACTTGTACTTCAACAGATATGCGCCAGGTGTCTCTCTCATTCATTTGGAATGTTCGTACGCTAGCATGGCATTCTTGTGTGCGAAAAACACCAGTTCATCAGTTTTCACTTCAGCTGTAAAATCGATAAGTTAGCTGTTGAAAATTATTCGTAAACATGAGAAACAATAGCAGTCTAAAACAAAGGAATATATCCTGAAATAGTTAACAGCTCACTCGCAGTAAACAGACAGGTTGAGACGGATAGAATGATTGCAGCTCGCCTGTTTTTTTTTACATCACGCGGTCTCGTGAAAATTGCGTCTCCCAATCTCCTAGAAAATATGTCATTTGGGGTTTCTACCATTTGCTCAAGTTTAACCCTTTGACGCCGGAATGTTTTTTCCTCCGCTTTTTTTTCCTTTTTCAGGAGTTGATTACCATTGTATTTACAACTTATATCCCAAATATTAAAGAAATATTTTCAGTGGTTCTATGGAAACGACCTGTGTCTATTTGATCACGCTAGGCGGACACCGTAGCAATAGCATCCCCTACGTTCTCGTACATTCACTTCCTCAAATAATAGTTTAATTTATCTTACTCCCCGAGTAAAGGCTTTGAAATACAAAAGGAAAGAGAGCGCCTTCGTCCCTCTCGTGGGCCACGCGATGCCTCCCACAGCCACACGAGGGGAGATGCGGATTGTCTGCAAAGGGAATGGCACTTGGAAGCTGTTGCACGATGGGATGTACTTTTGTGAAAGATCATTTGGAAGCGAAGTTCATACGAGGAGAAAAACACACAGCCGCTTAAGTACCATCGACACTGTAGCACAATGCATCCTCACAATACCCTGCAAGGCACCATAAAGGTGTGTGGCAGGGGTATTAGGGTGAAAGGGGTAGCAATATCATTAAGATGAGTGTTATTGCTTCCAGATTACAGAATGACACCGAGAATTGACCTCTCTAATGTTTATGCACCCTTCGCTCCAAGTTTTAACGAAGAAAGCGTTTGAAGACTGAAATAATTTATGAGAAAGTGCAATATCACCACTACATACACATGCCAGGTCTTCGTTAGAATATGCCGCTATTATATGGGATCCGCACGGGGATGTTATGATGAAGGGAATTATGTTACACACACACACACAGGGTGCGTGTCTGTAACTAAAAAAAACAGTGACACTTGTTAGAGGTGGCTATGATAATTGTATTAGTTTGACGAGGTGAATGAAAGAAATTGGATGGGAACTACTATCAGAACACATGATAAAATCTTGGCTAAACCTCTCAAATAAATGAAAAGCTGGACTTTTTTAAGATGGCTTTAAAAATATACAAAGACCCTGCATGTTGTATTACATTTGACCAGATTAAAAAGATGAATTAGAGATATAGTTTGTTGTACCAACGTCACTTTTCCTGCGGAACATAAGATAACATGATACACAGAAAAGGGATGTGAAATATCGTTAGAATAATATAGAAGTGCATGATGCAAGTTGACCTGCACCTTGAGTATGCAGCCAGTGTATGGGATCCTAATGAATTAGGTTTGATCAGAGAACTAGGCAGTGTGCAGCGTAGAGCAGCTAGGTTCGTTAAAAGATGTTAGGATAGGTTGAGTAGTGTTTCAGAATTAATAAAAGAATTAGGGCGGGAATCATTATCAGAGCGTAGGTTAAAGATAAGATTTAATCTATTAGTGAAATTTCAATCGGATAGCTTTACTGAAGGTGTTAGGCACATATTCAAAAAACCAGCGTATTATGCTAGATTCGACCAGATAAATAAGATTTGAGAGATAGATTGCCGTACCGATAGATTCAAATAGCATTTTTCCCCAGTACTATAAGAAAACAGAATAGGCAGCATAGCAAAGGGATAGGTAGGGGAAATATTTTAGAGCAGTCTTTAGTGCATGATGCATGTATTAACCCCTTAAATACTATAGATACTACCAAACTAGTTGCATGAGACCTTATAGTTGCTTGTTTGCATGTCGGTAGTGCATGTTTGGTGATCTTCACCCCCTGCCATACACTCTCCTAGGGGTTGGCAGGGTATCGTGTAGATGTAATAGAAATGTATGCCTGCGCCTAAATACCTACGCCTGTACTTAAAATGCTTTCGTAGATGCATACAAACTTCACAGGTAGAAGTGATTTTCCAGTTTTTGGAAAGCGCTCCAAGAGTTCGGATTCCTCCTCCTCGTCCTGTAGTGAGCAGGTGCACCCTGAGTGAAAATAAAGGCCCCCTCCCTTTCATTCATTCCCTGCCATATCTCCTCCGTTCCCGTTTTCCCTTTTCAAGTCACGGTCGTCGGGAATATTTCATCCCAGCCGGGACTCGAGGGAGGCTGGCCAAGGGGCGGTGCTTTAAAGAGAGGGGGAGGAAGATTGAGGGTGACCTCTGTTTTTCCACGCGTCATGACTCACTGCTGGCAGCATTTGTCTCTGAAAAATAGTATTGGGCCGATTCCCGCTCCACCCCCCTCAAACCCTCACACCCCTAACCCACCCCCCAACCGTTGATAAGCGTGACAGGGAGGAGAGGAATGATCCGCCTCCCCAATTATATATGCGAGCGTTCATTCATTGCGAGCGCTTGCTTCGGTCGCCTGGCGCGGAATCAATATTTCGACTGGGATATCCCATTTAAAGCGTACGCGGGTCTCGAGGGTGGAGCGTCGAGTTTGGTCGGCACAACTACTGAAGCGCCTGTCTCACGCTCGTTCTGACAGCGAGGAGGGGATGTGCGGGCTTCGGCCGCCACGACAACTGTGGCTTACACAAGCGAAATCGCGGTAGCCAGAAACACTTGAAGGGCTCATTCACAGGACCTGTAGAGGCTCATGTAAAACAATAATTGCTAAAAATATGAGAAACAAGACGGAAAAATACAGAGAAAAATATTTTATGATGTCAAGTCCAGGGGAAAAAGATATGAACCTATGGAAATGTATAGCTTATACAGGGTTAATTACTGAGCGATGGTCGCAGCAGAAAGAAAATTAATGCATAAATATTTCAGGTAGGAAAGCGTTCAGCAAGAATAGATTCTTTTCCTTTCGAAATACAAGCATACTTTGGAAACACACAATCATGCGACGTGCATTTGCATTTGGCTCCAAAATACAAAGATGGAATGGAATGTAGTGGTTTGCCATAGTTTTTTAAATTGCCGAATCTGATTGAGTTTGTAGCATAGAAATACCCGAATTTTTGCGTTCTTCGATTCGTCAATTAGTTCTCGAGTTATACGCGGCGAAGAACTGATGTTTTTCGGAAAAGTTGGCGTGAAAACGACTCCTACGGCCTCCACTTCGTCCAATCAGAACTGAGTCCGCGAAGCTGCTACGCCTTATTACGATAGGGAACTGACTCCGCCAATGGAAGTGGTTGCGACAGGATCTCTTCAGGTAGACCTCCCCTCCCTTACTTCCGCTCCCTTCCCGTTCTCTCTCAACACAGTCAAAGACGTGGATGACGTTGATATCCTACCTTAACTCAGCTCGTTCGGTGGGCTTATTGCTTATTTTAAGTTTTGATTTATGAGTGAATGGCTCTAGTTAGAAGATGCATTTTTCGCTATAATTCATATTTCGTCAAACAATTTCGTGCACAGAATACTGATTTCAGATCCGAAAAAACGCCTCCATTGCAGCAACAGAAAAGGTGAGTAAGGAAGAAACTTGAATGATGCTATAATTATAAATAATGATAATTTTAATTGAATGTTTGAGTAACTAAGGAAGGGGCTAGTAGGAAACGGGAGAAAATAAAATGAAATGTATTGAAAATATGAAAGTAAGAATAATCCTTAAGGGGCACATATTGAGATATAAAGGCCTAATTTTAGTCTTTGAGGGACAAATAAAAGTGAAAGAACGATAATGAACGCTACATTTGATTGATAACTGTGCGTTCAAAGAAAAATTTCAGTATGTATTAATCGTGTCTTTAGTGATTTCTTGTTGAGGGGTGTCGCGAAAAATCCTAACCCAAGTCTAAGACAAAAAACTCCGATAACACAATCCTAGCGATGTGAATTTATATGATGAGTTGAGAACCTTTTAACAACACAATGCATTCATACAACTCTGGGTTTAGGTATTTTTGTTCATACGCAAGGAATTTCCACGTTTTTTCCAAGTTAAAGCTAACAAACCTTCAATAAACCTAGCACATTCTTTACACTAGGTTGCAAAAGTAATTCCAAAATGAGGACATTTTCCTATTTTTCCGATCTATGTCTTTTAAATTCTTAATGCCATCCTCTACTAAAATCTGTTAAAACGTATTTTGCATACTACTGAGCAGCTAGTGCTCGTTCATATTTATAATAATATATAGAGAAGCAAGGAAAAAAGATCTAAAGGGTTAATTTTGAGGTTTTCATTTGTAGAGAAATATTCTACTATGGAACAGAATGTTTGGTAAAGATTTTTACACTTAAATATTGAAAATATTAGAAGGAAACTTTTCTGCAAAAGTTAACATATAGGTACTTCTGATGAACAAAATGAGTAACACATATTCGGTAATTCAGTACCTAAATATTCTGAAGCCTCTTCATCAGATTATATAGAGATACACGACAAGAGAGCTGAGTAAAATCACAAATGGAGAAATTCGCCTTTTAATTACATTTTTCAATGCGTTAATTGATCAAATCCAACGGAGGGATCTCAACAGACGAGTCGAGCTGTACTTTCATCCCTATTTCAATGAAAAGCCTAAAACAAAACATGTTCTGGCATATGTTTCATTAGCTCAGTGAAGAACACAATGAAAATATTCTTGTGTTTAATCTACTTAGGAAAGAATTAATGTCTACAATGTGTAGATGATACACATTTTGGCTTTGTAATACATATAGGAAACAGGAAACCTATTTCCTATGCATGACCGCAAAAATATAATTCAGTGGAATAATACATTTGCCCGTTTTATATTATTCTAAAAAGCTTTCAATAACGTAGCGCATGACAACATAATAAGATCCAGGAGAACTCCAGAATTGAGAATAAGAATTGTCTCCTTGTTATTCTGTCTGGCGAAGATACATGCACTTTGAAAATACCATAATTGAACAGTTTATAGGCCATAGAGAAGCGTAACTACCGCAAATGCTGAGAATTCCTTGAATAGCGTGACATGAGCAAGTACCAAGAAGAGTTTTAGTACAATTTGATTTACTGCAATTAAACGCAGATTTTTCCCCAGTATAAAATTCGGTTAGAAAGATCAATTTCTACAGCAGATATTAATAAGAATATTTGAAGATCGAAAAGAAATTGGAAGGTAAGACGCTTCTTGATAAAAGAAACCTCAGATAACGGATCGGAATCCGAATCAACGGCGAAATATTTCATCTCGTAGAAAACAGAGAAGCTTTAGTCGTTATGACTGCCAAAGTTAGTGAATGGTGTTCACCGCGAGAATGGCCTATCTTGGGAGATAAGAGAAGTTTTACATATGTGTGACAATAGAGATATATCACAGGACACCTTAGGAAGAAGACGAATGCCCACATCATCGAAACAACATCGCTACTTTTGATGTTTCCACCACGGAAACGAACTCGAATGGCTGCCGTTCGAGAAACCTCATCTCGATCACCTGTTTCGAGTGTTCCCCTCGTCCGCCGCCGTTGAAGAGAGATTGAGTCGCGGGGAAGGGCGCTGCATTCGACCCACGCCGAGATATCGTTTCGCATTTGTCTGCACGCCACCGCTCCTTAGGTCCCCTTCTCCCGGGCTGCATGTCGAAGCGAAAGGATCGTTACACGCGCAAATGCACCGAATGTACATTTAACTTCATGCCCACCGTAACGGTACAACGTATACTTCCCATTTATCTGCTAATCGCCAAGAGAAACAGGAAAGCTACGATCTCTTCATCGCAGTTTAACTTAATTCTTATACATTTGAGAACGCTATACTCGTCATGTTTACTTTAAAAATAAGGACATGTGGTAGCATAGATGAATCTAGTTATTTAAGAAAACACTGAAATGGGTTTTTAATGTGGGGGGGTTTGGGAATAAAGAGCTTTCGTGCTTCTTTGAGCAATTTCGGAATGCCTTGACCGTTCAAAAATTATGCGCACGAACTTGGAATGCACTGCAAATGTTTTCATAACAGTTCTTCCGCTATTTTCCGCTTGAAAAAAATTGATCGTTCCCATAAATTCGTAAAAAGTCATCAAAACCGTATTTCAATTTCAAAAATCAAACAATTTAATTTTTTAAGCAAATAAAATTTCTACTAACGGAAATGAAGACCACATGCACCGTTTTACCTATCAGCAAGTGTTTCGTATTTTCTGCCCAGTACTTCGGGGATTAGATGCATGTTCATTCTCATTCACTCGAGCAGTTGTAAATTTCTAATTCATGGCATGCCTTTTTACATACGGATGAAAAAGGGATGCCCTGGCTAATTGAAATGCAATATTCTTTCTTTGAAGATCTGTTCTCTCTATGAATGGCATTAGAGAGGAAGTCCCCATTATTGGCTATAATAGGGCCGTAGACAAAAGAGTTGTTCTTGGTTTCTTTTTGAAAAGAAAATTCAATCTTATGCGTCAAAATTCCTAACTAGTTGAACAAATTACATTTCTACTTCAAAAATTCAAGCTACACACAACCAATGTACTTTTCACAATTTTTATTCAAATGACTGGTGGTAACACACAGGAGTTGACACAAGTCATTCTGAATTCTGAACTTTTATAAATACTGCACTACATCTACTGCGATTTTAAGAAACAAGCGATTCACCTTTCTTTGCCTCTATCGAATTTCCATTGACAGATAAGGCACTCTTTAACCAAAGTGAGTCATAGTTTACGTTTATTATGCATCTACATCTACATGATACCCTGCGAGTCACCACGAGGATATGTGGCAGGGGGTGCAGATCACCCAGAATGCACTTCTTCCACACCAATAAGAGCTGCAATATTACTACTTCATTGAGACATGGTGTATTTAAAAGTCACGCGCTGCTAGATAATTAGTGCCTACTTTGTTATTAATTTATTTATTTAATTAACTGCTCACATACAGCATTTCTGCCAATTTACAGTGACGCAATAACAGACAAGAAATATAAATGTAAACAATCAGAACAAAGAGTACAGGGTAAAAATAGTCAAGAACATAAATCCAAGATACGTGGAAAGGGCGGTTGAGGGGGGAGGTTTATTTATTCACAGGGGAATGGGACATGGGGAGATTGATAAATGAGTGCAAGGGCAGATAAAACGGATCATTATTATCCGGCAATGAATTCAGTAGGGAGGAAAGGCGGTGGTGGAGTGAGCGCTTGACAAGGGATAGTCAAGGGATAGGCATATGGAGCGAGGAATGCTTACGTGTGGATCGACTAGGGACTCTGAAATTAATGGAGGAAAGCAATTCAGGACAATCAGTGTGTGAGTTTAGAATATTGTACATAAATCTGTTTCAATTCTTTGATTGCAGATATCAGGGATTGACAGAGAAGATAGGATCGAGCTAGTAGGCATGTTACGGAAGTGTGGAAGTCTGTGTTTTACAATTCTGGCGAAGAAGCTAGTTGTACTGTTAAGAGAGGTGAGATTGGTAGGGGCTGCGATGGACCAACTGGGAGAGCAATATCCTGTGATTGGAAGGATAAATGCTGTGAAGTAAGATATAAGAGCTTTAGGATCAATTATGAAGTGATTACTGGTTGTAAAGGTATTTCTCAACATATATTCTGAATTGATAATCATATAATAGGAGTAGATCTCTTTTTAAGAGGGTTACCTAGAGTCAGAAACTCCAGTAGGCTCTCTACAGAGTTATTTTTATTTCCGTAGCCCAAAATCTATCGTGTGTTACTATCTTCCGCCGCGAGGAGATAAGCTACCCGTCCATGCGAAGTGTTCGGGGCGTAGTCAAGGAGGAGGAGCAGATGAATCCTCAAGGAGGACAGTGGAAAACGCCCCTCTCCAGGTCCATCCTACGCTGCGATAATCACCCCCGGCGGCGGCCGCCTCTTCTCCAAAGTTTCCCCTCCCAGGGGCCCACCCCCCGAGCAGATCTCCACCCCATCCCCCCAGCCAAACATTCTCTTTCGTCCCGCGTCGAACAATCCCATGGACCTCGAATCCCTTTCCCCATCACCATCCAGTGGAAAATGCTTGATAAAAGCGACACGTTTATCTGTTACTAGCTGAAGGTCCACCTTGAAATGCAACGGGAAGGAGAAGTATATAAATTCAAATTGTGTTAAAGAATTTTAACATTTTTCATTAAGGGGTGAAATATGTGCGGAAGGGAAGAAATTAGGGAGAAACGTTTGCTATGGAGTTAGCTTCAAGTTGATATCGGAACCATGAATAAAATTGAAACCAATGTAAACATATAATTACTGCCTGGACTAATGCCTGGGCCTTTAGAAAAACAAGAATATTATACAGTTACTTTCAGGCCAGATGAATCATAGGAGGTTAGAAGGGTAAGAACGTCTCTCTGTTGTTCACAATGAGGCCAAATTCGGTTTTTGGGAATGTTAGGACTTCTGAAAAAATATTTTCTCTGGCTTTTCATACATGTTACGTTTGTCTCAATTCTCCAACTTCATGACAGTGCGGTCGATGAACTTCCTACGGATACGGATCACTGCCTTTTTTGAAAGCGGTCCACTTCGGAATACGGCATAAATCTATAAAATATTCACTTTTGGAACCCCTAAGAAACAGTCATTTAAATACTTTTAGTTTTTCCGAATACACACTTACTTAATCTTGGAGCAGCACAAACGTTATCCCGTATGATTTTTGCCGGATGAAATAGCCGATGTAGATTGAAGAATCAGCTGCGATATATTTTTTTTAATAACTTTCAATATCTTCACAAAAAGAGCAGAGCGCAGTTTACGGCATCTATTTTGGACGAACTATTTAACATCATTGCAATGGCATAAATTAACACCCCACGTTAACGATACGTTAACATTAAGTTACATTGAAATTTGAATTCCATTCCTTGGTTTATGTTTAACTATCTCAAATCTCAAGCTATTTCGCTCGATGACGATTTCGAAAGCGTTCCATGTCTTCTCTTCACGTCCCAGGTTGATTCATATCCACAAACCCGTAAAGAAATTGAAAAATATTCACAATTTGAACACCGCTGAAGCATTCATTTAAATAGGTCCTCTCCTAATTTGAACCGAATGCAAACCTTCTAAATCCGTGAGTAGCGCTAGCAGTCAGCACGTATCTTTGTGCGCAAAAATATGGCTGACCTTGCTTCAATAATAGCCTACAATGCCTTCAGTACCTTCCTATATCCTCGCGAAAAGCACAATGCCGTTTGCGGCATCTTGCTACGACGAACTGCTTACTAAAAAAATAAGCATCAACGATGTTAAAATTTCAGAGACGACAATGGAAATGGCCTTAGCAATTCTGGGGAAATAACCGAAAAAAACAGGAAATTTCAACATAAATTACACAATGCCCAAAAACCTGGAGAACAGAGAGTAAATCGGTTAAAAAAATAAGAAAGTTTAAACATTTTCCCATTGAATAAAGAAATAATGAAAGAAATTGATTAATATTTAGTTATTTTAATGAGCGAAAGAAAAAACTCTTGCGCTGCCATAAATTGAAAAAGTCCTTTTAAACCGATGTAAATACATAATTGGCGACAGGAATCGAACCCGGGCCCTGAGCCTTTTTTTATATAGCCTATTGCTCCTTCTAGTGCATACGCTTGAATCCAACAAAATTTCAGCTCAATCGGTTCTGTAGTTTTTGAGGAGATTCGTAATATTAACAGAAAGAGAGGCAGACAGACAAGACACCACTTCATCTATATACTATATAAATTGCATCCATTGGAAGAAAGAGAGAGGAAAGAATTGCTTTTCTCTGAGAGCTGAGGGGACCAACATTTTGGATAAGTAAATGGGAAACTCAATATTGACTGGTTTGTGTAGTGAAATCGACTCCTACCACCATTTAACAGAAAGCCGGCGTCGCCAGACTCTCATCTTAAGATTGGTTGATGCAGCTATGATCTCATTCACAATTTTAACCTCTTCTATCATTTAGTCTAAATTCATGAAAATTGCATTCGTGAAAGTTACATCATTCTCCAAACTTAAAGTTTCTATTGACTTTTTCTTATTAACAGTCAATAATATATTTGATAATGCTGACATTTCAAAGATAATATGCTCCCCATCCAAAATCTAATGGGTGGGATCTTTACGAGAGAAAGAATCAGTGAGTTGTGTTATCATAAGTTACAGGCCGTTATTTCTAAGCATAGTAATAAAATTAAAGGCGGGTATTTTTATCTTGTGACTGTAGCCGTTGCTGGTTAGAAAATTTAGCTTAAAATTATGACATGATGATCAAATTTGTTCATCGTCTTGGTGAGCGAAGCAAATAACATAATTGCACGTAAAAATAAGTGAAGTAGGTAATTGATATCATTAAATTTAAAAAACTATCATGCTGTTATCAAGGAAGTGTGGATTTCGGAAGGGATGAGCACGCTCCATCCTTTAGCTGAAATGAGTACGTAAACTGTAATAAAGAATGAAATCGCAATGTATTTTTTATTTGGTCAATTCTGATGAGGATAATGACTGGTCATCATAGTCATACTTCACGGGAATACTGCTGAAACTAGGAACTAATTGACATCAGTTAATATTTAAAGCAATCTGATGGGGTTACAAAATAATTCGCCGTATGCATTATCTAGTACAACACGTAAAATAAAGCGATTAGACTTTTAAACAGGTAAAATTAGACTTTCGAACCGGATAACCTATGTTATCACGCTGAGTTTTTCGACGAAATCGTGCGACACGCAATTCAAATGCCGTTGTTGCCAGGGCGACAGAGACGATGTGTGTGCGCTGTTGCCACTCATACCGGGTCAGCCACACGTGCGCTGAAATGACTACGTTGCGCTCAGTGGGTCACGAAATCTTCTTCGGTGGAGAAGGATCATATTACCGAAAGGAAGGCCTAGGGCCCCCCACCTTATAGGGCAACAGAGTCATTTGGAGGGGATTCTTCCTTCCCCCACACAAGACATATTCAACGTAGAAGACACACACTAAAGAAATACACACGTTGGAATGGCGCTGCCTCGGGTAACTCTATCGGTCGACAGGAAAACTATCTTCACCCTCAGAAGCGGAAAAAAATCATTTTATGCGTCCTCTAAAAATGCAAGAAAACGCTAGAATATACTAAAATAGGTTTTATGTATTTACATGGCAGAAGAGGAACAGGACACTAATATATAGACTGAATTAAAACACATACGAAAAGGTACACTCATGTTTCGGCAACAGCGGGGGCCATCCTAGAGGGAAGAAAGGTAGGAGGGATACGAAGGCGTGAAGAAAGGGTTAAAAGGGGGGTGGGGGGATGAAAAGAAGAGGGTGGAATCAGCGTGAGAGGTTGAGGCCCGAAGCTCGAAAGCGTTACCTAAATATTAGCTAAATTTTGAATGTGCACTCACTTCGATATGAGAAGCAGATTCCAGGAGTGTTTGAAGTATTAAGAGGTCGAATCACTTATAAAAGGGAAGGTGGTTGCGTAAGGAATGCATTACAACAGGAAGGATAATGAGAAGATTTAATAACTGAACGGTTGTGATTGATTCTGAGGGATAAGGGTCGAAAGATGACCAGTGGTGACATGTCTACATCTACGCGATACCCTGCAAGCCACCGCGAGGGTGTGGGACAGGGGGTGAAGATCACCAAACATGCACTACTAACATGCAAACAAGCAACTATAGGGTCTCATGCAACTAGATTGTTACTATCTCTAGTATTTAAGGCGTTAATATCATCAAGCACTACATGCATCATGCACTACAAAATACTCTACAATATTTCCCCTACTTATCCCTTTTCTATGCTGCCTATTCTGTTCTCTTATAGTACGGGGGAAATGCCATTTTGAATCTATCGGTACGACAATCTGTCTCTCTAATATTATTTATCTGGTCGAATCTAGTATAATACGCTGGTTTTTTATTGTAAGCCTAACATCTTCAGTAAAGCTATCCGATTGAAATTTCTCTAATAGATTTAATCTGTACTTTAACCTACGCTCTGATAATGATTCCCGCCCTAATTCTTTTATTAATTCTGGAACGCTACTCAACCTATCGTAACACCTTTTAACGAACCTAGCTGCTCTACGCTGCAGACTGTCTAGTTCTCTGATCAAACCTAATTCATTAGGATTCCATACACTGACTGCATACTCAAGGTGGGGCCAAACTAGTGAAAAGTATCATCGCTCTCTTGTCTTCTCATCACATTTCCCAATTACTCTTTTTATAAATCCTAGCTATATCTTCGCTCGGCCGCATATTTCCCGGATGTGTCTTCCCCACGATAAATCCTTAGTGATTGTTACACCTAAATATCTTATGGTTTCAGTGTTTTCGATCTTTGTGTTACTAATTTTATAGGTACGCTCTATCGAATTATTCCTCCTCCAAAAATTGATAGCTACACACTTTTTAAGGTTAAGTTCTAACTACAATTTTTCGCACCAGTCTTGAATGGGGTCGTTTACCATGTTTTTTTATTGTCGAATCTGATAGGGTTTGTAAAATAAAAAGACCCGTACTTTTCCGCTTTTTGATCCGTCAATTATTTCTCTAGTTATAAGCGTCGAAAAACTAATGTTTTTAACCCTTTCGGAAAAATGGGCGTGGTGCAACCTCTGACGTATATCGACTTCGTCTAATCACAACTGAGCCCGCGAAGCTACTTTGCCTTACCGCAAACAGCTGATTCTGTCAATAGGAGCAGTTGCGACAGCATCTGTGCGAGCAGACCTTCCGAGAACCCCCCTCCACTCCCTTCCCTTCCCATACGAGCAGTCAAGGACGGGAGGAATGTGACGTCAATGTTATCACAGCAGCTTTATCTGTGGGCGTCACCTTTTGTTTATTTTAATTTTTGATTTATGAGTGAATGGTTGTGGTTAGAAGATTAATTTTTTCACCATATTTCTTTTTCCGTTTCCATCTAACAATTTCGTGTACAAAATTGCGATTTCGGTTCCGAGGAAACGCCCCCATTGCATCCAAATCCTTGCTAAGCGATTTTCTGTCTTCTTCTTTACATTAGAATTAGAATCTTCTTTAGATCGTGTGCGCGTGTTTAACACATTTCTGCCCGAGGAACGGAGAGGACGAGAGACGAGTCGATTTCTGTGCGGAAGGCATCAATGGGCAGTTTTTTCAGCACGGGCGGGAGTAAGGCAAGAGGATGCGATTGTCGGGGCGTGCCGTCAGGTTCCTCAATTGAAATCACAGCCCTAATCTCGAAATAAAACCAAGGACATGGTAGCTCGACGCTGTACTCGTGGTCTGCATCGCCATATGTCTAGCGCAGTGCACGTCAAATACTTCGCTGTGCCACATTTCGACCGTCAGTCCACCCAGAAGACAGTTGTTCCTATTTTGATGCAATCAGTTTCATGACGCGTCGTGGTGTATTTAAAGAGGACGAAACATTAGTGTTAAACCGAATGGTCGCTACACGCATTTTGGCGGGAACGCTAAAATAACGGTGAATGGCGAGAATGATTTATGAAGCTTAGCGGATTATATGAATCAATATTTTATCGAGGACGGAATAAGCTGTGGGAGGAATTATAGAAGATTGTGGGACCCTTAACTGGTTTTAGCGAAATTGCCCACCGCCTCGTTTATTAAAGGTTTTCCCCCGCTTCCAGCGGAAACGAATTGCCTCACTCATTCAGTTCACTCATTCAGGAGAATGGAACCCTTGAAGGAGACCCTGGGATGGAGTGTGGCATGGAATGCTAAATACTCACGCGACCCAACTTCTTGGCCGACCTGCCCTTTGTCCCTCCGCCGGAAAAGCACTTTAGGAGTCTGGAAATGATAACGAGCCGCAGGTATTGGGAGATCGCATAACTCGGTGAGGGGGCAGTAGTATGCGTAGCGACGCCATTAAATACTCCCGATTATAGCGCAAGGCTAAGAGAATTTATAAATCCATATACCATTCCCTCAATCCTTCATGAAACAGAAGTTAATGTAATAGAGTTGATGATTTTCCAACTCAAAGACAATTAAATACAGGATCCCCGTGTGTGATTTGATTCACCCAAGATCACCAGTGTTATTTATACTTCGAAATTTTCACTGCTAAATATTTAACAAATAAAGTAGCACCACGTGATATAAATGTTTTTTTGTGTTACTGCAGCTTGGAAAAGAGTCATAGTGGCTACAGATGCATTTTAGAACCAGAGCAAGTTCCATGCTGAAAAATAAGCCTCAATTAGAGTGAACTCACTGCACAAAAACCACTGACATGTCATGGCTTTTTTGGCAATTCCACTCATATTTTCGTGAATAATTTTTTCAGACTCCTACCATCTCAAGGATATTATTTCACTAATGTACGGAACTGTACCATTTTCAATTTATTTTTCACCGTCTTAAAACCTATCCATTTATTTCCCGAGGCAACACTCTTTCCTACTCATATCACTAAAGGATAATCCCGTAATAATTTTATTTATAGCATTTAAATGCGTTCAAATATTAATTTCGTGCAGCGGCTAGAAAGTGATGACCTGAGAATGTTGAAACCGGTTGGTTAACAAATAATTGTGGAATGTTACCAATTTAATTCATTTCATCTTTTTTAGATGTTTTAATTACTTCAACATTTCAATTTAAATGTACAGAAATAGTCTCACAATAATACAGCAATAATCAAAAAATCACCGCACCTTGGATTAATATTCATAAAGCCTCAAATACGCTACAAATGTAAATGAATACTTTGAAATATCCAGTGATATTTTTCGTCTAATTTAAAACTACCTTAGCTTAAATTCTTCATGAGGTTAACAAATTCGGCTTCATTTTTGTAAAAATTCAATCCAAAATTTCAAAATTGTAATTTCTCTCAACTTTTATTGAAATATCAATAGGTCTGTTTCCAAAGAGAAGTAACGTTATATTATAAACAATGATGCAGCCGGGGTTATTTTAAAGAATTAATCTTCATTAAAATGAATATTATTTCACATGTATGTGAAGTAAACTGCATTAATTAGCAGTAATATGTAAGTAAGAGTATAGTGTAATATCACTCTTTTCGACGGCGTTTTACGTTAAATTACTGAGATTAAGAGCCACTTCTTATTGTAAGCAATGGAAATCCGTAGTTTCTTGTTATTGGAATCAATAATTCCTTTATTTACAAGAACAAATTATGAGTTAGAAATATTATTCTGTGTAAGGATCCTATTTGGCTTTACTGTCTCCCAAACAATGACATTTTCCGGGTATTTCATATTTCTTATAAGAATTCATTTTAATGAGTAATTTTTTCTTTCTAGGTAAGACTCCTTGTTCCCTTGGTGGATTGTTACGTTGCAAACCGGGGAGGGGCAGCGGTGAGTGCATTATTACCTCTATAGTTCTTCATGTAAATGAATGCAGTGGAATTCAACACATGCATCCACAGACTACCCCGCAAGCCACCTCAACGGTGCGTGGCAGGGAGTGAGTTGTCACCACGTAGATACGCAACGCAATACGGACACATACTACTGAACGAAGTATGCCTACGAATACCATGTAGAGCACACGCTAAAAATATTACATTTTAGCCAACATGCACAGAAATATCTAAGGAATACTACGAATATGTGTTACTTATCAAAATAATGATTTATGAAAACATACTAGGAGCGTCAAAACTCTTAATTATAATGTCATCCTTAATCTCTTTGCCTATAAATTCACCGTGTGTATTTTTTTGTTCAAAGTTTTTGGTGAATCGAAAGAAAATAAAAGATTAACATTTCCTTACAGATAATGTGGTGATTCCATTCGCATAATCGTGTAATATACCTATTTATTTACAGCGTGCATTTTATTTCAATCACGCAAGAAAGAATGAAAGGTAGATAATAGATATGATAAGTAGAAGAATTAATTTACAAAATCGTAATTGTTAAGACATCACCCCTCTGCATTAAATACTACGCCATTGAAGCAGCGTATTGGCTGAGGGGCGCTTCCTCAACAATTCTCACTCACTCCTTTGCCCCCGTCCTTGAATCGTGATGAATTCCCTTTGATATCTATGAAAGCAAGTGAAATAGTGAGAGTATTCAAATTATAATTTATCTTGATGCAAGTTTATTCATCAATGCATGGACCGTGGCAGTTATAGTTAAAACTGCAAAATGTGAATAGTCATAAATTTAAAACAAATACTAAAGCGGTCCTAAAACACCAGTAAAACCAAAATTGTGAGCTTAAAAATTTTAAAACCCTTATGAATAAAAATGGCTAAAGATTTATGGTTGATGTACATTCTGGAGGTGTGCGGTCGAGTAAAAAAAAGCTAGCGTGTTTATTAAATAAGTACTATGGAAACGTGACAAGAAGGAAGAAGTACGATGTTATTTATCACCTTTTAGGCTCAACCTTCAATATGCAGTAAGAATATAAGGATAGAATGAATTAGGTTTCTTTCCAGTATGTGATAGTATGCACCACAAAGCAGCTAGATTTGTTTAAAGGTGTTACCGTTGCATCTAAATTATTTTAAAATTAGGTCTGAAATCATTCTGAGACTGCAGTATTCAACCAGGAACGAATGTCTTGCATAAGACTGATGAGTGCAGAGAAAAAGTAGCCTCTTATGACATCCGAAAACAATCAAAGTCCACCTGCCTTCACACAAGGAAAGGAAGCAAAGGTAATAAACAAAGCACGACTATTCAACGAAACACTGAGCCCCTTGTAGCCTTCCCGTAGGAGTAGGCTGCTGTCGACGAAGATGATTTTGAGGCCCAAAGAGGGAGGAATTATTGACAGAATTAAGTAGGTACAATGCAGAGGAGGCTAGCGAGATTTATAAGCAGTTGGTATGACCAGAGGGGTAGGTGTAACTTCACTACAAGAGATAATGCGACGGGGGATACTTCACGCATGAAGATAATCATAAACGCCCCACACTGCACTGTTAGGCAGGACTACTAAAGCAAGAGGTTATTAATAGGCTAAATCACTTTGATTGTTTCAATTATTCATTTTTTTCGGACAATTCATTTCGACATAATGAAATGTCGTTAATTGTGCCCTCATTACAGAAATTTCCCTCACGTGTACGCATGTGAAATCGTACATATTAAATTAATGGGTACATATTAATAGAACAAGCAGAGATGGAATTAGCGCGAGGGATTTTTTAGGAACGTGTCTGAATGAGCTACAAATATATGTAACGCGTGTTTGTGGAGCATCTAAAATTTTTCCATCTACATCTACATAATCCCCGGCAAGGTGTGTGGCAAGGGTGAGATTTCACCCAACATGCATTACATATCATCATGCATGTACTTTCAGTTAGGTCTCAATGGTTACTGTCTGAATGGTAGGTGGAATTTATCAAAGGTTCGTGCCTAGTATGACTACGTCTTGACGAGCGTTTGTTTGAAGATTTATCAGTTGTACTAAGCCAAGGGGGGTGAAAATATTTCACAATGCTATTCAGAACTAGGATAAAGGATGAGAAATGGAGGTAAAGCTTATTTTAGCTAATGCATTGGAGTTTCAGCGGCAAAGGGGTCATAGTTTCCACGTGACGGATAGGTATTTCGTAAGAGCCTTAACCCACGCAACCTGTTAATCACCCTCTACGCCAGAACACCCCCTACATCCCTGATACGAATACTATTCCTCTCGGAATGCTGTGAAGGGTAATAATGCTGATGTGAGGAGGGCGGATGCCATAGCTTAGTCGGCTAGCTCCAGAATACGCTGACGTTGGACACTTTGTTTCCTGGTAAAGATTTTCCCCCGAATTCGTTACGCAGAAGACTTCTCTCGCAGTCAGTAGCCAGAAGGCGTTTCCCTCCGACCTTGTTCTTGCTTCTTTTTGAATGAACGACGGGCATTGCTTTGCGAGCCGCCCAGAACACGCCGTACCCATAGATGTGGTAGCATAGGGTGCATCCTAGTCACACGCTGCTTCCTGACAGCCACATTTCCGATTCCATGACCCCACCACGGCCTCCTTCCCATCGGGACACCGTCCCTGCCGTCCCTACAAGTAAACCGCTTTTTACGCGGACTTTTACACCTACATCCACGCGATACCCTGCAAGCCACCGCGAGTCTCAGGCAGCTAGATTGTTAGTCTCTTAGTAGTTAAGCAAATATAAATCGAAGTATCTTGAAGAAATGAACGACTAAACAGCAATTAATTCATGTCTATGGGAATTTCATTGCTAAGTAGACAGTGTATATTAAAGAATAGTTAGGTTTTTTAAAAATATATTACGGCAGACTCTGCAGCATATTGAAATTATAAGAAGTATTGGGTCAGAAATACTATCAAATCGCAGGTTAAAATAAAGAATCAATTTAATGCCGAAGTTCTCTGAAGATGCTACAAAAGTATTGAGGACACCATCGTACTATGGCAGATTATAACTTGAAGGTAATGCTAAAGAGATAGTGAGTAAGCGAGGTCAATAGCTAACTTTTTTTTCTCCCCTCACGACCAGGGAGGACAATATTTTATAGCGTGGATAAACTTGCAACTTATATGTAAAAGAGAAGTTTATAGTGTTATTTACCATGCGCATATTTTATTATTACTTATTAATTCTTCATGAAATATCAGAAATTTTTCAGTCTTTATAAATGCCTAACCATAGTGTTCGCCAGCTGACTTTACAGTCTGATTTTGACTGGGCATGATAATCCGGATTGCACTGCACATAATTCAAAAGTTAAGTATCTTGAAACGTGATCACTAGTTTGATGCATGTGTGTGGTTAATAATTGTTCTTTTCAATCTGATTTGTATATATGCGTTGAACATCCGTTCTGGGGCCGGTCAAATTAACTGCTTCATAACAAGGCAACCAGTAAACTTTACCACTGAGAAGAGATAGGAAAGGGTACTGTGAAAGCAAATACCAATCACTGAAAATTAAGAGATTTTTAGCATGTCGGCGCCGCACGGGCGAGGATGATTTGATTCAAGTCACTCTACGCTAGACTTAACCCCCCCAGAAGCGAATTTCTGACTACGTGCATGTAGGAATTGGCATGGAGAACTTTCACCCACTGCCACACACCCTCGCGGTCCCTCCCAGGACATTATGTAGATGTAGACCACATTACTTACCTTCTGGCCTTTCTTAACCCTCAAAGCAAGCACAAGCAACACCTCCACTGTTTGTGCCCCTCACCCCTCGTGTACTTCAAGATGAACAGACATTTCTTCGTGAGGCATAATCTTGATTCGTTTCTCGCCCCAAGAAAATATTAATACTCAGATAGTGCACAAGATTTTCACCTACTAGAGAAGAAATAAAATAACAAATATTGATTGGCATCTAATTCATTATGCAATGGGCATTATAGGTATCGACTAAACAATTAACATAAATTATTTACGCATAATACACACTTCTATCAATTCAGATTTTAACAACAGTTAAAAATAATTGACCTTTCTCCTCACTATTACACCTCTAAAAAGCATAGAAATTTTTGTAAAACGTCAGCCACCCAATTTTATCTTCATCAGTGAGTGTATTATTGGTAGATATCTATGTCTACGTATTGGCATGGGCCAACATTTTAAATACTGACAGAACGGTAATGATTCCCTGGAAAAAGCTGATGAATGGTATTTTTTCCAGAAATGTTTTTCAATAAGTGAACACTGTGAAGACACGAAGGAAATGTAAATTTAAGAAGCTCATTTTTTTATAATAACTATACTTCCCGAGGCACAGAAGCAATATTCAAGGATAGTACTTGTTGCAATTGGTGGCATCTCAATGAAATAGACGGGAGTCTCGGAATGTCTCCCGAAAGGGAAGCTAATATTCCAGACAAGATATCTCCTCTCGCCAGACGCTCTTTCCCCTCGTCCCTCATTTCCCGTAACCTTATGCCTTTCATTTTCTCCGCCTTCCAATACTTCTCCATTTCCCATTTCCACGACCATGTTCTGATGGAGAAATCCAATCTCCACCACTAGCGCTGCTGATTCCAGCCTCTTCGCTTCCACTCCATATTAATTCTCAGGACCTTCCGCCAATGCTTTCATCGAAACATGGCTCCCACGTGCGACCGTCCTAAAGGTGCGTTTACACGTAGCAGTCGACTGCTATGACAGTCAACTGCTAACAACTATTAAGCCCCACTCGCATGTGTAAATAGCAACTGCGATGCCAGTTCAGGTCGATACTGGACACATGTCGAACACTATCGATCCTAGTTCAAGATATTAGAAAAGTTGAAGCCGGTTTACTTTCCAGCGGAAATCTAGCCAACACAATCGCAACAATCGCCAACGGAAAGCAATACACGACGTCTGATATCGGGAATTTGGATATTATAACAAGAATATCCTTCCCTAAAGGGGAGATTATTCTCTTTAAAGAATGGGAACAAAAGATAATCGTCAATTGAATTTATTGCTTGAAGAATATTATGAAAATTTAAGCATCAATCAATAATGAAATAAAACTCTTTTTATTCGTCATGACAACGCCTAAATAGCGGCATAGCAGCAGCGATATAGATACATCGCGCATCTCGCAACTGTCATAGCAGTCAACTGCTACGTGTAAACGCGGCTTAAGTGATGAACGGGCCTTTT
This sequence comes from Platycnemis pennipes, assembly GCA_933228895.1. Taxonomy (NCBI): domain Eukaryota; kingdom Metazoa; phylum Arthropoda; class Insecta; order Odonata; family Platycnemididae; genus Platycnemis; species Platycnemis pennipes. The sequence continues at coordinate 134,326,863 of OW121853.1, forward strand.
CTTCTCGTGATTCTCCACCCCCTGCTGCGGCTAATTGCGAAGGGAATCTCTTCACCGCCCATGACAAAATCCACCCCCGCACCTACAGGGGGCTTCCGCCAGCGGCCGGCCTACTGCACCGCGGGAGCGGGAAAGGCACCCCGTGGGGTGTGGCATTCTACCGGCACCCTCCTCAACCCGCTACTGCTGCCATCCACGCCGAACTCCAACTCTGCGCCTCTTTTATCACCACTGTAAATCGTTTTCTTTTACTCTATACAGTTCCAGAATAAGTTTACCTATGAAATTTGCTCTTCCGGTGTAAAGGTTTATGATTTATTTTCATAAATTATGCTATTCGATGGTAAGATCGCCCCCATACTGACAATGACTGATCGTACACGTGATTAAAAAATAAAAAGTATTTAAGAGGATTTTAATTCACTTGACTCTGAAATCTTGTTTTTTTTAAAGGTAGGGGTCGATAAAAAAAGAATCCGCATTGATCATCGGTCAATATTATCCACCAAGCCTTCGATTATTTTGCTCAAATGTAGCAGCCTTATTAAATGTCATTTAGGTGCATATTTACGCACGATTACTTTCTTTAATTATTAATTTTTTTTATATATTCTTAAAAACGATTCTTTCTTAAGTTATAATCTCACAGCAATAAAAAAACGTTTTTAATAGGCAATGTTTATGAAGTTCCCCTTGGCTCCAGATTCTCCATGCTACGAAAATGATGGCTTGACACAGCAATAATAACAGTACAACGATTACAATACACAACAAAAATAACAACAATACAATGATTACAAATGTGGATTCAGTACGTAACTGCGTAATTACTGACGCATTCCTTAGAGTACTCGCACGTTTTAAATCCATTGATATAAACATTTTCCAAGATATGAAGATACCTTACTCAAAATAAATCATTCATCATTGAAACGGACTCATTTGACGGAGTATTTTCTCTACAAAGTTGCTTAAGGCATGGAGTTAAGAAGTACTTCCATTTTAAATTACTTTCTGTGAAAATGAAGCTCTCAAATGGTTTTAAATATTTATGAAAATGATCAGATAAAATTAGATATAATAATGTTATAGGCAATCATTACGCAGGATAATTTTAAAGGTGAATTTAAATCCATTTTAAAATATAAACTGCATTATTTCCATTTAATTCGCTTCAAGGTTGTTTATGACGGTCTTTCGTATCACTTTCATACAAATATAACCATAAGTTAATGACAATTCATTTATTTAAAATAAATACCGAAGGCCATTAATATATCAGAAAAAAGTTTTACTGCCTTTCACCTTAGACTTTCCTTTATTTTCTCTTAATTTACAAGCGTGCCAAACGCCATTCCTCCTTCATTCGTTTTTTATTCGAGTATCAACTGTTGCCAACAGTGCCAAATTGACTTGTCCACAGGAACTCATCGTGAACTGCGCCATAAAATTAGTATAAGAATTTTCCTCCAATAGGAATTGAAGGGATCCAACAAATGTGAATCAGAAACCACCAACACTTGCGGTTACTTTATTCCTTTGGGTCGTGTGTCTTAAAGGAAAGAACGAAGCCACGTATTCGAATATTACATTACGTGAGGTCATGACGAGCGCTGTCACCCTCTCATGAATTAGAGCGCTTTTTTCTATTCAGAAAAACTGAAATATTATTCCTTTCCAGTGATTTCTAATTCCGGAGGATGAGATTTAGGGCAGTATCGTCTCAAAACTGCGTCCAGAAAAGAGTTCCCAATTCATTCAATGGGGAATATGCATGAAATTTGTTTCTCAAAGGTTAATGATGTACTTGATGCGAAATTTTCTCACCAATTTAAAAATATAAGCCAAATTTTTCTACGCCCACTACAAACATTATTAAATGATATTATAATGTTCCCGGTAATTGACGAAATTCACATGATCTGAAACGCCTTCTGACATTACTGCACCGTATAGGTTCCATATTGCTACGGAGATAGACATTTATTTTGAAAAGCAAACGAAGTGAATATATTGTTTTGAGGTTTTTAACCGTTTCTCGAACGAAACGATGACTGAAAAAATACTTTAAAAAAGCACATTCCAACTATTTCCTTTGGTTGACTCCCATATGGCGGCGTTCTCCTAAAAAAACCAGCGATTGCATAGACGTTGCAGAAATTCTGGGGTACTAAACAGTCATAATATAATTAATGGACGATTTTCTCCTTATTATCCATACTATGTAAATAAAAAATCGAAATAAAATCGTTTATTGCATTAAACAAATGAGATAAATACATACGTTATCGCCAAGTATTCATTTAACAACTTACCTCCACGCATAAACAGATAAACAACGCCCATAGTGATACCGTGCCGTGACGTCATGCGATGACGTGTTTTTAAGCTGCCGAAAAGGTACAATTTTCAAATCTTCGCTACACAGCTTAATTCTTCAGCAAAATTTTCGCCAAGCACATTTTAGCTAATAAACTTCACATTCAAAGAGTTATAAAGAATAGTGCATGTTCCCCATCCTAGGAGCGCTCCTCCAGTTGCATGAATGCCGATCTCTTTTTCTTACCTGACCTTAAGTTGCGGGGGATTACTTCACCTTCTTGGGATCTCTCGCTCCACGGAGATTGCTTGTGGCACTGATCGCTTGCACTCAGTTTTGGCATTCCAATTATATTTTATTCCGCGAAATACATTCACTCTCTTCTCTGACAACATCTCGTGGCTCCGGTGGAGTGGAGCAAGCGACGGAAAGAGAGGAATTCACACAACCGCCTCTCCATCCACAGCATCCCACAGCCTCCGTGGTGATCGGTCCTCATTACCGCCGCTGCTGCTGTAGGGATGATCTCCCTGGCCGCTCGGATCGGAGGAGGGATTGGAAGAAGGGTCCCTGGGGGGGCCTCCTGTTTTGCGCCCCCCTCCCCGATGCCAGCCACAGGATTTATCGCAGCGGGCCCGCAGTAATGGCTTCCGCTTCGAATGTATCTCTCTCCTTTTTCCCCTCTCTCTCTCCGAAGTAGTGCCCGATTAGAGCTGTACCCACGGGAATTACGGAGGGAATAAATGCTCTTTTCAAAAGGCAGGACTAATGGCCTGGAGTGAGCGGGCAGGCATGCTACTCCGTCACACAGGACTCGTGGAGTGAGGGGAAGCCGAAATAAGTTGTGGAAAATGATCCGAGGGTATTTCGTTCCCTATTGTGAGCGGAAACGTCGGCAAATATTCGCATTCGCATTCACTAGATTCATTTAATCGCTTTTGCGTAGCTGGGGGCTTATAGTAGTAGTTGTAGTTATAGTTATAGTAGTTGTTGTCATGGCCCAGGAATGTAGGAGATGAAAACCACTGAGAGGTATTTAAGGCCATCTTTCTATGTCATTTATACCAGACTTCTTAAAAATATGTCCCTTAATATGTCGTTGGTGTAAACATATCTTTCCAACACTTTCCATGTCATTTGCATCTCCCTTTTTTTACAAATATTACTCTCAGTGTCTCTTCATTAAAAAAGTAATAACAAAAATATTATACTGATTTGGCTCACTTTTTGGCATTGCGGAGACCAAACCAATCACCACAACCATGCACACACACACACACCAGGAATGGCTAGCTGTTTCCAATAAAGATGTGGAGTCCAGAAAGTAACGTAGTTGGATACGTCGAAAGGCCTCTCCTGCTTATCAGCAGTCCAACACTCTCCCCACTGAGGTCGTGTTCGACTTTGGCCCATATTAGTCTGAGGCGATCGAAATAGTTCTAGTGGCCTCGTTTTGTGAAGACGCGTCATTCTTAATGACCTCAATTAGATCTCTCCCGCTGATGGCGCAGTTACCGTTCAAAGCGACAGAAATGATGGCTCTTCCTTGGATGGATTTTAAAAATATTGGATCAGATCCTGAAGAGAATAAGTAGCCCAGTCTTCATCTTGAAGGAAAGTGACGCGAAATACATTAGCTTTGTCCTGACCAAGCGAGCTGCCAACTTCCTATACATTTTTCTGAGCTGAGTAGTTGTTGCCATGGCCCGCAACAATTCAGTCAGGTCTCTAGAATGGACAAGTTTTTAATATGTCCTTGTAACCTTAAGACTGTACTAAATTAATATGTGCTTCATGACTCAGATTTTTGTCATTATTATTACATTTCAATCACATTTTTATAAGCTGATTGCTTACCTGTCAAATTGTCTGTAGCCCATGCTTACTTTTTCCAGCATAACTCCATAACGTACACCAATATTTTATATAAAATAAACCACAAGCTGACCCGGCCACGCGTTGCTGTGGCTCAATCTGGTTAAATGGAAAGCGCACGTTTATAGTACGTTTAATTTCACAATTCTTATGGGTGTACAATATATCTCAGCTGATCGATTGTTTTGCAGCTGGACACGCATATTTGTATATAATTTTAACGTCTTTACATGTCGTCACAAAGTAGAATATTTCAGGCAAGCATTTATTTCATCCGCTAGTGTCAATCGAGGAATTACAGGTAATGTTTGCCTGAAATGTCGTGCAAGCAATATTAATGCGTTCTCAAATGGTCTCAGGATTCAACGGAAATCTTGCAATGATCGATCCAGAGCCTCGAGCGATGCTTTGTGCACCATTGTGCATTCATCCCAAGCAATAAGTTGGCATTTCTGAAATATTTGTCCCATGCCGGATGATTTGAATATGTTGCACGTGAGTGTTTCAATGAATTGCAAGTTCAATGGGATGCACATCCCGTCTCCAGTGTCGATATTGTACAAACCTTCATGGAGTGAACGAAACAACTAACCAAAGCTTCATGGAAATTGAATGAATGTTGTGGTAATGCATGAAGTTATCAATATTGTATCGATACAGTATCAATATTGTAATGATACTTTATAAAACTTTGAAAAAAAAACACCTAAATAATTTCACCTCAATTTTGTATCAATAATGTATCGATGTATCCATATTTTATCGACATTATATCGATATCGTATCGATATTGAATTATCGATTTTATAGAAACCTTCTCGGAGCGTACTCAACAACTTTCCAAAGTTTCATGGCGATGCGATGAATGGTGTAGTAATGCATAAAGGACAAACACATTATATACATTCGATACAGTATCGATATTGCAACGATACATTCCTTTTAAAAAACTAAATAATTTCACCTCAATTTTGTATCGATAATGTATCGATTTATCGATACATTAGCGATATTATATTGATAAAGTATCGATATTGAAATATCGATTCCGTAGTCCTCTTTTCGGGAATGTACTCAATAACTTCCCAAAGTTTCATGGCGATCCGATGAATGGTGTAGTAATGCATAAAGGACATACACACATACACACACACACACACACATACATTCATTTTTATATATATAGATTCAAGCGTTATAGACACTGAATTGCACTTTAAAATAATTTTAATTCCAAAGTCGTGACAAGTTATGGAGAAAAAGCTCAACTTAATAAATACTAATAGAGAAAACTAGTGATAATCAGATAAAAAGCTGTGAAACAGCAATTGGCCTCCATTTTAAATGTCACTAGTTGTGCAAAACGTTTTCCTGGCGAAGTATCGGTATAGTTCTTTGCTAATATTAAATTAAGTTTAATGAGGCTTCTTTCACATTTAATGCTGAATATAAACTGATTCATAAAGATTGCGTGTTCCTTTCTTTTCAGCAATGCTGAATAGCATTTTTTCCACATGCTTGTGTTCAATGATTCATTATGTCTAAAAGGTCAGAAATTCGTAAGTTTTTTTTATCAAAAAAATTATCAAGATTACATACGAGGATTTTGTCGTGTGACAGGTTTAAGGAGATTAGGTTTTTACTTCAAGAATGTACTAGATTGTATGAGATTAGGTTTTTACTTATACGTTTTACGTTCACGGGACTAAATGTAAGAGTTTCTAAAAACTCAAGCGTACATATAATATCGTGCGGATTTTTTCGAGTTTTCACCACAATTCTGCCGTTTGCTTTATGAAATTAATTGCTGTGTACTATGCAACTGAATTATTTTTGCAGCTAACTATTAAACCAAAATGATTCTTTTCTCCGTTTTAGTCTTTACTAAACATAAACGAAAATATGTGCCATTAGCGAACAAAGCAAATGCTAATAACACATATTGGAGTTTTTCTATTGAAGTCCATGTTAAATTTAGCCAAGATAAAAGCTATGCAAATGTCTGTAACGTTTCAAGCAGGACCTAGGAACCGCAGGTCATATTACTGGCTTACATTCAGTGCGGTGAAACAATTCCCTTAATAGCACTTAAGCATAATTTAAATAAGATTCATGGGTAATGATAGGAAGAAGAAAATTTCTGTGAATATCTACACCAAAATATATTCTCTGCAAAGACTTGGCAATAATTATATCATGTAAAAAGAGAAATGATAGCAATAAAATTAATACATACACAAAAGGGATTAAACGATGTCATTAATTCGAAAATATACTTCATTTGGCATTAAAAAATTGACCTTTTAGGCCATTGAAATACGTACATTGCAGCGTATGTCAGATTCTTAAATTGCTAATGCAAAGAAATTCACTCATACAACAGTTTTTGTAGGACATAGATTTTAAGGCCGATCACTACTTTTAATCATTCGCAATAAGCTTATGTGTGCTATTGCCATTTATACATTACTATTTTACAGTAGAAACTTATAACAACATATATAACTTGTCTTAAGATGAAAAATGTAAATTTAATTGTGAAGCTATACCCTTGGTGGTAAATAATGAGAAAAGAAATCACTCTCCGTAATTTTGCGGAAACAAAGACACTACATATCTTAAAAATATCAAATTTCAGTTTTATTGATTCCGCAGGGCTTGGTACCATTATATTGAAGGTCATGTTGAATTTACCCTAGGTGTAAAGATATGCAGATGACTTTAACATCTCAAGCAGGACCTAGGAAACGCTGGTTATATTACTGTTTTTCAACCAAATACGTTTGAAAACCTTATTCCAAAGCGTAAACGGGTTAATGTAAGCTTAAATGTTAACGCAGACGGAAGTTAACACTGAAGTGGTAATCACTGAATCTACTTGAATTCCGATAAAACCTCACTTTCCATCGAGCATGTGAAGGCCGTTCATTATTATCAAGTGCTGACATTATTCTCCAACTTCGCTGGGTGCGGCGAAAAGGTCTCTTGCCTTGTTACTCCCGAGCCATTTTTCATCTCTTTGATATTTATTTCCTCACAAGACGTCACTAGCAAGGAAAGGGTGGGCATAAATCGCTAGTATCCTCACAAGACGCGCACCTCGTCCAAACTACCCTCAGCAGAGTGTAAGGGGAGCACAACACAAGGGTAGTAACTCGGGCTCAGAGAACGCGAGGACATTACTCCAACTCCATTCCAAGCGGGGATGTTGCTGCTTGGGGGAGGGAGACAAGGACCTATCGTGGACCATTGCGAAGATGAGAGTAGGGGTCCGAAGCACAAAAACGGAGAGGAAGTGAAGCGAAGGCATGAGCAGTGTCCGGGAGAGACAGAATGGCTACAAGGCACATAGCCTCGTAAACCCTCGCTCATTTCGGCGGTTTCCGCGAGCAGCAGCACATTCGCACCTTAACCCCCGTAAACTTCGCACCGCAAGAGGGAATAGGCCTTATGTATCTAATCTAGGGGCGCTCACGCAAACGCGTGATGGTGCCTCCGACTGACTGTGTCCGATCTGGAGAAGGGTCCAGCGAAACGGAAGCCTCTGGCGTAGAGGGACTGCTTGAGAAGAAGAGTTGGCGACTGAACACTCTTCGTCCCGGCCGTGGGAATGAACAAGCTCTGCTTTGTCAGAAAGGCGTTCTCTGGCCATTGGGTATTTTCTGCCAAATAAATTCCCTCCGTCCAGTGAGTGATAAGCCTCTACATTACGGAAAGAGCCCATTTGACGGAATGAAATTAGTGCTCGGACAAAAGAACTTTTTTCGCGGTAGTGTGGAGGAAAAAGATTAAATAATTTACATTATAGTTGTCCAAAGATGCTTACTGGGTGGTGTTTTCAATGAATGAAGGGAATTATTTTTCTTCCAATCAAAATACTATTTCAGGTTGAAAGTTAAGTCCTGCGGTTGTTCACCTGCGATAAATTAACCTTCCCGTAAAGTACCGCAAGTAGGAAAACCAGGTCTAGTTTAATTATTCCATTTCTATGTGTATTGCTTTGGACTATGCTCTCTTAAATGAGTTTCAGCCCATAGTTATGCCTGAGTGTGAGAGAGACAGAGTGCTTGCGGAGTGGAGTTGTTCTGCGATTTTGCCTGGCGTAGAATTTAATTCCCATAAACAATCACAGAAAGAGTGATAGTTGCATTTTTCGATTGAGTGCTGGCGTCCTGTGGTTGGTCACTGGCGAGAAAGACCTTCCCATCAACCTCAACGGGTAGACTAACCGGGTTTAATTTTTAAATGGAATGCTTAGATTTCTTATTTTCTGACGCATGGTGCAAAAACTTTTATGGGCATGGTAGTTTTTGCTGACTTTTTTATTACCCTTCCATAATAAATTAGAAGTTTTCGTTTCATTTAACCACTTAAAATGCGGTAAATTTTCGGCAAGGTGGCTGTGCGCTGGTATAATGTTGTAATAAATAATATATTGTCGTTTGAATGCAATACAATCGAATATCATAAAGAGGCAATATATATATATAACAAAGGAAAACCGTTTTCCGGTTTATATTCCTGGCCAATTGGCATCAACAACCGAATAGTTCCTTTCTAGTACAGATTTTCAGACTAAAATGTACAGGAAGGTGTGAAATAATATTTTTTAGGATTGACATTATTGCTAAAAAAAGAGTAGTTTCACATAAGAGTGCATGTAAAAATAAAAACAGTGACTAATGTCAAACAGAATTAGCGAGTTTCGCTACAAAAGAAGAATAGGTTTTCACTTTCTCACTTAAAGACGGAATGTGTTTAATTTTGGATTACAGTCATTCGGTTTGTTTTTACTGGCTCCTAAAATAAATTGACAATTTAAGAGCAATGATATTTTCTGTATATATGGCCAAAAATATCAAATGCACTGCCCGCTGTAATTAAAAAATGTAAATCCTCAACGAAAATGCTAAAACTGGCCAAAGATTGGCTCACTTCTCAACTGTCGAATATTTATTTTAATCGTGTTTTTTGCATTAATTGTGCATTTTACAACTGTTAATGCTTTTATTTTAAAATTTCATACATTTTCGTAAATTGCTGGTGGCTTAATTCAGGTTCTATGATCTTGGTGACCAACTGAAGATTCAAAATGTCCTTTTTTCCTCGTACTATTAGGGATATGAATAACGGTAAATGTATCCAGTACGAGTGTAGCAATGGATAACATTGGTAGCTGCATGTTGGTGTAAGGACTTATAGCTAACCCAACAAACGGCATGTTTTTGCATGCATGTTTTGCTATTTTTATCTTTTTTTAAATAGCGTAGTTTTGAACAGTACCTATACATGTACTAATCCTTTTTGCATGAATATGTAGTGCATGTTTGGTGAGAATTCACCCCCTGCCACACACCTTTATGGTGGCTTGCAGGGTATTATGTAGATGTAGATGTAAAGAATTATTTTTTTCACTTGTAATTGTATTGATCAGTAAATAAAACATCAATATCAATCAATGATTCGTTGTGTGCGTTGCAAGGGCATGGATGGTTCCATCGCCAATTGGCGCGTTTTTACTATTTCCACAGATAATTGTGACCGGAATAGCACTCATCCGTATCATTGGCTCCTTTCATTCTCGTCACCATTCCAAATTAGATGGAAATGCACAGATACCTGCGGGCAACACCGGCTCGATTCTTTCTGGATCGGGAGGCATCCATCTCAGCTGCTCAACTCCCTTCAATCCTCTCTCGAGCCCTTCGCTCCTAATCCCCCTATTCATTCTTTTCGCTTCCACTTTTCTTCCTATTTTATTCTCTTCTTGCTTCCATTATGTCACTCCCCCACAACGGGGAGGAATTAGAGTAACATCGTTTGTTGCTCTCACTTGACAATTCAGCCTCGGCCTCTACTTGCATTTATTGGGTAGTATGTTTTTCTCTCAAGCCTTTCTCCCGTTCAGCCCTTGCCGGTGAGTTATATTACATTTAAATATCATTTTCTGAAGTCACATGACTCTTCCAGTCCTTTGACTGTTTTACCTAACTTACATCACCTTCATGCTGATTCAGAAGGTTTTCTTGTATGTTTCGCATGAAGCGATATCTGCGTGTACGTAAAACCTTGTAAGCCACCGAGAGGGGGTGTTAGCCAGGTGGTGAAAGATCAATACGCGTGCCTTTACGCCTTATATCGCACATTTTCTGATTGGGTCGAAAGTATTCCTCTGTTTAAGAAAAAGGTTTTGAGGGTCACTCGTAGTTGGAATGCAGCAGGAAAACTTCGGTATTTTTTTCAACATTTTTCTAAATTTTATGAAACTATCCACATGCTATTTTTTCAATAGATAACGTTACATCATATCTTGATATTCTATGAAGCCACATAGCAAATGACTAAAAGACGCTTTTTACACGATTTTGTTGCTACCTCAGGGGCCAAAGTGAATAATGATGGAGATGATTCTCAACGCCAATGAAATATTGGTTAATTTTATTAGTCTAAAAAATAATATTTATGATTACCGCCAGCTCAATGATGGCTCAGATATAGAGTTTATTATAGGTAGAGAATGGGATCGTGCTGGCCTAGTGGGTAGAGCACTGAGCTACTGACCGGAGAGTCCCGGGTTCCCGGAAAGGAACTACCCTCCTGCCCTGAAAGTGTCAGTTCACAAGCCAATGGCTTAGTATGCGGAGAGCTCTACTCTAACCTAATTAAAAAAACAACCTTTTGGTTGAGCACAACTTATATAGGAGCCGAAATTTGGCTGATGGAGAATAGCAATGAGTCAAAATCATTTTCCAAAGCTCTTTATATCATCGAAAATTCAGGCCAAATCGAACTTACAAGTGCGCTTTCCTCATAGGTAAGAACATAGCCATCAGCAAAGCAGAAATTGTTCCCGAAAATAGCCTAGAATATGTGTTTTGTATAACAAAATACCCTAAATCCTAATCAATATACGTTTTCATGTTTTATAGGCCACCTAATACTCCCTTTAAGTCCGTATTAGAACGGCAAAAGTAGATACTATAACGGCTTACAGTTATAGGTTGAGATTTCAATGCTCCCTCAAGAGACTGGGGACTTCCACTGCAATTCAACCGGAATAAAGTAAAAGGATATCTGTAAGACACTATGCTTTCAGCCACGCCTTAAAAGGATTACCTACCACCTACTAGGGAGGACAAACTTCTCGGCTTTCTGTTTTCACGCTCACCAAATGTTTTGATCGGAATATTCATCTGATTTTCATTCATCGTAGGAAGCTTTGTTTCCTAATGGGTACCTATATTCCCCGATTAAATTAATTGCTATTAATGTATTTTCAATGTATTCATATAAGGAATAATATTATTATAATTTTTATTAATGAGCCCAAAATAAAACCTTTAGTCAGAAGACTTAAGTCTGACTGTTAATCATAACTCTCTCATCTCAGGTTTCAATTGCTTTTTTCGATAAATGTGGGATAAACCTTATTGGTATTTTATAAAATTAACTCTCATGTGGATTCTCTGCGCCTTAGCAGCGCTCGTGATTTTAAAAATTTTCCATTCCCAAGGATCTTTCTATAAATTTCAGTAGTCTATTTTTTCTGCTATCTTAGGCTACAAATATATTTTTTGTGTATAATGTGCATGGTATTCGGTTCATTGGCCTCTATTGAAAAAAGTTACGTCGTTGGGTTTACGGCGACGAGAGTTTCCTCGTCGCAATGTCGGGGACTGCAATCTTAATACTCATTTAAAAGTTGTGTTTCACACGAAATGGTATCTTCTATTTATAATTATAATATTTAAATCTTTAAGCTTTATAAACAAAATTAAATTGTTTAACAAAGGGAAAATTCGGTTTCTTCCTTTTATTCTTCCCTTTTCTTTTTATTCGGTCCTCATTTTTAGCATTGGAAGCATAAAAAATAAAACAGATATGCACATGATAAAACGGAGTTTATCCAGCATACCTGATTTTAAATATTTTTTTTATATGCATCAGAAAAATTATTTAAAACAACCATTACACACGAAATTAAAACCTTCATTTGAAAATAACCGTCTATGGGACATAAAAAGAGAGTATTATGACAACAAACGAAAAAGAATGCAGTGTTAAAGATTTTTTGCTATAACTTCTGTAATAATGTGTTAAATATAGCAGAACACGGTTATAAATAAATAAAATAGAAGTCACCAGCATTATCAATCAGCTAACTTGCTAAGAAAGGCCACGTTTGAAAGATATTGACAAATTATAACGCAACGTCTCTGCGGCTCCGCAAATCCAACGACGTAACTACATTCGTAAATCCATATGAGGGATAACTTTATCTTTAAAAGATAACTTTATCTTTATTCTTTATATCTAAGGATAACAAAAACACCTTCCGGTATGCTAAAGAAGTATATTTTTGATGGACGTGACGAATACCTCCCAGTTTTCCTTGAAGGGTTATTTACCATCTCAGTTAGCTCAAATATATTGCGCAGTCCAGAATGCCATTTCCTCCACCAACACTTCCTCAAAGAGTGATTCATTTTTTAGGAAATATTCTAGAGTAGATTTAGAACTTAAATGCTTATAAACGCAATTTTTTCCTTTAGTTAAATTGTGCACGCTAATTGAGAGAGAGTAATTATGCCAAGGAATTTTTTCCCCTCAGGCAATTGAAGTACGTTCTAATTAATGGCTTGAGGGAATGGAAAATAAGCACATTACATCTATGCAATAATTGAGTGAAGTCTACAGCCAATATTTTGAAACCATCCAAATGCTAAAGAAGTAAAATTGTTTCCATCGTTCAACGTATGTACCTTAACCTAAGACATCCGACACCCATGATGAGGCATCCGACATGCCATTATTCTGTCGTTATTGGGGCAGACCAAATTGATGGGGCAAAATTGATAAATATAGACGAAAGAGTAAAGGGATTCATTGAAAATGTTCAAGTCGTTTGGTGCAACCCACGTTCCCATCAATGTAACATCTCAAAGATAGGCCCAGAATGTACAATATCAGATAGAGAACAGACTTGTAACAGATGATCAGGACCCGAGGCTGGGTTACAATGATGTACCGTCATTCTCCTTCGTATTGTCTCGCCTCTACTCTCATTCATTGAGACCCAAAAGAAAGGACGGGAGGGGAGGGAGGCAATGTGATTGAAAACACGGCTTGGGCATCGGCCTGCTTGTAACCATGGCTTAGCGCCTCATCCAACGTACGGAGTAATTATAAACGCCTTCCACAGCCGTGTTGCATCCCGGGCCGTCCAGGTGAGAGACTCTTAACTTCCACACCCACGCGGCACCCCTTAAGGAGGTTGGCTCGCGACTGCTTGAGTCAAGTTGTCTAAGGAATCTTATTAATTCAAGTACGAGTATATGCCTGCTAAGTGATCCTTACTTCACAAAGAAAATTACCTAAGCTATTGAAAGTCATAAGTATCACAAGGGACACAATGGAAAGTCGAAGGATTTATTTTTTATGATAATTTTAATCAGCTCGACTGTGGAGTCAATTCAGCATTTACTTTAAAGAAATAAATTCATTTACTCAATGAATTTACTAATGTATAACACCAGAATATTACTATCAAAGGTTATGTTATAATATTTTCCTGAAACATTCTTCAATATCTCAGTAGTAATGATATTATTCATACGCCATACATTTTGGCTAGAGCGACCGCAGTGCCACTTGAAGTCAACTAACGCCTTTCGTCTGCTATAAGCGCAGTAATTGGTGGATTTAGCGAAAAATACGGTGGGTTGATGCGTTTTTTTTCGTGTCATTTTATTCCTTGTGACATTACGCATAAAATATCAGTTTTTTGCTAAAATGACATGTCACTATTGTATTTTTAAACGTTATATTCCCATGTGATGGCCATTCTCGCCGTTAATCGTGTGTAATTTCAAATGAAATTTGTGGAACAATGAGTATGGGTTGGTATAATTATCTTTACTTTATTAGATAGAGGAACTTTAGTTCTATAAGTGCTGAAAATATTTAAAAAAAGGAAATGACTTTCACTTGTCGGATCAACCTCCTTAACTGCCGTCACTGGCCGGGGACAACGGCTGGTTGGGCGGATGCGGCAGGGCGCTGGGCACCATCCCCCTCGGCCCACACCCTTCCCGCTCCACCACCGGCATTCCCGTGGCGGGGGGCGCATCATCCGTACGACACAAGAGTCGGCACAATTCCTCATTGGCCTCCTCCCCGCCAAGCCCACGTCATACCCCCACGTGCGCCTAATTCCCCCTCCATGATATCCCAATTCGGAATTGACGAACCCCAACAGCTGTTTTCATGCATATTTACGCGTGCTCCTACTGCCATCTACCTACCCATGGATATATGCCAGGGAAGTACGTACTTGTGAATATATTTTGAGAAATGCTTTACCATCCAGTAATCGATCCAATAGTATGTAGATACTAACCAACTAGTTGCACCCGACGCTTCTTTCCATCTCGCATCCAGCAAGTAGCAGCAGTGCAGTTCTCGGTCGCATCTAAGTGGGTATATCTTTAAGTGCCTGCCTCGTCGTGGATTGCGTGCCCGTTCCACTCCACACCTTCCCTTCCCCACCTTCGTTTCCTCCGGGCTTCTTAAAGGGGAGGAGACCTGCTGATTTTTTTCCCTTTCTCAGCGTAAGGAACTATGGGGAGGCGGTAATTGAAAAGGCTTCGCTCTGAGGCCACCGACAACGATAAGGATGCCGAGCTGCGCCGCGGATATTCCGATCGAATTAAGGCGGCGTCCGACCCCTTCTCCCTCCAAATCCGCCCGGAGGGTAAAAAAACATTGCACCCAATTCATTAATTCATTTTTGCCGAACTCGGATCGTTTATTCAAGAGTTTTTTTTCTGCGGTGCATTGTAAATCACATCCAAAGTGGGGATAAAAATTCCATTCCTTAATTAATCTATTTTTTCAATTCGGTGAACACCGCTCGGCTGTGATCAGGAGAAGGCCTGCAAAACGGTGTTTTCGTGGGTTAATGGACAGACGACGATGATGTAGAGGTTGAACCGCTGGTGACAGGGATTTTATCGGTGGCAGTCCATCATACTTATCTCCACTATCGAGAAAGTGATGACCGTTTGCCTTTCGGAATCCCTCTTGTGCCATTAATGCAGAGCTGCTATCAAATAACTTTTGAGCAATAAAACGTCAAACCTCGCACACCGCTAAATGATCTTTACGGTTAAGAGCAGAGATTAAGCGTTTGATCATTAAGGGAATTAAGTAAATGGTCATTTGCAAAAAAGATTTGGATTGCCGATTAGTAATCAAATACTCCATGGATAGCCTAGCATGACAACGCTCCGAACATGGCGCCAAGTTAAGCAGAAAATTGACTTCATTGCCAATTGCGACACTAGGGCAAGTAGGAAAACAAATGGCAATTTACAGTGCAGCGAGGATAAATAGGAACATAAATGAGGCCATTTTAACCCTGGTTTTGGCATTTTTTGGAGAATTTTCCACCGTTACAGCTACGATATCAGCCATAAATGAATCACAAATTATACTATATGGATTAATTCATGTCTTCTTGCTAAGAATAATTCATTTAAATATTTTGCTATGTCTTTTTGGGGTAGGATGAAATCTACATCGGTGAAAATGATTTAAATACATCTTCAAAATAATTCCAGTGGAAATTTTTAATACCAACGCTAAAATATTTTTTAAGTGACTAAGTGGCAACTTCAGTCACTGAGGTTTCAAATGGTAAAAATTCCTTACCATACATTTATGGCTAAGGTACCAAGAGGCCAAAATTATTCCTCGAGACATACTAACAATTCGTCGCAATGGAATCAATAGTCAAAAATGAAACTGATTTCCTACAGCATATTGTTTTAAATTTCGTAGTTCCATTTCAATGTCAGTCTTTTACTTCAAAAAACAAATTTAGGGCAGCATAAGCTCTATTTGAAGTTCCTGGAATAATACTTTCATTACTACGGGACTCTGTTTAGAATGCGGAACGCTGCCAAGGGTCTAGACTCAGATAATACTACTCTCCAGTCAATGCACCCGAAACCAACGGGGCCTTTGCTTGTTTTTTTTCGTAAGCAAACCTTTGTATCACGACAGCACCGAGATTACGAGATGGGAGTCACTCCGGGAATCCCGAAAGGTTTTCAATCCGTGGAGAACTGAGATGAGTCCTATCCATCCGCAAACGGCCCACCAATCCCCAACTATCCCACTGCCTGCACAATTGAGACGACCGACTCCGAATGGGATCGATGCTACTCTGAATTAGCACTCGTTCGCACATCGCGAGAGAGGATTCCTAGGGCGGAGCATCAACCCGTCCAGCTGAAAGCATCGCTCGCGGTCCCCGGCTGAATTCAGAACAATTCCCACGTGTGGACAGAATGCTCAGAAAGATCAGAGGCGAGGACCGTCCCTTGACAACGCAGCGAAAACTATAGAGGGGGGGGGGAGGGTGGGGCGATACGATCGCGGATGGATTTCAACCGAGTCCCAGAAGACCCTGCGACCCTCTCTCCGACAAAACAAAAAGGGAGTGCGGACATCCAATGGGAATGCGATCCAAACGAGCCTCTGAAAAACCCATTGTTCCCACAATTCCCTCCTCTCCCCCAACCTTCCCGATCGCCAAACGCAACATTCGCTCTTTTCCCGAATTTCCTCCGCTCCTACTTTCGCTCTGCTCAGGAAGTGAGTGGTATCCTCCTGGGAGACTCCATCCCTCTTCTATTGTTCTCTCTGGTAGCTTTGCCGAAACCGAAACATTTTCCCCAACGCTGCTCGGGTGTGCGCTGAATAGCGGAGAGCGCATGTGTTCTAGATGCGCGGTCACGTATGCAGTCAGGAGTGCGTCGGTTGTGTAGGAAGGCGATCGAGAGGACAAAAGAGGTCGCGAGAAAGGGCCAGGGAGGACCAGAGGTCACACGAGGGGGGGAAGAGGACTGACCGCACCTTCTCACGGGAAGAAAAAAGTGCAACTTAGGTGGAATGTGCTCGAAAAAAAGGAGAACATCGGATCTGCACATGACAAGTGCAAAACATTATGCCGAAATTGCAATTCGGGGTGGGGAGTTGATTGCGAGTCGCACGTTGTCAAAGGAATACTCCAGCATTTATTACTCGTACACAGTGAAAGAGGCGGGTCACGAAGTGCGTGGAGTAATAAAGGCGGAGAAAGTTGACAAATCGGGTAAGGTTTATGGATAATCAGACTGCTCATTCTGACAGCAACGTGCTTGTACGAGAGACTTAACAAAGACCGTTCAAAATATAAGAAATGAGAACTATCCGAGAACTATTAACATGAGAGTTTTCAAAGGAATTAAGGACAATTTAAACAAGGTATTTGAGCATAAATGCAAACAAATGAATAATAATTTACCTGATAATGTGGTATGCTGGAGAAAGACGGGAATTGAGTCCACTGAATGATGTCTTCTCAAATCTAGAGACAGGTAACCTGCAAGTAAATTTTAGGACTTTTAAAGAATTATTAAGTTATGAAAGGGAATTTAGTTTAATTTACTGCTAATTATTAACTATTATGCCAATTTCTGTTGACCTAATTCAATTATAGACATATTTTGTAACTACTAATCAGCAAAATCATATTTACTTATGAATTTACTAATTTAGAGCGAGCTTGTATATTTACTGTTAAATGCATATTATGTTGTATTCTCATTCAAACCACACTTGTACATTTCCTAAAAGTTTATTGTAGAATATCTCTGCTCAACGCATATTATAACTTTACGTATCCGATAATGTCTCGTTTGTTTATAGAAATAATTTTTCATTCAGTACATTCGAAACAAATATTTATATGGCCCTGAACGATTTAAAAATGCGTTCAATAAATACTATCGTTATGTTTCTACACTGTACTTGTTAATAGTTCGCGGGCGGAATAATTTACTTTGCCGAATATTACTAAATGGATCGCTGCTTTGGTTTTGCGACAGTAATTAATTGAATTTTATATGAAAATAAATTTAAACGAAAAGACGCACTTATTTGCACGTGGGTTAGCCAAAAATTAGCTCATAATAATAAATTGAGGCACAGCTTTCACGGTATTATTTCTTCATTATCATAGGTAATGTTGAAAACGATTCAATGGACTGTATTAATCTTGCTCGTCCCGCTAGAGCAAAGACACATCAAACAATAATTATTCCAACATTATCCACTAGCACAGCTCTTTCTACTCGTTCCGTGTCCAGAAAAGTAAAATAAAAAAAGTAATGGGACGATATTTTATCCACCAATATTTATCTTGATTTAGAGCGATCATTTGCGGATGACAAATTGGATCCTCTATGGATATTTAGCCATTTTAATTGTTATTTCTGTGTAACTGCTACTATGCATTTTAATTATGTTTTGGTGTTTGGAATTGTGTTTTGGTGCTAAGAATTGGTGTTTTTTTCGCCGATTGTTTTCCAAAATTCAACGTGAAATAAAACGAGGGTAAGAGAAACAAGTTTCTAAGTGAGCCACGGCCTGCGAAGCGATACTTTCCACATTTCCAACATGGGTCAGCATTGAATCCAATTAACCGCTTGAGTACGGTGGCTCCGCACTAGCGGCCGAATCAGAAAGGAGAACAAATTGCGGTCCCAGGAACTTTGACTTTTGATGTGAGTCCACGCTTGCTGCTGGCTGGGTAGCTAACGGATAATATCCAGCAGAAGTTCCGGGCTCTTTTCACTAGCAGAATCAAATAAAATTATACAAGATAAGAATGAAACTGGAAGAGTGACTGAGGGCTTAAAGTTGATGTCACAATAACTCTTAAAGTCCATTTTCACAATCTGTTTTCAATTGTGATCTTTAGAACAGGAGAGCAAATTTAAGGAAACTTTCGCAGCGATCACGAATTAGTCATTTGTTAATACCCATAGAAAATCTGTCTTTCCTTTGAATAAATACGAACCATTTGGTTGATGTGCAGAATTTTTGATATTTTTAGACGACAATTCCGTCATTTACTTCTTAAACTGGTGTTCAACTATTTAATAAGATTATAATGATTGGTTAGAGACAAAACTAACCGCGTTTTCAAAAGAAATAAATGAATTAAAAGGAATAAATTTAGCTGTTGAACGACAGTTTTCTTTAAAGTGAGGCAATAAGAAAATCTATGATGAGAATTGTAAAAGACACGACAGTTGTAATCGGAACACATTGTATTTTATGCTATTTATAGATCTCATAGCCAATCTTTTTGTCACAGCGCCTGATAATGGAAATATTTTCTTAATTAATTCATGATATTATACAAATAAATAAAACATAGGTGCTTGATTCCATTACCGGTGGTTTTCGAGACTGTAGTGACGATAATCGGGGGCGGAGTATTAATGCAGTTATCTACAGCTATAATAAAAATTAATTCTACTGCGGAAAACAATGGATGTGGCATAGCATTACCTGAAACTGAAGCTTAACGCAGTATATGTGGCTCATTTTTATATTAAAATTGATGGATGATCCAGAAATTATCTGCAGTTATGATTGCAGGTAACAATACGTATTGCTGGAATAAATGAATTAAATCAAATATAAAGTATGTGTAATTGATATTTCCCAGCTGGACTTTGAGTTTATTGAAGAACTTGAAGCTACAACAGGAACTTGAAATAATTTTTTTAGCGCAAACTACGTCACGCAGTTTAAGCAACGGTGGCGGCGAGGTAAAATCCTCGCCTGCTAATCCTAGGGTCGCGGGTTCGAGCCCCGCCAGCGTGGGTTTCACTCCACCCAGGGCATGGATGTTTGCCAAGCCCTGTCGGTTCAGCCCCTGGGAAACCTGATGACAGGCCACAATACCTATTGGGATCCCAGGGGCATATGGACCAGCAGAAGTGTCCAGATGCAAAAAAAAGAAAAAAAACAGAATACTATTTTTTTTTAATATCATATTTTTGGGACTGGAATTATAGATGTACCTGTGTCCAGAGAAAATCTGCTTTTTCTTGCATTTTAATCGACAGCATCATAATAACTTCCACCTTGAGCTGTAAGTTAACGAAGCCCACTTGAAATGGGTCTAATCAATTGCAGGTAAAGGCTTGGATATAAGTAAAAGTAAAATAAGGTTATATTTTTACTGATGACTTTAAACGCATTTTACTAACTCCTGCTTACTAAGTCACACATACACGAATATAAAATTAGGGAATTACATGACCGAACCGACATAAGTATTCAAGACCCTCAAGATCTATCAAGTCTTTTTCTTCTCGCAGAGTTAGTAAGCCGAATTGATGTGGAATTATGTTTAATAAGATATACACAGGCTAATCAATAGTTTGCCTAGCTTGTTGAATGAAACCATAAGGACTTTAGGTCATCCAGCTAATACCATGTTTATTCATGCCTACTCTGAATCTTATGTTTTTTTTTAATTTTAAGAATCCTACTTACTTACTTACTTTCTACGAGTCTTCTCAAAGCATGAAATATAGCATTTTTCTTGAATTTTCACCTTCTGCCACACACATTTATGATGGCTTGAGGGTAATACTATATGTATTGATACAGTTACCACTGAAGACATATATTTCCAATGGTTTACTTTGGTTTGGAGTGAGGGCGTGCGATATTACGAGGGTAGCCTTTTAAGTGTCGGGAATGAAGAAAACTATAAGAGGTACAATTACGCATTTTTTCTATTGTTTTTCAAAGTACTCTCCGCGATAGTCAATGCACTTTTGCATTCGATGGAACCAGTCGTTATAGCATTTATTCCATTCCGAAGAAGGGGTAGTCAAAATGGCTGTTTTGTAGGCATCGGCCGCTTCTTCAGACGTCTGGAAGCGCTTTCCTCGTAGCATATTCTTGATTCTGGGGAATGTGAAAAAATCATTGGGGCTTAAGCCCGGGCTGTATGGAGGATGATCAAGAACTTCGACGTTTTGCTGTTCCAAAAACGACTTTGTGACTCGAGCGGTGTGTGAGCTTGCATTGTCGTGATGGAGCGTAATGCGTCGATTTGGGTTATCTTTCCGAAGCTCGGCGATCACTTCTGTCAAGCAAATGGTCGTATACCATTGAGCATTACTGTTCTTTGATTTTCAAGAGCAATCGTCGCTACATGCCCTGATTTGGCTACGAACGATGCGACCATTTACTTGGCAACGCTGCGAGAGCGAACAACTTTTGTCGGTTTGAGTTCTTTGGAAGACCCATGCTGAAGATTGGCGTTTTGATTCAGGCTCATAGCTATAGGTCCATGATTTATCACCACTTACGATGTTGTGAACGTGCTTTGATGCTCCTGAGTTGAATCGTCTCAGAGTATTTTTACACCATTTGACTCGAGCTGCTTTCTGTTCTTCTGTGAGGAGGTGCGGTATCCAGCGGGAAACCAATTTCTTAACACCTAACTCTTCGTGTAAGATCTTTTGAACTGAGGTCCCTGAGATGTCCAATGATCCCTGAATCTCACGGTATGTAACATGACGATCATCCAGAACCATGTTACGTACAGCAACCACGTTTTCTTGAGTGACGGCGGTTTTTGGTCGCCCTTCACGCAGTTCGTCCCTGAGGCTAGAGCGTCCTCCCTGAAACACTGCGTACCAGCGATAAACGGTTGTCTTTGATGGTGCTTCTTCGCCAAAAACAACAAAAAGTTCTGCGACGCATTCTTGCTGGGTGAGGCTTTGTCGAAGGTTATAGAAAATTATCGTTCGGTACTGTTCATGACTTAATTCCATCTCGTACAGCGACTTGGGAACTTCGACACGCCACCGTTTTAAAACTATCAGGCCGATCTTAATGAAACTTTGCATGGGCATTAACCAACTCAAAAAGTTGTTTATAAATACCATTTATAGTTGGTAGGTGATAAGGAACGTTCTATTCCCGACACTTAAAAGGCTACCCTCGTATTGATTGAATTTCCAAATATGCCTCTAGTTTTTCAGTTTTCCCCCAAACAAGCAATTTTGTAGGGACAATTCTTCCTAAAAAACTACGAGGGAGATAGAAAAAGCAACTGGCTCCCCTAACTTCTGATGTACAAAGCGTATTTTACCCAGGGGAGGGGCCTTGTACTTGCTCAGGTGTGTCCTCATTAGCTCATAGCTCATTAGCCTCGTTGCGTCTGTTAGCAAACAGCTTCGATTCAAATTACATATTCTCACGCTTAATCACGTACCTCTCCTTTTCCCTTATTTTAATTTTCTGGAGTGCCTTACATAAACTATTCCTTTGCAAATTACATGGGTCTGATACTGTTTTTTTGTTATCTTTCTTTCTGACATTCCTCGTGATATACTTTGCATTTTACTCTCCTTAAAACCCCTCCTTTTTTTTACTCATTCCATTAATTTTTCGTGCATTAACTTTCCAACAGTAGAACATTCGGAATTATCCCCGCCTATTATATATTGATTCTCATGTTACCTGTTCAAATGATATCCAGGCGAATTGCGCTTTTATTTTTATTACACTCTATTGAAGCTCTTTTTAATGCCTGGAATTTTTTATTTGCTCTTTCCTTAGGATAACTTTTTTTCTGGAAGAATGCACCCTTCACCTGGTATGCACGCATGCTTATTTGAATCTTTCTCATTTAGCATCTGCTTACAACTTCACATTCACAAAGTTTCCACTTCTTGATTAAAATGCTTTGCTATGTTTGGTTTAGCTATCCATCACTTTTATGTGGTTATGATAACCTTGAGTAGACACGTTTTTTATGTGGCATCATTAACCAGCGTATTTTCCCCTCGGCCCTGTGCTACAATCCTTTTATCACCTTTAAACCGAAGCAGAAAATGTATCTTTACATTCGTGCTTGCCTCTAATGGTCTTTTCTCCACATTTTTATTTGAATTCTTGAGAAAAGCCCGGCTGCCAAAAACTCGGATGTACTCGGAGACCAGGTTTTCGTGGAGGATCCTCCCAATCCAGCGGCACCTAGTTCCGGTATTGCAGCACTGCAAAATACCATTTTTTATGTGTACCTACCCAAATTAAAACTTCAGTGATAAATACCATTTTGGCCAGCATATTATATGATTAATGCAAGATTTCTTTGTAAAGTTTGGCACCAGTTTCATTGTGGCTATCTGGCAAGAAAAAGCTCGTATCCATGGTGGCTTTCAACACTGAAAAGTTCACTTCTGTACATAAATTTATCCACCATTATGACCGTAGAAAGAAAAAAATTTCGTAGGGCAGTCTTCAATAATTCATAAGAGATCCCTGATGTGTAAATCATATGCACACTATAATTGACTTTACTGCAAAAGGAATTCTGTAAATAATCTGTTTTACTAAATTTTCTCACTTGTCAAACATTTCATTTTTATTACTATGCAGTTGGTTGTATTTTTCACTCTCCATTCTATTTTCTCGTACTGATATTATTAAAATATCTAGTTATAAATAAAAAAATTGACTGAATTGAATTTCATAGTGCTATAAATGAAAAGTGAACGGAGAGATTGGAAAAGGAAGGTCTTGTATGAGTATATGGAACAGGTTGTGAAGGAACTAAAAGAGAGGAATTACGTTGATATGAAGGTGTAGGCCGATAGAATAATCTAGTGGAGCAAACGAATCCTAAGATTGTTGGCCAATGATGATGATTGCTATAAAAACAGATTAAATGTAAGAACTAGGATACATCACGTAGGGGGAGGGTAAAACATCATCGCATACGTTTGTGTGTGCATCAGTACGTCATGGAGCAATCAACAGCCACACTGAAAGTCTGTGCAACGCAGTGAATATCCAATCGGGGGTTGAAAATTAGTTTCCTCTTTAAAGAACCCTCGGCAACTCTAACCTCTATTATTCTGATAACGAAGTAAATAACCAAAACACTAATGGAAGCATATTATTCAGAATCTAATTATTTCTCTGTATTGGGTCATGAATTTTCCATTTAGAAATTTTTTAATGAATTTTAGGCCTGGAAATAACACGTACGAGTAACCTTTTTATTTGGGATATATGAGACGCTTAAATGGGAAAAATGGGCCGCAGAAATCAAATATTAAGAACAATATTTAATGCAAATCATTCTTTGCGTCGAGGTAGATTTAATAATTTGAAAAGGCCGATGTTTTTAAATTACCTTTGAAATAGGGAACAAGTACTATAGCATTATATATTGCTTTTCAATAGCTACTCGAAGTGACAATCGTTGAAACTGAAAAAATATAAATGTACCTGATTGTATCACTATTTTCCTAAGCATCAAGCTTCCATGATATTTCGAAAGACTTCCTCTGAAGCAAATTCAATAAAGGCGTTTGTCCTCCAAATATCCTCAGAAACGGAAAGTGAATTCTCAAATATGGATATTTTCAGGTTGGCCTATATTGAACGAGTAAATGACGAATACATTCCAAAGACTTGTATTCACTGCCCTTTATCTTAATGAAACCACATTCATTTGTAAGGGCACAGCTAGTGACTTATTAATTAATTTCCCATTCACCATTCGGTCGTTAATGAACATTGCTTTTCATGAACGCTAACCAAAGAATTTCTCAACGAATTCTCTCAAAATATATCATTTTCAAAAGGAAGACCGTTACCATTATCTTGAATTTTCCTGTTTCCTCCGGAGCATAATGGCCCTAATAACGTTATTTCATCTAAAAAATCCAAAACCGAATGAATAAAATTGAATGAACCAGCGACCGCTCCATCGGAAACTCAATTCCTTAGTGCTTCCTGCCGATGGTCATCGCTTGGATGGAGCAATCGATGCACGTTGCCTTTTTAATTAGGTAACTTCGAGGGGATGGTAGGGGTGGGAGGGGGTTGGAGCGAGGTCGATCTTCGGAGTTGTGGCTGAAGCTGCTGGTGCGTGGGAGGGGGCAATCTCAAGGATGACGTTCCCCCAGCCTCCTGTCGTCAAGATAGAGAAGGAGGCATTGCAAGGGGGAGGGGGGGGGGCATTGTGCGAGGGGGCTGATTAATGGAACGCGATTACCAGTAATGAAACCGTTAGAAGTTGCACTGAGGCCCACCGACCACCCAGAGGACCATCACCATTTTCCTCATGTTACCTCAGCTTTCCT
This sequence comes from Platycnemis pennipes, assembly GCA_933228895.1. NCBI lineage: Eukaryota > Metazoa > Arthropoda > Insecta > Odonata > Platycnemididae > Platycnemis > Platycnemis pennipes. Next base: position 134,352,081 of record OW121853.1, read on the forward strand.
AAATTACTTTTTCAAGAAATTGCTTTGCGTAGGGTATTATTAGGGATGGAAAATATTTGCGCTTTTGCGGAACTAAGAAAAAGGTGAATCAACTTTTTATAACTGACGATTAATTTCCAAAAGTGTGGAAAAACTATGTACATTCAATGGAAGCATTCTCACAAGCTTAGTGGTATTATCACGCATACATGCTCTAACTTGTTTAGCAACCATCAATTTTCAAAAATAATTCATGAATAAAAAAAAACTCCTAATGAAAAGCCTGTTACTTCAACTAGGTTCTTAATATTGTTTCTATTGGTGGCAGCTAAAAAAATTAATTCATTTGAATATTAATACCTGGTTATGAAGTGTAGTGACATATTCAAGTTGTACCCATAGTTAATACTAAAATCCTTGTTACGAAGTAAATGCGTACACAATGCTGGATACATAGTAATAGTACACACGTTGAAGTGTTAAAACGCTGTTAAAGTTACTTATAATTGTATATAATATAAAAAAGACAATTTCAAAATTCATTTTGGAACCAGTTAGATATTTTACAGTGCTTCTATTAATATTCTGTATTGAAATGACTCGATTTAGAGAAAAAGTGGGATTCTTTCGTTAAATTCCAATTCTAATAGATACTAAGCCAATACAATTAGAGCTGAGAAGACTGTAGCGACAAGAACATGTCTCGTGCAGGGTTGAAAAAACTGGCTTAATGATGGGAGCTTAGGCAATGAAATGGCATGGTCTTGAGAGGGGAAGGAAGGATTCTTCTGAAGATCAACTTAAAGCCCGAAACGAGCATGCAAATAAAAAGGAGAAGGGCTCAGAGATTACAAAAAGTCGTTACTGTGAGAAAAAAAGGGGACGGTGTGGGGGGAGTGTGGGAGGAAGTGTTGAAGTGTGTGTTCTATCTGTGTGGGGAGGAGAGGGATGGAGGGAGAGGGATGAAAGGAGGGTGAATGGGAGGAAGTCGAGAAGTGGGGTGGAAGGAAAAAGAGACGGCAGAGAAGGAGACTAACGAAGATGACGGCGGTGCCGAAATTATACAGAGGAGAGGTTTTTTTCTTCAGTGCCAGGAAAGAGGAGAATAATGACGACAAAAGATGCGAAGAAGAGAGGAGCTGATTGCGGAAGGAAGGCTTTATATAAATACGGGGAATGGAATGGAAAAGAGCCGGAAGTGAGGTTTGAGGGGGGAGGAAAATGGGGAAGGGGAGGAAAATGGGGTAGATTAAGAGGGAAGAAGGGAAGGAGGCAGCTATCAGGGAGATTGGCGGGATATAATTGTGTTGGCGAGCAAGTGGCACGAGGGCTAAACGGCAGGCAATAACATGCCAGTGCTGCCATCATAGATAAGCCTCTAACTGAGCAACTCACGGCACTCTTAAGAATTCCAAGTTTCTCTAGGGTAAGAGTTAACTAGGGTATGAAGATCCGCGGCTAAGTGGAACTGCATATCTCACCTAGTGGCCAAATAATAATAATGATAATTATTTATCCTATGAAACAATATTACAAGCACATATTACATTTATTTTAAATAAGGATAAATTAGGAATCCCTTTCAGGCATAGCCGGTACTTGGGAATCCTCAAAATCAAATTAAAATGAGAATAATTGAACAAAAATAAGTGTACTGAGACTAGATACCTAACTTAACATTAACAGAAAAAATATAACAGTTTGTCTTTATATCTCAACCTGTTTTGCATACAGATTATAGAGTGTTAACCATAGTTTAAAAAAAAAAGACATCTGGATTTTTTACATCAAATAACCATTTTTTTACTCTTTTTAAAAATAATGTTAAAATAATTGTAGCTCTTATATTATCTGACAATCTAAGAAATAGTTTTGGCCCTATATAGATAAATAAACGTTTGAACAGGGACAAATTGGGCTTGGGAAAAATATTCATTATTGTAGTTCTTAGGTTGAATACATTGGTTTTTGGTTCTTTCTTAGGCTTATTACCAATTCTGAGGTAGAACTATGTCAATACTTTGTAAACGTAAAGATTACGTAAAGAGCGTAACTGTAAATCCACAAAAATGGCGAAGGACGGTTCAAATTGACATTTTCTAGCAATCAGTCTCACTGTTGCTTTATGGATGATTAGCAATGGGTTAAGCGAATTTTTATAGGCACCTACACAGCAGACAATCCCGTAATTTAGCTTAGACTGCACTAAAGCATCATATACTGATTTGATGAATTGCTGGGGAAATTTATTTCGAAGGAAATAAAAGTGTAATATATAAACTATAACTGGATAAATAATGGATAAATTTAAGTTCCCTCGAAATTCGGTTAATGTGTTTATCCCACTTTAAATGCTGATCTACAGTTACTCCCAAGTATTTATATTCAGGCACACGTTCAACGTTTATACAGTTAGTACAAAAGTTTCTATCACAATTTGGTTTATAATACATTGACTGCCAATCAATTGAGAAACGATTACGCACGTTAAAACACAAAAATTTCGTCTTTTCACCCAATAATAATTTACTATATTCCATCCATTTACTAAGTATACATAGGTCTTATTCCGTATTTAGTCTCACCTCTTCCCAGGACGAGCCTTCATGAATAAGTGCAATATCATCAGCGAAGGCAATTAATTTTCTGGTAAATTTACAATTACATAAGTCATTTACATAGATTTACATAAATATTGGGCCTAACACTGAGCCTTGTGGCACACCTGAGCATATGGTTTCGTAGTCACTGACACAATCATTTACCCGTACACACTGTGAGCGAGAATATAAAAAAATCTTAAACAATTTCCATGATGTGCCACGAATACCTAATCTACTTAACTTTCCAACAAAACATCATGATTTATGGCATTGTTTTAATGTCTAGGAGCAGGATAGTAACGCGTTAATTCAAATTAATTGCGTTGTAGACATGAAGTTTCCGAGGAATCTTCCGATCCTTTATGAAAATCATCATAATTGATTTTTCAACAGGTTGTTATTATTTAAGAAGAGCATAATCTATACCTATCTCAGGGACTAATAAGGTACAATGATAGCCAACAGGGAAGTGGCAAGCGAACCTTTCGTAGTTAATAGAGGAGAGCGGGCCAATGGTGTATCACAAATAGGCGAAGGGCACATGGAAGGCTGGAAATAAAATATCTTTCATTAAGTTTGGCTGCGTAATTCTACTTCTCTATAAGAAGATCAATGGAGTGAAGCTCAACAGAATAGGTAGTACACTCGGTTGCTGGATAAGGAATCGACGGCGGCGATAATGGGCCGGGAGGGGTGGGCTGAGAAGGGGAGGGAGGGAGAGGGAATGAAGGGAAAGGAGGCCTTTTTTGGGGGTGAGATGAGAGGGAAGGGCAGATGCGGGGTAGGAGGAGAGGGGGTGGGACGTCGCGAAGTAGGGGACTGCTTCCAGATTAGTCCGTGGTGGCGCGGAAGTGCGTGCAGGGATAAAGGCATTCCAGTTGTGGGTAATTGGGAAAGGACTAAGGCCTTTAGAGGAGAGCGTATGGAAGTGCCGAGGGGAGGAAGAAAAGGAATGAGGCGGAGGAAGCAATCTGATCGTGATTGGACCCGAACCGGGTAGAAAGGGATGATTCGCATCGAACACCTTATGCTATTGTAGGAAATATAGGAAAGACTTGTAAATACTCCATAAAGAAGAGGCGACCAACTGATCAAAATCAGTCTCATGATTCAAATGACCACAAGAGAAAATATATGGACTATCTTTCCACATCAGCAGTGCCATCATATCTAAAGAATAAAGTGGCCGAAATCATAGAAAAAATCGTTACTGATATTTAACAACGATAAGATACGATCGGAGGAGACATAATGCCGTTTCATCGCCCACAACATAAGCCGCAAAGCGAAGATTGGATCCAGGAGGAGCGGAATGCCACTTGAAGGAATGCCGAAGCGAAATGAGCTAATTCCGATGCATAAATCCTGAATCCAATGTACCTTTATCCGAGAAACAATAAGTGAGAGAAATAATAATCTCTCCTTAATATGTAAATAATATTCTACTCAAGGAAAATGAAAAATTTGCGGAAAATTCTTAGGGAAATATATGAGGAATATATAATTTAAAATAGCATTTGATTTTTCCGTAACTGAAACTCATGGCAAACCTAAAGTGGCATTATTGATTATCATAAATATCTAGACATGCAAGTAAAATTGGGAATGCTTATGTAACTTACCTATTATCTTGCAAGGAAAATTAAGTCCTTAGTATATCTGTCCAGCAAATGATAAATAGATGGCACCGGGAATGAATTTTTCTAACTAATAAATAATATAAATATTCTCATTATTAGCTTATAAATTAATGAGTAGATAAAACCAGAATGATAATAATTTCTAATTGATGCTGACTCGAATAGAAACTCTGAAGGAATAATTACAGTAATATCATGAGTTACTTATGAGTATAAATGTAGCTTACTGAAAGTTTTCACTCCCACGACAACTATGCTGCAATTAACAATTATTAAGTCAAAAATAATTCGAGTCTGTTCAAACCCAAATTGAGATATCAATTAAAAAATTTTAAACAAGAGACATCACATGAAGGATGAAATTACTTCTAGTACCTTAAATTGACGGAAGCGTTCCTTCAACATTCACTCAGCCTCTCAACGCTAAGTGATTTCCATTTCAACAAATGCTAAATTTAGTAGAAGCACATCTCATTCACAAAAGGATGAGCCTCCGCCGATTAAACTGTTTCCGGGACTAATTAGGAATAAGGAAGGAAGATCAGTAACGAGACATCAAACGGCTGAGAAGAGAGGAGAGACGCGAGGGTTGAGTTGGAAGAAAGCGCGAGGCGAGATGATGAGAGCGGCTGCCTCTATTCTGTGTTGAGGCGCAGCTGGTCCAGAGCTGCTTCCCATGCCATGCGGCAGTCTGGGCATTGGAAGTGAAATGTACCTCCCCCCCACACAGCATAGTGATGGGAGGAGATGAAACATAGGAGCTGCTGGGATTAGAACAAAGACCATTGTGGTAGAAAACCACTTTTTTGCTTTAAATTCATAAAAATGTTAGGAATTTCAATGATTTCAGATTTCAAATGCCACGCCGGTATTCGAAGTTAAAGAAAATTATGAATTATAAATCAAAATTGGTAGTTCTTACCTCGTTACTATGCTATGGTAAAACAAGTTTCATTTTATAATAACATACTCAAGTGCGCATACAAGCCTCAAATTGGTCACTGGCATGCATGAGACATGCGTAGCACAAACGCAATAACTAGGGATTGGTATAGGCCTCCTACCAAGGCCATTCTGTCTTTCGCCAATTAAAACTTGCGAAAAATACGAGTGTTGACAAGGTTTTTTTTAAGAACTTCAAAAACAAGGCTATAATAATAACTAACATTTAGCTAAAACTCTAGAAAGAGACAAACTTCTTTCCAAAAAAACTCTACCGTACTGAAAGAGGCAAGGAGAGGAGAAAAATGGGAGTTCCTCTTCGACGAGAAGTGCCGTGAAAAAGCGAAGAAACGACGTATTTCAGTTTCGTCCACGTGACTGATTGACTCCATCTGGCCTCGAAGCGCCGCTGCGGCTTGCGCGAAGATGCGGGCATTGTTGTGAGCCATCCTCGATCCAAATTCTGAGGAAGCGAGCGAACTAGAAGTTATTGTGCTGGAGAGCGAAGCGGAGGAGAATCCTTCACTCCATATGCACATGCGTTCCCATGGCGATGGCCGTCGGATAATGAATGCTGCGCAGAATATGAAGCGAGGAAGAATGTGAGGGGGAGGCACTGACTCCTCCTCCCTTCATTTTAACGGAAGTTCACTGCGACCTCTCCGGCGCACTCCTCAGGGCAAGAAAGAGAGGCGATAGGAACAGACGCGCCGTGATTGATTATATGCCCGCCGTTTCCGAGAGGCCTTGTTGCAGACGTTGATTAATGGCTGCGAATCAATTAATACGCATTAACAGGGGGATGACCGGGGTGTCCCCCTGATGACCCCCCCCCCCCCCCGCCCCCACCCCAGCCCACCACCCTCCATTCCCCAGAGCCATTCTCTCGCCCCTTTCTTGGACGCCGGCTCCTTTTGACGTGCCTATCGCGGCGAGCCGGCCAATTAGCCCCCTCCCCAGCTCCACGGGGGGGGGGGGGGAGCAGACACTTGAGTCCACACGCAAACGGCTGTTCTTTCTCTTCAATGAAATCGCTAATCGCAGGGACTTATCAACCCACACAGACAGACAGCCATTATGTGCAGGAGTTCGCCAAGGGAGGCCGCGATTGCCACTCGCCGCCGAATTGCGTTATGCATTTGTCTTTCCCCTTGATCGATCGCGGAGGCCACACGTTGCAATGCGCCAATTAGTGGCTAAGGCAATGCTGGGATAGGGGGGGGGGGGTAATAGGCTGTCTCCTCTCGTGACGTAATTGGAGTAGGTAACCGAATTACAGGCCGAAGTCTCTTGAGCTGATGCGCTATAATGGTGCAAACGCTGTGTCGCTCCGGGAGAACATGACTCAATCCGGGTATTAAAGAATACTTTGTAGATTTATGTTTGATTCGTCCCTCGCCGAGAAAAGAAAGGAGAAAGATCAGTGACTGATTTAGCGAAAAGGCAAATCCCATGACATTGTGTAGTTTACATTTCTGAAACTGTAGAAAGAGTCCTTTACGACATAGATGCAGTATTAACCCAAATCCTTTTCCTGCCTACACGACACTGTTTACATATATGGGTAATAGCAATTGATGCAAAAACATTGGAAACACTAACACAAAAATCTGAAAGTGCATGATTGGTACTTAATGTGGTAATATATAATTTGGTATAAGCATTTGGATATACGTATTTACTTGAATGAAACCATATATTTAGAGGGACACGCCAAAGTTGAGTGTACATTGAGATATTGAAGTTGACACAGATACCAGAAATGAGTCAAGGTTTGAAAACAACTAGAACTCATGGGAAAAGATGTAGATTAGTGGGTTAGCGTGGGTTAGTAGGGTGGGTTAATAAGAGTAGGTTAGTGGCGATAGCTCCTTACGGGATCTCAGAAAAGAAAAAGCGGTTAGATTAAATGAAGAGATGGCATCATTTCTTTATGGACTTGCAACGACATTCCAGAATTTATTTACATTGCTTAAGTTCTGAAGTAAAATGTATCCAATTGGAAACATATCGGTAGGTCAGAGAGTCCAGTCAAGATTCGAAGAAAAGTAACTATGAACTTACTCGAGGCAGGGTAGTTATTCCATGTAACGTCACGTTGCCATTGGGCAAAGCTCAAAACATATTCTTAAGAAGAAGATCAATAAAAATGATGCTTGTTGGCATAAGAAAGACAGGAAAAGGGCATTTCGGAAAATTTTATTTCTGAGGAGCTTCAGATAAGCCAGACGGGTAACTTCGTTTACTAAAAAGATGGCCATAGTTGGAGAATCAAGCCCAAACCACATTGGAGACATGGCAATTGTTTCCTTTTCATCGTCTCTATGGTTACTGGAATTGAGTTTCCATAGAATCTTCTTTTTCTCTTATATTTTTGGGAAAGAATCTGAAGGGATAGGAAAGGGGGACGAAGGGGTTTTGAAGTGTCTAAAGGCAGACGGAGGAGAGTACCTAGGGGTAGAGGGATTTATGGAAACATAGAAGACCAAAATATCACTGCAAAAATAGAAACATGGAGACAAACAAAAACTACAATAAATGGAAATGCTGCTTTAAAATTACATGTGGCGTTACAAATAATAGCCCGATATATTTTCGTTATATTAATATGAAACAAAAGGATATGTATATTTTACTATTTAAGAAGTCTTCCACCGGAAAAAGCTCCCAATTATTCGCCGGGAAGAAAAGAAAATCAAACTTCATATATTTAATTGCTGTAAATGGAGGGAGGTGGTGAGCTATGTATTGCGCTGTCGATACATGCGAGCGACACATACTGGCTGTATGGGGATGCTATGAAGTGCAGCTCCACATATTAAAGAAAAACATTTTTCCTCTCTATACCAAGGTAGGAAAAACATTAGTAATTAGCTCATAGATTAAATACACTTTTGTGAATTTTTCGCGCGTCATGTTGGCATTAACTCATTTTTGCGCTGATCCAGTAGATAAACTCGGTTTTGGCATTAACATTAGCACCTTTTGGCGTGGTTACACGATAGAACTCCTTGAACAAATTGTTATCTGAATTTCTGTCTATTTTCTCGTTCAGAATGATGTACAGTATTCAATATCATGAATGAGTGGATGCACAGGGAAAGATTTCGTAAACATTTCTATACAATATTCAAATGCGCATTATATCATTGATCTTATTCCCTCACAACACGCAAGTATTAGATGATTAGATGGCAGACAATTTTAATCTCAATAATATATATATATATATGATAATATTATACAAATTATAATATTTTCGTGATCCGGTTTTCCTCGGCGGAGGGTGACGGGATTTAAGGGTCTGAGGAAGAGAAACGCTTCGATAAATGGAGGAGACGCCTCGTCTGATATGCGCCGGTGGGTTTCCAGTTTTCCTCTTAAAGAGGGGGTGTAAAATGCCACCACCCCTTGCGTTCACTCAAGTGCAGATCCGCCCAAGGGGCGCCCAGACCCTTTCCTCCGGCAAAATCCTTCCCTCCAGCCATGGCTCGTTCCTTCGTCCAAGATTCGGGCGTTCGAGTACCTTCGCCTACCTTACCGCACGTCTTACTCTCCACACCTTTCCTCGACAGAAAAACGAAAAACCGATGGACTCTCCCCCATCACTCTTCAAGGCGCTGCATTTCAAGCACACCGCGTTCTCCTTCGTGCTCTTGGTCCAGAACTAGATGCAATGCAATGCCAGAAATGAACGATAGGTGAGCATCTTCCCTCAAAGACCAGCTAGTTTCGATAATTAACTTCTAATTAACCCTGATATATAAAAGAAAGCATTATTTCGTTGATCACACTAGAAAAAGAAGTAGGGCTTCCAATTTCAGTTGGACAAGAAATAGTTAGCCGGAATATCTATTGTAATTGAAACGGCAGCCGAAATGCTTGGATGGACCATGGAATTTAACCTAATGTTCACTCTTTAGTCGCTGCACGACTAAAAGTGGTGCATCACTTTTCATCAGCTAAAAAGAAGGGAGCCTGAGAAGCCGTCCAGGAACTCTCTAAAATGCATACAAAGCTCTCTGTGGCACGTAATCAAGCAGGATTAAGAGGAGGGAAAATGATTCCGGTGTTTCAGGGGAGGGAGGGATAGAGAAGCGTCTGTAGTTGTGAGGAATTTGTGCGGGAATGAGTCAGGGTATATGCCTAAGGGTATCAGGATGGGTCGATACTGAAGAGGTACGGTAGGAGTGAATAAGATGGTTTTAACAGAAGGATAGGGGTTTCGCTGACTTCTCCGGAGGTTAATGACAAACATTTGACAAGTACTTTCTTCTTAGCAATTTGTGCCGATATATTGCTGAATACAAAACGCAGACCCTCAAATTTTTCCTACAAAAACACGTATAAAAAAGTATATTATTTGTTATACGTGTTTTTGGAGGAAAAGTAGTTTGGTGGGAGTCTCAATCCAAGTGAGACATTCCTTCTAATATGTTTAGAGAAATGATTGGAGTGAGAAAACCAATGGCTTTAATTCCGCTTATAAATTTTCTTTTATTTAAAAGTTTTTGAAGCTTGTTGAATAGATTTATTATCAAGCGTTTCGTATTTAACTGAGAATAGTTGAAAGAAATCGTTCCGAGGACGCTCCAATACTGAATTTCGTAGCCAGCTCCAGCACTGAACAATCAAAAACGTTTTACGGTTGTGTGTGTTTTCAATATGTCAGTACATAGTAGACTCGTTGATGGCATTGGGAAATTCATAGCACCTGAAGAGACCTGCAAGGGTAAAGTAAGCTCGGTAAAGGTATCCGAAGGCACTTACTTTATACATCAGTTATTAATAAATTATTAAATCACTTCTAATAAAACTTACGTGGGAGTGAAGCAAAATTTAGTGTCACTTAATCTTCTAATCTGCCGTGTTTTCTCATCACGCAATGAGTAGGCATTTCAAAGTTCATACGATTAGTCAAGAAAACACCTAATCAGAAAGAGTTTATGCTCTTTGTTTGTGTATTTGTATTCAGAAATTCTGTACTTCAGAGTTGGGAGAATTAAGGGGTGGGTAATGTTTCGAGTGTCAAACGCCAGCACGATAAAATCAGGAATTTTTGCTGTAAAAACTGTCTCTCAACAAATTACGTAGACAACAAAATATGCGGGATTTATGACTGATTTTACACATTTGAAGAAAAGGGCCAGTTGAGTTCTTCGTACCGTCCCCCTGCGCCGAAGACGTCTGCAGTTCGTCGATGCATATGGCGCTCGAATGGTGCTGTCGACGAAGAGCGTCCCTGACTAACATCGTTTCGATCGGTGATGCGCATATCTCGGGGACCGAACGTGCAGCCCTGTGGTACTCTATCCAACGGCCCCCAAACCGCGAGTGGTCCCCTGTTATCCGACGCCGCCGCCGTATGGTATCGGCAGGCAGAGCAAGATTGTCCTCGTGAGAGGAAGGAAGCGTCCACAAGGATATCGGTGACTCCCAAGAAACTCGCTCACTCGCGGCTGACGGGCGGAGGATGAGAAATTGGACTAGGCTCTCAGAGCGCATTTCCCAACACGAAGTGCTCACTTACCCAGATTCCAGTTTTCGACTCAAGAGCAAACCAAAAAATCTGGTTCAGTGACGAACCATATCTTCAAAATGTTCACCTCGCACCTAAATCATTCATGTGTTTTCGTAAAATCCAAACGTTAGTGTTTTAGAAACGTTAATGTAAAGAGCAAATCATTTCACAATTTAACAAACGTCCCAGTATCATGGGATCATTAGAGCTAGCTTTCAATTTCCAGAACCTCTGAATAGGAATTTTCACGTTCCTATCTCCTCGCTATCTTTGCCGGGATAACTGTAAGCTACAATTCATTAAATAGTAAAGAAGTGGAACAGTGGCTCGTTATTGATAAGTCTCAGCTGTAAGAAGCACACCGCAACCTGGGTCTCTAGTGAACCTGTAAATTTTAATTTCACGCAGCGTACAAAAACAAACTTAAGTAGTGTCAAATCCACTAATTTCGACAAGAAAAGTAGCAAATCCTATCTCTTTAAAATGGCTACTCACAAACCTGAATGATACGTAAATGAAATTTCACACCTCAAGAAATAGCTTGATGGACGTAATACGATCTACTGGGATGCTTAATAAGAAATTTCTGAAAAAAAAATACTCTCATGAAATGCCATCTTTGCATTCAGAAAATTCAGTTCTTGTTTTTCAGAGGAGACTTTTCACATCATCATCATTGATCTACTGGTAACGACCGTCACATAGAAATCTAAACGAGAGCGCTGGAAATGTACCCAGCCTTATCCTGTTACGGGTAATAATATCCAGCGGTTGGAAAAAGTGAGCCAATTTTAAGTATAATTATTAGTAAATGGTGAGAGAGTTCAGGTTAGTGAACTACGATTCAAGGATGTGTTTCCTTTGAAGTTTCATAAACATGTTCACAAACAATTTTTGGTAATATCAGGGGCGCTAAACTAAACCTCCACGTGTGAACACACCAGAGTATTGGCGCCTCTTATCAATGACTCTCTCGTCACTTTTTGGCGCCCTCTGTGATTGTCGGCGCTCGCTTCGGGGAAGGGGACGCATACGCGACTTAATATGAAAAGCAGTGACCCAACCGTTAGGGATGAAAGTTTGCACCCCTTCGCCATGTTTTCAATTACTTGTTCGGGGAATGTCAACACACGCCTTCTTTTACCTCCGTGGGAAATGTAAACTGAAATCGTTTTCTCTCAAATTAGGGCGACCCTTTTACGGCGACTTTTAGCATTATGCCGTTCCCATGAGTGAGTGGAAAAAGCAAGGATTGTAAACACGATCCTCGGAGCGTATCGTGAAAGTGGTGCGTCGTTCTCCCGACACCAGCGGTGGCCCGGCGAGGCGGAAGGCAATGAACCTTTAGAAGGTCCCAAATATTTGCATCGTTAAAGTATGATTCCTTGAGCAACGTACCATAGCTAAATAAATGTATTTTTAACCAAAAAAATTAGTGAATATATTTCAATATACCTCGTGTTATTGGAAAAAAATATTGCGTTGGAATAATTACACGAGTGGCCAATGGGATGAAACGCAAAATAGTGGTACACCTACGTTTGGTTGACACACAATCTGTTATGAAAATCGCCGTCACATATATCTATCCTGGAGCATAAAGAGACAATACAGCGTTCGAATTTCTCAGAGGGGCGTAAGTAGCACGCGCTTGAATATTGGAGAGTAATGAAATGTTCTCAACTGAAACAATATGGGTTAATTTATATTCACCAGATTTATCAATTATATTAAATGATCTTTAACGTTTTCTGAACGAATATTCCCCAAGATTAACTTTTTAGAAGGCTGCAATGTTTTCTTTTCGAAGATTAGGCAATAAAATTATAAAAATGTTTGTTTAACTTTATTCAACTGGCAAACACTGTGCTTACGCGACAAGACAAGAAATATCAAAAATTAATCTATCAATTTTATTGAAATGCATAGATTCTGTTCGAGATTACGAAAACGCTGATAAAATATACTAATATTCCGTAAAATTTTGTTCTTTTGGAAATCCTTTATCTTGACGACCGTAGTCTTTGTCAAAGGTAATTCTCGTAACTAGGTGTGACAAAGACAGGTTTGTGAAAAATAAATAGTATTAATATTGGTAAATTGATGACGTAGTGAGAAAGTTGGAGAATTTGACAGATTGAGAGGCGTCCGCTAGTATATATTTATGTATATATTTCCCCTATGTCATTACCTCTTGTAAAAAACAGGAAGGAAAGAGATTTACAGAACAATGTAGACTGTGGCAAAACATTTCATTCGCCACGGTCATATCACAGATATTGGGTCACATTGACGATTGGCCAATTTTTAGCATTCATAGGCATATGGGTGGTGGGTGGTTACACGTCCCAGGAGACGAGATATAAACAAACAAACCAACAGTAGGAGAGAGTAGAGCGTCAATGGACACAGGAGGAGAAGGAAAAAGAAGAGGGGGGTAGTGGAGGAGGAGTAAGGAGTATACGGACGCGAGTGGAAGTGATAGCGGACGGTCCACAAACCTAAGACGGTGCGCTGTACTTAAGCCAAGGGTGAAAGATGTGGGGAGAGCAGATAGGGCGCAGTTAATCCGATCCTCATAAGTGGTTGGTGAATTCTATTTAAATAATTGAATTGTTTAGAAAAAATACATTAAGCCTAAATTAATCAGAGGTAATGATTGAGCATATGTGTGAATGAGGATGTGGCAATATTGTACGTGAATGTACCGTAACCCTGCACATCTGCCAAAGAATTCCCTGCATGCTTTCCAATTGCCTGCTGTTAACACAGACTCCGAGTGGAGCTTATGCATACGCTGGTGCCTATCTTCGAATGGAATGGTCATTTTAGGGCATCATCTGAAGGGATGCGCGGGAAGAAAAACATTGCATTGGAGTCATTTTTCGTTAGAATGGCCAGTGACTTCTTGGCCACCAACTGAGTTCGTCTTCAACTATCACATGAAGACGAAAGGAAGACTAGTTGGTATGAAGTATCTCAAGATTTCCAAGTTTTCTAAAGGAAATGCCAGTATCTGAATTGGTACCCTTACCGAGTGTTCTGTTTCCAAAATCGTGTGCATTACGAGCTAGCGTATTCAATCTGCTTTAAAGCCCAGTTTATAGCACCTTTGGAAACAGCTGAAATCTCATGCAAGCGAGATACTCTTGTAGTCAATGCAATGTAAGAATTTTCTATTTTTGGATCCACTGAATCAGGTTATGCAATGCTGAAAAGTACCTGCAGTTTCAAGTGCCTATGCATAAGATCAATTGTCTCAGAGGGATTAGGTTCTTTTCCAGCAAATAATTAACGTTAATTCTCCTTAGGCTTTTGACCGGGTTAGGCTCTCCTTTCCCTTAGACGTTTCTGACAACTTATCCAACGTCTTCAAGGGTGAAAATGCCGGAATATTCCATCTAGATAATGAACTTCCCTGAAACGTGGGCAGTGATGGAGAAGAAAAAACTAAACTGGTCGGAAGCCTAAGAAGAATTCACTACAACTGCATGAGGTTCAACACGGTCATACTCAAGAAAAGCCGAACGCAGTTTGTAAATATCACGAATTTTATTATTGGTGTTGTCGACTGCTCGACGAAATTGGTCGGCTGGAACAAAAAATGGTGATATTGAGAAAGTGTGGGTTACGTTTATTCTCTAAGTATTCATTTTTATAACTCCCGGAAAGGATATTGAAACCTTATAATTGAAACGCTCGGCGTGTTTATTCCATCCCATTATTACGTCATAATTAAACATCACGTTAAAAATAGATATTTTCATTGACTAAAATACATCGTTCTCACTAAATCATGCAAAAATAGCGTCATGAAGGAACACTGCCCCTACTTGTAAACACACAATACTGTCTAACACATACTTATATGTAACGTAAAATTGTAAATGAAGGCTACAATTATGCGGGCATTAAAAACTGTTAATTATAATATTAACTTTCAAAATTCGGAATCGTCTGCACGCATTATACGCCTTAGCTTACAGCGCCTGCTCAGCACACAGTTTTCGTTCCACGTGAGAAGATAAAAACTGATATCTCAGAAACCTAATCACATGACGGGGGTTCATTCTACTCCTAAAAGTAAGTTGTATTATATCCCTTCATTTCATATGCTTACTATACCGATGAAATCCCAATGGATCGTAAGTTATCAAGAAGCCGAAATTTGAAGGTAATTTTATTAGTAAAGTGCGATTTGTTTAAACTTTACACAAACAATGTAGAAATATTTCTTTTAAGCATATCATTTACGAAATAATAAATGCATAAGAATAATTTATAAATTTGGTGTAAATTACCGGAATTTGTTTCTATTATTCGCGATTTTTAATTTTTGCCGTGAAAACTTTCAGCATCTCGTAACTGAAATAATAGAAAATTTTTATAGTCAAACTCCTTTAACACTGTCAAGATGTATATTTATTATAGCCTACAGAGTCATAGAGGCTACTAATTTAATTTTTATAAAGTATTTACTGAGGTGGTGTAATCCAAGGGGTGAAAAACTCTTTAACGTGCGATTAAATGTAAGATATTCATTAACCTCTAATTATCGAACCCATTACTTCTAATTCAATAGCCTTTTAACTACCAACACAGATTTTAGTTTGATACAATAATTGAAAATTTGGAATAGATATTCCAGTTAAATTGTTCCACAGAACTGGTCTCTCCCAACCCTACTTCTTTCTTCTCTGCTTGTACCTTTCTTACCGACCGGAAGCGCCTTCAAGTGTGGATAGAATTTTGAAAACAACAGATGGTGGTGACCTAGTGCTCCGGCTTTAATGAAGACCCTAAGTTCATAGTAAAATACAATTTGCAATACTCCACACTTAATTTTCAATAATAACCGACCCGGGTTTCGGCAACTCAGTGCCATTTTCTAGGCCCTAGAAAATTGCACTGAGTTGCCGTAGCCCGGGTCGGTTCTTATTATAAATTAAGTGTGGAGTATTACTAGAGTATTTTATTATGAATGTCAGTAACTACCACAAAGTCTCGCCTGAAATAACCTCTTATATTCAGAAGGCCTTAAGGTTCTTGTTCAAAGGTTGATAAAGAAACAGTCCGGCGCCGCGTAGGCCTCCTTGCCCATGCGCCAGTAGTATCACTCCCTCGCATTTGTTACTCTCTTCAGATCGAGGCTGAAGGCCTCTCAAATTAGATGGAGGAAGGCAAACCTCCCAGGCGATGAGATTTGTAAGGAAAAATCGTAGTGTGCAGGCTATTCTCATATAAATAAATCAGTTGCTTTATGAGTGCTACTGATATCGACAACAAGAAATCATTTCCATTTTATATATAACGTCGTTATTGGATTTCCGTTCGCCCTCGTTAGATTAATAGAACCAAGATTACCACCAAATTACCAGTAACCCACACGCATCGCAAAAAGTACAAATTACTGCCGTCTTCCTTTCATAACACAGACTTATTGCATGGATGCACGGGTAGCCAGCCCCCAGGCAATGCCCCGCTTTTTCTTAATCCTTCTCACTGCTCCTCTAACCGAAAGCAGCGTTCCACGCTAGAGCGCCGCGCACGACTGCAGGAAGGCGAAACCGGGAGGCGTTGTCGTATGAGTTGCTCAGCAAATTGGGGCATCCCCCAACCTCACTCACTCTCCGCACTTTCCGGGACCCAGTGCAGAGGCGTTTGAGCGCAGCCACCACCCTCCCCCTTCCTGCACTTCCTCCCCCTTTCCGCCCCCTATCATCCCCCCAGACCCGGAATTCCCCGAACGCAGCGGTTGGCAGCGCAAGTCGAGGGACAAAGTCTCAACGTTCCGAGGGGATTTCCATTACAACTCAATGTTTGAGAGTAGTTTTTCAAAACGTTTCCATAATTTTAATGATACCATTTCAAGTTTTCTAAGGCTATGCTTCATTTATGTATTTTATGGTATGCTCCAACCACACGAGTTTCTGAATAATTTCCAGTTGTATGTACACGGAGGTCTCCTATTTTATTTCTGGTGCTGGTGGCGATTGCTGGTGATTGCTGGGAGATTTCTCGGAATCTGGCAGTATTTTTGCTAACAGTTGGAAATGACTCTGTCTTTTTTTAAACACCCTGTGTGTGTATGAGCTCCAATATCACGAGTTTCAGGATTTTCTACTACAGATGTCTCTGTACATAGATGTCTTATCTCTTAAAACGTAAATTTTGCTGGTGATGGAGGGCAGATTTGATAACTGTTTCTATCAGTAATTTTCTAGAACGTTGAAAATGACTCCGAATGTCTATTTCAAACACTTCTTCTATGTGTTCTGGGGCAGAATGTTATCTTCTCATCCACTACACAGGAGGAAAGCTTCTCGCGTTTTCTGTCGGGTTGCGTTGTCCATGCTGGTCGATGTTTCGATGCACGACTAGGGCATCATCGTCAGGACAGCGTCCACACAACCGGCCTGAGGCTGTCGCTCACCCCAGGCATCGAAATATCGTCCAGCACGGACAACTCAACCCGACAGGAAACTTGCATAACTTTCATTCAGCAAGTTAAGCAGGAAAGCACACGGTCTTTTTGGGGAAGTTTGGCTTCTCCATAAAGTCGGAAAGTATTCTGAATATCAATTGTTTCAAGCTGTTCGGGGTGAGATTGATGTGGGTGGTTTTCCACATGGTTCTGAATGTTGCTGTGTGCCCTGATTGGTGGTGCCTTGTCCGCAGAGGGCGGAGGAGGCGCGGCGATGCCAGCCAGCGAGGCGGTGACGCGGTGCCTGCTCCTCGTCCTGCTCCTGCTGCGCGAAGCGGCCGCCTCCGCGTCCTCCACTTCTTTCCCTCCTCCTCCTCCGCCACCCCCGTCCTCCTCCTCCTCCGAGCCGCCCTACTCCAGCCCGCACCCCGCACCCACGCTGCTGCCCTCGCCCGCACCCGCCTGGGCCTCCGCGCCGCCCTCCGCGCAGCACCAGAGGGTCGACGAGGACGATGGCCGCGCAGCGGACGACACGGACGCCTCCGACCCAGACGGTGAGTACCTACACGAGCACGCTCGCGAACAAATGAAGCTAGCCAGTGCGCCTATGCGCCCAGGGTGTCCTCGTCAGGGGGCCTATTCTGTATCATCTCATTCAAATCAAGGCAGCAAAGTGAGATTTGCTCAAACAATGTGATTTCCAACATGATAACATCTCTCTCCATAATATAGATTGCCCCTGCAGTAGCATTAAAATCTTACGCAGAAGTTTTACCCGAATAAAAAAACCTGTATGTCTAGTCCACCTGACAATTTTTAATCGCCACTAAACAAAAACATTGCATGGCGATATTTGAAAACAAAACAAATAGTTTTATATACTTCTAACTGTATAAGCGGCAAGGAAATAGAGACATAAATCCCGCACAATAAATATCAACAAGTCGCCCAAGCCGTCAGCTACAATCGCAGCTTCTTTAGATGCCCACCGCGATAGCAGCGCCTGCTCGCCAGAATATATTGGCGACGGATTATGAACGAAATGATCCGCAAAATGATCCGACTCCGTCAACTAGAGCTGGGGCGACCGTCGCGCCATCAAGGGAGCACGGTTTGTACTAACAACTATGACGTTTTTTTCCATGCATGGGAATAGTTGTGACGTCGGAATCTCGAATTCAACTTCACAGAATTGGGCCCCAGGTCATGACTACTGGGGTGTTGAAACTAGTGTCATGCGAATCAAATATGAGAGGGCAGTTCAACTCGCTAGATTTAATTAGTTCCCTGGAATGATGTGATCCAACACGTAACGCCAGATATTGTCGAATTTACTACACATATTTGTTGTAGAGAAAACGAGCACTCTCAAATATTTAACAGCTGTTGAAATAATAACTTCAACTATTAATAATAGTTAAAGAATTTATTACCAATACCGATAAAGGTTTCAACGTATCACCATCATCGTTTTCTACCTGGGATGATCTGTTGATACCTAGGTGGTAATACATTCTGTAGATATTAGACATCTTTTCAAGTTTTTCAATCTTTCTCAATATGTCGCTGCTATTCTTATAGAAATAAATCTCGTACCTTTAGGAAAAGCCTCAACCATTTGTTCAATTAAGTTGCGTACCTTGAATTTCATCTAAGACAGAATTATTGCGAATCAAGGACATTTATGCATGCGCTAGAGTCATCTATATTAGGTAAATTGGTCGGAAAGTTTGTGAGTCCCGGGAATTATTAAATTTCTGTGTCATTCACGTCACTGGAATTTGAAGAAAGACGCATAGGAATTAAATGTTAGCAATTATGTTTTCCAATACGAAGCGTAAAATATTATGGGTGTGATAAACTAACACATAGCTTTGGAAAACCACAATGAATGGGCAACATCGAGAAACGTCAATTACATTGAGATACATTTTGTATTGATGAGTAGTTCACGAATGCATGTAATCTGTTGTAACGCCCCCTCTAACGTCTTATTAATGAAAGTTCTTACATCCTATCCTGCAAGCAAACACCGTTGGCCTACTGTCAGCACTATTTTACATTGAAAAGTGATTAGCGAAGTTAAATACCACATTGACAAATAGGTTCCTCGGAGCAGTTCACGGGGTGACATCCCACCACCCTTGGGCTCCCGACTCCTACATCTACATCTACACGATAAACTGAAAGCCACCGCGAGGGTGTGTGGCAGGGGGTGAAGATCAACAAGCATGCACTACTAACATGCAAACAAGCAACTATATTGTCTTATGCAACTTGAGTGTTAGTATCTATAGTATTTGAGTGGTTTTTATCACATGCATCATGCACTACAGACTACTCTAAAATATTTCCCCAACCTATCCCTTTGCTATGCTGCCTATTCTGTTCTCTTATACTACGGGGGAAAAATGCCATTTTGAATCTATCTGTACGACAATCTATCTCTCTAATCTTATTTATCTGGTCGAATCTAGCATAATACGCTGGATTTTTTAATACGTGCCTAATATCTTCAGTAAAGCTATCCGATTGAAATTTCTCTAATAGATTCAATCTGTATCTTAACCTACGCTCTGATAATGATTCCCACCCTAATTCTTTTATTAATTCTGAAACGCTACTCAACGTAACACCTTTTATCGAACCCAGCTGCTCCTTTGCAATCCATCCTGCTGGAGTCAGGCGTTGCAGGCGCCCCGCCGTTGGGTGGAGAGAGAGTTGATTCGGAGTGGCAGTGCAGCTTTAAGCACGCCGGAGTATTCCCTGGACCCGATCTCCTCATCCTTGAACTCTGGGGTCGCTTTGCTATTCTGCATTGGCGGTTATTTCGTCGACTTTATTCACTGACACGGCTTTGGGACGCTGATGAGGCAAAGGGCCGCTTAATTGAATCCGACGAGAGATTTTAATAAACATTCTTGGAGACAAAGCTAAGCGGGAGCCTCCGAAATGAAATCGTTAAGGGAGAGAGTGAAGTCTTGTGGACACGGGAACGGGGGGGGGGGGGGGGAGGTGAGGGTGGGGGAAGAAAAAAAGTTATAAGGATAAGGATGCTGAGAGGTGATGGGCCTCCCTTTTTCGATTAAAGCCTCCCTTGTGGATGACAAAGCCACCTCTGCAGTCGAGGCGAAAAATTAAGCGTTCCTCGCGGAGAACAAGAATAACCCTGATAGTATTATGCATTCTATGCTCCCTAGAGCACTCGAAGAGAGAGGTCTTATGATTATTATCCCAACGTGCTTAAAAATAACGAGAGCAGGATCTTGCTGAAAACATTTTAAAGTTAAAACCAGAATGTTATGGAGGCTATTTGACAAGAGGTTATTTTCAAAGCCGGGAATTGAATTTTGCTAGCATTCACTAAGATTATTTAAATAAAAAAACAGGCACCAAATAGATAAAATTATATTATTATAGTTACTATCAAACACTAAGCATACCGTATTATTATGAATCATTACAAGAGTTTAGGAATTGATTTCAGTCCCCTTTTATAACCAGGAAATTTGGTCATCCGTGACGGAGAGGGTCATGGCATTCATGGCACGTAAATGGCAAAGGTGTGCTTAAGCGGGGGCATTCATGTTGAGTTGCGCATGCGATGTCGCCGTGTTCCTGTCCCAAAAGGCTGACGCCGCAGTGATGTGTCCGTTTCCATGGCCAGAAAACGACTGCTTAAGGTAGTAAGCTCTCTAAGTGCTGTTTTTATACCATTGTTTGTAAAACGACCGTGCTTAGGTGTCTGCTAAAAATAATGTACAGTGGTTGCGTATCTCTGTGGCAAGAAAATTGTGTGAAAAGGTCCAAAGATGAAATAGAAGATTAAATGCCGGAAAACAAAGCTGGCGATGCCCTTACTTTGCTAAAGGAGACGAATAAGCATGCCTGCAGTTTCATTGGCGGAAAAAGAATCAGTCAGTGCATCTCAGATTAAATCCCTACTCGAAGACGCGAAGAAGAATAGAGCGCGCATGGAAACAGGCTCAAATAAGACTATGTAAATTGTGCACGAAAGAATCACGGAAAACACCAAAGTTCTCCCAGAAATTTCTGCTCACATTAGTGAGTAATTGGCGGCAATTGAGTTACTTGGGCAGGAAAATGTGAATCTTAAATCTCGCGATGGTGTATTGGAAAAGAAGAAAGATGACCATGAACAAGTGGCAAGTGCAAATATCAACATGAACGGCATTCCGTAAGAAAATAATGAGGACACCGTAGAGGTCGTGAAAAGTGTTGGGGCTGCATTTGGTGTCGAAATAACAGAATACATGGTGGACACGTGCACCTTATTGGAAAGAAACGACAAGAAGATGGGCAAAGAGGTTTCATTGTCAGATTCGTTCGCGATCTACGATGAAGTTCCCCCAAAGAGACGAGCAAAGAGGAACCTTTTTCCTCGTCATATGGGTTTGGCGACTGGCGTCCCGACTTACGCAAACGGAAATATTAACCCAGGCCTGAGGAGACTTTCATGTCACGCGAGAAGTGAAAAAGAAGAGGCATGCAAATACGCGTTGGTGCAACAACACTTATGAGAAAATAGAGAATAATCAAGTAATTACTTTAGATCCATTGATGACCTGGGAAAAAAATTTATCATTCTTCCTCCATATTGCCTAACATATTTCTGAAGTATACTGGTCTTTTATCAAATGTATCTTCACTATGCAATATATTTTTGTATTACCTAATTATATTTACTTGCAAATTTAATATTTTGATAAATGATAATTTACTTACAAAATGACATTAATCGTTGCAGGGATAGGATTATTTCAAGAATGTGATGATAATTCACAGTTTAAGATACATGAAACTTAAAGAGCACACTTTGATAATTTTGTTGAATAATTAAATGCAATTAAGCGTAATCCTGAAGTCAAAATTGTTTTTAAAGAATGGATTAAAGAACGTGAGTTATCGACGTACTCATTTGAATGAAAAACGATGTGTGTATTTGAAAGATGGTGCTTCAAGTGAGATGATTTAACTTAGGTTTTGTCAGCCGATATATGTGTTGATACTAACTTTTGATACTAGGTAGAAATATGCCTCTGACTTTCACTGCTGTACATATAATTCAATCCCGGTCAATTGATGTGTGAACACAATGTGATGGACAACTCAAACGAATTAAATATAACTTTAATAGGCCATTTATTATAAAGGGATGTTTTCTCCATCACGGGGTGTAGGTTCTTATAAATATCAGACCATAATGGCAAGTAATGGATTGAAACAACTAATATGCAATTTGACCAGAATCAGAAAATTCAATGTTTCCTGCGCGGATCATGTGTTCTACCGGAGCAGAGACAATATGAACAGGAAAAGCATTAGATGTTGCTTTATCGGAAAATCATCTTATGTTATGTAAATTAGAGGCAAATATTTTCGATGGCAACAAATAGGTAATGGATGGCTCTCTAACCCAAATTTAATTTCCTACTGTAAACGAATACGACTTCTGTAACTGGTATGACGCGTATTAAAAGAGGCTAATTTTGATTATAATTTCGATTGTGATTTTGTAGTATTCTACGAAATTATTCATTACTATTTTTCAAATTCCAGTTTTTTTTTCAAAAATTGTAGAGAGATAAGGCAAGATAAACCCTGTATTATATAGTCCTTGAGTAAAAGAATATCAAAAATGTATGTTTTGCATAAAAATTGAGGAATCAACTTTACAAAATAAAACTTCAACGTTATCGTAAATCTTATAAAGCTTTACTTACACAAGATATTTCAAAACACGCAAAAATGAATTATCCGAATCTATTTGGAAATAGCAAACACGATTCCGCTAAATTGTGGAGAATTTTAGCGGGATACTTGGTAATAATTTTACGAAAATGTGTTACATTCAACAAATCAAAAAGATATAATATTTTGATCCCAAAAAATTGTCAGAGAATTCAATAAATATTTTCAAGAAAATTTTCCGAGGCTTAAAAAAGACTCAATCATATTTATAAAACCGAATGACTTGCCAATACTACGGCCTTGCCATTCAGCAATAAAATAAGGGGCCCCAAATGCGTTTCCAGCCGAGGGCCCCCGACGATGCCAGACCGACCCTCGGCACATATTACACTTTTACAAAAATACTCGATTTCCATTCAAATCAAAAGAGCCTGAGTGCGGTTTTTTATATGTTATAAGCTATAGGTTTCACTTACTTGGGCCATTTTCAGAAAGACTAAATTTTCCGAGGTTCTGGCAGCAATTTAACACCTTAAATAGGATAAGTGACATATTTTACATCAAAACTGTTTAAAACTTGGTTTTGTGGCCCAATGGTTGAAACGTCTACGAACTCGATCATTGAACAGCTCAGCAGAAGAGCTGCATTAATGCAGAGGGGAGAACAAAGGTTGGCGCATTTGCGACGCGTCTACTTAACAAGCGGGTCACGTCCCTGATTGGCCCAACCAACTGCGGTTCTGGTACCATAGACGCCTTTGTACCACCGCCTTTGCATGAAGTCAATTATCGTTTTGATCGTGAAGTGTTTCGAATCCATAAAGTATGACGATTCGCTCGGAAGTTGCCAGCTTCCTTAGCCCAATATATTCTGGTATTCCTAAAAGTCCTTAATTTGCGAGTGATTTTGGTGTACCACAAGAGTGAGGCGAGAGTATGAAGCGAGAAATAAATACGATATATCCCCTTGTTGTATCATTTGATGTTTCACAGTGCATGATATCAGTGAATGAAATGGAAACATAATGTCAAAAACTATGTCTCAATTTAATAACATGCCAAATTGTGGCATAATATGCGATAAGATCCTTTTACAGTGCAACTTAAAGAAATTGGGATTTGACTGGAAATCCATGGTGACCTGAGGGATGCCAAAGGCCTGGCAAGTGAATTTCTTTCCTTTCCTGACCAGTTTGCACTTGGCCGAGAATCGGGCCCACATCGAGGGCCTCGCTGGGGTGTGCTGGGAAGGGGGCGGGAGGGCCAGTGACCTCCACTGTCTGTGTTGGGAAGGGGGTGGGAGGGCCAGTGACCTCCACTGTCTGTGAGGAAGGCAACGCGCCGCATGATCAAATGAATCATGCAGGATCCTGCTGGGGAGGCCTTGGTCACTCGCAAAGAGCTTGCTTCCTTCCTCGAACATTATTTCAAAACCCTCTGGATCAGTGAGGCTGGTGAGCGGATATTGAGATATCCCAAGGGTGGGAACTCCTTTGCTCCATCTACCACCTGTGTTGGGCAACAGATCGCTCGGTGGCAATGACCCCGAGGAGGGATGGAGATAACCTGACAGGAACCACACATCACTACCGTCAGACTTTTGAGTCTGACTATGAGACTTTTATTTATAAAAGTCTCCCTGCATCGAATATTTCACCCGAGTCCAACTTTATGACCCCATGACATGAGGATTGCAGGAAATTCGAAGGGAAACAGCGACAGTGGGAGAGCAAACTCTCGCATTCACATGATAAAGGGCGAGAGCATTTATGAGAAATATTTCGTTCCCTTTTCCCCGATCGCTCTCTCTCTTATCCAACTCCTTTTTTTTTCCTCCGTCCCACGCAAGCGGAAGTTTTGCACGGTTATTGCGTCACCCCTGACATTTCCGAGGAAAAGAGAAACTGGGGAGCAAAAAAAATAGGACGAGTTTAGGAGGAAGCGCTCATGCATCAGAGTTGAATAATTATTGTCACGACATAGCTTTGAAAAAAAAATCATGGAGAGGATAAAAGAGGGGGATTCTTTCCCCTCTCCAATATCGAATTAAACCGCGCAAAAGTGAATATTAAAAGAGATGGTCCTCATCCGTGGAATATTGAATTGAAACGGAGAAATTCTCTGCATGCATTCTCTCACCCAATGCGATCTAATGCCTCCCACCAGCCTTCCTCCCTGCTGCTGCACAGTGGGATTGTCAAATTCCAGGACGAGAGGACGTTTTGCCCATCCTCTGCTTCTTACATTCATGGCTTTAGAGTCATGTTTATGGAATGCCTATGATGGCTTGGATGAAGAAGGTCAGCAGAAAAAATTAGAGGCAAATGCTTCGTTCCGTTAAGCACGAAACCTATTCTCCAAATGACATCAGAAAGTCTTTCTGAGTTCGAATTCAATTAATGAAAATCGTTAATGATTTATAATGAGAGGTGATTTGCGAGCATGAGTTTGAGGTCATTTCCCTATAATTATCTTTTTTTACAATACCGGTGTCATTTAATTGATATTCCTTCTTAAGCTTATAGAAAAGAATAAGTTTCAAGAAGGACTTCTAGTAGTACTTCTAAGAGTACAAAAATGTATGTTTCTATTACTTGGCGGATGTTATGGTATGCATAGAGATTCATCAAACAGTTTCTTACACCATATAAACAGAGCACAGAGTGGTAGATGACAAGGGATGGAAAAATAAGAATAAAAACCAGGAGAAGGATGAAAAATAATGAAATAGGAATGGAGTGAAACCTCGTCCCAGGGTGGTCGGGTGGATTTGCTTGCATCATTATTGGTGCGCAGTGGGCGTCTTGTCCTTGTCTATTTTCCTCCTTCATTTATTTCGACTGTTATGAAAATGTATGAGGGCCATTTTAGCGAGGATAGAGGGCAGTGAGGGGCAAGTTGAATTTATGAGAGTGGTACAAAACACAAAAGACATTATTTTACTTAGACAAAAAATTAATAACAACCTAGGTTTTCATGTACCTACTGCATCATCGTCAAATGATCACCTGCATTATTTTTGAATCCCACAATTAACGCCTCATGTCTCTACTTTATTTTTAAGAGTAGCATTTCGCTTGCACATCGATTTCCTTGGTCCATTCCAACCCCAGTAATAAACATTTCTCGGATTGGATCGCAAAAAACAACATGGGTGGTTACGTCGCGAGGTAAAACTTTCATAAAAAGGTTTTTGCCACCAATGATATTATCTACGGCTGATGGCAAAGAAAATTAAGAATCAGAAAAAGAGACAATATCACAGCTCCATTTCAAATGTTTTCATTTCCACTCAATCACCAATGTTTGCAGTCAGTTGCTTCGCTAAAAGCAAAAAATGTTATAGCTTTCATTGGTGTGCCACAAAACTTTCGGCCTTTCGGGATATCGTGGGAATATATTTTGCAAGGTGAGAAGCATTTTAGACTTCTTTTCATCCTCAACAGCCACTTGATTAATCATTTGCAATTATATGTTTAAAAGTATGTGTAGCTCTTCAGAAGGCCGAAATTGACTCCTCAAATGTATTTTACCCTCCATAATATTTCAACTATGCCACTTTTTTGAAGTATTTTGCAAATTATTGTATTTTGTCTTCAAAACTAAAATTCCAATTTTAAAATGATCCCCAAAAATGTTATGTTTATCCCTATACATAAAATCTTCGTTGTCACTTTCAGACTTTCAGGGTTCCTACCTCTACAGATTCAATGAGTTATAAACCTCATGCCTTCATACCTGCAATTAGTGCAACGAGCAAGAGCCTATGTAACAACTCACGAGATAAAACCGTTTAACAAATATGTCATTACGATTTACTTTTGGCACACATGCATTTACCTACGTAAATATTTATTTATGGTAGAATATCTTTCGTCATGCAGTGATAAGTATCCAGTGCTCACTGCCTCACGTATCTAATCAAAAGTGCTCTAATTCATTAATTCTTATGTAGATTAGCTATCCTTTCTTTTCGTTAAAATTAATGACTTCTTATCCATTACACCTTGCCATTGAACTGTTAAAAAGGCTTCTAATTTGGCTAAACCTCTTAAGGTATACCGCTATCATTTCGCAGAAATATCAAGTTCTGCGTGGGCGGAGAGTAGAACCGTTGCGTGAGGCCCTTGGAAGGTGACACTTTCGAAATGAGTTAACAGCACAACCTTTGAGTCACGTTACTTGGACAAAAGGCTCTTCCCCTCCAGTTTTTTGCCATTGGACTCAATATTACGATCTGATTGACCATATAAACAGCTCACGTTATAGCCAATTGGATTTGTTTTAAACAATTTTCTGCAAAGAAGTTCCTTGCCGTGACTTGCTTTCCTTAAATTATTAAAAACCACTGTATAGAACTTCTTAACATGATAATTTTAAAACCAATTGGTTAAATGGAGAGCTGCTTACTCGGTCACATCGGTCGCTTGTGGTTGCAAGTACCGACTGCAGCACTACCCAAGAGGCCACATTGCATCTTAAATATTTCCAAATCAGTGGCAAATCGAAGATCCATGGATCGACACCGTCTACTGACCAATTACTCACGATGGCATTTTCAACCCTGGTCTCTGGTACACTAGGGGGAAATGTCCTCCACCCAAATGCATTTCATCCCCAACCCCACCTATTGCCTCCTCCTTCCTCTCGCTGATTGCTGGGTCGCTAGGATGCGTCGGTGAACGCCACTCTTGCTCTGAATTCCGCACCTTGAACGCGAAGCAGTGAACGGAGCTGAGAAGTGAAGAAGGCAAGGGAACAAGAAAGTAGGTGAGCATAGCTGCCCCATTCCTGGGAGCACGAGATGGGATGAGAGGACATGAAATGCGAATTCGAAAAGGGGGTGGAGGGCGATAGGAGAGATCCTTTTCTCCCCGATAAGAAACGCGATCACCTGCTGCGCTTCCGAACGCCATCCGATATTGCGCGCGAGGCAGATGACTAGAGGGTGCGGGCGAAGGAGTGGTTGGCGCTCGGCTGGCTTCGCGATATGACGCAGGGGGTTGTGGGAAGGACGGAAGGGGTGTTGGGCGGCGAACCGATGCTCAGGGATTCCCAATGCCTCGAGAAATAGCCTCCGAAGGAGCGGAAACCGCGGAACGGTTCTCCTCTTTCCTTGCTCTCTGATTTCTCCTCTTTCCTTGCTCTCTGATTCTCAACAACAGACGCATCGAAAAGGGAACTGTTGCATCCTCCAATCTTCCTTTAGCGTGAAATATCAAAATACCAACAGAGGAGCGATGGTGCTGCGTGGCATTGGTTGGAAGTATACCAATGCGGAAAAAATCTTATTTTAGAGCGTTAATTCCTTGCCTTAGATTAAAAATCCCCTGCCACACCCTCGTGGTGGCTTGCAGGGTATCGTGTAGATGTAGATGTAAAATAAACAGCATCAGATTTCAAGCCTACGGTCCCAAGCTTGCAGCGTGCGGGAGTTAGGCCTGGTGGCCTGAATAACTTGTACATATAATTCAGTCCCACGGGCTCATGTCAGGGCAGAAACTCCTCCGGTCACCTTCCGTGTTAGCACAATAACCTCTTGGATCGCTTGCTGGAGTCGAAGGAAAATTCTAACTCTTATAGCACCTTTGCGCTGACTTAAACTGTAAATATCGTTTTAACGAATATTTTATTTATTTCTTCAGCGTGTGAAGAAAAGTTTACTGCATTTATAAACAATGCCTAATTTCTCTCATGATGGCATGCGATAATACGCAAGAGAACTCGGAAACGATTTAATTTCGAGCTAATGCTATGTTATGAGCCTGTAAAGGGAAAGGCACTCATAGGGCTTAGATATATTAAATTGAAGGATCGCGAACTAGCCGCGAGGACCTTAACGGCGTTACCCGCTGAAAATGCACAATGGCAGAAATTCCTCTTATATTCCACAGGGAAAAATGACGCCTCGGTATCTTAACTGGTAAAGCACCTGGCCGGAAATCAGGGGATCCGGGTTCGAATCCCGGTCAAGGCGAATGATTTTTTCTGTGGAATTTCTGCCACTTAGATATATCACCAATGGGGACGTTAACCATATTTTTCTATTTTCGAATATGATTTAAAATTTGTGAAATAAAAAGACCCGTATTTTTCCGTTTTTAGATCCGTCAATTCTTTCTCGAGTTATAAGCGGCGAAAAACTGATGTTTTTAACCCTTTCGGAAAAGTGGGCGTGGTGACGTATATCGACATTGTCCAATCACAACTGAGCCCGCGAAGCTACTTCGTCTCATCGCAATTTGTCGCATTTTATCGCAACTTGCCTTATTTGCCTTATCGCAATGGGGGAGACACAGCTGACTCTGCCAATAGAAGCAGTCGCGATAGCATCTGTGCGAGCAGACCTTCCGAGAAACCCCCCTCCACTCCCTTCCCTTCCCCTAAAAGCAGTGTAAGACGGGAGGAAAATGACGTCAATGCTATCACAGCAGCTTTTTCGGAGGACGTCACCTTTTGCTTATTTTAATTTTTGAATTATGAGTGAATGGTTGTGGTTAGATGATTAATTTTTTCACTAGTATTCTTTTTTCGTTTCCATCTAACAATTTCGTGCACAAAATTGTGATTTTGGTTCCGCACAAACACCCTCATTTTATGAAGCATCATCCCAAATTAGCATGCTAATAGTGCTTGAAGCCTATGAACTTGAAACGAATAGTCATATTTCTTGAATTTTTACAGTGTACTTAAGTAAAGAAGTAAAGTTTAAGTAAATTGAATGAAATTTACAGGCTCTCATACGTTGATTTTTATAGACCTTTTCTATGCCTATAAAAATTGCAAGTTGAAGATGTGGCGTTGAGCATCCAGTTACAAATAAAACTGAATAAAACACTTTATTTTCTGCAAATCGAAAGTACGTACGTTAAGTATAAAACTAGAATTCGACATCATGCAATAAATAACTAAAAAATTAAGAAGATGAAGATAAATATTTATCACACGATTTGGTTTGCAGAGTTACCTAGGGAAAGTATATTAATACCAAATTAATTCAAATAAATAATGTGACAACAATCACTCCTCAGTGCGATACTATTCTTTTCCGACCGATTAATACCCACATTTATTTCTCTTAGCTCATGAGAAAAGATGAACTCAATTGACAAAGGCGAACATTAAACTGCAAGAAAATCATGATAGAGTACGACGATGTTGCAGAATAACTAAAACTCTTCTTTCAAGAGTCATTGACAGGACAAAAAGTAAGAAAAGCCGAAATATTAAAATACACTAATAAATTACATGTCTCTTCTTTTCCGTGGCTTAAGCGCCAAAAAGGATACCACAATGGTTCTCAGTCCACTTTTGATTCTATAATGCTGGAAATAGTCTAGTACCTTTGGCTTCCTTTGATGATAGTAAATATATACTTTAAACGACCGGACACTGTCCAGAATTCTGATAAAGGAAACAGGTGGCTCAGCAGTGAAAAAGCATGATTTTGAAAGCGAAAGAGGCAAGAATGGGTTCTGACCCTATTTTTTTGTGTAGGTACATAAAAAATCCCATTAAGAAAAGCAGAAGAAGGCTGCATGACTGAATACCTGCAGGGAAAAATCAGCATACTTCTTTCTGACGATGACATTGCGTTGAAGGCAGAGACAGAATTAAATTTAAGGAAACTTCTAGGTAATCGGTTAAAAATATTGGCCACGTATTACTGAAAGATAAATAAAAAGAAACAAAAGTTTTGGTATGCTGCAGAACAGATGAGGTGAAGACCACCTTTAATATAAAATTGCTCTGTAGGTGTGAAAGAGCATTGCTCTCAAGGAAGCCGAGTAAAAAGCAATTGAAGAAGCGAACAGGAAATAATGAGTAGAATAACTGAGGCAATGAGGGCCTACAACCGAAAGAAGAGTCTACTTGAGGCTATAAATTCAAACTTAGAAATCATGAAAAATTCATCGAAAAATAAATAAATAGCTTGTTACGGCAGTGAGCCCAGGACGATTTTATCTTTTCTGGGGTAAACACATACGTTAAATAATGGGTCAAGCGAATCGTAACCTGGGATTCGTCAAAAGAGTGCTGGGTAAATGTGACGACCATGTACGAGAAATCAGCTACTTTTCCCTTCTAAGACCTCATTTGGAATATTCTGCCAGTGTATGGGATCCCTGCGAAATCGGTCTAAATAATGAACTTGAACGTGTGCAGCGAAGATCGGCAAGATTTGTAAAGGGACGGTACGATAACTTTATTAGCGTAACCAGTCCATTAAATGAATTAAAATGGGAATCATTGTCAGATCGCAGGTTGAAATTTAGATTTAATCTCTTGAACAAATTCCAAGACCATATTTTCAGTGATGATGTTAAAAATATTTTGCGGACCTCAACTTACTATGGTAGACTGGACCATAGTCACAAAATTAGAGAAATTGATTGCCGAACTGACAGATTCAAAATGTCCTTTTTTCCTCGTACTATTAGGGATATGAGTAACGGTAAATATATCCAGTACGAGTGTAGCAATGGATAACATTGGTTGCTGCATGTTGGTATAAGGACTTATAGCTCACCCAACTAACGGCATGTTTTTGCATGTCTGTTTTGCTATTTTTACCTTTTTTTAAATAGAATAGTTTTGAACAGTAACTATACAAGTACTAATCCTTTTTTAGGCATGATATGTAGTGTATGTTTGGTGAGAGTTCACCCCCTGCCACACACCTTTATGGTGGCTTGCAGGGTATTATGTAGATGTAGATGGCAGTATCAGAGACTGGATGCATCCGAAATGCGAAGCTACAGAAGAAGGATGAAAATCAAACGATACACAGATTTCTAAGGAAGGAGTTGAAAGAAGAGGGAAATAAAATGGGAGTTCGCTAAACACATTAAAAAGGTATTTTGAAATTATAATCGGCCATATTTTGAGACTTGAGGGCCCAATAAAGACAATCGTCCAGAGTGAATACGAGGATTTGAAAATTAAGGCCAAACATGAAATTTAGAGAAATCGGTGTTTTCAGGCGTTACTTGGTGGAACCACATGATGAAAAGACAGTGAATTCGTGATTCCACAGAAATTAAAAATACTTTATTGACGACCCGGGTTACGACGTCAAGGCGTCATCTTCTGGTACAGAACTTACACAGCTCTCGTTAATATTTAGCACTCAATAGTCTTGAGGTGGGGCGAGATACCAAGGAGGGGTGGGTGGTTGACCGGTGGGAAAGGATGAGTGTCAAGGTGGAGTTGAAGGTTGGCTGAGATAGGGGGAACTCAGGAGTGGAGGAAAGGAAGGTCGAGAAGGGGGGAGTGGGAGGCATACAGAAATTCATTGACCACATCACACTTATTGGAAACATAATTCAAAATGTCCATCTCTTCTAAAGAGTCCAACTTTTGTCCTTTCTTCTCAAGATGTAATATTTCGGGAACGAAATCACTTTTATGCCCATGTTCTAATGGGTGTTTGCGAAGAGTGACGACAAGGCAAGCTTCATGTTCTTTTACTCGTACTTTAAAATTCCTACCTGTTTGTCCTATATGCATATAGCTTCACATTCACTCGAAATTTAGAGAACAAGTTGTCAAGGATGTAAATGAGAAGTCCAAATTTTAAGAGGCCGGCGCATTAGAGGATCTCTACTCCTTTAGTTCTGATTCCTGCACTCCTCTCTGTCTTACCGGCGGAAATAGTTGGGCAGTGGTCGCACTTTAAACGATACACGGCACTTCTTTTGAGTTTGGGGATTGTGTCTTTTGCTTTAAACAATAGTTTTCTGAATAGCTGATGGGGTATAGTTGAACGCTGTTTTGTATTTTTGTTTAGGGAATGACGAGGAGACTTTATATGAGATGTTTCGTAACAATGGAAGTTTACACCACTTAGTAGTTTTTTTCTTCTCGACCTAAAAATATACAAAAGTGCTCTTTTATACTCGTCAAAATTATCGCACTTGGGTTACCTGATGTCGAAACCAACGTCGCCCCAATGAAGCATACCCTTGAGTCCACTGAGTTCTTTCATTTATCCAAAGTGGAAAACTTCCACCACATCTCGCCGGAATCTGTTTCCTCTATCATAATGGAAATGCATCACGATCAGCTTGGATTATGCTCTTACCTTAGGAGAGCGGCTCTAGCGTAGGCACATATCTCTTAACTAGTCCCAACTAATCTGCGACCTAGCTATAGTTTTTCCCAGGAACCGAGTCCCCTTCTCCTCTTCTTGACGTGAAATTCCGCCGGAGAGACATTCATCGGTCGGGCAAGCACGCCTCATCACCACACGCATATTTCTTGAGGAGATCATCAACCTTTGTGGCACGTATTATGCACGATATATATTTCGACCCAGGAAAATAAAAGTACCTACATCATGGAAAATCCATTCAGCGTGTCTCATCGTACGAACTAAAGCAGTGTTTTGGGAAGCAGTAACTCCGCGCTTATGTTTTCACTCTGGCTTTATGATCTTCCCGACGAGCGCGAGGGAATATTTGGCCTCCAGCTCCCTCGTGACTTCCGACGCAAGGCCCTTCCCCGAGCGAATTCCCATTTTCGCATTTTATTCCTTTGCAGTGGGAACGACCGTATCTCACCAGAAACAGACATCTCTGCCCCGCCGCCGCACCCCGACATCATCCCTTCCTGCTTTGTTTGTTCGACTTGCTTCTCTGCGGACGTGCGAAAGCATTTGGTTCCGCAATGGAGTATTTTTACGAGTGCGCGCCGCGAGAGGCTGAACAGTGTATTCGAGGAAGGAAAAACTCAGGGGGGGGGGCGGAATGCACGCAATGCATATTTCTCTTTTTTTTATAGTTTGACGGGCCTAAGCCCATGACGGCAGTGTTTGTTGGGAGGAATCAAACCAGCCCCACGGCCAAGAATAAAAGGCACGCCCTCGTTTGCTCTGACGGGAAATAGAATGCAGGAATTGGGAGCGCATTCGCGGAAAACTCCACCATACGAGCGGGTGCGTCCCCACGCAGAAATGATGCACAACTGCGAAATAATTTAGAAAACGGGAACAGCTAAATGCTGCAGAATGAACAGCAAATAAACTAGGTGTCTGCAGCTGGGTTGGGAATGCATGGCTTCCATTGGATATTATAAGAAGTCGCCGTATTCGTATGTTGCGTGAATTTTTGACATGAGCGACTTACACATTATTTGCTCAAAATTAGCTTGGATTTCAAAAGTACTTTTTTATGTAAATGCTTTATATTTTCATTCTTCAACATGCCTCAACTCTGGATTAAAAACGAGCATTTTTAGAACAATTTGCATTGAATTACAGGATACTAGTGCTACAGAGACAACACGTAAACTGTGGGTGATATTAAAGGATATAAGAATTTTTCATTTCTCTTATTTCGTAGTTTGCGATTTAAGTACCCTGTTTAAACATATGACAGAGTAATGAATCATTCACAAAAATGCCATTCACCGGACGTGTATTGATGGCAAAATGCATGGCAGCTTATGGTGCGAATGCATGGAAAAAGTCAATTGAAAACAGGAAAACCATGATAGTTAAATTTTATTAAATACGTCTCAAAACTATAGTAAAATTCGTTACTCACTCCAACGTTATTAAAATATAATCATAGCTAATAGGCATGACATAGCAAGTAATTATGACGATGGCTCACTCTAATAACCAAAACAGCAGCTGAACTATGAACTATTTCCATTAGACTCTTTTTTAAAAATTTTGCAAATTCCAAACGTAACGTCGGCATTACATACACTGCAGATCATTCGCTAAATTCGCGTGTTATGCCATTAAAAATTAGGCTACATAACATTTCACTGGAATTGTGTATGATAATTGAATGGTTCAATACAAAACCGCATGGGAATCAAATTACACCAATAAAAAAAATAAAATTACAACAGTATGCTTACAAAATGATAGAAATATTTTTAATAAAATGCTTATCTAAAGACTCTCGAGTATTTATTTTAAAATATGCTGGCCTTATGAAATATATTGCACATGTTTTGTCTTCAAGCAATAAAACTGTGTTCTTTCTAAGCGTGCTCCAGGAGTCACCATCCCACCAAAGGAAAACTTAATTGACTGATTCACCGAATTCATTCAAGTTTACTCAATATAGAGCGAATGCATTGGCATACATACGTTGAGAGTGTGATTGTCCCTCACAGCAGAAATTCAACTTCCCAAATTAAACCGCGAGAAGTTTAGAAATGCCTCGGTAGCAAGAGATCCTTCCCAAAGCAATGTGTGGGTTTTATTCCCAGAAATTATTAAGCCAATGCGAGGGAGCTAATTGACTCATCTCCCTCCATTCAATCCTAATCAGCCCATAATGCTCAGCGCTGTTTTGCTTAGATATTAGCAAGTAATCGCCGCTTGCCACATTTGCGTGGTTTGGTGAAGGGGGGAGCGTGGGATGGGAGGGCATTTGCACGTGGGAACCCCTTCCGCCCCGGGAGATGAGTTTCGCCGCTCTCTGACGGATAACATTTCGCCCACGGATCAACCAGAAATGCCAATGCCATGGGGAAACTGTGGGGGACATGGTTTACAGTTTTCTATCAACGGTGAACATTGGTTTACCTTTAGTTTCAACTATAATTAAAAAGTTGGTTTTCCATTCATTCCGTGTGCTGACACTTACTCTGATCTACCATTGGGCGTCTTATACAAATTAAATCATCCTCCCTACCGAGATTGGCAGATCTTCACCTCCAACACGCCACCCGCTTAGTACGGAGGCATTCTCGAATTCGATCCCGCCAACATCTCTTCTAATCACAATTTGACAACTGACAACTCTGCACGGTGCGGTCACCCCGCCTTGCCTTTTGCGTTCATGAATTCCCACAGTTCGCTTATGTCGGTTCTCCCTTCCGTTTTCACTCATTCTCATATTTCACATTTAATAAGTGACCTCTACGAATTGTAATAGCTGCAATTCATATTTTTCAATGGCTAAAGTCTGATGAACGATCGATGCCTACAACTCGCCTATACTTTTTGCTGCTTTCCACATTGTGCAGTGGTTGAATTGCCACTCATGTACAGCACTCAACCCTTAGACACTTCATTATATGTAAATATTACATTTCAGTAACTAATTATTTACTGTATTCATTTTAATTTAAGGCAAAATAGTAGAGACTAACTGAACGACCACAATAAAAGTAAAACAACTGAGATGTAAAAGCCAGCGTTGTTTCGAAGGATAACACTCGGTTAATGAAGCACAACGGTTAGAAGATAATCACCACGTTCGTTCCTTCGATTCAATGCATGTCAAGTTAACATAGGTGCGTCGTTTAGTCACGCTGATCGCAAGCTATCTATGAATTTTATTTTATAAAAAATACATGGCTATAAGAATAATACTAAATAAGTAATTTTGATATGATATGAAATGCATACTTTTTTATACATATTATGAAATACATACTTTCAAATTAGGTAAATATCATACAACTTTAGCCACAGAGTACATTAAGATACTCTTGTAAGAAGTAAGTTATCCGAATTCGCCATTAGCAAATCTTCCTGTCAAACGTTTACCTCTACGGTGTCATGTGGTTTTCTGAGACTTTTCCGTTTTATGCATTATAAGTCACCACCTGTCTAAGTAAGCAAGTCCTACTTTGCCAGAACATCAACAGGACGAATAATATTAAAGGAATGGACTATGTTTAGTATTATAACATGGTTTCAACAAATCGATTGATGACTGACATATTTATTTAATGTTGATGCGTTTAATTAATACTGGACACAGCTAGCTCTCCTAATCGGATCGGATGCGACAGCATCTGTGCGAGCAGACCTTCCGAGAACCCTCCTCCACTCCCTTCCCTTCCCATAACATCAGTCGATGACGGGAGGAAAATGACGTCAATGGTATCAAAGCAGCTTTTTCGGTAGGCGTCCCATTTTGCTTATTGTAATTTTTGAGTGAATGGTTGTGGTTAGAAGATTAATTTTTTCACTAAAATTCTTTTTTCGTTTCCATCTAACGATTTCGTGTAAAAAATTGCGATTATGGTTCCGAGTAAACGCCCCCATTCAGCACATATGTATTTTAATCCGCATCTAGAGTGAGAAAATATTTCTGACCGTATTTATCAGGTTTGAGTTGTATTTGAACATGGAAAGCTGCAAGGCCACATCTCAGTTTCAACAAACCGCGAACCACGAAACTGCTAACAATGAGCAGGAAAGCCACGAGCTGCAAGTTGTACTCTCCACTGAAGAGTTGGAGCCAGCAAAGCACTAAGTGTTTTCTGAGGAAAAAAATTGCATCCTCATCGGACCGAAAAAGTAATTATGCATACTGGTGTCAATAAAGTAATTACTTAGTATTCACGAATCAGATAGACGACAATTGAAGGTAGGTAGGTAGATAGATAAGCGTATTTATTGGGGCGAGATTGAGACTAAACGTCCCCTCTTCCACCTAACCCCTAAGATGAAGGATTGCGAAAGGGAAGGAATATATATGACATTACTTTTGAAAGGCAATAAGAGTGCGGAAGATAACGGAGTGACCTACATAATACGGAATAAAAGTGAAGGTATTTGTTGAAGAACGATATTAGGGTTACAAATAAGGAAATTTTCGTAAAGATGCAATGCTCAAATACACTCTGCGTAGAAATAACCCGAATAGCTTAATTGAAAAATAAATAATTAATGGATTACTTCAGGAAGGTGAAATTTTTTGGACATGAAAACATTCAAATGAATAAAGGCAGGAGAGCAAAGACTCTTTAAAAAGGATATCAAAAATAAATTTTAAATCACGTTGAAGTCAAAATCACCCGTCTGGGCATTCCAGTGTGAATTGTGTATGATAATAAATGACAGAGACTGAAAAACTAAGCTACAGTTAGGAATTAGAAATGGTAGGATCAGCAGTGTCCAGTTGTCTCTTTCGGTAGCTGCTGCGTCACTTGCATCGTCGTCCGAGGTTTCATACCCTTTGCAGGGCACGTCATCAGGGAAATAATGATTAGCAAGATGCAACGATGCTGGTATTCATAGAGGGGGCAGTATTCCCCTCCTTCTCTCTCTCGGCCTTGGCTGGTCCTTGTTTTCCTCCTCCGTCTGACCTTAGCTGACTCCGTCTAAGGTCGTTCTTCTCGGAAGATTTTCTTCCAGACGGAGTCGGATGCCAATTGTCTCGGTTGAAGTTTCGCGGCCTCTTCTCAATTTCGACGGCCTCTCGAATTAAACGAGGAAAGTATGATTTTTCCCTCGAGATGACCTTCGTCTCCTCGTCGTCAGAGGCTTTCGGGTGCAGCTGCGTATAACGCGTTGTCAGTGGGCAAGCTTTCGCGGCCATTGCAGGACGCATCATCAGGCAATGATGAAAAATATATTGGGAAGTTGATGTTTTTATATCTCTCCATCCCTCCCCCCTTTACTGTGAAGTGGAGAGGGTGAATGACGTAAGAAGTAGGCCGCCACTTAGCCCTGTCCTTGGGGGGTCGGTGAACTTTCCTTCCCCCTCACAGTGCCAACGGGTGTGTCATTGTTTTTCTTCTTGTGGAACCGTACGGCGTATCTTTACTCCGGAAGAGTCTTCTCCAAGTCGGACTTAGGCGAATACCCTCGTCCCGGTTGAAGTTCAGGGGGCATTTCTCAATCTCTATGGCCTCGCGGATCAGTCGTTGGTGATAAAAGCTTTCTTGGGCTAACACCCGCGTCTTCTCAATTAAAATTTGGTGTCCCTCCTCGGAAAAGGCGTGCTCCGCTACGGCTGATTTACCCGTGTCCCGTGTCCAAACTTCGTCTCCTCGGTCAAGATCCGGTGGTCCTCTCCCGAAAGGGCGTGGTCTGCAACCGCCGATTCTTTTCTGTTGCCACGCAGGATCGTTCTCCTATGTTCCGCTTTGCCGTATGTACACTTTACCGCAAGTGCACGGTATTTCATAAACTCCTTCTGTGTGAAGAGGGTGAAGCCGGTCCTTCGCGGATGGTAATATATATTTGGTTTTTGTCATCGTGCCACGACCGTGATCGTGCCGAACCGCTTTTTTTTGGTTGGTTATTTAGGGGAGGCGACCGACAGCTGAGGTCATTTGCTGAGGTCATAGGTATAGGATAAGTGGGTGATTGGGTAAAGGTAGGAGTTTTCAGGAAACGAAGGAAGGGTGGAGAAAAACCCGGCGTCGGCATTAGCCTACTCTTAACAAAAGGCGCCAAGGGGACCACGGCTTAACGTCCCATCCGACGGACGGACTACTGAACTTGAAATGCCCTCCACTAGGCACTCAAGTGGGGACCGGTTTTCCACTGAAAAATCCGCCACGAATCGAACCCGGGCCCTCGGGATGGGAGGCCAGTAGGTACTCTAGCCACCACACCAACCCGATCCCCCGTGCTGAACCGCATCTCTATGCCTGCTCATCATTATTTCCCTGATGGCGTGCCCTGCAACGGGTATGAAAACTCGGACGACAAAGCCTATCAAGCAGCTGCCATCGAAAGAGACAATTGGACATCACACACGCTGCTGCGAAAACCTTCGATCAGCGCACAGTAGTATGATTTCTTTCCCATGCAGTACGCAACTTGAATCTTTTGCGATGTTAGCAATATTCACAGGATTACAGTTTTCATTTTTGTTCACTAGCTGATAGAAAAATCTATAAAATTAGATGGATTTAAGTACACCTGTATCACGCTGCATCCTTTAACCACGATTACTTTTATCATTAATCCTCTACTATACAAGAATGAGAGACATCATTATTGATTCTGTGCACATGTTGAAAATTTCAGCGTCAAAAATACGGTCGATGCAGCTCACAGTATGACCTCTTGCAAGTAATTACTTCCACGAGTCCTGGTTCCCCAACTATCCCTGAAAGCTCATTACGGAATGAGTGCAAACCCTCCAACCAGAGTCCCTTCCGCGGTGCAACGCATTCTCATCACGGATGCACCCAGTGGCACTTAAGATTAAGGACTGCATCGAGAAGGGAGTGCAATGCGGTCTCCGGAGCTCGTAAAAAAAATCCGGCGTCACGGAATGAGTTTGGTGAGCCGGATGAAGAGTCGCCAAATGAAAAAACGTTTCTGCCTATTCAAAGAAACTTCCTAGTCTAAGAGCCATAAAAAGTTAATAACAAAAACTAAAAATTTGATTGCTCAAAAATAACTTTAGCGATATTTAATATGACATGTTTTTACCGACAGCTAGACAATTCTGTAATATGTAGTTCCAATAACTGTCTCACCATCATGAGGTTAGCAGCGGCTGTTTGTTCTTCGCAATAATGCTTTTATATTTGAATGAATAAATTTAGAATTTTTTCACCAAGTATTTGTATTAGATTTTACATAATAAAGGGAAAATATTTCAGTAGGTGATTATGATAAAATTGCTTTAATCGTATGATCTGCGAGCTCCATTTCCTGCATTATTGAAGCTGACCCAACAGGAACTCCTTGTGGGGTAAAAGGGTCTTCTAAGATTTTCAGAGAAACTATAGATAAGACAATCACTGACTCTCGGCGAAAGCGAAGGGCATACGACGTGTCTGTTTATGCATTCCTTCATGCACAGGCCGAGATGCCATATAGAAATGTTGATATTTATTGCACCAAGTGTTCAGGTTTACATTATGTATCCAAACGAATCCTTGGGAAATACTGGATAGAGTACTTGTAATAAGTACAATGGCTACAATTTGAATTTGAAAGTATTATTCTCAGCAGATTTATTTAATAAATTACTGCGTTAGCATTGATTCTCAATCATCTGAGGAATAGGTACATGCCAATTCTTTTGCGTGTGATTCAGCTTGCTCTTCCTATTAAACATAGAAATTATCATACATCCTCCTCCTATAAAAGATGTCTAGTTTCCCATTGCTTTCCGATGCATGAATTCGGCCTTCGAAGGCATCCCTCCATCCCAACAAACGGCTCAGGCAGGCGTACACCGCTGCTCCTTCCTGCCTACTAACATTCTTCCAACTCCGCTGCCGTTGGCTTCATTGCCGAGAGCATTGGCACCGTACGAAGACGGGACTGGGTTTGGAGGAGGGTACGGAGGAAGAGGGCAACCCATAAGGGATCCTCGAAGCCCACGCCACCCTCTCCGTCTGCAAACGGATCAATCGCAGGAAAGCCTCCCCCTTGGGATGGCCGGGCTGCACAGTAACGCCCAAATATTTTCCAGCCGTTAAAGCATTCAGAAATTCTCAAAGACGCTGGTAGTGCTACACTGGGACCATTTCATCCACATGGAATTTTCCCAAGGGGGTTGGCGAACGATAATTACTGTCATTTTGCAGATTTCAAGGATTGTAAAGGTTTTGATAAAATGAAAGGAACTGACGGTGGATAATCATTGATTTATTATTAAAACATCGAGAGCAGAAATATTTCAATTCTCGTTGATCTATTCGGCCAGTCAGATCATTTTAATCGCATAAAATCCAAATAGATACTATTTTCGGATTTATAGCGTTACGATGCGAACGATAAAAAGCAAAATACTTCCTAATCTGGAGAGATAATCTCTCTCATATAATGAGAGAGTAAATAAATTTCTGACTTAGCTATCCAAATATGTACTGCAAAACATTATAAAGATGAAGTTCCACTTCCTGCGCCCAAAGCTATCCGAATATTTGGTGAACAGTAGTAACCAAATTTTCATGCTTGTTAGTAACTGCAACTAAATTAAGAAATTCGTGTTCTAAAAATATTTTAGGCTTTTGTGCACGAGTTTTATTTCACGTGCTAGTTCTGGAAAAACTGCAAGCTTTCCTTTCCCATAGCTTCTATGGGGACCCATGAATTATCGGGTTCAGTATCATTTACCAGCGCAAGTACACCAGAAACTTCCTTATCCTAAGGTTATTGGCTCCAGACGCGAATAGTTGCTACTTTGTGCTATTCCACGAGTTGATAGCATCTCAGGCAATATGTGTCCGTGAAAGCGCTGGGCAAGAATACCGGCGGATCAATCGTCAAGCCACTCCTTAGATTTGCAGTATGGACTAAAGGCCCATTGTTTTGGAAACGATTTCAGGATAATTATTCAGCCAATAGATTTATTTGCGGCTTACACATCTTTATCATCCTCTAAGCCCTGTCAACAAGTTTTCCGTCGGTCAATTGAAGAAGGAGATTAGAAAATTTGTCGAAAGGAATAATTTGTGTTTACTATGCAGATTTTTGGGATTAAAAATATATGATAATTCACATTACATTATATAATATAACTTTTCATTTTTAAATGGGATTTTTATTTTCATTCATGAACTTTTATAGTTATTTGGATATTTTAAAAGATGTTTCTAAATATAGCAAAAAGGAAACGATTTCAACATCATTCACAATGGAAAAATACGAATTTGCTTACTAATATTGTACATATTTTCATAAAAAAGTACTTTGTCCAGCAAAATTGGTAAATTAATGGATGCATTCTCTTTATCATTTACCTATATCTTCACTCACACTTTTACTCATTACAGGATAGAGAATGCACTCCGTACACCCTCGTAAAACTCTTCTCTAAAGGTAACGCCATAAAACGAGTTTAGGCACTGAATTGAGCCTAAATTATCGGAAAAGAAAATTATCTCATCACCAACACCCAAGCTGAACTCAGCCCATACGTTGAGTAATATATTTTCCCCTAGCAGATTACCATTGGTTTTCTCGTCAAAGTCGTTCCGGAAATGAAGAAAAGCATCATTGCAAAATGGAAGTAAAGATAAAAACGCACAAGATGAGGAGGGTTGAGCAGCAATACGTGAAGATGCGCCAGTTGGGATAGGAAGTAGACGAGGCTAGAAAAAGCCAGTGATGCCCATATTGAACATTAAAATTATTCAGCAGGGGAAATCCAAGTGTTAAATGAGCTACAAGAAATATTCTCGTGAGCAGAAGAATAATTTGGTACTCGAATATAAAAAATATGGTTTTTGAATAGGCTTTGGGAATCCATAAGTAAAATAAGTTTCTTGAGCACCTTACCAGCAAAGAAGGACTTATTTCAAGAGTGAAAAATTTGAAGAGGAATATTGACAATATTTTTGCATTATTGTGGAAATAAGAGTTATATTATGATCTAGAGTAATTTTGTGAGAAGGAGACAATGGGCAGTTTGTGACTTTCAGGATTCCCGTTTCGTATGGCGAGTGACTTGAAACACGGAAGTATATTTCTTGAAGTAATTTTCGTATCATCCTGTTCTTGAAAGAAACTCAAGCAAAGAGCACTGTCCTTGGGGTATAAAGTAATATCATTGACGCTCATTTTATTGCTCAGTTAAAAAGTAAAAAAAGTTCCCATCCACTCTCCTGAAATATTCCAGCAATAAACTAAAAGCCTGCGCTTCCATGAATTGAAATTCACAACTGCAAGCTGTTTACCTTTATAAAAAGGTACCATATGCACTGAATACATTCTTATGTTTTTTTATAATATGAGTTCTAACCTCATAAATATCAATAATAACATAATGTTTGAAATTTCAGTTGATAAATTTCACTAATACGTATATTATCCCATATCCCATTTAAGAAAAATGAATCTTATGATATACACATTTCGAAATGGAGAAAATTCCACTGTCGATATATTACCGATGCCTAAAAGAAGGCACAATGCTCTCTCGTGGTGTGGTTAAAGAAATCAGAAGGTAAGTGCTTAAATGTACACAACCTTGCAAGCAACAACCACTACATCCAGAAGGCGACCGTTTTGCGCAGACAACAGACCTCGCGACCTCGTAAATGAGCATGATGGAAATAAGGGAGTCGAAAGGGATTCATTTCCCAAGGCTGCTACACGTGATATGTTCCAAATATAGCATATATATATATATATATATATAGAACTAAGAAAGGAAGTCAAAAGAGGGATCCTATATGACCAGAAGATAGAATGAAAGTAATCTACGTCTTTATATTACCATTAATACCGCAATAATGGCTTACAGTAGAATATACCAGCCATTTCAAAACGATAGGTGAGCATAAAAGCACTAAGAAAGCGTAAAAGTGCGAACAAAGGTAGTATAGGCCATATTTCAAGTGTCTGTTACGTAGATGCCAGTAATTGGTTCACATAAAATATCTTTCGCACCGCTCTCGTCTATAGTAGCGTCTCTCTTATTTTCCATTAGATTTTTGCGGAACATGAATTAGTCAAAATAAAGACCAAAAGCAACTTAGAACTGGAGTACTTGAGACTGGAAAGTTTAAAACCTTTGCGAAGCACAATTGAAAGTTTCATAGGCACATTTACTGTTTATACGAAGGTCACTGCTCACAATCTAAGAAACTCAACTTCGAGTATTGGTTATTGTGAAGGTTTTTACGTTTTTACGTTTTAGGTATAATCATCCCTTTCCAGAGCTAGTCACGCATAGAGTGTTTTATGTGTCCTTAATTGTGTACCAGAATGTGTGAATTATTCAGAAGCCGGTTATATTTTTCCATCCCATCTACCCTTTCTTTGGATAAATATTACGGTCGTCGGAGCTTTTCTTCCGTTGCTTTTTATAGAGCTAGAAAGTTTAGATTTTATATATTGCAGCAGCAAAATTTCTTCCATTGATTTTTCAAATCCATGGAATTTAGTACTGATGAAATTTATAAGGAGATTTGTAAATT
This sequence comes from Platycnemis pennipes, assembly GCA_933228895.1. Taxonomy (NCBI): domain Eukaryota; kingdom Metazoa; phylum Arthropoda; class Insecta; order Odonata; family Platycnemididae; genus Platycnemis; species Platycnemis pennipes. Next base: position 134,396,502 of record OW121853.1, read on the forward strand.
GTTTGCAGTTTTTTAGGAAAGTGTTAATGATTGCATTAATTGCCATTATCGTATTACGTGTGGTGGATTTTCCGTATTGTGGAAAATGTAGCGAGTAAAACGTAGCCCATTGCGCTGATGTGCTGGGTAAATGCCCAAATGGTTCGAAGAATTAAGTGCTCAATGACAACAAGTTACACCATCACTAGGAAAGAGATCGTATTCACAATGCTTGAGAATCGTAGTAATAAAACACTGAAAACACGTGAGAAAATGAAATATAAGACTTAAAATACTGTTGAAATGACTGTCGGATGTTTGAAAATATATTTGCGGGGAAAGACAAGTCTGGAAAAAAACGTAAAATGATTATTCTACGATGATTTTCGACACCACTGATGAATCAGTTGAAACCAAATGTAAAATATGAAAATGCACACTTTTTTGAGCGTGATAATTGTGATATTTACATGAGGGATTGCTTGTTTCCAATTCAGCGAGCACGGAATCATAAATGACTCGAAATTCTAAATCCATGGAATAAAAGCCATCAAAGGTAAGCTGTGGAATCTCGCGTTATAGTTTCAGGGATTACTCTCCGCTCGCATCATAATTCTCTGCATTGAAGCATCCCACGAGGATTAGTAACAGTCCAAGTGTTTAACCAGGTCACTGCGGGACAATGAATAATTTACAATCGAATTAATACCTAAGGTTACAAAGTACTTACATATTTACACAAAGAAAAACCTCTGATTATTTACAAGTGACGATGCCGATGAAATTTCAGAAATTTACAATTAAATCTTGGAGAGCCCAAATATTTCGTTCATTATAATATAAAAGCAAGCAGGATCTATTAACGTAATTCACCGATAAGCAACTTTTTTCGATCATAAGTAAATATGAGCGTCAATTGCTTGCATCAACCAAGCAATTTTCTCACATCCAGGCTATATTCACATATTTAAATAGCATGTTACACTTACTGGTGCAGAATTTCCACATTTACGAAGATCTTATTCCTGCTATAACAGTGTTGACCAATTTTGTACTATTACATGCATTCGCAATAGTGTATACTGGTGCTCTTAAGCATTTTAAACCTAATATGTGCCGTGAGGAGAAGGAGCTTATAAATTGATGTCGGTCAGTCTAAGAAAGCCTTTACTCGCCATTTTTTTGTCCTGAGGATGCCATTGATGAGAAGAAAAGTTGATACTTATTATTTTCCATGGAAATGTTTAGTAATAATCGTCCTGCTTTTAGGTTTCCCTTACAACCGATAAAAATACAATATTTCATAATCGTTTATTTATGAATGGGCTGAAGGGTGAAGGGAATAAAGTGGCAGAGTGAGGCAGTTACTTGATTTCTGAAGCGTGCACAATTACAGTCAACATCAAATGAGCTTCTTTATGGGTTCAAAATATTTTTCTAGTGATTTGATCTGGTCAGTTGATCGAGAAATGGTGGAGAGAAACCCGGCGTAGGCATTACCAAATAGGCTTAATAGACTGTCGATAACAGGCGCCTAGTGGTCCTCGGTTTAACGTCCCAACCGGCGGACGGAAGGATGGACTGGAAGTGCCCACCCCGCATCACTCGAGCGGGGAACTGTTTATCGGCGACAAATCCCCATTACTGCCGCAGTTGAAACATTGGGTTAAAAAGCCAAATTTAAAAATGCCTCTTAGCATTAAAACCACTCATACAAACCCAGTCACTTTATTTGAGGAATATTGGGCAACACTGAAATAAATCCCGTGAGCTCAAAACAAATCTACTGGTAGAATAAGGTAAAGTGTATGAATGATCGAAATTCTCAAAGAAAAAACTCAAATGGGAAACTTTTACACAGTCGACAAGGAGTATTTAACTTTAGTGATACATCACATAGAAAACGTGAAGTTTATTTGATTCCACTTCAGCCTACTGCCATGGAGTACAATCACTGAACTCTCCAATCCACTTGAGCTAGTTTACTTTCGAAATAAAAAGCATAAAAATAAAAATACACTCTTCTTATTTTGTGATAATAAGGAATTCAATAAAAATTGCAAGGGGGTTATGGCAAATTTATTACAGGATCTTATTCTTTTCATGTAAAAAATTAAAAAGATAAGGATATTTTTGTTTTTATGACCCTTAAGCAATAAGTTCCAAAGTATTTTGTCAATATTTTTGGAGTTGAATTAATAATTTGTAAACTTTTTGGTCACATTTTTTAATTCTTAAACTGGAAATTTGATTTAAAAATCATGGAGGGTTTCCGGAGAGTGAAAAGGATAAAATTAAAATATGTACTACGCCAAAAAATAAAAGTGAAGTACTACACCATTTTTAATTCAGGAAATAATTAGGTTGCTAAGGCCAACGATTATCCCTCAACCTTTTACACACCGAATTCATTTCTGAACCGATGTTAATGATTCCTTTTGCTATTCTGTATAGTTCTGTATAGTTTGCTATTCTGTATAGTTAAGATATATTTCAAAGGAAAAGGCTAGCAAAAATTTTAAAAATTATTTTGGAGCATGTTCCCAAAAGAGAGCATTGGACATTGAAGTGAATAAAATGCTAAAAATTTAACTTTTGACAAGGCTCTCATAATTTTCAAAAATAACATCAATGCGGTATATAATATATGATTTAATGATTACAGAGCAATAAATCATTGATTTCAAAGAATATTATTGCCTTCCCAGGAAAAATAATTACCCTTGATATATTGGAAAACAATGAGGATACTTGTTTTTCTCCCTCGCGGAACACTGGAGTCTAGTTTTTTTCTGCACTCTACTCATCTACCTTGGAATCCTTTACCTAAAATGAGCCCCCCCTTTATTCTGAAACGTGTCTTAGGCCCTGGAGAAGTCAATATTTTGGGGTGGGGTGCACGACACTCGTCACTACATCACGTAGCAATTCAAAGTGAGTTTTTGCCCCCTTCCCATGGATTTCCCAATGTACATACAAGCCATGCACATATAACACTCATATTTAGGCCATTATAAAATGGATTCTACCATTTCTTGCTTTAACGTTTTGGCCTGTAGTTACTAACAAGTCTGTCCAATAGATCAACTCCCCCCTTTCCGATATTATATTTTTTTACCAAATGCGGTTGCGTTATTTCAATCTTCTTCTCGTCCTTGCTTGAAAATCTCCTTACAGTGCATAGTGGTTCCTGAGTGTAGCAGTTGGATGCTAATGTCACCATTGAATTATTATTCCATCAGCACATAAATACCACTCCGTCACACCGAATGTAAAAATCACTTTGTTATATTTTGCCATTACCTTTGAAGGTTTTTGCAAACATTCGGCTATCTTTTCTTCCCGAATAATACCTGTTGCATTTCTGCTCATCTATTCCCACTCTAACAGCAATGAAAACAAAGAAAATAAATGGAAAATATGCCTTAACCTGCTCAGAATGCTTTAAGATTGCCGAAAGATTAGATACATACTATCCTAAGTCCTATCGGACCGGTAAAATGATTTTCCTTTCCCACATATATTTGCATTACATATGGATACACTGAAGATGAGCATAGCATCCAGACTTTATATCTAAAATAAACGAGTTTCCCTTAGGTAAGCATTTTACTTGAATGATGACCGTATTATGGAACCATGGACTCATCCAAGACTTTACAAAAGATGCCAAATTGCGTAATATTTTTTCCTAGTTCTTTGTCCAATGGTGAAATTTTTCCTAATTTGCCACCCATCTGCAAATTTTTTCTGTCTGATAAGAGAAAATATGGTTTTATCGCCTTGAAACGATTCCTCGGCATCAATAAAGGGTTTGTGGGAATTGATATAGGTATCTTCTGCACCACTACAAAAGTTCGTAGGAGTGCTGTTTGATATCCACTAAACAAATTGATTCCAAAAAAGTTACCAATCTCTTCATATATCGTATAAAGAGATGCACCTTTTTGTCGAGCGTATAGAGAGGGCATATCAGCTACATGACCCAAATATTCCTGTGGTAAATACTTCATAAAGATTTCAATCGGTTATAAGCAATCAGCTTCTCCAGATGACTGGCCAAACTCGGCATTGGCTCAGGAGAAGTCTCTTTCCGAAACTGCTGCACCTTCTTTCAAATTATGGCTGCATACATTTTTTCAATTACTTTACTGAATTATGAATGAATGAATTGAAATAAATAAAAATTTTTGAACTCCTAATAGACCCTAATTCATAATTTTATGTGGCACAGAACCGTGTGTATATTATGCTAAAAATATATATTTTTCTAACTTTGTCCCTCAGCAGTGTTTTGCTAGAAAACCCTTTTTTCTCAAAGCAAGCGATTTTTTTCTCTAATCCAATCATCATCTCAATGCGGTAAAGTGAGGCTGATTTTCCCACGTGTATCAGCAGGGGTTATTTCTCCAAGGCATTTTCATCAACGTCCAATGCATCTGTCAAATGGGGGTATTCATCAAGAGGAAGCTGACACAATTCATAATTTGACTGTTCAGTTCATCATCACTTATTATGTCCAAGTACCCGAATACTTCTTCTATCGTATCACTCTACTTTGAGCATAATTTTTGGAACACTGACAAAAATGAAATTTGAAACTCAAAGTATGTAAACACAATCTGGATTCGCTGAATGACTAAATTGAGTAAAACACTTGACACGTAACAACTTGAAGGAATAGAGTGAATTGAAAGACCAACCACCGCCAAACGTTTAGTGTAAGAAAACCTGCGGCAACTCACCCTTATCGAATTCTTAGTAAAGCATTATAGAATATAATAGCGAGTTTCAAACATTTCACAAGTTAAGAATTTATATATGAATAGGCAACAGTAACAACAAAGTTTCCCAATGCCCTCGAATGAGGTGAAAAGCTAAAATATGAAACCACCGGAGGTCGGACAAGCACAATCGGAGTCCATCTCTGGCTAAGATGTGCCAACAGTCCAATGTTCCCAAATGGGAACCCAGAAATAAATTCTGTTATAAGTAATAAAATAATGCAATCAAATCACCAAATAAGTAATATAACAATGTATGAGACGTTAGAGTATTGTAAAAATGAGCATTTATCCCATAATAGTTAATGTAGAAAAAAATATTGAACAAATCACGTGTTCACTACAAGGGTTTGAAATTAGCCCTTTTTCAAAAATATACAATTAATGACCTATGCATACAGAAGTCATGCGTTTCATTTGAAAATTACTTGAATACATTTTCTACACAAGAAAAGGCATAAAAGCAATTACAGATGGGAAATATAATTTTCATGAATTTTTAAAAATCTGTTCCCAAATGGGAACATGGGACTGCAAAAGGTTAAGACAGCCAAATTCTTTGCGCCTCACCAAAACTGTTTTTTTCGGACAATACGATCAAACGGCATCGCTTGTTGTAAAATTTCAGGAAAAGCAAGTAAAATGTAATTTTCTATAAAATTCTTCGTCCAATATTCTTAAATTGATAGATGAATTAAACTTCATAATTTAATTCATTTTATTTTATGAACAGTGTTGAGAATCTAATTTCATTTTTTTCAGAGCAGAGAAATGCAATATTAATGCTAGAAGTTGAGGATTTAATAACTTATGCACCTTAAAATACTAAGAAGTAATGCTCTAGAAATGTTAAGAGCTAGATTAGAACGCAGTGTAATGATCCTATTCCTGACATATGCTTTAACCGCACCACTTTGCAAAAATATATCCTCAAAGCAACAAGATACTAATGATCAATACACCTCAGATGAAAATAGAGATGCAGTTATGGAGCTGGAATCATTTATAGTAGTATTCGTTTGTATGTCCGGGCGCAAGGTCACCCTTGAAAATGACCCACTTTCACTTTTCGCGAGACTCCTAACCCACTTTCACTTTTTGCAAGACGTCTGACCTACTTCCGTGTCGAGGAGACCCCACCCCACAGCTGCCCCCCACCCCTCACATCATCTCAGATAGTATAAAAGCGTGTTAAATCGAAGCGATATATAATCACTGACAAATATTCATCACGTAAGGATGTCTCCCTTACTCTCCGTGAAAGCTGAGCTTGGTGGGAAGCATCAACTCGTCGTTCGCAAATTCAAGGATAAAGTGAGCAGCATATATGAAGTGCTTCTCCCATTACCACTGCTGGATAACAACGAAGAGAATGATCTTAATCTCAGCATGGAATTTGAGGACAGATGCTACACGGTGTTCAAACATATGAACAAATCCATAAATATGGTGGGAAGAAGTATATCATTCTCAGGGTTTGTGAATCCTGAAACAGATGAAGTGGAACGTTTCAACGTGTCCACGATCAAGCAGCTGAAACTCGAGGGAGATAAGCTGGAGAAGGCCAAGAGACAAGATCCATCCATCACGTGTCACGTCTACGATATAAAGGAGAAGAGCATCGTCTATTCACCGGGTATATTCATAAAGGGGGGAGGATCCGAGCTCATCTCAAAAGGCGGGAGAACGTCAACGGATGGTGTCCAATTTGATTTCGCTCCACCTGTGACATTCACAACTGGAGAAAAGTCTAGAATCAACTACCATAAATCTCGCGAAGCAAGAGGGAAGCATTTGGAAACGTATACTTTTATACTGAATGTTGTACCAACTGAATATACTTTGTTCTAAATAAAAAAAATCAAACCTTCTCGCCTATTTATCATTTCTCAATACCTTTTCCTTAAAATTAAGAGGAAGGGTTGTTTAGTAAATAAAACACATAGCATATAGGTTTGACAGATTTATTTCATTTTTTAACATATTTTATTTTGTGTACACCAATCTGCTAGCTTATAACAATTTTTTCTTGCACATTGCAGATTATTTTGAGAATGTGACTTAATTAAACAGTCTTCGTTTGTTGCCAATTTCTTAAGTGAAGGACAACCGTACATTTCCAAGTTACCCACACATATTCCTTTGGGAAGGAGACTGGTCAAGAAGGATGCCTTTTGAGCACCTTTTGCGAATAAAAACTGATATCCCTTTGTATATTCAAATAATATACTCTCCAGTTCCGAATAATCTACATCCCCAGAGTATTCATTCAATCCATGATAGTTGTTCCTCAACCAAGACGAGTCTCTCGCGTACAGTAATCTTGCAGGTGATTTGAAAAGCCACGTATTGCAACATCTCGTATGTATATTAATGATGGCCAATTCCTTGACTATATATTCACCGTGAGTTGCGGTGAATCCTTGAAATTCGATAATGACACTCATGGTGTAATCTCTCAAACTTACAAGGTTTTTACACCCAATGCCAGAGGTTCAAGAAATTACAAGAGCTTCTGACTTGCAGAATTTTACCTCGTGCCAGAGGTCAGAAACCCTTTGCAAACACACGTAATCAAAGTACAACCAAGTTATACCTTTTGATTACCAGACAAATCATTCAACATGAGTATCAAATCAAATTCCAGCCTTTCCAGATCATATTCAGTGATATCGTTAGATATCCTGCTAGAGAGAAATTGAATAACCTTATCGCGATTGTCCGAAAGTCTCCGGAGGAATAGATTTATCAGAATGGAGATTTTTAACAGAGCTTCCCATTCACCAACATTAAGGTTAAATGAGCTCTTTGGTAAAATATTTTTAATAGACAAATGTCGCTTCCCAAAGTAATTTGCATAGGATAAGCAATTTGAAGAGAGCTGATCTTTAAAACCAGCATATAAATAATTACTCACTGATTTTTCCAAATTTATGACATTAGTCCATTCACTATGTGAAACAATAACACTTTTCTTAGTTGTCTGATTAAATTGTACTACTGGTTCAAAGTCTCTGCTGGGGTCGTAACCCACACAAACACTTTTTGATTTCACACCATTGAGATAATACACAGTCTGAAGCAGTAAGTTATAGCTGTTAGAAAATGATGGTGGGACGGGAGGATGTTCAACGGGTCTCTTCCTTTTCACTGGCGGAGACACCTTCATCGATGATGCCTGCATAACAACTGATGAGCGACAGGATATTATCTTGCTTAAGAGGGGGAGGGTGGAGGAGGGGTGGGGGAACAGTCGCTGGAGCAAGGCTCAACTTCTGCTTTGAGGCGATTATATTGCATCCATTGAGCGAGGGAATGTGCATCTCGGAGTGCACACGTACTGCTACGTAACTTATGACATGGGTTTAGACAGGAAAAGGTGGGGAAGGAACATTTTTCAGGTGCCGGACAATGGAGTTCTTTCTTCAGGGAAATGAAGGTACGGTCTGTGAGGTCGGAGAGGAACTCACACTCGGCTTCACTATATGCATACAAAGAGGTTGCTCCTTCAATGATGGCTTCCAGCGCGGGTAGGAGCTCCACATGTGAGATGAATCCATGATCGAAGGTGGTCTCCTCACAGTTTAGCGGGTCATGTAACCGCAGTTTCTTCCCACCAGCGATAAGCTTCCCATGCTTCTGAAAACTCCCCCAGAACAGGCGATTTGAGTCGACATCCACAGCTGCCAGCTCAATGACGCCACCCTTGGCGAAGCACACTGACGCAACGATCTGCATTTCGGAAAGTCTCTCTCGTCAATGACGTTTCCTCACTCAAAGCATCATATTTATTCTCGAGCAGCACCGTTGAGCTTTGGGATGACACTTGCTTTTACTCCTCAACTCGTTGAAGGTCAGGTGGAACCGCTCCAAAGCGTGACAGTCGTTGAGATGAGGGATGGTGTGATGGAATTGTGTTAGGAATTTGTGTAATGTGTACCCTAACGACTTACTAGCTGCGTAAAGACAGCAGTATTCTCCGCAAATATCAGAATGGAAACTTTGAATCTGAACGCTATTGTGAGTGTAAGCGAAAGGTTTCAAAAAATTTATTATACCCGGAACGAAAGGGGCCAATCCGTAAGAGTCAAAATACTCTCCTATTCCATTGAAAATATATACCGCGACCCAATGAGACCCGGGTAAGTATGAAGGATCTAAATTCACTACGTATACACCATTTATAGGATATTGAGGTAATTTATCAGAAGCGAAGACTCCGCGGAATATTTTAAACGGATTCAATAACCTATCAATCCGTACACTATCCATTGCAAGACTAATAATTTGTGATGATGTTCCTGTTTTTATCGATTTCTAGAGAGGCATCGTATTCTGAGAATACCAAGCACGTCACGGTGTTTGCCAATTCTTTCTCGAATTTCGCCTCTATTCGCACCACACCTCGATCTCCGAGACTTACATAGTCTTCGTTTCCTGAATCGTCCGGGGTGAGATCGAACACCAACATGAAATATCCATGTCCAAACATGTCATACGTAATTTGATTTCCTCTATCATAATGCTTTATTCCACTGCCTGAGAATATGGTATCATACGCTCGTGCCCAATACTTTTTACTGTAGAAATTACACTCCAACCCCTCGGAAGGAAACTGAACACCGTTCACAAAGAGTGAAAAATTTTCCAGGGAATAGTGAGAGAGAGCAAATGGATTCTTGTCAACCTTACCAGCGTACGAGTCATTATCAACCATAGCAAATATTATGGTGTTGGGTATTCGACCAACGATCGCATTATCAATGCTAAGAGTTCGCCCACCGGCAGGAACCGTGAAAGATTTCATTTCGGTACGTTTGTAGTGATATCTAGCATTACTTTTTTCCAGCATCTTATTGTGTGCCAATAATATGGAAGGGTTGATGTCGAAATGTTGAACGTAAAGAGTTGCATCTAGTATTTTCATTATTCCCCCCTCCACTCCCATCAAATTAAACGCAGGGTTTGAAAGCATCAACCTGATTCCTATATCGACCCGATCTAACAGCAATTGTGCCTGATTAAACACATCCACATGTAATTTACCATATAGCTCAACCTCGGCACTATTCTCGAACCAAGTCTTTCGCTTCACGTAACCCGCATTACTCACGTCGGTTTTATTAATATCCTCCCCCGTATCTGCTTCCCACCCGACATTCCTCAAATGTGTTCTACTCGCATCCCCACCATAATTTAACACATTTTCAATATAGCTCCTATAATGATAATTATCTTCTGATGGGGTCACTAATGTCCCATTGAAATAAACGTTACATTGTTCGAAGAGGGAGTGGAGAATATTGTTCACAACACCTGGTTGATTTCCATCGCTAGACGTATAATCTACCAAGCTCGTCTTACAAACCTTCACTCTCAGCTTGAGAAATATGCTATTCAAATCCTTGTAAGCATCCCCAGAATCTTTGATCAGGAATTCAATAACTGATCTATTATCCAGCGATGATATAGGTTTGTAGGAGACTAGTCGCTTTGATAAAATGTTAGTCTGAATGGGTGGATTGGGTTGGAATAAGTCCAGCGAGCTCAGCATATGCTCACCCATGACTTAGCTGGAAAAAATATCTCTGTGCACGACCTTCTTCCCTCTTCGCCTTCTCTGCGAATGCCCTTTCTTTTTCCCAACACTAGTTTTTATTTTATTCAATCGTGGACGCTTAACCAGTCTCACCCCACCCCCACTCATATTTTTTATCTTCTCCTCCGCTTTCCGTTTCAAGTTCTGCCCCACCTCGTTTAATCTACTACGCAATATATCCTTAACCGGTTTAGTCCCCAGATCACTCAAGGCTGCTGCCCCAGCACTAACTGCCTCCTTACCAACCGTCTTCAACCCGCTGTAAAAAAGAGGTCTGGCAAAACGCCACAAACCAGCAAGAAAACTTCCTATACCCCGACCCTTTTGCACACGATACGATGCTCGATATATTGGTCCAATCTCCCCACCTGACTGCTTTAGGTAGTAAGATAAATAACGATCCGTCACCGGAGCCATCTCGACGCTCAATGATCAACCAACTCATATCACATCTTTTTTATAAAATGCAATACGATGATGGAAGATTGTCCCCCACTGCGAAATGGTATGGACTCACCGAGTTTGTCAGTCAACAAAATTTCTATGCTCTCGATGTTGTTTTTTTCGACGTGGTAATAAAAGATGGGATTGAATGTCCAGTGTAAGACTTGAGTGTTTAATATACGCAAGCATCGACTGAGCGAATCACCTACCAGTTGGGGTTTAATTATATCCGTGTAAACGTAAACGTTTTTGGAAGGAGACAAAATTTCTCTTTTCGTTCTACCACTTCGCATGTTGCGGTATTCAGCTTTAATTCTCTCGAAATTCTTTACGAAATCCTCCGCAAGTGTTGATGAAGATGAATCCGAGTCATAGAAACGGAGAAGAATACTTGATAATATCTGAATATCATGTTTTATTTCAGCCTGCTTTTCACCGTTGAAATCTTTAATCGATTTATCGAATAATTCCTTGAACGAATTATATGTTCCTGGCTTCAACGTATACTTAACAGCATCCGTAATAATCTGCACTGAGTTTGGTGATAATCTCTCATTAATACCACTCTTTTTAACATTCACTGTCATTCCGTCTGTGTATATCATGACATCATTCGCTATGTCAAACCTTTTCTCCCCGCTAATCTCAAAAAATGATGGTTCGAAGGCAAAAGCTATGCTCTCATACCTACCATTTGGAACAACGAAAAACGAACCATCCTTCAACTTTACTCTAACAATATCTTTATCCTCAGGTCCACCAATTTCACCCCGGACCAAACCCTCCTCGTTCCGAGTCCTGTTGTCCTTGGTTGAAGAATTAGTTATGATTTCTCTCAGAACGCTCTGTTTAGCGTTATCCTTTACTCCCTCGATTGGAGGAATAGAAATCTCAGCTAAACCCACCATCCATTCATCATTTTCCAAATCAACACGGTGTGATAATTTCGTACGGAAATGTGATATTGTGTTGTGGGGAAAATATGTTTTGGAACTATCACTAGGTAACGTAATGTAAAACTCGTTCATATTTTACGCACCGATGAGGCGTGGATCCAAGAATTAAATGATTTTGGGTAACCTTCCCACTTTACAAAATATTCTAAATCGTCAGCCCGCCCCCTACGCTTCAAAATTTTCTCTATCTTATATTCCGTGTCGGGGGAAAGGTTAACCTTCACTAACTCCTGCTCATAGAAACTACCCTTTATATCCTCATCGTTCAGATCTTTTAACTCGTACGTGGGTATCTCTCTCGATTGATTCACACCCTTGACTTGGAATATTTCGCTGGTGTAATTAGGTGTATATCCCTTTGTAAATGGAACTCGTTCCTTACTGATTCTAACGTAATCACCCCCTTTAAATTTAACCTTTGTGCTAACAACAGGTTTCCTTGAGCGACTAGCGATTGAGAATACATTTTTCTCATTCACTTCGACAGGTTTAACACCTAAGCTGGAGTGCACGCTATTATTATAACTATTCATCAATTTGGGTAATATATCCACGTAATTGTACGTTGAATATCTCGTGAAATACTTATACATTTTAGATTTTAGAGTACGATTGAAACGTTCAACGAGACTAGCCTTTATATCTGGATTGTTTGTTGTGTAAAACCTTACACCACGATTCGAGAGAAAAGTTTTAAATTTACTATTTACAAATTCACCACCCTTATCACTTTGTATTTTCAACGGTTTTCTCTCACGAAAAATATCATTAAACGCCTCGACTACCTCCACTGGACTTTTTTTCCGCAAAGCTCTCGCCCACGCATACCTCGAAAATAAATCGATCACCGTCAAAATATAGCAATATCCTCTGTTGAATTTTCTCAAACTTCGCATATCGTTCAGATCACATTGCCAGCATTCATCAATGTATGATACGCTGTAACGATTTCGAGGGAATTTCCTCCTCATCGGTCTGTGACGTGTGTACGCATCTTGAGAATTTAACCACTCACGTATTGTCTTTCTTGAAATCCCAGTCGCTCGGTGTAATTTATCAACGGACGAAAAACCTGCAGAATTTTCCGGATCATTGTACACTCTCTCGATTACATCGTAATCCACTCGTCTCCGAATTTTTTCGGTTTCCTCGGTCGACTGCTTCGCCTCGGTATTGCCCTTGTCGGCTTTTCGCTTTGTTCTAACCTCTTTCTTTTTTTCCCCTTTAACTGCTTCGATAGATTTCCCACCGCGTCTAGTCTTCCCTCTATACGTTCCCATGTCTTATCTAAATCGGCATTCGCTCGTTTCACATCGGCAAGCGATTTCCTCAGTGCACGAGTCTCGTCCTCCTCCTCACCGCCCTGTGGTCTTCTATATGACTGGTCCAAGGATTTCACTATCGGAATATGAATGGGTGATTTAATGTTGGAAACTGTGTTCAGATATTTATCCAATACGCGCTTGTACATGTGCCATTTATCTACATCCTTCACACCTCTTCTGATCAAAACAGCTTTCATTTCCAAATGTAACGCATTCAATCTCCTCTTCATTTGACCTCGCTCAAAAGCCTCAGGGTCGACTACGAGCATTTTACGCAAACTCATTTTCCACCAATGAGTCTACCGATGACACCACTCAATATGGATCCGAGTAGCATTGGTAGGAAGCCTCCTTTTTGCGCGAGAAGCGTACGTTTTTTTTTAATGCTTGTACCACGCGAAGCCAAGTCTCTCAAGGTATATCGATGCTTGAATAGTTTTCGCTTTAAGCAGTTATTTATCTTGTGTCTCTGTTTAAGCGTATTCAGACAACATTCAGAGATGGTTTTAATCAACTCTGCATCCGATTCTTTCACAATAGCTGAACGCAACTTTGGTTTGGCGGATTTTAGCACATGGAGCAAATGATTATTGCTCTCCAATCTTTTCATCATGCACGGGCATGTAGATTACAGTGGTCTCGTTTTCGGGGAAGATTTTAGTACGAAATCTATACCTTTCGTCCGTGTCCTGCCCGAGGTCTAGGACTAAATAACCGAACGGTTCTTGCGTCACCTCTTTATATACCCTTTCCAATTCCTGCGATTTTTCAGGATAGACCTGTCGAGCCAAGTGTCCAAATTGTAACCGATCTCTAGGATTTTTAAATGTTACTATATACTTGGAATTGAGAGATATATTTCTCGCTTGAGAGTTCTGATAGAATATATTTTGCGTGATTAAGAAAACGGATATGTTAAAATGATGGCTTCCTCTTGTGAACAATTTGCATATGTCTTTACTGTACGCCCCCTCACTCATTAGGTCATCTAGCACATACAGCGTTGCGGTGCCTACGGATTCTTCGAAAGGGGGTATTTCGGTTCGAAATTGAATTGGTGTATTCGAACGTATTCTTGGCTCACTTCCTCGACTGCAACACCATACAATTTCGCGTATTGAACTATCGATCATGTGCGGTAAATTCTCCAAGAATTTCACCACGAAAGTGGTTTTTCCACACCCCGATGGGCCTGCGCAGATACAAGTGAAAGGATGTTTCCAAACCAATGTCATGATTGGTACTGATCCAATTATAGCCTCTAATGACTATTAATAAGCATCAATCATCCTCATCACCAAACGCCTCTTGGTGTGTTCTCTTCTGTGGAATTCTGTAATGACCCCATGCCAAGGTGTTGATACCATCCTCGCAAATATACCGTTTGTCATCGCTTGCGTTTAACGTGACTTTATTCATTTGCACAGTGTATAATTCGTGTTTTCTACTACGAATGATCGTCATCTTTCTAAATTCAGTGGAATTCTCGTGCAGGCAACGGATATAGTCATCAAATTTTAGACATTTCTCCTTGACCGATTTGGTTACACCCTTTGCTTTCTTTTTTTCCTTTCCTCCCTCCACCTTGAAAGAATATAGTTTGCTCCTCAGACCTACAAAATGAGTCACGATTTGAGCATCGCACTCATCTTTAAATTTGCCTATTACCTTCTTGTTTTTCTCGGAGTAGCAAGGGTGATTTTTTGGAAAGTTCGATGTATCAAACGCATCTAGATTTTTTAATACATCCTCATTAATGTCGTTAGTGGTAATTTGATAAATTAACGAATCTGTATCGCTGTACGCAAGGGAGATGTTCTTACCATATTTCGGTAACATTGTCCGATAGTGAAAGTCGTACATTAAGGTCTTGCTGAGCTCTAACACGCAGAAACCTATGTATATCGGTTTGTTCATTTTGATAGTCGCCTTTCGCATGTGAACGGCCACTAGAGACTCGCTGAAAATCGTCCTGTCCTTAAATGTTGATTTATTAATTAACTTTTGCAATTTATTTTCACTCGTCACTAATTGCATGCTAATTCTTTTACGCACATTCTCCATTGTCTTCCCAAATACGGCATTATTCATTAGCTTGTAGAAGTCTTTTTCGAAGTCGTTAGTAGCTAATTGCCTTCGAGTAGTGTTCAGATCGATATATGTTTTTAACCAAGGTGATTGGTTAAATTCAATAATTCTATGTGTCCTTTTTAATAGTAGCCCGAGAGAAAGAGATTGCTTTAGGTTGACGTAATGAATGATGTATTTAGTCCGACCCTCGAGCGTTGTAATTAGCTTTTTATGTTTCCCACCGGGGGGGACTCGGTTTTCTGGACATAGCGGGAAATCGGAATGTTTATCGTGGAGAGACTGTGGATACTCAAGATCAACCTCTAGAATGTACCCCTTTTCACCCCCATCTGAAATTTCTGTGACCTCAAAATTTGAAATTTCATCATCAGAGAGCCATTTAAAATTTCCATATGGGAGAGGTCTTGATAGAGCCCACCCATAGAGGTTATTCGCATCAAGATAGGTAATATAGTTAGACTCAGCGTTGGTATTATGATGCTCCATATGTTTGTTGTTAGCCTCACAATACCTTTTGCAACATTGTGAAATACCACCACGAATGCCCTGTTCGATCATAAGGATCATATCGTAGTCTGTCAAAAGCTCTAGCTCGATCCCAGTCTGTTTTAGCATGGCATCAAAGGTTAAACCTGGAGCAGTATAATACCACGCAGGGTCTAGCCCGTATGCTTCAGAACAAACATCTCGAAAATTTTCGAAAACATCGGTTAAAAGCGTGACGTCACTTTTCAAGTACACATCACTATACTCTCCTAATGTCTCACATTTGAATGATGTCCAGACGTGTCTAGCGTGAGCGTAATCCTCGTCCGAAATATCCGTGCCTGTGAGCTTATTGTAAAAGTTATCCTTAGCCGGAAGTGAGGTTTCATCCAATCGCGTTAGTGAATCGGTGTAGTCATAAGGATATACCCCCTTCCGTGTAACTAAGTGTGTATTTTCATTAAATATTTGTTGTGTGTATTTAAAAGTCTTCAGATTTGAGACCAGGGAGGAGAGAGAAGCGGGCATGAAGCGACAAGTGTCAATAAACCGAATAGTGAAATTATTTTCTATCCACTTGGCGAAAGAAATATACTTTTCCTCAGAATTTGGAATGACGAATATTCTCCTCTCGTCATAATCCAACTCACGCACGATGAAATGACCATCGTAGGACGAAAGGTTGTGGATAAAAACTGGTAGAAAATTCGGCATTTTGTACCGGAGATTACAAAGCTGATGTGCAGCACCTCTGAATACCCCGGTCAAGTGATCGTGGTCCCTAACTCTATCCATATTCAATTCTTTGCCGCAAATGTGACAAGTATTCACATTTTCAAAATGAGTCTCTTCCTCCGAGGTGAGCGGGTTCATGGGGATGTTCTCCTTATACAATGCATATACCTTATCCGCTTCCTCTTTCATTCGCTCAATGAACACTCGTGCTGCATTCGGACCTCGGTATAGGTATGGTGCTTGGAACCCATCCGGTGTCATTAAAATGTAACAAAAGCTAAATGGTGTATGTTTCTGTATGACATTCGTGTAGGATGTATGTGAAGAGGGTTCGCAAGTGCTCACATTCTCGAGAAGGCATTCAAAGTCTGTATATATCACATACTGTATTCTGAATGAATAGTTTTCATGTGCGAATTTTAAAATGTTGTCACTCTCATCAGGCATTATGATTTTACTCGGTGCCCCGATTCCTCTACATAACTCCCGATGTGCTTCTAGCCTTATTTCATCGTTGTAGTGCGTGAGACAACGTTTGCAAATGAAAATCTTACTACAATGACTAGTAATCTGTGAGTGAATCAATTTATTCAAGTTTTTAATCCAACAATAATGCGCCTTTGCTTTCTTTGTGATATAAAGAAGATCGCGGTGGTCTGATAGTTCAGTGTTCACAATTTTCATCGGGTACACCTCGTTTTTATCCGTGAGACCAAAAACATTTATGGAAATGTTGTTTACCCGCTCAAATTTGGGGATATCTTTTAAATCTACGGGGTATGATATGCAGTTCCATACATATCCCGTACAAAATTCCTGAGTATAATACTTGGAAACTCTTTGAGGATCTCTACATATATTCTTCGCCCATATAGCGTACCTGAAGCAGTACTGATCTTTATTTTTTACATTAATTATAGCTTCGGTTCGTTTTATGTTAGTCGGTAGCGCGATGTACGTTGATCCTAGGAAAGGTGTATATTTATTTATACGCAGTTCCAATCCAATCACATCAGCCAATCTCCATCCAGACCCCTTTGCCTGAAATTCAGACTTCTCCTTCAACAATTTTGAAAAATCCTCTTTCAATACTTCCACGATATTATCCTCAGATAAGAGTCGTCTATTGCTCGTCTTGAAAGATGCATCCAATTCCTCTCCCTCCCCTTTATGAAATTTACATATTAAAATTAGGTTAAATTTAATCGAATTTTTAACGATCACCTGCTGTAATAATTTTTCAACTACCCGTTCTTTGATGCTATCGAGGAAAGAAATTACATCACCCCCTTTATCCCCCTCTGGAGTGATCCAGAACGTTTGAAGTCTGGATCGGATTGCTGATTCTACCTCCCGAAAACCTTTACCAAGTTGATTAACGATGTTGAGTCTGTGTGTGTTTGTGTTTTCGTGAGGCATGGCCTCATCTACATTATAATAAACTTCACAGTAAGGGCAGAATCGTCTACCCTTAGCTGTGTCTAGAGCATCTTTCATGCGCGTATATGTTTCCACGTCATTAATCACATCATCCTCGAAAACAATTCGCATGTATATGTTGCTTAACGCTTCCTCTAATGCTGTTGTTGTGTTGAATTGGTTGTTTTTGAATTGAGTAAGTAATTCCGAAACGGTGGCCATTGTTGAGTGGGGAACTGTAACAGATAATATTATTTTTAGAGGGAGGGCCACAAACAACCATGTAAAATAGCAGATACTTTAGGAGGGTTATCTCACCTGTAAAGCTGCAAAGATGTCGGAGACTGCTGCGGTGTTTCTTTTCCCCAAGTCTGCTCCTCAGCGAGAAGTTCACTCTTCAACTCTCGAGGAATGTTTGAGGCTCCTCCGTCGAGACTCTCCTTTTATGGTGGAGTTTGGGGCATGGAAAAAGCCAGCTCGTGCCAGTTTCACCAGCAATCAACTCTATAGAGAAACGAGGGTGGGAGACTGGTCAGCGACCGGTAAGGAAGTCTCTAGGGGTGTGGTCCACCGAGACTCTCCTTTTATGTCGGAGTTTGGGGCATGGAGAAAACCGGCTCGTGCCAGTTTGGCCAACAATCAACTGTATAGAGAAACGGAGGTGGGTTGACGAACTCTTGAATGATGTCACCGGTAAAAAAGTCTGCGGGTGTGGTGAAAAGGTTGAGGGAAAAAACAAGTCGTCTTTCCCTTTAAAGGTTTTAGCAGGAGGGGGTATATATACACCTCACCAAATGTGTTATGTTCATCCTTTCTCAAGGAAGCATTTACAATGTCAATCATTCTGAATCGCAGGCAATTTAGCGAAATACGGGGTCAGGAGGATAGATATACTCAGCAGTCAATTACTGGCTTTCCCACTCTCTATAGCCTCTGTTTAAACATCGTTGCATCATGTTTATTTCGAAAAACTGATGTCTACACATTACCTATACCTACCACTATCAGCACAAGTATTGTTCACTTCATTGAGAAATCGAGAAGTATACTATGGATGACGTTTTTGAAATCTTTGACTAGCGAGCAAAGTAGAAAGTGGAGGCTGGTGGTTCGTTCCATTATTGCCAACAATTTCGGTGTGCGATTTCCACCAATAGCATATCAGCTGTTTCTAGATGAAGCTCTCTATTTTGCCCGCGATCTGGAAAACTGTATAGGTCATTTCCATGTTAAAATATATAGGTTTACCTTCGATCACAGCGATTCTCTGTTTTTCTGCGATAAGTGCGCATTTAATATTCGGCCATATAAATCGTGGGATGTTTATTTAGAACATCGTAACTGTAAATTATATCTTGATAATTTGCTTGAGGTAATAGGAAATAAAAAGTTTTGGTGTTCTAACTGTATTTGCACCCCACTTTTTGAGATGGATAACAACCTCCCAGCCCACCCTTTATCTTCATTTCAAAACGCGAGACGTCCTAACTATAGAACAGTAAATATTACTTATACCTCTTTTTCGCACGCCTTTAATACACACCGAAGAAAAAACTTACAACCTAGGGAGCTTCGCAAACGTGTGTTAGCACAAGTGCTTGATAGCATACGTTTCCAGTACACGGACTGATTCTCGGCATTAGCTCTGGAGGATTATTTTCTTCCTCCCTCCCCTCCTTTTCTCTCATGAGGTGAGCTTTCACTTTGCTGTGGAGGTATGACTCGCTGCGGGTATATAAAGGGGGTTTCTCGCTAAGGTGGTTACTCACTTCAGCGACTCCTGCACCACAGTCAATTTCGACTCCTGCACCACATCATCACCTCCGACTCCTGCACCATCGACGCTGATTCCTGCACCATCGACTTCTACACTGATTCCTGCACCATCGACTTCTGCACTGATTCCTGCACCATCGACTTCTGCACTGATTCCTGCACCATCGACTTCTGCACTGATTCCTGCACCATCGACTTCGGCAACCTGCACTGATTCCTGCACCATCTACATCACCATCAACTTCGATTCCTGCACCATCCACCCCGTGATTTATCTAAGTCTCCGACTCCTGCACTGATTCCTACACCATCGACTCCAGTATCTTCTTCTTAGACACCAGCCTACCTTTTACGTAAGTATCAAGTCGTTCTAAAAATCCATCCATTTTCCACCTTTTTTTATGACTATCGTTAACGATTATGACTCCTCTCTCTTTCTCATTTTATGAAACTGCTTACTGCAGAATGATTGTTCCAATGAAGAAGTTGCACCCTTCCGCTATCGTACCCGTGAGATGTTATGATCATTCAGCCGGGTACGATATGCATGCTCTCCAACGGGATATGGTACCTAAGCGAGGACGTCGTCTCGTAAGAACCGGGATTTCTATGGAAATCCCAAATGGTTATTACGGGAGGCTTGCTTCTCGTTCAGGCCATTCCCTCAAGTTTGGAATCGAGACGGGCGCGGGCGTAATCGATAGCGATTTTACAGGGGAAATTAGAGTTCTCCTTTATAATCATAGCGATTATGATTTCCCTGTGATGAAGGGGGATAGGATATGCCAAATAATTTTTGAGCAGATCGCTATAGATGTCAAATTTTTAGTGACTGACGCGGTTGGTCCCGTTACTGACCGTGGTCTAAAAGGGTTTGGTAGTTCCAATCCCCCTTCGGCCCCTCTCGTAAATTGGTATGAGATGGAACAATCATTTGGACCTGGTTAGTACACTGCTTTTTCCCCCATACATCTAATTCATCTTACTTATGTGAGTATTTATTAAGTTCTTTTTTCTCTTTTAGGATGACTTCAGCAACGAAGAACATTGGAGACACCCCCATCAACACCCCCTCTACCCCCTCCACCTCCTCCCCCTCCGTTCGCGAGAAGTTGATGCGAATGCAGAGGGAGTCCTCCTTTTTGAAAAAGGAGGACTTGGAGGAGGGTGTAAAATATAGGGTCGAAAAAATGGAGCTGACCACCACTAGGTACGGGGAGGTTATTGTCGCCTCCATAAAATTTGGGGGGGAAATAAGAAATATCTATCTCCCCCGAGTGTTTAAACTCTCTGTGGGGGAGATAGAAGAATATAATGGGGGGAATTCGAAATGTACATTAATAAAAATAAAAAACTATCTGGAGTTAATGTAAATATCTGTTTTTCTTTTCTATACCTACCCCATCCTCTAAGTAAGAACGTTTACATTAGATTTCTGCTCACAGTTGCACACTGTTATATACCGTACATTTTAAAATTCAAACGAGCTTTGTATCTTTTCAAATAACAAAGTTATTGAGGGTTTCACATATCATAAGAAATTCTATGATTTTTACAACATCAACTAGCAGTTCTGTATCGGATTTCTCCTATTAAGTAGTTGCGTACGATTGTATCATACATTTTAAAATTTGAACGGGCTTCGTATCTCTTCAAATAACGAAGTTATTGAGAATTTTACATATCATAGGAAAATGTTATGATTTTTATAGCATAAACTAACAGTTCTGTATTGAGTTTCTCCTATTGGGTAGTTGCGTACGGTTGTACCACACATTTTAGAATTTGAACGGGCTTCGTATCTCTTCAAATAACGAAGTTATTGAGAATTTTCATTATTACATGGGAAAAAAATTTTTCAAAAAATAAAAAAAAAAAAAAATAAAAAAATAAAAAAAATAAAAAAAAAATAAAAAAAAATTAAAAAAAATAAAAAAAACCTGTTTTTTATATTATTCCATTTCCGGTGTTATCTATGATTGATAGGTTTTGCCTATTTCTAGGCACAGCACACGTTTCATACAATTATTTTCTTATAGTATACCCTTATGGTTATCAATTAGTCAACTTTATATTAGAAATATTCTGATATAATTGTTTTTTACTTGACTCATTATAGTGATGTTCAGACGATCAACCTGTGTTATTTCCTGCTATAGGCTTTGATTAGATCATTCACCGTTTATCCACTCATCAACTGACGGCTTCAAGCAATATTACCTAGTAAGTTCAATTGGATCTCAAGGAGCATGCTTTTAATTAGACATTGATTGATTCCAGGAGTAATGCTCGGACATAATATTCCCAAAGAGTTCAATTGAATCTCAACTGAAGAGTCTCGTGCTGGAGAGCTTATGCTATGATTAGCTTATTCACTGTTTATCCTCTCATCAGCTGATGGCTTCTGGGATCCAGCGACTATGCTTTTAATTAGACATTGATTGCTTTCAAGAGTGATGCTTAGAGGAATTAGACATTGATTGCTTTCAAGAGTGATGCACGGCTTCAAGGAGCCAGTTGTAAGGCTCAATCTTGTATTTATTTAATGGAATCGGATCTCAGCCACAATGCTTTTAATTAGACATTGATTGCTTTCAAGAGTGATGCACGGCTTCAAGGAGCCAGTTGTAAGGTTCAATCTTGTATTTATTTAATGGAATCGGATCTCAGCCACAATGCTTTTAATTAGACATTGTTTGCTTTCAAGAGTGATGCACGGCTTCAAGGAGCCAGTTGTAAGGCTCAATCTTGTATTTATTTAATGGAATCGGATCTCAGTCACAATGCTTTTAATTAGACATTGATTGCTTTCAAGAGTGATGCACGGCTTCAAGGAGCCAGTTGTAAGGCTCAATCTTGTATTTATTTAATGGAATCAGATCTCAACCACAATGCTTTTAATTAGACATTGATTGCTTTCAAGAGTGATGCACGGCTTCAAGGAGCCAGTTGTAAGGCTCAATCTTGTATTTATTTAATGGAATCGGATCTCAGCCACAATGCTTTTAATTAGACATTGTTTGCTTTCAAGAGTGATGTTCTGAGGAATTATTTGATACTAATACAATCCACGGAGAGGTCAATTGGATCTCAACGGGTATACTTACTTCATCAGCATTCTGCATTTCCCTCTGAGGTCTATTACAGTCGAGTCGGCTTCTGTTGTGTGATGCATATTCCACAGAAATTCAATGTTCTTATATACCGAGCGAGGCGGCTCCCCACCATAGGTTTTGGTTGGCACTCTCCCTTTCCAAACTGAGTTCAATACACCTGAATGTTTCCTGGTTGGAGCGGGGGCCTCGGCGCGAGGAGGTCACGCGTGACCCGCTTTCTTCTGAGTCAACGAACGGGTGCCAGACATGGTGGGGGTAGGCGAAGGTTGCCAAAGGCGAGGCCTCTGTATTCGGAGTCAAGTAACGGACTGAGGAGACGTGGACGGGTTGCCAAACTGCTTTCCCTTTCGATTCCCTCTCGGCGTAAAGCCACGCGCTGAGCGTTCTTTCGAAACACTCGCGGGGTTGATTACTATTTGCTAGTTAGCTATTGCTCACATCTAACTCTGGTGATGATTTTTATGGTAATGATTTGTTTACCTTTCATCTCCGGCTAAGTGATTTGCTCTCACGTTGATTTTGTGTCAAGGACAGATGTCAGTTCGTTAATTAGGTAATTAATTACAGTGATATATTGATATATTTTCAAGGGTGACCTTGCGCCCGGACATACAAACGAATACTACTATTTATAACCAGGAGAAATTAGGTTTTACCCGTTTTAACCCTTTTTGAAATGAAATGGAAAAGTCCTAAGCGCCACAGTCCGGATGGGAGACTAACCTAATTCCAGAGGGTCGAACGTTTGCCCCTATCTTTGGCCCTCAGCTTTTTTATTGTACTTCCAGATGACGTTCCAGGAATACATAGATGAAACATAAGCATAGAAAGTTTTGGGTTAAAGTTCACTAATGATCTAATCCAGAAAATGAACTAGTATAATATGTGTTTAAAGGGTCCCTCTACTTGTTATGGACCTGGTATAATATGAACGAATACCGTCAATTGTTATAACTTGTACTAGAACGCTTTTTTCACTTTGGAGTTCTGTGACATATGGACGATTTTCCGAGGGTAATGATTAACGTGCTGAATTGTCGTAGCGTTTCCACAGATATTATAAGGCGTTAAAATAATTCAATGTCCTGGTTGGCATTTTATATCCAGTAACCTTATTACTTCAAGAGGCCTACATCATTGATCACTAATTCACTATTTCTCTGATTCGTCCAACGTTCCTCTCGCTAAGTGAGGAAGGTGTAAATATAAAGTCATCGGATTAATATTACGTTGTTTTTTTGATTGATCACTGCTTCAGCTGCTCATTTATTATGTCTAAATGGAATTAGATCAGATGCTAATATAATATTTAGTATTTTTTTAACGCTTGAGTAAGAACTCCTGGAACTTTATTCAAAAGCCATGAATTTGTGATAATCAACAGCTATCGGCCTACGTGGGCCGAGGTTCTTGCAAAGGAGAAGTCTCTACGTTTTCCCAGCCTTATTACATTCCTCTCTTCAAAAGAGAATTGCGTAAAACAGCATAATAAGAGAAGGGATAAGAGTGGCCTTTGAGAACTTTGCCGATGCCCTACTCTGAGAAATAATTCCGATACGTTCGGAAATCGATCGGCATATGTTTTCACCCTCAGATGCCCCGTTTACAATACTAACTTCTTACGATGGTAAGGCTTACCATGGTTGGGAATTGGCGGTGTGAACGCAAGTTGCCGCTAACCCTAGTAAACGTTTCTACCACGATTGAGTTACTGTCGTTGGCATTAGTTACTGATATTTTAAGTGTGTGTGAACGCAAGTAAAAGGAGAAAGGTTTGTTTTGAAAATGGAAGTGGAAATGGGCGTAGAGTGTTTGAAGACGTAAGGACCGGATCCCTCTACATGGATCGGAAATGATTCATAATGATAACGATATTTATTTGATCACACAAATATATTTTAGTAATTGCATGACCACGGTCTGCTGATTCGGTAGTTCAATAATAGTAGTTTGCTTTACCCCTGAATTCTGAGTAATAAAGCTTACGTATTTATTTTATGTGTTTATCTTGCCGTACAGAAAATATATAAACCAAAACTGAGTAACTAAGAACATTTGGAGGAAATTCGAATCGTGTTGTTTTTAACGTATTCGCTCCTTCGGACGGCGTGTAAAAGTGTTTTCAGCATCTAGCTTTTAAATAGCTCCAATTATAAGCAGCAGAATATGGTAAACCTTGGGATACAGGATTTAAAAATACAGAATTTTGATAAGAATATGAAATATATGAATGAATATTCATTACGCATACATGTTTATTCTATTTGGACGAATGAATTTCTCTACGAAAGGCGCTTACATGAGGGATTGCCTATTGAGAGGTGAGGAATTAATTATTTAATAGCATGGCGTTCCATGTTTGACTGCATTTCTTGGTTCGTGATCCCCACATATAAGCTAAACGAAAAGCGTATGGGCAAGGAAACGCTAATGTATTTAAAGGGTACAGACATTGGTAGAAATATGCAAGGAAAGAGAGGTAAAGGTTGAATGTGTTGAATATCTGGAAATCGGAGGAAGTCACGGAGGGCATTCATCGTCGTACAAACTCAATATACTTTTTAACGTATTACTTTGGATAGAATCAAAGCAAATGGCCATAGCATTTAATGTTATATTTAAAATTCAAGGTCAGCGAAGTAACTAACAGAATCCATTGAGTACCTAGGAGATGAGACCCACATTCAATCATGTGGAAATAACTTAAGAATGTTGTTGGTTGGGATTTATCAAAATGGATCCAAGAAACTGCATTGATAACGTTCGATAAAATAGCTACATCTAATTTGCACATAAGTTGAAATACGCTGCCAGTTTTCGAAATCATTATGAGACAAAGCCTTTCGCTACCCTACTCTCCATTTTTATCTTACTTAATTTTACTCTCCCTTAGATGTCACTAGCGTCTTTACGATGGTTCTGGGTAGGGCGTATAAATGCAAGTTAATTATATCCGCCATATTAACCACTTTATTCCACTTTAGTAATGTAAACAGGGCTAGAAACATTCCCGACACGTTTTATGACACCCACAAACCCGAACGGTAAGCAGGTGGTGAAAAAAGGATCAAGCCAGATCACAACAGAAAAAAACACATAACTCATCCGGGACTTGAACCACGGATCTCCAAATTTGCTGTTCTGCGTGGTGTTTGAAGCAACGTTTGACTTCACGCAGGCTCTCCATTTCTTCGCATTTCCACCTTCCGCTATTTAAGTAGTGTTGTGGAGAAAAAGGGGTACAGCAGCATTGATGACAGAAGGAAAATCGTATTGGCAAGATAAGCTTTTACTCGTAGAGGTGAACTATTGACAGGGGCGTTAAATTAGGGTAGTAATGAAAATACTAGCAAAAAGTTTGATATATATCGTGGCACTATATGGCGCTTAAACATAGGTTTCATGGAAAGAAGATGAAAATATACTCAGGGCTTTTGAGATGTGTGTGTGTGTGGAGAAGGATGTGGCACAAAGACAGGAAGTGGATGCTGGTGAAGTCTTCACGGGTTCTTCATCGCATTAGAGATTCGACGACTGCCGCCTTATTGACGACCGACAATGCTGTCACCTAAGAGGCGATGGGAAGTGGACAAGTTTCAACATGAATATACGGAGTAAGCTTGCCGTCGGCGCAACATGTAGTAAACTCTATCTCGATCTGTAAAACTGGGTGAGATTTGCAGGATTCCAAAGGTTTACGCTAAATATTATTACCGTGGCACAATGATTTTGCACTGCGCAATTGCTGACTGCTTCAAAATTGCCAATAAAAAATAAGTGGGTCGAACCAGGTGATTATCATAAAATCATATATTCTAAGAAATGATTTCGCTTTAAATCGCTGGTTCCGTAACCTCAAACGTGCTAGCAAACATAATTGTTTGTGCAGAAAGGATCGGAATAAATTTGCGTTTGGAATTAGCGCAGGAGCATAAATGACTCTCTCTAAGGCCTCTATTAGCCGTGGCAACCAGACGCGCCACCGAGCCTTCCACCGGTGGAACTTGTCAGTCGTGGGGCATAGAATCAAATGAGTCCTATTAGCCGTGGCAACCAGACGCGCCACCAGACTTTCCACCGAAACCAGTCGACTGAGCCACGCAACCGCGGCTTCCACTTTGGGTTGCTCAGCAACGTTCTGGGGCATTGGAGTATATGTAGCCTACTAGCCGAGGCGACCAGACGCGCCACCGGTGACTGAATATTGCATGCGCGCGCATCATACTGCCCTGACCAAGACGCTCCAGGCAGACACACAATCTCAGTTCACAGTCCAAACTAGTGGTGAGATGTTCGCTCTTGTGAATTGAATTTCTGTGTGTTAATATGTTTTCGCCGGGGGCGGTGGTGAATGAAGATGGTGATCGCAATTTGCAAGAAGGTGAAGGTGTCGCTTGTCCAAGTGTAATAAAGTACAATAGTGTGTAATAAAGCCCTTTGGTAAGTCTAGACATCAACATAGGATGCTTCCGAAACCTTCTCACCCTTCGCCTTCTCTTCTTTATGAGAAGAGCTAGCAATAGTACGTCCTCACAACACAACACTATTTTAACCACTACTGTGTGCTGGGTAATTTTTGAACCGATACTGGTGGCGCCACCGGTGACCTGGGCGGAGTAAACCCGAGCAACCAGACACTCCACCGGTGGAACGTCCGGTGGAGTGTCCAGGTTGCCTCGGCTAATAGAGGCCTAACTCTACACTCGCCGCTGACCCCATGTCACGAGATTCCGCTACCGCCGAACACGGGCGAGGGTGCACGGAGACAGGAGTAATTACCACGGCGGTCGAATTGGAGCCATTCAGCCAAGAGGACGTTCACTTGCATGCCATTCGATAGCCCGCGGAGAATGAGCGATGGTGCAGAGTTGGTGCCGAGTCCTTCATCAACCCGCGCGCGTTGGCACCCCCACCACCGCCGCCGTCCGTCCGGCCGGGGCCGGCTAATTGGTCTCTCTGATTGTCCGCGTGTGTGGGGGGAAGGGACATCCAGGCGGACGAGCTAATGGCGATTGGAAAAGGATGCAGAAACAATCATGTTATGTTTCACCTTTTTCAAGCAATTGGATAATCGTGGTTCCCGAAAACAATTTGGAGACCTCACTGGGAACAAGTCGGAATCTAATTTAAAGTTGTTCTTCTACGGTGATAATGAGAGCAGCATCCAGTATCTATGAAATTCCACGAAGGAAAAAGCAAAAAAGAATTGCATATAACTTCCTTCCATGGAGAATGGCCAGTAATGCATTCAAAAAGAGCTGCAGGATGCCATGGTTTTTGCTATGGTGAAAATTACAGAGATTCTGTTGTATTCAACTGTGTTATAGCGAAGCCTTGGCCGTACATAATAATAAAGAAAAAAACAGTGAAATTGGAGTTTGTTCATTTATTTTCTGAGTCTTTAATGAAATAATGAGAAATAGATGCATGATAAAAATGTAATCGATATACTGGAAAACAGAATTAAATAACCCATGAGTATATCTCATTTGAAATGTTGGTTAGCGGTTGCTTTTTACCTATTAGAAATAAGAATTTGGCAAATATGTTTTGCTTTTGATTGGAGTGACGTGGAGTGGATATTACTTTCTTGTGGTCTTTTTCCGTATTTATACGGAGTAAGGATGGAGGTGAACGTCAGCATTAGCCAGATCTTAATGGAAGGCGCCAAGGGGAGCATGGCTTAATGTTCTATCCGATGGAAGGAGTAATACAGTCAATGTGCTCATACAAGGTGGTCAAGTATGGGACAGATGATCAATGGAAAATAATCCCGGGTCGAGGTTCAAAATCGTACTCTCGGAATGGAGGCATTACTCTAGCCATGTCATATTCATCATTAATTTGCAGCAAGGTCTATCAAACACTTCCAGTCTTCCTGTGACTTTCATTACCCAAGGCCGCTGTCATAAAAGAGCAAGCAGCATGGAGGTTCACAGTGGTTTCTGTTAACATATGGACGTTTAAATTTCACGTATTAACGCATGTAGTAACATATTTGCATGTCGATACTGCATGTTTGGTGATCTTCGCATCCCATGCCATACGCCCTCGCAGTGGCTTCCAGGTTATTGCGTGGATGAAGATGAACTTATTTCCTAGCTGCTAGGTTTTCGCTTCCTACAGAGAGACCACTACATCCTCCTGACGGAAAACTCATCTCAACTCTTTCGATAGTACCCATTTCTTCTCCTCGGTCAGTGCCCCTAAGGACACGCAATTCCCAAAAACAGCACGAAAATAATTCTTACAAACGACTCATGCACAGAAATGTGAATGTGATGGAATGATTATGAATAAGTTGCGGCTGCATAAGCATGAACGCAAGATATATTGTGCATGGACACACAGTGGCATGAGCGAAGTCCCTGTTGCCGTATCCGTCCCAATGTCAAAAGGGACCGCGAGCGCCAATGGGGATAAAGGATGCGAGTGACGGCGAATGAAAGAAAGCATCGGATGAAGAGGAGGATTTATCTTCGGAATGAAAAAGATTGAGGTGTTATAAAGGAGGGGGAATATTGGAAGGAGGGAATGCAGAAAGGGGGAATGTAGGGAGGGGGAATGTAGAAAGGGAAAATCCCGTGAAAAATTGGGTCGAATGCATGCGGGGAGATTGTCAGAGGTGGTGAGTGCTGGAAGGGGGCGGGGGAGGATAAAATATTGAAAAATATTGGGGAAGAGGGGAGTGAAGGCCTCCGAGTGATGGATTTTCGATGAAGGCAAGCGTACGGGGAGCGAGTCGTTTCTGCGGCAACGGGGGAGGGTGAGGGATGAGTGGGAGGGAGGGGGGAGGAGAGGGAAAGAGAGGGGGGGGGGAGGAAGCGGACGGGGTGAGATCGCTGGATATTAGAGGAACAGTACATACATATGTGTTCCATGTGGACAAAATGTGGAAAATCGAAATAACCCGTTAAAGGAGCGACAGATGTGATCCTTGCCGTGAGTGCAATGCCAATCCGTCTCCGAAAATCCTCTCCTCCTCCCTTCACCTATTTCCGGGGAGGATATTAATTTTTCCCTCCACCTGAATAAGTTGGGAGATGAGTGGTTGGTGGGATGTCGGCTCGCGACCGTGCGTGCGACTGCGGGGGGTGGGGGCGGGAGGGGAGTTGGGGGGGGGGGAGGGGGGCACTCACCCCCAGAGGCGAAGGAGATTCCACCCTCCCGCCATTCACGCCCCCCGGGGCCGATCTCTACTCCCCCTCCCCCTCGAATATTTCCGCTCCCCCCAATCCCGGCTACGCATCCCCCTCACCACATGAGGCATCCCCACCCACGGTGACGGCTGGCAATGGTGCCAAACTCTGCCCCCCATTACTGCGGCTGGATGTACTTAGCAATGTTAAGCTCCTTTTGCTGCGAGCACGAAACACTCCTAGTAAGTAAGCAAAACAGAAAAGTTTAAATCGGAATTACTTGACAGATGCTTTCCTGTCGCGTGATGGTCCACGTTTCTGTCGTGAAATTAGAAAGAGACATACTTGTCATAGCTATTCTCGGGAACCTCTTCTAGAGTGGAGAATTTCCAAAATAGGAATAAAAGGTGGAAAACGCAGCCGTGCACAAAGACGAATAAGTTATTTGTGGAAGTCGGCAATAATATTTGTCAACTCTCTCCAATGAAACTACTATAATAGGGTACAAACAATCATATAGCCCTAAAGAAGCCTGTTGATGCAGAAGGGAAAACATGAGATAGCAAGTGAATTTACTGTTATTAACTTAAATTCTCCGCCTACGCTAAAGTATCCTCCACAAGAAATATAAAATATTGGCTTGTATTTTGCAGATAGTTAAAAATATCAAAGATGGCATAATATCTTTTCAAAGAAATGTCACAAAACATAATCACTCCGATAAAAGCTATCAATCATTCGAACGATTGCGCTCGCTACATATCGATATATCGCTATATAACGCTTGTTATATCGGTCGATATGACAAGCACTGAATTAAAATAACTATCCTTGGATTTCTAAAGCAACGATGGACCGTAATTATTGGCCTCCTGCGCCGTAGAGACGGAGACGAAAAATTTGGAAAAACGCCGACCTCGGTCCATTGGTCTCTTCCGCACTCCTGCACAGCTGATGAGCTATAACAGAACCAGTGGCGTAGCGAGGGGGTGCGGGTCCGGGGGGTCCAGACCCCCCCCGAAATATTAAGACATGTAAAAAAATTAATTAAGAGTGGAGTAGGGGAAAGTCTACAAAAACTAAATTATCATACCGTTGTTAAAAAAGGTTTGTCCTTTTGTTTAAATAATAAATTATCAAACGATACGTTAGGGCTCGGCCGTTCGGGTAGTGTAATGGCGGTGTTTGTATAGCTGGCCGAGTTTCGACTGTGGACTGTCTACTGCCTAGTTTTCACTCCAGTCACATTGAAAAATGAAGTTTTTTCGATTATGAAAAGTTTTAAAATTAGTTAAAAACCCTCTACTTGCAATTAGTACCCTGTTGTTCAAAAAAATATCCCACGGTCCCCCCTGGTTTTGGACCCCCCCACGAACGAAATACCTGGCTACGCCACTGAACAGAACGCGCAGATTTCAGAAATACCTTAATGATTGCCGTTATTTTCCTGCAAAGCATTTAGCAAGGGCTATGCCCAGCTGATATTCGGTCTCACTTTGCTGCGGTATAGGAACATTTGGAGCAAAAAGATTCCTCATCGAAAGTTAAAGAATTTAGGAGCTACTTTAATTCATCAAGAGTTGACCTACTTTGGTAACCATCTGACCTCGACGAAGCTGAAATTATCCTATGCAGAGTGTATCCCAGTATCCCAGTGTGTATTTCATGCTAAATTTTGAGACACTGAGAAAAAATCATGTAGCATTGTTTATCTCCTATTGTACTGAAAATTTATTTGTTGCAATAGTATTCAAAGATTTTAGTTACTTAAGAACACCATTTATAATTTTTTAACAATTATATGATACGTGCTACTATCGAAGATATTTTGTGAATTACCCAATTTTTCTGGTTTGTTGTCCAATCAGAAATTTATAAGTTAAATGCGAATAAAAGAACTTCACGTGGATGAAGTGTAGATTAGCGGTATTGGAGATTTATTCTTGGCCTTTCGAATCCTAAATAATTCTTTATACTTTGTCGTTCTTTATCGTTTGGAGATCTTTTACATTGGAAACTGCAAAGGGGCTGCTATGGACTGCATCCTTTTTGGGGCTTGTACTTGTCTCAAAGGGGCAATAAACAGACGCCTCGGAGGGCACAGGAGAATTTACAACTAGGGCCCGGGAATTGCAAAGGAGGGAATTGACTTCAAAATTCATAAAGCGAGCAGGAACCGGCATTCCTTAGAAGAAGTAGTTTGCGACCCATAGCCCATGTTCGTCATAAGCTGTAGAAAAAGAGAGGATAAGGCAATTGCTGGTCATTTTAGATCGAGACAAGGTCTCTGCACTGCACACTTCTCTAGCGAGTCGGTGCTGCATTAGAGATGTCTTCCTCGTCACGATTCTACATGAGACATGATGACGATATTCGTGAGGCATCGCTGGTGTTGGAAGAGGAGAAGGGATGAGAGGCGATCAGGCAGTGAGTGATATAGTGATATTCCGTGCATGAGCAATCGGATACCGAGAGTGAGGGAGATGACGCGGATGGATACAGAGGCAATGGAAGCAGCGAAGAACCTTTAGAAGATGGAAGTGTACCAGCAGCAAAGCGACCAAGAGGCAGTCAGTTTAATAGAGGCAGACAGTGGAAACCACCTGCGAGGGAAAGACGGTGCTTACTGGCTGTCGAAAGAGCACGCAAGACGAAGAAGTATTTTTCACCTAATTTTATTCACACTTAAGATTGTTTCGTGCACACGAGCATACATTGCTAGATACCTTTTCCGCTCCTTCAATAAATTGCGCGGACGGTCCACAAAGATTGTGTCCAACGGGTGCTCCCGAATCCCACAAATGAAAGTAGTTCGCAATTTTTCTCTTGCACTTTCATTCAGATTTTGATATCTTTACCTAAAATATTTATGGTAAAATTACCGTGCAAAGATATTTTTGGTTACGTCAGGATTTTAAATATTGTCCGAAGACACGGAAAGCCAATGAATATCATTTATGTCATATTTATTTTATTTTTATTTCTTTTGTTTGTGTTATGGAGAATAAGACCGAAATTATGTATGGCAGAGTCTTGAGATTCTAGTTCCCCAATCATACAATACTGATGCAGGTACTGAGGATAAGGAAGCATTTTTTGGGCTTATGCATTTTTATTAACACCTGTTCAAATACATTAGTAAGAGTTAATTTTTTTCTCGTTTAACAATCCGAGATATTTTTTCAGCCGCATTCCATTGAACAAAATCCTGATTTAGCAACCTTCGCACATAATCCAATCCCGTTAAAGCTGATATTGTCAGCCGACAAACAAAAATGTTGCTGCAAAAACCGAAATATTTTTTGACACAATTTTATCCTCTACTTTTTAGACTTGAAGGGAAAAGAGAGACCACAGGTAGAAAATAGGAAGCCCTAATTAAGCATTCTTGCCGTAACGAAGCTTAATAATGTTACTTAAAACTTTCGCTTTCACTCATGTGCCCTTGAAAGAAGCTCAGACATCGCAATTTCACGGTAAAACTTCGGTTCTTTGCCGCACATCCTTGCAATCAAATACATTAAAATATCCAGTAATGGAGACATTGCTTTTCACTTAACATTTGAATGCATCAGGGATTATTTAATCTCCGAGTGAAGATACGGTTACTGCCTTAAAGAGGCAAACGGCGGAGTATCAAATACCAATGAGTACCTCCATGAAGCCACCCGCATCAATCATATTATTAGCGCGCCGTCCTGGCAAAATAAAAGTCGCAGGTTTGAAGCCCATCTCGGATATGGGCGTCACATTTTCCTTATGATTGAGTGGAGAATTTATTGAATCTATCAATTCAACAAGGATATGACTTAACATCGGTAGCTGCAGTGTCTTATTAGTTAATTCAGCTACGACTCAATCAATCGAAATTTCTTAGTAAACCATTGGCAATGGAGCCTGAAGCAAACGGTACATCCAGATTTAAATACCCATTCGTAAATACTTAGAAAGGTTTTTTTTGCGTGATTGATATATGCAGTGCATGCTATATATTTATGCACGAAATAATATCTGCACCATTAAACGAACACTACGAACATTTTTCAAGAACACTTGGTTGACCCAGATCGATGCATTTAAAAAGGAAAAGCCCGCTATGGCATCTAAGCAGTTATAAGAGGTTACATGCTATACATACATATTGTAAGGATATGTGTTCTTATGAATAGGCTTTCATCATCACAAGTCACCAATTTCAAATTTGGTTTGACGAAACTCTCTACTGTATTATGCTATTGGCTAACCTCTTCATACCAATACCGTTCTTATTTTTCATGAGTACATTAGTGTGATTATCAATCATTAATCATCAGCTGATTATCATGCCAGTCACAAGAATTAGGGGATCAAGATGAACAATGCGATTTTCCTCGATTAGAATTTAAAATACATAAAACACCATTCATAATTCTTGCTCATTTTCCACTGCCAACGAGCTTGTTGTTCAAGTGGGCTCACATGGACTATAAGGTGAAAACATCTCTTGCATTTACTGTAAGCACAGCTCGTCCATATATATTAAAATGTCGAGGAAATGTAGATAATATCGATTTGGTCACAAAGGTTTTTTCTTAGGGTTTATCGGGAGTTAAAAATATCCAAAATTTCTGAGGTTCTTAAGTGGAGACCATCCGGGTCATTTTAAAGACGTAAATCTCAAGTTGATGAGCAACACTAACGGGAGTTGCCCCCTCGCGTGTGCCACGGTGTTCCCCTTGTGCCCCGGCCGGCCGAGTGTTCCCTCAGTGTGGGCTCTTTCAGCGTTTCACTCCGGGGAGTGGCGCTGCTTTGCACTGACCTGCATTTGGCGATGGTCAACCAGCTGCTGAGTGCCGCCGCTCAGAGAGAAGAGGGGAGGAGCGGTGGTGGAGGCGCGGCCCCCGAGGTGGCGTGACGGGGTCAAGAGGAAGCGATGGGCGAAAGGGGCCTCGGGAGGAGGCAGGAGAGGGCTCCTCGACAAGGCCCTCGCAAGTGGCGGCGACAGCAAACAAAGCGCCGTCGCGGTCCTCCTCCATCCCGTCATGCAATTCTGGAATCGCAACATCCCGCGAACTCTCAAATTCAACGCATATTTTCGTACGAGAGTCACCATCAAATTTATAAATTGGAGGTCCATAAACCTCACACCAAATTACGAATAATCCTAACGATAGGCTTACAATGAATTCAAAGGGTGCAGTAGCGGGGTACGTTTTTATACTAATTTTCATTTTTTCATATCTTTATTTTAGCTTTATAAGCATCCAACTCCACTTCAAATACAGTAAGCATACAGAAATAAAATTGAACTTAATAAATATTAAATAAAATTAAGTGGAAATGTATGAATATATTGCATCAGAAGTTGGCGAAATTAATAATCAGTTTTACAAGACTGGCATGTAATAAATTGTATGCAAATCAGTAATGGGTGTTCTCAAACTTAGCCAGGTAGTTTATTAGTGGTCATTTTTCACATCACTAACCCTGCCCTCCCTCTCACTTCCTAGAGGAATGCAAACAGAGCACTCCATCTCAGAGCATATTTCCTAATGAGTATTACTATTTGCTAATTGCTGGTCAAACCCCTAATGTAATTGAATGTGATCCTGATGCTGTGCTAAAAATTAGTTAAAAAACAATCATATGATCAATCAAAATTTTTCTAATTGTTATTTTATTTTTAATCTCCTTATTTTAATTTAAGAAGCACAGAATTTCGTTTTAAATACAGAGAGCATTATATAGAAATCAAGTGGCAGGTTAGTGAATTTTTGTCACCTAGTGATGCCGAAATCACCAAAAAAATTTGTGTAGCCCTGTTAGTATATTATATATCTAATTAATAAGTAATGAAAAGTATTGTACCTGAAGGTGGCGTACTTTATGTAACCCTTTATACAACACTGGAATTAAATAAATTATGAGAAAATCATTAACACGTGTAGATAAACTCAATCATGGAAATATTCTATAACGTGACGTATTCCTTTGAGTACCTCTTCTTTTTCATATATAGTCACAGGGACAGCTGTGAACAAATCCGATCTCAATATTTTGCCTCTCATATCCTTATCCTTAGTAACATCAGTTTCCTCTCAGATTGCATTCGTGATGACATTACTTCATTTGTGAATTCCTTTAAATGTTTCATCAATTTCTTCAATTCAACTCCAACACTGGTTCTATTTCTTTCCATCGTGACTCCTGCTGCCCGAGACACGAAGAAGTTCCACAATATGAGCAGCTATAATTTTCCCACATTCGATTTTCTTTTGCTTATTTTTCAACCAAATTTCGATGGGTTTCTCCGTTTACGCATCATTTCATTTCTTAGTCTTTTTTTAGCGGAGTTTCCCTTCTACACTAATGGCAGTCTTGTGTTTTATTCTCTCATCAATCAAGTCTTTCTTGGTTATCCATGGCTTCTTCTCTGCAGCTTACCTTCTCCCAAGAACTTCTTTCCTGCTTCCCAATTTTAACGTTTTCCCATCACTCATCCACAAATTTCACTGTCAATTCCTCCCCGCTTTTAGTTTCCCGCCTGCCATTCGAAAGACCAGCTGATGCCGAGTCTCCTTGAGCTTTTTGACCTGCCAACTGTTTCTCTCGATTCTCCATTTTGTTTGTCTTAATATCAAATAATTTTTCTTTTTCACAAGGGCTATGTGAGAACAAATACATCGGATCTCACAATTTACTGTTCAACTTTTCTCTGGCGCACTAAGGACGATAAGTGATTTGATACATTTATTTTGTATCATTATCGTCTAATAAGCAAATAAAATATACATTATTTTCAAGATACAAAACAAATATAGATTCCTCATCTTAATCCAGCTATCCACAGCAAAACGACGACAGCTCACCGCACCCATCAAAAAGACGAAACCCTCGTCTGTGTCCCTCGTTTTATCCTGGCTTGGGCTCAGTTTTAATGAGAGGCAACCTCCGTTGAGAAATGCGCGCGGCGCTCCACGAAGGAGGAGAGAGATCTTCAGTGCGCAGCCGTGAATTCCCTGGCTGAGGCGATGGCCGATGATTTCAAGGAGGCGCGCTCTCAAATTGTCCTCCTCACATCCGTCGGATTTAGAGTCGGAAGTGGAGAGCGAGGGCCGTGGCTGCACTCACCCCAACGTGCAGCAGACTAAGTTGCGATGGGGTGGTGAAGCTTCTTTCTCCAGAAATGAAGACGCGGAGGCTCTGCTCGGGGCAGGCCGGGAGACTCGAAGTGATGCAAGCAAGACGGGCGGGGGAAAAGTTGAGAGCGGGGTTGGGAGTCGAAGGAAGAGTCCCCCCCCCCTTTGATTGTGGTTTCCACCTTTCGAGGAACGGTTATGTTGGCGCATGCGCAGTTTACCGCGTTCACCACGGCGCCGTAAAAGCGGTAACCTCGCCTCAAGCACCACGTGAAGGAACACATCCGCCATTCTCAACAAGTCTCAGGGTTGCACCATAACTCAAATAAGTTCGGAATTCTCTTAATGCTCCAAGTATAAACGGTTTTTTGCTTTTTTTTTCGTACGCACTCAATGAAAGGATGCCCATCATATCATTCGGAATATATATTGAGATAATTTTCTTAACCTGCTAACAATTCCAGCCATACTATGAGATAATTAAGGTGCTAAATACATTTACACAGTTTGAAATCGTGAAAAACGCTTTATACACCATGGAAACGCTTAAATTCATATATTCATGGGACGTGTTTGGGCTAACAGGGCATGTTTTCATAGCGTCATTTTGAAATATGGAAGTTGTCGTCGTTTACCACAACTTCCAGCAAATGCTTTTGTCCAATACAAATGTGACTAAATGCAATTAAGTATTATTGCAGTAGTCCAGGGTGTATGTAAAGATATTAGTAAATCAGTATCAATGGCCTCCCCAGTGATCAGAGAGTATGAGGGATGCGAGTAGATAGGACGAGGGGTGGATCGAACTACGTGGCGTGAATGCAATTTATGGCCTGGAGTGTCCCAAATGATGGCGGTGGATTTAACGGGAGGTGAGGGGCTCTGATGCGCCAATGTTTCCATGTTTCGATGAGAAAAAATACATAACCCCTTATTTCAACCATGCAAATGACTGAATGAGATGTTCCGCGCAGCAGAAATAACGCTTTGTTTCAATAAAACTAATTTGCTGTGCATAAAGTTGCCAAAACAGCTTTCATTTTTATGATAATGCCTCAACTTAATGATTAAGATATTGCGTTGTAGTATACCGTTCTCGAATGTAATTCATAACCAAATCAAATTCATCATTACGCACAAATTCTGCATTTGTTATGGGTCTATATATACGTCTATTTGATAGGCATGTATGGTTTAAAGGTGAAAATCGATTTTAAGAAATTGATGAAAGTGAGTCTAGGTATTCATTTTGAATTTCACATTAACAACTGGCTTTAAACTTCTGTAATTCGTAGCAAAGATGTAAATAAAAGTTAATTTTGATATGAATACTTATCATCTGTAAAGACAGCAAATACAATTGTTGTTGTGCGCAGAAGCAGGCAATTGTTTCGCGTGAGGTGCGCCCCAACGCCCTTGAAACTCTTGAGCCACGCACAGATAGTACCTGCGTATCGCAAGCTAAATTTCGGAAACAAAAGCCGGAAGATGTGAGCGATTACTGCTTTTTAGAAAACCAAATGACAAACAAAACTAAACGGAAATAGCCAGTAGAAAAATCCAAACAAAGAGAGAAATCTACAAAAAGAAAAATCTACTTTCAGCTGAAAATGCAAGCGTGAAAGTAAGAAAAACAAATCACGCGAGTATACGCTGAAAGTAAGATCTCTTAATGAACGTAAAGTTTGGATGATAACAGTAACAAGACAAGGCTGGAAACATACGAAATGTGATGCTACAAAAGACTGATGAGCATCAAATGATTATATCGTGTGCCTAACGAGTGCGTGCTAATGAGAACAGAAGTAATAAGAAGCCCCTCTAATCAATATTTCTTAAAATAGTAGACCACTATTAGATCGAAGTTTTCCGCGGAGTTGGTCAGATTCTCTCTGCAAGGTTCCGGGTTTCCTTCCACGAAAGTTTGCAAGATGATAACAGTTTCGCTGATTATCCTGTCAGCCTCGTCAGGTCAAAGGTCAAATAGCAGCCATATTGCCAACCTACGCGAAAGGAAGCCCGGAACAATGCAGAGAGCATCTAATAGACTAGTTACTGTTCTATCAATGATAGAAAATTTTCCTTATAAATTTATATTTTTATTTTATACTACTGGCTTGGATTTCATAGGTCAAATTTCAGTTTAAGTATCTGAAGTACTTAAGTATTCGAAGATGGTGGGGAAAATTTAATATATTCCACAAAAAGTTTTCCTTCATTGACAATTGGACCACTCTCCCTGCGAATACCGACACAAACGAGAACATTAAACTGTACATTTTTTTTAATCCTCTATTAAAGGGAAGGACATGCACTTTAAAAAAATAAGATTGATGTATGTTGGTGTTCTGCGCAAAGGAAAAATTGTTTTACGGAATGCTTCACGTCACTCGCTATCGCTGGTTCTCATGTGTTCTCTCTCCCCTTCTCGATTTCCAGGAGTCACCTGCTACACGTGTGTCAACGTTTCCGACAACCTGGTCTGCAATCGCTTCGCCATCGACCGCCCTTGCCCCAAAGGTGCGTACTCGTCCTCCCCAACTCCACTGCTTCACCCCTTATCCATTTCAAGACCTTCGCTTTCTCTAGCTTCTTTTCTCTCTCAATCCCCCAACGAATTCATTCCTTAATTTATCAATGCATGAATTATGAAATAAAATGGAATCATATTTGGAAACCCAATGCTTGGCTTTATTTAAGGCACTAAAACTTAAAGCATGCTTTCCATTTACTTTAAATTGGTACTATTTTTATTCAACTCCCGTAATCCGTCTTTATTGAATTGTCTGAGCGTTGTTAACGCCCATCTGTTTCGTAATTATTCGTTCCAAAATTGACTTCCTTTCCGCTAACTCCGTTTTAATTGCTTTTCTTGTTTTCATGCCCATTTCCCACCCCTCTCGCACGCCCCCCCCCCCCTGAATACCTCAGCTCCCCTCATTGCCTTTCCACCACTCCATCCCACCTCGCCCTTCATAGCCGACTACTGCATTTCCCATCCTCCCCCGCCCGCTCTGTCCCGCGGACTCTTCATCCGTTCTCCTGTCTCTCATCTCTTCATCCCGGAAAATATTTCTCTAGTCCTTTGAACTCACTGCACGCCACTTTTCTGCAGTTCCCATCGTGAAATTATCATTCGCTGGTTCACAGTTATAGTTCTTCGAAATTCGTCAGTCATCCAAGATAACGAAAATAAAACCACTGCACAAGCATACTGAGCGGGCCTAACGACTTTTATTTGTCTCTCGAACCAGCTGCTATAAAGCCATGACAAGATTACAGACAAGCAGAAAAATGTTATTGTTTCGCTGTGAGTGCAAGAACATTAATTAATGATTAGTTTATCTCTGTAATTGAGATTCAACGAACTGAACATTTGCAGCGTCTCTACATAAAGTATTTATTAACAAAATCTCTCCAGATGCGTTAGCCGGCAGTTCATATCATTTGATCCTAGTACTCGGAGAATGAAGCCTAGTGTCGTCATCAATGTTACCAACTCCAGGCGAGGGGTCCATGACTGGATGGAGAGGAACTCCTAGCAGCACTCAAGTTGTGCTCTTAGCCATAAGATGTTTGCCACCTCAGGAAAATGAGTCCCGGGTCTCGATCCCTACCACTTTAATTTCAGCTATATAAAGTTACGCCACTAATGAAAATGAGTTAAGCACAAATAGAAATAAATCTAAGAAAATTTAGTTGAAATGAATTAGTTATAAGAATGAAAAGAAGGAAATTAAGCTACGTTCCCACCTTTAGGGCCTAATCACTTCATGATGAAATCTATGACGTTGGTCAAATGCACTTCTTACTTCGCTCGCGAAATATCTGGGGCCCATTATCAACGCTCGAAGATTTACGAGCGAATAGAGAATATTCCTGCAGAAATTTATTTGGTTAAATATTTGACTTGATAACTGTTCAAAACTCAGAAGTCTTTAAAAGGTTTACGACAAATCTTGTGGCTTTTAATTTGAGGAACTGTTAAGAGGGTTGTGTTGTGATTGAAATTTCTGAGAGGATCTCTGAAGCTCTTCGTTGAGTATGTATTTAAGTCGTGGAATTTATAAAAAAAACTGCATAATAAAGATGTGGTAAGAGAATAATATAATGCTAGAATAATATGCAAAACTATTTGAGTTGCTAGCGAAAACAGTTGATTCCTCCTGTAAGAGATGATCGCATTCGACCGAATTCCTTCAGAGAGAATTTCATAAAAGTACCACTACGTCCTTCTTTTCATATTTTGAGATTTGAAGAAGAGCGTCAAAACAGTGCAATATTTGACTCCATTCTTGCATTAAACTTCTTAACTATTTCATCACATTCCTAAAGTTGGCGGTAAAAGATTGACTCCATGTATATAGTTTTAGCTACGTGTGTAAAAGGATATTTATCAATACATACCTCAGGACGTTTAGGAACGATAGGCAGTTCTAATAGAAAAACCTAGGAAATATATAAATAATTTCATGATATTTAAAACGTTTACCAATTAGTACGGACATTTTTTGTTGCTACTGACGACGGATGAAATATCTAAAGCGCAGAGGTATGTAGTGCTACCAACCTCCTTCAACTTCCCTCCTTCTCTTCCTCCTCGCCTTGGCTATATTTTTCCAAGTTTGTTTAGGTCTAAAAACAAAAGAGCGCGACCGCAGGCACATCCATCTGGAGCCTCCATTCATCGCGCAGTGTACAGTTCCCGGGGAAAAGAGATTAAAATGCACCTTCCAGGGAGTGATCGAGCGACCGCCACCTGATTAAGGCCTGACGTTAACAAAGACAAATGAACCACTAATGCGCTCCAAAAACTTTTCTTTTTCATGCCCTCTTCTTTTGAAATCACATATTGTTATGCGCTAAAGGAAAGAGAATATTTCCATTTTACTGCCTTCTACAGTTTCAGAGTTACATAGAGCAGGTCGTAAAGGACGTGAAAGAGAGGAACTACGTTAATATAAAGAGGTTGGCCGATATAGAATAATCGAGTGGAATCGACTGCGTCAAACCAATCCTAGGATTGTTGACCCTTGATGATGATGCTGACTACAGTTTCATGGGTTTATTTTAATCTCACCCTTTCACCTTGGAGTGTGAGGATTGCATGGTATTCCCCTCTTCCTTAGGAATTGAAGGTGTCTCACCTTTGTCGGCCAAGTGACAGCAGAAAAGCGTAACTTTCTGAGCTGGAATACGCGACCAATAGTTACTTCCCATGGAAACTCAATTGACTTAGTGATCTCGTCTCGCATGCTATGCTCACTCCCAATTGGCAATTCAAGCGATGAAAGGGATATTTGGAGTGAAATGCGGATCGCTACCGCTTCCCTTGTCCCGCCATCTGTCGCTGAATCCCAAATCCACCTTCACATCCCTCAAACCGTTGCGAGTTGCAGGTGGCATCACGGCGTGGAGTGCCGAAACCAATTCCCAAACGAATATTGGAAAAGCTGAAGGCCATGATGAAGAGGTGTGGCCAGAGGAAGAACTGTGCAATCCTCACAAAGGAGAGAGAAGACGTTCACGGTGACAATAGGTGTGAAAAAATGGGCGGAAATCCAAAGGTCCGTGGTTCCGATTCCCGGTCCAGGTGAATTTCCTGGTGAATGGTAATTTATGTGAATTTCACCACCGTTCACGCCACAGGTTTAAAATACCACGATAGAAATTTAAGGTTAGAGGTTGAAGAAAACGGGCTGCTTCCTTTCTTGGATGTGCCGGTAAAGAGGAATGACGTGGGTCATTCAATATTCCGGAAGAAAACGCACACCGATCGCTATTTGAACGCTGCCTCGCATCACCACCCTCGACAAAAGACGGCTGTTATCCATACTATTTTCAACCGTGCCTCTTCCATCTGGGACGATTCGTCTATTGAAAACGAAAAACAACATCTATTCAAGGTTTTCCAAGACAATGGCTTCCAGCGACATCCACTTTTCCGCTCTCCACAGAGCTGCTCAGAGAGAAGAAGATAAACGAGTTTTGGCGCTGAGCAGGGCCGACGAGACTGCGAGGGAAAAGGATGATGACACTCTCGCCGTGATACTATACGTTGGCGGAACCACGGGAAAAATATCCAGGGCTAAGCCAAACATAACGTCCTGACCAGATGCACGTGCGTAGCTAAGACATTTTGTGCAGAGGAAAAGACCTTATGCCGATGGAAGAACAGAGCGGCATATACGAAGCCCGATGCGATTGTGGGAAGGTTAAAGAACAGATTAAATTTATTGATAGCTTTACTGAAGATGTTAGTCATATATTAAAAACACCAGCGTTATATGCTAGATTCGTCCAGATGAATAAGATTAGAGTGATAGATTGTCGTACGGATAGATTCAAAATGTCATTTTTCTCTCGTACTATAATAGAACACAATAAGCAGCATAGCAAAGTGATAGGTAGGGGAAATACTTTAGAGTAGTCTGTAGTACATGATTCATGCATTACTCCCTTCATTACTTTGTAGATACTAACAATCTAGTTGCATGAGACCCAATAGTAGCTTGTTTGCATATCAATAGCGCATGCTTGGTGATCTTTACCCCCTGCCACACACCCTCGCGGTGGCTTGCAGGGTGTAGATAAATACCTAGATTGGGAAAACCTCGAGGGCACTAAAGATCCGTATTCAAGAACACAGGAGAGCGACAAAAAATCGACAGCCTTGTCTTTCAGCCATCGCGGAACACTTCTCGGGAAGGCCGGACACACAACATCAATTTTGACGGAGCCAAGCTAATCAGGACCGAGAAACGCTATTTCCCCAGGCTCACACGGGAGGCGATCGAAACAGCCAAGTACCCCAGCAATTTTAGCAGGGAACATAGCTATGAGTTCTCCCATGTTTGGAAGCGCCTACAGGATAAAAAAACTAGTCAAACGAACAATGAAAATGCGCCCACTTGACAGAACGTAGGTACATGGCAGAACTGAATGGTATATAACACGGTAAAAATCTGCTCAGAAACACTTCGGACCTGAAGACGTGATCTGTAACGTTGGCGAAACTGCTGTACCCCCAGAATGGTCACACGCGGAAGAAATCCCTGAACGAATGGATCCTCACCTGAGGTCCCTTTACTTTCTCGTTTCCTATCCAGCTTACTCATTGATGAAATGAAATTAGTCTATTCAGTAAGGTGATCTAGTGCATCCGTAAGTGACGCCAGACCCATGTACCGAGGCTCAATTAGTCTGAATCTCGAAATACATGAGGTCCGCCCAGGAGTGGGGTGTAAGTTCTCCTCCCCTCCCCCCTTCCATCTCGCCTCCTTTGTTCACGTGCGCCGAGGGGGCTGGGGAGGGCGGGGGGGGGAGGGTGGGGGGGGGGGGGGACGAGGGTTGAGCCATTATTCCTTACTTTTATTATTATTTAACCTTTCATTCTTTTATCCTCCCGACCAATCTAACAGAATTATCGGATGTTTAAGAGTGCTTTCGAAGCCTGGCTTCCTCTTCGGGGGCGCTTTGTGCTTTGAGCGGGTTTTAGCACTCCAAGAGGGAAAAATAAAATCTCTCCTTTTACTTCATGATGAACTATCTATTAGGTATCGATTTCATTTCTCGGGCGTTGAACGAAGCTCTATGGAATGAAAGCTCACCATCTCTTTTGCTTGAGCCACTTGTAGCTCTCGAAACAAAAGCAAGAAATTCATCGTTCTATACATTTGGTGGACTTTAACCCACTTGCCAGCATGGAAATGAGAGGTCAGGGATACTCTTACTTATGCATAACAATGTCAGGTAGTTTTATTCACAAATAATTAGTAAAAGTTGTTGTTAGTGTACCCTCGCGATAACAGGTTAAGTGCATTTAGTTACTCTTTTTTTCTCTTGTATCTGCTGTTGCCTGTGACATGCATATCGGCAGTCCCGTTCTGAAGCTCACTGAATAAAGTTCAAGC
Organism: Platycnemis pennipes; assembly: GCA_933228895.1. Classification (NCBI taxonomy): domain Eukaryota; kingdom Metazoa; phylum Arthropoda; class Insecta; order Odonata; family Platycnemididae; genus Platycnemis; species Platycnemis pennipes. The sequence goes on from OW121853.1 coordinate 134,441,382, forward strand.
TTCTCCCTGCTTAAGGCGTCTTTTTCTTTGTGCCACTTCTGCCTGTCTTAGGGTGCAAGGCGCAACAACAAAAGTAATTAGTAATTCACAAAAAGTAAGACCTAGAACAAGGCATACTGTAATATCACCGGGAAAGCTTCTGTAGCAGGGGTATTAGTTCATATGATGTTTAGGCTTTGAAAATACGAGTAATAGTAACGAGCAATTATCTACATACACATGTACATGTAGATAATTGCTCCCCTGAATTAATTATCCCAACCAAAATGCATATATATAACTATTACTCGTATTTTCAAAGCCTAAACATCATATGAACTAATACCCCTGCTACAGATGGTTTCCCGGTGACATTACAATATGCCTTCGTCTACCACTTACTTTTTGAAAATAAATCCTTCTGATTCGCATTGATTACTGTAAGTGTTTCCAGTTTAATGATAAGCATTTTAAAAGTGTTAAAAGTTAGCAGAAGATGTAAAATAAGTTTAAATGATTTGGGATGAAAATTGAACAATTATACTTGCGATATGTCTGTCGGTTAAGAACCAAAGTTGATACTCAGTGACCCAGTCAACCAATTTCTTACTATTGAAGTGGAAGCAAATGGAAGTAATAGAAAGTGATTGGTGGTTACAGTTTCCTAGCTTTGTGTAAAATCGTATCGGGCGCAAATGTGTCATTTTCATGATAGTGTATGGCAATTTAAAATAGACAACATGAAAGCAGTGAATTGGTTTTACTTGCCTTATTGAATTAATTCCGTAATCTGAGGAAATGAACGCACCTTAGAAGTTGCCTTTCAGCTGAAGTTACGTTTTGAGAATGTTGTAGTTCAAGGAGCCGCTGCAGAACAATTTCTGAGGTGAATATAAAGAACATGTCTCCTGCGCTTCCTTCTTTGCTGTGTGGCATGAAATTCTGAAAATAAATATTATACAATGGAGTGAGAGCAATATGAATAGTTCAGAATAGATACAAAAGATGTCAAATACAATACCGATTTATTCTCATTGCATCGCTTTATTTATAACTTGCCATTTCTCTTTTTTTTTCAATGGTAGCCAAATTTTTAATCTTATCGTGTACGCATCCACGCTTGTATTTGTTTCGTGAAATAAATAAGACCCACAAACAGATCAGCCATCTCCTGCTTACCTTAAGCACTTCATTTTATTAATGAGGTTCTCTTATTTCAATAAAAAATGTTGGTGTTATCTCTTTGCTCCATTGAAGGCTACTGACCTTAATCTGGTCTTTCTTTTTTTGTTTTTTCTTTCATAATTTGAAGTCCTTTCTTTAATTCGAGCATTTTATTCCGCAGAAACTACTTTGTGGCCAAGTTCAAATTGTTACCCGAAACATTGGTGGACTGATGTCGATATTTCTATAATTATTCTCAGCCATTGCATTGCGTATTAAAGCTAACTTGTTTTTACATTAGATGCAAAACCATGTTCCTGAACTGGCGATTCCTCTGCTCCATAAATGCTTCTCGTACCATATCTAGATTCTATGCGTAAACTGAATAATATTTATTCCATAATTAGTCAGTCCGCTTTTGAATTTAACATTGTCCACATTCAAATAACTCCACTATCATCATAAAAATGTTAAATTGGGGTGGGATACACATGTACCGGGGACTTCGCATCTAATGACATAACTTCTCAAGCATAACGTGTCCCAAGTTATCGGAGCAACGGCATCCTTTTCCCTCGCCACCCACCCCTTACTCTCCCTTGGTTTCCTGCCACCCCTTAGTCCACCCTCTCGTCGCTACGACGGCGATTTCAGCCCCTCAATCTGATGATTCCAATCTCGCCAGGTTTGAGCGACGTCGCCGCTTCATCCCCAAGCCTTCCTGCCCGGAACTCGAAGGCAACGAGAGATGTCTTCCTTAGCACATCCGACCTTCCCTTTCCGTCGGGATAAGTCCCCCTTGGTCATCGTTAGGAGACTCCTACGTATTCCCACAGCTCTGCTTGTAAGCCGAGGTCTCACTTATAGGTCATTTGCTCAACCCAAAAATGTGCAAAAAGACATAATACGCTTGAAGCGGGTAGGATGTCAAGTACTAATTTTACACTGGCATAACTTATGCTACTGTTAGCCAACAAATAAAATAATTGTACAGTTCTTAAATTACTGAATTGTGATCATTTAGTTTTCATGGTCATATTAAACTCCTGGATCCCAATTATATCGTCCACCGTTCCAACTAAATTAATCTAAAACTAAACTATCCCGCAACCACTCTCTCCGATATGATTAACCATTAATATCACTGGGACATTCTTCAGTGGGTATCTTGGTATCTTATGTGCAGTGATTATTTATTCAACATATAATTCTCAAATAAGCGAAAAATATACAAAACTCGAATTACTTTTATTAATTTTGTTAAAATGCATTACCTCATCAATGTAAAAATTTCCCAGTTTCAAAGAAAAATATATAACGCCAGTTTTTTGCCTTGGCGTTCTTTTGCGGTGGGCGCCGAACATTCGGATAGCGAGGCTAATGATATGTAAAAGGAAGTAATAGTTCAAAAAGTGCTCTGTGCCAATTTTTATAAAGTAAATATAAAAAGAACTACAAAATATTTGCCAATAACTGAAGTAAATTTAATGCAATATTTTTTCTCTAAGTTTCCTCAAGCATGATTGCATCAATAAAAAGTTAAGAATTTCCATTCTTAGAGAATTAAGGAATGCTAAACTTACTATTTGTTTTTCTAAGTTATTCCCACTGGATATCTTGATCAATAACAATGCCATTGTAAATTGAAAACGGATTTAATTACATGGAGGAAATACAGTTAGCGAGTATCACGGCTTCGGCCATACCATTACTGTACATGCTAACAGGTTGGCACCCTGGATTGTGGACAGAAACCTTATGAATAAAATTCATAAAAGATGAAGAGAAAATCTTCCTCTGCCGAAGAAAGGGAAACTAGTGATGCGAAATTTCTTACGAATCAAAGGGCAACACATGCAAGGCTGAGATTCCCATTCCCGCTCGCCGCATTGAGAGGTTTATCCGCTCTTAATCATGGGTTCTTCAACAGGTGCCTTTAAGTAAGAAAGGAGGCACATTACGTAATCCGTAATAATAATTAAAAACTCAAAAGCACTCTCTCGGCAACCTACTTAAGTGCTTGGGTGTCTGTGGATGTTCCTGCTCTTAGTTGCACCTCATACTGGCAGTAGGGGATTAAGATGAAAGAGGTGAAAATAAAACCGTAGCAGAGGATCGAAGCCATGTCAATCATCTTCCCGGCGAGACCTCAGGGGAATACGCTTCAAGGAGCGTCGGGGCGTGTGTGACTTGGCGGGCCTGAGGCAAGGAAAGCAAGGGTGTGGTCCACGAAGAGAGCGCCCCGGCGGGTGTGCGTGTTGGGGCTTAGCAGTGACGTGGGTGGGGAGAGGGGTGTATGGCAAGGGCTGAGAGTGTGGTTGGCAAGAAGGAGACTCAGGGAGAGACCATTAATTAGCCTCGGAGAAGGGGCGGTTAGTGCAAGAAGGGAGTCCGGAGGTAACAGTGGGGAGGGGGTTTCTTCGAGAGCCACATCGGGGCGGTGTGTTCCGGGATTAAGGAGGAATGGAAGGGGGGATGTAAGCAAGGTAAGAAATTAAAAGCGACTCGAGTGATGAGAGCAGAGGCCAGAGTGGCGGACAACAGGAACTAATCTGCATGAAATTGTGGAGGGACACCAATTTTATCTAAATATCTGAATTTTATCTAAGGGATGGATGAAGGAAAGGTAATAGGATAAAGAAGACTCATTTTCCCCCAGCCTTCTCATTTTTCGTGCCCTAAAGCCCAGCGCTTCCACCTCCTGGTCCAGCGCAATACTCTCGAATTTACGGCAAATTATGAGAGCCAAGATTATGATCTTAAGTGAGATTTCTTTAAAACCATTGGCCACAAAATCGATACAATCCCATGTATTATGTAATAATAATTAATATAGACTTATAATGAAGTTTTGATGAGTTTTATTGGATTACGGGGACTCATTTGGAAGTGAACAATTATTGTCATTTAAAAAACGTACACCTTAAGTCTTCAATGGGTAACCGCAGGTTACCATAAAATCAATTATCTTTTGGGAAGATATTGCACTAATAAAGAACATATCTGGTCGGCTTTCATATTTTTGCATGTTTTTTGCCGAGTCTCTTGGTTTTATCAAATTAATTAAAAGAGAAATAATGCAATATGCAGCCAAAAAAACATACTTGATAGAAAAAGCAATGTTACAATGGCAAAAAACTCCAGGATTAGAACTCTCCACCAGTCACTTCAATAGTATGCGCATACTTTGTTAGCTCATTATTAATTAAACATCTCAGCTAAAGGCACTGCTACTCTTATTTTGGTAAAGCTTTTGTGATTTGCCATGGCAATGAGTTCCAAAAGCCATAGAGCTGATTTCCGCTCTGTCCACCCCGAACTCGTTTCCATCAGGTGCGTGCACTTCCGTAATGAAAGCGATGGTTGGGGTTATCCCATCAGCGCAGGGAAAGAGAAAGGTTTACTAAGATTGCCTGAGTGGGAATTTGAACGGGGAGGCAGAGTAGCCCTCCGTGGGGGAAAGCGTAAGTTGCGGACTCCTTCCGCAACTCCTTCGTAAAGTTGACCGAGATTAAGTGCAAGAGTTTGGCTTGAGCTGGGTAAGTGGAGATTTACGTAGCCTTTAATTAGCCCACACGCAGTTTAATGGGTTTTTCATGCTCCAGCCGGCTTTTATACGGCCTGCCCACAAAGACCAGCGGCGAAAACATTTTTCACCTTAACGAGGCTTCGGCTTACGGAGGCCAAGAAGTGTAGACACTCACTTTGCTAAATTATGCGGAATTCAAGGAAATATGTCTGAAAAATCACTCACCCTTATATCTCCTGACTAGCCATAGCAATAATAGATTGCTTTCAAGGCTTCCTAAGTGTATCGCGTGACTATACATGTAAACACGACATGTTTCGTGGTCTTCTTAAATGTTAATTTTAAAGACTTTAGGAAAAAAGCGATGCCAGGAGCTCTTTTAACAGCTCTTTACTTCTACACAATTTCTAAAGCTTATGTTAACAATATTTAAATTAAATTAAACTTGTCTTCATTGATCTGCGAATTTACGAATGCCTAGTCCTCTCTTACATTTAACGGATCACACAATCACTAACATCCATGTCCCGGACAATGAAGAATCCTTCCCGGCCGGGACTCGAACCCGCGACCCTGCGAACGGCAGGCGAGGGATTTACCCCACCGCCGCCACCGGGGCCTGGCATTACGGATAAATTTCACAATCACTGCAAAAGTCTGCTAATTAGCTGTAGGTTGATTCTTGAGGAAATACCGCTGGGCGAAGAAGAAGGCCAATCAATGGTGAGCTAGATACGATTGGAGAAAGCAGATATTTTATAGCAAAGACGAAGAACAGACAGAAAAAGGGGATATGGTGGGATTAAGACGCAATTGAGTTCAGCGGTGAGAACAGAAAATGCTGACAGGTGTGAAGAAAAGAATGACTTCAGATGGTGTGATTGGTGGAAGATACGAGAACGTGGAGATGAAAACAAAGACAAATGAAGGTTAAGACTCGGGGGAAAATGCTCCAGATATCCATAACGGGTGTATAACCTTCATGCGAGCCCTCACATATGACATATTGATGCTGGACATTACTACTTTAAAATTCTTAATGAATTTAATAGTTCACAAATGGAGATGTAAACTTAAATTCATTCCCATGTTTTGAAAAAATACTTTTTTTTATTTCCTTAAAAGCTCCACTCATTCATATAACCTATATCTTATTATTACTTTCGGTACCTTAGAGCTCATTTAACTCATTGTTGTGCCTTTACAACCTGTAAATCTTTCTTTTTGTTTGTTTTATTCCATAAAATTCCCTAGATAAACATTTGAGTGGCTACATAAATGGTAAATATAATAAAAGCCCATTCGTACCGCAACTAGGCAGTTTATAATTATAAAGCTAGAGATATGAATGTGCCGCATTCTCTTGTGGTGGTCTGCAGTGTGTGTACAATGTAGATGGGTTCTTATCAATCAAGTCCTTGATTTTTTCGGAAGAACTATGAACAAGGTCTCCATTGCACGAATTGTTAGATTAACAGTTCAAGAGGAGACAAAATGTGATTAGGCTTTCTCATTGACTTGGACTGCTGGAAATTAAAAGGAAAAAGAGAGAAACTCTTTTGATCTTAATGCCTTCTTCCCACGTCGCTGAAGTTAATGAACTTTGAATCTTTGCGTCATATTTCACTCATGCCTTTTGTGGGAACGGATGAGAAAATTAGTGAGAATTGAAATTTCTCTGCTGACAAAGGAAAAAATAAGATTAGACCTTAATCGAATTCCCGATTTTCGTCCTTTGGAATATGCCAAGGACTCTCTGAGGAGACTATTAACGGCAGCAACGTTAACACTCAAAGGGACAAATTTTTTACTTGGGGCTTTTACTTGGAAGAAAGATTAATGAAAGACTTATCGGCTCTGGAAAAATAGCATATCTTTTTTGAGAAATGAACGATACTTGGGATTAATAACAGCTTCCAGGGAGAATGGGGAAAGAAAATTCAATCAGGGACAAGTCGGGCGCATAGTATGGAAATTAATTGGTATCACGATCCCAAAATCGCTAAAGCTTTGAGACTGACTGATCAGAAAGTGGTCATAATGGATCCCAAACGATGCTATACATTTGTATATTCATAATCATGCATATAAATTGTGTGTTTCGACAATCGTATTTCATTTTGATGCGATTCTAAGATTTCACTCCCCCCTTTAAATGATTGAACTTATCAAAACCTACATTGACCATGGACCAAAATGTAAAAGTGCCATGATTTAGTAATTAGCAATCGAAGGAGAGACGAAGACTGTACGAAAGAAATTAACCATCAAAAATATTTCAAGGAAAATGCTTAACTATTTCAAACCATTTCCTCCTGAGTGAATCCTGATAAGGACTAATAAGGGCAAAGTGGGTACACATTGCAAACACTGTCTGATACAAAGAGATGGAAGAACAACCAACCTTTTTCGATTATTATCACACAGGGAATCAGCGAAAAAATCATAAAAAAACACAGCGATGAGCAAGAAACAGCAATAATTTCACCATAAATTACTACGAATGGTTTTGTTGCTATTCAGTAAGGTCAGTTGTTTTTGTGAAAGCATGATCATGTGAAATACGTTTTCCGAGCCATTGGAAATTCATATATTTATATGAATTTTTATCAACTATATTCATTTCATACAATTTTTATAATTTCCGTGCGTCTAAAATTACTCTGTCTTTTCATGATACAAGCACTTCTCGTAACCAGAAATGACAGTATTTCTTATCAAATTTCAGGTTCAAATTTCTCAAACACTTTTTTTCACTCAGGGAATCAGCGAAAGGTGCTTTATTTCTCCTAAATATATTGCATATGGCACGGGACCTGACCTATCTGAGTCACCATATAAGCCACCGAAGAAAATTGCGATTCCCGGATGAGAATGTCGACAGAGAGAACTTACGAAGGATAGGCGAGGGACGGGTGATTCCGGGCGGAAGTTCTTGGGGTGGGAGGTGGGGTGAAAGGAGGAGGGCGGGGAGGGGTGAATAATGCATGGGGGGGGGGGCATAGGGGGGAGGGCGTGGTGGAGATGGACGTGGATGAATTGGCGCGCGGGTCGTCCAGGGAAGGCGACAGCATAAAGGAGCACGGATGAATCCTTCCCTTTTCTTATTTTAAGCACCAATGCCACATGAGGGGTTGCCTGGGGGTTAAGAATCAGGGAACGGAAGCGTGGGGTGAGAGACACAGAGGGAGATATGGGGCCCAAGACTGATGGGAGAGCTGGAGATTTCTCGGAGCGAAAAAGTCTCGAGGAGAGAGAGGGAGTTAAAGAGGAGGAGAGCTGGAGGAAGACGGAGGTGGAGAGAGAGGGGAGGGGAGGAGGGAGAGAGTATGAGGGATGAGGTGTGCGGTTGACCAGTCGTGGCCAGTCGGTGGGGGAGGGACGAGGGGCTTAAAGAGAACCGCACTGCAGATGTTACAACGCACGGCGCGGACGAAAGAGGATAGTGACCACGCGTGGCCTCAGTGGGGGGAACGGAGATGAACATTAGCAGTCACCAAAAATGCAATGACGAAAAAATCTTATCTTTAGGATTCCTCTGTCCAGTGCAAGGCAATTAGAAGTTTTTCTGACTGCTGCTACAACCAAGTGGCTTCCGCAACTGCTCAGCTTTAAATGGCAACTCAACCACCTTTCATAATCACTGGGAGTATAAGATGAAAATATCTCCTCCAATCAAAGAAATTCCTAGAATGCAGAGGAGGCAGTAAAGATCACGATTCTGAGCATCGGCAATCACACGAATGCCATTGCGGAAGAAACAATGAGAACCAAGAAAAATGAATGTGATTCGTAATTAACTCCTATTGACGGCTTCCAAAAAATAAATGCCCTCCTTCAACTCCATTGGACTTTTCGTCTGAATGTTGTTCAATTTTCGAAAAGGGAGCTTAGAAAAAGGACACTCCCTTCTGTTGAAGGGAAAGGAAAACGTTTTGCTAAACAGTGCTAATGTAATTGCCTTTTTATTGCCGAGGGTAAAAATAACATATTAATTGCGGTTTTATAACCCTATTAATTTCTAAGAAGCTCACCAGTATTGTTATTATTTGTCAAAATACTGTCACTGTGGACTTTAATTGAAATCTTTTCATAAGCGCACTAAGGGAATTATAAATTACCCAAACTAAGGAAACTGTATCATAACTTAGCATCCCAATTATTTTCTTATTAAATACATAACTTGTTAGTGCTATAACAGACACGACGACCGGCGACCAAATCGGGTGGCTTGAATAACATGTGAATTCGTTCTTTCCCACTCCTATTGGACAACCTCACCGGACGTACAAATGCTCTCCTTTTCCCAGTGTTGCATATGGCACGGGTGAGGAATCAAGAGTAAACCCTTTGCTAGGGGATGCTGCCAGTCACATACCTATTCGCAGCAATTCTTAAAAAAGTTAATTGTTCAAAAGTAGGAAACTTTACAGAAACAACCAAGTTCAAGGCTGTAAAAAAGTTTTATACTGAAAGGAGCTATGAAGAGAACATAAAGGAAATGGAATTTAGAAATGAAGTGAATTAAAAACGCAATATTGCGGAAAACAGTGGTAGATGGTGAAAAGATAAGTAATCGTTGAGAGAGGGACTATGGCATGCCGAATTTGGGCTTTGACGGCAGAATGAGTAGCCCCAAATTTCGGCAATTTTGGTTACTCTAAATTAGGGACGGTTTAGAAAGACGAGTTTAATAGCAGAACGGAAGTTGAACAAGAGAATAGAGGAAAATAGGAATTTATCTTGAGCAAATTGCCAAAAAAAATTCTATAATCCTAAAAACAAGATCCTTTAAGAAGATTTGATATATTTGCAAAACCTTATAGATTTGTCGTCACTATCATTAGGACGTTTGTTGAAATCGTCCGGGGCGACAAAAGAAGGCTTTAAAATATATTTCCAATCATGCATTCAAGTCAAAAGCTCCATTATATATTTGTCATAAATTGCGGAACGCCAATTATTGCTTTGTGGTACAGAATAACGGGAAGATGACTAATGCTGGACCGGAAGATTGGATTTTGCTTTCTACAGCTGAGTTGTCTTTGCGAAAAATTATACAAATGTCATATCTGGATTTAATACAGAAAAACGCAAACTAAAATGAAGGAAATGCACAGAAAATAATACAGCGGTGTTTTGTAGAGCTCGCACCCGATGAAAATCGCCATTCTCTAAGACAACGGGAAGGACACGAGAGATGCTCGCGAACCAAAAGCACCGCGAGGAATGGTATCTCAGAGCGGTATGTAGCGAATTTTGATTTTTTATGGCTCTTAAAAAGAAGACGGGACAACTTAATGGGCCACATCTTGAGACACGATGGCCTGATGAAGACAACCGTCGAGGAAAAGTGAACGGGAAGAATGGAAAAGGCAGGCCTCGTATGAGACATATGGAGCAAGTTGTGAAGGATGTAAAAGAGAAGAATTACGTCACAATGAAAAGGTTGGCCGATAGAAGAATCGAGTGGAGGGCTGCGTCAAACCAATCCTAGGATTGCTGACCCATGATGATGATGAGATGGCAACATTAAAATGTATACCTTGCTTATTCTGCAAAATACAACCAAAAATATTGCGTGGGTCGGAGTAAGATATTTGAGGGTAACACTTCCTAACTTGGCAGTGTTTTTTTATTTCAATAACAAAGCTATATAAACTCAATGACTGAAGATTTTTTATGTTAAAAGATTCTCGCCATTAGGAAACGAGAGTTAAAAATGAGTTTAAGAGAGAATTTTTCGGAGGGGACTATGATAATCTGATGCTCAACAGACCGGGAAAACCAATTTTTTGTGATCGTTTACCGGAAACCAAGTTCTTAGCCTTACGACTCGGCCTTACAGGCATTTTCAAAATGATCTGAGATTAGAGTCTTTATTTTTTTGGTGTTTTAAGTGTTTTCTTTGTGAACTGGAGCAAACGTGATTATTACTACGCGGTTTTGTTCTTGTAACACTATGACGATGAGACTAATATTTCCTTCAACATTGTGCTGGTACGATTAATTGTGTTTAGCATCTGACTGTCGGCAGCATTTGCGTTAATGCTGCATGAATGTAGCAGTCACCATGGGTCTGAATGAAATATACATGAATTTAATAGTTTTTATTTAATTTTAAGTGGGTCTGAGTTATGAAATATAAAATATTTATTAAAAATTTAGGCTGAATTCAATGAATTTTTATAGTGTAAACAATAGTGTTAAGAATTTACATTGGTGTTTTGGTCCAAGCAGAAAAATTCAGCCCAAACCTGGCTTATTTTTCCATTTATTCGGAAATTCCCGTGATTTACATTGCGAATTTAATTTTTATCTTCTGAAAAATCGGTTTCTTTACCTTATTTCCACCATATTAATTAACACACTAGAAATATCTGTGTACTCAATTTCGCTGATCCCAATCAAGCATTCTGAATATGTCCTTCTTCCAGAGAGATACTTTGCTTTTAATTATTCTAAAACTGTTGTCATTTGTGTGGTTGAAATGATGACCCTACGCTATCTAAAAGAGTAGGCCCCCCGCCGGGCTTCATACGAAGCGTTCAAGACGAACATTCTAGTGTCTAGTGTCACACGCCGTCTTTGGACCTCCCATGCAATGACGGCCGTAGTTTGTGAGTGTCAACTTGCAGAATGCCATTGGCGGTCGCAAGATCGCTTTTTGGTGTTCGTTCGCCCTCGGATGCCTGGAACGGCTGTCTCCGTAGATTGCTTCAAATAGTGATTAGGAGAAACATTTTTTTGAATAACCTGAGATTTAAAAAGAGGGCCTGTTCATAATATTTATGCATTTGATTAAACCACATTTAACAAATATATTTCCTTTAACAGGAGTTTTTGACTCTCTTCTAAGCTTATTAATTTAGATTTTTGCCTTCCATTGTCCAAAATCAACTCAGAAAATAAATATCTAACGGCAAAAATGGCCAATGAGCAGTCAGTTTCTCCTCAACTTGCAGCATTCCACGAGATGCATGTAGAAATGTTGGAGATGGAGGTCTGTTCACTCGGAAGTTAAATCTCGGAGATTTCGTCGCCTCTGCACTCCACGGGCACATTGGCGTCTAACGTTCAACGAATAAGCGATGCGGACTCAAAGCCGAAGATGAGGGAGGATTTGAGGGTAATGGCAGGTGGTGCGGAGGGATATGAATTGCAAGCGACACAATTTCACGAGGAATTTCACTGTGCCGTTTGCTGTTACCTCATAAACTTTAATTGCTTGTCGTAAACAAGAATTTTGACGAAAAAGGACTTCTACCATAATTATTTTATATTCCTCTGTGACCTTTGAATGTAATACTTCCAGTGATAAGATTACAGTACATGTGGCGTTCTCATATAATTAATCTCTTATTCCTAAATTTACAGCCTAAGGAATTATTAAGCTAGGAATTATTAAGCAAGGACACTAATTAATATCGGTTATTTTGAATTTTTCATTTTACGAGTCAAAACCGTCCAGGATGAAAAAAAGTTATTTTATTTCAAGATGAAACTATATTCTAATAATGAGCGTTATAATTACGTACGTTATATTTGTGGCATTCCCTTTTTTTCCACTGAATGACTTATACGCGCCACTAATTGACTCGTAAATAAGAACAGGATCATTGCCCATTTATTAACTACTGAGTATGAAATGGACCTATTCAATTAAATAATATGTCGTAAAACATGGAGTAATTTACAGATCTGAAAAGGAAAAATGTGAAACATGCAGAGAACATTTCAATCTTTGATTAACTAATCCCATATAAAATGGATTTTCCACAGTTGTTTTATTTCAACTGATTCACGTTGCGGTGAAAAACTTCATCAAGTACACGTTTAGATGATAAACACCAATTATTTGGGATCAGTTGATTAACATGAATAGCTCCCCAAAGTAGCACCGGAAGCAGAATTATTCACTCCAGCACAATTTTATCTACATCTCCCTAATCGCAACCACCGCGAGGGTGTGTGGCAGGGGGTGATGACCACTAAATATGCACCACTTACATGCATAGCCAGACTTCTGCAGAGTAATACTAATTTGTCATCTCCAATAAAACTTCGTTCTACCTTTCTGCTGCAGCACTATCCCACAATCCGTATAATTACTCATATTCTCTTAAGAATACGATACCTACGGCGATGCGTCCGATAAATGCGGGGAATGTGATTCCCCACTACTCTACGGAATTATTGCAAAGTCGGTATAGTATACGGCGGGCAGAACATTATATGGCAGTGCCAATTGAGTATTTGAGTCCAAAGTCCACACTTATCTACTACGTAAATATTATAAAGTTGAGAAGCACGCAATGCAACTGATGAAAAAATATCAAACAATGAATATTCGTAAATGTACGCCATTCCATCGAGTGCATTCGTTCATTGGGCCTACGCATAGCACTCTTGAGAGTAGATGCACCACAGCTATCGACACAGATCAGAAACATAAAGGTGATGGGCTGGTGCTCTACACGATGCCGTTTTACCGTTAAATCCCTTCATCCCGTTTGTTAAATTTCCATCATTTTCCAAATGACTTATTCCAGGAATAATAATGTAGGTCAGTGCCTTCCACTGTGGCAACCGGAATATTGTGGCTTCAAACCTTATACAAGGCACGGAATTTACGTAATTTTTGTTTAAATTTAGTCTTTAAATAAGAAAGGAATATTAAGTTACGGATCCGCGGTGTTACAGAAGCAACAGAATTCTACTACTGCTATAACACTCTTTTTCTGCTCGACTTAGCACATGTTCATTACTTAAGGGAATTCATGCGTAAGGCCTACGAGAAATATCTCAACTCCCTCTACAAGACTCCCAAGTAATTTCGGTATTTCTTTTTCATGGTGCAATAAAAGATCCCCATCTTATCTACGTTGCTGCCTGCCTAGCGCAAAAGCAAACGCCCGCTCTTCCACCCTAGGCTTCCTCTGTGTAAATTGGCTTCAGGTTGGACAGGAGGGGAAGGGGAGGTTGGGGAGTCCTCTTCTTTCACGCCACCCCACCCACAGTCTCCCGCGGGCGATCCCCATGGAAACGGAGGGATGCATCTCCATATCACTAACTCGCACGTCCGCCTATCTTTTCCCTTGCGACGTCCTCTCCTCCCACTGATAAATCCCTTTCCTTCCTCCTTTGCCATCCCGAGACGCACCACCCATCTTCCACGCCATCTACAATCCTTCTTCTTCCCACCAAAGGGACTTTTCAGGAAAGAGAGCCGTTTAACGTAGACCACGCACCATTGTCACCCGAAGCGAGAACTCTCGATTCTTCAAACTGGAGTGCTCTGTGCCCACTAGATACGACAAAATGTCCATCTCCACAACACTTCTGCGCTGATATGCATTATTTCAGAGAAGCCTGTAGTAGTGGGCCGTAAGGTCAACGTAATTTCAGGAAAAATTTGAATCCACGGGGATATAAATAAAAGTAATTGGGAACATGCAGAAAATTCTGCGCGTAGATAAACCTGCTTGCAAGCGTAAAAAGTGGTGAGGAAAAATATTACTCTCACTATTATTAGATCATCAATGTAGTATGTCAAAGCGGAAAGAAAGTTTCACAAGTCTGCCAAAAAACGTATTTCGGAATTAATTTTATTAATTATGCAACAAGTAAATCACAATGAATTTCACTGTACTACCGTATACTGTTGAGAGTGCCAAATATTCCCAGAATTAATAATTTTACCTTTCCAAGGTACTCATCTCACTCTCTTCATTAAATAAGCAACAGGTCTCCGGTTTTTTTTCTACAAATATTTATTAAGATATAAAATAAGAGTCCAAATACACTAAAGTTACGAAAATATATTGCCATAAATTGACCGAAAGAGATTTTTTCTTAAGAAACACAAAATTAACATGAAATAACCAAAACACCCACAATCACATATATTTCAAATGTTTGCATTGTCTCACGATCCCTTATCAGGCTCACCGGGAGGCAGTTCTTCTTAAATCAATTTTAAAACATTATCAAGTATAATTCAAAGGTATTAAAAATTTAAATTGACGATAAGAAGTCTAAGCTTTCGCAAAGCAGCAAAACGTAGTACTAAATGTATAAATAAATATTTTGTCAATATCTCTTTTCAAAAACCAACTGTATTCCAACATTATGTAAACTTGTAATTTCTAGCAATGTCTTAGCGCTAGGACGACGATCACCCATCGATAAGTGACCATCCTCCTAGGTTTTAGATAGTTAGTGATCGATTACAAAGAAACTTTATCAGGTATGAACGTAATTTTTTACTTACTTTTCCTTAATTTGCTTTAGATTTTATATAAATCATTTCTTCCTTTTTGGTTATGTTGTTTTTACCTCCTATCACGTAATTCACCTTCTACAACGGTGACCCGCCAATTGCCGTGTCTTTGCTGCTGTACATTATCTCATAAGTGGAGTAGT
The DNA here is from genome assembly GCA_933228895.1 of Platycnemis pennipes. Lineage (NCBI taxonomy): Eukaryota > Metazoa > Arthropoda > Insecta > Odonata > Platycnemididae > Platycnemis > Platycnemis pennipes. The sequence goes on from OW121853.1 coordinate 134,456,479, forward strand.
TCACTGCAAACAAAGAATCTAATTGGATTATATCCACTCAAAGATACAATTTACTGCTGCAATAGTTTATGTTGCAACATCATCAGCGGGGTAAGTGTTTCCTTTCTCCTGAAGTGTGGAATAATACATTCGAGAATTGTGTTGCACCACTCTCAGTCTATCACGGTGTATGAACAATCAATAACTTGCAACATTTCTTCTGCTAGTCAGAGAGATGAATTTTCAAGAGATTACATTCAAATTATAATGTACCCTAGATTAAATTTTAGGGAAGCATTAGCTTTTTCAATGGTTTTAAAGATAAAGATCGCATCCATCAATATTACTAGTTAAAATCTAAATATATAGGTTTGCATCACTCTAATGAAGGCAGGATGCATTCACAATATATAAGAATAATGGATGGCTTATTTCACTATCAGGCTCATAATTCTTCTGCATTAGATGTAATTGCATTTGAAGTAACTTTACGTGTATTCACCCCCAAATAAAACGAAACAAATGTATTATAACGAAATAACATCTGGTGAAGGTTAACTTTGGAATAATGATCAATGAATTTGGATGACATTAACAAAAATCTTAGAATAACCATTCAGCTGGAGAAAAATATATGCATTGAAGGGAAAACATGGATCCGGTGCATTTTTTAGAATTGTTTTAAATACCTAAACTTTCCTTAAAGCACAGGTGAATGGCTCCCTAGTAACACACTTGGCTCTGAGCAAATTTACTTGGTTAATTATAGTTCCATATTATAGATACTTTGAGCTGCACAAACATAAAAAATTGCCGAGTTAAAATGTGTTGGAAACATTGGAAACCATTTGTGCATTAATGGAGAAATTTGGTTGATTACTTATGGAAAATAATTTCACAAAATATATTTTCCGTATCATTATTCTCAAATATAAGTTCAGCGAATTTTTTTATAATATCGAATGCTTTGTATCATAAAAGTAAATTTGGTCTAATTAATGCAAGGAAAGCTATCTCATAGCGCATTTATCACGCGCATTAGCCACTTGGTATTCATGCATTACTGATAGAATAGTGGCATACAGAATTCTCAAATTTATTTTTATAGTACTTTCAATTTTACTTTATAGCATTTCGTCGCATCTATTCTTTTTAGAATTTCAATAGTTACGTGGCAATTAAATTGAAATCGGGTAGTATTGTGCAATTATGTAGGATAAACATTTGTATTCCACAAGTATTTTACAATATTTCTTGATGAAATAACTAGAAGAATAATACGATACCCACCTTGCCATTAAGTACGTACGTTATATTTTCAAAATTTAACCTATGACGTATGACCTAGTCGAAGTTGTTGTTAAATCGAGTACGTCACAACATTAGACTTAAGTAAATTTCGGTGGTCTGTTAATACCAGCTTAGATTGCCTTAATTACCACTCAGCCTCAACATTTTTTACAACAGCCCAAATTGTACACAGAGCAATGTTGCAAAATTCAGGGTTTGCCAATTTTGTAGCAAGTAGAATCTGCTTGACGTCACAGGTGTCTTTAGCCGGCTCTTAACGAAAAGGCGACAAGAGGACCATCCAACAGACGGAGTACTGCACTCCTTCAGAACTCTCAAGTACGCCGTATTTGTATTAATTTCGCCGTGTAATGACGGAAAGTCGCAAACGGTTGACATTTGAACGTTTTCACCGCATATTCACATTTTAGTGCACTTTATCACTGAATGACATTTGATGAATTTGTGGTCCCGAGTATCCAAAACGTCGAAAACTGAAAAACAAAACTAAAAAAGTACCTTTTCCATGTATAACAGCTGAAAAATAGACAGAATCTGTGATCCTAAGAACTCAAGACATCGATAGTTAAATTAAAACACAAAAAAGTGCTATTTTGCATTCATAGCAGTTGCGATATTCCAGCATCTCTAATTATTAGACATTCTGCAAGAACAGACACGGGCAGGCATATTTCTTTTCTCCAAGGTATATCCTGGGATACTGACACGTTTTAAACATATTTGCTGCGCATATTGCATATTCATTAGGATGGAAAGAGGGACGAGAGCTGTTACCCATTGGTGTAATCATTTTCCCATACACAAGGATGTATCATAAATTAATCATCATTCCTTTGTTTAGACCATAACTATTCCTAATAAATTTAATCTTAAACGGAAAAACCGTTAATATTAGTAAATTATGGAAATATATTCGTTTTGAATTTAATTAACGTAAGAGCACTTGATTATTTCACATAGGTACGTTCTAATGTAACACTATTATGGTTTTAACTCAAAGCGTCAGCATCAGGACTGATGGATCCGATGCTGACGGTTTTGCTGCGATGCCATATTAAATAACAATTTGTGTGGCATAGCCCAAGTGCCGTGAGCCAATTTAGTAACATCCACATAGATGTCATACGGTACGGCTGAAGCAATGACATATTCGGGGAAAGTGAAAGAAGATAAATAACTTGCTTAAGGACATAAAGACATGGGAACTTTATTCATGACACTTTTCTGATGAAAAATACAAAAATTATTATCTTTATAATCAATGGACTTTCCTATCTAAGAAAACTTAAAGTGCGTAAAAGGTGTTCCTGATACCATCGGTTCACCATTGAGCTAAATCATCGGTAATATCGGTGAATATTATTTATCTGAGAAAAACTTTGGTTATTAGGAGTCAATTTACTTCCTTTCGCATTTGATAAAAATAATATAGTATCGGTATTCGTAGGTGTTGAAAAAAAATATTCCAGTTCTATTTAATTCACCCTTAGTAAGGGGTGCGAAGTAAAATTGTACTGTTATATTAAGTACTACTTACGCAGTTGTTATGAGAGTAACTGCGGGCGATCTGACCTGCACATCGCTGATTGTAAAGCAACTCTTAAGTTATTATTCATAATTTGCCAATTGCTATTTTACATTAAATATTAATTTGAAGTCCCAAACTGCAACAAGTTAACTTAACCCCTTGCCACACACCCTTGTTAAAGATTAAAGGGTGCTATGTAGATACAGATAAAGATTAACTTAAAGGTACACGCAGATAGAATTTATGAATTCCTACGAAACATTGCAGAAGTCCACGACGGTGGAAAAGATGCTAGACCATCGTACATTTCCACCGAATTTTGAAAAATAGGACGCCTTTTCATGTGTTTTTTTACATCACCACCTACATGTAAACCAATAAAATACGCTAAAAAATACGCCAAAATTCCCCTGTGGCAAAAATAGCCCGTGGCAGGGGGTGAGTTATCTCCAACCAAGTTCACACAGGGTATGGGGGCCAGTTCCTTTCCCTGGGCCACCTACGATTTCCTACGAAGTTCTGACACGCAGAAAATCGAATCGTGAACCTTGAAGGTGTGGGTGTCCAGTAGGTTGTATCTTTCCCGGGATTTGAATACGGGACCCAAGTGAAAATACTGTCACTTTATTACATTTACTAAGGTAGCTATTAAGTTTCTTTGATAGACTGTCTATAATACTTGTTTTGTATATTGTCGCAAACGGTGGCCGATATAAAATACAACGATACTCTTAAAAACACCAAGGTCAGAATCATGGAGCACGTAGCTATCCTCCTGAATATTTGAGGTCCTTAACAGATACTTTTCTACTCCTTTCCGATGGGAAAAAATCTCCACCCGTCGTAATTTTACCGCAGGGCATCAAAGCAGCTGATGCCGCGGGGCAGTAAACGCAGCGTTCCGGGGCGTTAGGATTCCGTGGAAGGCACGCCGTGGCAATATCTATCCATTACTATCCACGCACCCGCTCGCTTGCGGGGGGGAAACACAATCTCCCGCAAATCCCAAAGGGGGTCGTTCCCACCCCCTTTTACGCCCTCCGCCCCAAAGCCCTTTCTTCCACAACCCCTTCGCCACCGAGTCTCACTCACGAGCGTGCCTCGCTCCCTCAACCCGTCCCAAGAAGCGCACGCCTGCTCCAGCCCAGCTTCCTTCCCCACTGCTCCCTTTAACTATTTCAGTCTTTCCTCCCCTCACACCCGCGGCCTGTCTCTTATCCCGTACTTCCACTGCCGTACACGCAACAACTATCGTTGATTATTTTCTTTTCATACTCTCCCCGTTACTGCTCGCAAATCGGTTTCGTGAATGACTTGGAAAATGTTTACAAGGGAAAGGCTTGTTTGACTTTGATATCTGCAAAAATTCAACGCCATTATTTTTTATTATGGAATTTATGAAGTGCATATAATATCAGTAATATTATTCAGCTGAATAATTTATAGACTCAGATATTTTTTCATGTAATATGCTATGGTATGTAAAATGGTAAGAGTAATTACTCGATATCTAACTGAAAAAGCAATTTAATACCCTTGGTATCATAATCCCATCAATTTTATTCTTGTGTAAAACCTCCACATTAATAACTTCAATTACTAACCTCCTGCGATCGCCTTAAACGCCTCAGCTCTCTCTCTCACCCCCTCCACCAACGCTCAACAAGAGGACCAACCTATTCCCCTCCCTCCTAGACAAACAGACTGCATCGCTCTCCGGTCGAGACGATACGCTCCTCTTCAAAATCACATCTAGGGAGCCCCCATGGTCTCAAGGACAGCGGATGGTCCGTAAAAGAGGTCAAACTGCATTATTCATGCCCTACGGTATATTCACATCCTCTCCATCCCTTTATTCTGTTTTTATTCCCAAGCCCTCCACCAACTGTCATTCCATTTCAATGTGATCCTCGAAAACGCTTTTGCAATCCATCTTTCTATCCACAATCCACGTTCTGCAAAATGAAGCCCCGTTAGGCGTGCTTTGACTGCAGTGTTTCAACGCAAGCTTTTACCATGCAGAAAGATGGGAGTTATCCAAGCAAATGGTGTTACACGAAGAGCCATTGCAAAAACAACAAAGAGTTTTAAAAATAAGAAGACCTTCCCAAAATGGTCTTTTTTCTTTTACATATTGATCCACCCGTTTGCCTGGGTCATTACACAATTCATGCAAAAATCATTGCAAAAGCATGGTCTTTGAATAGGTAAATGTAAAATTTAAGCGACATCTCAGTTACTCCTCCGATGTGCAGCGCAGTCCCTTCATGCGTCCGTTGACTTGGAGGCCTTCCGTCGACTGAAGAGACGAATCGCTCACATTATTCTTCATCCGCAGCTGGCGCTTCAGCGAGAGAAGGCATCCCCCCCCCTCGGGGCCCTTCCCTTCGGGGCCCTCCTTTCGGGACCCTCGGCCCCACTCCCCTCGAGCCTCGCTTGTCTCCTCTCTCAAGCGGCGGAGGAGACATCGAAAGGCAAAGGACGGGGGCTTTTAAGCGTAGACATGGATTTGCTCTTTCTTCAACTCCGTCCCCGTTGTGCAAGGTGTTGCGTGGAATAAGGGATTACACGACGGCCTTTGTTCTCCACTGCTAACTCGGTTCTCAACTAGGATCGATCGAAAACATAATTTTCTAGAAAGTAATTCCCCCTCAAAAAATAATTTTTTTACAGGATGGAACAATTTAAGTATAGCTGACGCAAGTGGCTAGTGCCTACATATTTGTTGTTATACTTTATTCTGATGCCATAAAATATATAGTTATAATTTTGTAGTGAGAGACATCAGTCGTATTCCAACTAAAAGGAAAAATACAATCCTATATTACGCGCATTTTGAGGTAACTAGCGTAAAGAAGCATCTAATCTGAGGTGCAAAAAGTAAATCTTTCGCAAGCCAAGGATATAGGCCAATATTAATGAAAAGTGAATCAAAAATATCAACGACTTATTTCACGATCAAGAGATATTGATGTCATGCAGCTCAAAACCTACTTTACAAAGCATGAAACGATGCATCTCTGAAAATTTATAAAAACATTATTGGTATTGCCAACATTATTTTAAATTTAACTTTAAGTCTAGTAGACGCTTTATCATATTTTATGGTAAAGCGTCATTGAACGTTTGACGAATAACAAAATAATAAAAAAAACATTTTGTGCGAAAATTCGAGAACGTTTTTCTGCTCAAGTTCAGCACTTTCCTCTCGAGTATCTTTGCTCAAACAACTCCCCCATTCAAAATTCAAACTATGAATGGGCACGACAAAAACATGTTTTTCCATTATGAGGCAATCGAAATAGTTTGCAGGCGGGGAATACCAAATTCAGGCTCTATGCAATGAGTCAACCTTCTTATTTCCACCTGTTTAAACCTTTGACTCGGAAAATCCCGATATTATTGTCTTTTACATAAAAAACAGCTACGCAATGCGTTATTATTTTAAATGGCACAAAAAAGCAAGAAATATGCGCCGAAGGGGTAATTTTCCTGGGATTGTGGGGATCATCTGCTTTAACCGTCTCTTTCTGGAAATAAATAGGAAAGATTTAATTGTGCCCTTGCTCAGATATCCCGGCATGCCTTCGAGGGGCTCGTCAAGCCGAGGTTTGCCTCGAGCACAGCAGATTACGCCGGCGTATCTTCACTCATATTACCGGATTCAATCCGCTTGAGAAAAAATCACTCATCCACGAAACCATTTCCACAAAGCCGGAGGGGGGCAATACCCAAGGCGCGGGAAATTGATGACGCGGCCTTGGGGTGCAGAAAATCTGGATCCGGAGGAGAAGAGGGTGAGAGAGAGAATGTGGAAGAGGACGGGTAGGGGACTCCCGAAGAGAACGAAAGGCACTCATCAGACAGAGCGGCAGGAGGAAGTGGAGGCACTGGTCCACAACCGTCGAGGCCCTCGGAGGCGTCGGTCGTCATGGCGACCCCCCCTTTATAACACCACCTTCCAGGCAACGTATGGGCCACCGCCGCGGCGGTAAAATTTAAATTTTTTTAAATTTTACCGGCGCCAATTTTGAATCTGATTCTTAATTTATATTATTTTTTTTTAATTTTCTTACAAAAATGTAAAAAAATAATAAGCGCTTAATACCTCAAATCAAATTTTTCACTGCAGAAAATCTCTCAAATGACACACTTGTGCAACGCATTAGACCCAGTACACAAAATAGTAGGCCTAAATGTAATTCAAAGTAATACAGTAGAAGTAAGACAATCATATGTATGTTTTAAATTCCGCCATCATTAGAGTAGTTCTTATCGTCAAGAAATAAATAAATTTGGTGTTAAATTTTAAGAGTTCCTAGTAAAACTTTAAACTAATATAGCCCTCACCAGCCAAAGATTTCCTCTTGTCAGCCATATTGTTGATTTTGAGGTTTATATTCAAAACAGCAACGGCGCGGCGGTAGCGCTGCAAGGCGTTGATACGCGCTGGAGCGTTCGGTTCTCGACAGCTATTTGCTAATATTATTCGCTTAGGTGCATTAAGGTGTATGTTTCTATATGCGTTTTGTAGGAGAAACCTTGCTCTTCAAACTGGACTGAAAACTGTCATAAATTGTGAAAAATTGTAAAATGTAAGGAACTCTTTATGCGGAAAATCGACCTTCTGAAGGAACCTACAATATCGCAGAATTAAATTCGCTCACTGCACTTTTAGATTATTGGAATGATAATTTTGAAAGTACTTAATTTTTTCTCCAAATTACATTTTGCAAAACGAAAATCGGTCGCGTAGATATAATTTTATGCGTTCTTGAAGTAAACGCTATTCAAAGTGCAATGGTCAATGCACTCGTGACCTCAGATGCGCTCACTTTGACACTGACGTGTTGCGACTAGTGGACTTCTACTTACCTGCTACAAACGTTTTCGAACGTGGGGGTCAATTATCTACTGCCCCTTATCTTTCTGTCCATGCCATGATTTTCAGGGTACCTGGACCACTGCGCCGCCGACACGATACCTTGCAAGCCACCGCGAGGGTGTGTGGCAGGGGGTGAATATCACCAAGCATGCGCTATTGACATACAAACAAGCAACTATAGGGTCTCATGCAACTAGATTGTTAGTATCTATAGTATTTAAGGGGTTAATACATGCATCGTGCACTACAGACTATGCTGCCTATTGTGTTCTCTTATAGTAAGGAGGAAAATGACATTTGAAATCTGTCGGTACGATAATCTATCTCTCTATTCTTATGTATCCGATCGAATCTAGCATAATAAGCTGGTGTTTTTAATATATACCTAAATCATCAGTAAATATATCCGTTTTAAACTACTGTAATATATTTAACATCTACATCTACGCGATACCCTGCAAGCCACCGCGAGGGTGTGTGGCAGGGGTGAAGATCACCAAGTATAGACATGCAAGCATGCTACTATAGGGTCTCAGGCAACTATATTGTTAGTATCTTCATAATAATTAAGGAATTGGTTGTTAATACATGCACCATGCTCTACAGACTACTCAAAAGTATTTCCCCTACCAACCCTTTTGCTATGCTGCCTATTTAGTTCTCTTATAGTACGGGGGAAAATGCCATTTTGAATCAATCAGTAAGACAATCTATCTCTCTAATCTTATTTATCTGGTCGAATCTAGCATAATACGCTGGTGTTTTTAATATGTGCCTAAAATCTTCAGTAAAGCTATCCGATTGAAATTTCTCTAATAGATTTAATATGTACCTTAACCTACGACGTATAAACTGTACTTTAACGGACGAGAACCTCCATCCAACACAAAATCCTTCCACCTCACACCTATCCGATTCTCTCGCCCGTTCCATCGCATCAAAAACACAAAACCGAAGAAATTCCGCTCTACGCGCAGCCTCGTGGTGTGAAGGGCGCTTTTGAAGAGCGCAGGAATATCTGCAGCCCTGCCCTCAAGAGATAAATACTCGTCGGTTCACCTCGGGGGCGAACTCGTTTCGCGGAGGGGAATAGAGGAGAATAACACGACTAGGCCGAGTGATGGCTCCGGAGTATCTCCTGGACCAAGCACGCCTGCAAGCATACATATTGGGTGAGCATGCGCTTGGTTCGCAAGCACAGGAGCTTATTAAAATGTTGCGACTTTACCACATCCCATGATGAACGTTGAACTCTCTGCAATTTACCGATAATTCACTCAGAGGGAAAATATTCCCGCATTCGCCATACGATTCACAACCGCAGAAAAGAATAAAAATACTAGTTAAAGGGATAACATTCGTACCTATGAATAAAAAGGAAGAGCCATTACATTCATTTTTATTCAAATCATACAAAAATGTTCTACAAAAGCCGGATACATTCATGAAGCTCTTTTGTATTCCTCAAGAAATAAATTCTAGTGTACAATATCGGTAAACGGTATTTATTTACAGTGGTCTAACTCAGGATAGCAAACGTGAGCAAAAGTGTCTGTGAGCAGATCGGCTTCCAGTATTTGCCGTGGATTTTGATACGCTGAAATGAACTTTACTGCGTGCAAAAAGCACTTGAGCTTCCTAAAACACTGGATATAGAATGAAATGTTTTAATAATCAAAAGTCGCTCAATCATTGTTTTACATTGCCTTTAGTTGATGTAATACTTACGGGCAGTCAATGCAGCTGCCAAATGCAGTTTACCATTATCCCAATCACCAGTATCTTCAACATTTTCTAGCAATTCCTATAATGCGATGCCTTCCGCATTTGCGGAATATATTAACCAGAAATGTAAGATTCAGAACAAAAGCGTAATTAATTTTTTCTCATATAAAAAATGCGTGATATTATTATTCAAACCAATCTCATTATTTATTCAAAACGTAAGATTATGCATAGAAGAAAAGAGCATATGTTTCCCAACGTAAGCAGTTTGAGCAACAACAGCATTGGTGAAATAAGATCGTATCCAGCATTGGTGCTTCACTTTCTTGCAGATGAAATAGACACAATAATTTTCAAAAATCCCTCGAGTATCTAGGAATGCGAAACGACAGTGAAAATCAAACAGTTTGGTGATGGAATTAAGCATGAAGCTAACTTACGAGAGAGTAATAAAATAACTTTTGAGAACATTCCAATGCATAACCGATCCTAACCATATCCTTCCATCACAAAATCAGTCATTCTGATTGTCTTTTCCGCTCAGCAAATATAGTAACGGTTTTAACCACCGTTTTACTTCACCGATGCGCTGGGGATTAACTTCCACTGCATTCATTTTCATTGTACGATATCCTAATAAAATCAACGACTGAAAAGGATTGCCTTGACAAAGATTTCTAACTCTGATTGCAAGCACTGAGAACACAGTTCCACATTTTGCCCCCATTTCTCTGTGATGAAAGCAATAAAAACGAGAAACGTGGAATAAAAGATCAAAAGTGATGATGGCGCCCCACCAAGGTTTACACTAAAGAATTTTGAATATAAGAATACTCGATTTATTTCATCATGATACCGGCAAAGTCAATCCCCATATTCCCTGAGGAAAATCCTCAAGAGACCGCTGGGTGTCCAACACAATAGAAGCCAGACCAAGAAAAGGAATGATGAATGTGTTACACGATCTGACGTAGGCACGGTGGTTAGTAGTCGAAACAACGCCAGCTGGACCTTTCGTTGGGAATCAGGCGGGGATGGCAGTGGTCACGGAGGATGGAGCCAGGGGCATGCTCAGTGGGAACTCTTGTCGAATACCGGGCAGCAGGGGGGAGGAAATCCTGACGAAGGAGAAGGAGAGGGGATGGGCAGGGATTGCATTATTAGGCGAGAATGGGGTCGTGCACAATTGAGACGAGGTGAGAGGGAGGAAGAGGTTGGCGCATGCGAGGAAGGGAGGCCACCCTTTGAAATAACTGCCTAGCCTCCGCTCTTTGACACCACCGCCTGGAAAATCCAAAACGTCTCTTTCTCCCACGCTCTCTCGCTACCTTTCACCTTCTTCCTAGGGAGCATAAGGAAGCACCCACTCACAAGACAGAGAGAGTCCTTTCATCACCGCCGAAGTGAGGGAAAAGAAAGAAGGTCTCCCTTGAGTCGCATCTCCGCACGCCTCGCTTGCAGGGCAATGAATGCACTCAAATCTTCTTGCATTCGAGTATTTTCGAATCCCCGCTTTTATTTTTCTCGTGCTCTCAATGTTACCCTACTGAGTGCACTCAGCGAAGATGTTTCCTCGTCGAGGACGAATATTCTGCTTCAATCTCTACCTCAAGAATAACCTTTTAGGACGCTCAACTGTTTTGCTTCTTCCACGTAGACGTACTCAACGAGAAACTATTTCTTCGGCGTTTCCTGCGCATGTTTACATTTTGGATAGCGAAATAGGTCACACTGGTATTGAATCGTAATTTTCCGCCCAGGTTGGCACCCAGTCGTCTAGTGGAAAAACACACTTACTCCTCCTGCTTGCATTCTTCGGTCGACTACATCTCACAAGGGGAGTGTCCGAGTTCCGGGTCTAGGATTTTGACGAAATTTGCCAGGCAGGTAGTCCTTGATGAGTTATTTACGAATCACCCCCCATATAGGGTTATATATCCAGAAACTTCGTCAAAAAACGAGTTTGAAATATTTGATTGCAAATATAAAGCCAATAATTAGCCATGTTTAATCAGTGCAGTTTGGGTTAGGGGTAAAGTTCTCGCTTCACAATGTTGACGTCCCTAGTTCGAGACTTTTCGAGTCCAATTTTTTTTTCATCGCAATTTCGTCGTACGACTTTCCCTGGTTTTACATATTTTTAATCTGTTTACCCGGGATGCATTTTAACTATTTTACGTAATAATTACGTAATTTGCTAAAATTACGTAATTAGTACGTTAAATAGTTAATTACGTTATTTACCTAAATCACGTAATTAGTACGTGGCGGAATTACTTCCGCACGCCCTGTCGTTTTTTGTGTATGAAATTAACGGAAGAGCATAAAGTGTGATCGTGATTTTGAATTTCCGTATCTTTGGCTACGCAGTCCCGACGCACGTACAACACTTGTTCTAATTCGCCTGGTGCCGTGATTTTCCAGCGCTGTGCTTTTTTGGAAAAACTAATCGCAAGAGAAAAAAAGAACTTAAGCTCTGTAATCATATAATTGTAAGTATCTACCGAAATGTTCGGGTGATCGGGCGAAATATTCGGGTGGGAGAGAGTTTCGAATCAACGACGTCGCTTGGAAATTGATAAAAAGCCAGAGGTAACAATTAATTTTGAAGAATTAACGTATTGCACCTTTTCAGGAGCATGTTAGAATCACCCGAACATTTCGGTAGATACTTACAATTGTATGATTACAAAACCTAAATTCTTTTTTTCTCTTGCGATTAGTTTTTCCAAAAAAGCACAGCGCTGGAAAATCACGGCACCAGGCGAATTAGAACAAGTGTTGTACGTGCGTCGGGACTGCGTAGCCAAAGATACGGAAATTCAAAATCACGATCACACTTTATGCTCTTCCGTTAATTTCATACACAAAAAACGACAGGGCGTGCGGAAGTAATTCCGCCACGTACTAATTACGTGATTTAGGTAAATAACGTAATTAACTATTTAACGTACTAATTACGTAATTTTAGCAAATTACGTAATTATTACGTAAAATAGTTAAAATGCATCCCGGGTAAACAGATTAAAAATATGTAAAACCAGGGAAAGTCGTACGACGAAATTGCGATGAAAAAAAAAATTGGACTCGAAAAGTCTCGAACTAGGGACGTCAACATTGTGAAGCGAGAACTTTACCCCTAACCCAAACTGCACTGATTAAACATGGCTAATTATTGGCTTTATATTTGCAATCAAATATTTCAAACTCGTTTTTTGACGAAGTTTCTGGATATATAACCCTATATGGGGGGTGATTCGTAAATAACTCATCAAGGACTACCTGCCTGGCAAATTTCGTCAAAATCCTAGACCCGGAACTCGGACACTCCCCTTGTCAGATATTCCGCAGCAGACATGGCTAATAACAGCACCTATGGTAGGGTTCCATGGTAGGGTTGCGTTATCCCGACTAATGAATAAAACTTAAGATTGATGGATAATTTTAGCGTTTAATTCGTATAAAGTGTGATTTGTCAACGTGAAAGTATATTTAAATCTTTATCATTCAGTATAGCACAAAATAAGGAAGTGAATGACAAGTGTAAAAGACAAGTCACTGAATGCAGCACATTTTCCGTTCATAAACGACAGAAGACTTAAGTGATTCTAAAAAGAAGAATATTAGGGGACAAAAAACATATAAACCATTTCCCCCAAACCCATTTCTGCTTTTCTTATGACTTTCACAAATTGAATGGAATGTTCCCTTTTACGAACAGCCATGAAATCTGGTATTCCATGATTGAAAAATAGCCAGAATTGTGATATTTTACGAAAGCAAAAGGGCTTACAAAACAAAGAATCAATATAATAATCTATGCTATCATGGCACACTGCGCAAAAAACAAACACGACCCAGGGTTCCCGATTCCAAAGTCATAAATAAGTATATATGACTTTTCCGCTCACAAATTTTATCATAATCAATATCCATTCATTTTATAGGATTTAAACTTTAAAGCGATAGCAAAAACACATTAAAATTACTTCAGGTAACAGAAAAGAAACACTCTGTTAAATAAAACATTATTCTTATCACTCTGGCATTCCTACGTAATTGAAAATTCAACGAACTGGCGAAGTTACAGTACTAAGTGGATCACAAAGAATTGAAGAACTGGGAAAGTGGACATATTTGTGATCTCACCCTACATGAAAAAACATCGTAGTCCAAGTTATCTGAGGAGATAATTAGTGCGGAAGTAAGAAATGTAGTACCATTTACCAGAAACCCTAATAAAAACTCAAAATTCCTGTTTGTTAGAAAAAAAAGCTGTGTGGAATAGACTAAAAGATTTTATTATTTATTCGTTACCATGAATAGTGTAACTAAATTCCACGAAGTGACGTCTTCAGTCCTATCTGATACACTCAAAACCAATCACTTAAAATAATATACTGCGCTCTTTTGTTTCATCAATAATTGTTTAAGAAATTAGGGCATGAAAAATTTAAATTAGCAGTATGAATTCAACTCCGATGAAAGGGTATAACGTAAGATGAATAGATTGTGTTGCATAGATTGGAGTTCACATTGGTGAAAGTGATTCTGATGACAATTATTGGTATTCATTTTCGGTTGGAAACAACTTTTCGAAATGATTAGTGATTGCAAATACATTTAGGTAAACCAGATAATATATTTCTACAAGATTCATTAAAAAGTTTTTTTCCTTTAAATAAAATATTGTATCACATAAGAAAAGGGAGAACCTGGGAAGAGCCTCTTTAAATGAGATCCGAGAAAGTGACCGGCAGAAAGAAGTTTCCTCCACCGACTCCATCTGTGAGCCCCTCATTTGCTTGCATGATGGTTGAGGAACTACCGTTATCATACTCGGACGCAGCATCAAAGTAACCGTTTTGTTACGCGCTGCGCGCTCTGAAAGGCAGCTCTAATCTCTCCATACCTTATCTCGGAGCGTCACCGGTCTTTTTTTTAAACCGTAAGCCTCATATAAAGTAGGAATTTTACAACTATCGCTGCTGAAAATGTATTGCAAGTGAAAAATAACTAAAACGCAACAAAGCCAGCAGGTTAAGGACTCATAAAAGCCTTAAACTCACACAAATCTCTCGGAGTAACGAATTTCTTACCTACGATTAAAGATCAGAAGTTCAGATAACCCCACGCAATCATCGATTTGTAATAACGACGATTAATATAGTTTTTATGAATACTTTTCGGTACAAGATTAGATTTTCCCAATGGCGATTCCAATCCAATTTTTCACTCGACACAATCGCTCAACCGTGATATCCTCGAGAGAAAGAATGTCATTCGCATCTCGTGGATGTAGAGGGGGAGAATCTCATTACGGAATCATTTGCCGCAGAGGGAGGGAGGGGGACGAGCCCTAGGGGGCGGCAGGGGGTTGGGCAACACCCCTTCCAACCTGCCCCTCCCTCCATCCCTCCCTTTTCCGCATATTATAAATTCAAAACAAACCACGGGAGATAAATTGAGCGATTGAATCTATTATCCCGGGAGTGAGTGGGGAAAAAATGGAAAAAGAGGAACATCCATTCAGTGCGAAAATCAACCCCGGTAGCAAAATATACGATCCGAAGAGAGAGGGATGGGTTGGGCAGGAGGGCCTTGTTCGTCATAAAAAGGGGCGGATTAGGGGAGGAGGGCTGGAATCAAAGGGGGGGGGGGATGCAAGGCCCCTTGGCAGTAATAAAAATGAATTTCGGGGAGAACGGGGGAGGGGAGGGGGTGTGTTGGGGTGAGGTCGAATTACGAATTCTCCGAGATGTAGTGGGCGGATAGGACTCGTCGGAAATGGTTAACTCGATTGATTCCGAGACATGACGGGAACTTTCCTTGGTCTGCTCCGTCTACTTCCTTTTACCCGTGCATCTTAAAGGCATTGGCTCATGAAACTAAGGATGCGGGGTGGAAAAGACACTAGAGCGTAGGCTGATAGTTATCATCTGCATCGCTGAGTCCGAAAAAACGTTAAGATGATCTTGAAAGTGAAAATCAATGCATGTATCATGCTATTAAACTACGCTACTAGTTTTCTGAAGTACACAAAAAGAAATTTACCTTAATGATAAATTGATAAAAGAATAAAATAAAAAATAATGCAATATAAAATATATAAATACCTAATTTTTGGTGTGGGTTACGAAAACGGAAAGCACAAATTGAGTATGCAATTATATTTAATTATTTTTGAAAATTCTCCTGCAATAGCAAATTTTTCTTTCTGCCGTAATAATAGGCATACGGATTTCCATGGAAGAGTTGTACAACCCTATTAGGATGGAGTAATGGAGATACACCATAAAACTTGTTTCTACGTTACTTGCAGTAAATAGAAAAATTAATGCAATAACATTCACTCAAAACCCAAAGTTTATTCACCTAGTAACGTCATCGAATGTGAGTTCAACAAATTTCAGAAAATAAAGAATCCAAGGCGTTAAGTTACAGGACAAACAATTTGGGAAATGCAGAGAATTTTACATGATTTTATTACGATATAATAATGAGAAATGTAGTATGGAGCTAATGTACCGCAAGGAGAGAAATAATATTATTCTTAAAGTCTAAGTAGATTTTACTTTACTGGTGCTTCAATTTCACTACATTCGTAATTGGAAGCTTGTTTTTAAATATCTTGGCATAACAAAGAAGAGTACAAATAGCGGGTCTTAAAATGCGTGGGCTAAACGTTTTTGGTGAAGAAAAGAGAGGCAATTATTCCGGGTGGTGACTGAGGTCATTTGCGCAATTGAACGTTAAAGTTACTATATTATTTTCGTTAATTTGTGAGAATTTTCCGCTGTAACAATAATGTTCTTTCTTCTTTAAAAACGGTTTTTACTGTAATAATTGTACGTGCCCATTAGAATAAAGATTACCAAGATACACCATAGACTTACATCTCTATTTTTGGCAGTAATTACGTTGAATAATCAGGTAAATGTAGTAATATTCGAGGAAATGGAGGAATTGTGGAGAGAAACCCGGCGTCGTTAGAAGAGCTCTGCACTTTTCGAGACGTGCAAAGGGATCCCATCGGGCGTCCTAGTGTTGAACTTGAGTCTTAAACACTCTCCAAGAAGCATTTAATTGTAGGCCATTTCGGTGAATAGTAAAATTTAGGGATGGGTCGGTTCCACTTGTGTTCGGTTCCGGTTCGGTTCTTAACTTCGGTTCTCGGTTCCGATTCTCGGTTCCGGTTCTTAATTTACCACTTACTTTGCATTGCTCAATGGTAAGATATGATAATCAATAATCATTTTCAAAGACTGAATTTGAATAATTCGTGACTTTGAAGCATCTAAGTACACTATTTCACCAGGTTTTAATGTGAAGCCTCCACTTTCAGAGTGTGAACAGGTTTCAAACTGGTTTTCGTGCCAATTATTTCGGTACCGATTATTTTTGGCCTCGGTTCCGGTTCTAAGCTCAAGAACCGGTGGAACCGAGAACCGAGGAACCGAACCGACCCATCCCTAGTAAAATTATTCCTGCCACTTCCGTGATTGGAGCCCGGACCTTCGGCAAGAGATCCACGAGAAAGAGGAGAGAGAATCTTGGAAGGAAGAACATCGGCCACCGCATCCACTCATAGTCGTCGAATGAAAATATCAAATGGAGTTTATTCATGTTATTTTACAGCATGAATGAACTTCACCTATAATCCATCTATTTCCCGGCAAGTCCTATTTGGCCACATTTCCAAGGCATTTTGAGGTTTCAGTCGTTTGAGGACTTATTACAACCGTCCATCACACATATTGAGTTATGTTAACGTAATCGAGGGTGGAAAGAGTCATCCATAATCCAAAGAGATCCATAAATCTTAAAGAAATCCATAGATCCATAGAATCCATAGAAAGAGATCCATAATCTTAAAGGTATATAACGAGAGAATGAAATTTCATCCACTTTCTTTATGCGTAAATTACCATCTTTAAAGGGTAATTTTCAGTCAATACAATTTTTCTGTAGGAAAATTTATTACATAAAAATTAAATAAAATCTGATCACAGGAAAGCAGATTAGCTAACTTTTGACAATGGCTACCCAAATGGCACATTTTGACGCTGAATCGATGCAGCAACGATGTTTCCTTTCCCACGACCCGGGCAGAGTTTTACTAGGCTGTTGCAGTACTCTCAAAAGATGCACGTTCGTGACCTTTATTTCAGTACTCTGAGAGACCGCAGCGAGTTGCATTCGGAGAAATATGTGCTCTTTTATGTTAACGGTCCACCCCGAGTTTATTGGCGCGGAGTTGGCAACGCTTAGCCATGAGCACAACTGCCGTCCGTGGACGCGTCTTCCAAACCTCTCGTAAGCTCCATGAATGGCACTCCCCCTGGGGAGGCTCCACAGTGGGATGGAAAGAGGGGTTGCTCCGCAGGAGGGAGGGCCGCAAGGAAGGGGCGGGGGAGTGGGTGGCTGGGGGGCGGTGGCTGCGCTCGCCGATCGGAATTCAGAGTGATTGATGAACGCCTCCCACAATCCTTCCTTCGCCAAAAAGTGCGGATCAGGGTTAGCCGCTGCTTCCCGAGGATCTCTTGAGCGATGTTCCTTCATGTGCATATGGGACTCTCTTTACGAGTGTGGGGCGAATAAAAGTCTCATTTTGTTTCGCTACAACTGACTACCAGGTGGACATCTAGTCTAGCAATTTTTCAACACCATTTGAACATTAAATCACCCTTCAAATTCGAATTTCACTGACATACTCAGGGGCCTAAAATTCACGCATTTCGATGGATAAGTCGACCAATGAAAACGATCCTTTGCACGCAGTTACCCATGATTTCGAGGGAATGGCCGAGAAGGTTAATACTCGCGCAACCGTCCAAGTCAATCATCATGTAAACTGAAGTTACTCTTCCTCGTCGTTTCCTTTCACGCAAAAGAGAGTGGAGAACCTCGTTCACTATTCATCCTCGGGGCAGATGTGACAGGCAAGCAGCAGTAAGACGAAGGCTAGGGTTCTCTGGGCCTACCCTCGCGGAACCAGCGTGTGTAAATAGTGAGCGGAGGGGGTGGCAGATAGCGGAGGGGTTGGGAGAGAAGGGAGCGTAGAGTGCGGCAGGGATGCATGCGGTGGGACGTGCATATTTCCTCGGGCAGGAACTGTTTGTGATGAGGAATCGCTGGTGCGAGGAGGTGCGGGGAGGTAAGGGGCGAGAAACTGCTCCGCTAGTGGACATAAAATCATCCTCGGAGAGGGCATCGGTGTATCTAAACGCGGTATGGATGTAATTCCCTTAAATGAAGAAAACAGTAGAGGATTTCCTCCCAGATGATTCAAACATCGACAAGCACTACCAATAAAGCATTATTTAAAGAGTGATTGGGAAGAAAATGTGTCTTCGCAAAAGAAAACGGAAAATCGTTCTGCAATGCAGAGTACCCTGCACCTTACCTCGATGATTCAGGGTAGGGATCACTAGCCATGTACAGATAACGGACACTCGGGTATTTGTAATTTGAACACTGGTAGTAGGCAGCACAAACCATGTGATAGTGTGAAAGAACATAGTTCACTTGGTATCCGCAACAATACTTAAAAACACAAGTAGAAAGACAGCTAGCAAGGCGTCACAGAAATAACTTTGGCTGAAAATTCGTATTTTACCTGAATCGGATTTTCTTTTTAAATTATCCATGATGCTGTTCGGCATGATAATAAAATACAAGATCTTGCTCCATGATAATACTCGCAAACACAAGTTTAACTCTTTACGTTAGGCTTTGTGAAATATACTTGTTTAAAACAATTTTAAAGTAAGCATAGAAGTTAACATAAATGATAAACGGCACATACTCACTACAAAGAATAGGAAAGCTGAAAGATAAGATAATTCTTGAATACGATAAGCAGAATTGTGAAAATGATGCTTTACCTTATTTTTGAACTGAGGCATACAGTCTTCATTCTTCCAAACGTTTCCATCCCACTGTCATGGAATGACACTTCTATGAGCCACTTAGAGGATGCTGAATTCCGTGCGAATCCAATGTATTCCATGCGAGGTCTCTTGGATGAGCACTTAAATCGTCTCTGGTGCTCGCCATGCGAGTTGTGCGGCCCTTGCCACAGCCTGCACACTCCTGTATGCCTCTCACACAAATCAGTCTAGCTATGCTGTAAATTCTTCGCAGGTTTTCCACCGGGTCAGGTATAGCCTACCTTCTGATCCAGCGAACGATGAGTCCTTTAGCGAGACATCAGGTACAATTCTGAAAACAAAAAAGCAATAAATAAATATACACGTGGTTAGTAGCTCTACTTGGGCTGTAGACATTGCCCCAGGAATCTATAATTAACATTTTCTGGCGAAGATTTTCGTGGCGTTCCGATGATTGTAAAAAGCTTTCGGGAGTCTTCCGTGTTGTCATTATGTAAAATGGCGACGTTTCACCCACGCTACTGCGGGCGTCCTCAGGCCAGGCTGAAGTGAAAATGCTCCGAAGTTGACGCTTATTTATATCTACTCGTCTTCTGAGGTGGCCGCTGCTCGCTGATTGGCTGTTGATGTTCGTGTGAATACTCGGTTCCACGTGTTGGAGAGACGGTAGCTATCCTCTCTATTCATATTGTTGGGCCTCTCGGAAATTTCAACTGCTTCCCTTATAACTCTAGGGAAATAGCGCTTTTCTCTCGTGAGGATTTTTGGTTCCATTCAATTCAAGGAGTGGTTAGGTTCAGGTAGGTGAGTGTTCTTTCAGGAGGAGACTGGATAATGTATTGTCGCATCCGAATCTAGTCAGTATATCCTCATCAGAGCGAAGGATCGCCTCCCGCCCGAAATCCACGATGGCGTTTACGAGGTCATCTGCAGCTGTGGAAAATCCTACGTAGGGCAAACAAAGAGAGCTGTACAATGCCGAATGAAAGAACACTCACGGGCCCTCAGAAACGGACAAGGGGAGAAATCGGCTATTGCGGAGCACGTTTCGATGGAACCAAACCATTCCGTGAATTTAATGGAACCAAAAATCCTCTCGAGGGAAAAGCGCTATTTCCCTAGAATTACAAGGGAAGCAGTTGAAATTTCCGAGAGGCCCAACAATATGAATGGAGAGGAGAGCTACCCACTCTCCAACACGTGGAACCGAGTATTCACACGAACATCAACAGCCAATCAGCGAGCAGCGGCCACCTCAGAAGACGAGTATAAATAAGCGTCAACTTCGAAGCATTTCTCACTTCAGCCTGGCCTGAGGATGCCCGCAGTAGGGTGGGTGAAACGTCGCCATTTTACACAATGACAACGCGGAAGATTCCCAAAAGCTTTTTACTATAATTTGCACTTGTTTAGGTTCGATAACTAACGGAAATATTGTTAGAAACGAAATATTGCGAATTAACCTTTTTTCAGCTAAGTGTCATTTGGTGCTTTTTAAGTGACTTCTGTGCATAAGAGAGAATTTCACTGGAACGAACGTACTGAAGCAAACTCTCAACCACAGTAGGCATTTTTATGGGATTCAGGCATCGACGATAATAACTAAAGGGACATAAAACGGGAAGCTTTGGAAATGCTGTGTTATAAAAGAATTATGAAGCCGAATGGATCAACGAACAAACATTTCCCGGAAGAATATAGGAAAAGAGAATTCTGCTGATAAGTTTAATGAGAAGACGAGACATGCTTGTCGGCCAAATCTTGAAACATGAAGGTCACGTGAAGAGAGCCGTTGAGGGAAAAGTAAGCGCAAAGAATGGAAGACGAAGGCCTTACGTGAAATATGTGCAGAAAATATTGAAGAACGCTAAATAGAAGACTTATATACGGGTAAAGAGCTTAGCGGATAAAAGAAGGAGTGTAAGGCTACTATGAACCAACTATGGGACTGATGAACGGTGCTGATAATAGAATTTATTAATGATTAAATGATTTTTTTTAATATTCTAGGATTTAGGCCCTTTGGAGCAATACATAATATTACAATATGGTTTCATTGTCTGGCAAAGGTAGTGTTTATGATAATGGAAAATAGACATTCAAGCTTAAAGTTATGGGGTCGTTTACCATATTTTTATTGCCGAATATGATAGAGCTTGTAAAATAAAAAGACCCATATTTTTCTGTTTTTTGATCCGTCAATTATATCTCGAGTTATAAGCGGCGAAAAACTAATGTTTTTAACCCTTTCGGAAAAGTGGGTGTGGTGCAACCTCTGACGTATAACGACTTCGTCCAATCACAACCTTGCCCGCGAAACTACTTTGTCTTATCGCAATGGGGAGACTCAGCCAATAGGAGCAGTTGCGACAGCATCTGTGCGAGCAGACCTTCCGAGAACCCCCCTCCACTCCCTTCGCTTCCACGAAAAGCAGTCAAGGACGGGAGGAAAATGACGTTATCACAGCAGCATTGTCGGTGGGCGTCACCTTTTGCTTATTTTAATTTTTGATTTGTGAGTGAATGGTTGTGGTTAGAAGATTAATATTTTCACTTCAATTCTTTTTTAGTTTCCATCTAACAATTTTGTGCACAAAATTGCGATTTCGGTTCCGAGTAACCGCGTTGTGTTTAATCTTCATATTTCCTGGCAATTTGAGCAGATGAAGCGAACTAAAACTGTAGCTAAAACGGAAAAAGAAGACATTCCTTCCTGAGATTGCGAGCCGCGTCGCCCTCTGCCCCTTGTGCCTCCAGTGCTCTCCTCGCTGCCAGTCGCCTAAGCCGCACCCGGCGCCGGACTGGACATCACCTCGGCGGGTGCCTCACGGGAAATGCCCTCTCGGCAACAAGTGGACGACGGCACCCCGCTCCTATCGATTGCGTGCGGGTGCGGGAAAAACTCACCCGCGATGATTGATGGCCACAGTAAACGATTCGAAGGACCTCCCACGATGAGCAACAGCACAAATCAAACCCATGCACCCCTGCGCCGGGGCACAAAAAAAACCCAAGGCGAGAGTGGGCAGGAAAGTAGAAAAGCATCCTGTCTATTGCAAAAGACCGGAATTGAGTTTGTATTCATCCCAATGCTCACTGAATTTATCAGGCACTCAAGGTCGTTTTCAGTGTATAAATGCGTTTTTGTAAAGATAATTTGAACCTTGATGATGACATTGAATATCGGAATCACGGACGGCAAACACAGTGTGAAACTAACAAAGTTGTCTTGTCATGTAGTACTTAGTCTTTAAAATAATTATCGTTGTTTTATCAGATAGTACTACACCTAAGTCTACATATACGTGACACTGTCTGAGTCACCGTGAGGGGGTGTAGCAAGCGGGTGAAAGATCACCGTTCCACTTAATGCAACTTAGATGTCCAATTCTCTTCTTTATTCCACTACAGTGATAAAGCTAACATTATTTCAAATAATTTATGAAAGTTTTGGATTGAGTTTGTATTTTAAAAGAAGAAGAAGTATCAATCTTTTGTCAACACATTTTAATCCATTGGAATTGCTGTTATTTTTTCGAATATTTAAATATTACTACTTTCATGAACAGTGTGCAACAATAGGAGCCCATATTCGAAATAATCTAGGATTATTGCATGGGGCACATTACCTTCAAACCTCCTATTTCAAAATCCTGACGGCTACAAAAGTGACAAAAAATACAAATTTTTAATTACAATAGGAACTTTTGAGCGAGAGCCATCTACAAGACTAAAAAGTCAAAGAGAGAGACGAAAGAGATTCATTAATTTTGTTAGCCATACTAGAACATTCACTACTCTTCACATTGCTCAATCCAGAGCAGTGTGAGTTTTTCTATGGAAGGAATAAACAGCAACATTATGCTCTAAGACAATACATTTGTCAAATGAGGTCGAGAGCAGCTACTCTAGAAATAAAAAAAAACAAATTATTTAATATACCGAATCCAGTAAGACGTATTAAAATAATTTAATATTTAATACTAAACGTACGAGAGTGAAGGTGTACAGTGCATAAGTAATTGCAATAGATGTCATTTCATCTACAGAAGAAGAGAACAAAAAGCAGATGAGTTCTAAGATGAAGATCAATTCGGATTCAGGAAACGTACGGTTCAAGAGAAGCCTTTAGAGGCTGCTCATAGAGAAGAGAATAACAAACCGACGTTCATTACATTTGTGGATTTAGAGAAGGCTTTTGACAACGTGGATTGGTATTCAATGCTTTGAAATATGAAAGAAAATGATTTTCCTACATGATCGAAGAATTATCCACAGTTTGTATAAAAACCAAGTAAATGTAATTAAATCTTGACCCAGTTGTGAAGAAGCAAGTATAAGGAAAGGAGTGAGACAAGACTGTGCTCTGTCTCCCGTAATTTTTAATGTTTACGTAGAAAGAGCAATCAATGAAATCAAAAAAAAGTCTTCTGGAGTGAATATCCACGGAGAAAAAATAAGCATGCTGCGATGCACTGATGACATAGCACTCGTAGCAGAGACAGAGAGGGATATGAATAAGATTCTAATAACCATGGAAAAGACAATGGCCAGATATCAGCTGAAGATCAATAAGAAGAAGACTATGATAATGGCATTTAGCAAGAGAGAAGAGGCCAAAACCAATGTTAAATTAGGAAAACAAAAACTGGAAGAGGTGAAAGAGTTCTGTTACCTAGGAAGCCGAGTAACCAACGATGGACGAATCAAGAAGGAAATAGTCAGTAGAATAGCCCAGAAAAAGAAGACATTATATCATAAGAAGAATCTAAAAATACATGAGTAGAATGAAGGAGACAATTCATAAAAACATACATCTAGAGCATGTTTCTCTATGGCAGTGAGGCATGGACGATTACAGTAGTGGAGAAGAAAAGGGTGAAAGCATTCGAAATGTGGTGCTACCGAAGAATGATGAAGATAAAATGGATCAACCGAATGTAAAACGAAGAAGTCCTAGGAAGAGTGGGAGAAAAGAGAAGATTGCTGAAAACTATAAAAAGAAGACAGGACAACCTAATTGGCCATATATTAAGACACGATGGCCTGATGAAGACAATCGTCGAAGGAAAAGTGAACGGGAAGAACGGAAAAGGCAGGCCTCGTATGAGTTACATGGAATAAGTAGTGAAGGATGTAAAAGAGAGGAGTTACGTCAATAGAAGAAGATGGCCCATAGAAGAGTCGAGTGGAGGGCTGCGTTAAACCAGTCCCAGGATTCTTTACTATTGCTGATGAGGATAAGGACAGGCCTCAGCTTGTTCCTTAGATGCAAGCTTTCCATCTCCTTGAGCTCCAAAATATCCTCAATGTATTTCCAATTTATTGTTATGTAATCCTTATCAAGGAGTATCATCATCAAGAGTGTTCCTGACCAATTTCGCCATAAGTGATGGGTCTGACAGGATAAACACAGGCTCCTTACTGACTGGGTGGGGAAACCATGTGCGAAAAGAATTTGTATGAAATGATCAGCCGAGAATCTTAGCCATAGTGATATTCGATTGAGCTCCATCGAAAGTGAAGGAATTGATAAAATGCCATCTCCATAAACAGCAGACAAAATTGGGAACATAATATTTGCTAAACCACTCATACCATCACTAGGGATCCCTCTGCCAAAATCAGTATAATTGTGGTACCTGTGACTATCCCATTCCACGTACTTCTTGATAGCCATTCGATTGATTATTATATATTCCTCTGACAATTTCCATAAGAAGGTTAAGCTGACAATCATTTACAACGAATACTTCCTTGGCTTCTGGCATGCAGTCAGCTATGATCCCTCTGCGAAAAGGCCTGCGCCACCCTCCTCGGGTACATCTACATCTACATAATACCCTGCAAGCCACCATAAAGGTGTGTGGCAGGGGGTGAACTCTCACCAAACATGCACTACATATCATGCATAAAATTTGTAATAATTGTGTAATAAAATTGGGTAATAAAGGTGTAGGATGTAGTTTGCGGTGGAGGAGGAGAGGGTAAAGGGAAAGAAGGGAATCCCAAATGTTGTATTTTTATGGAGAACACACACGGTTCCCCGAGAACCGGCATTCTATCTCAAGAGTTGAAAGGCGTTCATAATTTGTAGCATGATTCCGAAAATTAACCAAATAAAAAATTTACCGTAGTTACAAGTGCACTGATACATTCTCTCGATCCAATATCCTCGCAAAATATTCAGTATAGAATCTTTAGAAATCAGTGACAGTATGCGCAGCCTGAAAAAGTTAAATTCGAGGAGTTATTATCCACACAACATGAACAGTCCAACGGAGTCTCGGTATTTCCAGATCCCGCTGCGCGGGACCGCGACGCGCGATCGAAAAATCGAGTTTATTCTCGGCGTCGCAAACTTTTTTCAAATATTTTTACGGAATAACCTAGAAATATCTTCTATTTATACTCTGATGAAGCATCCCAGACATCAATTTCCTTATAAGGACTATATTGTCTACTTTATGTAAAATTTGTCTAAAAAAAGGGTTCGCCATTTTGTTACGTAATAGCACTCAAATATAGGCAAATATGTCTGAAACTTATGCACAGTATAGGAAAAGTACCCTGTTTACAATTGGTCATGTTTTTTTATTTCATCAAAATCCTTCAATTACTCCTATATCTGCTCAACTTTTAAGATTTTCTCAGAAAATGAGAGCGGGAGCTTTTTTCTAAATTTGGCCGTGTTTGAGCTTCTGTATCTAAGTAACGAGTGATGCATATGAAAAATTACTTACCATTCCATAATCAGCAACTATTTGTGTGTATATGTGCCAATTTTCAAGACGTTATCTCAAAAAAAGATGTTTTGGACTTTTGTCCGACTAAGTGCGATTTGAGCCCACTGTGCGGTGGGGAGAACCAATATGGCGGACGTTCCGATCTCCTGGCTTCAACTTCGAGTTTTATCACAAAAAAGCACTAACTTTTATTTCTGATAACTTTTCCGATGATTTTCCTATTTTTACTCTTGATAATCGACGAACCAATGTCATTTTTTTAAGTTTAAGACGATAATTCCAATTGTTTATCAATGGTTTTTAATGATATAATTTAATTTTTTAAACCGTATCCCATGTGCCCCATACGTAGGGTAGAACGGGAAATGAGCAGACTTTTGTATAAATAAAATAATTTTGATGCATAATAATAAGTACTACTCATATAACAAATTTGTTTTAACAATAAGTCATGTATTATAGCTTCATTAGGTGTTTTCTTAATTACCAAATTTAAAAAGAAATTACTAATCAATTATTATCCCGTTCCACCCCGCTTTCCAATATTTGGGAACATTAATTAATCACTCTGTGGATCCGTATCCTCTTTTCAGAAACCAATGGTGGACAGGCTGGTTCGGGTGTAATAAAAACCTTTAAGTATAGGAATAGGACACAACTGTTATTTGCTGAGAAAATATTTATAATTTTTCGCTTGCGTTATAGTTCGCAGCATAATAAAAATAGCTTGATGTTGGTACATGCGTAAAGCGGGCCTCACGGAGACAGAGCTGGGGCTCATGGTTTAACCCTGGATTTAGAAGTGAATATCCAATATGCGACGAAAGAAAATGATTTACCACGTAAATGTGCTAATGATGCATGAAGATGCTAAACCTGTGACAGTACGCGAAGGTGACAATCGAAAAACCCGTTGGGTTACTGCACGGCAGACGGGTTGCGGTCGTGGGCCGGCGATGCAGTTTGGACTTGAAACCCGTCTGGAGGTCAGGTAGGCAAGTATAGAGGAGTTTTCTTCTTCTTCTTCGTGTTGAATATACTTTCCTGTTCAGTACCCCATGAAAATATCAAAGAGACGAATATAAGCTCAAAACAATATGGATGCTTGTACTAAAACAACACTTAATAAAGATAAAAATATTTTTAAAAAAGTTAATTGGTTGACCAAATGCTCAATTGGATTGAAATCATTGTGGTGATATTCTGAAAAATAGAATAACTCCTTCAAAAATGTTCCTGAATCACTCCTATGCACTCAAAGCCATCTTCTATCAAGGAGAATTTCACTAAAGTTGACAAATTCATCGCAAAATAGAATAACTCCTTCAAAAATGTTCCTGAATCACTCCTATGCACTTAAAGCCATCTTCTATCAAGGAGAATTTCACTAAAATGACAAATTCATCGCAAAATAGAATAACTCCTTCAAAAATGTTCCTGAATCACTCCTATGCTCCTAAAGCCATTTTCTATCAAGGTGAATTTCACTAAAATGACAAATTCATCGCAAAATAGAATAACTCCTTCAAAAATGTTCCTGAATCACTCCTATGCACTTAAAGCCATCTTCTATCAAGGAGAATTTCGCTAAAATGACAAATTCATCGCAAAATAGAATAACTCCTTCAAAAATGTTCCTGAATCACTCCTATGCACCTAAAGCCATCTTCTATCAAGGAGAATTTCACTAAAATTGACAAATTCATCGCGACGGGCGTTTATCCCTTGATTTACCCAACTTTTGTGGTTAGACACATCAATGGTTTCAGAAGAGAGAAACCAATTTTGAGGGCCATAACCTCTACACTATCAAAACACCATTTTGAGTTTCCTTGTAGAAATCCGAAAAATAGACTTTTGGAGAACGTTTTTCGATTTCGGATCAATGTGCGACGTTACTTGAGGCAAGAGGCATTAATAATGGTTGATTCAAATAAATACTAAGTCATACCGACTTTCTATGCCAGTAAATTTGTTTTAAAGTCTGGCCGGCCGGGATCAGAGCCTTGCTAAAATGCTCTGGATACCACTGGATCTAACCAGGCTTTCGCTAGCTAGCATCAAGTTGCCCAAAGGGTAGTTTTTCTACGAAGGAAAATCTAGTTCTAACTGCCTATACAAGGGACACTAGGTAGAGACAAAATTCCAAAAACTCGCGGAAAAACAACATCTCAATGGAACGATAACGCACAGTTTCAAAGCAAACGGCTGCCCTAGGGTGCTAGAAAAGGAACACTAGCGCTACGAGAGACCAGGCGACGCATATGGCCTCGCCTGCGTACAACGAGTTATATCTCCTTTTTATAGACTCCATGGTTGAAAGAATTGTTGGTGTTCTAGTTAAAGCACTGTATGGAAAGTGTTCAAGTGATCCAAGTCTCCTTATCGTGATCGGTATAAGGATGAACAAGGTGCTCTCTCTAACCAATCTTTCTGCATTAAAATGCCAATCAAGTTAAATATTGAGAATATAATATTTCCTTTAATGTCCACTCTACATAATGTTTGGGCAAACTTAGGTGATCGGGTGATACACATTGCCCATTACAAGACGCTCAATTTCTGACTCAGGAATATATTCCAAAGGGAATATATTCTCTATAACCCTTTGGCTTTGCGCACACAAGGACCGACCCTGGCCCTTTTTTGAGAAGCCCCTTCTGCCACCGCCAGCTCTCGCATTAGTTGGATCTCCGTGGCACCTGTCTGGGTGGCTTCGCAAATTGGATTTCCTTCCATTCACTCGCCCTCTTGCCTTCCAAATTTCCACGGCGGTTTCATCATTGATTTCCAAACGGACTCCACCCCCATCGCCCGAATCCACTCCTGCGCGGCCGACGGAACCCTCTGCTTCCCTCTTCCCTTCATCTTTCCCAGGGCCTTTACCCCGATGGCGAACGGACGGATGGGAAAGATGCGGATGGCCTGTCGTCTTCAAAAGGTGTCGGCTGACGAGAGAGACGGGCGTCAACGCCCTCGAAAGAATATCGCCTTCACGTGCGATCCGGAGAGGCACAATTGATGCGCAGGCATTCACTCGCAGAAGTGCTCGTGAATTTCAGTTCTAGTGCTCTGAAAGTAGTGACATTTCTATAAATTTAATAAAAACCCAGCTTTTACAAAAATATCACAAAAATGTTTATTCACTTTCACGACCCGGGTTTCGACAGAATAATCGTCATCAGCGGGTGAAAAGGCGTGCTGCGAACTCTTCAAAAGATAAATTCCAATTGAACTGTAAGAACCCAGTTGCACCGCGTCTGTACGGACTCGTCAAAATACATGAGCCTAATGCATCGATTAGACCCGTGGTCTCCAGTATAGGAGCCAACAGAATGGCTCACACCCACAGCAAACTCTTCCTGCGTTACACCGCTTTTCAACCCAGGCTCGCCATTAAGATTCTTTGGAACTTGTTGAGAGGATTAAAGACACAGTTGTTCTCCACAAAGCAAGACTGGTCTCTTTTGACATCGTGAACTTGTTCACCAATGTCCCACCACTTGAAGCTACGGCTCTTGAGGTCAACCTCTTGAAGTCAGCGTCTGCGCCGGAAGAAGTAATCAAAGAAATGTCTTTGCTTCTCAACAGATTCTCAGAACTATGTTTTGCATAATCAAATATTTTATCAGCAGACAGATGGGTTAGCAATTAATTGGGGAAATTATTTATTAAAATCAGTTTTATATTTGTATAGATATGTCGGTGACAGCATAGTACTTCGGAATGGTTCGCACCGTCAATTAAATTTGTTCAACAGTTTCCTCAATAAAATACGCCCGAAAATATCCTTTACCTGCGAGGTGGATACGGAGCGGTCAATTAATTTACTACAGACATGTCTTCTCTGTACACCGAAAGCGTAGTTTCATTGCGGATGCCATCCCCGCTGATTGTAAGCATTGTTTTAATCAAAAATTAATGCCCTTCCACTCATTGATTCATCGCCTCGTAAATGTACACTTATCCAAGGAGGATTACGCAAAAGAAGTGGATACTATCAAGCTTATTGCCAGTCAAAACGGTTATTCTAATACACTTATTGATAAACTTATACAATAAAAAACAGAGGTCGAGGGCCATCGACTTAACTGACATCTCTGAAAGTGTTCCGAGCAGTGGTAAGAAATGGGTCCCCATCACATTTTTAGAGCAGATTTCTCATAAAATCTCCAAGAGACTGTCAAAATAAAATTTCCTTGTGGCTTTCAAACCGCTTGTGAGCCTTACAAATATTTCAGTTTAATGCCAGGACAAGTAAGACCCTATGACCAAAAGTGGTGTGTACACTTTAAAGTGCAGTGACTGTGATGGGGCTTAAGTCGGACAGACATCCAGAAATTTTAGCACGCGGACCAAGGAACATTTTAAAGATTTTAATACTAAATGTGACAATGAGAGTAACTTTGCTAAGCATTTAATTGATATTGACCATCAGAGTGATTTTAATGTTAACATTTTATGTATGTGCAACCGGAGACGAGAGGTAAATTCCCGCGAGCGATTAGAAATTCTAAAGGAAATGGGTGACCCTGGGGCACCACTCATCAACGAGTTTATTTGTTTCCCTCCCCCACCCTGAAGGCAGCTGCTTCCCTTTCCCAATCCCTCCCGTCATCTCTCAACTCGCCAAAGAAGTTCCCCCCATACTCCTCCCTGATTCACCGATCTCCCCCCCCCCCCCCTCCCTACAAACCCCTCTCCCTCCCCCTCCCTCCCCTATATAGAGAGTTTGCACCACGTATTTTCACGTGATGATGGCGAGATCATTCTGTCGAAAATCGGAGAATTTTATTTATTTAGTGATATTTCTTTTCCAAAAGAGTAAATCACTCTTTTAATTTCATGCTGGGCGGATCAAACGCTCAAATAACTTAGAAATGGCAGCATTGTGGGTGAAGCAGATTCACAGCTTTAGCTCATTCGCTCAACACTTTCAGGTGCTACCGATTGTGGACTGCCGTTTTGCAATTGTTTTTTTAAGTTACTTGTAAAGAATTGTTAAACTTTGAGGTAGTTTTTTTAAGGCTATACTTCAGTTTTTTTTCCTTCAGATAAATCAGAAATCAAGTATTAACACTCTATACTTTTTGTCTTGATACTTAAAAGGCCAATTTACACGGTGCAAGGAATTATGCAAACGAATTTATCCGAGATGGCATAAGAAATGTTGTGTAAATGTCTGCAAAATGTTGTGCAAATGTCTGAATCCTGCTTTACACAGTGAGTGCGACCTCACAATATTCCGTGAAATTTCGCGGTGGAAATCGATCGAATCTATCGATAGTATTGTTTTTTAAAAGGTTACTAGACGAATATAGTCTGGGCATTATATCACAGCACTGAAGTCAGGCAAGTGAATCGCCAGCTTGTTTGGATGCTGAGGAATGGAACTGATCTGTTTGGACGCCACCAAAAGGTTCCGTTCCATTTACTAAAATCTTTTGAAATAGACCAGTTCGGTTACGGCAATCGGCCGATCCGATCAATACATAGGCTACCGCTCAGGTCTGTTGGAGGCACCAGAGTTTTGGCTAAGATATCGTTGGGTGCACCAATTTCTATCTTAAAGTGTGTCAACTTCAACGCCTAAACGCAACGCGTGGATCACCAGTAGAGAGTAGCACCAGTTCTCTGTTCTCTTTCAAGCGTTTTCAGTCCCTTTTTTCACAGCAAGATTCGTTGACACATTTCACTTGGCGCTAAATACACTGAAGCTGACGCTCATAATTCGCCTAAAAGATATATGAAAATGCCTTCCCCAACTTGGAAGGGACATTGGATTACGCAAAAGCAAAGAGGTGGAAAAAGCGCAAAGGACATTCGAAGGAAAAAATCTGTAAATGTGAAATCCGGGAGAAAGAACGGACGTCGTAAAGCAAATTTTTTGTACACTTGCAGGAAGGAGGAATAGAGGACTCCCTTTACCCTCTACTTCTGTTGCGCCGGAATTATGCTGCTTTTGATTCAGCAACTGCCCCAACTGATGAATGCAAGAAGATTATATGGAACAGCTCCTCGTGATGAAAATCATGCTTTACTTTAAGGGCTGTCCGGAGTTCTGGCCAATCAGGGAAATTCAGACGACTCATCGAGGAAGGATAGCTGACCCCTGACTCCAGTGGACGCATTTGACCAGATCATAATATCGCAGCATCATCATACATAAAGCATTTTCCTTTACCGCGCCGCGGGCTTTTCCCTAGACTGATGGCAATTATATTACACTAGATGTCATTAGTAGCTATGAGTACCATGAGCGACAAATCCAAGATTTTAGATCTTGTCGTACGTGCCGTCATCCCCTACATTGGAGGAACCACGGAGAAAATATCGCGAGTTCTCGCGAAGCATAATGTACTAAGTAGATTTGGATGCGAAAATAAATTATCCAGTCTCCTCATCAGAGCGAAGGATCGCCTCCCGCCCGGAATCCACGAATGCGTTTACGAGGTTACATCTGCAGCTGTGGAAAATCCTACGTAGTGCAAACAAAGAGAGCTGTACAATGCCGAATGAAAGAACACTCACGGGCCCTCAGAAACGGACAAGGGGAGAAATCGGCTATTGCGGAGCACGTTTCGATGGAACCAAACCATTCCGTGAATTTAATGGAACCAAAAATCCTCTCGAGGGAAAAGCGCTATTTCCCTAGAATTATAAGGGAAGCAATTGAAATTTCCGAGAGGTCCAACAATATGAATGGAGAGGATAGCTACCCAATCTCCAACATGTGGAAACGAGTATTCACACGAACATCAACAGCCAATCAGCGAGCAGCGGCCACCTCAGAAGACAAAAAGAAAGAATAAAAAAAGTATAAATAAGCGTCAACTTCGAAGCATTTCACTTCAGCCTGGCCTGAGGACTCCCGCAGTAGAGTGGGCAAAACGTCGTCGCCATTTTAACAGAATGACAACTCGGAAGACTTCCGAAAGCTTTTTACAATCATCGGAACTCCGCGAATGCCTTCGCCAGAAAATGATTCCAAAGTGTTGCACAAACAACAATTTTTGGAAAAATTCCAGCAGCCTTCGGCATAAAAATTATCAAATGTGTAATGCACAATTTCATCAGAATTAATGGATTCGACAGGGACATGCATGCACATTTCATGTACATACATTAAAATGAAGATTTGATCCTGTAAGCAATATTTACTTAAATTTCAAATTAAATGCTTATTTCACATTCAACATTGTAGTCAATTCGAATCAAATTACTTTTAATTATCTATTTCATCTATGTTTTCAAGTATGTACCAGCAATTATAACTGCTTCAGACCGAGAGAAAAGGTACAAGAACAGAAAAGGTAGGGTACTGAGGAGAAAAGGTGGAGATATACCAGGCGTCGGCCGGCTCTTAGGACAAGCGACAAAAGGGACCACACTCCAAGGTCTATCCGACCAATTTGAAGTGAATGTGATTAGACATATTAACGCTGATAGTTAATTGCTGCTGACACTTGTTTTCACTTAGCGACTACCTATGATTACTGTACTGCGATTGACTGCAACCCACACGTTACATCAAACATCAAAAACCTCCGACCAATTTGCAGCAAATCCGTAGAGGTATATTAGTGCTGATTGCTAATTGCTGACGATATTTATTTTTACTTATGGATCAACTGCTTATAAATACTGAAATGCGCTTGGTACTCATTGGCTCGTACGCATGCTGGTATTCACGTCAAATATAACCTCTAAAATTTCCGTCGGCGTTCAACTCCGCTTCTGCCCTTAATGGTGTTGAGCGCGGAATTCGCGGTAATTAAAGCGTTCGGATCTCAACCCTCTCCCACAAGTTGGGAGAAATGCACCTGCCGGCGTTGGATGCATTTTCTGAGATAAGAGCGACGAAATGCTCGACTCTCCGTGGAGGACAGGAGGATGTGGAGGACGCACTCAGGGAAGGTGGCCTGCGCTAACGGACTGACTCTTGCACTAACGAACGCGGCGACCTTCAAGCTTCGTCCAGGTTAAGTGCAGCGAGCCACCTGGGAGTTTTGGGAAGGGATGAGTGAGGGAATGTTAAGGCGAGGGCATCTGCTGGAGAATGGTGCACGATCGGTGGGCTAGTGAAAGTCGATCGCAGTGTCGTTGCACTCCACGGAGAGCACCATGTCGCCACCATCGGTATTTGCCATATCTGCCCCCGGTTATTTTCAAATCTTTAGGCAACAATGGGGAACATGCACTATTTTTTATTACTCTATGAATGTGAAGTTTATCAGCTAAAATGTGCTTGGCGAAAACTTTGCTGAAGAATTAAGCTGCGTTACAAAGATATTACTCTTTGAAAATTGTACTTTTTCGGCAGCTTCAAAACACGACGTCATCGCATGACGTCACTATCACTAAGGGCGCTGTTTATCCATTTATGCGTGGAGGTAAGTTGTTAAATGAATTCATTGGCGATAACGTATGTATTTATCTCATTTGTTTATTGCAATAAACGATTATATTTCGAATTTTTATTGGCGTAGTACGGATGGTAATAAGCAAATCGTCCATTAATTATATAATGCCTGTTTAGTGCCTAAGAATTTCTACTACGTCTATGCAATCGCTGGTTTTTTTTAGAAGAACGCCGCCATAAGGGAGTCAACCAAAGGAAATTGTCAGAATGTGCTTTTTTAAGTCTTTTTTCAGTCATCGTTTCGTTCGAGAAACGGCTAAAAACCTCAAAACAATATATTCACTTCGTTTTTTTAAATATAAATGTCTATCTCCGTAGCATTATGGAACCTATACCGTGCAGTGACGTCAGAAGGCGTTTCAGGTCACGTGACCTTCGTCGATCTTCGGGAACATTTTTATATCATTTAATAATCTTCGTGGTGGGCGTAGAAAAATTTGGCTCATATATTTAAATTGGTGAGAAAATTTCGCATCAAGTACATCATTAATCTTCGAGAAAAAAATGTCATAAATATTCCCCATTATAGTTTTGAATGTTATAAGAGTGGAAAGATGGAACTCAAATGGCCACCGGGAAAGAATGCCGATGATGTGGATGGCCAGGAGAGCCAAATTGCATGAAACCTTTTCGAATGTGTTCACACTGAAATGAGGCCACATAAGAATTTAGAGTTCACGTAGGTAAATTAACTTGAATGACGATCTTTTATTTGCAGAATCGCATTTTTGCAACTTGTAACGATCGCATTATTAAATTTCAAGGGTTATTTTTGGCTCCAATAAGAAGTTTTGACCAGTAACTAATTACCTTAATATCTAGCTGTACAATTATTTAGAAATATTTATAGCTTTGAAATCTTCTACTTTGAAGGAAAATAATAGTCAATCAGATATTGGTGACCCTAGCCATTCACATTGAATCCCCTCCCTTTCCTAAATGCTCTCTTTTTCTCTTCCGCACTCCGCCATCAACCCCAGTCGCCCAACCCCTCCCTCGTTTTCACACATGCGCATCGTGAGCCCGTTCAAGCAATCCTCTCCGACTCGAATTGCTTTAATTAATTTTCTTCACTGGAGTTCTGATATTATCAGTTATTGAGAGGTCCTTGGTAAAAATAAGTTCTTAGGTTCAATGTTGCAATGCAGGACCGTACCACAGGGAAAACCTCCTCTCGTTCCTCCCCATTTAGAAATAAAGAAGAATAATTGGAATACTTGCCAATTACCAACATTCCCAATAATAGTGGTACCTGAATAAAAACCAGTCACTATGGATCTATTGGCAAAAGAGAAATGAAGTTGAGCAGGAACTGCAATGATTGTTAATAACAAGGAGCCGTCAAGAATTTATTTTTTGTGGTTAAAATTACTTCCAGAAAGAACTTAATTCAGATAAAATATGCGATAAACAAATTTATTCCTTACTCAAGCAAACATTAATGTATTCCTTACAACATGTGTAAGCCATTAGAAATTTAAACGCTGTACACCCTTCCTGCGAGACAATGTTCAATAAAATGTTCGGACCAAACTGTTTTTTAATTGCTATTGCTAATCAAACAGACATCAAAACAGCCAGTCAAAAATTATCTTGCAAGCATTAAAATGTTTATGAATAATCCATCCAAAGATACTGTTTTGCAACGAAAGTTGGCTTTGAAAGGATTTTAATTTTAGTTGATATTCAGCTGATATTAAGGTAAGCAAGTGTAATTCTCAGCAGCATTTTGCACCGAAATGCTGAAAACCAGAGACTGAAGACATCAAATAAGAATGAAGATCAAAGGAAATTGGCACAATATGTAACACACGAAAGTTGCTGGACCTGCAGAGAGGCTGAGCAGAGAAAACCTAATATGGGCATGCATAGGTGTGGACTGCAAGGGAGATGAGAAGAGGAAAGCATGAAGGAAGGGGACATTTTGAAGAGCAAATGGAGGAAAAAGGGATATCTGAAGGGCGATAAAGGGAGGGAGTGTGATCAGCTCACCCGTTCCTCCCACTGAGACGATTGAAGATGGATGGATGGTGTGGCTGGACCAGCAGGCGAGCATCTTTTAAGATTTCGAGTAAAAGACGTGAGGGCAGAATAAAGTAATTTGGCCGTACAATACGCAAATGAGAGGTTCTCAAGTAACATTCTTCAGTTTTGATTGGGTTTCCAAAAGTAAGTGTAGTAGATAGAGATTTCAGAACACACAGGGAAGCTGTTTATAAGTCAAATAAAACAGAATAAGGAAATTTATTAAATATTTTATTGCAAAGGAGAGCATTTTAAAAATGTTGTCTTCGTATACACTTTTTGCGAATAAGCTGTCCGTTTCGTTTGGAAGAATGCGCTGGGGAGACATTGGAGAAAGCTAAAAACGTTTACTCCGCGCAGGAGCCCATGATTGTGGGCTAATTATTCCAGTAATTTTGACAAGCGGATGTTGAGAAGATCATACGCAAATAAATCGGAAGCGATTGCATTTCTCAAGGCGAAACCTGGTGATGGGCAAAGTGGATGGCCGGGAGATAGCGTTGTAAAACTTTGACCATGGTGGGCACTGCTTTCAGCTGCGGACCGGAAGGGAGGGGGGCGGAGGGGAGGGTCGGAGGGGGGGGGCAACCCTTTAGGGCGAGTTATGTGTGGGTGGGGCAGTGGGGGGGCGGCGCAGGGGGGCGAAAGTGCGTGTTCCGGTTGGGGGGGAGGGGGCGGACAGGCATGGGCGGCGGCGTTCGAGGGGAGATCCGGAGGGTAGCAGCGGGAGCAATTTGGGTGGGCGGGGGGGAAGGGAAAGGTGTGTGTGGCT
This sequence comes from Platycnemis pennipes, assembly GCA_933228895.1. NCBI lineage: Eukaryota > Metazoa > Arthropoda > Insecta > Odonata > Platycnemididae > Platycnemis > Platycnemis pennipes. The sequence goes on from OW121853.1 coordinate 134,493,765, forward strand.
GCGAAGGGTTTAAGACGTGACTGGCCAAAGTCAAAAGGATAAGAGGCGGCAGGGAGAGGATTTGGGGGATGCAGGGGGAAGGTGTGACGAGGGTAGAGTTGAAATATACGACGGGGGGGCGCAGGGGGAGGGGGGTGCAATTCGGGGAAGTCTCCTAAATCCCAGACGCACACACCGAGAGAGGCGCCCTTGCTCTCGCATTTAATGGCGCTCTGCGCGCATGCCTTACCCTATTAATCACGCCAACGGTCTTCCCTGAACTTGCGTTGACAGCTTCCGTGCAGAAAACGCCGATTTCTACGCCCCAGAAAGGAATACCACGCAGGATTGCATTCACTAAGAAAGTATCGTAACGACAAAACAAACTGGAGTGAGACTGGTAGGACTCCACGATCGATACAACACCGCTGTGTGCAAGACATTGGCTTTCAAGTCACAGGTGCGTCCTGGCTGACTCAATCGATAGAACCAATTTATTATGCGTAATTCCTGCATCATCCACAAGACTTCTTAGACGCGACGCATCTATTCCCACTACCCTACGAACGCAATGTGGGAAAAATGCTCGGGAAACGTAGCTATACGGAAAAACAAACAAATCCTTTCACAAGGGTTGGAGAGGTGTGCTGGGAGATAAGGTTTGTGCGCTAACATCTGTACGGCATCTGTTCTAGGAGTGAAACTGAACGTTGTCTGATGGCGTGCGCTTTTAAGGAAAAAGGAGTTATAAACATAGTATTAACGTTGAATCAGTCTATTCTGAAGCATTTTCGGTCGATTTTTTTAGTGAAATGTAAATACCTCCACAAGATGGGTGACATTTAAAAAAATGTTCAAAAACATTCACCAGATATATTTACAGTTGCAAAATAAGTCCATTTTCTTGTAATTAAAATAAATAAAAACTGTCTTAAAATTCATGCATATAATACAAACTTACTGTTGTCGAGTGTTGCTGAGTCAAAACACTTACTGCATTTTGCATAAAACAACCACTGGACTACAAATATCTAAATATTGCAATCGGATTCAATGGCAATTTATTGTTTTGATAAAATATCAATAATGTCTACCGTTTATGTTCTTGACTCAGAGTGTGGGGGGCTATGTGTAGACACAGGTATCAAAGAATGTCTGGTATGGATTTTTTCCTACAGACTCAGAATATTTTTGTCTCAAATCTGTCCAAGTGACACCAATTGTTTGGAATAAAATCATTTAAAAAAATTATTGTTTAAGAGTGATTTTTGAGCTATAAAACAGGCAACTGTTCAAAACGCAGTTTCTTGCATAGCATGACATTAGATTCGCTAAACCCAGAGGGGTTTAAAACGCCCCGCTGCTGAGAATGATATGAGAAGCTAGAGGTCATCCTTGTAGTTACGAACGTCCATGATTGCTATTCGTGATACTCGCTCGAATGAGTTGCGTTTGCGCGTGAGCAGCGGTGGGATAAATGATGTAATGTATTTTATAAACTAGTCAAACAAGTGAAGGAAAGGTTACAAGTATGGACACAAGCTCCGAGCATGTTGTCTAAATAGGGCGAATTCAGTTCCAGCACTATAATTAGCTACCTGGGGAATAAAATTCATTAATACCTCCCTTCAATATCCTTGCAGAAATTAACTGACGCAGTAGGAATGAATTCATTGCATTTTTGTGTTTTAGTACACATGCAATTTACACCGATAAGAGGCCGTAAAAACGCAATTTTTTGCACGTATTAGGGTTTATCCTTCGCATGCGCAGTCATTCTCGCTTCAAGATCCACTCCTTAACTGCTTCCTACAACGCATTCTGAGCTCCCAATGAAGTCGACCTCCGAAACATGCATGAATTCTTAACTTCTAACTGAGCAATAAACTTTATATGAGTTAGCATTAAATATTGTTGACGACTAATAGATGAGTTCTTAATTATCGAAATCATATCAGCAACATAACCCCAAAAATACTGCAAAAAGTAATTTCAATAATATTCACCTCTTCACTTTAAAAATTTCGGCAAATTGCAGAAAATGTATGAACATTTTTTTAATTTTAAATTCTGGCATTGTAATTACTTATTAGCGGTCACCAAAATATTTTTTCAGCAATATCTACCGAAAAAACATAGTGTGTAGTATTTCATCATGTTTGAAAAAAAAAAAAGAAATTTTGGAAAAATAAATGTTGTTTTCAATTGTAGCCTAAAATCTGTTGCTCACGACCTTTAAACCACAAAGGTGCCAATTTTCCGGCCAACAGTAATTTCCGTCAGTCAGTTGTCTGCTTTCCCGCGCGTTAACCTTGTCCGTTCGGTGCCGACATGATACAAATCTCTTCCTTTAATTTTCAGTGTTTGGTATTTAATCTCACAGTGCCCATTCCTTTCTCTTCTCGAAAGTAAATTTCACTGCTTACCATCGGCCCCAGAACAGAAGTCCCACGCGTTACATTCATATCAGATTAAAAAGAACAAATATCAACCGCACAAATGCATCGAACTAGTCAACAAGTTCGCACGACGCTTAGCACTTGAATTATACGCAGTGTAATCCGGATTATCATGCTTAGTTAAATTCAGAACAACAAAATTATTGGGAAAAATTCGCGGGGGGCTGAAGAAGCAGCTCCTCCTCCTTGGCTACGTGCCTGCTCGTAAGGGACGTTAAGCCACTGGCCTCCTGGCGTCTGTCATTAGAAGCATACTTGTGCCGACAAGGAGTTTTTTCTACTCTTCCACCGTTCCCTGAAAACTCCTACTTTTGTCCTTCTGAATGACCCAAGTTGTCGGTCACCCTCCACAAATAACAACAATATTTTTGTCTCGAAGCCCTACGAAGATATTTAATTCTCAAGGAGCACTCAGGAAATTAATACCTTCCCAAAGCCTCAAGACATGAAGTTCAGCCGAAACACACATTTATAGGACTAAAAAGTGAAAGAAGTATTTACCAAATTTCCAGCAATCTAAAATTCTTTTCGCACGAGTGTAGTAGATGTCCATAATTATTGGAATGGCCGGTCGAAAACTGGCCCTGACTCTGCGTAGTGATCAGAAACCATGGAAGGCACTTAATACCTTACAGATAGATCGATCTCTGAATTTCATTCTGTGTTAGCAACCTCCACTGATTCATGGAAATGAATGACAATTTGACCAATATACTTACCAAGATTAATGAAATCTATTTTTATAGTATTCTTAACTGCAGTAATGTTTTAAAATTTTTCAATAATCGTCCGCCGTAACAATTTTTAATTTAAAATTAGGTTTTCCAAATTTAAACCGTGCAAAATTTTTTCTTTCACTCATGGAAATATATATTGAGATATCTCAAGTATTTTTATTCGTTATTAGAAAAATGATTGAAAATTTTATAAGATTCAATCACGATACGCAATGAAATGCTGACTTCTCTAAAATGTACGATTTACATCGAAAATCATTTGTTTTCTTATCTTTTTTCCAATCCTTTGCTAAGGCTAGAACGACTGTTGCCTTCGAATTAAAACATTGCCGATACTAAAACAGCGCTTCCTAGGAAGATACTCGGAACTGCATTGATTTACTGGCGAGTCAGTCGGAAGATACAAAAGGTTGCATCTAAGCTAAATCGTGAAGGAAGGTTTTCCATTTCATTCGGCACATATATCAGCAAATCCATGAATTATGCACCGATACAGCGACCGGATTTTGATTTTAAAAAATCGAGCAGCACACCCTCCCAAGTTGATTCTTCCTTTAGTTTGGACCCTTAGGAAACACCTCAAGCCAATGAACCAAGAAAAACGCACTGTTAGAATAGTTTTTTCAGCCTTTTTTGTCCAAAAAAACGACCCTTGACCTTTATTTTGACCATTCAACTTGGAAAATGCACTATTTTTTAGGTCAATTTTTTTGGAACCTGATTTTTGATTGAGAACAAATTTTTCTACAAACTGAAAAGTACTAGAAAAGTGCATTAAATAGTTGTAATTAAAAGTTCTGCACTTTGAAAAAATCAATTCAGTGGTTAGATAACCAAGTTGGATACCGAAACAGGATGGGACCAGGCAAAGTCTTCATGATTTTTTTACTCGAGTTGTATGGGATCTAGACGAAAAATTCAAGGAACAAAGAGTGTTCAAAATTCTTCAAAGAGGACGCCAGATTTGTTCCGGAAATTTTGGTCATATTTTGGTTATTTTGAAATTGGCCATTTTTTTTAATTAGCACGCAACACTTCGGAAAGCTCGAAAAGACTTGTACAAGTACGCGTGATGATCTTGAAGAGGATTCAAACCAAAAACATGTCCGTAGGGGGCCCACTTTGGTCTGGAGTGGTCAAAAATGGCCATTTTCAACCCACAAAGGGGATCGCGAGAAAAATTCGGAAAAAATTGTGCCAGTTCCTGGGCTGGTCCCCTATAGGATCTAGACCAAAAGTTCTCGCTCAGTATGTCCTTTTTTGGTCACCAAGGAGTACAGAAAAGGACATTTTCATGAAAACGAGAGGGCTTGAAGGAATTCAGCAAACAATCAGACGATTACCGTAGATGATCTTCACTAGAATCGAGGCCGAAAATGAATGGCGCGCGTATCCATTCCAGGTCAATGAGGAGCGGGAAATTGCCGTTTCCCACCCGCGCAGCCCAAAATGGCCATCCTTGGACGCATTTTTGGTTTCAATGGTCTTCAAGATCATCACGGGTACTTGTACAAGTCTTTTCGAGCTTTTCAAAGTGTTGTGTGCGCATTAAAAATGGAAAACAATTGCCAATTTCAAAATTACCAAAATGTGACCAAGACTTAAATCCACCCTGTAGTTCGTTTTTTGGACAAATAAGGCTGAAAAAACTATTCTAACAGTGCGTTTTTCTTGGTTCATTGGCTTGAGGTGTTTCCTAAGGGTCCAAACTAAAGGAAGAATCAACTTGGGAGGGTGTGCTGCTCGATTTTTTAAAAATCAAAATCCGGTTGCTGTATCGGTGCATAATTCATGGATTTGCTGATATATACCAGATAATTACTTGCGCTACTCAAGGATCATGTTATTTTTGTACGCGGTTAACTTGTATGTAGTAAGATGTATAACAGAATGTAATTTCAAATTAGTCAATTGAACAGTGAAAAATGCAAAAATACTCAAAAAACTTAGCATAAATATGCACCAGGTTTTTTCCATTCCACTAATAATGTTTCCCTAAGATATCGCTAGGAAAACAGTGAGACACCACTGTGACGAATATTTGGTACGAAAGAGCCGTTATTCATGTAATCATCATCATAGGCCATCAATTCTAAGACTGCTTTGACCGATGTTTTGACACACAATGTAATCCCCATGAGGGCATGCCGAACGGGGTGAATTATTTTGCCAAGGGGTGTGTCTCTTTCCAAAGCACCGCCATTCTTCCGGAGTTTTCTTCGTTCTCACACCCGAGAGGGCTTGGAGTACCTTCAAACATTCTCGGTTTCTCGCTGCCTGAATGGTCTTAAAAACTACTTCCGTTTTCATAAAGGCTCGTGTTATACATCTGGTAGCAAGAGTGCGTTTACATTGGTTGAAATATAGATATAGTGGTGTGATAAATAATTTAAGCCATAGCCGTATTCAGCACACAAGATCGACTTCATCCAAACTTGCATGTTACTTGCCGTTCCCTTGGAGTCAATATTTATTTCAATAATCTGGGACACTTTGGTGGACACTGAAAACATTTCCATGATATAGCTCACTAATATCTTCCACATTTTGAAGGAATTCCGAATACGTTTTACTTTAGAATCTATTTTGTACAATGAACAGTCAGTTTGTTTTAGGAATTAAGGAACTATAGTTGGAATTGACTTCAATGGCATGCAAAACAGGCAAATGTCAGCTACTGTAAATGAGATGTTAATGAACACTAAGGCAAGAATTTATAGCATTCATACCTGCTGCATGAGAGCGAGTTGCAATGAGACCGATGTGGGAGAGGGTGTGGCAACCTTCAAGAATAAGAGATTGAGAAGGAGGAAGGCATTGGCTTGAAGGGGAGGAGCACTTCAATGGGAAGGGTTTGATCCGGCACCGCTGGAGGTGTATGGCAGATTATGTACACGAGAGGGGTCGGCCCTAATGCGCGATTGCGATACGAGATGGAGTGTCGGATGCGTGGGCGCTTCTAGAGTAAGGTCTCGTGAAGGAAATGATGCAAAGGAGTGAGAATGTCTATTATCCATGATTGAAGGAGTTCTGGTGGGTTAGTAACAACTCCAATCTATGATCCTCAATGCCTTGTCTTCGTGCATGAAAATGCAGCTTTTTCAATGCATATATTTGATAGCAACACAACATAACAAGGTCTCGTAATAAAAGTATGCGTTGCTGACTCTGCTAAGGTATGCATACTGGCAATGGAATTTCTATCTCATTTACTGAAATTACAACTGGTAGTTTAACACTGGCAATCATGCAGAATACGAGGGATCATTCAAAACTATAAACCGTATTTGAAACCTTTCTATCAACATGGAATGCATCAAACACACGTCCTTCTGTTTTCAGAGCATTTTCATTCATTTTTACGGGAGATATCGCAGCCTTAAAATTTGGCGCGGAGCTGCAGCAACGTCCATTCCGCGAAACGTATTTCTATTGGCTGGCTCAATCGTGACGTGGGAAGTACATGACAATCGCAGGAGGAGGTAGAACGATGGGTAACAGAAGGCTCCTCAACGCGACTAAACAGATTACGGCTTAGAAGCACGGTGGCTTCTCCGGTGATTTTTGGGACGATTCACGGAATTTATCAGATGTATCTAGGCAATATATCTAAGTGCTGCTCACTATTTACCACTCGTAACATGACAGTACGAATACATTTACCTCGCGCTCTCACTTTAACACTCACGGCCTCGCGACCGACTGAAGAAACTTCAAACTTTTACAACCAACACCCGAACGCATTCCCCAGAAAAGCAACAGCTATATACCTTCGACGTCATCAACAATTCGATTTGGTTGAGAAATGCGTTTTCGATGCGAAATTCAAACCGAAATTTCAAACGGCCAGAGGAGAGAAATTACTTTGTTCTCGTTATTGAAGCTCAGCGCGAGTGACTTCTCCACAAATGTCAAACGGAAACCAAAGCAGTGACATCCCTTCCATTGCAGAATTGCAAGCCGTGGATGGCTAATTGCCACACTCCAACCTTTCCCATCAAATGCTCTTTGACTCCTATGCTCTGCAGTGACTATTTCTTTGAGTTTCCTGGTCAATCAATAGACATGAGAATTAATGCTCAGCGTACTGCTCACGCATTTCTGACGGTGTCAGCCTTTAGGAAGGCTTTTTGGCCGACATAAAATACAGCAGAAATAGAGGGTACATATTGATTGCCCGGATAAAGGATTTATGACAACTTCAATTCCCACCTTGGCGACAAGACCAATGAGCGGCGCCCATGGGTCGCCACAACACGCCAATGGAATTGAAGGGGCTTCCACTTCCGGCCTGACATCCCAAGAAGGCGGGAAGTGAAGGAGCCCTCAAAAGCGATCGACGAGCATGCAGTGGGAGGGCAAGGAGGGGCCGCGGGGTTGAACGCCAGCTGCGAATGCCAGCGAAGGACGCGAGACGAAAGGCTGGTCGCGAAAGCGTGAAGTCGTCCCTCGGCTGAAGCAGAGCGGCCATTTCGGTGGCGAGCGTATTGGGAGAGGGCAGAAGACGAGCGAACGGTCGAAGGGCTCAGGACAAACGAGAGATGCGGAGTGCGTAAAATGCTTGCACCAAGCGATGAAAAATTATGGGTAGGACGGATGTTACTCCAAATCTCCGTGAAACGGTACAACCGCACTGAGTGAAGCAGTCAGGCATTCACAGCGTCAAGACTCAACGGATAAGTCCGTTGGACAATGCACACTCCCGTGAAACCAGAAGTCGGTCGGATATTGTATTTCTCGCACGAATGACACTTTCCAGAGGCATTCCCCCCTCGCGTGAAAAACCGTAGAGGAAATCCCCCAGCAGTTCATTTTGTCCACAGCTAAGTGATTTCCTTAAATAAATCGATAATTTTGACCAATTCGTCAACTAATCGTAAAACTAACTGTCTTGTAAATTAGATAAATTGATAATTTTGACCAATTCGTCAACTAATCGTAAAACGAATCTGAATAACTGTCTAATAAATTAGGATACATTATACGATTAAATAATACGATAAATTACGATTAAATTATACCATTAAATTACGATATAAATCTATTTCACCCTAGCATACTAGGGTGAAATAGATTTTCTTTTTACAGACACTTCAGTGCAAAATCATAAAGACAATCGTCGATGGAAAAGTGAAGGGGAAGAATGGGAAAGGCAGGCCTCGTATGAGGTATATGGAGCAAGTGGTGAAGGATGTAAATGAGAAGATTTATGTTTAACATGAAGAGGTTGGCCGATAGAAGAATCGAGTGGAGGGCTGCGTCAAACCAATCCTAGGATTGTTGACCCTTGATGATGACGATGTAAATTAGTACAAGGTATCACATAAATGTGAGAAAATAGGATTCTTTTATTCCCTCTTTACCTCTCAATTTACGTTTCATCTAAATTAATATCAATTTCTACCTGCTTATATTGCAGATTTGATTCCTTACTCATCAGTGGCAGCGCCCAAGAGTCTATTGCGATACAGTTGTTCCTTTATCATTCATTGCCATCATCCCTAAATTTCTGCAGACAGCTTCCATTACTGGCAGAACACAGATGGTGGTGGCATAATGTTCCCTTGATCGTGCAGATGAAATGTGCTGAGAACAAGAATTGACAGAAATAACATTAACTGAAATTTGAGCGTGTAATGACACAAATATTTTGTTTTTAACAGAATAAAATGTTCGTTAAGCTTGGGTTACTTGCAGTATTTTGTACCTAAACATGGCTGCGAGGAGCGCGTGTCAATGTCATGCGTGATCAACGGACCGACTTATGGTGATGAAAGATTCCCTTTGCTTGGGGATTCGATAGGCGGCCAAGTTTCCTCTTGCGAGCACGGATTGGAGAATTGGGGTGACCCCAGGGCTGTGGGTGGGAAAAATGAAGAGGGCGGATGAGCGATGGTTCAAGACAGCTGCGAGATGCTTCGAGAAGTCGATCGCATCTCAAGCGATGGGAAATTAATTTCGGCCTCCACGCAGCGAGAAACTCCCAGATGCCTCAGTTCATATTGAAAAGTATCGGGTGATGAGGTTTCAGCTTAGACGTTCACGCCACTGGAAGGATCAATCCTCCATTAGATCGGAATTTGGATCATGTATTACGGTTCCTGTGTCTCGATACTCGGGATGAATTCCAAATTGACGGCTAACCTGAATTTCTACGTTTTATTGAACGGCTTAGCCGTCAATAGCACGTTTGAGTGCCTGATGTGCGAAGGAAAGGGTGCTTTGGAGAAAAAAATACCGTTCGAAAGACATATTTATCTTTTTATTTTGTACCCTACTAGCTAATGATATTACTTTGTGGCTCCATGCATTTTGGGACCTTTCCATCAAAAAAGGCAAAAAGGTGAAAATATACTAATTATTTCTTAACATAATCTTAACTTTATAGTTTTACAAAATATGTAGTGGCTTATAGATTACAGCCATTAAAATGGTCAATTAATGATTGATCTGCTGTATTTACACTTTGGCTGGCTTTGTTCAGTTATACAATGACACTTTTTCTCAAGTTTATTGTTCCATCACCATGTGCTAATTAAATATAGTATATATTACGTCCGCATATTTATCAGCGTAATGCTCTGCAAATAACGTAAGAATAGAAGTCCCTCCATGAGCTACTTCGCCTACATCTTCTTAATAGCTTAGCGGGCTGCCGCATGGATGTTATTCAAGGGAGGGTGTGTCATCAGCCGTGAAGACTACTTTCGGCTGTAAGGGAATCTGACCATTTATAAGGAAGCGCGGTATGATATAGAATTGAAACTGCACTTTGTTTGCGTTACCATGGTGGTCTTGTATTGCTCAACAATCTGTTTCTCTTAATTCGTCGTCGCTTTTGACTTCCCTGCAGATTGTAATGAGGGACATTAAAACAATTTCTTCCAAAACCGAGAGACACATTCTGAGCATTTATTGGAATTAGTTACAAACACTATTTCTTTTGTTTCATTTGGAGTCTCCGAATTTGTTCCCTGGTTTCCAAATACTTAATGCGCACTCTACGTGAGGATTTGGAATTATGAAATAATATCTTTCCTTTACATCTCCACTGAAGAACTTTCTTGGAATTTGTTTGATAAATTCCAGTCTCTTCGGCACTGTGATACAAATACTTCGAACATGATTAGTGACAGATATGAAGCAAGAGAGATGCCCACATATTTGAATCCACTTCCCACACTTATTCCTACTCCTTGCACACTCCCTGTCCTCATTACCTGAGTATTAGGTTATTAGGCCTTGAGCGTGCTATCGCGTAATCTTTATTTATTCCCATCCCTCAGTTTGAATGACCAGAATTGTAATAATTAGATTGATTGTGATTGGCTGTTTTGTGCCTATTTCTTATCATCAGTAAAAGGTCTTCGGCAGTGAATTCGGCGACTTAAACAAGGACAACACGGGACCGTTAACACTCCCTCATTGAACACCGACCTACCACATCAGAGTTGTTTTCGCCAGTTTTCACTTTCCACGTTCGGGCAATTTCATAGGGAGTCGATCTTATTTACAACAGTTTTACTAGCTCCACATGACCGGAGTTTAATAATTATACTATTTTGAGGAATCTTGTAGAATACCTTCTTGAAATCTAAAAAAAACAGCAAGTTTCCACTTGCTTCTTCATTTGCCTAGATGTGTGGGTGTCACTAACATTAATTGTAGCTAAGTTTTACAATATCCTTTTTTGCAGAAATTTTATTTATTTGTACTGAAGAAATTTTTAACTTAGCGTAGTACCTATCTTCTGAGTACGGTGCAAGAGTTTTCATTGCTTCTCTTAACATTCGTTTTATTTTTAAATTATATGAACAAAAAAAGAATTATTGTTAGATGGCGCGCACGTAAGTACAAAGGCAGAATGGCCATGGAATTAAAATGTAGTTCTTTTCGTACAGTAATCTTATAAATCATTTTATAAAATATAAATGATCAGGTCATAAACAAAATATGAAGATGAATTTTATTCTATGGGCAAGGGCCGGATGGAACTCAAGATTTAATTCATCTCCTACACGATAATTTTCCCACTCTATTTCACTCCTCAGATCAGCATACCTTAGACCAATATTCATTCCTCAAACGAATATTCCTCCGTTTTCTCGCCATCATCCTTCAAATCCTGCCTATTTCACTACTTTCAGCGAATTCTTTCCAGCATTTTTAATTCCTCTCCCATTTTCCTCAACTTGTTTTCGTCCTTAAATGCCAGCTTAGGATTAGGATCGCTTTTGTTTGTGACTATTCACCGCAAGCACCTTTCAACCGTTCCCCAGCATTATACTGCCAGATCACCAAATTCACCATCACCATCAAACATCAGATCATCAAATCGTTTTCCACGATCAACTGCACTGCAGCACTGCAGCTACCTGCCCACTGACCAAGCGCCTTTTCTCTTTCCCTTGCAGGCGAATGGTTCTGCCACACGCTGCACATAATGGACTCGCGGGGGGAGAGCGTTGTGGTGCACAAGAAGTGTGCGGACGAGATAGAGTGCTCGTCCCAAGGCGTCGGCTGCCTGCAGATCGACGCCCAGAAGGTGAGCGCCGTCCGAAAAACGAGGAGGCCAACTAATACCTATAATTGCATGTCGATTCGAGCAGGTGATTGCCCTTAGGGTAACCGATTTTTGATCAAACTTGGCAATTCGTCGTGAATTGATAGAAGAATGAACAACCCAAAGCCGTTTTGCAAAACCCGTTACCGTTTACGAGATGTTGCTACGTCGAAAAATTCGAACTTTGCAAAATTTTGAAAACGGCAACATTCTAAAGTATATCATCAATATTATCAAAGCTACAGACACGCAAAAGGCCTTATTTTAAAAGACTTAAATTGGACAAATATAATAAGGGATTATATTGTAAAATATAATCAGTTAAAGTTTATCACAATTTTAAATTTGCAAACCTATTTTTGATGATGTACCTATGCCCTTGAATTTTGCTCATTTTTTATGTGTTGTAGATAAAATCCTCCTCTACAAATTAAAAAGGTTTGCCAGGGGTAATATTCATTTCATAATCATAGATCTACATTCCTATGATTGCTTTAACGAGACCCTCTAGGTACTCGATTCTCCTATCGGTCAACCTTTTCATTGTGACGTAATTCATCACTATTACATCCCTCACAACCTGTTCCATATATCTCCAACGAGGCCTTTTCCATTCTTCCCGTTCACTTTTCCCTCGACGATTGCCTTCATCAGGCCAACGTGTCTTAAGATATGGCCGATTAGGTTGTCCCGTCTTCTTTTTATAGTTTTCAGCAGCCTTCTCTTTTCTCCCACTCTTCTTAGGACTTCTTCATTTGTCACTCGGTCGATCCATTTTATCTTCATCATTCTTCTGTAGCACCACAATTCGAATGCTTCCACCCTTTTCTTCTCCGCTGCTGTCATCGTCCATGCCTCACTGTCGTAAAGAAACATGCTCCAGATATACATTTTGATGAATTGCTTCCTTACTTCTAAGCTTGTATTTCCAGCTGTAAGTAGATTATAATTAATTTAAGAAAGAAAAATATTTTTGAATGCATGCGTAACGACTGCCAATAGCCGTGGCGTCAGGCTCACGGTCACCCGTGCGATACTCTGGCGTTCAGCACACCGTCTCTTTCATCCTCTTCCCACCAATTTCAACCGCAGACATACTCTTGAATTCCCTTTGCCATTCGCCATTTGCTTCCCGGGGACAACGAGAACTGTACATGTTCTTACCTGAAGAGAATTTTGCAGTTAGAACTCTGTGGTCAATGATTTCTTCAACGGTGTCAATCTTCGTCACTTGTGGGATTTTGGTAGTCAGTAAATCAAGACTGTTATCCCCTATGGTATGGGTATGGAATACGCTGCCAGTATATGGGATCACAACGAAATTGGCCTAAATAATGAACTTGAACGTGTTCAGCAGAGATCAGCCAGATTTGTAAAGGAACGGTACGATAACTACATTAGCGTACCCAGTCTATTAAATGAATTAAAATGGGAATAATTGTTACATTGAAACTTAGAATTAATCTCTTAAATAAATTCCAAGATAATATTTTCAGTGATGATGTTAAAAATATTTTGCGAACCCCAACTCACTACGGTAGACTGGACCATAATCACAAAATTAGAGAAATTGATTGCCGAACTGACAGATTCAAAATGTCCTTTTTACCTCGTACAATCAGGGATATGAATAGCTATAAATAAAATATATCTAATACGAGTGTATCAGTGGATAGCATAGGTAGCTTGCATGTTTTTGCACGCTTGCTTTTCTATTTTTATCTTTGTTTAAATAGTGAAGTTCATAAGACTATTATATTATTACTGATTCTTTTTTAGTCTTGATAAGTAGTGCATGTTTGGCTAGAATTCTCCCCCTGCCACACACCTTTATGGTGGTTTGCAGTGTATTATGTAGATGTGGAACTATTTAGTGTGCTGCGCGTTCAATCCTTATCGTGCTTAAAATTTTTACTTCCGGTTATTGTGCCTAAAAGTTTTTCACCTTCTATTTCCAAACTTTATATGTGCACACTCTTTTTTTATACTTTTTTCGAGCAAACTAAATTGACAAATCCATCCCTCAAAAATACATCCTCAAATTAACGCAATATTTCCGCCACTTTAGAAATTTTAGCTATACTATTTTGCCAATCATTTTCACTTAGGCCGATAATTATTGTTTTCATGTTTAATTATTGCGTGTAAATTGTTATAAACAATCTCTATACCGATACTTCGGTCAATCTGGTGACCATCCACTGGTGGAATCGGGAAGAGGAGTGTGGGTCTGCAGTGAGCAATAAATGGTGTGAGGAAGCGAAGTGACAGATCACACTCCCGAGTCGCCCGCTTTCTTCTCACTTCGATTTGCTTCTGGACTTTTTTTCCCGAGGCATATGCAAATGCCGCCACCGCATTTTAAGCGACTGCATTTTGTTTTTTCCCTCGCTAAACCGGGCTAAAATGGGGAGACTGAGGTTGAGACTTTTATTTTGCTTCTAGCTGCACTTAAAAGTGTTTCGTCTTATTTCGTGACCATTTTTACGCAATATCTTGTTCTAAATGAAAACCACTCAAAAATATACTTCACATAAGCACCAAGATGTCCGTGATTTGTGCTATGATTGATTCTGATGTTGTCAGAGGTGCCGAAGCCAAATAAATCTTGGTGCTCTATGGTGCTCACCAGGTTACTTTTTTACTTTCACTATAGAGTACGTTAGAATAGAAACGATATTAGAGTACCCGGATAATATTTTCTAGGGCTGTTAGGACTAGAGGAACGACTAGAAATCAGTTGTGAGTTACTTGTGTATCAAACGGATCTGTTATGCGAAAGAACTCAATCAAAACACATGATTAATAAATCTCACCGTTAAAATTTAACTCATTAGGTGAATCAATAAGTCGTATGAAAAAGTGGGAGGTATGAATATAAAGACAGGTATTTCATCTGCCGATGCAGGTCAACTGAAGCAATGAAATGCAGATGAGACTACAGGCATGCGGAGAGTGACCTAGGGGTCAATAGGCACCGCTATCCTTATTACCGATATATGGTGCCTATAAGTCACGATAATGTCAGTATAAATAAGGAACGATTAATTCGCACTATAGTTTAAAAGCTAGCCACGGCTCACCAAATACTAACCCCGACAATGAGAGTTCGCAAATATAGGACATCTGTGGATGCTGACTCCCCACCCGCCTGAAATATTCTTGAATATTTCGCGCCCAGGACAAAACTCCACCAGACTTACTGTGAATCACTAGTCAGGACCGGACTCTATACAAACAGCACGCAGCAAAATCAGAGCATATACCGCTAATTGAGTCGACAACCAATAATAGTTATGGGCAAGATGTTCCAGTAATCATTGAATTAAAGCGTGCGAAAAATTAGTGGTCAGTCAGGTCTTGTAGCAGCGTCTAGCATCATGGATATTTCCCATCCTCCACTCCTACTACTTAAGACTCCACTACTATCATTATCAGAGCGTAGGTTAAAGTACAGATTGAATCTATTAGAGAAATTTCAATCGGATAGCTTTACTGAAGATGTTAGGCACATATTAAAAAATACCAGCGTATTATGCTAGATTCTACCAGATAAATAAGATTAGCGAGATAGATTGTCTTACCGATAGATTCAAAATGGCATTTTCCCCCGAACTATAAGAGAACAGAATAGGCAGCATAGCAAAGGGGAAATATTTTAAGAATAGTCTGTAGTGCATGATGCATATATTAACCCCTCAAATACTATAGATACTAACAATCTAGTTGCATGAGACACTTTAGTTGCTTGTTTGCATGTTAATAGTGCTTGGTGATCTTCACCCCCTGCCACACACCCTCGCGGTCGCTTGCAGGGTATTGTGTAGATGTAGATGTAGATATTGCATTTTAAGGAAATGCATTTACTTTCAAGTTCCCATGAAATCCCTGTATGCATGATAAAATAACTACTATAATTTCTCTTGCTGCTGGTATAGTTTGGCTATGAATAACAATATCAATTTTTCGTTTTCCGTCCTGATCTCACTCCGTGTTTCCCCGCAGATATGCGTGTCGTGCTGTGACGAGATGTACTGCAACGCTTCCGTGCCGACCAATCACAGCAACGCGGTGCTGACGGCCAGGAGGCGACACTCTCACCGGGGCTCTTCCTCTCCGAACCCTGGAGGGCCCGGGGCCCACGCGGGGGCCTCGCCCTCGCTATCCATGCCCGTCGGCGCCGGCGCCACGGCGGGCCCGCTCATGAGGGGCCTGCACTTCGCCCGGGACACTTCCCTTCGCTTCTCCTCCGTCATCCTCTCCATCTTCACGACCAACGTCCAGCGGTTCGCGCTCCAATAATCGCTGCTCCTCGTCGTGATGACCTCGAGTCGCACCGGAAGTGGCCGACGGACGCACCGGAAAGGCGAGCGAAGAAGGGCGGCGCAGACGGGATCGCAGAGGCGACCAATCGGATGGCGCCACGTAATCCGCCGACGAGGCCTAAAGGCGACGCAAAAGCGAGGAAGAGCAGGGTTGGCAACGAGGAGAGTTGGTGTGCATTGTTTCGGACGGGGATGAAACAGGAACCCATGGAATCACAGATCCAACAGTGTTGAAAAGGTGTAGAGAAGAAATATGTTGGTTTTTCGAAACTCGGAAATAACATTTTGTAAAGACGCCAAGACTGCAAATTGATGATGAGAACAAATTGCTGTTCTTGTTTATAATAAGTAGCCAGTGAAAAGTCCGGTAAACGTAAAAAATAATAAAATCATACAATGAGTGTTAGGTGGAATCGAATATTTTAAATAATAAATCCATATTTGGGGAACGATTACGCTGTAAACAAACATGTTCTACGTCTCTCCATTTCAAATAAACCCGAGCGTTCATGATATTTCCGGGTGTGGACTAGATGTGGTCGGCATTTCTGATCTCTCAATTCATTCCTTTCTATTATTATTTCTTTTTTAAATCGATAGGAAAAAATGTAGTTTCAAAAGAGTGATCTTTGAAACGTTTTATAATGTTGGGGCAAAAAAACCGTTGGTGGAAAGAAAGTAGTCGATACAGTGCATGGTTTATCAAGTCGGGAATTTGAATTTTCAGAAATTAATTCGCTGTTATATCGGAGTTTTCCGTCTGTTGGTGTAAATTGGTTATTGAATTAAAAAGTGTCTGTCAAGGAAAATTTGCATGGTTAGGAAAATTAGCAATCCAATTACAGACTAAAATGTAGAGCTTGAATTTTTTTGCTGCATTTAATGGCAGTCTCTGAGATTTTAAATTCACAGCCAACGGATCGGAAAGAGAAGACGAGAATGGCATGGCAACTCCTCCACTTTTCTAAGTTCGCCAGAGCAATGGGCGCCTTCCTGTAGTTGGGAAACGATTATGTCGCGGTGTAGGAACGACCGGCCTTCCTTGTAACGATGGATGTAGCAGGAAATTTTCGCTCATGAAATGAATGTATGAAACTCACACTGTGAATTATCGTCCAGTCTGTTTCCCCCTGCTCGTTACGCCTATTCAGCAATGACATCCATGAATCGTAGTAAAATGTGTTAAATCTTTAAGTTCCCAGCAGAGAAATCTGAAACCTTAGCAGTAGTTCTATCGAGAACGGCTTTATAGTTTTATTTCCGTTTATAAGTTTTAACGGACACCTTTAGCATGGATGCAGAAGTGTATTGACCACCAAACTTTCCCATTAATTCTTCCGGTCAATCAATCGTTACTGCTTAAGTTACTAATTCATAAAAACGATATTCTGTTGAATATATTTCTATAGCTATTTAAATTTTAAAACGATATAAAAGGGAGTTTGAAGAAACAGAAAGGTCTATAATAGTGAGTTGATTGGAAGATTTGAGATTGCGCCGAACTTAGCTACCTGAATTGTAAAATAATGAGTGGCCATTGTAATTTTTTTAGCTTAATAAATTTCTGCCTGTAATAATAAAGCAATGCTAAAAACTCTCACTCAAAATTCAA
Organism: Platycnemis pennipes; assembly: GCA_933228895.1. Classification (NCBI taxonomy): domain Eukaryota; kingdom Metazoa; phylum Arthropoda; class Insecta; order Odonata; family Platycnemididae; genus Platycnemis; species Platycnemis pennipes. Next base: position 134,511,440 of record OW121853.1, read on the forward strand.
GAGGGATTGCTTTTGACCAAAGCCATAAATTAGCTTTCTACGATAGTAAGACGTTCTTTATTGAATTGAATCTGGAGCTCAAGTACGACATTCATGCACGCCTAAGATATCAAATTGTATTTCCTTTAGAAGAAATAAGGTACTCCCTCTATTTAGCAGAAAATCTCAAAATAATACCTGAACCTTACGTACTTGTCATGGATTGAAATAATTATTATCAATTAAGGACAAACACTGCCATTGTAAAAATAATCACCGAATTATGTCAAACTAATTTGGCAAGCGTTTTTTGGGGAGCAGGAATTCCTGGGTTTGATGTTAAAATACGTTTCCCTTTTAACATAGCCATGAACGTTGACTCTATGCCACCTCTAACCTGTTTTATTCTGACACCAGTAGCAATTGCTCTTTGGGCAGCTCAAATACATTTACGTATAAAATTTTACCGATATCACATAAACCATGTTTTTCCCAATTGCGAACTTATCCTGTCTTACGATAGAAATAGAAGATTTTGGATATTTCATTAAAATCATCTATCATAAGCCATTTCACAGATATCGGAAAACGTGAATATTTTCTAGCTAAAAATGGCTAAATTTCTCAGTACCAATTTCTGACGAAATATAATTTTAATGCTTAAACTGAAGTCGGGAACCGGAACTAAACCGAAGATCGTAATTGACTGCATCCAACTGACACGCACGCTTTATACGACAGCTGAAAACGTTGTGTTCTCCCTTAAGTATTTTCTCTGTTCTTCTTTTCATCCAAAAGCACATTACTTTTCCGTTTTATAATGTTTTCCTGTGTAAGTAGTTAGCACACCTTTAATTTTTTATTAACTTTTATCTTTAATCTTATTTGGGTAACTGGACTCTTTCTGATTTCTGGAGGTAGTTCGTTAATCTTTAGGGCTTCCCCACGCATACATGCATATGAATTCTGTCCGCATTTCCGTAATATCACCATCTCATTCACGCTTTGCATTGGTGATATAGTGGAGGTGTTCAGAATCGTTTTGTACGTGCAAATTTGGTACGGTATTAGCAACACTGCTGGATACGCCAAAATAGTTGTGTTTAAAACATTTAAAAATGTTTTGAATGTTTCCACGCGGAAGGCTGACATTGGACTGGAACTATTTCACCGGATGTGTTTGAGAGAAAACTTCATTTAACAAAAAACTTTGCTGGCCAACACGTGTCACCGTTAAATTTGCTGCTCATTGTTAAGCATGAAGTTTACGAAAACCTGTGTTCTTTCTGTTCAGGGCCAAGTGATTCGCAATATAATGCAATTGATCTATGTTAATACGTGATATTATTAAATTTAATGTTCAATAAAAGGTTTGTTTATAAATATCTGATGTACGTATTTAAATTACCCACTTCCACTTCAATAACCTTCTCCTATAATTCACCCCTTTGCGAAACATAGCTTTTGTGTACATTTTTGTTGTTAATAACTCAGTTGGTTTACGATCATCCTGTCCAGCACTTTTATGTTAACTTGTTGGATGCTTTAAGGTTTAGATACTATTAGTCGATCGACTATGGTGAGAAGTATCCAACTTATTTCTCTAATTAGGCGAGAGGAAAAAGTGAGCTTTAAAAACAGGATGTAAAATTGGACTGTGTGTTATAACGTGATGTAAACTGTGATAGTGGCTGGAATATCACTTCTTCCTATTTTCTCATAGCATCAGACTTATGATCTAGATGAATACGACCCAGATTTCCTACAATAACTATTCCTTATTACATGCGGTGCATTTTATGCGTTAAATAGCTAAGTATCGGTATCATAGCCTACAATCCACTAGCATGCGCTTGACCTTCGGTGTAAATGCCCGACCGGAGCGAAGGAAGCCCATCACATACACAAAAAAATCTCGACACCTGTTGTCTGGCCAACGTGAGTTTTGCATTTAGCTGTTTAAGCCAATTTGCTGCTTTCTTCTCCCAAGTGGCAGACACTAGGGGAGAGCCAACATTTTGACGGCAGCATATACCACGCAGTCAATTTCCCAGAGGCTGGACGTTTCCGTCAAGATCATATCTACGATGCCATTCAACTGGGACAGCTGTTGGTCCCGCAGAGAAATTTTGTGATGGATATATCCTTTACTGGTGGTCGACTCATCATGATTTATCGTGCTTTCCAACCGCTTGAGTAGATCAGAGTCGGCTTTCGGCTCGTCTCCCTTCACCAAAAGATCGGCGGGAGCCCCGGCAGTAGGAAGAGGTTCATCTGCCTTTGTAGGAGATAGAGCCTTGGCCGGTGGTGTACTACTCTGACCTTGCGGTTGGGGTGCCGTTTTCTTGCGCAAGTGATTGGCGTAGTCACGCAGGTTCTGCTGCGACAGATGGCTACGTTCAGGATGCATCTCACACCACAAAGAGTGCATCCTCGCAATGAATCCTCTGCGGCTTGGCTCACTGGCAGCATGGCAAGTTAGCTATGTCTCCCCTCAGGGTCTCCGTCCACTCCATGCGAGCTCTTATTTTAGATGGTATAGATTTTCCACTACCAACTTTACTTGGGCCCTCATCGGAGATGGGCCGGTTGTGGGTGACGTATCGTGAATTCTTAGGAACCCAGCATTGCTGCGAGTGGAGAGGTTAACTCTAACAAGCAGACGGCCACCATAAGCCGGCATAGGAAGCCGTTTCCATGGACGCCACGAGGTGAACCGTTTTGTACCACTCAACATCACCATCATTATCTATACTCTCCAGCAGTGCATTCACTTTTTTATCCTTTGGGTTGCTCTGTCCCACTCTTCGTCACCATAAATGCTCCTGGCGTAGGTTCTTAGAAGGCGTGCTCTTACCTCACAGCTTATTTACCTCAATGGTAGCGGATTCTCACTCTGTTGGCCAACTACTACTGTCCGACCGCGCGCCTTGCGTAGGCTAGCAGTGTGACTTGTAGTCTTGACTAACTAGTCTTGACTTGACTAACTCTTAAGTCGTTCATAACATTATACTCCTTTGCGGCATGCATAAATATTTCTCTCGTTGAAACTAACCTTATTGATTTATTTCCAAGACCACTAATAAACTAAAGAGGGAAGCACTTATTCTTTTTATATACCTCTTGCTTACCTTCTAGGTCAAGTTTCTGTCACTATCAACTCCAATTTTCACATTTTTATGTATATCTCATCATTTTACAGCGCTTTGATTCCCAAAACATATTTAGGAGAAAATAAATTGAGGAAAAAAAGCTTTTCTCATTACCAGTGACTAACTGACAATCGGCCACGAAACTCACCGCAATACTATTAGGCTCTGTTTTTCCATGTCTTTCAGCTTTACCATACCTATCATCTGACGTAAACTTAATCCTTAGGATAACATAGGGACGTTTCCATATCGAAAAATAATTCAAAAGTATAACTCTGGTTCTCAAGAGAATCCAAAGCATAATTTATTTACTAACAACAATACGATAAGAGTCAACAGGGGACCAATCCTGAAAGATTGATGGTAAGTTAATGGGTGACACAAGCTAGCATAATATTATGAGTAATTTTAAATTTTGAATTGGGCTACACTTCTAAAGTCATACACTTGACTATCTCTATTTGGAAACGATATCTTAAAAGCAAAGAAAGTTCAACTTTACGCGCGGCAATTAATAAGGAATAGCATCATAATTAGAAAATGCATAAAGAATTTTAGAAATACGATCTAAAGAAGGCTAACACCGACCCCTATTTATCTACCAATGGCAAGCATCGCAATGTATTAGTTTGCCCGACTCCCACAAAGTGGAGATCCATCGAATAGCCTTGCATGTTACATTTATACTCGGGGGAAAAATGGCAAGTTGGCAGAGGATAATACATTAGATTCACAGATCATTAACAAAATATAAGTTTTCTGTACAATAATTTGATTATTCACATATTATACGGCCAAAAACTAAACAATATGAAAGTTAAAAGGCAAACATGTGTTCTTCAAAGCCGTTGGGTTCCTTACGCTAACCTCTACTCTTAGAGCGGAATAACTCATGGTGATTGATTCTTTGAAAAGAACAATGAATCTGATAGCTTTGGGTAACCTTAAGTAACTCCCGTAACACTTGGATCTATATATTTTTCTAATTCTATTCTAAGATATTGCAATTTTTCCAATGCATTAAACATATTTATTTAAAGTTTGGATGCTATTTTGCCAAATATTCTTTCAAGAGGAGTACCAAGCAAAAATAAAAATCATGGTTTCGTTCAAGGCCAGTCCATATTACACCTGATGCTGGCAAATATTTACTCTCCGTCTTACAGCCACCTGCCAGAAAACGAGGCGTTAGCGAGGCGAGGGCTGCCGACAAAGGAAAAGCACTACCTGTTGCCCTCGCTCACCCCCCCCCCCTTCCCACACCCCCGCCCCCCTTGAGCAGCGCTGAGCGCACGCCACATGTGCTGATGCATCGGCGTCCTCTCCCCCAGACATCACTCTCCATGATTTAGAGATCGCAAAGGCCAAGAGAGAGAGGGCAGAGTGGGAGAGTTCTCCGTGCGTCGCACAGATTCAATCCATCAGTGCTCTCGGAAATTGAGTCGAGAATGAAGCGATCTTTGGTTTCCACTCTCGTTTGAATCTCGCTGCGTGAACTCGGCTCCTTGTCTACGACGGCGTCGCCAAAACCATCTGCTGCGGCGGAATGGACTTCCACGAACAAGTGATGACTAATGGCGTGCAAAAGTTGATTCCCCGATGCATGCGCAGTGAAAATGAAAAGATATTGAAGCCGGAGATACGACCAGAAAATTAGAATACCTTCCAACTTCACCAGGAAAAAATATAAATAATACTCATAGAAAAATCAGAGAAGAGAATGCAACTGTTTTTTTTAAGTAAAGCTTCTTTTAGAGTTCCGTTTGATGCTTTAATATCAAAGTTTACTCAAGTTCCAGCTAAGTATTCAAGATTAAGAATAACGGACATACCCATCTGAAGGACACGACGAAAAAGAAAATTTCCATACGTGAAAATGAGATTAACTGGACAAGTATTTGAAAGAGCATACACAATTTGTAGTGCTTTGCCCTTCAAAGAGCATTTATTCGAAATTCTTAGATGAAGATATCCTTTGGAGGGAGTGCGAAGCATGCGATTACAAAGCGCCATACCGCCATGGCGACTTCCCCAAGTACTAACAGAGGACATTGAAACTAGACATTCCCATCTCTTGTTGCGTACAGCCATTTTTTGCAGCACATGAAAACAAATGATAAAAAATAAAAATGTTTCGTTTGAAGGAGAAGACGGTGTGGACTAAATTTCAAGTGAGTGATGGTAGCATGGTAAATACTTCAGATTCTCGTGAACTGACTCAAGAAAACCCGTCATATTGATGACTAATTGAAAAGAGTGAAGGATTACAATGGGAAAATCAGAAGAGCTTAGTTGTAAAAATTCATATTTGTCACTCGAAGGTTTTTGATGGCCTACGATATGCTACACCTACCACGGCTGAAAAATGCTATGGATCTACATAATGCTCCACAAATCGCCCTAACGGTGTGTGGGTGTGTGGCAGAAGGTGAATCTTCAACAAATCTGCACTACCTGCCATGCTATAAGAAAATTAGTACCTTCATTTCAATAAAAATCATCGTCATCAGTCATCAATCCTCAGATTGGTTTGACGCACCTCTCTCCTATCGGCTAATCTCTTTATATTCATGTATTTCTCCTCTTTCACACCCTTCACAACCTAATCCATATATCTCATACAAGGCCTTCCTCTGCCATTCTTCCCATGCACTTGTCCTTCGACGATTGTCTTCATCACGCCACCATGTCTCATCATATAGCCTATTAAGTTTTCCCGTCTTCTTCTTATAGTTTTCAGCAGACTTCTCTTCTCTACCACTCTTCTTAGCACTTCCTCGTTACTTACTCGATCGATCCATTTAATCTTCATCATTCTTCTGTAGCACCACATTTCGAATGCTTCCACCCTTTTCTTCTCCGCTGCTGTCATCGTCCATGCCTCAATGCCGTAAAGAAACATGCTCCAGATGTATGTTCTGATGAACTTTTTCCTTACTTACACGCTTATATTTCCAGCGGTAAGAAGATTCCTCCTATTCTACGGACTGTTTCTTTCTTGCTTCTTCCATAGTTGGTAGATCGACTTCCCAGGTAACAGAAGGTAATGGTAAAGCCATTATCATTTCCACAGTTATTAGTCTTATTCGGATCCCTCTCTGTCTCTGCTACGAATGCTATGTCATCAGTGAATCACAGTATGTCATTTTTATCTCCGTGGATATTCACACCAGAAGACTTCTCTTTGATTTCAATGATGGCTCTTTCGATGTAAACATTAAAAATTACTGAAGACAGCACACAGCCTTGTCTCACTCCTTTCATTATTCTTGCTTTTTAACAGCTGGGTCCACATGTACTCACGGCTACTTGGTTTTTACACAAACTGTGGATAATTCTTCGAGGGTTTCTATAATGACAATACTGTCCCTTAGCAAATCTTGGCTATTTTATTTGCACTCGCGCCAGTTCAGTTATAGTCCTATCTCATAAAAAGCCCATTTGTCAGCAGCGTATTCAAAATAAGGTCCAACACGGGGTTACTAGCCATTTTCTCGTGCATGATCGTCATATTTGCCTAGTACTCATTTGTTGAATCCCTATATACGACAGGCGTGACCAATAATTTCGAGTGCATCCACCCCAGCGAAATATGATTTGTCTTCGGTCACGTCACACGGTCACGTCACGTTCACATTGAATTAACTCCACATTTACTAATTTGCTAATATTAATACCGTAAGTTCAGTTAATCCAAGGAAATATTAACGGTAATGGTAAGAAAATACATGGCATGTATAGATTAACCCTTAAAATAAAATCAATTATCCATCAAGCTCTAAGTTAACCACAAGAAGATCAATTACCTGACAGAAGTCAAGCAGATAAATGTCAAGTATACCAAAATTTGGAAGTCAGTAACCAGAGATTTTCATTTAGGAACACAAAAGTTACGTTTCATTCACGAAAAGGCCTTAGCATCAGCACACAATCATAACAGATGATGCTATATAGCGCTACACAAAATAAATACTTGATAAATATAAAAGCCTATAATCAAACGTATACACTTAGGTAGAAATAATTAACATTCAGAAGAGCAGTGTGTAATACTGTAATTGTAGTTTGAAAACCAAAACTACTAACTGAGTTATTTGGAAAACATATATGTTAAAATTATCATTTGTATATTATATATATATCAGTATTTTATATTTTTGGGAAAGTATTTGTACTTAATTAAATTCCACCATAGGGTTATATTACATGTAATTAGTATGATAATTTCTCTGAAAGAAATAAGCCACTTTATGTTTTACTTTTGATTGGAGTATGAAGACATAATAGATTAAACTAAGCTTACAATTTAAGGAGTAAATTATAAAGAATTACTTACTGGTCTGATACAAATATTTTATCTAAATATTCTCTGGGATTCGACTACGTTTATAGCACTGTCTTACTGTCCAGAGACACAGATGGTAAATCATTGGTAAGTTTAGTTCCTGTAGCCTTATAGATACTAGAGTAATTTTGCATTTTCCATACTTGCAGGAGTACGTAGACATTTTCCGTACTGAATCCTCCTGTTCCAGCAGAATTTGGGTTATTTTGACAAAAGAAGTGTCATGCAATTCCACAATTATGGATTGCTGGTTTTCTGACTCTACTTTGCAGATTCTGATGATTGTGCACATCCAAAGCTCTCCATCCTGATTGCTCTTCTAACTCTTAAACTCTTGAATCTATTAATTGGTTTCAAATGCAATTTTCTCCAATCAATAAAAGTTTTCTTATACTTAATGATATAGGCTGTTACTTGGTGCAGACGATTCACTAAATATCAGCAATTAATTCTTACTAGAAGTAGCATTAACTCTCTAATTGCAAGGTGAGGTTCCTCACGTGGATCACCACACACATGGAAGTCACGTGATATCCATAAATGTTCAATTACCATCTACGCTTGCATATCAACCATTGTCATGGGCCACAGTTTTATCAACCGTGAGAGATGCACTTTACTCCGTCCAGCATTTAGATGCACTGCATAATAGCCTGCAAGCCAGGGCGAGTGGCAGGGGGTCAACCATCAACAGGCATGTTCAGTAGGAACTATATACCTAAGCCCACTGAAATCAACTGCACTCTATCAAATCTAATTCCACTCATATTGGGCCTTACTTATTCATGCACAGAAGGTTACTAACCTCAAATGCTGTAATTTAACGAATATGAATACCATACACCTATAATTCGTCAAATACATTTCTTCACAGTGAACAAAAGGAATGAATAAGATGAATCCTGTAGCCAATCCTAGAAAATGCACCACCCATTGGTGCATTCCTGGAAACGAAAGCGATGAATAGTTAAGGAGATGTGGAATAAGATTTGAAACGATGGTTTTGGAAACATTTGCCCATATGGACATTTTGGAAATGTAAATTATTCGGGATATTAAGAAGCAAACTTAATGTTTTCCCGTCTCATAATTTAAATTATTTTTATGAATCAGCACATTTCTCCTGTACACCTTTCTTATATGAGATTAAATGCTTCTTTTTTGACGCAAGTTACTTGATCTTTTTCGGCTGACTCCATTCCTCATGGTATTATTTCCAACATTATGCACCAGATTAATTTATTTATTTTAAAATTGGAGATAAACATCTAAGTAGATAACTGTTTATTTTTCCACAGTAATATTGTGGTGGTTCCATCTTCCCTTTCATATTCCAGTTCAACAGCCGTTAAAGCATTTGTAGGAAGTAAAATGAGTGTCATACTTCAGACCGCTATGGTGTCCACCATCACTCAAATTGAGAAGATCACCCCATTTGAGCATTATGCCTACTGCATAGATGATGGGCTCTCTGTTCATGGCGGTGTTCTGTAGCCGAGCTGTTCATCATTTGAAAGGTCTACTTACCCAGGGGTAGACCAAATCGAAATTCCGTAGCGTACGCCACAAGAATACTGCGGTCTGCCGCTGAACAAATGATTTGGTAGTGCTGAGTACGCTTACCATTCTATCTACTTAGATTAGCTCGTAGGCTTCCGCGGATGTAGTGTTGACTGTTTATTTTTCCGGGATTCACTCCGCGATGTTTAAAATTGTAAAAAACAATATTTCGCTGGTCCTCCTGCCAGCTTCATCAGGTTAACTGAACTGATTATTTAGTCTTGCTCGTCTTTATTTATACGTGTGAGGACTCCCATTGTTGCTGAAATTTTTTTAAATTTGAAAAATCCGTTTGAGCTTTTTACTCAATGTGTAACCGTCGTCTCACGGCGGAGACCATTTTTCTGAAATGCCCTTAATAATTGCTGCTTTTCGCCGGCGATGGAATCGGCGTCAGAGATCGTAAAAGCTCGATGATAGAAAGCGTTCTCATGACTGAGGCTTTCTGTTGAGGGTGGTGGTGCGATGTGACATGTAGGTAGCGGTCAGTGTGGGTACATTTCCGGAACACAGAATGACCTAATGTCCCATCTTCTTTCTTCTGGACCATAATGTCTGAGAATGGAAGGCGGTAGTCCTTTTCTATTTCCATTGTGAATTTGATATAGTTGCTTTGTCCGTTTAGATGTTGCAGGAACTTTTCCAGCTCTTCTTTTCCGTGAGGCCAGATAGTGAAGTTGTCATCTACGTATCTTACGATTACTTTTCGTTTTTTGTCATAAGTTGCATCGTTTTTTGTTCTAATACCTCCATGAATAGGTTAGCTATCACGGGAGAAAGAGATGAACCCATGGCAGCTTCAAATTTCTGTTTGTAGAAGGTTTTATTCCACAGGAAATATGAGTTATTTAGGCAAAATTCGACCGGGAGGCCGTTGGATGTGAGAGACTTGATGATTTCTACATCTTCATCCGTTGGTTTATTGGTGAAAAGGGAAATTACATCAAAGCTTACAAGAATATCTTCCTAGGTGACATTGGCTCTTTTGATGATTTCAATGAAATGCATGAGTTTTGAACGTAAGTTTCCGTTCTTCCCGAGAATGGAAAGAGCTCATCGGCAAGGTATTTAGCTAACTTATGAGTAGGGGAATCGATGGCAGTTATGATCGGTCTCAGTGGAACTTTGTGTACCTTGGGTAGGCCGTATAACCTTGGAGGTTAAGGCGCAGTTTAGGAAATTTATTTACTTGTATTCCTCTTTTTCCCTACTATTTCCTGCATTTAATTGCTTGTCTACATTTCCAGTCTTTCTACCTTCTTCAATCCCACATTTCTGAAACTGATAACCTATTTTCATTTCTAATGATTAATTTCTTTCGCAAAAGCCCACGGTATTTGACTTTTGATATTCATCTATCTATTAGGCTCATCATCTGCTTTTTCTTGACACAGATATCCGCTGTGTGCCTTTATCGCTAACACTCTCCTAAGAGCAGACAGCTCTTTCGGCTGGCCGATTCTCCTCCAAGCTTCTCAAGTGTTACATCCTTATTCCTCTGACAGTTTTATTTCACGTTTTAAAAAGTTCTGCCTGCTTCATCTTGTGCTCATATTCTACTATTAATTTGACACGGTTGTTCTCAAAAATCCATTACTTCCATTTCTTGTACCATCCTTTACCATTGTATCGAATTTTATCATGGCACGTCAATCTCTATTGATATTTTCCTGTTACATGTTTTTGTTTACCAGATTTTTTTGTTTTAATTTAGTTCTGTTATTAGTTTTTTTGTTTAGTGGTTTTTGCAGTTGCTCTTTCTTTTAGGTGTCTAGGTCACTAGCTTTTATATATCGACATTGAGTGCATGACGGCAGTAAGACATGTAAGACGATGACAACAACGGAGAAAAAATGGGTTGAAGCATTCTAAATGCGGTGCTACAGAAGATTGAAATGAAAAGAAGATAAACTGGATCGACTGAGTGACAAACGAAGAGGTCTTAAGAAGAGTGGGAGAAAAGAGAATTCCATTACATTAGTGTATATTGGTTTTTTAATTTATCGGGTAGCGTAATAGCTTTAATTATATGCAATTCATACAGCAACTCATTGGGTACCGCAGTGAGAAGTAAGATTTTTTTCAGACGGCACGGGAGTGTACAGGGATATAAAAAATGAAGAAGATAGGAAATCACTTAGGAAGGATTTAGATGCAATTAAAAGTAGTGCGACAAATGGCAGCAAGTCTAAACGTAAAGATGTAACTATTAAATTTTGGAGGAAGAATATATTCGTTAGAGCAATCCCATAGCATTAGTAAAATGGTAATTTTATGCGTTGACTCCATAAGGTAGTTAGGTGTTCTGAATAAGTGAGGTTTAATCAGAGAACTAGAGAGTGTAGCAGAGAAGAGCTACGTTTGTTATGAAATGTTACGATAAGATTAGCAGTGTGTCTAAATTAATAGGTAAGTCAGGTTGGGAATCATTATCAGATCATACGTTAAAATACCGATTAATTCTTCAACGGATAGATTGAATAATGATGTGAGATGCATATTAAGAAGCCTTCCGTATTACGCTCGATTTGACCTGATAAATAAGATTCGAGAGATAGATTGTTTTGCCTATTTTACATGTTATTTTTCCCATGTACCCCCTACCATACACCCTCGTGGAGGCTAGAACGGTATTACCTAAATATGTATGTTCCTCGCGCTACTAAAGTATCGAGGATTTTTGCAGTCGGTAAAACTAAGGTTATTGATATTTAATAATGGAATGCACAAAGAAACGCAAACGCGGAGAGAAAGACGAAAAAACTCACCGAAAATAATACTAAGGTGAAATGAACTATCATTTAAAGAGTCCGTCAAATAAACAGTGAAAAGTGTGCAAATATGCGAACGATCTCATCCATCTGAACCATTCCGGCTTCATATTCAAATGCAGACTGCATACGTATGGGTCATTCTGAAATACAGTGGAAATTTGATTCCTTAACTTTTTTTACTTTATTTAATTATTGATTTTATCAAATAAAATTTTAAATAATAGTAAAATAGAAATATTAACTAACAAATTGTCCTAATAAACCGAATATAACATATTCATGGCATAAATAATTTGATTAAGCATCTAAATGTCACCTACATGGGTGTCCCACACCGTGTTTTTACTTAAAAAAGTGAGCAAAACTTTTTGTACTGAGTAAATTAATGTATTCATCCATCGCATAATGGATGTCTAAGGTGCAGAAAGCAGCATACGTATGCTTGTAGTGTATGTATCTACATGGCTCTCCCTGTTCTGAAAACTCAGGTAAAGTATTCCCGTTTTTCGAAGGTCGAGATTAAATTACTGGCATTAGTTATGTGCTTACTTTGAAATAGAAACTGAGACAATGATAACTATAAAGCACAAGATAGGATTCACCCATTTATGGAAATTTTGAAAATACAAAATACCGTGCATGTTTATAATTTTACAGCCTCCTGTTGAAATTCAGCGTACACCTTTAGTTATTAAACTTTAAAAAAACGGGTTCCAACTCCATCAAAACCTTTCAAGAACAATGAAGTGTCAGGTTTCGGAGTGGCTGGGGGAGTGGGTATAATTTTTTTTCATAAGCCCCCTCCCCCCTCCTATTAGTAATTGAGAACACAGCGAATCCATTTTCTTGGTAACGTGATCCGCTTGGGACTTGGACCCCTCTGCAGCTGCGACTGTAGTTGCGTAACTTGAGTAACATGACAGAAGATATCCGTTTTCAACTTCTCGTCGCTCAGAAACTGCTCAAATAACACAGTGAAATAACTCAGAGATTCAATATCCGTGTGACTGATTTCAGTTGGACGAATGTGATCATCTCTAACTGCTTGTAGCTTACTATTTTACAGTGGAACTTGCGGGATTCACGAAATATTAATTATACCATAGTGGTTGATAATGGTAATGTCGTCTTATGTGCGTACTCTCTCCTTTATATCTGTTCGTACTACAGAGATGCAGTGAAAGTCATCGTGTTTAGATCTTCCGGGAAGGTTTGGAAATACTCAGAACATTTTTGTAGGTTTCCTTTATATTAGTGTTATTTAGATTTTTAAGTTTATCGGTTAACATAATAGCTCCAATTCTATTCATTCACACAGCAGCGCATTGGATATAGCAATGAGTAGTAAGATTAGACGACACGGCAGTGTACAGGGAAGAATCAAATTAAGGATATAGGAAATCACTTGTAGGAATCAGGGGTTAAGATGCATTTAAAAGTGGTGCGACAAAGTGGCAGTGAGAGATAAACCTAAAAAAGTGAGTGGTTATTATAATTTGGAAGAGGAATAATTCGTTAGAGCGTTCATATGGCATTGATAAAATGACAATTGAATGCGTTGAATCCATTAGGTACTTAGGTGTTCCGAAAGAATAAGGTTCGATCAGAGAACTAGAGAGTTTGAAGCGTAGAGCAGCTAAGTTTGTAATAAGTTGCTACGATTGGTTTATCAGTGTCAAAATTAATAGATAAGTTATATTGTGTTATAACGTCATACGTTAAAATACCAATTAAATCTCCTGCAGAAATTTTAATCGGATATGTTCAATAAATATGTGAGATACATATTATCAAGTCCAACGCAACATTTGACCGGATAAATAAGATTCGAGGAGGTCGTGGTGTCACTGCAAATAATGAACCCATCAAAGTATTTAATGGCATAAAGCAGCAACTAAGAACTATTTAAAAATCTACCGTGATTATTTTTTCAAGTTTTCTCAACTTCCGTCGACATTTGTGAGACGCTCAATTCAAAACTATATCTTGCGCGTGTCTTCAGTTCTTAATTGTTAAAACTTTTCTTTTATTTATAGTTTCTGGTTTAGGCCAGACCCCACCCAAAATCAGGGAAAGAAGAGAGAGTTGCTTCAGAGCAATGAACAAGACAGCAGACAAAATGTTATGAGTTTAAGGCTAAAAATGCAAATGGCATTTCAAGAGTAAATAATAAGGTATCAGTGAGAAGAGATGTCCAGGGCGGATGAAAATAGACAAGGCGTCATCTACGACGGGCGCTTAGCGAAAGGCATGAAAGTCCAAACATTTCATTAGGCACACATATTGTTGAGAGAAATTCTCCAATGCCAATGGAATCTGCGGAAGGAAATTCAAACAGTATGTTTCAACACAAATAAATAGAGTAAAATATTTTCGGATATAGTTCTGTCTGCAAAAAAAAACTGTGGACAGAACTATATCCGAAGAAGTTTCACTTCATTTATGTCCGATCATGCTGCTCCACCAAATCTCGCCTGACACGGTCCAATTAGTGCGTTTCCATGAGTTCAAGATGCGAGCTCCACCCGCCACAAAAATCTCTCCTCATCCACGAATTTCCTAAACTATTCGCCAAAAGTTATGAATGCAAAATTGCAGATTTTGTTACGGATCACCATTTTGCACCTCCCTGTTAAAAACTGCGTAATACCCATAGTAAGATCTTTTGAGTGGATAGGATTAGTGTCGGGGGCCGGAGTATTGGTGTGCTATCCAAGGTCCGTGGGTTCGAATTCCGGCAGTAACAGAAAATTTGAAGCGGTAACTCGGGGCCTACTTGAGTGCTCTGTGACGAACACTCCAAGTTCTCTGTCTAAGACGCCCAGGGTCCTTTTGGCGCTTTTCATTAAGAGAAGGCTCGTACCGAGTCAGGTGATCTTTCTACTCTACCTCCATTTCGAGGAAAATGCCTTACTCTGCCTAATAATCAAGTGAATCACAACCTATTACACTGACAGCACTATTCAGACTGAGGTTACAGTCTTGGAAAATCATTTTTGGGTTTTTTCATTTGTTCAGTTGGGAATTTATGCCCATTTCCAGTCTATGTTCAGCGGCAATTGGTCTTAAGGCTGAAAGAAGCGCTTGATTTCTTTCAAATTCCAATAAGTCGGGCGTGAGAGTTTATTCATAATTACACCTGCTACACGTTTTCTCACGACAGCCCCCGCTATTTTCCCGGCATCCTGAAGTGCAGCGGTACACCGGTTGGGAACCACTGCTATAACTCAGCCCAACAAGATGGCACTGACGACATAAATTGGTAGTTGTCTTTAAATAATAACTGACTCCTACCTTTTCATAGAGATGAAACATTTACCAAGAAAAGAATTCAAAACAATTTATAGGAATAGTGGCCCTATATTTTATCTGAGTATAGGATGCCAGGAGCACTTCAGGGATATACATCTACATGATACCCTCCAAGCCACCGCGAGGGTGTGTGGCAGGGGGTGAAGATCACCAAGCATACACTACCGACATGCAAACAAGCAACTATAGGGTCTCATGAAACTAGATTGTTAGTATTTAAGGGATTAATACATGCATCATGCACTACAGAGTACTCTAAAATATTTCACCTACCTATCCCTTTGATATGCTGCCTATTCTGTTCTCTTATAGTACGGGGGAAAAATGCCATTTTGAATCTATCCGTACGACAATCTATCTCTCTAATCTTTTTTATCTGGTTGAATCTAGCATAATACTCTGGTGTTTTTAATATGTGCCTAACATCTTCAGTAAAGCTATCCGATTGAAATTTCTATACTTTTAATATATACTTTTACCTACGATCTGATAATGATTCCCACCCTAATTCTTTTATTAATTCTGAAACGATACTCAACCTATCGTAACACCTTTTGACGAACCTAGCTGCTCTACGCTGCACACTGTGTAGTTCTCTGATCAAACCTAATTCATTCGGATCCCATACACTGGCTACATACTCAAGGTGGGGCCTAACTAGTGAAAATTAACATCGCTCTTTTGTCTTCTCATCACATTTCCCAAGTATTTGATATGGTTTCCCAAGGGATATGATTTCGGAAGCGACAACTGCGTGCTTTCAATAGTCTGTGGATGCCGCGTCGTGGTTTTTCCAAAGCAGATGTGGATGCCAACTGCACCCGTGCGCCCTGGTTCCTTCGGATGCCTTTCGCTTCGCCCTGACTCGGTCAACCCCCCTTTCACCCCCTTTTCCCCGCCTCCAACCCTCTCCCTCTTCACCGCACTGCACCCTCCACCGAGAGAAGAACTCTCTCCCGTTGCGCGCGCACACATGCATGTGTTTTCCCACTGCTCCGTAATTCGCACCTCCTGTAGTCCGTTCCCTCCCATGCCTCGTCAAGTCTTTCACCGAAAATTCAATTTAAAACTAAGGGTAAAAGATAACCGTTAACTAAACGCAAAACTATGAGCAAAGAAAATGTATACAGATGGAACTAGGAAATATAAAGCATAACGGAGAATAAAAATGTGAATATTCCATTGTAAGGGAACCAGATATAAATAGTTGGGCATGGGTAAGGAAAATTACGTAGAAGTTGGTGAACTGGTTCCAAGAATGCACATTAGATAATGATGCAGAAAAGAAGAATCAAGAGAAGCATTATCTGCGATAATGATGAAGCTAGGATAAAATTTAACACAAAAGTTTTATTAGCATTTATTAGGAATATTAATACTAATCACATTGAATTTAAATTCGTACAACTATACCAAAAAGAGGGAATTGAAAGATAATAAAGAGAATGGGCTAACCAGATCAGTTTAAATTGGAGAAACTTACGCAACAAATAGGTGTTACAGTTTACAAAGGCAAACGAAGAATTCTTTGGGGGAAGCACAGCTTTGAGTTAAGGTAAGACTTTAAAGATTTTATAACACGACTAGCATTAAAAGCAATATGATATCAAGGAATGTAAATATAATGAGCTATGTGTTGTTCAGCAAATTTCAAAAAGGTGTGTAAAAGAGGCATGTTGTAAACATGAGAGGGAATACGAAAAAGACGTTAGGAAAAAGACAGGCGAAAGATCCTAAATTCATAGTAAACCAAAAAAGCAACGTGAGTCGCAATAAGATATTTTTCAATTCCTGATTGAAAATGAGTTGAATAATGACTTTGGTTTCACTGGTCAACAGCATCATTATAAGGAAGGGAATTTACCAATATGCCATGTGTTCCTGGTCAAACCACATCACGACAATGCCGCTTATACACGGGATACGTGCGGGGAAGGTATAACACTCAGAGCGTGGGAAAGTAAATCGCCGGAATCTTTAAATGGGCATTATGATAATTGTGTTAATGTTACGAGCTCAAACAAAGAGCAAGGGTTGTAATCGCTATCAGACTGTATGATTAAAAGTTATAATAAATCTTATAGACTAATTTGAAGTTGATTTTTTCACCAATGAGGTTAAAAATACATAATAAAAATACCCACGTACTACACTAATTTGATCAGAACAAACAAGATTTTACTGATAGACTGTCATATCGATTTATATAGAGCACCGTTTTTCCCGAATGCCTTATAGGAACAATATAGGCAAAGGATAGTTAGAAGAAATGTTGTTAGTCAGTTGTCTATGTGCACATGCTAACATACCTTCCTCATGAATGCATATGAAATATAGATTAATTTAAATATTAATCTGTATTTCATATTTCATAAAAATAGCAAGGAAATAAATATCCGACTAATTAATAATTATTAGATGGCTTTGCAGGTACAAACCATTTAATAGGATGTCTCTCGCAGATACACAGCTTGCCATAAATTCATACTACCTTTTAGCTTGGTGCGAAACGCATGCATTATGATACTATTCACCCCTTGCTAATTACATCCTAACGCTGGCTTTCAGAGTACTCCCGTCTACGTGTATGCACTCTATGTTGGTGATTTGCATATTTAGTCCATTAGAAGTCGAAATTTACTCTCGTACATTAACCAAACTCTCAGGCTGGTTAACAATAAAAATGGGACAATTTGTTTCGCAACCAAACCATTTAAGTCAGTTTTGAGGCCTTAAGCTTCTTTTATTATTGCTATAGGCGAAGCGTAACTGGAATTAAACATTTAACATCACATTTCTCATTATAGATCACAAAACGATAGCTCGTATTTGGTACATACCAAAGGACACCCTGTAAACTTAATTTTCACAAAAAAAACCTCGAGCAGCTTCCCAACTATTTGTGTGCTGATTTTTTTACGCACCGCCACTATCGCAAGGAAAAACATCCTTCCCACAATGCAAAGCTCACGCCCATTTGCTCCACTTATCGCTCGATGCGGTATAAAAATTTCAAGGGAACATCCCGCCCCCTCGTTCCCTCACAAAGACCTGATCGTTCTGTCGCCGGCACCCCTGCCGCACACTCCACACTCCATCGCCGCTCCCCTATTCGGCGCCGTTCCGCTCAGGATTCCTTCAGGGTGCTCCCCCCGCCGATTCAAACCTCCCCCACTTCACTCCAACCAAAGCCAAAACACCTTCATCCCGCAGCCCCCACTCTCCCATATTCACGCCGCGCCACTCCCTTTCGCCCCCACACAACAATGGGAAAGCCATCGCGCTCAGTGGGCCTTCGTGCCGCCAATGGGAACCTCCTCCCCCGCCCCTCTTTCTTGCCTACTTCATGGCGCCAGCCCCACGGCTTACCCAGCTCCATGACATGGGGGGGTGGCTGCTTTCGTGCGAAGGGTTGAGGGGAGAGGCGGAGGGAAGGGCTGCGAAAGGTGAGAATGGGAGGGAGCAATGCGATATCGCTTCATCTGAGCCATTCACTGCTCTGAAATTCACTTGCGATGGCGTACACCAGCAATGCGGAACCAACAGAAGAAGTTCGGAGCCACGAAATAGCCACTGCCCTTTTCAATTTCTATTTCTAGACACGCGTTGCCCCACAGACGGCTTATAATGCGCGGCTTGAAGAGAAAACTCTATGAAATGATGCTTTAAACCTCGGAATGGATTCTTTTATGAAGCTTACAGAGAATTAAGTTAGAACGTCGGTAAAGAAAGATGACCATCCTAGAAACTTGATGAGTGGATTGAGTGGACCGTAGGATTATGATGAGCGACTATATTCCCATTGCTACCAAAAAGAGTGTCGTGTGGCTCCAAAATGAAGAATCACAGAGCATGACATTGTTACTGTTCACATAAACATTACTCATTTAACCCGCCAGTCCAAGTGCGGAAAGCTTTCCCTACACCTCATAAACAGGTAAATACTGGATATGATGGATACTTGGCATTAAAATATTGAAATTCCATTGATACTAAAATTTCCTTTACTGAAAATGAAGCTCAATTTTGAAGTCATACCTTTGATCTCTAAAGTAAATGAAAGTAAATGTTTACAGATAGGAATTGGGAGAATATAAAATTATAGTAATTTTTTTCCAATATACCTGTTATTACGAGTTTTACATGCGGCTTTCAGAAATACTGCCACAGTGTAATAAAAGCCAGTGTTAATAATTCTTTACTTTGGAATTTTTCGGTAGCCCTATGGAACTGCTTTAACCTGAAACATTCGTCTGGATGGACTCATATGATTGATTGCTTAAAGCATATCTGCTCGCCATTTAAGTGACGGAAAGTCATATAAGCCTCTTATAATATCAAATCCCTAACTTTTATTTTAAATAAATTACACTCTATGCATTTCATATTATGTATAGAGAGAGAAAGAGAAGATGTCAGCAGTTGAAGCAAAAACTTTATATGGTAATAAAACTGATATCACACGTCAATCTTAATTACTGCTCTGTGACTGCCACCTGAACTGAACTTAAGTTTTTATTGTTAGTCTTTACTCTTCGTTTGAATTGCACTATACAACGAATATATAAGCAGCTCTTCTTTGTTGATGATAATACGTAAAAATGCTGACAAAGTAGAACATTCGCATGAAAAGCACAATTTAACATAAATGAATAATATTTCAGTTTTGAAAATTCTTCCCTGGTTAGGGAAACCCAAAACCATTCCTTTCTTTAAGATACCTAAGTAAGATCATATTATGGCAATTTTTGCCATAATTTTCATTCATTAATTTTTTCAACAAATTTCAATTGCAATATGCAATATTTTTTGCAAGTCTAACATGCAATAGTTTTTTTTCCCATTAGGATGTATAAAAATAATATTACGGTAACTACAATTGGATCATTTAATCATATTTGATATGAATTAACTGTGCTTATTTTTAACCCTTATAAGCTCAGTTGTGGTAGTTGCTGTTCAGTCACAGGCAATACAATCATCACTCAATATTTAGTAAAGAAAAAATAATCGATGTCCCGACAACATGTCTCATTAGATGTGGAATATAGTTGATTTTATGGAAATTAAAATTTCACGAAATCTATTTGACTTCTGAAACATGAGACATGGGAGAAAGAATCGATGCATGGAAGGGTAATCCAAGTTATTATCAAAGTATATGACTTTCTATCCCTCATTACCTCTATCCCTCTACCTTGGCCATTCAAGCAAGGCTCATGTGCTGCAATTGAACACACAATTCAAGCATGAATATGCCACGGCGAGGGAGCACCCTGAGACGCATAATGACGGCGGAGCAGGACCGGTAAGCTGTTTCCAAACCCTCGAGGGACATGAGTTCTACTCCACAAAATGAGACTCCATGAAGGGGGCTGGAATAGAAAGGAGGAGGAGAGAGAAGTGACTGCAGGAGGCCTCGGACATCGGTCGAGGAATTCCCCGGCCCGGGCTCTGAAGTGTGTCCGACCCCTGATTATTTGCAAGAAGCCTCTAGAATGGCACTGCCTTGGGGGTTGGGAGGGCGGGCGGATGCCGAGATGTGAGAGAGGGAAGATTCTGCAATGGAGACGGCATTCGGAAACGGTGGACAGTGAATTCGGACGTTGAGAGCGTGAGGCTGACACCGAAATATTTCCTGAAAGAATACAGAAACTGGGAGAGAGAAATGAGAGCAGAATAGGAGGTTATTAGGCTCCAAAATTGGTTTTGAATGAAATTGGCCCCAATTGGAATGCCTGTCGAAAGAAGCAGCTGCTGTTTCGTCGGTAAGACTCGAACGGAATTTAAATTAGTAGCGCACGAAAAAATTTCTGATAAAGCATATTCATGTTGCATATTTTTTCACGTTGCCATCCGCTGAAAGAATACAGTAATGATTAAACAGAAATTCTTGAGTCAAACCACTGCCTTCCATACTAAGGTACTCACAAAGACAAAAATGGAAAGACATCCAATTAACCTTCTTTTGGGACCTTATCTCCTTTAAGAAATATTATGGAAAAGAAGAGCAATATGATATAAAGTGGCCAAATGCTATCAAACGATCCATAGGACATGGAACGCAGGCAAAGATTTGCTTTGGCACTCATCGATGACAGGGGTCAACTCTACGCATCGTTGGCTACCAATGTAATACGCTATATTGACGCATGGAGCTCAATGTGTCATATTTTCCAACGCCAACGTGATGGATCACCCCTACATATTTTGAGTAAACATTGAGAATCATTTCATGACGAGTAATACATGTATGAACATAGTGTAATAGCGCCACTATATCAAGAGCTATAATATCGATAACTCAAGTCCCTACACTCGCTTTTCTTCAGCTAATTGACCTAGCAGGTGGAGCTGCAAAAGAGGGGTGGTGGTTTGAAAGACCAATCCCAGATCTGAGAGATGATTCAAGACAAGTCCAGGTGAGTAGCGGATTTGAATAAGAAGAGCATCTGAGAGCTACGGGTAGCAGAGGAAAACGATAACACAGTATTATCTCTCACTCAAGGCTGTAACGATTCGGGGTACCCAGTTAGCAGTAACCTTAGATTTTTTCAGAGAACGTGATAGTGTTTACCAAAATGAAAAAGATAGGGAAGTACTTAGCAAGAATTTAAATGCAATCTAAGATAGGTATTGATATTTGGGGTGCTTCGACAGCCAAGGTAATTTCGCTGCAATCTAAGAGAGGTGCAACAAATAGCAGTTAGAATTAAACCTAAACAAGTGTGTAGGTGTTAATTAATGGAAGAGGGATGATTCGTTAGAGCGATCCTATACTATTAGTAAAACATCAATTGAAAACGTGAAATCCATAAAGCGATTATGTGTTACAAGTAATAAAGATCTATCATGGGGAAGATACAACCGCGGAATAGGCGGCCAAGCTAACAGGCTCAATTAAAATAATACAATGGAAATGAGACGAGAAGACCAAAGAGAGGTGTTAATTTTGATAAGTTAGCCCCACCTAGAATTTGCAGCTAGTGTATGGCAATCGTATGAATAAGGTTAGATCAGGGAACTAGACCATGTGTTGCTAATAGCAGCTAGGTTGTTTGAAAGATGCTACGATAGGTTTATCAGTGTTTCGAAATTAATAGAAGAATTGCGTTGGGAATCATTATCACACCCTCAGCTTGAGTGCGGATTAAATCTCCTGCAGGAATATGAAACGACTAGGTTCACCTAAGATGTTAGTTATATATTAAAAACCCCTATGATTGTACTAGATTTGGTCACATAAATAAGAATAGAGAGGTGGATTGTCGTACCGATAGATTTAAAGTTTCATGTTTCCACGTAGCGTCAGAGAATATAATAGGCAGTACTGCAAAGGGAAAGGCAGGTGAAATATTGTTAGAGAGGTCTGTAGTGCAAGATTCATGCTTTACGAATTAGGAAAATACAGATAGATTTATGTAGATATAAACCATTCCTATTGGTTATCACTATTAACCGCCTAATATCGGTATAGTAATTAACGTTATAGTAATATAGTATAATTAACATTACTCTTGAATCTCACATGCTCCTTGCAGCCGTTTCATTGTAGCTCTTACAATATGCCCCGCATGCAAATAGAGCATGCTTGATGATCTTCATCCAATACCACACACTTTTGCCGTGGCTCTCAGGACAATACGTAGATTCAGAGAGATGTAGATGTAATTATTCACTCCAACTAAATCCGTCTTTAATTCATTTAACAATAAGAATTATCACGACTGTTCAAAAACATCTCAAAATGATAATTTGTCATTTTACGTTTTATCGAATAAAATTATTTTTTATTATACGGTTTCAGTATTTTACACAAGGGCAATATTTAATTCCGAGAAAAAACTTCTAATATCCACAGCTATTCAATAAGGAGTGCAGAAGCACACAAGTAAAGAAAATAAGAGTAAAACACCACCATATAAAAACACACACGAATCCCAGTTCAATCAATTCGCTGTGACCAGTATTTACCATGGTCACTGTTGCCATGTAACAGCCAGTTTGCAGCTACCTTAACCTTTAAAGTGGTAAATACCTTTATCCAAACTAATGTCTCATTTCCCGACATGATTTTTCCGCACAGTATTTATGCATCAAACATTACCCTAACCGCTTTTGGGAGAGTTCTTCATTCCCCACTTATCGAATATTTCAAAAGTATAAGGTCTTCTTTAATAAAAAACCCTGAAAAATACCAAAAGTGCATCTAGCTAGGCGTTAACCATCACCAGGCATGCCTTAATTTCAATTCATAAACTTATTTTAATTCTTATTATCCGAGTTTTACTGTTAATTTAAATCCTATGAATCACCACAAGAATAAAGTATTTTTACATAGAATATTGATTTTAATGAAAAACTGTCGCCTTCTGGGTTGAATGCTAACAGAAAATTGGTCTTCCACGTTAAAATGAACATTAACCTTTAGTATCTTTACCTGAATTTTCCAAGTACTTGCAAAATAAATCCTAACATATATACCAGCTTGGCCATATCTCCAGGATGCTTTCCCTATCATAGATCTTTAGCTATAGTAACAACTAGCACTAAGATATTCATCTTCCATTAAGGGCTCATTGTAATTCATCATACCCTTCATACGTAAGCGTCGATATTTCTCTCCGTGTATGCCAGACATACGCTAGCTGTCGTGGGTTTATTATCAACAACTGTTGGCACCTTGCTCCATTGAGAGCCGCTTCATTTGTAACGTGATCAAACCTGGAGATTCTTAATATGCCACTAATCAACGGCTTTAATCTTTACATGGATGAATATTTAAGAGAAGGCAATGTTCTTGGGGTGATGGAATTGCCCAAAATGGTGAATGAACAAATCAACCTTTGTTTTTAACGAAAGGAGAGTGCAGAAAGCTAAGAAAAAGGACACAAATGATCTATGAGCTATTCCCTAGCATAGTCATGATGACTAAGTTCGACTCCAAATTTATATTTGGTGATTCGTTTCCCCATCCTTATCTCCAAAAGGAAGACGTTTTTAACTCTGCCAATATAAAAATAGAAACTATTTTTCCTAGCCTTATATCCCCTATAATTTATGGAATTACTCGTTCCTTCTTATGCTTCGAACTTTTTGAACTTCTCTGCCTTACTCTGTGATTCTCTAATAGAATGAATCAAAAAAGCAACATCGCTTATGATAAATGGACTTCATGATAATTATTCTGGTGCGTAAATTGCTGGTTACCGCTAAAAAAGTTTTATATTTAGTGTTATTTAAATACTAATATTTCTCTTTAGTAGTTTATAAAAGAGGCCATGTTTTGGTATCTGTATTCATGAATAAAACCGGTCTGTTTTTTGTCATTCAATGATTTCTTGCACTGACTTTAATAAACCAGAGATAATCTCTCTATCCGTCTTATTGCCAATAAAATATACCAGATGACTATTTATACTTATACAACATGCATTTTGAAATACCGAAAGGGAAAGAGGAAACGACCCACGCCTTCAGGGTTACTATCTTACATATGGCATTTTATTAGTCTCCCCATGCACAAAGTTCATGGGATACGATCCTGATGCAAACCATGCATTATTCTATGTATAAAAAATGATTGAACAGGAGAGACTAATTAAATGACCACAGTAGGAGTAGATTCAAAGGCATATTTTAAATGGAAGAAACCATTTTAAGCAAAGAAATTTTCAATGAATATTTAATGTAAAACGGCAATGAGCTGAATTAAATTTTAAATCAACGGTTTAAAAGGATGGTTAATCATTATTTTAAAAATCACAAAATTAGTAAAGACTTGATCTAAAATCAAGTACCAGGGACAGAATTGAAAAAGAATATTTAAAACAAACCTTTGCTTCAATGGATGAGATTCTAATTTGGCATTCATAGACTCCGAAAAATTCAGAGGTAAAGATTTTGGGTGAAGTGTATTCATCCCACTCTCAATTGGGAAAGAGCGCTATTCATGAATATTAATATTCTGATATATTCTCACGGTGTTTGAACACGCCAGAAAAGTGTAAAGTTAAGAAACATTTTTCTTAACTTACGAAATTAATTCAAAAATACCCTCAGAATCACTGATTTTTTTTAACTTAGCAGAAAATATATTGAATTATATATTCAGCTTCATTACTGCTGAATTCCTGAAATTTTACAGATTTCCGCTCATTGGTTGCACAATGAGTTTCTTTTGTCAATGCCAAAACTATTCACGGCCAGCTTTGGTAGATAATCGAAAGTGTCAGTAGATACGAATGAAGTCCCCTTCGCGCGTGAGCATTAACGTGGAGATAAGCGGCTGGAAAGAAAAACACGATGAACTCGCGAATCAATGAACCCAATGCTTTTCGTTCCGATGCCCTCGCTCCCGAAACCGAAATTTTATGTTAATTCCACGGTGGGAGCGGCGAGGTGGGTGTGGGAAGCGGAGCAGAAAATCCACGGCCTTCCGCCCCCTCCGGCCGAGTGCCTGAAAAGGTGCCACAGTCCCTGACGGCGGAAATGATGTGGATGGCAAGGGGGCAGGAAAACGCATTCAGGGTACAACCGCGGTACCTAACCTATTGCTGGAACACGTCTGTTCGACTGCGAAGAGGACCCAACTCTAAACTCAATCAATGATTAAAATATATCACCACAAATGATTGGCTGAAGGCCAGAAAATTTTGTTTTCATATTGTTCACACAACGCAGCTGTAATGGACCTTAGGATAAATAAGGCTTCTGGAATAGGTGATATTCCTGCGGAACTAGCTAAAAATGCGGGACAAAAGACATTTACCCAGCTTAAAAAACCATCTGCGATATCTAACATTACAGATAACCAAGGACTTTGAGAAGGACGTCATCATCCCTATTGACAAAAAATAAGTAAGTAACTCACTGAGTGATTAGCGAAGGATGTAACAAGAGAGAAATTGCCAGTAGAATTGCCTAGGCGAAAAGGGCATTTTACCAGAAGAAGATTCTTCTTACAGTTGCAAATAAATACGTGGAAGTTAGTGCATGTTTCATTAGAACATACGTTTGCAAAACTTTTCCATATGGAAGCGAAGTATGGGCAATAACTGCAGCAGAGAAGTCAAGGTTGGAAGCATTTGAAATGTGGTGTTATTGAAGAATGATGAAGATAAAATGGATCGATCGAGTGACAAACGAATAAGTCTTAAGAAGAGTCGGAGAGAAGAAATGTCTACTGAAAACCTTAAGAAGAAGATGGGACAACTTAAATCGGCCTTATCTTAAGACATGATGGCCTAATGGGAAAGGATCCCTCGTATGAGATGTATAGAACAAGATGTGAATGATGTTAAAGAGTAGAATTACATGAATGTGAAGAGGCTGGCCGATGGGAGATTCGAGCATAAGGCTACGTCAAACCAATGCTTGGATTGTTGACGACGATGATGATTTTTGCAGTCTTCATGCATCATAAAAATCATTACCTGCCTTCATCAACCCTTTTTTTCATGTTTCAATTATATCCTGAACAATTACTTGTACACACAATTTCCATCCTTTCAACTCCCGATCCTTGTTTACAATCACACCCACAGTCTTCGTCTACCGCTACAATAGCCAAAAAAGCGTTGGCCAAGGTGATTTTTTTCATATCGTGGTTTTCTAACCATGAAGGGAAGAGATAACTTTATAATATGTTACGCATAGGAAGTTGGAAAAGCATGTTTGGTAGTGCGCATCATGAACTGACGACTGGATGGATGAAACAAAGGATTAGGGACTATGAAGTACTGTGACTGATGCAGTGGACATCATGCGTAAAAGATCCTCTCTACTCCTTTTGATGACATCGGAGCCATAAGGAGCAGTAGAGTCGGGAATAACCCTGACGACGCGATTGAGCACAGGAATATTTTGAGCAATTAAAGTAGAGATCCGTCTAGTAGGGATATAGATGAAATTCGAACTAGATGCGTTTAATGGCAGTCAATTATAAGGCTAATGACTGGTGTCCCTGTGAACCCTTGGAAAAGATAAATTCACAAGAGTGACCACACAAAAACTATAAAATCCAAAATCGCTAGAACTACTCCTATTTGCTAACGCACACAAATGTTTTTATATTCTCAGCTCACTTCCGTTCACCACCGATACGTCCTTCCCAGCATTAATCATCCAAGTGTGGTACTCTCATAGTAGATTTAATGATTTTCTATTCTTCTCGTTATGGTACCATAGTTCTGATTTTCCCTCTTCGAATGTACTTGGTACAATTCAGGTGACTACTTTGCGCGAGGAGTAAAGAAATGCTTCCCATGATCCTCTGCGTCCAATCTTTCTCTCTGTTCGCTGCGTACATAAATGAAGCCCATAAAGTCCCCTCTACTATCGTCATAATTTGCCACACCTTGTTTCTTATTGGAGTGTATTTCTGCGTTTAAGATAAATTTAGTATTAATATTTCATCACCGAGAATACCACTATTCGTAGCTATATTTAGAGCTTGTACAGGTATTATGGTGTCAGAGAAATCTAGAATATTTTTTCTTGGTCAGTGATGTCACTAGTCGGTGTAAAGAATGTGACGTAAATGTGTTGCATGAGTTATTCATAGCGTTAGTTACCTTCACCTCCCGTTATAAACCAAACGCATTCCAGTCTATCGACGGAAGATTGAATTCTTCACCAATAGGTGAAGACTAAAATCCTTCAAAAATGTTCCTATCGCCTGTTATGAGAACGAAGCGTTCCTGTCTCTAGCTCAAGTTCCACTATTGAGTTGACGTCGGTGTCCAGACTTCTGGGATTTGTGGCCTTGGCCCCTTCCCATTGTTGGCTCCATTTGGTCGCTGAGAGATCTCGCTGAAGTCCGCGGTGCCAGAAGAATGGGTGGAGGTGGAGGGGGAAGGCAAAGGAGAGGGGGGGGGGGGGGGGGGTGTGGGCGTCTAAGGTCATTTCTCCAAGCAAGAAGGCTTCATGCATTATTCAAACGCTTTCTCCGTAAATTATTCACCAAAGCCTGGACTGAGAATGAGTAGATTTATATGAAGCGGTTAATGTAATATCCGTCACTTTGAAAAATGCAAGTGTAGAATCGGTACCTACTATGGAAGAGAAAGAGAGATTACCTTGCTTCTGACAAAACCTTTCCCGCAAAACAAAATGTTTTCCTCCCGGACTTATTCAATAGCGATTACGTGGAAATCGTTTTTTTTTTCAATTGGATATGATCAAAAACTTTTCTTTCAATTTCATAGTCCTTGCAATAGTCAGAAAAAAATCGCTGAAATAAATGAGACCATTTTCCCCGTTGAATGGTGGCAAATGGATGATAACGGCGTCCACTTTCCTTTCACTGCTTTTATCTCATGACGAGCGGAACGTGATCCCTTTCGGATCTGATCACTATCTGTACTTACATCTTAATCTTAACAGCATGAGCAATTCCTTCGCAGTATTTGTAGCATACAACATGTGAAAAACGTAAATAAGTAAGTATCGCGTCCGAATATTAAAAAAATGGTGAATTATTGCCGAATTCTGGAGCAGAAGAACCTGCTTAAAAACCCAATTTTTTTTAGCGGTTAAACAGATATTCAGTAATTTACCACAGGTAAGTATCGACTATGTCTATTTGTCTATTATTCGTCGCTAAAGTTTGAAGTCTTCCCGGAACATCTCGAGAATTCATCAAAAAAATATCATCCTGGCATTTAAGTTTTACATCACATGCTTGGGTGAAACAGTATATTAATGTGAGGGAAGGCTGTAATTTAATTTCAATGCCATCGAATCTTCTTGGCACTACATTGTCTAAATGATACTTTTAAAACTTATATTGGAATTCAGTATATTCGTACAGTTTAATTACAGTTTGATGTTATGTTGTCTGTTTATGCTCAAGCAACTTAGGAAGGTAACCCCGCTGTAGAGCTAGATATTTCTTGTAATTAACTGTCTTGTGGTCCGGCCGCATTCCAATCACATTGGATCGATGCCAACCGTGGCTGTGGGAATGCGCGCCGGTTATAAGCAAGCTCGCGCGAGGCCGCAGCGCTACGTGGGAGTTCAACTGTTGCGGCCGCCTGGAATTTCCCGTCATGCGCCTGGAGTGGAGCGGTCCTTTGTAACCAGCGCTGCGAGCGAGCAGTTTCGTTGCGGCCCAGCGGTTTCAGAGGGCAGCACAACTCCCGAAAACAGAAATTCCGGGCCAAAGCGGCGAAGGACGCAAATAAAAAACCTTCGGGAAAGTTGGGAGAAGGTGAACTCAGTTTCCTCGCCTATCCATTCTAAATGAATCGACCGGAGTTTACCTTCAATGTTTTCATTAGTTCAAAAAACGAATTTGTATTCTCCCTGCATTCTCCTTATATATTCTCTAATCCATTCATTCCGTCCTCTGCCAAAGGAGCAACTTCGCACTTTAAATAAAGCGCTTAAAACGCGAAATATTATCGGGCAATTGTACAATTCAGCATGAGAGAGAAAACCCGGACTAAATCTAGGTTTTAATACTGCAACTATTTTTAAAAATCCCCATTTAGTACACTTTATTCCGTTCTTCTCGTATTTAATGATATAAAGTGACTCACAGAACTGTTTTGGCAAAATTATATTTCAAGATTTATTTTAGATTAAGGCCCGCTATTATTATGCTCGGCTAGCCGAACCGTAAATGTGTGAAAAAACCAACACTTTATGAAGGTATGAAGCGGTTAGAAAACATATATTTATAAAAACTACTGTAGACAAGCCATAATATACATAAAACTAATTACAAAAAATCATAACCATATTCGTTTCAAGTTCAGACAATTCTATCTCTCTTAATGTAAAAATCTCTGAGGAAGTTGCTCATTATTCAAGTGCAGTCACTGTTCATGTAACTCACGAGGTTTGATCGCTTCATTAGTTTTAAGGGAATTGATTTTTACGCATTATATACTCAATATGTATTCAGTAATTTTAACTTAATGCTGTTATACATATTTTTTATTTCTTCTTCAGGTTTACTACTTATGATCAAGTGCTTTCATATCCTACTTAGATATTTAACTTTTTGATAGTTTGCAGGAAATCCTGGTGTTTCATTTTTCGCGGAGACAAAAATTACTCTCAATTGTTTAACTTGTCGCCGGTTCGGTTTTACTTGTGAGTGGATAGTGGAAACGATTATCTTGATGGAAAATTTTGCGAAAGCTGCTCTCCATTTCTGGAAAAAGTTATCTTTTCCGGCATTTATCTACGCGGGAGCTTTCATATTTCCTCATAGTTGGGCTGAAGGATTGTTTTAGTCCGATTTCCTTGAGGCTACAATATAAGTGCCTTCACAATGCCAAATGGTGAGAAGGTATTGAAGGATATGTGAAACCCCTGATGCTATGATTAGGAACCGACACGATACATCTACCAAACTGAAACTCCAATTGTTTGTCTATTTAAAACTAAAAAATTAGGTATTCCACGGTTATAATGTGAATGTTATGACCCACAAAAAAGAAGTGTCTTTATTATAATCCATAATTTTCTCTAAGGAATAAAGCTTAACTTTGGCTTTCTTCAAGCCATAACCGTCCTCCAATCCGACCATCCTACGCCTATCGTTGAGCAGATTCGTGAAAGCGATAAACAATGTTGATGAACCATAACAAAACTGACTCATTTGTTGACGAATACGCTCTGGAAAATTTATGTGGGAGTAAACATTTCACCTTAATCTGGACTTGAGTCCAAAGGATTAGGGAGAGACCAGGGTTGCTTTGCTTCATGGGATTTTTGTAAAACAGACAGAGGCTAAGGCAAAAGGAGAAAGGAAGTTTATTCTAAGAAAACTACCGGTGTAGGAAAATTACTGTACAACTAAATCGGAGGTATGTCATCAATTGATAAGTGATAAGGAATAAGACCAGCATGTTTGACTGCTTACGAGAGACAGAGAATTATCTAGCAGTACATTGTGCATTACTGGACAGCAGGACTGCGCATTAACATGGCATATATTTAATAGGGGCGTTTACTCGGAACCGAAATCGCAATTTTGTACACGAAATTGTTAGACGGATACGAAAAATGAATTTTAGTGAAAAAATTAATCTTCTAACCACAACCATTCACTCAAAAATCAAAAATAAAATAAACAAAAGCTGATGCCCGCCGAAAAAGCTGCTTTAATACCATTGACGTCATTTTCCTCCCGTCCTTGACTGCTTTTAGGGGAAGGGAAGGGAGTGGAGGGGGGTTCTCGGAAGGTCTGCTCGCACAGATCCGGTCGCAACAGCTTCCATTGGCAGAGTCAGCTGTGTCACCCCCATTGCGATAAGACGAAGTAGCTTCGCGGGCTCAGTTGTGATTGGACGAAGTCGTTATACGTCAGAGGTTTCACCACGCCCACTTTTCCGAAAAGGGTTATAAACATCAATTTTTCGTCGCTTGAAACTCGAGAAATAATTAACGGATCAAAAAATGGAAAAATACAGGTCTTTTTATTTTAAATCAGATTCGGCAATTAAAAATATGGTAAACGACCCCATTATAACATATCCCCGTGTGTGTCACATAGCTTGCTCAAAGTTCTGAGAATAGAGAGTGCAAAATATGAGTGTTGAGACGTACGCTTTTTTTCGATGTTGGGCATGGTAGCCCATGAAGTGAAACAATTATTCATAATTTTGAGTTGAAATACTGAACTCCGACTCCAATTAACTTCTGCCCCTCGCTTTGCACACCTCTCCTCTCCACGTTCACGCCCTCTCGTGAACACAGTGACACTGTGCACGGAATCGCTCTTCGCATTACAATGCCAGAAATACATGTAATCTCGTTCCATTATTTTTCCTTCAGTTTTTGCATTCGAATGAAACCACGTAACTATTATATTTACTTGTACTCAAGTTGGAAATTTTTTTGCAACCCGCACATAGATCTTTTTGTCCTCTTGTAACTTTTCATAAATTCTCGAGATAGAAATTAAGAAAAAATTTTGTTCAGTAAACGAAATGAGAATTTTTTTCCCTTTTCGATACGTAGTCTTCCGTACGAACGACTTTCGCGTTGGTATGACGTAATTAACCACACCTGCGCGTTTTATTTTGGCTTCGTGTTTTGCTGGGTTCGAGAATTCCTTTAAAAATTTGAAAAAACCTGTTTGTTGATGTTGGAGCGGTAACTTTAACGTATTAGACCCAATCAAATATAAAATATCTAGGTTTTTCTAGCATCTTGTAGTCATTAGTCAGTTAATTCTTTTATACAAATACGATAAAAATATTTTAATTGTTAGGGCAGTACTAAACTAGTGACTCTGCACATTTTTTTCTCATGCAGATTTCATAGCAATAAACTTCTTTATCATTCAAACTTCAGTACCCTGAGCCGCGGATTCAGTGTTTAAGTAATGCTAGTGCAAAGTGGAAATGCAGATTTTCGGGGTATGAGATTTAAGATCTTATTAGCGATTTTTATCGGCTGCTTTAAACAGTTTTTACATGATCACCCGTACAATATTTTCATTGTAATTTAAGAAGAATATAGAAAATTAACCGTACATGCATTTTCTCTTTCTTTTATTTTGCGTCCTGTTTCGCAAAGAGGGCGTTAACGCTTGTTATTAACATCGTTATCGACGACCACAAGATATTAACAAAATGCAGAAACAATCCCTTCTCGGTGCGTAATGTATCCATGCTCATCAATATGTTTGACAAAGGGTTAAAGTGAGTAGCCAAACCACCAAAGTTTACCTTTTACATTTTCAAGCGAATAAGGCAAACAAGAGTCATTGTAACCATTCGCTTCGCAACCACAAATAGCGTAAATTGCTACATAAGAATAGCTTGGTATTTTCATGCGGAGCATATTTTTACCTGCTTTCAAAGAAAAAACGGGGAGTATTATCAAAATGATATTAATTGTTGATCGATGTTCTCGCCAATTGAAGGTTAAGGATTGATTTTTTTTGCCTTCTTCGTTTTCTTCTGATACCATTCCGCCAAGAACTTACCCATGTGAGACTTGAAAGCGTCTTTAGTCCCTGGTCTTCCTGACTTCGAGCAGACTTTGCTAACTTTATAAATTATTTAAGAGATTCCATTATGGATTTTTAAAAGTCTTTCGAAAACTTTAGTATGGAGGGTTCATGGAAGTCTTTTCTTAATGTCACGCGCTCAAGGATCAATACATCTATCCCTAATTAATTTAAAAAAGAAAGCACTGAACCACGGTGGTACAACGCCGCAGCGAGAAAATCCTCGAGGCGACAGCGAGTATGAAATGAAAAATTTAGTAAATAGTAACCACCAATGAGCGTAACGTGATCAATTTAAAATTATATCATGTCAAAATTTACTGCAAATGCAGCCCTTAGAAGAAGCATTCACAGAATTCGAAAGAAAAATATTTAGAAAAAATTAAAACAAAATCCAAAAGTCTTCTGGTCGTACGTATGGACGTGAAAGACAATAAACCCACTGTAGTTAAGACACTTAATACACTTAAAATGATAAAGTGGAATTAGCAACAAAAACTCTTGATAAAGTTAACTTATTAATCTCCTTCTTCGAAACAGTTTGAAAAAACCCACTTTCAGGGGAATCACCGTTGTCTCATCTGGCCTATTTCAATCACTAATACCGCCAATTGATATTTCTTGCAATGGTACTATAAATTCTTAATAAAATAATATCCAACGTATCCCCTGCCTATGATCAGATCCCCTCCTCCCGAGTTTGCTACCGAAATCTTTTCCCCTACCTGGAAATAATATTCAAAAAATCCCAGTCCGAACTAATCGTACCAAAGGATTAGAAAACTGGCAACGTAAGCCATATTTAAAAGTATCGATAAGGAACAACGATCTATCTACTGACCTACATCCCTCACATCCGTTTCATGCAAAGTCCTGGAACATATAATTGTCGTTTCAGCCATAGGACCCCTGATAGCCGGTGTTTATTGGCCAATGTTTATACTGGCTTCCAGAAGATCAAAACTCAACTTGTATTCTGTTCTCACGATATTTTAGCTTCTGGCGTAAATTCCAGTGAATGCTATATTTCTCGATTTCATGACAGCTTTTGACAAGATGTCTGTTTGGCCTTCGCCGCTTGATGGCACTAGTGGTTGTGAGGGGGGGGGGGGAGGGATAGAAGAGGTTGAGGGGGGGTAATGATTCGGGCGAGAATGCGATGTGGAGGTGTGAGTTCGGAAGGAGACGGGACAGTATGGGCACAGGTGTTTTGGGGTCCGTTGTGCAGAGATCATATGATGTGACACATTCCACTATATTCACTTCTGAGTACTTGTTTGATTTCCTATCTTCATAATATCATCGGTAGCGACTCCATCGTTCATAGTTTTTGGTAATTTGGCCGGATCTGTGTTCCACGTGAACTGTAAGCGTTCGAAAGACGGATCACCGTGTAAAACAAGGTGCATCAGGAAGAAACAGTATCCTTTGTTAGACCTCATTTGGAATACACCGCGTAACTTGCGTAACAGGCCCAAATAATGAACTCGAACGTATTCAGCGAAGATCGGCAAAATTTGTAAAGAGACGGTACGATAACTATATTAGCGTAACCAATCTATTAAATGAATAACAAAGGAAATCATTGACAGATCGCAGGTTGTAATTTTGACTTAAACTTTTAAGCAATGATTCGCAGATTTCTTTGTCCCTACCCCCAGACTTATGTCTACATGTTTTCCAATCTATCGGTGGTGTATTGAAATCCCCACCTACAATATTCTGTCGTTCGTTTCAATGGGAATTAATGGACCTGATCTGTTTCTCGAGATCTAATATTGAGTGTACATCGGAATGGGGAGGTCTATAGTAGGCACAAACGTATATCACGCCTACCTACACACAAAACATACAAAACCTACAAGCAATCGAAAATTGGTGTGATACATGGCAGTTAGAATTAAATTTTAAAAAATGTGTAGTAATGAATTTTTGGAAAAAAAATTAATTCTCCTCCAAGCACATACAAAATAAGTAATAATGAAATAACAAACGTGGAATCCATTAAATATCTTGGAATTAGACTGACACATGATCTTTCCTGGGGTAAACATATACGTGAAATAATGGGTCAAGCTAATCGTAAACTGGGTTTCATCAAAAGAGTATTGGGTAAATGTGATGATCATGTACGAGAAATCAGCTACTTTTCCCTTGTTAGACCTCATTTGGAATATGCTGCCAGTGTATGGGATCCCTACGAAATCGGTCTAAGTAATGAACTTGAACGTGTGCAGCGAAGATCGCCTAGATTTGTAAAGGGACGATACGATAATTATGTTAGCGTAACCAGTCTATAAAATAAATTGAAATGGGAATCATTGTCAGATCGCAGGTTGAAATTTAGACTTAATCTCTTAAACAAATTCCAAGGCAATATTTTCAGTGATGATGTTAAAAATATTTTACGAACCCCAACTTACTATGGCAGACTGGACCATAATCATAAAGTTAGAGAAATTGATTGCCGAACTGACCGATTCAAAATGTCCTTTTTCCCTCGCAGAATAAGAGATACGAATAACGGTAAATATGTCCTATCAGAGAGTAGCAATGAATAGCATTGGTAGCTGCATGTTGGTATGAGTACTTAAAGCTAACCCTACTAACAGAATGTTTTTGCATGTTTGCTTAGCAATTTGTATCTTTTTTTAAATAGTGTTGTCCTGACTACTATATTAATACTATTCCTTTTTAATGCATGATATGTAGTGCATGTTTGGTGAGAGTTCACACCCTGCCACACACCCTCGTGGTGGCTTGCAGGGTGTTATGTAGATGTAGATCACTTTCGAATTAGCACAATGAATCGAACACCATACACTTTCCATTATATTTTCGGGAATCACTTCTATTTTGCTGACTATTGTGTTCTTAACTGAGATATATACCCCCACCCTCTCGATCTCTCCTGTATACCCTAAAATTTACGGGGAAAATTTCGCTATCAGCAATATCGCTTGTTAGCCAACTTTTAGTTCCTATAACGATATCACAATTAGTACTCTGTTACTGATAGTACAATTAGTGTTGGATTGGGTTCGGGAATCCTGCTTCTTAAACCACCACAATCAACCACCACTACGGAAAATTCCTCTATTTTAATATGGCTGCCTATTGTATATGTGAGATTTCTGTTTTCTAAATTATTGGGAAAGTTACGGTTTGGAAATTCATGGGGGTTATTTTGATTTTTATGTCATTTCTTTTTCTATGCTTTCTACCGTCCCGATAAACCCACACTTTTCTGTCTGATCAACTCGTTATTCTTTGCTATCCCGATGAATGGTAAGTTATGTAATGGCCCAATATTTGAGCTACTCATTGCCCTACTCTCTATCCTAAAACATTCCTGAAGTGCTCGAATATCCTATCTCCCATATCTCCTTACCAAATAGGCTTAAATAAATGGGAATCATTATCAGACCGAGGATTGAAATTTGGACTTATTTTCTTAACTGAACTCCAAGACAATATTTGGGCTGATGAAGTTCAAAATATTTTGTGACTTTCAACTTACCATTTAGGACATACCCAATAGTATAAATACGGATATCATAGGAGCTTGCATCCTCTGTATGCATGATATGTAATGCATGTTTGTTCCGTATTCACCCCTAGCCACACACCTCTATGCTGGCTTGCAGGTTATCATGTATATGTAGCTTCCCTGGCTTCCTCAATGCCTCACTTTACGCTTCTACATCTACATCTACATGATACCCTGCAAGCCACCGCTAGGGTGTGTAGCAGGGGGTGAAGGTCACCAAGCATGCACTACTAACATGCAAGCAAGCAACTAAAGGGTCTCATGCAACTAGATTGTTAGTATCTATAGTATTTGAGGGGTTAATACATGCATCATGCACTACAGAATACTCTAAAATATTTCCCCTACCTATCCCTTTCCTATGCTGCCTATTCTGTTATCTTATAGTACGGGGGAAAAATGCCATTTTGAATCTATCTGTACGACAATCTATCTCTCTAATCTTATTTACCTGGTCGAATCTAGCATAATACGCTGGTGTTTTTAATATGTGCCTAACATCTTCAGTAAAGCTATCCGATTGAAATTTCTGCAATAGATTTAATCTGAACTTTAACCTACGCTCTGATAATGATTCCCACCCTAATTCTTGTATTAATTCTGATACACTACTCAACCTATCGTAACACCTTTTGACGAACCTAGCTGCTCTACGCTGCACACTGTCTAGTTCTCTCATCAAACCTAATTCATTAGGATCCCATACACTGGCTGCATACTCAAGGTGGGGCCTAACTAGTGAAAAGTAGCATTGCTCTTATGTCTTCTCGTCACATTTCCCAAGTACTCTTTTTATAAATCCTAGCTTTCTCTTCGCTCGGCCGCATATTTCCCTTATGTGTCTTCCCCACGATAAATATTTAGTGATTGTTACACCTAAATATCTTACGGTTTCAACGTTTTCGATCTTCGTGTTATTAATTCTATGGAATCGCTCTATCAAATTATTCCTCCTCCAAAAATTGATAGCTACACACTTTTTAAGGTTGAGTTCTAACTGCCATTTGTCGCACCACTCTTGAATTGCATCTAAATCCTTGCTAAGTGATTTCGTGTCCTCTTCGTTTGATATACCCCTGTACACCACCGCATCGTCTGCAAAAAGTCTAAGGTTACTACTAACTACGGTACCCAAATCGTTTATGTATAAAAGAAATAGAAGCGGACCTACTACGCTACCCTGGGGAACTCCCGATGTGACTTCGATTGTGTCCGACATGATACCATCTATGACAACCCTCTGCTCTCGCCCACTTAAGAATTCTTTTACCCAACATACAACGTCTTTATTTATACCAGAACTCTCTAACTTCAAGATTAATTTGTCATGAGGAACTTTATCGAAAGCCTTTTTAAAATCTAAAAATATCGCATCAACTTCAGTACTGCTTTCGCCGTGGACTAAAATATCGTGTACGAATAAAGCTAATTGTGTCTCGCAAGATCTACCTTTCCGGAACCCATGCTGGCTGTTTATGAGTATTCCCTGACTATCCAAATGCCCCATGATCGAACTGACTACTATGTGCTCAAATATCTTACAAGAGATTGACGTGAGTGAAATGGGTCTGTAGTTACTAGGTTCTTCCCTATCACCGCTTTTAAATATAGGTGCAATGTTAGCTACTTTCCAATCCTTGGGTACTGTGTGGTTGTTTAGTGTTTTATTGGATATTATTTCTAGATAGGGGGCTATTTCAGAAGCTAATGTTTTGTATACTCTGGAAGGAATTTGATCGGGACCTGGTGATTTGTTTTTACTTATGCTTTTTAACTGCTGCTCTATTCCGCGACATGAAATGTTTATTTCGGGCATATGCTCACTGAAAGTGTTCGGCGGTGGTTCCACTGCTTGATCTCCAGGGCGTGTGACGCGAGTGGGTATACTTTCCGCACACTGCCTCTGTGGGGAGTACGCAAGGAAGTGTGAAGAGAGAGTTGTGCCGCACACTTCCCAGTTACATTCTCGAGAGAGTTATGAGAGGGCGAAGAGCGTGTAAAGGGGGTGAAGAGAGTGAAGACAGTGCAATACTCTCCTCTCATCCTCTCGGATGCGTATATCTGAGCTCCAACTTCTCCAGGGATTTTCAGGATACTCTTAAAAGTTCAGTCATTGACAATGACGCCGTGAGCAATAGTCAACGTTATCACAAATTAATGTCTTTGTTAACCGGTGAAGCACATGAATTGGCTGACAATATTCCCATCACGGCTGACAATTTGGAGGTAGCTTGGGAAATAATAGCAAGCGGTATGACAACCCGAAATATAAATGCCTCTCCGCATATTAAGACTTTATTTTTACTGTTGTCAATGAACAAAGATTCAGCAAACAATTCAAGAGGTTTGTTGAACCAGGCTATCAGGAAGTACAATCCATTGAATGGGCGTGGAAACATGAAAAACGTCTGCATGAAGTTTTCTTGTCTCCTCATCTGCTTGAGGAACTTGATCAACAAAATTCAAAGGATGGAATGTGAGAACAAGTGATAAGGAATGTCCAGCTTTCAATAAATTAATTAATATCTTTGAGAATAGGTGTCACGCTTTGGAACTGGTGAAGTCAAAGCAGGTTGATAAAAAAATATGAATTTCAATAGCCAATGTAATCCATACACGCAATCAAGGAACGCGAAGCGGGTATATTTGAGGACAAACAACCAATTCCAATTCTGCCTTCAGAATCATCCAATTCACAAGTGTACAAAATTCATTGAAAGCACTACGTCACAACGCAGAGAATTAGTAAAGCAAAAGAATTAAAGAAGAACCTGACGAGAAGATTCCGAGATACACCAGCCGTGGAGTGTATTCATACCTACCGTACCTCTATCCACAATCGAAGGAAGAATTGCTGTTTAAATACCTTCCTCAGTAATCCGAAGGACCAAATTTTCAATTTTGTGGTACAGATAGGATTAGGAGAGTTTGGAAGAGGACATGAGTTTTGAAGGTACAGTAAGAAGGTTAGCGTATTTCCGACGCAAAATTGTATAGTTAAACATTAATTTACATGTCTGTACATATTCTATGTACATCTTTTAATTCAGCGGCAGGGAGGAAACCATCCTTGGTAATCCATTCTGTAGTAGCCAGCAGTACGTTATCAGGTTAAAGGGACACAACATTGATTTTTAACATCTACATCAACGTTATACACTGCGAGCCACCAGGAGGGTGTGTGGCAGGGGGCGAATATCACAAAACATGCACTATTGACGTGCAGCTAGGATATTTAATGGAGACATGCTAGATAATATAGTTACATGCAGCACACGGCACGTTTCTGATCCTTGAAAAGCTGCTGAAACCAGGATCGGTTTGAGTGAAAAATGCGGATCTTCACCGAGTTGCCTTACAATATAAATTTTCATTACATCTGGGTCACTCCACGTCAATTCGACCAAAAAATAGGCAAAATTGACCCTCAGGGCCATCGATT
Source organism: Platycnemis pennipes (assembly GCA_933228895.1). Classification (NCBI taxonomy): domain Eukaryota; kingdom Metazoa; phylum Arthropoda; class Insecta; order Odonata; family Platycnemididae; genus Platycnemis; species Platycnemis pennipes. The sequence goes on from OW121853.1 coordinate 134,551,528, forward strand.
TTGACCAAATTTGGCATACTGGCTCCATTTGATAAGAAAATGAAAACCCCAAAGTCGATTAGTAAAAAACGCAAACGTTTCCATAATATTGCAACGTTGCAAAATTCGAATTTTGTAAAAGTGACTACACATTTTACGGTACATCTCAGAAAATATTTAAGCTTTGTACGTGCTTAATGGCTTCAATTGGATAAATATACTAAGGGGTCATATTGTGAAGCATACACAATATTATAATGTTCATACAATTTTAAAGTTTCAAATCGATTTTAGACTATGCAAATTCCTTAATGTCCTCGCATTTCTTCTCTCCCATATATTTCTTGGTCTGTCCTTAACGCAGACAGTATATGGGATCCTTACGAAATTACCCTACATGAACTTGAATGTGTGCAGCTACGTTCGGCAAGATTTTTAAAGGGGCGCAGAGGTACAACTATATGCGGGTAACCAGAATTTAAATGCAAATTATTGTCAGATTGTAGGTTTAAAGTTATAATTAAACTATTGAATACATTCCAAGATAATATTTTCACTGATGACGATAAAAATATTTTGCGAACCCCAACTTACTATGGTTTTTTGCCCATTAAATCGTGGAATTCGCGGAAAGCAGCGACTGAAGTGAGACGAGAACCTCCTTTTGCCATCTCCCGAGATGCTTCCCTTCAAGGCAGCTCTTCACTCCCCCCTTTCTCACCTCGCCTCAGGTCGCAACTTCCTCCTCGACCGTCAATTTTTTCCTTCACCTCCGATATTTTTCCCGCTCCATTAGTTCCCAATAGTATCCCTGCAGCACGCCTTTCCCTTTCCCTTTCTCCCTCATACCCCTCGAAGATGGTGCACCCCATCGGAGCGAGCAGCAGCCTCGATGTCCCGGGAACGTATCCTGGAGAAAAACCTCTTTCGGGGAGTACCAAGACTGCACGAGAAACCAAGGACTACAGAGGATTAATTTGGATATAAAAGCGAAAAATGAACCACTTCCGTATTGGAAATCCACTGAAACTATCCTTCATAAAATATCTAGAATCTACATATATATGTATAAAGATATATCGCCAAAAGGAAAAAGACGAAACAAAGTGTCATGAAAAGTCACTACATATCAATGACCTAGAATAGTTGTGAATTCAACGTGAATGTTGTTAGCGGTATTATTTAATATACCGGCAACTAACCTGTGGCTTTTAAGGAGGATGAGAGTTTTGGTATTTTCCTGCTGCGATACTCAATTTCATGGCTCAACAGAACCAACATATAATGATTAACTATTTAAATACCGCAATTTAAGCTTCGTGCATCGTAACGACGTTTTAAATTGTCATAAAATTAACTTTTCCATTGATGCTAAAAAAACATTAGTCTAGTCTCATGTATTCCAAGAACCTGTGCCCGGATGGGGAAAATGCAGCTGAGCTTATTTGACGGCGATGCTGACCCGTTCGGATTGAAAAGCATGTTTCAACATAAATATAAAATAACAATTACTCACGTGAGGATGCATTAACCAATGAGTGTGCCGAACATCTTTACATACGTGAGCCCCCCAAGGCACTAGACGACTGCCTACTTCCTTCCTCCAGGCCCGCACTTCTGAGGCAGCAAAAGAAGTCCCGGGATGGGATGTGCCTCCCTTCTAACGACCTTCCGCACTCCTAATCATTATCCCTCTCCGCCTCCCTCATTCCCCAGCGACCCTTTGTTCTGCTCTCGCTCAAGTGACCCTTCTCCCATTGTTGCCTCTGCTAGGGGTGGTGATTTCCTCCCTTGGGGGCGGAGCAGGGTCGGGCAAGGTTCAACCCTGTCCTTTCTCCACAAACCTGGCCCTGGCCTTTCTTCAGCACGGCTGCTTCTTATTAGCGCTGCTCAACGACAGGTGTTGAATCAAATTAAATGACCTCCTGCGCTAGGAGAACGACTTCTACGACCGTAGAGGTATCGGGCAATTTAATTACAGGAGATGAATGAAAAAACGGCAGTTTGGTGCTTGACCTTAATTAACATGCTCCCATATCACCAAAAAATACATAAAATACCCCGTCAAGTAAATAAGAACAGACCTCGGCTTGGACCATCTAGCAAAATCAGGGAACGTCATTCTCGGCCCACTCGGGACGATATCCTTCGTTCTATTCTCACAGAAACCAATCTTCAACCTCCCATAAATGCTCATTAATTTTTGGTTAAGTGGGTATTATTCAAAGCGCAATAATTTATGTACTATATCACACGATAATCAGAGCAGCGTCAGGTCACTTACCACTACCCCAGAATGCCAGTATACTTGGTATCTAGTTATTTACAATTTCTTGCGTACAACTAAGGGCTAATACGATTTCTTTGGAGTAATTTTCAATGCAATTTTCGAATGTATCTTTTGAGGCCCATAATGATTGTGCCAAATGATGTGTAAGAGTAGCTGAAAAGATATAGTTTTTATCTCACTAATATTATGAACTATAACTTTATTATAACGTCTAGATGCCATAGTATAGCCATAATTTATTGATTTTTAGTGAATAGTTGAATTTAACAAAATATAAATGGACGGAGTACATAGCGGTCGTATTCTCGTGGTGCAAGGTGCATCACACCTTCAATAAGTGCCTCAATTTGTTTTACTTCCATTGGCCCGGGGCGCCAGATTTGATAGCAAATCGTACGTGAGCGGATGCGTGGGAGGAAGGAACTGGACAGAAGGAAGGGGAGACATCAGCGCCCGTCGCTCTTGGCTCCGCCCGCCCCTCAACACTCACACGTGCCGACCCACCGCGGTCGTTTCGACAGATCGCCGTCCGTGTCCAATCGACTCCCCTTCCAATGGGCGGGCGTTTACTCGGAACCGAAATCGCAATTTTGTACACGAAACCGTAAGATGGAAACGAAAAATGGATTTTAGTGAAAAATATTAATCTTCCAACCACAACCATTCCTCATAAATCAAAAATTAAAATAGGCAAAAGGTGACGCCCACCGAAGAAGCTGCTTTGAGACTTATTACGTCACCCTCCTCCCGTTCTTGACTGCTTTTAGGGGAAGGGAATGGAGTGGAGTGGGGGTTCTCGGAAGGTCTGCCCGCACAGATGCTGTCGCAACTGCTCCTATTGGCAGAGTCAGCTGTGCCCCCCCCCCCCACTGCGATAAGCCGAAGTAGCTTCGCGAGCTCAGTTGTGATTCGACGAAGTCAATATACGTCCGGTGGCACCACGCCCACTTTTCCGAAAGGGTTAAAAACATCAGTTTTTCGCCGTTTATAACTCGATAACTAATTGACGGATCTAAAAACGGAAAAATATGTGTCTTTTTATTTCACAAACTCTATCAGATTCGGTGGTAAAACGAATGTGTAAACGGGCCCATTCCTCTTCCCGAGACCACTTCACTCTCTCCTCCCCTGGACCCCAAGGCCGTTTCTTCCGTTGCAACCTGCACTCCAACTCACGGCTGATCGCAGAGGAATGTCGAGGCTCCTCCTTGGTAAGCACTTCAAGCCAACTCCGCGATCCCTGACTCGCAACTGCATTCCACTGGGCTTCAAAGGCGAATGTTTTTAGAATCTCTCAGATCCAGCCTCTAGTTTAGGCAGTCTTTGAGCGCATAATGGGAGGAACATTAAAAACAATATTCTAGCGACTATATCCCACGAACCACTTGGTTTGCTAACATTACGTGATCTCGGGAAGTTTTACTTCTTCTCATCCACGAAAGAGAAAAAGTTGTTGAAATATACACTGAATTTTTATTAAACAATGTTAAATATGCACTTATTATAAAAATTTCCTTATCAACGTTGAATGGAACCAGATTATATTATATCTTATAAATAAGCATAACTGTATAGTGTGGTTTACATAAATTTCGTCAATGTACAGAATAAATTAGGCTAATCACAGAAAATTAGGACACACCAAATAAATTGACATTATTGCTAGCTTTTATTATTGACATTATTGCTTTATGAATTTCTTTTTACAGTATCCTAAAACGGTGATTTTTGCTAAAGGGATACCAAAATTACTGTGTCTACAATTGGATTGAACATTGGTGGATTGAAACGTTGGAATAAACTTACATAAATATCCCTGCAATGTTTTAACAGAGATTTCTACTACTTTTGATATGATTTCACAGAGTAGTTTTAAAAATATAAATGCTATTTTCATACTAGGAACTCCGACCATGGTGGTGCTGTTGTAGTTTTCTTCTAAGAATATTTAGCTTTTTCTCCAAGTGAAAAAATTACACCTTTTCTTGTTTTGAACATGTTCTCATAAGTTTAATTTCGTTATATAGCAAATGTGTAATGAATTGGTGGCCATGTACAGGCTCCATTATTCACCTATGTTTTTTGAGGTAGTTTAACACTGACTACAATCGCTGAACACTAAAAAGGTTACATTATTTGGATATACGAAGATAGATTTAATTTCTAATAATCCTTTGATTCATTGTTATAATCATTGTCGGAGAGTAGATGAGACAAGGTGTTTCAACTGATTATTGCGTCGCCTTTTTATACTTTAAAATACTTTTTACTTTTATATATTAAATTACATCCTGCTGAATATTGGTTTCAGATCTCTTATCACTATATGTGCGTATTGAACCTTACAGGGAGACGGGAAAGAAGGGAGACAGCGTATATGAGGTGGCCAAGATGAATGAGGAATACGACTCCCGTGTAAGAAGGCCCAGCTGGCGATCTAGGAGTAAGTAATTCAGTGGGGGAGGGAGGTGTGGGGATTCCGTCTCTCTTATGATCGCCCGTCCGCTGAAGCATCTTTGCGTCCCAGCGTGACCAAAGAGGGGGGGGGGGGATTCCTTCCTTCGGCGGATTACGCAGGCTTCTCGCCAAAACTAATTTCGGGTTCACGGGGAGCGAGACGGGTCCGTCACGCAGAGAGGGACTAATTGGATCATTTCGCTCGCCGTTGGCCCCCCAATTAGGGGCCCCCTGGGAGAGGGAGGCCTCTCCTCGGAAGAAGGGCAATGGGCCGCGTCGGACAAAAGGGCGAAACAGCAGGGGCATGATTATGTTCGAAAATTCGGGAAATTAAGCTCGCAAAACGAGGATGGGGTTCACTACATTCCCTCGACCCAAACCTCATTTTTATTGGCCACATTTGAATTCAAATACGGCAGTCAATAATAAGGAGTAAATGTGGCTGCGGTTTCAATATGTATATGGCTTTCTATGTCAATGTTGTCGGCGTATGATAAGCAAGCCATTACTTTTTTTGCACTATGAAATAAGTAACACTTGTGATCCAATTCAGGAACGCCACTAGTAGTATTTATGTCTTGCGTGTTTGCTCACAGCGTCTTGATCATTTGAGAAGAATTCTTTCAGTGACTAACATCATGAATGTTGAAATATTTCTGGAGTTTTTGAATGATCTATTCGGCTAATAAAATCATATCATGAATATAAGTGAATTATTGCCTAAATTAATAATTTAAAAATGATGCATTGCACAAGGAAATACCCTAATAAATTGGAGATATGAGTCTACTTAAGCACCCATGGACTTGTTACCACTCGGTCCTCCTTGCTTTGTTCATGTTCTTTTACCAATTAAACACCCCGGTCAGAACTTGGACAGTTCATCCTAGATTGTTTTAATATTATGCAGGTTCACTGACGGAAGTAGCAATGCCCAGGGAAAACCCTCACAAAATTCGAACTCAAAACCTCCAGTTTAGCATATATAGGGCATCACACCCCTACCACCAAGACCGACAATAGGTTTTAAATGTAACTTTTCTTCTCACATGTTGTTCAGTTGTGTTTTCAATGGTATGTCAAGGTTGAGCCGCTCCACCACTTGGCGGTGCCACGGGACTTCGGTTTTCGTTTATCATTTGTTTGCGTGTCGTGTGAGTGGATGATGAATGAGTGTGTAAGTGAGTCTACCTGTGAACGCTGTGCACTGTGCATCGTGGAAGAGCCAACGCTGTGGAGTCGTGTTGCTTGCCGCATAGCCGTCGGTCGGTCGGGCACGCGATCCGTGAGCGGCATACGCCCGCGAGGCTTGTCGTGGCTCAACCTTTTGTCACTAGTAATTTTCCTCTTAGCAAAAAATATACAGTCCACTTTAAGATAGAAATTCACGTTTGGAAGTGATCACGTGTCATTAAAAAAGAAATAGCACGTCCTATGGACTCATTAAGGTCCATACAATGCTTTTTAACTGACCTTAAACAAGACTTTTTACCGATACTTTTTAGCTCTTTTACAGCAAATTATAGCAGAAAAAATTGAAATAGTCAGTAAAATTTGGTCCTTCTAAGAAAAAGCTTGCTATAAAGAGTGAAACGGAAAATACAGTAAGCACGTGTGATTCCTTAACACGGAATGGAAAATTTTATAGTGTCTACAGCAGTTTCATATAAAGGGCTATATTTAAGTGGTCTTTCCCAAAATCAGCGTCCACTGCAGAGCCATAAATGCCTAACCCTAGCCTGCTATTCGCACATTTTAAAAATCAACAAGAGCTGGTGATAATAATAATAAAGTAATGCAACATATAGAGTTGTGTAGTAGAGTTGAGAGTAAATAACTGTGCACGTGCAATTTATTACCCTACGAGAACACTAAAATACCATATAAAATAGTGACAAGAATAACGGTCAATGATGGTGAATGTTTGTCCAGCGTGATGGATCCAAATAACTTCCTTCTCATGGTATTCTTCCAAGCAGATTCACTCAAAAAGTTGTCAAAATATTTTTCATTTGCCTTCCACAGTATTGCATCATATATCATTATATACTGAATTGAACCTCCGATAAGTGCCTCCCCCTTTGTTTCGTGTAAAAGATGCACAATGATATCGCCATATAAACACAAATTGATCCCGAAGGAACGCACACAACTCCCAATTATATGCAAAAGAAACAGAGCAAGCGTAATAGCATTGTCGGAAGCTTATAAGGTCAGCAATATTTTCAATGGCAGGAAAAGTATGAAAATTAGCCGCGGTACCACATGGCAAAAAAGTTTCTGAGGCGATAGACCCAATGAAACCTGCTCGAAATACATGATCCGTTTGAGAATAGGAGCATGTGGAATAAATTTAACTAAAATTAGTCATTTGTTTCTAGGCAAGGAAGGAGCACAAAAAGGTAACAGCATTATATATGGGCAACGAGTATTTTTTTACAATAATAAATGCTGAGATGAGGCAAAAATTGAAACTAAACATAAAATGAAGCCGTTAAGGCGATAAAACTTGAATATGTTTTAGAAAGAGTTTTAGAATTTCTAAATGGATATTTAGAAAGGGAGACGGAAGGACGACACTCCTCTCCACTGAATGTTATCATTTCCAGTGCTGCAATTATAGCATCAAGAATCGCTTCCCTTTCTTCAGCAAAAGATGTCACTCACAAAAAAGAAGTTATGCAAAACGTTTAACCGCCGGCCCAGCCACTGCGTCACCTTGAAGATATCGCGTATTGGCGTATTGCACGCCGTAGCTCGGAATTGAAGGAAGGAGCAGCAGGAGGCGGGAAATTGAGAGTGGCACCTGGGACGAGAATCGTTACAACTGAAAATTGTGAATAATCAAGAGCGAGAGGTGAAAGTTTCCTCTCTCTCTCTCTCTGCCTTGATGTTTGCCTTCGCTGGGCCCCTTTTCCTTTTTTGTTGGAATTTAAAATTCAAATGCCTGAGAGAGGCTTTTCCGGCGAGCCTCGGGGGTAAGGGAGGAGGAATTGATACCCGAGTGGGCCGACGAGAAATATCCTCATTTGAATTTCAGATCCCTCTCTCTTTCTGAAGACAATTCAGATACCTTGAGCGGGAAGAAATAAATCCTTTCTTACGGGATGGATGCTGGGCGACAATTTCTCCCATCTTGAATTCATTCTAATCGTATATAATAATAGTGCATGCAGCGTACACTCTCTCACGACTGAGAGAACTGCCGAACTTCTCCATGCAGCCGAGGCCAACTATCCTCCCTCGCCTTCTCTCGCATAAACTGGGTTTCCTCAGTATTGAGCCCCAATTACCACGACGCCTAAATCTACATAATACCTTGCAAGCAACCATAAAGGTGTGTGGCAAAGGGTGAATTCTCACCAAACATGCACTACATATCATTCATAAAAAAGAATTAGTATTTATATAGGTACTGTTCAAAACAACGCTATTTAAAAAAAAAGATAAAAATAGCAAAGCATACATGCAAAAACATGCTGTTAGTAGGGTTAGCTTTAACTCCTTAGACCAACGTGCAGCTACCAATGTTATCCATTACTACACTCGTAATCGATATATTTACCGTTATTCATATACCTAATAGTACGAGGAAAAAAGGACATTTTGAAACTGTCAGTTCGGCAATCAATTTCTCTAATTTTGTAATTATGGTCCAGTCTACCATAGTAAGTTGGGGTCCGCAAAATATTTCTAAAATCATCACTGAAAATATGGTCTTGGAATTTGTTTAAGAGATTGTCTAAATTTCAACCTGTGATCTGACAATGATTCCCAAATTAATTCATTTAATAGACTGGTTACGCTAATAAGGTTATCATACCATCCCTTAAAAAACTTGCCGATCTTCGCTGCACACGTTCAAGTTCGTTATTTAGACCGATTTCGTAGGGATCCCATACACTGGCAGCATATTCCAAGTGAGGTCTAACAAGGGAAAACTAGCTGATTTCTCGTACATGATCGTCACACTTACCCAGTACTCTTTTGACGAATCCCAATTTACGAGTCGCTTGACCCATTATTTCACGTATGTGTTTACCCCAGGAAAGATCATGTGTCAGTCTTATTCCAAGATATTTAATGGATTTTACGTTTGTTATTTCATTACTGAACCTATTGACAGACCGTCCCTTTGACTTTTTGGATGGTAACACACGATGTCCAGAAGACTGAACAAACTGACAGTCACCCATCGGGAATAAAACCTCTCTTCGTTCTGTGCGTTAAGACTTTTGTGCCATTAGACTTTTCCAAAGCCATTCTGGACCAATCAAGGCTGATTGTGAATAACGACAATGCAAAACGGTTCATGCCTCTGAATCCCTTGCTTTGGTTAGTATCCTGTTCTTGATTGCATTTTTATTCCTCTTGCGCTGTGACCATTGGCCAATTGAAATAACGTTAAAATAGGGCGGTACAGACTTCTAATGAAGCTTAAACTATCGATTTTAATTGAATGCTACTAACACGATGTCTCATCTCCTGACTTTTCAGTGAATGCGATAAAAGGAAGGTTAACAAGTTATATAACAGTAACATATGTGTTTTTAACGCATATGGGTGGTTTTTATGCTGAATCCAAGAAACAATGCAAAGTACATGCATAAATTTCCAATTAAATAAACAATACACGTCCTTTGAGAGATACTTCGGTCACCCAGCTATTGAATTTGTCTTAAGCGCACTTAAAAAGGTGTTCATACGTTTTATGCATAGAATAACTTTTGGAAGGGTACTTTGCTCATGCGAACCAAACATTTTCTCTTCAACACCTCTCATTAGAAAAATTGAGGGAGAACTGCCACAGCTAGTAGTTAAATATTTAGAAACTTGTTTTAATGGAGTTGTGTAAATGCAAAAAATCTAATAACTCATTATTTTAAGTATTATTGTACTATAATCTTTAAAATAATAATGGTGAGATTGTAAGTATACTCAACTCCACTGCTGGAATCAGAGAGCACACAGTGTGATATCGGAGAAAGAATCAGGTGCGGGTGTACTAGGCTATTGACGGAGCTGTCTGCTAATATAAGTCAATACGGTCAATGCTTTTGCTATTTGTTGTCACTAGTGTTCAAAGCAATAGTGAAACGTGAGGGGAGGGATTGAAGGGGGGGGGGGGAGGGGTTACTTGGGCGAGCAGTGACCATAGGCGACTCAGCCTTCCGTTTTCTATCACCTCCACTTCAAATATCGTGTCGGATTTCGGGTGATAAAGCTTGCGGAATGGATATTTCAAGAAAGGAGGGGAGGATTGTATGTTGCAAGAACGGAGGGGAAATCCACAGACTTCCCTTTCGTTCCCCCAAAGGCTTCCTAGTCACCGATGTTGCCACTGTGTTTCTAACTCTTCCAAGATTTAAAGACCCTCGCCGACAAAATGTCTGTATCAGTTGCGACTGCTCGCCACCTGGAGGATTTTCCTCAGAACTATTCCTAGCCAGTGGCTGTGATGCGTCCTCTTAACTGGGAAATTCTTCTAAGTACTTCATCCGGGTTAGTTCTCCATCTCCGCCGACGTTTCCATGAACGACTCTCACATCGTCTTCATTGCTCTGAAGACTGTTCTAATTCAAGACCTTTCAAGATAAGCCCTTTATGCACGTTCGTAGCTTTAATAGCCCCGGAGATATATAATGTAAAATGTATCGTCAATTTTGCGAAATTCAAATTTTGCAACGCTACAAATTTCTCATAAACGGTTGCATGTTTTGCCAAACGGCTCTGAATTTTTCATTTTCCTTCCAAATGATGACGTTATGCCAATTTTGGTCAAACCCAGTTACCCTACGGCATCCACAAGGTCGAATTGACGTGGAACGACACAGATGCAGTATTTCCTCGACTGCGATATGATTTCAATGCCATCGATATGATCCCCATGGCTTCTCTTAATTAAGTAGCCCGCAATTCCACGTTCTTAAACAAACTATTTCTAGAACTGGATTTCAGTGTTTCATATTTATATGGCGTGCAATAATGTGGTCGAAAACTGTCAGCAGATATGAGAATTGTTTTATATGTGAAAAGCCATGGGTCCATTCATTTATATCGACCTACTACTAGCAGAGTAATCAACAATTTTTCAAGGTTTAAATTAAACGCTTTTATGTTTTAGTCATTTAATAACTGCAGTTCCTATTTTTCACTTTCGGCCAAGGATAAATGCTATACTCAAGGATTCTAGACGATCCTTAACATTTGCTTAGGTAATTCGATGGGACTCAGACCAGACCAATGCTATACTCAAGGATTCTAGACGATCCTTAACATTTGCTTAGGTAATTCGATGGGACCAGATCAGGTAACTTACTAACCCCTTCATCATCATCATTGGTCAACAATCCTAGGATTATAGCAAATTTTTTTTTTCCACAGAGAAAAAATCATTTTCCTTGACCGGGACTCGAACCCGGACCCCCTGATTTCCGGCCAGGTGCTCTACCAGCTGAGCTACCAAGGCATCCTCTTTCTCTGTGGAAATTATAGAGCCTTAAAGGAACAAGATAGAAACGGACTGCTAGACATATCAATGTCACAAAGCAGTCGAAGTTGTGCGCAAGGCGCCACCGTCCACGAGGTTAAGGCCGACGTTTAACCACTGAGGTGCTTACTTTTGACGAAATTCAAAGGTCCACGAACTAGCCGTGAAAACTTTAACGGCGTTACCCGCTGATATTGCACAATAGCAAATTTTAAACTGCGTCAAACCAATCCTAGGATTGGTTTGACGCAGCTTTCCACTCGATTCTTCTATCGGCCAACCTTTTCATTGTGATGTAATTCTTCTCTTTTACATCCTTCACAACCTGTTCCATGTATCTCATACTAACCCCTTACGTATTGAAAATAAATCTTATTTAAGCTTCGCTCTCGACATGCGCACAAGGATAAATACTGGTCCAAGCACATATGTACAACTGCGGAGATTCGGGGGAAAATGATGCATTCGATCTCTTTCCCCCACTCGCCCCCTGATCTGGATCAGACGCAGGAGGGGGGGGGAGGGGGGAAGGGAAGGAGCAGGAAGCGAAAAAAAACTAATCGGCGGACTGTGATCACAAAACGCCAACATCCGCTCGGCATATTTTTTTCGGAAAAAAAAGTGGGAACAGTTTTTGAGCGGCGAAAAAAAACTCGTTATTGGATAATACCTTGCGCCGTTCCATCACGTTCCGGCCTCGCCCGCAACAGGCGCCCGGCGCTTCAATCGCTCGTATGGGGTTACCTGCCCCCCCCCCCACCCTCCTGAGAAAACGACGCCCACTCCCAACTCACCCTCGGGTCCGTGATTGCCATGATCTGCACCGTGAAATGGCGACACAGTCACGAAGCAACCTCCCGCGCACGGCCACAGCCGAGTATATTGATAAACTACAGTACCGCAGTGTTATCGCGAGCAGCAAAAAAAATTCAATCCAAAAATTAATGAGAGGGAGAGAGAATAGAAAATCACAAGTTACACCATGAAAGGAGATTATTTTGGCAAATAATTACACTATTTAATTACCTACACTGAGGAATTAAGAGACTTAAAAATAAACAACAGATCGAAATACTTGAAGAAACTTGATTTATCACTATTGTGCATTAATTGTGGCAGAAACAGGTCACATCGAGTAGAGATAAACACAAGCTGACTGTCGTAAGAACTGTCACTAAAAGCAACCTCACTCGAAGATTTTGATTTGTTTATGGGTTATTACAATAAGAAGCAACACCGTTATGGCGTTCAGCTAGCCTCAATCGCAATGAATAATTGAATTACTCATCATTACTTATAGTGCTAGAGAGTTCTAGTCAACTCGAGTTTTGATATTGAAATTCAAATAGTGGGGAAGACAATTCTCCTGAGGAGCCCTTGCAGTGAATCCTGTGCTCTCCACGCGTAGCTTGCTGTGGGAACCCTAAGTGTGACCCGTTTCAGATCGGTGGACCCAGTGGGCCACCCCTGATTTTCCCTCGGGCGAATCAAATAACAAGCAGTTTGAACCAACACCTCACCGATTCCCCTCCCCCCAGACACCACCCTCCCCCACCCACCGCCTCCCTTCAATTTCATATTTCACGCCGAGAGGGCGTCGTAAACGTTGTTTGATTCGGGGAGGCGTCAAGGGAGGGGGTTTCAAGGGGGGCGGGGGAGGTGACACACTCGCTGTTGGGGGTTGCGGGGGCGGAACGGGAGGGGCTCACCGCTGCACCCTCTGCCGGCCGCCTCGCGAACCTCTCTCCCTCACTCGCTGCAACCGCGAAGGACGGATTTAAAGGGAGATGTGTCTCGCATCCACAGCCACTGCTCACTCGCAACCTTAGCGCAACCCTCATCGGAAGTTGCAAAAAAACTAATCGTAACTCTCCATCAGCCACTCTTCATTTCAAAACCTATCGATAAAATCTTCACTCCCAAGCGTAAGATTGCTGCGAGATTTAAATGCTACATTTTGGTCATCTTTTCCGATTACTATTTTCTACATATTGGTTCGTCAATAAGAAATCTGGCATTGAAAATTATATTGAGGACACTCCATCAAAATGTAGCCTGGCCGATAAAAAATTTTGACTCAAAAATTTTCAGGGCAGAGGGAAAATAGCGGATGGTTTGTGCAAATTAAAGACCGGTAGGAAAATATGCAAAGCTAAAGAATATCACATGAAAGATAGGGGCCACGGCAGAGTTTTATGCTCATCTATAAGATAACTAGTTAGATTACCAATACTAACATGTCCCTGAATACATCATCAAGTCCATAGTCGAGATAAACAGCGTAAATTTGAGGCGGTGTTAGCTTCAAAAGTCCAATAAATTCTGAATACATACATCGATTTATAATATTGCATGCACTTATGAAAATGAAATACCACATGCCTTTAATCTTTAATCCTATAATCCTGTGAGAACCATGCTGTCACCTTGGGTTAAAAAATTAAGGAACGCACGCCGATCCAGGTGTTACCGATCCAACATCCAGCGCCATTCCTTCCTATTTTCTCACCAATGTAAATAATCCTTTTTTTAATTTAATGCCACGCAAAAAAGTGTGCGTGAATATCGATGATCGTGAGACTTTGACAGGAACGGAAGAACATGGACCATAAGTTAGTGTTGAGTTTGCATTTAGAGTTACATGGCAATAATGCGAAAGTAGAATGTTTTATGAAATTCAAAGAATGTTTTATCTTTGCGAAGAGAGAATGGAGCACAACTTGAATGGCTGCTGAACGGATATGACAAACATGGAATTATTTACAGCCCCTTCAGCCAGATTTACTGTCAGTATATTGTAAGTGATTAAAAGAATTGTGAATCATAAGTGGATTAATGGCTGCATTGTGAGATTTTTTCTGCATGAAATGGATACATCGTTCCGCCAAGGGTTGAGTGTGGATATTACTTGATGACTGTGTTATTGCTCATTATTTAAGTTAACTTACGATGTTGACTGTGCGTTAATCGGATAAAATAGTACTTATGGCGACTTGTGAAGACATAAATGTTTTCTCTTTTAATAATAAAAATACAAAATATCTTCCTTAGTAGCAACGTTTGTGTACTTAAAATTTATATTATGAGTATTATTTTACATAAGAGAGCCTCTTTTATTTTTTAATCGGTACTTACTGGAAAGTTTTCCACACTTTGGAGGCCCCAAAATGCACTGGCTTTTTCAAGAACACGAGGGAATTTGGGGAGGATTGGTTACTCTGGTTTTCTAAGGTTGCAGTTTTGACATTATGGTGGTTAAATTAGCAGATGTGAGCCGTGGAACGGATTTGTTAATCTGTGGTTTCCCAATGCCATAAAGTGTGACAAGGAATAGGAGAGAAACCAGTTTCCGACTAGGCATAGGAAGATGAAAACTTCAAAATGTCCTTTATAGATTAAACGAGAGAAAAAGGCGCTGGTCCGTCGGCAAAGAGAAGTCTGTGTGACCGACTGTGGAGCAGCAGGGCAAGGACATTTTTCTTCCAATAGCATGAGGTTGGTGCTTCCAAAAATGTACCAAAAAGACCCGCTTTCGCCCGACCAATAACTTCCTGTAACCTTGTTTCTGCCATCCCCTCTCCGACCTTCGCAATCTCTGTCCCAAATGTCATTAATGCTTCTTGTTCCGACCAGAGCGACGAGTACAACCGCAGGGGTGGGAGGGATATGGCCATCAGCGATTCCATTGGGGGGGAGGGCGGAGGACGACACGCCCCTCCCCCTGTTCCACACGCCTCTGCCACTGCCGAGGACAAAAGCAACTTTAATAAATCACCGAAAAAGATGGATATGGCAGATAATCTTCTTCTGGGAATAGGATGAGATGATGAACACTTTTTGGAACACAGCTAACACGCCCTTGAGACTCTGTATCTCTTTCTTTAGAGCATTATAGATTTTTATGCGTGCAGAGACGCAACGAACTATAATCCCAATTGGCGCTGTTTCGGGAATTTCCCTTCCAACAAAAGCGCTTTAAACCAATTTATAAACTTTGTGGAACGTTTGCACAAGATTTAACATAAAAATTCATCTACATAAATACCCTACAAGCCACCGTAAAGGTGTGTGGCAGTTGGTGAATTCACACCAAATATTCATTACATTTCATGCATAAAAAGGATTAGTAATACATAAATTATGCCATCCTGCACTACTGTATATTACTAAAATGATTTTAGAACACTGTACTCTGGATAGATTAGTAAACTTGGCTGCGGTTAAGTGGGACGTTCGTAGTACGGTGTTACGCCGTAAGCTGGAAATGGTCGAGAACCGCAAATATCAGGCTAGCACGTTCAATGTTTGTCCACCACAAGTCCATAGCTTTGTTTTGGACACAATTTTCGGCTATTTAACTATGTTAGTAATGGATAACTTGTCGAAATAGTGTGTTGCTATTGAAGTTGGTTTTCAGCTCAGAAAATCCGGAACCGAAACGATTCAAATGCTACAGAAAGTTTACAAAGTTAGTGCTATGAAAAGAGCATTGGTGTGACCCCATGAATGAAACTCGATTGAGATGGTAGCTTATGACTCTAGAGTATTGCCTTAGGGTGGTGGCTAAAGTACTGACTTCATATCTGGAGGGCTTGGTTTCAAAATTCGGTAAAAGATGAAAGATTTATTTTTGGTGTGCAGGTAACTATCGAATCCTTAGTGGAGACTATTCCATGAACAGTTCATCAAATGGGATGCTAAGCTGCGACTCTTTGACGCCTTTCGAAAAGAGCAGAGCACTGCAAACAAAAGACCCCTCTCCACCCCCTCCCTCCTGCCTCGCAACCCCCAAGCGCCTGTTGAGTGCCGAGCAGAGCTGAGGCCTTCGACTCTGATTCATGAGTTGCATTGAAACCATGGTCGTGCAATATTAGCCCTTTACTTGAATGTGGGATTATTTCTTCAAATCCTTACGTATTAGCCTACGAAGGTATTTATTTTAACTCTAATAACGCAATTAATTACACGCTTGGGCGCCATTATGGAAATATGAAACTAATCCTGATATCCCATCAAGATGGGTTTTTTTAAAAATTCACTATACGCAATTATAGTGAATGAAAAAATGTATCATTTATGGAATATCTGATGGAGTGCATGGAAAATATAATTATCACTCCCTTTACACTTTGGAAATAAGGCCCTTATGTGGATATTTCCTATAATATTCTTACACATTTTATTATGTCGCAGAACGATTTTTCATACACAGTGTTCTTAGATTTCGATTTCCTTGTTCAAAACCGTGAAATCGATTTCTTCCTTATTCTTTGACACTTCTTTTGTCCGATTTGATGAGAGACCCATTTTCAACGAGAAAACACGATTCCACGGAGCCTGGCAGCTGTCAATTTAAGACCACTGTGGACTGAAAAAGACTGCTTGTTCAAGCCATTTCAATGGAAAAGTCATCCAAATAGAAATCACAAATGGATGAAGAATGGCAGCTAGAACTTTATCATAAAATCAGGGACAATAATGGCTTGACTTATTGATTTATAAAAAACTGTCAATTAAGGAAATTCGGTTTCTCTGACACTGATGCTGCCATGAGTTACTTCAATTGATCTTATTGCGGGATTCCTGAATAAAAGATTCCTATGCACAAAATATTAATTCGAAAAAAGCGAGTGAATAATCCAAATAAAATAATCTGATACTTTATTTTCAAGTAAGAGTCTGTTTTCAAAATGAGAAAAACAAATATTTAAATAATATAAATTTAACATTATTTTTATTTCGTAACAAAAGGAATTTAATTGATCAAATGTTTAGGAATATTAATTAATGCACGCACAAGAGAGACATGTTCATCCTTAGGTGTTATCTACTGAATAATTATTCATTCGCAGCTGTTTGATGTTGCTCAGCCTAATATTTGATTAAATCGTAACGACGAAAGCATCATTAGCTTAACGAGGTTCCTTTACTGTCAATATGATCTCTTTTCAAAGAAGCAATGCGCGATCACTCAAGGGCTGGTTATTCTGGTCAGGGAAAGCAAATACTTCGCGGCATCTCATTACACTTCCCAACCTTTCCCTTTTGAAAACCCATTGTGACGCGATGCACGTTCTCGCCGCCTTGCCGGAAACGCTGCCCGGACATTCTTCCGGCGCCGCCCCTGTTCTCCCAAGTGCATCGTTGGCCCTCGCAAAATGGAAAGGTTCATCCGGGAGCCGGCATCGCAATCCAAACGCCCAACTTTCGTCCTCCCCGAATACCCGTGGTGGCCGTTATCTTTCCTATACGGAGGCGCGCTCCCTTAAAACCGAATCCGAATTCTCAGGCACGTGGATCTCTCGATGGCTCTTTCCAAAAAGTTTCGCACGCCCGTAGTAAAGCAAGGCCTCCGTGGAAAAATAGCTCGCAGATAACCCTGCCTATGGAATAAACACTTTCATCGCCCGTCGAGCGACGCAAAACTTCACGACGCCTGGAAAACTCTTCCCCCGATATTCTCACATGCCAAACATGGTTAGTAAGTAACTTTCAACTCTTCTAACGAGTATTTTATCTCCAAAAAATAATCGTGAATCCTAAATTGCTTGGAACATCTAAATTTTATTCGTAACGTTCACTTAACATGAATTCTATTGATATAGTGAAAATCAAACTGAATTTAATTAATAGCAACTCTTACGTTTACCTAAATAATTAACAATTTTTTATTCATTTTCTTGGCTTTTCTTAAATATTAGAATTTAGTTGATCATAACTATTAAAGTTAACAAAAGTGAATGATATAAACATGAAAATTTGTGCACAAGAAATAAAAATCGCACATTAATATTTAAATAGCCATGCATAGGTAGGGTACTCTCCCCCATTGCTTCAGACGATAACTGATATCTTGACTTTCAGAAAAATATATGGAACAATTGAAAACAGCAGTTGGATTTTTCTATTCATTCCAAAATATTCGCGCGCATGTGCACGCGTTTGAGAAACATACAACCCGACGTATGGCATGGAGCGTATGGGCGGAATAGACATTGCTTTCGGAAATTTGTAATCTCCTAAGTCTCAAATTGCAAGCAGGATAAGATTATTTACACTGGTAATCTTTGGTCTACACCATTGGATACAATGATTCCAAACCGCATGCAAATGACACGCGTCTGCCGTCTTCACCTGAACTCTAAGTGAGCGCGGTTTGCAAACGCGGATTACATTCAATTGGAACATTTGTCATTTATTTTCTTCGCCTAAAGATAAGTAATCTAATTGTTTGTGAAATAATTCAAGTAAAAACGAAATGAAATATATAAAACACCAGTTGACTAAGGACTGGGGATTTTTCAGCTCATATCAAACACTTGTAAACCAACAACCTAGCGCTGCAATGTTGGACGTTGGAATGCTGAATGTGTTCTTTTAAAACTGAAGCCTTATGATTCGAAGTAAAAGAAGAAAAGTCTAGAAATCAACACACTTGAGGAATTGGAGTTCTGTCTCTCAAGTGCACTTAATTATCCCCACCACATCAATGATCTGCTCAGTGAGCATTCGCAGAGCAAGGGTGGGACGAAATGGGAATGACAGCTCAACGCGAAATAGGGTCTAAAGGGTCACTTACGTCATTACAAAGCTGTTGCCTATGTTTAGCGTGCCCGTACCATAGCGTGCACACAAAGTGTTCTCGAATATTTCAGCTCTACAATACATGCCGCTCTATTTTTCACACATTTCTATCCTAATTCAGCGTAGGGTTAAGCATTTTCACACATTTATAGCCTCACTCTAGTTTGTAATTGATCAAACAGTATTAATCAAGCGTCATCTCAAGAATTCCCCAAAAAAGTCCTTTTTTCACGTCCAATTTCGATATAAAAGTAGCTAAATGCAAAATATTTATTCCATAAACTGTGAAGTAGGATAATAAAAGATAGGGTAGCTTATTTATTCACAAATGTGAAGTACTTTAAAATGGTACCCATGTTTATTTAAGCATTTTATCGCAATAGAATGGTTACATGCTTAAATACACGCGTGTGATAAAGTACCGGAATTTCCTTCCAATCGGCAAAGAGTTGACCCTTTTAGCGTCCCCCATCACAACACCCGCTTCACAACGCATCACGCACCAGAATAGGTTCCAAGAGAGAGCGCCCGGAGCAGCCATGAACCCTAACGCCCGCGCCCCGTCGTTGCCCCCCGAAAGGGATTTGATTCGGCACGCGCTACGGCCAGGGATACGCATTTAAGTCGGGAATGTAGGAGGCCATGGTATCGGCCTAAGGTTCCTTGGCATTTGGGCCTACACGGTCAGGATGCGGGAGCGGAAGGAATGTTCCCAACAGAAGCCCTTTCACGTGAATACAAAGGTCCGTTGAAACAAACGTTTGGAGGCAGACGCCATTTCAATGGACCACTCCATTTCATGCACTCACCGTGTGCGTATCCTCTTTGATCCTGAGTTTGACTAACTTAGGACTTTCCCTGAACAAAGGCTTCGATTGTTGCCGCTCCGACGCACGAAATTTCGTAGTTCTTTTCAACTGCTTAACGAAAAGCATTCTTCCTCCTCTGAAATCTAGGTTTAAATAATCAATGACCCTCTTAAAGGTGCCTTCTTGTTCACGGAGCAAGATGAATATTCCAGTGTCACCAAGGAATAATCAAATGAAAATTTACGAGGCAAAGTCAAAACGAAAGGTTTAATTAGTAGGGATCACTTTATTGGTATGCATATTATGATCTACATGCTAATGAATTCTGCCCAGACCAAAAATTGAAAAAATATTTTAATATCAATGAGCATTCCAACGGATCCATAACTAATCATAATAAGTTAAAATGCTGATGAGTATAATTCTACAGAGGGCCGAAGGAATAACAATTGGAACATTACGAGGGTGCGTGAAAAAATAACATGAAGTGCAATAGTAGATTACACGTACTTCGCTCCTTATGAAAAGACAAAATTGAATCGGTCACAAGTTTTCTGTCGACTGGGAGAAAGTGAGTGAACGAATGTGGCGTCGGGATGTCGAGGAGCCATGGAGGCTGGTCACCAGGACTACGACATAACTCGTGCCGACCTCAACATACAACAGTTTTCATCGCGAAACAAGATGACCCTTGTGCTTTACACACACTGCTCTTGTTCAAAGGATTGTTCCTTGTTCTCGCGTGCGAAAACAAGAAATCGGAGGGGGATCGGGTCGGTGTGGTGGCTAGAGAACTGGCCTCCCATCCCGAGGGCCCGGGTTCGATTCCCGGCAGTGGCGGATTTTTCAGTGGAAAACCGGTCCCCACTTGAGTGCCTAGTGGAGGGTATTTCAAGTTCAGTACTCCGTCCGTCGAATGGGACGTTAAGCCGTGGTCCCCTTGGCGCCTTCCGTTAAGAGTAGGCTGATGCCGACGCCGGGTTTCTCTCCACCCTCGGACGACGTCATAGATTCGCATGAAGAGTACATCGAAGGATCCTTGAGGTCACATCGAGCAAATAATTCCAGAAAATTTTTGAACTGAAATGGAAACGTGGTTTGCAACATTTTACTCACTTTTTAATGAACTTCCACATAATCTCGCAATCATTATGCCCTACATTCAACAAAAAAATGCGTCAAATCTTGTAGATGCATTAGATGCAATGAGTACATTTTTTTCTCCAGTCTCTATTGTTTGTTTCCAATTCACAGAACATATTCTTGCTCACTGATACTATCATGACTAGTATAAAATGTAGTAACAAACTCAATGTTGATGCGTACTGTACAATGAAAGCTTTATTTCAGCTGCAAAAAGCTTAAAAAAATGAGTGTTTATCCTTACGTGCAAGGTAGCTCCAGTAGGGAGAGGGCAGCAGTTCTTCTTCATATGATTGAAGTTGGAGAACAAACAAGGTAGGTACAGCGCCACTCATCTCACTACAGGCGTGGTAACATTTACTATAACGGCAGTAGTGCTGCTATGTGGAAGGCAAGGGGAAACCACCACATTATTATCCCGAGGAGTCGCAGTAACTTTACTCTTTTCTTTATTATCAAGACGTGATGGCACCCTCTCGAGTAAAATTTACCGGAGTTTAAACAGTCCCCCATTCGGATCTCAGGGCTCCCCGTCCTACACGAGAGAGTACATCGGTCAAGTGTGATAAACATTTTAGGGTAGGAAAATGGGACGTGAGATCGCTTCGTGCCTGCGGAAGACTGGAGAACCTGAAGGTAAAAATTCGAATAATGGATAGGAATAAAATTTCGGAAAGGGCGCCGGAATGCATGTGAAGAGGTTCCTGCAGTACGATGATAAGATAATAATGGCGAAGGTCGAAACCACACTTGTAGATGCGTAGATGTGCAGATTTACATACCTACGGCGGACTACGATGATGAAGAAGTGGAAGACGCGTACGAAGATGTCACGGAAGCTATAAAACAGGTAGGAGAAGAGGAAAACCTAATTACTTAATAAGATTGGAGCGCTGCATGGATTCTAATTCTTTGGAGGTAAGTGAAAAAACAAAAGATCTGTAATAGGACATTACTAATACCTCGTTTCCATTTAAAATTAGTCTATCATACTCTATATTGCTCGTGTATTCAATACTCATTCAATGAGCGGGTGAATGAAATCAAATGATTGGGTGGATCATTAGAAAGTACATTGAATTGGCAAAAACATATATGCGGTGCAGAAAATAATTAAGACTTGCTTTGCTTACATTTTCTTTTGTACACAAATACATACGGCCTGGATAAATTAATGATTGATGGTTTAATATGTTGGGGGGACACACATATTTAAGCATATAGAGACAATTAACTAACAAATTTTGAAAGAAATTCTGTTTAAAAGAAGATATGAACGTTCTTTGCCCTTGTTTTTAGACTTAAACATGTTGTCTGTTAGATGTCCATCTGTACTAAAATTTAGCATTAAATAAATGGTCATTTTCGCACATGGGGCCAAATGTATTTAATGATTTGCCGGAAAGTATACAAAAGAAGAGTAATTTCCAAAAATGTCTTTGATTAAATATTGAAAATGTATTTAAAAACATTGTATAAGAGATTGCTCTACTTGAATTTATTGTTTATCGTATGTATTTGCTTTGCATATTTTATATGGAGCATATTTATCTTTGGTTTTGTTACTACAGTCGAGAGCAAAGTTTATTTTTCTAATCTTAAAAGATTACCTAAAGCATCCATTACATTATCTCAAGTTAAAAAAGTATTTTGCATTTACTTAGTTTGTATGCATGATAAATATCCCTGAATAGATCGCGCGGTATATTGGGACGGGAGAGGTCGCGCACGGCCGAAAAGAGCGTGAGATATTACAGTGGGCAGTGCACGTTTTTTTATCCAAATTAAGGATTAGTTGTAGTGTAATTGTGAGTAATAATGTAGTTACTCGATGAAAAATAAATAAAATAATGATTTGATTGTTACGATATAATTGTGACATTATTATAATTCATTGTGATTTACTAAAGAAATAGGAGCTACGAAAAAACCTAGGATAGCAAGTGTAGCTAATTATAAAGCAAATACCTATATATTTAAAATAGCATACATTTTAAAATGTATTAATATTTGTATAGATACCACTATGCGACAATATGATATCGTGTAGTAGTAATCACTCTTGAAAGAATAACAGTAAGATATCGAGCCAAGAGAAATGAAAGCGCCATCTCTCGGTAGCATCTAGACACTAACGACCGGCAGCATTGAAAAAGTTTACTACACCGCATTTCCAATGCAAGCAGTCCTTATATTTTGTCAGACGGTAGAAATAGGTATAGAAATAAGGTAATGAAAAGAAGAGACGAGCAAAGAAGACCACTGTTGAATTTTCGCATTAAAAAGAATCAACACTGTCTTTAAGACAGTGCGCGATCTCTTAAGGGATAACTTTCTATCCATATGTCGATGCTGAAACGCGAATGCCAGGATGAAGTAACAACTGGAACTTATGGATTGGGAAACCGAAACGAAAAAGGAAAAAGACTACAGCAGTTCTGCACACAACATAATTTAGCGGTTGCCGACACATTAAAAATCACAACCACTACGATGAAATGCCATCTAAAATTGAAGAAAATAAAGAAAACAGGGAAAAACATATGATAAATAGAAAAACTGAAGGAGGCTCAACACCTACTGACATTTCAAAAAGCAGTGAGAAACAATATAGGAGAGGACCTGACTGAGAAATCAGTGTAGAAGCGTAGGAAAAACATTAAATGTGGATTACAGAAAGCCGCAAAGGAAATTCTTGAAAGAAGAAACTCTGACAAGAAGAAAGTACAAGAATGCGAAATCTGAAGAGCAGCTTTGCTATCTATGAATATCTGGAAGAGTTATGCAGCGGGAACAATCCCAGCACTAATGTGATCGAAGAGAAAAGCGAAGTCGGTAAGGATGATATGGGAGCATCAATATTGAGATCGGAATTTAACGCAGCAGTAAGGGACCTTCGGATGAATACGGCTTCTGGAACTGATAATATTCCTGCAGAACTAATTAAAAATACACCAGAAAAAACATTAACTCATCTTTACAAAACCATCTGCGACATGTACTCAACAGAAACTGATATAGAAACTGATTGATTGGCACTGAAATACCCAGGGACATAGAGGAAAACATCATCATTCCTATTCCCAAAAAGAAGAGAGCGAAGAATCACAGAAGAACTTTCAAAGGAGCACGAGTGTAGCACTGAGGAGCAAAAGTGGTTACGTGAGTGGAACAGGAGGTTATCGGGCAGACCACGCGTCTTCGGGCCAAGTGGCCATCTGCATCGCGAGAGTGCCCTCCAGACCGGAGCCGAGGTCAAAGTTCATTGATAGCCCACCCTCTGAGGATGACCCCCGATGAGCCAATGAGAGTTCCGTGCCGGAGGTTCGAAGCATGGAACCAATCCTCCAACGGGAGGAAGTGATTCTTGGATGTCGTACATCTGCTTCGAGCACACGACTTTCATCCTACTAGTTGGAGACATCACCAGTTGAATAATAAACCAGGGTGGTGCTATAGGACTCATAACTTAAAAAGGGATGTCTTCCTAACAATGACGAAACTATGATTTTATCCTTTTCATTTTCCGTGCATAGTCAGAAAACATGAGAGGATAAGAGATCTGAAGGTAAAAATTAAACATATTATTTTAAATCTCTAAAGTAAAATATATTTCCTTTAACAATCAATACTCCTTCCAATGGGTGAAAGCGAAATCAATTTCGAAATTTAATAAACTCTATAATGAGAAATGGCTACGTATGTTACTGCATTAATACTTAAAAAATTAGATGTTATTTTAGCAGTACTAAAGTACTATAGCAGTACTAAAACAATATTTTAAGTCCATGACTGGATAAAATAAAAAAGTGGAACAAACGCACTTTTTACCCAAGCATGAATAAAGAATGTTGGTTCGACTAAGTTTGACTGAAGTAATAGCTACACATGCCATTCGTTTTAACATAATTAGACACCATACCAATTTGATGACCCCTTCTAGAAGAGTATTGGTATTTATATACATCATCAATCATCATCAAGGGTCAACAATCCTAGGATTGGTTTGACGCAGCCCTCCACTCGATTCTTCTATCGGCCAACCTCTTCCTACCAACGTAGTTCCTCTCTTTCACGTCCTTTACGACCTGCTCCATGTAACTCATACGAGGCCTGCCTCTTCCATTTTTCCCGTTCACTTTTCCCTCGACGATACCTTGCGCTTATAAAATAAAGTAGGAATTCAATTCACCCATCAATGCAATATTCACTGGTCATGTGCTAAAGCTGTGAATCGTCGCATGAAATGCCCAAGCTAAATTATAAGTTGCGTTGGTCAAAGAGCATCATAATGCAGCATCAGACTCAATTATGAACTTCAATACTATTGACTTAGGTCCCTTATATTTAGATATAGCTTAAAGTAATTAATTTGAAAGTAACAACTTCAGTCAAATGTAAGATCTTACATTAAAGGGTAGCTTTAAATAGCTTGTATTCATCCCTAATAATATATCTGTAGACGACACATTTGGGTTTACTTGCCCTTTCAAAATTATAAATCAATTTTTCATGGCATGCATATTAATCCGATGTTCAGATAATCCCAAATTTAACTGAGCAGACAAAATTGATAATAGAAATGTCATTCAACATTAATTAATAGCAATATTGTCAGTGAAATTTAAAAGTCACCATGCACGCATATTTTTGAGCTTTACCTGTAAAATTTTACTTTTTCGTATGATGTATAAAACTAAATTATCACTTTAACAACCAAATTTTCACGGCCATTTTGGAATTACTGATCATACATCAAAATCATTGCATCTCATCAAAATCATCAGTCAGCAATCCTTCGATTAGTTTGACGCAGCTCTCCACTCGGCTTTCCTGTAAGCATCATTGCGTCACTAAGCAACGGCATACACAATAACACAATTCTTGACACCAATGTGTAGAGAGCTTAAACAGGAAAATGTTATTTGGTGTCATTTGAGGAGATTATAAATGTTCAAAATCAAATTCATGGGCCTCCTACGAAATCAAAAAATTAAAATATAACTGACAAATGTGGAACGGCCTTCCTGGCAGTGGCGAATGACTTTTTTCAGAATATTTACCCGTAAAAATGCAGAAAAAATGTATCTAGAAGAGTAAATTGCCTCGTTATCGATCTCTCAAGACTTAAAGGCGGAACAACACGCCTTATTAAGCATAGCGTGTACCTTAGCGTCTTGATTGCATGAACAGATAATTTAAGTGACGGAAGAAACTTACAGCTCAAAATAAAACCAATATAATAAACCCCTTAGAAACACATGGCGAAATATCAAAGTGAAAACAAAGTATGAATCTATCAGAAATAAAATATCAAGGTTGATCAAAGGAAAAGCATTGACAGGCAGAGAATATATATAACAAGCGTTTGTAAAACCGAAACCCTCAAAAAATGCGTGACATAGATGAGTAGAGAATATGATAGAGAGAGCATTGCCATTTTTGGCGCTGATAGAGTAGGTAGGTAGTATTAGCAAAGCGGGCAAAGAGGAGTTAGGAGGCCGAGGAAAAGAAGGAAAGGCAGGTAGTGATTTTAAAAAAAACTTGATAAGGGCCTAAAGAGAAGATGGGTCTTAAGGCCACTTCACAATCCTTCAATTAGTTCTCTCCCCTCCACTCGGCTGTCCTGTAAGCATCATTGCGTCCCCTGGGGGATACTAACCAAGGACAGACCCGAACTGAACGAAATTGTATGTTTGTCTGAATGGAATTAGAACAGGTTCTATTTCCCGTTCAGTCATTCAGACAATCGCACAAGCGTTCACACAATTTGACGCTTCACACCGAACAATTTCTTCATACAAGTGTACAAGAAATCGTACAAAAAATTGTATCGTGTAAAGCGGCCTTTGGAATGAAAAATATAATAAAAGCGTTCTTCTGCCATGAATTATCGCGGGTAATTGTTCCGCGGTCGGATTTATCTATCGAAGTGAAGATTATTTTCAAAACAATATCGGGTCCGCAAAAATCATAACAAACGCTAACTCTATAGAGAAGATGGAGCGCTTAACAGCATTATTAAGTTCTAAATACGGAGGCAGGAGTCCAGATTAAGATTTAAAGGAGGTGGTTAGATAAATCCGGAGGAAGCAGAAAACATAACAACCCTCGCTTAATGGAATAACCTCCCCGGCCGGATGGAGGAGCAGCACAAGTGGTTCCCTGCCGAGCGATTAGGGCCCACCCGTCGTTAAACCAAATTTTCAAACAAATGAGCGGCGGGGGGGGGAGCAGAGGAGGGGGGGCGGTCGCTGGAGAGGGGGAAGGGCGGTTCTCTCATCCGGGAACTCCGACACCATCACCTACCCCCGCGCGCCATAAACTTCGAACGAAAGAAGACGGGGGTTCCGGTGCCAACGGAAAGAGATGTAAATTCAACCCCTCCTCTGGGGATCGAACTTAGATCCGCACGGGAAGAAAAACAGCCAGAGAGGGTCGTGGAACCCTGCGGATTATACCTTAATAAGCTGCTCCCTGGGTGAGGGAGCAGCGGCAAGGGGGAGGCTCGGGGGGGCGGGGGGGTGGAATCGCTCCCGTGAAAGCAGAAGCGAGGCCTTGGCGAAGTTCAAGACAAGCTTTGGTTGAGTGCTTCGAGAGAGCTCCAGCATTTAGAAATGACGGCTCGCTGTTATACCTTCTAAACTGCATGATTAATCTAATTCAAGCGTTTTATCAAAGAGTACAAATAATGGAGAAAGAAAAAAGTCGCTTTTTTATCCACAGTTTGTTTTAAGCATAACATTCACGACGCGTTTTGACAGTACATGCCATTATCAAGTGCGAGCATCTTGCGCAATCGCCTCTTCCCCTTTCGCCCACACTCCAATTCACGTAATCCTATCCCATCCTCAATCCTACCCCATTCATCTTTTCCAAATCCAACCTTCTTCACTGCTTCCCACAAACCCTAAACCTCCTCCCAAAAACCATGCTCTACTTGCCCTTCTGCCTTAATCGTAAAAAATAGCCTTCCTCTCTTCCCCCTTCTCTCACCCTCTCCCACTCTCTCACATCCTTTTCCTTCTGCACTCTTTTCTTCTTGAGAAAGGAGGCGGTGACCACTAATATATTGAAAATGTTAGTGTAATTTTATTTATCTCACTATATCACACAACTTCAATTTCTCTGCATTCAGTCACGTGTGTTCCACAACATTCCGCCTGAAACTGTTATTTTTACTCCTATTTCATGTTTTGTATTATATTTAATACCATATATTATATTTCCACCTGAAATTTATATTTAATCGATGGCAATCACATTGGATGATTACTGAAGGTGAGGCAAGATTTTTTAGCATTGAATTTCCTTCTTTTTGCATCACAGACTCTTGGAAAATAGGAAAAACCTCTTACCAATTTTTTTCAATGATGGATACTAATTATGTCCATATTGACTGTTTGTCATAGACTGGCTGAGGCCGAGTGGAAAACTAATCTAGCTAAATCTAGCTAATGTGTAGGGACACTTTTTGCTGACGATAGGTGCCGACACGAGAGCACGACACTCTGCTTTAGACTCAAGAAATGCGTCACGAGCGGAAGACACAGAGACACAGCTACAGTCACAAGTGCCGTTTTCAGATGTCGCCATGTACATTCCGACCTTTTATTAATAATCCATTTGTATGATAAATATAATGTGGACATCGCCATAAATGATTCTTCAGAATATCAGAAAATATTTTTAAATTTCTACATCATATATTTGGAAAATCAATGGTGGCAACACATAATCTTAACTGCAAAATAGAAAAAAAAATAATTTGAGGAGAGAGAAAGGGGAGGAATGAAGAGCGAAAGAAATCGAGACGTGAGAAACTTGGAAGAGAAAAGAAAAGGGGAAGGAAGTGATGGCGAGGAATGGAAGAAAGCGGATATAGAGAGGAGGCGAAGCACGAAGGCGAGCCGAAAGGGTCCTTGGGAAATATATGTCACAGCGTGAGGGGTAGGAATGGGGAGAGTGGAATCGGACGGAGGAAGTCCGAGTGAAATAATTCAATTCACTCCTGAATGCCTGTAACCTGCCTGTGTCACCGAATTAAGTGAAAGTATCAATGAAGCACATGACACTACTTATCACTTCGATCAATCCTTCATGAGAACACTATAATTTAAAGTGCATTATCAACCTCATCAATCGAAAATATTTCAACGTCAGCAAGCATAGAAAAGCTCGAATACGATTAAGTAATCAAGCATAAAATATGTGGTAAAATCCGTTAAGTGCGTAATGATGGCAGGAATGAAGAAATATTCTGATTTTCTTATGCATTAAATTTCATGTAAATTACTCATAAATCTTCCCCATTATTCTGGGGTCCACTGCCTTCAGATCCATTATCCTGAATGCGTAAGGAACAAAACCTGAACGAAAAACCCATGAATGAAATCATCAGAGCGCAGCTGACCTCACTTAAAAACAAAAAGTATATGCTAGCCGTTGGAGAGCAAGTTGGAAATTGACATCAATATACGTAAGTAACTTGGTTGCGTAAATATATCTGTAAAAGAAGACGAAACATCTTAAGGTTATATAATTTCGGATATCAGGATATACCTATGGATCGCGCGTTCGAAGGTGAGGACAGTTTAAATCTGGATTAAAGAAATGCTCACCCTCAGAATGGATGCGTATACATTAGTAAATATTTTGCTCCTATGTGGCAAAGAGTTAAGACACGCCATACCTAATAAATAAAAATTTATCCTATATATTACCTCAAATTGTAGTAACAAAATTTACCCTAACCGATTGAAAACTGTCGCTCAGTGCTAAAATAAAATAAGATTCATTTATAATTCCTGCCTATCTGATTTCAATAAAAATATATACATTTCGATAAAACATTCTGCAGAAATACCACAGCGAAAAATCATTCGCCTTGACCGCTCGATTCGCCTTGAGTAAACGTGCGACCTGCTCAAGGAGAACGGTTTTCTTCCCCGCGGAATTTCTGCTTTACATTTCCATGTGCTTTCGTAGGTTTTAATGGATTAACTCATACTAAATGTTAACTAATACTTACAAAAATCTGAAAGACTACTTACTCAAAATATATTCACACGTGGCTGGCTATGGAGTCCACTTATATTAACAGTTGTACACATCTTTGATTGTTCGACCAAGGTGATCCCCTTCATCCATCTTCAGGTCATCTCCTGCAGCGAATAGGTTTAATTCCTTTAGTATTACATTGTTCGCATGCATCTGGAATCCCACTTATCATTCCAAAAATCACTTGAAAATGGGTTAAATACCACGAAATACGATACAATCTCTTTAAATGGCAATAAATGGGAAATTATCGTTGTCAGATCACATGTTTTGTGTGATTGTTGCGAATTCAACAGTAGCAGCCAAATTGGGTGCCAACGCTACTTTTTAAGGCATCGGAATCCTCTACATGGATCACGAACTACCCGCGAATATTTCTTAGCCGAGTCACCCTAAGCTGAAATAGGCACCTTTGTGGAAGTTCACCGAACGGAATCCTCAATTGGTGCATTACAAACAATTTTAATAGATTCGTTGAGGCTTTCTCGGTTCATAGTGATGATTAAAGTAACTTCTTCGGACATTACCGCGAACTCAGGTTAGCCAGGTTTTGCGACCACTTCTGGTCGCTTCTTCTGAGGGAATGGTTACCTCAGCGACCAGCAGGGGTCGCGAAACGTCAGGCTAACCTGAGTAGGTACGCGGTAATGCCCGAAGAAGTTACTTTAATCAATTTTAATAGAGTCTGAAGATATAGTGCTACAACAGTGGATGAATGGCATGATTATTGTCACAGCAAGAAGCAAAAAAAACTAAGCTAATCCCATTTTAAGTATTAGAAGCCTCTGAGATAGCTTGAAAAAACAAGAAGAGGCGAGATAAGAGAAGGAAGGCTTCCCCGAGAGGAAGAGACTGGATCGCCTTGCATCTGGAAGTTACAAGCTTGACACAGACATCGACATAAAATGACCGCGAATGCCGGGTAGACAGGGGATATGGGAGGCGAAGCAATAGAAAATGCAGCCACTGGTGAAGGCAGATGCCCCTTTGTGATGACCTGGATGGGGAAGTGTGTGTGATGCATGCAAGGTCCATCACAGTGACCATAAACATTGCATTCGGTGATTGAGAACCTACATTGTGGAAACTTCCGCTAATTCCAAGCTAAAATGATCCGCTGGGCATTAAAAACACAAATTGCATTAAATCAAAACTTCTAGGACAGTAGTAACAAATGCAGAACAGAATGTCATATTAATTGAAAATCTTATAAGTTTTGCAGAAACTTGTGCATTGATATCAAGTTTACGTTCAAGTTGAAACAAAAAATTCTCCCGATTGATCCGTTCACGGCTTTTTAAAATAAAATGTGTGCAAATAGAGGAGGGAGACCTACTCTACTTTATTTTGAGATTTCCATTCACAGAACATGGCATATAATTTCAGGGTAGCAGGGTAGTATTGCCTTCGCCAATCCAACATATGGCATGCAAAGTATTTCTTGCCATTCTCTTTCTCCTTTCCATCAACGACTGCCTTTCCGATATCATTGCCTCTCGTGGTGTGCGACAACACATTCGCCTTTCGTTTCTTTAAACCGTTCTTTCCGTTTCGTTTCTTTCAGGACCTAAATCCCAAATCTAATATTCTGTTTCCAGAGTTTACCATGCCATGTCTTCCGCTGCTTTTAAAATCTTTCCGTTTGCAGCGTTCTGTCGGGATCTTGAATTGATTAAATACAGTTAAACAACATTTAGAATTGTCACTCAAATTATGCCATCATAAAATAAATTTACCTTCATATGAAAGTGAAATTGCAGGTACTGAATTGATTTTAAAAAATCAAGATGAAATTAAGGAAGTGGATATTTATTGGTATTTAATCGCGGCTGCGTGAAATACTAAAACGCATTAAAAATGTATCCTCAAATAAGTGGCTGGGCAAAACATAACTCAGCAATCCATGCCTGCGATTTTCAAATCGATTAAGGTTAAAGTTTTTTACTGAGAAATATCTGAGCGTCATTTCCGCCTCCTCGGCGTAGAGTGGGGACAACGTGAATTCAAGACATGGTGGCTAGGGCATCCGAGACAAGTACTGCGGTTAGAAAACGTGGGAGTGGCGAGCGAGATCCAGCGAAGATGGAAGAGAGCGAGAGGGAAGGGAAGAGGTGGAAGTAGATGATGGACCGAGAAAGGAGAAGGAGTGGAGCGGGCGAGGGACCATTGGACGTGCCGGGAGGGAGAGTTAAAGGGGATGGGATGGAGGGGGGGGGGGGGGAGGGGGGGATGGGGGGGGGGGGAGGTGGGGGGTGTGGGAGAATCATGGCCACCTTGAAGTTGATTCACTCACCTTTGCTAGGAAATAAAGTGGTCCACGTTTATCCGATATTACTAAATTCGATTACTCTTAGTAGATTCATATGCACTCACTCACGCAGACAGCTGAAGAATTTCAACTTTCAATTGGTGGCAAAGTATCTGGACCGGTATTGCAACTTTTGATGAAAATTAAGTTATGATATAAAGTCTTTTCGAACACCTTGCAGTGTAATTTCAACTGAATATAACTGAAACTGACCTGAATATATATGAAAGTTACCCCTAGCATAACTCTTAAACCTTTCCCCCTTGAACCACGGGGAAGTATGAGGCGGGAAAAGAAAAAATAGATGGAGCGTGAGGGAAGGGGGGAAGGAGGGGGGGGAAGGGGCGGGGAAGGAGGGGGAGGAAGGGGGGGGGAGGGAGGGGCGGTCGGTGAGTTCTCGCCGTCGTGGACTCAGAAAGCCTTAAAGCCTTGCCCTCCCAACCTATCCCTGCCTGTCGTTTCATTACGGCTGTATCACGTGACTGGATTTCAAAGGGAGGTTAAATTGCGGGTCCGGGCGGGGGCCAAGGGGTGGGTGGGTCCTCTGCAGAGGGGCAACCGGTCTCTCGATTGGCAAAAGGAAGGGTTCGGGCGGAGAAAGTTCCCTCTGCCGGAGGCACCCTCAATTGATCGCCACCGTCTTTTAATTACCCAGCCCACCCCAAAACATATCACGGGGTTAATCGACCACTGTGAAACAATATACACTGAACTCATTTGCATCTTAAGGGTTTTAATTATTAATATGACATGTACTAAATCAGCCATGTGTTTTCACAGGAAGGAACATTTGGAAAAAGAAAATATTAACTAGGTCGAAACGTACAATCCATACCCGTATAAATTGATTCGATAACTACAAGTACGGCGGAATAGTGGTACTAAGGCACATGGCATCTTCTGGTACTCCAATATACTTTACAAAGCACCTTAAATAGTAATTATCACAAAAATAATCTATTCTAACACTAATTTTAAAAAAATTTTAAAATCCCGTGATAAAATTATACAAATTTCTCATTTTTTCCAGCACCATTATAATGTTTTACAAACCCTTAAAAAGGTTATTCAGCGGAAATTATGAGATCATTGAAAGGTCCTATTCTGAATAAATCCTGTTTTTTAAAGAATCAGCATTGAAATACTGCCCTCTTTAAGAACAAAACTACTCAAAGTTCCAATTAACAGCAAGATAGCAAAGAACAGTATCAGCGGCGTAGCAACGTACGCGTCATTGGCAGAGGCAATATGGTCAAGCAAGGATGTTCTGGGAGGGGGGGGATATGATTTAGCGAAAATAATCGTGCCACAAATCCTCACACCCCAAGAGACAGCACCGGGAGCAGCCCGAATAATACGAAAATCCCTTTCCATTTCATATCGCAGGTCCCACTAAGTTTAAGCGACGGCGTCTACGACGTCTGCATTCCTGATTCACGGCTCGTGAATACGTGTGCGTGCGGCGCTGCCTCGAAACGACGGCGTCCACTGCTCGGCATCGCAAAGGGCTGCTCCTCCTCGAGGCCAAACGCCCCCCGAACCATCTTCCAAGGCGTTCATGTCGCTCGCATTTCCTCATTGGAATCGTTTGCTTCGTTTTACCCAACGGCATGCCGGGCGAGAATTTATTTACGAATAAAGTCTACGACAGTTTGAAATTATTATCTTAAGAAAATGTTTCATTCTCAGGAGAATGATGCCAGTTGTCACAGTGTATTTCTCAGGGTTAATCTTTGGTACTATATTCATGCTTAAAACCGGTGGATCTTGTTTTATCCATTTTACTAGCCAACAAAAAATATATTGTCGTAACAGAAAGAAAGTTGACCGAGCATATAGCCATCGATTTTAGAAAGGTATTAAAACAATATGAAAATAAGAGGCATAATAATAAGCCAAAGTGCTACCGGCCTCCTCGTGGCGTCCCTTGAAACGGCTTCGGCCGGCTAATGGTGGCCGTCTGCTTGTGGGGTTAACCTCCCAGCTCGCGGAACAACTGGGTTTCAAAGAATTCAGGAAACGCCACCCACAACAGGCCCTTCTCGGATAAGGACCCTAGTAGAGTTGGGTGTGGCAAATCGACGTCATCATAAAAGGGAGCTTGCATGGGGTGGACGGAGACCCTGAGGGGAGACCTTCTCGCTTGCCATGCTGCCACTGAGCCAGGTCGCAGGGGATACATGTCGAGGGTTCACTCTTTGTGGTGTGAGATGCATGCTGAATATAACCACAGCAGAATCTGCGCGACTACGCCAATCACCTGCGAAAGAAAATGACAACCCAACCGCTAGTTCAGAGTAGTACACCACCGGCCAAGGCTCTATCTCCTACAAAGGCAGATGAACCTCCTACTGCCGGTGCTTCCGCCAAACTTTCGGTGAAGGAAGACGAGCCGAAGGTAGACTCTGATCTACTCAAGCGGTAGGAAAGCACGATAAACTACAATGAGACGACTATCAGGCAGAGAAATATCCATCATAAAATTCCTCTGCAGGACCAACAGCTGTCCCAGATTGATGGAATCGTAAGATATGATCTTGACGGAAACGATCAGCCTCTAGGAAATTGACTGCGTGGTTTATGCGGCCGCCACACTGTTGGGCTCTCCCTAAGGGTCTGCCACTTAGGAGACGAAAGCAGCATATAGGCTGAAACAGCTTAATGCCAAAATCACGCAGGCCAGACAACAGGTGTCGAGATATCAGTGTTTCCTGGACTGCCTTTCCTCCGGTCGGGCCTTTACTCCGAAGGCCAAGCGAATTGCGCGTGAAATCCGGAGAGAACACCACACACTGAACAAAAAGTGCTGCTTATCCTCAAGCAGCACGAGGTGAATAGAATGCGAGCACTTACAACGGCGCGGAAGAAGTTGGTCAAGAGGACCAACGTCAGGAAGAAGAACTCCATCTTCTCCATTCAGCCGTCCAGTCTCTTCCGACCCCTTCCACCTATTGTCCAAACACCACCAACTGTCGCGGAGGTGGAACGTTTCTGAAAGGACATCTACGAGACCAGGAAGCCATTCAACGAAGGTACACCAGCTATTATCCACTTTAAAGAGTTTTGTGACCGCCACTTAGCGCATATGGATCGTTCCATCTCAGTCACTGAAAGTGATGAGAAGAAGGCCTTCTCTGGCAAGAAGAACATCATTGCTCCAAGAATGGAGGCAGTGAATAACTTCTGGTGGAAAAAGTTCCCTTCCACGCACAAACACCTTGCCAGAATCTTCACAGCCTTCCTATCAGGGACGAAGCCAATTCCGTCCTCGCTGACTGAGGGGCGAACAGTTTTAATATCAAGAAAGGGACACTTATCAGATCCGAAGAATAACCGCCCTATAACCTGTCTCAACACTGTATATAAGGCGTTTACTTACATCCTGAACGACCTTATCCTCCGACACGTCCAACCGGTTTGGGAGGAAGTGCACTAACAGAGGGGGCCGAAAAACGGCATCTCGGAATGAAAGGAAAATCTGCTAATCGATAGGTGGGTGACGCTTGTCAATACAAGGGTAACATGTCAATGGCCTGGGTGGACTACAAGAAGGCTTTTGATACCACCTCTCATGAGCTGATTATAGACATGCTGAGGTACATGAAAGTCCACCCAGAGGTTGTGTCCTGCATCGAACGCCTGTTACCGCTGTGGAAGACGCACTTCGCCATACCATCTGGCAAAAAGACCGTCTACACAGATTTGGTAACAAACCACCGTGGAGTTTACCAAAGCGATAGCCTTAGTCCCTTTCTCTTCTGCTCATCTCTCCACCCAGTGTCAGTTGAGAAGTGGTAAGGGATATATGAGCGGGGTCCCGTCAAAAAGGGAGCACAAGGTCGCCCATCTTTTTTATATGGATGACCTGAAACTTTATGCTTCAAGCGGAATGCACCTGCGGCAGGAGTGTCGGCAAAGGGGCGTTCCTATTCCATGCGGGGAAAAGGGCAGCACACGGCCTCGGCTTAGACCTGGACCTTACTTCCAGCAGAGAAGCGTGCGAAAAATCAATCTTGTCGAGGAAGGCGGACGAGTTAAGCCTCGAAATTTAAGAAAGCGGAGCAAAAGACCCTACTCGCGTGCCAAGATGGTGTCATCAACACCCCCGTGTACCGTTTCCTCATAATGTTGTGCAAACGTAACGGATACGAGATGCAGAGCGTGCCGAAGGCAGCCGGAGACTTTAGGACATCTAATCTCCGACTGCAGCTTTTATGCGAAGAATGCATACATAAACCAGTACAACTCGGTTCTTCAGGTGTTGTATTGCCAGCTCAGACACCATAGACGCGAATCCGGAGCTACCTTACGCCCCTGGAGACATCGAGTCTGTCGTGCAGAACGATACGTGTAAGATCTGGTGGAATTATTCCTTCCTCACCACCAGGCAGTTGGAGGCGACGAAGCCTGATATCGTTCTCCTCGACAATCTCTCGCAAGCCATGTTCGTGATCGAGTTTTCGGCACCAGCCAAAACGGATATGGCAGCGAAAGAGATAGAAAAAAGGACTAAATATCAAGATCTGCTGTGCAAACTCCGGCAAACGTACATGGGTTAACCTCTGAAACTGGTAGCCCTCCGTCGTGGGCGTGCTTGGTGGTGTCTAGAGCTCAATGGTTGAGAATCTCAAGTGCATCTCAGCGTGAAGGGCTCGAGCGGATGCACTTGCAAGTGTAGTGCTAAAGGCTGTCCTTCTCGGGTTCCTCCACTCACTTCGCGTAGCCATCTATCCGACGGTGGGAACGTCTATGGCTAGATGGCTACCCTGCATTAAGGTCATGCGCGCGAAGTGAGTGGAGGGACCCGAGAAGGAGGGGGCGACCTTAGGAGCGACCCCTCTCGAGTCTCCGGCAATTATGACGGCAACGAAACACGATGCTAGCCGGAGACTTGGAGGTGGAAGTTACTTAACTGTAGCTAACAAAAATAATAAATTTTATTAGTTCCAGGACGTTAATTACACGTTTAGGACAAGTCATAACATAAACACACAATCTGACATAATCAGTATATTACATTACGAGATAAATATTCATTCACAGAATAGAAGGCATTTAAAAGAGAATACCTCTTTAATTTTACATTAAACCTGGGGAGGCTCTGATCACTTTTAATGTCAGCTGGTAAATGGTTGAAAAACTTGCGTCCTGCATAGGAAGGACCTTTAGCATACAAGGAAAGATTATGTTTCTTTATTCTAAAGTCATTATTTCTCCTGGTGTCATACGTGTGTACATTGTAATTCATGGTCAAACCTAAGGATGAGTGCTGCTCTTTTACATAAACAATTGAGCATTGAAGAGCATGCAGGTAGATTTATTTCTGTTTAGAGACATTCCGTTCCACGAACAAATCCTGATCACAGAAGATCAGGTGGTTGGTATCTTCAGCGTACGTAATAAGTTCCCCATTCACAGTACATTTTGGGAGATCGTTACAACAACAAGAAGAGCAGGGGTCCCAGCACAGAGCCTTGTGGAACGCATTTCCCAACGTGTACTTTGTTAGAGGAAACCATGAGATTGGACCTTTAATGCAGACAAACTGACTTCTTCCAGACAGATAGGATCTCAGCCAGCCATTGGCCTTTCCACAGATACCATAATGGCACAGCGTCTTTAACAGAATTGAATTATCGAAAATGTCAAACACCTCCCTTTGTCATAGAAGATACCCAAAACATTCTTATGTTCATCCAATCCATGATAAATCAATTCGCCAAATCTGTAGATACCGGTTTCTGTATATTTCCCACGTTCAAAAACATATTGTGATGAAGACAAAATGCAATAGATGAAAAAGTCTGTGGAACATCGCATGTTCGAACACTTTAGAGAAAATGGAGAGCAGGGAGAAAGGTCTAAAGTTATTAATGTCCATGTCATCACCACCTTGTGGAGAGGAATTACCTTAGCAATTTTTAGTCTAGAAGGAAATATACCAGCACACATAGATTTATTAGCTAACTGCACAAGAGGTGACACTAACAACTCTTTGATCTTGCCTCTCAAAATAAATCACTGAACCTGGTCGAAACCAGATGAATATTTAGAACTAATTTTTGCCAGAATTTTAGTAATCTCTCTTCCTGAGGCCGTATAGAGATAAATGGTATTAGGGGTCAAGTGTGGACAGAGTGAAGAATTAATGACGGAAGGATCTATATGGGTAAGTTTATCAACAGCTTTCACAAAACGCATATTAAAATGGTTGGCAACCTCAATTGGAGAAGATACTATAGAGCTGTTCAGATTAAGAGGAAGAGTATTTAATGTCACGAGATGATTCATTGATTATCTTCCAAGCTGCTTTCCCGGGATTATTAGAGGCCGGGATCAATTTTGAGTGAAAATCCCTTTCGGTAGCTGTCATGACTCTATCGTAATCTATGCTTTTTATTTGCAGAGTACTAATTTTTACTAAATTCTGAGCCTGTGATCGGCTTCAAATTGATCAGAGAGGATTCTGATTTCCGGAGTGATCCAATTATTTTTCTAAGCAACCGTAGGGGTAACGTGCTTAATCCATTTAATGGGGAAGCTACAGTCAAAGTGAAATTTTAAAAAAAATAAATAAAAGCTCAAACTTTTCCTCAAATGAGACATCAGAATTGTACACGGAGCCCCAGTCCTCGTTCTCCAAATGCATGGAAAAAGACCTCTTTGCCCACTCAGAATAGACTCTCAAATATTCGTACTCAGGAACATAATTACTGCCATTTCCCTTCAGAGGGAGGGTAACAAGCTGAGCCGTGTGGTCAGAACAGGTAGCATCAATAAACTGGGCTGGGCTGAAACAATATTATCAATAGTGCTTTCGCTGTGAATGGTTTTTCTGGTAGATTGAGAAATTAGTGGTTTGATGTTGAACACTGGAAATTTATCTATTAATTGGGATTTAAAGGAGCTGGAGATCTGAAAGTTAACATTGAAATCACCTCATATAATAGGCTCCAATGCCCTTGGATAGACATAGGGTCTCCATGAAACTACCCTGAAAAATGGTAACACTGCCAGTGGGAGATCTAACCCAACAAAATATGGAAATTTTGATATAGTTTATTAATATAACTTATTCAATACTTCCATCAATTTTTTCTACCTCTATGTTTTAAACTTAGGTGACTTCTAAATAAACTTGTATATTTAGAAAATTAAAAATATTTATTTCCAAAAGAAAAGTGTTTTATTATTTAATCGTTCCAAAATTATGGTAATTTAGCCACTGAAGGTGTGAAAAATTTAATTAACTACTTTTTAGCAGCATTGAAAAAATATAGTTTATACTGTAAAATGTCAATTTTTCTTAGAAATTAA
Organism: Platycnemis pennipes; assembly: GCA_933228895.1. Classification (NCBI taxonomy): domain Eukaryota; kingdom Metazoa; phylum Arthropoda; class Insecta; order Odonata; family Platycnemididae; genus Platycnemis; species Platycnemis pennipes. Next base: position 134,590,965 of record OW121853.1, read on the forward strand.
ATTCTGGCTGATATCGGATATTGTCTTGTGCTCCGCGAATAATACAATTCCTCACATGCATGGCGTAAAAAAAAAACAATTTTCGGCGCTATGCGCGCGTCGGATGCACACCAGATTTTTGCGTGTAAGAAAGTTATTTCCCGTTAAGTCTTTTTAAAAAAATATCCTGCAAATTGCAGGTAATACGCGAGTTCAAATTCGATTCGTAAACTTGAGGATTGACCGAGAGAGAAATGTGTTCGTGTGGTGCAAAAGGAGTCCAAATTCTTGCCTGGAATACAATTTTATTGTTCTATTAAAGGCAATAGCATGCACCAAGTTTCATGCAATAACTTAGCAGCGCATGAATTATCATTGAAAACGCCCACTTGTGAGGAACTCATTCGCAGAAGAACTTGCGCCACCATTTATGTGTAGACTGGCTGTTTGTGGCAAGTCGCGCCAATTGCGATAAGCATAGAAGTTGTAACTTCATATTTCGTAAACATTAGTTTTCATGTGCGGCCATTTTGTAACCGAAAGTTAAGTTGAAAGGTCATAAGATTATCGTAGTGAATTAAGAAATAATTTAAGGCGGCAGAATGAACTTAGGTGAGCCGTGGAGCTGCTATAATCCAAATTAACTTTCGGTGGAACTGCAGTTGCGAAGAAACGAACGCCATAATAGTCATAAAGAATCATTCAAAGCCGAACCTTGAATTAAAAGTCTTCTGCAAATTTGCTGATGCAATTTCCTGCTTTTACTCCGCTCAGAAAGATTATTTCAAGAGAAGATACCACACTTGCCCCAGTCTTTCTTCCCTTCAGATGCAGATTCGCAAAATTTACACCGATTCACTTTTGCTAGCCCACTCAATCACGTAATGAACGTTACAGCCAAATTATAGCATACATTCCTTTACAGATTAGTTAACATCTATTCAATGATGTTAAAATCAGACCTCTCAGACACTAATAGAAGGTATAAATCGCGAAAGAACTACACGAGAACATTGTAGGGACATGAGAAATCATATTTTCTCTCGAATCAAATATTTTTCCCCAATGTTTACTTACATAGAGTAACAAGAAGCTTTTTCAACTGACACAGCTCAGAAAATGGACTGATTCCGGAAAGATGTGTGGCGAGGATAAATCATTTTCAGAGAAACAGATTTGTCCAGGACATTTATTTTATCATAATCACTGCACATTTAAAACCACTTTTAAATGACGGTTGAGCGACGAAACGCGAATTTGTTTTTCTTATCATAATCACGTACCTCTTTAGACCTAATGCTGAAATGATTAAACAAGGGAACTAATTTCATGTGACAGTAATATAACCTTGACCTCAAAAGCACTACATGCGACCACACCTTAATTATTCCAAGCCACTACCACACGGCGAACGGACACCAAAAGACAGTTTTAATCTTTTATGAACGCATTAGAGAGTTCGTTACACATCGGGTGTCTCCCCAGGCTAGAACGATCAATCGAAAATCATGCAAGAAATGAGTTTTTGGCTCTGCTTGGAGCGACGTGGAATGTTATTCAGTAACCTGGAAACAACGCACACATCAGGAAATGCCTCCGAGATATTTTCAGAGCGAATAATCAGCAATTTTTTTAAATTATGTCAGATGAACTTTAACATTAGCCTCCAAAATTCATCAAAGCTCAGCTCAAATGAGAGTGGTAGAGCGATGTTAGACATGCCACACGAGCAAAAAGCACTTTTCCTTGACCTCCTAAAATTCAATTCCTTGACTTTTTCAGGTGGAGTCGTTGAACTTCAATTATCACTCAAAGAGAACCATTAATATTGAAAGGCCTTTATTTCATCTGCATCTATATTTTACGCTGCGAGCCGCCACAATGCATGCAGATATCGTCACCAGCCTTGAAATTGAGTTTTAGCCAATAGGATGTATGATGTGCAATATTTTTTAAAATAATTATACGCAATAGCGCTATATTTGTGTACTGTGCTGAAAAAACTCGAATTCATGTACCATTCAGACTTTCTATGTAATTGTCGACAAAAAATTTTGCATCGCCGATTAAATTACATTGCTCTACAACGAACATCACCTCCATTCCTGTTACGCATATTGCGTCTTCATATTTTATAAACCGGTAGAAAACAAAGCTCCGCTGTCCTCGACTTTCCCACCTATCCAACTTCCGCCTACTACGTGGGAGCTCTGAATTATTATTCACCCTCTATTAGCTAGGTCGTTCTCGAAACTCCGGCATTTATTGCAGCTAAGTTGATATACGGCTTTTGGATTCTGTCAGCTGCTTGTGCTTTTTCTTTTTTTTGATTCGTTCATGTTTTGTGTCACAGCTTTTAAAATCTCATTACAAGGTCCTAACTTTTGCAATAGGTCAGTTTCTTTCATTAAAGAAAATATAATTCATTTATTGCGATGTGTGCCCCACCATAAACACATGCATTGCATGCAAATAATTTGGGTTGAAATTCTTCAGTTTATGATAAAATATTATGTTAATTTCAAGCTTATTTTTAATGGCGGGCCATGTTGGTGACGCAACAGTTTACAATGCGAGGCACAGAGAATATCTATCACCTGCACTTACGATTGTATTTCAGAGTGTGCTTAACATGCGCTATTGATAATAACCCTGGGAAATGATCAAAGCTTCCTTCCGTTGAACATTCCGTGAGACAGTCGTTCTCTGTGCTCCAACAATTCCTATTCATCTTCGAGTCTTCCGCAACCGTGAAGCGCTGTTCGGACTTGTCCCACGGTCGTGAGCAAAGTTCACACCACGTGTACTAAAACGAATGACCGCTTATGCATAAATAAAATGAATATCTCATTTTAAGTTGCGTAAATAAAAGTAAATGTTATTATTGACATTAATTGGACGAACAAATATTCCTCAGTTAATATGCTCTCTGAAGGAGTGAATGGTCTGTTTAGCGACATCCCGAAACAGAGTGACACAACTATCCCGTCACACGTGGAATTGAAACGCGTGGCAATTGTTTGCCGCGGCGCTTTTAAGCATTTTTGGACTTGTTTAGAATAGTCAATGAGAGAACGACACTCAGCAACACTTCAAAATGGAACGGCTCAGATACATACTCCAGAAGCAACAAACTTTTCATCAAGTCAATTACAAAAATTATAAACTCCCTCATTACGGTAATTTTCGCTAATATTAAAATCGCGTACTCATTAGTGCGTTGATTATCTACTGCTGGGCCGACACGCCAATCTAAGACAATGCAGAGGTCATGAATCCTACGAGCCGTCGGAGCACAAGGGAGAAAATGCAGCCTTCTTTCCGTGGCAGCAGGTTCATCCAAGCACGCCCAGCATCGCTCCAAGGAGTCCCGGCTGCCACGTCCCAGAGGATCCCAAATGAGCCGCAGGCTGCAGCGGTTTGTGCCCCGGACCTCTGACCTCCTCGCCATCGCTATAACATCTGATATTTGTCTTCCTGTCATGCACTACGAGGCAAGTAGTTGGTCTGCTCAGTATCTCCAAGCTCTTTTCCAAGAAGGGTCAGTATTCTCCAGACTTTATAACTTCCTATCAAACAATTTTCCAGTCACCTGTCGAGATAAACCTAGTAAGCTTAGAATTGTTGCAGACGGCTCGGCAGTACACAAGAGGTGTATCAAATGAAGAAGACAGGGATTTCGCTTTGCAAGGATTTAAGATGAAACTCAAGAGTGGTGCGACAAATGGTTGACAAATGACAAAAAGTGTTCAGCGTAGAGCAGCTGGGTTTGTTGAAAGGTGTTAGGATAGGCTTAGTAGTGTATCAAAATAAATACAAGAATAAGGCTGGAATCATTACACTGGGGAACAATTTTAGCAAAATGTCTGTTGAGTTCGATTTTTCAGCTGATTTAAAGTAAAAGTGCAATGCTGATTTCAAAACTGTTATTAGATTTCATCTATCAAGTCGAGTTTTTCTCTGCAGTTTATCTTAAGGCGACCATACTCCGCTGGATTGAACCTGAATCATAGGATATCCCTGATTCGTTTTGTTACATATGCATTTGTCTGGAAAGCCTGCTTTGCCCATTTTAAAGTGAGAATTGGTTAATCAAGATAAACCTAGGGCTCCTCACAAGGTGTGCAAGCTGTGTGTCGAGAGTTTGTGGACGAAGGGAACACGTGATAAATTGCGATTTGGTATATGCCTATGATTAAGCGAGAGCCCACAGACCATTCAAGTGACTGTTACTTTTGTACGGTGCCAACTTCAGGATATAATAAGAAACACTAATGTAAAATAGATTGCCCTAATTTACCATCAGCTATACGCCCAGTGCTTCATTCAGATGAAATTTCAGTACCAGTTTTCAACGAACTGCCCTCTTTTGAAGAACAGGAAATTGAGCATGGTGAAGATGACACCGATTATCAGATTTTGAAGCTAAAGATGACTCAGTTCGTAAAGGATTTGATCAGCATGAGTAGAATGATTTGGCATGAGATTTAAGACTATCCATTAAAACCTTCAGAACTCCTAGCTTCTACACTGCACGAGAAAAAATTGCTTGAATAAGGAGCTAAGGTACCCTAATTTTGATCAAGAGATACTGAATTTCTGCAATACTTTCGAAAAGACGATTGATTTGTATACTGCCATAACGTACATGGTTTAATGGTGGAGTTTGGAATTGCAGCCTATGACGCAGCTAAATAGCGACTGTTCATAGATAGTTCAAAACGGGGCATGACGTGTGTCCTCCTTCACAATGGAAAGTTATTTGTTGCAATCCTAGGCCATCCACTGTTCTGCAAAAAAAGTTCAAAAAATGCTCGGCTACAATTTAGGGAGTTTCTGGCTAATTTTGGGTCGCTGATTCCAAAATGAACTCCGTTTTTTTCCATCACCCTCCTTTTTTACGAGCAACCCCTAAATTGGGGAAACGTTTTGAGGAACTGACGTTTTGAGGCTATCAGGGTCATGAAAGAGACAAACTTGACTGGGGTTGAAAATATTTTCGGGGTGAAAATCGAAAAAACCTTAAAAAAAAACATTGAAATAACAATTTTTCTTCGCTTTTTATTGCATATGATATGGTAGCTAATAGAAAAGTTTTGTTTCGTGAGATGACTGACTCTGCACATGTTCCGAAGCGACGACAATGAAGGGTAAAGAAAGTATTTGCAGTTCCTTCTCAAAAGGAGTCCAATAATATAATAATATTCTGGTATTATTAAAATACTAGGTTTCTCAAGACTTGGCCGCGTTTCTTCCGAAAGTGTTTTTCTCAAAATAAGGAAATCCAAGTTGAAATCGATCTGCGGTAGATCTCCATACGCTTGAGGAAATATAATCGAAGTGATTTCGTCCCGGATTTGTTGTAGCCATTAGAAAAAGATGGAAAAATGGAAGAACACGGAAATAGGAATGACACATTTTAATTGATAAATGAAATTCAAGTCGAAAATACTTCCCAACTCCAAGGAGTCTCCCTCCCTTGCCCTGAAATTGGCGTATTGAGCGCCGGGGATCCATTGGGGGATAGCACTGGTCCGGTGGTCATTATCGGATACGCCGCGTCGCCTTACCATTTCACGCCGGTGTTCCCACTGACCGCAAACAATGGACCTCTAGAGAGGTGAAGTCAACCCACGCAAAGTTTTCTTGGCACCTTTTGTAATCCATGTGAAAATGATGCATAATTTATGCGCACTGGTATATTATGCTAAATGGATGCAGTGAACGGACCGCAATGATGATATGGCCAGAAGGATAATGTTCGCTCAAGCATTAAATCAATTACCAACGATATTTCGTCAAATGACCGACTCTGTTCCGAAGCGAAGACAATGAAGGGTAAAGAAAGTATTTGCAGTTCCTCCTCAAAAGGAGTCCTATTTGTAAGGGACACCGCTCATCGGCGTAATCTCCAACGGATGACACACGGCGCAATTGAAACCGGAATCGAAATTCAAGGCCGGCGACGACCAAACAAACGACCGCCCCGAAGTGTCCCCAAGGGCCTTCCGTCGTTGGACCCAATCACTTGTCAGCCTGACAACACTCTGCGCACCCTTCCTCTCCGCTTCCGGCGGCGGTCGACAACAACACACCCTCTTCCTCCCGCCCCCCCCCCCCCCCCCTTCCGTGCATTCAGGGCCATCCACTCCTGCAGCAGATAAACAGGGTCTCGAGCGCCTTTGCAGTCACAAGGGGCGACTTCCTCCGGGAGGCAGAATGACGGAAGCAGTGAAGGTCCCCTCCCCACTTCCTTGGGATGCTGTGACAAGAATCCGCCTCGAACCCCCCCCCCCCCCCCCCTCCTTTTTTCATTTTCAATTGGCAAATTAGGACATTTAATTGTTTTACGGTACAACACTTAAAAGTGTGAAGGCCAACGCTTTACGCTACTCTCCTAAATATATATCAATGACATTTAACACAGAGAGATGTAATCCAATGGCCTGCCATGGTAGCCAGGTTGATAATGCGGTGGCCTGGCAACTGAAAGGTCTCGGCTTTGAACATTGCCCTAGGTATGGTGGTTGTGTTTGGCCTAGGGTTAAAATCATAGGCTAGATGGAACAAAATCTACTTCCTTCTTCATTGGAGCTCCTATAACCAACGACTACCACTATGGGTCCGACATACCTTCATATATAGGCCATCCCTTCATCGGAAGATGCAGTTTAACACACACGCTCATAATAAACCTAATTAACATTAATTCGACTAAACAAAGATAAAACCAAAGTTATCAGGGAGATTGTCAGGATAGGCTTCGAGAAAATGCTTTTTAGCGTGCTAGTGCCACTACAAGATATGTACCTACTTGAATTCTGTTGAACCTTGTTTACCTGAATCCTGTTATATATATAATATCTTATTTCTGTCAATTTATGTCGATAGTAAGCATATGTTACTGAGTACCTACCATAGTGACCATTGCGTACATATCGATGAAACAACTTCGGCCGTCACATTGTGGAATTTTTCCATGATTGAAAATAAGAATGAACTTTGTAATTTTCCACACGTTTTTAATAACCAACCGGTTTCAACACTCACGTGTCATCATCAGGGAGTCCCTGTCCATGATGATGACACGTCAGTGTTGAAACCGGTTGGTTATTAAAAAAACGTGTGGAAAATTACGAAGTTCATTCTTATTTTCAATCATTGCGTACATACGTGGCATTCGTGGTTGCACACCCCCATTCCCCACCCTCGAGGTGGCTTGCTGGGTTGCAATTGATGCATATGAGAAATTGAAAGGATTGAAAGGTGAAAGCAGCACCAAATAGCGGTGTGGGTGCGAGTGATTCGTTATTTTTCGCTTTCGTAATATGCAAAATACTTAATATTTTAGCTAAAAGAATAGATTCTTTATTTCAAACTCTCCCTCAACGTATAGTGTGATATTGTATGCATGAGAAAAATTTCCGGAATTACAGTTTTGATTCGTCAATAGCGTACAATGTAATGAACAAGTCTGCAGGAAAAATTTGCTAATGAAATAATATCATAACTTAACTTCGAGCCAGTGACTTATGGAAAAAAAATCCGTGTTAGGCTGTTCCGCAACACATTGATTATTATTATATTAACTGTGATTATTCAACCTTTCACACACCCATGAAATAACTTGCACTGAGTGCATGTAGGTGCTAAGGATAATTTGGTTGGCAATGAAAACATTAAATTTGGATTTATATGCGTATTCGAGTTCCGAAATAATTTCGTTTGTATTATACCTAGTTATTGAATGCGGGTTATCATAATGGATCTTCTCCTGAGAAGTAGAAAGTGCATTAAACGGGAGCATAAGAAAATATCTCTTATGACTTATTGATTTCATGTCATCACACATCCTAGAGATGAGAGTAACATAAGATATTACCAGTTTTCTACGGCACCACAGAGTTAAGTGTCTCAGGTACTGGCTTCCCTCATTCGTGCTACAGTTGTGACTCAATATTCCACTGACTATGCTTTGGGTGGCACCAACCGGTTGGTCCTGGCACAATGAACCAACAGTTTTGAGCATATCAGGGACTCCTAGAGTAACTCTATTGGTCACTCCTACGCGAACAGCGCACAGACATGGGACTTAATACCAGAAGTAATTTACTACGGTCCATTCCTCCATTCCTTAGTATTTAAATATGAAACAGCATGTTTAGACCCTTAAAATCCATCAAATAGTCTGAAAACAACAATTCATTCAGGAAGTTATCAACGTCCAGCTTAATGAGGATATATTAACAATTTATTTCAAGTCCAAAGACAGGAAGATTCGGATATTCCTGTCTACAGATATTTTCACTTTAGAAAATTAGACGCTCACCCTAATTATTCTAATCTATTTCACGATCACAAGGTATGCATTGTCCACCCAGGACCAAGTCATTTTTAAGGCACATCCTAAGTTTCCTAACTTATGGCATTTCTTTACATTTCGAAAATATTGCCTCAAGTGTATTTTTGAAAGGGAATAAGATAATCATCGCCTATTTACACGGGCGCTCGCGCAACGATAAGTTATTCTCCGCGTAACTTAAGGAGGTTCCACCGTGACTCCGTGATTCAAACTCCCGTCAAAGAGCTGTGTTATTTGATGAATAAATACCGATCCAGAAAAACACCCTTATGGAAAATAATCTATAAGGTGATAACGCTTCAACAATAATTGTATGAGTATGCTATTACACAGCGCGTTGTAGTTTCATTCTATTTTTTAAAAGCTGTTTTAAAACATTTTGACTTCAAAACATGGCCGACGTGTTGCTGCCACGTTTAATTTCCAAAGTGAGAATACTTGCTCATCCGTAGAGATACTGTTTACGTATTCTAAAAGAGGTTCAATATTTTCTTATTTAGTTTTAAACTATTTCCTTACAAATACAACTTTTTGTTTTGAATTTCATTAATATTCATATTTTTGAAAATTGTTTGGCAACAATGACGCTGCTACCATTTGGGAGCATTGGTATTAATTACAAAATGTCAATAACCAATGAAATATTTAAATTAAATAAAAAATATAAGAAGGACCTTGGTAAGGTATATTCCTTAATTTAGTAAATAGGCTTGTAAGCACATTCCGTCACAGGTGCCCTTGCCAATGATAACAACATACTGTAGCGCCACTCTCATGTAACTAAGGCTTTTATGCTTTTTTACGAGAAAACATTTATTACTATCAATTAAACAAGTGAGGTAAGGCAAGAACTTTTTCACAATACTAAATTCTACATGAAATTGCGCATGTTATATTAGTTTTTCGTCAAAACGACATTTCTCTTTACATTATTAATCTGCAAATATTACCTCAAGAGTCATGCTTTGCCGTAAAACCGCGTATAAAATAGCTGATATTAAACGTCTTTTTCCCCCAAATATATGATGGAGAGGCCTCATTATTTTATTTCCAATCGATAGAAGGGCCAACAAATGATGTGTCCTGAAATTTTCACAAAAATGACATCTACTTCATAATTCGGTCCTGAGCCTCCTGAAGCCGATCCTGAAGGAACTGATTTGACGCATTGTCTCTCGCGTTGGTGCTTCTCACCACCGCTCACAGTTTTCTTCCTAATGTGACACATCGAATAGTCAGAATTATATTAAATAAATATACAGGTCTACGTGTTTACCTTGCAATAAAAGCTGTTTAACACCAGATATATCATAAATACTTGTAATTCATCTACACGATACCCTGCAAGCCGCCGCGAGGGTGTGTGGCGGCAGGGGTGAAGATCACCAAGCATGCACTATTGACATGCAAACTAGCAACTATATTGTCTCATGCAACTTGATTGTTAGTGTCTATAGTATTTAAGGGATTAATACATGCATCATGTATTACAGACTTCTCTAAAATCATTCCCCTACCTATCCCTTTGCTATGATGCATATTCCGTTCTCTTATAGTACGGAGAAGAAATGCCATTTTGAATCTATCAGTTTCACAATCTATCTCTCTAATCTTATTTATCTGGTCGAATCTAGCATAATACGCTGGTTTTTTTAATATGTGCCTAACATCTTCAGTAAGGCTATCCAATTGAAATTTCTCTAATAGATTTAATCTGTACCTTAACCTACGCTCTGATGATGATTCCCACCCTAATTCTTGTATTAATTCTGAAACACTACTCAACCTATCGTAACACCTTTTAACGAACCTAACTGCTCTACGCTGTACACTGTTTATATCACTTAAGCGACGCAACTTAACTTAAGCGACAGCTGATGATTTGGAAATTGCTCATTTTTTCAGCATTTATCTGAACCTTTACAAGTAAATGCGTCAAGCATATTTTTGAAATGTAGTGGACATGAAATGAATATGGACAGTCTTGATACGAAGCATTTTTCATGCAGCGGGTGTGAAATCCGTCAAAATATCCATCAATCCTCTGCAGAGAGCACTGAACTATGTGCTATAAAGTCCACAAGTCATGCCTTATTCCAGTTAACGTAAAAAACTATGCAATATGTCGAAGCCGTACTTAAATGAATAAAATGTTGGCATTAATATTCAAAAGATAAACACTGAGAAAGGAATCGTATTTGTGACTTCGACCATTGTTTTGCACATCTCCCAAGCATAAATTAGATTTGGCCGAATATATTTCTTTACCAAGAAGCAGACCTACTAACTTATTGGTACGACAAAATGCTTTACAACTTATAATCTGGAATCAGAGTATATTTTTTAACCATTCTTTTCTCGAACAATTCTTTCCACGGGTGTTTTTTCAAATCTATTTACGGACGCTTCAGACCGGGATGGAAGGTACGAGGATGAGCATGGCGTGGAAAGTGATCCTATCTTCTCAAACGATTTTGATGCGGTGTATGGGAAGTAAAAATCCTCATAAGCCCTTAGTGACACGTAAATAACATAACAATAAATATCGTCGCACGAGGAAAAATTTCATTTTCTCTCTTCCTCCTCCTTCGATGTCGTATTTCCATCCCCCCAGCTTCTCTTCCAAATACTCGCGTCCTTGATTCCCGTCGGCCGTAAATTGAGGAGGGGGGGTTAATGCCTCCTCCTCGCAGTGCTTGGGAACGCGCGAAGGAACGCTCCCTTCGGAAATCATCGACCTCCCTTCACTATCTCATGCGACCTCGAGCAAGCCTACGTCTCCGATAGTAAAACATCGATAATGTGTCGGCGAGATTTCTCAAAGAACATCAAAACTAAAGTCACGTGGGTTCTTGGAATGACTACCTGATGAAGGGACTGTACGAGAAATGCGTAGACATATACGTTCATAGGGACATCTGTTTTGGAAAGATAAGTAAAGAGATAAGCATTAGCGTGAACCCGTGTCCATTGTCCTAATTAGTAGAGGCAACCTACTACTACGCTCATTTGGGTCGTTATTACGGATTGGCGACTTATTTGGAAGAGATATTTCGGGACGAAGCTCGGCGAAGAGAAACTTCTCCTTGGTGCCAAGGGGTCCGCTGTTTTACGACCGACGACGGAGTACTGTATCTATCCACATTGCACAATGCTCGGTTGTATGTACTACCAATGATTCATCTCCGCAACTTTTAGGATTTAAACTTAAGACTCTCGGGAAAGGAGAAATGTAAAACAGATAAACCTCTAGCCTATGCATGCGTTCACTTAACAATTCATGGACCAAGGAGGGGTCCTTGTATCACACACTCCTGCGGCGACTCGCCACAGTTTAGATGAACCACGTTTGTGATATTTTCAATGCGATGATATCTTGCAAGGGAGCTATTCAGCAGCTGTCCATTATTATACACCATAAAAGAGTCGGATCAACTGGGCGACAAACGAACAAGTGCAAAGAATAGTGAGAAAAGAAGTAAGTTACGTAGACCCCTGAAAAAGACGGCGGTTCGACATAATTGGCCATGTATTCAGACGTTCATCACTATCATCACCAGTATTTCAATCCTAGGATTGGTTTACTGCAGCCCTCCATTCTGCTCTATTTCTATGTTCATTCCCTCATGCCCTCGTATGTTTTCTCTTCCTTAATCTTAAAACTTAATCGGCCACATCTTAAGACACGATGGCGTGATGAAGACAATCGTCGAAGGAAAAGTGAACGGGAAGAATGGAAAAGGCAGGCCTCGTATGAGTTACATATAACAGGTCGTAAAGGACGTGAAAGAGAGGAGCTACGTTAATACGAATAGGTTGGCCGATAGAAGAATCGAGTGGAGGGCTGCGTCAAACCAATCCTAGGATTGTTGACCCACGATGATGATGGAAAATTAAAGATTGAAGCTTTGTTAGATTCACTTCATATTTAAATAAGCACGACCCGGGTTTCATAACATAGTTACATCTTCAGGTGGAAGGTGTAACTATGTTATGTAACTTTGTAACTATGTATGTAACTATGTAACAGAGCTGAAGATGTAACTATGTTATGAAACCAGGGTCGTGCTTATTTAAATATGAAGTGAACCTAACAAAGTTTGATTCTTTTATTTTCCATAATATGGAAAGGCATCACATAGTCAAGCCTGAAGTTATCAACTAAACTTGATGACGATGATGATGATACTTGTCCCTTGGTCTTCCTCTTGGGACCTTGCCTTCAATCTTCCCTTCTATTATATTACTAACTAATTCAATGTGCCTCAAGGTATGCCCAATCTATCTGGTTCTTCTTTGCCATAGAGTTTTCCATTTTGTCCTTTCTTCATCGGCTCTTCTTTACACCTAATCGTTCCTCACTTTATATGTCCATTTAATCTTCAACATTTTCCTCCAGCACCATGTTTTGAAGACTTCAATTCTTCGTTGGTCTGCTTTCCCGATGTTCCATGCCTCTGATCTAGAGAGTACCACGCTCCATACGAATGTTTTGATGAAGTGCTTCCTTGTTTGCAACCGTAGGTTCTTTGAGCATTGCATTTGTCTCTTCTTCATAAACGCCTCCTTAGCTTGTGCTATTCTTCGCTTGATGCCCGTCGAGCTTCTTCCATCCCAAGTTATAGTGCTTCCGAGGTAGGTGAAGTTATCCACTTGTTCCAATGTCACTCCTCCAATTGTGATATCTGCCCCAAGCTTCTCTCTTCCGCGGACTAGGATTTTAGTTTTCTTTTTATTGATGCTCATGTTATATTCTTGAAGTACTTGGTCCATTGTGGTCAGGGATGCTTGCACGTTCTCTAGACTTTCTGCTTCAACTGCGATGTCATCAGCAAACCTTAGCATGTTTATTTCTTCGCCATTCACCCTGATGCCCTTGATACCAATTTCCTCTGCGTCTCTTATTGCTTCTTCCAGGTACATGTTGAACAACTCTGGGGAGAGGTTGCATCCTTGACTGACTCCTTTATTTATTTTGGCTTCTATCCTCCTTCCGCCTTTCATTCGCATTGTGGTGACCTGGTTCTAGTAGGGGCTATAAATTATTCTCCTATCCTTGTGGTCTATTCCAATTGCTTCCAGTATCTTGAACATCTTGTTCCATTCGACCTTGTCAAAGGCCTTTTCCAAGTCCACGAATGCCACATACAATGCCTTGTTTACGTGCATCATTTTCTCGGCCAGTATCCTTAAGCTGAGTATTTACTCTCTAGCTCCTCTGTTTTTCCTGAATCCGAACCGATTTTCCGAAAGGTTCCCTTTGATATTTCCTTCCATTCTGCTGTTAATTATTCTAGTAAGTATTTTCGATGTGTGTGACACCAGGCTCAATGTTCTGTGCTCTTCGCATTTCCCTGTTCTTGGCTTCTTCGGGATTACGATCATTTCACTCTTCTGGAAGTCCTCTGGTAGTCCACTCCACTGTCACAGCTATCTTTGATTATTCCCAAGAGGGTAACTGAAAAGCTGAAATATATTTGTCGTCACCGGAAATCGAACCAGTGACCCTCAGCTTATCCGACACGCTACCCCTAAGCTACTTCTCTCCCCCCTGAGACGTCATGGCCTGATAAAGACCACGGTGGAGGAACACGAGCATGAGAGCAATGGTACGGAAGGTATGCGATGCATGTAGAGCAAGTAGCGAAAGATTTGAAAGAGAGGAATTAAGAGCAGGTATATGAAGAGGTTGGCCCATAGGAGAAGCGAAGGGATAGCTGCGTCGCTGCAATCTAGATGAAAATGAACGAAATGAAGAGTAAATTTTTGAAAAGAGATCCAAGTAAGACAAAACTGTAATAACATAATATTAAGCCTGGCTTTAACTGATGCATTGGGGTAATATACTTGGTGCAAATGAAAAGGTTTTCCGTAAATTATCTCGAGTTATTTTTCAACGGTATTATTACTAAAAAAGAAATAACAGACTAGAGTGAATACTTTTTTTTTATTAATTCTAAAGCAAAACACCAAATTCTTATAATCTTTTTGTATTTTAAAGTCGAAATTGTTTCAATAAAGTGTAAATCAGCACCGAGACAAGCATTTTTGCTATAATATCTCAAACATATGAGAAAGAAATCCAAATTCTCTTAAGGGTAAACCACATTATCACAGCAGCCAAGACTATGTGAAAGGCAATAATTTCTTAACTCCGAGTATGACAGGATGTTTGGCAAAGTGGTAAGTTCTATTAGATGAGATTTAAGTCCCGAAATAAATCATCCAGCTGTAGCCTGGGCTCAATATCACACCGAGTATTGGCCAAACCAATGCAGACGCGAGACGGAATTCAAAACAAAATCGCAAATGGGAGAACGCAACTCATGATCTAATGAAGTATTTATTTCATTCATAAAATAAGATTTTTTTATAAAGTGAAATGGAAAAAATGGCGAAGTTATAGTAAGACGATGGGAGGTCGATGTCGAGGGGCCTCCCATCGACATCGTCGATGGGAGGCCCCTCGTCGTTTGCAGAGGGACGATGTCGATGGGAGGCTCCTCGTCGTTTGCAGAGGGAGTCGAACGGTGGCATTGTCTAGACAGCGGGTGCCGGAATACCATTCGGGAAAAAGAGTATAAACTGTCCTTAACTACTTATAAATATTTAGTGAGTCATAATGTGTTTTTTAAAACATAGAAAATTTAACGCAATAATACTATAACAAGAAATAATAGCGAGCTTTCATTTGGAAGCTATCATTTCAAAGCTTTCATTTGGAATATGCTGTCAGTGTATGGGATCCCTACGAAATCGGTCTAAATAATGAACTTGAACGTGAGCAGTGAAGATCGGCAAGATTGGTAAAGGGACGGTACGATTACTATATTAGCATAACCAGTCTATTAAATGAAATAAAATGGAAATCATTGTCAGATCGATGGTTGGAATCTCTTAAGGAAATTCTTATCTTAATCTCTTACACAAATTCCAAGACCATATTTTCAATGATGATGCTAAAAATATTTTGCGGACCCCAACTTACTATGGTAGACTGGAACAGGATCACAAAATTAGAGAAATTGATTGCCGAACTGACAGATTCAAAATGTCCTTCTTTCCTCGTACAATTAGGGATATGAATAACGGTAAATGTATCCAATACGAGTGTAGCAATGAATAACATTGGTAGCTGCATGTTGGTATAAGGACATGAAGCCAACCCAACTAACAGCATGTTTTTGCATGCTTGCTTTGCTATTTTTATCTTTTTATAAATAGTGAAGTTTAGAAGAGTATATAAATTCTAATACTTTTTATGCATGGTATGTAGTGCATATTTAGTGAGAATTCACCCCTTGCCACACACCTTTATGGTGGCTTGCAGGGTATTATGTAGATGTAGATGAATAGTATTACTTATATCTCTATTTTAAAAAATACAGAAAATTTTCTCTCGTTTATTTTGTATGAGCAAGTAGTTTGCATTGATTAAATTTACTAACTTCCTGTTTTCAGATAGTGTTTTTTCATTTACCATAAGATTCCCAGTAGGAATAAGAAAATAAAACTACATTAGTATCATTTACAAATTCCAGCATATGGTGTTTAAGTAAAACTACGATAGATTTATTCCCTTTTTAAATGTTGCATCCAAGCAGCAATTACGTGCCCAAAGAGGCTTGCGAGAGCCATACTTTGCCAACCCATGGCTTCGATCATGCGTGGTGATAATATGAAAGATGCACGACGTAAAATCGTTGGTGCACCACTCATAAAACTCAGCAACATTAACTCTTCGATTGAACCAAGAGTAGTGGTCGAATCCCCTCCTTGTTTAACTCCTTGGCCTCGAAATCCCCCCCTCCCTTGGACCTCTTCACCCCTGCCACCCTCTTCAAATCCTCCCTGAAACGCCACTTGCATAACTCACCCCTCTCCAAGTCCCTTTCTTGCGATTGCTTCATTACTGTTTAATTTTATTCTTTATTTGTTCGTATTTTTTTATTTTATTGCAGATTATGCCAGCCAATGTAACAGCCTTTATGCCATTTATGGTGGTGAAGTAAATAAAATAAGTAAACAGAGAATGCGATTTTACTTTCTTTAAAATGAATGAATTGATACGAAAACGAAAATGGATTTGTAAAAATGAATTACGGGGCAAAAATCGAGGTAAAAGTCCTTCCCAGCTTCCGATGGATAAATGAGCCGGTCGGATCCCTCCCCATTCCCGCCTCCTGCCTCGCTGACCTCCTGGCTTTCCCTTTCCGATACCGAGTCGCGGCGACTGGAATACTGAATGAAACCGCTCTGCAGCCTGTAGCCAGGCTAACGACGGGCTGTGGACAAAAGCGGCGGGAGGCGGTCGGAAGGGGTCGCCCTTCCCATTTGAAAGTGAATGAAGCACGACCCTGCGCCAGCGGTGTATACCTTCCAATTCTAACGCAGGATCCCGTCCCCACGGGAAAAGAATTTACTCTTGAGAAAGGTGGTAAGGTCAAGCCTCATGGCTCCTCGTTTCTTTAGTGAGAGGCAGAATTCGATATCCTTTGGTCGGATTTCATCTTCACTCAATCAATGAGTTTCCGATCAGGTCGAGGTATATTTTTCTAAAAAATGTGATTTACCTGAAGGAGAATAATTTCTTATTAATCACGAACAAAGTACTTACATTATCGATAATAAGCACTACAACTAGGTGTCTGACAGAAAAAAAACACTTTTCATTCCATATGATTATGTTCCCCCTAACATCAAAGCTAAGTTACCTGCTTTACATCAAAACACCCATGACTATATCTCCCCTAGTACTATACATACAAAATAATTTTTAAAAACTACGGTTTTGTGAAATTTATATTGTTTTCTTTTCATGACAACTTGGACGATAATTTCACCAACCGCGTAAATTAATAAAATTAACAAAACACTAAGTATTTACTACCAGTGGTCAACTTGCAAAATAAATATGGTAGTGACCGACACGAATTGATCAATGAAAAATAATTAAAACGGAAAATCCAAACTGGAGATTAAAAATAACCATAAAAGTAATATTTATGGAATCCAACAGGGGGATTAGAGAGGACTTATGGTACTAATGAGCATTAAGTTGCGATAGATCTTAGGAAATACCTGATAAAGCCTGTTAAAGACTGATATCCCAATAAATTCTTTGAATTCTTTGAACCTCTAGCAGGGAACCTTTGGCGTTTGTCGAATACAGGTCCAGTCACACTTCGTGCATTTGCAGCGTCAAAGCGAAGAGTGCGTCTATGACAGCCAGCCAGCAGATGAAGGAGCGCACAACCGCAGAGGAAATCTTTTCCGTAACCCACGGTATAACTAAACGAAGGTTAAGGGTAAATAATGGGGCAGTATCCTTTTTATTCCTTGGATGGCGAGTTAGAGCAATCAAGGCGATGGAAGGCATTTCTTGCTGTTGCCGGCGCCCTCTTCCGGCGCTGCGCCATTTCTCAATCCGGGGCACTGCCACGGAGTGGAGGCTGAACTCGGGAGATCCGCAGAACGCCCACAATATGAGATTTCCATTCATCCGGGAAGGGGAACGAATGGGATTGTGGGACGGCGGGCCTTTTCTCCGAGGGCCCCTGTACAATCTCGACCCGAGGAAGCCCCCTCCCTCTCATTTATCGGGTCCACCCTCATTATTCTCCCGCTCCGTTCGCACCCCCTACACCCTTTCCCTCCCATCCCTGCCCCGTGCGCCCCTCCGATGCTGGCTGGAGACCCCTCGCTTCAGCGAAAGGCAACACGGCGTGGACACAACCGAATTTTTCGTTTCAGCGGAGGAAAAAAAATGATTTTCAGCTTCACCAATGAGAAGGCCAACGAATCCCTCACCTCTTTCAACTTGGTTAAATATCTCGAATCTTAAACCGCGCATGTCATGCTGTCAGGCAATAAGGGCTCCAAACGGTGCATCGTTTTTTCTTCATCCGGAAGCATCGCATTTGGCTGCCTGTGAAAGTTGCTTGAGAGTTAATGCTGTTACATGGTCTAAGTACTAACTTTATCATTTTATTCCACAGTAAAGCTACGGCATGATCAAAAGTCGTCTATATGAATTTATTATGTATGCACCTCCTTCCTTCGTCTAAATCTACGTAATGCCTAGCGAGCCACCGCGAAGGTATTTGACAGCGGTGAAGATCACCAAACAAGCACTGCTTACATTCAAAGAATACTCAATGCTGCTACTTCATGGAGATATGTTGGGCATAAGAGGCTTGACTAGATGGTACCTCGATTCGCACTCCGGTTCTGAGCTCCACCATGAACAAGTGCAACGAATTCTCGTTTACCCCAGCATATACCTCTGAAGACTTCATTCCTCAAATGTTTTCACCATGGGCTCTATCAGCTATTATAGTACCCACTCTTCATCCCTGTGCCATATTCCAAAAATATAATTTGTTTTGCACGCAAGTTAACAGGCAACTATGAAATCTATTAGGATAGCATTCTGGTAACAAAAGTCGGAAATATCTTCTGTTCTTTGGCCAACTTCTGTTCTTATGTCCGTCGTCCAACAAAAAGTATGTCACCTCTTGTGCATCTAAGAAAAATATTTGTACATATATTTCATTCATAAGTGAAACATCTGACAGTGGCCTATTAGTTTTTATCAATAATTGAGTTTACTTTGAAGCACTGCGTATTCGCAAAGAGGTATATAATATATCTACTATCAGTTCGCCGTGGTAACAACTCGTACTTTTCATGGAATGGAAAAGTATGGAGAAAGAGATTTAGTTCAGCTATATCGTCACGGTTACGTGCCATTGGTGCTTCTGGTGAACTAGTATAATTTGTGTTGGTTATACTATGGAACGGATAATTATTGTTTGTTAAATTCCTTAACAGAAAGAACAAGTTCTCAATATCAGCTGTACGATCACTAATGGCAATGAGTTACGGTAAGGTACGGTAAGTTATACGGATTGTCAGAGAGAATTCATGGTAGGTTTTAGAATATTCAGAGCAAAACCAAATACAATGCTCCAATAAAAATATAAACTTGAGAGATTGAACGCCGAGGAATGCAAAAATTCGTCGACAGTAGGTCCTCTCGCTGACTTGCAATTCAGCATCAATCAGCTGCAGATAAGCTGTAGCAGTGTTGGACAAGGGAGAAAAAATTCTCCCTTGTGTTCATCATGAAGGAGTTCCACGACGTAACGCCACCCACCATTGCATGTAGCACTGTACGAGTAGAAATATATGAAGCTGATATCGTGCATTAGATTCAGTACCTTCAATCTTCTCCCGTCAATTTAATATTCCCTTAATCAGTTAGCATCTAGTATTAGAATCGTGAATCTCATTTTCGCATACACAGATTCTTGTTGCATACGTAGGTGGATACCTTATTCTAGTTTTATCCAAAGCGCAGTTTCACGTCATTCGTTTTTTGCATAGACTCATTATTAGAATTGGGAAGTACTGATTGAAAAATTAAAATTTATGTATCTGAAAACTGATGAATTGATCAGACATTTGTTCCAGGATTTTTTCTTGCCGAGCGTTCACGAAGCCTCGCGTAGTGAGGCATTGCCTCATTTGATACAAGACGCTAAGTGAACCAAGCCTTTTTTGATACAGATACATAGAAATATCCCACCATACTCATTTAGGCGACATTTTAGCTGAAAAATCAGTCACGCCAAAAAGTCATACAGGACATTGCACGCATTTTTTTCTATTCTTTTTGTTATTATCGTTTAAGCACGCCTGCATGAAACACTAATATGCATAATGCACGTTGTTAGTGCTTCTCAAATGGTTCTCTGGTTGTCGGATGAAAAGTAGAGCTTGTAGAATATGTCTCGCATGATATTCACTAAAATCCCTCCTTAGGCTCGCATTGTCCAGTGAATTTACTCATTCGAAGATGCTGGAATTCGCACATATGTGGAAACTTGGTGCCCTCACGCCCCTCCTCGGGTGCTTCAAGGATTTACAGCTCAGGGTAGGCTGGCAGGTAGTATACGCGAAAACTAGTGCTCTATGGGATCATCACCTTCGATAGATACCAGAGGATCACGGCTTTATGCAGTGGATGGTAGAGGCCAAGACTTTGTGGAATTCCATAATATGGATTTCGCTAGTAATTCCAGTCACATAATGGCTCAAGAAGAGCTATTTTTCCTTTCAATAAATGTCATACTCTCTCAAAATTGTAAAATATGAGCTCAATGCTATATTTTATCACGATGACTGGATCTCATATTTGTGCCGATTCAGCTTCATCGACTATAACATAATCGATATGCTCATATCCTAAAGACATAACGACATAACGATACCTGTCTCTCCTCTACTACTACTTTCCCGTTCTTATCCTTACCTCCTTCCTCTCTTGGTTCAATCCCTGTTCTAACTTTGGCTCTAACCTCTTTTCTAGCCCGTAATCTCTTAAATAAATTAAAAGACAATACTATCGCTGATACATTTAATAAATATATAACTCCAATTTAAAATGGCGGACTGGGCCATGATCATATGTTTATAGAAATTCACTGGCGGACCGATAGGTCAAAACGTCTTCCTTTATATCAACGGATAGCATTGGTAGTTTGCATGTTGATACAAGGGCTTTAAGCTAACCCAACTAACAATATGATTCTGCATGATAATTTAATCTTTGATAATTTAATTTTTTCATTGTAAAATCTCGACCAGTTTATAGCTACTTAACCTTTTTAAGCATGATTTATTTACTCTGTGAAAAAATTTCAGGAGCTGATTGGTAATTGTGGTGCAATTGGAAAAATGTATCACACAGTTGAGGATTGCAATCCAGGGATCCCGGATAAAATGACAAACCCGAAATCCCGGGAATTAGTATACACGAATCCCGGGATTCCGGGACTGGCGTGCCACTTTTCGCCAACAGGTGGCGCAAGAAAGTAAGTTTTCTTGGACATGAAATTCAACGTGTTAAACGTCTAAGTTCATTGAGCAATAAATTTTATTGGAATGAATAATTTGGTATCATTTATAGGATCCGTGCACGGATCTGTGGTCAGAGACACCTGGCGGCCAAATCTGCGCAACTGTGAGGAGTCAATTGTTGGGGCACATATGTGTTAACTTAAAATCCAACTCCGCTTCCAATGGCTGCATTCGTCATATTACTTTCCTTGAAAACGACGTTAAATACCTATGGTTCAATCATCAAAACTTGAGCATTAGACGCTAGTTTTAGCTCTGAACAAGCAAAATGTAAGTTCAAAATACTCAGATCGGGGGCTCTGACAGAAGCTCTGAAAATGATGGCAAACAGTAAATAAAAACTTGCGTAGCTGAACCTGAAATCTAAATTTATTTTCGTTCATGTAGGTGCCGTAATCGTCACTTTATCGTCAAAAATGTCAAAACTTTGACTTTCATGATATTGCATAAGGAGCCATACGATGAAACAGAAGGTGAGTCATGATTTGAAGTCTTTTACTTGCAATTTGGCATTGCTAAAGACTCGAAATAGGAGTTCTTCCAATTAAGGAAAGCTAAGAAATGTTGAAGGCTAGAATAACACAGGGAAAAATATTATTAAGAAAACTTTCGTCTCTCGCAGTTAAAAGAGGTGGTAGATAGTATTAAGGTTAAAGAAAAAGGGTAAAGGGGTCCTTGAGAAAGGGTCGTATGTAATTCCACGAATTGCAAACTGCCTCTTCGTGCTCGATCCCAACCTGAAGTCGGGGGCCTCGCTCTGCTAACCGCCTCCGGTATGGAGAAAGTTGTAGTGATAATGTTGGAAGTTCCACGGATACCTCCTACATTGTGTGAAATGTATTTTCTGGTACAATTAACCAACCGTATAGCTGCCTTTTTCTAGAGCCTGAACCAAATATTCGTTATGTCTTTAGGATATGAGCATATCGATTATGTTATAGTCGATGAAACTGAATCGGCACAAATATGAGATCCAGTCATCGTGATAAAATATAGCATTGAGCTCATATTTTACAATTTTGAGAGAGTATGACATTTATTGAAAGGAAAAATAGCTCTTCTTGAGCCATTATGTGACTGGAATTACTAGCGAAATCCAGCACCATTAAAGCAATTCGTAATATCTGAGGGAATTTGGCGCCACATGAAGTTTCGCTGAAGGTCAATGATGACCCTCTCTCGGAAATGTATTTTTTCCTTCTTCTGGGTTTTAAATTCTGTTTAGGTTAATTTGTTTATAATTGGGTTTCTTATCTTATAAATAAATTACAAATAATTATAAACCAAATTAAATCAACAAATTGACCCAAAAATAACTTAAATCCGTGAAGAAGGAAAAAATAAATTTTGCGAAACGTCGCGACGCGACGCGTCGGCCCAATAGTTCACATTTTTCATTTTCTCAAGGACCTAAACTCCTGAAAAAAACATCTATATGTGCAATTTTAATACTGATTCCATGCGTGTATGAGATATTTAAGTTAAATCCCGGGATTGAGGAAATCACTATCCCGTAATCCCGGTATTGAAAAATCTCCCCAGGATTGCAATTCTTACACACACAATCAACATCCACTTCTGCAAAATACCCTTCAAGCCACCGCGAGGGTGAGGGCCATACACCCTATTTGATGAGATAACTATTATATCTGTAAAAGAAGAAACCTTTCAATTGGAATAGTGGATAAGCCAGTGAAGATGGCCTCGCTGACATTAGTGGGTGCGGCTGACCCGTAGAGCGGGAGGATTAAAAGGCTCTGCTCCCGCCGAGAGCGATTAGAGAGGCGTGGATGAAAGCCGAGAAAGGTAGGAGGGGTGCGGGGGCTCAGAGCGGGAGTGAGGGGTGCGGGGGCTCAGAGCGGGAGTGAGGGGTGCGGGGGCTCAGAGCGGGAGTGAGGGGTGCGGGGTCTCAGAGCGGGAGTGAGGGGTGCGGGGGCTCAGAGCGGGAGTGAGGGGTGCGGGGGCTCAGAGGGGGAGTGAGGGGTGCGGGGGCTCAGAGCGGGAGTGAGGGGTGCGGAGGCTCTAGTGTTATTGCCTGGAGGAGGCGGACGCTAGGGCAGAAAGAGGACAGCGGAGTACAATTTCAATACATCAACTCCTGAATTTTAATCTTAGTGTATCAATTCGGGATCATTAAGCATACTATAAGCATTATTATTAAAAATTGAATAATAATATTAAATTCAGCACTCATTTAGTACTCACTACTTATAGTTAAAAGCGTTGTTTCTACGGCCGCTCGTATATCAATCGCGTCTTTTGAGAGCGTGTTCAAGTGCATTCTTCATATCCTCCGTAATGCGCCAATATTTCCACGTTCACACGGTTTGCTGGAATGGATTCAATTGCTATCCAAAATTAATTGAAAACTGGACCCACATGAGATAATACATCTTGATCGAACAAAAAATGCTAATGCTAAAATAAAATAATAATAATGCTAATAAAAGTAATAATGCTAAAAAAAATGCTAATGACAGGTCATTTCGAGCCTAAATGATTCTTTAAGTCTTTCTATTAGATACTGTAGAGCACCTAAATATAATACTATCACAGATTTGACAAAAATATGTGTCAATGCCATGCCTAAAAACATAAATATGAGCGTTGCCACTACTCAAGCACAATAGATAAGTAAATGAAGTAATGCTTATGCTTTATGAAATGCATCTTTTCTATTCTCTGTGGATTAAACTGCCACAGAGTTTCACTCTCGGTTAAAGAATTTGTAGACTTTTATCATCACAATTACTTTAGACACATGCGCACGCATTTTTTATTTATACAAGGATACCTACAAGTGACAGTGGGCACCTTAAAGATGTTTACATATCCTACCGAGACTTTCCCTTCTCTTTCTTGTAGCAGTCGCCCCAAATATTCTTTCATTAGGGTCCCATAAGATGCCATGGCTTTCATATAACCAAAATCTCACAGGGAAATCACATTCATTTAGCATAAGGCGTAACTCATCTAATTCTTCCATAAAACGGCTATCAGTGCCGCATAATGTCTTGCCTATTGCCCCTTTGTTGAGCGCTATATCACACAAAAAAGGAAACGCAGGAAAATTAGTTAAAAATTACCATGAAATGTCCATTGAGCCACACTACATGAATGAGTGCAGCAAATAGCAAAATTGCAAAGACACCATCATGTATTTTCTTATCAACAACTTGTTTGTACCTTCAAAGACATCAGACTTACAACCCTGGTATAAGGAGAATTTTATTTAAATAGATTCGGAGAAAAAAGTTCATCATTCTCAGCCAAAAATGTAGGTAAGTGCTTATAATCACTTCCAGCACGTGTAAATGAGATATGATTCAATTCAGAACCTCAGTAACTTTCGTACGAAATTCGTCTTCCATCCACCGCAAAATCAAAGACAATAGGGTTATTTTGAGGACAGCATCCTTAAAGAGTAGATGAAGTCGCATATAGGTCACGGCGAGAAAGACAAAGGAGGAGGAGAATGGCAGGGGGGGGGGAGGGGTTTGTAATTGGACGAGGGGGGGGGGGCCAATGTCTCAAGACACACACAGCCTCAAGGACGGAGGGGCGGAGGGCGCCAAGTGCCAAATGTCACAGAAGAAGCTCCACAGGCACTTGAGCCCTAGTGCATCATCATTCGGCTGGATTACAACAGAAGCATTACCGCTGCGGAGCGAACTCTCGATGCTCTTAGAAAATGGAACTGCGCAAACGAGAACAAAACATTTACTTGCAATCATCGTCACCAAAAGTCTCTCCAAATTTCTCCATGGTCTTAAAGGAATTTATGCTATACCATTACGAGAGATACTACACCCTGAAGTTCTTTGTAAAATCACTTGATGAATACTCAGTGCAGGAACTTTTGCGGCTTCACACCTTTACATTCAATTCAACTCATACACATCTCCAAACACTTTCTTTTGGCACCGCTATAACCTCGCACTGTTTAATCAGGTTTTTATATCCTCCACGATAATCTGCAAAACACTGTCCATAATTGTTGCCTAATTCATGACAGACCACCGAGTTCTTTCCGTCATTTATTGACTCAATGACTTTTTTAGAACTTGATTTGGAATTAGCAGATAATAATAAGGTATCGCAAGTCCTGCCGCTAGCGGGGGCTCCAAGTCATGAAGTCAGTCAATAAATTCTCCCACTGCCGCACCTCGGCGCTAAACTGCCTTCTCACCGTTGAATTGCATTTATCCGTACTCCGTTTCCTCACCTGAAAATGACCCTCGGAGTTAAAACCAGGATCATGTCAATAAAATCGTAAGTGGAATCAAACAAGGTTTTCCTCATTTTACGAGCCGTCATCAATCCTAAGATTGATTTGAAGCTCACCACGATTATCCAATCAACTAAACTTTTCTTCTTCACCTAATTCTTCTCTTCGGCATCTTCTCTATTTGATGCAGTTATCTCGTACGAGGCTTCAGTCTCAGAGCACGTTTATCTTATACCATTAGGTGCTGAATCGTCACCGTAAGCAAACTACGCCTTCGTGCAAATCAACAAAATGTCCACAAACTGTATTTAAGTAGAGAATGATTTTTTCAAAATCTGATCTACGCCACTAGTCGGGGTGAAAATCCTAAAATTTCGAATGGGATAGAAGATATTGAGGGTATATATTCGCCAGCATATACATATGGAATGGATGCTTGGGATGGGTGGGTCTTCATTACATGATGCAAGTAAGATGGCTGGTAGTAAATGATATAGGATAGAATAGATTTTTCAGATACAGATACAGATTCAGATCCAAAGAGGCAAGAAAAATTACTTACCTAACCTGACGTGAAATTTATGCAGCGATTTTTGTTACGCCCTAGAGAGTGGAGTGTGTACTCCCCAGTTTTATGTTCACAAATTGTTCGATCGATCGGACGCCAAGAAGATGCCCAACTAATAAAATGCAAGCACGTTCCTATTTAAAAAAATTTAATTCGCCCATAATTGAACTCATTTCCCTAGAGTCAATTCTTTAGGTCACACTACAAACGATTTTAGCGTAATTACAGTAAATATTTTCGGAGTAAAACTGTTGTTCAACGAAAGAAAACACTAAAATCTGGTACTAAATAGTCATTATTCCATTCAAATAAAAAGGGTCGCCCAGCATCAATCGCGATCCTAGGTAAACATTTTTATTGCATTATCTGAAAAGAGTCGATTTGCTTTGAAAATAAAACGAGTTTATTACCACATTAACGTTGCTTAAATCGTTCCATGAATCCAGTTTTCGTAGCTTAAGCATTAACACGCCAGAGTGGAGACGGCCGCAAAAAGTGAAGAACTTTACGTAACTGCAACTCAGCCGAAGTAATGAGAGAGCCAGCGCAGCCCTTCGAGTCGTTAATGAATTGCAGCGGAGTTCCCGTCTTTCCTCGCCCTCGGGCTTCTGCTAATTTTGGATGCTGGGCAGGGAGCGAGGGAAGGGAGGATAGAGTGGTGAGAGGGAGGGACCTACCCCTTGCAAAATTGACCATCCCTCTCAGCCTAAAGAGTAATTTAACAGAAAAAAACATTATATCGCGCTGTAGCGGAAGGTGCTCAGCAATCTGGACTAGGGCTTTCTTCTCAGAACCTTGATTTTACAGGATGATCAACTACTAAAGTGAACTTTAATGCCTTTCATTACCCAAAACGCTATAAAATATTTGTTTATAATTTACGCACAGAAATGACTCCTTAGCAATGTGATGCAGACTAGAAAACACAGAGGAAGATAACATGTCTTTTAAAAAGAGGGCATCTAATTATTTTCAAAACTTAGGAGGTGGATGCATGCAGTACAGATTGCGCTAAAAAACGTACGTCAACAAAACTCAGTTGGAATAAATCGGGGAAGTTCATTATAAACATTATGAGAAATGATTATAGAACAAAGAACTTAAATGCTAAGAACGCGTGTGGAATACAACCAAGAAAAGTGAATAGAAAGTAAGAAATATAATTTTACAGCGGAATCGCTGGACATATTTCCAAATAAATTTATGGATTTTTTCCATTTTCTATGAATTCAAAACGATATGTACAGCAAAATTTATCGGCCATGGGGTCGCGATGTTGTTCAATGTACCGGGAAATATAATATGAATGCTAGTCACAGGAAAATGTAATTGTTAGTTTCTCTAGTAAGAATTCAAAGTTAAACATTAAAGTAAGGGAGTAAACACAGGAGTAAACTGATTTTTTTTAATACTTGACTATTACTTTGGAAGTACAAGTTCAGAGAACCAAAGCTTTACACAAGAGAACTTCGTACATACGACAGGCTTCTATTGCGAGAAAAAATAACACAAGAAACCTTTGTTTGTAAGAAGTACAAAATAAGGGTTATAGTGCATTACGGTTGCGAAACATCTTGAGGGGAGGATTAGAGCAGATGGGAGGCGATTGAGCCTTGAGTATGGAGCTGAAAGAGAAGGAGCGATAAAAAGCACTAAAAAGAAGGAACTGAAGAGGTGTTAGAAGGTGATGGAGGAGGCGAATAGATGACAGGACGTGGTTTGAAAGAGGCAGAGGTTGCTGAAGGCCACGAAATAAGATGGAGAGAACGATTGAGGAACAGGACGGGCATACTGCATTGCATACGAGAAGATGCTAAAGTGAGAATAGAATAGGAAACGAAGCGTCGAATGAGTATCGAGCGGGTTATTTAAACCCACCCAGAGCAGTAAAACACAGCAAATCTAAGCAAATGCGTCCGTATAATTTGTACGACCAAATTCGAAAAGATCCCCGGAATCTGGACGAAGCGCTTCCCTTTAAAATACCCTCGCCGCACCTCCCCTCAAGGTTAACTCGGTCAAAGCGCATAAAAATAAATCAGCCTTAGGGTTGAAGTTGTTTGAATGGGTCAGCATGTCCACGAGGAGAGCCATTGCACTTGTCAGCGGTCGGTCGGAGAGCGCAGAGCTACTTCAATCCCACCCCCATCGCCCTCCCCTGCCCCCACGCGCCCCCCTTCCCAGCACGCCCCGCGTGAGCGGCCGAAAGGGAAATGGCAGAACGACCCATTTCAACAAGTTCAGACAGCATTGAAAACCCCAATGATGCCTAATTTATGCAGAAATCGCACTGTGAACTAGTTAATTTCAATTTAAAGTATCAAACTTTACATCCCTCATTCCAAATATTGATCCCGATGTCGTCATCGGTAGAATCAACACATTTTAGAAACAACTGATTAATAATTCGTGAGACAGATTTAAATTTCAAGGGCTTTCTTATTCTTTTGCATTGATTTTTGTTTTTGTAAAATGTTTGTTTGGCAAGGTATTTAACTAAATGGTCCATAGTGAAGGTAGGTCTGGTTGCGAAGGGTACCAATCCCAAAGGGTAGTAAGGACTAATCCTAACGGTGAGTGGAATCCTCAAATCAGGGTAGAGAATTTGCTTCTTTCCCAGAGACACACGTGGTTTCTCAAAAAAATCAGATACACAAACATTACTCAGGTTGGGTTCTACGAGACGTGTGTACATGTCCCTCACGAATTGCAAAAACTCACGAACTTATAACCAGTAATCACTTCGTAGACTCCATACATCTAGTTTCACGTGACCCCTACACCCAACTTGCTTTCATGTAGTGGTCTAATTAACTCTGAGTTCCATGTGAGTAGAGCATTATGGTGATTTTCACCCCCTGCCAAACGCCTCGCGTTGGCTCGCAGAGTAATACGAAGATGAGATGCAGATGTTGAAGTTATTCGACGCTCAAAATTTGGGTTGATGAAGAGGTTAAGAAACTACCTCTCACCTGGATGGCCCGGGTTCGAATCTCGGCAGTGGAAGATATTTTTCATTGTTCATCCGGCCCGTACCTGTCTGCCTAGTGGAGAGCACTTCGAGTACAGTACCCCGTCCGTCAGATGGGACGTTGAGCCGTGGTCCGTGCTTTGGTGCTTTTCCGGCAAATTCCGACGCCAGGTTTCTCTCCTCCTTTCCATTCCATTGCTTGTACCTCTCCTCCCGGTCTGAAGCGCCAATTAGTGCAGAAACAGACTTGATAACGCAGATGAGAATTTAATGCCAATCCCACAACCCTGCCAAGCAGTCTGGCCTCGTATTTTATAGAGTTTGTTTGTTTTGGTGTATTATAATGTTTAATTGTTATTTGCTGGTAATATTATTTCCTAAAGTATTAATTACCCTCTTCGTGTTTTTGATTTCCTTTAAACATTTAATCACCTTGTGGTTCTCCTGCATGACATATTCATTGTTGCTCTTCATAAATGATGCTAAATTATTATTGTATTTTATGGTAAAATGTGCAATTTATTGACCAACTTCTGATCCTCCTATTAGAAAGCATTGGATGAATGCCAACAAGTTTCTCTGACAAGGGTAGTGAGCGAATATTTACACTTATGAAGTTCTTCCCTAAGGTAGCGTTAGCGAACGTGATACGGTTCCCTAGGAAATGCACCAAGAACGCTGCAATACGGAGCATGATGGTATATTCAGATTGCGAAACATGGATCATTCTTAAAGAAGTCATGTGAAGGATTGAGACATTTGCAAGACAGAAAACTGGCAGGAGAACTTCACTAAAAGGAGACATTGTAATTATCGGGTTTTAAGAACTGTTGGGATTTTAAATAAGGCAATGGAGGGGAGATTAAAAAGAAAGTGCAGAAGATGACTATAAAAATACTTTACCCGATTATTACCACGGAATTTTTCATGACTTTCACTCGAAATTAAATGCGTGTTAAGGAAGCATTTATTACACCAAAGTAAACCTGTGGTCGAAATCAATCAAGTTATTTGTAGGAGAAAATTTATTGATTAATTTACCAAGATTGGTAACTGACATGCAAGGTCTTTACCTACTCTTATAAGTAAAATCGCAGGAAACACTGAAAATAGTTCCTATAAAGCTAACCTTTAATGGATTAACGGCTGCAAAATATGTTGATAAGTGCGACAAAACGGAGGAAAATGAGCATGTAACCATTTAGTATACACCATGCAAAACTAATTGGTACAATATTACGAACCTTATTGTAAAACACCAATGAAATAATCGCATCTTGAAATAAAAGCACACGCTAATATCTCTCCTCCGCACAAACTGCGCTCATTTGTTCAAGATTCTCCGCACAGCAAAGAAAAGGCATCGGCGGAACCTTAGGCTAAAGGGAGTCAAATAAGATAAGGACGATTAGAAGTAGTCCACGATAGTGAACAACGGTGAGAATTCATTCTTCAGGCAGCACAGTGAAACATTCGCATATCTTAAATCCTTGGAGAAAAGGAGTCGTATTCGCCCCTGCCTTTGTTGAGACACTTCCCCGAAAGCCTTTTGCCGGGAGCAGCCTCCCTCCCGCACCCGCCCGAAGCGCCCTCCCCCTCGCTCCAACCGCACCCTCCTGACCGCACCCTTTCCACTCCCCACCTTCAACTATACACGTCAGATATACATGGTACGAGAGGTCAGGCATGCAATGAGAGTTCATGCTCTAATTTACTCGTAGAAATGGCAGCATGTATTACTTTCCTTTAACTATTAATTTAATTATTTTTTGTGGCTAATATTTCGCGTGAATCGTGGCTGCTTGATTGATGTTTTCCTTGGGGGTGTCATATGTCGTGTCGACAGGACGTAGACAGCACACCTACAGCTTGCAGGGCATTATGTATGTAGATGCAGGTGTGTTTCTCGGTTTTATGAAAACAGTGTTTAAATGTGGTTGCTTTTTCGCACGTCAGCGCGGCGGTCAGTGTTCTCCCTGACTGCTGTTGCATGCCTGGAGATTCCTGAATCCCCTGTCGCAAAAACACTGCGTGCTTGGCATTGCATAGATGCAGATGTAAAGCACTACGAAAATATTCCAGCAGCAAAGCATGCCTATATCAATATAATAAATATCAATTAAAAAGCAAATGTTCTTTTTTGCACCTACCAATACATCCACGAATGGAAGTTCGACAAGTGATTGATTTAGATGCATTGTTTTATTGACAAGCTTTAGATTTCATTCCTCCAGAGAACAGCAATTGTGAAATTATCAAAGTCTATCTCTATTTTCATTTTTGGGTCCATAACTTTTGGGGTCTAACTCAACTTGAGAATGTACTCAGTCATCACTATCTAAAAGAAAGCAATATTATCATCAATAATCACGGAATAGTAAGGAATTTGAGCAACGTTAATAATATATTTTTAGTGGATCCCCCCCTAAATGGGAAATAGGATAACTAACTTCTGAGATGAGGAGATGAAGTCAATTAGTAGCTGAGCGCTGTTGAAAAACGCACCGTAAGATCAGAAGTAAATTCTACTTACAATTGGAGGCAAAAGCCTGAAAGTAAGTGGACAACTTCTTGCATACTCCTTAAGAGGGTAACTACTTTAATCAAAGAAAAGAGCATTGATTACCATTTGTTAAAAATATAATCAAGCTAAGCCCCGCTATAAATGTAGTCATTATATGCAAATAAATTCGGATTAGGAAATCACAGTTTGCTAATTAGAGTTTAATGTCAATATTAAGTTTGTTTAAAAAATCTCAGAAATGCAGCGGGACTGTGTAGCATTGTCCATGCCTGCTACAAAAACTGAATTTTTAATTCCCTGACACTTCAAGGGCCTCGATCTTCGTAAGGCGTGCGCTAGCGTTATCGTTATTTTTTGATTTAACTTATGTCACAGAGAACGTGATCTCCATTCTTCATTTTTCGCACAGCACTTCAAATCGCTCATCACAATCAGTGGAGCGAATTTTATAGACGGTTATTTTTAACCCTGTGATACTCTAGGGGCATATCTACGTCTACACGATACCCTGCAACTACGGACCGAATATAAAGAGTATATATATATATATATATATATATATATATATATATATATATATATATATATATCGGCACTACCCCCAAATTATCAGTGATAAAGTAAATCACCGTGGTAAATTACGGTAATTTTCGAAAATTACCGTAATTTTCCGGTAATTTTAAGTTTTGAGCTCAAATCCTTATCATCGGACTAGAAACGAAATCAAATAGCATTGAGATATAAATGCCGACGCTTATATCAAACATATCACGACGTTTATCTACTATATATCTCATTTAAAAAATTATAACGAAGTTGGCAGCAACACGCAATTTACCTCTCTTTTGTCACACTATGAGAAATTTTAGTTCCAAAGACATACCTCGGCGCAATGTGCATTTTTCATTTTACTCTGAATTCATTGGAATTAATCAAGGACACAATGTAAACAAAATCGTTTTAGCTTCTTAATTTATAATATCACCCATTCCAATGGTTTCT
Organism: Platycnemis pennipes; assembly: GCA_933228895.1. Taxonomy (NCBI): domain Eukaryota; kingdom Metazoa; phylum Arthropoda; class Insecta; order Odonata; family Platycnemididae; genus Platycnemis; species Platycnemis pennipes. The sequence continues at coordinate 134,623,523 of OW121853.1, forward strand.
TCTTGAAGAGGAAATTTTCTGAAAAAGAATTTTTCTAAATATTACCGGTCATTACGTTAATTTACGAGAATTACAGCGGTAATTTACCGTGTTCCCCATCTCTAGTCGGTACTATGGATGGACGGATACGATTAAAAAACCGGTTTTAGATTAACCGGTTATTTTAAACAGAATGAGTACCCACTTGAGTATCAAAACCTGTGGAAAATAACCGGTTATTTTTAAGTTTCATAACCTGTAGCATAACCGAACCTAGGCCTTCGAGCAAGCGGGTGGGGGGGGGGGCGTTATTTTTGGATGTAGAGATTTGCGAAAAATACTGATATAAACTTATTATCTGATGTAATTACATTTTACTTAAAATTTATAACGCTCGTAAAGTTACTGGAACATAAATAATTCCTCTTCTTTTAGAAGCAGATTACCGTGTAGCCAAAGAAAATAAATCGCATGCAGCTGATATGCAAGTGCATTTTTCGAGCATTACGTTGGTGCCGAAACTGTGCTCTAGACGTAATAACGCCTTCGGAATTTTTACCACTTATTATCTGAAAAATAATTCATCCGGTCAAAGTATTCTGTCATTACTGGAAGGTCAATGTGGGAGTCTATGACCTTCATTATCTGCACTAACCAACAGGCATTCTAAAAAGACCTGTTGCGATTGTTGCATCAATATTTCCTAAAAGCTCCTATCAACTGTTTATACACGTCAATAAGAGATTGTGATTTATGTTTATCTCATCTTAAATTAATATTTATATTACAAATTGTTTTCATAGTGACAGCGAAAATAAGTGTCCGTAGAAGTGATTTTAATTTAATCTTTAAAAGTTTCACATCTGCATAACATTTTCTCAACATTCAACGAATTCTTTCCCGTTCACCCCCTCTTTGCTCACGCCGCTTACATCCTTCTTTCGTGCCGAGATCTCCGAGAGTCGCTGGCTAGCCCCACCTTCTTCTTCCCGCGACATCCTTCCGCGGACCACTTTCACCCTCGCCGTCACACTCCTGAACCTTCCCCACCCATAAAGCCCCGCCCACTTCGTTTGTCCGCGGGTGGATGACTAATGCCAACCCCTTACCCCAACGGCCGTACCGTCGTACCCTCTTTGCTAAGGCCACACACACGGGGCGAATTTTCAGCGGAACCCTCGCCGAAATACCAGGGTAACTCCCAAGGATATTCACGATATTGTGTATGTTGAAAATGACCACATTTTGCCATCACGAATTAAAACATTTCATAAATGTTTCACTTTCAACGTTGAGCCTTGGGTTTAATCATGGCGGTGAATATCAAAACCTTTATTTCCATTATTCTCCGACAGGATACGGGCTTTCGGTTATTTCGCTCAGGTTATGAGTACTCGGTTATAACATATAAACTATAACCGGTTTCGTCCTGGCTGCTTTACTTAGCTGCCTTGGGTGCAAGAAGTACAAGTGTCTACCGACTTCCATTATTTTTTATGAAAAATATTGAGGTTATTTTTCGGTTATGCAAAAAAATAACCGAGTACTCAGGTTAACCTGGCCAGAAAAATAAGCGGTTATTTTCAGTTTAACATAGGGTATATAGCCGGTTATGGATATAACCGGCTATTTTTGCCCACCTCTATTCGGTACCCGCGTTCGCTGTAAGACCTGGACGGCTCCCAGTCATAACACGCGGCGCAAGGCTTTGCAGCGCCGTCCTCATCGGGAGTTGTGTAATGGCGCAATCAGCCTCAGACCGACCACCTGGCCCACGTGAGGCAGTTTTAACTGAGCGAGCGTGGCTCGTCGAACACGACAGCTCTCCTCTGTCTTCTCAAATCCACCCTTCACGAAACATCACCCCTTGCACGCATCATCAGCTCATGACTCCAACACTAGTTTGAGAGAGAGTCGATTCTCGTCTGAATGGCCTCCTCAGTAATATTAGAAGCGCCCTTTTTCTTTTAGGTCGGAACTAGCAGGTACATTGCATTAGCCCGTTGTTCCTTTTGCGCAATCTCTCGTTCCGCCGTTATTGACATGATTCCCACCAATATTCTAACGGTTAGTCTATCGTGTAAATCAAAACAATGCTCAAGAAGAGGGCGTGCGGTGTGTAGTAATGCTTCGCGAAAGAGAAGAAACCTCGGCAGAGGAAATGCCTCGGGGGACGTCGCACAGCTGACTACAAGCTGAGAGGGAGGGGAGGGGGAGGAGGGGGAGGAGAGGGAGGGAGAAAGGGGAGGGGGGAGGGGATAGGCAGGTCGAGGCACGACTACGAGGAGGGGGGGAATTAGAAGGAGAGGGAGGGAGAGGGGGGGTCGCGTTCGAAGTCCATCGAGCACTCGCCCGATGATTGAATGGACGTCCGTCCCGTTTGCACTGCGATTCACACCCTTGCCTCCCAAATACGCTTTACTCCTCAACTACACTCGTTCCACACCTACCTCAATGATGTTTCTGCACAATGCGCGAATCTGGCGTCTTGCGGATGACTCGCCAGCTGCCAGGATGGACCAGCTGCTCTGTCGTGCAGAAATCGTTCAGTACGGTTTCCTTCACTTCCGGCACCTTTCACCTCCAGCAGGGGACTGGACTTCTCTTCACGCGTCCAGTCTAGACACCACTGGCCGCCCGCTGGCCAACCGCTCCGACACCCACGAGAGCAGACGGCGGGAACCTATGAACAGGGAGGAATGGTGTCATTTCCGATGCTCCTTGCTTTCTCTCCTGCTGAACATGACACAGTTGGTATTGCGCATCTGGGTTAATGTCTTCTCCCAGCATTTTGAACTGTCTGAGCAGGAACGTCGTAATTTCTCGAAGCCCTGTTCACCCGCAAGTCCCTTACCACACAGTCAAATTCAGACCACAACAATGAGATACTTTTCTTCTCGACTTCACTTTCTCCTTCAATATCTTGTCTTCCCCCTGCGATTGCTTTCGTTGTTCAACTGCTCATACATTATTTCTACTTCAATCTTAGTCTTCCATCTTCATTTGAATCAAAAATTCATTTTATCCCTCATGACATTGCATTATGTTCTTCATAACTTGAAATAGGTGTCATCATCCAATGCGTATTCACATTATTTACCATGAGAAAAAATTCACCTGGACCGGGAATCGAACCACGGACCTCTGTAATATTGTTACCAATGTTTTGTTAAAGTTAAATTTAACAATGGAAGCAGCTAAAATTGCTATGGGAATTAAGGATCCTGGGTAGCGTAGTGGTCTGCGCAGTGGCCCGGAATGCCAAAGGTCCGTGGTTCGATTCCCGATCCAGGTGAATTTTTTCTCATGGCAATTAATGTGAATTTCATCACCGTTCACGCGGCAGGCTTGAAACGTCCTTCGTCCTATGCGTAGCACAACTTTCTATATGCCTAAGAGGTTGTTTTGTCAAATTAGAAAATTCTCTAAAATTAGAATTCCAAGAACACCAAATTTACTGCGTAGAACGCGCATCGAGGAACACTGAAACAAAGGAAAGATGAGACTCTTAAGAAATAAAAAATAAGGAATATATTTGAAAGAACTAGGCCATTTTTGCCAAGCATGGAAATGGTCAAAATTACGACCGACCAATGTGGTACGGGAAGAAGATGACATCAAGTGAATAAGACTGGTAAAGGTGAAGATTGGATGCCATTTGTAGCCTTACAGTGTTTGTGGCTAAAGAGCCACCTGTTACCGTAATGGTTCTTACTCTCTTCTACCGCTATTAATCCTGTTCTTTCACAATCGTTTCTTCTACCACCCTAAAGGCCTATTCTATCAGCTCAAATTGCTTGTCGATTACTGAGGTTTGCAACAAGGGAGCAGTGAGTAAAATAAATATTTGTGGAAAATGAAGGTCCATGAGGGATACGTGACAAGCCCAGCATTCTCATGAAATATCCCTCACGCTTTGAGAGCACTCTTTCCTATTGGGCAAATGAGAAACCAAACTGGCGTAAAAAATATTCTTATTCCGAACAAATACAGAGTTAAATATTTTATTCGATAATATCTCATTAATGCAAAAGTCCCCGATAGCTTTTTAATAGAAATTTCGGAGTGAGTCGCAATACAGTGCCACTTTGGAACACGTTACTATATGATAGCCCCGAAACTCATAATATGTACGTAAGGTTGGTTTTTAAATGGCAACGAAAAGTAAGTTACTGCATTGAAATAAAATTATATACAGCTATAGGTTTATACTAATAATAAATCATCTGCAAAGAGTGGAAGGCATTGATGATAGGAAAATGTTCCTCGATCATTCTCATGGCCTCGTTTGCAAAGGACTTGTACTTTCTTGGCCCAGAGAGAGGAATGAAAGTTATTCCCACTGTATTTCGTGCATTCTTAGCTGGCAGGGACGCGATCGAAGTCGGTGACCACACATTTGCTTTCCACCAATGAGAGATGGCGCAGATGATGTTACACAGATGAGTGAATGTCTTTTCTCCCGTCCTTTTGATTATTTTGGCAGGAACTTCGTTAATTCCAGAATCCTTATGCATCGGTAGTTCCTTCACTGCTGCGCCGAATTCTGTTCTCAACACTGATCCTCTCACATCATTGTTATTGGTTTCAAATATGGATTCCATTATGCCACTGTACGCCTACATCTATGAAATACCCAGTTAGCCACCGCGAGGGTGTGCTGCAGGTTGAGAAGATCACCAAACTTGCACTATAAACATGCAACCAAAAGCTGCAATGCTACTTCGAATGCATGGAAACATGTTAGACATGATAGTCACGTGTAAATGAGTGATTGGTACCTGCATAGTAATGACTTATGGTTAGAAAGTCATATTTATATATTTATTTGTATATTTATATTTGTGTATTTATATATTTATTATATACCCATCATGCTTGAGTTAGTAAAAAGCATGATTCATGCACTGTAGATTGCCGCAGCAATATTTTACATACCTATCTCTTTTCTATGCTGCCTATTATGATCTCTTATGGTAAGTAGGAGAAATGACATTTTAAATCTATTGATACAACAATTTATCTCCCTAATGTTGTTTATCTCGTCAAGTATATGCAGGGTTTCATAATATGCATGTCACGTAAATGTCTCTCAAATAATTGTTCTCCAACGGGAGGCAGTACGGATCATGCTTTTCCAATTATAATACAGCCCACGATGATTTGTAACTATCTTCGTTAATATGCAGGCACCAGATGTAGTTGTAACGTTAGCCATGTGCACGTTGACTTGCTGAACATGAATGCGAACTTGACATTTTAATGGGTAACTTGCATTATTTTATAGCTCTTTGAATGAGAATAAGTCGTTTGGCCAAAATGTACTTGGGGAAAATGCTGCAGAAGAATTAAGTTGTGTTACAAGGATATTAATAATACTAAAATAACTCTTTAAAAATTGTACGTTTTCCAAATATTAAAAGCACGGCATGACGTCACGATATCACTATGGGCGTTGTTTATCTGTTGTGAGTGGAGGTAAGTTGTTTAATGAATATTGTCAAGAGCGTATGATCTTATCTCATTGGTTTTATGCAATAAGTTATTGTTTTTCGATTTTTTAAATATTGTGGATCAATTGAAAATGGAAATCCACTTTGTACGTTCCACACAAAAGTCCTGAACTTTACTCAGTGGGTTACACACGGAGCACCATAAATAAAAAACTACATATATTCTAAAATTGGATTTGTTTTCGTTATTCTGCTTTGCATTATTTCTGCTAATAGTGTAGAATGAATGCATCTACATCTACACGATACCCTGCAAGCCACCGCGAGGGTGTGTGGCAGGGGGTGAAGATCACCAAGCATGCACTACTGACCTTTGTGTGGAACGTACGAAGTGGATTTTCATTTCCAATCTAGTGGTTCCTCAAAGTAAAGTCTCGAGCTTCGAATTGTGGATGACACTGAGCAAATCGTCCATACAATATATATAATGACTGGTTACGACATAATAGCAGTGATGTTTATCCTTTCCCTTCCATCCCCACCCTTGTACCTTTCCTCCCGGTCTGAAACGCCTATTAGTGCAGAAACAGGACTTGAAGTCACCCATGACAAAAAAAAGTCTTGCTGGAATAATGCGAGGTGGTCCGCTATCGGACCTTCGGCCCGAGTCTTAAATCTTTCGTTTCTCACCGAATGAATATTGACGCTTTCGTTACCAACGAAAACGTCATATTTTGTTGTCAACGTCGGTAAACGAATAACTAGAAACGAATATCATAACGGCAAATTTCATTCGTTATAGCGTAACGAAAGATTCTAGACTTGGGTCTAAGGTCTTCGGAGCAATTACTCGACAGCATTGAGTGAAAACGACGGAAGAAGTGTGAGAGGAGGTTGACAGGCGTACAAGCAAAAGAAGAACTCTTTACACATGTCACGTTCGCAGATGAACCAATGTATGTAGGTACTCAGTTACGTAACCAACTGCCAGCATTGAGGGGACGCACTTCATCATGCTTTCCAGAGTCAGTTAGTCGACATAAACCCATGCACTGAATGTTCAGGCCCGAAAAGGCCACGCACAATCACCTATTCACTCAAGTACCTACTCCCCGATCAGATGTTCGCCATTAGTTATAGCTAATCACTGCCTTCAAATTATGAAAAGACTAACACCAGGACTTAAAAAAACACCAATTCGTAGATGAAGCTAAAGAAAACTTGACGAACTTCTTAATAGTTCCGAATTTTTTGTAACATACTAATGTAATGTCTATGCTATGTATCTGTATAAGGCATAAAATTATATATTTTGTGCATCATGTTTCACTTTGTGATCATGTAAAACTCACGTACCGTAATTATACTATTCATTTGTTATAGCATCATTCATATTACTTTGTAAAAGCCAGAGTTAGTCCTGAAATTTACTCAGTGGGTGAAACACGGAGCACAAGGAATAAAAAACTATATCCTAAAATTGGATTTGTTTTTATTATTCTGCTTTGCATTATTTCTGCTTTTAGTGTAGAACGAATGAAACTATTTCTACTATAATTACGTTGCATGTCAATATGGGAATTCACGAAAGAGTTTTATGATAATTAGTAGTGTATGCATGCATATAGCAAGAATTTATAATTTGTGACTGATAATAACCCCCTACTCTGTTGTAATTTTTATATCAATGATGGAGGGATTGTAACCTCCTATAGCCAAAGCTGAAATCAGAGATCAAATATTGAGCCATCGGGGGAATAATCAGGTTCGTTTGGCAAATGATAGGGACAATCAGCGTCATTGCTTTCCAAATTGTTGTCACTCGTTTCCAAAACGTTGCACAGTGGGCTGAAATCGAAAATATAGAACAAAATTCCGAAATGGCTTTTTGGAGATAGAATCATGAAACTTGGTACAAATACTCAAAATTGATCGGCAACCAAGGAATGGCATGTCATTGATCATTTTCTGTCACCGTTAACGAGATACAGGGGCTCAAACATAACCAAAATTCCAAAATTACACCAGACTTCAGTTTTCTACGAAAATCTTCCTATTTACGTTGAGGGTGACGCAGTGGGAGGAATTTGGTCGGATGAAAAACTAGAAGGTCTGTTTAAACCACTCTTTTAGTTTACTGTGCTTAACTTTGGGACAGAATATGACAGTTAACTTAAGCAGAGGTGCCAAGAAACATTTATTAAAGGTAACATGAAATCCCAACAAATCGATACTTCAAATTTACTGCCCCACAAAAAGTATGGAATTGGTGATGGTGGGTTTGGGAGTGGAGCGTTGGCTGGTGATGGCCAATGGGTTGGGGATAATGTGTTGAAGGTTGAGGAGAGTGGACGAACGGAGTGCGGCCGACACGGGTCAGGGGCGAGTGCAATGGGCCTCTCAAGGCAAGCAGCGAGGGAGGAGGCCGGCGATTGGGCCTCCTTCCCGCCTCGCAGACTCTAAGCCGACTTCTAAACTGGCAATACGGTTCACCGGCGGCGGTAGTTAGCACCGGCTTCTTAAGGAGGTTGATCCGAAAAGTAAAAGTCATGTCATTTTTTTACATTTTCAGCACTTAAAGAACTAAAGTTCCTCTATCTAATAAAGTAAAGATAATTACACCAACCCATACTCCTTTTTCCACTAATTGCATTTGAAATTACATGCGATTAACGGCGAGAATGGCCGTCACATGGGAATATAACGTTTAAAAATACAATAGTGACATGTCATTTTTGCAAAAAAACTGATATTTTATGCGTAATTTCACAAGAAATAAAATGACACGAAAAAAAAGGCATCAACCCACTGTATTTTTCGCTAAATCCACTAATTTCTGCGCTTATAGCAGACTAAATGCGTTAGTTGACTTCAAGTGGCGCTGCGGTCGCTCTAGCCAAAATGTATGGTGTATGAATAATATCATTACTAATGAGATATTAAAGCATATTTCAGAAAAAAATATTATAACATAACGTTTGATAGTCATATTCTGGTGTTATACATTAGTAAATTCATTGAATGCATGAATTTATTTCTTTAAAGTATATACTGAATTGACTCCATCGTCGAGCTGATTAAAATTATCATAAAAAATAAATCCTTCGACTTTACATCGTAATTCTTGTGATACTTATGACTTTCAATAGCTTAGGTAATTTTCGTTGTGAAGTAAGGATCACTTAGCAGGCATATACTCGTACTTGAATTAATAAGATTCCTCAGAGAACTTGACTCAAGCAGTCGCGAGCCAACCTTCTTAAGCTGTCAGTAGCTACGTTTCGTAAATATTACTCCAATCAAAGTATTCTCACTGCTTGCTAAGTCCATGCCTGTTATTTCCAATCCATGATGTTCATCTACAATTTCTTAGGCAGTCCATAATCATAGTACGATACTAGAGTTGTGGATACATCTTTCCAGCTATTCCTCACATATCGCCTTTTTCCTCACCACTCCCCTTCAGCTATTATTAACCTAAAATTACATTGCCCATTTACAGAAAGGCCGAGTCTTCTTTCATTATTTTCCGGAAACATTCTTCCTTCCTCCAAAGCATTCTCAATGTGTCAATTACAGCATCTCTAATTTATCCAATTTTTTCCAGTTTCCCTTCCTGCGTGAATGGGTTTCTTAAACGCACAGCGCTCATCTCTATGTTGTTGTAAACATGGATTATCTAAGGTTTTCAAATGCTCAACTTCAGAAATAGTCCTGAAATAGAGATGAATCTAGCCCAGTGGCATGCCTATTATGCCGAAGTTGCCCTCTCATTTGTGGATAGTAAATGTCCTGAAAATTAAAGTGACCAGCTGGAATTTAAGGCTCCCAAGACCCTGAATTCTTTCCCTCTCACACGGTTTGCCATTCCAGTCAAATTCCCATTTCAGCCGTCATGCTCCACAAAATCGTTCTCCAAGGACGAACTTTGGGGAGCGAATGTTCCTCCTTCCAAGAGGAGATGGATGGAGAGAGTCTCCCCTTCCAACGCTGTTCTGTGAGCGGGCGGAACTGCGATGGATCGCATTCGTTTCCCACCCCCCGGTCGCCGAGAAGCCAACCAATCAGCGGTGCGTGGAGAAGTGCGCGAAGAGAGCCGTTCCCCAGCATCACGGTGGACCAATCTCATCTGGACCAATCTGGACTGCCCGAGCCACCGACGAGACGTCACGGTAGGCCCAGGTCTTCGCCGCCCCCTAGCTCCATTTGGGCGTTTACAGCGGCAACATGTAGACGTTACAGTACTTTTCATTCTTGTAGTAGAAGGGGAAATGCCATTGATTCTCAGGTGATGATCTTCATATCCTGGGCACCTACGATTCCAACCGCAAAGAAGGCATTGGCTGATTATTGGTGCGATCTTGATAATAACAGATTGGATATAACTTTCATATTGAGGGTAGCTGGCACAAAAGCAGATGTTCTGAATCGCACACAGTATTTCCTCTTTTTTGCTACAGGTGCAAGAAAATGAAGAAGTACCTATAATTAATCGTTAGAAATATTATTTCATTGCAAAATTTGAGGATATGAAAAACTATATTTTCGTTAAAAAAGTAACACAAAGCAATAATAAAATAGAATTCAATGTATTTCCACATTTCGCTCTGCAAGCCACCGCAGGTAAAACTTGTGGAAGTGTTAGGTTGAGGCCGTGACAAGTAACGTTTAGAGAAATGTATTTTTGGCCGAAAAATGAATGAGAAGAGATGTATAAGTGATCTTCAAAACTATGATTCCGCGTTCATGTTGTCCAATCGCACTCAACATGAGATATACCCAGGGACTTGGAGAAAATCATCATATTTCCTATTCCCGAAAAAAAGAGAGCGTTGAAATGCGTAACTATTAGGAGTATAAGCCTGAGATCTGAACCCAGGATAAGTATTTCATCGTCACGTTTTAGGACTGCACAATCAGTATCGAACGGCTAAAGCCAGCATATGTTTTCGCCGAAGAAGTTGATCCCAAGACGTCGTCACCTCCAGGGGACGAAGGTAGCAAAAGGAGCGGAGACGCTTGTTTACAAACGCAGCCTGAGACGACAACGAGTTACGGGAGAAGAGTCCACTTCCCCAACCACTACCAATGCCCCGTTATACCCTGTTTACTTCGCATATTTCACTTATTATTCCTTATCTCATTTGAAACAAGCCTTTTCACTGCCAAGGTGCTGAAGCGACGAGTCGAAACGGCAATTGAGACGGCCAACGGGGCGAGGCTGCCGCATCGAACCCTCACGGAGCGGAAGCACGATTCAATGCATCGTCGATACACATATGTAAGAGCGGAGGGAACACGAGCAGAGACCCTGTCGATAATCACCGCGCCTGAATGCAACCTCAGTGAGTGTCTATTACACCATGGAAGTTGCTATTGTCCCATCCGACTCACCCATCAGCGAATCATAGAGTAATGGCCCTCCCATAAATGTATTAGACGTTAGGTTAACATTTAGAAGGACTGGTAACGCAAAAAGAGAGAGCCCTCATTTACAAGAATTTCAATGTCTATTTTTCCTTTGCCTTCAAAGGAACCATTAGCCACACTAGAAAATCATTAAAAATTTTAACGTTTACAACGTTAAAGTTTATAAATCTTCCAACTTTAAAGGCAGACACTGGATTTAATGTAATATCGATAAACCTGTTCCTATAAAAGGACAATGGAGAGTCATAGCTATGGCTATATTGTTCCTCGACTTGGTAATTACTGGAAAATTTACCAACCACCGGAGACAATCAAACTAGCCCATATCTCATGCAAAACATCAACTGTTGCAGGCTGTACTTTGTGGAATGACGGCATTATGGGAGAAATGATTTACTTTGAACTTATTCCACGAAGTTTTTATAACCCAACCGGTTTCGACGATAGCACGTCATCATCAGGGGTACAATCTCCGAGATTGTACCCCTGATGATCACATGCATTGAATTTTACCCAATTTATAGTGTATTATTAATTAAACTATTTCAAAAACTCTGCAGATTCGTCTAGTCTTTGTATTACGAAGTGTAAATTGTTTTTAATCTCGCCACCTTCAGATTTTGATTTCTTCATGGATTGCTAAGTGTATTTTAAGGATCTCTGCCACGTAAAATATAGTAGAATGGAAATTTTGTAAGTAGTAATTTAAGTACTAAGCTAGGATAAATAAGTCCATCAGATAGCGATTATTCCTGGAAGCCATTAAGCAAGCACCAAGATGGGAAATACGTCAGTGTAAGCTAAGGGGATCACGGGCGAATGACTATTTGAGTTGGATCGTTTTCGTGCAATTTCTCATTCCTAAAAGCCATCCTCTGTGCTTCAACCGAAAGTAAGTACGAACTCGATATACCAAGGTACCAAAAATACCATTGGCCACTCTAATTAGGATCGAAATGCGAAACAAAGGCATATCCCTTGTAGAGTCTGAAAGGGATTGCTAAGGATATTACGGTTCCTCGTAATTACAGTCCACAAAATAAACAGAAGCGTTCGAGTCTAGGCTCAAAGAAATGCGGGCGCGTTGGGATCAAACGGCGGTGTCTCTCCCACCCGCCGAGGCATTAATAAGCTTCTCTATTTCTCTCCTCTGTGGAGGCTGATGCTGATTCCTCCTCGCCAAGCAACCTTTGCGCCAGCTTCTCTGCAGATGCGATCATTCGAGAGATGAAACGCCGCTTGACCCGAGGGAAGATCTCGAAGACGTTGATTGCAATGCAAGCGCCAACAAGCGCTGTGCACACATGGCTCTATTCCCGTTGAGTAATCAATCACATGCTTGAAATAAAGATTTTTATCTTTAGCTTGCATGATTAGTCTAAAAAACCAAATATGTTCTGGCTAAATCATGGTAAATAGTAGGTAAATGAAGGAATTCCAAATAATTTTTCAGCATTGCCTATTAGGTGACTCAGAGACACTGAGCAATACTCAAGCCCTCTTACTGCGGTAATAATCAAGGTTTAACTTTAAAAACTTGAAACTATCGCAAGCAGAAAGGGGTTTAAAATGAAAGTTCAAAATAAGCATCAACTTCGAAACTTTATTTTAGAGTCCACGACTTTGGAAAATATGAAAGTTAAAACAAGCACGGAGATATTGGACCAACTATGGATTTCGATGGATGAAGCATATGAAGCCAAAATTTGCCTTACTTCCTTCCTTAAACATTGAACTAATGGCTTTTTTTTCCAAGGCGGGTTACTTAACCCCACATAACTTTGAATACATATATTTTCTGAGAAAGTTAGTGCCCCTCTTTAGACTAAATATTTCCCTCTATTTTTGCACTTCAAGCGCGCACACACATTTTTCTCTTCAAACATGCACCGAGGCAGACATTTAAGTCCTTTGCATGAAAAATATTTTACTCATAACAGAACAATACCTTGGCATATTGAACAGAGTTTAGAAAATTTCTTAAAATGTTAAATACATTGGGTACATGAATGGAACCAGGGATACGCACTAAACATTGGATTAAACAAAATGATTTGATAAACAAACTCTAACCATGAATTTTCCATCAAAAAGGGAGGATCTTTGTCCTCGTGTAGAGCGCACTTGTTTCCGCTGGTATCGGCCGCAGCGCTCTCTCCGCCAGCGAACGATGGAGAACCCACATCTTAAGACTTACGAGAGCCCTTTCCCCCGAAGAAGCAGATCCCGGGGAGGCACCCCATCTGCTGGCGGTGGTGCTGCTGCCGTCGCGGAATGCCCTGTGCACCACAGAGGCACAGGAAGGAATGCCCACCGCCGCACCGCGGAGGATACGTGGGCGCTGGTGCTCCAGCCAAGAGGGCCCGCCGCCCGCCGCCGCGAGGGGCCACGGCCTCCACGAGGCCCTCCGCCGGGCGGCGATTTCAGGAAGGACCCAGAGATGTTCGAACAAAAGTTTTATCGTTAAATGAAAAGTTTATGGAGAAAGGATAAAGAGGACGAATACACTTCCTACGCCGCATGTCCCTCCGAGATCAGAACACTGCTTTGATCACCATATGCCAGGGGAGTGTGCATTAATATTCACGCACGCGTGGGAAAGAATGTCGCTGTTCATCTCTACTCATGATGGAAAATTTGCTTAACAACGAATGGAAGAATTACTAATGAAACAGTATTTTGCACACATTTAACAGGCGTAATCCATTGCCAATAAATGAGATAAAACGATTCATCTTTATCTAAGTCATTTCCTGATCACAGGATGCTATAGCACTTGATGACGACTGAGTATTGAATTGGTAATCTTAAGGAAAAAAATGTAGCGCTTGCTGAAGACAAATAAAAATTCTAATTAAAATATGAATAAAGCATGCATTAAGCTCTCGGAGCTAGGCTTAAAGTCTTTCATTTCGATTTCATAGTCTTAAAGCCACCAAGTTTTAACGTTTCCTTAAAACATTAAGAATATCCGATAGTGATAAAAATTTTATTAGGTACTAATTGATATCAAGGCACTTATAAAACACGTAGGGGGTGTTTTGTCTTCATAATTGGGTCGGAAATGGAAGGATAACGAATGAATGGAAGGAACGAGAATGAAGACATCCCTCAGTAATTATCTCGGAGAAGTGAGGATGATGAGGACAAACGTCAGGAACTGTAGGCGAGGGATTAGTGAAAGGACGTCAGGGTGAACCACTCTAATAATCCTGGACATTAGAATGGCGAGTAATCTTTCTCTCCCGCTTTTCCTCAGATTATCCTTGGAATTTTAATCACCAACTGGAAATCAAACAAAGCTTCAAAGGAGGTCTGGTAAGGGCTTTTTCAGCTGCAGGGATCAAAAAAATGCCATATACTCGCGGAAATGAATGCTTTCGGGATAGATAGGTGCTCTTGCATCGTCCCGGACAAAAAGTCACCGCTGGGTTAACGGATATCTGTTTCTTAAGAAAGGCAGGGCAAGGAAACTATTTTTATTTTCCTGATGAATTTTGATATCATTCTGACTAGACTGATCTACAAATAAGTCTCCATCCAGATTGAGCAGAAAGCCGCTCAAAGTTCCAGAATAAAATAAAAGGAAACTGCTTTATCAAACCTAACTTTAGGGCCCGACGTTTCTTAGGACATCACGTCAAGATAATAATACACGCAAACGACACATATTCAAAGGCCATTAAAATTTTGGTTCCTAACCATATCCATATGCATTGATAATTTAAAAAGCTTCCTCCTCAATTGCTAGGTGTTTGGCGATAAAGGAGACATAAAAAGAGCACACACTAGTTTACTACTTTTTTACTGTAAAGAATCGTTATATAATACAACACAGATGAATAGAATTGCAATTAAATTCCATTCACTTTCGCAAAAAAGTGACCTCAAGGGAAAGGAAGTGTTATGAAGAAGAAACGCAGAGTGTTATGAAGGAAAAGTGGCGAAAGTTGCAAGGATTGTTGACGGCCGAGTTAAACAAAAGGTCGATGAAAGCAATCTGGTAAGAGAGAAAGACCTTGAAAGATGCAGCAAACTATGACGAGAGATGAAGTGGAAGAAGGAAACACTGAAGGGCAAGGATTTCTAAAAGGCTTTGAGAGGGAGGATATTGTCAGAAACATCGGCAGAGGGATGATGAGAATCAGCAGAGGGAATGCTGGGAACCAGGAAGAGCTTAAGAGTTTCGTAATGCACGGTACGCTTGTAAGAATATTGGCCCATGAGTGGATGTTTTATGGAGAAAAAGGACAAACCAAAGCGTTCTAAAAATCAAGTGCTATCCAGATAGGCACCAAATGGCAATCCAATTATAGAATATATATTTCGAAACCGCAAACCCTAAACCTAAAGATGACAGGGAAGTTCAGAAACTGGTTGTATTTTTTTTCATTTCACTGAACATTAAACGTAAGAAGTTTCCACAAAAAGAGGTCCAGAAGAAGCCGACAAGATAGTTCTATTTATACCGGACAAGTTATTGTGGAATTAGGTACTGCAAAGAAAAGTTCGACGGAATTGGATAAATGCATTTAGCTGAATGCGTGCGTCTTAACTCGGAGGCGTAATGTGGCTCTTTCAAGCGCGAAATTGTGGCGTGGAAAGGAAGGTTGAACTTCGGTCGAAAATTATTCTTCCTCCAACAGAGACCCTAGGACTCATGAATTAAAATACGCAAAAGGTGACGCCCACGGAAGGAACTGCACTAAAGGTTATCTCCAGGTCATCCACCTGACCTCCTTGACTGTTTTGGCGGAAGAACTGAAGGGTGAGAGGAGGTGGGGCCTGCGCATGAAGCTCCTGCGCATCCTGTACATAACCCTAAACAAATGAACAACGAAATGCACTTAGTACTTTTGTGTTCATTATGGGGTGATTAAAAGTGCACCGAAGTTTTAACACTTTTTCACAAATTACGACGTGCTCTACCATGCAAATACGCCTTTCGAAATACGCCGCAAGGGTCCTAACTGGACGAAGGGATGACGCATGATCACTCGCACACCCACTCAATCGAGAGGGTTAATTAAAAACGTCAGATTTTCTCCGCTTATAACTCAAGAACAACTTGAGCGGTCGAAGAACGGAAGAATATGTGCCTTATAATTTTACAAACTCTATCAGATTTGGCGAGATAGCAATACATGGCAAACGACCACATTATATACACCAGTACCCGAGGCACCTTAGAACTTGGAAGGAAATATTCTTCAGGCCATAGTTCAAAACTTCAGCAGAAGCAGAAGTGTGCTAGGAAACCTATAATCACCATACCGAGCTTTTGGCTCTTGCTGGTCGTGGTAGGAAGATTTGTAAGTGATGACTGCAATGGAGTTGGTGAGATGTACGATGGTGAGTGATGTGGAGAAGACACTTCTTGTCAATTATGGCTGGATACTATTTTTCATTTTTTTTCTCCTTTTTTTCTCATTTTTTTTATTTTATTTTTTTTAAGCAGAAGGGTTATTTTATTAAGGTTAGAACAGGGTTATTTTATTAGGGTTGGAATAAAATTGCAATAAGGGTGAGTGATTTATGACAGGGTAAGAGGATAATTTGTGGTAGGATAATCAGGGAAGGAGAGGGTTGATGAAGGGATTAATCTGGGAATGGCGGGAGTAGGTTTTCTAAAGAGCCTCTACCGCAACCGGAGTGGGAAAGGAATGTAGAGGTGGATTGGTAGGTGGGTTGAGTATCATGGATAGGTGACTGAGAGAGAGTTGCAGTTGGGTCTGCACGACTGTCATCTTCTGTGGCTGGATCATGTTGTTCAGTTATGGCGATGGGGTTGGGGAAGGCATGAAAAGGTTGGTGAAGAGTTGCAAGGTGGGAAAGGTTACTGGGAAATTTTGGTAATTTCTTCTTCTTGGCTTTGGTTTTGGGGCGAGGAAGTAAATCTTTAGGGTAGGGGAAGCAACCAGTAGGTAATGAAGGAGACCAGAGGGTAGAGTATTTTACGGAGGTGGCGTAGCTAGAGGCATTTTGCGTCAGAAGTTCATCGAGCTGTGGGATGCCGAGCTCCGAGTGAATAAGGGCTTGGGGATGAACCAGGGAGCTCCTGACAGTTGCCTAACAGTTCGGTTGATGAATATTTTTAGTCTCTTTTTACAGGTTTTATTGATGGTAATCCACACAGAACAGGCGTATAACATTTTTGGTAGGATAATGCTAAAGAGGATTCTGATTTTATTGTTGAGTGAAGTGGGACTGTGGTAATGAAGAAAGGGGTGGAGGGCCTTTTTGGTATTTGAAACTGTAGTCAGGATTTTGTCAATGTGGGCAGAAAAAGAAAGCCTTTCGTCCAATGTCACCCCAAGAAAGGTTGCTTCGGTCGGTTGTGGGATGAATTGTTGTAAAGCGTAAGTGGGAAGTTGTCTCTCTTAGTCGTCTTGAAGGTGAAGCATACCTTGGAGCATTTGTCGGGGTTAATCTGTAATTTCCAAGAGTCTAGCCAGTCTTCTATTAAGTCCAGATGCGTCTGAAGGACGTCTGCGTTCTTGTCAGGGCACCAGCTGCGAGTAGCAATGGTGGCGTCGTCTGCGTATAGAAAGAGTTCTGTCCTGTCAGTAGTAGAGAAGTCATTAATGAACATGTTGAAAAGAGTGGAGCTTAAGACTGCCCCCTGTGGGACTCCTGTGTGGATAGGGTGAAGGTCAGAAAGAAAAGTACCATGTTTGATGCGGAAGCGGCAGTTCGAAAGAAAGGATTGAATGATTTTCACAATGTGAATGGGAACGTTTATGGATAAGAGTTTGGAAATAAGCCCATTATGCCAGACCTTATCGAAGGCCTGGCTAATGTCCAGAAAGACAGCTGTGGTCACCATATTAGTACTGAATCCCGAGGTCGCAAATTCGGTGAGTCTATTAATCTGGTGAAGAAGTCTTTCGTAAATTTTTGCAAAGGTGCAAGTAAGGGAAATTGGGCGGTAATTTGGAACGTCAGTCAGTATTTTCTTAGGTTTGGAGATCATGACGATAGTCAAAGTCTTCCAAGCGTCGGGAAAAGTGGCTGTCAGTATGCAGGCATTGAAGATGCAGGTGAGGTAGTCAACCAGTGGGACCGTGAGCAGTTTGGTGACCTTTGGTGAAATGAGGTCTGTGCCCAAGGAGCATTTGTTAGGAAGGCTGCTAATAATGGCTTTGACATCTGATGTGGAACAAGAGAAAGGTTCAGTGGTTGGCGCTAAAGCTAGGAATAAGATATCATTTGATATCTCGAGGTCAGTAGAGTCTTCCGGCTCTTCGGGCTGCCAGGAGAACGCAGAGAGCATACGAGATGCAAAAGCTTCCCCTCTCTCGGCGTTCGTGTTCAGTGTGCGGTTATTAATGATAAGAGGGGGTGTTGTTTCGATAGAGCTCTGAAGTGTGCGGGTGAACTTCCATAAAGTGTTGTCATTTGTGGAGAGGGATTTAATTTTGTCATTCCAAGTGGAGGAGCGGTGTTTGTGTAGTTCGTGTTTTAAAATTTTGTTTATGGCGTGAAATCTGGATTTGTAAATGGTGTTTCTGGTGTGCTGATATAGGTGTCTTATTCTGTTTTTGTCTTTAATGAGCTGTAGGATATGAGAAGGGAGGGAGGAGGTGTTGAGAGGGATGACAGGGGGTTTACGCTGGGAACGCTGAAGGCAGTGTTGTATGTGATTGGTAAGGGCTTGAATGTTAGAGGAGATGGATTTAGGATCTGGGGAGACGGGAGGAAATGAAGTGGAGGCATTAGATAACATTTCAGCAAATTTGGTCCAATTATGGGTAATTCTAGTAGGGATGTCAATGGTAGGTGAGGCTTCAAGGTAAAAAAGGACTGGGAGGTGGTCAGAGGAGTAATGATGAAGGACTTTTGACGGGATGTCATATGGGTAGTGGGGCTGAAAGGGCGAGGTCAAGGATGTCTGAAGTGTCTACTGTCGTGGAAAAAAGTCATGACACTCGAGTTTACAAGTCAATGACAGTTGTACCCGTAGTCCCACATGAAAACAAGTTACATCAAAAATTAGCAAATTTAATTCTGCGTTTAACTGTGGAAAGTGAAAATTTTTATTTTAACTTGTTAAAATTTTATTGTCTGTGAAACAAAAAAAGTGCCGGTTTTTTCACCGTTTTAAACGGAATGCTCACTTTCAAAATTCATAACTTTTAAAGTATTCATTGGATTGTAACCAAACTTTAAAACAACATAAAGGAACTTGTTCTTAAGGTATGTACAAAGTTTTAAGATAATCAAAGTGTAAATAAAATTGTTCTTGTAAATTTTGTGAAACAACGTTTTCTCAGTACTGCGTGGTCATATCGATGCGAATCTTGTCCTGTCATGGAGCTTATGGTAATACAAGGCTAATCGGTTCTCGATATTTAGAATTCATTTAGTTGTTTATTTTATGTGCGCTTACATTTAATTCGGTGTTTCCATCAACAAGGGGAGTGAGGCGAGCGGGAGGAAGTGGACGCATGGCTTTGGGATTCCGTGCGACGTTGCCACGTTCGACACCATACTCGCGCTCCATGTGTAGAATCCATACATTTTTGTTGCATTGTAACTTAAAACGATTTTCTTTCATTGCAGTGGCACATCTCTTCACCGTCTGCTGCTTCACCGCTAATAAGCTGTTGTCATTATATTACATTGTGATGCTTACATTTTGCTCATGGCGAGGCCGAATGACCCGCTTTGTCTCAGCGATGAATCATTTGTATATGTATGTCTGACCCTACACTCATTCTGTCGCCGATTTTCTTTGGATTAACATCTGACAGTATGCCTGCTAAACCATTGACGGAGGGCGAGTTTGCCATGGTTGCTAGTGCGATTTGTTTTTTTTAGAAGCTAGAGTGAAAAGATTAATGATAAGAGGTATCCGGTGTATCATAAAGTGTCCGAGTGTGTTGGAAGATCGTTATCGACAGTGAAGAGATGTGCCACTGAAATGAAAGAAAATCGTTTTAAGTTACAATGCAACAAAAATGTATGGATTCTACGATTCTAAACATGGAGCGCGGGGATGGTGTCGAACGTGGCAACGTCGCACGGAATCCGTGCGACGGATCCGTGCACTTCCTCCCGCTCGCCTCACTCCCCTTGTTGATGGAAACACCGAATTAAATGTAAGCGCACATAAAATAAACAACTAAATGAATTCTAAATATCGAGAACCGATTAGCCTTGTATTACCATAAGCTCCATGACAGGACAAGATTCGCATCGATATGACCACGCAGTACTGAGAAAACGTTGTTTCACAAAATTTACAAGAACAATTTTATTTACACTTTGATTATCTTAAAACTTTGTACATACCTTAAGAACAAGTTCCTTTATGTTGTTTTAAAGTTTGGTTACAATCCAATGAATACTTTAAAAGTTATGAATTTTGAAAGTGAGCATTCCGTTTAAAACGGTGAAAAAACCGGCACTTTTTTTGTTTCACAGACAATAAAATTTTAACAAGTTAAAATAAAAATTTTCACTTTCCACAGTTAAACGCAGAATTAAATTTGCTAATTTTTGATGTAACTTGTTTTCATGTGGGACTACGGGTACAACTGTCATTGACTTGTAAACTCGAGTGTCATGACTTTTTTCCACGACAGTAGGTCTGGTGTTGAGCTGATGTGGGTGTACTCTGAAGGAGCGTGTAATTGGATATCATTGTCTGAGCAGCGTGTGTTGAGGATGTTACCGTTCCTGTTTGAAGCCCAGCAGCCCCAGTCTACGTGCTTGCAGTTTAGGTCACCGAAGACGATGGTCGGAGATTTGTTGGAGAATAGTTTGTCCAGCCACTCAGATTGAATGGGCTTAGGGGGATGGTAGGTGCTATAGACATTGACTCGTCCAATGGCCGTGAAAAGGGAGATGCCAGTGTGTTCAATTTTGGTGTATTTGTGTGTGTTTAAATGATTGCTTAATTAGAATAGCTACTCCCCCTCCGGGGTTACCATTGGTATGTGTGTGTGGACTCTGACTGTCTAGTCTGTAAGTGTGGTAGCCAGGTGCAAAAAGGTTTTTGTTAGGAGTAAGATGTGTTTCCGAAAGGGTGATAATGTCCGGGTTGTGTGTAGAAATGAGTAAATGAAGGTCTATTATTTTGTTGGAGATACCGTTTGCATTCCAAGAGAGAACAGTGAGCTGGGATATGTATTTTTGTCTGTGAGGTGTATTAGGCATTTTGTAGGAATGCGTTACAAAGTGAGGCATAAGATTGGAGGAAAACATTGAAAAACTTGAAACCAAGCTAGCTTATTTAAAGCAGATCTATTTACATGACGCTAGAAATATTTCGAGGACGGAGCAGCAAATTGATCAGGTAAACAAAGCTACAAAGAAATATTAATATTTTTCTAATAGGGAAGAAAAATAGACCATACGAGAAAATAATAGGACCGGAAAAGTAACAGAGACGGTTGATTTGCTAGTGATGGTTGTGCTAGCCGACTTGACGGACTGACGCCCGATCCCTTGGCATGGCATGGCCCCGGGCATAACGGTGGTCACAGCGGAACACAATTGCACACTGTTTTGCTGTGTGGAGATTAATTCAAGTTTAGTTACCTATCCGTGAGATAGAAAGTAAAACAGGTCGCCGCCCTCACCACTTCTCACTAACAACAGACGACTTCCGTCTTAGTCTTACTTCCTCCCCTTTCTTCCAACCATTAATTCCGTCTTTTATTTTAAATACGCTGCTATCCCTCACGCCGCCAATTTGCGGCTGCTTCTCCATGATTAAAATAGCAATATAGTTCACTCGGAGAAAAGGCCATCTGGTAAAGGATTATAAATCCATAAAAACACATTAACTTCTACGTTGCAGTATAAACATTTTAGAGACATGCAGCACACTCCAAGAAAATTTAAAACAATTGACTGGGAGTGAAGGATTGAACACTGCAGCTTCCACTTAGATATTTATTCAACACGACCATGGTTTCGTAGCAGTGCTACATCATCAGGTGAACAGTAAGTCAAGCATAAGTGGTATATATAGTACTGATCGTCAACTTTCGGTATAAGCTTGCCTTGTATGCATTGCTGGTGATTGGATGGTATCGCACTTGTCCAATCCGAATTCCATCCCTATATCCTCACTGTATCTGCGTACGGTGTCCAAAGCCAAGCACAGGTCTTTCGCGCTTGAACCAAATAGCTTCAGGTCATCCATATAGAAAAGATGGGTGACAGTATGCTCCCTTTTTGACAGGACACTGCACACATATCTCATACCTCGTCAGAACTGAACGGACAGTGGGAGGTGAGGTAAAGAGAACAGGAGGGGAGTAAGGCAATCGCCTTGAAAAACGCCACCGTGGTATGTTACCAAATGCGTGTGGACGGTCTTCTTGCCAGATGGTATGGCGAAGCGCGTCTTCCATAGTGGTAACAGGCGTTCGATGCAGGACACAACCTCTGGGTGGACTTTCATGTGAGTCAGCATGGCTATAATCAGCTCATGGGAGGTGGTGTCAAAAGCCTCCTTGTAGTCCACCCAGGCAATTGATATGTTACCCTTGTATTGACCTGCTCGTCGTCCTTGTAGCGTCCTGGCTCACACACCTATCAATAAGCAGGTTGTCCTTGCATCCCGCGATGCCTTTCTTCGAGACCCTTTGCTCGTACACTTCCTCTCATACCGGTTGGACGCGGCGGAGGATAAGGTCGTTCAAGATGGAAGTGAACGCCTTATATACAGTGTTGCGACAGGTTATAGGGCTATAGTTCTTCGGATCGGACAAGTCTACTGTTTTAGGTATTAAAACTGTTCGCCCTTCAGTCAGCCAGGACGGAAATGGCTCCGTCCCTGAAAGGAACGATATGAAGATTCTGGCTAGGTGGCGGTCACAGAACTCTTTAAAGTGTGCAATGGCTGGAGTGCCTTCGTTGAATGGCTTCGTGGTCTCGTAGATGTCCTTCCAGAAACATTCCACCTCCGGGACAGTTGGTGGTGGTTGGACAACATGTGGAGGGGGTCGGAAGAGGCGGGACGGCTGAAAGGAGAAGGTGGAGTTATCTTTCCTGGCGTTGGTCCTCTTGACCTTCTTCTTCCTCGCCGTTGTGTGTGCCCGCACTCTATCCACCTCGTGCTGCTTAAGGATAAGCAGCACTCTTTGGTTCAGTGTGTAATGTGCTCTCCGGATCGTACGAGCAATGCGCTTGACCTTCGGCGTAAAGGCTCGACCGGAGGAAATGTAATCACACACCGAAATCTCGACACCTGTTGTCTTGCCAGCGTGATTTCGGCATTAAGCCTTTTAAGCCTATTTGCTGCCTTTGTCTCCCAAGTTGCAGACACTTAGGGAGAGCCCAACAGTGTGGCGGCAGCATATACCACGCAGTCTATTTTCCAGAGGCTGATCGTTTCCGTCAAGATCATATCCTACGATGCCATTCAATCTGGGACTGCTGTTGGTCCCGCAGAGAAATTTTATGATGGATATTTCTCTGCCTGGTAGTCGTCTCATCGTAGTTTATCGTGCTTTCCAACCGCTTGAGTAGATCAGAATCGGCCTTCGGCTCGTCTCCCTTCACCAAAAGTTCGGCGGAAGCACCGGTAGTAGGAGGTTCACCTGAATTTGTGGAAGATAGAGCCTGGGCCGGTGGTGTACTACTCTGACCTTGCGGTTGGCGTGTCATTTTCTTGCGCAAGTGATTGGCGTAGTCGCACAGATGTTGCTCCGACAGTTGGTTATGTTCAAGATGCATCTCACACCACAAAGAGTGCATCCTCGCCATATATCCTCTGCGACTGGCTCACTGACAAGCTAGAAGGTCTCCCCTCAGGTTCTCCGTCCACTCCATGCGAGCTCCCTTTTTTGATGGCATAGATTTGCCACACCCAACTCTACTAGGGCCCTCATCCGAGTAGGGTCGGTTGTGGGTGGCGTCACTGGAATTCTTAGGAACCCAGGATTTCCGCGAGTGGGGAAGTTAACCCCACAAGCAGACGGCCACCATTAGCCGGCCGAAGCCGTTTCTAGGGACGCCACGAGGAGTGGTCCGTTTTCGACCCCTAAATATTATTATTATCGAGAAGAATGAGCAAATAATACCGCAGTACGAACCAAATTCTAGAGGGCTTTATAAATTAGGATTGTTTTCGTTTCCCCGTATTCATGAGCAAAAACTGGAATTGGTAAAAATGAGAAAGTCAACCTGTATTCTCCTTGCTCTGCTGCGAAATATATTAAGACACTTTTTCGCTAAAATGTTTTCCCATAAGGCTTGAGACTGATAACATTCGTAATACGAAGTGCTGTAAGAGCAAGATTAACTCATACCTAGATGTGTATACTAAAGGTAAATATCATTAAAGAACTGCAGTATATGGTTCACTTCAAGTTTTCAATCAATAAAGATAGGTAATCAGCAATTGAAAGTTTGCGGAGCCGACAACAGAAGATCCTCAATTGATTTCATCAATTTTCAACTTCCGAGTTGATCATTTTGGATTCATACCATTGATCGACCTCCAACTTTTTCCGGGGAAGCGCCTGTGGCTGATGGGATACGCACCAAGTTCCTTCCTCCGCACCACAAACTTTCCACACTAAATGGAAAGCCCTTCAGGCCTCAATCGACGCCCATTAAATTAAAAAAGGCGAACTTCGTCCGTCGTGTGCAAGAGAGTGCCGATAATCAGAATGGTATGCGTGGGAGTAGGGCGCTTATTAAGCAAGGCAACGGGGGAGGAAGCGGGATAAGGGAGGGAGGGGGCAGGGAAAAAATGATACATGCTAGGGGAAGGTATTAAGAAGGGCGCCAAATCCTCTCGGACGGCGACTGGAGGCACTAAGGAGATTCATGGGAAGGGAACGTTCTGGGGTTCGAGGGTGAGATTAGCGGTCAGCCAGGATACAGCAACACCAAAAACACTTAATATGCCCCCTCCCCTCCTCACCGCGCGCCATTAATCCCACTTCTGGAGAACCTTGGAGTGGTTACACATAATGGCACGAAGAAAGAAAGATCTGTGCCTAAATGTAAAGTTTAATACGGGAGAACGTCACAGTGAGAACATCCACTGTTCGCAAAATGTACAAAAAATATACATAGGTACAGTTATGTGCGAACATCCGGAATTTCATTATCGAAGAGTATAGAATTACATTGTTCGTGGCTACACTAACGGTCCAACAATAACTGAGAAGCAATACATATGCCGCAAGCATTCCTCATGAACGAGGAGTGGAGATTACGGACTGCCGAGGGAGCGTATGTATTGGCCAAAATCGTTAACTGCAACTGACAGATCACTTTATTATGGTCTTGAATAATGTTTTTAAAGACATTAATTATAAACTTAAAAGTGTTTGACTAATTAAGACGCTACCTCTGAAATTGAAGAAGTAATAGCTGAGATATAGCATAGCAATTCCGAAACATGTTCGCAACATATCTTTGTTAGCACCATGAGACACAGGTGTCCGATAGTATGTGATACAGTCATCGCTGTAACTGACAATACTACAGTGGGTACAAGGAAATGCGAAGAGCAGTAAATGAAGACCTGTAACTGTATATGAGGAATAATGAGTGAACGAACATAAGAGTAAATATATTGCATCAACTTGATGCGAGGCGGTTTACTAATAAAATGTGTGGAAAGCTGCCTGTAACTTACGTAACTGGGGCTGACCGCCAGTGCCGAATGGCAATGAAATTAAAGTGGAGGCGAGTTCTATACACGTATTGAATATTAAAAGGAAAGATAATGCAATTTTCCACAAGTAAACAATTTTTATTCCGACTAGTTTCGGTGTACTACACCATTGTCAAGTGAAGCTTTCTGTTTAAAAACAAGTGTATATATGAGCAGGTTGGTGGGGAGGGGGGGGGAAGGGAGGTTGGGGGGAGGGGGGAAGGGAAATGGGGAGAAACGGAACAAGGAGTGATCTGGTTGGAGCGTGGGTGAGAGGGGCAGGTCGCTTTATTCAAATTTGTAAAACCCGGTGTCGGTTGGTGACGATGGGGGAAGATGGGAGAGGGAACAGAAGGAGAAAAACGCCTTGGGTCCGCCGTTGTCGTCCTAGGATCCCTCGCTGATTTAATGGCTCTTACGACACGTGATGAAATTAAAAATGTGATTAAAATGAAAATCTGAATAGAAAGCTGCTTCGAACCAGTACCATGGCTAAATGCTGGAGATGGTAATGTAATATAGCAAAAATTATTAGGCAAACTAGAGCTTCATGGTGTTTTTAAGTCTCTAGTCAGCCTAATTGTTATGGATAATTATCAATTTCAGTGCATTTAAGACCCATCCATCATAATTTTCAGTGTGCAAGGACAAAATCATGTTCCCTGAGCGATTATGGAAAATTCCGCTCCAGAGGGCTTTGAGATAATTCATGTCAACTAGTAAATCGATGCCTAATTTCTGATAATTAATTATTTTTGATAATTATCTAATTGTAATTTGAGAAAATATTTCAAGCATAATGGTATTGTGTATAATATGGCGGGGGCACGTTTCTTTTTAAATAACGAGAGATGGCTTGGTTCTCCACATAGAAATTATTATCCACGATCAAGTTTTTATTGTCGAACGAAATAATAAGATTTCTTGTAATGCTATGCAACAACAAAACATATGTCGTGGAATACAAATCAACAAAACACCAAGTGAAAGAAACCAGTACTGTGTCACACGAAGTCACTTCTCGTTGACCCATACAAATTTCAAAATCATTTCAGACCTTCCTAACGCATGGCAAGGAACACTTCTGGAAGAAAAGGAAATGAGGTTTGCCGTCCTGAAAGTGATCTCAACACCTGGGCATCAAACGGAAAGACATTTTGGCCACTCGTAAAGTCATCAATTGAAAATGGAATGTTTCCTGGTGACGTTTGATCATATGAAGTGGCAAAATGGTTTTAAACGATTATGAGTATGAGCTCAAAATGAGTTATCTCAGGAAATAGCCATGGGACACTGCTAAAAAATTTGAATTCAAAAACCCCACATTATATGACTATAATTACCCTGTACGTCTTAACTGCCTAAAAGTTAGATGAAAGCCTCAAATCAGATGCAACGTTTCCAAACCACCGAGGGTACATAGAAACTAATAAGTTGTGGTCGTCCAATTGGGCCTGGAAAGGGCTTCCAAGTAACAAATCCTGCAAACTATAAATGATAATAGCGTATCAATACAGCTCTTTTTGCCATTTTCACACAAAATTCTGACACATGGTCAGATACAGTCGCATTTTCATAATGTAAATGAAATGAACAGCTGAAAATGGCAAATATGTTACCATACCAGTAAATAAACACATACACAAAACCGTGACTCAACGTTTCTCGCATCACCCTGTGTCACTTGAATTTGGATAACCTATTTAACTGGAACTGTCATTCAATTTTACAGGGTTTTTTCCCCTAGACACCTTTCTACAGATTGTACAAGTTTTGTGCTACATCTCGTCGATCATTACTAATTACTTCTTCTCATTGAGCAATCCTACTATTTAAAAAAATTAAAACGGAAGTTCCAACGCTAACAAGTTATATTTGTAGTGCACAACACGCTGCATTGTCTCGTAGATGTATTGCAGATCGTGTATCTCCTCCTCGAATGTGCTCCTGGGTCTAAAGTGTCACGGAAATAAGAGATGTTTCTCGAAAATGTGGATGTGAAGGTCAAAGATTGTCAATTGTTTTCTCTCGTCGAGTTCTGGAGACCTTTAGCTGAACAAAGCGGAGGAAGGTGATTATGGCAGTTGAGATTGCTTGTGTCCTACCACTCAAGGAAGTTAGGTTAAATAATCAAATGAAGTAAAACAGGGTCAAAATAATATGTGTCACGTGAAAAGCGTGAGTATTGGCCCCTTAACGCAGCAATATTGAGAGTCCCTTTGCTGGGTAGCACCCGGCCGACGGAATAGCAAACTCCTTTTCCCTTTCGACTAGCACAGCCCACGAAACCTCACGTCAATGCTCCAGAAACAGCCTCCTCTCCACCTGAGGGCTGAATAAAAGGCGGAGGGATGAGTGAGGCTTCATGGCGGTGATGAATGGACATTCCCCCGTAATTCCCTTGCTGCGCTGCGACCCCAAGGGTGTCTCCTTGCCGCTGCCTCTCTCCCCAACCTCACGCCTTCCAATTAGGAGACATAATAAATCCGGCGGTGGCTATCGCATATGACACCTATTAGACCAACGACGCTCGCGAGTCTTAGGCACTGCCGTACGTCCGTGCACTTCACTCGACAAGCGAGCAACAGCTTGTTCACAACCACTCGCCGCTGTGAAGTCGAGATTGAGCAATTGAGCAATTAGCATCACACAATTTTCATTCACCTCCTTCGAGAGCGATAACGAAAGGCGGGTAAGTAATGCAAAAAAACAACACAAAAATAGTATTTAACAATAAAACCATTACATTTTAAATACTAATCAATACAATTCAATCGTTGAATTAATGTCCTTTCACGTAATAAAAGAGTTTTATTTTGAAGAATTCAAATGAATTAAAGGGAGGAATATTATTGATGGCGCCGAAATAAAAAAATCATAAATTTTGCTACCCATGTTAATGTAATTTACATGGGCATGCTCTTTTATGTATTTTTGTACATACGTAGTTGGGTCAGAGGGCAAGCAACTAGTTTCCAATCACGAGTTGGCGTTGTGTTTCAGCAAAAGATAGCACTAGAGATATAACGACGCCATTGTGTGTGTGTGTGTGACTTTTAAGAGCTGAAATAGATCTACTCCTCAATGCAAAGTATTCAATAACCCATTTTACAGAATGGGTTTTAAGAATTTATCATCGACCCTATTAAAACTTTCTGATAAAGCTATTCCACAGTTTTTCGTGCAAATACATTAACCTTTCTGTTCGAAGGTAGACTTCTGCAGCTGAATTAAAAACATGCAAATGAACGCTGCTACACGCTAAGGAAACCTTCGTTCCAACATTTGCAATAAACGTTTAAGCATGTATTTTTCACTGAAATAGAGTTGAGAGTTGAGATATCAACATCTTTCTGAGGTTCAATGAATTCAATTGTTAAATAAAGCCTTTTTCCTTCGATACAACAATCGAATTGCCGGCCTTCGGAATCAAATCGGCCCTTTTACGATTTTGGAATTTGAACTGGGAGGGGAGAGAAGGTGATGGAAGCCTAGGCGCCTGGAGGGGACTCATGTACTCACAATCGCCCGAACCCACTGGAGAAATTTAAAGCTGGCCTCCATAAATCCAGGGAACGCAAACGGTAGTGCTCCATTGGGAAAATGGGTGAGTGGAGGATTTGGCGAATTGGAAGAGTTTTAAGGGATGAATAGGAAAGCGGATTGAGCTGTAATTAACTCCTCGGGAGCCGAATTCAGTGCCCAGGGTGAGGGAGGAGCGAATCGCCAGGGAATGCTGAGAAGAGGAAATTACAAGCATGCAATGTTTTTTCCTCATCTCAGGATTAGTATATATATATGAAGAATGCAGCACAATACTATATATTCTTCTTCTTTTTCAATGCACCCCACGTATATATTCCTCCTCCCTTTCAATGCTGCTGATCATTTCCTCATGCATCAACTGCATCCATAAATCTTTAGGTAGCGAGAAAATGGATATTCTTGCAATATCAGCGCTAAATGTAGTTCATGATATTTGGACACGAAATTAGATCCTAAGATTACATAAAATAAATTAGAAGATAAACATTGGGAAAATATCGCCTACGGAAAATGAAATTTAAAACTGATCACAACCCAGTATTTCATCGAAAGCCCATTAACACTGCAAAGGGTAGTAAGTTAGTAGGCCAATGGAAAATTTTCGAGAGTCATTTAGATGAAGATGCTCTCTGACACTCACCAGAAATTGATTACCACGCCATGAGATACCACGATTGGGATATTTTTGTGGGCTGAAATATTATTTTAGTTCGATAAATATCTCTGTTAAAATTACATTATTTGTGCTTAAAGTTGACTGACGGGTTAATCTATTCCGTGCCGGATATTTTTCCCACCATAAAATAAATTGTAAAATTTCATCATGCATATTTGTGTTAATCAATACTAATGGAGTTACAGCTCATGCACCTCAAAAATTTTAGTAGCAATATATGCTGCCCTAAAACGATAACCTTCCCTTTCACATGGAACTTTCAAATCCTAATCATATAGCTAGTTTATAACAAATATCAACAAAGTATTGAAGACACAATAAATAACATAGGTATAAGGTTTTTCTCATAATACAAGTTTGCATTCTATCAAAGGGTTTAGCCACTTATTTAGGGTTATTACTTATAAATTCATTATTTTTAAATTTAAAAAAATTTTAATTATCATTTAGTACGCGCGCCAAGTTTTTCCATTACTTAACAGATAATAAATCCCCATATAAATCATCAAATACATGATTTTTACGCCATTAAATTTTTAGGCCAAGAATTGTTGTGGTAAAGCTTGATGCGTGAACGTTACTACGCTTGGACTTTTACAACTAACATAATGTCAGTTTAAGGCCATTACATTTTGTTGCTGCGACAAAATATGTACCACTGAAGTAAGTATAAGGTGGTAGGAAATATGGTGGAACACACCATGTCTAATAAAGAGATTATGCTGTTTTTTTCTTCTGCCATGATACTGTGGGATATGCAGTTAATTAACACCAGAGGTTTAGGCATTTAATATCACATATCAAATAAATTAATTCCAGGAGATCAAAGCTAATATTACAAATCTCTTTTCTCTCTCACCCAGCTGTTAAACTCGCCCAGCGAGTTAGAATCCTGAGTTAAAAATGCTCAAAAGAGGGAATCATTTTATCAATTTAAATTTCACTTTTAAAATAAAGAAATAAAACATTAGAAGAATACGCAGAAAATAAAGTTAATGAAAATTGTATGTATGTATACACATTTTAAGAAGTCTTTCCTTTTTAATTGGTTTTGTACAGTTTTTCAAACGTTTCTGAGGAGATTATTAACATATAATGTAGAGAAAACATTAGCTGTTTAGCTTAACAACAACCCTGATTGTCATTACTGCTAAAGTCATGTCAATTTTCAGTTAACTCCAATCAGCGAATGGATATTGCTTGCAGGAATCAAAGCAGCTGTTTTAATTAAAGGCCAGGCCATCACAACCAGAATTCATATCGCAATCAAAAAATATAAGTAGCAAATAAAACATTACAAGCAACCAGCAGAGTTCCATCCATTTTTGGAGGAAGAGAATCCATCTAGTTAATCATCGGTCAACAATCCTAGGATTTATTTGACGCAGCCCTCCACTCGATTCTTCTACCGGCCAACCTCTTCATATTGACTGACTCCTCTCTTTTACATCCTTCGCAACCTGTTATATATGTATCTCACACGAGGCCTGCCTCTTCCAATTTCCCCGTTCACTTTTCCCTCGACGAATGTCTTCATCAAGCGATCGTGTCTCAAGATATAACCGTTTAAGTAGTTCCGTCTTCTTTTTTCAGCAGACATCTTCTTAGGACTTATTCGTTTGTCACTCGACCGATCCATTTTATCTTTATCATTATTCTGTAACACCTCATTCCGAATGCTTCCACCCTATTCTTCTTTACTGCTGTCATCTTCCGTGCTTCACTGCCGCAAAGAAACATGCTCTAGATTCATATGAATTGTATCCTTATTTCTACGCTTGTATTTCCAGCGGTAAGTAGATTCTCTTATTCATAGAACGCTCTCTTTGCCTGGGCTATCCTACCGACTGGGGTCCTCCTTCGTGCTTCGTCCATCGTTTTCACCTCTTCCAGTTTTTGTTTTCCTAGTTTAACGTTGTTTTTGGCCCCTTATCTCTTTCTGCACACCATTATCTTAGTCTCCTTCTTACTGATCTTCAGCTGATATCTGGCCATTGTCTTTTTCATGGTTATTAGAATCTCATTCAGATCCTTCTCTGTCTCTGCTACGAGTGTTATATCATCCAAAGAATCGCAGCGTGCAATTCATGAGAGCCAATAAGATTCCAATGAAATTAAAACAATGAAATACATAATTTTATTGGAGCTGAAAAGATGTAGTGGGAGATGATCAAAGAAGAAAACTGAAACGCGCTCTACATGCACACACGTGGTGGCCCCGATCATGGCTCTACATAAACCGTGCGCTAGCGTTGTCTCGTTATTTTTCCATTTAACTTATGTGTCAAAGAGAACGCGATCTCCATTTTCCACGCAGCACTCAGATTGTTTATCACAATCAGTTGCGTGAATTTTGTTGGCGGTTACTATTAACCCTGCGCTACTTTAGGGGTAAGCGTTATCGATACAGATTGCGATAACGCGAAAGATGCATCCGTAATTCCACACCAGACATGGTGCCATCACTATTTTCAGATATGGAGCCATAGGTATTTTCGAATCTTTAAGTTTCTGGAAACAGCTCTCTTTTAAGGCTGTCATGGTTTATTGCATTGTTTTTAGATTGTTGATCTTGCATTAGCTGAATTCATATTATTGACACATACATACGCTAAACTTGCAGCTTACACGGCGAATACTTGCCTTCTAAACGCAGTTTTACACGGTCACTGATACTGCGCAGGCTGTTGCGAGAACACCTGCGCAAGAAATATTGCACCGTGTAAAGCGACGACTTGCGAGGACAGGCAGCGCCACTGCGCGAACGCTTGCGAGCAAATCAGAACATGTTCTAATCTGATGCATGCGTTCGCTCAAGTTTGAAGCTTATTTCTCTCACTAGATGGTGCAGATATAGCGGCAACGAACTGCCTGGGGAATTCTAGCAATTAAATGGGTTGTTGACGATTGATTTGGGTGTTTTTGTTTGCACTTAAATCCTTAGGTAGTGAATAAAGTACAGTAACGATGAGCTGGGTGATTTTTCCACGTGGAAGCTTAAATTTCGTGCGTAAAGGAAGAGGTCCCTAATCTCGTTAACTTGGCCCACAGCCGTGAGTTCGCTGTGCAAAATTTGAGCTAAGCATACGGGACTAGTGTGTCCGCTATTACGTCTACACTATGGATTAAAAACATATTTTAAAGTGGTGATCATTTATCCCATCGTTCACGTCCAATTAATAGCTACTTCACAGATCTTGACGTTATGCGATATATGTATTGACGGTATTACCCCTACTGAATGGTACTATATTGTCAATGACACAATGCACCGGCGAATGCTCCGTGTAAAGCTGTCAAGCAAGCGTCCATGCAATTTTCCACGGACTTTCGCAGACGACTGCTCAAACGGAAGCAACTCGCGCAGTTTCAATGACCGTGGTGTAAAACGGTCTTTAAGACCGAGGTGGAGGGGGATCGGGTCGGTGTGGTGGCCAATAGAGTACTGGCCTCCCATCCCGAGGGCCCGGGTTCGATTCCCGGCAGTGGCGGATTTTTCAGTGGAAAACCGGTCCCCACTTGAGTGCCTAGTGGAGGGCATTTCAAGTACAGTACTCCGTCCGTCGGACGGGACGTTAAGCCGTGGTCCCCTTGGCGCCTTTCGTTAAGAGTAGGCTAATTCCGACGCCGGGTTTCTCTCCACCCTTCCTCCGTTCCCTGAAAACTTCTACCATCACCCAATTACCCACCTGTCCTATATGGCGCAAATGACCTCAGCTGTCGGTCGCCTCCCCTAAATAACCAACCAAGACCTGATGTAAGATTTTTTCAATACATTGAAGTCTTCACACATGATATTACACTGCATACCATGCACTAATAGAATATCTCATATGCATTCTACGAATAAGCTTTTTGAGGAATTGCAAACTACTGTGCAGATAATTTTACTAAAAACTAAAATTGTGATGGAGCAAGCAAATTTTTCATCGGCACTTTCTCGCATGTTTTACTTTCAAATGTATATTTCTCGCGAATCTCTGCTACTATCCTCATTACGAGAATTATATTTAAATACATTATTACCTGAATGTTTAATTTTATTAGTGATACAACATATGATTTCTACAAGAATTGAAATTTGGCCTTTGAATTAAGGGATATTTTCAATTAACATAATGCTCACATAAGGTCCATGGTTCCATGACGTTAACCGTCGAAATAATGGTATCTGTCGCGTGAAATAAATAATTGTGGAACTACAAAGTTTACCCTATCATTCATAATGAATAGTGCTCATATTTTTTGCTACAGAAAAACTTGTATCGGTCTGACAAGCTAAGTTATTCAGGCTAATACTAACTAATTAATACTACGCAGCCAATGGATTAATCGGAATCCGATTGTTAGAAAAGCAACCTTTTCACGAATAACTATGACATATGATCAACAAGAGTAAAAAAAGGGATTTATTATCAATCTATTATCATTATTACCTAAAGGTATCTGTTACTACAATAGGTTGCTGCCTAAACTTAATCTAAATCTACGGTCAAAACGTGAGAATATTACCAGATTCCCTTTAATGTTTCAAAATAAATGGAGAGAACTTGATATAATGGTACTTGGTCATTCAAGATGGCTCCCTTCATAGCATACAATGGAAATAGAATTTGGAGTAGCAAAAGGCAAGGTTTGGATAATTGGGATAACGTCTTTTGGAATTTTGGGTGAGACGAGAAGGAAAGCAGTGAGGAGAAAGAATTGTGAGAAGAAGGAGAGTGGGATCGAGAAGCAGATTGATTGAATCGGAGGCTAAGGGATGGCTTGTCCGGGCTAATGGCACTCCAAGTGCAGCCCTCTCCACCCCTAAGGAAACGGAAGTCAATTCACAGCGATGATCCTCTACTCTTCCCTTGTTCCGATTCGCAGAACCTTGAGCAAGTTTCGATACTCGCGTTTTTATGTTAATTACGTGACAAGAGATTATTTAATGAATTACTTACAAGCAGCTCGATTTTATAAGGCAATAGTTCTAGTTCGGGAAATGAAGAAAAGATGACGCTTTTTTCACGAATAACTATCACATTTGATCAACAAGAGTAAGAGGAGAGTTTGTATCGACATGTGTGAGTTTACTCGCAGGAGTGAGATGAACATCACCCACTAGCAAATACAAGGGAAGACTTATGATTAGGATTTGCGCACCTTTTATTAATGCTTCCCCGGAAATGTTGAAATCAATCAGAGGATTACGGTAGGGACAAAATACTTTCCATTATGGAATATAAAATAAATATTTTACTATTGAACTATAGTTAATTATACTAACACTAGAGCAGCCGACTTCTCTACCACCATTACCACGGAGCCATTTTGGCTCCGTCGCTAGTATCATGCACTTGGGTGACTGTAATGAAGAAATAACTTTAGAAGTATGATTTTTGTTTGGTGTACATAATAACGCACTCTTATGTGAGCTACTTTACAATTCCAGATCAGCCAGATTTAAAAAAAATAGGAACTTTTACAGATTTGAAAATATTTTTTATGTAAACTTGAATTATGGCTATACGTTTTTGTCTTAGCAGATCAAATTCTAAAGATTACAGTTTATCATAGTGTAATGATTAGTATTTTTAAACTTTGCAACCAAATCTGCATAAATATAAAAATGATTTCTTTTACATGATACATTTACAGCATATGATCAGTGTTTCCTCATTGCACTTGACGTAGACGTATTTTTCGCTCACTTGACATTTCCCTATTCCGTGATTTTTTTGCAGTTTTTTTTGACTTGACAATACATTCCCTGGCCTTCTACCTTTTTTATGGCATTCTCGTTGCATGAGAATGGTAATTAATTACAAAGAGAGTTCACATTCTCCGTTCCCAGTTCTTCTGCAAGTTGTTGCAGATATTTACGTCGAGTAATCTTACTTCCTGCGACTGACTGAAAAATTACCCAATAATTTATTGCAGCTAAGTCAAGCAAATTTTAGAATGTGTGAATAGGCCAGTACCTTATAGTAGAACGTAATTGTGCATGTAGTTATCTAAATTATAAATAAAGTCAGAGCCCGAGACAAAAGGGTAATGAGGGGGCCTATAAAAACCGCAATGAAGAAAGGGCTACATCCTCGAAGAGAGACTTCTCAGAAATCATACCCTGGTAGGCTGACAAATCCATACTGCAGCGGAAGTAACTTGGAGCTTTGCCGAGAGTGAATGGTGAAAAAATATCGCTACACCCCCTTCCCTGGTATTCCGATCGTTTCGAAGAAGAACAGATCCATCAAGCGCCACCATCAGCAGCAAAACCAAGTTTAGTCTACGTAACAGCTTTTATGTGCAAGATGGGTGAGATGCAAGGAAAAGCCTGTTCATCTCAATGTGCGCTCTGATAGAGTTTGCATTAAAATGACACACGCGAAGACCCTTTCCTACGCACAGAAAGTCCTTTCCACGTGAGAACTGGTTTTTGGATTGGGCAGGATGGCAAAGGCAAAGATTATGGTAATGACGGAGTCAAAGTGATGGTCTGCATTGCAAAGGGGTCGAGGTCCTTCTTCTCAGCTATTAACACCGGTGTATCACTCCTAGCCCTCCGCACGTAGATGCGTCCTCCACCCAAGTGAATACACTACTCGGGGCTCGAGCACGCTGCCTCACAAGCCGAAGGAGTTGGAAAACGTCCCCCGGGAGGAATTCATTGGCAAGAAATTTAAATTCATTGATGTTAATAAATGAGCGGAAGGCTGCATTCAGCCTCGCGTCAGTAGGTCAGAACTAAGCTCCATTGTATGTAGCTTGCGCTTTTTGACTTTGGCCCAAATGACTTCCTCGACGAGGGCCCTGGAACTTAGGGAGACCACAAGAAGCGGAGATTTGGTCACAGTCAGCCCAATAACTGGTACAGTACCAGCAGCAGGCTCAGCATCAGTAGCCACTGAAGGGACGCTTCCATGAGTGGCAGGAGGCAAGAAGAGATGACGATGATTACAGCGTGAGAGGACCATGTTCACCCATGTTCCGGGACTCTCGCCTTTGAGAGATGCGCTCCCAGTAGTCTCGCCGAGACAATATCGCGCCTGTCAATACCCGGAAAAAGTGCCGAGATCGCCGCTCGCGCCAAGGTTTTGAGGTTCATATTGTGCTGTACAGTGAGATGACTACGTCTGTCGAGAGAGAGAGTTGCGACGAGCCGAGAGCCGTGTTGTCACACGGCCTCGCAACTCCGCATCGTTCCGTTCCAACTCAGCCTCTTTTCAGTGACCTCGGAGACGACTACAGAGTCGGGGCGCTACGCAGAGTTAACACGACTGGCCTGGCGAGAAAACACCTCACGCAGACGATTGTATCATCAAATGAAGGCATTCAATATTCTATCACGTCAAGCTCATCCATCTTTCGCAAAATACAGTCAAGTGTCGATTCTCCAGTCCCATCTCCAGACCTGGAGCCGCTGGAATCATATGGGTTAGACCGCTAGCGGGAATTTGGTGTGAGCGATAGTGGCGTGTTGGAGCTTGAACTAATTTTATTACCCTTCTCTGGCCTATAGTTACCAGAAACTCTTGACTTGCCTGCAGCCGATGCCTGGGCCGCAGCGCCGACTCAATGATGCTCGAGCAATCCACATTCCATGCATTTGTGAACCTTCAGATTAGATCTACCCGGTTGCAGACAAAGCGAGTAGTTAAGTTCCTGGATTGTGGCGTCCAACATAATTACGCTCTAGAATACCGCGACGTTAGATTGTAGAAGACACAAGTGCCTGTCAGGCTGAGTATGGTGTATGGTAGTGCCCTCCACCAAAGAGCGTCTGACTCGTTCGCACCGCAATGACCTCTCGGTGCAAGAGAGAGCAAGTGTCAAAGGAAGTTAAGGCAAGCTCGCGTTATGAAGACGCAGACACGAAGATTGACCGCACCCTCCCTCAGCTCCTCAGACGTGCCAAGGTTAAGCCTTGGCCTCGCCACAACCAAAGCTCGTCTTTTGTTTGGCAGCTGACATTCCAAAGGTCAAACGGGGCGGCCAAAAGGGCGCATTGCCGAACCTATACACGAAGGGAGAAACTAGATAATAGAGAAGAGGCGGGAGGTGAGAGGAGGACAAGATTTCCACAACTTCAACGGTTAGCGAGGGCGATCCGTATTTGGAGGCCACTGAGTGGAAGCAGCTCTTTTACGTGAGGCGATGAAAGGATGTGGGAGTCAAACTTGGACCTATGTTGCCAGGCACTGGTAATGCCGGCCACGTACGTCTGGGAAGGCTGCGGAACATACTGCGTTCGCGTGGGCGGCTGAATAGAGCTTTGGGAGCTGGTGGGCTGGGGACGATGGGTTCGAGTATTGACAGTGGTGAAACAGCTCATCCCACTGTGAAGCGGGTTGCGCCGTTTTCCGACCAGGTTCCCGAGAGGCAGTTGCTAACACTAATACGATTGCACTGGAACGGAAGTTCGCCAAACTCAGAATGGCACACTAATGCGACCGGTTGGAGGAAAACACCACATCACAGCTGAAGGAGCGAGTAAACACCACGAAAGCATGGCACCAAACAACCGCGAGGTACTCACCACGGCAATACCGTTCTACAGACGAGCGACTAGCATAAACCAGATTATGTAATGAATTTGTCAAGGAACAGCGCAACCGGATACACCAAAGTGAAGCAGATGCAGCACTTATCTCAGCGAACAAAGAGAATCTTGGAATTCACTGTTGTAACGGAGCACAAAGAAAGTGAATACGCAAACGATCGCCAAATCGTCCGGCTACCTCGAGGACTTGAGAGAGAAAGGGAGAGAGAGAGAGATTCCGCAAATGTCTATTTTTTTATGCGAGGAGATAGGTAAAAATAGCATCAGAAGGGCATCAAGAAAGATGAAATAATATTCCCGGCAATTACAGCAAAATAGTCATGTGTAGGAAAATAGGGAAATATTTCAACATACACTTCGAATACGGTAGTGAGATATGAGCAGTTATAGCAGCAAAAAAGTTTAAACTAGAAGCGTTTAAAATTGATCATAAAGATGAATGATATGTGAATGAATGGAAAATAAAAAAAAACTTATTTCGAGGCGTGAGAAGGAAAGTGAAAAATACACCGAAAAAGAAGACAATCAATTAGTTATATGATTGCACGAGAAAAAGTATCGTCACCATGAATGATTAAACTCGTGCACCTACTGCAAATTTGTGCTAAACTCTTCTTTGATCGATTAACGTAAAAAATCATGATTTTTTAAAAATTTAGTTGCCTTTATAATTCCAAATATTTGAATTGGGGTAACACATAAGGATCCATCAATCTCCAACTTTACTCATTTGCGCTGCACGACATCCTTAACATCCCTGGTATACTCTTTTCGGCAAACAGGATTCCCCTCTCCAGATGTTTTTTATGGGTTTGTAACTTTCAATTTCCTGCCGTGAGACCTTCCATTCGCAGTACTCAGGTAATTACTGATGGTGGGGAGGGGAGGGAGGCCTTTGTACGCCAGGGGCAGGCTCCACCCCCCCTCCGAGGATCACTTCGCTCCCGCCCACTCCACCCCCAACAACCCTCAGCTCCCATTTTATCTTTCTGCTTCCCTATGTCTCTCTTTAATTTGTTTCTAGCGACGCACAGATTGTTTGAGCTCCCAAACGACCACCTAAGGCGAGGAACATCGCAAAAAAGACAAAAAATATCCATTACACTTTTGACAGAGAATGGCGATCATTTTCTTTGCACAAAATGGAATTAGAGAAGCTGTTCCGGGAGAGTTTTTATTTTAGTCAAGAAGTATTACGCATATAATTATTTGATTGATTAACAAGATTTTTCAAAACACAACGTGTACTGATTGAATCGCCTTTTTCACGTTCATTGGCAAAAAACGGAGTATGTTTCTATTGAATTGAGTAAAGAGTAATCCAGGAAATTTTTCTCTTGAATTACTTTGCACTGAATGCACACTGAAGCTTAACGTGGAATTTCTCCTCCACACAAGTAGCCAGTTATTTTTATATGAAATTCCCACAAGAGACTGTTGTATGTATTTAAATATGCATATGATGGAATTAGACACAGTATAATTTTTCCAATTAGAAGTAAAATTAAAAAATGCTATAACCATTCACTATTCCCAACCCTTTAACAAGTGCCGGAAATGTAATTTTTCTCTCCTTTTTTTTCTTTTCTATATTATGGAAGTGAGTGATTAATAATTTTTATGATGATATAAAACCTTTTTCGCATTATATCTTTATTGCCTATCATTCATCCATGTAACAATTGTGACTCCCGCCTTCATACGGCCGCACGAAGCTCCACTGACGCCTAGTGGGAAACCTGAGAACTCTTCCTACAGCACAAATTCTATTATATTTTGCTCCAAAATGTACTCTCCACAGAAATCCATCGATTTCTGCACAAAAGACTTTTTCATTTAACTACTTTGCTTCCTCCTTTTAGCCGTGACCGTAAAATTGCATTATTATCACTAATAGATCTAATACTTCCGCCTAAGTTAATTTTTCCCTAATTTTTTACACCCAAATCATAATTTAGAACTCCTTCCTATCTTCTGATAAGGACGCTGTTTGCTAACCATGTTTATCAATTCACCTCTTTTCAGATCGATGGAGTTAGGTGTCCTTGGATGAAACTTTATACGTTGAACATGTTAAGAAAAATAACAGTTATATTCTACAATTTAATGCATTCTACCGATTGATTTTATGTCTGAGCGTCATTGTCAAGTTATCCATGGATAGAATAAATAAAATTGAATGAAGGTACAAAGTAATTATTCATAACACTTCCGTTAAGAGAAATACACTTTCTCTCTTCCTATGGAACACCCACGTATAGTGTCACATTGGATATTTTTCTTCCACAATGACCTGTAGCAATGCTTGTATTGTATGCTCGATCCACTTTTGCGAACTCTTTCCAAATACTTCCCTTTCCTTTCCAGACATCATAAACCTTCTTATATATTTATATTTCTGTACATCATACTTTTTTATTGTCCTCCAATTCATAAAGCTACTAATTATTTAAGGTAAAAAAATAAAATTTTTCCCTCCACAATATATCAACAATAGTTATGTCAACCAACTAATTTCATTTACTAGTAATGTTATAAATGCCGCTCAAGAACTACAACAATCATCAAAGGAATTTGCGCTAAGGCATACACCTTAGAGTACAAATGTTTCCTACGCCAGGAACAGTTGATCAATTCGTCCCTCAAAGCATCGTGTGGCTCCTTAAGTTTTTCATCTGAGCTAAGGATCGCGTTCACCGTGGGGCATTCCTTCCTGCGCATGCGCGTGTGCCGTTCTCCCCCGCCTCCTCAACGACGCCGTAGCATCCCAGCTTACCGCCCACGCACTAACACCCCCTTCGCCCCTTCGCCCCCTTCTCCCCCACGCCAACGCCGCCGGGGGGAGGGAGGAAGGAGAGGTCGGTCGACACCTGTTCGCTCCCGCGGGGGCG
Organism: Platycnemis pennipes; assembly: GCA_933228895.1. Lineage (NCBI taxonomy): Eukaryota > Metazoa > Arthropoda > Insecta > Odonata > Platycnemididae > Platycnemis > Platycnemis pennipes. The sequence continues at coordinate 134,664,675 of OW121853.1, forward strand.
CCGGCGGCGTCTCTTCGCCGCCCTCCGACGCCCCTGGGGCGGGCGAGGGGCGGAGACGCCTTCATGCGAGCAATCCACGGAATACCCGGCGAGCGACCACGAAGTGCATGGCAGGGGGTGAAGATCACCAAGCATGCACGGCTTGCCTGCCACAAAGAGCCACAATAATGCTGCTGCCACTTCACGGAGACATATTAGATACAGGACCAACGTTCAACTACATGGCGAGTACCTACATAGAAATATAATTATTACTGGTTAGAAAAGCTTTCCTCTAAATATATATTTTCCTGTATTTCTCTACTGTGAATATGATAGCATGTATTGCTTAAACATGCTTCATGTACTACTGACTACTCCAATAATTTCTTATTTCTCTATCCCTTTGCTATTGTTTTTGCCTATTGCGTTCTCTAGTAGTACGCGGCAAAAATGGAATTTAACATCTATCGGTACGACAAACGTTCTCCTCAATCTTGTCGATCTGATCAAATAAAGGTTAACACGCAAGTGTTATTAACATGCATCTAGGAGCAGACATCTTAGCACGGCTATGATTTGTCTCTTCGTGGATTGTCCAAGTCCCAAAATGTAGTTCTAGTCCACGACCGGCAGTAAATTGATAATTCGTGAGTCTCGCCTGCATCTTGACAGCTCGTTGTCCCGAGAGAGAGCGAAGGAATAAGGCAGCGCCAGTATCTAACCGCAGTCGGCAAATCCAACACGGTGAGGTTTACCAAGATGCTAAATCCCTCGCGTTGTCTCGTAATTTATGGCCGGATGTGTGTCTTGTCGCCGCCGCCCCTCGTGTTCAACGAAGTGTCCCCCCCCCCCCCTCCTTGAAGAGGTTGTATCTCCGAGGCCGCGACACACACCGAGTCGCAGTAGAAAGCATGTCTCGTAGGTAACTACAGACTGACACGGCGTCACGGTCGATTTACTCCCAGTTTATGGAGTATTTCTGCATTACTTACTCGTTCACGGTAATTAATACGAGTCGTGGATGACTGACACTTCGTCTTCTCATTTGCGTTATCTCACAGCATAAAAGGAGGCTGCAGCTTCATGAGTTTGAATTCCATTGATGTTGGAATATTTCACATGAATTCCTACTGACTTCAATGTTCTACCTCATCTGTCAATTTGCGTATTTTGTTTTCACATAGGCGATACAATTGGTATATCTATCTCAAACAAATATAACAGTGTGAAATACAAAGGTCTAAGTATTGCAAAATATGCGGTTTATTAGAGACCAGCAGTTACTGCACTAAAATTAATTGGAGGTGAACCCATTGATTAATTTTCCCAATACTAATGTTTTCTCTTGACGATGTCTACAGTGTTATTTAATTCAGGTCTAATAATGAAAAAATCTCAATCATATGAATAAGAGGTATTAATCGTCTGAAATTGAGAATCTATAAAGTCATTATATTACACAAGGTCGATAAAATTATGAATATTTAGAATTATACATATACATAAATTCGGTAGTGCGACCGTAATTTTACTTCAGGCGTGGTAACCTTTACTTTAACGGCTGTAGGACTGCAATGAGGAAGGCAAGGGGAAACCACCACTTTATTATCCCGAGGAGTCGAAGCTACTCCACTCTTTTCTTTTTCTCAAGACTTGATGGAACCCTCTCGAATAAAATACTCCGGAGGTAAAATAGTCTCCCATTTGGATCTTCTGGCGGGGACTACCCGAGAGAGTATATAAGCCCAGCGTGATAGACATATTAGGGTAGGATCTTGGAATGTGTGATCATTTCGGACCTGCGGAAGTCTGGAGAACCTGAAGGTGGAAATGCGGAGAATGGACCTCGACGTATTAGGAATCAGTGAAGTGAGACGGCCCAAAGAAGGACAATTTTGGAGAGGAAATCACGGAATTATTCACAACGGATCACTGAATGGTAACGCTGGAGTTGGCATAATGCCCAGGAAGAGTTCAGGACTACGTGTGAAGGGATTCCTGCAGTACATTGAAAGGATTATCATGGTGAAGATTTAAACTGAGCCTACGGATAACATTGTGGTACATGTTTAGATGCCTACGTCCGACTGCGAAGATACACTAGGAAAATACCAGGAGAGAGAAGAAGATTTCAAATAGATTATATTTTAGTGAAGCAGAGATTTAGGATCCCGTTGAAGGACTGCAAAAATTACTCTGAAGTAGACATCGACAGTGACCATATTTTAGTGATGACGAATGCCATCTAAAATTCCAGAAATTGAAGAAAAGTGTGAAGGACACGTGGCAGGTAGAGAAACTAAGGGAGGTTGAACATAGGCTGGCGATTCAAAAAGCGGCGGGAAAGGTAGAGAACCTGATTGAGAACTCATTGGGAGAGCGTTCAGCGGTAGTGCACATTCACTTTCGCAAAATAAGTTCTTGGAAGAAGAAAAGTTGTCAAGAAGAAGCCATCGATCACGGAAGATGTGATCGATCTGATGATCGGATGGAAGACAGGACAAAGTACAAGAATGTGAAAACTGAAGAGGGGCAACTTTGCAACAAAAGAAAGAGGGACTAAATAAGACACAGGGCCAGGAAAGGTGGATGAATAATCTATCTATCCAGAAAAGACATCTTTACAAAACCATCTGCGGCTGGTACTCAGCAGGAGATATAACCGAGGGACTTCAAGAAAAGAATCATAATTAATATTCCAAAAAAGAAAATATGGAAGAATTACAAAAATTTTAGGAGTACAAGCCTGACATGCAGCAAAGATGTTGACGAGGATCATCCATAGGATAATAGAACGAAAATCAGAGGACCTCTTGGATGAAGATCAATTCCTATTCAGAATCAGGTAAGGGTCACCAGAAGCAATATTGGTCCTTAGGCTGAGAAGATAACATGGACAAGAACAAAAGGACGATCATTTCATCTGTGGATTTAGAGAAGACGTTTGTTATTTAAATCCAACAGGTGTAATCTCTGGGCCGATGGTATACAAAAACTCTAATAAATCTGTGCTTCATATTCAATTGACTCTGGGCTTTCGGCCCTGAACATGAATGGAAGAACAAACGTATCGGATTTTTATGGCAAGTAACTTCAATTTTCATTTGTTTCCCTACGTAAATTAGGGTAGAATCAATGCACTTTAATCACAAAGAATATAGATAGAAATAGGATAATCTGGAACTTGTTCTCCCGATAGCGTAAAAATAAGGCTGATAGAGAAAAACATCGGCATTGCGTATTGGCACATTCAGCGTCAAAGGGTCTTTTAGAAACAGACATTTTACTACATGAAACTGAGAAAAGTTTTATTTTTTACACCAAGATGGCAAGCATGAAACGTAGAAATAAGCGTTTACCTTCCATTATATGTATAGTGCCAAATGTATTCAGTAAAATTTTTGAGGTACGACTCTGCCACCACCAAAATGAATTGGACTTCTAAAATTAGGGGAGAAATCTCACAACATTTTCTAAGTGTATATCTCATTCATACCTTTATTTCCTTCCCTGTCCGTGATGGGCCAATTAAAGTGCTCAGAATATTCAATGGAACAATAACGGCATTATTAATATTGGAAACTGCTGAGACTATTTTGAGGGGTAAAATCGATATCCTCCATGTCAGTAAACTTTTATATCACACCCAATTTAAGGTATCTACCATTTCAATATGTTTGAAGAGTTAGAAGCTTTTAGATTATATTTTCAGCATTCACCCCGAAATAAAGCACAATGTTTCGTATCGCAGGGGGCCTATAGTACACAAAATTTATTCAGTGTAACTTACATTTCATCCTGAATTGAAAATCAAGCTGAAATCGAGGCGTCCAAAGACATGACTGCAATCATATAGACAGCTAGAATCCAAATCTATCATATGAATACCTCCAGCCACACATCTTATAAAACGCACTTTGGTCAGCATCCTATCATCACTTACAGTGTATCACGACTCAATTTCAGCCAAGGCGCGCTCGGAGGGTTCCCTGAGCCTGTGGCTTTGCCTTTCCCTGGCGAAACTCTATCCACACAAGCTTTGGGCATCGTAATTGAGTAAACATTTGGCAAACTGCAGAGAGACTCAAGCGCTCTTCATCCAAACCACAAATTCTACGAACCTCACAGGAAACACAACACCGGCTCAGTTCTGCGGTTCAAAGATGGCAGTGATCGTCAATTTCTCACAAGTCCTCGTCCAGTAGAAGTAATGCATGCTGAAAAGCTTCATGTTTTTCACTAAATGAGTAAAATAGTTAAATGAAATTTTTAAATTATAAATGACTGAAATATATCGAGCAATTTGTTATTCCTGAATACTATAATGCCAAGGTGGAAAAGTCGGCGGGAAATAGTTGAGTTGCGTTGCGCATTCCCTATCAGATATGTATCTACACAATTTGATTGCGAGAATGCTTTCTTATAGCAACAATATCTTGGGAGGAAAAAGAGGACGTGGATATTGAAGATCCATCTCCATAATTGCGGTTTTGAATTGCTTATTGCTTGGATGTCATGCTAATCTCGATGAATACTGCCTACAACATTCATGGAACGAGAAAAGAGCGACAAAGGGCCTGTAGAAAAAATAAATATGATTCAAAAAATAAATATACTAGTATGTTAGGGAATCGCTTCAGTTACTGGCTACTTTTCCTAAATTTCTAATGTTTTGCTAAATACGGATAGAATACAAAGATTATTCCCAAAATGCTGTGTCCGGTTCAATCAATGGAATAAAAATGCCAAAGCTGTGATAGAGAATCTGAGTTATCTGAGAATCATAGGAAAATGTGTATAAAAGAGATTGCAATAAATAAAAGAAGTAGTAATGTTATAAAATATATCTCACAATCCCCACAGAAGAGATTAAGTACTCTTTTTATCTTTACAATTCAAGAAAGTTCACTGAAGATGCTAGATATACTTCTATTAAGAAACCCTACGAATTTAGCTGGATCTGACCATATGAATAAAATCAGTGAAATGGATAGTCGTACGGAAATATTTACATTTCCATTTTTCCCGCGAAGCATAAGAGAACATAATAGGCAGCATAGAAGGTAAAGGGTAGGTGAAATATTGCTAGAGTTATCTACATTGTTAGCTTTTAATGGCATGGCTAGCCTTACATGGAATTTCTTAGTTACATGTAAATGATGCACGTTTGGTGATATTCACCCCCTGCCATACTCCCTCGTGGTCGCTTGCAGGGTAATGCGTAGATGTTGGAGTGATAGGCAGGTTAAATATTGCTGAAGCAGTGTGTAATGCATGATGCATGTTCATCTACATAATACCCTGTAAGCCACATTAAGGTGTGTGGCAGGGGGTGAATTCTCACCAAACAGGCACTACATATTATGCATAAAAAAGAATTAGTATTTATATACTGTTCTAAACTTCTTCATTCTAAAAAAATAAAAATAGCAAAGTAAAACATGCAAAACATGCTGTTAGTTGGGTTAGCTTCAAGTCCTTATACCAACATGCAGCTACCAATGTTATCCATTGCTACACTCGTACTGGATATATTTACAGTTATTCATATCCCTAATAGTACGAGGAAAAAAGCACATTTTGAATCTGTCAGTTCGGCAATCAATTTCTCTAATTTTGTGATTATGGTCCAGTCTACCGTAGTAAGTTGGGGTCCGCAAAATATTTTTAACATCATCTCCGAAAATATGGTCTTGGAATATATTTAAGAGATTAAGTCTAAATTTCAACCTGTGATCTGACAATGACTCCCATTTTAATTCATTTAATAGACTGGTTCCGCTAATATAATTATCGTATCGTCCCTTTACAAATCTTGCCGATCTTCGCTGCGCACGTTCAAGTTCATTATTTAGACCGATTTCGTAGGGATTCCATACACTGGCTGGATATTCCAAATGAAGTCTAACAAGGGAAAAGTAGCTGATTTCTCGTACATGATCGTCACATTTACCCAGTATTGTTTTCATGAATCCCAGTTTACGATTAGCTTGACCCATTATTTCACGCATGTGTTCACACCAGGAAAGATCATGTGTTAGTCTTATTCCAAGATATTTAATGGATTCCACGTTTGTTAATTCATTATTACTTATTTTGTATGTGCTAGGAGGAGAACTATTCTTTTTCTAAAAATTCATTACTACACATTTTTTTAAATTTAATTCTAACAGCCATGTATCACACCAATTTTCAATTGCTTGTAGTTCATCAATTAAATATTCATTATCATTTGGGCATAGAATTTCCCTGTACTCTAATGCGTCATCGGCAAATAGACGAAGCTTACTTTTTACCACCTTATTGATATCATTTATGTACCTATAGAAGGAACAGGAGTGGACCTATCACACTACCTTGTGAGACACCCGAAGTGACTTTGCCGGTGAGGTAACACCGTCCAAAACTACCCTTTGCACCCGATCATGCAGAAAATCATGTAAATGTATAATGTTGTTAACCCATTCATGGTAGGAAAATACATAAAAATAAGCGTGAATAAATGCCTTCCTAATCATTGATGCCCTCCATATTATTATGCATAAACTAACAGCCTATTTTCACATCACTCTTATGTTTAACATGATTCCATATAGTAGCAGTGTAATTCTCAGTAGCAAGTAATTAGCGCATGCCGGTTGATATTCACCCACTGCCTTCACCTTCGCCGTGGCTCACAGGGAATCACGTAATGTAGAATGCACAATTTATTTGCAAACATTTGCAAATGCTCACGTGCATGGATAAATTGTCCCGCGACTCCTAAGTGGTAACCACCCACGTGAACACAACAGAACTGGCCCCGATCCCGGTGCTTCAGCCTTCAGAGGGTCAATGGGTCAGAAACAAATGAGAGCCTCTTAGCGAAAAAATGTGCGTATCCCAGGAGGCTGCCTCTGGACGTCACGGCCTTTCCCTCGCGAAGAGAAGCCACCCTGTGCCCCGTGGGATGATGGGGCAGAGCGGGGACGTAATGAGGTGGTTGTGAAGGCAGCCGAGGGGCGAGAAGGGGAAAGGTGAGGAGAGGGAGACATAGAGAGGCATTAGGGGTGATGGGACAGCTATGAGGATTAATGGGAGGAACAGAAAGGAAGGGAGGAAAGGCATCTCGAAGGAAGACCGGAGTGGGAGAGAGATGGAGGAAAACCGCGCCTTAGAGGCATCCGCGAAGGAAGCAGCCGGAGTGAGCCAAGGGAGAGTGCTTCCCTTCTCCCCATTATGCATTCTCACCATCCATAATCATTATTATATTAATCCCTTTAGCGATAATAGATCACTCTATGGCTTCGAATACGGAAATCATTGATCATATAGCAGGAGGACATAAGTGCCTATAAATGAGCAGACATGAAAATATAAACCAAATGAAAATATTATGTACCACAGTATTTCAAGTATTACTTTAGAATTCTCCACACATATTATAGTACATTAAAGTCAAAAATGAAGTTACCCTTCAATATCCTTGACTTTCAGGAGTGATATGTTACCCAGAAATACCTCCACAAGACATTAGACGCACTGACCACTATTAATGCAATGCATGCCACTACTATGCAACTATGCATACATAGGATCGAAATCATGGCGCCTGATCTCATCAGCATTTACAAGTACACGCAGAATAGTTTTTACGTCAAGTAATCAATAGTCAATGAAAGCAATAATATAGGCCTAGGCGAAAAAATACAAGGGAATTGATAGCTGTACTTTATATATTTTGATGCTGATTTAAAAAAGTAATGAAAATTTCCTATCACGTCATATTTTCTTGAAAAATTCAATTTTAGTTGGATATTTATGAACATTTACCATAAGTTTTTTTCGAGTTCGAGGCATTGTGAAAATTTGCCAGATGACTTTTTTAAATATGCGGGGTATATAGTGATATTAAAAATCGTATGAGGATCATTAAAGACTATGTAGGACAACTTTATCTTGCGTATTTTGTCATTACACTCGCAGACCAGGACAAATCGTAGTCTCCTCCTAAAGTTTGTGTACAGCGGCTCAATGATCCACGCTCTCAGCTCAAAGGAAAGAAGACTGCTTTACCATCTGGAATTACTATGACAAGGAGAGAGCCGAAAAACCACTCTGATGATTATCACTTTTGTTCCTGCCGTGTCCGTGGGTATAACGGAAAAAATCAACCGCTAATCTCTTCTCCTGATAACATTCCATCGGCCCCATTCCTCATGGACCTCATGTGTCAGTGCCTCCAACTGAATTTTGAACTGAACTTTGCCAGTCTTCAGACTCGGAACATCCAGAAATTCAAGGCTCCGATTCGGAATCAGTGTGGCTACTGATAACCAATTTTCAAATTTCCGGACTTTTCCCTGATGGCTTTACCAATTTCCCTGACCGTTCGCCCAAAGGTCTCCTACTATCGGAATATTTTATTTCTGCTGAATTAAATTTCCGTCAAAACTCAGAAAATGTTAAAAGCTGAAATCAATACATTAAAAGCTATAAGAATGAAAAAATATATGGAACCTCCGTCCTCATGAAACAATACATTAATCCTTCACAAGTTAAGCCCTCACACAAATTGTACACACTTTTAATACATTTTTATCGCGGCCGTGTATCGTATTTCCGTGGCCGTGTATGTTTCCTTCGGTAAAATTACAAATTGAAAATGTCTAATTCTTCAAGGAAGAGGTGGCTAGTCGTGGTAGTTCTGGAAAGTTAAAGATTACTGAAAAGGCATCGAAGGGAAAGTTAATGGCCAATTTACTGGCGGATTCCGACGCAGCTATCACTAAGCTGCGCGAAAAATACAAACCAAAGCCAAGTTCTAGGACTGGATCAAAATTGGACGGCACGAGTGACCTTTAGAAGCAAATAATCTTTTTATGAACGTGGTCATAACCCCTTGATTGTAAGAGGAAACCAAAAATGTAAAAATATTTGTATAAACAAACAAAACGTAATCGCGCCACTGCGAGCGAAAACAGGAGGCAATTAGCAACGGCAGCGTTATGTTTAGGAATGTCATAATTGAGGTGGTTTGTGACCTGACTAAATTGCTTCGAGAGGGAGCTAAAGGGGCCATTCAATAAATACGTTGAGCGTGAAAGGTGGGGAGGGGAGGAGAACTGTTCTTATGGCCTCGCGAATGTCGATTCGAACCATCAAAGACGATCTCACGTAAGATTCTGTTTACACGTGTGATCGTACTTGTATTACCGTTTTAATAATCATCGTCTCGTATTTTTAGAACTGCAAGCACGTATTTACTACAAGCTAAAGTGCTACAACTACCTCTCGACCTGAGTCTCGGAAGTTAAAAAAAAACGCGAGGTAAAATCTTCCGAAATACATAGCCCCGGATTCCTTGTGATGAGTAGAATACACGGTGATCATGAATTTTGACATTACTAGGCAAATGTCGCATTAAGGACATACAAAAGGGATACATTGTACGACTGATTCACAACTAAATAGCTAAGATTCACAACTGAATGTTCAACGAAATGACGGGGCTAATTCTATGCACTGCGGCGACGGGCATTAGTTTTAGTTGGTGAAATGTTTTGGTGAAATAAAGGGCGGGAAAGACTGCCCTACGGTAAACGTAATGGTAGAACACTAACGAGAATTTCCTATCCCAGTTTCTCCCTGAATGTTACGAGAATTCCTTGACTATTCCCTGCCTTTCCTAGATTTCCAAAATTCCCTGACAATTCCAGGTTTTCCCGGTTTTCCCTGACGATCGCCACCCTGTGAGTATAAGCCCTCTGGAGGCAATTCACCTCAGCCCTCATCTTGAATGGAGGCTTTCAAAAGTTTTAACTCAAGGGAACTTTTTGATTTTATCTCGTCCAGAGGCGGCTCGTGCGATCATGCAACTGTGGTTTTCATGCATTTTAACCTATAAAAAATAATCGATTGCTGAAAAATTAATTTGTCTCACCATGAATTAATTATTTTACATAGATTTTAATGGATAAAAACCATTGTTGCCAGATAGTACATGCAAAATTGTTCGAGGGAATTCCTTTTCAAATAGGATTTTAACAAAAATATCGATATCGATTTTACAAATATCCTGACGTGATGGAAATAAATGGACGTCATTTTCAAAATCAGTACACCAAATAACATAAAACTCGGTGAAAACCTCTTTTGTATTTTTCAAAACCTTCAATTTCGCAGGCCTGTGTGATTGCATGTAGAACACTCTCTTGATTATACGAAATCAGAGACTACAAAAACAGGGACAAGGTGTTACGTTAGTCGCAGAGGTCTCAGATTTAACTAAGGCTATGGACGAAGATACAACCTAAGCAATTAGATACCTAAAAACCAAATTAAACTTCAGCCTCAAAACCAAATTCTTCAATGGTGCATTTTAAGGGTAACGGGGCAAGATGACACCTTTGCACTGTCCGTAAAAAAGGCAAAATAATTTTTGTTTTAGATTTTCCAAATAAGTACAGTACCTTAAAGGGCCATTCTAATCCTACACGCTTAGAAAATTAAAAAACATGAAAAAATCAATATACTAAAAGAGGTAACTTAGTCATCTTCCCCCGGTCTCCCCTATATGAATGCGAACAGAAATACATTCCGAACATTCCTATGCGATACATGGAGCGTGTTCCTAGGCCTCAATACACCTGGAAATCAGAAATCGTTAGGATAAAGAAAAGTTGGTACATCATCTACATCTACGCCATACCCTGCTCGCCACCGCGAGGATGTGTGGCAGGGAGTAATGATCCCCAAACATGCACTATTGAAATGCAACTAACAGCTACTACATGGAAACTTGTTAGATAATACGCTCAATTGCTGCTCGACAGTATCTACACAGCAATAAAACGATTATTGGTTGTTAATACATGCATCATGCACTACAGACTACTCTAAAAATATATTAACTACCCATCCCATTGCTATGCTGCCTATTCTGTTCTCTTATAGTACGGGGGAAAATGCCATTTTGAATCTATCGGTACAATCTATCTCTCTAATCTTGTTTATCTGATCGAATCTAGCATAATACCCTGGTGTTTTTAATATGTGCCTAACATCTTCAGTAAAGCAATCCGATTGAAACTTCTCTAAAAGATTTAATCTGTACCTTAACCTACGCTCTGAAAATGATCCCACCCTAATTCTTGCATTAATTTTGATACACTACTCAACCTATCGTAGCACCTTTTAACGAACCTAGCTGCTCTACGTTGCACATTGTCTAGTTCTCTGATCAAACCTAATTCATTAAGATCCCATACACTGGCTGCATATTCAAGGTGGGGTCTAGCTAGTGAAAGTAACATCGCTCTTTTGTCTTCTCTCCACATTTTTCTAGTACTCTATTTGTAACCCTTGCCATCTCTTTGCTTGGCCACGTATTTCCCCGATCTGTCTTCCCCACGATAAATATTTAGTAATTGATACACCTAATCTCCTTATGGATTAAACACTTTCACTTGTCGTTATAATAATAGTATAAGATCGCTCTGACAATTTATTACTCATCTAAAAATTAATAGCCACGGCAATAAATGAGTCCATGGGCCACTGCTACGGAATGGGTTAATAGAAAAATAAATGTTACGGAAAATTTAGCGTAAGGTTTGGTCGAAATTGAATTACCGTGAAATTCACTTATGAGCGTAGTGTCGTAGTCAGTTGTTTCGGCGCTTTTCTAGTGTTTTGTTATTATTTGCCGTGCATCATGGGAAGTAAACATCATGGGATTGAAACAAAAAAAACAGAAGTCAACTCCCTTTTCCTCCAGACCTGTTCCACTGACTGTACGGCAGTTTCCCTTCTTAAATATGACGAGAGATTTCCAGAAGGTTTCCGACTGTGCGCACTAAAGAATGTGCTAAACGCTCAGAATCCGCGATTAGTACCCAAAAAAAAATTAGGATAGAGAGCGAGCGTTCAGCCCACGCTAAATTGCTTTTGGAAACACCCCAGGGGAGTTAAGGAAATTTTTCGTTTGGTGCTTCAGTTGATTTCGCGCTATTTTTGCAACTAGATCCCTGCTGTTTCTTAATCTTATTCATTTTATTTATTCCTGTACACTACCACGTCGTCGGAAAAAAGTTTACTACTAACCGCGGAACCCAAATCGTTTATGCATTTAAGAAATATAAGCGGACCTTTTTACGCTACCCTATGGTACTTCTACATGAATGCTCTACACAGTTCGTTTGGCATACCTGCTTCATTTTCTGTCAGTGGCATAGAACCACCGGCGTAGTCGTATGCGTGTTGCAAGAGCAAGGTGACCACGGGTCCTGCCTACATCCCTCTGGCTTCCAACCGCTCTCCCAACTGCTGCTCGGAGCCTTGGCGCCCCGGAGCCGAAAGAATTCTTACGGGACCGAAGGGCGAGCACTGGGGTCTTTGTTGGAGGCGAGGAATAACAATTCGGAAGTTTGGGGAGGATTTGGGTGCAGGGACGGAGTTAGCCGATTGGGGCGGTAGCTCAAGGTGGCGTTGGGTGGAGTGGTGTGGGGCAGGGAGGATGTTGCGGGGGCGAGTTCCTAATCCGACCCCAGTCCATCCTGGCCCTTCCTTTGTTGAGGGCCACCCTCCACCAAACTTCCACCATCTAACCATCCACCGTGGTTTTCCGCGGCATTCCTATCTACGTGCTCTTCGGCAAATGATCCAACGGTTAGGAAACACCTCCATACGTTAAAATTACTAGACTAGTTCGTAAATTCCTCCGTTATCCACTCAGATTAAATGAAATATTTTTATCCCTGAAGGTGGTGGCATGAGTATAGTACATGCTCTGTTTCTAACAGAATAATGACATCGCCAAATATTTCGCAGAAATTAATCCCACAGTAGTTCTGAAAATGCGTTTTTTCATTTTTTATCGTTGAAATATTCAAACAAAATGCATCAGGGGAAAGACATGATGAAAACTTGACTACAAAAATTTCCCTTCCAGAGAGAGAAGCTGACAAAAGTAGCGCCCAGAGTGGTGCACTTAAACTACCTCGTATACCACATAAAAAATGCAAGCAGTTAGAAATACTTTAAATTCATACTTTGCACCAAATTCATTCACATTTCTATGTGTTTAAACAATAAAAAATATTTAATTCTAATAAAAAACTAGAGAACGAATCGTATTTTGAAATTGAAAAGGATCGTGGACGCCTCCTGAAGTTCACAATAAATCTTAAAAACCGCTGTGTAAACATATTGTCTGAAAACAGTGTCCGCCATTTTGTAAAGGAATAGCACTATAATGCTTCAAAAATGTTTGAAGCTTAGGTATTGTAAAGAAAAAGAATTGTGTTAATAGATCGTTCCATTTTTTTAAACGATCAAATTCCTCCCATAACGTCACCTTCAACTCAACTTGGAAGAAATTCGGAGAAAAATGAGTTCTGTAGTTCTTTTGGAAATTTGATCATGTTTGAGCCCCTGTATCTGACTAACGGATGAGAATTATGACAAATGATTCACTATTCCTTAACTTCTCTAAGTATTTGCGTGAAGTTTCAAGTTTATATCTCAAAAAGAACTATTTTGTAATTTTGTCAAGAAATTTTCCATTTCCGACCACTGTGCATTGTTAGGAATTACCATATTTCATGATGCACTGAGTTTTTACAAGGTGTGTTCCGTTTAGGAATGTTAAATTATCCTCATCCGGTTATTATGCCCTGATTAGGTGCATTTTTTTCTAAATTATCCCTTCATAGATTATCATAACGGGAAGACCGGCAGATTATTATAATGTACATGTTCACTACGCAATGAATCGGGTGAAAAAATAGCATCATATTTTCAATGTGACTACTAAAAATGGAAAAACACACCGAATTTCGGCGAATAAAACCATCACAATGTTAACAACGTGCCATGGAATATTCTGCTATGCTATTAATTGAGATGGCATGTTTACCGGTCTCTATCGGTATATCTATGGACTAAAATACTATCATACTCCTTAGCACAATGTTTGGTAAGAATTCGCATCCCTTGAGTGATTATTTAACATACTGCAACTGAAGTTTGCACCAATTACACATTCACTGATTTCACCGTTCTCCTATTCAGTTGAAATGTAAGCCTGAATATGAGAATGATTGATTTATTTCATCCTTCTGAAGCTAAAATCAAATTATATTGATTATTCTACCATTACTTGCATCGATATTCAAGGGTCTTCTCCTGGGAATAACAGTCTCGCGTTCAGGCGACGCAATGCGCAGAATGAAATCGTTTCGGTCACGGGAGTAACTAACCTTGCATTACATCTACATCTACATAATACCCTGCAAGCCACCACAAGGGTGTGTGGCAGGGGGTGATTGCTCACCAAACATGCACTACATATCATGCATAAAAAAGGAATAGTATTAATATAGTAGTCAGTACTACACTATTTAAAAAAGATAGAAATTGCAAAGCAAACATGCAAAAACATTCTGTTAGTAGGGTTAGCTTTAAGTACTCATACTTAAAGCTAACCCTACTATGCAGCTACCGATGCTATTCATTGCTACTCTCCGATAGGACACATTTACCGTTATTCGTATCTCTAATTGTACGAGGGAAAAAGGACATTTTGAAACGGTCAGTTCGGCAATCAATTTTTCTAACTTTATGATTATGGTCCAGTCTGCCATAGTAAGTTGGGGTTCGTAAAATATTTTTAACATCATCACTGAAAATATTGCCTTGGAATTTGTTTAAGAGATTAAGTCTAAATTTCAACCTGAGATCTGACAATGATTCCCATTTCAATTCATTTAATAGACTGGTTACGCTAATACAATTATCGTATCGTCCCTTTACAAATCTTGCCGATCTTCGCTGCACACGTTCAAGTTCATTACTTAGACCGATTTCGTAGGGATCCCATACACTGGCAGCATATTCCAAATGAGGTCTAACAAGGGAAAAGTAGCTGATTTCTCGTACATGATCGTCACATTTACCCAATACTCTTTTGATGAAACCCGGTTTACGATTAGCCTGACCAATTATTTCACTTTTATATGTTTACCCCAGGAAAGATCATTTGTCAGTCTTATGCCAAGATATTTAATGGATTCCACGTTTGTTATTTCATTATTACTTATTTTGTATGTGCTTGGCGGAGAACTATTCTTCTTCCAAAAATGCATAACTACACATTTTTTAAAGTTTAATTCTAACTGCCATGTATCACACCAATCTTCGATTGCTTGTAGGTCATCATTTAAATATTGCTTATCGTTTGGGCTTAGAATTTCCCTGTACACAACTGCGTCATCGGCAAATAGACGAAGCTTACTTTTTACCACCTTACTGATATCATTAATGTACAGTCACACGCAAAAGTAAATGTGCATTACTTCACAGCGCCACCGCTCCAGACCCCATTCAATAGCCTAAGAAAATATTGTAATGTTGGTAGAACGCAAGATGGGAGCAGTAGTCCGTGTCACAGGATAAATAAGAGAGTGGAAGTGAAAGGACACACGTTCACGATGCGAAGGTGAAATATTTTGTAACTCACAGCGCGTGCAATTTAACTGCCACCTCCCAAACTATTTTAACCTTCGGGAAAATCTTGTGCGGAAAGCAGTGCAGGAAGACGGTTCCGATTCTCCAAGGAACTAGAGAGAATCCTCCAGTTGAGCGGTGAAAAGAAGCACCTAGACATTCCACGGCATGCAGTCTATGAAACGCCATTATGAGTTTAAGCATGTTATTTTAAGCTTTAAATTGTCAATTAAATTTACCCTGGTTACATAACTATGCCACATTCGGATAAAAATTCATGAAAATATTAGGTGGCTATTTCAAAAAAGTCCTGCATTTCGTGTTCAAGGGAGTGGGTTTTTGGGGGCCTGCGATATATCCCCACACAACGTAAGAAAAAGAAAGAAATGCCTGAGTGGGCTACCTTTCGTGGAGAAAGGACTAATCTGCTTGAAATTACAGTTTGGTAAACGATAGACATCTGTTTGTAAGTTTGTCGTCTAGTTCATTCACAGATATCAATAAAAGATTCCAGTAAGTGATGAGAAACGATGGTAACGCTGGTAATGAGTAAATAAATCAAAAATTTTCAATGAACTCCGAAAAATATATTGGAGTATAAAAATGAGAAAAAATCCAAGCTCGGGCTTACTTATAAAGGAACTTTTTTTTTATATTTTCAAAATTTTATAGCATCTACCTCAGCGTCCAGTACCTTTAAGGTGGATTTTCCTGCATCAAAAAAATTCAAATAACCACGGATGATATCCTATGGAATTTCACATATCCCTCACTGGTGCCCCCAGATCTTTTGCTGCTATAATATTGCTAATTTTTTCCTGCTAGAGGATGTTTATTGTTCCCAGCTCCAGCAAAAAATATTGAGACTGGCCCTGACCGTATGATCCAATTCAATGATGCATTGCTTTTAGCCACACCTGATTTTTAAGCGTGGAGACACCTAGTATTAATTGCAACGTAAATCCCTCAACCGTCAATGCCGAGAGGGAATCGAGATGAAACCTCTGCCTCTATGCGAGGGAAAATGGTTTTCATGGTAGTCGGTCTTTGGAAAATGCAGCGATGGCGTTAGGAGTGCATTGGAATACTGTCCGAAAATGGGTGAGACGCGACAGAAAAAATTCAGAGATACTTTTAAGTAGACCTCGAAGCGGTATACCCCGCTGCACAACTGCCGAGGAGAATGAAACCATCCAACAAGCTGTTCAGAACATGAGAAAGTGAGAGCTGGAGGAGCCGCCTCTGTTGAGAGAGAACTGGACCTAGCATGCAGTCATGATAGGGGAGAGTGGGGCTAAATGGACAGCAATTGATTCCTTCAACTTGAATTTGCGAGCATGTTTGATGAGCTATAAAGTTAAAATTTTTATTGTAGACGGCTTTTGGCATCGCAAAGGAACGTCAGCTGGGGCCATTCTGGGGAGGTAAGACCTCCAAAAAGAACGACAGCGGCAAAATATGCGGAAATGTTGGAAGAACATCTAATTCCCTTCAAATCAGAAATCGTGCCAGAGGGTGAGGAGGTGACGTTTGTCCATGACAATTCACCAGTGCACCGAGGCAACGTGGTATGTCATTTTTTGGCCCAACACCCACATATTAGTAATGTGATTGACTGGCCAGCACGATCACCATACCTAAATCATCGAAAATGTATGGGGATTGATGGCGCAGGAGAGAACAGCTGATAATATCAGAGCAGAAGAAGACCTGGAGGCACACGCGAAGAATATAAGGAATTCCCTAGGACTTCCCTCACGATAATTTGAAAGTCTTTTTCTGACAATGAGAACCCGCATTCCAGCGGTATTATGCGCTGAGGGAGATGCCATAAAATATTGAAAATTTCAAATAAAATTTTCTTCTTAAGTTAGTCTGAGCTTGGGTGTTTTTCTCATTTTAATACGCCAGTAAAATGTCCTGGTTCCATTGTAAATATTTGTTTAATTTACTCATTACCATCAATCCCATATTGCAAAAACGTCATCTCTTATCACTCACTAAAATTTTAATATTGACATCCATTAATAAACTGGAAAGAAGGAGAGATATATGTCATGTGTAGAGAATTAATTCGTGGCACATATTAATTACACGTTTAAACTCATCATGGTGCTCCATATCGCTGAAAGACGAATTATTTTTCCCAGTACTTCTATCAACGTCTCAGAGTCAGCGATTAGCAATAGCGTATTGAGGAAACGGATTCGGTCTCCGTCAACCTATGTCCGCATAAGATTTTGGTCGAAGTTTAATAGTTCCGAAGGTCGCAGTGCAATTGCACACGCCGTGTGCTACTAAACCTTTCCGCTCGGGTCCGTCAACTTAGTGCTGCTTTGCCATCTATCCTGCATGACTGACAACCACGTCCATCTTCTTCCGTTATGCCAACATTGAAATATTTTTCATTCGTATCGAATGGGGTCCAAGCGGCGGACAGTGAAGTTCTGCACATTTACTTTTGCGTGTGACTGTACAGAAGGAACAGGAGTGGACCTATCACACTACCTTGTGGGACACCCGAAGTGACTTCAATTTTCGGTGAGGTAACACCGTCCAAAACGACCCTTTGAACCCGATCGTGTAGAAAATCATTAATCCATGATATAATTTTACTGTCTAGCCCATAAGATTTTAATTTCAGAATTAGTTTGGTATGAGACACCTTGTCAAAAGCTTTTTTGAAATCTAGAAAAACAGCATCCACTGGAATATTATTTTTGCCAGAAACTAAAATAATGTGGGAAAAGGGAGCAACTTGGGTTTCACATGATCTGCTCTTCCGGAAGCCATGCTGAAATTTGGACAGCAAATTCTGGCTATCTAGGTGCCCCATGACTGAACTGACAATTACATGTTCTAGGACCTTGCATGAAATGGATGTGGGGGATATAGGTCTGTAGTTAGATGGCTGCTCCTTATCACCACTTTTAAAAATGGGTGTTACATCGGCTACTTGTCAGTCCATCGGTACAACGTGTTCAGTGAGGGATTTATTAAATACTATTTGAAGGTAGGGAGAAATTTCGGAAGCTAACTCTCTATACACGCGGGAGGGAATTTGATCAGGGCCAGGAGATGTGTTGGGACATATATCTTTGAGTTACTTTTCAATACCATTACTGGAAATTTCTATTGGTTGCATCAGCCGCTGAAAGCGGTCAGGTAACACGACAGTGGAATCGCCGGAAGGTGGGTTAAAAACGGTTTGGAAGAAGGAATTAAGCAAGTTAACTTTGTCAAGAGTGTTTGTGGCCATTTCCCCCTTATCATTTTTTAGTGAATGGACGGTAGACTTATGGCCTTGCACCTCCCTGACGTAGTAAGTTAGTTGTACGAAGTACATTAGTAGTAGTACCATGCGTAAAATGAGTATGTTACGTGAGAAGTTGATGAAAACTCCTCTCCCCTCCATCTAGAGTGATGGAGGGGAGAGGAGGCTTCGCATTAACTGACTTCGCAGGTTTCGCTTCGCATTAGCTGATAGGCTTCGCATTAGCTGAGAAAAAGCAATGATGACAAAGGAAACAATATGCACGAGTAAAGCTATGCGAGACTATCGCATATTAGTAAATCTCCATTCCCCTCACGAAAAATGATATAGCCTCCTCCTGTTGAGTCGTTGAATTAGAACATGCAGGCAAGTGTTTGAACAAAATAGGTAAGGTATTAATGTGTATTAAAGCACATACAATGTGCAACTGTTATCAGGTACATGATCAAAAGCACCATACTTTTCCCTACCCAATAAAAATCCATTCTACTTTTTTGTTTATTTACGTTTTCTCCACGGGGGAGTTCTTGTTTCGAGAGCATACAAAGGATTTTGTTTGGCTTAAATCATAAAGAGACTATGCGTTTTAGCTTAATCTGAGTATGCTATGCAAGAGGTAGATAAAATATCGCACCTACTATTCCTTGCTGAAAATTTTTTAATTGTTGAGAAAAAGGGGTATTATGAGCAAAAAACGAAGCATGAGATCATTCTCAAAACACCTGTAGTGTTCCACTACAGCTTCCAATCGAGTGTACTCATGAAAAAATTCTAGCTAAACTCTGCTCGTCACAAATATTTTCACATTCGTTTTTCTACCTATATCTCACATGGTTACGTCGATAGTTCATTTTGAATCGAGTACTTTCATAAGGTAAACTAAAGCCAGAAAAGCGCGCAAAGGTCACATTTCCACAGCAGAATTATAAATCGCGATGTGATAAGCGATTGCTTTTCATATCATTGGTGGTAGACAAATATTATCTGCATCATAACTGGCAAAAATTCAAAGCAATTTATTTAAAGAAATTTTCTAGTGAAGTCATACAGTTATTTCCCCGCTGACACAATAAGTAAAATTCAGCTCGATATTCTGCATGATGTAATCGGAAAATATTGATGTGATCGGAAAAATCTCACTGAAAATAAGTATGAGAAGAGAAGGTCAGCTCTATTTCCTGCATGAGAAGATGCATGGTCACTATTTGTGCGTGGCATCACAATTAAATGCTGACGTGGCACGAACCCAGTCACACTTGGCAACAGGAGGCTATTTGCACCTGAGAGCACTGGGTGAGGGTGGGGATTCTCAGGGAACGAAGGAAGGGTCAGGGGAAACTGGGCGTCGGCCCATAGCGAAAGGCGCTTAACGTCTTAATTGGATCATGATTCTCTCGACACAGGACACTCATGTGGGGACTGATATTCCAATGAAGAATCACCCAGCAGCGCCGGAATTCGAACCCGGGCCATCGGGAAGAAAAGGCTATACTGTAGCCACCGCACCAACCAGACCAACCGAGTATCCGACGTCACTGCGATGAATATTGGGGATATGAACGCAATGGGGGCTGCGCTTACTCGGAACCGAAATCTCAATTTTGTAGGTACACGAAATCGTTAGATGGAAACGAAAAAAGAATTTTAGTGAAAAAATTAATCTTCTAACTACAACAATTCACTCATAAATCAAAAATGTAAATAAGCAAAAGGTGACACCCACCGAAAATGCTGCTGCGGTAACATTGACGTCATTTTCCTCCCGTCCTTGATAGCTTTTAGGGGAGAGGAAGGGAGTGGAGGGGGGTTCTCGGAAGGTCTGCTCACACAGATGCCGTCGTAACTGCTCCGATTGGCAGAGTCAGCTGTGTCCCCCCCATTACGATAAGGCAAAGTAGGTTCGCGGGCTCAGTTGTGATTGGACGAAGTCGATATAGGTCAGAGGTTGCACCACGCCCACTTTTGCGAAAGGGTTAAAAACATCAGTTTTTCGCCGCTTATAACTCGGGAAATAATTGACGGATCAAAAAACGCAAAAATACGGGTCTTTTTATTTAACAAACTCTATCAGATTCGGCAATAAAAAAATATGGTAAACGACCCCATTGCTATTCATGTTTCAAAACACACGAAATATCGCTAAGAGGCTAAATAAAACACTCTGTCTTGTGGCGAGGGGGTGAAAACTAATCCCTGTAAAGCACAACTTTTGTTACTCGTGAGATGGCTTGCATATGATTTATTCTTTGCCTTCTAGCTTCCTTTACTTCTATGTGCCCAAGGCGTGCCCAAAGAATACTAGGTATTCATAATTTTGAAAATTCCCAGAGATAAATCCTGACATAAGTGTGCGTTTACATTGGCTGAAATTAGATTTAGAAATCCGATAGAGATCGAAGCCACAGTTCGACTTCTATTGCAAAATGTTAAAACTGCTTATTGCAATGTATATTAGTGATCTGCCTCCCTCACGTTGAATTTCAATGGGAACCTCTGTTAGCAGAACAATAATCGTCTTCAATGGAAATCATTGAATGAGAGCAAAGTCTAACTGAATATTAGAAATAGATTGCATCTTAGATTCTAATGAATAGGTTGCACGCGGTGTATGAATGTATCTACATCAGCATCTAAGTAATACCTTGAAGCCCCCGGGAGGGTGTGTGGCAGGGGGTGAAAGTCACAAAT
This sequence comes from Platycnemis pennipes, assembly GCA_933228895.1. Taxonomy (NCBI): domain Eukaryota; kingdom Metazoa; phylum Arthropoda; class Insecta; order Odonata; family Platycnemididae; genus Platycnemis; species Platycnemis pennipes. Next base: position 134,686,105 of record OW121853.1, read on the forward strand.
ATGTAAAAATGTCTTGCAACCAAGAACTACAACGGTACAACTGCATGGAAACCTATTCGATATAAGGGTGAAGTGCTACTACGTAGCTAGTATCTACATAATAATGAGGCGATTACTGATTGTAAATGCATATATTTATATGTATTTATCTGCATTTTCCTACGAGGCATGGAAGAGTAATTTTTAACATGCATCAATCACTACTAACTATAAACAATTCTTCACCTATCTCATTTTTATGCTGCCTATTGCCAACTAACTAAGTACCTGGGACATGTGATGGCCAAATTAGGACAGAATATGATGAAGAAGAAATTAAAAAGACCAATGATAGTGCTCTTGGTTTTGCTGTGAAAATGTGGATGGAGGAAATATCATAGCAGGCACAGTGTATGTTTTACCCTTCATTGAAGTAAATACCCTAGGTATTTACTTCAATGAAATGCTGCTCAACTGAAGTAAATCTCTTCCTCGGACACTTCTCAAATTACAAACCTAATTAATTACTCTGCCCTTAACGCAATTCAACCCTCGTTGGAAGAATTGTAATATATGATGGAATGAAATATTGTGGAAAAAAACAGGAACAAACTGTTAATAATCCTTTTCTCTAAGTGGTACTTGAAATAAGTGGTCATACCTTTTTTAGGAATTCTAAAATAAATCTTCATTCCTGGAGAGACCGAAAACTATTTGTATACTTACAAAGGATAATGAAATCAGTGGTGTTGATAACTTGACTCTTCACTCCATTTAGTAGACCCAAACAGGATTTTGCAAAGGTGCCCAAAATTACTGGTTCCTTAGCTCAGGGGAATCGGAAAAAGAGCTCTCGAAATTCCTCTGAAGGAAATTCCTCCAAAAAGGGTTTTCTGGTTTTGCGGAGCAAAAGTTTCTCCAGGGAGCAGGAAATTCAAGTCATCAGTGTGCGTAAAAATGGTGGTAGCTTCATTAGTCTTGTTGGGTACAGTGTAGAAAAAAGTCAAATTTTTTTCAAAAGTCATATTTTTGCATTCAAATAGTGAAATTAAGTTATTGGCTAAAATTTACAAAAGGCGAAGGTGTATTTCAAATGTTTATGTTGGTTATTAATAGAATCATTTAGGCTATGTTTACTTGAAATCCATCCATAGGTGCATAAAAATGACTTCATTGCGATATAATTGCAATGCATTTGTGATTTCTTGAACGTTAGAACATATTCACTCCCTCAGCAGCTTGAGGTAAAATAGCATATTATCGTACATTATCATTCAGGATTTTCATTTTACATTCGAAAATATTGTTGTAAATTATAAACACCTCCGGAATTTGCGTATTTAACTACGTAAAATATCAACTTAGATATTAGTAGATTTTTCTTTATGCAACATAAACAACTTTTCAACTTAAAAAATCTTTAAGTAACGATATTCCCCGGTAAAAGAAAAAACATCCGAGTGAAATAATGCAGAAGAAACCATAAATGGGTTGAATAGCAGTACGAAGTAGCTATAAAGTACGCTCTCAATCAGTGGCTGCATCATAAAATGAGAAATTTAGGGGGAAAATTACAACGACTGCACTCTCGGATGAATAATTCTCGCCGAATCATCAATGTGAACTGAAGAGATTTTAGCACGAAAATTGGTAAATTAGCTTCATGTTCTCAACTTCTTTAAATATTTAATTTCTAAATTTTATATCTGCACATAATCAATTATAATAGTACCATCCATTACAATTTACGTCGCTGCTTTCTAAAATGCCATACATGACAGATAAAGTCCACCAATGACATTAGGTCCAATTGAAGTGTTTAGCGGCGCTGTTGGCTTGAAGATGCTTGTTCTACAAATATTCTGCCGCATTTGTCGTCTTCAGATGTCAGTTCTGTGGTCTTCACGGACCTGAATATGTCTGCTCCGACGTAACTGCTGTCTGGAAAAGAGGACAAACCCGACAGGACATTCGCAAGACGAACATCTTCAATAGAAGCAGGTATTTTATATATGTGGAACCGCAGAGGTTAATAGCGAAGGAATAAGGCTTGCCGAAAGATAATGAGAATGGTCAATGAATACCACGACCAATCTAGCTCCCGCGAAGGCATTTCAGTGAACCCGACGAGTTCAGGTCACACAGGTGGGCCCACATTCCCGGGGGACCCCCACTGGGCTCGGACCTTGGCGAACCCCTCCCCCCACGTGTCCCGGCTGAAGTAAGCTGCTGCTGCACGCACGCACCACGTGCACTCACGCGGCGTCGTCTGGGCCACGAGCCCAAGTGTCCCAAATGTTATCGATCTTAAAAGCCGCCTTTTCACGAAGGCACGCGCTGAGAGCAGAGCGATCGCGCGACATACATTCTATCTAGTAGTTACCCACAACAAAATTTCACACAAAATTTCATCGGCAAGATTTGTAAAGGGCCGGTATTAGCGTAACCAGTCTATTAAATGAATTAAATTGGGAATCATTGTCAGATCGCAGGTTGAAATTTAGACTTAATATCTTAAACAAATTCCAAGACCATATTTTCAGTGATGATGCTAAAAATATTTGGCGAACCCCAACTTACTATGGTAGACTGGACCATGATCACAAAATTAGAGAAATTGAATGCCGAACTGGCAGATTCAAAATGTCCTTTTTTCCTCGTACAATTAGGGATATGAATAACGGTAAATATATATGCAGTACGAGTGTAGCAATGGATAACATTGGTAGCTGCATGTTGGTATAAGGACTTAAAGTTATGTCCCCGATGTCCTCCCTCTTATCCTTGATATCGTGGTAATCTTAAACACTCTACAAGTACCTAATCCTATCAAGCAAAGTCTTCGGCTCTAAAAATATCACTTCACATTCAAAGAGACTCACCATTCAAAGTATTAAAGAAAACTTCCGCAGAAAATGTCTTCAGAGTTCTTTCGTCTTGTGAGAGATGAAACGTCCGCTCCATCTGCTGGTGCCATGCGATAACCACAGCACTAATTGCATCGCCGAGGAGACTGAATGCTCTTCTGTGTGCACGCAACTGATTGCAGCCCAGCACTTGCATGGTTTTCTTTCCCCGTTCCATCCGCGGTGCCTTCTCTAAGCTGCTGTTTCGATGCAATGACACTAGAGAATTCGGAGCCCTGGGTAAGAAGAGGAAGGGGACGGTTGGAGAGGAAAATCAATAGCCAATATCACTGGTGCTAAATGCATTGATAATGGCCGACCCATCAACTCAAAACGTGCTCATGAACCACTATTACATTTAAATCCTCTCCATACACATTGAAACATTAAGTGGATCTCTAAAAACGAATGTAACACCGTACACCACACAAATACTTTAAAAGAGTAACCATTCACAGAAGACTGATGACTTCGTAGCAAAAGTATTTAGATGTTAAATTTCCCATTGTTGCCCCAACCCATGGATCACGTGAACACCTTTGCAGGTATATAAGGAGCTCGGTGACTCTCCGCGCTTGAAGATGGTTTACACAGTGGTTTTTCTATTTGCTACTATTTAGATGTTGCAGCAGTATGTCTTCAGTGTAATTGGCCACCAAACTAGTTTATCATTAACTGCGCCCTTTCTTTTCTGCATTTGCTGCATTTATAGTCTACGGTCTATTCCACCATATATTTTCATGCAGGGGCAGTTATCATTGTTTATTATTTCCATTTTCTAAAAATAATTTCTAAAAGTTACTCACTGTCAATATTTCCATTAACCCTCTATCCTGGTTTATTCTCTGCTCTAATTACCCTTGAATTGTGGAATAATTTTCAATTTAATTTTTCTTTCCAAGAGTTGGAACTATTTTCCTGTCATTTATCCACTTTGACTTCCTTGATTACTTTTTTATTTCGGTTCCGTCTATTTTCTGCACTGAGCTCAACTTCAAAGAATGTCAATTGCCTTCCTGTCAGATATTGCTATCCGTTACAATATTTTGTATTCAGCGAGTGGTATTCCCGCAATAATATTCAGAGCAGCGTTACTCACTGTTTTTTCGCTACCAGTAATAGTTAATATTACAGAGGTGTTACACCTCTGTGATTCCGTGAGTTTTCTTGCTATTCTACATTGTTAAGTTTCTTTGCCCAGATTTCGCTGTCATAAGACAAAAATAACCTATATTCCCTTTAAAATAACTGTGTATATATGTGTATATGTATTATAACTGTGTTCTATGTAGTTATTAAGATTTTTGTTTTTACTGGATACTTATAAAAAAAGAAAAAATATAAGTAGTAAAATCCATACATTTTATCATAGTACAACCAACCGGTGGTAATAAATTCCGTATATTATATTAATTAAGTTTTTTTTTCTTTTTAAGACGAATAACTTCCACAAGGAAAAAAACTGAAAAAATCTATTTAGTGTATAACTATCTTTGCAATGCCGCTTCAGTTAATGAAATACTGCTTTAACTTTCTTGATGATGTAGTTGGCATGTGCTGAGAAATTCAACTTTTTCATCCAAACTATGCCCAAGTATTTGAAGTTCGTTCTAGGCCGTTTGATATTTATTCCATTGTATTTGACTGCAGGATTCCCTTTAAAATATCCTCCAAGGCATTTATACTAAGTTTTAATAACAGATATATTGAGTTTTAATTTCCTAGCCAAGGCCAAGCCGTGACTCGGCGACAGGAGGCCGCCAAAAAATTTCCATCCTATCAACCGGAGGAGAGGGCAGCAGCTCTTCTTCTTATGAGTGGTCGGTACAGCGACACTCATTTCACTACAGGCGTGGTAATATTTATTTAACGGCTGTAGTACTGCGATGTAAGGGGAAACCACCACATTATTATCCCGAGGAGTCGCAGCTACTCCATCTTTTCCTTCTTATCAAGACGTGATGGAACCCTCTCGAATAAAATATTCCGGAGGTTAAATAGTCCCCCATTCGGATCTCCGGGGAGGGAATACTCGAGAGAGTACATCAGTCAAGGGTGATAGTCATTTCAGGGTAGGAACGTGTGATCACTTCGGACCTGCGGGAGATTGTAGAACCTGAAGGTGGAAATGTGGAAAATGGGCCTCGACACATTAGGAATCATTGAAATGAGATAGCTTGAAGAAGGAGACTTTTGGAGTGGAAGTTACCGAATTATTCACACCGGATCAATGAATGGTAACGCTGGAGTAGGCATAATGCTCATCAGTAGTGCAGGAATGCGTGTGAAGAGCTTCCTGCAGTACAGTGAGAGGATTACTGGTATGATTTAATTATTTGGTACCAGAGGATTACTGGTATGATTTAATGGTAAAGATTGAAACCAAGCCTACAGATACCATTGTGGTACAAGTGTACATGGCTACGTCGGACTACGAAGATGAAGAAGTAGAAGACGTCTAAGAGGATATCACGGAAGTAACAAAACATGTTAAAGGAGAAGAAAATCTTAATTTTTTTAGGAGGTTGGAACGCTGTCGTCGACAAATGTAAATAGGGAAGAATGGCTGGAAAATATAGTTTGGAAGATCAAAATGAGAGAGGACAAAGACTGGTAGAATTCTGCGGACAACACAATTTGGTGGTGGCAAACACATCGTTTAAAAACCACTTACGGAGAAGATATACCTGGAAAATGTCCGAAGACAGAAGAAGATTTCAAATTGACTACCTACATTTTGTGAAGCAGAGTTTTAGGAACCAGGTGAAGAACAGCAAAAGCTACGTGGGTGCAGATATTGACAGTGAGCGCAACGTAGTGAATATGAAATGCAAGTTAAAATTCGATAAATCGAAGATATTAATCAAGAACTTACGGAGGTAGAGTTATTAAAGGACCCTCAACAAAGGCTGGCCTTTCAGATGGCAGTGGAAAACAAGATAGAAGAGGATGTGATTGTAAAATCGGTTGAAAAGAGATGGGAGAACATCAAAATCGGGCTACGGGAAGCTGAAAAAGAAGTTCAGGGAAAAGAAAAGTTGTCAAGAAGAAGACATGGTTTACAGAAGAAGTCTTAGAATTGATTGAAGAGAGAAGAAAATTCAAAAGTATTTCATCATCATTCAGTATTTCATCTCTTGATATATCTGTGTTGTATCACTCTCGCAAATACCTCACCCGTACCCCACTGCCTGAAACCATTTAAAGGTCTAAATCAATGAAGGTCAGATATCGCGTGGAAACTGACTAGGCAGTATTGAACGTCAAATATGAGCGGAGCGCATACCGCAGGGCATCTTTTGATCCTAATTCTCATCAAAGACTGCACTAACTATTTCCAAAAGGTCTCCTGACTATATTAGACCACGAAAGAACAGTTTATGGATGCGAGATGGATTGAACTTCAAAATCACTTATTCCCTAAATGGTGAGTAGGATATTGCGTCATGTCTCAGCCCACCTCGTTCATTTCACGGATTGTGACTTATGAGATGACGAGCCGTGGCCTTTGAGGTGGACGGCCGCTCGGATGAGGTGAAGGCCGCGCTCTGCCGAGGCAACGAGGAAGATGGACCTCTCGGGGACTCCGGCAAAATCGGATCCGTCTCCAAAGAGGCCCATCATGGGAATCAGTCATGGAATCGGTTTCCCTCGGAGAACTTCAAGCGGAAACGACCTAACCCTCAAACATGCCCCTGGGAATATGGATTGGATCGGAATGCACTTTTTTCGCAGAAATAAAAACCCGTTGAAATAACTTCAAAGCCTTAAATTTGAACTTTAAATTGCATATACGATACTATGCAAGAATACAGGTGCAACAAAATAAGGGAAGAAAGGTACAGAACTAGGATGGATTTACATGGAATTAATAAAATATAAGGCCCAAAATTCCCAAATTAATAACTAATTACATAAACAGAATCTTTAGAGGAGAAAAGATTCCAGAAGAAATGAAGTTAGGACATATAACATCATCTACATCTATACGATACCCTGCAAGCCACCGCGAGGGGGGGTGGCAGGGGGTGAAGATCATCAGGCAAACTAACATGCAAACTAGCAACTCTATTGTCTCATGCAACTTGATTGTTAGTGTCTACAGTATTTAAGGGGTAAGACATGCATAATGCACTACATAATACTCTAGAATATTTCCCCTACCTATCCCTTTCCTATGCTGCCTATTCTGTTCTCTTGTAGTACGGGGAAATTTGCCATTTTGAATCTATCTGTACGACAATCTATCTCTCTAATCTTATTTATCTGGTCGAATCTAGCATAATACGCTGGTGTTTTTAATATGTGCCTAACATCTTCAGTAAAGCTATCCAATTGAAATGTCTCTAATAGATTTAATCTGAACTTTAACCTACGCTTTGATAATGATTCCCACCCTAATTCTTGTGTTAATTCTGATACACTACTCAACCTGTCGTAACACCTTTTGACGAACCTAGCTGCTCTACGCTGCACACTGTCTAGTTCTCTGATCAAACCCAATTCATTAGGAACCCATACACTGGCTGCATACTCAAGGTGGGGCCTAACTAGTGAAAAGTAGCATCGCTCTTTTGTCTTCTCATCACATTTCCCGAGTACTCTTTTTATAAATCCTAGCTTTCTCTTCGCTCGTCCGCATATTTCCCGTATGTGTCTACCCCACGATAAATCTTTAGTGATTGTTACAGCTAAATATCTTAATAATAAAGGTGATGGGGAGTTTACCAACAACTACAGGGGGATTTGTGTGTCAAACCCACTGACGAAGATATAAGGAAGGATAATTAAGAGACTACTGGATCAAGAAAATGAAACGTCGGAGGTACAAGGTAGATTCACTGCCGGAAGATTTTGCATTGACCATATTTTACAGCACGGCAGATACTTGAAAAACGCCAAACTAAAAATAAGGAAGTAGAAATGGTTTATGTTGGCAACGAAAAAGAGTATGACAGTGATCAGGTGAGACAAAGAGGGGGGCGTGGGATGCTGCCTCTCTCGTTAAACGCCACGCTTCGAAGAACGGGAGCCTAGAGCGGTCACTCGGCGAGAAACCCATATCCTTTTATCAACGATTGGCCGGAAAATAGGATTCATGAAAACATGGAGAAATTCACGACCAGAGTGAGACGGCTATGCCCCGACAGGAGCCTCTACGCCACGAGGCATCACACAATTCTTGGAGCTGGCCTCTCATTTCGGACATGTTTCGATAGCAAGAGGTTCAATCAAATTACCACTTATTTTTCGAACTTGTATATTTCCAAGTCTGAAACATCTATTCTATCCATTCTATTTAACTTTGCGTTCCTGAAACATCAAAATTAAAGCAAAACACCTAGGAAACCTTAACTTATTTCATGCCACTTGATCCCAATTGTATACATTATCATGAATGCAATAATATTTATTGTGCTTAAATTGGAATTTATTTTAATGCATGACTAGGCCTGATAATTCTATTTGTCCTTTCGGTAAACCTTTAATTTAAGAGACGAGTCATGTATTTCACAGAATGCAGAACTGATTTACTATTGTACACAGCTCACGTATGAGAGAAGCACATGTATTAATTATATCATCTGCCAGCAATGTATTCGGTTAACTACTTTTATTTATCTAGCTTCCTCCACAACACGAAAAGTATTCGAATTCAATCTTTGGTGAATGGCACAATTGATCACTCCAGAGTCTCCTTTGGAACCGTAGCCTAGAACTAGCTAGCATTGCATTGGCGTAGAAGGATGTCACTAGATGGGCATCCAGTTCTTATGTTAGTGCTGAAGGCCCAAAAAGAGCCAAATTTTCTCCACTTCGCGTGTTTCACAGTGCAGTGGCCACGAATCTTGGCCACCGTGTGTCAGCAGACAACTACGGCCATAACGGATGCCACTGCCCTTCAACTCAATTCATCCCTACTGCTCTTAAATTGTCTCTGCAGTAATCACCATCTTATGCTGTGGCAGGCAATTCAGAGCTCTCTTAATGCTTTGAAAATGCCAATTATTCAGAGGCCATTAGAATGACCTTTTCCCCTGCCACACATCTTTATGGTGGCTTGCAGGATATCATGTAGATGTGAATGTATGACCATATTGTAAAAGTATCTAAAACCGATGAGCAATAGAATTTGTTCTTTCAAGACCCCAAACTTTTGGGCTAAATATAAAAACCGGCAGACACATTTCAATCCAGAGGAAAGTGGTCAGTCATGCCCAGAGTGGGAACCAAGCCCCGCGGCCTTGATGTTTATTCCTAGGCGAATGAATTTAAATGTCTTAGGCCATTATTTAGGCCTGGTCCATTTCGGGGGTAATGCTTTTCCACTTTTGGTGAAAGACTGCGAGGGATCCACGGTATCAAATTTTACATCAAACAACTTTGACTCTTCCTTGAGCATGTTTTCTGGGCATATATGATTTGATTAAAACGTCACAACACCATCCGTCACTCTTTTCTAAAAGGCTTAATTCCATAATTTTCCACCGCCGTAAATGGTTTTGAAGCGCTTCGAACAATGGCAATAGACGACCACAATGTGCTATAGATGTCCAAGGCACTTTGTGTGCGACTATTGCATGGAATGTTCTTCCTTGAAATTCCTCTTGTTAGTAAGTTTCCATTCGTTCCTAGGTCCTTGCGATTTATTGCTGTTTCCGAAGATAAAACTGGAAAACGATTAATTTGCTACGCCCATGAGTAGATAATGTAAAATACATCGATACAGCTACCTGCCATTCCTAAAGAAGCCTTCCAGCCTTATTGCCGACTATAAGAAGACGGAATAATTACTTACATGGAATCATAATGTCCTTATTTTTCAAATGGATTTGGTGTTTTCATCAATTAATTATCAAACTTCTTTTTCTTAGTCAAAGGCTGAATACCTTTTGTACAAACCTCACGTGTTTAAAAATTAATACTTTTAAATTCTTATATCAACCTCAATGCAAATAATTGTATACTAAGGGAAAAATATAAGTACTACGGCTTCTTGAAATAAAAAAAGGTTAAAGTCATTTTTAACGACGGAGGTATTGAAATTTCTCGATCCATCATTACTACCCACAATTCTCAGCACTGCATTTCCTTAGCGTAGTCCAAAATTGCCAGAGCAAAATTATACCTTACATAAACTTAGATTGAAATTTAGATTGAACTGACTTTAAATGAAGCTATAGTATTTTTACTAAGTTTTTGTCCTGTTAAAAATGTAACCGTACGCAATCTTTGGAAATACATATTCTGTATGCTTCGCCCCAACAATTCCTCTATCACGTAAAGTTGCCGGTAGGTGCCAGATAAACGTGATTCTGCAAATATATTCCCTCGAGTTATTTTGAGGAATATCTCGAGATTTAGCGCAGGGAATTATGAATTGAATTATTATAAAAATATATATAATAATCATCTGCCTTGTATTTGTAGCCAATTAGCCAATTTAACTCAAAGTTACGAAATTTTTCAAAGGAACCGACTAACAAGTACTGAATTTGAAATGAAGGAAAGACATTTGCGTAAATCTAATTGTAAGTATAAAATCGAAACATTATTTCCTCAATCAACCCTCAAGCGATAGATGCTGACGCAAACAGTTAATTAACGAGATTGCTAATGATAAACAACATTCAACAACTGTTATAGTCCTCGACGATTATACCTAGTATCTGTAGCCTAAAGTGAAGTAACAGAGGATAGGTATGTATATATATTTTTTCCTAAATTTGTCGACATTTTTTCTCATTCCTAGCATCCCGCTTGCATTCCATTCCTTTGATTAACATTTAATTATATCAACAATCATGCACATATTGCATTGAAGAAATAACATTCCACCAGTGAATAATTTTTGTCATATTTATATGGGTGAAATAAAGAAGTTTCCCGAGTCTTTTCAGTTTTTTTAATCGCAAAAACGTTGCTCTGACTCTCCCGCATAACTAATGTAAGTTTGATCTGCTCGATATAGCTAAACTATTTCTTCCATCGAAGTAAAAATCCAAAATCTCCCTTCTCTAAAATCAACATTTAAACAGCAGAAAACTTATATGTTTGCAATATTATTGCAGACGGGTCTTCTGAAAAAAGTATTTAAATTCCTAATCATACAAAATACTTCCTTCCTCACTATTACTTAGTCAGTTTTTAAATAACAAATTCCTTCGATTGTTACGCTTGAGAATACAGTACCCATCAGGTGGATGGTGGAATCCTCAGAGGTAGTAGTCAAAATCACAGACAAACAAGTAATAATAAGATTATTGGATTGGATTGGCGTCATTAAAGATCCGGAGCATTGCCACCCAGGTGGCTGACTTATATCTACATCTACGAAATACCCTCAAGCCACCGCGAGGGTGTGTGGCAGGGGTTGACGATCACTACGCATGCACTATTAACATGCAACTAGGCCACTACATGGAAATATGTTTGATAATTGTGTCACATGCACCTAGATGGTTAGTATCTAAATAGTAGTAAAGAGATTATTGGATGTTAATACATTCATCAGGCACTACAGACAACTCCAACAATACATCACCTACCTATCCCTATGCTATTCTGCCTGTTGTGTTCTCTAAAAGTATCGGTGAAAATGGCATTCTCAATCGGTCGGCAATTTATCTCTCTAATCTTATTTATCAGGTCTAAAATAGCATACTACTCAGGGGTGTTTAATATATGTATATGTAACATCTTCAGTAAAGCTCTCCGTTTTAAATATCTGTAGAAGATTTAATTTTTACTATAACCTACGATCTGATAACGATTCACGACCTAATTCTTCTATTAATTCTGATACCTTACACTGGCATGGTCTCCCCTGATACGAAACCTTTCTTGGTCTTGAAGTGTGACGCAAGAGATGTTTCGCAGAAGGGAGTGCTTAGTGGCGTGCATCATGGGTTGGCCTCGCAGCGAAACATATCCAAACTATTATTTCAAACGGTAGTGAAGAAATTGGATCACTATGGTGGCAACAATACCATACCGAGGGCTCAGGAATGAATTCCGCTTGTCGCAGGAAGTCCATGGAAACTCGTGCTTTACCAAGCGCTGTGTGTAGAGAACAACAATAAATATTCTAATCGTCGAATTAGACGTGAAACAGTAGGTCTTTTGAGGAACCTGGAAAAGTATAGAACGCCTGCAGCCTCTCCGAATTCCCTTCGTTTCCTGAAATATGCTATTTTCACGTGATTGACTTCAATCCTCGATGGCACAAGAGGCCTTCGAATTTCGCCTAACTTAAGACGCTCCCTGGATAATGGGTGAAATTGTCCTCAAAAAATAATACGAACAGGACGAAAATTTTGGGTATTATATGAAGTAAAAATTCATGTTTTTTGCGGTAACTTCTCGTTTAGTTTCACGTACCTATCTAGTGCGTGGATACTTAAAATATTTATTTTACTAGGTAATATTCATCTAACAGTTAAGCATCAAATTCAATATTGGTAAATGGTAAATGAAATATTAACTTTGTATCCTTCCACAGATTTATTTCCTTGGTACGAGGAAGAGAGTAGCTGGAAATCAGAAGGAACATGAATAAGTGCCTTTTACTCAATGACATCCTTTTTGAAAACATTTCCCCCCTCCTAGAAGTTTCTCTATCCCTCACGGAGAAACGGACACCCGTGGCCCTCCCATCCCACTCCCCCCCACCTGCTGACAACCCACCACCACCACCTTAATCCCTAACCGAAGACAGAAGACACACGCCAAGACAAATCCCACCCCTCCCCTCCTCCCCCACTCACGGGTTTCCATGGACTCGTACATTCACTCCTTACCTCTCCCCCACCCCCGTTTCTCCCCTCCTGAACACCCACTACCCTTCGTGGTATATATATACACGAGCAATTGTATTTAATTTTGTACCTGATGATGACACCGATGTGTCGAAACATGTCGCACCAAAGAAATAAATCTGTGGAAGGAAACAAAGTTAATATTTCATTTACGGAATTAAACTTCCACCTAGTTGAGCTCAATATTGGTATCACTCACTCCCGTCCAATCACCTTATAGGTCGGCTTAGAGAGAACTCAGTGAAGGCAGATGCAAACGGACCAAGACAACGATCAGAGCGCAGCCCAGTGACCGTCCTTTGAACGCCTTGAACGCCGCACACACTGACGCCGTTCTCAGCACGCCTCCCTTGCTCGATCGCCGTCCCACTACTGCAGAGAGCACGCCCTCCCAGCCACAAAATGCAGTCGTTAAACGGCAAATTACGGACACCGCAGGACGCAGTCGTTGGGGCAGAGTCCTTTTTGCCGACGCTCCCCCAAAAGGGGGCGCTATCATCCCCCTGCGTTCAGTGCTCGGCTTTTTTTTACAGCCCCCAGAGGGTGGCGATAGGTAGTAGGGTGGCGACAACGAGCGATATCCGGGCGCATTTATGCGACTGTTTTACAAGCCCTAAGTCCATTATGCACAGGAGGCGTTAAATTTTGCCGCTCATCCCGATGTCATCGGCATCGACGTTGACGACCGTTTTTCATGTTCTCGCGGCCCCAGTCAAACACCGGGACATCAGTGGATGCAAATAGTATTCGGGTCATGAAGAGGGCCTTAAGGCGGTCTACGGCGCGTTGACTCCATTTCGGACGCAGCCCGGGATCATCGTAACTCTTTGGAGAATGCGAAAGTACAGAGTGCGACACACAGAGGCAGTGCATAGCGCCGAGATGTAAAACATGCAAAACTATAATTGAAACGCATGAATAGACTTGGAATAGAGGGTCAATATACACAGGAATATTATGTGTGAGTGTTAGAAATGTTATGAAATATGTGATTTCTGCCCATGGCAATGTTGATACAAGCTCAATCACGCCAAAGGTTTATTATGTTTATTAAACAAACAAAGAGCTTTCGAAGATGCATGGGAAGCTTGCGGCCGAAATAACTTCCTGCATGACTAAAACATTTCGTTGCTTAGGAGGACTTGGCGCCCCCTTATTTTGCAGGCTCTTGAGCGATTCGTCCTCACTCACAGTCAGTCAATTTTGCTCAGTGGAAATCATATATTAATTCATGACATTAGTGGTAATAGCTGTTTTAAAAAAAATCTACATCTACTGTTAATTTGAAGGCTCTACAACAAAAGTGGGCTTTTTTGAGGAAAAGTCGCAAAATTCCGATTCGAAAAACTCTGGTTAGGGCTGCCTACTGAAAAACAGCATCAAAAACATAGGAAAAGAGGTATAAAACTGAATTTGTTTATCGCGAGAAAGCGAAGGTGGGGTAAGGAGTATCTATCACTATAGAGTAAATAAAAAAACCTAAAGTAATACAATAGTTACGACGAAAATGACGTGTTTCATGTGTTTCGGGACTTATACCTTCAAGCATAGCGAACAGATTATTAGAAACATGGCTTGAAATTTTCATATCAAGTTACAAATTGCACCAAAAATATTTTATCACGTTGGCTATAAATTTAATCTGCTTCAATTTAAAAAAAAATCACCCGATGCATTATATCCGTTGATTTAGTTGAAGTTATAGTATCCTAAACCCAAGGGACTGGATGGTTTGTACATAGGGTAAGAACATTCTATCTTTCATGAAAAGAATTTCTCTGCATTTTGAATAAAATTACATTTTTTTCTTATTGCTTCAGTGCCTATTCTGATTGATAAATATCATTCAACAGTCTGAATGAAAGAGGCTCCAATGAATGTGATGATGAATCCCCACCTCAAGTGATATCAACGACATTGATTGGACCCGCGTTCCCCAAGCCCACCCAACCGAGCAGAGCGTAAGAGTCTGGGCTCTCAGGAGAGCACCGCCCGCGAGTCGGGATCGCCTCGGTAGGGAACGTCGTGAGAGCAGGCCACTACAAGGCCTCGGGTCTTCATTAAGCAGTTGAAGTTTAATTTCCGATCCATCGGGACGATTTCTCGCATCCCTTGCGAAAGGAATAGGCTACGCAGGTGTTGTCCACCCTCAGAGCGCCCACGACTCCACGAACCCTACTGCTGCGGGCACTTTAGGGAAGCGTCGGGAACAAAGTTGCGTTGGACGAGCCTTGGGGGACGTGGCTCCAATAATATACCGGATAACATGAGAACCGGAAAGGATTATAGAGCAGACAACAGCCACACAGCATCTGAGGTCCCCCTCCTTCCCCTTGAGCCTCCAATCCAAAGGTAATCCTTTCAGAAACGCGCCTCCGACAGCATGGAGGTCCAGAGGGCCCCGCAAGCCCCCAACGTCAGCAGTGAAGAAATTGTGGAGGGAAAAGTTGAGTTTTGGTTGAAATATGTGGGATGATAATTAGCCAGAAACACAAGTATTGCCTTCAAATGCAGGGCCAGCTGATCAAATCTCAAAGGGATTCCAGAAAAATCGCAGAGTGGACGAAACATGGCTTTAAAGTGGAGAGGATCAACAGGGACGAAGAATTTTGGATGTAATTTATAGAAGAACATTTTTTTAAATTTTACTTAGAATGTAGGTACGCTTCCCAAGGTAATCTTTAACTCTCCCGATCAATAGCGATTCGAAAACCCCTTTGCCATTTGGATGCCCAAGATAAGAGAAGTTGCGAAAATAAAAGTGTAGAACGAGATAGGAATAAGGCTAAGTATGCGAAAGCCAAAAACAAATATCATCATCATTAGTCATCAATCCTCATATAGTTTTGACACAGCTCTCCACGGAGTTCATCTATCGACTAATCTATTCATGTTTACACATTTCCTCTCTTTCACATCCTTCATCCCTCATGCATCTCGCACGAGGCCTTCATTTGCCATCCTTCCCGTTCACTTGTCCTTCAACTTGATTGTCTTCATCAGGCCATCGTGTCTTAAGATATGGCCAATTGAGTTGTCCCATCTTCTTCCTAGGGCATTCAGAAGACTTCTCTTTTCTCCACACTCTACTTAGGACCTACTCACTCTGTCGATCCATCTATTCTCCATCATTCTTCTGCAGCACCACATTTCGAATGCTACCACACTTTTATTTTCCGCCGGTGTCACTGCCCAATAACCTGCAAGCCACCGCAAAGGTAGCGTAGTAAGTCCGCTTCTAATTGTCCGCGTTTGTTGTGTCATTGTTCCTGGTGTGGATGCACCCCCTGCCACACACCATCGAGGTGGCTTGCAGGGTATGTCGTAGATATAGATATTTCTTTAATACATAAACGATTTGGGTACCATAGTTAGTAGTAAGCTAAGACGTTTTGCAGACGATGCGGTAGTGTACAGGGGTATATCAAAAGAAGCGGACAGAAAATCGCTTAGCAAGGATTTAGGTGCAATTCAAGAGTGAGCGACAAATGGCAGTTAGAGCTTAACCTTACCAAGTGTGTAGCTATTAATCTTTGGAGGAGGAATAATTCGATAGAGCGATCCTATAAAATTAGCAACACAAAGATCGAGAGCGTTGAAACCATAAGGTATTTAGGTGTAACAATCACTAAGATTTGTCGTGGGAAAGACACATCCGGGAAATATGCGGCCGATCAAAGAGAAAGCTATGATTTATAAAAGAGTACTTGGGAAATGTGATGAGAAGACAAAAGATCGATGCTACTTTTCACTAGTTAGCCCCCACCTTGAGTATGCAGCCAGTGTATGGGACCCTAATGAATTAGGTTTGATCAGAGAACTAGACAGTGTGCAGCGTAGAGCAGCTAGGTTCGTTAAAAGGAGTTACGATAGGTTGAGTAGCGTATCAGAATTAATAGAGGAATTAGGGAGGGAATCATTATCAGAGCGTAGGTTAAAGATAAGATTATATCTATTAGAGAAATTTAAAACAGATAGCTTTACTGAACATGTTAGGTATGTATCACAAACACCAGCGTATTATACTAGATTCGACCAGATAAATAAGATTAGAGAGATAGATTGTGGTACCGATAGATTCAAAATGGCAATTTTCCCCGTACTATAAGAGAACAAAATAGGCAGCATAGCAAAGGGATAGGTAGGGGAACTATATATTAGAGTAAGCAGTAGTGTATGTTTCATGTACTAAAAACCAACCTCTTCATTACTATGCAGATACTAACCATCTAGTTGCATGAGACCCTATTATGTAGCATGTTTCCATTTAGATAGTAGCTTGTTAGCATGTCAATATCGCATGCTTGGTGATCTTCACCCCCTGCCACATACCATCGCGGTGGCTTGCAGGGTATCGCGTAGATGTAGATGGAGGATTAATGGCAGGCAGTGAACTATCGTCAGTAATGTACGTCAGGGAAGAGTGAACTAAATTTATGCTTATTATGCATGCCACATGCGTGCGAAACTCGACCGTGAACGCACCACTTTCATGCAACTAAAAGGTAAAACGCTGCATTGATCCACAAAGCTAGCCAAGTACCTTCGCTACAATGTATCCTCGAAATGTTTAATTACCCTTTATCTCACGCTCATCTTACCTCTTCCTGGAAAAGAGTCTCTACATACCCTTCAAAAGAGAAACAACCCTTAAAACTCCTCTGCCTCCTTACCTATCTTTATAATCTGTTATGCATCGAAGACACTGAAGAGGATTGATATCTCTCAAGTTACTGAATACATTCAGGCATATGTAAGTGGTCCTTTTCAATATGGCCGCCGGAAGGGATTCGGTACCCAGACTGCTCAACTGAAGGCTGCAAAGGACATTTACCCAGCAATTGACAAATCATTGGTAACTGTTAGTCTTATCCTATTCAAGCAGAGCCTTAATCTAAGTCAATAGAGAAACTATGTTAATAAGAAGAGGTTGGCCGAAAGAAAAGGCGAGTTGAGGGCTGGGTCCAACCATTCCAAGGATTGGTTTGACCCAGCCCTCAACTAGGACTAGGTCTCGACTAGGACCCAGCCCTAGGCCGATGATAATGATATAATATTTTTACGTTAAGTGAAAACCCTGAATTTAACCAGTACCGTCCATAAGTGGTTATAATTCCTACTTGACAGGTAAAACCCATGTTGTTATGGGCAGCGAAATCGAGTTATTCTCTAATATTTTGATCGAAAGCATTCAGCAGGTACATGTTTTATGCAGACTATCTGCAAAATTATATTCCTCTTCAGGTGAACTTTATAATATTGTCGATGCAATTATTTGTACTATCAATGAATGTGCTAAAATTAAGACTCCAGTTAAATTCAGTTCAAATTTTAACAGCTACTTTTAGTGCAAGTCTCTTAAACAGCACTCATAATGATCAATTTCCATGTTACGTCTCAGTACGACAATTTTTCGTATCAAAAAGTCTGTTCACTACTCTGTACTCACTTTTTATTCTATTTGTTAAGAAATCAGCGCATGTCTTCAAAATAGATAATAAGAGAAATAAGTCCGTCTATTCAAACTACACGAGAAATATCGTTTTACTACCGCACCTGTGATTTTATCTTCATCTATATTTCTAATGTTTAACCTTAATAGTTTATATTACCTTAACTAATGTTTTTGATAAGCATTTTCTGTGACCTGTTAACTGCTTTTCTATACTTATATTTAACTTTCATACATGCTCATAAGTCTAAATATTTTGATGAGCTGAAATGTTTACACCTTGTTTCCAGACGGAAATACTTCATGCAGCGTTTTCTTTTCTCCCTCTTTTGCAAGTGGCATCAACGCCACTAATTCCTAACTACTCAAGCACCTGTCTCCTTGCCAAAAATACTAATCTACATCTACGCGATACCCTGCAAGCCACCGCGAGGGTGTGTGGCAGGGGGTGAAGATCACCAAGCATGCACTACTAACATGCAAACAAGCAACTATAGGGTCTCATGCAACTAGATTGTTAGTATCTCTAGTATTTAAGGCGTTAATATCATCAAGCACTACACGCATCATGCACTACAAAATACTCTACAATATTTCCCCTACTTATCCCTTTGCTATGCTGCCTATTCTGCTCTCTTATAGTACGGGGGAAATGCCATTTTAAATCTATCGGTACGACAATCTGTCTCTCTAATATTATTTATCTGGTCGAATCTAGCAAAATACGCTGGTGTTTTAATCACAAGCCTAATATGTGATGAGAAGACAAAAGAGCGATGCTACTTTTCACTAGTTAGGCCCCACCTTGAGTATGCAGCCAGTGTATGGGATCCTAATGAATTAGGTTTGATGAGAGAACTAGACAGTGTGCAGCGTAGAGCAGCTAGGTTCGTCAAAAGGTGTTACGATAGGTTGAGTAGTGTATCAGAATTAATACAAGAATTAGGGTGGGAATCATTATCAGAGCGTAGATTAAAGTTCAGATTTAATCTATTGCAGAAATTTCAATCGGATAGCTTTACTGAAGATGTTAGGCACATATTGAAAACACCAGCGTATTATGCTAGATTCGACCAGATAAATAAGATTAGAGAGATAGATTGTCGTACAGCTAGATTCAAAATGGCATTTTTCCCCCGTACTATAAGAGAACAGAATAGGCAGCATAGGAAAGGGATAGGTAGGGGAAATATTTTAGAGTATTCTGTAGTGCATGATGCATGTATTAACCCCTCAAATACTATAGATACTAACAATCTAGTTGCATGAGACCCTTTAGTTGCTTGCTTGCATGCTAGTAGTGAATGCTTGGTGACCTTCACCCCCTGCCACACACCCTCGCGGTGGCTTGCAGGGTATCTTGTAGATGTAGATGTAGATGTAGAGATCTTCAGTAAAGCTATCCGAGTTAAATTTCAGTAATAGACCTAATCTCTACTTTAACCTACGCTCTGATAATGATCCCCACCCTAATTCTTGTCTTAATTCTGAAGCACTACTCAACCCATCGTAACTAGGTAACCAACCTAGTTGCTCTACGCTGCACACTGTCTAGTTCTCTGATCAAACCTAATTCATTCGGATCCCATACACTGGCCACATATTCAAGGTTGGGCCTAACTAGTAAAGGCAACATCATTCTTTTGTCTTCTCATCATATTTCCCAAGTAAAAACGCAAATCTCACCCCTATCACACCTTTCACTCTAATATTACACCCCCTTCTACGAACCACCCCAACCATTGTTACCCGTCCAATCGACTTATCCTGCCCTCAGTTCCCTTCAAGGTTGCCAGTTTTTGATAGCTCTTGCTGCTACGAATTCGAGGATAATATAATAAAAAAAACTCTGAAGGGGCCATTAGGGGATATGAAACACCATTTAATCTTTTTTTCGAAAAAAAATGTGTCCCAAGGAAGCTTCCATCTCACATACGGCGCTCAATACCATTTTTCGCAGATCAATTAGAATGAAGTGCTGGTGTTGTTGCCGAGCAGAAAGGACAGCGTCAGAGCGATGGCAGTGGCCAAGGGGGCAGTGATAACCGCCACGCTTCAACGAGAGATGAGGAAGGTGGATATGAGGACACAAGTGAGTCGCTGTTTAGAGAACCTCACCAGAGAGAGGAAGGGGTCCTCGCGCAATAAAAGTAGGTAGCAGGACAAGTGGAGAGCTGATAGCTAATTTCAGGAGCTTAATCTATGGATATCTTGTCATGTATGGTGTAGAGACGACGCACAGTGGTCCGGAATTGGACAAACTTGGCCAAAAATAGAAATAATTGTTCGATTTTGATGAAACTTGGTATTACGGTTTTTTTTGGGACCCTAATTATGAATCTGAAGTCAAAATTTTAATTTTCGCGAAAACAAAATGGCCGACATAAAGTAGAATATCTTGAAAGTCTCTGAAGAAGAACTTAATGTTTCTCCCAAGTAAGTTGTAGTTTCTCGGTTGAGTTTGGGCCTAGGTTCTTGTAATGTATCATTATTACAATCGGACCTATTATTAACTATTTAGCGTATTTAAAAAGTGAGGAAATTATCAAGCAGTAAATGTGAACAACGGATATTACAGAGAGTCAGAAAAAAGTTTGGCAACACTCAATATGTTAACATTTTCATTCAGTTTTGCTTCCTTTAAATTCTTTCAAGGGAAATGAAAAAGATGAATACCAAAAAATACCATCATGTTAGCATGCATGCGTAAAAATTGATTAATTAGGAGTATTACACTCTCTAAAGTTAAATGTTTCCAATTTAAATTTTACCTGCTAACGCTGAGAATCAGTCGTCAGCGAAAGAATCGCTTTCTTCAGCTTCTTGAGACTCGTCAGATTCCTCGGATAAATCTGCATCATCAATCATTTCCCGAACAGCTATCGGCAAAGTCCGTTTCTTTGGCCGAGGAAGTTCTCCGGTGGATGATATTAGAGGATCAGAAGTCAAAAGCAGACGATGAAAAACATCGGAATTTGAGTCTATCCTCGAATTTTTCCGACTATGGTCTCTGCGGAATCTCTTGCAGTCTTTATGTCTTGATTCAAGGGCTTCTTCTGAAAGTTGTCCAATGGGCAATATTGCTTCACGCACTACTAATGCTCCGTGGATCAAAATTTTGTGAACGGAAGGAGGCATGTAGAACCAGGGATATAATTTTATATATAGTTCAGCTGTCCTCAAGCAATAATTCTCAAAATTATCAGAGCTGATGGCATAGCCGCAAGAGATTGTGTTCAATATATTGGAGAATTTATCTATTAGTTCCTCTGATATACCTAAAAATACGAAACCACAAATATTTATATATCCATGCTATTTTAATATCCATTTTACTCACTCATTTAATTGAATTACCGGTTATTTTCGCTGATTCAGTTTTGCAGTGAAAGAATCGTCTTGCGGTGTTTCCGTCATTCGACGAACCGAAGCCTGGCTTTGGCATGTCAACCCGTAAGCCAAGGGTCTGCAAAAACTCTTTTTGTATAAACTTCTTACGAGCTAGCATCATTGCTTGGGTTCCATCCCTTTTCTTTGCCTAAAAATTGAAGAGCATTTATGCATCATACGGAGTGTGTGAGACAGCTTTATCCAATGCCTTATTCAATTGAGTTAGACAGTAAGACAACATTCAATCAATCGTGCAGTGGATTAATTTTGGATATATTTTTATATTGGACATTTAGTCGTAATTTACGATACGTATTTAGTAACTAATGAAATATTTGTAATTGAAAAAAAAACTATAGAAATGGAGTTCGTTTTTAAGATAGACCTATAAAAGAAACAATGCTAAATACTTAATTTACTTTAGAACGTAAGAAATAGCGAGCAAAAAATATGGGAAGATGCTCATACCTTCCATTTCTTGAATTCTAATCTGTAGGAGATATGCAGCAAGCATTCAAAGAAACGAATGTATGCATGCAGCACTGAAAAGCCAAACGAAATGGCTGTGGCATTCACTTTTCTCTCTTTCATTTCCTCGATGTTGTTCATCTTTGAAATTTTTGCATTGCAAATACTACATGCCATACTTGAGCACTCCGTTAATGCATTGCAAACCTAAAAAAAATAATATGAACATATGTATCTGTACCAACTACAATGAGTATACATGTTATTGCTGTAATTAAAATTTAAAAATTTACAAATTATTTTCAACATATAATATTTAATGAGCTACTTTGCATTTCGGCTTAAAGACGGAAATTTCAATAAAGTTGTTGTACGTCATCAGTAAGTTTACCTTTCCGTCAATCATGGTGAGGCGCATCTGAAAAGATATACGTATGTTTCCCAAAATGAAAGGCTCTAGATGTTTGATTTGCTGACTGATAAATTGCTCCTCTGCTTTTGAAATTTCATCTGTCTCCGAAATCCATTGCAACCTCACAGGCCTGCAGAAACGGGGAGATGACGGTCGAGGATTTTTCCAGATGAAGTCTTTTTTGGCTACATGAACCAGACGCAAGGGAACAATTGAAGTGGCAAAGAGGCTTTCATCGCTTACTTCGGTTTCTGACCACTTCTGTTTATACATGGAGTGCCCAGAGCTCCCATCAAATCCCCACTTAATTATCAAGTTGTAATTTTGATCTTCATCATGGGAAGATTGGAGCTGTAAAACGTCTACAAGTCGTTTGCATGTGTGGTGGAGAAGTGACTGCAGACTTACTTCGCATTTCTTTTCAGTTATTGATATTCCCCCTGGGTAAGCTTCTTTCTTGGCCACAGAAATGGAATGGTAAGAAGGGTAAAGGTCATGTCCGAGCTTCTTTGCACCCTTCCGAAGAGAGAGGTGTTGTCTTTTCGACAAGTTGCTATTAATAATTAAGAATAAAGCTTCTTCGGCTGTATATTGCCTCGGGTGACTTGTTTTAGATTTTTTCCAATGGGATATTATTTTACATGCACGACCTGGTGAAGTTGTTGTTATTTCTGTCAATAATTTTGCTGCAGCTTCATTGCCGCATGACCTCAAATTCATAGTGGTGGCCAAAGTAAGTTCTTCCTCCTCAAAAGAGGTTCTAATCTTTTTCGCTCTTCTCCGTTTGGAACGGTTACTACTTTCTTGAAATAATTTTCTTGGCCGTCCACGCATAAGGTCTGGGTTTAATAGTGACATGAAAAGAAGAGTGCATACATAAGAAAAGAAAATAAATTCATCTCCACATTCGTAATGAACTTAAATAAGTGCCCTTATGTTGGCACAGTGGATCACATTTTCCTCTCCTATTTTTCAATTTTTATTTTCACAATAATACGATCTCCTCACGTCTAACATGTCTTCTCTCAAGATAACTGCAAATAGTTTTTTCCCTGTGACCCTTATGACTTAACGACTTATACGTTATCTTTTGATTTTGAATGCGGTTTTCACTAGTTTTTCCGATTTATTTCTTTTACAGAAAAGGTAAACACGGGGAAACGTGTTTAGAACAACAGTTAAATTTATTTGCGTCAAATAAACAGGTAAACCGTTTGCCTCATTAAATCCCTTCATAATTGTTCTTTATAACGTTGATATTTTTGTTAAAACAGTACGTTTGACGAGGTATCTGTAGAACAATTCAAAATACGTTTATGAGCACGCCTGACTGAGTAACCATTGAAATACGGTAGTGGAGCTAATATTCTCTATTCAAATTCCAAAGTGTTAAAATTATTATGTACCTTTCGTGCTGCATGGAGTAGCACTTGGTTGTTGGAAGGATATGATGCAGTCCAACCATGCCTCATACTTCCTAAAAAACACTTCTTCTTTTCGATGGCACTCTTCCCATTTCCTCTTCAAATGACCACACTGTCTGCGCACAGATGCAATGATGATCTTCCTGATGGATTGGTTTTCCTCCTTAGGTAAATTTAATGCGTTTTCAACAAATGAGCATGCTTGCCGAAATCTTACGGACCAATTAACCTTAGGGTTTGAAGTTAATAATTTAAAAAGTTCTAAACGCTTGATTGTAAACATCGTTGCACTTTGGGAATAAGGTTTGACCGCACAAGACTTCGAGATATCACCCAACTTTGCCGCACAAATGCTGGGAAGCAACTGATTGTGAGGCAACGGAGAAGCAAAGCTTCCATGAAATTAGAGTTTGTAAACATTTCCCTGTAACACTGACCAGACGCGCCTAGAAAATTAAAACCTTCGTGAGACCATAACCCAAACGCGCGACTAGCCGGCGCGGCGGCCGGGCGTGTTAGGGGCCAGCCGGCTTGGGCTCTCCAGGAGAAAATAAACAATGTCTCGTGGGTCCGCAAGTATCCGCAGATGAATTTTTGTGGCCTCATAAATAACATCACAACTCACCAATTGACATAGATAATACCGCTGCTTCTAGCAGGTTTTTTTTAATAGCTCTAAAAGAATAAGCGTAATTATTGAAAACTGTACTCTCCATAATAATAGTTGTATAGCGCAAAATATATTAAACATTTCTGTGTGGTAACTCCATGCAGAGTTCCTGCAACATTCATAGATGGTTTTACAGTTAAAATATTTATGGATTATCGAGTAGTAATTCCGCCTTACGCGTTTGTCTAAACATTACGTCGCGACGCTCCATTCGCGATTTTATTCTATCCCCATATTACGGCTGTAATTATGGAATAAACTAAAGATTCCTGTTGAAAATTTTCAGTGCAAAGTATGCACTGGACATTTATCTTTAACTTAAGCCATTTCAAAGTACTGTCAAGAAAAAAAAGTTTTTAGGGTTTTTGGCCAAGTATCTCGCGATCCGGCCCACTGTGCGACGGGTTGTCAAGGACGGGAACTATTTTCAACCAACTAACAAGGTGAAGAGCATGGAGGAAGAAAGGCCACTCGTTTTCAAAACACTTGAATGTATTTACTTCCAAATTCAAGCGAAAAATCTATCTACATTCTTGTTCACTTAACGTATGCATGTTTTAATTTCAGCAGTTTCAATAGCATAAAAACTCAGGTGTCATTCAACCGGAATTTGCCAAATTCAATGTGTGCGCGGGACTATCTTGCCCTATTAGCTGTTAGAACTCAACCTTAAAAAGTGTGTAGCTATCCATTTTTGGTGGAGGAATATTTCGATAGAGCGTACCTATAAAGTTAGTAACACGAAGATCGAAAACGTTGAAGCCATAAGATATTTAGGCGTAGCAATCACTGAGAATTTATCGTGGGGAAGACACATAAGGGAAATATGCGGCCGAGCGAAGAGAAAACTAGGATTTATAAAAAGAGTACTTGGGAAATGTGATGAGAAGACAAAAGAGCGATGCTACTTTTCACTAGTTAGGCCCCACCTTGAGTATGAAGCCAGTGTATGGGATCCTAATGAATTGGGTTTGATCAGAGAACTAGACAGTGTGCAGCGTAGAGCAGCTAGGTTCGTTAAAAGGTGTTACGATAGGTTGAGTAGCGTTTCAGAATTAATGAAAGAATTAGGGTGGGAATCATTATCAAAGCGTAGGTTAAAGTACAGATTGAATCTATAAAAGAAATTTCAATCGAATAGCTTTACTGAAGATATTAGACACATATTTAAAAAAACCAGTGCATTATGCAGATTCGACCAGATAAATAAGATTAGAGAGATAGATTGTGGTACCGATAGATTCAAAATGGCATTTTTCCCCCGTACTATGAGAGAACAGAATAGGCAGCATAGCAAAGGGATAGGTAGGTGAAATATTTTCGAGTATTCTGTAGTGCATGATGCATGTATTAACCCCTTAAATACTCTAGATACTAACAATCAAGTTGCATGAGACATTATAGTTGCTTGTTTGCATGTTAGTAGTGCATGCTTGGTGATCTTCACCCCCTGCCACACACCCTCGCGGTGGCTTGCAGGCTATCGTGTTGATGTAGATGTTCAGCTTCGCAATATAATTAAAGCTGGAAGCATTTAAAATTTGGTGGTTCAAATAAATAGCGGACATAAAATGAATCGATCGCGTGACAAACGAAGAACCCCTAAAAAGATTGGTAGAAAGTCTTTTGAAAACTATAAAAAAAGACGGGGAAAAAATTGGGCATATCTTGAGAAGTGATGATGCGATGAAGACAATCGTATAGGAAAATTTGAATGGAAAAAATGGAAAAGGAAGGCCACGAATGAGATACATGAATCAAGGGGTAAACGGTACGAAAGGGAGGAGTTTGTAAGAGTTTGTTTGAGTTGCGTGAGACTAATGTCAATATTTTTCTAAAAGCCGTTTACACGGTATATTTTATTGTACAAACGAATGAATGAAACTGAACGACACTGTATCCTTGTCAGAATGGAATTAGAAAATGTTCTATTTTCCATTTAGTCATTATTAACGCACAAGTGTTCACACAATTTGCCGCTTTACACATTACAATTTTCCTCAAACGAGCATTTGTACAAGAAATTGTACAAAAAAAATGTACCTTGTAAAAAGGACTTGATGATGATGATGAGAAATTTCACATTCGTAGAATTCGCATTTCGTATTTTTGTCCCTTTTTGCCAGATTTTAACAACCGTGTCAACTGTTTTAAACCAAAAGTGGCTATTATTTGAGCCATAATGAATAATAATGTTTGCATTTGATATAAAATTTTGAGGTCTACATTGTTTTTGCGGGGTCACTTCGCATAGTTCAGACCGAAGAGTTTTCGGCAGTCGTTTTAAAAACAAATGTAGAAAATAAAGGCGAACAAAATTATTGAGAGTCAATTTTACCCAGACTTAGTCGGAAGACTATTAGAGGCAGAAACAAAGTCCAATGTGAAGTAGTTACACAACGTACACAGGGATTGGGCCTACGAAAGTCAGACGTCATCCCTCTAAGACTTACTTAACAGGACATTTTAACATTTCGATATGCGATGCCCACGTAAGTTTGATGCAGATCGACAAACCCAACAGATTGACTGGAGGACGATGCAAGGACAGCTTCTATGCATTGGAAAGTCTATAAAACTGTCATTAAATACGTCGTCCTACAAGTATGTGCCTAATCTGATTCATCATATTCTTAATTTTCTATAAAGTCAACTCAAAATTCAGTAGCATAAGTCTAATTAACAGATTTATTTGCAATTGAAAACGTGTATCACTGAACAACTAATAGATGTCAAATAAGCGTCACTATATAAGCACCTAATCAGATGACCCTCTAGGAGTCTTTCTAACTTTCAAATGTCGATGGACATTGTGCGCTACAAAAGCCTCCGTGTTTTTCAAAACCGCCGTGACCCGATCAAGCGTTTTAAGAAACGTTAACGGCACAACTTAAGTTCATCCATTTCATTGATCGGACATGGAGCGGTTGGGAGACTCGGTTCACAAAATTAGATGGAAATATTTTCTTGCAACTAGAAGCAGAATAAAGAAATATTTGTGTGGAATTTTTCCGCCATAGACCCGGGTTCACGAGAAAATAGCCTATATAGCCTAGGTAGCCTACATTTGCCGGAACCTGGGAAGCCCACGAAGGCAAAATGGCTATTGTACTGTAGGTTCCTTATCGCTGGATCCTTATAGCGGTTTATTTCGTGGAATCCATTAAATATCTTGCAATAAGACTGACACATGATCTTTCCTGGGGTAAACACATACGTGAAATAATGGGTCAAGCGACTCGTAAACTGTGATTCGTCAAAAGAGTAGTGGGTAAATGTGACGATCATGTACGAGAAATCAGCTACTTTTCCCTTGTAAGACCTCGTTTGGAATATGCTGCCAGTGCATGGGATCCCTACGAAGTCGGTCTAAATAACGAACTTGAACGTGTGCAGTGAATATCGGCAAGATTTTTAAAGGGATGGTACGATTACCATATTAGCGTAACCAGTCTATTAAATGAATTAAATTGGGAATCATTGTCAGATCGCAGGTTGAAATTTAGACATAATCTCTTAAACAAATTCCAAGACCATATTTTCAGTGATGATGTTAAAAATATTTTGCGGACACCAAGTTACTATGGTAGACTGGACCATAATCACAAAATTAGAGAAATTGATTGCCGAACTGACAGATTCAAAATGCCCTTTTTTCCTCGTACAATTAGGGATATGAATAACGGTAAATATATCCAGTACGAGTGTAGCAATGGATAACATAGGTAACTGCATGTTGGTATAAGGACTTAAAGCTAACCCAACTAACTGCATGTTTTTTCACGTATGCTTTGCTATTTTAATTTTTAATTACAAATTTTATGCATGATATATAGTGCATGTTTGGTGAGAGTTCACCCCCTGCCACACACCTTTATGGTGCCTTGCAAGGTATTATGTACATGTAGATATATAGATGTAGATTTATTAAAAACTCGACCCGGGTTTCGATGTGGTTTCACATCATCTTCAGGTTACTTGTCGAAGTCACCTGAAGACCTGAAGTGAAAGCACACCGAAACCCGTTTTAGAATAAATCTAGTCGTATCAGTAAAAGTTGCCTTTTCTTCCTCGTATGATGGAATACCACCAAGTGTGACCTTGAGAAAGTGATTGCTTTCGGAAGTTCTCTTTTCACCATCACGGAAAGACATGGAGCAAGGCCACCCTGGAGGAGCATATGGCTTTTGCCAGAACGTCAGAAGTTGGCAAGCCTGTAGCAAAGAGGGTAGTTGATTCAGGGTACAGAAACAATATGGTGCAACTCCCGTCACCAAAAAGACCAAATTTCCCTTTGATGCACGCTCTGGGCAAACGACACAACGCTGTCATCGCCCTCCCTCCACACCCAGGGCACCTGTCCGTCCAGCCGTGTTCGTTTTAAGAGGTTTGAGAAGGAATCTTCTGGTCTGGAACTTCTGGTCTTTGCGATGAGATGGTGAGAGCAGTAGCTGTTTGCAAATAGCCCGCAAAACCATATGATGGAAAATCAATGGACACTCCTTCATAATTAATTATCAAATATGGTTCACTAAACGAGAACAGTTTCCCAGACTTTCACAATTTATTATCAAACTTTTGTAAACCAATGTATCACGTCAAACTTCAAATATCTCGCATCAAATTTCATATCAGCCAGATAACCACCAAAAACTCGTTCTCTTTCATTGGAAAACTTTTCCTCAAAATATGAAAATGAACGCGTGGAATGAAGCTGGAATTGATTTCATGCAAAGCCCCCGTGGAAGTATGCAGACTTTAAGTATTAGGTGCACTCAATATTTTTTCTGGAATTCTAAGCGTAACGCTGGAATTATATTTAAATTTGACCTAGTAAATACGATTTTGGCGCAATATGGTACGATTCAACTGTAGAACAATTATTAGCATAATAGATAAATTCAAGCTAAAGTAACATCACTCACAAGATTCAAATTCTCGCATGCATATGCAATTTCATACTGTTCTAGAAATATAATATTTTATCTCTGCCATTTATGTGTCAAATTCTCGCTTCAGAGTCACAGTCGTGACCACATCCTTGTCCATCCCCTCCTCAGCCCACTCCTCCCGCCTTGTAGGGATCCATGTAGGACATTCGTAGACGAAATGTGTGCCTCGATAATGGCATTTTATGCCGAAACCACGGTCGGTAACACTACAGTCTGGATAAATGATATCATGTATCCTTTTCAGTGTGTCAGTTTCATTAAGTAAAGCCAAAAAATATTCAAACTGTCCTTTTTTTATATCACCAACTCCGAAGTAGCTTTTTTATATCTAAATGAACTGCAAACTCACGTTAGATTCTTAAACCTATGTCATCGAATCATGGAGATCATGTAAAATACGTCCCTCACCTTGAAGTGTCCTGCGGGTGAGCCTAAGGAGTGGTCGCTAGGCAGACAGGGTTCTGGCCCAGCGTCCCAGCGACGCGGTCTCTGAAGAGCAGGCCTTGTCAGCCACAGATGCTCTGCGGAACTCATTCCGTTCTCCGGCTCCCGGCCCATCAAAAGTTCAGCTATTACAGCGACGGAGAAAGCGATCTTTTTAATGCTTCCGCCCTACGAGGCATTCCTGCGAACACAGCCCAGCGAGCGATAGAACATCGTTTAAAAGCCATTCAGCCAGGCCAACCGCAACCAACCCATCGAATGCTAAATCCATGGCCTCACGCAAAAGTCATTTCGGCTAAAGGCTTTACGTTCCCTAAACACAACAACTGTCGTTAGCCACAGAATTAGCAATTTAGTTTCGCCTATCCTCCATCTGTGTATCTATGTGTGTATATATAAATTACTATAGGGTGATTACCCCAGTAATGGACATGCTAAGGTCAAATTATCTTTAGTTCAATTATACTAACCATTAATCACCTTTTAGAAGATCTTTTCCGGTGTTTATGTTTGCTCGCATCCCAACAACATTTCCCCAAGTGATAGACTCACAGAAACAGTGATGTTATAATTGTTAATTTTTTATTAATCACGCGTTTCAGCACCAGAAATGGACAGGACAGTAGATCTCTATTTCCAGTACTGAACACACTCGAAAACCAGCAATGGACATTAAGGGAAAAAAAGTTTTCCAAAATATTTCACAAAAAGAAATATCTAAAATGAACCACAATATATAATATGATGTGACACAGTCACTCATCAATGCAAAGCCCAAACTACTGGTGACGCGCAATTTTCCGGAAATATTCCTATTTTGGTGTAGGAGCGCACCACGAAATGCTTTTAGCGTAAAATTATTTTAAGGGTCGTTTTTACCCCTTTATTTCACTCCCATAAGAAAAGCATTGAAAACGATGCAGATGATTTTTCATTTGCTTTTTTAAATTAGTTGCACTCCAGATTGAATGTAAATTCATGTCACTGTACGGAAAAAGAATATAAAATTTGATTTTTTCATTCGATTCTCTTATACGATATGATTTTCACTAAATAGTGTGTTTTTAACTCCTAATTCATCAATTTTTATTCGTTTTCCACAGTCATAATTTCCTTGGAACCCAAGCCTGAAAGTCCATCACAATCCGATTTCAATGATTTTAAATGGATAATTAAGCCGGCAGAATTTTAAGTTCTGGCTAAATGTCTAATTTCACGGTTTTCGTAAGAACTTACGAGAGTTAATTTTCAGTCTAACCACTATTTGTATGGCTGAGTTCAAGAACGACCAGCACTAATTGTACACTAGTGTTTTGTAATGCCCGAGAGAGAGAGAGAGAGTAATGTCAAGTGCCGTGGCCTGCGCTAACGATTTGGAGAATTGGATAGTGCTATGAGCGGACGCGGTCGGAGCCAAGGATAAGAGGACGAGGTGAGGACTTTTGCTGTGCCCTACACGATAAACTAGGGGCGAAACGGGAGCGTTCTCTCTCTCTCAATTTTCAAATACAAACACAGTCCACTCATTTTGGGGGCAATAATTAATAATAATTAAAGGCAAATTATTGCCTGGATAACTAGTATTAAAATAATATTAAACATTTCAATAGACAATATTATACCTACATAGATAACCAATAGAAACTTAATTATGCAGGGCGATAATTAATCTGCCGTTGCTGGCATTTATTCTGCGTACATCTGCATTAGCTTTGCCGGAGGCGAACTTGAAATTCTAAATCGCGGTTGCAATTGTTGCGTGCGCTTAAAGTGTTTGGGGCTATTTGGTGATATTTTTGGATTTTTATGGCGTGCAAAGTACAGAAAGAAATATGGACATAAAAACATAAAGTGTTTTTGCTCTTTTATTACGGTTTGATACCATTAATCATTCCTAATTGTTGGCATTTATTTTGTGTGAATATGCTTCGACTCTGCCGATTAAGAGTTTAGAATCTTCCCCTTTTTGAGGCGTTGCACTTTGAGGTGTCTGAGGTGTTGCAAAGAGAACCTTGGGGCTCTGAAGTCTACCTTCAGTAAGAACTTCAACCATGATACGGAGTTCTACACCGAGAGTGCCAAGCGCAAGACTTTCACCGTCATAAACATCGTCCATATTGTCAAACAAAGCATCGAAATCTTCGTTTGTTCACATTGAATACCGAACTTAACTTAAGAACTTAAATCCAAAAACTTCAAAACGTTGGAATGACTATTTTCGTAATATGGGAACAATTCACTCGAAAAATGGCAAATGTAAAAATACACTTCGATGCTTATAAATATATTTTAGAGGTAAGACAATTTTCACATCTTTGGCTTACTTTAAGTAAAAACTGCGAAAATGAAATTCCACGGAGCTAAATACGAAGTTTTTTCCGGATACAAACCTAAATACTTGAATAATCCAAAGGGGATGTCAGTGGACCGGTGAGGTAAGAGAGTCTGCCAATTGAGGCACAGGTGTGCACAGATACGAATATGGAAATGAGTAGCTTGTGCTACACTGGAATGCAGAACTAGAAGTTTTCACCTCCCATATTGTGGTTAATACTCATCGACGCACAACCCGAAACTGGTGGTGAACGTGAAATTTTTATTAAAAATCACTATTGTGGAGCAGGGGCGCACTAAGGAAGGATTTTTGCATAAATCAACTAAATGGTTTGCTTTTACCCCTTTATGGTTTCAACCAGTCTGTTAAATGAATTAAATTGGGAATCATTGTCAGATCGCAGGTTGAAATTTAGACTTAATCTCTTAAATAAATTCCAAGACCATATTTTCATTGACGACTTTAAAAATATTTTGCGAACCCCAACTTACCATTGTCAGACATTGGCAGACTGGACCATAATCACAAAATTAGAGAAATTGATTGCCGAACTGACAGATTCAAAATGTGCTTTTTTCCTCGTACTATTAGGGATATGAATAACGGTACATGTATCCAGTACGAGTATAGCAATGGATAACATCGGTAGCTGCATGTTGGTATAAGGACTTGAAGGTAACCCAACTAACAGCAAGTTTTTGCTTCCTTAGTTTGTCAATTTTATCTTTTTAAATAGTGAAGTTTAAAGTAATATATTAATACTCATTCTTTTAAATGCATGATATGTAGTGCATGTTTGGTGAGAGTTCACCCCCTGCCACAGACCTTTGGTGGCTTGCAAGGTATTATGTAAATGTAGATGTATGGTTCACTCTTACCCTCATTGGAAAACCACTGATTTCGGTGTAGGTGTCTCTTTATTTCCTCTTTAAAATTAGTTGTTGAAGAACTTTGGAATGATAATTTTCACCCAAATCTCTTTTTGCATGGCAAAGTTCAACATTTACTAGCATCAAGTGTGCATTGAACTGAATGTAAAAGTTTTGATAACCAATACAAATCTAATGCCACGAAGGACTTAGGGGTCACCTTTGATAGCAGGATGTATTTCACGAGTCGTATATTGAACATTAGCATGACTGCATATAAATCATTGGGCTTTATGCACCGCATGTCAAAATATTTCGAATCTGAGATGGTACTTAAAACATTGTATTACTCTTATGTAAGAAGTAAGTTGGAATATGGATCGGTTATATGGGATCCATATATAAATAAATATATTGTTATGCTTGAGCATGTACAAAAGAGAGTTTTAAGATATTTATATTTTGTATTAGATCATGTGTATCCGCTTTTCGACAATTATGTTTGTTATAATGAATTGTTAAAAGAGATTAATTTCCAGACCTTACTAGATAGAAGAAGCGGAAAAGATGTATTATTTCTTCATGATGTCACCAATAAGGGACTATCTAATGAGTTATTGAAAGAAATAAAAATTACAGTTCCTGAAGTTGATAGTAGGCCAAAAAGGACCTTTTACATATCAAAGGTGAACGAACACTAATTATGGTGCAAATTCACTAATGCAAAGGATATGTGCCACTTATAACAAGTATTGTAACGAATTAGACCTATATGTCAGGAAAGACAACTTTTTGAAAGAAGTAAAAAATTTGTTTGTGGAGTGACTAAGGAAGTTAAGTTATTATTATTTTGGCTGTGACCTGTTTATTTGGCATTTTCAGTTATTATTATTTGTTTGTTATTATTTTTGTGACTGCGACCACATCACTCTTAATATTTGTATTTATATATTTTGATTGTTCACCCTATAATTATGTGTATGTTGGGTGAACGTTAAACTCAATAAATCAATAAATACCACTGGGTGATAACTTATTGTATCATTCCTGGCTTTTATTTGCGTACATTTGCATTAGTTGTGTCAGCGGTGAAATTTATATGCTTATAAACAATTGGAACTATGTGCAAAGATATGGATATTAAATTACATAAATACTTAGTAAAAGTGGAATGGATAACTCGGTATTGTCACCTAATATTTTTTACTTAATTTGATAACTGTTCCCAGTACTATGAGATGCTCGATTTCTGGTCATACGTTTTAAAGAGATAATAGTTTACTGGTATTATTATATTCAAAGATTTTCAAACACCCCCTCGTTGAAAGTCAACGGGCATCCTCCGCTAGTTATCTATATAATACTACTTTGCCCGTACATCCTTGTCAGTGCAAAAATAACTATAGTTATTTTTGCACTGACCTTTCTAATAACCATATTGACATTAATAATACGGAACCTAAATGATGGGATAATTGAATTTTTCTGAAATTTTCAAAATACTTACGCATCTTGAAATGTATTAATAACACGAAGATCGAAAACGTTGAAACCGTAAGATATTTAGGTGTAACAATCACTAAAGATTTATCGTGGGGTAGACACATCCGGGAAATATGCGGCCGAGCGAAGAGAAAGCTAGGATTTATGAAAAGAGTACTTGGGAAATGTGATGAGAAGACAAAAGAGCGATGCTACTTTTCACTAGTTAGGCCCCACCTTGAGTATGCAGCCAGTGTACGGGATCCTAATGAATTAGGTTTGATGAGAGAACTAGACAGTGCAGCGTAGAGCAGCTAGGTTCGTCAAAAGGTGTTACGATAGGTTGAGTAGTGTGTCAGAATTAATACAAGAATTAGGGTGGGAATCATTAACAGAGTGTAGGTTAAGGTACAGGTTAAATCTATCAGAGAAATTTCAATCGGATAGCTTTACTGAAGATGTTAGGCACATATTAAAAAAACCAGCGTATTATGCTAGATTCGACCAGATAAATAAGATTAGAGAGATAGATTGTCGTACAGATAGATTCAAAATGGCATTTTTCCTTCGTACTATAAGAGAACAGAATAGGCAGCATAGGAAAGGGATAGGTAGGGGAAATATTTTAGAGTAGTCTGTAGTGCATGATGCATGTCTTACCCCTTAAATACTGTAGACACTAACAATCAAGTTGCATGAGACAATAGAGTTGCTAGTTTGCATGTTAGTAGTGCATGCCTGGTGATCTTCACCCCCTGCCACACACCCTCGCGGTGGCTTGCAGGGTATCGTATAGATGTATTATTATAAAGAAACGTAATCTTCCAACCAACCAGTTTCCCAGTCAAAGGCTGAAAACTCGTCACTTTCGTCGACGAAAGTAGACGCAGACCAAAGGGCATTTGAAATTAACACATCAGAAAAAGTGGGTCATTTACTTTCGTTGCTAGGATACACCCTGGGAGACTTCCATTAAAGATCCGCAAGCCATAACAACATCATTAAAATGAAGCACGAGGATCCTCATGACGCATTCAGGCGCCATACGTTCTTCTCACTGGGTCAACACCATTACTGTCTTACCTTCTAATTGGAAAGAAAAGGACTTTCAGATTTGGTACTCTATATTATAAGGAAACCCATCAATTTTATAGTCCATAACGTTGGACCTGGGTGAGTTGAAATTCGCAATTGTGCACAACCCCCACAGAAGAATTTCTTCGCGAGTTTAAATGTTTTTTTTCATTAAAGAACACAGTACTTTTTCATAAATAATTGAAAACAAGATCTTTTAATAGCCACCGCTCTTTCTTAATCTTTACAATAGTCTTGGATCAAGCCCTAATATTTTTATAGACTTGATTTAAATCTTTCTTTGTCAGCTCAAGGGAAGTACATTTCTGTGAGAAGTGGAATACTCTAAACGGACACACTTCAAATGTAGCCAGAGTTAGGATACCTATCTGTAAACTAAGTACTGAGAATTAAGGAATAAGAAAAATTTATGAGGCGATAACATCTAGCATCTAACTTAATGAAATAATAGTTTAAATATTGAACGACGTGAAGTAGGTAATGGATTGTGCAGCAGCAACGAAATCAATTCCAGTTCACTCTAAGAGCAGAAATGGAGACGAACTGCCCCACGCCTGGTTTACAACCTTGGGGCATACAAATCTACTCCTCGCGCATAAATTAAAGGAGTTATTTAATCGGCAGAAAGTTCCTACTAATCCATCAAAAAAGAAAACGCTCTATGAGAGATTTTTTTTAAAAATATAAATGAATTTCTGAAATTAGTTAGCAAAGTGCCGAAAGGTAGGTATGCTAATTACACAGGTCTGCGATGAAAAAATACAAGGGAATTGATAGCTGAATTTTATGTATTGTTTGGTGCTGATTTCAAAACAAATAAGGAAAATTTTTGTCACGTCATATTTTCTTGAAAAATTCAATTTAAGTTGGATTTTTATGAACATTTACCATACATTTTTTTCGAATTCGGGGCGTTGTGAAAATTTTCCAGATGACTTTCGTTACATATGCAGCAAATATAGTGCTATTAAAAATCAAATGATGAGCATTACAGATTATGTAAGTAAACTCTATCTTGCGCATTTTGGCATGAAACTCGGAGACCAGGACAAATCGTGGTCTCCTCCTAAAGTTTGTGTACAGTGTCTCAATGATCTACGCCTATATCTCAAAGGAAAGAAGACTACTTTACCATCTGGAATTCGTATGACATGGAGAGAGCCGAAAAACCACTCTGATGATTGTCACTTTTGTTCCTGCCGTGTCCGTGGGTATGACCGCAAAAATCAAAAGCTAGTCTCCTATTCTGATAACCTTTCATCGGCCATACGCACCATTCCTAATGGACCTGACCTTAGTCCTAGTGCCTTTGCCTCCAAATGAATTGCCAGTCATGTCTTCAGAGTCTTCAGACTCGGAACATCCAGAAGTTCAACGCTCCGATGCTGAATATAAGCCCTCTGGGGGCGATTCACCTCAGCCCTTCTCTTAGGTTGAACTTAATGATCTTACTGGAGATTTGGGCCTTTCGAAAGAGGCAGCTGAATTGTTACGCTCCAGATTGAAAGAAAAAATTATAGGCCAAAGGAACTTCTTTTTATTGGTACAGGAATCGAGAAAAGTAATTTGTTAAGTACTTTCAGGAAGAAGAGATCCTGGTCTATTGTTCTGATATTCCCGGATACTTGAGCAAATATAATATCACCAACGATAAGGATAAACGGAGGCTGTTTATAGATCCACTGAAAAGGAGCCTTAAAGCTGTCCTTCCTCATCACGGAAGCCAGTTTGCATCTGTACCAGTTGTACACTCGGTGTATTTAACAGAACGCTATCAAAACCTGGCCCTCGTGCTCAACAAAATAAAATATGCCGACCACGAGTGGACCATTTGCGTCTTGAACCAGGCACCAAGAATGTGATTCGGAACAGATTAATTGATCCAAAAAAGGTATTGCCTCCTTTGCAACAAAATTAGGTGCAATGAAGCAGTTTGTCCAGGGTCTTCCAAAAGATAAAATAGCAGTGCAAAAAGTTTCCAGGTTTATTCGAAGCCAAGTTGAAAGAGGGAATCTTTGTTGGTCCAGATATCCGAAACCTGATGAAGGATAAAGAATTTGAGACTAGCATGACAACAAATAAAAAAGAAGCTTGGGTTGCCTTCAAAGATGTCGTCAGTCAATTTCTACATCTACATCTACATAATACCCTGCAAGCCACCACAAGGGTGTGTGGCAGGGGGTGATTGCTCACCAATCATGCACTACATATCATGCATAAAAAAGGAATAGTATTAATATAGTAGTCAGAACTACACTATTTAAAAAAGATAGAAATTGCAAAGCAAACATGCAAAAACATTCTGTTAGTAGGGTTAGCATTAAGTACTCATACCAACATGCAGCTACCAATGCTATTCATTGCTACTCTCCGATAGGAGAGTAGCAATGAATAGCATTTGGCAGTCAAAACGTTGAAACCGTAAGATATTTAGGTGTAACAATCACTAAAGATTTATCGTGGGGTAGACACATAAGGGAAATATGCGGCCGAGCGAAAGGAAAGCTAGGATTTATAAAAAGAGTACTTGGGAAATGTGATGAGAAGACAAAAGAGCGATGCTACTTCTCACTAGTTAGGCCCCACCTTGAGTATGCAGCCAGTGTATGGGATCCTAATGAATTAGGTTTGATGAGAGAACTAGACAGTGTGCAGCGTAGAGCAGCTAGGTTCGTCAAAAGGTGTTACGATAGGTTGAGTAGTGTATCAGAATTAATACAAGAATTAGGGTGGGAATCATTATCAGAGCGTAGATTAAAGTTCAGATTAAATCTATTGCAGAAATTTCAATCGGATAGCTTTACTGAAGATGTTAGGCACATATTAAAAACACCAGCGTATTATGCTAGATTCGACCAGATAAATAAGATTAGAGAGATAGATTGTCGTACAGATAGATTCAAAATGGCATTTTTCCCCCGTACTATAAGAGAACAGAATAGGCAGCATAGGGAAGGGATAGGTAGGGGAAATATTTTAGAGTATTCTGTAATGCATGATGCATGTTTTAACCCCTCAAATACTATAGATACTAACAATCTAGTTGCATGAGACCCTTTAGTTGCTCGCTTGCATGCTAGTAGTGCATGCTTGGTGACCTTCACCCCCTGCCACACACCCTCGCGGTGGCTTGCAGGGTATCGCGTAGATGTAGATGTAGATGTAGGACATATTTACCGTTATTCGCATCTCTTATTGTGCGAGGGAAAAAGGACATTTTGAATCGGTCAGTTCGGCAATCAATTTCTCTAACTTTATGATTATGGTCCAGTCTGCCATAGTAAGTTGGGGTTCGTAAAATATTTTTAACATCATCACTGAAAATATTGCCTTGGAATTTGTGGAAGAGATTAAGTCTAAATTTCAACCTGCGATCTGACAATGATTCCCATTTCAATTCATTTAATAGACTGGTTACGCTAATATAATTATCGTATCGTCCCTTTACAAATCTTGCCGATCTTCGCTGCACACGTTCAAGTTCATTGCTTAGACCGATTTCGTAGGGATCCCATACACTGGCAGCATATTCCAAATGAGGTCTAACAAGGGAAAAGTAGCTGATTTCTCGTACATGATCGTCACATTTGCCCAATACTCTTTTAATGAAACCCAGTTTGCGATTCGCTTGACCCATTATTTCACGAATGTGTTTACCCAAGGAAAGATCATTTGTCAGTCTTATTCCAAGATATTTAATGGATTCCACGTTTGTTAATTCATTATTACTTATTTTGTAAGTGCTAGGGGGAGAGCTATTCTTTTTCCAAAAGTTCATTACAAGACATTTCTTAAAGTTTAATTCTAATTGCCATGTATCACACCAAGTTTCAATTGCTTGTAGGTCAATATTTAAATATTCTTTATCATTCGGGCATAGAATTTCCCTGTACACTACTGCGTCATCGGCAAATAGACGAAGCTTACTTTTTACCACCTTACTGATATCATTAATATACAAAAGGAATAGGAGTGGACCTATCACACTACCTTGTGGGACACCCGAAGTGACTTTAATTGCCGGTGAGGAAACACCGTCCAAAACAACCCTTTGAAC
Source organism: Platycnemis pennipes (assembly GCA_933228895.1). Lineage (NCBI taxonomy): Eukaryota > Metazoa > Arthropoda > Insecta > Odonata > Platycnemididae > Platycnemis > Platycnemis pennipes. Next base: position 134,725,858 of record OW121853.1, read on the forward strand.
CCGATCATGCAGAAAATCATTAATCCATGATATAATGTTACTGTCTAACCCATAAGATTTTAACTTCAAAATTAGTTTGCTGTGAGAAACCTTGTCAAAAGCCTTCTTGAAGTCGAGAAATATAGCATCCACTGGAATATTATTTTCGCCAGAAACTAAAATATCGTGGGAAAAGAGAGCAAGTTGGGTTTCACACGATCTGCTCTTTCGGAAGCCATGCTGGACATTGGACAATAAATTCTGGCTATCTAGGTGTCCCTAGATAGGTAATTACAAGAATCCTGACGATAAAGCAATTGTTATGAATATTCTGTACGAAATTCAACCATTGTGTTGCTCCATGAGTATCAAAATACATTTTCTTTACTCACATGTGGACTTATTCCCCGATGTTTTAGGATCAGTCAGCGAAGAACAAGAAGAAAGGTTCCACCAAGACATCAGAGATATGAAGCGCAAATATCAAGGCAGTTGGGGCAAGAGCATGCCTGCCGAGGATGTCAATAGGCCTGAGATTGAACATAAAAGAAGAACGTCAAAACTTAGTTTCAAAGGAAAAAGAATAAATACTGAAATAGAAACGTTGTTTTTTTTTGCTGCTCAGTTTAAAATTTGTTTCAAACTTTCATGTACATATACATAATATTTGAATATAAGAATCAACTTTGTAATTTTCCACACGTTTTTAATAACCAACCGGTTTCAACACTCACGTGTCATCATCAGGGACTAAAATTTTTGAGCATTGGGAAGGCCTTAAATAGTGCACTGGTATGTCTCTTTAGGGAGGGGAAGGAAATTTGAGGGAACGCTTAGGTATAAACTGGTTGGAGGTGAAGATGGAAAGGGAGTGAGGCATGTGGCTACATCACAGGGGTAAGAGGAATTGGAGGTTAGGTCACCTCAGGTCACCACCAAACCTCAAGTCTTACACGTCCAAGATAAAGGTTTTAAACTTGACTTTTTGGAGAAATACGAAATTGTAGAACGACGGTGCTCACCCGATATTTTGCCTTTAAATGATTTGACGGATTTTAAATGTTCCCCGTTGACCTCTTGCTCTGGTATACCCCATTATTCGCCACAATGTGAACATTTGACCTAACCTCCAATATATACATTCCTCTTACCCCTGTGATGTAGCCACATGCCTCACTCCCTTTCTATCTTAATCTACAACCAGTTTATACCTAAGCGTTCCCTCAAATTTCCTTCCCCCCCCTAAAGTAGACATACCAGTGAACTATTTAAGGCCTTTCCTTGCTCAAAAATGTTAGTCCCTGATGATGACACGTGAGTGTTGAAACCGGTTGGTTATTAAAAACGTGTGGAAAATTACAAAGTTGATTCTTATTTTCAATCATGGAAAAATTCCACAATGTGACGGCCGAAGTTGTCTCATCGATACATAATATTTGCTCCTCTTGGTCAATCGTCTATTTTACGTAAGTTACCTTGAGAAATATAAATTAAAATAGCAATTTGGTGGTTTTTTCTAGAAACTAGACAATAATTTGACGTAAAAAGTTTTAACTCAAGGGAACTTTTTGATTTTCTCTCGACCAGAGACGGCTCGTGCAATATGGCAACAGTGGTTTTCATCCATTTAAACCTATAAAAAATAATCGATTGCTGAAAAATCAATTTGCCACACCACTAACCGATTATTCCACATGGACTTAATGGATAAAATCGCTGTTGCCAGATAGTACATGCAACATTGTTCGAGAGAATTTCTTTTCAAATAGAAATTTAGTAAAAATATCAATATTGATTTTTTAAAATCCTGACGTGATGGAAAAAATGGAGGTCATTTTCAAAATGAGCACACCAAATGACATGAAACTCAGCGAAAATCTCCTTTGTATTTTTCAAAACCTTCAATTTCGCAGGTCTGTGTGACAAATGTATGTTTTAGAAAGCTGTGTTTTACCTTCCGTTCATTTGCTTAATCTGATATTTCCCTTTTGGATAAATTATTTCAAGCCATAGTAATGAAACTGGATCGTTTTAATAAACTTTAAATAAACCTTTAAAACCACCAAATTTATTGGCGTGGCGAATATTTTATCCGGCCGTAGCGCGGTGAAATTTAAACGCATGAGAGGCTATTAGAGAAATGTAGATAAATCTTTGTCGCTAAATAAATGGGAAGAGTTGTAATGCCAAAAAATTCTGTGAAATTTGCATACCTAATCTTGGTTGCCTGTTAGGATGCAAAACACTCCGAGGCATTTACGGTTGAATTAGAGGGGCGGCAATGCAGAGCAGCAGCGGCAATGGCCTCTCCAGATAGTCACCGGACTTTGATGCCTGCGCCGCCATATTTCACGCTACATTAAGCAACGCTCGGTGCTCTGCGCAGCCAACCTAAAGTAAGCACCATGGGCAATCGGGAAGATTAAAGCTAGGTGCGTTCGTCAGGAGCCACGCTGCCTTTCATTAAAACTATCCGTGACGAGTTGCAGCATTGGTTAAAGTTTCAACAAACTATTTCGATCCAATGGATTTCCCCATTGAAGAGTTTAATCACTGTTTTTTCGCAAAGTACCTCAAAGTGGGAAAACCCATTTTGCGAAATGAATTCCTCGACAGTAACATCGTCCACATTAGAGTAAAGACTCTCTACGTTAAAGATCAAATTCCATGCTCACACCTGCTGGATTTTTTATTGTAATTTGTAATAGGGTTCATCATTTCGTCACAAAACACCGTGTTTCAAACGCATTCACTGATGCATTGGACGGGTTATGGAAGCATTAGCTGCGCTGTTATGACCCCTATACGAGATGATGGCGGAAAACTGCAACCGCAGCAGAAAAATGCCTGCGCGCATGCGTGTGTATTTCGCAATGGAATGAATTCAAGATGGCGCAATATGACAGTAGGAAAGCATTTGAGGTATCACTACATTCATCAGTTAGTGGTGGACGACACCTTTGAAATAATGAATTCGAACGTAATAAATTACCATGTTAAGAGCAAAAATGAAAGTGCAAACACACGAATACAACGCTCCGAAAAAATATATAATACTAGTTCAGGGTAGAAATCGAAAGCCTATGGCCCGAATTCCGCATGCCAAATTACGGGCAAGTGATACGTCCTTCGGCTCCCAAGATAATTAGGGCCTCCCTCGGCCATAGATCTTCTAATTCATGGGTTGAAAAGAACCTCATCTCGTGATAAACCTGATTAAATGAGACCTATTTCAGAGATTGAAGATGATCAGCTAGCTGAGAAACAGATGCATCTACCAGGTATTTTACGTAATATATTTGCTAATTGGAAGTTTGAACGACTCATTACCGCCCACTGAGAAATTGTAATGATCGATAGATGATAGAGATTTTCAATTTAAAGCGAATAGAATATCTTTTGTCAAGCGAAGGTTTCCTTTATCATCCCCTACCCTGGCGAACATATGCAGGCATTTATTGGCCAATTAATAAGGAATTGTAAGAGTTAGGACATGTATAAAACCATTCATTGAAATGTGCATTGTAAATATAGACACACGAGTGGAGGGATATCCTTATTTTGTTCTTGATTTGCTATTCTAAATTCACTTTTAGCATAACAATTTTTCGGGAGGTTGTCAATGGAAGTGTCTCTTGAGTCTCCGGCTGACGCAAGCCCATAATGGAACGATATTCGGTCATCAAATAGCACTTCTCCTTTTTATTTTTTGTCTTAAGAGTACTCTACGATATCTTCAGGGAGAGGTACAACATGAAGCCTGGATTCCGTCGAATAATAACCAAATAGTTCCCTTTTAAATGAGGAATCAAATTTTTTAATATTCCCCTGGAAACGTATTGTGCTACAATACGTTCTCCGCCAACTTTTGTTCTTAATTGGCGACCCATAACTAATTCCTTGTCTTCATCTCTCCGAGGAGGCAACAAAAGAAGATTCCACTTCTCTCGCCCGCAGGAGGGAGTGGGCGCCACGCCCCCTTGTCGCATTTCCTGCTCCAAGATGTCACCACCGTCGCCCCTCCTAATTCCCTCGCCTCTCTCTTCATCAAAAAGAGGGTTCAAGCAGGGGGGTGTGTGGCGGGGGATGCTGTCCTCCCGCCCTCTCACTTGCCTTCGCCAAATGTCACAACCCACCCCCATGCAGACATCTTTTGTTCCCCCGCAGAGCGAGAAGGGGATCATTCTTTCGCAAGAGGATTAGCCCTCATGACGTCCAGCGGAGATGCAGTGGAAAGTAATTCCCGAGGGCCCCTCGGCCCCCTGAGCTAGGGCCCCACTCATGGCACGCCGCTCTATTGGGAGGAGGGATACAACCCTTGCCACCCCTGAATGTACCTAGTTAAAAGGGACTTAGATATCTCTGCCTCTACTGCTTGCGTGTCCCCCTCATGCAGCGAACAGTGGGACCCGGTGAACTATTTTCACCTGCACATTGCTCTCAATGCCCGTTGTAGACATCTTCGCGGGTGAGATCAACGGTTCTCCCCCTGCTTCCGTGCCCACTGCCTCAGAATTGCTTTAGCCGCCCTCGTGGAAGGCGAAAATGATGATGGCTCCTTAGTGGACTTAGTGGACTATTCAAGTTTGTATTAAATTATTTATCAGCGCAACAAATCTCAGCACAAAGTGATTGTAAATGGAAATTGGCACTTGATATACGATTTCAAATAACAACAGAAAGCAATAGGAATTAATTTGCACACGCATAACTTATTATATAATAAATTCAATTACATTTTATAAATAAGGAATACCATATTAACAGTTCTTAAATTATTCTTAGAACTATTCTTGGTTATATTTTGATGCTACTAGATTAATTACGTTTCTACTGCCGGTGGATCATCTACTCACATCCATTTTCACAGTGATGATCACTACTATCAGAGTTTTTTAAAATGTTTTTTCCACATTGAATTCATCTATTTCACGTGTTCTTTATGAGAACAGCTGAAGGTCCTTAGACTTTAGATTATATTTAGTTTTTGAAGGGGAATCAGAACAATATATTACGATCATTATAAATACTAGTTATAGGCTAGGAAGAGGGATCAAGGAGGGAAGGGGATCAGCATGGCTTAGCACACATTCCAGAAAATGAGGGAGAAGTGTGCGACTGACTTAGTATTTTACTATCGCAGTAAAACGCAAATAATTTGGAAAAAATATTTAAGTTGCATGAATAAAGAAACACTGACATTCTACTACGGACTTAACTCCTTAATTATACAACCGTTCCTATGACGATGCGGCTTCGTTAGCTGAATATTCGAGGAAGATGAGAGAAGAAATACCAAAAAAGAATTGGAGAACCTCATCATATAACTCGAAACAAGTGTGGCCGTAAAATAAAAGCGTGAAGTCGTAAGTGGCATTTCTGTTCAATTTTTCCAATATTTCGTGATAGTGCTCCACAAACTAGAGACAGAAACTGTCTCTTATTAACATTGCATGGAACTATCACGGGGTTCATGCAGCACAGAAAAATTTGTGGTACAAAGGACGAGAGGGCTGATAAAGATCGAAGAAACGAGAAAGGGATTTTTCCGGCGTTCAAGCATTTCGGAGTTTCTGCCTGGGGAAGTGGCAAGGGAGGCGACTCCAGTTTTGGCTCAAATGGGGATTACTATCTATACTTACGTTTAGTTGCTGGGTTAAATAAGAAAAATCGTTCTACTTTGTAAAAGGGTGTATTTTGTCTGAATACACGTAGTTAAGCTTAGGAGATATTTGGAGAAAATGACGTGTGCAGTACAGCAGCCTAAATGGCGATGAAGAGTATGCTCTTCGAGCAAGAGAGTTAGTTATCTGGTGCTGCCAATGCTTTTACAATCATTGGCTGAGGTGATGGAGAATAACTTCGTGCAGGCTGAAGAGGAGTCTAAAGAGAGGTGGACAATTGTTATCCAGTCAGCTAATGGAGAGGAAATTTACCAGACTAAAAAAACTCCATAAATTCTTTTAAAAATTTGAAAAATAAAAAATTCTGTGAGTGTATTTTTTACCTCTAGAAAGCAATAACTTATAAACACCATCAAGGCATAGTCTGAATCTCCGAAATGTTAAATTTCACATTGAATTGTCCCCTTTTCTGAAACCTTATTTACATCCTGCTCACATTTCACTTAATAGTTAGCCTCTTTCTGTAGAGGTCGAAAAATAGATTTATTGCATCTGTATATCAACATCAGTATGATATTTTACGGCCGAATACAGATTTACTGTAAGTCTATAATCTAATATTTTCATATTTAAGATACAAATTGTGAAGTGGCAAATTACAAATCAATGAGATAGAAATAGCACGTACATTTTTTTCATACAAAGCCAGGATGTGGCTTTTATGCCGTGTTTCATTTTCTCTGGCTGAAGAGATCTGCATTATTTAACTTTCACGACCAACTCATACACAAAAATGATAAATGGACACCATATGAGTGAAAACAATTTATGTGTGGCTCTGTTTTCCATAAGTACTTCCGTTGGCATTTTTTCAATTCTGGGAAGAGTCCTTTTATATCCATTTTTTTACCTTAGAATGATTTCTATTGATGCTATATGACACAGGATAAAAGATGAAAGATTGTCACATAACGCACATATGGAAAAAAGCATGGCATCAAATCATCACCATATTTACGGAGGATTCGCTTTAAATGTCCTAGTAGTGCCATAGTAAAATGTATCAAACGATATATTCCTTAGAAGGGTTTAGCTTGAATTCACCTGCGTACGCTCACTTGTCCTTCACGACAAATGTTTTTAGATTTGCAATTAATTCTACTCTGTTACCACTTGCTAAACAAAGAGGAGACACCAAAATTGACGAAACAAGTCTGGTATTCGTTCATAAAAAATAAAATATTCTATTAACATCATGCAAATGCTAATTACACTTATAAAAAAGCAGTAGGTATTTGTGTGACCGGTTCTTATTAATACAGTTTCTCATGTCGATTTTTATGATTTTTACAATTCCTTTTTTACAATTTTGCCACGCATCAAAATATTATTGTAATTTCATTTTGAAGAAAATATATTTTTAATTATATGTGATTAAAGGGTTTTAAATGTCTCTTTTTCGTCTTTGGAGAGCTTTTTTGCGTCTCCTCTGCTAAATACCTTCATTGAACCCAGATATAAAAGAGTAAATTCAAAGGAATTCGGCTTTACTTTAACGGCTGTACTTCCGCTAGGAAGTAAAGTGTCGGGCATAATTGCTTCTAAGTTACGCAATTCACGGTGTGATACTTTGCGGGAATTTAAGATTGGTCAATTTTTCAAGATAAACCTGTTCCTTTGAAAAAATTAAGTATTTAAAGATGCGGGTTTCTCGATTAGTGCGGAGTTTCTCTGTACAACACATTTCCATGGTTTTGGAAAGAAATTGTTTTCTATTATCGTGAAACCACCACACGCGGCTCTAAAACCATAAATGCCATGTAAGCATTTTTATGATTTTGCCCAACGTCGCCTACTCTCAAATCCCGTTCAACCCCTTCCATAGTGCAGCACATGAACGGCCGTATATGTGGATTTTTAAACGGAAACTAACGTACACCTTCAAACCAATGTTTCGCCTTGCCCCGAACTACGCGCGATCACATTAAGCGACATACCGTGGTCCGGCGGATGGATCCCAATTGCCTAGGGGGGGGGGGGGGGGGGGAGAAGGGGGGGAAGGTAGCGAACATACAAAGGTTGACAAATCCGCCATTTTTGGGCGAAACCTGCGCACTTGTCACTGCACTTGTTAATTAAATGAACAAAGCCGCGAGGAATGAGGAATCTGTCGGTTTATCGAGGTTCGCTGTCCTCTGCTATAAAAAGGTGGGGTCGCATTGGGGCTCGCGGCCCTTAGCAGTCAAGTGGCGCAGCTGCGGAGACAAAGGGCCGCTGAAACGGAGGTGGAGGCAGTGGCCGTTGCGGGTTTGTTGACGAGATGGAATCTCCGGAATCCTCGCCTGCCAGCCGACAGATAACGACGACAACCCTCACGCGTGGTAGCTCACAACACACGGGCAAAGAGTGGACAAGAAAACATCTGGCAACTGGCAACGAATAGGAAAAACCGGAAGGCAACGCTAGAAAGGGCTCAATATTAATGATACTTCAATGATTAGGCATGCTCACTAATAAACCCATTGGATATCGATCAGAGTACTCGCTCTTCCAAAGAGAAGCCACAAGAGGCGTACCAATCGCAGATCAATCATTATAGAAGCTCGATTTATTAGTTGCCATGGCATCACTTCAAAGGCAAGTGCACAGTGCATTTGAACCTGGAATATAAAGTATGCGAGCTGTAATTCCATTCAATCACCTTCATCTACTATCGACGACTCGAAATACATCGATTCACCCCCTTCTTCTATGGTCAATCTTTAATTAAGATGTCAACATTTCAACTGAGCTCAGGGACTTATCTATAATAGGAAGATACCTTTGATAGAATGTTTGACATTAAAGAATTAGGGGTAAACGTTCTGAGCCTAAAGCTGTTAGGCCAGCGAAGAGAGACATACTCAAATGTTTACCAATTTTCAAAATAACCGACACAAAAGAATTAAATGAAAGGGGTTCGGCGTCACTTTGTGCTAGTTGCGACAACTGAACACGATGAAAACGCTTGGTGCAACTCCACAATGGTGTTTAATATGCAACCCATTTCGAGTGTCATTTCAAGGTACAAGACACTTGTGGAATTGCACCAATTGTGTTTTTATTAAACTCAATTGACATAAAATAACGTGATTGACAATGGTTTAGGGTGTGAGATTACGCAGGTAATATTGTACTAGTAATATAAAAAGGCACTTTATCAAGATTATATCTATCCAATTATAACTGTATTCTATTAATTATTTATGTACTTATCGCTATCATCATCATCATCATAGGTAAACAATCCTAGGATTGGTTTGACGCAACCCTCCACTCGATTCTTCTATCGGCCAACCTTTACATTGTGACGTAATTCTTTTCTTTTACATCCTTCACAACCTGTTCCATGTTTCTCATACGAGGCCTGCCTTTTCCAATCTTCCCGTTCACTTTTCCCTCGACGATTGTCTTCATCAGGCCATTGTGCCTCAAGATATGGCCGATTAAGTTGTTCCTTCTTCTTTTTAGAGTTGTCAGCAGACTTCTCTTTCCTCCCACTCTTCTTAGGACTTCCTCGTTACTCACTCGGTCGATCCATTTAATCTTCACTTATGGCTATAGCCATCCAAAAATGGTCACAAATACATGCGTGGCATATTCACAGTAGTCGCTCATATAGGCAATAGGATCAGTTATAGGGCTATGACATTGATGCATTTAACTGCTGCTATGAAAAGTTAAGGTACTCCAGAATAATCCATATCCAGTAACATTATTAGCGGGAAGGTTATGATGCATTACACTCGGTTTGCGTTAATCTGATTACACGACAGATATCCAGGCATTAAGCGTATTTCATTTTCACCATAAAGGATCAATATATTCAAGAACAAGTTTACCTTTTATCTACCCAATACATATTCAATCTTTCACAAGCAATACCCTAATGCTGTGCTTACGGGGCATCAAAAAAATTACCTGCTTTCGGCCCTTAACTTACCTTCTCATAGAAATTTCTACAATTTGTAATTGCATACTACGGTAGCGTTCTAGGTTTTGATGGAAATGCATAGCGCATCTGTTTGTATCATCAGGTCTTTCAATTTCCGTCTTTGATCTGGCAAACGGAAAGTGCAAGACGTTGCCTTCATATCATCCCCACTCCATAGATAAGATCTTTTACTGAGTCTGCGGAAGACATTGACCGACGACCCTCAGCTCTAATTAAGACTGAAACAAACGCGAAAGAGTTTTCGAGTGGAGACCAATGACCTGGTGCAAGATACGCGCTCCTAACACGTTCTCGCGAAGGGGAAGCAAATCGATTCACAATTCCTCTCCTCCCTCTCCCTTTGTTCACCTCGGAACATGTTCAGCTGGATTGGAAGCTGAGTGCGTGCGATAGATGCAGCCGGTGAACGAGTCACTCTTCCGAGAGCCGCAAAGCAAATCCCCGCTCATCCCGGAAGATTCGCACGCGGCGCCATCTCCCCGCCTCGGCGGCGGCGGCGGCCCGGAGGATTCTCGCACCCCTCCCCCTCTCTTCCCTTTTATTGCAGATTTGTCAATCAAAGAAAGTATGTGTGGGTCGAAGTCTATTAAATGAATAAACCAATCTATTAAATGAATTAAATGGGAATCATTGTCAGATCGCAGGTTCAAAGTTAGACTTAATCTTTAAAACAAATTCCAAGACCATATTTTCAGTGATGATGTTAAAAATATTTTGCGAACCCCAACTTACTATGGTAGACTGGACCTGAATCACAAAATTAGAGAAATTGATTGCCGAACTGACAGATTAAAAGTGTCCTTTTCTCCTCGTACCATTAGGGATATGAATAACGGTAAATATATCCAGTACAAGTGTAGCAATGGATAACATAGGTAGCTACATGTTGGTATAAGGACTAATAGCTAACCAAACTAACGGCATGTTTTTGCATGTATGCTTTGCTATTTTTATCTTTTTTTAAATAGCGTAGTTTTGAACAGTGCATATACAAGTACTAATTCTTTTTTATGCATGCTATGTAGTGCATGTTTGGTGAGAGTTCACCCCCTGCCACAGACCTTTACCTCGAGCCACGGTGAGCATCCACGTAGCCACGAGTAACTCGGAGTGTTGTTTACGCACAGCCTCGCTCGCTGCTGCCAGCCGCCAGTTGTGGAATGATTCGTATCGAACGATAAATACCCTACCGTTCGACAACTACCTTATAGAAAGTTCCGTAATAGACACCCAGAACGCGCTGCAGTTACGGCGACGCCGAGTGACGTCGAGCTCTGCACTTTCGTGCTTTCGGTGCATCGCGCTGCTTGTGGTCAAAGCATCACAGCTCAGTCAGTCGGTATATCACACTCGACTGGGGAGGTCGTGCCTTGAGTGTCGAGGCTGTTTCGTCGGCGGCCAGAATGAGCGCGAAGTCGGAGAGTAGGCCGGTAATGCCAAGTGCGACTAGTAGGTATGTGTTTGGCGGGCAATGAATGCGAAGATTTGCCCGGCAACGGTCAACTCCCAACACTGCGGGAATTGCTCAAGTCTTTCTTCTACAACAATCTACGCTGTGCTCCTGGATCGATGTCAGCGGCAGATGCATATGAGGATTACGATCAAAGAGTTGCTTGTTGTGTGGGGAAAGGCTAATGTTCCCACGCAGGAGGTTCGAGTAGCTATCAAGAAGCTCCTGACAGCTTAGGAGAACTACCTTACCCTAGGGAAGGAGAAAAAAACTAGCGGGAAGTCAGTGTCCGCAAGAGATGTATACAACAAAGTGCTTGGCCGTCTGTTTGACATAGGCCGCAAAAACGCCCCCTCCAAAATTACTGTATTAAATGAATTAAATTGGGAATCATAGTCAGATCCCAGGTTGAAATTTTGACTTAATCTCGGAACAAATTCCAAGACCATATTTTCAGTGATGATGTTAAAAATATTTTGCGGACCCCAAGTTACTATGGTAGACTGGACCATAATAACAAAATTAGAGAAAGTGATTTCCGAACTGACAGATTCAAAATTTCCTTTTTTCCTCGTACTATTAGGGATATGAATTACGATAAATATATCCAGTACGAGTGTAGCAATGGATAACATTGGTAGCTGCATGTTGGTATAAGGACTTAAAGCTAACCCAACTAACGGCATGTTTTTGCATGTATGTTTTGCTATTTTTATCTTTTTTTAAAGAGCATAGTTTTGAACAGTACCTATAAAAGTAAGGATCCTTTTTTTATGCATGATATGTAGTGCATGTTTGGTGAGTGCACGTCTCACCAAACATGCACTACATGCATAAAAAAGGTACCACACACCTTTATGGTGGCTTGCAGGGTATTATGTAGATGTAGATGTCCTGTGGAGGAGGATAAGTTGTTTTACATATCAAAGCAGACTGATCGAGAAGGATACATGGCGGTAATGATGGGAAGTGGTGTAAACGTGTAGAAAATCGTCTGAGACTTCAGGAAGAGGATTCTTTAAGGAACAAACGGCATGAGAAAGTAAAAGAAACATTGAATAAGAAGGTGGACCTCGTTCGCCGGATGTCTGCGGATAGTGCGACAAGCTCCTCGGATACGGATGAAGGTAATTGTTTTTCCGGGGGGGATGGAGGGGGTGTTGTATCGGACAGTCTAGTGACAACTTCCCTAGAATGGACTCAGACGCAATGCTGGTGGCGCAATACATATTCTTTCCAGGATTTACGAAAACCCTTCATTGCATATTGTACCTATCATTCTATTAAGCCTAGAAACGTTTTCATGCATAAAATTCTTGATTCACTCAAAGAGCAAAGAACTAAAGTGCAAATTTTGATTTCATCTGAAGGGCATCTAAATCTACATTTACATCCAATCAATATCCTTTGAGCCAACGCGAGGGTGAGTGGCAGGGGGTGAATATCAGCAAACATGCATCATTTGCATGCAACTAATAGCAACTAGGCCATGCAATTAAAAAAATCTGCATCCAGGCAATACTCTTCAAGCAGCCAGGTGTGTGGCAGGGGGTGAAGATCACAAACATGCACTATTGACATGCAACTACGCTTCGAAATCAAAAAAAGCTTGCCAAAAGTATTTTTTTTTTACTTTTTACAAGGAAACTCTAAATGGAGCTTTCGTGTTGAAGAGGTTATGGCCTACAAATTAGGGGTGTAAATTAGTCTCTCTATTGCACACAGTAATATGCATAACCCGTAAAAGTTGGGTAAATCAAGGATTAAACACCGTGAATCTGGCAATTCTAGTGAAATTCGTCTAAACAGAAGATGGCTTCAAGTCTATAGGCATGATTCACTAAATTTTTTAAGGATTTATGGTACCTTGTAGGATAACACCCGGGTAATTTTGTTCCAATTGACTACTTGGTACACTATTTATTTTTTAATATATTAATCTATTTTAGTGATCTTCATAGCGAACACACCATTATCGTTTTGAGCTCCTTTTATGCCCTCTGATATTTGTACATGAAATTGAACCGAAAAGGGTATTTGATATCAAAAAGAAAAATAATCTTGCCTATAGTTGCATATCTGACCTCCAGACGGTTTTCCGTTGACCGGGTCTGCGGTGGCGACGCCCGGGCTGTTGCAAAGTTACCCATGGGGTTTTTACGATAGTTAATCTCACGTACTGGTAAAGGTTTTGCATCTTCCATCATAATTTGCACTACTATGTACTGAATATCCTCTTCTAATTCCTGAGTTAATAAACAAAGTCCAGCTGTGGTTCTATGAGGCTTGGTCTACGTAATAGCCTATTTTTGTAGCTTTTTTTACATGCTACGAACGAAAAGTAGTTGATTTATCTTACGTTTACGAACGAAGCACAAACAAAAAGCTACAAAAATGTTACAAAAAGTATTCGTGGTTTTGTATTCCAATAAGTTAATGTTTCCATTACTTCCGGACCAGCCAGTTCATCTCTTGTTTCTGGGAATAGGATAATCCCTTCTGCAGAGCAATTGCAGAGGTCTCTGCAGAGCAGAGACCCTTGTTGTCGCCGCGGCAAACGAAAGAGACGGGTGTCCCACAAGGTAGTGTGATAGGTCCACTCCTCATGACTCCTACTGTACATAAATGATATCAATGAGGTGGTCAAAAGTAAGCTTCGTCTCTTTGACGATGACGCAGTAGTGCACAGGGATATTTTATTCCCAAACGATAAAGAATAGTTACATCATAACCTATAAGCAATTGAAAAATGGTGTGATATATTAGATTTGAATTTTAAAAAATGTGAAGTAATGAATTTTTGGAAAAAAAGTTGTTCTCCTCCTAGCACTTAAAAATTAATTAATATTGAATTAATTAACTTGGAACTCATTAACTATCTTGGAATAAGACTGACACATGATCTTTCCTGGGGTAAACACATACATGAAATAATGAGTCAAAGTAATCGTAAACAGGGATTCATCAAAAAAGTATTGGGTAAATGTGAAGATCAAGTACGAGAAATCAGCTACTTTTCCCTTGTTATACCTCATTTGGAATATGCTGCCAGTGTATGGGATCCCCACGAAATCGGTCTAAATAATGATCTTGAACGTGTGCAGCGAAGATCGGCAAGATTTGTAAAGGGACGATACGATAATTATATTAGCGTAACCAGTCAATTAAATGAATTGAAATGGGAATCATTGTAGGATCGCAGATTGAAATTTAGACTTAATCTCTTAAATAAATTCCAAGACAATATTTTCAGTGATGATGTTAAAAATATATTGCGAACCCCAACTTACTACGGTCGACTGGACCATAATCATAAAATTAGAGAAAACGATTGCCGAACTGACAGATTCAAAATGTCCTTTTTCCCTCGTACAATTAGAAATACGAATAACGATAAATATATAATCGATGGTCGGCAAGTTGACTTGTTGGAATTTAGACATAGCGAAAAAGGAAACTACTTAGTTAATTCCACGGTTTATTTTGGAAGACTCTACCGGTTTCAACCTTTGCAGGTCATCATCAGGAGTATGATGACCTGCAAAGGTTGAAACCGGTAGAGTCTTCCAAAATAAACCGTGGAATTAACTAAGTAGTTTCTTTTTTCGCAACGATAAAGATGCCCAATCGGAGAGTAGCAATGGATAGCATTGGTAAGCTGCATGGTGGTATGAGTCAAGGTCTGTAGAGTATACCCTACAGACTTTGGGTATGAGTAGGTACTTAAAGCTAACCCTACTAACAGAATGTTTTTGCATATTTGCTTTGCAATTTCTATTTTTTTTTCAAATAGTGAAGTTTTGACTAGTATATTAATACTCTTCCTTTTTTATGCATGATATGTAGTGCATGTTTGGTGAGAAATCACCTCCTGCCACACACCTTTGTGGTGGCTTGCAGGGTATTATGTAGATTTCTGATCAATTATGTATATTCTCTGATCAACCCTAATTCATTAGGATCCCATACACTGGCTGCATACTCAAGGTGGGGCCTAACTAGTGAAAAATAGCTTCGCTCTTTCGTCTTCTCATCACATTTTCCTAGTACTCTTTTTAGAAATCCTAGATTTCTCTTCGCTCGGCCGCATATTTCACTCAAGTGACTTCCCCACGATAAATCCTTAGTAATTGTTACACCTAAATATCTTATGGCTTCAACGTTTTCGATCTTCGTGTTAGTAATTTTATAGGTACGCTCTATCGAATTATTCCTCCAACTATATGTTTGTACTGTTGTATATATATATATCCAAATGTTAATGTTGGACAAACTGTTGAACAAAACTGTTGTATATATATGTATCCAACTATACCAACATCTAAGACCGTCTCTACGCCATCAATACATGCCACTTACTGTGCATGAGATGCTCATACACTTAGGAATTGCCACTGCCAAAGTATCATTTATTCCAATTGGACCCTTATCAGAAGAAGCCAAACATAGCAAATAATAACGATATTATAGAAGATACCGGGAGTATCACACGGGGAAATCGTCTAGGTGGGTAAAAAGTAAAGATTTACTCGTGAGATTACTCTTAATCCCAAATCCATTAATTTCCTCAGCTTCAGGCGTGCCAAAGAAAACTAAGGTAAACTTACCAACTGAAGTTAAAAACCTTCTCACTCTACCTGATACGCACAATGAGTCCGATATGGTGACGTCGGTATAAGACTTCCATCAGATCAAAATGAGTATGCCAAAATTAAATATTGCTTTGCATAAACATCAAATTTATCGTTTTTCCCCATTATTTCAGCAGTTATATATCACTCATATCATATTATTTAACCTAAATTAGGGTATTTAAGTATCTTAAATGGATAGCTAACGCGCAAGCGGGTAGCTGAAGGTCACGGGTTCGATCCCGAATTATTCGAATCTACGAATTATTCCTCCCGAACATTCTGGATTTCAAAACTGGAAAATTAAGGGTCGAAGTGTACCTACATGAGTAACGAAGTACTGTACATTTATTGATTTTCCAAATATTTTGGAGTGATGGGATATAAATAGTTGTGGGTCCTTTGCACCGCGATAATTACTTATGTAGATTATTTGGAAATAATTTAAATAATTTTATCTCATTAAAATTTAACATTAGGAGATACCTACTAAAGAATAACTTCAAAATCGGATTCAGCGTGTCGAAAACCATGGGTTCCATCTATTTAGTTTGTAAGTACGTTGATGCAAAGCCTATTAATTTTGGGCAGCTTTTATTTCGTTTGGGGCCCCCGTGCGATGCGGGTTACACTGCAGTCTCGAAGCTGTTCTCCGACGCGCACAGAGGGGACTGTTGTTAAAAAATGACAAAACCCAAATATTATAAGGAAAGCTTAAAAATGTCGCGGACAGGGTAACCTTTTCTTTCATATAGTTTACAACAGCCTCCGTGCAATCCGGCACGCGAATATTTCGCATGATATGCGTATACGAGGCAATATTATCGAATATGATAATTATCTATTAATCAGGAAAATAAGAGTTTTGGTAGCATTCATACAGATACCTCTGAATCTAATCAGGAAACAAACTAATTAGCACGTAGTGAGACTATACACTGCACTTATTGTCCCTTATCGGTAACGCCGAATATGATTTGATATCAAAAGCGTCCCCAGTTATATCAGTGACCTTTATTTGAAATTAATAATTTTATCTGAAAAACGCATTATATCTAAAGCCAATGAAAACAAAAAACTATGCATTTTCGAGAATAATTTCTCTCATAAAACTGAAAATAAGAACTGCGCGTGAATTCTGGTTCTTTCGTCGCTTAGAGTTGGCGACAGCTAACTTAAGCGGTTACTACGAATGAACTCAATTCTGGGTTTATGGTTGGATTAGTGACTGATAAGGCTCGGGAAAGTTCGGAAGCTTAGCGATGAATTCAAGCATTGTTTCACGTCATTGACCATCAACCAATATGAAGAGGAAAAAAAACACTACCAAAAGCCTACGTCCTGGTTACCGCGGGAATTTTGAAAAAAACAAATGTATGAGGCTAGCAGTTCTATACATATTGATGGTGAGTAATTTTTAAAAATGATTCTAATTACGTTACTAACTCACATGAGCGTTTGAAGTTGTGTTTTTAAGTTGTGGCTATTTCAGTAGGTATACAATGCAGGAAATGTTTGCTTCCTTTTTTAAGGGGAAATATTATTGCAGTACTTTTTCCTAAATCACATTATAATTAATGACCAACGTATTATGCTAGAGTCGACCAGATAAATAAGATAAGAGAGATAGATTGTCGTACTGATAGATTCAAAATGGCATTTTTCCCCCGCACTATAAGAGAACAGAATAGGGAGCATAGCAAAGAGATAGCTAGGGGAAATATACACAGTAGTCTGTAGTGCATTATGCATGTGTTAATCCCTTAAATACTATAGATACTAACAATCTAATTGCATGAGACCCTATAGTTCCTTGTTTGCATGTCAATAGTGCATGCTTGGTGATATTCACCCCCTGCCACACACCTTCGAGGTGTCTTGCAGGGTATCATGTAGATGTAGATGTAGTGGTAGACCGATCTATTATGTGTAAGCAGAAGAATGTTATGCGTTTCACTCTGTTCACTGTTCGAAAATATCGAAATTTTCCGTTTCTTCCGCTACTAAGGTTTAAAGTAATTATTTTACATTATATTTCTAAATTA
The DNA here is from genome assembly GCA_933228895.1 of Platycnemis pennipes. Lineage (NCBI taxonomy): Eukaryota > Metazoa > Arthropoda > Insecta > Odonata > Platycnemididae > Platycnemis > Platycnemis pennipes. The sequence goes on from OW121853.1 coordinate 134,743,581, forward strand.
CGTATTTAAATTGCATCGAAGTGATGGTATAGCATATAATCTTGTAGTAACTTTCTGTCTAAATATGTGAAGATAGTTATGTTTTTGAGAGCTTGTGTTCTAGAATACAAGAATAATTGTGTAATTACATTAAATGATTTGAGAATGTAATTTAGTTACTTTTACCGTTTACCGTCAGTAAAACAAAAGGCCGAGTAGTGGTAAAGTAGTGAGTAAAACTAGATGAAAATGAGTGAAATTACTGAATCTGAAAAAAGTTGAAGCTCCCAATTTAAAAAGAGCTGGCTGTATAACCGAATAAAGAACAACAAAACGCTTTAGGTTAATGAGGACATGGGCTTTCCAAAAGCCCAGGGGTAATCGAAAATAGTAAGCAGTATGGCCGCTGACACCTTAAATTCCATTTTACTTATTCATTCGGTGCCATTGAATGCAGAACAAAGTGGCGTCTCACTAACAAATTATCGGTGATGTTCACGCAACGCTCGAAACAGAATTTATTAGAGCCATCTGCTTCCTAAATATTCAAGGAAGTATGGAATTTTAAATAAATAATTTTAAGTTACTATCTCGTTCAGATAATATTTAACAGATTGCAACAAATGGGTAACAAAAGCAGACAGGGCTGGATTTTATGTGTGTTCCCCATCCATGAATGCTTCTTGTCCTCGAAGGATTTAGACATGTTGAAAACCAAGAGCATGTGCAATGCACATTGTGAATTCCACACGCATTGATCCCTCAATAGAAATGTGTGGCAATTAAGGTGACCCCTACAAGTTAATTATAAATTTCAGGTTATTTTTTATCCAAAGGGATAGTTATATTTTACTAGCCGGCGACTTTGTCATCATTCAATTTACAGGGTAACAGAAAAAACGAGCAGTTTTACATATTCTATTCACCCGTAGTAATATTTTTGCTTAACTTTATTAATGTAATTTAACTAGGCAATTATAATTTGAAAGTTACTAAGACAAAAATCATGGGTATATTTCGACCGTTTTCTATGTTCCCGATACAGCAAGTAATGGTTAAAAGCTGCAGGATTCTCCTATCTCGGGAATATTGAGCCTAACTCCTGCTCTTTTGGATCACAGAATTTAAGCTGGAAGGTTCTCCTGCTGGGAAAAAAGGCACATCTTACTGTAAATGTCAATTTTACTCCCATAATCTTTTATTGTATTGGAAGGGCACCACTTTTAATCCCGAAATTGCTCCGTAAAATATAAAAAGGTACCTAATAATTAGTTTCAAAATCAAATCATAAACCAAACGAGCCTAAAATGTGTGAACGACCCCTGGATGCACAGTATTGAATTTGAAGGCAGCCAAACCACCCGTCCATTTCTCCTTCGCTTCATAAGATCATTGCTGTCAACGTTATTCCATGCTGAATTAGTGCAGTATATCAATGAATGGTGTTGCCATCGCAAAATAAAAGATTAACATGCAGCTATTAATGCATGGATAAACAGGCTGGTAAGACCAGGATGCTTTCGCTGAGTTTGTAATAAATGCGCTTTTATTGAACTAGATAACCACGTTACTTCCAGTCGATAGGCAATGACAGTTGATCAATATCTCCTTGGCCACGGGCAACTTCAAGCTATAGCATCGAGAAAGAAGTGTCATTTAGCCGTCGTCTCATTTTCAATATTCTCTCTGTATGTATTAAATTCTCCTGGGAGTTTCCGGGACCTGTGGCCAACCGGACGTCAGTCGCACCGCTGCTGCCACAGGGAAGGCTTTTGTATTCAAAGAGCGGGGCTCGCCGAGAACAGCGATGTCACCCGATGCAGAGGGGAAGAAGAGATCCTCATTCATCTCATCCTCCGCTTCCCTCCAACCGTTTTCATTTCGGTGACACCCAGACGAACGATTTATTATCGCGGCAAGGATGAAAAATAAATAAGAAGGAAAAAAATCGTCTTTCACCGCAGGAACCACGTTGTATGGTCCCAGGGTCTCGTTTCTGCACAAAAAGTAAACCGACGAGGCGTGCTACGGATATTAACTCATTTTTCGTAAATAAACACATCGGCTTTGGAGATGCAGGATGCTGTCGGGTCGTTCTGAAGGCTTGAAACAAGCGAAGAGCAGGCGTTTGTCTCCGAAACGTCAAACTTGAAGCTCCGTCCGCTCGTTTCTACGCCACTAACCATTCCCTTATTCTCAGGCTTTTAATCTGAGCTCCATTTTTAATTTGGAACAAAGAGCGAACAAAGATTCCTTCCAAACGCACATGCATTCCGAAACCGAGTTCATCCATTAAACTGGAGTTTTTCATTTTATTCCGTAGTTAGGACGCCTTTTGAATCCATCATCACGACAACACGTGCCGAGGTAAGTCGCTTTCGCCAATATAAAAACCAATCAACATAAATTAAATGCACGTGTTGAAATATTAGACAACTACATATTGGATACGTTCAGGACATGCGGATTATAACGCCACCAAGAACTAAATCTACGACACCCCGGTTTTAAAATGCTAACTTTTTATAAAATTGATACCAAATTTTTTTTCTATTCAAATTATACACTGAAAACTTACAGTGTGCATGGATAACATGTATACCTAACATTCTTTATACTTTGGTTTCAATTGAACTCCTTGCTATGGATTTACAAGTCATCAAATTTGGCGCTTTGCTCGACACTGTCAAAAGCCGGCACTTTTTGCGTTAAAACCATTGTAAACAGTTGAAAATACGTTTTAAAAGTTTAAGTTTGCAATCCATTAACGCCGAATGAAATAAGAAAAACTGTAGTGTGATTAGTTCTTCTGTAGGCCTAGCTGTTAATTTGTTATTCGCATTCAAACTCGAGTGCACAGAAGTTCTGCACCGACAGTAGGCTGTGAGACCCCCACGATGAAGGGGCTGCTTACTTGACTGCTTATCGCCGGTACCTTCCCCTCCGGTCCACCTATTGGGATGACTTTGTTATATCGGTGGAGACGGCAGTGAAACCAAGGGACAAAATGATATTTATTCTGCCTCTGCGTGGATTCACACTAAGTAAATGGAAAAGCAACTGTTCGGAAGTTTTGGAAGGTATTCCTGTGGAGCATCAGGCCCAGAATGCTTTTTCCTTTTCGTTTGAAGAAAACTCTGAGGGCTGCGCAGGGAAGATATCAGGGCTGATGTGGCGGAAAGCCGTCAGGGGCCTCCTCGTCCGGTATGACCCTAAGCCCATTAAAATAAGAGCGATTGTGTCCGATATTTCACGATTGTATGACCCGCTGGGACTTATCCCGTCAGCGGTGTTTCTTGGGAAATGCATCATAAAATATTTGTGGAATGCAGGAGTAGGGTGGGATGAGGTCCCACTGGACGACGTACTGAAAAGATGGGAAGTATTTCGTCGAGACATGCCTATGATAAGCAGGTTTACCCTTCCAAGATGCTTGAGTTTTGATGGTGCAGTGAACATTCAGATTCATGGCTTCTCAGATGGTTCCGAGAAAGGCTATACCGGTGCTGTGCACTCCAAGGTGACGGTAAAAGGCGGAAAGCGATAATAAATTTACTGGTGGCAAAGTCAAAGGTAGTGACACTGAGAAGAGTGACGTATCCACGTCTAAAACTTTATGGTGCCTTATTGACTTCGATATTATTAGATCATGTCGCCAGGTAAAGTCTTTCCTTTACCTGGCTTAAGGGAATCTATGACTTTAGGTAACTATTTTATGGTAGCAAATAATTTGAAAAGGTAGCCACTACACAAGTGGAAAACATGCGTCGCCAATAGGGTTTGTGAAATTCAGGATTTGATTGCCCCTGTAAATGTCATGTGGTTTCCGAGTCAAAGCCGGTAGACTGCGCTTCGAGGGGTTTGCTGGCCTCTGAATTGTTGGATTGTAAACTTCGGCTGTTAGGTCCTCACTGTTTGTCGGGTCCCAATTGTGATTTGCCATCAAAAAGCTGCGTTATCGAGCCCCAAAGACAGTATTTAGAAATAGAAGAAGAATTGGTAGTATGTAATTTGCAGGTAGACGAGATTGACGATGACGTGATATTGAATAAATTTTCGTTATTTTGAAACTAAGGAGAATAACAGACGTAAGCTTAAGATTAATATTTCACTGTCACAATCCTGAATGTCATCTTAGAGGGGCTGTTTCCGCCAATGAATTGCAAAGCGCAATGATGATTTGGATTAAAGGAGTCCAGAGTCAGGAATTTCCAACAGATTAAGCCGTTCGATGCTATATATAGTGGAGTGGACAACGGGGGACCTTCTAATATTACTCTTGAAAAACTTCATTGTACTTGCGTTATACTCGCAAATACAAGGATTTATTCTTACTTACATCCTTCCACTTCAGTAAGTAAGTGATTCGGAAATTCATATTTAGCCATTTATTTACAAATGGAAATCTTTAGATTATTTTACATTATATAAAGTGCTTATGGCAGGGATACGGTCCGATGTCATACTTACGCTTGCGTATGTTTCAGAAGCATAAATAAATATCGTACCACACTCAGGGGATACTGAATTTGGTCTAATTATTAAAACTCATAAGCCCAATAGTCAAAGTTCATTCACTTTAATTGCCATGCGAAAAAAAATTCACCTGGACCGGGATTCGAACCACGGACCTTTGGCTTTCCGGGCCACTGCTCAGACCACTGCGCTACCCAGGATCCTTGAATCGAATGGCAATTTTACCGCGTTTCACGCGGCAGGATTGAAATATGCTACAATCACAGTTCATGTTCCAATACTATCACAATCTTGAAGTTTCACCTCAAAGGTCAAAGTATATCGAGGCGTGTAAATCTCAATGATGGTGAGGAACAATTGACGTAATTACGAGATATGATATGAAAAAGTGATTGAAGAGCATATTAACCACGGCAGCGAAAAATTTATTGAGAACGAATTGGAGGGTGACTTCAATGATGTAAAGTGATTCTAAAATCGTTGTAAAAAGTCCTTTTCCTTCGAATTCCATTCTCTAAATACCAACTTTATGTGAAAGAAAATCGATAAGAATAAAAATGCGCATGACTTTCGCATCATGGTTATTATAACCTCAATAGATGGGATTGAAAAGGGGAACGTGTTGTTAGTGAACCCTCGCGACACCTGGTGAAGTGCATTTAGTTGCTCTTTTGTTTCCGTTTCTCTGCTTTTGCTCGTGCCTGTATCAAGATGTGCAGTTCCGTTATAAAGCTTCTAGAATAAAGTTCAAGCTTCTTCCTGCTCATTAGAAGGCGTCTTTTTCTTGTATCACTTTTGCCTACCTTTAATGCACCGCGCAACAACAGAAAGTTCATGGAGGTAAAGGCTCGTCATCTGACAAACAGCAATTTATGGTAAAATTATGGATAAGGGATAAAAATAGACCACCTGCAAATACGTTAAGGAAGCAACAACTATTGTGACAGTATACAGCAACGGCAGAGATACGAGGACCCGTAAGTGCGGCAGCATTCTACAGAGAAGAGTCCTTGTCTTATAGGGAATGAAAAGAAATGCCTAAAATTTTTATATGGCAATCAAACGTATTACGTGCTATAAAGGGAAAAATAAAACGTACATGTATATAAATGCGGTACATTATTTCAATAAATGGTAGACGAGACTAAAAAAAACTGCATGGTCCTCAGGAATAAGAGGCAGGAAACAAAGGCCGAAGCTATCCAAGCCCGAATGCATGAGAACGAAGAATGGAGTGGAAATATCATACAATCGCATTATTTTCAAATGAATGAACATTGCACAGGATGGTCACTTACATGAAGGTAGAATATGTCGGAAGAATAGGAAGCCCAGCAGACACGGTTAGGGTAGTCAACCGGAAAGAATCCCACTTGGAATAACGGCCACTCGTGACTGAATATGCATGGTGATAATATTGGTGAACAGGATGACCAATGAAAGATGGGAATTTAATATTGTGTTTTTATTGATTGCGAGTTTTGTAGTTGTCAGGGAAATTCACCCGGCTTCGATGAGAAATGTTTCTTTCATTTTGTTAAGTGCGAATAAATATAAGATATTGTACTCCATACGAATCGTCTTACGCCCATTCCTCTTTCGTCTTTCATTTCAGAACATGACAGTATGCAAGCGGTTTACATTCCTCTAAAAGCTCAGCACAATGTATCCCAAGGAGTATAGTTGCGGGTGTGGCACTGCGATGAGTCACGTAAACGTGATTTCTCAATGTGATGCGTACATCGAAGCAAACAGCTACACTAATGCTTGAAATAACATGTGACATTCAATCCCATGTCCTTTGATACCATGTGTTTTACAATATAAAGGGCTACCTGGTTATCAATAATATTAAATGACCTGAAATATAATGCGGAACTCCGTATCCGGCAATATCGCCCTACAATGTACACTTATATCGTTATATTGACGTATAAAATTTTTGGCAACGTTAATTAAATGATATTCTAATCCATATATCGCAAAGCCCTTCTCACTTGCGAATCGTTGGCTTATAGTGTCCCCGCAGACATTAATCAGAGTGATTAGATATTAACCATATTCGGGATGTGGAAGCCACCCGTTTGCCAACAAGCATTGGCATCAGGGCTGACGTGGAGGAGGGGTGGGGGAGTCACATCTGGAGTTTGGTGGAAGGCGATAGAAGACGAGAGAGGGCAAACACAAGTGACGTGGGATTCGAAAGGCATGAATAAAAAAGCCACGCTGAGGTTTTCCGCCCCGAAAATCCGCTTCGCGAGTTTCATTTGTCACAAGCAGCGAATGAGGGAGAGCAGATCTCCTCTGACGAGGGGACGACAGTCCAAACCGGAAACAGGAACGATTCCTTGTCTAAAAAGGGCGTTTCTTTTTTTTTCGTGATAAATAAAATGTGAATGGGGAAAAAGAAGCAGCTTCAATTCCTCAAACAAAAGAATGTCCACAAGGGTCTAGATACAAAAGTAACATCTCATCGCTATTCAATAGGAAAAGTGAAAGTACATATAAATAGCTTATCTTTTCGACACAGTAGCTCTATGATGCGAATTAATCATGAAGCTTTTAACGACAATTTTCTGGTAAGTGGTGAAGTAAACAACGCATAATTTGAATACCGTATGCTTTATCACTAGCGATAACTTATCTCTTAGGTAGTTTATTCAATCCAAACTAATTATTAATAATTCAAATTGTTTTTATAGCACCTTATTTCCCCATTTCGTTGTACCCTAGCTTATGATATTGCATGACAAAGTTCAAATGCAATTTAGAAATCAGAATAATAATTTTACCTAGATAAGGCATTCTTCAGCTATGAAGCAAGATACAAGCTACAGGATGAATTCTTCCCAGATGTTCAAAGCTCGCGAGCTATCCGCGAAAACTTTAGCGGAGTTACTGGTCAACTGGTAGAGCACCTGGCCGGGAATCAGGGGGTCCGGGTTCGGGTCCCGGTCAAGGAGAATGACTTTTTTTCTCTGTGGAATATCTTGCTTCCCAGATGTGTCAAGTGATTTTCCCGAGGCCTAATGTAGTATTCCAGTTTCACACTCATGATCCTCACTCGGTGATCTTCTTTAATAATAAAAACGGCCAATTCACTTCTAGTTTTTCACGATGCCTGTATATGAATACAAATACGCTATTATGATTACTTAAGTTATGATCCCAATGAATGCAAATACACAATTCTACGTTCGAACGTAATTTTTTTCCAGCACATTACTTTTGATGAATTAATGTGTTATGGTTGTAGGATTGAAATATTTTTACTATCGTAATCTGATTTGCTCTCTGACCTAGAAGCATGTTTAGGGAGAGGGATTAGAAAGCTGAGAATGTTTTTTCAGAGAATCGTTAGTCGTTGTAAACGCTAAGAAAGGAAGATTAATTCCCTATTATCCCTTATTATATTCCCTATAGCCTACACAAGAGAAGTTACATAACATATTTTATTATTTGGAAAAAAAATTGCATCCTTAATTGATATTTGATCTTTAGTTGTTGAACCAATATTCTCTAAAACTTGTAATATAATGTGAAACCAAGACGATCATTCCATTCTCTTCTGTTAATTTGTTAAACCCAATATGTATGCTTATGAATATATCAATTAACAGGGTTAGGTTCAATTACATTTAATACATCATAAATATACTGCAACCATTGCACGTTTTCTATATCATTCTTCACTGGACGTGGATGAATGTATTGATGCTTACGGAATTGAAAGGCATCACAGTTCTTTGATTCCTGAACTCAACCATGATTAAAATCTATTATCGACGTAATTTTCATAAATTCTGAAATCTAGAGGATATATCAGCTTGTTTTCAGCTGCGGTTAATCACGGCCAGCTTTTGGAGCCGTTCAAAGAGAAACAATCTTTCTTGGTAATTCTTCCGACAGGTTTCCTGAGGTTACTCTAGGCACAAAAGCTTTCCTAGACCAAGATCTGTCACAGTGCTAAGAGGGTTAGAATCACCGCTTTATGAGTTCCATCGAAAGAAAGGAGTAGCATGTGTAATATTAGTGACGTGGATTTTAGGGACTAATGTTTCTTGGCTTTGAGGATATTATAGGATTCGCAAAACAGAAGACAAGGTACCTATCATAGAAATGAGGTATTCTCTAAAAAAGGTAAATACAAAGATAATCTATCGAATAAAGGCAATCTATACCACTCTGTAAATGTAATCTATGCATCAATGCCACAGTGTCGAGTGGAGTTTAGTGGATCTAAGTTACATCTTCCAAATGGAGTGCAATCTACTGCTTTGGAAAATATCGAAACCCCCGATACATTTTAGAATTGTGAAAACAGCTACGGAGGACAAGATAGATTGTTTCGGGGAGTCAAAGAAGCAGTGAGAATTGGAGTTGAGATAGACCACGACCACCCAAAACGAGAAAGCATTTCTTTCATTTCGTGCAATAGCAAGAAACTGAGTCGAATAGATGAACAATTTACCCAGCCTGTCACGAATTCGATGAGAAAACCGAGTTGAAAGCCTTCTGCTTTATTGCTTCATTTTCTCTTCCTGGCATAGTCGGGGAATGAGTCACGGGAGATATACAAAAAAATGACCTATCAAATGGAGTGGAATTCTTCCGTTGATCTCACGAGAGGAACCGAAGCTAGCACGAATGGAAGAGACAGCTCCGCACTAAAGAATTGATCCCAAGGGAAATAAAAATCAAGAATTGTAGCACGAGTCAAGGATTAAAAGTTATCCCGCTACAAAAGAAATTGGATGAACCTTGTTTTTATAGGCACTCATACAGAACTGCTGTGAACGACGCGTTGTGCAAGCAAAAGATCACTATTCCAAGCCAGATTTAAGCAAGAAGTTCTAGCATGAACGCAATTTCAAAGCAGAGAATAGCTAAGGAGAAGAAAAGCACCTGTCCATACAGGGAAAAGTACTCGATTAATTTTGTACCCGATAGAGTGGGAAGTCTCCAGATAGAGCAACACAAGGGTCGTTCATAATTGAGTACTTTCAGAGTTGCAGAGCCTTCGGTACTTTGGTATCAGCAGTATAATGTTACAGGAAGGAAATTGGGTAGTGATAAAAGTGAGTTCATTCATTGAGCAGTAACGATGACTCATGTTCCCGATGGTACCGCATGCCTTGCATAACATGCTACCTGGATACATTTACCTGACCCATGCCTCCACACCATTACTATGCATAATATAATATCAAGATATTAACCATAAAATTGGTTTAAAGCAGCTACACTTTTGATTTTTCTGGCTGCCCATCAATAATTATACATAGCTCTTCTCCTATACGTTTATCGTTCCCTTATTCCTCATCCCTGGCCCTTTCTTTGTCATTCTTTCCGTTCACTTTCCTACCTATGACTACCTACATGAGACATCCATATCTTAGAATGTCCTGATAGAGTATTTACGCCTTCTTTAAGTGTTCGTATTTGACTCCATTTTGACAAGTATCGACTCTATTATGAACAGCTTTAGAAACCCTTCACCGGTCAATCGTCCCGTCTAACATTCACTGTTCCTCCACTCAACGCATTACAAATGCTTCCACCCTTCACCTTCCCAAGGAACATCCATCACTGACGTAAAGAAGCATGCCCCCGATGCGTGTTCCCCGATGAAGTGTTCCTTTGAGACCATTCAAATTGGGCATAGCATATTAGTCAGCATCTTACTTAGAAACGTCTTAGACTGAGGTGAAAGCATTGGAGGTGCCAAGTTTAATCCTTTGATTTTTTAATTTTATTTAATTTCCTGTATTTTTGTTACTTTAAAGAACTTGCTGTTTGCTAATAGTTGTAATGTTTTATTTTGTTGATCGGTTGTGGCAGGTTGGCTTGGGGAAATTGTTGATACGGAGAGAGAGAGAGAGAGAGAGAGAAAGTTGAAAGGTTAATTGAGTCACTTCTGTCAGAGTTTCGTCGAATTGAAGTGAATAAGTTATCCGACATTACAAAGGGTAAAAGACATTACATCTGTAAGAGAACTAATCTTGAAGTGCTTCTCATGCGGCATATAAGATGGAGGATTCCGATGAAATAAATGGCGGAAGTCATATTATCCTCATGCGAGCAAGCACTTTCCATCAGATTAATATGATATTAATGTGTCATAATAGTCGGTGTCACTCATCCCTTCGCTAAGCTACTTTCTGCTCTACGAGTGCGCGGCAGTCATCAAGGCAAGAGCCATGATTTCTAAGAACCAAGGGCAGACGCTGATCCCCGAGCACTTGCGAGAGAGTTGAAGGCGGCGCCTTTGAGTCCATGGCGCCTGCGGGCAAGGGAAGGTGCCCCCTCTGATTCCCAGCATTCCCAGCGGGGAAGACCCCCACCCTTATACATTCCACCCTCCATCCGCGACCCTCTCACCGCTGAGGATTCAATCCCTTCAAATTCTCCGACATAAATGAAAACGACATGGAGGACAAAGATACAGAGGGTGGGAGGAGGTTTTGGTGCCTACCCTTGCCCTTTTGAAGCGTTAGAGTTACATACAAGAGCATATACGCGTGAATTCACAAAAAGTGGGACACACCAGTAAAGTTAAGCTACCGCGTGACTTTCGGAACGATACGGCATTTTGTATTCAGCAAAAGAAGAAATCAATAACTTCATCGTTTAATTTTTGTAGAAAAGTAGCCGTATAATAATAACTTAACTCTTACAGAATATCCTTATAACATGAATAGAAATTGGTTACATATATTATTATAATAAATTACCCAATTAATAGATGCAATAGCGGCAAAAACGTAAAAATATTGCATATTGGAAGAAATTATAGAGAGGAGTCAATTTCTAAGATAACAGCCGTCATCATTCATGTAGGTACAGGTGAACATAATGAGGAAGTATTTATATCCTGGCATGATAAATACTGTTACCATATAGATTCATAAAAAACCGTTACAATAGGATCCATGAAATGAAGAGCGGAAAATGGAAGATAAAGAAATTACTTAGTATTCGAATTTCCACCAGTTGGCACCAAATATAAATTAATCCACAGAATTAATGCTCCTATGTATGCTGCTTGATGGGCTTTGAGGCCATATTTAATTGAAAATATTAATATGCCATGATTACAACCTTAAACTCTAATCAAGAATTGTAATGAATCATTAGAAACGATCAGTATAAAAGATCGGATAAGCCGAGAAATAATTGCAAATTTATCCTTTACCGTTATGCCCAAGGAAGATATGTAAAGAGGAAAAAATAGAACTTTCTCAAACAGGCTCTTACGCATTAAAAAAACATCCTCAAAACATATTTGTAGCATGATTACTGCCGGAGAGTAAGTATCGATTTAGAACGGAGGAAAATCGGAATGAAGAATGGGAAAAGCATCGGTAACTGATATTCTCGGGTGCTATTCCCGTGTGCGTGTGGTCGACTCCAAAAAATGAATGAGATGCTAGTGCACACCTTCAATTGTTGTGCAGAGCAGCGTCCAATCGCTGGAAATGCCACTCCAGTTGCATAACTCAGGGAGATGTCGCATCCAACCCGCATTTACATGATGATGTTTAGGCACCGTTACGTATTTCTGAGGGAAAGAGATATTTTGGACACTGCAACACAGTGACTGGAAGTAGTCATGAAGGACGCTTCCAATTCTGCCGCATTTAGAACGGGGTGTAATTAGATCAAAAGAGAAATATGGAGCCGTTTGGTCCTTGGAGATATTCCACTAGCGAATAAGTGCCCTTCTTTGTTCGGCCGCAGTTGCAAGAAATTGAAACGACTTTCTTCGGACAATCTTAGATAACTCTGTTCTTATGCTTTGGGATTTCCACGGTTCTATTGCCTTCTGGATGAGGAATGTAGCCCAGTTCAGATATAAATATGAAAAACTATCCACAATACAAAAAAATCGACGTGCCATTAGTATAGCTGTAAATAATAGCGGGCAAAGACAAAAAAAACCGGCAAATGAAAAGTGAAGATCCATTCACCCCAAAGATTAATCCCTAGCACTAAGTGAAGACTACATTTTTTTTACGCATAGCTTAATCCATCGACGCTTTCATCTTATCACTGACCGTATGCTTCAAATATTTCCCACTCGTTAACAAATGTAGGGTGGCTTTCAAGTAGCTCACTTTGAGCAGAATTCTAGTTCAAATGGGCCGAGGTTGATCTCTACGCTTCGCTTTCCCCGGTGACATCTTGCCGCACAATGGGGCTAGGATGATTCAGATACGTGCCATAAAGGAGGAACGGCCCCTGATTCAACACACCACTAACTTGCTGACCCCGCCGAAGTGCTCGCAAACACTCTGCTAGCCCAGGATGTCGGACTCGAAATGAAATTTCCAAAAATCGGATCATCACTCTATGGAGTCGAGCCTCGATAGTGCTCTGTCCCTGACGGACCGTGACAAGCGCCTCAGAAGTTATACCCACACACATTCTCTAATTTCATCAGGGATCAGAAATCACGATACTGCCTCGGCCTGAATATCATCCTACCAGTCCTACGGTCAGTACTTCTATTTCAGGAGAATTGCACCTTATGTCGAGAAGTTTCAAACGGAATCAGCAACAGGAAATTTATTTGCATGGTCATAGAGAAATGTGAAATAATGGCATACGTGCTTCTGACAGAGTGACGGCCTTTCATTTAAACACTATTGAATGCACAGATATATTACATCTGACAGAATTCTTTTTAATGAAGATTACATATTTCGCAATAGAACCAGAATAGTGGTAATTGAATACGGTCTAAATTCTGACCGTTAACGCATGCCTGTTGATGGTTCACTACTGACGGCCCACCTGCTCTTTGCAAAGTACTACGGACAATTTCTATTATTTTATTATGCATACATAAATGCGTCATATTTCCTCCTATTTACTAATATTTTATTAAACACCGCGCGGTGACGCCGATTTCCAAAAACATCCTTCCAAAAGATGGTTGAATCATATTAGTGTAATTGTATTCCAGTTTTATGATAGAATATTACCGATGTTAGGTACCTACTGCTTTTCTGACATTGTCACTATACCCTAAGATACTATGTCGGCTACTTAAAAGCAAGACGAATATTTTAACACACCATGGCTATATTTGCAACTTACAGCACCCATTATCAATTCCCCACGTCCGGGCGTTAAACGAATTTCGCAACAGGTATCCTCATTTTGTTTACTTTCGATCGATGAGTAAGCAGCACTCCAAGGCCCAACAACCCCTACTCCCACTTCTCGAACCAAACCCCCGATCACGGAAGTGTCTCCGTCGCCACTGGGGCATGCAACCTTCGACACGTCGAGCATCAATCCGTGTCCGCTGTGTCCGATGCGAGGGATTGTGATTTGGGGGGGCAGGTTGGGGGGGGGGGGTGCGGAAGGCGACGCAGCCTTCAAGGTTAGCGCAGCGCAAGCAAACACAGGCGCGCGGTAAACACCACAGCCGCTGCCAAGAAGAGAAGAGAGCCTTCAAGGAGAAGAGGCGCGCAGGAGGAGAAAGAGCCACGTTCCTTCGCTTCCGCCCGCTTTCGTCTCCCTGCTCAACACACCACGTCACTGGACACGTGACTGTGAGCCACACAGAGTGCATACCTGCTCCATACAGGAAATTTTCACCAACATGGATCACATTCCCACAATATATACTAGCTGTGCTACAGTTAAGCTTTTAGTAAAAGGAAACTGACGCATTGTTTACAGTAACATTTTTGCTCTGGCGAAACAACCAGGGAAACAATGTTGATAGTTTCTGTGCTTATTGTTACATTTACGTTTAGCAGCCACTCAAACTCCTTAAATTTCCCTATTTCTTCTGAGAAATGAGCAAGTTTTGACATTGTTGACATGGAGTTGGAGCCGCAATCTATATATTAAAAAAGTTTCGTGTTCCTCGCTAATTATATTTACAGAAAGAAACGAAAGTATTTCTTCACGAAAGCGCATATTGTACTGCCCGATTAGTTTTGGAAGCATCCATACAAAGCCACCTCTCCCACCACTGCCCGCTCATTAGCCTCTTCTCCTCCCACTCCTACCTCCCCTCCCCCCCTCTCCTGCGATTTTGAATATATTGTGCTTCCTTGTATGTTTACCTGATGATGATGCGGTGCGGCGAAACTCGGGTCGTATTAAACATTTCATGTGGAATTGCAGTGCGACCCTGTATTTTGCAAGTTTAATAGAGCAGTTTCAATTCCACCTTGAGTCGTTTAATTGTTTCCATAGGTGACGATTCGATGACAATTTCTCACCCATACCACGAATAAGAGTGAATGTATTTGCTGTCATTACTTCAAACATATGAGTGAATTTCAAGCCTAAAAATTCACTTTTTGTGTAACTTATCGTTCCGAAAAATGTCTTTCTCAATACAATCGGAAAATCACTGATTTTTACGTATATTTTGACACTTAAAATATTTAATAACAGCTAACTATTTGCTAATTTAGAAGTCATCACATTGTATTTATTTGCTATATATGCGATCAAAGGCTTGACTGAGGCTATGTTCTTGAAAATTTTATGTCTATTACTATAGTACAGTGGAAGTACTGGTACCGTAAGTAGACTTAAAAATGCGGCCGATTTATCTCAAGAATTAGTTACTTCTCAAATGGAAGTATATTAACGAGGAATTGAGCGCATGACTTATAGCTTAGCATAGTAGAATCTGGCAGTCGACAGAGAGAGTTAGATAGCTAGAAGTTTAGGTGTTTCAATGGTTGGTTGACTTTATGTAGCGAACTATCTCTCAATTCCTTGATGAATATGAGATTTGGTATTGAAACCTGCCTTCCACAGCCGAAGGACCGGCATTTCTTATAATTATGACATTTGTAAGAAAATGAAGTAAACAGGAACAGTCTTGTCTGAATCTAGCCCCAATAAAGACCTTTGATTGTATTAAGGCTAGGGGGAGTGTGTTTTGGGCGGACGCGCTGTTTCCGCAAGAGAAACATTGAGGGGAGAGGGCGACTGGTCCTCGCTCCTCTGAATAGCCTTGCGCCGCCGCGCCGGTGCTGCGAAGCATCAGCCGATCGCTTTGCCTGTCTCCTCTCCTTGAACCTCTTTTCTGTTCCTCGATGTCTCGTTTTCCCTTCCTCTCCCCTTGATCCTCCTTTCCTCGCCTCTTCCTTGAGGTCGCTCCGAGTACATACTTTGCTATTGTCGTTGACTCTTACTTTCCGTGGCATCTCGTTGCCTCGCACCGTGCAGTGCACCTCTTTGCCTCTTTTGGTGTTCTCCAGGCTTTGCTGCCTCTTTGCCTCGACCTTGCCTTTCTTCGCCCTCTGGGCCACAAATGCACGGGATCCTCCGTGAATTTACGAAGGACATCACATCTGTCGCGATCCACACACTCATTAAAAGGGTTCCACGGATCCGAACGCCATCACCAGGTGACCTGACTCATCTCGGTCTCCACGGTACACGGGGCAGTCATAGACTCTGTGCTCATGCATACCAAGGACTGCACAGCTGAGGAACTCGCCTCTTCAATGCGTTCTAGGTCCGAGTCGTACTTACAATGACCAGTTAGAACCGCGTCAAACTGTTCTCCTTCGAGAGTGGTAAAGCCATTTTGTCAGGCACTGAAGGAGGGAATTCGTAGGTAAACCTACTTTTGGTTGAATCATTCCGCTCTTCCTGCCACCGCCTTAGTGTTTCAGCCCTTAAAGGGTTAATAGGAACCCTTTCCAGATCCTCTGTCCATCTCCCAGTCGTAGTCCTAAGTAGGATGCTACCCCATTTCTTTTGAACTCAGACCTTGCCTTCCTTCTGAGTAATTCTCACACAATGGAGAGCGTTCCAGGATTTACTGTCAGAGGATCATTGGAGATGTTGCAGGAGCTCCCAGTGACCGCTAGGGGACAGAACCGCTGACCATCCTCAACTTCTGTCTTGTCCGATGCTACTCAAGGATACGATCATCCCAAACTTTTACGCCGTAGCCCAAAATGGGTTGCGTCACTCTCCGGTATATGGTGCTGTGACTAGGGACATGATTTTCACACTTCCAAACTGTCCGAAAGAGTCGCCGGATGTCCGCGAAGAAGAGTCTAATCCTCTTTTCCACACTGCTTACATGCGACATGAATGTTAGGCCTTCGACAAGTATTAAACCTGAGTACTTGACCTCTCTAGACACCTTCTGACTACCGGCCATTCCAGTAAGGGGTCTCTTTTTAGAGTTTCCCTCCGTAAACATAAAGACGGTCTTCTCCTTCGAAATGACA
Source organism: Platycnemis pennipes (assembly GCA_933228895.1). Lineage (NCBI taxonomy): Eukaryota > Metazoa > Arthropoda > Insecta > Odonata > Platycnemididae > Platycnemis > Platycnemis pennipes. The sequence continues at coordinate 134,760,263 of OW121853.1, forward strand.
ACTTTTCTTTGTTTGTAGACCCAGTTTAAGAGTTTCAACAAACACTTCGTGGAAAACTCCTCTAGCCATCTCACTTGATAATTACTACCGTGTCGTCAGCATGGAACACCAACCTACAATTCTTGGGATATTACTTATAATATAATAATTATCAACAGTCGAGTACTGCAATTCTTGCTTTAATAGACTTCTACTTCTACTAAAGCTACCACTACTACTTCTACTGCAGGATGATTGAGTATATGAAATAATGAGAGCTCTTGATTTGGCTTAATTGAAAATGTCCGAAGACTAGGAAATCCAATCGTTTTCCAAAATTAATTTGCCATTTGGATTTCCTAGTCTCCGGACATTTTCAAGATGACTGAGCTGGAGATTGAAGCTTTTAATCAACAGGACACGCTTTTTCTGGGAAAAGTAACAAAAATGAAAAGGCTTACAAGGAAACGATGGCAAAAGAAAGCAGCTATTCTTTCCCTGCTAAATCCAGGAAGCGTTGGAAACAAATCAAGAATCCGAAAATTAATCTGGGAGATGGCTTTACTTGGCTAGCACCTCAAAATGCCATTTCCTGCAAAAAGGGGGAATCTGTCTGATTGACTCCAGCGGGGAACACGTCTCTGATTCACCGAACGGATAGGTAGTCTACCTGACTTGCCAAAATAAGCAAGTTTAACTTATTTTTATATTTATTTAGTAGATTATTTTTATATCCACGCCGTCTGTGTAGGATGCAGAATTTGCAATGCCCCAGAAACGTCGTTACGAGTATCAACGCTGCTGAACAACGTTAAAAATATTAGATAAATAATAGAGGAAGCATTTTAATCCCTCTTATCGAAGGCAGAAGGATTTTAATCTTTAAAATCCCTCTGCCTTCGATCTCTTCTTCACATTCACATACTTAACATCTGTCACTGCTCAAGACAACAATACCCAGGTACAGCATATGTATGCAGTACCTGGGTATTGGGCTCCCAGTGAGATAATTTGGAGTGTAGTTATAACGGAAGAATACGTGTTACTCGTAGTCTGAGCTAGCACCAAGAATGTCTTTAAGGAACCATTTGGGAAAGTTATTTAATTAAATTGAATTAAAATATTGCTTGCCATACCCTGACATCCAATTAGAAATGATTAAGTGCTCACAACTCAAGTGAGTGAGTAAAGTAATATTATGCTTAAGAGTTATTTCAATTGGTAGCATGAAAATAGCTAATTCCTCTACAAACATATTAATTTATTAGAAACAAATAAATGAAAGTGATCTACCCTATATCAATATAATTATATATTAATGCTGATACGTATCCTACTCTAAAATTTCTATACCAACCAAAGCTTCCAATCTATGTCCTTGAATCATCAGTTACATGAAGATCAGGAATCAAGAGCACATGGTGATTTGTGTAGTCTCGTTAAGTAGTCACTCAAAATTGAATTTTCATACTATTCGAGGTACTTTGGCAATGGATGTATACTTATGCAAGTAAAAACACATTTTCTAAGCGTCCTCTCTTCTTAAAAGCACATTACCATAGAATGGTTATTTTTCATTTAGCTCCCTTTTTAGCTATCAAAAAATTCTATCGTTCCCATCGTATTTTATATCGAATACTTATTTATAGCTCAGGCTTCTTCCACAGTTGCTGAAGTTTTCAGTTTTGACTGCGTTGCATGAATCGTTCTCTAAATTTTTGTTATAATATTTTATTTTACATTTTATATAAAATCCCGAAGCAACTATATAGAATTCCACCGTTACGAGCCGTCGAGAACTGTTGTATGTTTCATCTAACTAGGGCAGAACTTGATTCGAGGTGCACTGGAGGATATGGTCCTCGAATTCACAGTGAACACGAAAGGGCCTGGGACTTCGTTTCCCTAGCATTCCTCCAATATCTAGGGAAAGAGGCGAGGGAATCACAAAAGCTGGGAGGATTTCCTTTTTCACTGCTTTGCATTGGAACTGTTTGGAAACAAGGAAAGAATAACTTTCACTAGAGTTAATCTGAGGAAGATCCCCGCTCCATGCTAACGCAAAGTGGCGGTTGCAAAAAGAGACAAACATTTTTTTCGGGTTGCCGTCCAGCTTATTCCTTTCCTTGTAATCTTCCGATCTTCTCCTTCAAATCCGCCGCTTCTTTGAAAACTCTTCTCTTGTTCGCTCGATTATACGCCGGAATATGAAAATTACAAAAATGACATCCGATTACAGAGTGAACTCACGCGCCCTGGAAAATTAAACTGAATGCCATTACAAAGCGCAATACTTAGATTGCATAATGGACTAGAAAGGTTGCAATTAGCTATTGCCTTGACTGCATTTGGTACTCAAGTGGTGCCCTAATACCGGCATTTAAGCACAATTATTATACGCACGAGTCTTAGTAAAGCATACATTTGAAGCCACTTTGTGTGTTTTTCGAGATTTTGAAACGTGTGCCATTTATATGAGGGCAAATAAAGTCACAATTTTTTCTCTGTGACAATTCTGAAATGTACAAGTACGAAAGTAATTGTACAGTAACAACGGTGATCATACCCATGGTAGTTTTTGGACTCTCCAAATCATTACACTTGATGCATTCTTCTGGGTCCATCTCTCCTTTCCATTCATCCAGTCATTCCATCATTCATCTATTTCCATTGCACGTTCATTACATTCACAGTAATATTACTATTTCTGCAGCAATATATTTCGATCATTTTTGAATAGTTACACGAAAATAACATGCATTGCAATTGTAAAGCCACAAAGTTGATGTTCTTTTAGAGTACTAACAAATTTAAGAGATGTCACGTGGTATATATCAGTGAGATGAGGAGAATAAATACGATAAATGCTGTTACTAAGAATAATGAGGCTACATAACACATGGTTTTGGGTAATGAACGCCTTTTAAACACAAAAAGGAAATATCAATGGTTATTTGAACGAAAAATATGGAGACAAGCATTATTTTTTAAAAAATGCAATGGAAAACCAGTGCAATGGACCTTAAATGTGTGTTAAACATACCTGTAGCGATCGCCGGATTTTAATGTAATCACTCAATGGAAAATGCCGCGAGAGGACCACGCTGTTCATAACTTTGATGAGCTACTGGATGACGAAGACCATTTTCGCATGCTGGCTTCCACCCACCTTCATGCTGGCGATTTAGGAGCTCATCCGCTTCGAGCCAAGTTCCTCGACAAAGGTTTAACTCGAAGGACACGCGCGATAACAGATGGCAAGGGGGGCTGAGTATCGCCCGGGCGAATATTTCCCCGCGACGCTCACACCGAAAAGAGGTTTTTGGCGCCTTATCGCTCTTCACACACACCCACACCCCCCCAGGCCAGGCCAGGCTCTTATGCCACACCCGAAGACGCGACACAGCTTCCCTCTTGCGGTGGAATCCGGGAAGGTGCGCTCCCCTCCAGGGTGCCACTCGGAAATACCCTGAACCCCCGCCCCCGAATCCCTGGAGCCACATCCACATCTGCCCTCTCTTGCTGTGAGCAACGCCACGAACACGGAATCCGTCTCCCCTCCACCCACTCTCCAGCAGCCTCCCTTTCATGACCCCCTACTTTATACTCCGCACTTCGAAAGGTAACTGCGTAAAAGTTGCGGCATAATGGTCGTAACTCCTCACCCATTAAATTATTCTCTTGGTGTTTTGGGGTGGGCAACGTAGTTATTCATTCACATGCGCCCAGTACCTTCGAAACCACCTTGAGGATGCCGCATAGGACGGGGTGGATAATCAGTGAGCGCGTACTTTACACATGCATAATACTTAACATATAAATAACTAGAGATTACTGTTAATATCATACGGGAGAGGCAATACAAAATTAATTGTTTCGCCATATGCAGGGAGATATTCTCGTTCATACAAACAATATTCTCTTCCATTACACGTTCAATATTCAATTCCTATGCCGCGCCAACTCATTTGCCACAGAATATTGAAGCTTTATTCCGTATTTAACAATTGAATTCAGCTACTTTTCCCTTTTAAGACCTCATTTGGAATATGCTGCCAGTGTATGGGATCCCTACGAAATCGGTCTAAATGACGAACTTGAACGTGTGCAGCGAAGATCGGCAAGATTTTTAAAGGGACGGTATGATAACCTTATTAGCGTAACCAGTCTATTAAATGAATTAAAATGGGAATCATTGTCAGATCGCAGGTTGAAATTTGGACTTAATCTCTTAAACAAATTCCAAGGCAATATTTTCATTGATGATGTTAAAAATATTTTGCGAACCCCAACTTACTATGGTAGACTGGACCATAATCACAAAATTAGAGAAATTGATTGCCAAACTGACAGATTCAAAATGTGCTTTTTTCCTCGTACTATTAGGGATATGAATAACTGTAAATATATCCAGTACGAGTGTAGCAATGGATAACATTGGTAGCTGCATGCTGGTATAAGGACTTAAAGCTTTCCCAACTACCAGCATGTTTTTGTACCAGCATGTATGCTTCGCTATTTTTATAGTTTTTTTAAAGTGTGGTTTTGAACAGCACCTACCTATACAAGTACTAATCCTTTTTTATGCATGATATGTAGTGCATGTTTGGTGAGAGTTCACCCCCTGCCACACACCTTTATGGTGGCTTGCCAGGGTATTATGTAGTGGTAGATGTATGCAATAAAATGTTTCGTATTCATCTTTGAGATGGGAGACGCTGTTTTATGTACGATACGATGTATGATTATTTCCTCGCATTCTAATTCTTCTTTTTTTCTCTTTATGCCAGCAATTTTGCGAAAATGGAGACCTTTCCAGGTGTGCTGAATCTTAAAATGACATGACTCCTGAACCATAATGAACGCCCAAAAGAGGGCAGACCACACTTCTTTCGTTGCTTCGATGACGAAGAGACTCTGAGGGGACTTCCGTTAGTCTGACCCTTTACCACCAGACGGCAGATGTGACAATAGCAGGGGGGCACTACTAGGGGCACACACTGCCAAACATGTAGCCGAGGGGATAATTTCGCCTGCACTTAGCCAGTCGGAAATTTAAAAAATTGGTCGACTCCCAGGACGAGACACGATTCGTTTCTGGACCAACTCCTCCGAAAACGATCGTCACACGAAGATAGCCCTTAAAAGTTTCGCGACCGGCTGACTTTGAATTTATGTTCGAACCTACCGTAGAAAGTCTTGGAAAAGTTTCGAACCTTTTCACATAACTTTTCTCGATTTAATTCAGGACGTGCACGAGCCCAAATAACTGTTCTCAAGTCATTTCATAAGAATATTTCATCAATCTTCTTCCCACCAAAGTGTCCATTTTTTTGTTATTTTTCAGGAATTCCAGATCGATTCTCTGAGAAGAGGATTCTATAGATTGGAAAGAAATAAGTTCACGATCTGAAAGACACTGCCAATGGCACTCGTCACCTGACTCTCATCCACGAGGATAAATATCCTTCCACCCTCGCAGATCCGAAATAGCGCATAATCAGGGGTACTCACACATCCTTCAAAGGTTGTCTTTTGGAAGCGAAATCCCAGGGAGCGTATTGCTATGTGTAATGGTCCAGAATGGCAAAAGATCTGTAATTCGATTCCTGGCTCCAGATTTTTCTCAGTGGCTATGGGCTTCATTCTAAATCCTGATATTATTTTATCGTCAGAGAAAGAACCGACGGTAACAGACAAGGTACGTCTAACAATACAAGAGAAATAGCGACTATACGTTAATATGACATTCAATTTACCCATCCCCAGTTGTGCCTGCATGCTGATTTCAGCAAACACCGTTCTCTGGAGAAGTAAAGCATATGGAGAAGGGTGTAAGTGATTAGTGTACCAGTTTCCCTTTAACCACCCACTTGAAAGAAAAGCCCTCCAAACCTACTCCTGCTCTCTTCTTCCACAGGAAATACGCTTACAGGTCTAGAAACAAATCAAACCGGTGCGTTTGCGAACACCACGAACACAAAGTGTCTTCGCTTAACCTTCTCTTCTTCTCCTCGAAAGAAGTAGGTTATCTGTACTTCGTCCTTCTTCTGCCCTCACTTGGCTCTGATACCCGAATTCCAGGAGACCTATTGAGAACGCCAATGCCCACGAAAATTCTTCCCCTTATCCTTTGGCACTCTTTGGCGACTACTCGAGAATGGCATCTTCTCTGGCTCGCAGCCTAAACAGTATCTGGAACAAGTTTTATAATGTTATTCTGTCCTGTATTCCTCATTTTATTCAGAAAGATTGGCACATCGTTGCCCAGTCTATTCATGTACGCTTCCTTAATTATGCGTTAATTTATTTACTTTTCTTTATAAAGTAAGGTCACGTAAGTGATATCGATACAACATAGCGCATGAACATGAAAATTATCATCCGTTATAATTTCCTCCAAATACACTTGTTACTGGAGGGGTCGAACATCTTCTAAAATTCAATACAAATGAAAAATTTAGACATAAATCAGAGGCTACGCTGTTTCTGTAGGGACATTGGAGCCTCCTTTGTTGACCTTCAGCCGTCACTTCGGCCGTGTAGAGACCCTTTAAACCGCTCTGGAGTTCATTACACTCCGGACGCCGCTAAACGCGTGGCGGATAGGGTATTAGATCATTGCAGGCCTTTTTTAGGGTAGATGGTAGGGTAGAGCGTAGATCATGTAATGGGGTAAATAACTTCTCGTTGTCAGTCGCTTTATCGGCTAACTTTCATGAAAACAGTATTGAGCCTCAAAAAACTTCAGACATGACCACAGCTCTCCCAAGTAACCGTAATAATAGTCGAGGTGAAAATATTTCAGTAACAGTAGTTTATTGCCGAAGTCTTAAAAACAAGATACCTGAGTTCCATCACCTTATTCATACTACTGATGCAGATTTAATTATAGGAACTGAAAGTTGGCTGACAGATGACATTCCTGATTCAGAAATATTCCCCAAGTCTTTTAAAATATATAGAAAAGATAGACATAACAGAGCAGGTGGTGGTGTTTTCATTGCAGTCAAGAACTCAATAATTAGCAAAGCAGTAATATTTCCCGACAACCCCTTAGAATGTGTTTGGTGTTCATTAACATGCCCTATATCCAAATCAATATCTGTCTGCGCTTCTATAGGCCCCCAAACACTGATGTTGAGTCATTATTAGAACTGGGAAAGCAGATAATTTCTATAACGTCCCGTAACAGTGAGCGTAATATAATGATAGGTGGCGACTTCAATGCACCATCAATAGACTGGAGAACTCCCTGCTTCATAGCCGGAGGAAGGGACAAGGACATCTGTGAGACTCTATTAGATGTGTTCTCCAATAACTCCCTGACACAATTAGCTAAAGCACCTAATAGAGGGGATAACATTCTTGATTTACTGGCAACCAACATCCCACAACAAGTGACTAAGATTGACACGGTTGATGGAATCAGTGACCACAGAGTTATAACAGCAAAATTGTCACTAACTTTAGACAAAAATTTAAAACAAAAGAGAAAGAATTATATTTTTAAAAGAGCTGACTTTCCTAGCTTTAAAATTTATTTAAAAGATTCCTTATCGGATTTTAAAAAGTCTTCCATCAACTTATGTACGGAGGGATCCTGGAAGTCGTTCATTAATATCATGCGATTTAGGATCAATATAAATATCCCATGTAAATTCAAAAAAGAAAGCACTGAACCTAGGTGGTACAATGCCGAAGTGAGAAACTTCCTGAGACGGCAGCGAATATGTCATGCTAAAATGATAAGAAGTAGTAAATATATGCCCACTAATGAGCGTAACGTAATAATTGAAAATTATAAAATTTCAAAATCCGCTGCAAAGACAGACCTTAGTAATGCATTTGCAGAATTCAAAAGAAAAACACTTGGGGAACAATTGAAGTAAAATCCAAAAATCTTCTGGTCGTACGTCAGGGAGGAGCAAGGCCTTAAGTCTGCCGTCCATTCACTTAAAAATAAGAAGGGGAAAATGGCCACAATCACTCTTGACAAAGTTATTTCGCTGAACTCCTTCTTCCAAACCGTTTTTAACCCACCTTCCAGGAATTCGACTGGCGTCAATTAGCCTGACCTCTTTCAGCGGCTGATGCAACCACTTGAAATTTCTTGTAATGGTACTGGAAAGCTAATTAAAGATATGAGCCCCAACAAATCTCCTGGCCCTGATCAAATTCCCTCCCTCGGTCATGGAGAGTTAGCTTCCGAAATTTCCCCCTACCTTGAAATAGTATTTAATAAATCCCTGACCGAACACGTCGTACCGATGGACTGAAAGCCGATGTAACACACATTTTTAAAAGTGGTGATAGGGAGCAGTCATCTAACTGCAGACCTATATCCCTCACATCCATTTCATGCAAGATCCTGGAACATATAATTGTCAGTTCAGTCATGGGACACTTAGATAGACAGAATTTATTGCCCAACGTCCAGCATGGCTTCCGGAAGAGTAGATCATGTGAAACTCAACTTGCTCTCTTTTCTCACGATATTTTAGTTTCTGGCGGAAATAATATTCCAGTGGATGCTATATTTCTCGACTTCCAGAAAGCTTTTGACAAGGTGCCTCGTAGCAAACTAATTTTGAAATTAAAATCTTATGGGTTAGACAATAACATTATATCATGGATTAATGATTTTCTGCATGATCGGGTGCAAAGGGTCGTTTTGGACGGTGATGCCTCACCGGCAATTAAAGTCACTTTGGGTGTCCCACAATTAAGTGCAATAGGTCCACTCCTGTTCCTTCTGTACATAAATGATATCCATAAGGTGGTAAAAAGTAAGCTTCGTCTATTTGCCGATGATGCAGTAGCGTACAGGGAATTTCTAGGCCTAAACGATAAAGAATATTTAAGTGATGACCTACAAGGAATTGAAAATTGTTGTGATACATAGCAGTTAGAATTAAATTTTAAAAAATGTCTAGTAATGATTTTTTAAATAGAGTAGTAGTCCACCTAGCAATTAGAAAATAAGTAACAATGAATTAACAAATGTGGAATCCATTAAATATCTTGAAATAGGACTGACACATGATATTTCCTGGTGTAAACACATACGTGAAATAATGGGTCAAGCTAATCGTAAACTGGGATTCATCAAAAGAGTATTGGGTAAATGTGACGATCATGTACGAGAAATCTGCTACTTTTCCCTTGTTAGACCTCATTTGGAATACGCTGTCAGTATATGGGATCCATAATAAATAGGCCTACGGCCTTGAACGTGTGTGACTAGGATCGGCAATATTGTAAGAAAAAGGTACAATAACTATGCTAGTATAACCAGTTTAAGTGAATTAAAATGGGAATCATTGTTAGATCGTAGGTTGAGATTTTGACTTAATGTCTTAAAAAATTCCAAGGTATGTTTTCACTGATGATGCTAAAAGTATTTTGCGAACTCCAACTTACTATGGTAGACTGGACCATGGTCACAAAATTAGATAAATTGATTGCCTAAGCGATCGATTCAAAATGTCCTTTTTTCCTCTTACAATTAGAATAACGGTAAATGTATCCAATACGAGAGTAGCAATGGATAGTATAGGTAGCTGCATGTTGGGATGAGGAATTAAAGCTAACCTAACTAACAGCATTTTTTGCATGTTTGCTTTGCAATTTCTATATTTTTTAAATAATGAGGTTCTATATTACTAACCCCTTTTTTATGCATCATACGTAGATCATGTTTGGTGAGAATTCACCCCCTGCCACACACCTTTATGGTAGATTGCAGGGTATTATGGGGATGTAGATGAAAAACAAAAGCCATTGCAAAATTTCCATCTCCAGACCTTTTGTTATCCCCGAGCGAAATGTCATCCCACGCACTTGCATAATGCCAGCCGAAGCACATGGAACCTCGTCAGAGTCATGAAACTCAAGTGAGGCGACAAGTGTTAATCTGGCGAACGTATTAACTGAGCAGCTTCGGCATTGACGTTTTTGATTCACCTTTCATTTCCCACCGCAGTAGGCAACCACCACCGTAAGCCGCCCACTAGGGTAATCGGAAAGCATTTCGAGGATAATACGGGAGTATTTCAGAGTTCAAAAGTAAACATTCGAGCCCAAAAGCGTATCCTAGAATAAAATTTGTATCCTTTCCTTTGCCGCGAAATTTGGTGTTAGCAATGGCATTTGCTCCACTACCTCTTTCCCAAGCAAATTAGATTAGAAGGTTTTGCCAGCACCCTAGTATCTAGCTAAAGAGAATTTCCTGCAAATATAAGAAGGAAAAACGTGAGCGCCCGTTGCCAACTTAACGAAAATGGTAGTCACCGACAGACGCTTTGGTGGCGGGAAACACAGTCCTGCATAATTCCCAAAACGGACCCGTTCCCGATGACTGTGGGAATATTCCTTCCGACCCTGGCCAGAATGCACACGAGGATTCTCAGGGGTGGTGGCCCTACACGCCCCGAGAGGGCCCGGGCCAAATTAACGCGGGGCGGAGCGAAACATGATCGCCCGAGACCCTTCCCTCCCACCGACCCCCGGCCCGACGCCGCCCCCGCATTTTTTATATTCCTTCCCCTAGCCACCCCCGCCCCCCCTGCCCACCACTCTTCGCCTCATCGGAATGTCCCTTCCCTCATTCCCTAAATTATTCACGTATTTGTCGCAGGAGCCTCTTGGAGAAGGGTTAAAGGGGAATTTGTAGCTGGAGGGTTTTTTTCTCGGGACCCCTTTTAGTACTCGCAATTCGTCCAATCCCACCTTAGTCACCCGGCTAGCTGCTCGGTGTGCATACCCTCCACGGTGGTACGTGCCTGATATATCTGTGGTTGGGGCTCATACGCAAGAAACTTCCTCAGTAAAAACCGTTGTGTTTCCATGGTTAAAGTAGAAATTGACATTTTGACAAGTTCGTTTTTAGACAATATTTTTAAAATTCGATTGATGGTTACTCTTATTTTCGGCTACTGATAATTCCTGGTTATAAATGGGTTTTAATGTGGACAAAGCACCACTGTTGTCACTGACTTTAGACAGGCCATTTTTATTTAGCATAAATTTTACTATTGCCCACCTTTTATCTTTATGGTGCTCAAATTGGGTTGCTTTGGAAATTGCTTCTCGCAGTTACATATGCATTACATTCTGACAAAATAACTCCCTAACTCAAGGAAGAATTTCACCCACACTGACGGTTTAAATGAAAATCACAATTCTGTCATTTACAGTTTCCCTATTTCCATATTTGCTTCGTCTATTTGCCGATGACGCAGTAGTGTACAGGGAAATTCTAAGCCCAAATGATAAAGAATATTTAAATATTGACCTACAAGCAATTGAAACTTGGTATGATACATGGCAGTTAGAATTAAACTTTAAAAAATGTCTTGTAATGAATTTTTGGAGAAATAATAGCTCTCCTCCGAGCACTTACAAAATAAGTAATAATGAATTAACAAACGTGGAATCCATTAAATATCTTGGAATAAAACTGACACATGATCTTTCCTGGGGTAAACACATACGTGAAATAATGGGTCAAGCGAATCGTAAACTGGGATACGTCAAAAGAGTACTGGGTAAATGTGACGATCATGTACGAGAAATCAGCTACTTTTCCCTTGTAAGACCTCATTTGGAGTATTCTGCCAGTGTGTGGGATCCCTACGAAATCGGTCTAAATAACGAACTTGAACGTGTGCAGCGAAGATCGGCAAGATTTGTAAAGGGACGATATGATAACCTTACTAGCGTAACCAGTCTATTAAATGAATTAAATTGGGAATCATTGTCAGATCACAGGTTGAAATTTAGACTTAATCTCTTAAACAAATTCCAAGGCCATATTTTCAGTGGTGATGTTAAAAATATTTTGCGGACCCCAACTTACTATGGTAGACTGGACCATAATTATGAAATTAGAGAAATTGATTGCCGAACTGACAGATTCAAAATGTCCTTTTTTTCCTCGCACTATTAGGGATATGGATAACGGTAAATGTTTCCAGTACTAGTGTAGCAATGGATAACATCGGTAGCTGCATGTTGGTACAAGGACTTAAAGCTAACCCAACTAACGGCATGTTTTTTTAGCGTAGTTTTGAACAGTACCTATACAAGTACTAATCCTTTTTTATGCATGATATGTAGTGCATGTTTGGTGAGAGTTCACCCCCTGCCACACACCTTTATGGTGGCTTGCAGGGTATTATGTAGATGTATATATTAATTTGAATTTGAAATCAGATATGATATTCGCTTCGAGCGCATTCTTCTAATAAGGGCTTAGAAAAAATAAATACAATTTTAAGTTTAAACGTGATTTTAAGATCTAGTCAAAAATTAAAGAAGTAGGTAGTCCCAAGAAAGTTGATATGAACCAAGTAACCCATCCAAGTCCCTACTCAAAGTCCAAAAAACAATTAGATCAAGGTTTTCCGAGAAAGTGATAATCATTCCATAATGTAACCAACTGGTACTCATGTAACGATATCCAGGATTCAATCGAGCAGAAGTCGCGATTTTAAGACCAGATTTCCATCGCTAGTAGAGAACTACTTAAAATCGACGTCCTCTCCATTACTTTAAATTAGAATCAGACCGATTTCTAAAATAGTCCTTTCATCACACCCCGATGCGTTGCTCAGAATCAGCGTATTAAAGGGAGAAGGGTACAAAGCTATTTTAATTCTTAAAAAAAACCTTAGTTGCCACTTGCATTCCACCAGAAATGATTTCGCCGCTGTCGCAGGATGACGTCCCATTTCTCATCAAGTGTATATCTCCATTAATCCTCCTATCTATTCCACATCCTCCTCTTCGCCACCTTTTCTTCCGATCGCCACATTCTTACCTGCAGCTCAACATGGACTCCCGCCACGCCATATCCTTCGCCATTGGGCGCTGATTCTGCCACCCCTCTCAAACAACACCCCCCCTCTCCCCCGACCTCCACACCAACCCCCACCCTTCCGCTTCCGCGTACTCCCAGTAATGACCCCCTTTCCACCCCACGCACCCCGAGGCTTTCCCGTGATCTCTCCTCCCCTGCAACCAAGACCCTAGTGAGCGGGGGAAGGGGTCCGGGGGTTCAAAACCCCCCCCTCCGAAATTTGAGACAGAAATGAAAAATTTAACAGATTTTTCTAACGATTTGAAAAATGAAAGTAGTGGTTAGCACGGCATTGAAAGAAACGCCTGGCAAAAAATATTAATAACTCAATGAAACATTTTATTACAGTTATTTATTTATTACGTACAGTAATGATAACTACCAGTCAGGGGTTACGTTGATGGGGCAGGGGGTCTATGACTAACTTACGGAAGATTTTTTGGTCGTCACGAGACAACATTGCAACTTTTTTTAAAGGAATTTATCAGTAAGATTGAGCGCCCACTCTTTAATGGAGTGTCTTTCGTAACTCCATTAACGCATATCACATTACAAGGGCAACACCATGCTTCTATTTAATTGCCCGACTTGCTGGCTACATTACCCCTGCACTCTGATTGCGACTGACGGTAGCTTCTGCCACTGAAGGGCCCCGTCAACTACTTTGTTGAAAGTCAGTTTCCGAATTGGATTTTCTTAATAATGTACGTATACCTGGCGTCTTAGGGAGGTGGGGTTGCCGAAATCTTACATTGTCTTACATGCAGGGGAGGGTGGAATAGTGTCAGACCTCGTCTCAAGTAATACATTGATGGCCCCTTATCACTCATTGCCAGACGGGACTTTTTCATCGATCGTCCTTACAAAGTTAGCGCGTTTTTCAGCCATGCTCAAACGAGAGGTACAAAGTGTACCTGTCCGAGAGTATAGCAGGCAACTAATATATAAGGCGCTCTAATAGTTTGTTCACATTACCAGGGGATCATTATCCTATCCCTTCCATTCCTATCCTTATACCTTTCCTCCCGGTCTGAAGCGCCTATTAGTGCGGAAACAGACTTGAAAACACCCATTAATTCCACATTACCACTCCCGCAAGATCTGAGGTTTGCTAAATACTCTACAATGTTCTAGTGCCTCAAGTGCACAGATTCAACCACTGTCATAGACTAGTAGGTGTACATGTCGTGTGTAGCGATGCGCTAAGCTACTGCAATATTAGTGTGCTGGTGTTTTGATGGAAGTGTACTGCTACATCAATGAAGCGTAGGCTAATGGACTACACTGGATGATCCAAGCAAACCGCCAAGAAACATTCAGGAACCTGATGTCGCTTGTGCCAGACAATTGGAATCGTCAGAAGTATGTACATGTGTTATTTCAATTTTAAGGAAAAATCACATTACCGATTTTCATATTTGACACTACTAGAAGTTTATAGAGTAGTAATTGTTGGCATTCACAATATTAATGCAATTTTTTCCAAATTTGGTCTGATCGTGAACAAGTTATGTATGACGGGACGGGGAGCAGGGATATCCGCTGGTCGATTTTAGGAATATTATATTCCATTTTGAGGAAGATAGATCGAAAGTATTTTTGAAGATACCGAAGTGGCGGGAGACATTGGAACCCTAGTAGCAAGTAATATCCGTACAATATCCATAAAGGGTTACGAATATACAAAAAGCGTTACCTCTAACTCTCCATCTCCAGTCAAGGCTGCAGCAATGACAGTTCGTCCGGTCAAGGTCATTGAAAGTGGACTTCCAAATGTTTTTTTTTTTAGGGTTGTGCTTGCCCACGTGCAGCGGAGGAAAAGGAGTGACGTTATAAGTGCTGTAACATTCGTCCCTTATTCAATTGTGAACGATAAACCGTTGTGAGAAACTGAATTTTCTAGGATGTATATCTTTCTTTTTGCTGACGTCTTTCGGCGGAGTCTTGTGAGAACCCTACAACAGTCCCAATTACAACGTATTCCCGTCCTCCCCCCCCCTCCTCTTGCCCTTTTTTTTCTTGCCTTCGGAAAAGTTCAGTCGGGAGAAGATTACGGTAATTAGGGTGTGGTCACACTATACTCGACTATGTACATGTATGTAATAGTACATGCAAAAATAAATACAAGTGTTGAATCAAGATTAAAATAATCCTTTTATATTTTACCGAGCTATTTTTAATATATGTAAGTTACAGCACTGCATTTAACAAAGCCTACAATATAATAAAACAGTGACCATAAAAATAGGTTATAAATATCCCATTTCAAATAAATTAAATAATTTTAATATAAAAAAATAGGTAGATATATTAATATTTGACCAATTACTTGATGGGGACCGTCGCAAGCTAAGAATAATTGAACACGCACCCAAAACAAATTGTTTTTTGGGCCTCATTCCATGATCGAAACCAATAACCTAAGGCCCTAGGCAGAAATATTTTTGGTGGGGGTACTGTCATAATTGAACCCCCCGCATAAATTTTCAGGCTACGGCCTTGCCTACAACCCCCCCCCCCCCAACCCCCCATATCCCTCCCCACGGGAAATTATCCAGCGGTCCGCCGTATTCCAGGAAAGGAAGGAAAGCATATATTTGCCTCCTAATGCGACGTTAGTTCATTCACCGCAGGCGACGTAATATGCATGGATGGGGGACTACGCCATTACTAATACATAGGGAAAAATAGCATCTATATTTTGCAAAATTAGCAAAATTAGGATTAGCATCTATGTTTTAGGCAATTAGCATTTATTTTACTGTAATAAGCATCTATTTTTTATCTTCGAATAACTTAGAATTAAGTATCAATTCTTAAGCTTGTTTGCACAATATGTATATATCATTACTTCAATCAATAAGTTTGTTCAAATTCATGCAATCCCTTTCATGACAAATTAATCTGACACCAACAATATTCTCTGTCATGAGAAAATGAGTTAAAAAACTGTCACGAAGTTTTTAGCTAATTTACTTTAGAAAATTAATGATTATTTAAAAAACTGTCACCTAGTTTACGGCTGATTTATTTTAGAATTCAATACCACTTCATGCAAATACCTACTGATCGTATCAAAGATTGTTTCCAGGTTCAAGTACCTACATTAAAAGCAAGCCAGTAAGGGGGAAGGGGAACTTTTGCAATTAAAAAGAAGGGAAAGTTTGAAATGCCTCTTTATTTACAGTTTGTGTAGGCTTGGAATTGAATCAAACGACATGCTACAAAAAAAGCATTATCATATTTTAAGTGCTCTTCTGTCATTCACAACTGTCTTACAGGGCGAAAAAAACTGTCACTGTCCACATTATTAGTAGGTTCATTTACTGTTTGGATGGCTTCTGTAGAGAACTTCGAATGTCCATCCTTCATTGAGAGATGAATTGAAATTAAATTGACTTCTCTGTTGGTAGGTTTCTCTATCTCCTCACCTAATGAGCGCCCTGTAGCCACGGCAAAATTCTTCTGGTGTAAGTACCTGCCTTCTGGTGTACCTGCATAGGTACAAAGCCTTCTCTACAACGTCAGAAGTGTTGTTTAATATCATACTTTAGGCTGAAAAGACCTCCCCAGTATACGTGAATGTTTTTCCATTTGGATAATTTTTCAATAATGCAGCAAGTTTATCTTCACATTTAAAAGCTACACAACACCGGAATTTGTCTTTCATCGGTGGGTGACTCTCAACCTCATCAAAATATTTCAGAGAAGCTGTAGTCTTCTTTCCAAAATGACATTCTAGAATGGCCCGAAGCTTAATTTCAATTAATTTCAGCTTTGGGTACAGGACATGTTCCGTGGGGTAGGATGAGCCCTCCAACAATTTTGACAAATCAACAGTTGTCTTGGCTTTTTATGACAAACTGAATTTGTGCCCTTAGAGTCATTATGTGCTCTTCGCTGACTATATGCTTCACAACGACGTTTTTTATCTCACTCAAATCGTACATTGCGATGCTTACAAACAAGGATTTCATTATCGAAAGTATGAAGTCCATTAACACTGTATGTTTGAGCTTGTTCAAAAACACAGTAACAGTATTACGTCCCATCTTCCCCAAGCGAAACTCCTAAATATGTATACAGTAGAACTCCTTATTTAGACTTTTCTAGGGACCGCTAGAAAGAAGTGAAAATTGCTGTAAAATGTAAATGTTGGAGAAGGACAATTGTCAGTTTTACATGCATTCTTTAACAATATAAAATACATATGTGAATAAGAAACACTGATAAACTGAATAGGGGAAATATTATTAATTATTTCTTAAAGTATAGAGCTGTCCTGATTTATTTTTTTTCAATATATTTCAGCCAATGTTTAAACCAACCAAATGGTAACCATCTTCAGGTTCGAAGTACACGAAATTAGATATAGGAAATATACATTTCCGCATTCGTGCTATATATAGCACGAAGGTATAGGAATTATTAAGGTTAGAAAACAAAGGAAATTTGATGGGACGCGATCTTCGGACCTGAAGATGGCGTCTGGAGTGCCGACGAAACTTTCGTCCAGAGAGAACGCGGAAGAGACCCGAAAACTCTGGAGTCGTCTGAAAATATTGTAATTCGCATCCATTTCCCAGTAAAATAAAATTTGTGTTCAGGAGTAATGAGCAGCTATCCAACTACAAGCATTTCTCACCAAAATAATTTTATTTATTCAATGCGGTTTTCACGCAAAAAAAGTTTCAATAATTTTTGTTTTGTAGTAACCTGTAATAAAACTGGAGAACCTATTCAGCGAGATGGTCTGACGAATGATTCCCTGTTATCGTCCACCAGTTCAGTTAATGCATTTTTAACATTTAATAATGTATGGTTAAAAATTCATAATCATTCTTCACATTATGAACTTCGGTGCAGTTTAAACACATGAGTGTTCCTAAACTATAAATTGCGTGATACACGCATTCATTCAAAGTGCGAAGCTTTTCCTGGAGAAAGGATCGCGGGTGTTAAAATTTCATCTTTCCGTCACTAGTGGCGCTGTGTACTGTCCCGCTATGCCGCCAAGTTCAATTTCTTCCGTATAACGGAGCACATTATGGCTCTCTCTTGTTTTTGAAGTGTATATGCACGAAACGGGGCAAAACAGTGTTTTATATACTAGAATGCATGGCTAACTGTCACAGAAGGCAATTTTGCTTTTTTTTAATCTATCGCATTCTAACTCGCATCTAACGCAAAGAGCGGGTAAACGGAAAAGGTGTAAATGCGGGGTTGCACATACGCTGGCGATATTGGAAATGGGATGGGACCCGATGAAAACATCGGAAATCGCTGGAAAAAGTGCATTCCCATAGCGCAAACACGAAGTTTAACTGTGCATCGCTTTTGTCGATAAATGGGACAACCCACTAGATATTAGCTTTCGAAATCCTGAATCCTCGTACTGTCTCGCATGTAGTACACTGCTTCACAAGAGTGATGCACCACGTGAATGCAAGTGCGCGCCCAAACACGTTTGTTTACTGACAAGGGTGAAACAAAATGCGCAACAACGCTCCTCTGCTCATTGCGCTGTATAATCATTTCACACCTGTGTGTTTTTTTACTTATAAGTGAAAAATATGTTAATTTGATACGTTTATATGATAATAATCACAGTTTTAATGGATAAAAATGAGATGTTTCATTTTAAAATCATGTAAAGATATTTTTATTGATTTTTTTCTGCTAGTTTTCTGCATTTACATTCATTTCGCATATTTTTCGCATATCTACTAAATTCGCAGATATTTCGCTTTTATCCGGAATTTTCGCCGAAAATTCATGTTTTTCGCAACATGTGATTTTTGCCGTTCCCTACTAATACATCACTAGCGCTGCGAGACCACGAGGCAAAAGAGGTCCCAACGGCAAATTAAGTCACTGCAGGACGATGAATGATTCTTGAGGAGTGGCGTACGAAGAGGTGTGAAAGCGAGTACAATTTAATACGGGTCTGAATATACATTTGGCCATGTTACACCGTCAATAAAACATGTGGACATCAGCTGCTGCGGCGGGATCATTGGGGACGCGCGATCGACCGTGCAAGTGATGATGTTGGGGCGACACCCACGAGAACCCATTTCTCAGCGGCCACTCGCCGCGCCGGCCGAAAGAGCCACATCCATCTGCATATCCACTCGCCTCAATCCCTCCTCCTCCTTCTTCCCTCCGAAGAGGATAAGCGTCCTCCTCATCGTCCGCCCCCGATTGGGCGGAGGAGTCGAAAGGCAGACGCGAGCTCCGTTTAGCCGTGGGAAACTGACATCGGAAGGGATGACGCCTTCGGAAATCAAGCAGAATTTAAATTGGTATCAAGCTTGGCTTCCAATTAGCCACATGCAGGGCACTCCACTGACTTATTTACAAATAGTAATTTCAAAGGAAGGTTAACCTTTCGACCCCTGCATTATAAATATTGAATTTAAAAAATAAACAAAAATCGTCCCCTAGGTAAATGTTAACTGTTCGCGCAATATTTATCTTATTTTTCTCTATTCGTGTCTAAGCGTCTACTTCTAGTATAAGGCCTAGGTAATCGATCTGATCTGGGAGAGCAATTCAATTTACAATCAATGATCTATAACAGAACACCGATGAAAACACGTATCCCTAGCCAAAAAACGAGCGAATTTTTCAGAGAGTTATATAAAACTAATTTAATCTTTTTCATTTACAATTTTTCACTGACTTGAGATAGTGAGTACAGGCTTTATTAAAATGCACGATAAACTGTCTCTCAGAAACATTCAAATACGTGACACTAAAAAAGCATTTATTTTTTTAACTAAACTAATATTTCCTGTCCATCATTATCATCCTAATTTATATTAAATATATGACGAAAATGATGATAATAAATTTTAATATTAAATATAAATGAATTTGCGAAATTCGAATCTTGAAACGTGTTAGCGGCAACTCAGCGAGGTCATTTAATAATATACAGCGGAAAGATCGTACGTGTGAATTATGTCATGTCATTAGAGTAGGCAATGTTACAAACTAGTTTCCCCGGTATAAAGCAAGGCATGGACGCGGTAGGTTAAAAACCATTCCCGAATTACCCTCGAGGACATGGAGGAAGTTTCCAAAATTATGATGAGAAAATGATTTGTGTACCTTGATTTTTACGCATGTACGTTTGAAAAGAGAGACATCAATGGATTTAAAAATAAAGGAGATAACCTTCATGCTCCTTTAAGAAAGGAGATACCATTCATGCTACTTCAATCTGAATGAGATAATTGATTTGAAAGAGGGCAGAAATGAAGGCGCTATGTAAATATTAGGTGAGAAAGCTGTCGTTTGGAACATCAAGACAGCTCTCCAAATTGATATCATTCCTGCGAATGTTCAAAAAAAGCCTGAGAATAGAATTTCCAAAAAATAAAAAAATATTTTAGACATAACAATAGAAGAACTTTTCATCAATAACCGAATAATTAATCAAAGACGACGATATAAGAGTACAGTGTGCAGGGCAATGGAAGAATTTTCATGTGCACCTAAAAGCTACTTACGACGGGACGCGTGGGGAAGTGAAGTGAATTTGTAATGTGAAGGTTATAGTGGATGGTATAGTACGTCCGGAGCAGACAACACCAGGCCGGCGTTTCATGTGGACAATGAAGAAGCAATGCATTGGCAAGTTATGAGCTCTGGAGAGAAATAGCAGAAAAGAAATACATATCCAGGAGGGATGGACAAATCTCTCCGGATCCATCTTGAGACTTGACGGCCTCAGACATGTAGCCATCGGGGAAAAGAAAACGGGAAGAGGTGTACCACGAATGGGATAGATGAGTTGAGCTGATATTTATAGATATAAATCAGAGCAATATCAACTTGAAGAGGTTAGCCAATTGAATAATCGCTGGATATCTAAACGGGTAGTCTAGTATGTGTGTACATATGCTTAAATATTATTTCTGGTAACGCTTTCTCTTCCGAGAGAATTGTATCTGGCTCGGAGAGACTAAACCTAAGCGTCTCCTCCTCCGCATTCGTACGATGAAAATGCAGAGGTGTCTGTCGGTCCGCTGGTTTTATGCTCGTTACGCATCTCCTCAAAAGCTACGGAACCGATTGAAATGACATTTTTTAGGATTCTAGCGCATACACTAGAAGGTGCTATGGATTACATAAAAAAGGCTCAGGCCCCGGGTTCGATTCCTTCTCGATGTTTCCGTGACTTAGGTTACCTAGCGCTCAGCGTAACCGAGGTTGCGTTTATTGCGTATTCCGTTTTCGCGTGATCACGCAAGTGATAAGCTTCGGCATCTCTTCGCTAATCATGACGACATGCCAACGACGTCATCAATTTTAGCCAATCCGGCAATGGCAGGAAGAGGGGAAGGAACAAATGAGCAATGAAATTTGGTATGCGTCGCCTTGTTTACTGACATTACTTCCACTACGTCAACCTTCATTCGTCAAAAGTCAACCGTCAAATTTGATTAGCCACACGGAAGTTCAACTGAAAATGGAAACAAAAATATCGCAAGTTTCACTGGAAACGGCTTTCGGGCGTTGCTCCGCGTAGTGTTGTGTCAAGGTGACGACAGTTTCTCAGGTCTTCTTCTTCAGGTTACTTCTGACCTGAAGACGCCAGCTGTAGAAGCCTATTACCAGTGTTGAGAAACGCCGCGGAAACCTCAGATCTAATTTTATCGCAAGTTTCATTTAAAAGCTTTTATCGGAATGTTTTTAGAAAACTAACATATGCTTAGTGACGGAGTCTGACTGATAATCGCGTGTCACATAAATAAATGTTTTAAAACCGGATATTCGTAAATTTTCTCAAGACATGCAAATTCACTACGTAGACAAAACCAACTAGATCAATTTGGAATGATTTTTAATGTCATCATCATCAAGGGTCAACAATCCTAGGATTGGTTTCACGCAGCCCTCCACTCGATTCTTCAATCGGCCAACCTCTTCATATTAACATAAATCCTCTCTTTCACGTCCTTCACGACTTGTTCCATGTATCTCATACGAGGCCTCACTTTTCCATTCTTCCCGTTCACTTTTCCGTCGACGATAGTCTTCATCAGGCCATCGTGTCTCAAGATGTGCCCCATTAAGTAGTCACGTCTTCTTTTTAATATTTTCAGCAGGCTTCTCAGTTCTCCCACTCTTCTTAAGACTTCTTCGTTTGTCACTCGATCGATCCATTTCATCTTCATCATTCTTCGGTAGCACCACATTTCAAATGCCTCCTGCCTGGACTTCTCCGCTGCTTTTATCGTCCATGCTTCGCTGCAACATAGTAGAATGCCCCAGATGTATGTTCTAGTAAAATGTTTCCTTCTCCTCAAGCTTGTATTTACAGCTGCAAGCAGGTAAGCTGTAAGCAGAATCACCTTTTGGTGAAATGCCCTTTTTGCTTGGGCAATTCTACTGGCAATTTCTCTTTTACTTCGTCCATCGCTGGTTACTCGGCTTGCCATGCAACAGAACTCTTCCACCGCCTCTAAATCATACTCCTCTAAATAATACTGCAAATTTTTATAATATTCTTTTAAATTTCAATTGATTTAAAAATATATCATGGCTCTCGAAAACATTCCAATGTATCATGCACGTTTGGATATTCCGTCTCAAAAGTTTGCCAAACCCTGGTCTAGAGAATACACTGATTAAAAAAGTACCACTATAACGGAACTCAGCATTTCTGATTTTCTGTACGTCAATAACTTTTGATATACTTATCTAATGCATTACGACGGTAGTTATGCGTTATGGTGAAATATTTCCATCGCATATCAGTAAATTTTAACATTTTTCTAATTGAGGAAACTGTTTTAATTGTGTCATAATGAGTTGCGCGCAACACGTTGATCGAATTCACTTCGAATGAATCGATTGAATTTTCTCTTTCGAAGGCACTTAAACGTTAAAAAAGGAAAACATCTTCCTACCTTATTCTAAAGAAGTTAAGTTTCTCATTTCACTACTTTTACTGTGCGGTGTTTCCGCTCGCATTGTTTCGTGTTCTGGAGTGGCCGGCCGAAACACTCCGCCGATGCAAGCCACGGATTGCGACTTGAGAGTCTGTTGACGGTAAAGTCGCGGAAAATTATATTTCCAAATACATTCGAAAAAATTACTTCCGCGTGAAATATTTACTAAATGATGATAAACGCCCATTTCTCGAACTTCATTAGGATAATTCTCCAAACCTTTTGAGCCGGTGAGAGAGTTGGCAGTACCTGCGCTGTTGTGCCGGCGCATTCCATAGGAAGCAGCCAAGGGAAAAATTGCCTCTGCGATATGAATATAAAATCAGAGACTGAGAGAAAGGTGTAAGAGAAGTAAGGGAAGGAAGGGTGGTGGCCGATTATTGTCCGAGTGTGTGCTGAAGGGGTGGTAGAGGGTGAGTTCGGTTGCGGCCTTCCCGTGGTGCACTTTCTCCGCTCGGCCGCGAATGGAAGAATAATTGGGCCATTTCACACTCTCTCTTCCATTCCTGCCTCTACTTCTTTCTATTCCAGCTCTCCAATTATACACTGCAAACATCTCCGTAATTTATCACCAAGCTCTAAATATATGCGGTAGGCAAAGAGCAACCATCATTTTTTAGTATCTGTTCAAACATTTGGTTCTAATTATTTTTAATTGTTTTCAGCGATTGCTACATTGAATAGTTGTAGTTTTTACACATTTTCGGGTTTTAAAAATATTTCGGAGTCCTTAAGCTGATTAGAGCCGCATAACTTGACAAACATTCGTACTCACGTTTATAGTTAATTACCAATCACTGTAAAACTGGACAAAATTACACAGTTAATTCTAAACTACTCTAGTCTTAAAAAAAAAAAATCTAGTACCTTGAAGCTCGGTAAAATTGCCATGGTAATAAGGGCCCTGGGTAGCGTAGTGGTCTGCGCAGTGGCCCGGAAAGCCAAAGGTCCGTGGTTCGATTCCCGATCCAGGTGAATTTTTCTCATTGCAATTAATGTGAAATTATTCTAGTCTTAATTTTCACGATGCAGGGGTACGAAAATTCATTCATTTGGACACGTCGGTCCCATCCGAGGCCGAGTGATATTCTTCTGGGCACCAGATCTCCCCCGGAAATCATGAGAGGGGCACGGAGAAAGGCGTTGGCTCTGTTCTCTGATGCGTGAATGTCATCCGCCGTGAGACTTAGCACTTACAGCTTCCCCGACTGCACTGGACTTAAGGTTAAGCACTGTGGTTTAATACTGCAGCTCGGACACGCTTGGTGCTTACTACAGCGTTCCAGCAATGAGCTCGCCGACACTTCCTCATTGGATGCCGTACTTTAAATGCGCGACCACGGAGGCAGGTGACAGGGTTCCCAGGGCCCCTTGGAGCGGGCGAGTGGAGCGGAATCCTAGCCACGGCACCTATCAGGGGAAATAAATGCGTCCGCTCCTACCGAGGGAGCGGCCTGCACCCTCCCCTCACTCACCCCCCTTCAGCAGGACAACAGTCACTTTCCCACCGACTCCGCTCTTCTCTTCCACCCCTCGCCGCTCAGAAACCATATTCACGCCTCGGGAGCTGCCGACATCGGAACCCTCCCTGCCTCCTCCTCCTCAGAGAAAATTCATTCCAAAAATTCAGAAAACGTTGAAATGAAAACGGTGTTGAATTGACGGAGAACATCAAGTAGCTTCACTTTATTCACTCTTTGAAGATTCAATACAAAGAAATTGTACCTCCACCATCCCCCGGTACACGAAACATTGATAACACGATTGTAATGAGGAGATATTTATCACAGAAACAATTATGCACTAAGCAATTGAATGTGCTTCCAGTCTTTTACTAACGCGAATGAAATTACCCTAAAAGACATCCGTCATGCTATTTTTCTAATTCTAAGAAATGACTTAACCATCCATAGCATAATGGAAAACGATAGCTTCCTCTAAATTATCTTTTTCATACGGCAAAGGGTATAACTAAAAAATAAATATCCAAACGGTAGGAATTAATTACTTTTGTTTTGGAATATGCGCATTATATTCGGACTGTTTGGTCAGCGCGCCAACACTTGAAACCACACGTGCGGTGAACGTGACAGCATAATCCCTACCTTGGAGACATTGGTGTGAATCCGTTGGTAAGGCACAAGAGGGCCCCAGGGCCTTTCACACGGGAGGAGCCCTGTGCGTGACCGAGTGACCCTCAGTCGTCGTGGCGGGTGCATTCCCACGCCGACCTTTCCCCCAGAGCGGAGGAGAGTGCAAAGGATTGGAGAGCCGACGCGTGGGCGGATAAGGGCCACAGGGGCAGTAGGGTGATCCTTGGCCGGGATACATCTCCAGCGAGAAGGCTCCATCGAAGGGGGACGAATCGCAACGAAGCGGAAAATGAACAAATGCACGGAAACATGCATTCGGAGGACCCCTTTCCTCCTTCCTTCGCTGTGTGCATCTTATTTTCTCCTCTTCTTCTGGTGCGTTCTCGCCCTTTGCTGTATCCATGAACGGACAGAATAGAGGGAACGAATGACTTCATCCACACCGCATTTACGGAGGGTTGGTGGTTTATTTAGGGTAGGCGACCGACAGCTGAGGTCATTTGCGCCATTTGGGATAGGTGGGTAATTGGGTAATGGTAGGAGTTTTCAGGGAACGGAGGAAGGGTGGAGAGAAACCCGGCGTCGGCATTAGCCTACTCTTAACGAAAGACGCCAAGGGGGCCACGGCTAAACGTCCCATCCGATGGACGGAGTACTGAACCTGAAATTCCCCCCACTAGGCACTAAGTGGGGACCGATTTTCCACTGAAAAATCCGCCACTGCCGGGAATCGAACCCGGGTCCTCGGCATGGGAGGCCAGTACCACACTAACCCGATCCCCACGTGCTTCGGACAAAGGCCTCCAAGTTACGCGCTTTATTCATAAGCATGGGCGTACTAAAATGCCTGCCAGGGATCAAGGGGGGCGTCAAGGGATCCGCCAGGGCCCATCACGCGCAGCAGCCGCAGGGAGTTTTCTCAAGTTGTCGCTCATCAGCCACCAAATGAATACGTTGGTGCGTCAATTTCAGCGTCATTTCGATCTATCTGAAACTATAATGCCAAATTAGTATTATCATTTGGGTTGAAGATGCGCAAAATGTTTCCGTGGATTACTCTACAAATCAGTGGAAATTCATTCCTACAAAACTTTCTTACCTCCTATATGAAATCATATTGCATTTGATTACCGCTCAAGATATAACTAAGTAAGACTCATTAAAAAACGTTATTCATATCACTGAGGGAATACACATATTGCCAATGGTATTATCCCTTAGGTAGACGAAAACTTCACATACAGCTTGCCGTTAAATAAGTATTTGTTGAATAATAATATTTAGGTGGTTATTCCTCATCATTAGTAGATCCCACCACGTCACGCTTGCAACTGCGAATTCCAAAAATGTAGTATTTGACACAAATGGGTGGAAGGAGAAATGGCCTAATATATATTAAGATGTTGCTAATTCTTTTACCAGCACAAGGGATGCAAATACCTAATCCAGGCCATACCCTTTAAGTCATGGATAAAATTATATATAATAATTTAATATAATGTGGCTTAATAACAAAAAGGGAGTTATTTCAGTCGCATATGCGAATACGCACGGACTTAGCCTTCGAGCAGAAAATGCAGTTGAGCGTGTACGAATGGCACGCGGGTACCATAGTAAAAATTGATCATTTTAGAGTACCAAACGTCATGAGGAAAGTTATGTGGTACGAAACGGTGTCATTTCAGCAAACAAGCTCCAGGATGCCTACTTAAAACGTATTGAGAGCACAAAAAACGCTCATTACATTACGCGTAACATTGCAAATGAATTTTCAATCTTAGTAGATATGGACCAAAGCTCTTTCTTTATAAACAACATATTTCACTCTAAAGCTAAATTTTATATCAAATTAAAATGAACACCGATTAAGGTAAATTTCACTAAGCTCCTTGACAAGTTTGAAAATGGTTCAATTTTTTTCATCATATTTATTCCAATTATTTCAGATGATGATGAAGAATGTTGAAGAGGATCCCCTGAAATGAAAATGTCTTTTCAAAGAGGAGCTTCGGAGCTCTTGATGGAGAATCGTGACACCCCTGCTTGCCCCGCGAAGGAGCTCAGCACGAATGAAAGCGGCCCTCAGGGTCGGGGGCCCTTTTGCAGGGGGGGGGGTCATTTGCAGGCCCCGGCCGTCCCAACCCCTGACCCATCATCGAGAGATGCGGCCCTCGGAGGCCATTTCAGGCCATCCGCCTTCACCCCTCCCCGTGCAGCTTCTTCCAGATGCTCTCACATCATGGCCTCCGCTTTTTCAGCCCCTCTGCGACTTTGCAAATGCCGTTATTACGATTCAAACGAATCCCCCCCCCCCCATGGGAAATTGAAATGGAAGCGTGGCCTGGACGTCCCCGGGAGAGTGAGAAACTCACCGCGAAATGACAATGCATGAAACAATGCAAGGAAACACTTATCGTCTCGTATTGTTCTTTATCTCCGAATGCTTAAGTGCAGTGACGGAATAAAGTGATGTTTGTTAATTATGTGTATAATAATAGCAATAGTGGGATATTTGCTTTGTGGACCATCGGTAACACTTGCAAATGAAATAAACTTACTTTCCATACGATTTTTATTATTCGCTCAACAGGTTTCAACCGGTGCATAATTTTTTCAAGTCAATAAATTCAGTTCTCCTTTTTTTTATTTTCTAATTTAAATAATCCCACGTTTCGATTGAATATGGAAGCAACACAGTCTATTCAGATCAGGATGCATAATGCCTTGCGTTCCTCCGAAATCCACTTCCCCGAGTTACAGCCTGCTCAGCATTTGCAAGAAGTCCTCCGAGAACGAGCAGTGACAGTTGAGGCAGGCGAATCGAAGGTGGAAGAGGGTTGATATGCGTGGGACTTCAGCTCAGAAGGAATTTCCCAGGGAGGATGTTGATTCCATCTGTTCCTGGGTCTGTTCTCCGCCTCCGATTCCAGCCTCACGGCGGCACCTCGAAACGCATGAAGGCGGATAAAGGAGCTTGACACTCTCTTGCGTCAGAAGCGAGCCGCGGGGAGAACAAGAAAGAATTCCATTCACGCGATTTTTCGCCATTTTCACCAGCGTCTCTCTGCGCATCCCCCAGTTCACTGTTTCTCCCAAAGGGGGAGGATAGGGGGGAGTATTCAAGCGAATGGTCAAGAATGAGAAGGGAATCGGGTGGAATAAAGCAGTTTATTTTAAGAATAAGGCATTGAAACGGCACAAATTATTGTTCTGAAATTGGCGTCGACCTCATACCTAGTGTTTTTTTAATATCAGCAGGATATATTTAAACAAACATATTTCAAAACACTAACATGTGAAATTGAGTGCACAAGTGGCTACTTAGAATGCAATTTTAACTTACAAAGAAAAAATTTGCATCACAAGAGTTATAGCAGCCTGTCTTAGTCTGGTGGTTGAGCATGGGAGCAGCAAGCTCAGCGTTTTCGTCCGAACCCCACTCCGGGCTTTTTTATATCGGTGTAGAACTAGAAACAGAGCTGCTGCTAACCAGAGGTCTCGAGATCGAATTCCAGGCCTTAGAACATGCACACTAATCCGCGATACTCTCTGGATATCAACAGAGTTTACATAGGAACCGCAGGCGGCACTGGTTCCCTTCCCTGATGTGTGGCGCCATTGGGCTTAACACTTGCTGAGAGCTCTAATCTCGCCAAATGAGTGGAACTCTACTCCACTTAACTTTAAATTCCAGAAAGAGGAGGAAATCAGTTTGATTTCATTGCAATTGCCGTTAAATAATGGTACTCAGTTCATTTAATAATATGAACAATCAAATTCAAATGATAAATTATATCCTAGAAATAATTAATCAAAGTTTTGAATGTTTAAAAAATCAGTATTTTCCCAAATTCATATTATTTGAAGTTAATATAATAACAGCTCTGTTCTCCAACTGACACGGGATGGGGATATACAGCAATTCTTTCCTGAAGGAAAGAATTACCTTACAGTGAACAATACCTTAAGCTTGACCACTCTTCCTCCATCTACTGCACACTACATCTGTTAATGGAAAACTGTGAACCAATGAATAAAATATAATATGGCCCATCACTCTATGATAACCAGCATGAGCCTAAAACTCTTGATAAAGCGGTGGTGGGGTAATTCATGAATCAATGAGTCCAACAGAGTCGGCTGAGATATGCTCCGGTAGCATGAACGAACCGCATTCCGTAGAAATGTTTCACCTGTGCCTTCCCTTTCTCTCTTTTCATCTTTTACCTTCGTCGTGTAAAATGCGATCATATACACCTATTCTAATGCATTGTAGAAGTTTAGTCTTTCTTTTTTACCCAGTACCACTATGGAATGTTATGTTTAAGTGCACTACGTACATTACCAAGTCAAATATTACCAAAATAGTACAATAGTTCATAGTATGCGATATGGGAAATGTCCTGATTGCAGTTTAAAATCAGACGCTGTGTCAAGATACTTTGTTTACAAGGCGAAGTAATTTACCTTATAAGTGCAAGCCATAATACAGTCACTGCAACAAACCTTTGCAGCAACGTACAAGGCACAGAGTGGATGTTACATTCGCATTCACATGCATACATTTACACGCCTATATCTGTAACTTAAATGCATGACCCTTGCAGGTTGAAATATGACTGTGTATATTTAGAAATAGTAAACAAATTCATAAAAATTATACTTTTATAGAGTTTACATTTATTGAGTTCTCTGAACGTTTCCGGGAATTCTTAGCGTACATCGGCTTAAATGACAACAGTTTCGCCTAATTTTCTCCCAGAATCTGAAGACCGAGGAACTGTGACATAAGGCAAACTACAAGAAAGAATGTCCTGGAGACATACAGATTGTATCAAGCCAGAGACGTGGAAGCCTTCGAGCTAGGCTTATTGTGGTTTCTTTGATTGGTATTTGCCAGATTTACATCCCACCAACAGCAATCATCAGCAGAATATCTATTTATAGCTAGTGTCCTGTGAATCCTTGGTGATAATTCTCCCCGTTCCACTTCCAAATGTGGAAGTGGATGAGTAAAATTGCAAATATGCACCCACTATCAATGAAGAAATGAGAAGGAACCGGATCAGTCTCCATTCCTAAAGATTTCTTAACGTAGAGCGATATTATCATGAGCATAAAAATGAGAGAAACAAAAGGAAATAAATTTTAACAGACGCTTCTGCAATTCGTACAACACTAGTGGACGCGTGATAGTCTCCAGTTATTGAGTCAAATGTGTGTCCAGCAACAGGATGTTAATTGCGGAAAATGAAGACTTTCAAAAATGACATAGGGGTGAAGGATGTAAGACTTTTACCTGATAAATTACTTTTGAAATTCCCTCTATCATTTCATATTTCTTCAGAAGAACATGTGAAGCTTACCACACAGATTCTAACTCATAGATTCCATAGGTACTTGAAGTTGACTGCAGAATAACAGCAATTGATTCCTCCAACGAGTCCTTTAATTGAACATCTTACGTTTTCAATGGTGCACACTGAGCTTAAACGTTTAATGACCATTTCAAATATATAGAATAATATCAGATTCAACAGTCCTGAAATTCTCAACCGAATTTGAAGTTCACCGAGGTTTTGTGAATAAGACGATTACGAAGAATTTCTAAATGAGGCAATTCTAACGGGACTTCTAATTAATTCTAATGGGAGAAAATAATTGGGTTACAAAGCATACGCCATGCAATGTTTGCAACCAATGCAAACAAAGATGTCAAAGATATTCGTCAAATCTTCAATTACTTCTGCATCAGCATTTACTTAATACATATTGTTTATTCAACGTACATACATTCCTGTGAATAAACTTTTTTTAATTAATTTACTAAGAAGCCTGATTGTGACAGTAATCTACAGCTCACCTGTTTCAGCGCCAAATAGATAACGAGTTGTCAAATGATGAACGGACGACTTGCATGTGGAACTGGGATCACCATGAGTTTCCAACCCCAAAACTGGAATCCAGGGTGCGGCAGTTATTCCAGCAACCTCCAAACAAGGGTTCTTTTCTTTCGGGAGAGCCCTCTGCGCACTCTTTTCCCATGCCATTAAGAGATTCTGAAAAGATGCAGATACATTGGAGATTGTAATATCCTACCTTAGCTTCGACGGCGTAAGACGCCTATGATCAGGAATAGGATTTATTAAAAAATAACATCTTGCAGCCTACGTTACTAGTTCAATTTTGTCGTCTCTCACTTACACTATTGAATATAGCTACTTTATTGTATAATATACAATAAATGTATTAGTTACATAGTTTATTAGTTATAGTAGTAATTATTTAAATACTTAGATTATACTTTTATAATATTAATAGTTTAATTAAAATTTAATAACTTCCACCAAAATATAAATATGGTACACGTGTTCTGATTATGTATAAAGTAGTTTCCTTAATGACATTTTCAGAATATTTTTGCTGCATATTTTTTAAACCACTGGATAAATAAAAGTGCGAGCATCATGAAGAGTTCCTGATACATTTTTTAAAATGAGGGCGTTAGTCATAAACAAATGCTACTGAGGTCGAATTCGGACACTCGGTTAGGGACATAACATTTCATAACTTTCAAGGAATGCACTGCCTCTCTTTTTTCACTTATCTACATCAACTTTCACCGATTTTTATTTTATTAGTAGCGGTAGGTGCTCTTTGATTCTCAAAGGGGAGGGGGGAGTGCAAGTAGGAAATAAGAGTTGTGCTTTTACAGGAGAGAATCTTAAACCTAATTTCTTAAATTTATTTATATCACGACGTTGAATTTGCCCGTACCGTTGCTTCATTTTCACTCTGTAGTCTAAATTTCATTCGTTTTGCATCTTTGTAACCAACCGTCCCCCGACGCCTTCGTGGCATTTTTTATCCCTAAAATTATGTTCACAGTAGATGTAGTTTTCAAATTTTAGGGGGAAAACGAAGAAACCTACTAATTTACACCGGTGTTATGTTATCAGGGATTTAGCTAGGAGAGGAAATTAAATAAATAAAATACGTACTCACCAATACAGGCTAATGCCAGCAGAGAAAAATCAAATTCAGGTATACAGACGAACAGTAGCTGCGATAAATCAGCACAAATAATTCAAAGGAACGAGTGTAAAAGAATAACAAACGAACGTCTAGGTTGACGAACCATATCAAACTTATTTGTAAACAAAGCCTTCGGACGCCATTGAAAATGCATGTTTAAACAGTAAATTTTAGAAATTTCCGCCAATATTAGCCAAAACAGTATTCGACGATAAAAGTAAGAATAATGTTTGAATATCTTTCGGCTAGTGTGATTCTCAAGGTTGTGCAATGAATATTTATAATTAAAATTTACAAATTAAATATTGCCTCAAGCAATAAGACATTCACATGCGCATCTGATGCATTGGCTCGTCTCGTGTGGAATTATATTCCATCAAATATTATTTTTTTACAGCTTTTATCTTTTTCTGTAACAGTAACAACTAAATTAATTTAAAACAACTAAACTAATTAAAATCCACACAAAATAAATTATTTATGATTTAAAATGTAGATTTCGAAATGGATGCAGAAACTATTCAAGTCTGAAAACACAATTATTCTGGGGCGTATTAGAGTTGGTCAAATTATAAAGAGTGTTTCCACACACAAGCAATTCTGCCTGTTTCATCACCTCAACCGTTTAATCTGGCCACGTGTGCAGGGAACCGTCTCCTAGAAGCGATTAATATGCGCGGACCGGGCAGTCATCGCGAAGGGCAAAAAGGGCGAGTCGCTCCAAAAGGGGAGTGTTCCCTTATATCACGCCTCTCCACCCCAAAGCCCACCCCTTTCCTCATCACACCTTCTCCTCCTCAGGGTGGCTCTATTGCTAGGCCCCACCCACATGCCCAACCCCCGCATCCGGGCATCAGAACGGGCTCGACGGTCTCCCGTCGGGGTGGGTATCCGCTGTCCTCGGAAAGGGTCGGACGCCCACCTCGCATTCGCCCCTGACAAGCAGATTACATTCTCATTCGACCGGAGTGGCTACATTAGTCGACGCTGACACTGCTCCCATGCCATCCGAAGTTATTTTTTTAATGAAGAGATAATCGGGAAGACACACAAAGCTTTATCCGGCAGAGTGCAACAATCATTTGAATCAACAACAACCAATCAATATATGACACATTTAGGGAATTCAGTTATGTGGTAGTGCCCCATGAACATAAAGTTATCACTTATTATTAGTGGGCTTGCGATGATAGTTAGCCAAGCCCATACGATGTAAAAAATGCAGCCTTTACTCCAATCATATTTTATGTCATTTACTTATTAGACAGCATTTCCTATCGACGACTTAAATTCCAGAGAAACTACTACTTTTGTCACAATATAAATTATAGACTAACCACCAAGTACGCAACACATGATTAGTGAGAGTCTGTTCACCAGTTACTGCTCTTAAAACTCGAACACATGAGGGAATAATAGAGTTAAATTATATGTGTCTATATTATGCGACTAAGAAGCTTTCCTTGAGTTTAAAATAATAAGCCATTACTTTGAAATTCGCTAAAAACAGCAGTTTTTCCTCTGTGTCAGAATATGAAGACTCATCATTGTGCTGCAATAAAATATTCAAGAAACTATTCGGTAACGCCATGAGTAGTCCTTTCCTACCAAAATACATTGTACATTTTATTATTTTTTAAATGCTGTCATAAAAATAAATATATTACGTTTTCTAAGTGCATTCCAAAAGAGATGATACTTCAGGGAGGCTATATGCTTATTTGTTAAAATCGTTCACAGTTTATTAGTGTACTGTATTATCTTTAGTGAAGTTACGATATTATTATAATAGTAGGAGCCTGAAAGAGCATGCAGCTAGCGATAGATAAAGGAAAACATGCATCTACCTCATGCGCAGTGCTCTCCGTCCCCACCTATACTTCGGAAACGGTTCGTTTTAAAGAAATGCCGTAAACTACATGTGCTTCCAGCCTCATGAAAGACCGGAGAAAACAGTTCCCGCTTCAGCAAAGCGACTGCAACAAGAAGAGCAACTGAACGACAAGTACTCGGTTTAAGTAGGTTAAATCTGTACTAGATTATAAGAATAGTATTTATTGTAATTGGAGTAAAATGCCATAATACGCATCCGTAGAACGTTTATTGACGCCACTGTCATGAAGTTGGAGGATTAATACATACATAATACGCATAAAAGGCCAGAGAAAACAAACTTGGCTACCGAATAGGTGGGTCCTACTCTTCCCAAAAACCCCATTCTGGCCTTATTGTCACCAACATACGGGGATTCGTTTGCACCTCCCTCCTGACCTCCTTGTTTCTGCTGACCTGAAAGTTACTGACCAATATTCTCATTTTTATAAAAGGCCACGCATGATTTCTGTCGGTAATTAAATGTTTACATCGGTTTAATATTATATTTATGGTTACGATACTGATTCGGAGACAAGGGTAGCTACATAACACAAGTTTTCTTTCACCCCATCACAAAAAATTTAAAATTTTCTAGTACAATATCTATTTACTATATTACTCCCTCCCATTGATTTTCCACGGGCACCGTCCCATAGTTTTTATGAGTTCATATGACTGACGAAGTCTAGTAACCAGATTTGGAATGTTGATACCTGAACCTACAGATGAACCAATATCGCAATATAAGATCTGGATTTTTTTTATTAGTTCGGAGGATATATGATATCACACGGAGATCTACAGCTACAGATAAGTTGGTGAAGACGGCCAGCAATGAAAAACCACGAAAATTCTGTGCAAAGAAACGGCAATGATGGAGTTATAAAATAGGGAACTAGTATTTCTACACATAATTGAACATAGCGGAAAGAGGGTCATAACAGGAGAATTTCATCAAGAACAGATTCCAAACCATCCGCGAATTGAAACCGGAACTCCCGGCCAAATATTCTTCCGATTCAGCTGCCGATTGGCATAAAAGTGAAGCGATTAAACAGCATAAATCCAGAATCGCGGCAATATGCCACATAGGTGATCTACAAGTAGAATATTGCATAACGACACAATTTTTTATACCTTTTAAAAAATTGTAAATATAAATATGGCTAATTAACCGGGAATCACCCCGATTTCAGTGGCTCATAAGTAATATTTGGCTCACTGTTACAACTTTATAAATGAGTGATAATTATGGTTCTATGCTTGGCTCAATGATGTTTGAGAGTTTCAGACGTCGGATCGGACGTGTCTGTCATTAGCATCACTTACATCTCATCGATAATTTACATAAGACGGAGTGTATTTCTTCCCATTAGTGGCACGCTTACTATAGCATGCTTTCTTACAAGCTTTGAAGATACTAGTCTCGCTGTATGTCAAATGAAAACTACGCAAAGACCAGAACCTCGTAAGAAAACAAAGAAAAGGTCAAAGTAACCATTTCCGGTACCATTCTGGCAACCTCAGTTCAAAGATCTTCGTGGAAACAAAAGGACGAGAAGAAGAAGAATGGAGCAGAGGAGGAAGAAAATTTTCCGCGTCGTCTTCTTTTCATGAGTCTGCCATATGTAAGCCAAGCATTGCTCCGTTCCTAGTTTCAGCGAGAGGTACCGCATCTACGTCACCCTCCCGACAGAAGCAGGGCGACAACTGGACCGCAGGCCGACAGCCCCTCGGAGCGTGGGTGGGGGGGGGGGGCAGGGGGCCGACCGCCTTCTCTGCTGCGGCCCCCGCTGTCTGCTTGTCGCGGAAACTGAGGAGCCGAGGGCGAGAGGGAAGACCGCGCAGTTTCCCGAATAATGGCCCCGAGGAAATCTTCACATTTTTTTCCGACCGCTTCTCCTCCTAATCTTGTGAAATAAGGCGGCCTCATCCATCCGTCAAGTCTCAGTCTTCCGCCCACTCAAGAAGAAGGGGCGATGAGGTGGGGAGGAGGATTACTTATGAAATCGTCGGCGGGACTCAGAAATATCTCAAGAAACGTCCTGCGCGAGAAGGGTGGTGGGTGGAGAAATATGACGGCTGTACTTCATCCAAAGATGAACGCCTCCCACCGAAGGAATCTAGGTATTCCATAGTCATCGAAATGGCGCCTTCCTTGAACACGGCAAGGGTCATTGGAAAATGAAACCACCAAAAACCACGATCCGTTAAACTGGAATCAGCATTTCCAAATAACTCACGAGCGCAAAAATAAAGGCTTAAGACAAAATATTAGCCGCATGATTTCATTAACGCTACATTAGTAATATTTGGTATGGCGATGTTGCTGGAACAAAAGCCAAGCGATTATTTGTTGATATACCATTATAGTGATAGAGCAATAATAGTTTCATAATTGAGAATTTCATTACTTAATTCAAAGTTTCAGCAGTGAATATCAACGGTGAAAAAAGAATGCTTTGATTCTTCGATGACATGGTGGCCACGGTAGAGACAAGAAAAGACTTAAAGAAGGCTCTATCAAACGTGGAAAACAAAATGGCCAATTGATATTGCTTGAAATCCAATGATTCGTAATGGTATAGAACAGAAAAGAACAGGCTAGGAGCAATATTACACTCGATGATGGGAAGGCAGGAAGGAACCGCATAATATGCAGTGGGACAGCACAGAGGGGGAGAGAGCGCTCCACCGTCAGAAGAATCTGTTTGTTACTTGAAATGCAAGCTCGGAAGAAAGGACAAACCTCATTACAATTTACATCTGAGGCAAGTTCCTTTATGGCATGGACGATGACAAAGGCAGAGAAGAAGGTTGGAAGCATTCGAAATGATGTTAGAAGGGAGAACGATGAAGATTAAATGGATCGATCAAGTGGCTATCGAAGAAGGCCTAAGAAGATTGGGGAAAAAGAGAAACACGTCGCATGGAATACGCGAGCACGCCAAAGAGAAGGAGTGTGGGGAGGTTAGACTCCAGGAGAGTCGAGTGGCGTGCCCTCAACAACTTGCGCAGATTCAGGTATTGCAAAGAACACACACATACAATCAACTACACTCACACCTTCCACAAAGTTCTTAATAACAATATGCGAGTCAACTCACATCCTCCGGTATAAGATCTGCCCAGAGAACACAGATTTCAGTTAAAGTTTAAACTGTACAGATCTCCCAAATCATATATCCTTAGCCTTCACAACATAATTCTAAGTTCTCAACAACATCATAAGTTCTCTGCACAGGCTACCATCATGAAGGGAGAGATAAAGATCAATAATTTTCGCGAGAAAGATGAATGTATGGGCATAACATTGGTATCGACTATATCGGAATTAATGTCTAAATTAATGAGTCGTTAAGTCTTTAGTAATTAAAGCCTAACTTGGTGCCTTCCATGAATACGTTTATTTCTTGCTCCAATTTCACACGAATAACATGCCACTGATGTCAATACTTTAGCATTGGCACCAGCAGAAAGATAGAAAAATTAACGAAGGCCGCGGAACCCTGGTCTCTCAACTAACACCCTGGAACCCAATGGGTGCTGGTTTGAACCCCGTCTCGGTCATTGTGGCCCACCCTGTTTCCCTTAGCAATCGGCTTAGATTCATGTTAGGCTACATAGTGCGATGCAACTTAACTCAGCAAACTGAAACTTAAACCAGCAAAAACTCAAGGTTTCGCAGCAAACAGTGATGGGAGGGGCTCGAGCGTTCGACGCGGAGACATCAACCGAGGACCCTTTGCACGCGGGGCCACTCCAAAGTGCCTCACCAAACGCCATCGCCAGAGGCATCCAATGCCGTCACCCCCTCCACAATCTGCCGCGAAGATCAGTCCACCGTCCGACCACCAACACTCGCGCAAACCCTCCAATTTCTTTTCCATTTTCTCTGAATTTCTTTCTGAGGCATTATCTTTTTTCAAAGCTATCCCAGGCAAGCAGGGCGGGGAAATTAAATTGGACCTACTCTCAATTGGACGCTGGATTAGGCACAATTATGCCTCCAGCAGGATATTAATTTTCCACTGCACAGGAAAAATGATTCACTTTGAGCCCCTTAAAAGTTGAGGCAAAAACTCAAGAATAAAATATTTTTTTGCATGTCTAGTGAAATATACCCGGGAGATTTTAGAGATGGCCATCGAAATAAGATTTTTATTGATGAAAAGGTTACTCTGCGATCAGATGAATGAAAGACATTAACTAATGCTCCAAGAGAATACCTAAGTTTTCAATACTTGACTATCGATGAAAATTGAACGGGTCCTTTCGAGATGCAACACAGTGACTAAATATATATTAAATAGGTTTATAGAATTAAACGTTCGGTGAAAGATTCCACTTTTCAGAACGGTTCTTAGAATATCGCTTCTTACTTTTATAAGTGAAGGTTTTTGGCCAATTAGCTAGACCATGATGAATTGCATAACGCTTTTCATGAGCACTCTATCATGACCAAAAAAACTATGGACTAAGTACCTAAGTAACTATAGACCTTACTTTCTTCAGAGCAATATTGTCTTTCCTTTTCAGATGCACTAGACCCTATCAACAAATATTCTCGTGCTTTTTCATTCTTGTAACTATAATGTTGGCATAAAATAAAATTCTACTTCAGTACTGACGACTGCTTCTACAAACGGCATCACGATACGATCCCAAACATGGATATTATACAAATATGGCGATGGAAACAGCGCCAAGCTGCAGAAGCGAAGATAGAAAGATTTGTTTTGAATTGAATTTTTTTTGCAAAAACTACGACTCTTGAATTCCGAAACGGGAAAAAATTTTAATCCATTGAAGCGTCTCTTCAAATTTGCAAATTTATTAAATGATCCTGTAATCTTGTAAAATAAGCATTTGCACACTTAACACGTTGATATCATTTTTAAATTTCTTCTTTCCTGGAATCCCAAACTAAATAAATAAATAAAAAATGCGTCCACCAAATTAGTCTTCAAATAAAATCTGCCCTCTTGAGTTAACTCTAAGTATGAAGGAATTTAAAGGCAGAAAAGACGTTTCTTCCCGTGGGAATAACAGGTATTTATCATTTAAAGACGATTTCTCAAAAAAATTTCTTGTGCCTCAAAATGGG
Organism: Platycnemis pennipes; assembly: GCA_933228895.1. Classification (NCBI taxonomy): domain Eukaryota; kingdom Metazoa; phylum Arthropoda; class Insecta; order Odonata; family Platycnemididae; genus Platycnemis; species Platycnemis pennipes. Next base: position 134,799,179 of record OW121853.1, read on the forward strand.
CTTCGGCACTCACGTAAGAGAAAATATACAGTAATCCTCTTAGCAGAAAAAAATGACGTCGATGGCAAATAACTAATGTACAAGAGCCAATCTCAGAGTTTCGAAATACCAACTCAATTTAATGTTGATTCTATTAATGAGAAATGAAATTTTACTGTAGTTTTTTATAAAATAATGTTAATATATCTTTGTTCAATTTAATTAACACTCTTTGTTATTTAAAACAACAGTGGATGACACTTCCAAGTGAACATAATTATTGACCTTCCTTTTTTTTCAACCAAGGTTTTAAAAAATATTAGTATTTCATTTAGAACGTAGTCAAAATATTTTTGAGGGGTTACTTCATTATTACATTAACAAAAACTTATTAATGCACAAATTGGAGAGAATGAAGTGTATTTTATTTCGTTAAAGCAGAAACTTGAGCTGCTTTGCGTACTTTAAATGCGCAAAAAGTCTCTTTAGTGTTATACTGGCGTATTCCTCTCTGAGAAAGACATTTTAATACCCAGTGCAATGAAAATACGATAGATGGCTAAACAATTCGCTTTCAATGCAATTCAGTGCATTACGCCATCTAACCAGCGATAAACGCAGGCGAAAATAGGTATTGGCACTTCCATTTCAAAAGAAAATGTGTCCAAATGCTCTTGACCATAAAGAAAAAAACAGTTACATTATCGGAAAAATACTTATTCCGGGTAATAATTGTAATTACTGGTCCCAAACATGCATAAACATGTGATATCACTTTAGAAAGTATTATCGTTTTGATGTCGTGTCAAACGTCGCCGAAAGTGAAAGCATTGGAAATGCACAATACATCCAATAACATTGGCAACGCCCAAAACGGTGAAACCGAAAAAACCGTTTTACACGTCCATTAACAGAAGATGATTAGCGTATAATACATTAAAGCTCTCCATTCAATGATGCATTTATGCTCATATAAAAAACAATACGTTCATCCACGCGTAGAATTAATACAATTGTGATCGAAAAAATGGATAATTATAATGAAAAATTATTTTTAAATAGAGTTTCAAATTCCTTGTAAAAACACACATTGCATGTTAAAAATAAATTCTCTTGAGTTAGAAACACATAATTATTACAGCTTATAGGGTAAAAAGTTGGCAAAATATTATGTACCAAACACACTCAATGGTATGCCCAAACTCCTCAAAGACCTAAAAGGGACGGCTGAGGTAAAGAAAAAGTGCAAGCATGATTAATTGATGAAATATAAAATTTGTAACCTGCAAGAGCTCATACATTTATGATGTCGAATGTTCATATAGATTATTTTTGTTGAATGCTGCAAGACGTATTGTAACTAAATCATTAAAAATTGTTGCTCTAAGCCTTTTCATGTTGTATTCTAGATTTCGCTACATGCCACTTTGTTTGTAAGATATGTGGAAGCTACTGACAGGCAATTTGACTTAGAAGAACCAAGTTTATCTATGAAATAAAGGAAGTAATAACCTCTTGAAAGAACAAATACTCACTCCAGCAATCTCACAGACCTTTTCTCGGCACGTGTCACCCAGATGTGTACAAATATTCACCAGAGAGGATTTCTGCGTAATTCATCGTGGAATAAAAGTATTCCCCAATTTTATACAGGGGTTTCTAAAAGATAGTTCTCAAAACACGTAAACAGTTACTGGGGAGCAATGCAAAAATATTCACCGAAGATAAATATTCTCCCAGCCTTTTCTTCTTCTAATCGCCTCCTGTCCAACCTAACCTTCCTTTCCTCTTCCTTGGCGGGTATTTACTCGGATTATTCCGCAAGTACACGCGTCTTTCTTCTCCGCGAATGAGCCTTTTGAGCACAATCATTACCTTCTTTTCACAATTCATAAGTTACCTCACCCTTATCTTTGCAGATAATTAAGTATATATTCCACTATATATTTTATTCTTCCATGAAATAAAATGGTGACTGTTTGTCGATGGTCCTTTTTGGTGTTAACAAAATGAATGTTAACAAAATGTACGCTCATCTTTCCTTTACAAGAAAACAATCTCTTCAGAGCGTCAAAAGGAATAAAATTTATTATTATACGCGAGTTTTGCTAGTGAATATTACAGACTTTTTCCAGACATAAAGTTCAAGAGCGCCATTCAATTCTTATAGTATCTTTTTGTAGCACAAATCTGAAAGAGAAGGAAAACGATCCACCTGGATTGAAGTGGGACCACAGGAAGTTGGGCTTTGCCCAGTTGAGAAACCTCCTTCACTCTGAAATTCATGTGGCTTTATAGAAACTAAATGTAGCAGACGATCTAAAGTGCACACTGTGCAATACAGGCAACGACATGTCCAATATTCAATCGTCATCTTCATTTTTCCTAATGCACTTGTCAAATTACGCTACGTTTTGCAGGCAATAGCAGTGTTTCATGAAGCGTTTTTTTTTCGTTTTACTATATGTTCCTACTTATATACTTGAGGTCACTTTAATTTTTCCGCCAGGATTGGGACCAATTTCTAGTCTGAAGACTGTCTCACCTGTAGGAAATGTTCCAGATACTCCGACTGCACTTTCTTTCAGGAAGAAAATTTTTATTTCGACTGAATAATGAGCAGCCCACCACTGAGGTAATGTTTATATTCAGGTGTGTATGTTGTAGTGTAGAGCACCTCCCAGTAATCTCAAATACGGAAAGCCGTATACAGGGTGTCCAGCAGCGGGGCATTTGATAATTCCCTGAGATTTCCAGGTTTTCCAGACATAAGTTTTATTTTTCCAGAGGAAATATAGATTTTTTTCTCGTTAAGTATAAGCCCTCTAGAGAACGTTGGGTATGTTTTTTGTGTGAATAAAAGAAAGTATTATAGCTAATCTTACATTTCGGGCAAAATAAACCAAATCCTGCGTATTTGGAGGAAAATAAACAAAAAATCCAACATCATACAACACTTTCATTTAGTTCGTGAGAAATTACATCACCTTCTTAGAGTTAAACATTATTATGCTGGCGCTCAGGAACAAGGTTACATACAACCAGACTTCGCTGAATATCACTGATACAAAATGATCAATAACTTGCACATTCAGGATCCAGGCATAAAATTCCCTTTTTTCCCCACCACTTGTTTCTCCACCAATTTCTTTAGGTTAGCAATCCATCCATTATTGAAGAGAAGAATACCCTAATATATCTTTGTGACTCTTTAGCCTATCTTGGTTGCATATCCTACATTAAGATCTTTTGTGGGGATCAGATTTACAGCTTTACTCAAGTCAATATGCTTCACGATTCCAGGTGCCAAAACCTCCGGCTTTACCTATCTAGTCATCACAGTTTTAAACAATTCAGTAATAACTGAGCCATAGGCTTGATGGATTGAAATTCCAAGAAAAATTGTTCCAGCTCCGCTGCAGCTGTGGCAAAGGAAGTCAGTTTAGTACCCAACATTTTGTCTTGGATGATGAACTTTATTAATCTAAAACTATGACACATAGGCTTACATTTCTTGCACTTGATCGCTTTTCTCTTCAACCTGAAAGCTCTTGACATAATTTGGCAAGGGTTGAAGAATATCGAGGGCTCAGAGAGCGCAATATTTTCATTGTCTAAACACCTAACTACAGGCAGTACCCGAGTTACGTACGTCTCGACTTATCTAAAACTCCGTACTAACATAACTGAAAAATTGATCTAAAGGGATGCCGTAGATTTACGAACGCGAGCACCAAAAAGTAAAATGTTCGTTTTTATACTTGCAGGCGGAGAAAATATCGAATAGCTGTCGAGGTTTTAAAGAGGTACATAGAAGAAATTGGTTCATTTTTATCATTCATCTACAGTATTTTCATTGCCATTAATTAATTTTTGCCGCAAAGTCCCGTAAAAAACATCTTATCTTCTACGCAACTGAACAATCTTCGTAACAGTTCATACAGTCGTAGCGATATCGCTATTTAGCAGAACAGGTTTTTAATGTTGAAGAAGCGGGCTTTTCTGGAAAATAATGACTCGCCGTACGCATATTTATAAAGAAGAAAAGTCTGCTCCTGGCTTTAAGGCAGCAAAAGATCGTGACTCTCTTGCTAGGAGGTAACGCGATCGTAGATTGCAAATTGAGACCTCATCTAATTTACTATTCGGAAAATCCGCGAGCATTAAAAAATATTTATAAATCCTTTATTCCGGCCATCTGGAAATCAAACGCAAAATCTCGGGTACATCTGCCTTATTTGAGGATTGGTACTGCATCTATTTTATACCACAGTTCAAGTAGTACTCCCTTAAGGAAAAAATTCCATTTAAAATCTTGCTGTTGCTTGATAATGCACCCGGTCACCCAACACACAATTGGGAGGATTTAAATGACTGCATTCTTCGGCCTCCAAATACAACGGAACTTCTACAACCCAATGATCAGGGGGTCTTTGCGTCCTTCAAAGCTTATAACTTTCGCAAGACATTTGCTGATGCTATTGCTGCCACAGATGGGGATGGTGGAAAGACACGTAGTGAGTTTTGGAACGGCTACAAATATGCACCATGCAATAAAAAACATAGCATCATCCTGGGAAGAAGTAACCACGATTCACGGTCATATTCGCACAAGGAGTTGACAAACGAAGAAATGATAGAGATGGAGTGACGCTAGGCAGAAGTAGGGGATGGAGATGATGACGGGAGATCTCAAAAGGACGTGTGGACAAAAAAAATGCTGTACAACTCAAGGGTTGTTAGAGGTCTTCAAGTATATTAATTCTGCGGTGGAAAAACTTGAGCAAACGGATTGTAACATCAGCAGGTTCGCTAAGGTCATCAGGGCACTTGGCATGGCACAAGAAGCCATGTCTTGCTATGAGGAAATTTATCATGAAGAAAAGAAGGCTCCCATACAAACCTCTCTGTACAGTTACTTCACGAAAAAGTTGAAGCCAAATCACCATCAACCTCATCAACAGATGACGCAGAGTGTGACGCCACAGTGCAGCGTTCGACCTCGCAGTGAGAGAAATAAAATGTCTGCGTGCGTGCAGGATGAAGTGTGTATGTTGGCGTGATTGTAAAGTGTTAATGTGGACGTCGTAGTGACCTAATCCTCTGCCCTCCTCTTATGAGAATAAACTGTGACAATGAAACCACCAGAGCCATTAGTCAACTCAAAAGGCAGAAGATACAGTAATTATTAAAGGCTAGTAAATTACACAATACTAAATGGCTCCTTCAATGGCCTGATAACATAAAAAAATAATATTAGTCGCCATTATAGTGAATTAACCTTAAGATACCGTGCTTTCGCAAATCCGTGCAATTGGTCAATTCGGACTAACAATATTACGCAACTTGGGGGGCAACTTCCAGGCGACATTATCGTTTACTTATACAAATAAATTAAAGATAAAAATAAGAATTATTGAATTTCGCAGGAAATAGCTGAAGGAAATTGTCCAAAAAATTTCCCCACATTTCTCCGCATCGATTGAAATCTCCGGAATACGGACTTAGTTTTGGAGAACGGACTTCATTTTCGGCTTACGTAAATTTCGACTTACTAAGATCCATTTGCTGTTAATTAGTAATCTTATTGAGGCTTTCATCAAAACCCACAATAAATTGCTGGCAACTCTCAACATGTTCCATTTAGAGTTTCGTTCGAAATATAGAGATCATGAACAACTAGTTTGTTGTTGTTGAAAGCCGTTGCGACGGGCCGAAAGCACTCGGGCGCTTCGGCGAGAAATGACATGGCCACTAAAAACAAAGATTATATATTCACGGGACGGGACTATGTATCGTACACAGTGTATGGAGAAATCATTGCACTATCGGTAACTGCAGAAATGCTAAATGCGACAACACAGGGGAAATTTCAACTGCCAGAATTGGCACATTATTTCCGTCGCTGTTTTACATATTGACACCACCGAAAATTCCAGAGTCTATTCCAGATTTCCCTGAGATTTCCCTGATATTTCCAGTGAAAATAAAATTCCCTGAGATTTCCCGGTCTTCCCGGTTTTCCAGAGTGCTGGACACCCTGGTATACCTCGCGCCCAACGCTTCTTAGCTGGTGGCAGAATTCGTCGGTCGAAACAGTCGGAACCATTTAAAATCAAAAATTGTATATATGTTGCACTCTACCTAAAACCATGCGAGGGGAAGTATGGATGATGGATTATTCATTTTTTAACTTTTTAAATCAACCGACAATGAAACTTTAGTTTCTCATTTAGCACAACATTCATTCCACAAAATCTGTTAAAAAATCGCATCCTCACGTTCCAAAATGGAAATTAAAGGGGAAGAGTTGCACTAATACCTCGAAATCCTGACGTGATGTAGCAATTCTGCGGGCAAATTTGGATTCTGCGCATCAAATTTTCTGCGCATCAAATTGCTTCGGTGAGGAATGCTGGAGTCCGTGGCATGAAATCCGTGCGCTAGTGAGCAGCAAACGAGACAAGACTGCGTCCTTCCCTCCGATCCAGGCGAATAGAGTGGTGGGTACATTGAATTCAGCCGCCATCGTGCTTCTGCCTCGAGACACTCCCTTCCGACCGCAGTCTTGCCATCTACCGGTAATCTCAGCAACCTCCGCCCAAGGCTGGTTCCGCCTCCTCCTCCTGAGTCCCTGGATTCGAAATCCCTTCCCGGCATGCCCTGACATAATGCCCACCCCCAGACGAAGGGAGGGTTCCCCTCCTCCGAGGAACATCTCCCGCACAGCCGAGAGGAGGAGAAGCACCTACCCTCGCCTTTGTTCCATTCAAATGAAAGTGTCAAAGTTTTTTAATATTCCCAGGGCAAGAGGGGTCCTTTTGAACGCCGAGCGCAGCTTCCATCTCTCCTGGAAAACTTATGAGAATGGCTTAAAGCGCCATGAAAGTACATGTGGGGACCTACATCTTGATGATCCCTTGCTAAGCGAGTCAAAAAATAAACAGGTTTTAACCTGCAAGGTCAACCCATTACAAATGCCTAAACTTTAAATGGCTTGGCATATTTTTTCACGAACGCTGCTTTCCACTGGGCTCGACTGGAGTTCAAACAACCAAACCGAATGGTTTGATCGTGTTAAAAAGATAATTGCGCTATTACTTTCAGAGATAATGTTCGTAAAATATAATTCATACAGAAAAATTATTGGAATGTGGCTGAAGAAATACGTAGGAAGTATACGACAAATATGCTCCTTCACCAGTTATAAGTCTATTTTGAAATGAATCTTAAAATGCTATATTGCTGCTATTTTCTATATCTGAAGACTCAAATATAAATATTTTATGCACTCAATCTCAATGAATTCTATCCAATCTATGCAAATCACATTGAACTTAGTGGCTGCGTACTTATCTTGTGGAATTTCTCCATTATGATAGATAGATAATTTTGAATTTTGTACATTATGTCGTACAATACATCTTGAAGTTAATTGTATCAAGTAACAAATAAAAATAATACACAATAATGGCAATTGACAGTTAACAATTAACAGTTGTTCCAGACAGATTTACAAGAATCCTCATAAAAGGTAAATTATATTGATTAAAGTTGTTTTTGCTAATCAGGTTTACTCTCCAGAGTGTTAATTTGAGAGCGCAAGCAAAGCTTAAATGTTGCAAGTGAAGGTTTTATGTGGGAGGGTAGTGAGTTCCAGTTGCGTGTAGAGCTAATATAGAACGATTTTCGGAGTGTTGAATAGCGGGGTATCGCCAGGGGCTGCAGCTCACCCCTGACAGGGCTGGTGCTAAGAGGGACAGGGTCTAGCTAGGAAACTGGGTATTCCAGTTTTCAGTATTTTGTACAGGAGGCAGGTAGCAAAGTATTGTCTACGCCCCCTTGCGGTAAACCAACCCAATTCCTGCCTGTAAGGTGTGATGTGCACATCCCGTCTGAGACCAAAAACATACCTGATACCTGTGTTTACTAATCGCTGCAATTTAAGGTGGTTGGTACGAAATTTACAAGTGTATACATTTTCTTCATAATTGCAATATTTATTCCTTTAATTATAGTCTAAAATTCTACGGGAAAAATTTTGGGGTTTTCAATGTAGTTTTTGAGATATTTAAGATTTTTCTAACATAGGGCCTTATGGCGTACCCCGCTTCGTAAGGGTCAATTACGTATTATTTACGTACCTATCTACCATACAGATTTTCACCAAAAACTGAAATGATATGGATTTTTTTAGGATAGGTTTTTCTAACAGGGCCTTATGGCGTACCCCGCTTCGTAAGGGTCAATTACGTATTATTTACGTACATATCTACCGTACAGATTTTCACCAAAAACTGCAATGATATGGATTTTTGCCAACAATATTTATTCTGATAAAATCAACCAGTGTCATCGACTTATTTCCTCCGCATATACGAAAGAAATAAAATTTTCAAATATGGCGCTCGAAGTTTTGAGGTGCATTTGGCAACGTCGAATCAGACGAGGGAAATGATGGGAATTCAGGATTCCGCAGCAGACAGTCCATCATTAGCGAATCATGTGAAAATATTATATCTAAGCAAAGAAAATATTATTTTCATCGAGTCATTTAGATTGGCATTCAAACAGGTCGCGTGCGTTTGAGGCGCTTACAACGGGACCCTTCAAAGGCGATTCGCCGCGTCGAAAAGACCACCACCATCTTGGTCTGCAACACCGAACCATCGACAGGGTGAAGGACAGGACATACATGCTTCCGGAGGACGCAGAAACATTGCCTACACAACAGCAGTGCCGAATTTCAGGATGTGCGTTGTTGCCGAGTAAAAAAGAGAGATTTAATAAATGGTTTAAACTAATGTTAAAGACGTTAAAGCGTTTAATCACAATTATTTCGTCACTACAAAATTTGCGAATACCCAGAGCACAAAATTATATACTATTTCAATCCATATATTAAAACCAGCATCTCCAAAATCAAAGGATATGCACAGAGTGACAACGTTCAGGTTGCCTAGAAACAGAGTCAAGTCAAGTGTTATGCTAAGTTTCATGTCAATATTTAAATTCAAAAGGGCAATGTTTCGATATGACTTGAGAATTTGAGGCATCCGGTTAAAACAATGTGTAATTTAATCATGTCCACGCAATTTTTTAGAGCCATTGAAACTACATGAGCACTAGTTCTCAACGACTCACGAATACCAAACCGGCCACCTTTAGGTTCATTTCCCTTGAAACAAGGCCAGTGAGAAGAGAGTAGTAGTCTACCAAGGCGAATAGAAGCGGTTCAAGCAGATGCTTCCTCAGGGATTGAGCGGTACTTTTCCTGAAGTAGTTCAGGCGGTACATACATTAGTGCATTCCCCTTTTCAAACACGCGTAACACGAAATGCTACCAAGATGTTTGGTCCAGTACCACTTCAAGGCTGCAAACAGAAGATTCAAAGTCGACCCTGGTTCCATTAACTACGATAAATTTGTTATTACCCGAGTAGAATTCATATAGCAAGGGAAACTAAAGATTATAGCTTTGGTTTTGGTTACATTAAGCTGTAGGTGATTATCAGTAGTCCAACCTTGAATGTGTTCAGCGTTATTGCTCATTTTCATGATATTATCATTCAATTTCTCATAAAGACATTGAATTTAAATTTGTAAATCATGTGATATACTTCATCATCCAACCCATGTAACGTCATTGATGTAGAGAGCAAACAGGAGCGGACCCAGAACGGAACCTTGAGAAATACCAGAGTTGGTGGATGCAAAAGTGGAAAGCGTACCATCGTCACCCACAACTGCCTGCTCCCTAATGATACAGAGTCATAGCCTTGCAAATTCCATTAGTTTATTGCTAGTACTACCTGTTTCAGCCGTTAGGATTACATTAGATACATACAAAAATTGTTTACAATTAAAGGCACTCGACATTAAAAATTATTTGTATGTACCTGATGATGACCTAACGGCTGAAACCGGTAGGAACAGCAATAAACCAGTGGAATTCACAAGTTAATGTCTCTGCATCATTATCCAAATCACTCTTAGATGAGTCTATCAGTAGAACTCAAAAAATAAATGCTGTGATTATTATGAAATAAACGCAAGCACCTCTTCACATTTGGAAAGATACTTTTTCAGGCATGCCTTTTGTTCTTGAGAAGGGGTCATTCTTAAAATTGGCATCGCATCAAAGCAAAACACCGTGCCTTGTCTATTTCCCATATTCCCGCTTAATCCCGGCGTTCAACTTCATAGTGACGCGTAATATTCACGCATCAGCCACAGAGAGAGCACATTCCTCCAATCTGCGTTCTCAGCCTTTGCCTGTGCCCCACTGACAGCATCAGAAACATACTGATCCAGCATAATCAAAATCTATCCCAAAATTACCTCATGAAGTGTAATTAATATGTTAGACCTTATAAAGGACGCCGTATCATATCTAGAGCATTCGGTAATTCCCATATTACTATGGTGTGGAGAATGGAAGTCAGAAGGAAGCATTAAAGTCAAGCACCACAGTTCCTTGAGTATTGAGTAATTTTTTCCACTTATATTTTCGGTCAAAACAGATCTCCAGCAGCATACACGTTGTTTTCTTCCAATCCAGAAAGTATTATGAACTTTTTCAAACGACATTCTGGGTTGGAAAATCAACGTAACAGCAAAAGTTTCTTGACAACATGAAGTGAAATTACCTGTCAATTTCACGTGTAAATTAATTATCCACCTCGACTGCCATCGGTTCTGGATCCCTCAATCTCGTGTTGAGCTCCTTACACGGTTAACCAACTACCCTCACTGGTGTCCCGGCATATGTACTGCTCTCCATTTCCCAACCAAAACGCCTCCTTAGCCTGTATTTCTCCCCATCACCTCTGCTATTTTTTACCTCGTTTGTTGTTCTCTCCTGCTCCTGGCCAACCATTTTCCCAATGACATCATTTACTGATCCATTTTAAAACGCTCAGGTGATGTTTCAGGAGTAAAGCAAGCAAAGAAGCCATATTTTTTCCTTGCAGGAGTAAAAGTATCTTGAAAGTATTCTTAATCTGACGTGAATAAAATTTGCACTTTATTCGTGGTTAAACTAATCTAAATAACATATCCTTATTTTTAACGCCAATTTTACATTCTCAGGAAGTGTCACCATTTGCACCAAAAGAATTACTTTTTACGGTGGTAAGCTGGCCAGCGCAAAATTTCATTCAAAACGCTTAGCAACGTGAGGAGGATAACTGATATCTTCTTCGTCTGAGGAAATGTTTGCACTGAGTATCAATATCAATTGTTTCAAGTATTTTAAACTACAAAGCAAAGCAAGCCAATTTGACTCTGTTAAGGAAAACCCATACTTTAAATTGAAGTGTCACCTCCACAACATTTTTCAGCGTATTCCACATTTATTAAATCGATCATTTGTAAATTTTCTTCGCATCACAATCGCACTTCGGACCTCTCTCGGCAACATGCATTTTGGCACTAACTCCCGTATGTAAACCTTAGAAATTGAATGAATTTTGAGAATATTAAATATTTTGTGGAATGAGAATTTTTTCCATTACAACCGAAAACAACACCTTTACATCGGGGTATTTAACAATTAACAACAGACAAGCACACACATCCATGTCCTGAGTGGTGAAAAAAACTTACTTAGGCGTGACTCGAACCCGCCTGAATGAAGACGAATGATTGATTCGAAGGCAAAATCAATCTCGCCAAGGTAGGGTAGCTGTTTCGCAAGATAGCATAAACGTTTTACACGATGGCACCTTATTGCGGGAAACAAATGCATTCTAATAACTTTACTTGGTGAAAAGCTGCAGGGTCAGACCTACTCTTAGCAGAAGAGTTTGATTTATTCCTGTGAAAAGTAGACTAAATTTCGTCATTAGACGATGAAAAATAAATGTATTAGGGATGGACAAATATTAATACGATAGCGTATCCATATTCTAGCACACTGAACTGGCAGTATGTAAGTTTTAAAAGCACATATAACTTTGGAAACTGAATACCCTTTTAACACTAAAGCCCCAAATATTGCTACCACTGGCACTGAAACACGTTTAGTTGAAATGAGGGTTCGCCTAACCTCAACTAAAATTGCTAAAAACCTCATAAAGTTCATTAATAACCGGAACTAGCTCTACATGCGAGTCTATGCAGGCCCCGAAATAATTATCAATGAACTTGATTTGATGAAAATTTATTGGCAAAATATATAAAGGCTTGAACAGAATTACATAGGAACCTTAAAAGTGATGTTTTACGGTGCCTATGTAATCAACCCTCGTGCCCGCAAACTATGCGTACCATTTATTTATCACCTAGAGGAAACTTATTTGTGGAATAATTCCATTAGGGAATCAGTAATGGGAGCATGATGGCAAAAATGAATAACTAAGCGTAGACAAGAAGTAGTTAATAAGGGAAGAATAAATAAATAAAAAATATTCCATCCACAAAACTGCTTGTATACAAAGGAATAAAAAGCATTTAAATATGGCGGGACAGCCCCTCGGAATGCAGGAGAGGCGGCGAATGGCTTTTTGACGGCGAATTTGGCGAATGGTTTGAAGGTGAGGGCAACGCACGGAGTACTCGTGAGGTTAGTGACCAGTAGTCTCGTGACTTCAACGGAGTTATTTACGGTGCAATGCGCTGCGAAGGGCATAAATTAGTGAAGTTCTAAGGTCAAACGTACGGTGCTTTACTAATGCACGCAACTTCTTCATCTTCCCCTCTTAATTTGAATATGCTTAGGGTTTCAAATTAAACCCAGATTCACCGTTCCTCTCGAGACTAGCACGGTCGACGAACCGAGACGAAGGAGCCCCTTAAATTGATTTCCTTGAGTGCCCCCGAGGATCGCTAAACGGTGCCGTCAAGTCTGGAGTCTGTTCACAAGAACATAAGAAACTGAAAATTGCCTTTCTGAGTGCCTAGGTCTCCACTTCCGACCGAAGAATCCCTCGGAGACACCATGCAATAACATTGGAAAGAGGAACTTCTCATCTTAAAGAGTATTTTAATATAAACGGATTGCCAGGGTAAATAATGAGGTTCTATAATATTAATGAGAGGAGTTAGCGTAGAATTTCGGCTTTGGAAAGGTTTTGGTGAAGGTTTCAATTACCTCGCAAGCATATATCTGCTTCCAGATAGATAAAATATTAAAAAGGGCAGAAATGTGATATGGTGTCTGAAAATACAGCTAGGTTGTGGACATATATAGAGAATTCTTTGGTTCTAAATGAGTGAATTAAATGATTTGCGCGCCTTCTATCCGCATCTCGATGAACCGTGCGAATACTGGAGCAATATAAAGGATTCCACACCACTGGTCTCTTTAGCAAGCTCAGTCTAGGCCTGATTTGGGAAATAGTATTCACTGTTTTACCGATATCTGACAAATAAAATTAATTAATTCTCTTTAGATTTACCGATATCTATTAATTTTTCATTAAAGGGCATACATATTTGTATTTATACAAGTTTAAATAAAGATTTTAAACATGGTGTAATGACTGGAAGATGAATGACCATAACTTTCAGTGATGTAACAAAATGTAGTTAATCATTTTACATCAGGTATGAAAATTAAGAATCTAAAGTAGGCATACAATTTAATTTAATGACCGGCATCTCTAAGATGCTGGTGTCCATCAATTACATAAATAAATGAAAAATGTTTCTAAGCGAATTCTGGCATGTAAATGGCCTATTAACTCCCTTTGGAAGATGTGGTTACTCAAAATAATGTATTCAGCGGGTCGTTTGATGATTCCCTACATTAATTTTCAAACATATAACAAATAAGTTAAACACCAGCTACCTAGTGAAAGCTACTAATTGATTCGGCACGAGTGGCGATTAATGAGAGGACTGAATGCATTAGAGTTAATCATTTCCGGCTATTGGGAGTTCGATTCACGAGAAGGAAGGCACTTGTCGCTCGACACCTCCGAGTGCTCCGGCGAATCGGAAATATGGGAAGTTGCTGAATTCCTCTCGGGGAGAACGACATGGAGATATTCCGGAGAGGCGTTGGCGCGGAGGGGAGCTCATGTTCATTAATAGAGCGGTGAGCGCCCTCTGCCAATCGGACCATGGAATTCCAGGGAGGGGAGGCAGGTCCGATCTGCTTCTTCCAATTCAGACAGACGTCCAGCGATTGACCCGTAACGGTCTGGAGTCACCGGCAACAAACCTATCCCTTCGGAAGCAGTTAGATAACTCTAAACCGGACCAAATCCATACTGCCTTTCACCATTCAGGGATCAAATCAAACGAGAAAAAGCTACGGCAGACCGAAGTAAGAAATGCAATCCACGTAGACAGAAAGAAATAAGGCGTAGAAGCTCAATTGTCATAGACCCCATTCAGTTATCTTGAATACGCCCAAAGCACTGGTATTCGCTTGTTTAACAGGATAGGTTATAAAAAACGGCAGCATAATACTTCACTCAGACATCCATGATGCAAACGGGGTGAGTAGCGTGACTAAATGATGCACATCTACATCTACACGATGCCCTGCAAGCCACCGCGAGGGTGTGTGGCAGGGGGTGAAGATCACCAAGCATGCACTACTAACATGCAAACAAGCAACTGTAGGGTCTCATGTAATAGGGAAAGATTTCGATTTCTCCGGAGGTCAAATTCTGAGGTTTCAGGCGCGATCGAGTGGAAAGGGGGCATGACAGAAATACTTAATAAATGAGCAACTTCCATGGAGAAAACGTTTCTTGCGTCCGGGTGTCGCTTTCTACGGCATCCACAGGCCTGAAGATGCTGTAAGAAGGTATTTTGAATCGTCATTACAAATCTTAAACCAGTTGTCATTTCGTAAACAGAATGTCAGCAAAGTTGATCAGTATTCATTTGCTTACGTGTCTTTGTGTCGTTAACTGCACCTGGTTGGTTGAGTCCCAGTGAAAACGAAGTTGAGCGATTAGCATTATGTCATGCGCTGCGGGCAAGGGCAGCGAATTCGCGACAGAAACTCCATGGCCACTGTTTATAAGGGATGCTGCTGAGTTATGCAGGCAGCCATGGTGGGTAGTGCGTAGGAGGGGGAGAGGGTTGGCAGGGGGTGCAGGGTCCGTCGGGCAGAAAGAGGTGGCATTCTTGAGTGGGGACTGTTCTCGGAAGGAAGGCGACTCGCGGCTCTTAGGATTGAAGCAGTCTCCTGGGTGTTTACAAGTCTGTTTCCGCACTAATAGGCGCTTCAGACCGGGAGGAAAGGAACAAGGGTGGGGGCGGAAGGGGGAAGTGTCTCGATTCATCTATCTACATCTACATCTATACGATACCCTGCAAGCCACCGCGAGGGTGTGTGGCAGGGGGTGAAGATCACCAGGCATGCACTACTAACATGCAAACTAGCAACTATATTGTCTCATGCAACTTGATTGTTACTGTCTAAAGTATTTAAGGGGTAAGACATGCATCATGCCATACATAATACTCTAGAATATTTCCCCTACCTATCCCTTTCCTATGCTGCCTATTCTGTTCTCTTATAGTACGGGGGAAAATGCCATTTTGAATATATCGGTACGACAATCTATCTCTCTAATCTTATTTATCTGGTCGAATCTAGGATAATACGCTGGTGTTTTTAATATGTGCCTAAAATCTTCAGTAAAACAATACGATTGAAATATTTCTAATAGATTTAATCTGTATTTCAACCTACGCTCTGATAATGATTCCCACCCTAATTCTTGTATTAATTCTGACACACTACTAAACCTATCGTAACACCTTTTGACGAACCTAGCTGCTCTACGCTGTACACTGTCTAGTTCTCTCATCAAACCTAATTCATTAGGATCCCATACACTGGCTGCATACTCAAGGTGGGACCTAACTAGTGAAAAGTAGCATCGCTCTTTTGTCTTCTCATGACATTTTTCAAGTACTCTTTTTATAAATCCTAGCTTTCTCTTCGCTCGGCCGCATATTTCCCGGATGTGTCTACCCCACGATAAATCTTTAGTGATTTTTACACCTAAATATCTTACGGTTTCAACGTTTTTGATCTTCGTGTTATTAATTCTATAGAATCGCTCTATCGAATTATTCCTCCTCCAAAAATTGATAGCTACACACTTTTTAAGGTTGAGTTCTAACTGCCATTTGTCGCACCACTCTTGAATTGCATCTAAATCCTTGCTAAGTGATTTCGTGTCCTCTTCATTTGATATACCCCTGTACACCACCGCATCGTCTGCAAAAAGTCTAAGGTTACATTACTACTAACTACGGTACCCAAATCGTTTACGTATAAAAGAAATAGAAGCGGACCTACTACGCTACCCTGGGGAACTCCCGATGTGACTTCGATTGTGTCCGACATGATACCATCTATGACAACCCTCTGCTCTCGCCCACTTAAGAATTCTTTTACCCAACATACAACGTATTTATTTATACCAAAACTCTCTAACTTCAAGATTAATTTGTCATGAGGAACTTTATCGAAAGCCTTTTTAAAATCTAAAAATATCGCATCAACTTCAGTACTGCTTTCGCCGTGGACTAAAATATCGTGTACGAATAAAGCTAATTGTGTCTCGCAAGATCTACCTTTCCGGAACCCATGCTGGATGTTTATGAGTAATCCCTGACTATCCAAATGCCCCATGATCGAACTGACTACTATGTGCTCAAATATCTTACAAGAGATTGACGTGAGTGAAATGGGTCTGTAGTTACTAGGTTCTTCCCTATCACCGCTTTTAAATATAGGTGTAATGTTAGCTACTTTCCAATCCTTGGGTACTGTGTGGTTCTTTAGTGTTTTATTGAATATTATTTCTAGATAGGGGGCTATTTCAGAAGCTAATGTTTTATATACTCTGGAAGGAATTTGATCGGGACCTGGTGATTTGTTTTTACTTATGCTTTTTAACTGCTGCTCTATTCCGCGACATGAAATGTTTATTTCGGGCATTTGCTCACTGAAAGTTTTCGGCGGTGGTTCCACTGCGTTTTGTGACGATGAGTTGAATACACTTTGGAAGAAGGTGTTTAAAGTATTGGCTTTTTCTACACTGCTGGTGACTCTGATTCCTTTATCATTTTTAAGTGTGTGCACTGTGGACTTATTTCCCTGAAGCTCTCTCACATATGACCAAAACGCTTTAGGATTGCTATCTAAATATTCTCCTAACTTCTTGCTCTTGAAATGTGATAACGCTTGCCGACATGATTTCCTTGCTAATGCTCTCGATTTTTTATAGTTTTGAACTAGCTCATTTTTTTCCTCTACCGATAGACCCCGTCTTGCATTTTTCATCTTAGCGTGGCATACCCTTTGTCGCTTTAGTGATTTCCTAACCTCCGCGTTATACCACCTTGGCTCTGTATTATCACTAATATATTTACTTGGTATGTATTTATTAACTGCGTTACGGATCACCTCAAGAAATTCTCTCCACGAATCCTCTGTATTTAATCCTTTGCTTTGTTCGCTAAATACGTTAAATGCTTCTCTTAATTCCTCTTTCATACCGTCGTAATTTGCCTTGCCAAATAAGTATACCCTCCTCCTTGGTTTATAATGTCTTTCAACGCCTACAATAAATTTCGCATGCACTATTTTATGATCACTAATTCCTGTGTCTGTAACTGTATGTAGAACTCTCTCGGGTATATTTGTTGCTAATAAGTCTAGAATGTTGTTTCCCCTGGTCGGTTCTGTTACCAGCTGTTGTAAAGAATGTGACGTAAAGGTGTTCAACAGTGATTCGCAATGTTCCTTATCCTTACCTCCTGTTATGAAACTACTTACACGTATTTCAATCCATCGAAGGGAGATTGAAATCTCCGCCTACTATTATTCCTCTATCCTCGTTCGGAGAAAGTAATATGGCTATCTCTTACTCTAGTTCCATTATAGAGTTGACGTCTGAGTCCGGTGGCCTGTAATATGCACCTACATATATCTTTTTTGCGTTACAACTTTTACTTTTAACGGAACACCAAATACTTTCTACATTTCGCTCTGAAATAAGTTCTCTTCTGCTGACATACGGGTCCTTCACAGCTATAAATACTCCCCCTCCGTTTCTGCTTACTCTATCCATTCTGTATACGTAAAACTCTTCGGGAATACTTCATAATCTGATATGTCCTTCGAAAGCCAGCTTTCTGTACCTACGATTATATCTGCATCAGTACTTTTTATGAGGTGGTGAAATTCAGCTACTTTATTTCTTAGACTACGACAATTCACAACTATCACTGAAATTCTTTCTCCCAACCTGTTTCTCTCTTGGTGCTCTTTTCCAACTAAAATTTTCCTCGATAATTTTTTAACGGACGCACTATTTGATCTACCTATTACCTTTGATGGTTTAGCATGTTCGTCTTTTTTATCTGTTTTTCTCTGACCTTCTAAAACTACTCTGCAATTTCTGTCAAATTCTTCCACGATTTTTCCCCCGCGGATTTACCTGCACTCTGGGCTACCACCTGAGCTAAACCCTACGTGTATGCTCCAGTATCCTACGCGCTACCCTAGACGATGCCTCTTCCGTGTAGTGGACACCCGAGCGATTCAGGGGCACCCGACACGTTTCCAGCCCCGGCCCGAGGTCCAAAAACTCAGCTCCCTCGCTCCCACAGACTTCACGGAGTCTCCTGTTTATGCCTAAAACTCGGCTCCAAACCATCGACCCCCGATCCGTCCTAGGTACCAAGCTGCATATAGTCAGCCTCATATCGACACCCAGACCTCCACGAACGCGGTGGAACTCGGAGCATAGATCCCTTACGGAATCCATTACATCCTCGGACCCCCGTTTCGCGGCGTCGTTAGTGCCGACATGGGTGACTACGTGCAGCTTGGAGCAGTTAGTGGCACTGACCGTTGCTTTCAACGCCTTCGTCACCTGGGGCACCGTACCTCCTGGTATACACCAGGAGCGTACCCGTTCTTCGTCACCTCTCCCTCGGGATTCACCACCTCCTTCCCGACGGGCCCTGGCACGCATCGAGTCCGCTACCCGGCGGACATTGGGGCTACCTATCACTAATACTCCCTCCCTTCCCTCCCGACTCCCAGTCGGCGAGGCCTCCCGAGGCGGAGCGTTCGATGCGACGACCTCCGCCAGCCCATCGAACCTATTACTAACGGGGAAAGGCTCGACCTCTGCCTCTGCATTTCCACGTTTTTGTAGGGTGACCCCACGGCTCCGCCTACGGACCACTTCCCACTCTCCCCCGGATTCGGAGGTAGGCTCCGCTAGAGGCTCGGGTGTGCGGAGAACGTCCTCAACCCTCCAACTCACGCCAGCGCAAGGGCTCGCCCCCGCACCAACGCGTGCGGAAGGCCTTGGACGACCCCCACTCCCCCTCGACCGTCTCAACGTAGCCACCAGCCGTTTCACGAGAGAGGGAAGACTATCCACCGTCTTCTCGAGCTCATCGACTAGAGCCCGCAAGGGCTCGCTATCGGGTGAGTCACGGAAGAGGTTGACAATTGACCTAGTGGGAGTCATCCTAATCTAACTCTAACTATCTCTCTCCCTTAGACTCGCAGCGGAGCTATCTGGTAAAAGAATCTACTATTTACTACACACTAATAATTGAAAACGATTGAAGCAGGGGACACGAATATTCACTTAATACATATAATACATTTCGGGTCGTGCAATCCAATGCTTCTCTAAAGAGTTCAACTCACGACAAGTCACCTTCCATTGCATAAAAGGAATTCCACAAAGTTATTGCTAGTCTCGCCTCATTCACTTGTTTTACTTCACTTGTCTTGTAACGTGAGCGCTAAATAATTTCCATCTGAGGATCCACACGCACTCCCTCTGTCGGCAGCGCCCAAACTAGTGCCTCCCCTCCCTCGAAACGCCCCCCGCCCTAACCCCCGCCCTGCCTCATCCTCCCCCCCCCCCCATACCTCCTCCGGCATCAACAACTTCAATTTTGCTCATAGAAACACTACACCCCTCAAAACGAGGCAAGACAAAAAATCTCAGACTGTGGTGAGTATTCTCGAGTCATATCAAGCAGTGTAAAACGTACCGATCATCAACAAGCAGTCTAACAATCAATGTTCGAAAAAGAAAGTAATTTTCTGGTGAACACAGCAAGTTCGAATTTACGACGGTGCTCACCCTAACACCCCCCCCCCCCCCCCAATACACTGCACGTCCGATTTCAAATGTTCGCCCTCCTTTGTTATTCCATGGACCCCTCAGCATCTTCACTACCACCCCAACATTTTCCTATTTTCCTGCGACGAAAACCAGTCCTTCACCTCCTTTCCAACTTCCCCCTACTTCCCCTCCCCCTACCTCTGCAGAACAACATCTGCACAGAACATGCATGCAGTGAGAAACTCTCAAATTCTTTTTGCCTATACGCCGTTGATAGTGATGCAGCAGCAAATAAACAAGTCCGGCAGTAACAAATAGAGAGGGATACTCTAGAGTTTTACACTCTCGCACTGTAATTCCTAGTTTGGATGATGACTTGGAGGCCAGGACGGGAGGTTTTTCGTTTTCATTCGAACAAGTGAATTTCCATCAAGCGCATCT
This sequence comes from Platycnemis pennipes, assembly GCA_933228895.1. NCBI lineage: Eukaryota > Metazoa > Arthropoda > Insecta > Odonata > Platycnemididae > Platycnemis > Platycnemis pennipes. The sequence goes on from OW121853.1 coordinate 134,819,680, forward strand.
ACGGCGAGACGACATTGTATCAGTATTCTACACCGGTCTATTAGTATAGTATGAATAGTATTGCATCAGTCTATTAAATGAATTAAATTAGGAATCATTGTCAGATCGTAGGTTGAACATTAGACTTAATGTCTTAAATAAATTCCAAGACCATATTTTCAGTGATGAAGTTAAAAATATTTTGCGGACCCCAACTTACCATTGCAGACTGGATCATAATCACAAAATGAGATAAATTAATTGCCGAACTGACAGATTCAAAATGTCCTTCTTTCCTTTAACTATTAGGGATATGAATATCGGTAAATATATCCAGTATGAGTGTTGCAATAGAGAACATTGGTAGCTGCATGGTAGTATAAGAGCTTGAAGCTAACCCAACTAACAGCATGTTTTTGCATGTTTGCTTTGATATTTTTAACATTTTTAAATAGTGTAGTTTAGAACAGTATATAAATACTAATCCTTTTTTACGCATGATATGTAGTGCATGTTTGGTGATAATTCACCCCCTGCAACACACCTTTATGGTGGCTTGCAGGTTATTATGTAGATGTAGATTTATTCCTTGCGTGCTTTAATGAATTTTATTAATCTGAGCGAATGTTCTTTGAATTTTCTCTGAGGCTTTTTGAAGTTCCTGATGCCAGTAACAACCGTAATATTACTCTTTTACGCATGTCCTTATGGACAGGGGCAAATATAGAAGGCAGAGGACATTTGAGCATTAGAGAAAGGTGAGTGAGAATGGCGCACAGCAATTTCATGGAAAGGAGAGACAGTCTCGGGGGGGAGCACCCAAACGAATGCGAGGAAATCTTCGAGCAGGACGAGGTGAAAAAACGGCTGGGGGCGAGAGATGGGAAAGAGCAGAGGGGAAGAGAGGATGGCGCCACTGAGCGCCGGCGCCAGTCGCGGAGGAATCTCGGGGGAACTTGATGAAAGTGAACTTCCGCTGTTATAAATATAAATGACGCCGCCGCGTTATTTTGTGAGCGAGCAATGAGTGGAGGGCGAAGCGGAGGGCCTTGGGGTTGGAGAGGCTCACCTCAGCACGAGAGACACTTAACCATTGCCAGGGAGTGAGGGGGTTGAGCTGCAGGATCGCAGCAAGGGGCAAATGAAAAATAATTCGCTGAAAATCCCTCGCGCATGCAACCTCAATCGCTAGCGCTGGAGTCGCATTTATCATATACTTTTCGTCAGGGAAACTAGTCCCTACAAGTCACAACACGGTGTTTGGAAATTTAGTAAACATGTCTGGGTAAACATATATAACATGGCTTCTAATATTTTTTGAATCTGAAGAATTTTGAGAAATTTGAAAGTGGAGATCGTTGACAACATTTCGCTACCAACATCTTCGGAGCTTCGGAAACTGTTTATTCGTCGCTATACAGAAACATCTTCTATTTTTTCTCCGTTACGACAATTAGTGTTCCGTTTAACGTGTTTCCTAATCCATTAATATGCTGATAAATTAGTCAGCCAATCACAGCTCAAAATATGCTCCAGACTTACTGAACGAATCCCGCTGTGGAACTCCTCTCTCAGATCGCTGATTGGCTCTTTCTTTCGTAATATAGTCGATAAGTGAAACAAAAGGTAATCAGTCGCTGACAATTATTCAGCACGCTAGGATGTCTCCCCTCATCATCATCATGGGTCAATAATCCTAGGATTGGTTTGACGCAGCCCTCCACTCGATTCTTCTATCGGCCAACCTCTTCATATTGACGTAGCTCCTCTCTTTTATATCCTTCACACGTTGCACATATTCATAACTCTAAGATATCCACAGACGATATCCAAACCTTCAGGAATTCTGCAGACTAGGGAGAAATTAAAGATGCCAAGTGTTATTGGGAAGAGTGCAGTAGAAGAAGGCTTTATAATTTTAACAGAGATACCATCACTCCCAACTGAATTTGTTTTAACGAAAGATAGAGTTTTACGTAAGGTAGCTGGTGCTAAACTTAGGAAAAAAAACCTCCATCATTGAAGAGTACAAGCGGATCTAAGTTGGAAACACTGAACACGTCCGCAACGGCATTTCTGTCAGAGGCAGCTGTGGGGGCAGAGTGCGTATATTCAGGCCGTGAAGCGAGAAATCGAGGTTTGAATGTCACTGCACAAGGCCAACACTCCTCAGTTCCTTCCAAGCCTGGTTGTGCAGAGTCAAGTTGGAAAGTGCAGATTTATACTTTCTTTTGGTTTCTATCACGGAATATTTCACCTGATTCCGCAACGCGATGTACTCGGTACAGGAGAAACTGCTTTTTGTGCGTAAGATAATTCTACGTAGGTTCTTTCTTTCGTTCCTTCATTTCTTTTTTTAGTCCATTTTTCAGCCATGGCCTGAGCATCTGAAAGGTTTACAAGTATTTTCTCGCCCGAGTTAAATTTTTTTCTCAAGCCGGCCCTGTATGGGACAATTGTGGAGGCATGTGAAGTTTTTGTGGAACGACACTGAAGGGTGCAAAGGTGTGGCATTTTTTTGGTACCCCCCCCCCTTCCCCCCCTCGTTGGACATAACCCCTCGGCGGACTATTTACCCTCCGGACTTAGCTGCAGGACTTGCTCGACAGCCGTAGCTAACGACAGGCGGAGCCAACGACGCCAACAACGCCTACGATTTCAAAATGCATCGATTTCGTCTGCTTCGTTTCGTCAGCTCGTTTCAGCAGCTCCTTTCAGCCGCTCCTTTCCCTCACCAGAATCTCTACCACTAATATAGCCCCCAAAGCGCGGATGAAGACCAGAAGTTAGGCCATCGTACGAGCCGTTATTTGGTGTTCCCCCGCCGTAGTGAAAAAAAGAGTCCCGGATGACCCAATCCTAAGCTTCCACCTCGCCCTCTTCACATCATGCCACCTTTTCCTCCCCTCAATTTGCACCAATGGAATTCCACGTTAAACCCCATTGCACTTTGACCTTCCAGAATATACCCCCTCCTTACCCCAGAGAATACCTCCCCTCTCTCGCTCTCTGTTCGAGTGGAGACGGCAAAGAGACGACTTCGAGGCTAGGTCAGCGGAGACATGGTGATTGTCGAGTCTCCTTAGCGCCATGGACTTTTGGTGCAAGTTATTAGCTTCTCCCTGAATTGTGAAGAGTATGTCAATTTTTGTTGGTTTGTACTTTGTCTTTTGTTGTTTAAATACAGTGTTTGATTAGTTAGATTCTCATACTTTTTTGGTTTTTTGTATTTTTGACCTCATCTTGCTCACCCGTCTTGGAAAGAATTTTGTCCCCTGGACAAGCGTTTCTCGTGAACGGCTGTTCTTCCTTCGAGAAACGCTGCAAAGGAAAGAGAGAATTGAAGGCCTTAGCAATTGGGAGGGTTAGAGAGTGTATGCTATGATGAGCACCTAGAGAACGTTATGATGATTTAAGTAGGCTGCCAATCCATTTATGAACTGATGGTACTGGCGAAAGATGGTATCAGTGAAAATCTCCTTTACACTACTCCTAGAGGAATGAAACCGGAGACGATGATAAAGCCCCAGTAATGAAACGGAACAGTATCCATATGCATTTCTTCCTGAGCATATCCACTGCAATAATAGTATTTTTGGCCCTGAGGTATTCTCCACCAGTAAAAAAAGGGCGGATAAACTTTATGTGAATTTTAAAACGGGTAGATGAAATTATATTTGAAAAGTTGGAAAAATATGAAACTAGGTTATGACAAGTAGGCTTCATATATTTAAACTGATGCGTAATAGAAAAACAAGAAAAGGGCAAGGTTAAAGCAGTTGAGGTAGGAATGGGAGCGTGGCTTTCGAGGATTTGTATGTAGAAGAGGGGAGGGGAAAGAGGAAAGGGGGATGGGAAGGGGTGGAGGGGGAAGGGGAGGGAAAGGGGGAGTGGGGGAAGGAGAGGGTTTCGAGGGAAGGGGGTGGGGAGTGAGCCAAGGGTGTGCGGTCTCCTCGCAAGGAAATCATGACATAATTCTGAAGATTCAGTCGGGATGGGGTGGAAGCGAAACACGATGACATGGAAAGAAAAACACGAGCCAAATTCTCAATAATAATAAACTTTACTACGACCCGGGTTTCACTGTATTAGAGCATCGTCAGGTACAATACACCTAAGATGCACCAACATACATATGAAAAACAAAAAATAGGGGGGGGGGAGGAAAGGGGAGGAGCGTGGGAGTGGACGGTTATTGGTGGTCATCGGATGAGTGTGGGGGAAAAGGGAAGTGTGGGAAGGAGTAGGGGTGAGGGGGCTAAAAATGAGTGGCAAATGTAAAACAATGGGGTAGCGTGGTGGCCTAGTGGGTGGAGCGCTTGGCTACTGATATCGAAGGGTCCCGGGTTCAAATCCGGGTGTGAAGCCTTTGGACGCCCCCGAATGAAAATTCCTCGGGGTGCGAGGTGGTCCAGGGAAAGGAACTGGCTACACTGCCATGAATGTGTGGAATTCACAAGCCTGTGGCTTTGTACGGGGTGAGCTCTGCTCTCACCTATCAAAACCAACCTTCGTGTTGAATCACTGAGTGAGTGAGAGAGAGATAAAACAATGGTCTCGAACAGTTCTTTCGAAGACAAGACTCAGTCCCTGGTTTTTTACTGCAGCACAGCACCTCGTCCGTTGGGTGCCCCTTCGAGAGGTCGAAAATCTGAAAGGGACAGAACCCTGGGTGATGCCCTGTTGCAAAGGGTGTGAAGAGCGGAGACTCCCTTCCTGGCGTTGGGGTGCGTGGTGCCGTTGATGGAAAAGCCTCCGTTTGTCCCATTGGTACAAATAAAAGAAGACGTGACGCTCGAGTGGAGTCCCTGGTGGTGCTGGAATGCAGAGCAGCAGCGCCTTGTCCATTTTGGGTGCCCGCCGTGGAGAGAAGGTCGGGAAAGTTTCTGCAAACGGTGATGTTTGGGGGTTGTTAGGAGCATAGGAAGGAGGGGGAGGAGGAATAATGGCGTGAATGCGTTGAAGGGAGGGGGGATGAAGGGGTTGGGCGGGAGGGCTGGGGGGTTGATTAGGTTGCCATGGTCTGACTTTGGTTTTTGTAAAGGTTTATGGAAACAAGGGGAGAATTTAGATCATAAAAAAATTCGTAGAGGAGAGGGATATTTTTCTTGGCTCGCTATATTATTTCAATCTGCTCCAAAGCGTCTAATATTTTTCCTTTCTTCTCAAGATGGAGGACTTTCCATTCAAAATCGCACTTGTGCCTTGTCTCTATCAAGTGCTTAGCCACCATGGACATTATATTGCCTATCTCCGTGCATTTTTGGTGTTCCTTCATCCGCGTGGAAAAATCACGTATAGTCTCTCCGATAAATCACGTCACGTCTGTCAGCTGAGCTGCAACCAACTACCAGAGACTGTCTTGTCTTCAAACGAACCGTTCGAGAAAATTGTTTTATACTTGCCACTCATTTGTAACCCCCTCACCCCTACTCCTACCCACGCTTCCTTCTTCCCCCACACTCATCCGATGACCACCAATAACCGTCCACTCCCACGCTCCTCCCCTTTCCTCCCCCCCCCCCCCTATTTTTTGTTTTTCATATATATGTTGGTGCATCTTAGGTGTATTGTACCTGACGATGCTCTAATACAGTGAAACCCGGGTCGTAGTAAAGTTTATTATTTTTGTGAATTTGGCTCGTGTTTTTCTTTCTATGTTATCGTGAAATTAAGAAAATTTTTAAACCCCAGAAACCCGGGTGTGTAAGAAAGATGAGATAAAAACGACACCTGGATTCGCTACCTGGAGGCCATGACGAAATCTACAGAGTGCCTAAGTGCAGAGTGCTTAAATACGCAGGGAGGACTCAAAATGCAAGACTCTCCCGCGCGTGATATCTCGGCAAGGAATGAGTCTTAAGGAGCACTCACGCCGATGCGTCGTCGCAGCGAAAATAGCCCTCGCACTTGCACTCGCGGTGTTTCCACGCCTGCAGTGTTTCGGCTGGGGGTGAGGGAGGAACGAAGGAGCAGGGGATGAAGCGGCGTTCAACAATCTATTTTGGCTCACTTGAGATGCAAGTGTTTCATCCTGCTCTTTCTACGTGTGTATGAAATGCATGACTCATAATTGCACGACGAAAACTCTTTATTCACCTACAGCATATTAAAAATATAGCACTTGATAATGCATGCAGCTAAAGGTGAGAACATTTGGGCACATTGGTTAAACATTTTTAGGAATAGCTTGTGTTCCTGCGAATAAATATTTTATCATCACATTCAATGTCATAATTAGTAGAACGCATCTCTCTACTTGCGCCTCGTTTAGACCAATCTCCTTCCGTAAACACACTTCTTCCGTTTATTAATTCAACTGCGTGCCACAAACATGCCATTCCTTACTTCCATCCTCTCATCTTCGGACTTCTGTCTTAATCCGGTATTCAAGGCCGATTTTCTGTACGATCTGAATACGATTAGAATCTCATCTGGCATTAATTTGTTGCACTATGTATGTACATAAGTATTAGATTTATAATTGGGTAAAATATTTTTAGCTTTAAATATGGAAGAATTTTGGAAAACACGCTAAAGCTTTTTATCTAAATTTATCAACGAAAATCATTTCATTTCCGGATGTATTTTAAAAATTTTGATGTGAATTCTAAAGTTATTTGTTATTTCCTGTTACTTAAAGGTGATCGAATCCCACAACGCACGGCCTTAATTCATTTCTCATGACGAAAAAGGCTATTTCGTCCTTTTTCAAATTATCAGAAAACTAGAGCATAATGCTCATTTATCGTATTTAACGTTCATTTCGGTGAGGTAGAAAGCAGTGGTATGGGCATCCGGGGCTGAGAAAGGCAATCGTTGAAGAGATATCTGTCCATTGCAAAATAAGGAATAAGCAATGGAATTGGGATGCCTTGGATGAAGGGGGCAAGTTCAAATATTAGGCTGCCCATACGTTTTGCCTCTCCACGGCCATCATCGTTCAGAAAACACCACCACTGGACTGGACACCCAGCTGATCGCATCAACGGCTGAGAGGCCGGACCCTGAGAATGAAGGTCCCAAAGTTAATTGTGGTGAAATCTCCACGAGGCCCATCATCGGGGGGCGCTTGTCGTGGGCCCCCGCGGATGAAAAATGTCGTCCATTTCGCCGTCTGCCCATTAGCACGTGACAACGTGAAGCCATCAAGACGAAGCCGCAGCGAGCGAGGATCGCCCGTCCGTAAATAAACACGAATAAAGACGGAAGCGATTCTGTTGCCACGTCCATTTGGTTGATTGCCGCGTGGAACACCCAAATGGCACACTGCAATGGCCCACCTCCTGCGGCCCTTCGTCCTTCACTCTCGCTCGAGTATCTGTCGGGGAAATCAAGAGCAGAGCGGAAGCTGAATCCGAAGGGATTTGACAGGACAGCCGTGGGTAAAAAGAGGCTCACAGCTCACTTGGTCACTTACTCGTCAACTAACTACGAGGACGTTGTCTTAGTTTTTTATGTGTTTTCTATTTTTGGAACACACTCGAGTGGCACCGAGTCTTTCGTCACTCTTCTCTCTGCGCCTCTCCGCCATCCCAGAATGGAAGGAGGCGCTGGTTGCTTTCAGCCACCATGGTGAATTTGATGGACTTATGCTAATTAAGGTGCTGAAAGTACTTGTTTCGCCCACTCTTCCCATTGGACCAAATTACGACGTTACGCTTGTCATTTCTCATTAGCATCTTTGATTTCTTCTTGTACAAATGCAGTAGAACCCATTGTCGATCTTTTACATAGCTCGTGAAGTAATTCAAATAAAAAGAGTAGATCACTTACAATATTACGTGTCATGTTCCGGTAGTGGTACATTTTCAAATATACTGGCATTTGCTCTCGTTAACAAAATTTATTCATGATCGATTAAAGAGAAAAATAATTTTCTTGGTTGTAAAGAAAATAAAATTTTTCCTACCCGAAAATCAACTTATGGTGATTTTATAAAACTTAAAATATAAACATAAATATAACATAAAACATAAGCTTAATTAATGAATTCGGGTTTCTGATAAATTCTTTTGGGCCATCATTAAGTAGGTACCATTGAGGTATACCTCAATGGTTCCTACTTAAGCCTCAAAAAGGAAGAGAATAATTTAACGAAAGAGTAAATCAGAAATAAAAAGATTCCTATCGTTGAAGCAGGGCTGAAGAAAAGAATGTCAACATTCATTGCCAAGAAAGTTGTAAATTGAGATCTAAAGCAAAATATTGTGTACATGAATTGAATTGGAAGAGAATAAAAAATAGCAAATAGACAACTCTTCCCGCAAAATCAGGAACCAACGACGATTGAGTGCTTTAGCTTTCTTTGTGTTAAGTCCAACACTCCACTCCGGATAGTCATTATAAAGAATACTAAGCATACACCTGACATGTTTAAATTTACACAAAATCTATGACTTATAAAAGCAATAACCCATTTGCAGTCAAAAATAAGACATTTACTATTCTTTTACCACATGTGAATTACCCGAAGATGTTTCACATGCACGTGGAATCCTAAAAGAATGTCACAAATTTTTCCCACAGAATATGAACAAAATAGCCACAAGGGTGAGAAAAAAAGAGGACTAATTCTCTGCGATTTGTCCTGGCCATGATTTATTCATTCTTCACAGATGTCCTCGTGAAAACTCAAGACACAGCGCTAAACGCCGCATGAATAAGCACTCGAGGCACACTGAATGTGAATACTCCCGAGATGCAGTGCCGAACTCAAGTCCACTTCGAACGCACAAGATCTCCTTCCCCTGAAGGATGCTCCCTCCACAGCAGGGCAGGGACAACTGGCGGCTCTTTACTTTGTTTTAATAATTCCATAAATAGGAAATGATTCATGAATGGAATTTTCCAACATTACTATCAGCGCTCGCATGCGTATCCTTATGTTCTACGCGTCGCTTAAAAACTTCAATAAATTCCAAACAAATAAGGCAGGGAAAAACAACAATCTCTGGAGGTTTTTTAAAAGAAATTGCAAGGATATAAGTTTTCTTCAGCATTGCACATGGAATTTCAAGGAGACATTCGGCAGCACTGACTTACACTCCTCTCCTCCTTCATCAATTATTCGGATAGGGACTGCGCATAGCAATGGCTATTGGGTTGGTTCTCTAAAAACGAGTCCCGTTCGAACGACCTACACTGAAAATCAAACTAAATTAAAATAAATAAATTAAGAGAGTGTCGTTTGGCCCTAAAAACCGCGGCGGTCGATACATGTTGGCGGATTCTGCGGAAATGACAGATACTCTGCATTTTATTGCATCATTAGTTCATTCTCCGGTTCATTATTAACATATTATTTCTAATCTCGAATTCGGGAGCTGATTCGGAGCCAACTTTGCCGCGTATTTCTGGAGTCGGACCTTGAAAGGTTATTTCCGTTTCTGAAATCGGCCGCTAAATAGCTGCTCCCGTAAAACACAAAAAAAAACTCCAAACAGACTCCCTCTTTCCATTAAAGTGTTATTTACTTTTCATTCCAACGATGTGAAATTGCTGTTTCATTGGGATTTCTTAAAACGTTTAATATTAACTTCACTCTTCGTTTAACTGAGTAGCGTACCTATCATCTTTACAAAGACAATTTTAGTCAAATATATAACTAAACTTTAATGATTAATTCTTTCATCCAAATTGCAATGAAAATGCTAACTTTCAAGTAATGCTAAGTATTCCTGAGATCGAGTACATAAATATTTCCAACGGTAGGTAAGGTGTAAAAAAAAGGCTATTGAAAGATACTTATCTCTTTCTACTATTCGTCGTTGATAAGATTGCGATACACGTACTCTTCTTGTCTTACAAGATTTTATTCTGTCTTACGATACAGATTGAAAGGAGATTGCCGATCGGCACATGACACCTGCTCGCCTTTGTGCCTTATCTACTCAACAAATGGTATCTGTCATATTTGCAACTGTGACCTTGGTCAAAACTACTCGAAATAGGTCACTTGACGTTTTTTCCACGCCATTGCCGTAGAACCGCCATTGCCGTTTCCTGAGCCACGATATTTGTCTCCTCCACCGTCTTCTCTTGAATATTGTCTCCGTTCCAATTACCAAGTGGAGAATTTTGAATTTTTCGCTAGCGCACCATGCGGTCTAGGTATTTCAGTTCATTTAACTTGTTATTTTTCACTATCTCTCTTGCTTTTCTCATTCTCCGCAAAACTATGTTGCTGGATCTGTGTGTTGCCGATCTAATATGTATTTTAGGTGAAATACCGCACTTCAAATGCTTTCTTCAATTCTTTCGATGGTGGCTTCAGCATGAGTCTATGATTCTACTTCGCTCAGAAAAGTCAAAAATACAAAACACTGAAATATTCTTAGACGGAGTGCGAGGCTTATGGTGTAACCATTACTTCGCACACTCAAAAAGACGACTTTTTCAAAGCGTAGACAAATGCGCGTCTGCTATCTACATCTACGCGATACCCTGCAAACCACCGGAAGGGTGTGTGGCAGGGGGTGAAGATCACCAAGTATGCACTACCGACATGCAAACAAGCAACTATAAGGTCTCATGCAACTAGATTGGTAGTATCTATAGTATTTAAGGGATTAATACATGCATCATGCACTAAAGACTACTCTGAAATAATTCCCCTACCTATCCCTTGGTATGCTGCCTATTATGTTCTCTTATAGTACAGGGGAAATATGCCATTTGAATCTATCGGTACGACAATCTTTATCTCTAATATTATTTATCTGGTCGAATCTAGCATAATACACCGGTGTTTTTAATATGTGCCCAACATCTTCAGTAAAGCTATCCGATTGGTAGGGGTTAGATGGCAGAAGGGACAGTTTTGTCTCAATCTCGCCCCAATCAAGACCTTTTATTATTATTATTGAAATTTCTCTAGGGTAAAGGGGGGTGAATCGGACCAGCGGGTGAATAGGAACGCTTTTCAAAAAGTGCGCTCAGACCCGAAACGGTATCACTTGAGACTGACTACGTTTTAGGAATTGCTTCTTTGTAATCTTGTCCTTCTAGTAGAGTGAAAACGAGAACTCGACGACTGAATTTAAGCAAATGATACTCTGTCGAATGGAAGCCTACCATACGAGAGAGGTGTGAAATTGGGTATTTAGAAAACCTCGTATAGGTTCAAAGTAAGGTGACATTGTAGCGCTTACTCAGATTTCAAGTTTTTCTTTCCTGAAAGGATATCTAATACCATAGCTGCCACATTAGGTTACTTTTTTGAGCCTTGTATGAATATCGGAGTTACCAAACATGATACAAAATCATATTACTTAGTCGGGTGAAGGACCAGCACGCGCAGGAGTTCAGTTCCAAGCCGCTGGTCGAGGGTGAAGCATTGAACCAGTTATACTCAACTGACACTTGGAAAAATTCCTTCTGCTACTGAAAAGTAAGTAGATATACAACTAATATTGATAAATTGCTTACTTACACTTAATGTTTTACATTAAAAACATCAAATGTTTATAAGAATGTTTGGGCGAAAGTGGCTAAAAATTTGTTTTTAGGCCATACTCTTTTATTTAAGTATTATAAGAAGTTTAATGGAATAAACCTATTTTAATGCTATTCTATATCACGTTATAGATATTTACTACGTATAACGAGGAGGAGGAAAGAGATTTTCCCCGTCATAGAGGTGAATTATTACGGCGACGAGCACGATTTACCATTGAAAACAACATAAAAAACAATTTCTGTGCGTTAAAAAAACGAGCAGGCAAGGATTGGTTCTTGAATTTTATATCTAGACATCCTTAAGTCTTGGAAACCCGAAGGTTTGTCAGTGGCTCGAGCTGAGGGTTTAAATAAGGAAGATGTAGACGATTTTTTTTCAAAGTTAACTATTTCGATGGCTGAGGCTGGAGTTATGGATAGGCCCCACCTTATATACAACGTTGACGAAACGGGATGTGTATTAAATAATCGCCAAACCCAAAAGATTGTTGCAAGAACAGGATCTAAGGTAGTCATAAAACAGACGTCAGTGGAAAAGGGGGAATTGGTGACAGTTGTTGCGTGCTGCAATGCAAGTGGACATTACATACCACCTTTTGTAATTTTTAAGGGGAAAAAGTTCCATAAGGAATGGGAGGATGGATTTCCGTTGGCATCTAAAATTTTTATGTCCGATTCAGGGTGGATAAATGAGGATCTTTTTTTGGAGTGGCTAAAGCACTTTCAAGCAAACAAGATTCCTGGCCGATGCATTTTAGTCCTCGATGGCCACGCATCACACAAGACTCTTCCTGTTCTACTGTTCTGTGAAAGGAATGAGATCACTCTCTTATCACTGCCCAGCCACACTACACGAAGGTTGCAACCTCTGGACAGGTCTTTTTATAAACCATTAAAGACATACTACGATATTGAAACAAATGCGTATATGACAGTTTGTAAGGGGGATAGAAAGATGACTAAATTTAATTTTGGTCGGCTTTTTCGAAATGCATGGAGCAAAGCCGCAACAATCGGCAACGCTGAAAATGGATTCCGATCAACAGGAATATTCCCTCTGAATCCGGGTATCCTGACGGAGTTAGATCTTCATCCTTCTAATCTCGGAAGCTCACACGCCCCAGAAGAAGCATCAACTCCTTTTTCGACAAATTCATCTTCCGATCAAAAATTAACTGCCAGTCCCTATGAAGAAAGCCAATCCTCGACATCAACATCTGAGGAATCGTCAAATACTTTGGGTAGGTCTTTCCATAATTTACTACCTACACCAGAAAAAAGAATGAAAGTCAATGTGAAAAGGTCAAGAAAGCAAATTGCTCAAATACTTACTTCTCCAGCTGTAATAGAAGAAACAAAGCAACGACTGAAGAAACAAAATATTAGGAACGCGAAGGGAACTTGCAGAAACTTATATGAATCATCTTCAGATAGGGACGGCAATATTGAGAATGGGGAAAACTCAGCTGATGATACGCTTTGTGGCTTCTGCTCCAAGTCTTATAATTGTGCGAATTCGTCAAAGTTTAGAGACTGGATTAAGTGCATGAAGTGTAATTGTTGGTACCATGAGCTGTGTGTAGGTTCTAAGGGGCGAGATAAATTTACTTGTGGCAAATGTGCTTAATTGATTTGGTAAATTTGTTCTATTTTGTTCTAATGTTCAGATTTGGTGATGTATGTCTATTTGTAAAGTTATGTTTGACTCTAAGAAGGTGTCGTCGAAATATCTCCAGACTGCACTACATTGTTAAAAGCAATGATGCAAAATTTCAAAATTTTATGGAATAAAACTCAAGAAAACTAAAATTTATAACGTTATTTTACTGGTCCGATTCAGCCTCTAACCTGTTCCGATTCGCCCTCCAAGTCGTCGGGCGAATAGGACCATGCAGTCTCTTGAAGAAATTGCTCCAGGGCCGTTCTATTCAGAGCAACCACGCTGAAAATTGCGTTTTAAACTGGAAAAACGGTTAATGGTAGTTTAGCGGGGCCGTCGTTCAGGTAGCTAGTGGGACGTAGGTCAGGACCGAAGGTCCACCCTCGGACTCGTCGAAAATCGACCCTCGCCCATCCCGAGAGCTCAGCGAAGGTAGACCTTTCACAGCGGGTGGGGTCCTCGGGGAAATTGACCACTAGACATGGTTTATCGAAGTTATAAACTTTGAAACGTATCAACAATTTATCTTCTTCATTGTATCGTTCATTCCAAGACGTTGAAAAACGTTTTTTGATTGATGCTCTACGATGAAAATTAAGGATTTTCCTATTTTTCGCGTAAAAAGCGGATGGGATGTGGCAACGTTGCTACCTGAGAGGGCGAGTTTGGAAAAAGAGAGCGGGAAAAGACAGACCGTGCGAGTCTTATTCTGGGATCTCAATGTTCGATGCTCCATGTCTCTGATCCATAGAGTGCCTCACTCCTTTCTTTTTGTCGATTCTCATATTAATTTCCTAAATTACTAGGTCCGTAATATTCCAATATGTTTACAGGTCCACTTGCCTTTTCTGTTAGAACTGCGATAGCCATCTGCGAACCGGAAGCATGTTTATTTCTTCAACATTAACCTTGATTACTTTTATACCAATTTCTTCTGCTTCTCGTTTTGATTCTTTTAGTTATATATTATATTAAATAATAATGGCGAGAGGCTCTATCTTTGTCTAACTCCTCATTTGTTTTGGCTTCTATTTTCCTTCCATCATTCATTCGTACTGTTGTGACCTGATTCTTGCGGAGGCGACAGAGTATTTATTTGTCGTTGTAGTCCATCTCAACTGCTTTCAGTATCTTGAACATCTTATTCCATTCCACGTTGTGAAATGGCTAGTTGATGGAGGCTTTCACATGAGTCACGTAAAAGATGAGGAATTTCAGAAGTAATTTTTCAGTGATGACAAATTATTGACAATTAGTTTTCCTAAGATGGCTAATGGAGGTTACTATCAACGACCAGAGAAGTTGCTAAATGGTGAAATAATATATTTGGTGATACTAAACTGCCGTAGCATAAAAATAAAGTAGTTTAATGCTACCATATCATTAAAGGCACCGATGCGGATGTAATTATAGGGACAGAAAGTTGGTTATCAAACGAAATCGCAGATAATGAATATTTTCCAAAATCATCTACCATTTATAGGTTCTCCGAGAGGTTTCCTCCAATCTTTCCTTCCATTCTTCGGCTCATTATTTTAGTAAGTGTTTTCGATGCACGTGACAAGAAGGCTACGTTCCTCTTAGTGACTCCTATATGTTCTTCTTTATTGTAGCTAAGGATTACTACACCAATAATTGGGAGTTCTAATCTGAGAGTCGGTTAAAGAGCGTATGGTGTTCACTTCGACAGCCTAAAGCCAAAAGATTCTTTATATGTGTATATTATAGACTACCTGATAGCGACGGCAGTTCAGTCTCAGGCCTGGAGAGCAAGAGCAGTAAACTAAATTCGCGCGGAAACGATCGAAACATAATAATAGGTGGAGATTTCATACTTCCGTCCATAGACTGGGACACGAATTGGTTTATCACCGGAGTAAAAGACAAGGAGCTCTGCGAGTCACTATTGTGTACCTTCACAACACACTCAATGCATCAATTGGTAACAGCATCCACCAGAGGAAATAATACCTTCTATTTATTAGCGGCAAATGTACCAGAACATGTTGTAAAAGTAGTAGCCGAGAAAGGCATTAGAGGCCATAAAGTAGTCACGGCTCAATTTTCTCTGAGAGCTAACAATCTCACGAGCCGAAAGGAAACATTTATTTGCTCGGTATCAGGGGCGTCGGAACTATTTTCGCTGGGAGGGGCCAACCTTGAAAAGGGCCCCGCATTTTTTTGCGGATAGGAAGGGGTAGAGATTAGAATTCCGCTAAAAGTGCATATGAAGGTGGTAGAATATACGTCAGAAGGGAGTAGGCAAGCTGGATACAGGTGAAATTTATTTTTTATTGATGAAGACTCATTTCTCAAGGGCCCGGGGCAAATTCTGGGGGGGGGGCGATTGCCCCCTCTTCCCCCCACTTCCGACGCCGCTGCTGGGTAAGGCTTATTATGGTGGTATGAAACAGGAACTGCTCAACTCATTTAATACATTTCATGTAGTCAGCATTAGCCAAGATTATGGGTGGTTTTGGTTTACTTTCGTAGATATTACACACTCATCAATTAATATATACATTCAGGGTACATTGTAAAGTGATAAATGGTAAAAGAACACTGTTATTTCTCACTAGTAGGACCGCACATCGAGTATGCTGCTAGTATATGGGATCGCGTACAGACAAAGTCAGGCAGGTTTGTAAAAATATGTTTAGATAAATTCAGCATTGTCTCCAAGTTATTAGAGGAACTGGGATAGGAATCGCTATCTAGCAGTGGGTTGATGAAAAGGCTGAACCTTATGCGTAAGTTTGACACAGATAACTTCTCCTAAGACGTCAATAACATATTAATAATTGGAAAAATACATGCCTATGTATGGGATATTTGCCCGGCTTGGACAACTTTCCACTAAGTTTCAATAGGCATTTCATTTCTAATTATAGTTTTCATCGCATAAAACATTAACTGGAAATCCCGTTAATAATCATGCAGAATGTGTCTTCTGCATTATTTCGCCCTTTCCCTTTGCAGGTTACAATCAAAATTGTGGCTTTCATCATATAAGACAGGATTTTCCGTCGCGGGCACCCGCGTTCAATTGTCATACGAGGGAGGGTATTGTAATAGCACATTCGAAACTGACTTCACTTCGACAGCAATGCTCTTCAGTTACTGAAGTAATCAGACCTAAAAATCAACATTTTAGGCTCACATTTTTTCTTCAATTAAGAAATGCTAAAATTTACGGCAATTTAGTTCTTTTTTCGAGCAGAATAAGAATCTTCTAAGTTAAAGCCTCTAAATGGTGAATTTTTAATTACAACATTTAGGCATTGTAATGAGTAAAAATCGGAACCCTCTCTCCAAAAAAACTGGTATCCCAATTGAATTCAACGCAGAAATATTTTCGAACATGGGATAAAAAAATATCAACGTATCGGGATATAACTACTTCAAAACCTATTTCTGGACGTTATAAATGACCATGCAAAGCTAGGTTGGGAAGGATTCATCCAGTTTCATTGCATAACGGATATATCTTGTTGATTATTATTACTTATTTAATAGATTGGGTAGTGTTTCCTTATTAATGCATGCCCCCTGCCACACCCTCTTGAGGAGATTTTTAAAGGCGTCATGTACATTTGCATAAGGTCACTCCTGTCCATAGATGTTCCTTTGGACTTGGCGATTTTGTTCCTAGTCTGCTACGAATATCTATATGCATGACCCTTACGTTTACATCTACATCTACACGATACCCTGCAAGCCACCGCGAGGGTGTGTGGCAGGGGATGAAGATCACCAAGCATGCACTACTAACATGCAAACTAGCTACTATATTAACTCATGCAACTTGATTGTTAGTATCTACAGTATTTAAGGGGTAATACATGCATCATGCACTACAGAATACTCTAAAATATTTCCCCTACCTATCCCTTTCCGCTTCCGTTTAAAACCAAGCAAACAAATATTGGGAGTTTTGAGATTGGGAGTTAATGGCACCGGACGCGACCCTCGTGGCCTGGAGATGAGAACAAAGGTACAGAGAAGCCATGCACTTCTTTTCGGCATAAGACGTTCAATAGCGTGGTCGCCCCGCGACGAACTTTCACTTTCCCCCAATCCTCCCCCAACGGTCTCCTGCTGTGTCCTGGAGTCCCTTCAGTGCGTCACTCGTTCTATTCGGATTTGGCGTCCAAGCTCAAGCACATGTCAAGCAAGGTTGGCATTGAGAGAAGCATTTGTAGATTTAAATACGACGACATGAACAGGAGTTACTGAAGGCGTTTAATAAAGTTAAGAAATTTATTTTAAGCCAAAATAGTAAAGTTTTGTAGCATACCCGCTCAGCAGTTAACAAATACGTACCTAATAAAATAAAATGGAGAAACGCAGAACCTAGATAGTATATACTACGCATAAGTGTGGAAGTCATTGAAATGACAAAGGCAGAGTCAATCTGGATTGAAAAGTTCTCTAACCAATCCATCCATTGACGAGGTAAAGAGATTATTCAAAATTATAAACTAAACTCCATAGCAATTAAAGCATATCGTAGGGCGTTATTTGTATTCAAGAGCATTTCCAGTGGAAATTTGAGGCTCCCGATGTGACTTTGATTGTGTCCGACATGATACCATATATGACAACCCTCTGCTCTCGCCCACTTAAGAATTCTTTTACCCAACATACGTCTTTATTTATACCAAAACTTTCTAACTTCAAGATTAATTTATCATGAGGAACTTTATCAAATGCCTTTTTAAAATCTAAAAATATCGCATCAACTTCAGTACTCTTTTCGACGTAGACTAATATATGGTGTACAAATAAAGCTAATTGTGTCTCGCAAGATCAAACTTTCCGGAACCCATAATGACTGGTTATGAGTAATCCCTGACTTTCCAAATGCCCCATGATCGAACTGACTACAATGTGCGCAAATATCTTACAAGAGATTGACGTGAGTGAAATGGGTCTGTAGTTACTAGGTTCTTCCCTATCGCCGTTTTTAAAAATAGATGTAATGTTAGCTACTTTCCAATCCTTGGGTACTGTGTGGTTCTTTAGTGTTTTATTGAATATTATTTCTAGATATGGGGCTATTTCAGAAGCTAATGTTTTATATACTCTGGAAGGAATTTAATCGGGACCTCGTGATTTGTTTTTACTAATGCTTTTTAACTGCTGCTCTATTCCGCGACATGAAATTTTTATTTCGCGCATTTGCTCCCTGAAAGTGTTCGGCGGTGGTTCCAATGCGTTGTGTGACGACGAGTTTAATACGCTTTGGAAGAATGTGTTTAAAGTATTGGCTTTTTCTACACTGCTGGTGACTCTAATTCCTTTATCGTTTTTAAGTGTGGGCACTGTGGACCTATTTCCCTGAAGCTCTCTCACATATGACCAAAACGCTTTAGGATGGCTATCTAAATATTCTCCTAACATCTTGCTCTTGAAATGTGATAACATTGCCGACATGATCTCCTTGCTAATGCTCTCGATATATTATAGTTTTGAACTAACTCATTTTTTTTCCTCTACCGACAGACCCCGTCCTGCATTTTTCATCCTAGCGTGGCATACCCTTTGTCGCTTTAGTGATTTCCTAACCTCCGCGTTATACCACCTTGGCTCTGTATTATCACTAATATATTTACTTGGTATGTATTTATTAACTGCGTTACAGGTGACCTCAAGAAATTCTCTCCACGAATCCTCTGTATCTAATCCTTTGCTTTGTTCGCTAAATACATTATACGATTCCCTAATTCCTCTTTATGAGTTGACGAAACCATTCCCTCTCTAAGATATTTGAAGACGACTTAAAAAACATACTTTCATGTATGATTGAAGGGAATACGCTATATCAAAATATGAGGAGTGAAATTACAACAAGTCAAGAACTTCAGCTATCTCCGCAACAGTTAATATCTTGCGATGGAAGAAGCATGACCAACATCAAGCGAAGAATAGCACAGGTCAAGGAGCCTTTCCTGAAGAAGAGGCAACTACATGGCTCAAAAACCTTCAGTTACCAACAAGAAAGCACTACATCAAGACATTCGTATGGAGAAAGTCACTCTATGGGTCAGAGACATGGGACATCGAAAAACAGTAGAGCAAAGAATTGAAGCTTTCAAACCATAATGCCGGAGGACAATGATGAACATTTTATCGCCAAAATAATGTGAGGCACGAAGAAGTATATGGAATTTGGCTGACTCCCATGTACACGCCTCCTTCGGCTAAGAGATATCACCATAATCAGCCTTACCGAGCAAATAAATGTTTCTTTTCGGCTTGTGAGATTGTTAGCTCTCAGAGAAAATTGAGCC
Source organism: Platycnemis pennipes (assembly GCA_933228895.1). Classification (NCBI taxonomy): domain Eukaryota; kingdom Metazoa; phylum Arthropoda; class Insecta; order Odonata; family Platycnemididae; genus Platycnemis; species Platycnemis pennipes. The sequence continues at coordinate 134,839,072 of OW121853.1, forward strand.
GTGACTACTTTATGGCCTCTAATGCCTTTCTCGGCTACTACTTTTACAACATGTTCTGGTACATTTGCCGCTAATAAATAGAAGGTATTATTTCCTCTGGTGGATGCTGTTACCAATTGATGCATTGAGTGTGTTGTGAAGGTACACAATAGTGACTCGCAGAGCTCCTTGTCTTTTACTCCGGTGATAAACCAATTCGTGTCCCAGTCTATGGACGGAAGTATGAAATTTCCGCATATTATGATGTTTCGATCGTTTCCGCTCGAATTTAGTTTACTGCTCTTGCTCTCCAGGCCTGAGACTGAACTGCCGTCGCTATCAGGCGGTCTATAATATACACATATAAAGAATCTTTTGGCTTTGGACTAGTAATTTAGGAAATTAATATGAGAATCAACAAAAAGAAAGGAGCGAGGCACTCTATGGATCAGAGACATGGAGCATCGAACATTGAGATCCCAGAATAAGACTCGCACGGTCTGTCTTTTCACGCTCTCTTTTTCCAAACTCGCCCTCTCAGGTAGCAACGTTGCCACATCCCATCCGCTCTTTACGCGAAAAATAGGAAAATCCTTGGTTTTCATCGTAGAGAATCAATCAAAAAACGTTTTTCGACGTCTTGGAATGAACGATACAATGAAGAAGATAAATTGTTGATACGTTCCAAAGTTTATAACTTCGATAAACCATGTCTAGTGGTCAATTTCCCCGAGGACCCCACCCGCTGTGAAAGGTCTATCTTCGCTGAGCTCTCGGGATGGGCGAGGGTCGATTTTCGACGAGTCCGAGGGTGGACCCTCGGTCCTGACCTCCGTCCCACTAGCTACCTGAACGACGGCCCCGCTAAACTACCATTAACCGGAAAAACATCAAGTCCTTTGCTGATAATGCTTTCAGAATGTAACTGTTTACACAAACGAGGAAATCGACGGTTTTCCTTTTTGTGGCCCGATTCACCCCCCTTTACCCTAATAGATTTAATCTGTACTTTAACCTACGCTCTAATAATGAACCTCACCCTAATTCTTGTATTAATTCTGATACACTACTAAACCTATCGTAACAACTTTTAGCGACCCTATGTGCTCTACGCTGCGCACTGTCTAGTTCTCTGATCAAACCTAATTCATTAGGGTCCCATACACTGGCTGCATACTCAAGGTGGGCCCTAACTAGTGAAAAGTAACATCACTAGGTAACATTGCTATGTTCCCAGGCGTCATTTGTTGAGAATCCGAGGTAAGTTCCAGAAGCAATATTTCTTCAGATAGTGTGGCGATGGAGTGATAACCATATAATTTGTTTCATTAGTGTTCAAAGTAATGCCATTTCTGTATTATTCGTCATATTCGTCGATCGGTCGTCGAGCTGTGCGCTTGTCTCTCCCTAATCTTCTCTCACTTGTGAGTACCCAATGCATAGCTGTGGAACCTGTGGCCCCGCCAAGTTAGCCGGGGCAGTTCTCTCCAGTGCAGCACTAAGCAGCACCATCCTTTCCTCAAAAATCCCACTGAGGAGGACGTTAAGGCGTTTGAAGACCTTCAGAAGATTTGGACCTGCGAACAGAAGTGTCTCGAAGAAGACAGAGGTACCCGACAAGACGACACTGCTATCAGGAAAACAGCCATCGATGCAGTTTTCGCTGATTGCAGCACGCAGGCGGATGTTCGGTCCTCGTCTCCAAGAACTTGCGAGACACCGGATATGCCATCGATGGAGCTACGAGCCCTGCTCCAGGAAGTGATAAGGAAACTGCACGTGCTGAAGGAGAACCAAGAGGCACTAACAAGAAGAGCAAGTGAAAGCAGAGCTTTGCAGTCAAATATATCTACGAACTTTGACGTAATTGAGAATGACTTAACCAGTTCGAAGGAGATAGCGAACAAACTTCAAGGCAACATGAATTACCTTGAAACCAGAATGAATAGACTAGAGCCAGATCTTTTGAAAAACACTTTGGAATTTAGAGGAGTGTCATTGAGCACAGAAGAAAGCATCAGGGAGTGTTGTGGTGAAGATTGGTTCTGCTCTTAATGTGCCTCTGGCAGTCGAAGATATAATTAGTGCCTTTAGACCACTCGCACGACACACAAGCCCCACTGAATATGGCACGCTTTCGATAGTCGTTCGCCTTTCCGGACAGAATAAAAGAAATGAATTAATTTCCTAGCGGAGATTCAGGGGAAACTTCAATATCAGCGATATAGAAATGTTTTCTCAGGCTGGACTCCTCGCGATAAAAAAACTTTTCTCCTTCTCCAGAGACCTTTAAAAGAGAGGCAAATTGAAATCTTCTTGGGTAAGAAAGGGAAACACCCTAACGAGGCAGTCGGAGGGCAGTTCCGTTGTTGTTATCCACTTTGGTCGTTTTTTATGAATGATTAAACTCACATGCAAACCACCAAAACCAATGCCTCTTATATCGAAAAAAATATTAAAATATCACTTGTTAATGTTAAATCACTAGTGGCTCATTTCGATGAATTCAAAGTGTATTCTGGGCCCCGAGACTCTCATGTTATTGGTGTAACTGAAACTTGGCTAAAACCCTCTTTCGCAAATGATTTTCTTGCCCCTGATAATATACATTGATTAGAAATGATAGAGAATGAAAGCGAGGGGGAGGGGTGAGCTTTTAAATTCACGAATCCCTCGATGATCAATCTTCCTCCCGAACGTATTCTAACAAGCCAGAGGATTTGTGTGTGGAGTTACGTCGACATGTCACTCGCAGTTGTATATAGACCTCCGAAATCGGAATGTCTATATGATTTTGAAAATTTTATTGATCATCATATACCAATGTATGAACATGTAATAATAATGGGGAATTTTAATACTGACTTGTTAAAACGCTCTCCAGGGAAAAAGACATTCCTAGAAATGCTGTCAGGATTCAATCTCGAAATTGTTCCCACAGGACCAACTTGCCATACGTTCAAAGCTCACTCCGTTTTGGATATTTTTGTGCTAATGATCAGAAGAAAGTTGTTAAATGTGAGCAATATGATGAACCTAACGTGTCACGTTATGCTTAAATGTCTCTTGTCTATGAATTTAATGCCCCTGACCCATTAACAAAGTACGTAACCTTTCGGGACTTCAAAGCTCTTGAGTGTGACAAATTCCTTGCCGACTTGAACAATAGAGATTGGGACGCTATAGCTATGGCAAAATCTCCGGACGACAAAGAAGATATATCTAACTATCATACAATGGATACTTTCGACCTGAATGCTCCAATTCGTAACATTCTGGCATCACACCCAACAACTCTCTGGTTAACTCCCAAAATAAGGGAAACTATTAAGGTTCGAAATATAGCCCGTGCAATGTATAGAAGGTATGAAGATCCTTCTGATTTGTTCAAGTATAAAACTCTGAGGAAAGCAGTGAAAAAATGATACGTGAAGCAAAGAATATCTATTATCACACTCTATTTTAAAAAACTCGCCATTCCAAAGATATGTGAAAAAACCTTCGGAAATTTGGAATAGATAAACAATTCGAGGGTGAAGTGTTAAATATTCATCCTAATATCATTAACAACTATTTTAGTATAATTATAAAAGCAATACACCAACATTCGTCAGTAAGAAACGAGATTGTAAGAAGTGACAACCTGACTGATCAATTTTTTTCATATGTAACGGAATCCGAAGTAATTAAAGCATGTTAAAACATTCTTCAAATGCTAGAGGCTTTGATGAAATCCCAATCCATTTTATTAAATCGTCATTACCATCGGTGCTACTCATCCTCTTTAATATCTTTGACCGCTCTTTACAATCAGGTATCTTTCCAACCATTTGGAAGAGAACCCTGATGCGTCCAATACCAAAGTGTGCCAATCCCACAAACCCGAGCGATTACAGGCCAATAGGAATAATATGCGCTACTGCCACGACACTTGATCGGATAGTTTATGAGAAAATTAATACCTTTATTATTAATCGAGATATGCTCAATCCAAGGCAATCTGGTTTTCGCTGGGGATATAGTACTCAAACTGTATTGCTTCGTCTGACTGGAGACATTAGCCAAGCGATGGATAACAAGAAAGATTACCGATCATTTCCAGGTGGGCATTGGCGTGACTTATTTCTGAGCTTGACTCCAACATAATATTCCATTAGTTTTATTGGAGATTGCATTTACTTTATCGTGCTAGGACAGTTATAAATCATACCAATGCCCAGTATGCTAACATAATTGGAACCGGCAATGACTATGTAGTCAACTTCTATCTGACATATTGTGTCGAAGTTCATTTCATTAACGACTGATATAGTTTTTGTATTGTTAAATACTAATTTATTTTGTGTAGCCTAGTCCTACAGTGTAATGACGTCACTCTGAATCCTTATAATCTCTCCATTAAGTTCATTCAAGAGGGAGTGGCCACATAAATCATATATTTACTTTCTTTAATTATCTGACGTAGGTTGTAGCATGTATGAGGAGAGCAACATTGGGTCTAAAACAGAACCTTGAGGGAAACCTTGTTTTGCGGTTTGCCATGAGTATGGGTTCCCATGCAAATCTTTCGTTGCCTGTACACACCAATTTACACAGGAAAAGAACAAATTGAGGAAACGCGAAGAGAAATAGTATTTTAATGTTTCTCAAGGGGAACGCATTGTTATTTTTGTTCAAATGCCTCCCTGAAATCGAATAGTACGAGAATGGTCAGGTAGAACGGTCAATGGCCCAAAGTATCTCACCAGTGACCCTGTTGGGAGTGGAATGAGTGCTCAAATTCTTACGGAATCCAGATTAATAGTTGCTGAGAATATTATTTTATAAGGTAATCGGTAACCTGGAGATGCATAAATCTTTCCAGAATTTTGGAGGAAATACAAAGTCATTATATAGGGTAATGACCCCTAGGGGAAACAGGGTTTTTCATTTACTAATCTGGAGGATTACTGATGATTTCCACACAGCAATAAAAGTGGATGACGATAGGGATTAATTATTTCTACTAGGGTTGTGGATAATGTATCGCCAGCTCTAATAAGTAATCCAGCTGAATTATCTTCAACACTCTCCGCTCTTTATTTGGAGCATCGAAAATACTGGTGTAAAATACGAAAGGTAATACACTTACCTAGGCGCTTTTATCAGTTACCGGAGTAACATGAGTGGATATCACAAAGTGGATTCCAACTATTAGATGAGATATTGTTCATAATAATAATAATCACATTTGGATGGACAGCTTAGTGGCCATATCTCAGGATATAGATCATGGTTAAAGTATATTACTATTACCTACTTATTCAAGTATTCTATACGATAACTGTTCACGGATACTAATATGAAACCTTGCCTTGCAGATGAAATTATTGGAAAAATATATAGCGGAATATTGTAACCATAATTTATCAACTGCAAATAATTTACTCGGGCATTCGTAATTGATCCAGTCAACCAGCACACTGAGATATTATTTTAATCTTGGGCTTGATGATAGTTGCGCATAAATATGATGTGTCGGAAAACGCAAGCGAAGATTAGAAAAGACGTCTGACGTCTTCATTGGCCTACTCTTAACGAAAGGTACATACCGTGGTGGCCAAGGCTTACCCGACGCTGAGTTCAAAGTGACAGCACTCAAGTGGAGTGCTTAACCAGTAAATCAACCAAAAATCTCTATCAGAATCTGACTATGAACCTGGGCCCTTGGACAGGAAGTAGAGTATGTAACATCATAACAGGGAGAGTTATGATGCTGCATACTCTACAGGGACATCGTCAAAAACCCATTGGAAAATGTAAAATTGTTAAAAAAATTATAAATTTTTTTATACTTCATAATATAATCCCTTATTTCAGTTTACTAACTCTATTTAAGACCTTTAAAATAAGCTCTTTTGCGAATCTGTAGCTTTATTAGTTTCGGAGATATATCGTCAAATGTGTAGGTAGTTTTATAAAATTCAAATTTTGCAACGTTGCAATTTCTCGTACACGGTTGCGTGTATAGCAACACGGCTTTGTGGATTTCTTGTTTTCATCAAATGTTGCCGTTATGCCAAATTTGGTCAAAATCGGTGACCCTAAGGGCAATCACCTAGGGGTCGATTTGACATGAAATTGAACCAACTTTTATTTTCGAACTCAACGTGGGGTCAGTGCGCTATAACGGAAAGAAATGGAGAAAATAAATTCCTATTTACGTCATTTGAATTGATTGAAAATGACTGGTTGCGTTTGCAATGCTTCCAGTTCCTAGCAAAATGCATTCACATAGCATCGAGCACACTTCATTAAGGAAGTTGATCCGAGAAGTGAAAGTCATGTCATTTTTTTATATTTTCAGCACTTATAGAACTAAAGTTCCTCTATCTAATAAAGTAAAGATAATTACACCAACCCATGCTCCTTGTTCCACAAATTGCATTTGAAATTACATGCGATTAACGGCGAGAATGGCCATCACATGGGAATATAACGTTTAAAAATACCATCGTGACATGTCATTTTTGCAAAAAACTGATATCTTATGCGTAATTTCACAAGATATAAAATGACACGAAAAAAAAGGCATCTACCCACCGTATTTTTCAGTAAATCCACCAATTTCTGCGCTTATAGCAGACGAAATGCGTAGTTGTCTTCAAGTGGCGCTGCGGTAGCTCCAGCCAAAATGTATGGCGTATGAATGATATCATTACTAATGAGATATTAAAGCACATTTCAGAAAAATATTATAACATAACGTTTGATAGTCATATTCTGGTGTTATACATTAGTAAATTCATTGAGTACATGAATTTATTTCTTTAAAGTAAGTGCTGAATGACTCCATCGTCGAGCTGATTAAAATTATCACAAAAAAGAAATCCTTCGACTTTCCATCGTATTTCTTGTGACTTTCAACAGCTTAGGTAATTTTCTTTGTGAAGTAAGGATCACTTAGCAGGCATATACTCGTACTTAATGTAATAAGATTCCTCAGACAACTTGACTCAAGCAGTCGCGAGCCAGCCTCCTTACGCGAACCCGGAAATATCACCACGATAGACATGATATCCCTCAGAGCGAAGTTGATTGATCATGAGGGATCTCATTCACTGTCAGAGCATAGGAGGTTCCAAATAACAGCAACAAATTCTAGTTTACTAGCTAAATTGTTCGATTTCAAAGCTCGTTCAAAGAGAATTTAGTATAGTACAATTTCTTGTTCAGAAAAGACAAAACTAAACTGAAATTTGTGCAAATCTCAAGAGTAGGACCATTTGCATTAGCAAAGAAAACATTAAGACATTCACGCGCGAATGAACTGAAGTGGAGCAGCAGCAAGTAGCAAGCAGAGTCGAAGGCGAATGGTCTTTGCCACGCTGAAGATTCATGGGGCGATGCAGAAATCGAGGATCTGGATACGAACGTGCCAGCGACGTGGCTCAAATTGCGACTGGCAAATGAGTGAGCCCCAGAGTCAGAATGAGTGCTCTGCATGCGAGAGAGAGATAGTTTTTCGTCCAGAGGCGTGCTTCTCACTGCTTCCTCCTCCATGGCACGTGGCTTGCGCTTGTTTCGAGGGATTACCGCGGGTGGGCGTTGGGGTGCATCGTAAACGAAGGGGTGCCAATCCCTCGGACCATCCACCGATAATCCTCGCCCGTCCCCCCGACCCTTATCGTGATCCCTGATGTTGCGCATGCCGTGGGTACTTCAGTCTATAATCCTGATGCCCTGGGCCAATGATTTCATATAAATTTATAGTGGAATTTGGAAATTAAACTCCTGGTTCCAACGTTTTGTGACGTAATATCCGCTCGTCGCTATGGACAATGCCCTATCGATTTTGGGTATTCTATGTGAAGTGAAACGAAATTAGAAGCGTTTGTTGCACTGTTTTTGTGGACTTCCATTGTAACTCTAGCCTCTTGAGCATTGCTACTGTAGAACTTTCTTCACTCCGGGTTCGACTACTGTCGCTTCCACTGTTTGCCTTGGCATTGAACTAGCATCCGGTTTTTCCCATCAATTCCACTCACGAGAGAATAAAATCAACAGATAATTAAAGGAAAGTCATAAGTCATTTCTTTATTATTGTACTGTAACTGGTCACTTTCGTGAGTAATTGTACCTTGAGTAGAATTTTCTGGCTGTCGGGCAGCAAAAACAAAAATCAATTATTCGCGAATAAATCAGTCTACTTAATCTCCTTTACAAATACACTTATAAATCATCAGTACTGGGTAAAATGAAGATTTTAAAACTTGTCAAATTTCCACCTGCGTGGAAATTCCCTTTTCTCACATCGACACATTTGAAATATTTTTTGCTCTTTTCGCAAAAAAGTACTGGCGGGTCTTCTCCAAAGAGACAACGTTAGCCAATAAATGATGAACTGGTATTTATAAAAGAAAATATCTTTGCAGGCAAAAAATATTAAAGTAATGGTAATTATAATAAGACAATCTCATGATGAACGAACAGCTCTCGGACCAGAAAAAGAATTTTCCCCGTGGCCAAAAAGAACCGAAGAATCGATAATATATTCGATGAAGTACATAATATTCGATGTCTGCCACATAAGGGACTAAATGCTCTGAATGAATGTCTACATTGATAATTTATTATGATGATTATTGATGGACAGGCAAATGATAAGATACAAAGGAAACTTGTTGCCTGAGATTTATGGAAACACCATTGTATGTCCATCTAAATACTGCCCCCCTGAATAGTGTGGAAGAATCGATTCAGTCAAAGCAAAACATGCAATAAGCACTTGCAACATATGTAATTATACGATAAGAAAACATATAACAAGGCATGCACCAGGAAAGTACAACTTTCTCATTGGCATAGGCATAATGCATTTTTAAATACTATTTTCGTGGGCAAGAGCTCCTTAATTCTTCTACGCACAAGCATCTCTTTCGGTTCACAAGATGTCGTATTTCTCCGTGTAATTTAAATAGGATCCATTATATGTGCTTAATCAAAAATAGGCGTAGAACCCAAATATGCAGGCCTAAATTTGATTATTATATCAGATGCAAACTTAAAATCTATGTACGTGGTTTACTATCTTCCTTAAACGTTTAATATTTAACAATTTCACAGGCGTTCATCCACTAGATGCTCTGCGCAAGAATTCCACAAATGGAAGTATTTTTTCATTTCACTCATGCACTTGTCATTTACTGCTTGAACCATAATGGAAGAAAACGAAGGCTATATGGGTAAACCTCGGGATAAATTGATTGATTGAGAATAAACTCCGGCAGTAATTTTCTCTACTCGTAATTATGCTCATTTTCCGGTTAATTGTTGTTATCTGTAGCGAATGAGAACCACTTAGGGGTAAAGCAAGAGGGTGTAGTAAGTTGTAAGGTGGGATGATACCAATAATATTTAATATTCTGTTGATCACAAATTTAGCGCCGGGAAACATGATATCAATGACCTTTCATTTAATAGACCCTTCGCATCTATACCGACTCAATAGCGCCCCTATACCTATCGAATCATAGGTATAAAAAGTTGCCATGGTCAATGATAAGGCCTTCAGATCCCTCTTGTCATCCCTTGATCTTCAAGGGTAACTCAGGGATCAAAGGCCACACGGGTGACAAATATCGAATCGGGCCTACAAGAGTGACGAATCATATATTTCAAAGAGTGCCCAATGCGATGGTGAGGTCCCTCCTTTTTAAACCTGTGATTAGATAGACACATTGGTAGCCCCAATTCTCCTTTTGTCACCACTGTCACCTTAGACCGCTGAGTAACCCTTGAAGGTCAAGGGATGACAAGAGGGATCTGAAGACCATGGCACCGTTTTAAACCTATGATTCAACAGGTGTGTTACGGAGATTCACTTTATGTAACTCCTGTGACCCTAACTCTGCCCTTTTAGGAGTCATTGGTTGTATTTTTGAACTCGGAAGTTCTTCTTCATGCCCAAAACCTAATAATTGAAAGTTTTGCAAAATAATTCTGTCTTTTTTGTATTTTATTTTAACATTGAATGCCCATGAGGCAAATTTTGGATTTTTGGTTGGACCCTATTTCTGGGGTCAAAAGGTCATATTTATTGATTGACTCCAGATACGCAGGAATAATGATTTTTTGAGTGCATTGAAAACAAAGATACCTATGCTAATGATAAAAGAGGATTCTAAGGGGTAAATATCATATGGCATGCCTTGGGATCATTTGGCTTACCTGTATCCACGTATTCAGCAATTAAACACCTGTATTAGTACCTACATACTTCACGGAACATTTCGTAGTTCTTGAAGGAATAAAATTGCTATGAGTCATTTACTGGACAAAGTCATTCTAAATAGACTTGCGTTACTCTACAGATAATATAAAGTACACTAACTAGTTGCATATAATTTCAATGAACCCTTGCAATTTGTGAAAAAATTAATAATCTAATAATTTTTAATCTAGGATTTACCTCATATAATAGGTTACCGGTTCCTCGCTTCGTTGAAAAAATGTTTTCTGCCACAAGAGAAAATATGCCACATTCTACGAAAAGGTTGAGAAGAATATGTACACCATGTCATGGATTACCCCGCCAGACTCACATCAACATATACAAAAGAGTCAATGACGTAGAGTATGAGGCTATCTTTCCAATCGTCAGAGACCACATTCATGAAGTGGCCAAGCAATCACTGTGGGAACACAACACCCAGTCGACCTCAGGATGCACAACACTCAACTAAGGATACCACCCAGAGCGGCTGGCTAACTCCGATGCCAAGGCAATGCACGTCTCTCCCTCTGAGCGAAATAGCGATTTTCGAGTTTGCATCGCAATTTCCCAGTCACCTTTGCAGCAGCACCTACGCTGATCCGCGACACGCGTCTTTCCCCGTAAATCTCTCTGCGTTCTTATTCCATTCCACCTTTTGAAAAGGAAGGTCAAAGTTCAAATTTACCAAAGGAAAAAGATTCTCTCGACCAGGAATCAAACCAAGGACCTTCCGAGCCATATTACACGCGAAAGAGACCTTCCGCCCCCAAAACATTGCCTTGGGGAGTGAATTGGTCTCAGCATTGGCAAGGTCCGTGGCTTTAAATGCCAGGAAACACTTTTCCTCCGGAAACTTTCCTCACGCTTGCTTGCTGTGTGCAGCAGCATAGAATTTTACAAGGGTATACTTGGTTAGATCTAAACAAATGTTTTTTCCCATTGTTAAATCCTTTAAAAAACTTCCTCCGACTCTTAGGAATATTATTCGAACTGATTCCGATGAAGTCCCTTTCAATGGATCCTTTCCCTCCTCTTTTTTAGTCCAAACAAACAGACGCTATGAACTATCGGTCACCGCCATATAGAAGAAGTGGAAGTAGGGAACATAAACTTAATCTTTATTTCCCCTTCCCCATTCCGCGAAATCGATTTCCTGGTCGAACAGGAAACAATCCACGAAGCCCTTGGGCATCGCAACGATATCAGGGGAAAGGACTTATATATCGAAGGATGGAGTGCTGTGTGGGGGGGAGCTTCGGTCCCTGCAGTGCCTCCAGCAGTGGCCGGCCCTGGCGGGGTGCAGGCTGGATGTGGTGGCGCCTCCCGACATCCGCCCCTAACCGCTCGATCGGGAAGCACCCTCGCCCCCAGGCCCCTCTGGGAAGGGGGGCTGTAAATCCGCAGCCACGCAGACATGAGGAAGGGCCGGGCCCCAACGTACACAGGCCAGGGCCACTGCCATCCACCATAAATGCCCGCCGCTGCCGCAGGCGTGGTGAAGCTAAGAACGAGAGCCCCCCAGTTAATTTCACAGCTATTGACGTCCGTCCTCCTGAAGCCATCGCTTCCAAACACACGGAGAAGGAGACCCATTGTCCTCTCCCAAGAAGAATTCTAGTTTTCCGCCCAGCAGGTCTGAATCCTTTCATGGAAAGAAGATCCATGCCTGGACTATACGTGCCCTTCGCACACTCCTTGATTCTAGGCTCGCACCGCTCCCTGGTTGACGGACAGGGCGAACCAACTTCAGCGGGTGACGGAGGGGGAACGGACTGCGTCACCGACACGGCTAGAGACTATCCTGGAGTGCCCCAATATTACTCCCTGGATACATGGCGAGATATAGACGTCTACTTGGTATCTGCGCCGTTACAAATGCAATTTATGTTTATTACCCCATTAAATATATTACTCATATAAACTATTTTTCTTTAAGTCCGTTTTTACATAAGAGATAATTCAGGATGCCACTGCTGGTGAAGTCTTCACGGGTTCTCACAATCAGGAGTGACCTGAGCCAAGGCGAAGAGTATATATACCGGCATTTTTCTTGGACCTGACACTCAACGCCCTGAGGACGATGGCAGTGTTAGCCGTCGAAACGTCGGCCTTAGCCGTTTCCCTGACCCGGTGGAGAACTCGTTAAGACTTCACCAGCATTATACGCCGGGAAAAAACAAGATCCTACATCAGGATGCCACTGTTTCTAACCTCCGAATACCTTGATCAAATTAATTATGCTGACAACAGTAAACTGTTTTAAAAACAATTCCACTCGTTTCTGATGGCTTTCAAAGAGCTATTGCCTCTCACTGTATCATTCAAAATTTCAGCATGCCCCCAACTTGTTTTATCTGAACACACACTCACACTCTCCTACTGTTTTCGGAGCGGCCTGCTACTCTCTCACTCTCTCAAATACCATCTGCGACCAAGGATTGCAATCCCGGGATCCCCGATGAAATGACGATCCTGAAATCCCGGGATTTAGCATACACGAATCCCGGGATTTCGGGATTGACCGGGATACACCTTTTCGCTAACGGCGACGCTAGTAAGTAAGTTTTCCTGGATATGTAATGCAGCTTGTTTGACGCCTGAGTTCATTGACTAATACATTTTACTGGAATACGTAGTTTTTCATAATTTGTAAATCATATATGAAATACATATGAAAAACGGAAATGAGCTTACGGCGGGCGTGTTAAAGACATAGTGTTGCCAGTATTAAACAAGATGGACTCAATTCCAGAAAATTTTGTCTAACTTTCGATGAATGGACTTCGCCACGCAACAGAAGCTATCGTTCACTCCTCTGAAAGAGAATCAAATATCTGGAACTTAGAGCTTATCTGAAATGATGAAAATATGCCTGCAAAAGTGTGGATTGAACTTAAAAAAATACATTGAGAGAATATGAAATTTCTTTAGAAGAAGATATTTTTCGCAATCACCACTGACGGTGCAAGTGTAATGCCGAAGGTTGGTAGGTAAATACCATTGAGGTATACTAATTTAATTTGAAGTAGGACAAGAAGTCGAATCCGAAGAGTGTGAATTCAGCGATGAAGACTTTCCGTCGAGTGACGACACAGACGTGAATGATCAATTTTAAGATAGAGGCGCGTGTAAACAATCATGGCAAAACATTAAGATTTTGATTTAAAAAAATGAGGGAAGCAGTTCCTCTCTTTAAAAAAATCACTCAAAAAACGATGGATTCCTTCAAAAATATGTGAATGAAAAATTGGGTGAGGCATGAGCTCTTGTTATTGACGTAAAAACTCGATGGAACACATAATTTGACATGATGGTACGTTTTCTAATGCTAAAAACTTGCGTGATGAAGGCCTTTATTGATCTTAGTTCCGAAATATCATTCATTGAATGGGAATATGAACTTGTTTCTTTCTTCTTTTGCAGCACTGCAGCCAGTGAAAATTACTATGGAGGCGCTTTGCCGAACGGAGGCTTGTTTGTGAGGCTTTTGCAATGTTGATACCAAAGACAAAATAATAAATAAACGCCAATAAATTAAAACAAAAGCACGACCCGAATTTCAATGCTTCAATATCATCATCATCAGTGAAGATGTCCCCTGTTTCTAAACTTTGTGTGTTGTTGTTTTATAATAATTTTAACTTTGTTATTAATCAATATTGCTAAAAGTTTGAGAAATTAAAATATGGATTCCATATGTGCATGTGATATTTTAGCTGTTATTTAATTTTAATTCCATATGTGCATGTGATACATCAGTTAAATCCCGGGATTGAGGAATTCACAATCCCGTAATCCCGGGATTGAAAAATCTCTCTGGGATTCCAATCCGTATCTGCGACTCAGCGTTATAATTAATACACTCTTCCACTTCCTAAATGTCCTGTCTCTCAAACTTTTTATCACTAGGTACTTATTTTACAAATTTGATATCACTAATTAGTCATACCTAATGAATATAATCACTGATTAATTCACACTCATTGATATTAGTACATTATGCCGAGGAAATCCACTCATAACTTCGATTACACATTATCTAACAACTGGAAAATAAAACACAGAATCACATAGCTGTAGGTATCCTCCAAGAACACTCAACACCGAAGAAAGTATCACTCCCCCTAATCTCAACGGTTCCTAAACGTATATGTTAAAATTAGCTCACTATTCTTTTCTGCTTTACTTCTGCGCCCAGACTTGCTTGTATTTGCTGTATGCTTGGCAAGTATGACTCTTTTTCTGGTTTCAGATATCTCAATATCCCTAAGGTGATGAACTATTTAATTCTACTTAACTAAGTGGCATTTAGCATCTCCTCTTATTTCTCTACGAAAATACTAAGGACATTAATTGTTCTACGTGTCCCTAAACCTCGTTAGTAAACAAATGATTCTCATAAAGAAGTTTTTCATTTTGTATCACAAAATCACATATCATATGTCTGCAGGTAATTATTGGAAATATTTTACAAATATTTTCTCAGGATTTCAATTCGAAAATTACCCCAAAGAGAACATTCATTTTGGTCATCATCACCATCGGTCAATAATCCTAGGAATGGTTTGACGCAGCCCTCCACTTGATTCTTCTATCGGCCAACATCTTCATATTAACGGAGTTCCTCTCTTTTACATCCTTCACTACTTGCTCCATATACCTCATACGAGGCCTGTATTTTCCGTCCTTTCCGATCACTTTTCCTTCGACGATTGTCTTCATCTTTTCTTAAGATGTGGGCGATTGCGTTTCCCCGTCTTCTTTTCATAGTTTTCAGTATACATTTCTTCTCTCTTCTTAAGATTTCTTCGTTTGTCACTCGATCGATCCATTTTATCTTCATCATTCTTCGGTAGCACCACATTTCAAATGCTTCCAGCCTGGGCTTCTCTCCTGCTGTTATTGTCCATACTTTGCGGCCATATAGAGAATGCTCCAGATGTATATTCTTATGAAATGTTTCCTCACTTCCACGCATGTATTTTAGCTGCAAGCAGAAACGCCTTTTGGTAAAATACCCTTTTTGCTTGGGCAATTCTACTGGCAATTTCTCTTTTACTTCGTTCATCGCTGGTTACTCGTCTTCCCAGGCAAAAGAACTCTTCCACCTCCTCGATTTTTTGTTTTCCTAGCCAAACATTGTTCCTGCATTCCTTCCTCCGACTGCATATCAATACCTTAGTTCTCTTTTTATTGAACTTCAGTTGATATCTGGTCATTATTCTTTCAATATTTCTTAGCGTCTTCTTTAAATCTCCTTCTGAGATGACTGCTACGTCATCGGCGAATCGTAGCATACTGATTTTCTCCCCGAGGATATTCACTTCCGGAGACTTTTCTTTGACTTCTTGGATGGATTTCTCGATATAATGGCATTGAATAATGCGGGAGATAGTGCACATTCTTTCCTCACTCTTTTCTTTATGCTTGCTTCTGTACTGCTGGGTCCAGATTTTATTATGGCCACCGGATTTTTACACAAGCTATGGTCAACTCTTCGGTCATTGTATGATACTCCAATTTCTTTCAGAACCTTTAACATCATATTTCAATCCACGTTGTCAAATGCCTTCTCCAAATCCACAAATGCAACAAACGTCGGTAGATTCTTCTCTATTCTCTTCTCTGTAAGTGGCCTGAGGGCCAAAATCGCTTCTCTTGTGCCCTTGTTTCTTCTGAACCCGAATTGGTCCTCATCCAGGAACTCCTCAGCTTTTCAATCTATTCCTCTATAGAAGATTCTCGTCAATATCTTTGATGCATGTGTCGTCAGGCTTATGGCCCTAACATGTTCACAGTTCGCAGTCCTCCTCTTTTGGCAATAGGGATGATGATGTTCTTCTCAAAGTCCGTGGGTATGTCACCTGTAGAGTACATATCGCATATGGGTTTTCACAGCTGAGAGTTCTCTCCAGCGTTTTTAAATAGTTCGGTATGAACATCATCTATTCCCGTAGCCTTATTTATCCTCAGATCCGTTACAGCTACGTCAAATTCTGATCTTAAGATTGAGACTCACAAATCATCCTCATCGACTTCATTTTTCTCTTCGATCACTTCCATTGTATAACTATTCCAAGTATTCCTTCCATCTCTTCATTTTACCCTCATGTTCAATTAAGCGTTTTCCATTCTTGTCCCTGATGCTGTTACAACTCTCAACCCATTCCTTGAAGTGATTTCTCACCATCCTGTAGGCAACTCTCACATTTTCTTTTGCGCGGTTGCTTTGTACAACCAATCGGACCGCATCTTCGCATAGACCCTTCATCCACATTTCCCTTGCTTTTCTCGCTTTACGGTTTATTTCATTCCTGACTCTTTTGTAGCGAAGTTGCCCTTAGCAAACAAATTATTATCATAAAGAAGTGCTTTCATCTTGTATTACATAACACGTAGTATATCACATGTCATTTTGGTACGCTGATTAATTCCTCATACTCTGCGTAAAATGTACCGATGCATTTCCAGTTTATGGAGTAAAACCCGTGAATCAGCTTCGAAGATTTTGAATGAAATTTTTCCTGAAGAAAAGCAGCAAAATAATATCAACGTCCTTAGTGATCGGAAGATTTTAGGGCATTTTCCCTTATTTTCAAGCTTATTAATTTCATCGCATACACGCAGTGGGATATATTTTTCCCTTGTAATTTGAAATGCAGTGTTTTTAAGTAATGACATTTGCCAGAAAAAGTATATCTCGCGGAATTTAAAAATGATCACTTAAAATATACTACTGGCTAGGCAATGGGAAGGCGTCAGTCTCCCAACGATTTCTGAGGATGTGTAGCGGTAAACATGTCGTTAGACTCGGAGTTTCTGCACCGATCATCTCGCTAGATAAGAGGCATGTAAATGACGGCGTGGGCCAGGTCCGTCTTCTTGGCGAAAAGGATTTCACGGAGATCGTATCAACAAGCTTGACGTAAGGGTAAACAGCGGTGGCAAGGCCAAGAGGCGACCGACATGCACGGCCTTCGCATCAAATTCACTTCAACTTGTTGCTTCGTGTTAGGAAAATTCTTTCCGTATGTGTAGAGATACAAACATTTTACAGTCTCCGCATCCAGCACAAATTACGCTTTTACTTAGAAGTTTTTAATATTTTAAACCAGACTTCCTCTAAAATACTGATTGCAAACATGACCCTTGTCTTTCAAAACCCCATGATGATTTTATTAGTCTATTTTTAATAACCAATCAAAAATGCGACGTCATAATCTGGGAGAATTTAGTATGATGCCTTATCGGAAATGTTTTTTTTAGCGTCAAACCTTTCAAAAAGTTTATTCCTCATTTTTAACTCGATCGAGAAAAGGTTCTCCATTAGTAGACTGATTATGAAAATCATGGACCTTTCTACTCGTGATACTTTGCGAGGAAGGCTTCATTCGTATCGAATATATTCAAATTATTTTCAAGAAAGTGCATTTTTCCTATTTTTCACCCAATTTGTTTCAAAATTTTATTTTTTTAAATTTACACTAGGGAAGTTTTCGTTCTTCATGGCTTTAACCTCGTGTCTACAGATCGGCAAGGCAGGAATTTTTGCCATCGCGTAGAACATCATCTTCCACCGTCTGCGGTTAAAAGGTTTTGGATTTTGACGTAATGGCCGCCGCATGGCAAAAGACTACGCGGACGATATAACATTAATCCTTTATTACTCAAATCCGCGTTATAATGTAACATTCCATAAACTAATAATTTGGCCAGAAAGTTCGGTACCTAAAACTGCTGAATGATCCTTAATGAATGAAATCAGGCATAATTTTGCAGAAACAGCATTGTTGGCCAAAGTATTGTTCGCCAATAACACTGTCAAAATCCTGAGTGAGGAACAAGGCCAGCAAATTTCACTTTTGAAGGATGCATGCCAATCGGTTTCGCCAAATCGTGATTTTCGGAGGGAGGCCTCGGCGAGGCGCACGTGTCCTAAAACGAGAATAGCCCCACGAATCACGAGTGAGCCGACACAAACGGGGTGGCAACAGATGAACCCTTGCCAGTCTCATATTAGTAGAGTCCGCGGAAAGTCAACTGTTTTTGGCTTTATTTGAAATAAAATTAACAATTCAATTATATTATTTAAATTATTCATTTAAAAGACCATTTTTAACGGAGGAGATACTTGGATTAGTTTGGTCCCACTTAAAACTCAAGCAAACTTCAACCCGCTAAACGCCACGTGCGTTGCTTTTTGATCGATTCATCGCATAAATCGAAAAAGATTGTTTTACATGGGTCATGGGTTTTTCATTTTAAATGGATATAATTATGCTTGCTTAAAAACAAATCCTGAAATGACCATTAGCAGGCGAATGCTCTTCACAATATTTCTTAATCAAAAATACAGTGACTACTCAATGTCTCGAAGTCTTTTGTCCTGAATGTCATCATGAAATGCACAGTTACCCTTTTTCTTCTGGGATAAGGAATCTGAACGTCATTCATCAGCTTTAACATCATAAATCTCACCATTACTACTGTTACTGGGCCTCTTATGCAACTTAAGGTGTCCGCGCTGGGGGCATCCGCCCGAATTTGTTTCCAGTTTTAGCCCCAACCCTATTGGCTGTCTAACTGGCTGGAGTCACGACACAACTCCGAAAGAATGCGGAGCTAGAACGATACACTGTAAGTTATGGAAAATAGCGCTGAAAATGTAACCTAAAATGTAACTATTGCGATTACAGACGGGAATATACAACAGAATAGGAAGGGGAAGACAGTTGAAGAGCATGTGGCGGTGTTTTTGTCATTGTTGCCGATTTTTATTGTCCAATATTCTCGAAGTTATCCTACCTAATGAAGATGCCAATTATTAAATTATGATTTTACTTCTGTTTAATGTTAAATGATCCCCACAGGGTTTAAAATATTCTCGCCTGTGGTTTTTATGGCACATTTACCCGAAATTTCATTTTAAACTCGTCCGACGAGTGAGGAGTACGATAAGTAGTCAGATAAACGACATTAATGCACCATCCTATCGGTACATAACCGGTGGCTTGTAATAAGGTTTGGTATCTGAGGTTTCGTGTAATTTCTGTAGACCGTGAAGCGTACGGCAAAACGAATAATTACTGCCAACTATTCAATATTACTTTTTCATTATAAGTGAGCATCTTCGTGCCGTATTAACCGCAAAGGATTACCCATTAAAACTGGAGTGATGACATGACATATGAACAATGTAATTTTTCGTATTGTTGAGAGCACCTGTTGATTCACGTTAAGTGAACAGGTTAGTTACATTTTATAACCATTAAAGGTAGGTTCTGTGAGCCAATGCAAGCTTCTCCCTCTTACAGCTTGTGCTCTTCTTGAATGCACAGAACATTAGTACGTAACATTAGCTACAATGTTATATTTACGTGGGACAGGGCGGATGTTCATCTCAATTATATTTCTTTATACACTGGTCAATACTAAAAGTAAATGTGCAATAGTTTGAGAAATAGTGCTGTTTTAATTTTACTGCCATCCGTTAGTTGTCCATGAGAAATAGTGCATTTTAGATGTAAAAGGGTTTAAACTTACACATACTGTAACCGTTATACTCCATACCCGAAAACATCGATCGCCATCACGATCAACATGAATGTTTACTTGGCGTACTGTGAATGAATTGGATGCGAAATGCATCTGAATGAGTAGGTACCCTCAAATACTTAAGGAAGACATAAACCAGCTGTAAGGGATCTGAAGATAAATGGGACTTCGGGATTAGATTATATTCCTGACTAACTAATAATAAACGCCAAAGAGAAGACGTTTACTCAGCTATACAAACCCACATGCGATATGTACTCTACGGGAAAGATACTCACGGACTTTGAGAAGAACATCATCATCCCTATTGCCAAAAAGAAGAGGGCTGAGAACTTTGAATATTTTAGGACCATAAGCCTGACGACACATACCTCGAAGATATTGACGAGAATCATCTATAGAAGAATAGAGCGAAAAGCTGAGGAGTTCCTGGATGAGGACCAATTCGGGTTCAGAAGAAACAAGGGCACAGTAGAAGCGATTTTGGCCCTCAGGCCACTTACAGAGAAGAGAATAGAGAAGAATCTACCGACGTTTGTTGCATTTGTGGATTTGGAGAAGGCATTTGACAACGTGGATTGGAATATGATGTTAAAGGTTCTGAAAGAAATTGGAGTATCATACAACGACCGAAGAGTTATCCACAGCTTGTATAAAAACCAGGTGGCCATAATAAAGTCAGGACCCAGCAGTACAGAAGCAAGCATAAAGAAATGAGTGAGGCAAAGACTCTGTCTCCCGTATTATTCAATGTCTACATCGAGAAAGCCATCCAAAAAGTTAAGGAAAAAATCTACGGGAGTGAATATCCAGGGGGAGAAAATCAGCATGCTACGATTTGCCGATGACATAGCAGTCATGGCTGAAACAGAAGGAAATTTGAAGAAAAGACTGGGAAATATGGAAAAAACAATGACCAGATATCATCTGATCAATAAGAAGAAAACTAAGGTATTGGTATGCAGTAGAAGAAAGAAAACCAGGACCAATGTTAAACTAGGAAAACCAAAAATCGAGGAGGTGGAAGAGTTCTGCTACCTGTGAAGTAGAGTATCCAGCGATGGACGAAGTAAAAGAGAAATTGCCAGTAGAATTTCCCAAGCAAAAGGGCATTTTAACAGAAAAAGATTCTGCTTATAGGTGCAAATACAAGCGTGGAAGTGAGGAAACATTTCATTAGAACATACATCTGGAGCAATTTTACTATATGGCAGTGAATCATGGATGATGACAGCAGCGGAGAAGAAAAGGGTGGAAGCATTTGAAATGTGGTGCTACTGAAGAATGATGGAGATAAAATGGATCGATCGAGTGATAAACGAAGAAGTGTTAAGAAGAGTGGGAGAGAAGAGATGTCTACTGAAAACATTAAAAAGAAGACGAGACAACTTAATGGGCCACGTCTTGAGATACGATGGCCTGATGAAGATTAAGACACGAGGGAAAAGTGAATGGGAAGAATGGAAAAGGCAGGCCTCGTATGAGGTATATGGCGCAAGTTGTGAAGGATATAAAAGAGGGGAGTTACGTCAATATGAAGAGGTTGGCCGATAGAAGAATGGAGTTGAGGGCAGCGTCAAACCAATCCTAGTTGATTGTTGGCCCTTGATGATGATGATAGACAAACCACGATGTAAATACTGATCTCGGTTCTATAATTTTCCTTATAATACATTTGTTGTGCAGTGAAAAATGTACTGTTATAATCGCAGTTAGTACCCATTTCACCAAAATTAAATCAGCACGGCATTAGTGGAACAATACCATAATAATGATTTAATTGATTTAATTGTTATGAATTCACTTCTGGTAATGTTGATCATTTGCCTCCATCTCTACTGATGGATGCAAATAGTAATCGTGCTTCATGGTACGACGAAAATGATATAGTGTTCTATAATGAACGACGAGGACACCATTAGTTATGAACATTAGTGCTGCAAATCAGTAGTGCATAGTATACTAAGCTATCTATAGTTTATGCTCTGAAAATATGTGGGATACTCCCTTATTCCTTTAAAATTTTTACTTGAAACATAACAAACAGCTGACATTGACTAATTACTTTGGCTAATTACTATAAATCTCCTCATTCCTTGAATTATGCTTTTAAAAATCAATTAATGAACGGGTAAAGATAAGATTGGGCATTGCCTTTTTGTTGCGCTGCGGCCAATAAAAACATGCGGTGGGAAGCGAAAAAGTATCTCCGGCTGGAGCGAGGTGCCATTAAAGGGCGACTTCGGAATGTCCCAGCTCCTCCGAGATGCCTGCCATTCATTTCTCTCTCTCTCTCTCTCTCTCTCTACAATCGGAGGTATTTTGAGTCCTGTAATCGCAAATGGAGTTGTGGAGCAGACACCACAACTCTTAGAGCCCCAGATTTATGCCTTACTACACAATATCATCATATCATATTTCGTAGATCATAAAATCATATTTCTTCTCGTGCAACCAGTATTTGATTAGACGCCTAGCCACTAGTGCAGTGTGTTCGCAGTATATTCACATACAGTGAGCCAATATTGCCTTCATTCCACGGTTATTGGAAACAAGCTGACCCGGCCACGCGTTGCGTGGCTCAATCTGGTTAAATGGAAAGTGCATGTTTATAGTATGTTTAATTTCACAATTCTTATGGGTATACAATATATCTCAGCTGATCGATTGTTTTGCAGCTGGACACGCATATTTGTATATAATTTTAACGTCTTTACATGTCGTCACAAAGTAGAATATTTCAGGCAAGCATTTATTTCATCCGCTAGTGTCGATCGAGGAATTACAGGTAATGTTTGCCTGAAATGTCGTGCAAGCAATATTAATGCGTTTTCAAATGGTCTCAGGATTCAACGGAAATCTTGCAATGATCGATCCAGAGCCTCGAGCGATGCTTTGTGCATTCATCCCAAGCAATAAGTTGGCATTTCTGAAATATTTTTCCCATGCCGGATGATTTGAATATGTTGCACGTGAGTGTTTCAATGAATTGCAAGTTCAATGGGATGCACATCCCGTCTCCAGTGTCGATATTGTATTCTCGATATTGTACAAACCTTCATGGAGTGAACAAACAACTAACCAAAGCTTCATGGAAATTGGATGAATGTTGTGGTAATGCATGAAGTTATCAATATTGTATCGATACAGTATCGATATTGTAATGATACTTTATAAAACTTTGATAAAAAACACCTAAATAATTTCACCTCAATTTTGTATCAACAATGTATCGATGTATCCATATTTTATCGATATTATATCGATACAGTATCGACATTGAATTATCGATTTTGTAGAAACCTTCGCGGAGCGTACTCAATAACTTTCAAAATTTCATGGCGATCCGATGAATGGTGTAGTAATGCATAAAGGACAAACACATTATATACATTCGATACAGTATCGATATTGCAACGATACATTCCTTTTAAAAAACTAAATAATTTCACCTCAATTTTGTATCAATAATGTATCGATTTATTGATACTTTAGCGATATTATATCGATAAAGTATCGATATTGAAATATCGATTCCGTAGTCCTCTTTTCGGGAATGTACTCAACAACTTCCCAAAGTTTCATGGCGATCCGATGAATGGTGTAGTAATGCATAAAGGACATACACACACACACACACACATACATTCATTTTTATATATATAGATTAAAGATTAATAAGACATATTGAAAAAAACCGATCAGATGAAATATTACCCTGTAATTGCCTTCCACTTCTTTCATATAACGATGGCTTTTGGGAGAAACGCATCTCTCTATAACACAGACCTTCATCTTACCGAGTACTTCTTATTTCCCTTAAAACATCGTCTCCATCCATCGCACCCACGCCTAAACCCCTCTTGTATTTTATTATTTAGGTGGTTTCTTTTCACACATTTCCTTAACGTTTACGGATACTTTTCCTACGCACTTGTTTCCGCTCTTCACTCTTTACAATTAGGTACAATTATGGATTAGTGCGACAATGCATAGGGAAAATTAGAAGAGCTATCGTACATATTGTGTATCTTAGGCATCATTATTTTAACATTACTTGCTCCTGTGGGAAATATAGATTGTATTTTATTTATTTTTAAAGAAATCCCTGACAAATAAGTATTTGCCACATTATTTTGCATAAAATAACAATTTAGTTACACTTTCATAGTAAATGCACATATAACTTATGTTCCTAAAAGTAAAGCATTTATTTCACAGTTGCTTGTAGGTATTGCTCGGACTAGTTGCTATGTAGGCATGCTCGGACTTGTATTTTGCATTCCTGATAATGATAGCAAGTGTTAACGTAATTCTTTTGATTTACAATGCATGACTGGTAGCCATCCTTGTTCACACACCCTATTGGTGGCTTTTAGGTTATTGTCTAGGCGTATATTTAACTATGGTTAATAATTCTTCCTTTAAATTTAACTATTCAAGGGCCCCATCATTTTAATAATTATAATAAGCAACAGCATGCTTATGCAGCCTCACCCTGCCTCGAAATTGCCAACACATGCTTCAGAATTGGTAACTGCAGAATTGAAGAGGGCTTAAAGAACTGTGGGCTTTATTCTCGAGCCTAAGCGAGTTCTCCGACGAAGCGCTTGCCCTAACCCGGCGACCTTTGCACAGCCGGGCACCTCGATGATAACACCGCGTCTTGCCACACTTGCTTCAGTGGGAACAGGATGGGTGAGAAACAGCATCCTTAATGGAATATTTCCAAATACGAGCACGTCTCAAGGAGCGCGTCCTGAGGGTGAACTGCCCTTATAAGAGAAACGGCAGTCGAGCATTATAAGCGCAGGAACAGATCATCGCCATCGATATTACGAATGCCACTATTACGTGTTTCCCATTCTCTCTGTCCCCCCCCCCCCCCCCCATTGCTAACGCTTCCTTGCGTGCACCGGACTCTTGACCTAGCTACTGCCGCGTGGGAAATTAGGTCGGGTTGAATAACACTAGGAAGAGCAAAGCACCGCAGTGATTCTATGCTAGTGGATAATATGACGACCTCCCGCCCCCCCCTTAATCCCCTCTCTTTCTTCCGCTATTTGCTCATCCCTGTTCAGATGCGCGAACAAATTCAAACAGCTTCACCCGTCTCTTGCAATTCTGACACCAGTTACACCCAAAGAACGTGCACTTAATCGCACAACCAATTCAAACAGCACATACGCAGGAATTGCGCTGCATGCGGTCAGAAAAAGTGTTAGGGAATTAAATGAGCAAACGCACAGATTTTTAGTCTAGGAACAGCGATTATATTTAAATGTTCCTTTATAGTCTGCATTCAAAGAAACAACTAACTCTCTTGATGATTTTTTTAACTTACAAAACGTTAAAAAATAAAACCGGTGCAGTCAGACTGCGGATGGTCTGCGCCAACAAAGAATTAGCATTAGGCCAATAAACTCAGGTGATTTTTTTCAGGTGAGGAGGATGTTCATGACTGCACGTACAGATTTCGTATTTGAGGCAGTATCGGACTTTATCTCAGTATTAGAGGAATTATTTTACCCAAGGTCTATCAAATACAGAAATTGGTGTATCGTTATAAAAATTCCAAAGCCACTTCTAGGAAAAAGGATTAAATACGCCAACCATTACAGCACCACAGGTATATTTTAATGGAGTATTTTTTGCAAGAAATTTGAAACTACTATAAGAGCCAAAAACGGTACATTATTGACTACCTGCATTGTGAACTCAATAAGGCTTCAATTAAGTTTTTCAGAAGAAACTTCAGATGGCATTTTAGAGAAAAGCCCCTTCAGACACTTATAAATAGAAAGGCAATCACGTGAGAAGAGGCCTATGCAAAATCAACAGCCTCATGTAAGGCGCGCACTCAAATAGTCGGCTCATAAGGGTGACAGGAGCGACGGAGGTGGGCCA
This sequence comes from Platycnemis pennipes, assembly GCA_933228895.1. Taxonomy (NCBI): domain Eukaryota; kingdom Metazoa; phylum Arthropoda; class Insecta; order Odonata; family Platycnemididae; genus Platycnemis; species Platycnemis pennipes. The sequence continues at coordinate 134,864,768 of OW121853.1, forward strand.
GAGTGGTCCGAGTCGGAAACGCTGATCCGTTCGATTGGAGACCTCGAACACACACATGTCACTCGGCCGGTGGAATTTTCCGACCATAGCAAGCAAACCCACACTTATTGCCCGAGGAAGGCAACTGGACTCCAGTCCAGAATATGCTAATGGAGCACGCCATTGGGCAAGGCATGAGGTGGCCCGTCGAGAAGGGTGAATTAATTCACCATAAAGCAATGACAACACGGCCTTCCCCTGGCCGTCAACCCCCTCCCCCCCAACGCCGCGCAGCAGAAGAGCACCAAGTACGTGGCGAGCACCAACGGGGAAGCACCACTGGGTTAACGCTCGACCTACTTCTCCTCCTGCGACCGTCCTGGCGAAGACATGCGCCCTCGGAATGGCAGAGGGATTTATTCATTCGAATCCACTTCGAGAGGGGAATGGCACGGGGTGGAACTGGGTGGGCTGCCTGAGGTAACAGTTGAGGTGAAACACACAGTGAAGAGGACGGCTTCGGACAAATTGCTCTGAATTTCAGGGAAGACAGTACATGATTCTCCACAGCCGAAGGACTTTCGGTTGAATTTGACTGAGAGGATTTCAGGACCCAACGGAAGGATAAACAGGAAGACAGGATCAATCGAGGGTGGCAGCCAATCTATCGCAGAGAGCGATGGGATCGACCCCGGGATCGAAAGGGGAAACGACTGGATTCTTCTCGACCGATCTGTATCCCAAGTCATCACGTCACCACCAAAATTCAAAGCACGACTTGTTTTATAACTGACAGAATGTCGATTTGACACGAAGGGAACGAAGATCAAATAGATCTATCGAGAGTGACTACCGAAGAAGTCCTAAGAAACTAGGAGAAAAGAGAAGACGGGATAACATAATTTTCAGACGTGATGGCCTTATGAACACAATCGCCGAGGGACAAGTGAACGGGAAGGCAGCCAAAGTAAGGTCCCCCATAAAATATAGAGCAAGCGCTGAAGGAAGTAGCAGAGAAGAATGATGTCAACGCTGGCTGATTGAAGAATCGATTGGACAACCGCGTCAAACTTATCTCTAGGTGATGATGAAAGAAATGCCGATTATTTGTCGTCCACTTAAAAACTCCTAATGCGCATTATGTGGTCCTAACTCAAATATTAAGTCTGAAAGTCTGTCCAGCCTGAAAGATGCGGGTTAATTTCTCGGGTGGAATATCATTGGTGCCAGACCCAACTACCATATTAGTATCTCTGCCCTAACGACTGCCATACTACATCAACATAATACCATCGAAGCCACCATAAACATAACATAAAGGCGTGTGGCAGAGGGTAAATCTTCACAAAATACGCATTACCTCTCACTCTTAAAGAGGATTAAAAAGCTATATTTTGGCCGAACTAAATCAATTTAAAGACACAAAGTGAATACAATAAGGCGATACTTTATGAAAAAGTGACATGGTGTAAGAAAAAACTTAGTTTTTTTATTTTTCACACTTTTTTTGAGAAATCCTACCGGTTTCGACACTCCCGTGTCATTGTCTATGGTGTCCAGATATTTGCACGGTGGCCAGCCCTTTATTTAAAGAAAATTTAAAATGCGAATCAAGCATGCATAAAATTGCCGTTATTTAAATTTCTTCATGCCAACATCTATGGATACACTAGCGTATATTACTAAATACCTTCACAACTATTCAAATCCCTAATTGTACGAGATAACAAAGATATTTTAGTGCAACCGTTGTACATAAGCAAACGTCTTAAGACAACCTCCGTTTACGTTATTCAGAGCGTTATAGAGAATTAAATGTATTAAATCAGCAAAAATGTACAGTGAAAGAAATATCAGAAGAAATCGCCCTCTATATGCACAACCCAAAATTGCACTTCATTTGTATTTTCCCGAAGAAACATTCGAATTTTCTAGCTAGTATAATTAAATTAATTAAAAATTGTCTCTTTACATTTCCCTACAGCCACAGGAAACTGGTGATGGTAACAATGCCTTGACATGTATTAAGTGAATGGGTGTTAGCCATTGAGAGCCATTGACGCCCAAGGTCGGACGAAAGGAGAGAGAGAGAGAGAAAATATTTTATTTCATCATCAGTGCAACATTTTCTAACAAAAATTAGAAACATACTCGGAGGCTACACAGGAGAGATGGAAAGGGGGGTAGGCCCATGTGGCACGTGACCCCAAGGCGAAGGGTCACCCGCTCATGGTTCTCCGCTCTCAAGGCATCCCAGATACATAGCATAAGGCGCATAAACAAACCGTTAACATCACGGATGCAGGGGGTCGTCGCCTTTCACTATGCAGCTGCCGCGCTGTCGATCGACAGAGCCCCAGCTACACCTCTTACTTGGTACACGGAGACAACTTGGAGAGTATTGGAAAATTATTGAAATTCATTGCACTGCGAAACGTTTCACAATGTGCTGGACTTCCAAAACGCAGGATAAAATGTCTTCGTACTCCACTTCAAAAAAGAAACTTCCTTCGACATAAATTCAACTTTAACGCTACCTAACTCATATAAATCACTGATGAAACGAACTTCAAAGCTCTTTGCAAACTTAATACGCCGCGTCGTCAAATTCCCGTTCCCCTCAATTTTCAGGGCTCTTCAAGAAGGGCTGAGAGCGTCAAAGGCAAGGAGAATGCGGCCATTAAGATATCTTCACTAACTGACGGAAGTAAGACCACAAAGAAATGGCATTCGGATTCGACAGTGGTTATAAATGTTAAGATTGGTCAAGCGCTGCTCTCCCCACCTTATTCTCTCATGCCCTCACCGTATAATATATCTTAAGTTCTTTTATTAATATTTTACAACACCTCTTTCATGTCAAGCCTTCTGACATTATTAACACTCACTTAACACAGACACTAGTGATTATGAGATCATCGTACCTCAAAATAGATCCGATTAACTACTGTAGCCTCTGTCCCCGGCCACAGTTTTCAAAGTTCACTCCTTCTTTCTTCGTTTTCTTCCGCGTCCCTATGTCCCCACTTTTCTCGCTTGTCATTTCCCTGTCCTTAGTGACCACTACTCACTCACTCTTTTTCTATTGTCAGTTGTTTACGTCGCGAATGAAATGTTTTGCCACACTACTACTGTATTCTCAAATCTTTCATTCTGTTACCATATCTTTTGGGATCTTTCTTCTGTCACCCGGTGCATTTAAACACGTTCATAATTTCCACGTCAGTTGAAATGAAACGTTCCTCCCTTCTCACCTTTTCTGGTCTATAAAATAGCGCGCTTCCATTTAAATGTTTTTGCCCTTCACGGCAAGTGATTCACGGCTTCTATCTGCTACAATTCATTGGTTGCGAAATGATTTTAGATTTCTGTAAATATTATTCTTTCAATGTTTGCTGTTATCCTTAACATATAGTAGGTAGGTCCCTTTCAGATTTTCTTCAGAGGTCTTCCCCACTGTCTTTAACAACTGCTATTCTACTACATTCAATTACCATCCCTCCCATTCCCTTTCCCCAAATGATATTTTTCAGAATGCGATTAATAGATTATAATCTCGAAGAATTTTAATGTTTTCTTTATCTCCTGCCTTTTTATTTTTCGAGGAGACGCCATGATAGATGCCTTCATCTAAATAGCCAGTCGGAGGTTTCCATCTTAATCACAATATGGTCAAAAAGGGATTGTTCTTTTGATGTGCTACACGAAGCTCCTTAGCACTTATGATCAATCAGCCCTCCCACAATTAGCAATCTTTCGCACTTTTTCAATGACTCGGTCAACTATACATTTTGGCCCGTTGTTCACATTACCCTCGCGAATCGCACGTAGCATCTTTCCTTTTTCCCAGATCATCATTCGAAAATTAACGCAGGCGTTCACCAATAACTTTTTACTACTATTCCAGCAAGATTTTTATCACCGTTATGGAATCATTTTTACGTACGTTCAGGCAGGTTCAGTTACCTACTCAGCATGAGCAACTATATCTACTTAATATGAGCAACAAATGCACATTTAACGTTTCCAGAACCTTATAGTGATGAGAATACACCTTGGCGTAAACGAAATTCATGATTGAGTAACATCTCACCGATTCACCTGCCAAGGTTTTTCGAATTGCCCGATCCGAAGTCGTCCACTTCCCGAAACTGTCAATGGCTATTGCCACCCTGGGGGGGGGGGGGGAGGCGCGAATGCATGCACGTGTGCGCCGAACGGAAGAGGCCGTTGAGCCTCGGGGAGGCGTTTGAATATTCCCTCTCGAGCGCGGAGAGAACAGGCCGCGAGGCAAAGCATCAAACTCTCCGGATCCTTCACCCGCCCTAGATTCCCACTCTCCTCTGAGAAGAGGCACAGACCTGGGAACACGCATCCGGCGGACAAAAATACTTGAAAGGAACATATAAACAGTCGACATTACCATTCCAACAAATGCGAGTGATGTCACTTGAACGACGCTCTGGCGTAGAAATCCATATCCACTCAATTCCAGGTCAATTCACTCATATACATGTTTCGACCTGCGTATGACGGCACGTGAAGCATGAAATGAAACATCTGTCTTAATAATATATCTCATGGCATATATACAAGTTTTCAAAGCAAATTTCATAACTTGAACAGAATAAAATTTGATATATTGGAATTGAAACATGCAATCAAACGATACTCTCACTGAACTTAACTATTCGCAAAAGCGTGATTGTTGTTTGACCGAATAGTCGACTTTCTGGATTTCTCAATCCATACCTCTTCTTGTTCTTTTAGTATGGCTGCCATTGTAACTTCATTTGTTTTCTATAGAGTTCAAAATCAAAATAGTATGAATTGTCTCCCCGTACATTCTTTCACGAAGTTCACAAAATGTACTTTTCTTGCTAAAGAAAACAGCCTTTCCAGTGGTCTGTTTATTTGATTCAACCAGTAATATTTTTCTAGCCATAACACTTTCCTCGGCTGTGAACATTCTGCGAATAGCTGCGCACATTGCTCCTTTGTTTATGAACACGATCCTCGTCTGTCATGCCCCAAAGGCCCAGCGTCAAAATAAAATGTTAATATTGAAAATAAATAAACGATTCCTCATCGCAAAAACGACGACCAAAAAAATACGTACAACATATTAATTTCAATGTACAAACAAAAGTAAATTTCATACAGTGATTCGAATTTTCACTAAAAAATAAGTTTGGAGGAAGCAGAGAACGTCTTAAGCTCCAGTGGCGTTCAGCAAGGAACTGGCTTGCATTATCTAAGGAGAACGTTACGTCCAATTACTCCAAATAAGGTCGCAGACAACGAGAAGCAAAATGAGTACTGAGAACACTCAAGGCGTAGTCATCAATAGACGATGGGATAATTGCGTCGCCGCATGAAGATCCCTTCCCACTTCCTTCGCAATTGAGGGAAGCGATTCTATGTCGGTATGAGCACTCGTGTTTCCGCTTTTGAGACAACAACTATGATAAACTAGCTGAAGGTTCCCGAGGAAATTCAACGGGAGGGAGAAATTTAATAAATACGAATTGCATTAAGAAATTTTAAAATTTTTCATGTAGGGGTGGAAACAAACGTGTGCTTTGAAGTTAGCTACGGCTCCAAGTCCATATCGGAACCATAAATATAATTTAAACCAAAGTAAACATATAATTACTGCATAAAATCACATGGGCCTTTACAATAATAATAATAACAATTTTATTTAGAAACTTAAGACTAGAAGAAACAAAGGAGGTTAGTAAGTGGAGGTGCATACGTAAGAAAGTCTCTCTCTATTGTTGACAACGAGGCCAGTTCCGGGTTTTTGGGAATGGTACGACCGACCTCTTCGGCAAAAAATAAAAATTACCACGCATTAAAATAATTCAGTTTTTGAACAATGCAGAGCATAACCATCGTATTACACAACTGAAAATATTATTTAAGATCATCATAGGCATCATTAAGGCATCATAGTAAGTAGGTATACGCTGCGAGTAATATTTTTTCATAGTCAAAAAGATTTTTTTTCTTCGGCAATCGCTGAACTCAGGAGAAAAGGTAGCATTCACCTTTCTTGAAAATAGGATGCTTGTTCAGAGGACCCGCTCTCCTACCATTCAATTTCTTCCAAGCTCGCCCGTTCATTAGGCTGCTTGAGTGGCCAACGACCTCTCTAGATCATTAATGCCACCTTAATATATTTCCCGCGCGTTGACACATTTGCTGACCACTGACTGCCGTTGCCCACCGCTGCCGACATGGGATCTCTCGGCTGGACTTTCCAACGGCGCGAGTGAGACACGCTTAATTCCTCACGTGGTTGGCGGCGAAAAAGCCAAGTAGTCTTGGATTTTCGGTGCTTCAAGGGCTAAGATTAGCCTCTAGACACCACAACCTCAATGTGTCCTCAACCAAGGCCTTCCAATAGCCGAGTCACTTGTCCCACGCCCGTAGGAATCTAAAACAAAATGCGTTGCTTGCCCTAGAGCCCTGTTCATTTCAGCTAACTGCTCATCAAGGTATACCCATGGATCTCCTAACGCTGTGTTTACCAACATCGGTAGGAACTTCATCAACTCAGAAAGCCTCACTTATATGCAAATTGCTTCATTGAATTCCGGTCTTAGGATACCATCTTCCTCTTTCACTAGAAGTCCTTTTCTTCATCGACCAATTACATATAGGAATGGCTTTCATCGCTGAACTTTCCCAAGTATTTGTTCCATATTGAAACTATTTTTTACAATTGGGAAATCGCAATTCCAACCTAACAGAAAAAAAATCCTCAAGAGCTGAGTCTGAAACTGGGTGCTTGATAAATGAAGTAGGTACCTTTTTCTCCAAGATAGTTCATTTTTAACTTTTTCTCTAGATTTGTTTTCACCATTTCTTTTAATTAGACCCATCATTAGGCCCTAAAGTATTCCTGTTGAAAAGGAAAGCGGAGTAAAGGTAGTGTGATGTAAAGCACAGTAATTTTACTCGCAAAATGTAGTCGAAACGGCAATCTATAATTTGAAAAAAGAGACAAATTCACTCAAATTTTGATTGATGGATACTTCCAGCCCAGGAAATCAAATATATCCCACTTTCAAGAGAAGGGAAACTGATTTCGATTAAGACCCATGCTTCATTCTTCTCCTCTCAATGCAATGCCCCAGGCCAGTTTTCATTTCAAGGACCAGCCCCCAATTACGTAAACTAATTCACGCAGTGCCTTAATAACACAAGCCGTCAGTAAGTAACCCTTTCCTTTCCTGTAATAGGTGAACTGTAGCAATATACATAATTATGTAACATAGGAGTAGAGAAATTCCAGCGTGCATCGTAACAACTCAGACGAAAATGTTGTAAACGAGCTGCAACTATCGCTGTTTCATTTAGATGAAGAGTTCACTTATTGCCAATCAACACATATAAATTCTTCGCTCTGTTCAGCGCGACTCTCAGCACTCGGATACTTTAAATAACTGATCGACCATCCAGGGAAGAAACTCCACCCGCCAATGGAATGCACGCATTTCTTCTGAGCAGGTGTATATATCCCGCAGTCAATCGTGGCTCCTTGGAAAATGCTGATGACGCACTAAGCCCTCTTCAGGGGAGGTCATAGACCTTGGGAAGCGGATGCGACACACTTATTCGTGCTTTGAAGACCGTTAACGAGTATCATCCTCTCGTACATAATAGGTGCCGCTCATTGAATAGTTACGATTACCCATAACTTACCCTATTCCGAATCTTTCAGACGTTCAGCTTCGAGTACAAAACTTTTTAAGACGCCTTGAATGACCATGGTTGCTAAACAGTGTGATGTATTATTCCAATTTAATAAATTTCATATCTAATGGCAGATTAAAAATTATAAATCGAAAAATGAAAAATAACTAAAATTAGCTATAAAAAATTTCTTGGCTTTTCAAGATGCCGAAATCATAAGTAATGCATATACCTTGACGTCTAATGTGAATGCATGAAACAATACTTTATTTTGTTACACATAACATATTACATGAGGATTACAAGTTAACTATAAAGTGGTGATTCTTGAAATTGCATTAAGCCAACAAAAAATTTCGTACTCCAATTTCATTCCACAAGTCGATTGTTATCAAGTTTCCAAGAAGAGATTATTTGCTTCCAAAATGTTCGAGATAAGTTGGCCCTGAACATTTTGGTGCCCAAGCATCGTTCAGGGCGGCTAAATACGCATCCTTTTAGACTCTTGTGTAGTCATAGCAGAGTAGAGCATCCCTCATAAAAAAATGATTCATATAAGCAAAAAATAATCGTGACTCATCAAACCATAATTGTTTCCATAATTAAAACACAATTACGTAAGTTAATAATATGGTAGTTAAATAATACATATTTGAAACCCTAAATAGCAAACAATCAAGAAACTAGATTATCTTATCAAGCACCCTAACATCATTTTGTTCTGCTTTTGGCACGGGGTTATGATTGATATAGAAACAAATATTGGTGCAGTTAGCAATTTATAGTCTGTTATCATAAAGTTTTCAGCGTTTTTAGATGTAGAAACTGAGTACAGACAAGCAATGAAATTAGCGCATGTAGTATGATAATAACATATTCAATGAAATCAACAAACGAGGTTAACAAAACGCTACAACCTTGTGACGTCAAGTGCTTATCAGAATGGTGGTGGGGCTCTGCATTCCATGGTGAACTTAAGTCACTTTTAATATTTTTATACTGATTTATGGCCCTGACAAATGACAGCGGTTAATGGCTATATTTATTTTTAGACCCAAATTTCTGATTAGGCGACTAAAAAGGCTGAGCACAACCATAATTGCATGTTGAAGGCAGTATTCGAAATTCAAATACTAAATAACTACGAAAGAGAAAGAAAAATAAGGAATATTTTCATGAAGGGAGGAAGGCTAACATGGGAAAGGAAATGGTGCTAGAAATGTACCGCTCAGGAAATTTCAAACAGAGAAGAGCAACTCCGTCAAAACTCACTGTAAGGTAGGTTTTGATGGAAAGTGTCTGTTCTGTTTGTAAAATGGAGTTTCTTTTCTGCTGAATACTGATAATAGGAATGAAAAAGAAATAAAAATCAATTATATACATATATATACACACACACACATACATATATATGCTCCTTTTTGAATCCTCTTCTTGAACCCCTCTCCCCGCCGACCCTAACCCAAATTTTCACACGGAACTGACGTCTCTCTTAAAAACCAAAGGGCCGATTGAAGGACTCAGACAATCTGACATCTCTCTTCTCTCTCCCCCCCCCCCACATCATATATCCCTCCTCCTACATTCTTCCCGAAATTCACAAAGAAAACATTCCCGCCCGCCCTATCGTCTCTTCCCGCAACTCTCCTACTGAACGCATTTCTGCTTTCGTAGATTTCTACCTCCAACCTTTTGTCCATTCCCTTCCTTCTTACATTAAAGACACTCACGATTTCTTTCCCGTTTCCCTCCCTCCCGATCAACCCATCATCATGGCCACCATACACGTCACTTCGCTCTACACATCCATTCCGCATTCAGAGGGTCTTGCCTCTCTGCGCCATTACCTTTCCCAGCGTCCCACACCACAAACGCCTGGCACTGAATTTCTTCTGGATCTCTTCATCCTCACACACAATGCCTTTTCTTTTGACAATAAACACTATCTCCAGGTGACCGGCTGCGCCATGGGAAGTAGGTTTAGTCCTTCCTACGCTAACCTTTTTCTAGGCCTCTTTGTAGATAAATTCTTGACTGGCTACCCTCTCCAACTCTTCCTTTGGCTCAGTTATATTGAGGATATTTTCCTCCTTTGGACCCACGACACCAACTCCCTTAACACTTTTGTTTCCTCCCTGAATTCTTCAGTCTCTGTCTCCTTCACTTCTTCCTTCCAGTTTCAACATCTCTTTCTTGGACGTAGACATCTCCCTTTCTGACAGTAAATTCAAAACCTCTGTACACATTAAAGCCACCAACAAGCAACAATACCTTCACCACAGTAGCTGCCACCCACCCCACACCAAACGCTCCATCCCCTATTCTCTTTCCATCCGCGGACACAGGATCAGCAACAATCCCGACGACTTGCACATTTACCTTTCTAATCCACACACCTCCCTTCTCCATTATGGGTAGCCAGGAAACCTTCTCCAAAAAAGAATTTTAAGAAAACCTTACACCCCAAACAACCTCACACCAAAGAACACTATTCCCCTTCTCTACTCACTACCTACTTCCCTGGAGCACATTCCTTACAACGAGTCCTACAAGATCTTTTCCCTATTCTTTCAGAACAAAATACCACTTCCAAACGTTTCCCACAATGTCCCCGCATCACACACAAAAGACCGCCTAATTTAAGCACTATTTTCAAAACTACCCACCCGCTTCTCAAATCCCTGCCACACACCTACGTCCCCCCCTCTCCGTGCAAACGTCCGAGATGGAAGACCTGCCCAATATTATCTTCTCCTTCAGCCTCTTTCCCTCCCACACTCAGGTCTCTGCCAATTTTTCCTTCATCTACTTGTGTTTCCACCAACATCATCTACCTCCTCCAATGCAATTTCTGCCCGGCCTTCTATGTACGAATATGCACCACCCCTCTTAACATCAGAATCAACAATCACCGCGCTTCCTGTACTCCGTCATCCCACAACTCATCCCTACCAGTACCTAAACACGCGTCTTCTCATTACGTGCTTTTCTACCAATTTTTTATGTTTCCGTTATTGCCTCCCTCCCCCCTCAGATTCCGCCGTCAACCTGCACACCATTGAGCTGACTTGTATTTGCTTCTCAAGGCATGCACCCCCCCTGGGATCAATGTGTCCTTTTAACCGACACTTGTATTCATTGTGACTACAATGTGTTCTCACCACTTCCCCTCCCCGCTCCTCCTTTTTCCCCTACATTCCCCTTCCACCCCTAAATACCCTGTCCCCCCACAGCTCTTAGTTTTTCCTTCAGGTTGAGAAAGACAGCAACGCTGTTCGAAAGCTCCCGTTTTTTATCCCTGTGTGAGTGTCCTTTTTTTGTGTTTTCTATATTTTTATGTCGTCCAAACTAGTGACTATTATACATGTATATACTAAAATAAAAGCTGAACATTACACATAGAAACACGAAAGAAAGGGGAGTCATAATTATGTTGGAGACGTTTTGGCGCTCGTGGCACCATTCTCGATCCGAAAAGACGCAGTCCAGAAGACCAGCTCCAGTCCAATGTCCAGAAGACGCTGGAGAGAACTACACGGTCGACCCTTGCGGGGTCGAAGTTTCTTAAATTCAAAGAGCCTTCCCCGCCCTTCTGCGCGATCAGCTTTCCAAGAGAGGAGATAGCGTGGCCCCTGGATTACATCACAGGACGATGGAGAGTGTCGAATCCCTCCCAACGACAATGCATTATTAGGGGCCATGCACTGATACACTTGGCAACGCTGATTTTTTTCCCGTTTGTACCTCCCTCCCACTACAAGGCTTCCCCCTCCAATCATGTACTACTTCAAGGAAGCCCTTCTTAGCGAATGAGAAAACATAACTCTGTGGATACCTATCTCAGTTATTTCTTAATAAGTTTATTGCGTTAACATATTTCTTCATGCTTGGTAAATAAAAGGGAGGTTTGCGCCCCACACGATAACGCTGGCCTCCCTCCTGCATTGAGTCACGCAGTTCATGGTCACGCCCGCACCAATGATATCACATCCTGCGACCGCCGCAACCCACCTTACTCCACCCACACATCCCCCGGATCGCAAGCACCGCACCCTTCGAGGCATTTTTCCCAATGTAGTATTCCGTCTTATACAGAAGCCCTCGCTGTTTAGATGTTTTCAACACAAGGACGGCATTAATAGGTTTTTTAATAGAAGGATAGAAATGGCCACCTAAATACCCTGTCCGTTTTAATGATTTAATTACAGAGCGGGATTTTATTATCTTGGGTACCTTGCCCATCCTCCATACCTAACTCAATTTTCATTCGTAGACTAAAAAACCACCTTAAATCCTCTACCACACCAGTTTCAACGGTTGTTCCACGATATCTACGGAACCATCCAAGATTCGTATCTGTGCACACGGACGGATCTGGGGCGAGCATCTCTTGTACAGTCGTGTCTTCGTACCACGGTTGCATAAAGGTAAAGCTTAATCCATTATGTTCTGTTTACACAGCAGAGCTCTTTGCCATTAGGATAGCGCTACAAAGTAATGAGTGTAATGATAAGATCTTCCTTGTTCGCAAGGACTCAGTAAGTGCACTGCAGGCAATATCTGCCTCTTCTTAACTACACACCCGCTCGTCCTAGAGATCTAATCCTCCATTTTCTCTCCTATGAAGAAGAGAGTTTCTGTGTCATTCATCTGGATACCAGGCCATGCCGGTATTATGGCGGATGAGAAGGAAGATTCTTTGGCTAAGGAGGCCCTAAATAATACAATGCTCACATCATCGCTGGTACCCGCACAGGATCCAAGGATCGCGTTACGAAATGCATCTCGAAAATACTGGAGTGAGGCGTGGACTAAGGCGACAAATAATAAACTGAGGGCTTCATGACATCCACGTGGCCTACGCCCGTTACAAACAGCCGAAGAGGTCGTCATTCCCCGCCTGAGAAGAGGATATTGCGCCTTAACTCACTCTTACCTCTTTACAGAAGGTAAAATTCACCCTCAGTGCAAGACATGCAACCCTCCGTTTACTGTGAAACACATATTATCAGAATGTGAAGAATACCGGGTTCGTCGACAGAAACTGAATATAATGGGAGACCTAAAAATTATCTTAGGTGACAATCCTGAATACATTTTACCCGTATTAGTTTATAAAAAAAACAGGGCTTTTAAAAAGTTTTTAAACCTCCTCCGCTAACAGTTACTTTAAATAGATATCGCAACACAATTTAAAAGAAAGTTTTAAATTTTAAACAAGATACATTCAGTCTTTCCTTCGTTACTAATCTAGTATCTAAGGTCATTATGTATCTAAACCTTTAATTTAAGCTCTAACTATAGGTATGTTCAATTATAATCAGTGCGTCACTTCTTTAATGATCAGAAATTCATTCAAACGTCTAAAGAGAATTTATGAGGAAAATTTCTACATTCAGAATAAAATTACAATCATTAAATGTAGTCATAAACACCATTCGGATCGATCCATTTCAACCAATGCCCTTTTTTTATTTCCACTTCCGTATCGTAATTGAGGGAACCACATCTACGTTCCATGCGGGCTCCGTATCGCTCTCATAGAAAGTCGGTGTGAGGCTGGAAGACAAAGCGTTTATTGAGCAATCGAGCAAGCACCAATGAATTGATGTTCAGTCGGGGAAATGAATGGCAGCAGCGAAGCAGGAAAACGTCGGAAAATGATGAAATGTGATCGAATTCAAGGCTAGCAGGACGTGAGAATATGCGGAGGAAAGAGAGTGGGTAGGGAGGGCGAGGAGGGGTTGAACCTGCCCTCGCCACCGGAGGAACACATGGAAGCAATAATGCTCGCCTGCGATCGCCAAGACTGATTCAATCACAATGGAGTTTGATGCGTGCCATCTATTTACCTGGCCACGATAGGAGTCAGGTGGAAAGTTGAGATCAGAATGGTGAAGATCCACTGGGCCAATTTATTCCAATCTCAGACGACGAGTTTTCAGGCTTCTCAGCCAACAAGAGTTGAATATTGCATTAATTTAAAGTGCGAGTATAAGTGGAAGTAATTATTCTGCGTGGCACCCGGAAAGTTGAAGGCACACCGTCCACGGACTACTTAGTTGCCGCGTCGCATTTTGAGGTGTCCGCTGCCGATGGCTCAAACGCGCACGGCGGAGAAATCTCTGAAAGAACACGACACGGCCAGATATTGTGGCCTCAAGAGTGCGCAGATTGGAAAAGTTAACGAATAGACTGCTACATTGAGTAGGGTCAGGCTGGAGACTAGATGACTCATCCGGGGCTTGTACATGACTCTGATTCGTGGATATCTTCGGACAATAATAGAACAGGGAGTAAGAGAATTTTTCCGTCATCGCCAACAGCCTCCGGCACATAAACCGAGGCTATTTTGAAGTCCTAGTCAATGGACTATCCTGAAGCGATAAAATAATCAGCCGAAAAGTTAGCCCAGCAGTTATGATTTGCGGTGACGAACTAATTAGCCGGTCACATTAGGCATTAATATCACAGTCACAAACTTGGAAAGAAAATCATAAAAGTAAGTAACACCAATGTGAAATGCAAGCTGTAGCATTGCAATTCCACATAAACTTTATTGACAATCTAGGTTTCAACTTATGAAGTGACCATCAGGCACAAGGGAACTGCTTAAATCCAAGGAGGGTGGAAGGCAGGGGTGAGGGGAGTGGGTCGGAAGGGGTGGGAGAGCAAGAGGTCACCTGCGGGGGCGGAATTACAAGGCTGCCAATCTGACCAAAAACCACCATCCTAATTGAAAGATTTTAACCAATACAATATTCCGTGCATATTAATTATAATAAAGAGGGTAGATGTTATGAAACATTCTGAAATTAATTATAACAAAAAATTACAAGTTTTTAAGTTCAGCAGCACTCACAGGATAAAGGTTGATTTTACTCTAGAAAGACGCGCTAAGAAATCAAACAAATTTTCTTGATTGGTAAAATAAATGTTGAGCACAGCTAACGAATCATTTTAGGCAATTTTTATAAAGAAAAACATTAGCTTTCTCTTGGTTGCCAAGGAACAATATTGCTAAAAGAACGCTGTTCAGGGCACAATACAAATAGACTTTTTAAAGTTCTGACTACCTGAAAAAGATAATGACTTCCAAAGTATAATCGTCTACAACTTCGAAGCAAACATATGACTAATGAAAGTACCTAGGCATGATGAGTGGAGTATAATGAATTTACTCGGTTCTCACGGTGCGTTTTTCCTCGAGTGCTGGTTTCCACCACTAAGCGGGCGCCGAAGGTTAAGGCACGTATTGCTTTGCTCAAAATAAAATGTACGCCACATGACCACACTTGTTGTTGGCGGTTGTCGGTTCAGCGAGCTGCCCTCCTTGCTTTCAGGCCCCATTCCGATGTAGCTCAGTCTATTGCCACACTTAGGTGGTGCCTGTCAGATGTCCCCCTCTCTCTTGTGAGCGATTCGAGGGAAAACAGAAGAAGCTCGAATAGAAAATCGTCGGTACTATTTCTGCTGTTTCGTCTGACAACATGGAAGTTTCCGGAGAGATTACTCCGAGAAGACGTTCAGTGGCTCTGATTACTTTGGGAGCAAAGAAGAAGAAACAGTGGAGCAGAAAATGGTTATTACGCAGAAATTTAGGAGGAGACGTCATGTTTTTCAGGAAATTGAGGTCCGATGTTATTGAGTGGTTATAGAATTTAATCTCTGCTGTTGGTTTCCTAACGCGTACTAATTTGATTAACGCGGCAAAAGTTTCATTACGGTCCCAAAGATCCCAGATATTTCTGTAATTAAACCAGGATGCAGGCAAATGCCGTGGAGAAACTCTGTCGCTGGTAGAACGTCTAATAAGGGAAAAAGACACTGTAATGAGTGAGGCTATTCCGCCCCGAGCGGCACTTGCAGCCACTTCCTGGCGACAGGAACACATTTTAAACCTGTCATATTCGATGAGAAAGGCGAAAAATACACAGTCGAAACTTATTCCCGAAACTTTAAAAGCATTTATCACAGTGCTTCAGCACAAAATCCAACGTATGTCAACAACATTTGAGTGGAGATCTGAATCCGAGCAATTTTATTATCTCTGGCTGTACCCTCACTGCACCCGAGCCATAGATGGAAAGCAAATTAACTTCAGAACATCTCGAAAAGATGGACGTATAAACATTATAAGGAAAGGGATAGTATTGTTTTATTAGGACTTGTATATTCTAAGAATAAAGTTCTTGGTTTCTAACATTGGCAGGAAATCATCCGTGTTTAGAGATAATGCTTTATATGCCAAACTGTGTGGCGAAGAACTTAATTTGCCCTCTCCTAGCCCTTTGCCTGGGTGCGTCACAAGTATGCCGTAAGTAATGATTGCAGGCGATGCCTTCCATTTGACAACAAAAATAATGAAGCCATATCTATGCCGCGGTCTTGCCTTTGAAAAGAAAATTTTCGAATACCGACTCGAGCAGAGCTCGTAGGACGGAGGAAAATGCTTTTGGAACTCTACCAAATAGATTCCGCATTCTCCTAAACATCATCCCTCGTTCTGTCGATAAGGTGCACCTTTTATGTGCATGCTCCTTGTGGTGTCTTGCACAACTTGCTATTGGAGAAGAGTGAGGCTTGCCATATGGCTTCCGAGTTCTGCTTGCGAGTGCTGATTGCTGCTCGATGGTGGAGTGAACTGTGACGATACATTTTTCCGTGGAATATGGTGCTCCTCCATGCATTTAAGCAATTCATAGTACCACATCTAGATAGGTTTGCAGATTTTAGGAAATAAATCAAGGTTTCACACTTAGCGCAACGATGGATTATTCCAGTAGGACAATAACAATTATGTTCCTACATCTTCGGCCCCCATGCCACTCTTGACGGAAGCCTTCACTTTTGAGTTTTAAACGATGAATTGGTTTCGAAGGCTATGGAATGTTGAGGTAATCTGGTATTTTCTCGGCGTATAATACCGGTGAAGTCTTCACGGGTTCTCCACGGGGAAACGGCACATGAGGCACATTCTTTTTCACTCATGATCCGCCTTAATGCTATGACTGTTGTTCTTACTCTTCTTGGAGCCTCGACACGAAGACGTTTATTGTGATAGCTCCGATAAGGAGCTGCATGTGAACAAGTTTCGTCTCTATATGCTTCGATAAGCACCACAACTTGATCCCTAGTCTATAGATTTCCACTCATTTTTAAACACAATATCGACCATGCGATGCTATTAAAAGCAGAACCAGGCAGAACCTTTATTTTGATCACGTGATGCAAATATGAACGATGATTGGCCGGCAAAAATAGCCATAAGCAAAACACGCAAGGGAAATAGCACCGGACCTAACATCGAAATGAAGCAAGCTAGCCGTCAGGGAAGCAGTCAGCATTTCCAGCACACACGGCACCCAGCAGTACGGCACTCCAAATCCACCTCGGAGAAACGCACCGTGTGAACCGGTCTTTAGTTACAAATTAGTGGACGAATATTACTATTAAATTATATCAAACTTCTCTTCGTTAACACAGCGAATTTAGGGCTACCATTGGCAGTAATTAACTACATAAGCATCCGTACCCCGGTAAGTGAAAAACCTCCGCAGGTGTGTTTGAAACAGTCCGGATTATCTCGAATCGGTGACCAAGGAGTCACTGGAGTCACGTGATGCAAATACGAATGGAATGCAACTGTTGGTGAGCTTCAATCGCTCCTAACAATCTCACTCGTGGTTTTCACTTGAGTTTTTCTCATCCGGGCACTCTATACTCGAGACGGATGGCCGAAAGTAAAATGAAAACCACGAGTGAGATTGTTAAGAGCGATTGAAGCTCACCAACAGTTGCATTCCATTCGTGTTTGCACCACGTGACTCCTTGGTTACGTATTCGAGGTAATCCCGACGGTTTCAAACACAGCCCCCCAGACGGGACTCGAACACGCGACCTCGAGATGAGCTGGCACATCGCCTCCATCGACGCGGGCTATGTGCCGAAAAAAAGACAAATTATCATTGCACACAGGTGCTATGGCGCAGAAGGAGAGTGCTAGGTGCCAGCCACACTTCCCTCGGCCATCGGTGATATTCGAAAAGGGCAGTGACTCCAATCTCGGAAGCCCTCTCTCATCATGCAAATCAAACTCTGATATTCCCCCCACCCTCTCGTGAGTCCTGCATGAATTACGACTTCACGTGCGCGCTTTCCCTCGCCTTAATAAGCGGACTAAATCGCATTCCATCCGATCTAACATATGCACAGGATTGCTTTAAGGAAATGTCGTGCATACAATTCCATCAGCCTTCAACAATGCGAATGTATTTCAGAATTATTAAACCCCCCTTCGCCGGAAAAAAAATAAAAAGTGAGTGGAAAGTGACGCTAAAGAAATGCTCATGGTTTTCACTTCAGTTTTTCTCATCCGGGCACTCGAGACGGATGGCAGAAACTAAAATGGCATTTTATGGCATCTTCTGAGTCTAATCTCAAATATATTGCCGGTATACTCCGATGGCTTCGATGACTGAGGTAATTCGACGATCTTCGACTTACTTCAACGTCAGATTGCTAGTGTATCATATTTCTATACATCTCCATTGAATATTGAGGCTTAATAACTTAAAATGCCAATCCTCAACCTCTACAAAAGTCACCAAAGATATTTATAACTAATGATTTTTACTTTTGCGTGAACTATTGGCTACATAAAGTGTCATACACTTACGAACGGGAAAATAAATTTCCAGCGATGCCTAATGTTTTTCCTTGATTTTTTCATTGAGACTGGTCACTTAAAAAATATTTTCTTACGCTAAAATAAAATCTTTAGAATTGAAAATTTTATTCATTTATCCGAAACATGCACACAGTTAGTAAGTAATAGGCACCTGAGAAGTTGCGAAGCGCGAAGAAAAATTTATAATTGCAGAGAGACATTAGAAAATGACTCTATCTTACAAACTTATTTCTCCTCTGTCTTTGAAAAATGTCCTGTCCCTAAAACAATATTTACGCAATACTAAATATACAATGAGTCTAAAGACTTACCTTGAATTCTATCACATGCAGCGCAAGAAAATCTAGGTAACTGTCCAGATTGTCACTTTAGCTAAACACATTGTATTCAACTTTGAATTTTGTTTGCAAGGCAATCGTTTTCACCGCAAATACTGCACCACAATATCTATTGAAGTTTTTCCATCACTGACTATTCTATTGCAGAGGTGATGCTTTTGATTTTCAGAGAGGGTGTTTATCATTTAATGTTTTCATATAATTAGAAACTATGTTCCTGATATCTACTACTTGAGAATCTCTTTTAAGCATGGTGATGAGTTCAAAACAGAATTAAAAACCAAGTTCGCGGGAAGGTAGAAAGCAAAAGCTTTTTGATCATAAGGAAAAGCGTTACGACGCTAATTTCAGAAGGAAATACACATTATGCCAGAGGAAATTAGGTATTTATATTTTCGGGATTTCTCAACTTCTCGGGAGGTGCAAAGAATTTAAAAGTAAGTTTTTATAAGCATTTAAGTGAAATAGAAGCAATATAGAGCATAGAAGAACTTCAGATTCAGCCAAACGGAAGGAATGTATCGGAGTTTCACAATGAACTGCCATTATTTTTACATACTAAATTAATATTGTAACCTTAGCCTTAGCATTTAGTCTTCAATATTATTTTAAAAAGATCTCAACTATTTCTGTGACTTATTTTTTGTAACTTTCTAACGATTTTTGGATTCTAAAATTGTGTGTTTATGAGTTCTCCGCAATCTTTATAAAGTACCACTTCCTCAGAGGGAATAAATATCTTCGAAGTAGCAGGAAAAGTTAGTTCTAGACTCTAGAACCACCCAAATGGCTGACTGTTATTTAATGGGATAGCAAACGCTGTTACTACTTTGTTTCCAGATCTAACCAAATTCATCTAAGAATAATCCAGCTCAATCATGCACGCATACTCATACGCATTATTCCCGATAAAAAATAAATTTTTCAGGGGTGAAATGACACCACTCACGTAAACATTTGTTATCTTCGATACCCCGATACAAATATTGCGGCCCCAAGAAGTGACATTATTAGAAGCAATTATTTGATGAGGAATGCGTAGTTAAATAAAAACACGACGTATTTGTATCATATGCCCAGAAATCAATGTTACACATTTCATTAAAAGTGGACTCCTGGGAATGGTTGTCACCCTTGATAAACGACCCGTTCCGTTTCCGACGGAAATGACGCGAGCTGGTTCGCATTTTGCTGCGCACTACTCATTTATTTCGCCGTTCGTATGCTGGCTAGGCCACCTGAGAAAACGGCATTCTAAACTATAGGACACAAAATATGTCTTAAAACACTAGTTTAACAATTTAAATTTGACAGAAAACATTCACGACATTCTCTGAAGAACAACAATATAAATATTATGGTGTGTACTAGACTTGATAAAAATATTGATCAATTTCTTTTTTCAAATTTATTTCATTTTTGCAATTTAGCCTGAATATGGTTGGAGGCTTCCGACGTAGCTTAGTGGAACTTTATATCCATATTTAATGATAGGTTATGCTTTGTTTGTCCACTTTCAATGTTAATTATTATTATTTCAAACGTCCATGGTTTCAATGGTCAACGTTATCTTCAGGTGGAGATGCACAGTGTGCCTGAGGAGATTGTTGAAACCATGGGCGCCTTAAATTAAAATTGACTGCGTGAAGCATTTTATTCATGATGCACTCCATGAAGTGGTCCAAGCCCTTAATTCTGAGCACATCGAGGTTTGAACTTGGGACCCCCAGAGCCGTGGCTCCGCTCGCTTCCTTATCCCTGCCATCTCCTCGTCCCTGCCATCTCCTCGGCCCTGTCCGCTCTCGCTCCAACTTCTTCCCTCTGCGCCTCACTTCCCCCTTCGCCCCTCTTTGGGGCAGATCATGCAGCCGCCCTCCCCTCCGCCCCGATCGCGCCGGAAACGGGATCCTCTCTGCCCCCCCACTTCCGCCCTCCCCCCGTCCATTAATCGCTTCCCCCCCTCCCACCGACACCCGACCCGCCGGGCAGGGATTGTTTTTTTGACAGAAACTCCTTGCCACCCGTTCGAGCACCACGCACCACCCGGAACACGACCACCAGCACCGGACGTCCAGAGTGACATTCAGTGGCTGGATACGACTCGTGCGTTTCGCGGATTATTTCCAACGTGGAGTGGCAGAGGGATCGCTCACTCTCGGGAGTTGACGGAGATAGAGAGAGTGGGTGCATTGTCGCGGGTGGCGATCGCTGGACTAAACGTGGACACCCGGCGGACAGGGTGCAGTGCGTATCTCGCGAAAACGGAGCCAGGTGGCGACGGGGGAGCGCGCGCTCGGATGCAGTTGTTTCGCCCGCCCGGAAGTGACGCCCCTCCAAAAGATAGCGCGCGAAGAGCACCCCCCGCCACCCTCCTCTCGTGTCGCTGCGAGACGGCACCCTGCACCCGGAGGCGGCGTCACCAAGAGGGAGCATCAGGGAGCAGAGCAAAGTGGACTTCGGTGGCACGGGAGGCAAGTAGATCAATCCCTTCTACCACTGCCCAGCGAAAACGCGGTCCCGCTCACCAATGCACAAGTGCTGCAGTGACATTTCAATGCATCCGTCACACTAATTTACCCATAAAGATGTTCACAGATGAGGTGAACAACACAAATTCATTGTGTCGTTCTAAACGCAGTTATAATTTGCAGCTCACTGACGAATGCTGCCTGTTTTGATGCCCTGCTCATATGGTGCGCACGCAGACACTGACCTTTATGCGGTGTTATCATTCCGCAAGTTTTCCTCTCTGACAAAGCAATGAAGGCTGTCCATTTGGCTGCGCTCGATAAGAGGGAGGTGGAATAGATTCTCACATAGCATTCATTACATCCTCTCTTCTCCTCGCTCTACCCGAGGGTTCCTGGAGATTCTAGGTAGGCAGAAAGAGTATAATGAACAAATTCATGCCCTAATATAAAGCAGTGAAAACGACATGACCACTGAATGGATCATTTCATTTACTCACAGGCACTCTCCAATTCGTCCTTTAAGGAAGTGATACAGATACTCGATTGAGACGCGAAGAAGAGAATACGCGGAAAAGAAATTATTATAATTGATGCATCTCAAAATCAAAGAGTGGCCTAGTTACTATCTTTCGCCAAGTCCACATCTTTTACTTGCTGTAATAATTTGAACCTAATGTGCTATTCGAAGATTTTAGCCAAGTTCAGATGAAAATATTTGCAATTCCCATTGAGCTACGCCGCGACTTTTCAAAAGATGATCTGATGAGGACAAAACAGTTGAAACTCAAAACTATACCACTAGCGAAATGCGTTCTCACTTTCTGCCTGAAATATATTTGCCCCTAATATGAATTGTGTGGGCCATCATTTATTCAGAGTATGAGGAATATACTTTCGGCAATTATTTAGAAAAATCTCAAGCGAAGATTACGCCGGTTCAGCTCTACACTGTTATCGTATCGTTATTAAGATCCTATGGAATTGTACACCGACTGATAAGCAACTGAAACCACATTCAGTGACTTCTGTAGCCACTTTGTTTGATTTAAGTGAATTTATTGAGAAAACTAAAGGAAAAGAACTGTGCATCTAGAGTACCATTTTTCACCCACCATATCTCATTTAAAAATCTGCACGTGCACAGGGAAATGATAAAAAAATTATTCAAGAAAATATTTACTCCTCATATCACCATAGGTTAAGTAAAATCACTTTTAATCGTATTTTATCTCTTTTGATTGCCAAAAAGATTCCTTATCTTCAATTATCTCTGAAACATTATTTTAAATTTAACAGTGTTAAAGAGAAAGTTTGAAGTAAATGCAAGATAAATTATGTCACCTCTAGTATGAAATGTATATCTTAAAACCACTTGCTTACACTTTACGGCCCTCAAATGCATATAAGGTGTGAATAATACACAGTAAGCGGAAAATTCCGAATATGCACAATATATTAAGAACAGCGTAAAATGGTACCATCATAAATTAGCATATCACTTTGCCGTGGCGCATTTGGAAATAATATCGTTTTGATTCAGCAATTTTCTTTTAATTGGCGAAAGGAAAAACAGAATAATACCTCATTTTTTTGACTATTTTTACCCGAGCTATGTTTATAATTACATACAATGCAGGACAGGAGTAGTTAATTGTAATCTCCAGTAACCCAGTATCCCCAGTGAAATAACGCTAAAACAATTTACTTGGTGTATTTTTTAACATCCATAATTAAGTTTTTTTCAATTAAATGCATAACAATCATAAAACAGTACCACAGGTGAACATTCAGTATGGGCCTAGATTCTTTTTTAATGAACTTTCCAGAATTTAAAGACCTTTTCACCATAAAGTTTATCAATATCTTTTAATTTATTTGTTACTTACTTATAGACCCTTATACTGCTGAAGAATAAAATTCTATTCCATAGGTAGAATAGGTCAAGTAGATATGTTAGCATTACTTCCACAGGTTATTTAATTAACTCAAATTATTCTAAAGGCGTTTGGTTGAAAACAACTAGAATGGTGGGAATTTGCTTGTGCACTTTATTCGTTCTTTACCCTATCACAAAACATATCAGTTAGGTTTTATTGAACCATTTTTCAATAAAGCTCAGTCATTATTGTGCTGGCACAATTAAGGATTAATCGCTTTAGATGACTCATGCTTTCCAATTCCAATTGTTTGATCTCATTGTGGTAATTCGAAAAGAAATAAATACTTCCATGCAACCGCTGAGACATACACGATTTCCTTCCTCCATGAATAAAGTACAGAAACATACAGTGGAATGTAAGGCCTCATAATCAGTCATCAATAATATGCACGATTTAATATTACATTCTGAATCTGAAGTACAACTTTTCTCCTCTTATATTAGTTCAATAATTAAAATATCTATATTAAACGCGGTAATTCACTTTACTAATTTATCGATGCTACTTAAACGAATTACTAATGTTGCACAGTTCTTTGAGCTTTTGCCTATAATTCACTTTTCTTTTGTAATCAGAAATAAATGTTAGTTAATAGCTCTAAGGATCTGATACGTTCGCATATCAAACAAGATTTTAACTTTTAATATTATGTTGCTAAATACCCAAATATTACAGTATGCCTTCTCGTATATGCCTGCAGTTTAATCTTTTGTTTGAACAAAGCATGCTTCCACTTTTTTCATTGGTGGCAAAAATATTACTTCTGAAGGGTGACTTAATTTTGCATTTCAGCATTAGGAAAAATTTTTCAAGTTACCATTATTATTTTACTTTGGTTAGTAATTAGAGGATATATAGCAAGGGTTTCCCCATGAGGTAAATAAATGCACGAAGTTTGAAGTGTGTTAAACTTTATGCAGCAAACCACGTTGCATTTTCCAGGGAATACTAATTTGCATGAACATGTCATAATATCATTATATGCAATCTTACAACAAAACATGAATACAATAAAACATTAGTCAAAAACGCTACCCTCACATATATGACATATTGCTTACTCTTTGAAATAGTCATTAAATAGCAGAAAAAGTAAGAAATACAATATAAAGTACAAAAATAATGTTCCTTAAAAATAATTACTCAGAGGAAATCCATTAGTTCCATTAGTCCAAATCCATTAATCTATTAGTTCCAACTATTTGGAACTAATAGATGAAACTATGATACAGAGAGAAAAATCTCCAAAATTACGAATAATAAAATAGTAATGGCAGTGAATAGGGTAAATTAATATGCAATTAAATTGCTTTCAACTGTAATTAGAACTCCAAGCAACGAGAGGTCCCACCTTGGGGTCAAATTTATTGCCCTATGCATCGAAAGGTTCGACAGATTCTTTCAGAAGGTTCTTCGTTTTTGCCTCTCAAAAGACACAAAGTTTTTTTTTGCTCAACATGAGTTTCACATTTTCTCTTTCTCTGGAGTATATGAAACAAATTAAGAGTTGGTTCTGATAAGATTAATTTGTATTTATCGCATTCTATTTAAAATGATGTTGATCATTCCTGTTAAAAAAGATACGCAGTAGAAAAGGAACTTAAAAAAAGTAGAACTCAATTTGTGATCGAAATCGTATTATTTCCTTTATATTGCGTTCATGAAAGGTCAAGGAAAAAATTAATTTGTATTCGAAGAATATCATCGCACTGAAAATTAAAGGTTGTTAATGAGGGCAATTTCAAGTCCAACACACTGCCTACGGTTTAAGTGGAAGAGAATGATACATTCATAGAGAAGACTTTGATTCTTCATTTGAGGAAGCCTTTCCGTAAACTTTGTGCCTTTTCTACTGCGTATCATTTTTAACAGGAATGATCTACATAATTTTAAATAGAATGCGATAGATGCAAATTAACCTTAACAGAACCAACTCTTAATTTGTTTCACATACAAACAAAACTCATGCCTAAATAAAAACATAGGATTTCAGGAATGTTGTCCATTTAGCAATTGAAACCTCTTAAAATTATGAACTCTCCTAAAAAATTGAAAGAGAGTTATTTCAGGTAGGCTTCGGAAATGTTTGAAGTCACCATGCTGTGCATCAATTAACTCTTGATTGTACACATATTTAAATGAAACAATTTATCAGCGTATCTACCTGGTGAAATATTGAAGAGTATTTACCAATCTCAATCAAATCATACTGTAATAAAAAATGTTCACTTGAAAAAAAATATTCCATAGGGATCGAATATGCACTGGAATATCACATATTAGATGTGCTAAAGTAACTTTCTATATTTTCGATAGTATCGAGAAGTTAGTTTTTGGTTGGACCTTAATGAGGTATAAAAATCTATTACGATTAAATAAAAGTTTCAAAATAGTAGTTTTGAAAAAGATGCCAGTAAAAAATTTAATAGTGTAACCTCGACATGTAGATTTTGCTGATATGTAGTTGACACCGTGAAACCCCGCTAAAATTCTCCCAAAGAGTTTTCTCAAATTTAGCACTAAGAATAGTAATTTTTTATGATAAAGTGATAGCTTTATTGCTGTAGACTCCGGGATAAAGAGTGAAAGAATCGTGCATTTCGATTTCAACGCCAAACATCGAATAAATCACCGATTTTCAGCCTCAGAGTCCCCCTTGAAATTTCCGTAAGGGTCCATAGTCGAATATTAATGTCTATATTCATCGCATTTACCCGAGTAAGTTCTCATAAAAAATACTTGCTGATGGATGCAATATTCATTTCAGGAAAGAAAACAAGCAATTAGGTCATAAATAAAGATTGATTTCATTCCAATACTGTGATAAACTACTGAACCAAAGTAAGTCAATGTCAAGGCATGATAAGATACTCTATAGGTGACCATATGATAAAAAAATAATGCACGCAAAAAAATCCTCTTACATAAATCATTTCGTTAAACCAATAGTTTCCTTCCAGCAACTGACGTTATTTGTAAATAATATCGGTAGTCTTCCTACTACAAAGATTCTGCGAGTAGGAAAATATTTTACACTGATTTCACTTAACTCCTGTGCATACATTTTCCCCTGAGTTAATTTGGTGTGCAGGTGTAAGGACAGGTGTAAGTATCCATGCCAGTAAGGACTGGCATGGATAGAATCCGACATTAACGTGCCCTTAGCGAAAGGCGCCACGTCCCAGCCGACGAATGTACTCGAAGTGCACTCCGCAATATCATTAAGGGGACCGGTATGCGAAGCAAATTCTCTGCCCCTGCCGGGACTCAAACCCAGTTCTCTAGTCACCACACCAACTCTAATTCCTTATTTCAAATACCTTGGATCAATAAAATAAGTATTAAAACATAATATTATATGCATCCCGATATCTTTCACACGAAAGATTATAATGTTTTAAAAAATACGATTGGCAATGAAATTCGGGTTAAAACCTATATTTAAGAGATGTTCATACTCAGATAATTATTCATTGCGTCAGATAGTATTGCTAGTTTTATCAGAAAATCACAGATAACGGCGGACCCGAGGGGGGAAGGTAAAATATTTTAGCAATAGTGTTTAGAGGAGGATTTGGTAGCATAAGCTGTTGGCTGTGAGCAATTGTACTCTCTCATGCAACCCGATTGAGGGGAAATGAATAATACGAAGATCTATGTTGCATGTGGCGGTAGTTCTATCATGTAACGTCCTATCCGACGAATGTCGTACTTTACTCGAAGTGCTGTGCGCTGAAAGGGACCGATGTCCGGAGAAAAATCTCTAGTTCACTACGGTAACGGAAAATTTTAAATACCACTAATAAAGAATACGAAATACTTTTACGGCTAATCCATCGGGTTCAGTTACACAGCATACTTTCTGCGCAGCAAATTTTACGAAACCAAAATATTTCCATTTTTCTATTTGTTCTAAAAGTTTTATGGCTGTGGCGTTACTAACTTTTTAATCTGTTTGCTACTCCGATAGAAAAGAACCTGCCGTTGTGATAAGATTTAACATTTGAAATATATCAAAGCTAATAATTTGACGCTTGACCAAAACGACTGACTCAATCCGAACTTCAATTCCGCCATTCGCCCCACGCATTTTGCGTCCATCGCAGACGAAAGTGCCATCTGCACATCAATAGAAGAATTTCCAGTGGCGCCAAGCATCTCCAGGGAGATACCTCAGGGAGTACGTGGTCGTGCACAGAGATGGCGCATCTCACCAGCCTCGACTCAAGCCTCGACGAGCCAATGGCAGAAGGCGACAACAAGTTCGAGCCTTCACCGCCTGGTGCACGGCGATCGGCCAGACTTGAAAAACTTCCCGCGCTACTACCGCGCTTTGGAGACGATATCATGTTCGTATGTGCCACCACTGTCTTTCGTACATACGAAATTCACATCAAATCACTGATATTTTCAAGGAATAATAACTCATTATTCTCAGCTTGGCTAAAATCTTAGAAATCGTCTTTCGGCGCTAAAAATTATTGAAGCACATTTAGCACGACTGGTGTTCAAACAAACTTGAGCTTGCAACTCAAGAATCAACACCTTCCGTGTCTCTGCAGAAGCCATCCACGCGAGACAGTTGAGCACCGAATGAGTCGACGGCTATTCCACATCCATGCCAAAGAGCTTCCGACGCTCGATAGGCGTGAGTCGGAAGAGACAACTATCTTTTCTTCGCTGATTGACAAGGCATCCACGGGCGCTTCATAGGGTGAGCAGCGGCAGGGGACTGGCGTTGAGGGTCCCTCGAAGGCCTCCTTGGGGCTCCTCGTCCAACGCTTCCGGGCCAACCCTGAGGGAGGGGTTCCTCGGCAGTGTGGACGCCGCCCATTCTTCAGGAGAGGTAAAGGAGGCGATGATGGTGCCGTTGGCCGCGCAGTCGCGTATCCTGTCGGAGGGAACCTTCCACGACAGCATCCAGGACGATATTGAAAGCCGCCTTACAGCGGTTTGATAATTTTCTTGCCCTCTGGTGAGAGATAAAGCGAGGGGGAGGTGGGAAATGGAAGAATAGGGATTGGAGAAGGGGTCCTCCGAGGAAGAAAACAAAAGAGCCCCGGTGGGCGGAGTGGGCGTGTTCACCTCACCCCCCCCCCCGACTCCACTCGATATATAAATAAAAGAGATTGGCGAGGGTGTGGGCGGGGGGCACATGTGTTTTCCGTGGGCGGGGGAAGAGCTCCTTTTATATGCGCCGCTTACCCTTGAGGCGAGCCATGCCCTGTTTGTGGCGAGGGTGGAAGGGGTGGGAGGATGACCGGTGGCCAACAAACGCTTTCACGGACACGGCGGACAGTGGAAGGGAGGTCGCCTTCCCCCGCTGCACCAACGCAAGCAAGCTCCTTTTCAAGGCAAAGATTGGCTACGGCCCACGACCTTCTCTGCTCGGCGCCAATGTCTATGTTTTAATAAGCAAATTATTGGCTTTTACTGCCAATAAATATAAAATTCCACTTAAAAAGGAGCGTCTGCACGAATCACCAATCCTTCCGCAGAGGTCTAAATGACCAAAGCCATCACTAGGGGAAGAGCAGTGGAATGGGATGGGCGGCCTCGGCACGCGGGGAAAGGAAGTTAGCAGTGCGATTGAAAATTAAAGAAATAGTCTCATAAGTGCTCCCAGAACGACCTGCACAGTGAAGGGGCTGTCATGACATCAGTGGGAGCGAGAATTTACTCGTGGAAGACACAGGTGGTGTGATAACGATATATCGAAAAACAGCATTTTACAAAATGTCTTCCGGTGCTGCCGAAGACCAACTTCATCATAATTAGACGTAATATGTTCATTCATGTGCGACAAAGGGATACGAAATTCGAGGGTAACGTTTTCAAGTGACAGGAGTAGAGAACATCTGCATGCAAAACTATGCATTGCGAAAGTTCCTTTATGATTGTTTTTTTTAGAAAACTCCCGACTTCAACCAACAATGAATATCCTTTCTTTTCAAATCACTTTTACACTGGCATCGTCGTAATCGTGAGATTGGGTGGTCCTTGGAGAGAGGAATGCGAATCGCTCGAATAACCTTTCTCTCCCGAAGGACACGGAAGAGAGCGGCCAATCACGAGGCGGGTGCCTTTAACAAATTCGGATCACATAAGAATTAAGTCACTTCGCCTCGATGCAAAGCAACCGAAAGGAGTGACGGGAAATCACGTGAGCAATTCAGCACGAGGTCCTTTAACGAAGGAGAGGAGGAGTGTCGCATAAGGCATGAGAACAGGACCGCGAGGAGAGGACCGCGTGGGAATTAGTGTTCCAAGGGGGAGGCCACGTGCGAGGGGGGGGGGGATGGGATCTTCAGCGCTGCGGCGTAACATTGCGGTTCGGTGCTGCAGGGCACTTCCCTTCCACTTGCCCGATGACAAGTGAAAAGTGAAGCGACGGAAAAGTGAGAAGGGGGGAGCAAGGAGGAGGGGGAAATAGAGTCACAAAATAGGAAAGATTGAAGCACTTATGAAACGCGGAATTGAGCGGAAATGGGGTTAAATGAATCGAAGAATTCAATTGCTTTAGCCATTTTTAAACTCAGAGCAAAAGAAGGCGAGCATAATTGTTGGAAGAGAGAGAGAGAGAGAGAAATAAATTTCCGCAGCGCGAGGAAATTCTAGGGGATCCAGTAGACTGAGAATAGTCCTCAAATATATGGAACACTAATACATTCAATAATAAATGCTTTTTACAGATCATTTATAGTAACACCCACTAAGCACTAGTGCAAAAGAAAGTGATCAACAAGTAAACAATGACGGAAAAGGGCTTTGCATTGAACTCCAACCCCTGACCAAATGACTCCGCGATTAATAGGAGGAGGAAATGGAGAGGATATCAGTCGCCACAGGTAGAGCAGCATCCGGTGTCGGGGACATTCGATATACATGCGTGGGCGGGGGTTAACTCCAGGGGGGAGGTGGGGGGCTGTCCTTGGGGCTGGAGAGGGAGAGGCTTGTGCGTCCAGCGCGCCTTCGCTTGTTTTCTTCGCCAGGGCTGGGAGATCACAAACGCACGATTGGAACGTATGGAAAACGAGTTTTTTACATAATTTCCTTTGAAGAGAAATACGTCTTGTATCCTTTCATGTTTTATGCATCCATCGAAAGGTTCGCATATTGAACACTTAACTCGAAGGGAGGAGGAGTGACGAGATGTGACATTTGAATGTCTCGCCGCGCAATATGCGCATCCTATTGCTTCATCTGCTTCCACCAGGGTGAATAATTATCTCTCTTTTCCCGGATAACTTTGAGGTGAAATAAAAGGCAATGCTGTGAATTCTTCTCATTGGAGGCATCCGTTGCCATAGAACGTTCTTTCAAGAGCAAAACGGGTTTTGCAACCGCGGCAAAAATTGACATCATGTTGGATGTACCCTAGCTTGAATTTCTGATACAAGTATGAACATATATTATGATATGGATTACATATTATGGATTATATCTTTGCTGAGAATTAAACATTGCTTTTCACGAAAATTGAGCCCAGAAATATGCCAAATAACATCGAATACCGTCCTCATGTAACACCCAATTATATTCCCAGCATTATTCGGTAGAATTAAACGCAATAACAACGACGTAATCTACGAATTACTCCTTAACTAAGTGCATAAAGAGCCAAATAACTAAATATATTTATTTTCCGCGCCCAGCCACTTCAACTGTGCGATGTGATGTGACGAAATAGTTGGAGACAGCCATTCTGAAAGATACTCCACATTTATATTCAAATACATAACTCAATTCATATGTGACGGAATTTTTAGCACCTCATAGAATGTCTTTCATCAAAGAAATACTACCTACACAGTTTCCAAATTATTAGCTAATGAAAGCGTGTAAAGCGAACAATACTTTATACTAGGGCAAATTAACTTAAACAGTCAGTCAACTGGCTACCCGATAAGATTCCAAAAAAGTTAACTTTTGTCAACACTACATAATATTAAAAGCTCTTCCATTGCCTTGTTTGAAACTGAATCTACCGTGGAGATTACTGAATTTATTTTGGCGAATCTTGAAACTCTTTGACACCAGCACGTGCTGGTGAATTTCGTTCTCAGTTGCGTTCAAAATATCTTTTAATCAAATGTGAGCCGTACGTACGCCTCGCCCGTTAGTGAGCTCATTTTTCGGCGTTTCACTGTAAGAAATCTAGTCACCTTTATTCAAAACTATTGAGTGTAATACATTCAGTTTGTTATGCTATACGGCCCCAGTACATTAGCCACTTATTCGCAACACATACATCTCCATTCGGTAGACGACTCCTTTTCGCTAACGCCTTCCTATACCTAACCTGTTGTGGAATCACGAATGCATCTTTCGCGTTATCGCAATCTTTATCGTTAACGCTTACCCCCTAGAGTGGCACAGGGTTAACAATAACCGTCTGTAAAATTCGTTCCACTTATTGTCATAGGCGATTTGAAGTGCTGGGCGAAAAACTAAGAACGGAGATCACGTTCTCTCTGACATAAGTTAAATAAAAAAATAACGATAATGCTAGCGCACGCCTTATGAAGATCCATGATCGAGGCCCAGATCCTTCTGACATCTACGTCATAATATAATTTCTCCCTTTCCACCCATTCCACATTTTTTCCAATCTGCTTTGGTCGAAAATTAGGCAATTATTCGTAAAAACATTTTTTTTAACTTCAGCACCTACATTTACATCACTTTAAAGTAGAAAAGAATTACAATTTTATTTTTAGTTGGATCCTAATTTCTACTGATAACCATTCGTGCATTTACAATATTCATAAGCATCTATGTATTGCATGAGATATTCAGAAGAAAAAACTTTGTATTTCCGCATAAAAACTTTTTAATGAAGACGCACGACCGGTTTCACCCGCTAGGGCATCATCAGGTGCATAAATTACAGACAACCACAAGTACATATATGCCCTCACGTTGGGTTAGGGGAGTGGGGCGGGGAGGAATGGGAATGGATAAAGGGGGGGCTGACACTTTTGTGTGGTGTTGAATCCGGTGGGGGGGCGAAACGTGCAACCACTTCTAAGATGGCGAAGTTTTTATGTGGAAATACAAAGTTTTTTCTTCCTAGTGAAAGATGAATTTCCATCAAATTACCTTGTTGTTAAAATGCTCAACTTCAAATAATACACGAGGTAGTCTTCAGCAGAGATGTACTTGTAGCATGCGGCGACCTGCTGACGTCATCTAAGGCGTTACATATGAGGGGGGACACACTATAGGTGTTGCAAGTTAGTGGGGATGAGTAGCTGAAGCAGGGGACTCGAGCGGACAAGAAATGAAGAGGACAAGAAGTGACTTAAAACCACTTGACAATTATTACAAGTGTGCCACGTAAATTTTTTTCAGCAGTGTTACTTTAAAAGTAAATTAACGCAACAAAATTTGATACGCCATAAAATGAAAAAAGCAAAGGCGGAAAGTGATGGCAGAGGAGATGTTAGAAAGCGTTAAGAAAGCTCACAATTATGAAATATTCTGATATAAGAGAAGTCCTCCAGAAGCCTACGTTACTGCCTCAAAATAACAAAAGGGCAGCAATAAAAAGCAGCAGACTGTTACACAGGACAATTTCCGCACGCTTAGAGGCACTTTTGAGCAATAACAGCACTCCTAAACGAATGTCATCTTGGATGAAGCTGAGATAAGAGCCCTTGCTTTTGATTAATCCGCAAAAGCAAACAATAATTTTGGGTTTTTTCACTCACCAAGGTGGCAGAAAGAGACGTTCGCCTTGACCGGCTCACGAACCCGGATCCCCTGATGTGCAGGTGGGTGCTTTAACCAATTAAGCGCCTGATACGTCCCACTGGAATCTATGGAGGATTTAAGCAGAGCAAGACGTGCTCAAACTGTTCGACATATTATGCCACAAAGCAACCGTTACCGTGCGCATGGCGAATTTTGAACAATTAGGTCCTTACTTAAAAAACACTGAAATATTGTGAACTTAGCGTGTAATCCTTTAAGGCAGCGCTGAGATTGTCTCAAGGAGAGGGTAAAGCCATCCAAGGCTTTCGTTGGCGACCCGTCAATCTGCTCACCGCGCTAACAAGTTATCATCTCCCGCTACTTAAAAAGGACCTTGATTGGTGTTCGTTTAAACCCATAGCTCTTGCTTGATAGTTTTTGCCTCTTAGCTTTGAGTTCTCGCGTTCCTCCTCTGGTTATTCTATGGGAGTGTGGCGGACATTTAGGAATCAATTCCATGGACTCATTAACATTTGAATCCTAATCCCAACATGGAGACGCCACAGAAGGACATCTCTCTACTTCATATTCATACTACAATTGATGCCACATTTTCAGATAAACATTGTATACATACAAAACAATGTAATACATTCAGGAGTTCAAAACGAATTAAAAGAGATAATAACTCTTCGTAAAGTATTAATTATTATTGCGTTGTGAACACCTGATGATGGTGCTTAGTGCCGAAACCCGGGTCGTGAGTTTGCATCATATTGTGGTTTGTAAAAGTTTGAAATAAATCTATTGTCTAAGATCTTGAATATTTCATGCCGAGCGTTAATCTCTCTTACCCTGTCGCTTCGTTCTCTTCTGCTTGCATGGTATGGGAGTTTATCCCTCAAGTACCTTTAATATGGTAGGTCGTGTATCAGCCAAGTTTCCCAAGCAAGTCTTTCCAATAGCCGAGGGATAATGTTCATCCAATCGCGGGATTCTTTGATCAACACGCGCAGTTTTCTCTCGTTCCATCCGTTTCCGAATCAAATCTCTTCTATGTCAATGCCGAATGCTCAAGCCATTATGACGACTGATTTCTTGGAATACGACCGTCTTCTCGGCTAATAATCTGATAATAGTGCTTAATCATGAATAAAAAATGGCTGAAGCATCAAAAACAATAACACATATACTGGGTAATGATTACCGTAAATTCCATCATAATAAATAATTATGGCGTAAAATATCCCCAAAGCTTGCATTACTTTCACTCGGAAACCATGCATGGAAATTAAGAAGCACATAAAAATAGTAACTTATGTTTAGGAAACGTAAAAAAAACTTGTGAGGTCATAATGCACTTCACCAAACAAGGAAAATTATCAATATCTGCACCCACGCTGTTTGATAAAACATTATGCCAGTGAGTATAAAACAAACAATCAATCAATCGCCAAAAGATCTCAAACAAGATTGGAGGGCGTTGCGTGATGCACAGAATATGGTCACTCAACCAAAGTCTGGAGTTTTTTGAGGTTTGAGCCGACTAATGGATCAAAATCATTCAATTGAGAATATACTCGTGCCCATCGCGATCTATTAAGAGGGAGTTAGGTCGAAGACGAGGGCAAGCAGAAGAAAACATACAATGCATGACTTCACGGAGTGCTTCGTGAAATACTCAATAGAGGGCTTCGGATTTGAGGTGACACCACAGCACATGCACAGCTTTATGGCGGAGTCTCAGAACTCAGTCGGTAATCAGACCTCGAGCTACAACTACACTAACACTCTCACAAGTTTTCCAACGGAGAGAAAATGGAAAAAAGCTCACTTATGGTCACTTACCCACAGTAAGAGAACACAGTATAGCAAAGGAATAGGTAGGGGAAATATTTTACAGTAGTCTGTAGTGCATGATGCAATGCATCATGCACTACAGACATCATGCAATGCATGATGCATGTATTAACAACCAATCCCTTTATTACAATGTAGATACTAACCATCTAGTTGCATGAGACCCTAGTATGTAGCATTTTTCCATATAGTAGCTTGTTTACATGTCAATAGTGCTTGTTGATATTCACCCCCTGCCAAACGCACTCACGGTGGCTTGCAGGGTATCGCGTAGCTGTAGATGAGACAAAGTTTTCCTACGGAGAGAAAACGGAAAAAGGTTCGAAAGTTCAAAATAAGGCAGTTCTTTGAGTTGAGTGTTTACAATGTAACTCGTGCACCTTCAGCAGAAAGACGCGAACCGAGAGATGGATGCAGTCTCGGCGAGCGATTATGCTTGAAGGAACTAACCGAAGTAATAAAAACTAGTCAAACCGCTCGCTATTTTGAAATCGTCGAATGCATCTACATCTGCGTAAAACCCGGCGATCCACCGAGAGGGTGTGGCGCAAGGGGTGAAGATCATCGCTGCAAACCACATCCACCTAAGCGCAAATATACTAATGCCACTGCTACATGTTAGATATGAGAGCCACGTACTACTATATGGCTCGCACACAGCAATGAAAGGATTACTGGTCATAAAGTCAATTCCCCGCATGTATTTACCCATATTTCCCTGGCATGCATGGTTAATTAGCATCCTATTGATTAATATCCTGTAAACTTGTGGCAAAGTATCACAGTTATTTAGAAAAAGCTGAAAATGCATTGGAAAATAAAGGGTGATAATAAGTAATGGAGGTTAAAAACAGGCAGATGGATCGGGCGCGGCTTAACTTATCGGGGATGAGCCCCTGCCCTGCTGGGGTGACATTGCGCCCACACAAGGTCATGGGGGCAAGAGGGAGGAGAGGGCGCACAGGCGTTGACTCCGCCCACGAAGGCGATGCCGGCACGCATCTTCATGCATGAGGTGACGCCACACTGCGCTCAGATGTTTCCAACGAACGCTGATGCGTGAATTTAAATGCTTGGATGTCGATGAGGACCCTCCACTACCGGCCATAATAACAAGGATCGACAATGTTTCTCCGGTAAAACTGTATTATGCATTTCAATAATATAATTGTTATGCTAAATAAAATAAAAATTATTTTCCTCCTAAGAATAATTCTAAAAGTGCCGCATTTATCCTTAGGTGCCATCACAAAGTTTTCCATTACTTTTAATGGCCCGAAGTATCTAAACGTTTTTAAGAAAACTTTTCATAACTTATCCACCGTTTTAAAATTACGCTTACTTTTGAATAAAGGAAGTCGCTAAATTATCACTCTCTCAGAAATTACTCGCGTTGTATTTATTCATTTTTCTGGAATTCGTTTGAAGAGTCAAAGGCAGTATCGAATGGATACCGAAAGAAATCAGGGGGAGTGTCGAAAGCTAAATAATAGAAGGAAAATGGCTAATTCCGACACGTTTCCTGCCCTGATTCAGTCTTTAAAATTCAAACCTTCCGCGATTTGTTCAGGGAAATCTACACTTTATTCCCAAAAATATATTTCCTGTCCTCATTTCATCATCCTTACTTCATCTTTTTCTATCCAACGCCATATTTTCATTCAAATTATCACAGGGTGGGAAATGCTATATTTATTTTTACAGTAATTCTATGCATTGGAAGAAGTTAGAAGCATAAAATTTTAACACATCCACAGCAGAGAGTCTCGTTTACAAGTGTATGATGTGGAGAGAAGCAGATGAAGAGAGTGGACTGAGTGACTCTAGGCTCACCCCCACTTGTCCGTCCCATTGACATCAACCCATTTCTTAGCATCGATTCCACGAGGACGTGTCTCCTAGGGGCAATATGGGCGCCCACCCCACCTTCGCCCCCCCCTCACCTAAACCTCCCCCCCATGCTCCCGAGGCGGTCTTTCATTTACAACCCCCCTTCCCCCCCCCCCACCGATCCACGTGTTTGCCCCCAGCACACCGAAGATGAGCCTCGGAACACAGCATCACCCGGCAACGAAAACCACATCAACGCCAGCCACAAGCCTAACGCATGGTGATGATGGGAGCAGTACTGACACGGGTGTAACACGAGTCAGTTTAGAAGACCACTAACAAATGAATACCACGCCATAACTTCCCTTTAGTTTTGCCTGCTCAGAAGCAGAGTGTGGATCGCTGGCCATCTCTGTGTGTGCTTCTCTGACCATTATACGATGGCTGGGACCACGCCAGACAGCCAAACACAACCTTAGAGACGAATGGGGCAGTTAAAGAACCAGCCAATAGACCAATAAGATTGTCAATCCACACACTTATCATACGATAAATACGAGTGTATTCATCTACTACTTTTGAAAGCTTCCTATAATTTTCAAACTCATAGACTTGCCAATAGCCGGAGGGATTACAATTTTGGAAAATCGGATATTCTTACAATGAGGCATTATTAAGCCCTTGGCTGATGTTTAAGTGTAACCCTGCCATCTCAACAAACGACCGTTACCGCATTTCATTGCTTTATCTCTAGATGGTAAATAAAAGCTATTTACCGCCAGTAAATACAATTAACGAGGTAATGTACTGAAAATATGTGAAAATGCATTACACTTATTGGGTCGGTTTGGTGCAGAAGCTTGAATGTTGGCCTTTCGCCGTGTTCAAATCTTGGCAGTGGAATATATGTTTCACTGGTAAACCGGCTACTCGAGTTCTTTGTAGAGAGCATTTGAGTTCAGTACTCCGTCTGTCGGATGGGACGTTAAGCCGTGGTCCCCTTGGTGCCTTTCGTTAAGAGTAGGCTGATGTCGACGCCGGGATTCTCTCCAACCTTCCTTCTTATCCTTTCATACCCATACTCATCATACCTTTCCTCCCGACCTGATGATAAGTAAGGGTACACGCAGGCGACATGAGGTAACTCTTTCCTAGCTAGTTTCATTGCAACATGGCTCGGTAGCAGAATGATGAGTAAGTGTTAACAAATTTGACGCACTTGTTATAGTGGATATCTCGTTGGCTATAAATACTATCACTAAATAGCAAAGAGTATTTAGGGAATCAATGGTTCTTTTTCTCACTGACCATATGCAATCACAATCTGAAAGTTAAAATCAGAGGCCGCAGTCATTTGGTGTAAGCTTTGAGCTAGGTGCGAGCTCCGCTGGCTCGTTTTCTCAATATTGAGTACTTGTACTGCCACTTAATCCTCAACACATTATCGTGAATGCCTGACCGTCTTCTATTCCTCGCTTGCATCTCGAGGTTCGGGCCCATCCCGTCCGAGGAGACGAGGGCGCCTCTGTCGCCGCATTCACCTCTGGCCGTAAGAAAGAGGCAGCTCCCAAGATGGACCCCAGGCTGTCGTTGGACAACAGCGCGTCCGTTGTTGGACTTGCCAAGGGCAAATGTTAAACACCATTTTCCCTCCGATTTTGTTCAGTCACTCGCGACACATCGCCCCACATGGGATATTGTGCTTTACAAGTCTTCAGCAACCGGCAGTCGAACGTGGAGCACCGGCGTCGGAAGCCAGCGGCACCCTTCCCCACTTCCGAGCGCCTAGCCACCACCCTCCCTCCCAGCAGAGGGCGCCCTCGCATAGAGAATCGCCTCCTCCACTATTCCACCCTCCTAGCACTCTCCCTCCCCACAGGTAAACTGCATCTATTAGGTTGCATTCGTGGTATCTGTATCGCGGCGTCGGCCGTGCATCGCCGAGAGGAGCGACGCGGCTTCACACCCACCCCTAAGGTCCATCCTTAACCTTGGGTGGTGACCACCCAGGGTCCTTCTGTGCCACAGGGCGCGGCCTAGCAGGATCGAATAATTCCACTGCAGCCAAGGTGGCAAATATAATGCAGGCTCCCCAATCCCCACCCCACGCACACCAACACCACTTGAGAAATCCTATGTTTTAAGGTAGCAGCCTCGGCCTTTCTGGCTGGGAATAAAGGGAAAACAACGATTTTGATATATTGAGCGTGTCCTCATCTATATCCGGTGCTTTTCATCAAGAGATAAGCATGCACGTTGCCTCACTAGGAGAGGAGGCCTTTTTCGGTGGATTTTTTGTTCGCAGCCTTTTGGATTTGGCGCTCCGTGGCTGAGACAATATGGAGGGCTGGACGCGCAATCGACACGTGCCTTCCGCATGCATTCCGATCTGCAAATCAAAAGTTCTTAGTGTGTATAGTCGAGCCACCGCTCGCCCGAAAGAATGCGCATCCAATCGGTAGATCATGCACCAACATCATCAGTGGAAGTTAGTAATACTTTCATCGATGAAGGCCACATTTGAAAGAAAGATGGCAATTTCCTGCATTCAAATATTTAATGAAGTGTACGCTTCCAATTATTGGACCTAAATTGCATATGGAGGAGAACTTTTTAATCACTAGAGATTTTTTTTCTATCCGATGCTGCATTAGATAATGGCTAATAGCACGACACAAGAATTTCCTCAGCAACAAATATGCAACAGTAGACATAAGTAGGTAGTATTCAATCCTATTCAACACGCCCAGTACGTCCAGTAAACTAAATGAATGGGGTTAACCCAACCGGCGCGGCTGGCGGGCGCACCGCGCTACTCGCTGCAGCGTGACTGACTCAGCCCTCTAACCTTAGTATAAAAAGCAAACGGATATAATATCCCTGTATTTCACCCCGTGGAAAGCCTGAGAAACGTTCGTTGGTTGGTTATTCAGGGGAGGTGACCGAGAGCTGAGGCCATTTGCGCCATTTAGGATAGGTGGGTAAGGGAAGGAGTTTCTTCAGTGAACGGATGAAGGGTGGAGAGAAACCCGGCGTCGCCATTAGCCTACTCTTAACGAAAGGAGCCAAGGGGGCCACGGCTTAACGTCCCATCCGACGGACCGAGTACCGAACTTGAAATGCCCTCCACCATGCACTCAAGTGGGGACCGGTTTTCCACTGAAAAATCCGCCAATGCCGGGAATCGAACCCGGGAACTCGGGATGGAAGGCCATTACTCTAAATACTACAACAACTCGATCCCAGAGAAACGTTCGCAAATTCGAAAACTGTTTTCATAAGAGCCATGTCATACTGAAATCCATAAACACATGACTTCACGGCTCTTGGTTGTAATAGGAATTCGATAGAAATTTCCCGTTTAATTTTTTTTCAAAGTGTCAAGAAATATTAATCTAATTTATAGAAGATAAATCGCCCATTCATAACTTGTGCAATGATGTTCAGTTTACGGTGTGAATGTTTTATCAGATCAATCAGTATTTTTACAATGCCAAATGGTTTATTTAAAGTCACATACGGCCTTTTTTTACCACAATACAACTCCTAATTCCAAATGTAGAACGTTTTACTATCACACAAGGCATATTCCTTTATCCCATACCGGGCAGGTTTTTTAAGGAATTTATTGAACAAATCTGCAGCACCCATGATACCTTACTAGCATTTCATCAATCGTAACAAACTGACCAAGTCTATAATTTGTTTGGCAGTTTTTCACGAATTTATTGTGCAATTCACAAATAGCAGCAGGCTTATCAGTTCTTCCTCGCCTTTTCCCCGTGTGGGTATTATCGAAACATTGAGCACGCAATAAAAGTAGGAAGAGCCTTGCGGTAAAGATAAGAACCATCATCACCCTTTCATAATTCTTGATAAACACAGTGACACCCTTTCTTACTCCAATAGAACGAACCACAGTCAAAAAAGCCATTATCTCTGACTGAGTAGTCCCACTGAAATCTCTTAACTTTACAAAATTTAGCAATCGATCGTTTTCTGCCGATAAAATCATTCGTTAAAGTCACAATGTGATCAATGACAAGGTCTATAAATTTCAGAAACGATATTTCATTCAGAATATCTTTCGCTTTACCTTTTGCAATAGGATTAACTTTCATAATGATTTTAGATATATTTTTTTTCTACAACCGTAACTGGTTTACTACGCTAAATAGTTCCTAAATGTTTACCCACGCAAAATCTGAAATCCTCTTCAACTCCTACAAAGCAAACTGCTACAAGGACCCGGACTATACCCTGCTATACCCTGACTCCCCTGATCGCTCTGATCCACTTTCATCTCCATTTTTCTCCACGATTTACTCTTCATCAACGGCGTACGCCATATTCCATACTTAACATTGATAGCTATCCCCATAAAATTATATATTGCTCAATACATACACACGAGACACATACTGCACATAAGTAACATCATACTTCCAATATACCTTACGGATCAAATATTCTTGAATTTAGTCAGTTATCCTTGGTTTCACTTTTGGTTTCTTTGACTTCTCTGAAGTTTTGAAAATAAAAAACATGCTTGTTGTAAAACAATTGTTGGACAATTTAGACGTGCAAGTCTTTCAAATTTCTTTGAAGGCACAATAATAATTATCCGAAGAAAGATATCACGTATCTGCTGTCGTATCATGCCGTCCTGTATTTATATATTAATATTTGCCATATTAGAGGCATTATGTTAACTGACAAAGTTTTTGAAACGATGCGAAGAAAGAAGGTCCAGTAGCTCTGTTGGTCAAATCTCTGTTCACCTAACTATAAGTACTACATCACGAAGACCAGTTTTCGGAGTATTACTCCTGAAAGTCATGGAAAAAGAAAGTAAAAAGTAGAATCCCAGGAAGAAGTAGCTCAGATGCATCATTGGGAAATATTAATTAGAAAAAATATCATTGACAATATATATCTGAAGACGTAAGCTGAGTAAATAAAGGACAGGAAAGGAAGACCTGAGAATACGAGCAAATCGGTATACATTCACTTGCAAAGTAGCCGTTCGATAAGTTCATTTTCAGGTAAGCAAATGATTACTCAACTTCTTCATCAAAAACAAACGTATTACTCCGATGTCATGTTAAATTTACCATCCGCCACTAATACCTTTGTTTCCATGGCACCGAGATCAAGAAAATTCATGAAAAATATGCGGGATGTAAAAGCAATTCACAACTTATAAAATACCGTGCGTCGCCCATGACGACGAGATCATGGTACACCATCATGTATCTTTTGGTAATCAATTATTGCATTATTTTCGCTTATATTCGCAGAATTGCAAATTTCACTGAAGTACTTGACATTACTTTGAATAAAATCAGTTTATAATTAAATTTTCGTTTACTTACTTACTTACTTGAGTTTTATTTTACCTGGGCGGGATAGGACATTGCCGTCCTCTCCAACCCCCGCCCAGGGCATAAAAGATACATGTCTTATAACATTATTGGTTCAAGTAGGTACAGAATAAAAGTGTATAGTTAAACACATTGTAAAATGTAAAAAAAAAGAAAAAAGCACAAAACATTTTGCCTTATACAAATCAAAAATATTACAGGTATAATGTAATCAGTAAACGTCTGATCCACCATCTGTAATGGAATTAGTAAAATAAAATATATATATATGAAAAATATATTTTTTTAATAATGATAAACATAAGAAGAAAATGATAAAAGATGAAAAATCAAAAGTATATCGATGGATTTTCACGGGATGTAAGTTTCCAGTAGTAGTTTGTGAAACCTCTTTCTCGAGTAATTCGTTTACATGCCTATGCAAAACTATTTCGTAGAGTTAACACCTCACAAATTAAACGACGCTTATCCGTTTGAATTTCCTAATCGTGGAATGGAAATACGGGTTCAGTAAACAATAATTACAGCTATATAACGTCATGTAAGTACGGCAGTGTGGCAAACCTTTGAGCCTGGTTTCTTGCTTCCATCGCGCTAATTGAGCGTGAGCGTGAGCTCTCCAAGGGTAAAGATTAAAAGAGAGAGAGAGTTGACACAGAGAGAAAGGCATTAAGGGTATTTGATTGGTGTACACACTCGTAAATGTTAATCCACAAGATGTGTTTGTTGTCATTGTCTTCATCCCGCCATCATTCAGCGTTGACGTCACATTTCACTCTAAATGCGTCCCCGCCCCGACAGCGTTGGCAGTGACCGCGGGGGTGAGGATCCACCCTCCTTCGCCCTCTATTCACCCTCTCGCCACCCACCCTCCACCCACCGTCGCTTCCTCGGCTCGGCCTTTGGCGATCCGGGCGTGATTGCAGCAGTCGTAACAGTCGCAACTCTGTGTAATGCGCGAGCTGGCGATTTCCTAAACAGGGAAGATCACAGCGGCGGCGGCGGCGGAGGGGGAAATGTGAGGACATCGCCCCAAGGAGGCGAGGAAACCACCAAAGGGTTCCATATTGATGAGATCCCGGCCTGGATAGAGCAGCTCCTTCCTCCTCTTCTTTCTCAACTCTGCGGAGATGCAAGGGTGAGAGAGCGCCTTGTGTAAGAAGGAGGGCAGAAGTTGCGCGCTTTTCTTTGTTTTGCCGAGACACATCGGAGATCCGAAAACCATCGGTCGGGTATTAAGATTGGCGTGCAAGTGAGCAACCACGAGTGTAGGGGGGTTGATGTAAGGGGGGTTTTTAAACTGCAGAGGGGAGGACGGAAGGAAGAAGGGAGGAATCACTGACTGAGAAGGAGCAAGGGGTCAAACGGAAGACGAGGGCGGAGACAAAAACTGAGGTCATAATTGTCGGGGTCAGGAGCGATGGAGAAGATAAAGTTTTTTTTATGGGAAGTAGGGTCCATACCCTAATTACTATCAACCAACGCAGAATTTAAGGGAGTTACTGTGGAGGTTGCTTCGGAGACACGGAGTTGCATAGTGAGAAAAAAAAGAAAAGCGAAAGGAGAAGTTGGAGCAGAATCAAAGAGAAAAAAAATTCAGGTGGGGTCAGAGGAGGAAGTCCGTAGATCTCAAAATAATGTGACGAGTTGTCAGAACAAACAAAAATATCAATCAAGATGGAGATAAGGGGGTAGCACAGTCGCTTCGATGTAATCTGAGAATGGGAACTATTGACAAGGATTAATGTGGGATCATTCACCGATCAAGAATGCAAATTAAAGTAACGTACATCACGTAATTACAAAACAACAGGAGCATATAAGTTCAAATACAAGAAGTCAAGGAGCGGGAAATGATATACCTTACCACTACGAACACGCACAGCTGACTTAACACCGCTTAAAGCTCCTGGACAAGTGATGGATACATCCTTACCGAACCATGCAACCTCTTCCAATAATCTCCCATCGAAGTCTTCAAAATAAATGTATGGTGAGTAGCAACACGCCGTGTTGCTACACACACCTCAAATGTTTAAATGCAAGCTCTTCTGCAGCGGAAATAATAAGATAGAGAGCAGAGGCGAAGCCTTTTGCCCTTTATTTGATAGCCTCAGTATTAGGGAATAACAACTCTGATACCAACTTGAGTGTTTTTCATTGCAGAGGATTTACAGAGAAAGAAAAGTGATTCAATTTCACCATAAATGTGCATCAATGTATTTAAATGCATAATTTTCCTCGGAGATAACCGTCAGCCTAAAGTAATTTCCAAATTAATAAAATCGTCCAACCTCAGGATTAATGAGTAAATTAGCATGAAACTTGAATTAATTTTAATTTCTACGCTTTTCTGACTTGAGGAACACAGAACCTTCAGAGGATTCAGATTTGAGGACCACAGAATTAAAAATCTAAAAACCACAGTGTTCAAATTGCACCAAATTATTACTAACTATACCAGGCCAAAACCAGTGATTGTATCCACTGCAGCTATTGATATCGATATAGGAGCGAATGTCCAGAGATAAGAATGGATGAAACACGAACGACTGCGTTGTTACGTGAATGGAGATGATATGCATGGCTAACAAGGAGAGATCACAGGGGAAGAAATGGGTCTGCCACTCTCTGACCCAGGTGAGAATGCGAAGTCCACACAAGGACCTGAGACGCGGCCCAACCGCTGTAAATTAGGCTATCACACGGCACCCACTTCGCTAACGATCGAATCTCTCGTGCTATTCATGACTCTGGTATTCGTTTAATTAAATAGAGTACGAGTCTGAATAATATTTTCTCGGATTCCACAGCAGGGGATAGTGTTAACAGGCACACTGACGTCCCGAGTCTTCAGAGTGAATTAGAGCAATTAAACGCTCTGGTGTCGAACTCAAAACATCGAAACCTCAGCGCCCGCACACACCTCAACCTGTGAGAAACCAGAGAAAAATGCATTCTTCATGTACGTTGGGAAAGCTTAAACTCCTTTAGACTACGAGGTTAATTAATTAGAGCACTGGTCACCAATCAATCTAAACGTAGCGTAGTAGGGTAAGGTAGTAGGTCCGCTTCTATTTCT
Organism: Platycnemis pennipes; assembly: GCA_933228895.1. Classification (NCBI taxonomy): domain Eukaryota; kingdom Metazoa; phylum Arthropoda; class Insecta; order Odonata; family Platycnemididae; genus Platycnemis; species Platycnemis pennipes. The sequence continues at coordinate 134,909,742 of OW121853.1, forward strand.
TTTATACATAACCGATTTGGGTACCGTGGTTAGTAGTAAGCTTAGATTTTTTGCAGACGATGCGGTAGTGTACAGGGGTATATCAGAAGAAGAGGACAGGAAATCTCTTAGCAAGGATTTAGATGCAATTCAAGAGTGGTGCGACCAAATGGCAGTTAGAACGTAACCTTAAAAAGTGTGTAGCTATCAATTTTTGGAGGAGGAATAATTCGATATAATTCGATAGAGCGTACCCATAAATTTAGTAACACGAAGATCGAAAACGTTGAAACCATAAGATATTTACGTGTAACAATCACTAAGGATTTCGTGGGGAAGACACATAAGGGAAATATGCGGCCGAGCGAAGAGAAAGCTAGGATTTATAAAAAGAGTACTTGGGAAATGTGATGAGAAGACAAAAGAGCGATGCTACTCTTCACTAGTTGAGTATGCAGCCAGTGTATGGGATCCTAATGAATTAGGTTTGATCAGAGAACTAGACAGTGTGCAGCGTAGAGCAGCTAGGTTCGTTAAAAGGTGTTACGATAGGTTGAGTATCGTTTCAGAATTAATAAAAGAATTAGGGTGGGAATCATTATCAGATCGTAGGTAAAAGTATATATTAAAAGTATAGAAATTTCAATCGGATAGCTTTACTGAAGATGTTAGGCACATATTAAAAACACCAGCGTATTATGCTAGATTCGACCAGATAAATAAGATTAGAGAGATAGATTGTCGTACCGATATATTCAAAATGGCATTTTTCCCCCGTACTGTAAGAGAACAGAATAGGCAGCATAGCAAAGGGATAGGTAGGGGAAATATTTTAGAGTATTCTGTAGTGCATGATGCATGTATTAACCCCTTAAATACTATAGATACTAACAATCAAGTCGCATGAGACAATATAGTTCCTTGTTTGCATGTCGGTAGTGCATGTTTGGTGATCTTCACCCCTGACACACACCCTCGCGGTGGCTTGCATGGTATCGTGTACATGTAGATGTAAACGATATCTTATTAATAACCCGTAGGTATTATCTTATTTTTAAATAGTATAATCTTATTAGTAACCCCGCATGTGAAAAAGTGTGCCAATTCATACCATCTACATGCCCTATTTTTGGCATGCCTGGAGCCCAGTTTTTACCATTACAAGGCGCAACAAATTATTAGAAGTTATATATGAAATTAAGATACACACTTATTGTGTAGGTGTGAGAATTCCAAATTCATATACTCTGACTTCCGCTTTGGAATTTCCAAACTCAATCCGATATCGTCCGATGACGTAACCCGTATCTGGGCACATAATCTAGCAATTCGTCCTTTTTGTTAAATACAGATGAAACACTATAGCGTGTTTTGGAGCCAAATTCCAGAGTTTAGCCCAACATTTGTCGCTCATAAAAGAATCACTACTAAAGGTTAGGTATTTTATCGCCATTTTTGGTTATTGAGAAATTTTGGAAAAAATGCTAACAAAAACTCGAATCCAACAAACAACTGTAATGAATCTCTCGTGAGCACGCTATTTCATTTGTTTACGGATAAATTGATTCCATGTTGCGTTCAATGTTGTTGCGGCATCAGCCCGGTCAGTGACGGCATTCAAGTCTGCACGAGTGGAGATATCGGTTGGGCAGCCCGGATACGTCTCCCAGCCAGGTATTAGGTGCAGAATAATGTTTAAGATTTATGTCCTAGGTTATAGAGAGGTGTACAATCTAAAGACCTAACAACCAAGTCTACTGCTCTCTCGGTACGCTCGCAACACGTCATAATGAGCAGAACCCTTTTGAGTGAGTTCTCGTCTTTCGTGTAGCCATAATTTTTGTGATTCATTGTTGAATGCAAAACTACAAATGATGAGGTTTCCACAAACAAATACTATCAACATCAATCATTCTATGGTGATTTTATGCTAAAAGGTTTTTAGATGATTAAAATATTTAGTTATATTTCTCTCAATAGCTTTATCAAACTAAATTATATATTGTTGTTGAATTTTGTTAGTTGATTTCTTCCCTTCTCAGTCTCATCATACAATCCTTAATAATATTTCTTAACAACGAAGTACGGTCATGGGAAATAAAAAAATCCGCTGAAATTGCATTGTGGTGGAGCATGATTTCACCATTTCCGGCGAATAGTATTCGTAAAATCTTCTCAGTTTCTCCACCGGTCGAAATTATTCGTGCTTGCCGACATTTCGGATAGCCACTCGTCACTCATTCTCAACGCAAGAATGTCGCAATCTTAAAATGCTGGCCGCATTATATACCCAAACACCCCAGCACTCTTTTTGTTGGCCAGTAGCCGATTGTTGACTCCGGACACTGTTGATCGACGGCTTAGCCCTTGAACTTATAATCCATTACAGCTATTTCTGATGCAACACCCAGAATCGCGATTGAAATCTTTCGTCTTCTGTCGGATTTCAATGCAATGCAACCAAAAGCTTCCTGAACGCCAAAGAAGTGAAAAGAAGAGTATCCCATTTAATCCCATGGTCCAAACGCTGTGACTGATGCTGTGTTTGACCACCGTTGATTTCTCTGGATACACAAGACTAAAACATCCGCAGTTCTCCCCAAACGTCGGCAATTGTACATAATTTCAACCGGTCGAGATATTTTGCTTTGCAGTTACTCTGGCAAACACCCTGATGAGTATGAAAGAGGAGTTCTGTCGTCACCAAAAGAGAGCCTTTTTTCTAATGTCTCAGAGTCGGATTTGAGAGCGTAGATCAGTTACTTACCTGCGTTTCAGTGATTTTATTTTTTTAACGTGAATATTTCCAGCAGGAAAGTGCTAAATACGGTTGCTCACGAAGAACTTTCTTTGAGATTCGAGTCTAAATCATATCTGAAAATACACCGTAGGTTTTTACTTTCATTTTCTGCTATGAACAATACTGAAAAATTAAAAATAAATACCTACAGTTAAAGAGACTCCATTTTGAGTATTTGACCTGCAAATATGATTTCATCCTAGACGTTTGACGTTTAATTGTTTGTGTGATAGTAAAACGTTCTACATTTGGAATTAGGAGTTGTATTTTGCCAAAATCGCTTCTCTTGTGCCCTTGTTTCTTCTGAACCCGGATTGGTCCTCACCCAGGAATTCTCAGCTTTTCAATCTATTCCTCTATAGATGATTCTCGTCAATATCTTTGATGCATGTGTCGTCAGGCTTATGGCCCTAGAATGTTCAAAGTTCGCAGTCCTCCTCTTTTGGCAATAGGGGTGATGATGTTCTTCTCAAAGTCCGTGGGTATGTCGCCTGTAGAGTACATATCGCATATGGGTTTTCACAGCTGAGTAAATGTCTTCTCTCCAGCGTTTTTAATTAGTTCGGTATGAACATCATCTATTCCCGTAGCCTTATTTATCCTCAGATCCGTTACAGCTACGTCAAATTCTGATCTTAAGATTGAGACTCACAAATCATCCTCATCGACTTCATTTTTCTCTTCGATCACTTCCATTGTACAACTCTTCCAAGCATTCCTTCCATCTCTTCATTTCATGTTCAATTAAGACTTATCCATTCTTGTCCCTGATGCTGTTACATCTTGCAGCCCATTCCTTGAAGTGATTTCTCACCATCCTGTAGGATACTTCCACATTCCAATTTACGAGGTTCTTTGTACATCTTCTTTGCATATATCATTCATCCACATTTCCCCTGCTTTTCTCGCTTTACGGTTTATTTCATTCCTGTTTCTTTAGTTGCCCTTCTTCAGTTTCCACATTTTTACATTTTCTTCTCTTCAATTAAGTCTAAGACTTCTTCTGTAAGCCATGGCTTCTCCATGACGTTTCTTATCCTCAGAGCTTCTTTTGCTGCTTGCTTTAGCCCGATTTTGATGTCCTCCCATCTCTTTTCCACCGATTTCACAGTCAAATCCTCTTCTATTTTGTTTTCCACTGCCTTCTGAAAGGCCAGCCGTTGTTGAGGTTCCTTTAGCTTCTCTACTTGCCATCCGTTTTTCATTGATTGTTCACCTGGTTTCTGAACCTCTACTTCACTAAAATGTAGCCAATTTGAAATATTCTTCTGTCTCCAGGCATTTTCCAGGTATATCTTCTCCGTTGGTGGTTTTTAAACAATGTGTTTGCCACCATCTACTTGTGTTGTGTGCGGAATTCTATAAGTTTTTCTCATCTCTCATTTCGATTTCCCAAGTCATATTTTCCTTTTATTCTTCCATCTTTACCTTCGCCAACGACAACGTTCCAATCTCCTAAGATAATTAAGTTTTCTTCTTCTTTTACGTGCTTTATTACTTCCGTGATATCCTCATAGACGTCTTCCACTTCTTCATCTTCGTAGTCCGACGTAGGCATGTAAACTTGTACCACAATGGTATCTGTAGCCTTGGTCTCAATCTTCACCATTATAATCCTCTCACTCTACTGCAGGAAGCTCTAGTCCAATTTAAAACAATTATAGGAAGACACATTTGCCACGGAAGCAGAGACAAGGAGAATTTCGAACCTGAATACACCAAGCGATCTAATATGGCTTCATATCTTAGTAATTTATGATATTTCTGGAACAAGTAAAACTACATAATAATTGTTCTTTGCCCATTAAGCGAAATTTATTATCTATTCACAAAAACAGGAAAAAATATTTCGGCCATTGACAATTAATTTAAAACTCCTGGCCCGAAATTAAAATAATTTCTTACGTCCGTGATACTAATAGAAGAGAGGGGGGAATTTTTTGAACGGATGACTCTCGAAATGTTGGATACCGTCTTAGTTCCCACCAAAGTGGCGCTGGCGTAGGTACCTGCTCCTGTCGCGACATCCACCGGCGAGAATGAGAAACTCAATAGCGGCGATTAAATTACCATATTTCTCCGGTCCTTAAAATTGGCGCGCTCGAGAAAACAAATCCAACTTCTGCATTACTCCGTTTACATTTAAAAAGGTAGGAACTTATTGCATTATTTCTATGGGACACATGTAATAGCAAACCTTAGTATACATGTTGTTTTTCTTTTTAGTGAAAACTATTGAGAATGTTTTTCATCGAAATGAAAACAGATGTATTGCGGCTCACAAAGATACCTAAAAATTATCAATGACTTTATTTTTTACTATTTTTTCCGAGTAATCAAACATATTATCGCTCCCACTCTAGACAATGGTGACCATGTGGTCAATTGACAAAACGACGATGGTGGATAAAAAGCTTGTGATAAACATTTAGGGAAATCATTAAGACTGTTTAGCAAGGATTTTGGCTTGGTTTATCATTATTTCATTACCATTTTCCAATATACAAGTTATGTCGTATTAGCGAGTCTTTATGAACTCGATGGACTTGCCAATAAATCTATTAACTGCAATAAAAAACACAAATGAATCCATGAGATGACCCAAACAACCAAACGATATATCAAAGTGCCTACCTATTCCCATTTTAATGAGTCAGCAATGATTAAAAAGTCAGCACGAGTAAAAAAAAGAAACAAACTAGTAGTTAGTCGTGGTAAATATGAGGTATGCCATTTTCCGGCATTCGGAGATACCTCGAGTATTATAACCTCGAGTTTCTAAGGCACTCCAGATGCAAAGAATGCGTCGCAATGAGAGGACACTCTTCTTCAGTTCCTTCCGTAGAGATATTTTGAAGATGCTGCCTTGGCGTCCTCGGGACCAGCTGAAGTGAAGATCCGTCCCTCTGAAGTTCGCCCCCTGCTGAGGCTGCATATCATTAAGGGAGGTGAGGCAGGGTGGCCGGGGGTTACCCTCCCTTCCCTCTATCCACTTTTGATTCTGTCAAACGATGAGTTCCTTCCACGCTTGAAGAGTTTTATAGAATTTTTCACTGGTTTCCGAAGGATGAAATAACGAATATTACGTGAGGACATGCATCTTTAAATGGTTAAGCGTCGCCATTCAAATATGCCATCGTCGAGCAAAAACAAAAAATCTCTGAAAGCCGGGAATAAGTTAAAACAATAAGCTCATGAGTTTGCATTTACCATGACCTTATTCCGTAGTGGGATTATAACTGCTATTTGACCAGGCTGGCACAATACTAACCAAAGCCGGTGAATCACAAGTCACCAATTTAAGCATATACTTATAGGTGAAGCTTTATGAAAAAGCATTGATAAACACAGTAAAGTAAAGAAACACAAACGGACACGTATACATTTTTCTTTTCCTCTAATAAATTCTTGTTTAAATAAATTTAAATATGCCTAACGAACCGGAGATAACAAATGCCGAAATAAATGATCAAAGCAATTTACAAATGTCCTCCATATGCTGGTCCTGTAAGATAGTTACAACGTCCCCTTCCTTAAACGATCCTGAACGAGCACCTCAAAGAAAAGATATGTGCTTCTAGAGACTTTCCGGTAAATACTGCCATTTGTTCCCTCAGCACAGTTTGCCAACTGCTAATGCATATTCAATGGTCCAACGCATATTCAATCAATTTACAGTTCAATGCCAAAATTGACCAGCGTGACACTTGTTGTTACTGTTCTTCCAGAGAGACGTCCGACATCTGCGGATATGAGCATCATTGATTGGAATTTATGGAGAGGAAGGAAGACTCACCACGCCTTCCGTTCACGAAAGGCGACGGACAAGAGGTGTGCCGCCGCTCCACAGAAGACGGTGAGTACTGAAAGCCCAAACGACACTTACAGAGAGCGTAAAGACCTCTGGTTTGCCAAATAATAACTGAAGGAGAAGTGTTGAGAATGCATTGTAGAGGACTCTGGCGTGGAGTCACAAAGAGAAGTTCGCAAGCACCGGGGTTCAAACCTGGGCCCTCAGTGAGTGAGACTAGTGGCCAATCTACCCGAACAACACTTTGCATCTTTGAATCTTTCCTCCCATCTCCTTTATCCTTCAAGATGTGTGCGTAGGTGGTACTAGGACACCCAGGACAGAAGGCAGAATAGTGAATCGGCAGAATAAGATAGGCCGTGTCCGAATTCATTAGCCATTGGGAATTAGCCATGTTCCATGAGGCATCAAAGGTGCCTTAATGATTCCCCGATGACTAAAGGGAGAATGAATTTGAACGAAAGTTACAGTGCCACAACCTACAGTGTAACAAATGAACTTTAAAACAAATGAGTAGCAATAACCTGAATTGAGGTATTTCACTAGCGGTCATTTTTGAAGAACTTTTGCTCCCATACTAACTTATAGAGTTAAAAGGATGCTCACCGGAGATATTCTGTTTTGAATTAAAAACTATTTTCTCAGCAAATATGACACTTCTAGCTTAAGCTCAAGCATAGACATAGATTGTTATCATATTAAAATTTGATCAAATACTCGCTGTAGCGGTAAGACTTTCTTCATTTTCACCTACGTCTAGCATTACAAAGCCTACATTTCCAGATATTGCAGACAGTAATAACCTTTCGCTTATTCTATTATGTAATTTAATGCTTTTACCATTATGATAACACGAACTTTGGTTTGAAGTGCTTCAATTTACAAACTAATACAAGGTTACGTCCAAGTACAATGTCGTACAAATTGTTAGAGCAAATAATAAAATGGAAAGGAACAGATCTGTCGGTGAAATACCCGGTTTGGTGATCAAAGCGGGGCTGACGGTATTTATTTAATTAATATCGGCCGCGCTTCACTACAAATAATGTATAAGCAGAAGAGGAAACTACCGAACGAATTTCAAAATCTCATATCAGCAACTTCTACCACATGCCTCACAACTATGCTTTCAAAAAAAACAGAAAAGTATTTATCTCACCGATTTCTAGAAATATTTCTGTTCTTTGAACATTTACCACTCCGAATTGAATACCTAAGCAAGATAGAGGCACGGATTATTTTCCGTTATTCACTAGGATGCCTATTTAATTTATATTTGTCATTTTTAATGTTTCAATTTCAATCTTTCTGAAAAAAAACGAAATAATATCAACCTCACACATGAAGTATTTCGTCGGCTCATTGGGAGCAATAAACATCGCGCAAGTAATTGTTTACATTTCGTTACCACAACAACCATTCTTCTACCCTCCAAAGGCGCTAAGAATTATGGGATGGTTTTTTAATATGGCGTCGCAAAAGGATACACTTACTTTGCTGACGGCAACATTAGATGGCTAAATTCGATGACTAGGTTGATGCCTACGAATTCGGACACAATTACAAGATGGCTTCCTCCCTACGAATGGAGCATTAAGGCAGCTAATTGGCGAATTCGGACACACGGCCATATTCTGGGATGCGAATCCACCTCGATATTCGTCTAAACGCGATAGCATTTCAGGACAGAAGGGTTCCGAGATAAGTGACGGGTGTCGAGGGCGAAGGGGAAACGGCAATGGTTGACCCTCGAATGAGTTGGTGATCTTCCGGGTCCATCTCTGCGCTCTTCTTACCTGTCAAGTACTTTGCGCAAGTGAAATCATCCAAGAGATGGCCGTGTATTCATTATTTTTGGAGGGGAAACGACTCAAACGCTCTAAATACTGATCTTACAGGAGCTAAATATCCATTGCCATTCTTGCAAGCACCAAAGTTTCCATGGCTGTATCCGCAATAACAGGCACTTAGGGCCGGGAGAAAAGGATGAATAAGGATGAGAAAGGAAGGGAAAGGAGGGAATAGGGAGGGGAGGGAAACCCGACGTCGGCATTAGCCCACTCTTTTAACGAAAATGCACCTAGTAGTCCACGGCTTAATGTCCCATCCAACGGACGGAGTACTGTTCTCCAATTCCCTCCACAAAACACTCAGGGGCCGGTTTACCAATGAAATATATCTTCCATTTTCCGGATTAGAACCCGGGCCCTCCGGAAAGAGGTCAGTACTCTAGAGTCAGCCCTCGTTGTGAACGCGGAGGCGAGAATGAGAGAACAGAATAGGCAACATAGCATAAGGGATAGATAGGGGAAATATTTTATAGTCTGTAGAGCATGGTGCTTGTATTAATCCCTTAAATACTGTACATACTAACAATCTAGTTGCATGAGATCCTATAGTTGCTTGTTACCATGTCGGTAGTGCATGCTTGGTGATCTTCACCCCCTGCCACACACCCTCGCGGTGGCTAGCAGGGCATCGTGTAGATGTAGATGAGGTTGAGCTGAATGTCCTTGAGGAACAGCTGCGATCCTGGTGCTGTGCTGCCGACGTGAGGTCTTCCCGACAGGATATCAACCCTGTGAGACCTGCTTTGCACAATCCGGAGGCCAAAAGGAGGGCACTGAGTCGCTGCTGAGGGAGCTGCTGTTAGCACGAGTGAAATAAATCCGGGTAGAGCTGGGCGAGGTGGAAAAAAACCTGTTGTGGTGCAAAGAATCGGTCGAAGAAAACACCAAGGCAGTAAAGGAACTGCAAGCTGCCATTCAAATCATAATATTGATACTAATAAATAATTCTCGGGTTTCACGCCGAGTAAGATTTTGTGTTGCTGACGTTTCGACGGAATACTCCTCCATCGTTTATTCGGAGCAATCCTAAGCTTGCAGGGCATTCCGCCTGCGCTTATCATATAGCTGTCTAATCCGGGGGGCATTGTTGTCTCATTCTTTCCGTTATTTTTCGAATTAACAGTTTCCATTCCCTGCTGAGGATGTGCCCCGTGTCCCGAATTAAGGTGTTACCTTCCAGCCTGATTTCGATGGCCTCTTTAAGGAGACGATCCCAATACCCATTTGCTTTGGAGACCAGTCGACCCTCATCAAAGGGTGATGTGATATGATCTTTCAATAGGCTATGTTCAGCCAAGGCAAAACTTTCAGGATGGAACAACCTAATACACCGTCTGTGCTCTTTTATTCGGATCTCTCCGACGCATACTTTTCCGCACTGACATGGGATACAGTAAAAATCCAGGTGTTTTGGGTCCCGATTCGTCTTTGACTCGCACTTTATCGCCACGCCATTTTTTCGGTGGTTTATGAATTGTTTCGAAATTCCATTTTGCTGGGATCCTAGAGATTTTTCCGGCGACGGTTGAAACATTTGGCAGACATGCTTTTGCAATGGGGTTTTTCTCTTTAGGAGACATTTCAGCGCTGAGACTGGAACTTTACACGCGGCTTTTCTTGTAATCGCGAGTTGCTCTTTTCATGTCCATTGAAATCTCTCTCTCTCTCTGTAATCCCATTTTGGCGGAATGTTTCCCTTAGCTGTTCTATTTCCATTGACAGGCTTTCCTTGTCTGCTACAGTGTTTGCAGGAGGGTGGAGATAACAGCTCTTTTATGGGACGGATGGTGGTGACTTTGGCCATTTAGGTACAAGTCCGTGTGTGTAGGTTTTCGATACACTCGGTGACCCAAAGTACCGTCTCCTTCCGTTAGATTAAACTGTCGAGAAATGGTAAGCTATTATTTTTCTCTACCTCCATCGTGAATTGAATGCTCGGATGCTGTTTATTCATATGTTCAAGGAAGTTCTCTAGTTCCTTGGGCCCATGTGACCAAACAATAAAAGTGTCGTCTACGTAGCGAAAGCAGCGCTTCGGTTTAATCGTGGCTCATATTGATAGTCTAGCGGGTGATGTTGTCCGCGTTAATTTTCGGGTGATTCAGCTGTAATCACGTCTGCACCAGATTGAGCAAGACTCACTAAGAAACGAGGTGGAGAACCACGGTGCTCCTCGAACAAATAGTGAATCACTCAGTGCCCTTATTTGTCAAATCGGTGTGACGCTTGGTGTCACGGTGAACTGTTCAGACATTGATTATGTTTATGCTATTCCCTCGCGTAGTGACACCTCGCATACCCCAACGATAATTGTACGCTTTGTAAGGCAGTGTGTTGCAAAAGACATGGTGAATGGCAGGAGGGTAAAGCGGAACTTTACAACAAGGGACCTGGGACTATCTAATGAAATTAGTCGTCCAATTTACGTCAACGAGTCTCTCACTCAATTCTACAGAAAACTTTATGCTCAGGCAAGGGAACTAAAGAGGGAAAACAAATTTAAATATCTTTGGATACGAGGTGGCAGAATATAGATCCGCAAAGTCGAGGGAGAAGAACGCTTATTGATTACTTGTCCAGAAGATCTCTCTACGCTCTCGAAATGACTTCAAATCAAAGTGTATGGTTAAAGGTCTGTCACGTGAACGCTCAATCAATATTCTGCCATAGTGATGAATTTAGCGAATAAGCATTTCTCAAACAAGCATTGTCTATTGTCGTGTCCGAAACCTGGCTGAGTGATAAAATACCCTCTATCGCAGTAGAATTGAATGGATATTCATTGATACGCAATGATCGGACTAGAAGAGTAGGTAGCGGTGTTCGCGCTTACGTCCTGAACTCCCTTGCCTACTGAATCTTAAATGCCTCCGAAAGTGTTCCATTCACACTCGAATATATGTTTTCTGAACTTGTGAGTGAGTATGAAAAGGTGCTGCCCTGGGTGGTCTATCGCCAGTGGTCATGTGTGGTCATCTAAGTGAGGCAGCTTACCTGACTTTCTTATCAATTTACACAAATATTGTTCGGGCATTTTAACTGTGATACGCTCAAAAAATCTTACGACAGTGCTTACACGAATGATTTCATTTTCTCGTGTAATCTGTAGCTGGTTCCTTTTAAACCTACTCATAATTTAGCAAATAGCAACACATTCATTCATCTGTTTATTGTGGGTGATATTTATAAAGTATTAGAATATGGTCAATATCTAGAATTCTTTCTTTCCGAACATGATTTGATATACATAAGGTACCAGTTCAAGTTCTCATATTTCTATCGAGTTGCATTCTCGTGATTGCATGCATATTGATCACTGTAAAATCAAAGAAGATTTCTAAATGTTGAACTGGGCTGAATTTTTTAATTCTAATCATGTTGATGTGAAAGTTGAAATTTGTTATGAGAACGTGAAAAAAATACTAGATCATCATGCCCCACTGCGTAAGCGGAAATATAAAAGACCCCCTGCTCCCTGGATAACTGAAAATATAAGACTCTTGAAGACGCAAAGAGATAGCTCACGGCGAAACTTCCAAAGAACCCGTCTTTTTGACCTTCACGTACAGTACAAGTCACTTAGAAATAGGGTAAAACAGCTGCTACGTAATGATAAACAAAAATATTATAACGAAATTTTTAAAGATAAATGGAATGCTCGGTCAACCTGGCAAGATCTAAGACGCCTAGGTCTTGGGAAAAGTCGGATAAATATCTGTGATGTGAATTTTCACCTTGACGAGCTAAATACATTTTTCATGAACATTTCTCCGGAGTAGAAGACCAGGTTGTAGAAGATGTGCTTTCTGCCATAACACAAGAAAATGCTAGTTTCTATGATAATAAGCTAGAATACACATCATTCAATGACTTCAATTGCAATAGATTTTACGTACCGCATTATACGCCAGAAGCACTGCTTCGAAACTTAAAAATAAACAAAACGAATTCAAATGGTGCTAATGGAATTAATGAACAAAGTTCTTCAAATTTTACTCCCAGTTGCTATGCCTGTGATACTAGATGTATTCAACTGCTCATTAAATAATTCCATTTCCCATGCTCTTTGGAAGACTGCACACATACAGCCTATTTCAAAAGTAGCCCATCCTAAAGAAATGTCTGATTTCCCACCCATTGCCCTTCTTAGTACGCTGTCGAAACCACTAGAACGATTTGTACATGGTGCCACCTTGGAATACCCCTCTCAAAAAATAATCTTTTAGATCAATATCAGTCAGAATTCAGAAAAGGATATAGTATCCAGTCTGCCCTTTCAAAAATCGATTGAGCAAAAGAAGTTAACTTTGTAGGTTCTATTTGACTTTAGTAAAGCCTTCGATTCGGTGATTCATAAGATCCTACTAAGGCGTTTAATGGCCTTGAACCATCAAATTCAACCATGCTCTGGTTCAAACCAGAGAAGCGAAGGTGAAATATCAGATTACTTTGAAGTTAACAAAGGAGTACCACAGGGGTCGATTCTTGGGACGCTACTGTTTTTGATATACATTAATGACGTTTCCAAAGTCATCTCTAACTGCAAATACCACATTTACGCACGTGATCTTCAGATCTACATCGACTGTAACCCTGCAGAAGTTATTCATACCATTGTCAAGGTTAATGATGGCATTCGAAACATATTTAAATGGTCAATGGAAAATTTTCTGCGGCTCAATCCTAACTAGACGAAAACCATTATTATTGGCAGCAATATTTATGTTAAAATAATTATATTTGATAATCTGCCAAAAATAACTGTAAAAGGTGTCCATAGATTTTTCAGAGAGTGTAATGAATCTAGGAGTTACTATTAATATAACCCTATCATGTAATGAAAATATAACATCCATTTCACATAAGGTACCCAAGACTATATATCAGTTAAAACAATTTAGACACCTTATCCCGATATCCCTTTGCCAGAAATTAGAAGACAATCTTGTTTTCCCGCTCACTGCTGTGTGGACTACGCCGACCTAACAAAAGAACTGAATTTAAAACTTCAGAGGATTCTCATCTCCTGTGCGGTGTGCGTCTTTGACATCAAATATTATGAACACTTGACATCATATTTTGAAAAACTCCTTAAACAAAAAACTACGGGTGCTTAAAAATACAAATCAGGCGCTTACTTAATAAGACAACTTTTATATAAAAAATAATAACCTCAAAACTCCCCACATATTTGTATCAGAATAATCTGTATAATGCTACGACAAATGAATGCCCAACGCGTCCCATGGAAGAACCCTATTTACCTTTAGACCGATCATCTCTCTAAGAGAACTCTTTCTATGTCACCTCTTGCGATATTTGAACCACTTACCCGAGGAAATTAAAAAATGTAAAAATGCCAATAGATTTAAAAATGAATATTATAAAATGTTGTTTGCTTTGCATTAATGAATGTGCTACTTTGTGTAACACCTAGAATACGTATAGAATTTATAGTGTTGTTTTGCAGTCTTGCTAATTGCATTCCAATTGTATTGTAAGATAAGAAGATATTTAATATTACTATTCTTCGGTGATATTAATGTGATGTCATCCTGCTATGGAATTGATTTGTTCACTTTGGATTGTATTGATCGTGTAAAATCATTTGTGTTCCTAAAGGAAGAAACCGTCCCGGAATAATTAAATTATATTCCACCCCAACATCCTCGACAACTTGGCTCAATGCCAGGACATAGTATGGAGTGTGCCCTTGGTTTAAGGGAATGAAGCACATTTAAAATTGTGGGAAAATCTGAATTAGTTCATGGGAAATCGATCACTCACATTATATTACTCAATCCCAAAGAAAATTATAGTAACATTCCATCGTTATCATTGATTTTCATCATGAAGTCCCAGCCCTATTATTTAATATTGTCTCATAACATGTCAGTTTGTTTGTTCTAGTTTTTATAATGTTAAACATAAGCGAGTAGAGTAATAGTTTAAAATGGACAGAATTGGAATTATACATGATATTTAGTTGGTTTACTTTGGAAGGGAACAAAGCAAAATAAACCTATGGCAAGATATAGCCGACACTGGGTGACTCCTCGCCTTCTTGCGAAACTGCTTGACTTTGGGTCAACGAATTCGCGCGCGCGGAATAACAAGCATTGCAGATGCATACCGCCCAGAGGGTCCGAAAAAATCCGTTAAGCCAGACATCATCGATAAAGTGTTGAGTAAGATGGTCACCATGCCTCCTCACCCCCAAGCGAAAATATATTCGAAAGCGAACATGAGCCAACTGCTTGGAGTTGGTTTATAAAAGCCTAACTGATTTATGGGACATAACGCGACGAGGTGGGAAACGTGTATACATCGTCTTATATCAGAAACAAAAGAGAAATCAAAACAATGGGCAGTGCGCAAAAGCAAATACCGGTACCCGTACCGGTAAGATGATGGAGACATAAAAGGAATTTTCTTCATTGACTAACTATAGAAAACTATTACCGAAAATGTCTTATGTCACTTTTGGAATAAATGAAGGTATTGATAGGAGGAAAACGTTCTGATCTATCCAGAGGAAAGGAGCTTTCCCAGCGAGGCTCGTTCGCATGCCCGTGGCGTGGACAGCCGTGTTCGGGGCTATTCGCTGAATTCGCACCCACCCCCTGTGCTTCACTCTACTTAGCTCCAACGAACTTCCATCTATTCCCGAAAATTGAAACCACTCTTCTAGGAAGTTCTAGAGAATGCCATTTCACGTATCTCCAGAGCCTCAAAAGAACTCACTTCCGCCGTGGAATAAAAACTTCGAGAAACTGTGGGAAAAGTTTTGAACTTCGGGTGGATAATGCCAAAAATTATAACACCTTGACAATTTTTTTTCGTTTTTCATTTCAAACCAAGTCCAAAGTGAAACCATAATCGTATGGGCTATTACACAAGTTCAAAATTCTGAAACGAATTCTGCGCATTTATGCAAGGACGATATTAAGAGTGTTTTCCATATCACTTCATACACTTGTGAAAATTATTGGCATAGCATACACTCTCATATTTGTAGCCCAGATAAAGTCGCCTTATTTCGAGAGATCCTTTCGATGCAAAACAAATTAGTGCTAAGATTTCAGCGTAAGCTCAGTACTGATGAAACGACAATATTTAATGCAAGCAAATGCATTCATATGCATGAGTAATTTCATCAATTTTTGAAGTGAAACACGGAAAATGTTCCCGCTAGTTCCTCCTGATTTCTCCGTTTTCTCACTGCGCAATATCTTCCACCTACTCCCATAACACCTGAGCGGATTCCGAACCCACCTTCCATGCCACGACCCACCCCAGGTTTGATAACCAATGCACCAATGATATTTCGAGATTCGCATATCCTTCATCCTTCGCTAGAACGTTGAACCCATTATTCCCCTGATGAGGTCAGAAATGGTAATACGCTTTTCCCTCGGAATAACATGTTATGTTCTTCTCGCGGCGCGCAGTCACATCGGGATTTTATTTCCCGTCCCACCCTGACCTCTCCACCAACCCCCCCCCCCCCTTCCAACAACCCCCACGATATATCCGCTGCTGCCTCGGGAGGCCAAAATTAGTAGGCCACCTCGAGAGGAGACTCCCATTCCATCCCTGACCTCCATATCCCTGGCAAGTGGAAGCTTTTGGGCGAAGATTAGCACAGCAGCGCTCACCGCGGAAATGAAACGCACGTGTCCACTCGTTTTGCGTCGCTCCTGCTATCAATATCCCATGGGGACGATCTCGATTTAGCAAGGGTGACGGTTATGGTAAGCGAAGAATATACTTCTGTAACCGACTGTCCAATGACGTTGAGTTTAGCAAGCATATATGACTATGTTATTTCAGCGCTGCCAAAAAGGACTACCTACGTTAAAATATATCCAAATATCTGTCATCGAGGAAAGGATACAAGTTCTGAACTCCAGGGAGAGATTATAAGAACAGATTGGTGGCTTTTGACGTATGGATTCGAAGGAGAATAAAACAAATGAAAGTGATAGAAAGGTCAATAAAGCATCGTTGAAAGGACTGTGAGGGTAGAAAGACAGGTGTTGTCTAAAATGAAGATAAGTCGCAGAGGCCGGAAGAAACGACTCATTAGGAACACTGACAAACTGAAAGCCGTGACTGGAGCGTCAATTCTGCATAAGTGATGCAGAGAGAGAAACAGGATAGAATCTAAGGATATAAAACAGCGACAATAAGCGACTCGGAAAACTCCAGAAGGTCGGGATGGAGTCTTTCGGGAATCACAATGCAAAGCAGTGTGCGAGGATTATCCATCTAAACCAACCGCCAGCGGCATGATGCATATTCTGGGATTTGCTACTGAGGCTTGCCATAGATGCCTACACAATGAGAGCTACGAATATTCTTGGGCTATGCTTGAGATGAGATTCATTGAAAAGCCACAGAGCAGATACTACCAGGCCAAACAGAATAAGAATACTACTAGGCCACAGAATAAGAAGCAAGTTTCTTAGACCACTAGGTGACTGTGAATTAGGACAGCGGCATAATTCATTGAAGTATAGGGGTAATCGTAGACGGATTGACTTTGTGGAACTTCACCATGATTAGAATAAAAACAAGGCACTTTGTAAGATTCTACGCGTACTTATTGTCCTCGATCAAATTCAACGTTTAACCAAAGTCATTCTCAAGAAGATATCAAGGGCATGGCAAGCTCTCAACAAGGGTTAAAAGGGTGTGCGGGAAAGTGTGGTGGAAGGTAAGTTCGGGATGCAATTGGAGGTCCCATTTCGAATAAACTTGAAGAAAGCGAAAAGGGAGGAGGAGGGAGGGTGGTCAGGGAGGGGGGGGGAGAGGCGTGGGTCAGGCAGCGGTCAACAATGGAGAATGGTTCACAGTCATTCAACAAACTGGGGCTATATCAATTAGAGTATGATAAAATTTCGAAAGATTCCAGGAAATTTAAATTGGCACTTTTTTCACATTTATGATGACACGTAGGGTTAAATTTGGATATGTGTGACATTTCACATAAATGTTTTGAAAATAATGACTTTCTGTCACTGTTAAGGAAGGTTTGGTGCGTTCATTACACCTCACAATTATTTTCCTTCCCGTTTGCCTAATGTAAAAGCATTTGCAGTCCGGTGTACCACATTGCATTAGGTACACTCCGCTATTGTCATTCTGCTGATGCTTATCTTTGGAGTTACACAACACGTATCAATAATCACCGGGTTATAGAAACACTCTTTCATGTTTTCTTTTGGTAGAGTTTCCACTGGATTGTTGGACAATTCCTTGATAAAGGGTAACTTCTTCCCTTTTTGTTTGGGGCTGGTGACTAGAGGGAGTGTGGCAATCAACCCAAGGGCATCTCTTTTCAATTTTCTCAGCTATGGACGTGTTGAAACCATTTCGAGTGACTGTTTGTCATTTGATATTGAGTTCTTTGGATTATTCTGAATGTGATAGAGAGATGGAGGTGAGAAGGTGCATGGGAGGTGAAGGGGAAGGCTGCATGTTTGCGGGTGTGGTGGTGGTCTGAGCTATTCGGAATGATTGAGTCTGCCCTGGCGGAGAGTGGAAAAGATGAGCATTCCACTATTTATGTCTATGTTGAGGTCTAAGAAATTTAGGGACCTCCTTCCCAACCAGAGGTGGACCCAGACGTCACCAGTCTTGTCCCTTACGCCTCCAATCAAAAGACATTCTAACGATATGTAATATTGAAATCATAGTTTGGAGGGCGACCCCCCACTCCCTCCCCCTCTGTGAATCCCCCCCTACTGCTCTTAGATCAGAAATAAATGCAATTGACGGATGAAGAGAGAGTTGAGTAAAGTTGCAACATTCTCCAATTGTCTGATGCTTTCCGTCCAGACGAAAATGACGTCATCTACACAGGGCAATTAAAAGAAAACCTTTTCTATTAGAGGGGGTTTCGAATTAAAACGTTTTCTCTCCGATTAATCTAGGAAAATCTCAGCTAAAATGGAAAGATTGGTGACCCCTTACTCAGCCCATGGGTTTGAGAATAAACTTCTCCACTGAAGAGGAAGAGGTCTCAGTTAAAACTAATGCTGACAACTATCTTTGATTTTAAAAATATTGATGAGGAAGAAGCAACTCATATTTCTGATGGAAATCCAAGTATTAACTGCGGTTGGCACAAAAATAAGATGGTCCCCAATTTTCGGCAGACATGAGTTTCTCAGAAAGAAAAGAGCATTTGTACCGGCTCTTTTGGAGGAGAACACACTTCCAGGGAAATTGTATCAGTACTTTTTGGGAATGTAAATTCAACTGCTTTTGGTTGCGCTTCGTGGATGATTGACATCGATTGAATTGCAAAACTCTGTAGTTTTCCGTGTAACCTTCATTACCAAGGGTTCGAAGACCCTTCCTGATGAAGGGTCTTCGGATCAAGAGTTTGGGAATAAGTATTGAAAAGGGAAGTTATTTTTTCGCCACATGACTCCCCTACCACAGTTTTAGGAAAGATGCCAGCAATGTATTTCGGGAATGACTCCGCTGTTACTCAAGTTACAACGTGCATTTCATCTCCACAATGTTTCTAGGATATATTCCAATCGCCCCCACTCGTCCTCCGCACCCGTCCACACCCAAACAGCGTCCAAGTTTGAGCTTGGCATCGCGGAGTCGTTTGGAGATGAAACGATTTCACACAAGTGTGGAACTTTCCATGTGCCCCAGAAAGATTCTCGCCAAAGATGAGGATCCGATGGCTCGTGACATCCGATGGCGCGCGGCTGTTGGCCAACGATGAGACCAATCACAGCTCAGTGCCTTTGGCAGGCGATTCTCCGCCTCTCTCCAAGTGTCCACTGTTTTCTGCTCGTCGATCTCCACCGGAATTACTCTCTCTTGTTTAAAGTGCACTTCATTGGAGACCCTTCCAGGGAATGCTCTAGACTGATATTTATGTCCCAAAATGCTCGCGAATAACATGGGTGTGGCTCAACACTCAAGCGACACACCAAGTTCGTCAGCGCATCACAAATTGATGCCCAAAACGTTGTATTTCTGACATTAATCAACATTAATACGACATCTCTCCGCGAAAAGATAAACCCGTTAACAAATTTACACCAAAAATGCTGAGTAGCATCTTCAAACGGGTGTGCCATTGCAAATGATCTTCCTTCCAGATCAATTTCACACCCAAGGGCTCATGATACTTTAAGACTCAGATTTCACAAAGTTCACTTGGTCGTTATTATCCATGGCAACACAGAGCAATACTAAACTTTGATATATTTTACCCTGAGAGATCATGCTTGAAATGTTATTAATACTGGGAAATAAGATTGTTTTAATGATATATAATAATAATTTTAGCAACAATAGTGTCATTTCTGTAAATAATACAAGGGTCTCGTTTAAAAATCATTTATCCAGCTAAAATATTTTTAAAACTCTACAAATTCAGTGTAATCTTTTTATTTTTGACCTGCAACTAACCCTGACTGGACATCAACCTGTCTGAAGTGACACTACAAGCAGTCATACGAAATAGTTTCTTTATGAAATCCTCGAGCACTTAGGCAGGAAATTTTCTTCCTATTTAAATTGCGCAGGATAGAAAAAGGATAACAAAAAGCTTGATGCTTGGTCACTGATATCCATCGGTAAACGTAAAAATAGATTACATTCCTATCTGAAGCTAAACAACAATTCCATAGCTTTGTTAGACACCAAGACACATTTCGTCATACCATTGCATATTTTTTGTGATGTGTTTTGAATAAATATGTTTAAATTCACTTAACTTGACCGAGATTAATTATCACTAAATTTAAGTCTCTAAGTGCTCTTTAGGCACTGAATGGGAATAACTTAGGCTGCTGGTAAAAGAAAAACCATTATACTACAAAAATAGAAAAATAATCAAAATTCACAGGGAAGAACCTCCTCAACAGGAGTAAATATAATCTTTCTAATTTGGCCAAGGGCCTTTAATTCAATGGCGAAGGACCGTTAACGGTGAGGTCAACATCCAGGGCAAGAGTTGAGTGGAGCAGAGTTATGAAATGGATTGTTTTCGCGGGGCGTTGCCCTTGCAAATGTTATGCTCAAATGTGAACGCCGTTCTCCGAGCCGCGCAACCGCAAGCAGGAGCGATTTCACATCTCGCCTAACATGCCTCTTGCACACTGCTGCGTAACCACCGCACGAAAGAAACCCAGGTGAATAACTGGAGCACTAAGTAAGATCCGGGCAATGAACTGCAGGTTAATGTTCCTTCTATTCACTGCACATATTTGCGTTTATACTCTAAAGAGTGACTCTCCTTATCACCATTCCCGCGCGAATTATTGGCTTTTTTATTTACTCTGACTTCACTATAATCACAATTCAACATGATTTTAGAGTATGCACACCATAGCACTTAGAAGCAAATGCTTTCCATTCCCTTTATCTCCTTCCTTTGCATTTATATTTTTATTTCAGAGTACCATCAGTACATTACTGCATCATTCAAATATTGAAGAATAGATACTTGCGTTATTTTGCGTCAGAGATTAATGTTCCAAAATCCTACATTTCCTTTTGATCAGTCACTAAAATAAACTCCTAAATCCCAAGTTACATTTCAGCCCACTCGAAACTATTCCAACCCCTCGAAATGATTCCAAACTTATTCCTAGCTTTTGCTTTCAATGGAGAAGAATATCAGTTATGTGATTATTTGAATTATTATTATTAATCACGAAACAACATCCCAATTATATATTTGAATATATTTGAATTGTACAACGCGATTAATGGCCGCTGGCAAGAGTGGATCACTGAGAGGAGGATGAGAGGGATAAGGTCGTCATTTGTCGAGAGCGATTAAGTATTGATGAAATCAAATATAATCTGGAGTTTTACATAGTTGTTGGTTATAAGAATCCATCCTAGGTACTCTGGATGCTATTTTAATAGATTGAACTGCGATTCTACTCCTATAGTCAATCCCTGATCATGGAATCGCACTGCTTTACTGATGCATGAATACTGAAGCATTCCCCTTTGCCTAAGCACATGCTTAAAAATGGTAGAAACAAATATATTATTCTCTTATTTTACAGGGTTACACTTTCCAACAAGACACGGTGTTTCAATGCCGCACACGGTATTTGAATCTTGCTTTTGATCCCTACAATTGCTCGTGCTTTACTAAGTGAGCCACTCACACCATTTGTTAATATTTGCTCATTATAAGGAACAAATGGCAACACTTCTTTCTCAGAGTGCTGTGGCATTACACACATTTCGTTCGGTATTCAGTCAATATCGGGCACTTGCCTCGACCGCTCCTCCACTGCTCCCTCACCCCGTGGCTTCAGCAGGCGCCCCTTGAATTCATTAAGAGCTCCTTCTCCGAAGCCCCACGCGATTGAATCACCCCCTCGCGGATGTAGGTCGCAGCGGCTGCTTCGTTGGATGAGAGCTCATTTCCATCGCGGCCCTCGCACCACTGTGACCCAATCCCAGCATCCCTTTCCTTTCCCTTGCCCCCTCACCCCCTATCAAGTTGATTGAACTGAAGAGCCGGACATTCGGGCGAAAATGTATTCGCCGCAGCAGAGAAGGGTTGGAATGGGGACTGTTATGCATCGCCGGCAAACACTATTGGGGTAACTTTTCTATCGCAACATCGGCGGTCGCCGTGGCCGGGAAATCAGTTCGACGACCTGCACCGACGACTCTCCAACCGACTCAAATTATGAAAACCCATCAAGAGAGCGCTTGATTGCTTTAACAGGGAGTCAATGGAAAATGTGTGTTGAAATATGTTTGGTTTTCTGCAAAGGTACACAAATCACTAGCATTAGCTTTAACTTGAGGGCTGCAAGGACCTCTCCCCCCACTCTAGCGTCATTTATGGATTTCGAACGATTCCGATACTCACTCAATTCGATGTCTCTATAAACATATAGGCTAGATTACTTCTTCTAATCATTTTGCTCCGTGCCCAATGTTTGGGCCAAAAATAAGGGCTTGAGCCAATCAAAAGCGGTCACCGTCTCACTCAAAGTCAGAGCAAGACTTTAAAACACAATAGTAAAGTCTGGTGAAATAAAGACGCATCGATTTTCAGTGCGCAATGTGCTCTCTCATGTATTCTCACACATTGCACATGTGGCCCAAGTAATATTTCCGCGACGCTTTGCGTTCGATCCTTTCTTCGCTTCGCTCTCTTTCCAAACTGCTTCCCGCTAGACGAGTAGTTCGGGCACTGTGCTCTACCTACCTGTTCCATTTTTCCAGCAAGCTGTTCGTGAACCAGTTTCCACCATAATGTAAGGCATAAGCTCCTTCCCAGCTCCTAACTTTGCTTACTAAATTCAAAAAAGTTAAACGAAACTGCGTTTCGAAGAGTATGTTACAATTTTTCCACCCAATTAAGAGCAAAACTTAGAGAGTATTCTGGGAAATGCAAGTTGCCGCTAAAAATAGTAAACAAGAAAAAGTTTGGTGGAGATTCAACCAATGTGTAGTAATATATCTTACATGCAATTCTGAACTACCATATGATCGGAAATTATTGGAGTACCTACAAAAGAAGACTAGAAAGGGTATGGCTTCAGCAGTGTTTCAAGTTGCCGAGATGAACAAATTATTGCAGAGAATCCACACTTTCCTCCAGTTCTCCTCCACTCAGCTGGATTTCCAACAGTGACCCCACGCCATAGCCAGAGGTGTCATGCAGCTACATAACCATGCTACTCTCATGATTGCATTTGCTTGCTGTCTCACTCGACCCACGTTTCTGGGTAATCTAATACTGGCGAAAGGCTTAGAAAAATTCCTTTTAACAAACATCGGAGGGTAAGAAATGGAAAAATTACAAATGACCTCAAATAAATATCAACCCATCGCAAGTACCGATCCCTAGGCCCTTCCAAAAGGTCGCATTTCCACCATAAAAGTGGTCATGTGCAGAATTCAGAATGACCGTGATTAAAATATTGCGAAGTTTCGTGCAAACAGCTAACCTGAATGCAATAGCAGCAAGACAAAATCAGAAACGGGTAATGGATTGAAAAAGAAAGGGACGGTACATTGGACGCATGAAACATGCAAGTTTTATAGAGTGGGTCATCTTCCCTAAAAAATAGGATCTTTATTGCTTGCAGCCCTTAAGTGCCCGTTGAAGTGAGGGAAACCCAACGCTCGACAGCGGCCTTGTTTGCACGCGGTCTTAATTACCCCACTTGAAAATAATCTGATCCCTGAGCGAAATGTTGATTTTGACGTGGCTTATGTTTTACTCGGAGAAAACATGCCTGCCTGTACAAGGTAATGGTGAAGGATAATTGTCTGTTCTCCACGTCACCAGATCAGTCAAAGTGGGACAATCTATTAGCCCTGGGGTTTCAGGAAAGAGAAGTGGTAAGCTTAATCCCTAGCTATTGCCAAGGATTAGTGCTTCCCAGACCGGGATATGCGCCTATTGATTTAGGCGGGTGCAAAGCAACTATTTCACATCTTAAATAGCCTCTTAAATGCGCCCAGGCCACAGAGATGATGACATGAATTAAAACGTTACTCTGCATTACATGCATAAATACGAGGCAACGAATGAGTGGCTCGAATCCGGATTAACGAAACAATCATCACTAAAGTTTTTGCTACAACAATCCGTCTTCTCCTTGCGTGGCTGCGAGAAACCATTTCGTGGCATTTCTGGCCCATGGTAGGTCGCAAGCCCGATCGCAGGGACTCTCCCACCTACAGCGGTTCGCATATGTTCACCCATTTCTGTCCCTCCCGGGGTCAGTTTGGCTGTCTCTGCAGAGCGTTGAGTTCAATCTGGCCCTACGGGAGATGTTTCCGAACAGCACGACGTCAAAGGGGTTCCGTTTAGCGCTGATCCATCAGCGCTAGGGGTCATGGAAATTCCATGCTGCGCTTTGTGAGCTGTCGGGCCTATTCACCCTGCAGGAATTTCCGAGTGTCGCAGGTGGACTTTGACGCAAACGTCCCATGTAGTGTGCCTCAGCACGATGTTCAGCTCCGCCAACCACTCATGATTCCGCCCAAAAAAGTATATTCCTGTCATCCCTAACCCCTGCTTCCCTCATATTCCTTATTTATCGCGCCCTTCGAAGCACCGTGCGTCGTCTCTGTCCGCTGCTTCCTGTTTTCTTCCCACCACATCTTCCTCCACACTCACGCCTCTCAAGCTGCTCACCTGCTCCCACATCCGCTGCGGGTGACGCAAATTGGCCTCGGGTGGCGTAACACTCCTCATCCCTGGGAAAACACGCAACTGCTTCGTGGAAGAGTTTGACAAATGCAACCACCGCCGTTCATGTCCACATTTTGGTGCCATACAATCCCAATGTAAGCTCCATGTCAGACCCTTCATCAGTCTTTGCACAACGTCACTACTGTTGATTAGTGAACTGAAGTTCTGACTGAAAGCACTGATTAGTGCCTCTACAACGATTCTCCTTCGCACATCAGTGTAGGAATGCTCGGCAGAAAAAATAGATAATAGGTAAAAATAGTGATTGATAAAAATCGAGAGGACAAAAATTATCAAAACTTACTAGTATCATAATTACCATGCTCTTTCATGAGGCCGAGGAGCGATGGCCTGATTTTTGGAATTAGTGTGTGCCAGCCAATCAGAGAGGCTCTCCCTTTTGCGCTGAATGGGATCCGTAGAGATGGCTCTTCCCATTAAAGTACACCCCCCCCCCCCCTCCGATAGGCTCGTGCATTTACGGCTCTGCGGACAGTGTTCACAGGCATTTCCAGTCGAACCCTTACTTTCAGGGATCATTTTTTTAAATTCGGTTCTATCTTCCGGTGACTTAAAATTGTTCTCTAGTGATTTCCCAGGATATTATTAATTTTTGACCGAAGTAGGTTTCTGTTTTTGCAGTATCTTACACATTTTCTTTCTGTTCATCGGCCATTAGATTTATATTTATTTATGTGGTCTACTCTTCTACATGGTGTGCGATAACATTTTGTCTTTTTTATGTCCATACGCATTGAATTTGTGAGTCCGCTGTCTCTTCTAGTGTTTCTCATTGCAATTCCGTAAAGTGTTAATTTCCTGTAATTTTCTACCCAGTTCAAAGGTCATTTCAGTTACTCTATCACACAATGGTCAATTATGAGCTCTCAGGTTTTGAGCTCGATGAGAAAATGATGCAGGCGAAGAAAGAGTCATTGGCTGGAGTAATTTTTAACACAAGGATTAAATTTAAGACAAAATGTAGATGCTATATAAAGTCTCTCCATGATTAGATACGGAAGCGTGTTTTAGTGCCCTATGTAAAAAGTTGGGAAGAGATTTTCCGAAATAATGAGATATTCAAGGTGGAAACCATAAATGGTCAAAGGGGTGCATTAATTTTCCAAAAATTGTTCTTATTAATTACCCAAGTACCGCCGTTTCTAAATCGTACTCGCTTAATGGATATGTAGATACTAGCCATCTTAGAGTACTTGACTCATGCATGTAAGATGTTTCCACGAAGCAGTGGCTTTGCAGCCCTTAGTTGCATGGAGCAGTCCATATTCACCCCCAGCTACACATCCTCGAGGTGGCTTGCCTGGTATTACGTAGATGTAGACATAAACCTATGTGAATATGTATTTTCTGATAAATTTAAACCTTCAATAATCGTTTATCCCAACATAATGTATAAATTAAGAGAGTCAAGCTCCCTAAGATAAGACAAGAAGATCAAAAATTAAAAAGATTTAAACACTTCCCTCTGCTGCTAAGGAGAATGGACGCATTGCGACAGCGAAATTACTCACGTGAAATAAATTACTTATTTAAAAAGAGTTCAGACAACAAGAGTTATATTAAAATTTAGGGAAATAATGCGGTCAAATTAGAGTTGTCAGGTTAGAAGACTTTGTCTCTTATTAGTTACACGAAGTTTAACATGAGCCAATGTGAAATTGTGATGGTATATCATCGCCATGACAAACCTTAGAAATATTAAAATACTGCGTGCTAAGCAAACCCAGAAGGAATTATAACCACCAAGAATAAACGCTAAGTAAATCTTCAAGCTCTTCTGAATCACATGGCGTCAAGAATCTTGGCGGGTGTCCGCTGCTCAACAACTCCGAGATGAAATATATTTCTCATTAATTTGCTGGTACGTATGTAGGTAAAGCATCCAAGCGAATCCCAAATGGCATAATTCTCAGAGACATGGTCCCTAGGAAGAATCCACACCTTTTCGACGGCTGAAGAAGGGGATGGATGCGAAGTGTCTCCCGGACGTATGCACACAAACACATCGCGTAAAACTCATCCGTTCACACGAGTCAGCATTCTCGCGACATCGTCAATATAGAGTAGGTACATATGGAGGCAAGTGACAAGCAATACAGGATAACGATAAATTCGAAGTCCATGTCACTTGAGCAATGCAAGCGAGGGGTCGAATGACATCTCCAGCCCCAGACGCGCGCGGTCGAAAAATCAAATGCATTTTTCGGTGACGCAAACGGATTTTTCATTTTTTCAGTTCTGCCTCTGTAAGTCTTCAGCTCTGACAGGTATAAGTCACTTGTCAGGCCTCTCTTGACAACGCTAGATATTCTCTACTTACTGCAAATTTTTGTCTAAAAACAGTTTCTGCAAGTTCGTAACGCAATTGTGTACATATTTTTTATCTCTAAAACTAAAGCATAGCGAAGGTGAAGCACTGTGTTAATAGATTATGTCATGTTTAATTCCACAAAATTACTCCCATCCCAATCAGCATCATGATTTCGGCCCAATATCATTTTCACAAAGTCACATATCACTTATTGGTCAATCCGATATTGGCTACTGATATCGGCAAATGTCAAAAGTGATAACATTTGCCATTATCAAAATGACATCTGCTTACGATACTGGGCCGATATTAATTTGATGATAAAAAGACATCATCTTTCACCACTATACAGTGGCATAAATGATATTGGGCCGATGTATGTTTGATGTTACCATTGACTGATTTTCATTAACGTGATATTGGGATGATTTAATAAGTGAGATAGTTAAAATGTATCCTGGATAAACATGTTAAAAATAGTTACAATGAGGGACGGTCGTACAATAAAACTGCGATGGAAAAATGAATGTCGAGATGTAGTTTCGAACTAAGAATGTTCACGCTGAGAACCGTGAACTTTCCCCCTGACCCAACTCTACTTGTTGAGAAACAGGTGATTTTATTTAAGTGTTTATTATAGTAATGACATGCCTACTTTACTCCTGACCAAACTTCCCTTATAGAAGATGCATAACTTTAAGCGTTATCACAGCAATAAAATATTTCAAACTCGTTTTCTGTTGAAGTTATTGAAGTTACAACCCAATATGGGGGGTTCACATTAATTGCCATCCAAAATATGTAATTCACCTGGACCGGGAATCGAACCACGGACCTTTTTTTTCTTTACGGACCGAGATTTTGATCCCTCGCGGTCCATCAAGGATGGCAGCGCAAGGGAGAAAGGGCGTCAAAGAAGCCACGACCAAAGGTGAACCCCATCCAGCACTAAAGCTGAACTTGGTGGTAAATGTAGGATATTCCAAGCCTGCCGCTTGAACGGCAATTTGTAAGCAAACATCTAATCCTTACTAATTCTGGAGATTCAGGCGATATGGAGTGGAAACGAAATATGATAACGCAGGCTCGTGTTTTTCTTTTTTATTCTATCCTTAAATAATCACATTTCTTATTTTATATGTAGGCCTCCAAATGGTTTGTGATGCTCTGACCAATCACGAATTTTTGACTTTCTTCTCTCTGACGTCGGGGGAAAAAATGTGAATACTCAAAATTATAAAATGCAGCGACCAGAAAAATATGATCATTTTTATGCCCTTTATTAGTCGGTTCAGCTGACATCATTTTTGAATCGGAAAACGATATCTATTATCATTTTGAGATACGATTGACAAGATCAATTTTAAATAGGAGAAATATATCATTTATAGGTCATTTTTACATCGGTATTATCAGCCGATGTTAAAACGACATTGGTGACGTCAAAATGACATTGGACCGACGCATAACTGCCATACGATGCTGCTTGGAATAATTTCACCATTAACGTAACTTGGAAGATACTATAAGAGAAAAATGACGCCGGGAGTTTTAATAAAGTTGGTCATGCTTGAGCCCCTGTATGTAACAAACAGATAAGCGCCATGACAAATGGCGTATCATTCCTTAATTAGCAGTCTTTTGGAAACATTTCCATTTTGTTTGTGAGAAGTTTCCAGCTCATATCTCAAAGAAAGCAATTCTGGTTTTTCGCCCAGTTTTTTACCGACCGGGATCGGTGTTGGAGAATGTGCAGTTGGAGGGCCACTCTGATGTCACATCGTCCTCTCGAGTCAGTCGTTGCCCTCCTCAAAGCAAGGTGGCCGAGAGACGCGGCCGTCGGGGTGGCCAAGGGGATGACCTTTCGCCCTGGATCGCAACACCCCCTGCCCTGCACCCTCCCGTCAGAGCGTCCCAACATTAGAGCTATGCGCTGGGAAACTTGTTCCCTCGGCCAAAAATATCTTCACTCAAGGCATTCGTATCCTTCATTTCTCATGCTGTATTCGTGACTCTCATGTTAATGCCTCTATATCTCGAGTCCAAAATAGAAACTTCTTACATATTTTTGCCATTTTTTATTTGTGAATGAATCAAAGATTACGCTTAGTGTATCTGGTAATATTCCACCAAAGTGTCGGAAAATCCTACATTTTCTCCCAGAGATAATCCAACCACCAGGAAGCCTTAATTTCCCAAAGTTCTTTTTCTGTCGAGGAACACATTTCCCTCAGTGATGCCCATCCATTATAGATAAGTGATATAACAACGTAAGTTACTTGAGGTAACATGACTGAGTTCTAGGATTCTGAACTAGCCGCCAACTCCTTAGTGGAGTCGCCGGCTGAAATGCATTACAGAAGTAAGGAACCACCTCGGGTAGGTGAACTCGAACCCGGAACCTCCTCATTTTCTTGCTGCAGTCTACTTACGCTATCAACGCTGTTCCGGCCAGACCGATGCTTTCCCTGAGGAACTGTTCAGGGCTTTAAGGACAAGACGTTACCGTGCATACGAATGTCTCGGAGAAGCCGCGCGCACCGTCCTAACGCCATCTTCGAACTCTAAAGGTGCTTACTCGGAAGCAACTCAAGGATTAGCAAAAAACACCTCATCGGGGTAACCATGCTATGCTACCACACTACGGCATTCGCAGATACTTCGCAATCTTCGAATTTGTTCTCGGCTTTGTTGCCACGCAAAACTCATCTGCTGGAAAAAACATTTTTCAAGCCTATCACGTGACTTGATGAGCTATTCTACAAGGCTCTCGAAGCAAAGGAAAGAAGAAATACTTGGGCAGAATGCAGAGCAAGAGGCATTGGCGTGTAGATGCTCCCTCCATCGCGCACGGACAAAAGGTGCGAAATTTTGTGGCATACACAACAGGATGATATGTGTGAAATTCCCTTTAACGGGTAAGACAACGATTGTTTTGTATTTATCAACATTTGTTCACTACGTTTTAGTAATTACATGTTAGATGTTTCAGTCCCTAAATGCATGCAAGGACTCACGGCTTACAGGATATGCAGGTCGCAAACAGAACTCGATTAAAACAAGGAAGGCCTTTGCTCTAACTATGCATGCAGAAAATATGAAAATATGCAGAAAAAAGGAGAGTCCTCTTCGCCATCAAGGGTGAAAGAAAAATCCAATTACGTTTTCAACATGCATAACGGAAGTACAAGGCAATAAACAAAGTAAACTCTCTGAAAAATATAAGAGTTGAGATAATTATAATGGAGAGCCAAGAAACGTAGTTAGAAAGAATAACTTATGATAGTGAATGCGTATTAATGCATTTTAACAGAGGAATGTACGATTCAACACGTTATAGTAATGCCGTGTAAATGGCCTTTTAGCGATGAAATATTCTGTCAATAATATGGCATTGCATAAAATTGCATAAATACTCCATCTCGCACAAACTACCTGCTAAAAATAGGGTTTCGTGCACGGGGCAAGTAGCGCCGCACAGTGGGCTGAAATCGAAATAAACACTTTCGAAAATTCATATCTCCTATGTTTTTAAAACTAGAGCAATGAAATTTTCACTATATCATGCTGGTCAGGTCTCAGACTTAAATCCGACGATTCGAGCCCGTAGACTAGTCACGAACTACTTTTAGACAAAATGGCGGAAACAATGAAATCCACTCCGCTAGCAATCATACGGACGGTCAATTGAAATTTCTTTTCCCTGGAGGAGAATATATCAAACATCTAAAAACAACTGTCATTCACCAGCGGATATCGATGTTTGTCGCAAACTGCATGCCTTATAGAGTATCAATGCATATATCGATACAGGCATCGATACAAAAAACTACTGAATGCAGTTACAAATTAGCTTATGAATTTCTTTTAAATGTGAGCGATTGGTTGACTTTTGATTCATAATAAGAAAGAAAGCACTTTTAAGAATACTTTATGTATACAGTTAATCAGTATTTACTTCACAAAATCTCTTCATCTGAGTCCGAGTCTACATCATCACTGTCCTCTGAATCTGTTGACCCCTTAAATCAGACGAAGATTCCGAGCCTCCTTGGACATTCTCCGTTTGTTTTCCGGTATTTCTCTTGTTGAAATTAGTGGATCCAAAATTAGTAGCAATCTTAGGATAATGTCCTCGATTGCTTCTTTCCTAGACATCTTCCTCGAGTGCTGCTCCCTGGGCCTTTCGATACCCTTGCGCCTGAATCCCAGGGCTTCGTCCGACAGTTGCCAATTGGACTGCCTTCGCAACAGTAAAGCCAGTAAGCAAAAACATTTATCCATGAACTGCACCAATACTTTATATTCACTGGAATGTATTGTCATCGTAAATTTTTCGCACAGATATTGTAGCGCAGCCGACTTCTTTCACTAAACAGACTGTTCCGCAAAAGTCATCATAATGCCATGCATTTCTTTGCGAGAAACTTAATCAGGATTCATCTTCTACTTTTTGTCGGAGTAATGAATCTAAAACAACATCAAAAAACCATTGTTAATAAGGTTAAAAATAAATAAAAAATCTATTATATTGTGCGACAAGACAACTTCGAGACCTAAGATCCAATATTGCTCTGAAGCTCTTCGTTCTCTAACACTCTCTCCTGATATATGGCTAATTCCGTAACAACTCCAAAATCATGGAGAAAGGAATACAATTCTGAGTTGAAGTTAGTATCAACAAAATAAAAACATTCATTACGCTAATTTCGGCGTCGGACGGTTGACCCATCCCATAGCACATATTTAATCTAAAATGAAGAGGGGGCAAAAGTCGGGGCAAAGTTTCCATTATAAAAGCGTAGTAGATATGTTGTACTCTACGCGGAAAAAGTATCTAGGTGGCGTTAAGTGGCGTTCCTAAAGTTTTTGTTAACATTATATGAAAATCAGGCAAAAAAGAGGAATTGTTTCATAATTATCAACCAAAATTAATTTAAAAATCAAAACGACCACGTACTGTCCTTTGAAAAGGTGCCTCAGGTGCCTCTTGTGTATCCTCTTGGCCCGTACGGGCCAACACAATACACGAGATTTCGCGAAAAACCTGCTTTGACAATTTTCTCTGATCTGGCTCTGCTGATCTAAAAAAAAAAAGGCTCAAATATTAAAAATTTTTGGTTAATTGTAGCGTGGATGTTTTAAATTCAAACAGTCGTACAGCTGGATTTAAATTAAGAAGTCAAAATTTTGAATTAGTCCGACGTGCGCCGCGAGTGGCTACTTTCGAAATATTTGTGACGAGTCGTTTCTTAAGAGTACAAGCAAAAAAGTGAAAAGAAATAGTGTTTTTTTTTCATCTGTGCACAGCAAATTTTCGGCAATAGGAGTGCATTTACGATAATATGTAAGCTTTATGCATTCAAAAGTATTACTTCTAAGTAGACTGTAGGTGATGACGACTCGCAATTGCAATTGCTGTGCTCGGGTGCAGCGGGTGGCGAGAAAGATAGATGGAAATGTAAAATTGTATTCCTTCCCTGACCGTCCGTAGATGAAAGAAGTAAGAGAACAGTTGAATAGAGCAATCAGTAGGCAAGCGTAAGAGGCAAAGTATGTCACTATGGTCACCCCGACGCAATATTTTTCGCTGATCTGCGTGACTCGAATGTAAACAATCGTACCAATCGTACTTGTTTCAGTGAGGGGATTAGTATGTATCATATATCACTGAATTATTATTATAACTAATCGGTAAAATTTTGTTGCCGTGATTTTAGTTTTATTATAATATTAACGTGAAAATACGCTAAAATGCCAAAGTTGAGAAATATGGGCTGCTTTATCGTAACAGCTGATTCACGTATGCTTGAGCAAAATGTGTCTTTTTCTGTTGATCATTATGTGCCAGTATGAGTGTTTTGGACTATATTCCCATCTAAATAAGAAAAAAGGTCTTCCGAGTGTGGCATAGCTAAGATATTTGACAAATTTAACAGGAAAAAGCGAAAGGAATAAAGTTTTTAACTAAATTGGGGAATATTGAAAACAGTGAGGTTAGAGTTCACTCATATGAATATGATTTCTTATCCCCCACAAGTAAGTCCAATTATGCGCAGTGTCCCCTACATTTTGAGAAGGAGGGCTTCAATTTTACCTGTGACCGGGAATCAGTGTGTGATGTTGGCGTACTTGTGAGGAGAAACGTACGGATGAAGCCACTGGCCAAAGACAATGGGTGTGGAATTTCAGAACCAATTAGCTCTTTTTTGGGATTT
This sequence comes from Platycnemis pennipes, assembly GCA_933228895.1. NCBI lineage: Eukaryota > Metazoa > Arthropoda > Insecta > Odonata > Platycnemididae > Platycnemis > Platycnemis pennipes. The sequence goes on from OW121853.1 coordinate 134,942,957, forward strand.
CATAGGTGTAAATCCAACGAAATGAGAACTGATTAAAAGAAATGACAGGAGTAGCATGAGATGCTTTCTCTTTTCCTTCTGGCACTTTTACCCAATTCTTCGCCAGCAAACCAATGCAACGAGAATTTGTCGCTGTTAAAATTAATGAAATTAAAATTAGGGCTGAACTTTAAGGTCATCTTTTTTGATCCAAATAACAACGGTCAAAAAGATTTTCTTCGATGCTTCAGATTGCCGCCTGTGATTTCCCACAAAGGCCTGACAACCGCACCGCGAGAATCTTAGGTGGGAGTATCCAGAGATAGAGCTAGATATGACGCCGGGACCCTCCGGTCCGTAGCCCAGTGCTCTACCTACCACGACCACATACAATAAGTATTGTTGATATATTAAAGAGCTGTAAGTAATATAAGTACATACAAAAGATTTTATCTTTTGGCCCAAGAAGACAACGTGGTAAACACATAGCCTGCGGCATTTAATAGAAGTAACCTTCAAACTAGGGTCATCATTGACCTTCAGCGAAACTTCATGTGGCGGCAAATTGCTTTAATTGTGCTGAAATTTGCAAGTAATTCCAGTCGGATAATTGCTCTAAAAGAGTTTTTTTCCTTTTAATAATTGTCATAGTCTCCCAAATTCATAAAATATGAGCTCAATTCTTTATTTTATCACGATCTCATATTTCAACATGGTAGCTCATATCCTTAAGAAATGACGAATATTTCATTCAGACTCGAGAAAAAGGCGTTAGGCAGTTGTACGGTTGGTTGATTGTATCAGAAAATACATTTCAAGCAATTTAGGAGGCATCCGTGGAACTTCCAACATTGTCATTACAACTTTCTCCATACCGGGCAGAGCGAGGCCCCCGCTGATGACTTCAGGTTGGGATCGAGCAGTTTTTAATTCATGGAATTTCCCTTTTCTTTAACTTTAATACTACCTACCACCTCTATTAACGACGAGAGATGAAAGTTTTCCCAATAATATTTTTCCCTGTGTTATTCTAGCCTTCAACATTTCTTAGCTTTCCTTAATTGGAAGAACTGCTATTTCGAGTCTTTAGCAATGTCAAATTGCAAGTAAAAGACTTCAAATCATGACTCACCTTCGGTTTCATCGTATCGCTCCTTATGCAATATTATTTAAGTCAAAGTTTTGTAATTTTTCACGATCAATATAAAGTGACGATTACGGCACATACAAGAAGAACGAAAATAAATTTAGGGTCAGCTACGTAATTTCTTATTTACTGTTTGCCACCATTTTCGTCATTTCTGTCACAGTCCCCGATCTGAGTATTTTAAACGAACATTTTGCTTGTTCTCAGCTAAAACTAGCGTCTAAGGCTCAAGTTTAGTAAGTTTGAACCACACGTATTTAACGTCGTTTTCGAGGAAAGTAATGTGACAGATGGAGGTAATGATGGTTTTTTTAATGAAAAAAGAGAAAAAGGTAGTAAATGACATTGATAATTTCCATTTCGCAGCCATTCGAGGCAGAGTTGGATATACACGTCAATTGGTGGGATATGCATCCCACCAATTGACTCTTCACAGTTGCACAATTTGGCCACCAGGCGTCTCTGACCGCAGGCACGGAGCCCATCTTCCCCACGCTCGTTTCGCCTGCCAATCTGCATCGGAGGCATCTTTCCTCACCCTTTCCTCTCCATGCCTGCTTTCCAATCTGTCCTTTTCCAAACCATCTTCCTCAAACGCTTCCCCTCGATCGCCTCCTTGCTTACGGCAGGCAACTTCTCCTGCAAGTTATTCGTCCCCTTGTTCTAGAGGGCCTAATGTCCATTGCCTACGAGAATGGCGGAAATGAATTTTTCAATGCAGGCTTATCAAGGGACTAAATGACTGAAGACTCGAGTCAACTACTCCGAATGGGTTACAGCTGGACAAGCCATACCGAAGATGATTGCTTAAAGGATACGATTTAGGATAAAGTAAGCAATCACATGACATCGAGAACAAATAACACCTTTCAATCGGCAACGTGATCATCTTTTCTTGCAGAGGAATTTGCAAAATGGCTGTCTTTTGATACTATCTCACTCATAAAATGCGAATACTCTGAGTTAAAAGAAAGCGGTGCATACAGACTATCCATCACTGTCCACCGCGTATATCAACGAAAAGCTTATTGAAGATCTGGTTTCATTACTAATTAATTAATTTTATGCTGACTTTGTATTTCATTAGATTTAATTTCCCCATAAAAACTTGGAACCATGGATAGCTCCAGAATACAAGTTTTGCTCCTTTGCCAAAAAATTCCTATTTCTTCATGGCGTGTACACACATAGCGGTACTCCCTTCCATTGAATTTTAAAGTGCAGCTCAACTAGTAATTATGATAATATTACAGGGGCATAAATATTAGATACGATAACTACGTTAAAAAGTCACTATAGATAAGTACCAGAAATGTTCAATCTTACATAAAATTGTCCAATAACTCGTTAAAACGCGCCATACGCTACATGTCATTCTACAGCAATGCCTACTGCCTACAGCAATGAATCAATCATTCAAACCCAGATCCCTGCTAGCAGAGGAATTGTCACGTAGAGCTATTTATATTCACTCACCTATCTCCTCTGTGTTTCAAAGTCTGTACCCGAGCTAGGAGGCGCTTCAGAGCGGGAGGAATGGAGGAGGGGAGAACTGAAGCATCAGCCTCATAATAGCAACGAAAGGCGCCAAGGAAACAACGTCTTTACGTCCTATCCAACGGACGGAGTACTCCACTCCTCAAATCACTCAAACGGGGGCTAGCGAAAAGCACTGCCGGGATTCAAATACAGGCTCTCCCGATGAAAGGCCGAATATTCCAACCTCTACTCGAACCAAAGTCAATGGGTAGGAAAAGGAGTCTACGAGCATTTCTATACACTGTGTCAAGCAGAAACTGCGTAAAAATTAATAATCCGAGATCCCCTGCGCAATGAATACATTGAATTACAGATCAGCAGGATCCGATTCTGTGAGAAGCAAGCATTGTGTCGTCCCAAAGGTTCCCGGATGTGACGTGAGGGCCTCGCAAAAGCCGTCTCCTGCTGGTATGCCGACAAGTGCCGCCATCTGTAGGCCCTCCGCGGCAACATTATGCGGTGCTGAAAGCAGCCTTGTCGGTGGCGCCGTGATCGCCACACTTCGATATAGAAAGGGGGGACGGAGCGCAGTGCACCATTTCGAATTCACACGTGCTACACAGATGCCATTACAGACGGTCAGGCGTTCAGAGTTTGTGCTTAAAATACAAAAGAACGGCCATCCCCCATAATTCTACTGTAGACACAATCAACTACGACGGAGGTGCAATGTTCCGCGCGCGGTGCGTGCACCAACACTAAAACCTCAAGACGAAAGCGGCAGTTCGCTTGAAACTCCTTCCACCCAAATCCAGAATAATGGCGAAAACCTGCGTACGATACAGTCATGAGCATTTCTTTTCCATCCTTAACAGTTTTTTTAGTTATTTGCATTCAAGAAAAATAACGTTCCGATGGTTCTGAATCTTATTTGAACAAAATCACCAGGACTGGATAGGAGGAGATTTTAAGTAATATTTCAAATACAGCACGTTGCCCAGATTAAAATTCTCAGGAATAATTTATATTCTCTGCACCCATATCTATCCTGATCATTAGCCATAAATTAGTGCAAAAGGTATTAAATGCATTTCCATTTATATTCCGTTTAAAATAACTTGTAGCCAATAGTTTAACGACGTCACTGAAAGAAGATTTTTCGGTCACATTCTCAGCAGTACGCTCTCTTCCCCATTAGATAAGAGAGCCTAAAATGGTCGCTTCGCAATGTTAACTCCTCGTATGTGAAGGCTAAGAGCATCTAATCTAGGTGGTCTATGTGACCTTCTCTTCGGCTTCCACTTCTCTAGAGACACCATACTCGCCACACACACACACACATACGTGCCCCGTCCCTCCACACGTCAAAAATGTGAGGAGTGGTGTTTGGGTGGCATCATTTGAAAGGGTGAAAATGATCGTCTCGATCGCAGCAACTGAATTTCAATCACAAATATTTGTCCCACGCTTCGACCAATAGCCTATTTCAACGACAGGGGACACCTGGTCAAGAACAACCAGGCACCAAAAGGGGACAAAGAAATCTAAACCAGTTACACTCAATCACCCTCTTCAAAATTGAAAGTGGACTCTTTGCCCGCCGGCAGTTCACAGAAAAAAGCTGAAATTTCGAGTAGAAAGCGGTAAGAGAAGCAAGAGAAGCATACAAAACAATCACTCACCGATCATGTTATCTGAAGGCAGTAAATCCCATCTGTGGTCCACGGATCTGAGCGCATATTGCATTCAAGTTGGTCCGGCAGTGGTCTCTGTCACACAGTATGGACTACGGATAGAAAGACTTTAAATGAATATTTACAGCTCTTAGCATTACAATTTATTCATTAAGGAAAAAACACTTGCATAAACATTATAGAACATGCAACATGAAAAGTTTTTTTTATTTGTTGATAACTGTGACTTATGCGGCACACCATTTAGTAAGAGAAAAGAGAACTTTATTAATTGAAATTTCCATCATGCATAATACTTCCTCGAAATAATTTAAACAGTTTTGGAAATAATTACACAGCTAACTCTTCCAAAAGTTGCAGGTATGGAGTGTTCATCACGTATATTGTAATAAGACTAACAACAATCCGAAACAAGATTTTTCAAAGTTTACATTATCCGACAATGCGTAAAAGTAATTCATATTAAGGATTTAATATTCATCTTCACGAATTCGTTAGAAAACGTATAGATTTTATGCACTTAATATTGTAAAAATTTCACAATAAATATAACCAATAAACCGTTATATAGCAGTAATATAAAATAATTTTCATAATATAGAGTTCATTTCGATGGTATAATTGTGAAATTACAGTTTCCAATGCATAACTAAAGCGATAAACAAACTGCTGAAGATTCAAAGTCATTTTATTCATTTGAAAGCAAAAGCCGCTGTGGTTGGAAATCGAAAAAAGGTGAATAAATGTCCAAAAATGATTTTTTAAAGATGAAGACTTCAAACTCAGCACATGTGCATACCAACGATTGGAAAATACATAATGGAAAGTCTTTTTCCGCATGTTTTACCCGTTGCTTAGATACGGAGGATCAAACATGACCAAATTTCCCCAAAAAAAACGTCCGATTTTATTTTTCATCAAAAATCTTATAAGTTTGTGGAATAATGAAAGGCTTTTTATGAAATAAAAAACATTAACACCGGTCAACATGGTGCTTTCCCGATATTGCACACGTTTCAGAGATTACTGTCCTTACACAACACACACGCACTGTCCACAAACAGAGTTGGGCACTCTTCGAAAATCACGCGGGATAACAATAGTCCAATATAAGTTTATCGCCGGCGTGATGACACAAGAAATAGAAAATACTAAAAGAGACTAACGGAATATTCTTAATTTTCGGCGGCGCAACCGCCTTCTTCAGAGGATAGAGGAGACTGAACTGTTCAGTGACTTGGAAAACTTTACAAGTTGAACAACGAATTCTAGCTTTCTTGGCATTGCAGCCAGAGAAACGGAAACGATTAGGGGTTGGAAAATTCAGGCAAGTGAGAGGCGTGTTTTGTTCTGAGGTGGAGAACTGTTGCTCTGGAACGTTTTGCTGCTGGTTCACCAAGTTCTTCCTCGGTTTCTTGACTGGAGGCATTAAAAGGAGAATGTGAATGGATTAAACATTCCTCAATCTTTTCCCGAAATCGCAAGCAATCCAGTATGTTCTTCTGTGGAATATTTAATGCTGATCTCTCCTATATTAAATCCATGCAGCAGCAATGGAAAAATCAAATAAGTGCATGATACCACGCACAGGCAATTTCTTAGTGCGTGCATTTATTCTATAAAAGCTGATCACACGGCCCAAAAAATCCACACCTCCCATGTTATAGTTATAAGATTTAACAGCTGACGGTCGATCAACCATTAAATACTGTCCATCTTTCTTTCATCAACAGCGGAAACAATCTGTAGGCACTACCCCTTCTCTGCTTGAAGTTAATGTCACTGGGCGATTGTCAAACCACTTGGTAACGGCTAACTGACCATCGCTTCTTAATATGATCTATTAGGTTTCCCCTCAATAAAATGGCGAGCTCTCACGTGACTCCAAAATGGAACCAACTGTTTATCTATGGACACCTCTGTTGACCTTGGATTGAGCCGGCATCCATTCTCAACAACTTCCATCTCGTTATATTCTCTGCAACCTAGTGGCACTCTGGTTTTCTGAGCCCAAACATATTGATTCTAGGATATTTAAGGTATGACATAATGATAGTCACTCCACATTTCGTCCACAGCTCGCAATGCAATTGAGCGTTTTTTCCGGTTTCACAGAGATATCTTTGGTTTGTAAAGTTTGTCGTGATTTCAAGCATATCGCTAGGTATGTATTTTTTTAAATAGTCCTCAGCTTCTTGGTCTGTAGTGTCAAACCTTGAAATTCTGGTGGAGGAGGTAATGGATTGAAAACGATTGCTCTCTTCCAAAACTGATTCCTCGGATGATGTGCGCCCTTTTCATTTGGTTTGCAACACTCATGTCCTTCGTCACTGGCATCAGAATCTTCTTCAGCCTCTTCCACATGAGCGTTAAACGCAGGGACACTTCATCAGTGAGATCACAGTCGGAAAAATTTTCCACCTAATTCAGCATTGAAGAACTCAGCAAACTCTGCTGAATCTGAAAAAGGACCATAAACTTTTAAAATTATAAAATTAAGTCTAAATTCTATGTTAAATAATTTTTCTTTCACCATATATCTTCAATAAATAATAACAAAATCAAAAGATATAAGTTAAAGAAATGTTCATATGTAAACTGATATTATTTACAATACTAAGACCCGACATCCCCCACAGGGGACATCGATATTTCGTAGCATATAGCATCACTCTTAGAATGAATAGCGCTCATATGACATTTTTAAATTATAGTCTAGGTATTTAACAAATATATATAGAAATATAATAGTAATGGCATAAAAACTGGAATGAATATAAAATACTTACTGATATCAGTGCAAGCGAAAGGAGTCCACTTGGAATCAGCCACGTCCACTACGACTACAGCACATGAAACACTAACTTCATCTGCCAAAAAGTTCTCTGGAATGGTTCTGTTACATTTACCTTGCAAAATGTACTACATTGTGATACAAATTGCAAACGGAACATCCTGGGATAAGACTAACGTAAAGAGCTGTTTTATGTCCCCCGTAGGGGACACAGGGTCTGACATACGCATTCACAAAGAGGAAGGGCGGGAGGGATTGCAAGAGTGGGTAGCTTGGAGGGGATGGACAAGTGGAATTTGGAAGACCTGTCAAATCGGACGTTTTTTTGGGAAATTTTGTCATGTTTAATCCTGGGTATCTAAGTAACGGGTAAAACATACGGAAAAAGACTTACCATTATATATTTACGAATCATTTGCGAGTATATGTGTTGAGTTTGAAGTCTCCATCTTAAAAAAAGGCATTGTTAGACTTTTGTCGGACATTTTTCGATTTGCTACCACTATGCAGCGACTGTTGTTTTCTATGCTTACATATTCGATCCAAATTTAAAAAAGATTTACTCATATAACATGGGTTCATTGTAGATATTTGAGCTTATCAGTTTTCTCTGAGAGCCCAAAGACAATATGATAGATGTGTAAGTTAGACCAACAAATAGTGTTATGTACGATCGACTGCTCGCGAAAGCAGTTAGTCAGGGGAAGAATTCGGATCTGCCCTGAATGAGATAACAGTAATCACGGGCACAGTGAAATCTGTTGGTTAGACAACGTAAGCCATTCCACAGATATCAAGCATTTTTAAGATGCTCTAAAATGACACGAAGTGAAAATTATCACAAAAGGCAAAGTAACAATTCTTGACTTATTTTCTCAGCAATTTGTAAGTATTATGAATTATGAAATTATTTAGAAAATACGTAAAAGTCGTAATGGGAAGAAAGCAACTAAATTAAAATTCACGATTCCACATCATGTAATCAGGTCAAAGCCCTTAAATGAGATAGCAACGCAGACGTGGGGGCATGGATAACTAAAATGGAAAAGGGGAGTAATTAAATTCGCAAAATTTAATCTTCGCTTACATCCCAACGTCTCCACGTACATCAAGATTGTGCTAATAAAATTATATCATGGTCATTGGCAACGATTCCAACAAATTCCGCGCCACACAAGGAAGAGCCTTTAATTCCACCGTCTAAGGAAATGTTCCCCAATGGTCACACGACGGGCCATAAATAGGGTTCCTCTCGCTGTGGACTGCATTCATAGCTGCCGCCTAGCGACAATAACGAAATGCCATTCCAGGCCCTAAATTCCCTTTCTGTCCTAGGGCCAACTTCCACCGGCCAGTTAATCTGCAGCAATCCTCGAACTCTGTTAGTGGGCTATAATTATCCACACGAATTTTTCCCACTTAGATATGTGTCATTTTTAGGATCTTTGGGCTTCTCATTCATTTAGGAGGAGCCAAAAATAAGCATCCCTAGGTTTATACAGGGATCATTAACATATCCTCACCATGCCGGACAACGGAAACGGTAGAAATGTTCCATTGGCATAGCGATTCCTACTTTCTTGGAGGGCACGTTAAATCGTGGACCGCTTGACGCCTTTCGCTGAAGTCACCGCGACGTCGATACGGATTTTCTCTCGCCATTCCTCTGGGAGACTCTATCCCTTAACCACCCACAGCAAGTGGCGCGAATGGCATCTTCCTCGATGAACTACATCCAGTGCACAATTTTCAGAAGCGATTTTAGGCAGCTATTTGCACTGTTATCTTATGGTATAAGATTTGAGACGGTAAGCATAGGAAAGGGTGTATCGAGGATTTCATGGGATCAAAAATATGTATCGGGAATAAAAAGATAATATTTTGTACATGGATCATGTATCATGGAGTATACGTGGCAACAGCGCATTTTGAGACGACGGCGTTAGATGGAGCAGCACGGGAATGCAGTGTCGACATTAGAAACCGATCGAAAGAATTCACTCTAAAATTCAAATTTAATCACGTGGTGCAACTCAGGGTCATAAGGAAGATGTCAGTAGCATGCTAAATGCTAAACGCAAGCTGAATGACTCGAAATCTTAAGTGGGCCGTTATAAAAATTACCACACTTTCAAAAGGGTTATGCTACAAAAATTGCTACTTCCGGTAAATTAATCTAGCGAATTCTGCGACCGCAATAGAGGGACTCGAGCAGGTGTGGCGGCAGCTATAGCTTCCCACCCCAAGAGCCAGGGTTCAAATCCCGGCACTGGTGGATTTTTCATTGGCATACAGAGCTCTACTTCAACTCTGTCTTGTGGAGAGCACTTCGAGTTCATTAAACCGTCCGTCGGACTGGACGTTGAGCCGTGGTCCCCTTGGTGCTTTTCGTCAAGACCAGGCTGACGCCGGGCTTCTCTTCATCCTTCCTTCGTTCCCTGAAAACTCCCACTTTTACCTAGAGACCCGCCTATCCTCACTGGTGCAAATGGCCTCGGATGCCTTCCCCAAATAACAACAAGAATAATAAGATGCTTTCCGACAGGGAGCAGGATGTAAGCTGAGATTGAAGACTATTTAGATGAGCACACCTTCCACGCAAAGTATATTTCTGCGAAGTCCCTGCAGCAACTTTAATGAGGCTAGCTGCAGTGCTGTTGCCTAAAGCCGTCCAGACGCCGGGGACAAACCCCAAAAACCGTAGTCTCCGGGTGAAACCTTGAAAAGGTGGCAGCCCCGGCCACCACGTGCAGCGAAGTGCTAGGCTCCCCCGGGGCACACAAGAGGCACGTGATTGCGTGGACGCGCGGAACTTACTTAGAGACGCGGCAGATACAGGGGCCATGATCTATTCTTAAAAACCGAGCAGGTAAGTCGATATAAACGTCCTGTTCCCTGCATAACTAAAGTCTTCACCACCCATAAGCCAGAATTGGCCAGAATAACTTACCACAAGTAATCATTCATTATAAATCAGCTTAAATTTGTCTTGTTGCTAACCGTTATTAAATGTTAGTGTAACATGGCTTTCCTGAAATAACACACATTACAACAGGCTTATGATTCACATAGTGTGTCATGAAGTAGTATTAAGATGCGAGAATATATGTAGTACGTAAAAATAGATCATTAAAATATATCAGTGCACTCGCAAACATATGTGATTTTAAGATTCGATGATTTCGGCGATTGTAGAAGAAATAGAACCGCATATTTTTGCTCGGCCTGATTTACGTTATTCTGACCCATTTACAATGGAAACCTTGAAACGAACGAGTCATTGTGTAAGTGACGTACACCCTGAACGGAAAAGTGTTTGGCAACCTATAATGCCGTGTGTTATCTACAACATGTTTAATGCATGTGAACAGAATTCGCAGACCAATTGCACGATGTGATTTTTGCAAAGAGTCTTTTTAAAGTTTTCCTTCTTCTTTTCCAGTTTCGCGTGTGCTACATGCTCAAGACCTGGTAATTTTCCAACTGCTCGCGTTTCCACAAGCCAATCAGCAACGATCGAAGTAAGTCAATGAGTCCCAGGAGCAAGGGAAGCAATGACCCTTTTGCGTTTGCAAGTATACATGCGCTGATTATGAATAAAAGTCGCTGAATATCAGAAGGAATTCAGAAGAAAGTCAAATTCATTCCATTCGGCCTTCTTGTTTGAATTTAAATGTATCGTTAGCATGATAACTTTCCCCGTAATCCTCCTCATGCCCCTCTGGTCCTAAATACGATGCATCTGTCCTTCCACTGCTTCATGATTAACTACTGCGGATATGGTGGAGAAGCCATTCTGATGCGTTCGACAGAGACAATGGCAATTCAACAAAAAAGTAAAAGTTATACTCGCATTTCTTGCGTAGTTCATTTTTTTTCGCATTTTTATAAGTTCTTTAATACTAATTCGATATGCCACATGCCTCATCGTAAGCTCTAGAATAATCAAATTTTACTAATTCATGAGAGAATGTTTGTTGTTAAGCACGGGCTCCATAAAAAGTGATAATAGTTAAACGATTTATTTTTACGTCTACTTGTCACAAATTTCTGCGTTTTTGTTATACGGAACAATCACCGAGCCTTACGCCTAGGGGCAAAGGTTTTTTTGCGAGTGATATGTACAATAGAACCTGGACAGTAATGTTGTTTATGAGAAATTCTTCCGCTGCTGTAATGTTATTTTACGTCAACATAGTGCTTAATTCTCTTTATGTTAGATCAACTGTCTCTCTTTTCTCACTCAGGGGCCATCACTCCAAAAGCTCCTCTTATCTCCTTACAGACATCTTGGCATCTTAAACCTGTAGACAGTATGCTAAATTGAGCATTGCTCCTGAACGTTTACCCTTTAAGATACAAATATCTCTATGTACATACTAGATAGAAATCATTCAACTTACCCTTTATCTTCAACATATTAGTACATAGCAATGTATGTACAACATGTTTATGCCCCACTGTGTTGACAACTTTTGTGATGCCTAAGTAACCAAATGGTACTTTACAAAGGCTGATACAAAGCTAACATTTATGCTTATACATTGAACTAACCTAACATATACACTTCCAATGAAGATAAATCCGCGGTATATCAGCGTAAGAGATGAATGGTGTCCAAAATTATGCCAAAAATTATTTCTTTACACTAACTTCTAGCGTTTTCTTGCCACATTAAATGTAAGTAACCCTAGGCATAAATGAGATATTGTTCATATATTACCAACTATTAAATATATTGAGGCAAATTATTATCATAAATAATCAATTAACAAATTCTGCATCATTCCATCGCTTTCAGTTCAAATTTTCAGCCAAAGATAAATATTTAAGTGGTCTATTTCGAATTTTATATAACATCCTCCACAAAAATTCTTGAATTCATTTGAAGTTTGCGAATTACTCACTACTGAGACTGGGTGAATCACTCAGAATCTTAAATATGTGAAAAGGCACGGGGGCCAGTATAAACCGTTGCCAAAGAATGTTTCTTGTAGACTTGCATTAGAAGGAGTGGAGGAGCAGACTCGACCACATCGATCTCAGCCCGGAACGGCCACGTCCACGGACACTTGCTTGGTCGTGTGTCCGTCGACGGCAATGGAAGTGATCTCCGGAATAGCACTGAGGCGGCATACGAGAGATTGATGGCTTCAGCGGCGGTGGCAAGAGGAGGCTGGGAGATGCCCTTGAGCCTGCTCCTTCAATGGCGACGCGGCCGTTTCTCCGTGCTCTGCAATGCGTCTCATGGAGAAGAATCCAGGTCCAGCGAGCAAAAGAAGCCGGCTCTTGATCATAAATAAGCAGTAACAGCCATATGGCGACTCAAAATAACACCCCTCCCTGAATCTCCTGCCTGAAATGCTGCGCCCTACGCAGTTTGGAATGGGAAATCCACTCGGGAATGTGGAAGGGAACCGCTCTGCACGAAATCCCCTTTATCCTGCCGAGCCACGGATATGGAGAAACTCCGATCTAATTCACCACACCACCGTCACCAAATTCCATTTCTAAGATTCCACCTAAATTCAAGGAACTCCTCGAACTATCAGTGCAATCATCTCAACATCACTCATAAGTAAAATAAACTTGCCTATGTTGTTAAATCCTCTAGGTTTAATGATCAATTAATAGCTTTAGATAAATTTGAAGCGTGACAACTGACTAGAGATTTGAGTACGGATTCCAGGAGAGGTTTTCGGACACATCCAGCCCAATCCAGGTTGGGTAGGTTCTCTATGGGATCCAGTTGTTCTGAGAAGCCGTGGATGGCACAGGGCAAGAAGAGCAGTGCTCCCGATAGTCCGTGGAGAGCATTTCACACTTCATTCGCTTTTATCGACCTTCACCGACCAGACCGACCGTCATGTCGATCTGTTGAAAACTTTTTGATATAAATTTAAAGGTCTACGAGAAACACTACCTATTACGTAGGCATTACAATTAAACCACGACGAATAACATATCAAGGAAGTAATTGAGAAGCGTAAAGAAAAGAAAGAGGATAGACTTTAAAGATGATTTTGGCAACGGAGTAATATATTATCAAAATTATCACTACCATATGATGCACATTTTCCAACACCCCAAGTAAAATAACCAGCCTTCAGCCAAATTGCTACAAATAATACCGACAAGATGGATGAATAAAAATATTTAGTCCAGTAGGAAAGAGGGTTCAGAAACGGCAGAAATATCAATCGGCAGATATATATCATCGGCTGAAATCGCATGTACGGGGAGCAGGATTGGGCCACAGAACACTTCAACTGATGAAGCTAATTTGCATCACCGAACAACAACTCCCTTTTTGAGTTTTGTGGCAAAAAGACTCCGAGCTATTTTCCACCAGCACGTGGATCTCAGCCGACAGTATTTTAAATTTTGCGTTCACTTTTCTGCATATCTGTTATTGTCAAATGTATGCATAAAATAAGAAATTTAGGTATCGAAAAAGCTTTATTACATGCAAATGGAAATTCTGCTATTCTTCTCATCTATTCAATAATAAACCAACCCCATCCGGCCACCCTTATGCAAATAGGGTAGTTTCCTTCATCAAAGAAAACAGACTTCATTACTTGCGATTCATGCCCTGCCATAAATGTATTTATTTTACGCAAAACGTTTGGGCTTAGAAATCCCAGTTAACAAGAGAATTAAATGTTAATTTTAAGATAATTTGAAAAATCTCTGAAATGGCGGGCCCTCTTGCTGTCGTAACAGATATGTACTTTACGTTGAGAGGCATAGGAAAATTCGTCTCCTGAACTTACCATTGTACTTCAAGACCCCTCAGCTTTGGTGAATATTTATTAGTATTAGCCTGTGAAAACTATCAAAGTTCGAAAAGTCTTCTCAGTTAAACATGGTATTATTAGTCATTTTATAGGCTCAAGGACGTCCTGCTCGTGGTGTCTTCTGCTACGGCGAAGCATGGCGTGAAGGTCGTGCGGCGATGGGCGAACTTCACGGTATGCTTGTGAAAGAAATACTAACAGACTTTAAATGAATCAACTGCATAAATAATATTCAATTAATAAATAAAAGTTAATTATAATAAATGAACTGACTAAATATGCCTCCGACACTTGTTCATAAGCTTTAACACAGCGTCTACTTGGAAGCGTCCGCAACACTACCTGGTAGCAGGTAGAGGAAATAGTTTGACGTCACACGTAGGATTAACCGGCATGCAATAGTTTGCAGTCGCGTTTTCGCGCCATTGATTTAATTCACCTTTAAATTAATGAGGAAAAATACTTCATGTCATTTAAAAATCAAACGGCTTAAAATACGTACCCCAGAGGTTATAAACTTTCGATCAAGACAATAAAAAAATAATAGCAAACCACCCTACTCTCCCAATCATTGTCAGCCTTGCACCGTTAAGCGAGCTGAGTGCTCCTTACTCTCCTCTCTCGTAGACCTCCTGCAGAGGCAAAACACTCGAGTGGAATGGGTGAGGTTATGTCGTCCCAAGTGGCTAAGCAGGCGCCTTGACCCGCTGTGCGGTAGTGGAAGGGGCGAGGGCGCGGAGGAGGAATTTGCGTCATTCCTCGAGACGGGGAACGTCTTTTCTTGACCCCCACGGGAGCGAGGAGTGGGATCAAGGGACACCGGATCGCCTTTCCTTTCCTTCAGGACGCAAGGAACCTTATTTAAAAAGGGCATGCTTACGGGCTTGAAAACCAATTACTACGACTTATTCCGTCATTTCAATAAAGAGAAATGACGTGTTGTTGTCCGAGACTGGATACGGAAGGCCTCGTATGAGATATATAGAACAAGTGATGAAGGACGTGAAAGACAAAAAAATACGTAAATACGGAGAGATTAACTGATAAAAGAACTTATCAGAGTTCATAAATTGAAAAGATAAATTCAACTGTGAGGATATCTTACCATGAATACATTTTAGGACATGGGAACCTGAAAAATATATTTCCATATGTGCCTGGATTCACCCTGTAACAGATTCCTATTATCGAAATTGTTTGACTTTGTACATACTTTGCATATACTTTTACACTATAAGCCATGTTTAACTAGAGGGCAGAATTTTCTATAAAAAATGCAACGTTGATTCTTATCAATATAGATGGAATATGCAAGCAATGATTTGGAATTTAATATAAAAGCAAGCAACAAGCTAAACTGAGGATATGTAAAATATTATGCAAATAATACGTTTTTATGACATGAACCAGCACTAATTCTTGAGTTGAGAAGTATGTGTGAACCAAAATTGAGGGCATATTAGAGATAAACTTTTATTACTTTCCATAAAAAAAGAATCTTTTCGCTCAGGCCTGCCCCACCGAAACAACACCATAAGGGACAGTTTGAAACCTAAATACTACTTTGGGCATGCATTCTTCAATTCACTCACCAAAAAGGAGGCAGAGATGCATTTTGTTTCAGATCTTGAATCGGCAAGACGTTAGGCATTTGATGTTGGCCATGTGCCTTTGAGATGCCTATCCTAATGCGAGCCTTCCGACTGAGGATGCAACAGGACGCCTCTTCTTGGATGTTTGTATCCATTGTGCTTCCATTGCCAAGGATAATCGGCGCTTGGCAATTATTAGTCCTCAGGTGAGAAGAACTACTTTCACCATCTGTCTGGCGTAAGAGTAGTTCAGTTCACACATGCTATTACACATGGTTCGTTTCTCCGCGGTACCTCTGTCGCCGTTTTCCCGGCATCGTGAAGTTCTGCGGCACATCGGTGGGGAACCACAGCTCTAGGGGTTGATTTTAGATATAAATTGACAGACTTGGTCAAATGATTCCATCAATGCGCTCTCAATGCAGTACTAAATAAGGCATAGCTCCTTCTTCATTTGATTGAAGAGAAAAAACGGTATCGGTTCGCACCCCCACAAGTGGCCCATTCACGTGCGGTTATTATTGTTTGGTTCGAGTGGGTTGTGTTCAAAGATGGGAGGAGCGGGCGGGGAGGGGGGGGAGGGGTTGTGGGTCTCCCCCCCCCCCCGGGACTGTCTCGCGATCACTCCCATCGGCCCGTTTCCATCCCATTAGCGCCCCCTCGGCCCATACAGTCTGTTACCCACAGCACGTGACTTCACCCCGTCACGGCGACGGAGGAACAAATTCTTGAGCTGAGTGTTACATTGTAATTCAACCAATTCAAGTCCGATTTCACTGTTTCACAGTTCACATTAAAAGGCAAATTGAAAATTTCAGTCTTTTTCGATGGCACTGGAGTCTTCAAATCATCGTACAAAATCGCCATGGAGCCTTCGCAGACAACCTTCGTAACTCTTAAGCTTTTTCTTCATCACCGGGGCTATTGAATTCAACCTCGGGAAGTGAGACAAGTCATTCTCAGCAAGCTGATTCGCGAATAGAACAAGTTGCAGTTTAAAACCTTTGAGATGGCCCCAGGGCCTCGATCATGGATCTTCATAACGCGTGCGCTAGCGTTATCGTTATTTTTTGATTTAACTTATGTCAGAGAGAACGTGATCTCCATTCTTCATTTTTCGCGCAGGACTTCGAATTGCTTATCACAATCAGTGGAGCGAATTTTATAGACGGTTATTGTTAACCCTGCGCTACTCTAGGGGTAAGCGTTAACGATAAAGATTGCGATAACGCGAAAGATAGATCCGTGATTCCACACCAGGTATTATCAATCAATTGATTTTTGCATCTTGACATTTAACTTGTTCATGAAGCGGAGAAAATCCGTAAAAAATGTAAATTCGAAAGCCATGCAGTATCTTCCAGGATTTTATACTCTACGGACCCCTGTTTCTCGAGGAAGAATGTTACTGACACAGAAGAATGTCTTTCAGCTGCCAAACTCGCTCGAAGACGCGAAGAAGACAAAAAAGTCAATAAATGTGTAAGTCGTTACTACTATAAAACAAAAGAGAAGGAAAAAGAGGATAATATATTTTTTTCTTACAGCCTGTATTCTTTTTTATTCGTCAGATTAGGAATAATGTCGCTCGGGCCGGATTTCCGACCGGGATAGAACATTTCAGGGGGCCGCATCAGGCCCGCGAGCCGTAATTTGCCCATGACTGTTCTAGTGAATCGTACAAAGTGTATTTTTTAGTATTTCCATAGTAAAGGTTAGTTAAAATAGTCTTCATGAAATTTATTAGGAGATAAAATCAAAATTACAATTCTCTAAAGCGCTAATTCCATTAATGGGAATTCAATTCATTTTGCGATTCGACTTTTTTTATTTTATCTTTCGGTCTTTTCAGGTTCCATCGCATTACAGCCAAGGACACATGAGCAACGGCCACACTGAAGCCAGAGGGCTGCAGAGGGAGAGCTGTTCCCTCGCGTCGCCTACTTCTCTCCAGTATTTTCGCAGCTTAAACCAAATCCGTAAGAATATCAGCAAGAATCCTCAAGCCGCCTTGTGCTAATGCATCATTTCATTTCAACCGTGGCTTGCCTTTAGCGCGTCACTTGCTATGAACTCAACCCCGTGGATTCTCATTGCAAGAACAGTCCCAATACCCGAGGGTCTACAACAATCATGGACACCCTGTCGACTGTGATACAAGCTCAGAAGAAGAACAGTTCATGTGTAACTACAATGGTGGCTTGAAAAGTATTCAAAGTTCTCTGGTTTTTTTAGCATTGTACGAAGGGTAGATGGCTGATACGGAAGCCATTGCATAGATTTGGCAGGTTTTTATCGAGTGCCTTTGAAAATTAATGGTTCAATTTGACAAGTCCAGGACTTTTGTGATCCATGTAAAACCCATTCACTGAATGAATTACAAAGTTAACATTTATTCAGTGACCATAGATTTTAACGAAATTGTGCCGGAAAACATTGGTTTATTAAAATCGATTCAATGGAAATAAATGGGAGGAATAAGAAGAAATAAATTATGTAGGATATGACCTTAGTCGATTAGAAATGAGTTTTATTTAATGCATATTGATTAAAATTGCATTTAGCTTGCCATTTCCCCCGGGTACTATCTCTCTATAAATCCTTCCTTAAAATGTTTAAGAATCATTCAATTTGAGTCTTAAAAGTTTTAGCATTATGAAAGTAAGTAAAGCACTTAAAACGCCGCCAAATGATTCAGAAGTCACATTCTAAGTGGATACTTTGTGCATGTGGTA
This sequence comes from Platycnemis pennipes, assembly GCA_933228895.1. Classification (NCBI taxonomy): domain Eukaryota; kingdom Metazoa; phylum Arthropoda; class Insecta; order Odonata; family Platycnemididae; genus Platycnemis; species Platycnemis pennipes. The sequence continues at coordinate 134,961,177 of OW121853.1, forward strand.
TTAGCATAAAGCCAATACACCTAAAGATTAGATGTCATTAACTCCATCTTAGCTACGGTTACCCTTAACCCATGATTGCTCCGCAATGCCGCCGCACTGCAAAGCATCGATAGTTAGGAGCGAATTTCCATTAATCAATGCAGAGCCTTTTCTCAAATTCTCTCTACGCTCATGTAATTCCCAGCCACACACCTTAATGGTTTCTTGCAGGGTGTTATGTAGATGGATGAATTTCTTTACTCATATTACTACGGTGAAGGAGGAAGCAACAAGGGACGCCATTGGTCTGTTAAGAATGATTGGAGAAAGGTATAAGAGAGAGGAAAAGAAATAGCACTTAGTTTTATCGACCTGGAAATGGCCTTTGATCGGTCTAAATGGGATAAAATGTTGGGAATTCTAAAATAAAAGGGGTTGGGATGGAAGGAGAGAAAAACAATTTGAGAATTGTGTGTGAAGCAAAAAGCAGCATTAAAAATAAATAAGGATATGACAGTCTACACAAGAAGTATGAGAAACGCTGCAAATGATGTGTATAGAAGTGCTGAACTAAGCATAGAACATAGACTTCTAACCATGAAGCTTCGGCTGCGCCCTCCGAAGCCTAGGAAGGATTTTCCCGATGAGTGGTTAAAATTCGGACATCTTAGAGATGAAGAAAAGAAAACGGAATACAGAGACCTAGTAACAGCAGAGTTACAATGGCGAATAGAAGAAGTAAGAAGTGTGTAAAGTGACGGAGACCAAATGGAATTCGGCTTGAGGGTACTGTAAGAAACCCAGTAAAATAAAACCAGAGAATTCTGTGGAGTGCAAATAGTGTAGACGGTGGTCAAAAGGACAATGTGGTGGAATGATGATGGCAAAGGAAAAATCAAGGATAAAAAGGCTGCTTGGAAGTCGAGGATCAGAGATAAAACAGATGAAGCTTGGCAAGATTGTGTGCAGAAGAGAAACGAGTCAAAGCAAGCAGTGAGACAAGCAAAGGAAGAATGTTGGGTGGAGTTTGTAAATACAGCGGAAGAAAATTACAACCAGCGAAAGTTTTGGCAAAAGCCTACAAGGAAAGGTCTGAAAGAGAGTAAGAAGAGTGGCAGGTTAAACAGGGAAGATAGTGACTGACGAAAAATATGAGCTAAGTGTATGGCGTAACCACTTTTCTGTGGCTTTTGGACACCAAGAACTAGTAGAAAGAACGGACGTTGAACCAAACCCACAAATAAAAGAAAGGAATGGAGAAGAGATAACACCTTTCGAAGTGGAGACAGCAATAAAAAGGATCAAGCTTGGTAAAGCCGCAGGAGCTGATGGTTATTAGCATGCTTCTATGTGGTACCCTAGTCGCATGTCAACAGTGCATGTTAAGTGATCTTCACTCCCTGCTACACACCCTCGCGGTGGCTTGCAGGGTATCGCGTACATGTAGATGGTCTGGCACCTGAAATGATTGTTGACGAAATGTTGGCACTGAAAGTTTGGAGGAAATGCATTGATTGATTGGGTGAGGGAGGCATGTATAAGAGCATGGAAGGTGAAAAATATCCTGTGGATTGAGAGAAGAATATTTTAGCACCAATTCAAAAGGAGGTAAGTAATACTCAGTGCAGCAATTAAAAGTCCATATGTTTGTCCTCCGTTGCTTTGAAGGTGTACACCAGAATTCTTGAAATGAGACTCAGAAATGAGGATTTGGATAAACTTGACGAAAAACAATTCGCCTTTAGAAAAAACCGCTAAACCCAGGATCACATTTTTAAAGTACGCCAAGTCAGGGACAAATATATTAATAGAAATGAATCAGTCTGTATTGCTTTCTTAATTATACGGGCATTTTTTGACACTTTTCCAAGATGCAGCCTATGGGAAACTGCACAAAACAGTGTAGACTTAACTGAAAGAATTAAAAGTCCATACGTAAATGTGAAAGGAGCGGTATAATATGCAGGGAAAGCGTCGAAAGGGTTTGATATGAGGATATGTGTCAAGCAAGGAGACAGCCTTAGCCCTCTATGATTCATCATTTCGATGGACCAGATACACAAACAATGCAAAAGATAAACAGCAAGGTGGGAAACTATAGGATAAGGCCAGTGCACGTTCAGCCACTAGCATACGCAGCTGACATTGCACTGATTGCTACGAACAAGAGAGAATTGCAAACAGCGGTGGAAGAATAGGCAAATTTAATTAGAGACCAAGGAATGAGAATGAATGTAGGGAAAAGGAAGGTTATGGCAGTGTCGACAAATGAGGTGCAAGATCAGCAACTACAGTGAGACTAAAGAGAAGGCTGGGGACAGAAGCGCATGGAGAGACAGCAGAAGGGACCTGCCAGCACAACTACGATAAGTAAGCTCTAATATCTCCATAATGCACGCCAAACACTGGCGAGATTCTTTCGTGGCTCTCATATTCGTTAGTTAGTTTTCTCTCGTTAGTCTTATTGCTAGAAATCTCCCAATTACTGCATTCATCACTGGAGTGAATCTTTCCTTGCACAGTTTTTAGCACATATTGACGCATAGTCAATGAGCTCAACTTTTTTCAATAGCCATTTATTTATTTCTTTATTTATTGTGTTTAACGTTCACCCAACATATACATAATTATGGGTTCAAATTTCAAAAACCATAAATGAAAGAAATGGACAGATACGAATGCATACTAATGCAGAGTAGGACGAAAGCAAAAGCATTCCACATCATGGAGATGAGGAAAGAGCACTCAATCGTAGAGTAGGTCCATTGTAAGGTATTCAGGTCAAACGTATGTCGCAGGGAGCCTTAGAGGATGGATAGTGAGAATTAGCCCAGTCTTTGAGTAGAACGACGCGTTAGCAGTAATCTTAGCAGAAACTGCGCATTTAAAACGTATTAATGTATGCACTCTATTTATTGATCACTGTTTTACTGATGGACTCACATTTATCTATTCAGACCAATTTTAAATCAGCAATCTTCAAAATTGTATTTTATGAAATCAAGAAAACAAAAAAGCACCAATTAAAAATTAAGAAATAAGGAAATCAATTGGAAACTCGACACTGCGCTGAAAATTTTAGACCACTGTGACTCTGCTGATTAATAAACAAATGCGTACCGCAAACATGTATTCGCTCCATACTCTATCTAAATCATAGAAGGCTCTGATGAAGAAGTAACATGTCATAGCACTGTCCATCGTCTACATACACCTCGAACTCTAGTTGAAGGCGTTAAAAATTCACTCATGCGTCACAGAAAGAATACACAAAGCATCATCCGAATGAAGGTCGAAAGAGAAACACTGCAATTTGCACGAATAGTTTTATCGTCCACGACCATGGTTTTGGTGAGGCAACACCACATGATTATGTTGCCTCGCAAGCCATGGTCGCGGACGATAAAACTATGTGTGGAAATTGCAGTGTTTCTATTTCGACTTTCATTCCTACCATGAAAGAGTTCCACAGTGTTAAGCCCGAACCTGCTAACCATCATCCGAATGTTTAAAAATACAAAATCCATCTCGAATGAATTAAAAAAGAGAGCAAATAAATCTACAATCATTTAACGGCGCAACTTTCCTCGGTACACACGTGGCGAGGAAAAGCGGTTTTATTCAATCGCCACAATTCCATTTTCATTTTCAAGCGTGATGGGATCCTTTGCAGATATTTGTGACGCTGCCAATGACGTGGATTCCCTGGATAAAATTTCCATCGTCCCCTTTAGCTCTCGGATTTGCTATTCGAAAGGCGCGCGCCGCCCGACAAGCACTAATGCAGTCCCTGGCTTTGCATGATGCGAGCATTCATAAGGTGCACAGTTTGAATCAGGCCACGTCAAACTGACATTCAAAACAAGAAGCTTAGATTGAAATCGCGAGCTGGGAGAGGACTGATGACGCTAAATTCGCGAATCGGAGAGTTTAGAGTTAAGAGTACAGCCTAACCTATGCATGACCAAAAAGAGACGTGAAAAACGCTTCACTTTGCTCCGCGAGTGTTTGAGTTCTGAATAAACGAGCAGTTGACGGTCACGGGGGCGTATTGCGCCTGCGCGAGAGGCTATGTGGGACAGGCATCTGGAACACTGAAAATTAACTTAACTCACTCAAACCGAGAAATTAGGAACCTTCCTTGAAAAACTTGCCCTTATAAAAGAGAATGCCCTCCTCGCAGTGGCAAAAGTTATAGGCAAAAAAAACCGATTAGCCTCAGACAGTTGGGAGTTCTCGTAGGACTGTTCTGTGCCCATTTATATATCACAGTCAAATATATTGAATTTCCTTTTATAAAATATAGAGCAATACAAAGGGAATCAATTTACCTAATAAGAGTAAATCGTTCACCTGGGGAGCCGAGTATTTAGCGTTGGACGAAGTAAAAGAGAAATTGCCAGTAGAATTTTCCAGGAATAAAAGGGCATTTTACCAAAATAAAATTCTGCTTACAGCTGCAAATACAAGCGTGGAAGGGAGAAATATTTCATGAGAACATACATAGAGAGCCTTTTACTACATGGCAGCGAAGCATGGACGACAAGAGCAGCAGAGAAGTCCAGGCTGGAAGCATTTGAAATGTGGTGCTACAGAAGAATGATGAAGATAAAATGGATCGATCGAATGACAAACGAAGAAGTCTTAAGAAGAGTGGGAGAAACGAGATGTCTACTGAAAACCTTAAGAAGAAAACGGGACAACTTAATAGGCCACATCTTGGCCTGATGAAGATAATGGTTGAGGGAAAATTGAACAGGAAGAATGGAAAAGACAGGCCTCGCATGAGATGCATGGAACAAGTCGTGAATGACGTGATAGACAGGAATTACGTCAATATGCAGAGGTTGGCCGATAGAAGAATCGAGTGGAGGGCTGCGTCGCTAAGCAACCTTAGGATTGTGGACCCTTGATGATGAGTTAAGTGTGAGCCTAGCTACAGGAAACGCATATAATAAACCACATTCAGCCCAAAGCAAGTTAATATGAAAAGATTAGTACCTAGTGTTATACGTAAACTTGAGTTTTTTATGCTGATTGGACTAAATGAATACTGCACCACTAGAAAGTACGAGAATCGAGGTCAATTTCATGTATATTACCTTTAGGTAAAAAACATGAAATCCAAAATCATTTTACCATTATTAGTTTACCAACTACCACAGAAACCCAATCCCCATTTTATGACATCTGAGCCACGGCCTTTTCATGAATATCAAGACTTTACTCTCACGAAAATAGTGCAGAAAAAGTATATCAGCTGGTCTCTCATTTATAATATTTCTACAGAATATTACGAACTATTTTCAAATCAAGAGCCAAGAGCACAAAAGTAATCCTAAAACGCCTTTGCCTCCTGTCCACCTTGCGTGTCGCGGGAATTACCATCGGAGCCGGGATTAAGGGTGGCGGGATGTGGTGCCAAAAACAGTTGAGTGGCTCATTACGCGGCGGGGCATAATCGAGGCACGCTTAAAATGCGCGGATGGGGCGCGGATCGGAGGAAAGGCCCCCCGCCCACAGCCAATCCGAGGAGGGGGTGGGCACACGTGACTCGACCCGCGACAGAGCTCTCCCACGACCGTTACACCATCTTTATTCCATTTCCACTAATGACGGCGCGAAAAAGAGCCTCCTGCATTATGAGTGGGAGGGAAAGGAGCGGGGGGGGGAGGGGGGATGCAGCGAGGGAGAGGAGCAGATTGGAGTGCAGAAGGTGTTGATGGCCAGGTGAGGACAGCGGGGATTCCATGGTGGGGGGCTTGATTGAATTGCCAAACATGCGAATTTCTCCTGGTGAGAAACAAGACTATGTGGACCTGTTTTAGCAGTTATCCGTAAGATATTAAAACAATGATGACAAAGGTATGAGAGCATTTCAATCAATAGCACTGATTCGGAATGCCTTCAAGGAATGTTATTTACAACCAATAATGGCAGACGAATCAAAGCACTCCTTCGTGAACAATGTGTTCCAATCCACTGGTCGCATGCATTCACGGGCTTCACTCGGATTAGTTTTTCATTTTAAACCAACCGGTTGACGTCGCAGCAATTTTAATACATCGCCACAGAGAAAAGGTCATCGGCCATGAACGATATATGATTTCTCTGTGCTATTGTGCATATCAGCGGGTAAATCCGTTTCGGTTGTTGGCAGCAAGTTCGCAAGTCTCAACTTTATATCACCAGCTTCATTGCTTGCTACGCCTTTCCCAGTAAAACCAGCTGTAAGGGACAATATGTGTCCCTAAGTCGCATTATATGCCCAAAATACTCCAATTTACGTATTTCAATTATACACAAGGTGTCGAGCTAATATCCCTTCCTTTGAAGGACTTCTTTTATCAAATGATCAACATAAGGGATTGCAAAACTTATATTCTATAGACACAAAACTCAAAGGCTTTAATCGCCGTTTTGGCTTCATTTTATGAAAAAAAACTTTAAATACTTCAACATTAGCTTACTTAAATTAAGGAAGCTAATTTAAATTACCTCAAAATTTGATTTAATCGGGTTTTTGTTCATTCATTCGATTTCATCGTCCCGAAAATTGCTTTTAGCGACGATAGAAGCGTCTTCTGACAGAAGCACGCGGTTGGATAAGTTAAGAGACTTTTGAGGGCAGACCAACGGACATTGATATGCATTTCACACAATTGCGAGCGTGACCACTATCTCGCAGCCAGCAATTCTGCCTGTCCCCCCCTCCACACCTGGGAACGCCAATCAATCACTCCACGTCAATTAATATTAACTGAGAAAAGCGCAGCGGATCACGGAGCGCATAATAATGCTACTTGAAGAATGCAAATAAGAAACACATTTTTCCAGTGTGGCTGTGATAGAAGGTGCTACGGAATGGCGTTTGGCATAACTCCGTAATCCACTGAAAAACAACTCCGGAGTGGAAATAGAGCTTTAAATGAGAACTCTGAGCGAATTTCTCTTCGCACAGAAAGAAGCTTTTTTTGAAGTCAATGGCAGAGGAATATTCTCCAAATATTTCAGAAGCATCCGCAGTTACAGAGAGAGAGAGGATTTCACACTGGCCCACAACTAGACATTCAATTACCTCCAACTTTAGCGTAAATGTTGGAGCCGAAAAATAGTGAAAGCATGCATGAGGACTAAAAACGGTTACTTTTACAACTACTAACATCAAACTAGATATTTTCAAACTCACCATGTGTTCCTAATATCGTCAGTTCAGATCAAAGATGTATCAGAGCCATTCGTTCATTAATTCGAACACAGTAAACTACAATTATTCTGTTAACAAAGCATGCAAATATTTTCTATGCACTTCCGTGAGGTAGTGAAACAAGGCTAGGCATCTACTACGTATAGTTCATAGTAATGCACAGCCTACCATGGGTTGATCAGAAAATTACTTCTAGTCTATCATATATCACTGGTATAGCTCCTCTATGATGACTATGAATTGTAACGAAAACAAAAATTTGAAAATAAAATGCTTCGTAACGCGTAGAGCTTCACTCACATCTTTGAATTGACGTATTGATTGACCAACTTACAACGCTCACCTAACAAGCAATCATACTACCTGCTAGGAGCGAACAATATAAGATTTACCACATGCAGTAGTAGATGGCAGCACTAAACAGGTCTCACTGAAGTAAGTGGTTTAGGACAAAAGTAATGCGCGCCATTGGCCAACATGTAACAGTCACACACTCAAAAGCACGCACGAACTCAAAAGCAATGACACTCAGACAGTTTAACACAATCACGCGAAGCCTTACGAAGAAGTTGATGTTGCTTCGGAACGCCAAAAGCCAACTTCGTGAAAGGCACGCACACCGCAATCACTAACATTGGAGCACTAAATGAACGACAAAGGTCACGGGGTGAGAGGAGGGAATTGGGATAATTTATCCACAGACTTGCTGATAATGCTCAATGGATAGAATTCATATGGCAGGTGTGGTAGATGGTGCCGTAACCGACTCGGGGTCCAGCTTCGCCAGTCGCAGACATTTCCTGAGTTCCTCGTGGAGGTCACTCCGAGTGCAGGGCGTACACCAATGGCACATTTCGCTCAGCCCAGGCCACGAATACTCGCGTCAGGTTTCTCTTCACGGTATTAATCCATAATTTCTCAAAGTGTCCGCTTTTTTTTCCAAGCATAATATGATGGTACATCTACATAATACCCTGCAAGCCACCATAAAGATGTGTGGCAGGGGGTGAACTCTCACCAAACATGCACTACAAATCATGCATAAAATTTGTAAATAAAAATTAAAATAGCAAAGCATACATGCAAAAACATGCCGTTAGTTGGGTTAGCTTCAAGTCCTTATACATACCTACATGCAGCTACCAATGTTATCCATTGATACACTCGTATTGGATATATTTTCCGCTAATCATGTCCCTATTTGTACGAGGAAAAAAGGACAGTTTGAATCTGTCAGTTCGGCAATCAATTTCTCTAATTTTGTGATTATGGTCCAGTCTACCATAGTAAGTTGGGGTCCGCAAAATATTTTTAAAATCATCACCTAAAAATTTGTCTTGGAATTTGTTTAAGAGATTTAAGTCTAAATTTCAACCTGCGATCTGACAATGACAATAATGATATGGTATGGACACAATGGAGGATAAAATCAATGTTTAACAGGAGCATTCCTCAATGTATGTCAAGGAACAACCGAGAAGATATACTTCCAGATATGCAACTGCCTTGTCATTGATAACGATGAAATTGAGAGGGTACATTACGACCGCCGTTAAGTAAATGCGCTAACTGTTCCAAATAGCCAGCAAAATGGGTAATGCGGTGTATTCAAATCCGCCATCATTAGGTCCCGAGCTGCAGGCAGGTAAATGTAATCCTTCAAATTCATAAATGCATGGCTGAAGTCCGCCGACAGCTCAATATTCAGCCTCATTCAGCAATTTGAGCTCCCTTGACGCCAGTTAAATAAACAATGCGCATTACACTGAATAACTGCTTTGGAATCGGAAATGACCGCCACTGAAATCTCCACTTAATGCATGGGCACCGTTATTATACGGCGCGGCGTCCCGTTATCCCAGGAGAGGCCTTCCCCGCGAATCTGGGAGGATGGGAATGTGTTCGGGAATGGACTGATATGCATACTCTGCTAACGGGATTAGGGGGACTCATTCAGCCGCGGATTGATCAAAAGTCGCGGTCCACGACTACAGAGAAGAAGCCGTCAACGGGGGATCCACACACCAAGACGGCTCCACCTTCGGGAGGGGGGTAAGGAGGGAAATTCGTGGTACAAGTATATTCTAAGATGCATGCCACAACTATTAGCTCCAAGAAAAAACGTTAATTACGCAAAAAAAAGTGATACATTATAATTAAAAAGTAACGTTCGATATCCGAAAACAAGAAAAATAACTTTTGACTCGATTTATCGACTGCAAATCTCTACTGGCAACTAAAAAATCACCTGATTGGTTAAAATGCAATCACCGCTGTATTATCTACCACGCCACTACTACTTATTCTTGCTGAACAGGACGTGCCTATTATTTAAACAAGTTTTAAATTTCACACAATGCCCCCGTACAAAAGATCAAGTCCCATTGATTCCGAAGACACCATTACGAATCGAGTTCCTCTTAGCATTCGAATACCGATTGTGATATCGGCCACTCCTTCCCGATAACCCAGTCTCCTAAAATGAAGATCAAAGCTTGCCATCGTAAAGATTTAGTCTAAATAGGAAATGGGATTCTGAAGTTTTTTTGGTTCATACTCTTGAGTACTAATATGTCCGCTGTTATTAATTCCTGTATTAGGAAAAGTATTGATGGAAAATTCACCTGCCGTTGACGCTTTTGGAAATGTGCCACAAAATCTTAGATACGACATTGGAATCCCTTTTTAGGGTCTGAAACCAGTTTAGTAGAGCGTTGGCGATTAATTTTCATGCTAGTGGATACAGATATATCACATCGTTTATGTATACGTGATTGACATCTGCATGGCGTACAGCAGCTTAACTTCCTTTTTTCCCAACCATTTTTACTATGAAAATAGCCACAACATGTCCCAGAAATGTTCAACTCCTTAGTTATATAACTAGGTGGTTACATGAATTAGTTCCATCTCGGCTGAATCACTCACATTCCCAAATAAGGTCCTATCGGCAGGTACATGCCGATCTGCAAATGTTTTCATGTGTAGGAATCGTAGTCGCTTCCTGAGTTGCATGGTATTACATGGCTTTATTACATCCGGTTGATAATTTTCTCGGAATGACAGCCTTTCGCGTTTCCTAGCAAGTGGCGTCTTTCGCTGGGTGAATGCAGGACAGTGTGCAATCCCTGTATTGGCAGATGACACGGTGTCTCCTAATAAATACGGGGAGCATCTTCATCGTCTCCCGAAATGGCATTCTATATTTGAGTATGCCCTTCGCCAAGCAAATTGTGACACCACGCTTCTTCTTCCGTTCCACCTCTCCCTGCGTCCTCTTCTGAATCATCTTGTCCACATGTCCTGCTTTCGCACGAGAGAAAAACCTCTACCTCGCAAACGATAAGCTACTCCACCAAAAGTAAAAAAATCCATAGATTGCAAATATAGGAAAGTTATAGTTTTAGGTGGATGCTAGTTACTTTAAGAAAAGTTTACATGGAATACTTAAGTTGCATGAATTCAATTTATAACAGAATCAAGTGAAGACAAATGCAAGTAAGTTTGTAATAGTATTTGATGAAGAATGAGAGTCAAATTTCGTTGTTCTTGATGGAATATATTAATGCGTTCAAATTCTTTTCACCTTCAGGATATGATTTATGCGTTAAATTTCCCTCGACTATCAAAATGCAGTGCTTTTCAATATTCCACAGTGCTGGAAAAACAAAATGAACAATTAAGCGTTCCAAAAGCAAGCTATTATATTACGATAATTTTCACAATGCTAAAGTACCTTCCATAATTAATGGAGAATATAAATTTGTTCTCCAATCCTGTATTTGCAATCCATGTCTCCTCTAGGCATGCACCTAGTGAGAATCTAGCAGCGTTATACAGCCTACAATATCTACATTCAGATCAAAATGATAAGCTACAAGTCACCGCGAGGGTGTGCGGCAGGGGGTGAAGAAAAAATCAAAGAAGCACTACTTACATGCAACTAAGAGCGACAATACTAGTGCAACAAGGAAACATGTGAGATGCAGCTGGCTGGTTAACATTTACAAGGCAATGAATTGATTATTGGTTACTAAGGTAGGTATTTGTAAGGTATTAAGGTACTAAATACATTCGTTTGCATTCTCATAGCATGCTTTAATTAGTAATGTTAAGCGATGCATAATGCAACACAGACGCCTCCAACAATCATTCACCTGCCTATCCCTTTAATATGCTTCACTTGTGGTGCGCGGGAAAAATGGAAAAACATTTATTAGTGCACAACCCATCTCTCAAATCTCATTCTTATGATCAAATCTTGCATACTACACAAGGGTTGTTAATGTATATGTAACCTCTTCAGCGGACCTATCCGTTTAAATTTCTGCAGGAGATTTAATCAGTAGGTATTTAAATTACGATTTGATAATGATTCCCAACTCAAATCTTCTATTAATGCCGATACACTACTAAACATATCGTAGCTTCTTTTAACAAACCTAGCTGCTCTAATATAAGATACTGTCTCCGGCGTTACTCGGTGGAACTACTTCATATTTAATCAGAAAAACCCTTGGTTATAATTCCACACTTTATGTCAGGAAGACTACCCGGGTTTCAGCATGTCATGCCATCTTCAGCATGTCATGCCATCCTGAAGATGTATTTAAGAGTATGTATTTAAGTGGTTCGATTTAAAAAATGCCGTTTAAGTATTTTTCACCACTAATTACAAGGTGAAAACATTCAACGGTGCATAAACGATACGGCCCTATATTTCATGCCGGTAAATTATACGTGAGGCATCAAAGGTATTTCCCCTCACTGCCACCAGGTGGTGCTGAGGAAGCCTGCAAGCAGACCCTTCACTACGTCAAAGCTTAGTAATAAGTATCTGAGGTACATTTATTCAGCTAATTTCTCATGATCTACTTTTATTTATTTCTTTTAAAATTGTTTATTTAGTTGATTCGTTTAAAAACGGTTGCTACCCATTTTACTAAGCTTGCCGTGATGCTGGCCCATTGTCGCCTAGCGCCTTCCGACGCAGCAGCGGCCACGAAAGCACGAAACGTGAACTATTAATCAGCCGTGTTCAACGGGGGAGACTCTCCGAGCTGTGACAAAAATCATGGGCGATTAGAAGTACATGTTTACTACGACTGAGGGGCTCAGAAATACAATGCAATGCAAGTCAAGGAGACAAATACTTGCTCATCATGCCTCGCAACGCAAACTATGCATCTCAACCTGTTACGTCAGCAAAAATGTTGTCGCAGCCATTTCTGAGCTTTTTCGAATGAACTTAAAATTGACGTTTACTTTCCAAGTGAACTGGGATTTCTCAATCCAAATAATCTGAGTGCAATGGACACATTTAAGATGGGGTACGAATCGCAATTAAAATGAATTCTGTTTTATTTTAAGAAGGGGGAGCCACCCTATTTGTTTGGGAATCATTCTCAGATCGTAGGTTAAAACGCAGAATGTATCTGCTGCAGAAATTTAAAATGGATAGGGTCGCTGCAGACGTTGCATATACATTAAGAACCATTGCGTATTATGCTACGTTGTACTAGATTAATAAGATTAGAAACGCCGAAGCACCTGAAGAAAGCAGTCTTTCAGTACCTTCTAGACCATTACTTCACGTGATAAATGCATATTTTTTTCCGCGATTTCTTCAAAATGTAAATCATGGAGGCTCTTTTCAATGTTTGTATCTCGAAAATCTCCATAGCGGAGTGGATACGGCTACAATCCATTTCTCACACTTGCCACCCCGTTGCAGGCGGGTTGGACCAGACTCGACCGCGCGATAATGTGAAATCCGGCGTCGCAAACGGTCGCAGCATAACTCATCGGATTCGCACTATGGAAGCTTTGTAGAATATCCCCATATAAGTTACTCCATGATGCTCGGCGATGCAATCTACTTTTTCTCTACACATATTAAAAAAAATGACCAAAAATGAGGGTCCGCCATTCTGTTTAATATCTTCGGTAAATAATAACAAATATTTAAGTAGACTACATTAAAACAAATTTAAATACCGGTTTCATTTAATTGCATCACCTTTTATACCAATTAATCACCCATTAAGGTTCAGCAAGGGCTTGGTTTGGAAGACTTCGTGAGAAAATTGAGTGTAGACCATTTTTGTGAAATTTGTGCATCTTTGACCTGATGCAAATTGTAAATTGTTGAGAACTAAGCAAAATGCCTTGAATTATCGGATGCACAGGTCTTTTGAGAATATTTATGCAAAGTTTCAGCTTCCTGGCTTGAAAAAATAACTTTTTGAATTTTGGCAAGATATTTTCGATTTCATCCCACTGTGCGTCGGCAGATATGGACGCAATAACCAGGCGGTGGAGGACGCGAGAATCCTTCACTCACAAGTTTCCATGTAATTTGTAATTTTGATAATTATCCAGCTATTGGGGATTACCTTGAAATTTGCCAGCAACGTGCATAGTTTCGTCAATAAATAATTTTCCAATCAATTCTAAAAGACTCTTTCGCGGGTTATTATAGCTAGCTTTACATATTCGTTGTTTCGTGTGAACGATGCAACACCATTTCAAGTGGAAGGATTTATGAGATACCATGCTGAACTTACGAGAAGAAATATGTCAAAAGAACACCAGCGGGCTATTCGCCTGGGACAACCCTTCAAATGAGCAGTAGCGGAACATGCAGCCCCAAGACACGCGATTGACCTCAAACAAACAAAGGACAATCGCGAAGGTGAAAAGCTTCAAGCCCCGGCTGATCCACAAAGCTTTGGAAATAAGAAAATGCCAGCAAAACTACAATAGGGACTGTGGCCTCCAAATCAGCCACACGTGGGATGACCCTGCTTTGAACCTTAATAAAATTGATAAGACTACTCCTTCCACGCCCCCCCTTCCCATCTTTTTTCCTCCATGAAACCCCTACATATAAAACTCCACCAACTCGACAGATACCTCATTCCCTTTGACAAAGTGACCAGCAATGGCCACGAAACGTCAGGTATCACACCTTGGAATAGTACGCCCGTGTACACCCGATCAACGAATATATACTATTCTTTATTCTATTATACTATTTTCTTGGGAAAACTATAAAGGAATCCACCCTTTAGTCCATTTAGTGCTCAAAAGAGTAAATTATAGATTAGAATATGATAAAGAGTGCACGTACGAGCCATGACCTCCAAGTCCGCAAGCAGGGAATCGATGAGGCTGCCGCTGGGAGGGTAGGTCCGTCGCTAAGCGGCAACGGAGTGAATTCGATTCCTTATGAGAGGGTGTGGTGGTGTGGGAAGGAGGTGCAGATGATGAGGTGCAGATGAGATGCCATCGGCCACCCGCCGCGGTCACATCCGGCACCGGCGGGAGGGGAAGATCCATTCCCCAATATTATCCTATTGCGTTTCAAGAGAGACTCCTCTCTCACCTACCGTTGACAACCTTTGCATATCGCCCAGGAATTTACAAATAATCTATCCAGAACAAACAGGCCGCCAAATTCTAGGCTGATACCTTGGCTCTCTGCGTTCATTTCGCTCAGATCGCCAGCCTATAGCTCTGCACCTCTGCCCGAATTCTTAGTGAAAGGCTGCCTTCACGATGAATTATAAATCATTTCGTTATAATTTTCCAACTATCAATTTTCTCAACCTTCTTTGGGCAATAGATCGATTCCACAGCTATATTCTTAATTTTCAGGTTTTCCATGGAACCATCCCACCAATTCAATCGATGGTAAGTCCTTAATAATTGCACAAGTCCAATGATATTTTATACCTCTCTGTCAACAAGACGGAGATCTCAGGGAGGAAAATTTTAGCAATTCAGGGAACATAAACAAGATTTGTTCTCTCATGGAGCATTACGTTCATTTTCAATTTTATTACACACATGGTTGTTTCAGGAATCAATATCAATGCCAGCATAATCGATTAAATAAAACTTTTTCGAAATATATGTTTGAAGAATGCCCATCTCCACCAAACATGTTTGTTATGTTCCTGAGGGAGAGCTTATCGGGAACTCCGGCCAGTTATCATATTGGTGAAATAGCCAGGGATAGGAAGGGTGGGTTAATGGCGGTTTATTTAAGGATGCAATTGGGGGTCATAATGAGGATGAGCCCTGTTCACGCGAGGGGGCGGTGGCATTCACGCGCTCAGATGACCCAAGAGCAGGTCGATGACCACCTGTGGCTGCTATTTATGCCCTCACGTGCACACGACCCATGATGGCACATTAGGAGTCTCGAGACGGCGGAAGCGGTGAATCCCGAGAAAATACATAGGGTAGAAGAAAACGCTTCCGACCCACTGATTGAAACTCTCTAGCCAGTGCCGTTTGCAATGCAGGTTGATGTGTTTAGGCTGCACTCCTTCATCGCTTTTTGAAAAATCCTACGTCTTTTTTCTTCCGTTACAGCGTTACAAGAAAAAGGCTCACCCCTCAGCAATCTCTTGGCGATGGACTCTCACAATGGAGAAGACATGCACTGAATAATATTAGGATGATTCCCTATTCACTCGGCCAAAGGACGGCTAATCACGGCCGTATCCCCGTCCTCGGGATGTTTAAGACGGATGTTCGTGGCATCGTCTTCAGAGCAGTCACTCATTTTGCACTCAAAAAGGGTCGCGCACTGCCGTTTCCTGGCTCGACCCTGGGGCCATACCCTAGGGTCATTTAATACGCAATAATTGCTTATGCATCAGCGCTGCGGTGGAGTCCCCCGAATCAGCAGTTCGACCAGCACTTGAAAGATGATTGCCTTCGAATGCAAATTAAGATCGGAATTTTTTCCAGCATGCATCACCGAACTTTATGCAGTCATCAAATGATTCCCGTTTACATTTTCCATTACCCATGTAAATTGATACACAAAAGAGGCCAGCAAAATTTTGAAGTAAATTATGAACAAGAAATCATATAACGATACAAAATATAAAAGCATTTAATAATGGCAAGGGGACATCGTAAGAGAATTCATGACAGAATGAAGGCATAACAGCGGACGAGGGTATATCCTTAAAAATATATCAATCCCATAAGCTATAAAAAGATTTTCCAGAGGAACATTAGCCTAATAGCAATCAGCAGGTACCTTGCCTTTTTATTATAAAGAGTTATACGTACGACTACTCAATTTAGGCACGCAAAAATACTTGTTCGTGCATATAATGTCTATAAGCATGATTGAAATAAAAACAATGCACTTTGTAAGATTTCACTTGTTTTTATTGGCCTACACTGGTTTCAACGCCAACCAACGTCATTCTCAGGAGTTCTTGCCCTGGTTGAGAATGGCGTTGGTTAACGTTGAAACCGATTGAGGTCAATAAAAAAAAGTGGAGTCTTATGAAGTGCATTGCTTTCCTTTTCATATTGGTGCATATCCATAAATAATTCAATCCGTCTACGATTACCCTGACCTGCATGCGACTGAGAGAAAATATCTAAAATATGAATTCACGAGGCCCGTGTAGCTTAATTGCAAGCATCTACATGGCAATGTACAATGGTTAGTAATTGATATGCTAATTCAGCTAATAAGCGCTGCTGTGCCTTACACAAGTTAATCTATATATATTTGAATTAATGATATGCCACTGTGCTTTGTTCATAAGATGCAATAAAATATTAAGCGTCGGTATCAGCGCGATAATTTGAAAAAATAACAATCGTTGAAAAAATAACTAAAGATGCCTCTCTAGCGAATTTAGACATCGCCCGGTCATTCAACCATAGGCCCACATTTAATTGCCATGCGAAAAAATTCTCCTGGACCGGGAATCGAACCACGGACCTTTGGCTATACTGCATTTAAACATAGGGCCTGATGTTTTTTTCACTTAACCGATTGTTTGTGCCCTACCAATACTAATCCGTTCTTGGACTCTGCTGACCCATCTTAAACGTTGCCGACGGCCTATTTTCTATTTCCTTGAAGTCTGCCTTGACTTCTACTTGCAAATCTCCATTCATTTCCCCTCTCCTAAATCACATTCCCACGACTGACCGCTTCCAAGAGTTCGTAGTGTCCCTTCGAAATTGCTCTGCTCTATTTGCGTACTCGCGGCAGCAGTTTGCATTGACTTTGACCTCCTCCTTTGACCTCAATGCTTGACCCTAGAGTGGGCGCACCCTTTCGCGAGTGACTTTTCATTGCGAGGAAGGGTTCTCTGGGACACGCCCCCTGAGTCCAGTTTGATCGCTGATTGTGTTTGTGCGGGTGTGTGTGCGTGCGTGTGCATGAGGCAGTGTGCGTGTGTGCTCCGAGGAATACGTGCAAAGTACACGTGAGCCGTCGGCAGTTTAGGCGTGACTCTGTCTGCGTTTACCGTATGCTCATCAAATTATGCCTTAAAGAACACACCTGTATGCGCAGATCAGATCTATGAAGTCAAACAATTACAAATGCAAGAAGTTTTGAATCAATAAACCATTAAATGGTTAGATATAATTTTAACTGTATTAATTTATATCTGATTTACTCTCGGGAAGTAATCCTCTGAATAGGAAGTACTTGAATTCATGTCACAGTCTTGTATCCTATATTTGTAATTTACACCCACATGTGATGTCACGTGCCATGTTAATGTCTAATCTTGATGGGCTGCACCTTTACATAACTTTATTCCAACCGGTGGTCCTATACCCTTTCGCAGCTCAATGGCAAATTCTAGTCCACTATTCTGGTGGGGTGCAAAATTCGTCATTGAATCTGCAAATATACCAAGACCCTTACATAATAAAAAGGCAAGGAACCTGCTAATTGCTGGCCCAAGGACAGCTACAAACCCTTGCGGTGATTTGCCAGGCATAATTGAAAGGTGGAAGCCTTGAATATTTTATTTTGTGAAGGGACTTACAGAATGATAACATGCGGGACACAAATTACCAGTCCTCCGCTTCATTCAACAAGCCATAAACGCGATAAGAAGCCTAAAACAATTACATTACATAGTTAAAAAGTCTAATGCGAATATGATAACTCTGATTAAAAGATGCATAACTCGTCAACAGTATCTCCCAAGCAATAAGATATATGATTGCCTTTTATAGCACGCAGCAAAATGCTTGTCGCGAAGAAATAGGCTGCATTTAATGTAGAAGAAGAAGAAGGAAAGGTGATCCCTTACATCTACATCTATACGATACCCTGCAAGCCACCGCGAGGGTGTGCGGCAGGGGGTGAAGATCACCAAGCATGCACTACTAACTTGCAAACAAGCAACTATACGGTCTCATGCAACTAGATTGTTAGTATCTATAGTGTTTATGGGGTTAATACATGCATCATGCACTACATACTACTCTAAAATATTTCCCCTGCCTATCCCTTTGCTATGCTGCCTATTCTGTTCTCTTATAGTACGGGGGAAAAATGCCATTTTGAATCTATCGGTACGACAATCTGTCTCTCTAATATTATTTATCTGGTCGAATCTAGTATAATGCGCTGGTTTTTTATTGTAAGCCTAACATCTTCAGTAAAGCTATCCGATTGAAATTTCTCTAAGAGATTTAATCTATACTTTTACCTACGATCTGATAATGATTCCCACCCTAATTCGTGTGTTCATTCTGAAACACTACTCAACCTATCGTAACAGCTTTTAACGAACTTAGCTGCTCTACGATGCACACTGTCTAGTTCTCTGATGAAACCTAATTCATTAGGATCCAATACACTGGCTGCATACTCCAGGTGGGGCCTAACTAGTGAAAAGTAACATCGTTCTTTTGTCTTCTCATCACATTTTCCAAGGACTCTTTTTATAAATCCTAGCTTTCTCTTCGCTCGGCCGCATATTTCCCGGATGTGTCTTCCCCACGATAAATCCTTAGTGATTGTTACACCTAAATACCTAACGGTTTCAACGCATTCGATCTTCGAGTTACTAATTTCATAGGATCGCTTTATCGAATTATTCCTCCTCCAAAAATTGATATCTACACACTTTTCTAACTGCTATTTGGCCGCACCACTCTTGAATTGCATCTTAATCCATGCTAAGCGATTTCCACTTCCACGGCTTCAGGGCTTGGAAGGGGATGCCTTTCCAGGGGAGGAGTGAATTAAAAGGAGGGGAGATAACGATCGCAATCGATGACTCCCCGATCGTTCGCATTCACGGCGACTACATCACTG
This sequence comes from Platycnemis pennipes, assembly GCA_933228895.1. Classification (NCBI taxonomy): domain Eukaryota; kingdom Metazoa; phylum Arthropoda; class Insecta; order Odonata; family Platycnemididae; genus Platycnemis; species Platycnemis pennipes. The sequence goes on from OW121853.1 coordinate 134,980,475, forward strand.
GCGAGCGGGAAGGGGGGCTGTGGAGGGTGCAGCTGGGGGCCGTGCCGAGTCACGCGCACGATCACTAATAAATACATACATCTGAATAATCTCACGGTGAATTCTTAAATGATATTTCCATGGGGAATCGCCTTCATTTGTCCACTAATTTGTATATCTTCGCGCGTACCTCCGGAAATGTGAGGCGGGATATTCGAGAGAATAATTAGCCTCATGTCACATTAAGTGCATGGTTTTCCTCGAATCAGGCTTCTAAAGGCGACCATTCAGCTATGGTAACCCCCATCCCAGTAGTATTCTCTTTCAAGGGAATATTACTAGTTAGTTACATCACTTTTTGCGTCAAGGTAACTGTCGCGTCGCAACGTATTCTTATGGCGATCCCTCCTTTCAATGTTTCAAAGTCACCACCGAATTTTCCGCACGAATTACCCTTCAATGCAGATGTAAGTAAACCCTGCGCCAAGTCACTCCTAACCACTCTTAAAATTCCTAGACTAACTTGGCAAAAAATTTTATATTCTTTCCTATAATATAATGGGATGTTTTTGGACTTGGCGAATTAAACGAAGACATCAGATAACTTATTTCAAACCTTCAAACCATCATTTGTCCTTAATTGTCGCTATTACCATCCCCAAACCACCCAGATCATTTCCTTTCAGAACACTTTCTGGACCGGTTCCCAAACTGCTCACTAGACCGTCGATGATTTGCTCAAATACGATCACATTTCTCCATCGCTTCACCAACGGCTGATTGCGGATCATGAATGCCCATCACATGATCAGCAATCACGAAGTGCATTATTGAAAAATTAAAAATTGGGATATTTTTAAAACTTCTCAAGTTCTTTCCACATTTTTTTCTGAAAGAGAAATGATGCTAATGAATCTAATTAATATTATTTTTTCTTCATCTGAAGATACGTATTAAGTTTTATTGGGTATTCTCAATTTTATCGCCAAAATACGCAATCGACTTCACGGTAGATTCGATCTCCGATCATCGCTGTTTGGTGAATCAACAAAATAGCCGATCAAATCGAAATTTGACCGATAAATTATTACCTTGGTTGCATCCGGTGACAACGGACCTATCGTTGACCAATATATTATGTGCAATCGAGTTCGAAGTGTTTATGACGTAGCCAAAATACCTACAGGAGAGCCAATGATGTACAACAGATTTTTAATTGTTTAATTTTATCCTATGAGAAAAATGCTTCTCGTATAAATGAAAACAGTGTATTTCTAGGGTCAATAAATTTTGTTCAAATGTAAATAATTAATGAAAAATGTTTAGAACGTTCCTTTTTACGTTATGTTATAATTTATATTCGATCGACTGGCTTGTTTTTTAAGCATATATTTTTTAAATCGGACTACTTCTTGGGCACGTAAAAAACCGGCACTTTCTGAATTCCAACTTGAAAAGAACAAAATATAATTTAAAACTTTAAATTTACATGATCTAACGTAGATTTAAACGTTGACAAATACGGTGTGATTGTTTGCTCTGTAGGTCTGTCGATTGCCTCATAAACACCCTTCAAACTCGACTGTACTTAATACTTAAACTGTCAGCAAACAGCATCACAAACCCTAAACACAATCTTTCCCCAAACCTTGGTGTTCGATTTTCTACCGCCGCTCACAGAACGCACCAAAGCATTTGCATAATGTAGGCACTCAAGAGGCCTGCTCCCACCTCACAATATCTCCTTGCCCTCAACTGGAACACAGGCACTTTGAGAATCGGAGAAGATGCCGAGCAAGACAAGATGGAAGGCCGACCGTGAATCAGGGTCTCGGGCACTCCCTGAAGCCAACTGCGTCGCAAAAGGCAACCTACCTGAAGTGAAGGATAAGGGGTGGAATCCGGCAAAAAGCAGCTATTAGCGTTTTAACTCATTACTTCTTCATTAAATTTAATCATTCGTGTCCATGCTACCATGTCACCTAAATTTAATTTTCATATTGCGGTTATTTAATTTTCATATTGCGGTTGCTTTATCAGAGGATGTAAGAGGAAATATTTGTGCCCTAAACTTGCACGAGTCATTGTGTCCGCCTGTACTTTGTTCACGCATAATTATCCTTATGCACTAAACCAATTCGGGCCGCTACACCAAATCCAAACTCGCGTTTCTTAGATACAGAGGCTCAAACACGACCAAATTTCCAAAAAAGCGTCCGCTCTCATTTTTCTTCGAAAATCTTAAAAGGATGGAAGTATTTCATAATGGAAGGATATTTATGAAATAAATACCATTAACATTTGTGAAAAGGGTACGTTTCCTACATAATGCATGCATAAGTTTCAGACATTTATATATATTTGAGTGCATTTACGTCACAAAATTCGTTCTCTGCGCTTATGAAAGCTTGGCCTGAGAGATTCGTGAAAACCATTTTGATTTCCACCCTAAAAACAATAGAGCAGGGTTTGTGAAGGTTAAAGCACTGTTAATTCAATTCCGCATATTGATAGGTTTGCACTATAATTTGGAGAATAATATAATTAGGCTGTGAAATACAAAGAACGAAGAGATGATCACTTTTTTATTACGAATATAAGAATGACTCATGATGCCATTACCCTATATTATACAATTGTTGTACAGAAAATGTTAGTACAATTCAAGAATCGTTCCAAGGTTAAATTCTAAAAGGCGTCTAACAGAGTAAACTACGGAATGTTGGGGACGTCATAGAAAGACGTAAAATTATTCAGGGCTGATCGGCTACTCAGTCGATACTCACAGGGGCATACTAATAACGATAAACTAAGACATATTTATATCGAAACAAAACCAAAGAAATGATTTCATTAAGAAAAGGGCAGCAAATCTGAACATAAAATTGGGAGGGCATTGGAAAGAACAGACTAAACACTTTGGTAACTAATACAGTGTTTCTGACGGCGATGGACGCAGCATAGATTTTACTTGCAATGATACGTATAAAAAAATGTACCTTGGGTCTACTAGCAAAAGAGAATGAACCAGGAAAAAATTTGAATCAAAGCATTTGACATGGAACGCAGTGGCCCAGAGACGTGGATATTAGGGTAGACGGATGGAATAAATTAGAGCTTATGTGATGCAGCAGAATGACGGAGAAAATATATGAACGGAAAGACTAAGGAAGAGCAAGGAATGGAGACAGGATATGGATGGATTTAGAAAAGAGAAAACAGAGACCATAACCTGGTGATCATGGACAGCTGCCTGCGATACATGAAGGTGAAGAGAACAACAAAGGGTCCAAGATAAAGAACATCTATAAAGAACATAAAGACACTGGGGGGAAAAGAAGTAAGAGAAAGGTTTACCTCAGCCATTGATAAACAACTAGAAGTGAAGGAGACAACCGTTACAAGAAGATGGAATGAAATAAAGAAGATCATTGCAGAGGTAGCAGATGAGCACCTTGCGAGAAAAGAAGTAGAAACAAAACGGCCATGGATAACGACCCAAATAAGAGATCTCAAAGTGGAAAGAATTAAATACAGGAATCCAAGAAATGAAACTGAGGAGGCCTAATATAAGAAGTTGAGAAACCAAGTAAGTAGATAGTGCAAGAAAGGAAGGGAATAATGGATATAAAACTGCTGTGAAGAAATAAATAACAACATAATGAAAGGAAACGCCGAAATGGCTTATAAACTGGTGAACAGAAAATTTGGAGAAAGGAAAACAAGATCCCACAACATAAGAGACTCGAATGGAAAGATACTCATAGAACTGGAGGACATAAGGAAGAGATGGAAGCAATGCATCGAGGAGCTCTATCAAACACATAAGCCACTGGAAGCTGACTTAACGGAAGAAGAAATCAGGGAGGATGAAGTTGAATGGGGGCCCGAGATACCGAGAAGCGAATTTGACAGCCGTGAAAGACCTAAGGAACAACAAGGCACCAGGAAGGGACAAAATAAATGGATAAATCATCAAGGAACTCGGGGTAAAGCAGAAGATACCCTCTTTTAAATATTCAAAGATAGTGGAAGACTACCAGAGGACTTCCAGAAGAATGAAATGATCGCAATCCCGAAGAACCCAAGGACAGAGAAATGCGAAGAATACAGAGCATTGAGCCTGGTGTCATACACATCGAAAGTACTCACTAGGATAATTAACAGAAGGAAAGATCGAAGGGAGCCTTTCGGAAAATCAATCCGGATTCAGGAAAAACCAAAGAGCTAGGGAGGAACATCTCAGCTTAAGGATACTGGCCGAGAAAATGATACATGTAAACAAGACGTTGTATATGGCATTCGTAGACTTGGAAAAGGTCTCTGACTGGAACCGGACTGACTCTCTTTCGAATGGAACAAGATGTTCAAAATACTGGAAGCAATTGGAATAGACTACAAGTATAGGAGAATAATCTGTAGTCTCAGCAAGAACCAGGTCACCACAATGCGAATGAAAGACGGAAGGAAGATAGAAGCCAAAAGAAATAAAGGGGTCAGACAAGGATGCAACCTCTCCCCAGCGTTATTCAATATATACCTGGAAGAAACAATAAGAGACGCAGAGGAAATTGGTATCAAGGGCATCAGGGTGAATGGCGAAGAAATAAACATGCTAAGGTTTGCTGATGACATCGCAGTTGAAGCAGAAAGTCGAGAGGACCTGCAAGCATCCCTGGCAGCAATGGACCAAGTACTTCAAGAATATAACATGAGCATCAATAAAAAGAAAACTAAATCCTAGTGTGCGGAAGAGAGAAGCTAAGGGCAGATATCACAATTGGAGGAGTGACATCGGAACAAGTGGATAACTTCACCTACCTCGGAAGCACTATAACTTGGGATGGAAGAAGCTCGACGGGCATCAAGCGAAGAATAGCACAAGCTAAGGAGGCGTTTGTGAAGAAGAGACAACTACAATGCTCAAAGAACCTACGGCTGCAAACAAGGAAGCACTTCATCAAAACATTTGCATGGAGCTCTACGGATCAGAGACATGGAACATCAGGAAAGCAGACCAACGAAGAATTGAAGCCTACGAAACATGGTGCTGTAGGAGAATGTTGAAGAGTAAATGGACGGATAGAGTGAAGAACAAAGAGATGTACAGAAGAGCAGATGAAGGAAGGATAATATGGAAAACCCTGCGGCAAAGAAGAACCAGATGGATTGGACATACTTTGAGGCACAATGAATTAGTTAGAAATATAATAGAAGGGAAGATTGAAGGGAAGGTCAGCTGAGGAAGACCAAAGGACAAATATATAGGACGAATAAAGAAGGACGTGAAAGAGAAAACATATTAGGGCGTGAGGGAATTAACATAGAAATAGAGCAGAATGGAGGGCTGCAGTAAACCAATCCTAGGATTGAAATACTGATGATGATAATAGAAAAGAGAAGGCAGAGTAGGTGGACTGAAGCTTAATTACGGGCGACGAGGTGCAGAAAGTTGCTAACGAAGGAAGAGTGGTAGGTAATCAAGGCGTAGAGAGAAAAAAGACGAGCCAAATGTGAAGCAAAGTACGCCTATATGACGAAAAAATGTAATAAAGGATTTTTCAGCAATATATTACCCAAAAGGGGATATCCCATCAAAATAACTTGAAATACGGTTATTAGGAGCCCCAACGACACAAGTTATTCCTACCCAAGAGACCCGCGACCAAGCGCTGATTTACACTTGCCAGTATAAAACTAATTGTTTAACACACCTCTGATATTCTTTCACGCAAAAAATAGAATCTGCTTTCTCTTACTATGACGAAAGCGCCATGAGGCCCGCTCCATTCGAACGTGCGTACAACCTTTTCATTCAATCCACGCATTCATTTTCCCTCATCTCCTTTCTTTCATTCAAAATAACTGATTTGGGCCAACGAATATCTTCTGACACGGAATTTCCGGCTAACACGGCCATTACATGAATGGGAAGATGAAGAAACTCATGCATATCATCCTCCCGAGATATTTCCTATTTATATCCCCTCTCTTCTTCCGACGCATGTCTTTCCAGCATCTACTCTCCCAAATGTATTGCTTTTCATTCATGCGGCACACAATTATTCACGTGCTCAAACGATTCACTGATACCCAAGTCATGCTAAAATTCTTCCAATACTACTACAAAAATATTTAGTTTTGTAGTAGTATTTAATTTATTATTATTATTTTTATTCATTATTATTAATATTAATTAAATAAAATGGGAAAGGAAAATTAAATTAATTAAATATTACGGATATAAGAGGAACAATAATTGAGTGATTTGTTAGTTGCGGACAGGGAAATTAGGATAAATATTAGAGATATTTATATAAGTGAACCTGCTTCCACAAGTACGGGTGTCCCTCAAGGGTCTATCCTAGGCCCATAGTATATTCTAATTTATTTAAATGATGTATTTAAGATTATTAACCATTTCACTTTACTATTTTATGCAGATGATGCTTTACTGATATCTACTCATACTAATTTTGGAGATGCAAAAGTAATGCTGGAAAAAGATTTTAAAATTTTTCTTATGCTATAAACATGATAACAACATAGTTTTAAACGAAAAGAAATCAAATGCTACGCAAGTTGTAACAAAAGAGCTCAGGAAAAAATACTAAAAATTGCCAAACAATCACATGACTGCTTACATGTAAGGTCAATAAAGTCTAAACGCCCAGTACTAGAATAAGTAACAAAGTATAAATATTTGGGTATAATTGATGATGCCTTTAAATTTAAGAACCATGTCTTTGCAATAAATACTAGATTTAGATGAATTTTATATCAAATGTACTAAACCAATGAATTAATTCCACTTTATGCAACGAAATTAATATATGTACTATGGATTAGTTGAGAACTTAATAAGGTATGGTTGCACTGATTGGGGGAATGTAAATAGAATGTACCATAAACTATTAATGAAAAAATTAATTTATCAAAGATTTGTATGGTAAAATAGATGAAATGAACACACACATTGAAGATATGTATAAAAATTAGGCATTTTGAGGTTCGACTAATTATTAAGATATAGCATAATCCAGGACAACTACTTCTGCAATACTTATTAATAAAACACATCCGTGTAAATATATTGAATTTTTCCGATTTTTAAGAAATAATACTGTTCCTCTGCAATATAAATGTATGGTAATGATACATTTAAAGTGGTTGTACCAAAATAATTTAATCAGATACCAAATGGTATACGTAAATTAACTACAATAAATTAAGTTGACGCAAAAATTAAAAAAATGTTGGTAGAAGAACGAAAATGATGCCTAAAAGAAGCCGTGTACTCTTGTATCATATTGTTTACCAAATAATTTGAAAATTTTACTGGATAAAAAATAAATATATGTAGAAATGTGTTTGCATGCATATTCGTGTATAGCATGTTGCATGTGCATATGTATGCATGTGTATAGCTCAGTATTTCAGGTATTTTTAGACCTCAACGCAAGAGTCTCTTATCGTTTTGAATTGAAGCAGGCCCAACATTCGTTTGGAAATTCACGAAAGAAAGCTCACTCACCTTAAATGTAAGACCCCAAGAAGGGCACCAAAATATAACGTCAGTTGATTTATTCACAGCATTAACCATGTTAGCCATTTTTCTCCAAGGATTGACTCCGTTGCACAACACCCCTTTAGTCGCATTTACGAGACATGTACCTGCGATCCCATTCTATTAGCAGCAATAGTTATGAAAATGAAGACCGCTGATTGATCCAAATGTTGATTTCATCAACCTTTGAAACAATTGGAACTATCGCGGCTTGGAAGGTCTCCCTTGACGATCACGCCAAGGTTATCGATAAAGTAAATTTGCCCATCTCATATTTAAGTGATAGGCTCGACGTGCTGTGCAGTGTATACACGCGAGTGAACGAGCGACTTGGAGGAATGTATCAACCAAACGGAACAAAACTAGTTCAAGAGTATTATTGAAATCCATGGTGTTACCAAGTGAAGAAGTGGACGAAGTTGTGTGTAAAACCACTCGTGCCCTAGGAATAAACACTTCTGCCAGAGACATCGACTACTGTTTCCGGACAAAACCTCGCCTGAATAACGGTAGTACTTACAAAACCAGCTCCCGTAATTGCTTGCTTCACACGATCCTGCCTTGCGGCCCGCTTAGTAAATGCTAGAAGGGTCACGCGAAACTTTACAGCAAAAGACTTATACCTGAATGAAGTCCATAGTCAGCCCATCTACATCAATGAATCATTAACGAAAATCCATCGTAAAAGCGACGCCAAAGCTAAAAACCTCAAGGTAAGAGGCAAAAAACTATTTGTGGGTAAGTGGTGGCAAAATGTTTGCTAGAAAAGCAGACGGTGACGGTTGTATTACCACCCAGAGTGATGACGATATTGATAAACTCGCATATGATGAAACGATTACAATACTTCATGATTTTTGTAGAGCAATCGAGTCTGTTAATATATACCATGTTAACTGCCAGTCTCTTCGATGAATTTATGAGTCATTTCTCGACTAATGTGTATGACATAGTTTGTTTGTCTGAAACAGTTAAAACCATCCATACCTGGTGCGATGGTACATCTTCCCGAATATAATTTAATCACACTGGATAGACATGAGAAAATTAGTGGTGGTTGTGTTCATGTTTATTTACATCAAAATTAGTTGAAAGGCAAAACTTATCTCCTCCTATCTCCTACCTTACATTCCTCACCCCCACTTTACTCATCAAATCCTGAATTTCTTATTGTTGAAGTTTAAGACTTCAGTGCACCGAATCTACTATTGTGCATTCTCTGCCGTCACCCAAATGCTGTTTACGGTGTGACTTTGAGTGTATTTTTTGGGTAAATGTGACGATCATGTACGAGAAATCAGCTACTTTTCCCTTGTAAAACCTCATTTGGAATATGCTGCCAGTGTATGGGAATCCTACGAAATCGGTCTAAATAACAAACTTGAACGTGTGCAGCGAAGATCGGTAAGATTTGCAAAGAGACGGTACGATAACCTTATTAGCGTGACCAGTCTATTAAATGAATTAAATTGGGAATCATTGTCAGATCGCAGGTTGAAATTTATACTTAATCCCTTAAACAAATTCCAAGACCATATTTTCAGTGATGATGTTAAAAATATTTTGCGGACCCCAACTTACTATGGTAGACTGGATCATAATCACAAAATTAGAGAAATTGATTGCCGAACTGACAGATTCAAAATGTCCTTTTTTCCTCGTACTATTAGGTATATGAATAACAGTAAATAAATCCAGTACGAGTGTAGCAATGGATAACATTGGTAGCTGCATGTTGGTATAAGTACTTAAAGCTAACCCAACTAACAGCATGTTTTTGCATGTATGCTTTGCTATTTTTATCTTTTTTTAAATAGCGTAGTTTTGAACAGTACCTATACAAGTACTAATCTTTTTTATGCATGATATGTAGTGCATGTTTGGTGAGAGTTCACCCCCTGCCACACACCTTTATTGCCCTGCCACCTGCCACACACATAACACCCTTGCAGGGTATTATGTAGATGTAGATGTATCTTGCTAAAATATTACCCCACTTTCAATAACCTTTTCACTGTCGGTGATTTTAACTTTGACTTAAGCCGCAAGTAATATTATTTTTAGCAGAAATCTACATGCAATCCCTTGTAAACCTCCCCATCACACCGCTACTAGCCATACCCTCCTAGACCTGTGCATAGTTGACGACTCCAATAAGGACGTAAATTATACCCAATGCCCGGTTCCATTTTTATCTGACCATGGACCTCAGTGTAAGTCTACCACTCACCGCATTCCTTCGAGGCCATACATCTCAGGTGATCTCAGGAATTTTGACACCTCTATATTCCAAAATTATCTCCTCGTCGAAGACTGGTCCACGATTTTTACTCCTGGTCACACTGACCAGAAAGTCGAGGCATTCAACTCCAACTTATTACACTGTATAAACATACAAGCGCCGAGACTTATCTCCTGATACGCAAACGACCACCCTGTCTCCTTGGATCACTGCGGAGGCCTTATTAAGGAGAGGAATAAACTCAAATGTGCTTACATTCCCGCTACAGATCCTAGGGATCACTGTAAATATAGGTCGCTGAGGAACAAGGTGAAGGCACTCATAATAGAAACCAAACGCCAATTCTTTCACGATGCATTCTCAAAGCCAACTCACAATCAGACACCGCGCGGCGTCATCTAAGGCGGCTTCGATCATTACTGCAGAAAGATGACCTAATCTTCCATGACTTCTCAACGAAACAATTCAATGATTATTTTTTCTAGTATCACTGCCGGAGATCCTAATGAACCAATACATCACATAAAACAAATTGATCCTTTAAACCCATACAGTGATAACAAATTTAACTCTAAGCACATTGCTCCTAATCTCTTGATCAGGACCCTGCGTTGACTGTAGGTCGAACTCGTTGGACGTCGACGACGCACCTATCGACTTCATATTCAGAGCTGGAGCTGTCTCGGTTCCCGCAATCCTTGAACTCTTCAATCGCTCCTTATCCGAATCTGTCTTCCCATCAGTATGGAAGTCACCATGAGTTTTACCAATTAAAAAATCAAGAAACACCACTTCACCATCTGATTATCGCCCCATTTCTTTACTATGCACATAGTCTTAAGTTCGATAAAAACGCCTTCGCCAGCAAATGATCGATTTATTCCTCACACATAATAAAATGAATCCATACCAGGGGGGTTATTTTGTAATCTCACCTTTTTAATGACTCTTTGCGGGAAGGCGGGAGATCCGATTCGCTTTCTTAATGATCGGCTCACGAACGGTTCGTGAATTGTCGAAGCTTCTGTCGCTATCTGTTGCCGATCTCGTCAACTTCGAATAAACAAACGAGTGCCTGGCAACGGCGACCGCTTTCTTCAAAAATGGAGGAATACGGTGAAGGTGAGTGAAAAATTGTTTTCCCCTATCATTTTAATTATTCGGATGGCCTGTCAAGATAATTAATTTGTCCGATAATTTCCTTTATACCAATATTGGAATTTGCATTTGCTTCTCGCTACATTTTACGTTAATAGTGTTTCATCATTTTTCATTTTCTCAATAGTTTTTCATTCAAGAAATCATTTGTTGGCAATACACAATTCGTGATTTAAGAAAATTTAAGTTCTTCACGTTGTGCAAATTGAAAAAATACAATTAAAAATCGTTTGTATCTTTCTCGCTCTTGCATTTTTTCCGACTCAAGCTTCAAGTGGAAACGATGGTGGCTCCATTTCACGTTCTTTTTGAAGATGAGATGGGAACTAATGGCAGGCGGAGATAATGAAACGGATCAAGAGTCGAAAGATACGGATCGAGCGGATGAATCGTCTAAAAGACCAGCACATGACCGGCAGTTCACCGCTTGAGATCCGAAGATGGTCACGCCGCCTGGGTGGCGGAGTTTAACTACGAAAAAGTGACATTTTATGACGTATTCTCACTTAAGTGAGATTACAAAATAACTCCCCAGTCCGGATTCCGAACGAACTTCAGCACTCAGTCTGCCTTACTTAAGGCCACTGATGACAATCATCTGGCAAGTGATAGAAAAATGGTGACCATTCTGCTTCTTTTTGACTTTAGCAAGGCTTTCCACAGAGTTAATGATGTTAACCGCCTCAATGAAGTGAAGCTTCTGACCTTTTCTGCCTCTGTTTTACATTGGTTCCTCTCGTACTTAACGGACCGACAACAGGTAGTCAGGAACTCCGTCGGTAATGTGTCTTCATGGTACCTATTGCACAAGGGGTCTCACAGGGGTCTGTTCTTGGCCCATTGTTGTTTGAAATTTACACACTGGACATGCGTAAATCAATTAAACACTCTAAGTATATGTTATATGCCGACTATCTGCAGATTTATTACCGCTGTCACCTACAAGACCTTAGTGAAGGAGTAATTAAAGTCCATCGTGATGCTGAAGCAGTTTCCGCGTGGGTCAAATATAACCACTCAGCATCGAACAACGCAAAACCTAAGTCTATCTTTATCGGAAACACTATTTTAAACAACATAATCAATTTTTATATTATTCCGCAACTGGAAATTGACGCTGTGACTATTCAATACTCTAACGTCGTCCAAAACCTAGGAATCCTGATGAACAATAACATAACCTAGTATGATCAAATAAACCTATATTTCAAACAGGGTGAACGGCATTCTTCAAACATTGGAAACTCAGAAACATGTTTTGCCGACTCATACAAGGAGGCTGCTAGTTACGACTCGAATATCACCTCACTTATATTACTGATTCTTTGGTGATCTCTCGGAAGAACTCAACGACAAACTCCAAAGAAACCAAAATTCATGCACTATATTTACCTTCAACCTTCGTTATGATGACAAGGTCTCTCCGAATAGGGAAGCAATCTCGTGGTTAAAAGTCAAAGACAGGCGTAACTACATGCTATGAGTTTTTCTGTTTACACTATTTTCTGTCTCTGAACCTAAATATATGCTTGACATGTTTAAAAAACAACCCCAGTCTCGAACCATGAACACGAAAAGTAAAGCATCCAACTTTTACAGCCCCGCTCATAAAACTGCAAAACATCACAATTCTTTCTTGGTTGGAGCTACAAACTTGTACAAAATGGTATGGAATTTTTTACTTACAAGATCTTAAAAATTTGAAAAGTGCACAGTCATTTAAATTCAACCTTATTCTACATCTTCAGAAGACCTAAATAAATTTCACAATTGTTTGTTACTGTACATTACTGTTTGCTGTTAATGCCATGTCAATGATTCTATAATGTGCAGAATTGGGTCATTGCATGTAGAATATTATTTTTCTACATACACGTAGAAAATAGCGTAGATAATGTAGATTATGCAGAATGTTGCGTAGATTATTTATAGTATTATGATTTTTTTGTCTGTAAAATAATGTTTTACGTTTAATGAAATGTATAAAATTACAATTAAAAAAATGAAGTAAAGTATTACATTGATTAGGTGTTGTGGTGGCCGAGTGGGTAGAGTGCTCAGCTACTGACCGGAGTGTCCCGGGTTCAAATCCTGGGCGATGGAGATGGGTTGGAAGACCTAGCGGAATTCATCAGAGAGAGCAATGACAGTGTTTTTCGTGAGCTGAGAAACAAGGGCATCAAAAGTCCATCAACCTTTTGGGAGCTTGCTAAATGCAAGCACCCAGGTTTAAGCAGTCTTGCGAATAAATTACTTAATTTCCCTGCATCTTCTGCACAACTTGAAAGAGTGTTTAGTAATTGGTCATATGTACACTGCCCGTTAAGGAACAGGCTTACATTTGAAAGATCTAAAAGATCACTACATGTTTGCCATACACTTAAACTCAAAGATGTCAAATCTGATGAATATTAGCCATTAGAAAATAAAAACACTAATAAACAGTAAATTCTTTTAAATGATTAGGGGAGAGTACCTAATCCCTACTTACCAGTATTTTTCATTATTATTCTACTAACAGTAGCTGGTATTTAACAATATGCTCAAAAACATCTTATTTTCTGAATTAAGATGATATTTTAGATAGGTAGGCCTACACCTCAAAATGGGATGAGTGTCAATCATTTATGTTCATAGAATTAGAAATGAAAACATTTAAGCCTACTCAAGGAACATATATATGCATGGCCCTAGTGTTTCCAGCTGAATATCTATCTATCCCACATAACTCACGATAGGCATTAAAAATTAAGTAGGCCAACACTGTCCTATACGACATCTCCAAATTTAATACTAAAAAAATACTAAATGCCAACTTGTCAAAGATCAGACTTAACAAGACCAAAAATTACAGTTTTATTGTTTTAATCTTACAACTTAGAGACTAATCTTTTCTCCGTGTGGTTTTATTGTAGTCTTATTCTTGACGTTTTCTAATTGTATTATGTTGTAATCATTCCGTAGAACTCCCAAAAATACATCATAATTGTAGTTTTAGAACAATAGAGCTACCTTCCTCTGTCTGAAAGGGAAATTACGAGCAATAAAGAGAGCAGCGAGCCCTGGAACAAGAATTAAACATAGACCTCTTAACGAATTCAAAGACCGCGAACTGGCCGCGGAAACTTTAGCGGCGTCACCCGCTGAAAATTGCACTATTGCAAGATGTCCCACAGAGAAAAAAATCATTCGCCTTGACCGGGACTCGGACCCACAGAGAAAGAAGGTAGCTCAACTGGTAGAGCACCTGGCCGGAAATCAGGGGGTCCGGGTTCGATTCCCGTTCAAGGCGAATGATTTTTTTTCTCTGTGGAACATCTTGCCATAGAGATCTTAGGTTGTTTTTTGATGGTAACTTTCTCTTGACCTTGATGGAGGTGCAGTAATATACTTCCTATAATGTTTCAATTAGTGGCAATGGACATAATTTCACTTCAATTAAAATACCAGTTAATATAATCCTTAATCTAGCCTACTACATATATAACTAAATGCAAGTACTTGCCAAAAAAAATTTAAAAAAATGATATGAAGTGGTTACAAATGACTCAGGCCTACACCAATTAATCTAGAAAATATTGCTTTGACTCGTGGATAATTTAGCATTTATACAGTTCAGTCTTGGATAATTATTGACTTCCTGGCAGGCCTAGCAATGGTAGGCTTGTAATTGGCTATTTAAGTTGAAACTGCACTAAATATAGGTTGAAGTATTAAAATGTATTAGTATATTGTCAAAATAAAATTTTCCAATAATTGTAATCACTTCTTTAGCAGTATATGTAAAATTAATTTTCTACACGTAGAATATGTAACTCTTAGCAACATTCTACATTACATATTCTACGGTAGAATATACACTTAGAATACGCTTTTTCTATACAGAATATTCTACTGACCCAACCCTGATAATGTGTGTTGTGTTAATAGCTGTACCTAATACCTAAATGTGTTTAACTTAAATTTAATGTAGTTAATCTTATTTTGCATTATCGGCTCACCACATTTGTATATTTTGTGCTCTTAGGGGTATTGTACCCGGAGCTAATAAATTCATTTCTTTATATTCTTATTTATTTAACATATCCAATAGACTGGAAAGCCATGAATGGCAATTTTGCAGGTAAATTCAAATTTTTACAAAGATATTTAAATGAATTTTTTAAATCTCAAACGTCGCTAGGTTAACGGGTAAGTACTGTCATCCCCGGCAGCGGTTAATCTACGAGTCTTGGGGCTGGCGTTTGGGTCTGCTTTGCTCGCGAATTTAGCCGAAAACTGTATTCTTTAACTGACTGGATTTACTCAGCCTCCGAATCTTCCGAGTAGATGAGTAGCCGAATGAGTAGATGAGTAGCTGAATGAGTAGATGAATACCTCGACGCCTGTACGAGTACCCGAATGAATACATGGAAAACGACCTCGGCGTCTCAGCGATTACTTGAATACCTGGTTGAACCGCATGATAGTAAATAGAAAAATCACTTTACAAGATTCCACAAATTTTTATTTTAAAAGATTTTAAAAAATGTCAAGCTGGCGAAGGCTACCAGTCCATAAACATATAATATCGTCGACATAACGGTACCAGTAAGTAACATTAGATAAAAGTGAGTTATTGGAAGTAAAAAGTTTATTTTCTAGGTTACCCATAAAAATATCGGCTAAAATAGGGGAGAGAGGTGAACCCATGGATAGACCGTGGGTTTGTCTATAGATAAAACGATTAAAAAGGAGATAATTTTATGAAATACACAGGCTGAGCAACAACTCAAATTCTAAAATATGTCTGGATTCTCCCTGTGAGTTTTTAACTAAATTCAGGGCTAGGGAGACGGCCTCTTTTGCCGGAACTGAAGTGAAAAGGTTGGTGACATCAAACGAGATAAGTTTGGAGTTCGGGGATATTCGTATTTTAGCAAGTGTATTGGTCAATGGAGTGTTCAATGGAGTTTCTAATAGAATATTTCGATTCGAAAGCGGAAAGTTCTTTCTAGGTAGAGTTCAGTTTAACAGCGAGCTTATGTGCTGGGGCCGGAAAATGTGATCCACTGGGGCGAATAGGTACATCATCCTTATGAGTTTTGGGCAGATGATAAAGGAGTGGGGGAAGGAGGTTCATATTAATTAAATACCAATACTGGGTAAGAGGAATTACAGTCGAACATCTGGACATGGTATTTTTTAAATCTTTTTTGAAACCGAGAATCCTTGGGTATGATTTCGAAAGAACTGGAATTCAGGAACGAATTGACCTTAAGTTCGTAGTCAGCTTTAGAAAGAATAACAATGCTGTTTCCTTTGTCGGCCTTTGTGACCATCAAGTTAGCCCTGTTTATAGATTCCTTCATCTTCAAAGGCCACAATTTGAACTTCCTCGAACAGTTGAGATAACGTCTGTTACCAAAAACAACGTACACCTGTTAAATGAATAGACATGTTCCCTTCCTGACCTTGCCTTTTCTCTCCCCCCGAACTTGACCAATCTTCCTAACCCTCCTCCTCCGGCCAGGTCACAGCTAGTTACTGCCCCCTCCTGCCCCCCCCACCACCATTTTCCATTGTTGCCCCAACCCATGGGTCACGTGAACACTCTGTGAGCTCGCTGACTCTCCGCGCTTACCTTGAAGGTAAACCAATCGAAACCGAGGTCGGTGATAAAATAAAAATTTGTGGAATCTTACAAAGTGATCGTTCTACTTACTGAAAAGAAGAAGCTACTACCAATCACCCCGGTCAATAATAGTCAATAATCAGGGGGTTAATTCAGCCCCCTGGTAGAAACACTAAAAATGTATAAATAAGGAGATGAGGGAGTAAAGCAGGTACAGAGCCTCTGCGAACTCCTTGCCCCTCTGCCTCCTGGAATGAAGTTCTATAAAGACTAATGAAAATATTTGTAGAGTACGAAAGTGATCTGAGACTTTTTCAGGTGACTTAAAGTTCTTAATTAAAAGACAAATGGTTATGCATGGAAATGCACAGCTCAGGAGATGGAACACAAACATGACCTATTTTCAAAAACAATGAATTCTGCTTTCCATTCCCACTGCATATGGCGCTGCATTACATTTAAAAGATGAACAAATGAATAAAGAACGGCGATGGCGGCCTAATACGCAATGTCTCCGCTAGGGAACAGAAATGTCTAGCGCCGATTTAATCCCCCCTCGACCACACACGGCGCGTTTGTTTTTGTGTTATGTAGACATGTACGATCTAATCCATGAATTTGAACAAAGAAGCCCAATTCTACGTCTCCCAAGTAAGACGGAATAAATTAATCCATTCAAATCCCAGTAATGTCAATATTATACCATTCATTTCAATGTGCAATTTAACGTGTAACCGGAGAGAATAGTGACCGCATGTAACATACATCCTATGTTAGAGAAGTCACCGACGTCCACTGCGACGATAGAGGCAGAGCACAGCTCACAAGGCTGAAAACGACAGCGCTATGTTACTCATGGTGATCGAGAGACAAATAGTCCGCGCGAGTTGATCAAAATGAAAATGGGAAACTTAAAATCACTTTAAAAAAAACTTCAGAGAGAGCGGCTAGCGAACAATTGAGCAATGATGACGACCAGTGACATTTAATGCGTTTGTCGCATCCACAATACTTAAGCAGCATTGCCACGAATGGTATTCACGGTTCTTCAGCTCTTTAATGAGCACTTTTCAAGCAATCACAACCAAATTCCCAATACTTCGCATCAATGCTGGGGACGCAATAACAGTAATGTGAAATTATACGGATTTATTGTGCATGACTCTGTACCGAAAATTCCATTTTTTCAGTATTTTTCTTATCGAGTATTTTTAGGAAGCAGTGTTTTTAAAGGTGACATTCCTAAAACGATAAACCCATGAAAAAATACATTTTTATCCAAAGAGAAAACTTATAGGAAAGTGATGAACTACTTATTTTGTGGAACCATACCATGATGAATAAAACAATCATTACCCACTTTAATACGTCGATACATTTACCAATATCAAAACCATGGTCAGAACTTATTAGTGTGGAAGTATTACAGGGTTTATATTCATGAAAAGGAAACAATTTATCGGGAAATGTTCAAAGGATGTTTTGTACTGTGATTCCCTTGCAACCTCTACGTGGAAAAATAAATTAGAGTATTTTTTTCAACTTCAGCCCCTCGGAAACACTCTAGCCATTGTTAAATGAGCTTTCACGTTGATGAACTGTTTATGAATATCGTTTTTGCCCCATTTTTATATCTCGCATCTTCAAACACAATATAAAATATGTTTATGACATCTTCAGGGTTGGTACTCAAAGCTAGAGGGACGACTTTAAAATCGCATCTACCCTGGAACTGCAGTTTTGCACTAAGTGGCAATCCATGCGTTTACCTGTAGCTAAAACGGGTGGCGAGACGTGGCCATGGCAGCTGCCGTGCGCTTGTTTCGAATTTGGTGGGCCAAGAGGGTGCTTTTCCCGGCGCAAGAGGTTCCGCCTAACACTGAGAGAGGGCAGCACGCGCATTGTTCAGAGCAGGTGCACTCACTTGGGCCCCCCTCCTCCTCGCTGGGCGGAGCCAGGGGATTGTGTTTGAAACCGCCGGGATTCTCTCTAATTGGTAACCAAGGAGTCACGTGATGAATGGTTTCAAAATTTAACGTGTCTGAATCGCTCCTTACAACATCATTAATTGTTTTCACTAGAGTTTTTCTCGCCTATTCCAACTAAAGAGCCCCCAGTTGAGATATAACATAAGTGTAAACCAAGAATGAAGTTTTAACCAGTGGTTTTAACTCGCCAAATTTCCGAAGCATTCTGTTTATACCACGTGACTCCTTGGTTACCTATTCGAGATAATTCCGACGGTTTCAAACACAGCCCCCCAGGGAACAACGCCCCCAACGCTGTCAAGTGCCACAGGAGCTCCAAGTGCCTTCAAACTAGAACAGAAAGTACAAACTAGAACACCGAATACATTAGGTGCCGGGTTAGTGTGGTGGATAGAGTGAGACCTTGTCTTCGAATCTCGCGAGTGGAAAATATTTTTTTAATTGGTAAACTCGAGTGTTTTGTGGCGAGAACATTGGAGTGCAGTGCCTTCTGTTGAGAGCCTTCGACGCGAGGGATCCTCTCCACCCTTCCTGCTTAGCCATTTATCTCTTGGTCTAAAACGCCAATTAGGATAGGCGTCAAAACACAGTTGACGAGCGAGACTGTCTCAGAAAGTTCTCATTGTGAAAGCGGGAAAAAAGAAGTGATGCGTGACGAATTGCAGTGTTGTCTTTTTTTACTGTCTTCGCAGATAATGAGATCCGACAGGTCGAAAAGGGCTCCTCATTCGCCCGGAGCGAACTGCAGGCATTAAAAGCCACACAGGTGAAGAAATCCTATAAAATGATGCAACGGGACGGGGATGGACCACGGAAATCCAAGGGAAAGGTAGTTTCCCCTTTAATACAGAGAAAACAGAATCCATTAATTTCGATTCGTTCCCAACCATGTATTTACCATGCGCTAACAATATGGATTTTGAAATCCCAGTTCACAAGAAAATTTAATTTTAATTATTTTAGCTCATTTGAAAAAGGTCAGAAAAGGCGATGGCTTTGTTGCCGCGTTACATTCACATTGCGAGGCAACATTCATTGAATGCTAGACCAAAATTTGTGAATTTCCCTGACTTTTGAACTATTTCAGGATGCAATTGTTTTGAGCTAATCTGTATTTTCCACATTGCATCTTCGTGTAAAATGCAGTTTCAGTCATAACAGGAGCACAATTCTACAGAAAGAAAAACATGAAACATTATTTATTTAAAAACAAATTATTTACGCTCAGATCAAAACTTGCAAATAAGAACAGAAAATCAATCCTGGAGAACTATAGGTTACAATGATAAACATACTTTGGTTACCTTTTGGATCTTTTGATACCTTCTTTGTTCAGCTTATTAAATGATTTATCATTATTATTATTAAATAATCTCAATCATACTAATATATAAAAATTAAGAGGTGTCTATGTCTGCCCGTCTGCCGGTTCTATGTTAGTTACGCATCTCAACCGATTGAGCTGAAATTTTGTAGAATTCTAGCGTATACACTAGAGGGTGCTATAGGCAGTACAAACAAAGGCTCAGGGCACGGGTTTAAATTCCTGATGTGAATTACGTATTTACATTGGTTTAAATTGACTTTTTTAATTTATGGTAGCGCAAGAGTTGTTTCTTTCGCTCAGTAAAATAACTAAATATTAGTCGATTTTTTTCATTCTTTCTGCCTCTAATGGAAAAATAATTAAACTCTTATTTTTTAACCAATTTTAACTTTTTCCTCGATATTTCCCGTCAATGTCTAATTAACGTTGAAATTCAGTGTTTTTTTCGGTTCTTTGCCTGTGCCATTGTCGTCTCCGAAATGAAAACATCATTGATGCTTAAACAGTTCGTTACATAAAGATGCCGTAAATGGAATTGTGCTTTTCGCGAGGATATTTTAGGATATTAGGAAATATTTTAGAGTATTCGGTAGTGCGTGATGCATGTATTAACCCCTCAAATACTATAGATACTAACAATCTAGTTGCATGAGACCCTTTGGTTGTTGTTTGCATGTTAGTAGTGCATGCTTGGTGATCTTCACCCCCTACCACACACCCTCGCGGTGGATTGCAGGGTATCGTGTAGATGTAGATGAGGATGATATGGGAAGATACTGGAGGCATTGTAGGCTATTAGTGAAGCAAAGTCAGCCATATTCTTCCGCATCAAGATACGTGCTGACTGCTAGCGCTACTCACGGATTTAGGTTTACATTAGGTTTAAATGAGGAGTAGTTAAAGAAATGATTCAACGGTGTTCAAATTCTGAATGCTTCTGTGTATTTCTTTACGCCATGTGCATTTAAACCGACGTGGGACATGAAGAGAAGAGATTGAAGGCTTTCAAAATCGTTGTCGATGGAGAGAGCTAGAGATTTGTCATAGTTTGACAAAAACCACGGGGAAAAAATTCAAATCTCAATGGAGCAAAATATCTCATTATGTATCCGTGGGATGCTCAATCATGCCATTGCAATGATGATAAAAATGTTCATCCAAAAGCGATACCGTAAATAGCATTGTTCTTTTCGAGAAGATATTGAAAGGTTCGAAGGATCCAGGCTTAACAATGTGGAAATCCATAATGACAGAGAAAATGATGACAACGTTTATTCCACAAGTAGATTTATTTACGGTACAACTAGTTTCAAAACCCTCCCCAACCCACTCCACCCCATCCACTCATCACACCAATGCACCCCGCCCCCCCATCCCTTTTGCGTATATAAGGGTGTGTGACGGATAAAATGTTTGTACCCGATGATGGCGCAGAGCGCTGAAACTAGTTGTACCGTAAATAAATCTACTAGTGGAAGATACGTTGTCATTTTCTCAGTCATATTGAAAGGTACTAAAAAAGGAGTTGCAGTTAATTCTTGAATCTAGATCGGCCACATCATTCGGGAAAATCGCACGGGCTTACTCTGCGCCATACTCCGTGATCAAATAGGTTTGAATTGGGTAAAACTAAAAGTAATTAAATGAAAGTTTCTGCGGGGTTCAAAAGGTGAATATTTTATGGATTCATACCGTATTCCGAAGAGGACCGCTTTCAAAATTCTGGTCTTCTGAGACACAAGAATGTAATAAGAAACATATTTGAGGTATGATTAAAAAGTAAAAGCAGCAAGATGAAACAAAAAATTGTGATATAGCTATACGTCAAATAAACAGTAGAAGGTGTGAATATGCGCAACCGAGCGACAAGTACCTGGTTAAAGTAGGCTAAATCTGTGCTAGGTAACAAGACTAGAATTTACTGTAATTGGAATAAAATGCATTAATAGGTATCCGTAGGAAGTTCATTGGCACTGATGTCATTAAGTTGGAGAATTGAGACAAGCATCAAAGACATAATAGGCCAGAGAAACAATTTTTGCCGAAGAGGTGAGTGCTACCATTCCCAAAAACCCGAATCTGACCTCACTGTCAGCAATAGACAGACATTCGTATGCACCTCTTCCCTTCTAACCTCCTCTGTTTCTTCTGGGTTCTAAGTTTCTAAATAAAATTCTTATTTTTGTAACGACCCAGGTGGGAGTCCAGGCAGTAATTAGATGTTTTCATTGGTTTAAATTATATTTATGGTTCCGATACTGACTTGGAGCCATAGCTAACTCCATAACAAGTTTATTTTCGCCCCTTCATGACAAATGTTAAAATTTCTTAAAACAATTAGTAATTATTATATTTCTCCCTCCTGTTGAATTTCAACGGGCACCTCTAGTGTAATAATAATAATTATTAAGCTTGTATCTTCTTCTTTTCTAGCTTCTACCGTTCTAATTCCTCCACGTTTCTCATCCTTTCCTCCCTCTGGATCTGTAACTCATTCTTGCTATCCCTTTCTACATGAGCCTTAGCTTCGAAGGCAGCTTTGTACCGCACGTGTGCTGATCATGCGCAACTCACTATGACCTTAGCAGTTATGATAGATTTGACAACACCATCGTGATGGGAGGCGTAGTCCCAAATAGGACAAAGCCCTGTTAATTTATCTTCTAACATATTCTTTACCATTATATGTCTGTTCATGGAGAAGCCGCTTTCAAAAAAGGCTTTCCCATGAGAAAATATACATAAAATTGTGACACAATGTCAAAAATCTGTGGTCTTTTTTTTGTCCATGGCTGAGTACAAAATGTTATCTAAATGGTTTTTTTCTCCATCAAACCTTTGATGGAATTTTTCCAAGCACAGTTGTGTCATCACGAAAATTATAAAACTGAATATTTGCATGTTCAGCTTGAATTGCAGTGATATGTTTACGCTCCATTAATATTGTCAGACAAGTTTTCATAGAACACCTGTACTTCTCAGGTTCATTGAGCTTAGCGGAAGGTTTAGGACAGCGCACTGCCTTTACAAGTTTATACTTCATGGGACTTCTCTCCAAAATCTTATCAGCTGCTTGGACTACAAATATCCTACACTCATTTCTAAAGAGAAGTTTGTCTTTTTCAGACATGTCTGGTTTACGTAATTCCTCACTAGCTGCTATATCAATGTCAACATTCTTAGCGGTCATCAAGGTCTCGGAATTTGTCAAATCGATTTGCAGCAATTTGAAGGAAGTTGTAGCTTCATCAAACACACTTTCTTCAGCAAAGCACTTAAGTAGGCCACTAACTACCATCTCCAAGTCATCGTGAAGAAAAGGCAACAAGGGACAGTTAGCCTGAAACTTTGTCAACTGAGTCGCCACCCCTACGAAACATTGATGTCGAACGTGGGGTAGGGTGGTTGGATGCGAACATCATGAGCGCTAACGGTTAATTTTTTCATAACTTTGTTTAATTTCTGTTGGCGAGATGGACTGACTGAGTCGTTTGAATTCCGGATGCAGGATTCCCTGACTTTTCCCTGATTTCCATATTTTCCCTGACCCCTGGGCACCCTGCCTATCTGCTCTGGTAACACCCATGCGAATCCTCAAAGCTCGGAACGTTCCCGCTGCTGAACATGGTGTCGATAGTCGTTCTCTAAAAAGCGCCTTCGCGTCCCACTGCTCGTGGTCGATAGTGACACATCGAGTGCGTTGGGGGTGGAGTTGCGTGAGAATCGATGGAGAATACAGATTTGGGAACTAGGGCTATTAATTGCTTTATCTGCATTTCCTATTAATCATGATGAATATCTTTGTGGGTTTTAATAAATGCAATTAATCGAATCTTTCTAATAACTATCATACCATCATCAAACTTGCCAACTAACTGGTATGATAAAACGACGCGTAAGCTGTGTTGGTCGGTGAACCTGAACATATGTGGCATGTTAGACATCGTTTTTGTTGTGTGACATAAATTCGGAATTATTCGTGTAACATATCATAAGTTTTGAGATGAATACGTTTGCCTTGACGAACAGCCGCGATTAATGTCTCATTTTTAACCGAATACACTCGAAGTTTTATTTCGTTCGTTTTCTTTTTATTGAAATATTTATGTGTAATGAAAGGGATTGAAAAAGAGCTAAGAGATAAATACGACTCATCAAACTTGTTAGCCCCCATTACTTCGCATCAATGTTGGGAACGCAATCACAGCAATGTCAAATTCTACGGATTTATTGTGCTCGACTCTGTATCGGAAAACGGTATTCCCGGGAATAATGACCAATTGTCAGCATAGGTCTTCTGAATCCTTTCTTTCCCGCCATATTTCTTGCGGATTTGTGCCGTAACATTCGCCATAAATCCATTTCTCTAACTTTTTTATCAATGCCCGAAGTATCGCCCCCTGCCACACACCTTTGTGGTGGCTTGCAGGGTATTATGTAGATGTATCATACGTTTTCTCTTTGTGTTTCTTACTTTTAAATCACTTCCTGAAGAATCGCCACAGCCTTTACAAGTGATGTGCCTGTTTTCCTCTCATTTCTGTTCGAATCTGGTCTGTCGGAAATCCTAAACTGTAATGCACAAAGATAAACTCTCATTCCTTCGTACCGCAATTTCTAACATGGCAACTATTATCTTCTTGAATTTGAGTAGTCGTGCTCGCGGTGATAATAATCCTATGTGAATTAAGTAAATTTATGCCATGGCGACGGCCCTTTTCATGGCGTCGGAATTCTTTTTAATGCTGCTAATTCTCCCGCTGCAAATGAATGTACCTCCATCACACCCAAGCATCCAGTGAACTAATCGATTGAAAATATTTGTCAGCTATCAATATTTACCATTTTTGGTTATTTTTTTTTCATTTACTAGCTGTTATATAACATTTAAACATTCTGTTCCTAAACATCATGAATCTTTTATTCCGGCCAACCTTTAGCAAAATATTATAATTAAAAATTCGGTTTTAACGATACAAACGTTTACTACGACTGTGGAAAGTAGATAAGAGGCAATACATAATAGGTCACAAGCATACTGTGAGAGTGCATTTCATCAGGTGCATCCACCAACTTAGAATAACGATTCATTATTCATGCAACAATTTTATAACGCAGTGAAATTTGCTATAGTTGGCGTAAAAATGATAACCACGTTTTCACCGCTTACAGGTTCAATAAGTAGGAGGGCATTTACATACTAATTATGTACCATAAACTGTTATATTCAAATAGAATTTTCTGCATAATAAAAATGCATAAAGGTAAAATAGCAAACGGATGATGATTCATCAACTCTTGAATTTCGTCATCGTAATTTTCAATCTCTAATCCAATCAAGAGAAGAGTAGACACAACCATTGCCGAGCAGGACGCTTATCTCCACCTGAAGGTTCCCCAATGCTGAACTTTATGCTGGGAAATGAGGTTTCAAGCGAGAAGATGTGTACAGGTGAGATGAGACAACCTCGTAATGAGGACTCTGCCTATTTCTGCTTGCTTCCGACGACAAATACGCTTAATGGGCGGAGACGGAGCTCTGCTGGAGATAACTATGTCAACAACGGAAACCTTAAGCTGATATATGAAAACATTGGCATAATTCCCAGGCTATTTATATCACTTTAATGGCTCGTCTTGCTGCCTTAATTCCCTAGGACCATAAACACGCCAACGTTGGCCATCCAGCCGCTTTCACCTCCAACCGCTTAGTTCGTCTAGCTATACCACCTCTCCAGTTCTTAGGGGAAGGAAGGTTCTGGAAAATTGGTTTTCAGCTTCTTCACCTCGGATTGAGGGTACAGTCTACAGTACTGAGAGTACTCTGCGGTACAAATCACACGTGCGGGTAAAACCATGTACCATTAAAGGAGAACTGAAGACCACTGGCAATTAAGTGCATTGCGTGATTAAGGGAGTGGAAATTATGGCCGGCGCTCTCAATTAACAGCAGCGAAAAATAAAAGCACTAACTTTACACTAGATAGTTCTGTACTTGGGTGACAGGGGAGAAAACTTTACGGTAGGAAAAAACACTTGAAGGAATGTAGTTTATTGGAAAGCAATAATGAAACAACAACGACATGGCACGGAGTTCCTCAGAAATTTCGCTACAAAACTTGACCTGCTCGTGACTTACGCTTAGAAATAGTTAATGCGCATTATTTCCACAGAAAATGACATTTTCACAACTTTCTAAAAAAGGCTTCTCTGATTTACATGGCATAGAACGAAATGTATTTAGACTAAAATATAATTACTAATCCTTTTTATGCATGACGTGTGGTGCATGTTTGGTGTGCATCCACCCCCTGCCACACACCTTTAGGGTGGCTTGCAGGGTATTGTGTAGGTGTGATGTAACGCTTGCGAAGAAAAGAAAACCTGAAACCGCCTAGAAGAAGTTTTTGCTAAGGGTGAGCGAGTGTTGAGTGTAACACGAGTCGAACCGGGGACTATAACTTTCATGAAAAGTAACCTAGCATTTATCAAATGTCAAAGTTTATTAAATGCCGTACCACGTGAGGTTCTCATGCTTTAGGCGAATGAATATGCCTATAAACATGTCTACATTCTACTTTATAATTAAACAAATGAAAGGGCTGTTTAAACTGAAAGAAAATCACCAATAAATAGTCATATATTACCAAAGTACCGTTAATTTGATCCGGCATCATATTTCAATGATAGCCATAAGAATATTGAATGAATTATGTTTCGGCCGGTGTGCGTCTCTATTTGTGCAATAGATATTTCTAATTAAAATTTTCAAATGTAAAAATGACTGTAAGTTGTAAGAAAGACCTCCAAAATCACGGCCCAAGCTCACTAAATCACGTTCTCTACAACCAAATGACAGAACGCCCGTCCAAGAGCTTGTGCATCAAAACATTACTCGAATGAAGTTTCGGCTAATTGGGATGATACAAGTCATTAACTTTGGCGTCACAACAAAGACAGTGACCTCGTAATCCGCCGCCTACGAAGGCACACATCTAAATGAGACGCCTATACCGCCTCCCGTCGTCGGCCTAACGTTAGATTAATTTCGCCTCATAAATCTTCTTTGTCATCGGACCTGTCACCCAATCGACACCGCAACCCCTAACGAAGACCGATAATGGAACAGAAACATCGCGCACAAAACTCAGAGCCTCAAAAAAAGATTTAAAAACAAAAAAGAATATGGTTTGTTTTTGGTGTTGCCTCCGACAAACATTTCCCCGATGATACCTTGCGAACAAGCTGCTTTCACAAAAATGCTATCACCTCATTTACCCTCGCGCAATAGGCCACACAACAACCTAGCCACAACGGTACACCCTCAAGGTGGTTCACAGGGTTCGTGAGCACGAAGCCGCCACGGCCAAGCAGCTTCCTTGGTCCGCTCTGCTATAACTGCACTCCCACCCGTTCCTACCTTTCTTCTCTCGTCAATTCACACTCGTCACTTTTCCGTTTTCCTGTGATTAGGCTTCACTCCGTACACGCGCTGAACATTCATCGCCTCCACCAATAATTGCAACCCATTAGTAGACTGGCTTACCAGTACTTGAACAACAAGAAAGCTTACTCATTCAATCAGCTCTTTTTCTACGCTTAAAATAGCTCCTACCGAGTCCCAATAAAGCACACAGTATCAGGCAAATGCAGCATCGTGATAAACTAAAGGATTACAAGTGCCCAATGGTTCATTGTAATAACCGTTTAAACACACTGTAGCGTCATCGTCAGACAATAAACCAGTCGTCAGAGTACTGACCCTCTAATTTGCAGTCCTAGGCTACCCCTCCCATTCAGTCGGACTGTTTGTTTAGAGTGGCGCTTAAGTCCAAGGCTGAGTCCAATATACTGAACTGAATATCACGATACGTGGTCCATCCCCCCAACGCACCCCCCCCCCCCCCCCGGAAACGCCCTCGCTCCATGTGGCGATCACGAAAGAGAGAGAGAGAGACGAATGACAACAACGCTCGAGACCCAATTTCTCGCGTGCTCTAAATTTCTCCGACCGACATGGAAATGAGGAAGAAATTGTGGTGGTCACTCCTTGATCCCTTTATCTCCGAGTGGTCGGCGACAACTATATTCAGGCGCGACGACAAATTTAATCCAGGAATAATTAATTATGAACCTTTTAACAAGCTTATCACCATAATTCAGAGGGATTAATATAGAGCAGCTCCGGGATTCAATTCCGTCATTTGCATTTTCTCCGTTCACGCCAAGATTCCGTTTATACGATTTGTCGACAAAACTGAGAAAATAATATTCCGAAAAGTGTGTGAAGAACAGCAGGTAAAGTTCTGTCTTATTTAAGCACTGTTAAAAATGTGCATGTAATTAATTTGCGATGCTGAATTTCATTTTCCAAATCAAAACTTGATATGAATTTCTACAGGAAAAGACATTTGGATAAATAGCTATAATTAATGCTTAATGTCAAAGTTGAAATAACTATTTCTGCCTAGCATAGAATTCGACATTCCCGAAAGACAGCGATAATTATGAAAAGCAGCGTATAACATGTTCAGCAGTAGCCAGCAAGAGCATGAAAGAAAGGATCTCACTCCAAGCGTTCGTTGGGCCGTTGAGTCATCATTACTATCGCATACAGGTTACAGCCGTTTGTCATTTCACCTCTTCGGCCCTCGTCCCTTCCACTCAATTATTCTTATCCACTTTCCCTAATTCTGCGTCCATGGCAATTCATCCCACACTTCTTTGCCTTGGCATCTCTTCCATTCACCCTCAATGTTCGGACGCATATACCAGGATAGAGATGTGATAGGTTTTATAGATAACTCCTTTGCACCCTAATGCACGCTTTTACTCCCTATCGGACCCCTCCCCCCCTGTAGCTTTCCAATAAGGCTCTCCCTATCTCATCCATTACTTTCATCCTCTACACTTCTTAAATGGGCAATGAAAATTCTTTACCCTCTTTCCTTGCAAGCATTATTCCAAGCACCCAGCTTTAACTCCTCCTTTCTATTCCTTGAGGCCACCAAATCGTCTGTCAAGCCCATTAGTGTGGGATTTTTCACCATTTCCGTCGACCACTTTCCTCACTATCTCCCTCGATCGATAAGGCATCTAAGAGAATGGGTGAGGTTGCACTTCCTTGGTTTAAACCCCATATCTTCTCTAGCCTCCCTGTCTACCACCTCCTACTTAAAATAACTTTCACTTTTCTCATACATTTCTGCCTGCCGCGCATATTGGAACTCCCTTGCTCCTCAAGGCATTTCACACCTTGCATCTGCACACTCTATCATACGCTTTCTCAACACCCAAAAAGCCCATTGGAAAACGTTTTCTATACTGGTTGTATTTTTCACGTAGTATTACTACAGCAAATATAAGATCTGTCGCTGACTTAATTGGTCTGAGGTTCTATTTCACTTTTAGCCTAGCCCCAATATCTCTATGAAGCTTTCTCAAAAAGTTTGGTGCAGTGCCAAATCAGTGTGATATCTTTACATATTATACGCTTATTCCTGCTTCCTTTCTTAAAGATGTATACAATAATTTCTTTTTATTCATTCAAGCTTTCGCGGCTCATGATCATTTTGTCATATGGACACATGGCCGTCAGGAGCTTGATGAATGTTATCATTACTTAAACGGCATTAACGGCAGTATTAAATGGACCATGGAAGTAGAGAAGGAAGGAAAAGTACCTTTCCTCGATGTGTTAATCGAAAAAAGGAGAAGACGGAACCCTCGGACACACTGTGTACAGGAAACAGTCGTCAATAAATCGTTACCTCCATGCCACATCACACCACCATCCGGCCCAGATAAATGGCGTAATGCACAGTGTAATACAACAATTCATACGGATAAGCGACAAGAGAAATTATCCAAATGAGAATCCGAAATCTCGAAGCCGTTTTACTCCTCAATGGATTTGACCAAGGAGCTATCCCCCGAACGTTCCGAAAATTCAAGGACAAGGCCAACCGGAACTCTGCCGAATCGTTACCGACGAGAAATGACGACACCACCACCCACTAAGAGAGCCTGCCTTCCCTGCATAAAGGGTGTGACGGATAGAATAGGAAATGCCCTCCGAAGATATGAATCAAGACCACTCTTTCCGGCCGCACCGAGAGATAAAATCTTTTTTGGGAAATGTGAAAGATAGGACTCCGCCGCAAATTGAGGGAGTCTATGAAATACCCTGTGGGAAGAAATACATCGGGGAGACAGCGTCAAAACCCGGCTGGAAGAAATTCGAAATACCACTCGACTGGAACAGGCATCGAAGTCGGCAGTGGCACAACATGCAGCCCTGGGGCACATGAGATTGACTTCGAAAAAACTAAATTCATCGCGAAAGTCAACAGATTCAAACCCCAGGGGCCTAATTCTCGTTCTCTCGTATCGCGGGACACTGAACGCGAACGCAAGTTTTAACGCAAATTGCGTTACGCGGGATTCTCTTTGCGTTCGCGTTCGTGATAGCGTTCGCGTTCGTGATAGCGTTCGCGTTCGTGATAGCGTTCGCGTTCACAAGATAGGTTGTCCAATCACAGTGGCGCTCGGTATTCTCTTTCTATTTATCACCAAAGTTAACGCAAGTTGCGATGAAGAAGTTATCACGGCTTTCGAGGCAGTGATAAGTCGATGGAATGTTATTATTGAGAAAATAAGAGCCTTAAAACAACTTATTTAGTTAATATTTTTACTATACATAAATGTGGCAACAGTGTATCATGTAGTTTCCTCAAGTTTCAACGAGAAATGCATGTTTGTTTTGTGATGCGAGGTGTATTTTCAGTGAAAGTTTTGTAGTTATATCTATGTTATTCTTGAGATACCAACGAACATTATTATGGAAGAATAATGCAATGATATTGACGCAAGTAAACATCATGTTAGGCTTTCATTAACTTCAGTTCGTTTATTCATGAAACTCCATCGTACGTGAGCAAGGCCTTTGGTGGTTGTTGGCGTGGAATTATGGTTGAAGAGTTTATACAAGTAATTTCGACGACAAGGTTACTCATATTCATATAGTCTCATATACGCCACTCATTGGATATGCTTGACATGTTATGAAATAGTATTGCAAATGCTTTGATGAAGTGAACTTCTCGTGATGTGTTGTTTAGCATCTGAAATTATTATGTGGATAAATGTGTAGGAAAACGAGCTACATACACTCTTTAATATGCTGCTAAGTGTGTTTTTGTAATGATTCGGTATTGCAAATGCTTTGATGAAGTGAACTTCTCGTGATGTGTTGTTTAGCATCTGAAATTATTATGTGGATAAATGTGTTGGAAAACGAGCTACATACACTCTTTAATATGCTGCTAAGTGTGTTTTTGTAATGATTCGGCTGTATAGTGAAATACCGAGTGATCTCCGAGTAAACAGCTGTTCAGTGAAACCTTACATGGTGCTTTCAAGTAAGTTTCGATAAAATACAGGGTCCTTAATGCATATCTTTGTGAATGTTAGTGTTGCGGCTGTAGGAAGTGATAATGTGAGTTTGAATAGACACAGTGCGACTAAGTCCAATAGGCATAATTTTTCAATCCTGAATTCAGGAATTCAAGAAGGAAATTTAATTGTTTTGTTTTAATGGCACTTTTATATTTTTAATAAAGGTCATTCTGAACTAAATATGCTCTAGCCATCTTCCTTATTTCATCTCGTATTTGAAATATACCCATATCTAACTTATTTAATTAGCGTCAACGTATGTCTCTTTTTGCCAAGGATTCAAACAATTTTAATTGATGGAATAGAAATCCGATTCTTTGATATGACAATATCATACTAAGCCATTGTCTAAAATTTGATATTAAACCTGCTGGTACTATTTTTTCCTCAATTCGCACATGAAGTACATATTGTAATTGGCTCTATTTGTTTTGGATAGTGCCCTTCGCATAGATACTCGGATTGCCAACATAGGTTGCTTTTGTGAAAGGATTTTATATATTCTAGCATGCCTATTCACTTGAACTAACTTATCTGGTAAGTTGTTATGCATAGGGGAAGCTGGGGTAAATAGAACATGGGCAATTGGAGCAGAATACAATAAATTATTTATTTCTAAACAATATGACCCAAATATCATAATGAAACTTTTGACAATTGTACCTTTATAAATTATATTTTGCAAGTATTTTTCCCTCAATAGTGCAGAGACCTTAACCTTCGATTTTAAAGCTAATATTAGAAAGAAGTGTGCAAAAATAATTTGTCAGCTATCAGGCAAAACAATTATTGTGGTGTGAGGTATTGCATTCCAAGTCATAGAGTTGGCAGTTATTTTACATTTATATTTGACCAAACCTAATCCTTAGGCCATGTTCTAATTTCCTCAAAAATGAATCACTGGGATATAAATGAGAATAATCTAGATCCAAAAGATGTCAAGATAGTTGCTGAGAAAGGGATAAGGTGAGTTCCCAATGTTGCAGGGTCTGGAAAGGATTAATTAACTGCATTAGCATTTCGATGTGCAAGTGGGCATATTCTTCCACCATTCATTGCTTTTACAGGGAAAACTTTGATGCAGAGAGTGTTCACTCCACATGAAGTCTTGTATCCTGACACATGTTACATTGTTAGTGAAAATGGTTGGATTTACTCTGCTATTTTTGAATATTAGTTTTATACTGTATTCTTAAGACATATTCCCTTAAAAGAAGTTCACTGTGGACAAAAAAACATTGTTTTGTATTGTGATGACTACAAGTCCCATGTTATAGCATATGTCATTATAATGATGAACTTTTTAAATTATGAGGTCCACCTGCTTTAAACCACAATATCTGACATCTGGGTATTTAGCATGTGGGCTATATCATGTGGATAAGGTAAATTTCCTGAAGAAGATTTTGATCCTCAAGTACTTCTATATAATAGGTGGAAAAATGCTGAAAATGATACCTACTTTCACAAAAGATTCTGGGAATTTGTAACCTAGTAAAACTGAAACACCTGATTTCAAACTTCATTCATTACTGAAACTGCACTAGGGATACTGAATACAGACTCTCCTATAAAATCTAATAATCTTATTCCCTCATTTTCATCCTTATTATCAGTAACATCCTTACCAATTCATGCAAGCACTTCCAAGTGCTTGTATGAACAGATCTGTACAATCCAGTGAGCAAATTATAAGTTTACAAATATATATTAAGTTAAAGTTGTTCATTACCCTGGCTAAATAAAACTCTTTTATCTTGCTCCAATTACCATGTCCTCCCCTATTTTAAAAAGTGAAAAATTTATTGGTGTCATGATTCAACATAAGCTAAGAAATTTATAATATTCGTTGTGTCGACTGCTTATTGAATGCTTACTTTCACTAGAAATGGAATATGCCTTGATGGTACTCCTAGCTGCTACTGCAGATGAGGGTATAAGAGAGCAGAGTAGAGATTTGGCTGATGGAATGAAATTATTAAGAGATGGGTACATCTGATCCATTTTTAATCCCTTAATGGCAAGACCCTTCAGGGTGTCAAAGGAAAATGTTGCTGACTTATGTGATTCCCACAAGGACATTTACAGTGACAACTTTCACTAGGCTCTCTGTTGAATCCCAGGTTTTAAATTTGTCATTTCATCTGGTCATATTGAATTCATGTAATGAACCATCAGTGAATTACGTTGATGCAATTTTCTTTTTACTCCATCTGTTCTCTGATGGAACTATGGGGAAATTTGTATCTTGGTACCTTTCTTTCATGTTCAACAAATTTTTCTTGTTGTAATGGTAAACTTCTTGGCTTTGCAGTGTTCTTTAGTCATCAGCACATTATTTGTTAAAATTAATTCAATTATAATTTACCTATGGCTAAAGATTTTATATACCATGAGCCATATAAGATTAATTTATCTACAGGATTATCATAAACATTATTGTTAAGTATGAATGAGCCATATGTGAAATATATTTACAGCAATACTATTAATGGGGAATATGAAAACATCTTTAATCATCATAATTTTGAATGAAATCACATTCTCATATAATTGATCTTACAAAAATTTTGTCCAGTTAAATGCTGTGAACTCTGTATTGCATTATAATACGCTATAAAATATAGTAAGCAATCTACATGTACAAAATATACTAAACATGATTCCGGGAATAATTCTCCATTCTATTCATCAGAGCATCATGATGCTAAAAAAAATTATGTCAGCTATATTGTGAATACTTATGAAAATTTGTTAACAGACATAATTGTATGCGCAATGGTATTTAAAATCATTTAAAAAATTTAATTAAGTATACGAATGGGAAATGAAGAAGGTGCTGTGGTTAGTTTTAATACTTAAGAGAACCTTAATATAGGCATTAAACCTATTAGGCTAGGACATGAATTAAAATTACTTTGCAACTATTCCACATAAATTTATTTCGAACGAGTCAACATGTTTCACTGCACTGCAGCATCATCAGGACTATTAGGCTACCTATTCATAAAGTAACAAATTATATCACAGTACGAAAACGTATGCATATTTATTTGATTATCGATTCCTTGCATACTGCGTGAAAATCTTTACAGAGTTATCAACTCACTCGCACAACTGCTTTTAAATTAGAGACGAACCGGCTTATCTTGTACTTCCATCCGTCATATATTTTGACCCTGATATTTTAGTTACCTATCTGACCCTTGTTCGAGTATGAAATAAAAGACATTACATCAGTTTTCAGCATTAACTTACCGAGTGTTACCTATCCCGTGAGCACTATATTTACTAATATCGTATTGTATACACGAATGAGTGAACCGTGATCTATATGAACGCGATCTATATGAATCAGTAAATAATCGAATACGATAGTGTTTCAATTATATTAATGATAAAAGCATTACAAGAAAACTTTTAACCATTTGAGAATGTTTGTTTACTCTTGCCTTCGTATGCAAACAGCTGCCATTCGAAAGTCTACTCCTCTCGTATTGGCTGAAATCGATGACGTAGCGCTGCTGACGTCACTTCAATGGTTACTGGGCCGACAATCCCCGAGCCTTATCACGAACGCGAACGCAAAGAACGAGCATATGAGGCGAACGCAATTTGCGTTACGGGGAACGCGTGATTCGTTGTCCCGCGACAACAACGAGAATTAGGCCCCAGCAGAGGTCACGAGACGTCGCGACGCGTCGGGGCAATACCTGAACATCACGCGGCACACCCGAATAACATACGTATCAATTTCTTTTTACTGAGTCCTTAGAAAAATTAGTAAACCCTATACGTTATGTATACCCCAGGAATTTAAAAATGAATTCCGAACTTGAATATCAAAAATCCTAATCCCAAACATACAGCTAAAATATGATTGCATCAAGCTTCAGTTTCACGAAGATCATCGCAAATTTGAAGTTCTCTGCTCTCCCCATTCTTAAGTCTCCACGAAAACAAATTCCAGGAATTTCAACCAAGATAAATGTTTTATTTACATATGATCTCTTAAAAACCAATCAAATGGATGACAATTCCAAGGGCTTTTCATCGTTGCAACATGCCTGATAGTGACTACAAATCATCCATTTATTGAACAGGGGTCATCTCACCCTTGCACCACCTGTAGTTTCCAAAAGCAAAGTGGTTTCGAAAAGAGCACTAATACAAACTCAGACGAGGGTATCCAGAAAGTACGTTCCTCTATAATTATGACGTGACGTTGCCGCTAATAACTTGTAAACCGCACTTTGTTTTCGTCGGCAACCTTCGTCGGAGCTACGTGTGTTCTCTCACCCGTCCGTGTCATTGTTTGAATTCCGATGGAGGGAGAGCAGCAAATTAGGCTACAGCTTATCTGCCGCCCAATCAAAGAGCAGGAGGAGGAGGCTGTGTGGAGCCCCCCCTCCTATCCTACCCGCCTTACCCCAACGAAATTCCCCCGAGAGCCCCGGCCCTCCTCAAAGACGGAATGTCAACGGAAAACTTCATTACGTAAGGGGAGAGAGGGAATAAGGGGGCCAGCGGGGGGTGGGTCGAATTATCGATGTATCTGGGCTGCAGTACACTTGATCCCTTTCCGAGAATGATGGTGACTCGTTGGAAACTTAGCTGACGCATGGGAACAGTGGAGCGCGAAACTTAAGTCGTTAGACGCCGACGAGTGCTTCATGGCAACTGGCCAAATGCATTCAAACAATCTTGTCCAAGGATCGCTCAGGGTAATCTTCTCAGAGTAACCGAATACGCGCGTCTCGTCTCTTTTCTTCTACAAGGGCGCTGACCAAAACTAAAATATTACAGTCCCCAGCGAAACGAAAGTGATAAGCGAGGAGCAACACGAATCCAGAGGTACAGAGAGCTAAAAACTCAACATCAAACGAGCCGCCTGCGAAGTAAATTTCCGAGAGTCTCGTCGTGCTCGGTGTCGCGAGAGAGGAAGGGAGATTTCGGTTGATCCCGACAGCGGTCGCCACTCATCTCATCGTGCGAGGCAAAGTGTCGAGCCGTCACCAACCCTGACCTCTCGTGTGCTGCTCGCCAGTTAACGATCACTCATTGCCGCCAAGCAAAGGTATATATAAAACAAATTCACGAAAGCAGGTAGCGTGTAACATAAGTATAAAAGTCACTAGTTGCGACAACGTAAAAAACACAGGAAACACAAAAAAGGAACACTCACAAACGTATAGATTATGGGAGCTTTCAATAATTGATGCTCTTAAGATCGCTAAAAAAACACAAACCATCTAATATCTAGTGAACAAAGTGAATAATAGGTTTGACTACATTACCCTTGATAATAATGCCGATAGATGTCACACAGCTAGTGGCAATAAAAATATCCTTTACTAGTAATACATGA
Source organism: Platycnemis pennipes (assembly GCA_933228895.1). NCBI lineage: Eukaryota > Metazoa > Arthropoda > Insecta > Odonata > Platycnemididae > Platycnemis > Platycnemis pennipes. The sequence goes on from OW121853.1 coordinate 135,017,175, forward strand.
AAAAATGCCCACTAACCTAATTGTATTCATTTATTTTTGCATCCGTCTTTAGCTGTTATCGTGTAGTTTGCTATTCAAATTGGATTTGGGTTTTCTAGGGACTCTGAGGCAACACTTAACGTTGTCATCAGTATCGTCGGATGATACGTTAAACACTGACCACCTTTCTCTCTGAGATCGCGAAGTACAGCATCGAGGCTACTACAGAACACTACTTTAACTCCACTACAGATGCATGGTTCATTTCTCGGTGAGATCTTGAGCACTATAGATAGCGCTCAAGATTTATGCACTGCTTGTGCATAAATCTTTAGTTTTTAGGAGGGGATGCCTGACTTCGGGCACTACAGAATATTTTCCACTGGGTCCTACTTGTTGGTGTGACAATATTAAGAGAGTATTTCGATAACTTTGCAGCATTACAGCTCTCATCTCGGCAAAAAATAAATCGCTCTTCAATTCTAATAAAAAGTCACTTCCATAACTGTTTTCCACGCCTTTAATGGAAGTTAACATAACTCCTAAACATGTTTCACAAATTATTACATGAAATGTGTTATTTTTTATAAATACTCCGTCAAACTGCCCCCAACAATTTCCTTATTTCATCGTTTCCACTAAATCTACTTCGACATTTTTGTCTATTAAGTTGAACAGTCATCCTTCCAACCCGAGTCTTAAAATCTATATACTTCAATCTTAAAACACCTTTCAATCTTGGAATGAAACACCGCGGCCTCTTTTCACTGTAAGTACATCATCCGCATTTCTAGTATCTTAAGCTCCCGTCGGCACTTAATACCAACCAATAAAGACCATTAGTATAAATTAAACTTTGTATTAAGAAATTGCTCCTTTTAATGAGAGATTGCCATCTTACAAGTTATTTATAACCTCGAGTCATATGCATCACGATTTGCTTTGTTTACTCTGCCAATACAAAGAGACACGCATTCTGTGCAAACGTAAAGATACTGATAAATGCCCTTTTATTTCCAAAACCGAATCTACCGATGAAACTTAAATTGTTAGCAGCGCATGAAGAGAAGAGGGAGAGAGGGGTGAGTTAGACGAAGAAGTGGGTAGAGGTTTCACCGGCCGCATATCTAAAATCCCCTTCCCGGTTCCAATCCGGGCCCTCCGGATCCAAAAATTGTACTCTGACATTAGCAAGTAGTCCAAAAAAAGTAACCAGAGTGTTACTAAGAGATTGATATGATTAATTTACGCGCAACTCAATGAAGTGCTTAGTCTTTGGCAGTTTAATGAATGAGTTTTTAACTACCTTTGCTATGCAATTATTTCAAAATTCTAAACCTTGCCCCGGAATAAAGTCGACGGAGTGAAAGATGGTATGAGCAGAATGTGAGGTGGACACAAAACTCAGATGTTAATTGACAAGATAATAAAAACGCGCCTGGCCTCACGGAAGATTTCAATTTTCAAATAAAAATCACTGGAAGCCTTTGAGTTGAAATAACGTACACTAAGAATGCTAGCCAAGACCCTCTTACCTTGGTGTGTATGCGTAACCTTCATAGCCTCTCTTTCGTTTTACGTATTTCCCGCTCTGCAGTGCTTTCCTCGTTCCAACTCTTGCCGTCGAGTATTTCGTGGCACTGCCGAATGGCAAAGAAGCCGGTGGCGTCGAAGCAACTCTAAGCGCGGTCTCCACTCTCCGAATCCCATTCATTCAATCATTTTCACATTGAAAGATCTGTTTATTTTGCCTCTTCCGAGCGAGAATCACGTATCTGAGGGCATTCCACATAAATAAGTGCGTAGAAATTGTAATTATCAACTATTTAACATCACAGTATGAAAATGGGTTTTCACTAGTTAGGCTCACTCCAGTTTGCTGATGAGCAAACGAGAGCAGTGTGCTCGAAATAAGGGACCACTTTCTAGAACGTAACACCGAGTCGTATGAGGCCCTTAGTCTTACTCAACTACAGCTAAAATCATTATTCGACTTCTTTACAACCTTATAAACTTATTTCGATTGCGAACAATGATTTTTCAGGCGCTTTCAGGAACGCTTTTTAAATATTATCTACGTATGTAAAATTTCCCAACTATTTGTTTATATTTAACATAATCAAGCAATAGAAAGGGCAGCATGAAAAAACCACAACTTGAACCTGAAGGAGTAAATATTAATAATTGCTAAACTACCTAAATGTTTTATTTGCAATGCAATACCAAACAAGGTGTCAAAGCAGAAGCATTTTTCATAGTTCTAGCACAATAAGCCCGATATCACCGCATACAAAGAGGCGAACACTTCTTGCTTAGAACTTCTCGCTTCACATGGAAGTCGTGGCGTTGAAGGTTATTCGAATTAGTTGCGTGGCCAGCGAATAATTCACCCCAAGCTCCGGACGAATAGAATAAAACGCATTAATCCATTCTATGCTAAGAGGAGCCGTCGCTTGAAAGTGCAACGGGCGATTCTCTAGAGAAGTTGCGCGAGTATGAATCTTGGGAAATTATTAAATGTTGTCAATCCGCCGAAAGTAAGTTAATTGTCATTCGCCTTAGAGTCCCGGGTTCGATTTCTCTCACTTTGTCATTTTCCTAAAAGATATAACGGTAATATCGTTCGCCAGAAATTGAAACGGTAAAATCTGTTTCCTTCATGAGGTGTTATTTACTTTTCGGCAGTAAAATTATGGATCATTATCGTACACACAACAGATAATAATCACAAGAAAGGAACTGCATTAAAGAGTTAAATCCTCATGATGAATTTTATTTTGCTGTTTACAATCATGGAATAGTTCATTTAATACACCTAAATTCAGAAAAATGTTGAGGCTTTGAGAATCGGATACCGCGAGATAAGGCACTAGAGGCAAAAGGCATCTGATTCACGAGGCGAGGTCGGTCGGTACGGACATGCATAATTACAACTACCGATGAAGTCGCCTACGCATGCAGTAAAGCTAAGAATAGTGCTACAACTAACGGAAATCTCTAAGCTAATACACCGCAAAAGTGCACAACCAGGCAAACAAATGCCAAATGTGCAGTGTAAAAAGGTTGAGTGTGTACTCGCTGTTAGGGACTAGGTTGCTCATTTGGAATACGCTGCCAGTGTAAGGGATCCATAATAAATAGGCCTAAATAATGAACTCGAACGGGAGCAGCGAAGATAGGCAAGATTTGTAAAGGGCCGGTATGATAACTATATTAGCGTAACGAGTCTATTAAATGAATAAAAATGGGAATAATTGTCGAATCGTAAGTTGAAATTTTTGACTTAATCTCATAAATAAATTCCAAGATAATATTTTCATTGACGACTTTAAAAATATTTTGCGAACCCCAACTTACCATTGTAGACTGGACCATAATCACAAAATTAGAGAAATAGATTGCCGAACTGACAGATTCAAACTGTCCTTTTTTCCTCGTACAAATAGGGAAAGCAATATTTGCCCTTAGGCTGCTTATAGAGAAGAAAATGGAGAAGAACAAACCGACCTTCATTGCATTTGTGGATTTAGAGAAGGCTTTCGACAACGTGGATTGGAATTAAATGCTTGATATTCTGAAAGGAATTGGAGTTTCCTACAATGATCGAAGAATTATCCACAGTCTGTATAAAAACCAAGTAGCTGTGATTAAATCTGGACCCAGCTGTGAAGAAGCAAGAATGAGGAAAGGAGTGAGACAAGGCTGTGCACTGTCTCCCGTAATTTTTAATGTTTACATTGAGAGAGCCATCAATGAAGTCAAGGAGAAGTGTTCTGGAGTGAAAATCCACGGAGAAACAATCAGCATGCTACGATTCACTGATGACATAGCTCTCATAGCAGAGACAGAGAAGGAGCTGAATAAGATGCTAACAACCATGGAAAGGACAATGACCAGACATCAGTTGAAGATCAATAAGAATAAAACTAAGATATTGGTGTGCAGCAAAAGAGAAGAGGCCAAAACCAACGTTAAACTAGGAAAACAGAAACTGGAAGAGGTGAAAGAGTTCTGTTACCTGGGAAGCAGAGTAACCAACGATGGTCGAAGCAAGAAACAAACAGTGAGTAGAATAGCCCAGGCAAAGAGGGCATTCTATCAAAAGAAGAATCTACTTACAGCTGGAAATACAAGCTTGGAAGTAAGGAAGCAATTCATTAAAACGTATATCTCGAGCATGTTCCTTTATGGCAGTGAGGCATGGACGATGACAGCAGCGGAGAAGAAAAGGGTGGAAGTATTCGAAATTTGGTGCTATGGAAGAATGATGAAGATAAAATGGATTGACCGAGTGACAAATGAAGAAGTCCTAAGAAGAGTGGGAGAAAAGAGAAGTCTGCTGAAAACTATAAAAAGAAGACGGGACAACCTAATCGGCCATATCTTAAGACACGATGGCCTGATGAAGACAATCGTCGAGGGAAAAGTGAACGGGAAAAATGGAAGAGGCAGGCCTCGTATGAGTTACATGGAGCAGGTCGTAAAGGGCGTGAAAGAGAGGAACTACGTTAATATGAAGAGGTTGGCCGATAGAAGAATCGAGTGGAGGGCTGCGTCAAACCAATCCTAGGATTGTTGACCCTTGATGATGATGATGATGATGACAAATAGGGATATGAATAACGATAAATGTATCCAATACGAGTGTAGCAATGGATAACATTGGTAGTTGCATGTTGGTATAAGGACTTTAAGCTAACCCAACAAACAGCATGTTTTTGCATGTATGCTCTGCTATTTTTACCCCTTTTTAAATAGTGAAGTTTAGACTAGTATATTAATACTAACCCTTTTTTTATGCATGATATGTAGTTCATGTTTGGTGAGAATTCACCCCCTGCCACACACCTTTATGGCGGCTTGAAGGGTATCTATTACAAAAATGTCGATGAAAGGTAACTCATTGTCAAAGGAAATGCATTTGTATTGCTCTGAAAAAGTCTTACGAAATTACTGACGCCACAGCGATGAATTTCGCGCACGTTAATGACGGGCAGTGTAAACAGCAGTTGCTTGGCGACAGACAGCTGAGGCCACTTGTGCCGTTAAGAACGGGCGCAGCAGAGAAATCTGCAACAAATATATGATTCGTAATTTATATTTAAAATTCTCATCATTCACGACACAAGTATCGATGCTTTTTGAGTTTTTTATCGAATTTTCCACCGTCACCAGTGATCCCCATCTATTTCAACAAGCGATGTGTGAATGTATGTACGTCCCCCTGATGCGTCTAATATGCGAAGGGAGAAAAGTTAAGGGCAGGTGTGGACGCGGCGGCGATACTGAAGGGAAAACGGGTAGAGAGGTGGGCGAAGTTCGATGAAGGGATGCTACACCTCTCGCTGAAGAACAACTGGTTTTCCGGCGAACACCCACTTGGGACCAAGTGCTCTCTCCCCACCGAGTGGTGATTTCAATGCCATCACCCGATGGGGAACGCATTCATGTTTCCGCGCCTCCTGTTCACAGCTCAGCGGGCATCTACGCTAGGTGGATTAGCTAGCTAAATATTCCTCATAGATCCTACTTCCCTACCTACCTCGTGTCTCGTATATTTCGTGCCCTAAGGGGTTTGTACTCGGAGCTAATAAATGTATTTATTTATTTACCTCTGTTACGTGTTACCTGTGTGTTACAGCTGATTCTCTTATCCCTGGTAGATTAAATCCAATACATTTATTTCGAAAATCCTTAATATCAATGAACGGCATATTCGACAGGTTTCAACGTGGGAACATGAGAAACAGGTGCAGACTCACGAGAGCGACATCGGTAAATATGAACTGATCTCCAAGGGTAAGATGAAGGACAAGTATGATCTGCAGCCTACCGTTAGCTGACTCCTAAGCCGTGGTTATGAAAGAAGAAAATAAGAACTGATTTGAAGCCACTGAGGCATGCGCTTTGACTAAGATGGGGAAATCGATCGAGGAAGAAAGGATGAGCATCGAAGATACTGTGCTGGAGAATGGATTTGAAGAGCGTTATTGGCGGTAAGTGGTTGATGAAGGTGGCAGTTTAAAGCAGTGACGACCGAAGGCCAAGTAGAAGAGAGAACAAGAAGCATCGACATAAAAGTCATCTGGAAGGGTAGAGGAAACTCATGACGCCGAAGAGAAAACTCATGTGGACCAGGTTACCATGACTGTCATTATAAAGTTAACACAGGCAATTTCTTGCTTACTCACTTCAATCTGGCTCAATCGGAGTTGGATATTGCACTGTCCGTCGGCCGCTGCCTAGCTGCGGCCGACGGACGGTGGGTGGGTGCGGGAGGGGGCGGCATCGCGTGGCCGGCATTTGAATACAAAGCTCCCAGCGAGCGGCAGTGGAGGCGGCGGCGGCAAGGGCTGGCTAGCAACAGAGCAAGTGTGGGGCATCCCCGCCGCAAAGAGAGCTTCCGTTTTGGGATTTAAATGGACCGCTGAAAAAAGGGACCACGCACGCAAAGGGGGGCAGGGGGTGGCTCATCTCCCCCGGGCGACCCTGTCATCGAAGGGCGAGGGAAAGAAGGAGAGGGAGGATGAAGTGAAGGGGAGGCGTGGCTGATGGGTTAACACCGATGCCATGAGCACCTCATTCATTCTAGAGGCTTTTTTTGGAGGATTCAGAAGTCTGAGGTGCTGGGGGGGGGGGGGGGTAAGGTCGCAGTATCGAATACATCAACTCTCTCCTCCTGCGAGAGCGCTGGTGCTTCCTTTGATTGTGTGGGAGCGAAGGGGTGAAGGGGATGGCGGGCGTCCACTTCCGGCGGGGGCGTTTAAAGGGACGATTGTATTATTGTGATCTGTGGTGCGCATGTCGTGTGGGGAGAGGGGTTGAGGGTGAATGCAGGAAACGGGGGGGGGGGGCGTGGCTCTCAGGTGAGAGAGAAAGGGGTGACACCCCCCGGCACACACCCCCGAGGGGGGCCCCGTGGAACGGGCGGCGAAGAAGGGGATGACCTGGAATCTGCTCCCCTGAAGAGGGGTGCGAGGTAAATAGGAACAACGGTTGCTGGCGAGGGTGAGTGCCACGGAGAGGGCATTTAAAGGGTGGCGAGAAAGTGTGGCATGAGTCCCTAAGTGATTGCCAAGAGTAAGCAAGTAATATATATCCCAGGTGTTTTCACAATAATGAGAGGCATGTAAGAAATAAAGTTTGTAATAAACAATACGGCTCCTACTAATTCTCATTGCTGCCTATTTTTTTCTGGAAAATGACGCCATTATTTTACTTTCTATAATGTAATAATAACATTTTAGAGTAAATATCCTTTATTTTATGAACCTATAAATTATTTCTACCATCAGCATTTATTTTTCTCATCTAACATAAAGCATACAGCGATGAATAAGGTAACAGTGAATAGGATTTTCAGAAACTTGTGACATTGCATTCTCAGTTTACATTAAAGCACAGTGTTTGATTATTATGTTAAAAGAAAAGTATTTTAAAATAAGAAGAAAACATATTAAGAAGAAAGGTTTATGCGATTTTCCACGGTAGTTGGTATGTGTATTGCTTTAAATTGCACAAATAACTGATAAAATGTATCGTTCACATCAATAAACTGTCCAAGCTTTTTGTGAAATGGTCAAATTTAATTGCTAAAATTTATTTCGCCCTTCATCCAATTATTCAAAAGAGTCTTGAATTTAATCCAAATCACCAATTGGTTACTAAAGTATTTTAGAGAAAGAAAATGAGATAACCGGTAACTTTATATGTAAAACCTCAGGTGAATAAATTATCTTCATGTCCAATTTTTTTTCTAAGAATGATTTCACCACCCATAAGTTTCATCTTCTACATTTCACGTGCAATAAAATGTATGAGTGTCAGAGCACGCATCTGTCTTCATGCGGAAAATGGATTTGCTGTAACCATTAAGTGCAGTGCAAAGTACATGAAAGGAGCAGAGCAGGTGGGTAAACCATTGCCAGGCAGACATTCTACATCAGGATATCTAGCTACCTGGTAAAACATGTAACTCAAGGATAATATTGTGACAGAGACATTTGACCAGCAGGATGCTGACGGAAGGGAAACCGATGGAATATTCAGAGCACTCCAAAGGCACTGCACGGCAAAGAGCACTGCAAAACGCCAGTGATTCCACCACTTAAGAATTTAAAAGACCACACAGAAGATGTGGCAGAGGTCACAGGATATCAAAATTACGAACAAATGAAAAAACAGCGAATAACAGATAAGGATAGGACGAGGTAATGTTTCCGTTCGCTAAGATTGTTCGCCTTTAACTTAGGTGTTCTACACTCGAAGCAGACTTGCTTTCGGGTGCCGCAAGGGCTGCACTGTTCAGCACGTTTCGTTCCAACCAGAATGTGCTCACGCAACAACACTGGAAATATTTGGCGCACACAATCTCCCCAACTCCCATGTTTAGTCCTCAGAGTGTGATAACACTAAATTGCGGATTCGCACCAAATATGCGTACGTTACAAAAATAATCGAATGCCAATCACCTTCAAACGTGCACTCAGAGAATTTGTTTCGCTTCGACTATGAACGTTTGATATTCATTAGCGTCTCGTTTTCTTGACTTAGCATACTTAGTTCCTGCGGTACTTCTACAGTACCACGCACGCAAGTAGCTTATTTCCTTTTCTAAGTAAGCGCAACTTTTTCTGTTTCTCCAAGAAAATTCCAAAAAATACCTTCCTTCACTCTATCTATCGAGCAGTCACTTCGTTTCGTAAACATAAGAAACGTTCACGCGAACTCGTGTCAAACACCAGAATGCATTGGTGGAATTTAATTTTGACATCAACAGAATGAAACTGCGGGAGGAAATTTGAAGGGGAGGTTTCCCTCGCTGTGACATTTGCAAGAAACGGAGGAGATGAACTGTACCTTGGAATTATTCATTGACGTCCCACCATAAATTCTTAAGGTTGTCATACATTTGCCTTCGGCGCTGATATCCCAACTCATCAACAATTTGCGAAATCTGTCCCTCCTCTGATTATTCTCTCGTTCCTGACGGAAAGAGGGGAATTCCCGGGACCGTCACAGGGTCGGGGCTTTCAAACTGTTGGAATCACCTTGAATCTGAGGGCTCACAAACTCCAATGGGTCGCAAATTTGAACCGCTCTCTCCATGCAATCTCACTCGTTTTCGCCAGAGCGCTTCCGCACCTCCGTCACGAGCAAAGAGCCATGAGAAAAACCACGAATGAAAACAGTGCAAGAGAGCAAAAAACAGTCGGTGTTGTACCACGTGACTCATTTGTTTTTTAATTCGAGATAATCCCAATAGCATTTTTCGCGTCCCCCCTCCCTTCAATTACCATGACAACCTCGGGAACCCCGCCAGGGGCTGAACCACAAAAATGTCATCAGTGCCTACGGTGCCGTGGGAGTCTGAAAATGGGCCTTCAGGGGAAGCCCCAAATGGCATCGGTTGTCGGTGGCATCGACATTCATGCGCCTCCGCGAAGCGCACGGACGTCGATGGATCACCACAGCAGCACACGCAACCAACGGCCCATAAGTCTTCAATCTTTCGTTACGCATTAGCGAATGAAATTTGTCGTTATGATAACGTCATTCGTTTCAAGTTATTCGTTCATCTGCGTTGATGACAAAATATGACGTTTTCGATGGCAACGAAAGCGTCGATATTCACTCGGTGAGCAACGAGAGATTCAAGACTCGAGTCACAAGAGCTACATTACAACAACTTCACGAAAACGTGTTCAATATAAGAGTCGTGTCCAAATAGACGGTTAGTATCTACATAGTAACGAAGTGATGGCTGGTTAAATTTCTGTAAATATTTTCATAAATATTTCCCTAGCATGACTTAATAACGCTAAAAGTGCTTCACGCACTACAGACTACTCAAACAATTTTTCACCTACCCTTGCTGTGCTACCATTTGCGTTCACGGGTGTCGTAAACTGTCCCAATCACCCAGCACAGGTATTCTCATCGGTCGGTGGTGAAACTGCAGCCAATAGAGTATTGCCTCGAGGGTGCGTGATTTTTATGCTTACATTTTGCGATACTTTAGCTGTAGCCATTTACATTGCTGCCTCAGGATGCAAATGAATTCATTTAATTCAATCCCACCTCCAAGATAGTTAATTCAAGATAGAATTCAAGTTCTGTCAAATGTAAACTCGTCCATCAGGTGACGGCGAGGTGACACCCTATTGGCTGCAATTGCACATTTGGAAGCAGACGCATCCCTCGTCGTTGACAAGCCGATGGCGCCAGGGCGCCTATAATGTCGCGGGCGCAAGCCTCTCGCCACTTATTCGCCGATGTAAGGAAACATTTTGAGTCACCACCCCAATTGGCGAACATTTTGGCGATACGGATCTGGAAATAGGGGATGAACGGCAATTCTCCGTTCAATCTGCTGATTTCTGAGAGCGAAGTAATTTTGTTAACTTGAAACTTTGTTACAATGAGTGAGCAACAGGGATCTACGGAATGAACTTCACGGCCCTCATATATATGTCCCCCTCTGAGTTATGCAACCCCCGCTTTTACAGATTTTTCAAGGAGTTTGCCCTCCCCCCCGCACGTTTCGGGGTGTCGTTGCGGCGCCGCTGCCGCTAATAATATTTTCTGCACAGCGTCACAAATGGGGATTCACCTAATGTATCAAAAGAGTCTGGAAAAAATAAAGGTAAGTGAAATTCCTCCGTGGTCAACCTCCAAACTTGATTATATGGTCAATCAACAGCAATAAGTGGACCGTAATTTTTACTTTGGTAAAGGTTGAGCCACGATTGGCCAGAACAACTTGTGGGGCGCGTGCTGCACTCGCCAGCTGGTCGGCGACAACTTCCCCTGCGGTGCAGTCCGATGTCCAGGGTCAGATCTCGATCCTCTCCGCGCCGCGTTCAAGGGTACACACTCGTAGAAAAACTCACTCACGCTCGAAAACAAATGACAAACGAAAGAAGAACCAGTTCAGTGGCACAGCCAAGTGGTGGCGCGGCTCAACCTCCAATTTGAAATGGAAACAATTCGATGAAACCCTCAGAACCGTTCAGAAAACTTCTGGAACCAAGTAAAATATCAGTAAGGCTACGCATTGACGAGAACACTGTTCTTATTTGACACGGTGAAAATGAGTGCGTTGTAATGTCACGGTAAAAGGTCTCTGGGCTCGGTAGTGAGGCTCGGGGCTATTGATGCGCTGAACCAACACAGCAACCCATCCGCATTTTCCAGGGAGTAACAATGCCATGGATTTCGTATTGTTCGAATCCCAGTTCAGTACTCAAAGAGTGATATCTTTGAAAGGCTGTAGTGACGAAATGGGAGGCAGTTCCTCAATATTGCCTCCGATCATAAATTCCGATGACCGCAGTAGAATGCGCACTGCCCCCTAACAATCGCTCTACAATGAAAATCGATGCTTTGCACTGGCATAGTATCGTAGAGCGTTTTTTTTCTACTCGCCATATGAACATGGCTACCTAGAAAAATTCGTCTCTCCTAACTCACGAATCTAACTCTCAGCTGCAATCATTCTAAGCCATATAGTTAAACTGCATGCGTTATCCCACTCACTTTGACGTCACAATGCAAAATTCGGGGCAATCGCTGATAGCAAGTAGCATTTTTAAAGAGGATAAAAAAGTGAAAATATTTCGATGTTATCATGGGGAATCAACAATCATGTGATGACCAATTTGACCAATTCCCTTGTATATGAATTGAGTCCCAATTATGAAAATCCTATTTGACCGCTATCTTCCTTCATAGTAATAATACTTGGTAAGTTGAATTCCAGACCTCTTTTTTATTAAATAGTATATGGATGATTTTTCAAGAGTTTCGGTCCTTTTTTTGACAATGGAAAATATTTAACTTTTGGCCGACGACTCGGAAATTGTATTTTTCCTTCTTCAGGGCTTAAGTTCTATAAGGTGAATTTGTTTACAAAAATAACCTTAAAAAGTAATAATACTCCCACTTTACATAATATCCCCAACATGAGTCCCAAAATCATCAACTTTTACTGCGTGTCAGAAAATGTGTTGAAAAGGTGCTTTTTTACAGGATTAATTTGAAGTGATGGTATCTTATAAGTAGTTCACGATCTCTAAGTAGTTCATTATACACCTCCAAAAGTCTGCAGACAGATACCTTTTTCTGTTTTCGAGAATCATAATTTAGGTTCTTTAGGGCTAAGCTCTGGGTCCGAAACAAAACATCCTTAGCAAATGCCAGGCTGTTTAAAAGCATTTCACAATTCTTGCCCATCGTCCTCTTTGTAAACAATTGCACCATTGGCAAATGCTCCTCATAGCTTCTGAGTTAATCTTATTCGCGGTTATAAGGAACGACCCGATAGCTAGCCTGTTACAACATCCTGAGTGGCTGGCGCTACCGTGTATGCACATAATTGGAACTGAAGCCATTTAGGGCCAAACTAAATTCATGGAGGCAATATATTATCTTTTCATCAATCCGCACTTCTTATCCTTAAACATCGATGTAACTTAATGGACGGAACCGAGCTGAGGAAAGGAATTTAGCAAAAAAAGCACATTTAAAATACTGCAAGAGTTTGTGACGAGTGAGAATACTCCCCTCGGAATAAAACGGAAGTTCGTCGCGGAAGGAACCGATGTTTTAAATCGTACTTCGAGGAAACTCCGGAGGCTGGATGAGGGTGGCTAAACTGCGCTTAAGATATCAAGGCGAGTGCATCCACCGGAATGGAGGAGGATGCTGGGTGGACCTTCAGATATAGGTTATATGCGAGATAAACGCGTTTACCCGTCGAATGAGCGTAATGTATCGAATGAACTGAATTTAATTACACTTTCAAGGCATAAGGTTGGTAAAAATTACCTTCCTCATTTTAATTATTTTCGATGAGCGGCTCTTCATAATTTAGTAATTTTTAATGCAATGAACATATCAGTATTCTTCATTGGAGTCCATAATGTAAATTACATACTTCGACATTTGTACAGGAAAACTAGTTCACGATGCCCACCTATCGACCTACAGATGAAGAATCGATTCTCTGAAGATACTTCGACTGAGCTAAAGCCCTTGGAGTTCATCTACTGGAGATCCTTAACGAGCCAATCTCTTCTGATGAATTCCGAGCTTCAAAGCGGGAACTGTTCTTGCGGCTGGGAAAGCTTCTCGTCTACGAAGACCTCTCTAAAAGAGAGAGAGGCTCTCTGAGCGATCACTCATTTATTACAGAAGCCGTTGATTTTAAACATGCAATCGACAAAAATTCAGCGTTTAACTGTGCATTGAGGACAGCACGAACTCTTTCCTAACAACTCAATTGAAAACTGAATTTCTAGAATTAATATGAGTGCAAATATGTCGGTTATGGCACATGAAATTCATTTTCCGTAGCGACTTAAAAAGGAACAAATGCCGACAGAAACTTGCCATTACGATCTCATGTGGGCGCTTCCTGAATAATTAAAGAGGAAATAATTATTATTAATAATATATATTACTTTATTTCGGAGAGGAGAGTTTTCGAAAGTAATACAGCACAGGTTCCTTAGAATCAATTGTTTCACCACAATTATCTGACATGCATATTAGCTGTGATGGATGACTCATCTATTAGTTCCACATGAAACATTTTTGGGACACTTGAACACACATGAGCATCAATGCAAACATAGGTTGCCTACAGCTCTCAACCATCCTTTCGACTTGCCACTGCATAGATGTAGATAAGTCTCTTCTTTGGCCTTATTATAACTACTCGCTCCATATATTCCAATACAATTTCTACTCTTTCCGTTCCCTTTCCCCTCGATGACTGCTGCTTTCATCAGATGAGCATATCTCAAATTATGACCGATTAATCTCTACCGCTTTCTCTTATAAGTTTTCAGCAAATTGTTCATCGCACCCTCTCTTTTGAGGACTTATTCGTTTGTTATTTGTTTAATCCATTTATATAATTCTTTGTGACACTAAATTTCAAATGCTTCAAGTACTGACTTCTCTGCTGCTGCTAGCGTCTATGCTTCACTTCCACTAAGATAAGAATGTAAGTCTCATGTAAGTCTCCTAATCCCGTTCAACAATGACTATTTAACTAGAAGAATTATCTACTATCCATTTACTTTAGCTTAAAGAGAAAAAGAAAACTTTTCATTCGTTGTATGTATACCCAAATATTTTTGCTAACAGCTGAGGATAATTCATCGTCATTGTCATTACGAATCAACAACCTTAAAATTAATTAATTCTGAAGATTCTGGAGATATGGAGTGGAAGCAAAACATGATAATATAGAAAGAAAACAAACCAAGGTTCGTGTTTTCTTTCTATGTTATCAACCTTAAAATTAGTTTGACGTATCCCTCAACTCCATTTTCCTGTCACAAACCACTTCATACCTGCATAGCTCCCTTCATTCACAGCCTGAAAACCTTGCTCTACATAAATCTCATGAGAAGCCTGCCTTTTCTATTCCCCTCGATGATTGCCTTCATTACGCCGTTATCTCCGGTCAGCAAAATTGTCCCATCTTCCTTTTTAGGTTATTTTCTTTCCTTTTCTCCAACTCTTCCGCGGACTTCTGCGTTTACTACTCGGTATATCCAATTTATCCACAGCATTCAACCAATAGAACCACATTTCGAATAGATTCAGCCCTGAAATCTCTGCTGCTGCTATTGTCCATGTCTCACTACCCTCAATAAGCAAGTTCCAGAAGTTTTAATTACGCATTTTCTCACACACGAGCTCGTATTTCCAGCTGCATGTGTAATATTCTTTTGGGATAAATTCCTCTTCGTCAGGGCTGCTCTACTGCATCTTTCTTGCTTCGCCTATAACAAGTTATTCAACTTCCAAGATAACAATACTAACTCGCGTTTTCAAGCCTCTAATTTCCCGATTTTAATATTAGTCCCGGCCTATTCTTTCCTGCTGAACACTATAATATTATAGCTGATAACTTCAGGCTAAACTATGTGATACCTTTCCATAATGGAAAATAAAAGAATGAAACCTTGTTAGGTTCACTTATATATTTAAAAAGGCACGACCCGGATTTCATAACGTAGTTACACCTGAAGATGTAACTACGTTATGAAAACCGGTCGTGCCTATTTAAATATAAAGTAAACTTAACAAAGTTTCATTCTTTTATTTTACTACATTAGTTTTTAATGACATTAAAGTGATATTGATCGGGGACCTCTCGTTTGGAGCCGAGTGGAAGGCATAAACGAGAGGCTCCGTCAACTCTGCCCACGGATATTGGAGCCCACTTCGCTGACCTTCGGCTAACGCTCCGCTCTCCTCCGCTAAATCGCTCTGGGATACAATACACGGCTGACGCGGCCAGGCGTGTACGAGATAGATATTGGAGCACAGTAGGTTTTTTAGGATAGAGAGTAGGGCAATGAGTAGGTCAAACAGTGGGCCATTAAATAACTTACCATTCAGGATAGCAAAGAATAATGAGTTGAGCAACGAACCACAGATTATTGGAGGTGGAGATTTCAATACACCATCGATAGATTGGAAACCATGCAGTCATAAGTCTGGGGGTAGGAACAAATAAATCTGCAAATCGTTGCTTCATCTGTTCGCATCGTACGCACTACATCAAAAAGTAACCTTGCCCAACAGAGGGGAGAATGTTCTCGGTTGACCAGCCACAAACATCCATTACAAAGTTACTCAAGTTGAAAATGTCGATGGAATAATTGACCACAAGATAGTAGACGTAAAATTTTCCCTCAATATTGAAAAAATTTTGAATTAAAAAGAAAGATTTTCCTTTTTAGTAAAGCAGATGATTTTAACGGATTTAGGCGTGACTTAAGACTTCTTTTGAAAAATTCGAGAGAATCAGCGAAAATCGTGATACCAACAATGCATGAAAAGAGTTCCTCCAGATTAGGCGGTCACTTGTCAACAGATATATGCCTCATAAGTATAAGAGAGAGAATAGGAAACCAAAGTGGTACTACGCGGAGGTTAGAAAATGTTTAAAACGCCAACGAGTTAGCCACGCGAAACTAAGAAAAATTTTGCTAATAGCGATCTAAAAAATATTATCGAGCATTATAAAATTTGTAAAGCAGCCGCAAAAACAACTCTTAGAAAAGCGTTTAATGCATTAAAGAGAAAAGTACTCGGAGAACAACTAGAGGAAAATCCGAAAGCATTTTGGTCACATGTTAGGGAAGTGCAGGGAACTAAGAAGTCAACGGTTAATTCCTTGAAAAACGATAGGGGCGAAACAGCAACTTCCCGTTTAGTTAAGGATAATTTGTTGAATTATTTTTTTCAGAGCGTTTTTGATGAATCTAAGCCAAGTTAGCACGAAACCATACGAGACCGTGTATAAATCCTGTTATTTAGTATATATATATAAATAAATAATTAGCTCTCTAAATTGGCTTCGTATCTTAAAGTAATATTTAAAAAACTCTCGAAGAACACGCTTTCCCAAAGACTGGAAGATAACAAACGTGACCCAAATATTTAAAAGCGGCAATAGGGAACAGCCAAGTAATTATAGACCAATATCATTAACGTCACCATCATGTAAAATTATAAAAATATATAATAGTTGCATCAATTACGGGACACCTCGATAGCCAGGATTTATTGATAACAAACTATCATAGGTTCGGAAAAGGATGGTCTTGCGAAACTCAATTAGGTCTACTTGTTCATGATATTCTAGTCTCCGGAGAAGGTAACATACAGATAGAGTCGCAGCGTTTCTTGACTTGAGAAAAGCGTTTGACAAGGTTCCCCACCGTAAGTTACTCGCGAAGTTAGCATCATACGAGATTTACAGTAACAGAGAAGGGTGGATAGGAGATTTCTTACATGAACGCGTTCTTAGGGTGGTTTATATGGTGTCAGCTCAGGCGATGTAAAATTTACATCGGGTATTCCCCAGGGAAGCGTGATAGGCCCAATTTTATTTCTTCTCTATGTAAATGACCTGAATACAGTAGTTAAAAATAGCAAGCTCCGTCTTTTTGCCGATGATGCAGTAGTGTATAAGGAAATTAGAAATGAAGAGGGCAATCAGTCTTTAGCCAAGGATTTAGATGCGAGTGATGATTGGTGTGATAGTTAATAGCTAGAATTAAATTTGAAGAAATGCGCGATAATAAATTTTTGGAAAAAGGATAGCTTTCCCCATTATATCAAGGAAAAGAAAATATCTAAAGTTGAATCTATTAAATACTTAGGTGTCACCATCACTGAAGACAGGGCATGGGGGAAACACAGCAAGGAAATAACTAGTGTATAAAACCGTATATTATGATTCTTAAAAAGGTTTCTAGGCAAATGCGATGAGAGAGTATGAGATAGAAGCTACTTCACACTTGTCAGGCCTTATTTAGATTATGCCTCTAGTGTATGGGATTCATAGGAGGATGGTATGATAAAATAGCATGTGCATAGGAGATCTGATAGATTGTTAAAGGCCGTTATGATAATTGTATAGGTGTTTCGAGTTTAATAGAAGAACTAGGATGGGAATTACCATCAGAACGCAGGTTAAAATTTAGGTTAAACCTTTTCAGTAAATTGGAAACCGATTTGTTCACAGATGACGTTAGATATAGGTATATTAAGAACCCCTCCGTATTATGCTAGGTATCATCAGATTAACAAGATTAGAGAGATAGATTGTCACATCGATAGATTTAAAATGTCATTTTTCCCGCGTACCATAAGAGAGAACAATAGCAGCGAGGCAAAGGGATAGATAATAGGTGAACCATCGTTAGAGTAGTCTGTAGTTCATGGTGCATGTAATAATAGCCAATAATCCCTTTCTTATTTCGTAGATATTTACCATCTAGCTGCATGTGAGCCTATTATCTAGCATGTCTCCAATAAATATCCTTGTTGCATGTCTGTAGTGCATGTTTGGTGATCTTCACCCCCTGCCACACACCCTCGTGGTGGCTCGCAGGGTATTACGTAGATGGAGATTTGACCAACATCTCTTTCATGGTTACTAGATACGTACCTGCCATGACTGCTATATCATCGGCAAAATGATGCATTCTAATATTTCCTGCAGATTTTTAACCCTAAATCGTTACCCTTATGATTTATTTCATAGCTTTCTTGATGTAAAAATTCAATATTACTGGATTGTCCGTAATAATTCTTTCTTTATTCTAGTGTCTTACCTCCACCTTCCACAATTCATTTGTTGTTTTCGCAACACAACTCTGGAATTCACTTCCAATTCATATAAGAAAATCTCGCTCTTTGACTGTTTTTAAAAGTAAATAGTATTAAATTTTCCTCAAAGAAAATGATGATTTGTTGTGATTTGCTTTGTTTTATTATAATTTAATATGATGTTTTGATTTGTTATGATTTTAAAATATTGTTTTGATTTGTTATAATGTTAATACTTTAGTATTGCTATGATATCTTTATTACTTTATTCCTGAGGATTGCAGTTTTTGCATTTTTTTATTTCATTTTCTCTCTCGTATAGCTGCTTTTGTTTATGTTTACTATTTTGTAATTGTTTATTCACCTCACTGCCTCATTATTTTATTATTGCTGCTCCAGGGGACTTGTCCCAGAGCATAATACATTTTCTATTCTTTTTCGCCATTGATGCAGAGAAGTTTCATTCCTTTCGGAAGTCCAACCAAATCTCTCCTGTGAAGTGCATATTGCAGATACTAAAGTGCAGTTGGCTTTGCTATATTTTTACATCATCCTTTGATATGATCATCAGCAAAAGCGAGAAAGAGGCAACTGGAGAACTGTTTTTTAAAATGTTTAGAGGATTTGACCGAGAAAGTCAAAAGAATAGTATTCATCAAAGTTAACGGAAACTCCCGCACTTAAACTGCACTCATGAACAATATGAAACGTGGAACGAAGAATAACAACAACATTGACTACAAGAATAACAATCATTGGCAACAAAGAATAAATGCATATGCCATATTCATTCGTTGGCGTAAATTGGAGATTTCGATTTAAAACAAGAACAGAAAAAAAAATAAAGAGGTTACAATGGATGAAACAAAAAAAACTTGAATTAGAGTCGATATAAAAGAAAAAATGATTAGCAAATGGAAATAATTATATTTTTACGAAATAAATGGCGAATAAATACTACTTCGACGGTTGAATATATTAAGAAAACTTAAAAAAAAAAAATGCTAAATGATCCATAATCAATAAAGCCTATTTTCAGTAACATAAAAAATTGATTCATACGTGAAATGGTTCCACGGCAAGGAAACATAGAGATAGCTATTCCCATGTTCTTTGTACATAAAATAATAATGAAATGCTCAGTTCAAACAATACATTTCAGCGTACCCGAGCGAGTTTTGACGAGGTTGATGTCTGAACTGTACTATATCTAGTTGACATCAATAGTAGGATAATTACATTCAAATGACTTGTGCTATTTGAATGAATTTTTTTTTCAGAGATTTTCCCGTTCTTTCGAAGAAAATTATTCCCTTTGCCTATTTTAGACTTGGGGATGAACGGTGGGGATAATGCCAGCGAAACATTTCGCAACATTACACACAATTCAAGTGTGACTTACATAATTTGCATCATTTATGTAGGCATAAAGCCCCAAATGACGATCACATTTCGCAATCTCTCGATTGATGGCATGGCCCCCCACCCCCCATGTCGCACGCCGTGGTCATAATGAGCCTCCCCATGATGAAGGAACCGCTCCTTTACTTGGGGGAGGAGGCAGTCATCTTCGGCTCCGCGCCACCCCCTTCCCATGGGGGAGAGGGTGCCGTGGGGCAGGGGGAATCCACGCCCCGACGCGGCGTGGGGGGACAACCATTTCGTAAGCAGGGAGCTGACTGAACGGTACTCCTCGGTTCTCGGGGGCGGCTGTTCTAATCGCGGCGGCGGCCTTAAGTTCCTCGCTCTCGACCCTGTCGATCCGTTATCTCCACTTCCACCCACCTCCGTCCAAGAGTCTGTTTCAAATGTGGCTAATGCATTCATAACGGTTACCTGGAAACACCTGGGTGCCAATTACGGTTCTTTCGTCGCTATGCGATATACGTACGATACCACTGCTCCCAGATATCGTGCGATACCTGGGATACTATGTGATTATGGTTCCGACATCGGTATCGTACGATACGAAGTTACGTACGAACTTTACGAAGAGTTAAGAAGTAAAATTCGAAGTTTAGTCAAATGTCATTGCAAGTGGGTGAAATAAGTTTCGTGGGATAAATTAATGGTGTGAGAATGTGGCGTTGATACTTCGTTTGTTTGCAGAAAGGAGCCAGTAGTATCTGAGTGACGTATCCTGAGACTAAACTTCCTTATTTTGTCTACGTGGCTGGGTTGTAAGAACTAAAAAATAGTCGCTCTCGTCAATTGACAGCTCCTGCCTCGGTTTGTAGATACTGGCACATGTCTTTGGTATCGAAGACTTTGTATGCATTACTTTGTTTCCAATAAAGGTAAAAATTTTCATATTAACTTTGAAGTTATTGTTGATGTGTTTCTATTTCAGTCCTGAAATCCTTTTCAATGTAATTTCTATGACTTAAGTTTGCTCTATCGAAGAATTTAGTCAGTAAAACAGTATCATCGAGTAACAATATGAAACGTTAGGGTTTTGGTTTGTGTTCGTGTGAAGTGTTTTAATATGTAGTATTTATAATTAGACATCCCCTAAAAGTAGGCTTTAATTTCAACAGCAACCCGCATTGTTACGTAGGACTTATTTTAAGATAGGCCCATGCTGAATTTAAGACAGCCCTGGTCTTATATTCAGCATGGTCCTATCTTAAAATAAGTCCCACCTGGTCTGATTTTCAGTCCTTCATCGACTTTATTTTTAGGAAAGACATTAGTGCTGAAATTCAACATACACTCTCTTTAAAATGTTGCATCTGAATTTCAGATCGATTTTGTACCTTAGAATCAGATACTTTTTTTACAGTGTAGTAGTTTCGCATTGTGTGAATGATTGTACACAGGTATTGTAATTAAATAATGTCATAGATTGAACGGTCTTCACAAGAATACTTCACTGTAAAAAGTTGATCTGATTTTCAGTGCGATCTGAATTTAAGCGCTGTCTGGTTGTAAGGCAGGAACACGGATTTAAGGTACGGAAGAGGCAGGAACATGGATGGTTGGTACAGGAGCAGTTGAGCAGGAAGCAGAGGAAGCAGGATTCTGGATGGTCTGATTTTCAGCCGTTCACCTGCCTTATTTTTAGACAAGATATTACTGCTCAAATTCAACATACCCTGTCTTAAAATTGTTGCATCTGAAATTCAGATCGCTTTTGTACCTTAAAATCAGATCTACTTTTTACAGTGTTCACAAACATAACGCTGGAAGTTCACGTCAATCGGACTCCTATCGCACTCTTTAAGGCTGCAAGCTAATGCTTTTTCCGAGATACTGATTTATGTGAAAACGCATTTTGCTGCCATAAAAAATATATATCTAGTCTGTTTTCATCACTTTACCATCATTTCCAGACATTTTTCCGAGTACTATAAGTAACGAAGTTACTCTTGTCTTTTCTTTTAGTCATTTTTCAATTTTAGCCATTTTTAATGCCTTTCTCGACTGTTGCATTACTTTAAAATTGGCAATGGCTATAGGCAATATTTGTTTTTGACCTAAGCTTCTGAATGCAAGACTAAAAAAGTAGCACACAATACCATAGATTTCGGTGTTGCTTGCCTCCTACCTTGCATTGTAAATGAATAATGCATCCGCGTTTTACTTGCTCTACCGACCTTACACCGATGCAAGCCCACTGTCAATGCTTCTTTCCTTCCAAATTCAGGCATTTGATTCATACAACGCTACGCAACGAATCAAACTCATCTTAGATATTGCATTTGCGCAGGTGTCATTAGTCAATGATTCGCATGAGGCGGTCAACAAAGTGATCGCTACCATCGCAGCTCTTCTGACAGCTGATCCATTATGACGGCTGGCCATTGGTGAGCGTTCTCTTTCATTTATCTGCAGCTCCCGCCGTGCCATCAATCCCACGCTTCCCTTTCCTCCTCTCTGCTAATTTCGGCGTCACGATCGAGTCTCTCTCTTTTCCATTTCTTTCAGCAAGCGTTGATGCGGCCATTTCCAATCATTTCTCAGACTAACTACGTTCAACTCCGAATACCATTAGCTCAATGAACGTTAAAGATACTGTTGTATACATTTTAAAGGAATGCGAGGACACTGTAGACAATTGACATAATGATAAGCAATAGGCCTTTGTGGAATATAACAGTACACATCTTGTCAATAAATATAACTTAACTCATTTATTGCTTATTTTAAATCTCAAGTATGACTCTGATCTATAAAAAAAACTTTTTCTTAAATTATTCTCTGGGACTCTTTCTAAAAATATAAGTCTCAGGTGCTTAGTAAATTATATTCCTTAGCAAATTTCTTGAATTTATATCCAAACTGAGGTCCGATGTCCGACCGAATCACTTCACAAGTTCCATAACGAGCAAATATATGTTTTAGCTTAGATAAGACATATGGCGTCTCTTATGTACATGAACAGCTCATCTCGAAATTATCTGAGTTGCATTTTGAACAAGATTTAGGAAGTGCAGAGAATAAAAGGAGATTGGCTTCACCCCAAGAAATGTTTGCCAGCAGATGAGACCAAACATCGGAACAGCAACTAAATTCCAGTACTTTCCCGCGGCGCATCTTTCGAATGAATTCTTCACAGGTCTTCTTCACTCTCGTTTGGCTCTCCGTCTCAGCCGACGATTCGATGAATGAGTCCCTCATCATATTAAGGTTGTCTTAATATGTTGAGCAAGTCATTCATCGAAACGTCGGCTGAGATGGAAAGCCTAACGAGGATGAAGACCGTTGAGTGGCCACCAGCTAGCTCTCCTTTGATAAAACGCCCGCGTCTGTGGCTTCGTCTCGTCCGTCACGGCACATGCGGCGCAATGACTGGCGGGCCGTGCATCCGGGCTAGTTCAGTTCGTAGCGGCCGAGAGCTAGGGAAACAGGCAGCGCACGGGTCGAGACATATGTTCCCCAACGAATGATGTCAGCAACACCACTAGATGCTATACCGTATAGGATGTGAAACAGTCGATTCAGCCTCGCTTTCAAATACTTGGCTGGTCATCTGTAACATTCCGACCCGCGCTGGTCACGTGTGGGTGCCGCGGGCTTGTTGGCCCGAGCCGCAGCTAGCTGTGTGCGCGTGGGAAAGCCATTTGGGGTCACTCCTTGAATTAACGGGAATCGGGGGCGTCGGTGGTAAGAGTGGCATCTATGATAAGGGGTCGGAGCCACTCGACTCGATGCATAGGGCGACCCAAGGTCCTCAAAGTGAGGCCTCGAGGGCGAACACAATTGCTCCTCTCCCCACCGAGGAGGCGGGCAATGAGAGAAAAGGAGGGAGGAAGGGCCTGCTTGTCCCTCCCAGGGTCAACTCCCTCTTCTGTTGGAAGGAGGGCAGGGGTCCCCGCTGAGGACAAGCGGATTGGGTTTCCTTTCGTTCTCCGGGGAAAATCCTTCATCCCTCACATCCACCGGCATAAGCCAACCCGACTCATCGCGATTAATTCAAATTTCCCTGTTTCTACTGAGCTAAGTACCGCACACACCTCCACAAACGCCAACCGAGTTATGACTTGAAACTGGGATTGCCTCTTGGCTGGAGATATTAAACATACCTCAAACGGAACGATTTTCTCTGCCATGGAACCCTCAGGGAAAAGTAGCGGAGAATGGCTGCACACCGCATATCTGCTCCCCGAGATGATGTGTTCTCGAAGAATAATTTAGGAAGTACTAAACACAATTAGCATTATATTAACAGAAACGATAAGATTATAGAACGACAAACAAGTAGTCACGTGGTACACAGGATAGAGCCCCTTGGAATGAGAAGACTTCAAGTGAAAATAACGAGAGAGATTCGACGAGCGATTCAAACAGATCAAGTTTGAGGATCAAGAATGTTCCATTCATGTTTGCAGCACATGACTTACCAGGTGAACCCGAGTGGTTCAATTCCCAAGAGAGACCTTTTAACATGTCCAGCCACACTCAACCTGGATATTTTTCACAGGATACCTTTCTGGGAAATCCCCGAAAATTTATTCTCTCCCTAAGCCTGCTTATTGAAATTCACACGCCACTGGGCTCAGTGTTTGGTGTCTTCTGCCCTCACTCGCCGTTGAACTCATCTATTACGTTGACGATAAACTTTTATGAATGTCAATCATGGTATTATTTAAAGCTATAATAACTATGCGCAGGAGGCAGATATGTGAGGAGATCAGGGAGAAGAGGTGTGTGTGTGCGGGCAATTTCGGGAGTTTCTCTTCCATATAGGGTTCGGGGAGAGCTCCCATTAATAGTTCATTTAAAAAGCAACCTAAACTGCCATTAAAGTTGTGCCGGGAGGTCTTCAGTTATGGGCCTCTGAAACGTCTGTCAAGTTTTATGGGAAAATACTGATTTTGGCCTTAAAAATCGTGTCGGCCGTGAAAAATTAGGGCTGAAGAAAATGTATCTTTGTAGATGTGACTTTTATCGTGTTTTTCCGTTGATCCACACAATAGCATTATCGGATTACATTTTCTATTCTGAGGCTCGTATCCACTCATCCAGTTATGACATTGATTTTCCACAAAATCATCGCAAAATATGAGAAAAGAAGCACAACTACGAAGGGCACATCTTTAGCGTTAGAATCCAATACAATACCAGTAAGATATTGTACATTCGAAGTAGATGGATCCTTTTTTCGTAAAATAAATCAAAGTACTCTTGTCGTCGTTTGAAAGTGAATATGACCGTTATCAATCCTTTGAAGGAAATTATAACCAGTGCAAAAAGAAACAAAGCTACAGCTAAAACAAGCCACACTTGAGCTCAAATATCTGAATAAAACTAACTCATTGAACAATGAAATCCAAATTTAAACTCTCACCGTTAACTTAATTCCGGTTCCATTAGTGAAATCCGTAAAAAACGATTCGTCAGCTAGCTAGCTACTCAGGGGTGGCGACCGAAAGCTAAGATCATTTGTGCCATTGACATCACCAATGGGTGGCTAACGGGATGCCTGTGGGATTTTTCCAGGGCTTGTAGGATGAAGGGAGGAGGGAAACGCGGCTTTTCCATTAGCCTGATACACAAGTCCCCCGACCTTGGCATTAATTGTTCCCAGATGAAGTAAAGCTATACAAAATGCTAAACTCATTTAATGATACTGCACAGCAGGTATTGCTTATATTATTGCAGAGCTGTGAGACCAGCAAATGATTCTTCGTCGTCCTCATTTTGGGGAGGTGTAAATCAATTCTTCCATATTTGTGAAAAGAATAAGACGGAGGAATCCATGGTAATTGATGCACATTAAGGAAACCGAGGGTAAACAAGTCCATTGTTTTGAGTTAACCCCAGCCTACCCCAGGGGGCAGCGGAATAGCGAGGACGATAATACCCAACGCATCGCTGTATTTGGCAATAAGCGATAGCGAGGCATAACGCCGACTCTGCGTTGGGCAAGACTCCCCGAGCTTAAGCATTCGTTCGGGCTCTCAATTTCACAAACGAGAGAGTTGAAGGCAACAGTGCACAGATCGTGCACAGATTCTCCTCGATAGCAGGCCGTTCACATCGAAGAAAAGAGGTCAAGAATACGTTTGGAAAGCAGCAGCCAAGGCGTGGAAGGTTGAAAAGGTGATGGCCGATACCGGAGCAGGGTATGAGGGGAAGACGATGTCGGCTTTTATTTACAAGTTTTGAAGTAAGTATATTCCAGCGAGGGTCCTCCAATGTGCAAAGCACGCGCATACCGAAAGAGCCGTAGAGAAGAGAAGGTAACACAAAGATAAAAGTGACATTCATCTAGAGACAGGAGAAAAACCCATTTCATATCGCTTAGCAGAGGGTGGAGAGAGCCTTTGATGCCTTCTCTCTGCAGTTTCAGCTCATCAGATCTCCTGCCTTCCTTCCAGCAGTCTGAAATCCATCTTTACCGCACACACTCTGATCACTACCTTCACCCTGTCACAGAAATTCGCACTCCCCATGACTCTTCAGTTGGCATCTCAATCTCTTGACACGATCATAAAATGATTTAACTCTCATTTGTCCGTTTATTACTTGAATTAAATCTTTCATGCGTCACGGAAGGCAGGGCTCACTGGTAAGCAATGCCTTTCACCGTGCCTGAGCATCGCGTCTCACCACAAGAGAAGCGCATCCAACTGAATATACACTCCCCCAATCCAATAGCTTCTTCTGCACACCACCGTTGGCGCCCCTGAAGCCCCCACACTCGGGACTCGAAGCGCCGCCGTCCACTTGAACATCCGAGCAAAACACATTCCGGTTGCTCCAAGTGAATCCATCACGTTGGATGGAATGAAGACGAATCACCAGCCAAACCCGGGTAGGTGTGTACTTATATGAAGTGGGTCATGCGGACTGGATATTCAGCTTTCAATAAAAAATCCCAGTTTTTCACCAATACTGAATTAGTGTCAGGAAAAAACTACTTTTTTTTGGATTTTTTCGTATTTTTAATGAGTCATAACTTTTGATGTTAAAAAAAACTAAATCCGTGGAATTGGTTGGGTTTTTAACAAAAATAACCATGTTTCCCAGAATTCTTTGCTTTTACGAAATAAGTCATTTCACTACAATTCATTATCATAATTATTTCTATCGGGAAGTCTTCAGTATGGGCCTAAATTGTTTGTTGATTGTAATGATAAAATACCGATATTCATTCAAAAAAAACATTCATACATTCATGCATCTAAAATGACTCCACTCTTCTGAAGACGGATGGTGCATGCTGAATGCAATGCATAGTTTGGTGCGTGAAGTATTTGAATTATAGTCTTTAAGGTGAAGGGAATATTTTATGTCACCACATGGTAATGAGACTATTACCAAAGAATCTGTAAGTTTGACAAATGAAGTGTCTCATTGTACCAATAATGTTTTCATAAGACATATCGATACGGAAGAGGTATTAAAGGCAATAAAAGGTATTGAAACTGAAAGGTCAGTCGGTCCAGATGGCATACCAGCATATATTGTTAAAAACCGCGCAGACATTATAGCCACCACATTAAGTCGTCTGTTCAACGTTTCCTTAAAAATGGGAGTATTTCCGACAAAATGGAAAGCCACTCAGGTTTGTCCCATTTTTAAAAATGGAGATCACAATGACATTAATAATTTCCGCCCAGTGAGTATTTTGTCGATTTTCTCCAAAATATTCGAGAGTGTATGACACATAAATACGTCAAATTCCAGCTCAAATGTCAAATGAGTGAATTTCAATATGGTTTCTTAAATCTGTAGCAACAAATCCAACTAATTCCACAGATTATGCCATCACTATCATGGATATAGGTTCTCAAGTAGCTACCTTGATTTTCAAAATGCAATTGACACAGCAAATCACAGTAGGTTGATAGAAAAACTTCAAAGCATAGGGGTCTCGGGATCTCTAAATCTATTATAGCAAGATGTTCCACAGAGAAAAAAATCATTCGCCTTGACCGGGACTCGAAATCGGACCCCCTGATATCTTGCTATAGTGCAATTTTCAGCGGGTGACGCCGCTAAAGTTTCCGCGGCCAGTTCGCGGTATTTGAATTCTAAATCTATTTGTTAGGCTCATTCTTGGTTGAAAGAAAGCAGTACGTAGTACATAAAATGGCTACATCAAGTGACTACCTTGCACTATCAGGTGTACCACAGGGTTAAAATGATCTTCCGCAATGCTTTCATAACACATAAGTGCTTGATGTTTGCTGACGACCTTAAGATATACAGAGAAGTGGATAACTTGGCTGAATGTTTAAAAGTGCAGAATGATTTACATAATTCCATTATGTGGTATGAAAACAACCATTTTCAATTTAACATCATTAAATGTTCTGTTATGACCTATTCAAGGAGAAAAAATGTGTTAATATTCAATTACTCAATGGACGACGAGATTCTTGAGAGGAGAAGTGAAATAAAAGAATAGAAGCATTATATTTGACTGTAAAATTATCTTTGTAAATCATATATTATACGTTACCAGGTAAGCTTGTAAGCAGCAGGGTTTTCTAAACCGTATGTCAAAGTACTTTAGGAATGAATGTGTGCTAAAATTATAGTATTTTTCTCTTGTAAGGAGTAAATTATAGTATTTTTCTCTTGCAAGGAGTAAATTAGAATATCGCTCTGTAATATGGAACCCTTATGCAAAGAAGTACAGTGAAATTATCGAGAGAATTCAAAAAAGGTTTTAAAGGTTAAACTCTATAAATAAATAAATAAATGAAAGGTATAAGTATTATATTCGGTATCGCGTTTATCCCCTTACGGAGAATTATATAAAATACGACAACTTATTGGAAATGTTTCATTTCCATAAATTATCGGATTACATTTAACGATCTTCTATTTTTTAAATGGTGTAATAAATAATGGAGAATATGGCACGCTGTTGAATCCATTAAATTTTGTTTAAATCGATGTTCCATCTAGAAAGGGTAAACATATGATGACATTTTATGCCATGAATGTCAATAGTGAATATTGTAAATATGCTCCTATTAAAAGATAAAGTATTACATATAAGAAATGTTGTAACGATCTGAATTTTTATCAAGATTAATTTTAAGAGAGCTAATTTCAAAATTAATCAACTGAGGTAAAGATGCTCATGTGTAGAATGAATAATTTATACGTGTGTTTAACCAACTGATATATATGACCAATATGACCAATGTTAATGATATTTGTATTTTCCTTTTTTTAAAGACCATTAAATGTAAATATGTAATTATAACAAAATCCACACAAATTTATAATATTTATAACAATTGTAAATTTTCAAATCGATTTCTGACGATGCATCCTTGTCTTCGATTTCGCTCATTGTGTTTCTCGTTGTAGATGCGACCCTTTTCTACAGATTAAAAATGCTTGCTAGAGGTAATATTTTATTTAAGAAGGGAAAGTATTTTCGAATGTGTCGGCGTACCGCCTGTCGTATGCGGCATACGGCTGTCGTCGGGCTGCTCACTCTCATCTTCCTCACACCAATTTCAACCGCCGTAGGCCAATTTTTAAATCCCCTTTGCCCGTGGATACTGATTGCTATTTGCTTCCCGCAAGTGCGACCACCGCCGCATGTGAAACACCACTGGGCCTGACAGCGGTCGGTACAGCAATAGACAACTCTCATAAGTGATAAAACATGGGCAATGAAAACAAATCACACTTCTGGCATCCACGAGGTCAGCGTTAAATATAATGCAAAATAAAAGATGACCACGACGCTCAAAATAACACATTGCTCGCTTTCACGTGTAACGTCTGGTGATGAGGCAAATTTCCGATCAAGTCCATGCCGAGCGGCGGCGTTTCGAAAGACGATCCGAAGACGGCATAGGAGTCACGTGGAAGAGGGCCAAGGTGTTATGCGAGGTGTCGTTAGCAGAGGCGAAAGGAAAGTGAGTTGCAGAGGAGGGAGAGTGAAGAAAGTGTCTAGAGACACACTTTGTGGTCTGACACATTAAGCAGTGTGAGGAATATACGAAAATGACATAGCCCATGGAAAAGCGCACGTAGAGGATAGTTCAACGTGGTTCTTAAGACAATGGCAGACTTTTACATGAATCCGAGAATTCGGACTCTGGATCGTTCGTACACGTATTTAAAGAAACTGGAGCACATGTAGAATGTAATTTGGTGTCTCCCACAGAAATTCTCATGGTTTCAGCCAACGAACATCGAATTGGGATTGTGCGAGTAGTAAAACATACTTGCTAGTTGATCATCATACCACTCGCTTTTCTCATGAAAGTTTACATTTTTTCTCCCTGCATTATAAAATAATGATCGCCTACAGTATGAAATCACGATCAATAACATTTCGCTCGCATATTGACTTCATAAATCAAAAATCTGTTATTGTAATGATCATAAGTAGGACGAAAGTTGACTACGTGCGGCATGTATACAGCCAGGGCATCACTTAAAAATTACATGCGATTTTACTTTCGGCAATTGTAGCAACGAAATCATGGTGTCGTGGAAAGGTCAGCTCTTCAATCGCCAGCGAGAGAATATCAAATTGGAAGACAATACATCCAGGCATTCACCAGGTTTCTCATACCAAGCACCAAATTTTCGCGGTTTAAATTATATGAAGAGAAAAACCATTTAGGTATTTTTTCACGTAAAAAGCATATGCACTATGCAGTATGCACTCCAATATCTCTCGGAAAAATCATCATCAAATTATTCACATCAAAAGAGGTGAACAAATTATTCCAGCATGCGAAAAATTATAATAAAATTTAACCCCTTTTACCAGGTTCTCGGGGCTAAAAAAAACGTCCTTTTCCAGGTTTTACAGGTCGCAAGAGTCACTGCTAAATTTTGCATGCTCTATTCAAAACAAGAAGTTGCCAACAGAAAAAACACAAACAAAAGAAATAGTAAGAGAAGAAAAGGCTGGAATATGAAGGATTAAGTTTGCAGTGAAGACCTCGAGACTTCTACCTCATATGTAAATGGAATGAGTGAAGTCACGTCATTGACAACAGCACGGTTTCATCAATCCTAGAGATTAAATGAGAAAATGGTATATTCGGAGTTTACAAAGACATTTCCGAGATAGGTAACATACGTCCTAGATACTATAATTGCAAACCTTTATAGGGAGAACGGGAGAAGGAATATTTTTTTAAAATATCAAGGAAGTGCTCAGACCGAAGTACAAAGAAAATACAAACAATGCACAGAGCGTTTTGTGGTTGTGGGGCTTAATGGTTTTAATTTCCAAAACAAGGCAAGTGAAATTCCCAGGCTGAAGACAAGAGAGGCGTGCCAGCTACTACCACGATGAAGACTACTTCGGGTCCACGAAATACAAGTAAACACCATTAGGATCAATGGAAATGCGTATGAGCCTAGCCTAGAAGAAGACAAAGTTACTGTTTGTGTGTACACTTGCGAAGGAAAGGTATAAAGGTGCAGGGATTGCTTAAATGCGAGAGAACCGCTTGCGTCTTCGGTAAGCTCTGGATCTGCCTACACTCGTCAAACACTCTGACATAATGGCATAATTTTGTGTTTAACTGCTCTTTTATGCTGTTTCTATTTCCTACGCCGCAACTGAATTGCAGTGTGGATTCATAATTAAATCTTCAACAAAGCATCACATTCCACTCCACACAATTTTCACATCAATACTTAAAAACTGTCTTCAAGTAAACATGGTAAGGTCTTTACTTCTTTTATTTGAGCACTCACTCACTACGATCTGCCGATCACAATTGAAGATAGAGACATCAAACTGGAGAAATGCGACTCCCCCATTAACGTGAAAAGGCGAACGGCGAAGGCGCCCAACCCGAACTCTCATCCCTCTCCGTGGCGGTAGGTCCTGGAGTTTCTTCCCCCTTGAGTTACGGGAAATGCAACCACTTTTCGTGACGCGCAAGTTTCTACCGAACACACCCTTGCTTGCATCTCAGACCCACGGATTACAGACACGACAAAACTTCGAAGGACTCATGACGTATACACTATCAAATTCTTCTCATTATTTTTACAATGTAATATGTCTTTTCACCGCTATAGTAACCCGCTGATGGAAATCTATCACCTTTCCGCTGCTATTCCATTTTACTATATCGTATTATATATGATACAGTGCAATATATTTCACTATATATATCACATATATCCATACCTTTCCCTTTTTTCCCTTATTCTAAATACTATCAACAGATTCTTGAATAAAACCATTTTATTATGCGTGCCACCATTCAATTCACATAAGTCACCTTTGATTTTTCCAGAGTACTTATAGATCTGGTGGAAATCGTGTTGGTGTGTTGGCCAAAGAAATGGAATTCCACCCGGAGGTCCCGGGTTCAAATAATGGCAGTAGAAGAGATTTTTCATTGGGTAACTGGCCAGAGATTAAGAGCTGCAAGGAAAATACTTCAGTTTCAATACTCTTTTCGTTGGTTGGGAAGTGGAGCCCTGGGCGTCGTATGTTAAGGCTAAGGCAGACGTTTCTCCTTTCCCTTTCAAAGTTCCTTCCTCAAAGCAAATAAATACTCACACGAGGCCGGAACCGTCGGTCGCCTCTCCCACACAACTATCTATGTCATACAACAATGCATCATCTTACAACAGCTTGAGTATGTATCAAATTTTTCATCATATCCATAAATCGGTATATAATGCAAAAATTTTTCGATGCTGAGCTGAGCTATCAATGAGAGTTGATGATGCTGCTACTTTTCACTCTACTTTGGGAATAGTACATTACTTTGCAATAAATCTTTCATTTCAATCATTAATAACAAGTCACTGCATTATGTATTACTCTTCAAGTGTAATTCCGGGCATCAAGAGGCTGAGCCCACCCAAAGCGCACGTCGTCATATCCGAACCACAGGACTTCGCAAGATCGCGTTTCAGGGAGGTCAGTCCATTCCACTTCTCTTTCCCGGGACGCAACGCTCGCGCGCACACTCGTTCTAAGTGGGGGGGGGGGGGCGCCGAAATGAGAACACCACCGACCCGCATCTTGACCCGCGCATCTCCTGTGTGTGTGCGCCCGGCTCTCATTAGGAAGCAGCCTCTTCGCCGCCGGAGGATTGCCCTTGGGTGCGTGCACCTCGCTCTCAAATGCATCTCCGTGAATGCACTTCGCCTCTCTCTCTCTCTAGCCATACGGGTATCGACACTACGGTCACCGACTGTTCCCGCCTGGATATATTAACGTCCCCATGCATAGTAACATATGGTGAATGTTAACGGTGAAGATGGGATTACTCTCTTTCATGCTCTGCAACATAAAGCGATCTAGTTTTTGTATCAATTCATAAATGTATTTATTTTCTATAATGCACCTTACATAAAAATGATGCATTCACAAATATTTAGAACCTTAAGCACAGATTTGAGCTTATAAGATAAAGACAGCTAAATGCAGGCATCTCATGCACGCGTTAAGTAATTAAGGACTCTTTCCAGTTAAACTTTTGACAATCTGACGAGTAGTGTGTGAAAATATATAACTGCTCTTTATACTCATTATTGGCTAACTTACTTCGACATGTTGAAATAATTCTTCACATCTTTCACCACTTGTTGCATGCAATCCATAAATTGCAATAAGAAGTGGCATAATTCTAGTTGGGTGATTTTAAATAAGAGTTGATCGATAGCCTCATGATTGGTCTCTCTGTTCTCTGGAACCAATACTGGCGCCAAGAATTAAATAGAAAAATTGTCATTGCCTTTAAACTACTCTTGATATTATGCTACAGAGATTCTTAGATAATGTTTTTTCAATAAGGGCCATCAACAAACCACAATTCAATCTGCATAATGACTCGCAAGGAACTTTTGAGAATTGCGGCAGAAACTGCTTTGATCATCAGGTTATGAATGTGCAAAGATAGTAAAATAACATAAGGAGTTTAAAAAAATTCCAAATCATTCCAATTTCCCTGCTACTGTTTAGCCTTGGCTTTAAAAATCCAAGGTTAGTTTAGGGACTTGGCTTGGTTTAGTAAGTCTCGTGGCTAATATGCTGGCGCAGCCCCCTATAGCCACGGGTTTGAATGCCACACCGGGCGTGAATGATTCATGACTCAGGGTGTAAAGAGTTTGGGTTAGAGGGTGTCGTATTGCCTTAGCCGCTACTTCCCCAAGTGCAATACTGCCCAGATAGGCTCTCCCGCTACCCGAGCGAATTCCGTAAAATTATCCGTGCAGACCGGAACCCGTTTCAGGCTCATATTTCGGTGTGGGCCGGTGATTTTTGAATTCCTGGTGACAGATGAATTCCTGCATAAATATACTCACCCGAGGACTGAGCATGCTGCCTGGTATTAGCGGAAAGTGAAGCAGATCCCTCAATGTTCAAATATATCCGAACAATTGAATAAATCCCGTATACTATTGCTGACTTCACACCGCTTATTTGAAGTCTTCTTACCCTATCTGCTATGCTTCACCCTTCCACTCATCTGCGAAATCGGCGATAAAACATCCGGACGAAAACAAGGAGTTGCCAAACATAAGTGACGCGGTCGCGCGTAGCCTTTGCCAACCGGAACGACACAACGGCGAAAACTCTTAAGCAGGAAAAATTCAATCCATCACGCGCTTTTCAACTCGGCAGCAATAGCAGCGGAGTCAATAACCAAACCAAATCGTACACGTATATTCTCAAGGTTAAATGGCAGTGGATCCCCTTAGCGGGGAGAATTAGGGGTACGCGAAAAAAATTTACTAACGGAGGAAGTACCACTTCGTTCCCTTGAATATTCAATCCTAGTCACAGGCGGCATCGCATTACCGATGAGTAAACGATCATGTTGCCAGTGTCTAAACTACGGATTTAATTGTAAATAAACATAGGTTACATAAATATGATAAGCATGATACTCGCGGGTACAGATTAGGTAAATGGCCCGCCGAGGGTACGCAAGTGAAAATGTCTCGGAATCTAGCATTTTGTTTGGATATGGCAACCGAGAGCCTGATTAATATATTAACCTGTAAAATAGATACGTAATGCAAGAAGTATAAGCATCAGGATATACGCGCCTGTTCAATATTCATGAAGATTTAAAGCCGGTTGTGTAGCGAGGATGGTGGACACTTGTTTTCTTACGGCAGGGGAACCCTAACTAATCAAAAGCAATCGTTTATACGAGGCCAAACGCCTGATGCCTGTTGTTCACGGTAGTGTTGTCTGTAATAGAGTTTTACAAGTTTTTTTATTTTAAGAATCGTGTGTGAAACGAAAATCTTTCTCACGATAAATCCACAGAGGCGACCGATCTGCCATCTATGGGATGTTTAGCGAAAAGGATTTTTCCGTGTTTGACATCCCCCTCCGCTCGTGCAGTTGCAATTGCCTTCATGGCAGCAAATGTTTATTCGCTTTTTCCATTCCGTTATGGCATATTAAGTTCATTCCAACGCATAGAGACCCTCGCGTATTTTTTTATCCTCTTTCAATAACAAGAGAACTTCCTAGGCATTCAAAGAGCTTCCAATGATGTTTGTTTACATTTTCCCAGTTTCGTTTCCCGAATCAACTCTAAGGGAGTGCGAGAGTATCACAGCGGTGAGCGGCGAGCCTCTCCTCGCCTGATGCATAAAACGAATCCATAGAGATACATGGACGGATGCAGTCCTATTCCGTAAAAAGTTCCATGAAATCTAGTTTTATAAAATGGATTTATGGTGAGCAGGCTCATTTTTTAAATAATAATTGATTTAATAAAATGTTTACCTAATATTAAACTTTGGGCAAAATATATAAGTATTAACTACTACAATGTAGCTAAATAATAATTGACCATTTAAGTACATAAACTACGTCAAAGGATCATTGATATTTATTTTTCTATCATTCCTAGGTCATTCATGCATAATGAAACGCTAAAGGGAGGAGGAGCAGAACAATTGAACGAGACTCAACATCAGCTGGCATTTCAAAAACCAGGTGGAAACATAATAGGAGAGGACCTGACTGAGAAATCAGTTGGAGAGAGTTCGGAAAACATTAAATGTGGACTACAGGAGGCCGCAAAAGAAGTTATTGGAAGAAGAGAAGTTGTCAAGAAGAACCCATGGATCACAGAAAAAGTATTTGCTCTGATAAAAGAAACACAAAAATACAATGCGAACACTTAAGAAGGGTAGCTTTGGTACAAAAGAATATGAAACGAAAGAATTCGCCAAGCGAGGAAAGCTGTGGAAAAGTGAATGCAGAACCCAAGTGAAGATGAAAGTACAAAACAACGTTGCACTTGGAAAGGTGAAAGCTGCCCATAGGACAGTTAGGAACCACTTCAAGGAACGGAGCGCAAGATGCAATGCCATAAGAGACAAGAATGGAGAACTTTTGATTGGAAATGAAGACAAAGTGAAGAGATGGTAAGAATATCTAGAAGAGTTCTACAATTTGAAGATGACAGTGATCGACAAGGAAAGCAAAGGCAGCAAGAAGTGTAATATGGGAGCATCAATTTTACATCGGAATTTTACGCAGCCATAAGTGACCCTTGGATAAATTTGGCTTCCGGAATTTATGATACTCCTGTATAACTAATTAAAAACGCTGGAGATAAGATATTTATCTTTCTTTACAATACTATCTACCGCATGTACTCAGGAGAAATACTCAGGAATTTGGAGAAAAACATCAACGTTCCTGTTCCCAAAAAGAAGAGAGCGGAGAAATGCGAAATTATTAGGACTATAATTCTGAGGACATATACGTCGAAGACAATGACAACTATCATCTACAGAAGAATAGAATAAAAAACAGAGTTGTTCCTAGATGAAGATCGATTTGGAGTCAGGAAAAGTAAGGGTACAAGAGAACCATCAGAGCAACTTCGTCCCGGACATCCTACACCGAATGGAGTAGGACAAGAGAATGGATGCTTATGAAGAGTTAGAGATGGAGGCACCTGAAGGAAGAACACCTGCTGAACGAAATCCTCATCGAAAATCACTCCCCCTAGCCTCCCTCTCACTAACTAGCATGCAGGCCCAGGCCCCTAGGCTCATCCGGAAACCCATAACCTAGCTCCCACTATAAATCCTAATCCGCCAACCTCTCCCCGACCCACTCCACCCCATCCACTCATCACCAACTGATGCCAGAGCTACGTCAAACCAAATTCAGGGATGCTGACTGATGATGAAAGGGAGGTGGTGAATTCGGGCTGAAATCGAAAAAAGCTGGCCAAAATTCAAAAAGGGATTTTTTCAAGCCAGGAAGCTGAAACTATGCAAAAATATTCTCAAAAACCCTGTGCGTGCGATGTTGCAAGGCATTTTCCTTAGTACTCAGCAATTAACAATTTGCATGAGGTCAAAGTTGCACAAATTTCGCAAAAATGGTCTACACTCGATGTTCTCACGAAATCTTCAAAATCAAGCCCTTGCTGAACTTTTATGGGTATAGAATTGGAATAAAGGTGATGTAATTAGATGAAACAGTTTCTTATCTTTGTTTTAATGTAATCTACTTACATGTTTGTTGTTATTTACCGAAGATATTAAACAAAATGGCGTACCCTCATTTTTTGTCATTTTTGAAATATATATATATATATATATATAGAAAGAGAAAAAGTAAGTTTCATCGCCGAGCATTACGGAGTAACTTACATGGGGAAACTCTACAAAGCTTCCATAGTGCGAATCCGATGAGTTATGCTGCGACCGTTTGCGACGCCGAATTTCACATTAGTTTTTCGATTGCGCGGTTGAGTCTGGTCCAACCCGCCTGCAACGGGGTGGCGTGTGTGTGAAATGGATTGTAGCCACAATCACTCCACCGTGGAGATTTTCGAGATACAAACATTGAAAAGATCCTCCATGTATTATATTTTGAAGAAATTATGGAAAAAGTTACGCATTTTATCACGTGGAGTAAAGGTCTAGTGAATGTTTACTGAAAGATTGCTTTCTTCGGATGCACCGCGGAGCAGGGAATTTATCTGACATCGGTTTTCAGTGTCATCTTTGCTTATACTGAGAAACGTCTGAGCTTCCTTCAAAGCCATATTTACAAATTAATGCACAGTTTATATTATGCGCGGTTTTTGAATCTCTGGAAATGCATTCCAATATACACGATGAAGTAGACTGAAGTTTAACTTCATATTAGTTCTTTAAAATAGTAACTTTACCTGGATAAGTAGCACTTTTAGCCATCCGTATTTTTTCTTAATTAGGGTATAATTTATGACCATGCATTCTGCTACTTTTCGAAGACCTATGTACGCATACTCGTGAAAGCAATATCACCCTGATGATGCGACCTTAAAGGCCGCGAATGCTTGGTCTACAAGGCGCCACACGCTACTGCTCCCGACAATGATTCATGCAA
The DNA here is from genome assembly GCA_933228895.1 of Platycnemis pennipes. Lineage (NCBI taxonomy): Eukaryota > Metazoa > Arthropoda > Insecta > Odonata > Platycnemididae > Platycnemis > Platycnemis pennipes. The sequence continues at coordinate 135,055,075 of OW121853.1, forward strand.
ACCTGTATACTGACTCTTCGAGAGTTGCAAGGAAATAATTAACAGTAGAGCACCTTCCTCTAACATAGCTTTTGGCATCAGGTCAGTTTTCTTCCACTTCGAAAGTACTCTTCTCAACCTAATTGGGGTGGTCGAGGTAATTTCTTTGAGGAGCTTGGAGGCTGCTTCATCTTCCTCTTACATCAAACTCATAGAGGCCGCGAATGAAAGAGTTGCCACAGAATGAGACGATCTCAGACTTTGTTTTATTTCTCTATGATCTTTCACTGCTAGTGCGAAAACATTTCTCCGGGCGCCCAGAATTGCCTAATAAGTGTTGCAATTCAAGCATAAATTTTATTTTTTTTAAATCATTCAGTACAAGGTTATTTCTTAATAAAGTTAAATTGCTCGGATATACTTATAGAGCGGCGTTGAAGAACCTGGAAAATTTTGCAGCAAATGTTCGGGAAAAACATCATTTAGTTTTTGCCATTCGCAATAGCGCATCAAAAATCTCTCGTTATTCCGATAGATTCGTGCCCACCGCAACGCATATCCCTTATGAAAGAACTTCTTAATTTAGCCTTTAAAATTTCATTATTCACTTCCAAATGTAACCTTTCGGCGAGACTATTTAAGAGGTACTTAGCCTTCATACAAAATGATGCATTCTTCACTCCCTACTCATGTATTTTATACATTTGTAAACGTGGGATTACAATAGAAGCATTTTTTCATTCAGTGACACCATCACCCCCTGAAAGAGAGCCGAAACTATTAACTTAAAGAGGAAATTATCGAGTACAATTTTATGTACACTCCAAAAGAAAAGAATATTTGAAAAAGCGAATTGGCATGATATTAAGGATTTTGCAATAATTTTGATGTTTTGCTATTCGAAGCAAGCGAATATAAAAAATTACGCCATAAACGTTATTACAAATAAATGATTCAAAAAATAGACATAAGCTTAACTACCTAAATAATTTTTTATTGCGTACTACATTTTATCTATTTGTCTGTAATCATATTTTCCCTTATTTTATCTTGTGTCTCATTATCCACTTCTTTCACTAGCATTTTAACTGTTTTCAATTTGGTCATCATAAATGAAATAGTGACTATCGTTAGAGCTATGCTAATGTACGCTTTCATGGATATTGTATTTATATATCGGTTTTGGGGGCGATTGAGCGCGGGATGTATTGCTTTAGGCATGAAATTTATTATTTCAACCAAAAACCCCGTTAAAGTCATTGCCCTGTATTACATTCTCTCGAATATTGGGAATGAGAGGAGTAATAGAATGCACAGAGATAAGCGTCTTCGGCCAGGTCGATAACGCCCCATACTCGAGTCTCAATTCGAATTCCAAACGGGGCTGCTGGTGTCCATAACGTCATAAGATTAGTGACAGCTAGATGGTCCGATTTTGAAATTTCTCCCTCCCCGTTAAGAGTTTTTAATTGGCTACGTAACAGCCAGATAGGTGGCTGTAATTGGGCAATAGTATGTGTAACTGGAAATTGTCCTTAACTATATTGACTCATTTTAACTGCACCATCGCATGAATGAAATATTAATTGTTTTCGGGAAAGAAACAAATGTGCAATCCATTAATAAAAATATTACCACGGGTCCGTTGTATATATGATAATATCAAATAAAATACTCCATTAGCAATCCCGATAGAGTACACAAACCTTTAAAAATCGAGGAATCTTGAAGCGGCTAGAAAAGTATCCACACCAGTAGGAGTTTTAGAGAGAATTTCGAGAGATGCAATACTGACACCAACACGAATGAAATCCGAGCTGGAGTTTCAAAAATCTTATGATTCACACCACTGCAAAAATGAAACTGAACACTCTAGTGCTTTTCTTTGGAGACTAGAAAACGATCTCCCGAAAATATCCGCAAATAACCGCGTAAAGAGCTCCGCGGTGCCATAAAACGACCGTTCGCCTTACACCCAGCAACAGTGCAGGGGCGGGGGAGTTGCAGCCATGAGACACCAGCTGTGGGTCGGAGGCCTCGAAGAGACAATAATCCTAATTGGTACAAAGGAGTATTGTCTCTTCGCATGCTGTCTCCGTTTAAAGTTCACGTATTCGTCAGTAGGCGATGTCAAGATGGTAAGAAGAGAAACGCCCGTGGTGCACCCGAAGAAAGCAGTCTTTCAGTACCTCCTTGATCTTTACTTCACGTGATGAAATGCGTAATTTTTTCCACGATTTCTCCGCTCTTTCCAATGTTTGTATCTCGAAAGTCTCCATAGAAGAATGTCTCCAGCGCGAAAGTCTTGCGCATTGGCGATGTATGCTGTAATAAAATATCGTGAGGATATTAGGACAGAGGTATATAAGTGCGTTCCCATCCAACTGGCGAGTGGAAACCTTTTGTCGTACAAGGAGGAAATGGTAGTTTTGACGGTAATGTGATCCGCTCTTGATGGTGAGGAGACGTAGAAATGTCTTCTCCTCCGACATAATATGTAGGTTGGAGCGGTGAAAGAAAGACTCAGCGCCAAATACTGTAGACTGCCTGCCTGGCAAAAACAAGATTCTTGCTACGAACATGTCACCTGTTTTGACTGCCATACACCTTCGGTTGTATCAAATGAATTGAAAAAGGGGGGCAAAAAGGATGATGATCACCCACGCAGTCTTCACCCGAACTATTCCGTCGCCAGAATTTCCCTCGAAATCAAAGTGGTATATTACTAGTGAGTCGTGAGTGCCTTCACAACATATTAGTCCTTCGTACGGCAAGCCAAGTGTTCCACTACATGGTCCTCCGTTACATGTCGCGAAGACCCGTCACAGTGCTGTTCAATTTCCATGGAGCGAAAACGGCAGCGGACGGCATCAGTCTGGACTAAAGCCTCAGCCAAAATTGAGCGACACTTACGTTGTCACTGCTTCTATAAAGTAGGATATCCGTATTTTTTTAAACTGCTGCTTTCTATAGGTCAATTCTAAATTCTAATCCACAATCAGCCGAGCAAGGCTCAGTACCTTGGTATTATAAAATAATGCGTCATGTACGTTAAAACCATGAGATATTGGGACGTATTTCCTTAGTTTTTCATTTCTAGGGTTACGTCATCAAAATTATACTAAATATTCATTGCTGAAAGTATGCAGCGAAATAGACTATTTTTTTCTGAAAGCCTTGAGAATGACCCTGAGTACTATTTTACCACGTAACACTTAAGTAGGCAAGTTTTTTCTTTGGCGTATTTTACGTTAAAACGACAGGCATTTATGACAACACTAAGCTTGATTATTTCATAGAGAACAAAACAAAAGCACATCATATTCTCTTTTTAAGAAAATGGGCTCAATAAATCGTAACACATGCTGCCAGACCGCGTCTAAAAACAGCCTATATTCGATCAATTGACGAAATAACGCACTGCTTTTAGTAAAATCAACTTAGTCTCGCCATAATGCCACGTAAACCGCACCAATACGAATAGATACGAAAGTTAGTAGCACGTTCCGGCGACCGAGAGAAATACGACCGGACCATTCCATGAAATCAGTTAAGCAGTGCCTTGCGGTATCCAGCTGCGCATCAAACCTAAACGACGCACCGGGAAATCCTTCCCGTTCCACCCATTCAGCGAAACGTATTGACCTTGCCCGTCAACGATACATTCGCAGAGACACATTGAATGAACGGTGAGGACGGAAGTCGATCCCTCAATAGGAAGGAGTCATTCAGCGTCGCATTCTCTGTCGGCGAAACACTCTTCTGTTGTCTCCCTTCGCTAGGTTATAATTCTAAACTAAAACGTCGGTTATGCGAAGCGGTTCGCACCAAGCACACGTCGGATAGCTGAAATCTCGGATTGTACGGAGAGTCATAGTAAAGAGGCTTATTAATGATGAACTTACCTGTATAAATCTATTCAAAACAGAATCTTACAAATTTCAACTTATATGATACATTCTTATGCAAAAATTCAAGTATTTTACTCAAACCTTATTCGTGTTAACAGGCCTCATATAAATCGGTCATCTCAGAGAATATGAGCGAATGTAGAACGACGGAGACTGAAGGACGCGATTTTACTGTATTGACTATTGAATATAATTCTAATAAATAATATAACTCTAATAGCTCAAAAATTGGGATATTTTGGGGTAATCGAGGGAAAAATACAAGCAGAATTTGTTACTTGAAGGATCCTGTGGTGAAATCCAAGAGCTTGAAACGATCGTCTTCAATTAGAAACGTGCCAAGATTTGTTGCTTCAGATATAAGTATATGGATGGCGCGGCCAACAGCATTCAATATTTGCTTCGGAGCTGGCATCTTCAAAGTTGCAACCACAGTTCCGCATCTCGTTCATCGCATTTTATGAATCATTATCCTACTCTTAGTCTCCTTCGCGGCAGAATGTTTCGACACTTCAGGGTCTTAAGGTTGGACCAACGCGATCCACTGAAACCACAATACAGGGATGCCTTCCTCCGCGATATGTCCAATTTGGAACTCACTAGCAGAATGTACATGTCTAAGAACAACTGCAAAACTAATTACAATGAATTTACTGGAATTAAAAATGTTTACGTTTTCTAGCATAGCATTAAGAGTTCTTTTTCAAAATGGAGAGTGACTACATCACTTCGAGCTTCGCACACTTCGGTAAAAGAATAGGGGATCTAATCATTCAACTTTACATATTAATGACCAAAAATAGTACCGCAAATTCCTCGCACCAAGCGTGGGGATACACAATACACATGGAAAATGATAATTTTATGTCATTTATTGAAAAGAGCAATGAATTTGTTCAAAAAGAAGCAATAAATGTTTCTTATAGTGTATAAGTTATAATTTCGAAGAATGAAAGAATGGTTTACAAATTCCTACTAATTGAATTAACACAATAAATTGCTCTTTTTATTCACATACTATCCAAGTGACCACACCACTAATACGACTCTATGGCTTTTATTCTAGCTGCTGCTGATAAGGTGTTTGTCAATGATCACATGACTCAGCGGAAAGGTTACCTCTTGAGGCTGAATCTTAAAACATCAAACTAGTAAAAGCAAGAAAGAGTATTTCATAAATAGGACTCTTAAAAAATAACCGAAATATGCTCTGAAAGAACTCCTCAATCCGGCCAGCAGACAACATCTTAACACTAAACGATAGCATTGAATATATATAATTGAATATATCGTCAGTTAAGTCACACTTAAAAATTTTCTTAGAAATCAATTTAGGAAAAAGCATTGTTTCATTGCAACGTTATTTTCAGGGGAAGAAATAATTCGTTTGCATTGCATTTGGAATAAATATAGAGGTCACTGCAAACGATATAATGTTCTCATAAGTTAGTGTGCATCGCATAAAATATGAATTTGCACTTCTTAAAGTTGCTTATGCCAAGAGAAAACACTATCAATCGGATCCCATTCGCCGCCACCAGCTACTTTAACCATATTATGATGATTTTATGCCGTGAGCAAGTTTATTTTTTCTGATAAGTGGAAACTAAGGAGAAATTACGTAGTCTTTGGAAACTGTGTCAAATGAGAATAATCGGAAACCACACTTACCAGATCACTTTTCCTTCATAAGAACCGGATCGCGTCGTCCTCAAAAGTATTTCCTCAGCACCCGCCTCCTCCTACATCGCCAATGTCGGGTCTTTTCCACCATATCAACAATTCTCTGTTAAAAAATTACAATATATGAATCAGAAGAAATTTTTATACAAATGCTTCATTTTTTGAAGTAATTACATACCTATAAACGTAATATCTCTACCACACCGATCGAAAAAGAAACCAAATTTGTATATGCACTGGGCGTTAATTCAGAATGAATGATGTTTTCAATTAAAATGTTGAACTTGGTCTCGTACTTTCAGTAATAGAAAAATTAACAGGATATTTGGTACGAAACGGTATGCAATTCAATTGGAATGACTTAAAATATAAGCAAAATATTGGACCATACGCTTGGAATGGAGCTTTTAATCATACATTGCATTTGTTATTACGATGGCCTACGATGTTGAAATTGGCGTATAATTTTTCCCCACAACATTTAGTAACCTTCATGACTCAATGCTTTTAAAGAATATCGCAGCAACAGTATTTTTCGAGTTGGAGTAAAGAATCATGTCACATTTGTCAGGGACCTCCATTCGGCTACTTTTCATAATAAACAGTGTTGCATTTGCTACACTCTTTGGATTAAAGATAAAGAAAAAAATTTCCTGGTTATTAGCAAAAGCGGGTATATATTGATTTCGCAACGCTATTCCATTCCTCCTTCAAGGCTTTTCACGGGCTGGAGCATGTGTAGCCTTCCTCTCGTACGCGGTGTTGTCATTTCTTAACATCGCCCCTTCCAACACGTTCTTCTCATTACCACGCCTTCGTGACGTCCTACCTTCTTGTATACCACTTTTCTGCACATTTTCCTTCCAAATTTAACTTACAAACCTTATATTTCTTCTTTCTTCCATAATTTCAATCATCTCCACAGTGAAGGTTATATCGTCAAAGATGTACGATTATTCACAATATGCTGACGATACTCACGTACATACAAAAAATCCAAGAATAACATTTTCCAAAACTACGAAACGGTGACTGCAGCTTTAATTTGAATCCTCCTGGATTATACTCATACTTCTTATAATGCTATTTTCAGTTGTTTCCAGATAATTACGTGCCGTAACTCGAATTATTATTGATAAACTAATAAAAACGGCGAGATAAATTTGTCATCCCTTTGGTTAAAGAAAAATATTTTTTCTAAACATATACTAGGGAATAATGCTAACTGCTGCACTGCTATTTTTTATTATGACATGTTTTCGAACTAAATTTTACATACCAATGACGATTTACACCTCCCCCATTTTCAACCCTATGCATGCTTACAAAGATGGCTAGGCAGTAGAACAAAAAGAAAGTGTTCGACTAATAGTCCGTCTTAGTTCAGATGCAAATCAAGGCTCTGGAGGCAAAGCCAACTTCACTAAAATTCACGGAAAATATTAATAATATAGAAGGCAACATAGAAATTAAAATTAATAATCTTCCAACTGCATCGAGTAAATAGTAAATTCTTCTCGGGTGTTCTTCATCCGTTCACCGAAACGTCGGCAGAGACGGAGAGCCTAACCCCCCGGATGAAGTCCCGAAAAGAATGTTCTCAGTTAATCCGCCGGGAAAGCACAAGAACTCACAACTTGCTTCCAACAGCATTCTTTTCGGCAGCCCATCATTTCCTCCAAAACGCAAACGGTTACATCTATTTCAGTTCCCATTAGCTCTTGGCTTTTATGTGCCGAGTTCCTTTCCATTGTACTCCACAACTGTTGACCACCGATCCAAACGATGCCCATGAGACAATTTGTTCCCATTAGGTTCGAAGAGAGCTGGAACCAAATGAAAGAGTGGCAAATTAGAGCAATCGTGAGTCTTACACGGTGTGGATGAAATAAAGAGACATTTTCTGAATCAAAAATTAGGAGATATTCGATGTTTTAGGGGCGTATGAGTGTACCACTGCCAAGGGGAAGAGATGAGATGGGAAGGAGGGGAGGTGAGGGAGGCGCCCAGGTGTAGAGGGGAGGGGGGGAGGCTACATCCGAAGAGCCCCGGATTTGCATGCAACCTTGATCGTGGTCACCTCAGCCCCCCCCCGCCCCCCATCCCGCACACCCCCCCCCCCATTGCTACGCCCCCTCTTGGCCTTCTCACCGTCTTGCACCCCACTTTTCAGCTCCTATCACTTCCCTGCCATAAATTGCCAACCCTTCAAATGACATATTCAACAAAAGTAGCTCACCATGCCAATCGAAATAAAAAAATAAAATGTCACTCCCACGGCAATAAAATATTTTTCTTCTTGCTCTTCCCACTCCCAAACTGGCACTTTTCCCCAGAAACAAGCTTTTGACGATACGTGAAAGAAAAATACTTATTCTAGGCTCTACTTGTTCATCACGTGCCGACTCAACGAATTTACCTGAGGAGAAATGGTCAAACCTTTAATTCTACACTGTGCTAAACACACTTTTTAAATAATTCATAATTCCAAGTGCGCCACCCATTTTACGGCAGAAAAAGAAAACAAATGCAGCGAACATTTCACTGCATCTTTCAACAAGCCATAAAAAATCATTCCCGTGGCTTACGATTAGCTGCAGCTAAATTAAAACTAATTGCACTTTCAAAGGTATTCAGATCACATCGGCACTTTGTACCTCATTAAAACTCACAGGGTCAACCAACCAGTGACATTTACATCTACATCTACACGATTCCCCCTGCAATTCACCGCGAGGGTGTGTGGCAGGGGGTGAAGATCACCAAGCATGCACTATTGACTTGCAAACAAGCAACTATAGGGTCTCATGCAACTAGATTGTTTGTATCTATAATATTTAAGGGATTAATACATACATCTACATAATACCCTGAAAGCCACCATAAAGGTGTGTGGCAGGCAGAGGGATACATCATTCACTTCAGACTACTCTAAAATATTTCCCCTACCTATCTCTTTGTTATGCTGCCTATACTGTTCTCTGATAGTACGGAGGAAAAATGCCAATTTGAATCTATCAGTACGACAACCGCAACCTCCAAATAAAAGCAGCAAAGGAGATAGAATCCATGATGCCACTGCAACTTCCACTGATTGAAGAAATAAACAGCATGGAGGCATGCGCAACCAAGTCAGAATATTTCAGCATGGCGCATCAACTGCCACAAAGAGTGTTTCCATAACAGTCGCAGCTAAAGCCAATTATAAGTGACAGAGCACGAATTCGAGTATACTTACTAGCAAAATAGTGTATTCCCAGTATCTTGTGACATAGAACCAGTATGCTGGATAACAAGCATGATAATCTCTGGCATTCCCACTTATCTGCGTGATTTCATACTTGATGCTGCACTAGTTTGCTACTAGCTCCCAGTAGAACCCAGAGGCCGTCGGCCAATCACGTCACGTGACAGACGCTGTGCTATCTTCTATTTTATTAAATTAGTATGAAATTCTGCTTCGTAGCAAGCACATTCTCAATGGTCGTGTTCCTCGTACAGTTCCAATCATGCTAGACTCCGTGTTCGATGTCAAGTGACGACTAGGCTAGCTAAGGGCACACTTGGTCTTGTAGTGATGTATCAAGTATCGTGGGGAACGGGCTTCAGTTCGTGTAACAAGCAGAAGAGATGTGCAGTCAAGCCACTAATGAGGGCTTGTAGTTAACTATGATACACCACCTTACCGATAGAAGGAGCAAACCGAAGCCTTTGGTTGTCGGATTGGTGTGGTGCTTAGAATACTGGCCTCCTAACCCGACAGCGTGGGCTCAAATCCTGGAGGAAGATATATTTTTAATTGGTACACCGGACCCATGCTTGAGTGCTGCATGGAGAGCGCTTCAAGTTCAGTAATCCGTACACACATTGAAGCGTAGACCCTTGGAAGAGTTCGCCGACAGCAGGCTGATGCCTCTTCTATTCCTCCTTCCACTCTATATTGCATTTCCTTCCCGTTTGAAGCTACTTCAAAAGTTAGTAAATTTGTAGTCGCAGATGAGCTAGTGGTAGGAAGAGAAAATTCAAGCCCATGCTCATTAAAGATGCGGAGAGGTGAGAAAGGGGAAGAACAAGATATAAATCCTGGGAAGGATGAAAAATTAGGTCGAAAACACTTGCCCACTAAACTGACACGCTAATATTCTCCAACACAGGACCTATTTTTCCATGACATATTTTAGCAGCTGTCAACTTGTCACCCCCTGCCTTACGCTTTTGCGGTAGCTTCCAGAATAACATGGCGTTATATGTCACAGCACCAAGAATTCAGTCTGAATGTTTTCGCAAATTTTTCCTATGGAGTTCTTCACACTCTCTCATTAGCCATATTCCTCAACTCTTACTGCCTCAAAGGAGCCTTACGGGGTCTTTCGGCATTACTTCGATGAAACCAGATGCCAATTTTATGACCGCATTTCCATTTAATGTAAAAATTATTGCATCACATCCCAAGACGACTTTTTTCGTCTCCGAATGCCCAGAGTACTGTGAAGCAGTCAGTGAGCCCGATCGGACATGACTCGAAAGGGATGGACACATCTAGGGACACATCGCACAAGGGATGGATAAATCCTCTTTTTGGTCCCCCCAATCTGAGAAACAGAAAATGCAGAGAATGCACATGAATCTAACGGCTTAGGGCCCTTAGCTGTTAGACATAAATAAAGTCTCAATACCTATACTGACAACGTATCGAAACGAAATTAGTCATTTGCTTGCTTCGAGTCAGCTCTTCCTTTCCATAAGAATCAAAATTTTAGCAGGCCAGATAAGAGTAAAAAAATATTTCAATGAGAAGAAGGTAGGACAAGGCGTAAGAAACGAAAACAAACTTGGCAACTAATGCCTCGGCAAGGAGCGAAAGGTTTGTCGCACTTCTTTTTCAACGAAGTGGACCACATTTTTGGAAGCCGCAATGAATGTTATTCTCTGATTTTCCAAATAAATATGAACCAGCATAAAGTCTCCGCAATACCTTGGATATCGGATTTTCTCACGCCAATGAAAATCAAATAGCTCAACTCTATACCAAACTTGAATGACTTCATAGTCATTCATCTACATTCCGATGATCACGGGGTCATGATACTATTATTTACGAATTAAAATGCTACCCAATCTATTTTAGGAACCCCGAATAAATGTCATAATAAGTTACATGATATTCAAAAGAAAAGTCGCATAGGTATTGTTATTTATACGGTCAATTTGACGTGAAATTAGCCTTCGATTGCAAAGGAAGTATTTGCGGAACACTTCTTACTGAGCATTTTACATCTGTTTCTAGCATTATCGCTGTATATTCACAGCCATATTACGTGATAGACATATGTAATATCCATGAATACCTTTAATAGGAATAGTAATGTTAAACCACAGAGTATATACTCTGTGGTTAAACCTTTCCATAGTGAGAGAGTCACGTTCTATCATCGCTCCTCCACCCTATTATCACGAAGTAGGTCTCATCATGCTCTATCAGTAATCATTTTTCCTTTTTCGTTGGTAACTCTGTAATCATGGCATGGTGTCCATTAGCGTCACATTCGATTGAATACACCTTGGCGCGTAGGCTGGACAGGCTCGAATTTGAGAGTGAAAAAAGGAGTATGGCATCCCTCGCATATTTCTCAGATAGAATTACGGCAGAATGAGCCGCTGCCAGGGAACATATGGAGAACTAGGTCTTGGAAAAGAAGGGCAATAAAAGTATTGGGATGGCTCGTCAGATTACATATGTGCATGATAATACGGAGGGATAATTAACGTATGCATGCAACGTATTCCGGAAATACATGGTTTTATATTATTCATCGCCTAATGCAAGCGAAAGAATGATTTAGGAGGAACGCGCACATTCAGGCAGTGTGGACGTTTGACCTTCGAGGAGAGTCCTTTGAGGGGGAATTAGCATAACCCTCGAAGGAAGGGCATCGGGACATCCTACAGCCTAGCATCACCACTCCAATCCGTTCGCTATCAGAAGCTAGCGATCCCTAGAAGAAGTACGATTCTATCCGACGATGCCTCCCAATCCTCTTCATTATAGATTGGTTACATTTATGTTGATCCGTGGACTAGCAGAATATCGGTACTTTTTCCGCAGGTTTCATCCTTAACTCAAGCCAAAGCTCTTGATATAGTCACTGATGGCACACGTACACACGCCGTTGCCCCAGTTACACACCGAAAAATCAGATACTACCCATGCAGGCTGACAAGGTTCCAACTTTGTCTTCTTTTCACTTGGCAGTGGATGGAATAAATGGATTCACTACTCGTATACCATATCATACTTGAGAGTCAAAATCAATCATATTCAACCATTGCTTTGCTTGCAATCATGAAAACGTATGCACCAATCAGCATTAGCAGTCGGCAAAAACAGCTCTTGGAATGATTAGATTATTTTACACGTTTTAGAAGTGGTCGTAACTTGAATAGATCGTCGTTTGAAATACAACTTTCAGTTAAGCGCACAGTGAACGAAGAGGGGCAAACTGTGCAAAATCATTGCAACTCTGAAATCCTCAAGTAGTACACATTGCCACTTTCAAAATTATCTCCATGTGGGGAGAGTTTTAAACCTGACAGGGAAAATGGAAAAAACCTTTTATTACTCAGTTATGATACTGAAATTTGAAAATTTTACCATTGCACCATACTTCTCAGCTCAGTCCTAAGGAGCTGTTAAAGTTACGGAACAAAATTTTTAAAGAACATTTGTTCCTTAGACACTAGAGCAAGCCAGGATATTTGCCACGGCCAAGGGCACCTACAGGCTGAAAATTTAGACGATTCCATGTTGACCGGGATATTAATCAACACACACACGGCAGGGCAATTCTACATTGCTGAGGAAAGAGCCAAGTCAGCGCGCTCTAAGGCCAAAGCGTGGACCAATGTCTAGAAAGGAGGGCGCCACTTTTCTTTCACTATTCCTAGCAGTGCCTCGACACCTACATCTACCCTGCAAGCCACCATAAAGGTGTGTGGCAGGGGGTGAATTCTCACTAAATATGCACTACATACCATGCACAAAAAAGGATTGGTAATTTTAAACTGTTCTAAACTTCACTACGTAAAAAAAGATAATAATAGCAAAGCAAACATGCAAAAACATGCTGTTAGTTGGGTTGGCTTTAAGTCCTTACACCAACATGCAACTACTAATGTTATCCATTGCTACACTCGTACTGGATACATTTACCGTTATTCATATCCCTAATAGTACGAGGAAAAAAGGGCATTTTGAATCTGTCAGTTCGGCAATCAATTTCTCTAATTTTGTGATTATGGTCCAGTCTACCATAGTAAGTTGTGGTCCGCAAAATATTTTTAACGTCATCACAGCAAATATTACCTTGGAATTTGTTTAAGAGATTAAGCCTAAATTTCAACCTACGGTGTGACAATGATTCCCATTTTAATTCATATAATAGACTGGTTATGCTAATAAGGTTATCATACCGTCCCTTTACAAATCTTGCCGATCTTCGCTGCACACGTTCAAGTTCGTTATTTAGACCGATTTCGTAGGGATCCCATACACTGGCAGCATATTCCAAATGAGGTCTTACAAGGGAAAAGTAGCTGATTCCTCGTACATGATCGTCACATTTACCCAGTACTCTTTTGACGAATCCCAGTCTACGATTCGCATGACCCATTATTTCACGTATGAGTTTACCCCAGGAAAGATCATGTGTCAGTCTTATTCCAAGATATTTAATGGGTTCCACGTTTGTTAATTCATTATTACTTATTTTGTAAGTGCTAGGAGGAGAGCTATTCTTTCTCCTGAAATTCATTACAAGACAAGGCCAGAACTAAAGGATTCGCTAGCAACCTTAGGAGTTGGAGAAACACGGGTCGACTACCATTAAATTAGTGTGGAGTATTACCACTGCGTTTTATCATGCATACTAAAAACTTCCAGAGTCACGCCTGCAATGACTTCTTATAACCTGAGGGAGTTTTACAATATAAGGTGCCCACATTTTTTTAACAAGCCGGAGCAACAAGACAAGCCGGAATATCGATCCAATGCAATACGTTCTGGCTCACAACCATACTCCATTTGATCACAACCGCCATCTTTAACACCTGGCTTTTGTTAATATGAATATTATCACCTAATGCCTCTGATTAAAAGGCATTCTTCTCTGGGAGTACTTCTCCATATTGGAGAAGGCACCTTTGCACACTAATGCAAATGGCATTTGGAAACACCTTGAATAGGATTTGGAATGAAAAGTATGTATCATTTAGCAAAATATGAGTTAGGTAACTAGAATATGAGTAGAAAAATAAAAGTAATTTCAAGGGATATTTTGAGCAAGTGACGGTTTTCTTTGTAACTTACGAGAAAATTCACACGGTATCACATATTTAACTCCACTCAATTCAAGCAAATCTTGTGAAAATTTCGTTTAAAAATGTATTTTAATACATTCAAAATCACGATATTTTGCCTTTTCAAACACAGTATAGAACGTACAACTAGCCATAGACGGTACCGCAATTATTTTAAGCAAGCTAAAAAAAAAGAATATGTACAGAGCACAAAATGACTAAATTCCAAGTAAAGCGTAATACAAGTAAACAAATGTAAATATCTGTATGCTTTAAAATATTAAGAAAAAGGAAAGCAATTTGAGATGGTAATCAGAAGGGTATTTTTAAGTCGATGAATAAATAGCCTAATAGAAACAATGAAGGACCACGAGCCGTAGGTATTATGTTTCTGAGTGATACGGATTTTCCGTATCTCACTCATAGAACCCGAAAAAATGCGAGCTTCAATACAATAGACGAAGAAAGAAATAGCGCGTTGAAGAGTTGATGTAAGTAATAGTAACTCGGGTTTGGCCACGTCTCAGAGCTCCGGTTAATTGCGCCATTCGGATGGGTGGGTATTTGAGAAGAGGTGTGTGGAAGCGGAGATGGAGATGAACCAGGCATTCGCCCACTCTTCGCTCTAGGTTCCAAGGTTTAACCTCGACGGACGAAGTTACGAACTTGAAGTACTCTTCTCACTCAAGTCGGGACGGGTACACCGCTGACTAACCTCTCCTACTTCCACGAAGCCAACCCATCGAGATGGGTTGTCTACAGAACACTTCCTCCCACCACAACTGGATCCTCTCGAGTTGATATAACATTGAGTGTCATGCACCATGCGCGTGAGTTAATGAAATCGGAGTAACGCTAGGAATGGCTCGAATGTTACAACGCACGGTGGCGGCCCGAATCTGCTCTAAAAACATCGACCCCTCCATTTTCGGAGGACTGCTATGATAACAATGTAAAACTGCACCAAATATTTAGCGCTCCATTCTAAACAGAAATGAAAATGATGAAAACGAGATTTTTTGGAGCTTATTTGATATTGATAATTTTCAACAGAATTACATTTTTTGAAATTAGTTCTTTCATTGAGAAATGGTCAGACACGAATGCATTTGAATCAAATATTTCTAAGCCAATTAATTCTCTTAAAAACCTGCAGTAGGATGTGTAACTCAAATCTTTCATGTCATTAACGACCACATGAGGCATGAGGAATTACACTCTCTAGTGACCTGTGATTTCAGCAAACCAAAACGCTTGCCATATTATATAAGAAAAATGAGAAAAAGGTCTACTTCGATGCATTTGACATTTTGCAAAGACAGGTAAAATATACGAATAGACGGAAATGGAATCACGACGTAATAAGTGAGTATATCATCGTGTCCCCATTATTTAATTATATTAGTGTAATTAATTTTGGTAGCCAAATTACGCGATGATCTTATGCTTATAATCTCTGAATTTACCGCACGTCAGAATTAACCACGCGCATTGAATATCCAATACACAAATTGCTATTACTTAACTCGAAGTAGTCGAAGTCCCCCTGCTCTATTGAAAATACTTTCCCATCGCTTCATGCAGTGGAGGCAAGGAGCTCGATTGCCTTAAGCCCAGCACCTAACAGCAGAAAGTCGTGCATCCTTTGGTGTCTTCGTACTAAAGAAAGCGAACAGTGGGCACAATAAATGTTCATGGTTGAAAATGTAAGGTTAGGACGTCCGGAAAAAAGAGGTGATACATTGAGATAATATATATATATATATATGGGTGGTAGGTAGTAGCATCAGTATGAGAGGACACATATAGCGCACGCCCCTTGGTGGCCGCTGACCAATCAGCAGTCAGGGAGGAACCGCGCACGGAGAGGATGCGAGCACTTCCGCGTTTCATCACACGCCTCTCTCCCTCCACCCCCTCCCCTCCACCCCCTCCCCCTGCCAAGGAAAGGGGGAGGGGCAGAATCGGACGCCGGCCGCGTGACCGTTGAAAGACTAGTTTGAATCTTCGCTCGAGCTTATTATTAATTTTGGGCGCTGCCGACCTCCACCCAGATCCGAAAAGCACCTGCCTCGGTTCAGAGGACAAGCCATCATGCGGCTAAATAAGGAACCGAAAAATCTAGTCACCGCATATGCACAGGATGGCAAGTAAAGGAGATACAGGAGGAATCAAATGAGATTTGTGAATGAATATATCGGAATTTTAAAGTCGAAAGTAGACGGTATAGTTGAATGATGTAAAAAGCCTCATTGGGATAAAGAAGGCAGATTTGCTTCACTATTCTTGGGAGGGAGAGAAAATGTTTCGGGAGGCAGGGAGATTCAAGTCCAACGGAGAGAGGAGGCAGGGGTCGGAAACTAGCCACGACAACTCCCACGAGAGAGAGGGGGGAGGCTAAATATAGCCATCGTCTCCCTTGACGACAGAAGATTTCGCTGTCGAGGCGAAGGTGCGAGTCGAATTCGGGGAGCTAGGGGGAAACATACGAGGCAATAATAATCTAGTATTTACTTAAGCGCTTAAGAGAGGAGCGTTCCCTGGGATTTGCATGTCAACATCTAAGCAAAGGCAGTGACGCAGATATCATACCCAAAGAAAAAAAGTACAATCACACCGACCGAATTCTACTCTGCTATACTTGTTCTCAGGCGTTACGCGGAGGAATCCATGGTGTTTGATTTTATTGACGCCATACTATTCTGAGCCCATTAGATTGAATCATACAAGCGCATTCCGGGTGAAAACAAATACACCTATTCATATGGAAGATATAAATTAGATACAATATTGAAGGAAAAGTTACGAAAAAAATTAACCCTGAGACAAGGCGAAACAAATGAGCAATTTCCGTGACCCCCTGCACCAAATGAGAATCGGGGACGCTAGGAGAGAATCTTGAGTGAATTGCGGCGAAGACGTCACGCTCGGCTGGGCGCCGAATTCAACTGCCTCTGCTCTCGCTTCCCCCCTGGTACGACCACCCACCCATCTTACAGCTACAATCGGTTCTATTCTCAAATGACTTCTATTCCATCCTTTCAATCGCATTTTCTTCCTCCAAATTCTCAAGGCTATACATTCAGTTTCTCCGTTTCATAGGATTTCCACACATTTAATACAGGTACATATTACTGAGGAAGTTGAGTTGAAATATTATTGTTACTATCCAACCGCTAACTTTGGTTAAGATTGTATTGTTCCGGGTAACTTTGACTTATGGATTGTAAATTCATTCAGGCTAGCCAATCTTTGCTCGGCAGAAGGGTTTTTGAAGATTATTGAGCAAATTCAATTGCACCATTTAAGCCACTGACGACAGTGATTGGTTTGTCAGCAAGGTCAAATAACTTTACTAGCTTCGACACCAGCTATTTAATGTACTTTTGGATGTATAGATCAAAATACCTGAAAAAACGTAGGATTTTGTGCAAGGACTTATTAGAGGGTATCACTTCGCCATCAGGCACGAGCATTCAGCCGGAAAATGCACGCTAACATTCGTGGTCCATGGCGGTAGCTTCCGGATTGACGACCACATCTGTCTCTATACTAGGTATATTACAGACCGATCTCTCTCTCTCTCTCTTATGAGAGAGTGGCGCCCGTTAAATCTCTTTTATTAATGTAATCCACATCATTAACATGACTAGCATATTTTGAATTATAATGCAACCTTCATACATTCCTCATTTCAACTTGTGTAGACTGCATTCAACATGAGATTTGAGCCCAGAGCTGCGTGTACAATCAGTCAAACTGTTCCTTTTGAGAGAAAAAATGGATAACCAGAGGATTTCAGACACATAATGCCTTGCGGTTGAACGGCAGTTTTTAGCGACCACGCGCTAGAAGTAGACCTCTTCCAAGTTTAGATCACCACTTCCTTTGGGCATAAGAACTTGTTACCACCCAACCGAATCTTGCCTCACTCCCGGCACCGTTCATCCACACACCCATTTGCTATCCTCAGCTTTATCCATTAATATTGCTCATTTAAAGATTAAATACTTTGTAATAAAGTCTCACACAACCAAGCTTGGCTTGAGGCCGACCGGCGATTGGGAATAGAAAAAGATGTTTTTTATTCGGGGATTGTCAACTTACTTCATGTCCAAAAAATTAGTTCACTACTTTTTATTACTTAATTTTTTCTACTACGTTTAACTGATGAACATGTGTTAACAACGTGTTAGATGAGCGGTGGCTGTGCCTGCACTGCCGGCCCTGCACACAATTATTTAACATCGTCATCAATATCCTAAGATTGGTCTCCTCCGAGCTCTTCATTCTCTTTCTTTCTCTTTTATATCCCTCATAAATTGCTTTGTACGTGTTTTACGCGCTTTATTGCTTTTTCGTACATCATTAACCGTTTTCATTCCATAAAATCACACTCTCTCACCTTGCGCCTTCACCGGACCATTATTCCAAACGACCGTGGCTTCATATGCATGTTCAACAGGCACTCACTCACTATACATGCACTTTCACCGCAAGATTACCCATATGTTTATTTCAAACCTAACCAGTTTTTTCTTTTTCATTTTCATCCGAGGTTAACTGCATACCTGACCGCGAATCATGCAATAAAAAGAACATCTTGACCAATCAGGTTTGAATTGAAAAACGAGAAAGATTACAAAATGGTTTTCCTTACAAACTTCCACCTACTACCGACAATTCCATCGATTACACAGCGTTGCATGTAGATGAGCAAACATTTAAGTGAATGTCATGAGCGAGGAATCCATTCTTTCGGTCCACGGCGTCGCCCCTTTAGTTTCCTTGGGTGGGTGGGGGGGGGGGGTCGAGACGAAATGCATGGGGTGAGAAAGGCCTTGCGCCCCGGCCCAACCCCCTCCTGGATGACGCATCTCGGAGCTCACCCCTCCCAAATTTAATTCAACCCCCGCCCACCAGAACGGCGAATCTCGGCCGCTAATCATTCACCACCCGCCCGCCCCACTTCCGGTCCACCCCCGCCACCCCCTCATGTAATTCAAGTCCACCCTGTGACACGAATGGGCGGTTCCAACCAGGGCGCGAGGGGGTGGGGGGTGGGCGAAGGAAGGGGAACACCTCCGACCTCGAGTGCGATCGGAAATGCTCACTTCGAGCGGTGATTGGAGTGCCGCCTCCAGAAGAATGCGCTCTACGGAAAGGAGGAGGAACTCCGCGACGACGCCCGCTGACGCCACTCGAAGGCACACACGCGAAAAGAGAGCCTTTCCTCCGAGCCGAACAACAAAGCACGTTCACTTTGCACAGGAAAGAAGTACAGGTGAAATACTTTTAATGGGCTTCCAACTTCAGGGTACCATCAAAACTAAACTAGAGGTATCGGTGGTCACGACATCCAAGTCCTAGCCGGGATACTAACTAGCGGCCTTCAGGTTCCCTGAACGGAATGCTGACCCACACAAACCCTGCATCATCACCGGTAGGAAAAAAAGAGGAGGCCAAAGAAAGCGTCCACCTAATTTTAACAAGTGCAATCAGTTCATAACAGCAAAATCAATTATATTTTGTCATTTTCAATATTATAATCAATAAGACACCCTTTATTGTGGAGATGCGATAGTCGCTGAGGATGATTAGGGGTAGGAGGGGAAGAGCCTCTCTCAAGCGCCAAGGAGGCCTTCAACTGAATAAAACACGTGCGAGAGGAAAGACGCACTCATCACACACACACACGTCACCCCCCGCCCCAAGGCACAGACTGCACAGAGGGAGCCACGTTCACGCCTTCCCCTTAATTTTCGCCTTCAATTCCCATGATCATCGGCGGCGGCCTTCGGGGTCACCTCCAGGGCCAAAAGCGAGGGTGAAAGCGACCCTTGTCTCCCCTCCAAGGCTCCATTCCGAGCAGCGGTTGTTCAGTAGGTGGAGCAAGGGCACCAAATGACCCTGGGTCAACTCCTCAAATGTCCACCGCCAAGGAGAGAGTATGACCGCGAAACACTAGGAGCACACTGGTTCACGACAGGGAGAACTTTATCTTACTTCAGGAACTCAAAATTGCCACGCAGAGCGATCAATTCTGTTTCCCTTGAATATGAACCTATCGCCCACCAATTACTTTATTCAGTACCTTGCATTGCAATTTTCCTAGAACTGAATGTCAAGGGCAAAGGATTAACATTCATACGACGATATGCTGGACTTTGGAGGGAGGAAAATACCTTAATAAAGCTGCTTCCTCTTCTCAGGGAGACTAAGGGCTCAAGTAAAAGTATATATGGCTTTACCAAAATATAATACAAGGTTAGCCAACGGCAATACAGACTTATTGGACTCTTTCTTAATCCTACTCAATTGCATTGTAAATTAAATTCATTGCATGCTTTATGTCGTCAACATTTTAGAACAAACTATGAAAAGAGGCATTCGGAGGATCACGGTGGTGTTTTGTGGAATTTGATCATTAAATGAAGAAATTTCTAAATCTTCTATCCAGACTCCTTCTTCCAAAGCAGGTATGTCATCGCTTGCCATGACGGTGTATTTAAATTGAAGCCTGCACCATGAATGTAGTTTTATTTTCATTGAAAACTACTTGAAGGTGCCCGTTGAAAACGGAAGGGAGAAATATAATAATTACAAATTGTATTAACAATTCTACAACAAACTTGTGTAATGGAGATAGCTATGGCTCCAAGTCACTATCGGAACCACAAATATAATTTAAACCAATGTAAACATGTAATTACTGCCTGCACTCACCTGGGCCTTTACAAAAATAAGAATACTATATAGAAATTTTTTTATACATAGAAGGTTTTTCGGAATGGCACCTTTTCGACAAAAACTCTTTTCTCCAGCCTTTCACGTATGTTATGTTCGTCTCAATTCTGCAACTTCATGGCAATGGCGTCCATGACGTATTAATGCATTTAATTGCAATTAGAGTAAATTCAACTCTTATTACCTAGTAAATTTTAACCTACTTAAACCAGGTACTTGTCGTTCGGTTGCATATATTTAAACCTTCTACTGTATATTTCACGCATAACTATTTTACAATATACTTTTAGTTTATCCGAACGCAAACCTATTTCATCTGGGAGTAGCGCGAAAAGTAAGCTCGTTTGATTTTGCAGAATGAAATGGACGCTCTAGATTCAAGAATTGGTTGCGATACCTCTTTAAGTGGCTACCTTTCAATATCTTAGAGTGTATTCTAATCTTATTACCTATTACATATTTAGCCTACTTTAACCAGGCACTTGTCACTCGGTTGCGTATATTCACACCTTCTACGCCTATATTTGACCTATTAACATTTTTTTCATCTTCCTGCTCTTATTTTTTATTAGACTTCATTTAAGTTTTTTATGACTTTGTTGTGTCTCCAAAAACAACAATTTTGAAAGCGGTTCACTTCGGAATATGGTATAAATCAATAAAATATTCACATTTTGAATCCCGCAGAAACTTTTATTTAAATACCTACTTTTAGCTTTACCCAATTCAAACCTACTTGATCTGGGAGTAACGCGAAAAGTAGGTCCGTATGATTTTTCCGAATGAAATGGCCGATATAGATTCAAGAAATAGTTGCGATACCTCTTTTCGTACCTTTCAATATCTTTACAAAAAAGAGCAATGCAGTTTACGGCATCTAGTTTGGATCAAATTTTTTAGGCTCATTGCAATGGCATCAATGAACATCCCACGGATAAGTAATGAGACATTACGCTCCATTGGGATTTGAATTTTACTCCCTGATTTTAAAGTATCTCAAATCTCAAGTTATGAAGCTAACTTGATCACGCAGTAAGACCCGATAAGTTACTCAAAACTCTTATGTTCCTATAACCTTATATAATATACATATAACCCTCTTATGTTCCGCATTGATAATCCCGTGCGCTTAGAGTTTTTCGTGGTCTGCTTCACCATCTACATAGTTTGCGATACTTTTAACCACCATGAACACCCATATACCACGACATTTTGCCTGAACAAAATGTTAACAACTTTAATTAAAATTACTTGGTGCTTTTAGAGATATCATTCTTTTATTTAATTTTGCGTAGATACTGCTAAGCAGTAACTATCAGCGTCTCTTCAGTCTATGTTCTGTGACATCGGAGTCCAAAGATAAGCAAAAACATTCACAATTTGGACACCGCTGAAGCATTCATTTAAATACTCCTAAGTTTAACCGAATGAAAACCTGAATCCGTGAGTAGCGCTAGCAGCTAGTATCTTTGTGCGGAAAAACATGGCTGAAACATTGCTTCACGGTACCTTTGTCAGTGTGTGCAGCTCCAAACCTCTTTCCTTAGACATAATTATTACCCAAGAAAAAATGTCATTTTAACCACAAGCATGAAAATTGGTGACGGATCCGGGCAGAGGGAGAGAGCCTTTGAGCAGAGCGGCACACTTCCTTTGAGTTCCGTTTCCCTCGTCGTTTCCATGCGGAAACTCCAGCCGCTACCTATCACTGATCCATTCCCCCGATGTCTCCTAAAATATCACCCCGGGTAACACTTCCGGAGCGATCTTTGAGGAATTGGCAATGCCAGGAGGCAGTTGCGGGATGCGTGGGAGACGTCCTGAATGAATTTTCATGAAATTATGTAAATTTCACCGGAACGGAAGAATAGGAATCGAAGTGGGAAAGAATAAAAGTTCGGTCGTTCGAGTATTTAGGAGCAAAGACTCAGTCCGGGAATGAAAAAAAGCGAGTGCATTAAACTCTGATTATTATCAAAAGAAAGCTCTATACATCTAAGTACTAGAATAGAATCCGCTTGCCCCATCAAGATAACGCTCAGTACTTCAACAACTCTTGGGCCGATGATAAGGCAATGACACGATCGCATTAACGGGTAATCTCCATTAATATAGCTGATAACTAGAGCGCGGAAAAAAAGTCTTCAATTTCGCAAAAAAAATGTCGCCTAAAAAGTCACCAATATTTTTGAAAAAAGTCTCTCAAAAGTCTGAGTTATTTCCGTGAGAAAGTTGCTGAATTTAACTGAATTGTTGGAGAAAAGAGTCTCTAGAGATGCTAGTCCAGGCATTAGGGGATTTTACTTGGAAAAATTAGAGGTAGTTCTGGAAATTGATTTATCGTATGGTTTTTGGGTCGCTGAATCCGAATTTTTAACTTACCACCAAAAATTCCCCCCGGAACCCCCCCAAATATTGAAGATAACACTAAAAAAATCGCATTTTTAGTTTTTAAATCGTTTAGTTTTGATTTTGGGAAAAACTAATCAGATAATCGGAAAGAAGACAATATAAGCAACAAAAAAGGTATTCTAACATTTTGACGTAGGGCGAACAGGGGGGCATGTTTGGGGCAGGGGGGAACATGCGCCTCGGCGTCGCGCTTCTGTATGCTCCAAGTTATGCAACCCCGCTTAACCAATCACGTCGTTTATATTCGCTCTCCCGTCTCCCCATGGTTCATTTTCTTCGAAACTCACCCTCCCATCTCATTGTTCCTCTATTTCAATATCTGGAAGTCCCCAGCACCCTACCTCTTACTAAAAAGGCATTAGATCACAAAGAGTGTGGAAGTACACTCCATTGTAAAACCTTGGAAACAGGGTGTTTTTTTTTCAGTCAAATTTAAAGGGGAAAATTTTATAATATACAATACAAAACAAGTTTTTACATAGGATCAATAATGTTACAAGGCAGTTGAAACATGATTTAATAGCTCAAAACTTAGTTTTCTGCTCAAGAAATACCGAAAATGAGAATAAAGTACTTATTTTTTGTCCATTGTACAGGTCAGGACCCCTATTTTCGGGGAAGCTGAGGACCTTTTTCTCTTGTTTTTCGCGATAATTTTAAAATCTTCTTCTCCGCTTGATCGCAGCCGAGGGTCCAGGTTCATCTACGTCATGCTTGCCTCGCTACAATGTAGGCTCATTTAATGATCATCTGCACACAATGTGACGCGTTCGCCTCCTCGGAAATTCTAGATGATCTTTCATATGGATGAAGTTTTCACGGGTCTTCCACCAGGTCAAGTATTCGGTTGCTGCCGACGTTTCGATGGATAACTCTTCCATCGTCCTCAGGGCATTGAGTGCCGGGTAGGAAATGGCCGGGTATTTATGCATCTGCCGTGTGCCGGCAGCGAAGGTGAAATCGTCAGGTCACACCTGATTGGTTAGAAACAGCAGTCTCCTTCCTATGCCTGTTGGTGCGTATTTTTGCCAGGACGGGTTTCCACGATTGGCTTAGCGAAAATCCTTAGTCGCGGTTGAATGTTTTGCCCGCCAAACGTATCTCTATGGCCTCCTTGGTCAGTCGATCCCAATAGCCGCTGGATCTGCAAAGTAACTTTGCGTCGTCAAATACGATGCGGTGGTCCCGGATGAGGCTATGCTCCGCGACAGCTGACTTCTCGGGATACGCCAACCTGATGCACCGCCTGTGCTCCTTTATGCGGGTCTCGATGGTTCGACATGTCTCGATGGTTCGCTGCCGGCACACGGCAGATGCATAAATACCCGGCCATTTCCTACCCGGCACTCAACGCCCTGAGGACGATGGAAGAGTTATCCATCGAAACGTCGGCAGCAACCGAATACTTGACCTGGTGGAAGACCCGTGAAAACTTCATCCACATCATACGCCAGGAAAACACCAAATCCTTCATCTTTCATATAATTGTATCATTTTTCCACTAATCTCCTAATCAAAAGTGGAGTGCTAGCATACAGTGTAGCGCTGTCGGCTGTCAGCAGACCACCCGGGTTCAAATAAGCTGGTTCATAATTAAATCAATGCATTCCTTCTTCTACATCTACATCTACACGATACCCTGCAAGCCACCGCGAGGGTGTGTGGCAGGGGGTGAAGGTCACCAAGCATTCACTACTAGCATGCAAGCAAGCAACTAAAGGGTCTCATGCAACTAGATTGTTAGTATCTATAGTATTTGAGGGGTTAATACATGCATCATGCACTACAGAATACTCTAAAATATTTCCCCTACCTATCCCTTTCCTATGCTGCCTATTCTGTTCTCTTATAGTACGGGGGAAAAATGCCATTTTGAATCTATCTGTACGACAATCTATCTCTCTAATCTTATTTATCTGGTCGAATCTAGCATAATACGCTGGTGTTTTCAATATGTGCCTAACATCTTCAGTAAAGCTATCCGATTGAAATTTCTGCAGTAGATTTAATCTGAACTTTAATCTACGCTCTGATAATGATTCCCACCCTAATTCTTGTATTAATTCTGATACACTACTCAACCTATCGTAACACCTTTTGACGAACCTAGCTGCTCTACGCTGCACACTGTCTAGTTCTCTCATCAAACCTAATTCATTAGGATCCCATACACTGGCTGCATACTCAAGGTGGGGCCTAACTAGTGAAAAGTAGCATCGCTCTTTTGTCTTCTCATCACATTTCCCAAGTACTCTTTTTATAAATCCTAGCTTGCTCTTCGCTCGGCCGCATATTTCCCTTATGTGTCTTCCCCACGATAAATCTTTAGTGATTGTTACACCTAAATATCTTACGGTTTCAACGTTTTCGATCTTCGTGTTATTAATTCTATAGGATCGCTCTATCGAATTATTCCTCCTCCAAAAATTGATAGCTACACACTTTTTAAGGTTGAGTTCTAACTGCCATTTGTCGCACCACTCTTGAATTGCATCTAAATCCTTGCTAAGTGATTTCATGTCCTCTTCGTTTGATATACCCCTGTACACCACCGCATCGTCTGCAAAAAGTCTAAGGTTACTACTAACTACGGTACCCAAATCGTTTATGTATAAAAGAAATAGAAGCGGACCTACTACGCTACCCTGGGGAACTCCCGATGTGACTTCGATTGTGTCCGACATGATACCATCTATGACAACCCTCTGCTCTCGCCCACTTAAGAATTCTTTTACCCAACATACAACGTCTTTATTTATACCAAAACTCTCTAACTTCAAGATTAATTTGTCATGAGGAACTTTATCGAAAGCCTTTTTAAAATCTAAAAATATCGCATCAACTTCAGTACTGCTTTCGCCGTGGACTAAAATATCGTGTACGAATAAAGCTAATTGTGTCTCGCAAGATCTACCTTTCCGGAACCCATGCTGGCTGTTTATGAGTAATCCCTGACTATCCAAATGCCCCATGATCGAACTGACTACTATGTGCTCAAATATCTTACAAGAGATTGACGTGAGTGAAATGGGTCTGTAGTTACTAGGTTCTTCCCTATCACCGCTTTTAAATATAGGTGTAATGTTCGCTACTTTCCAATCCTTGGGTACTGTGTGGTTCTTTAGTGTTTTATTGAATATTATTTCTAGATAGGGGGCTATTTCAGAAGCTAATGTTTTATATATTCTGGAAGGAATTTGATCGGGACCTGGTGCTTTGTTTTTACTTATGCTTTTTAACTGCTGCTCTATTCCGCGACATGAAATGTTTATTTCGGGCATTTGCTCACTGAAAGTGTTCGGCGGTGGTTCCACTGCGTTTTGTGACGATGAGTTGAATACACTTTGGAAGAAGGTGTTTAAAGTGTTGGCTTTTTCTACACTGCTGGTGACTCTGATTCCTTTATCATTTTTAAGTGTGTGCACTGTGGACTTATTTCCCTGAAGCTCTCTCACATATGACCAAAACGCTTTAGGATTGCTATCTAAATATTCTCCTAACATCTTGCTCTTGAAATGTGATAACGCTTGCCGACATGATTTCCTTGCTAATGCTCTCGATTTTTTATAGTTTTGAACTAGCTCATTTTTTTCCTCTACCGATAGACCCCGTCTGGCATTTTTCATCTTAGCGTGGCATACCCTTTGTCGCTTTAGTGATTTCCTAACCTCCGCGTTATACCACCTTGGCTCTGTATTATCACCTTCAGATCAATCTATCCCTTTGTGAAGTCTTTGGACAACCTCAGCAAAAAAAAAACTCGAAGTGCGAGGTGGCCCAGGGAAAGGAACAATATGTGAATTTGACATGCAAATGGATAAGTACGGGGTGAGCTCTACCCTCACCTATCCAAACCAACCTTCGGGTTGAAACACTGAGTGAGTGTGATTATTTCATGAACGGTGGAGCAATTGAAAGAATGCATTGCAGTTTCCGGAGCTATTGTTAAAATTTCGCATTAACAATTGTTAGGAGCTTACATTTTACAGTACATCTCTACTCCGTGTAGTACCGCATGAAAAACACAGATGCGTCCTACACACAGTTGAACAAATGTGATCACAACAGCCAAATATTAACTTAGGCCTGTGGTTTAAATAAAAAGGCCCATAAAAGTCTCTTTTAATTAGAAAAGTCCCGCCACGACAAAAAAGTCCCAAAAAGTCTCTAAGAAAGTCATTAAAAACTGTTTTATTTAATGAGATTGGTGAAGATTTGTATTTAAAACCACAAAAGTCCCACTTTTACAAAAAGTCAAAAGACTTTTTTTCCGCGCTCTACTGATAACTTCAGGCTTAACTATGTGATACCTTTCCATATTATGGAAAATAAAAGAATGAAACTTTGTTAGGTTCACTCTATATTTGAATAAGCACGACCCGGGTTTCATAACGTAGTAACATCTTCAGGTGACTGATCATGCATGCATCATCTTTGTATAACAAGTTGGGTGCGACAGTACGGAATATCTATCTCTCGGAAGGGAGTGGGGCGAGGAGGGATAGAGGGGAGGGGGAAGGATCGGTGTCAGGTTGGGCAGAAGAGGGATTTCCCTGCGTTAATGGGTGTTCGACCAGCGTAGAGTGAATGAGGGAACGAGGGGCAAAGGAGGGTTGAGGTGAGTTAAGGGTGGAGCAGGGGAAAGAAAAGATTAGCGGGGGTGCATTATGTTTTACAAGGCACAATGGTGGTAGTTCATGGGTCCGACTGTTGATGATGCGGGTACCGGGAGAATGATTTCCCGGAAATGTAATGGCACATAGGTCACTGGGGGAATTTTTACGAGTAGCACTGATTGGTACAATTTCCAGGAATATGATATTAACTTCTACAGTGACAACCATTAAAAATTCCACATTGATCACCCACCTGTGTGCAATTAACATATTCCTGGATGAAGAAACAAGGACAATATTCCCCTAAAAATGAATGTAAAAATGAGGGACAAAATCACATTTCCACTGTTTCGGCATGACTGTACGTCATCCGCCACCTCCCAACGCTCATCCGGCGACAGAAGCAGAAATAACGTAAAGAGCGGCAGTCCGCCTCCCCTTACCTTTGCATATCAGCAGTGAGAATCAGCCCCGACACATGGTGTTCCTCACGAGGAGGTCTGTTTGACATGCGGATAGCTTATCTTCCGCTTGCATCGAGGTGCAGAAAATAAGGCACGCAAGTGTACGAAGCCGACGCCTCCTTAAGAAGCATTCTCCGATTCTGAATCTCTTCGGCTTATCAATGAAAAATATCGCGGGAAACAAGTTTAAATCAGACAAGGCAAAAACGACGGCATGAATTTCCACTCTGCTCATTTTGGCCATGAAATGCTGCCTGTAAATTTCATACTTATAATGTCAGCCGAAGTCTAACGTTAATTCATTCCAAACATCATTTACAGGGACTTCCACCCATCAAATTCTCGCAGTCGGGGAATTTATCCCTAATATGTTGACTTTTTACGAACACCTTATCAGAATAATTCGAATCTTTTCCTGCTTATACTTCACATTTCACGACTCTCCCCAACTCTAAGAGATTCTGTTCGTTTAACGAGAGCTAGTAGTTACTGCCGTGGCGCTGACTCTATTGGGGTTGGCCCCATTCGCACCTCTGGGGAAGGACAGCGTACACGAGAACGCGGGACACATCGGATGGCATCAACAACACAATACTCGCTCCCTCTCCTAGATGCACTAGGTGATGCTTACAATTCATAATGATAGACATTAAGTTAGATGGAGCGATTTTTGCCACTTAGCATGCAAGCGGTTATAAATAAGGCTGTAATTCAGAAAGATGATTAAACACTTACAATAACGTCAGAGTGGTTCATTAAAAAAATTAAGGGACGAACGGAAGAGGGAGATGTAAAACGGAATGCTTCGAGCAAATGGTGAAGTGGAGGAGTGAGACGATTGGCTGACAAGGGAGCAGAGACTAAACGAAGGAACCACTCAAACCAAAAGGGTTAATAACATCAATTTCTCGCCGTATATGATTAGAGAACCACTGGGTGGATCGAAAAATGTAAAAAGTCTGGTCTTTATATTTTAAAAATTCGGATTCGGCAATAAATAATATGACAAACGCCCCCATTACGCGAGGGAAACGCGAATACTTGAATCCAACAACAACCAAGTTTATCTCCCAAATTCTACCCGTGTGATTTAGTTTAAGCATGGAATGTCAGCAAGTCTCTCGGTGTCTGAAGTAAAATCGACAGCCCTGCATCTTCCCAGAAGCCTTTGAATGGCATGCTGTTTTCTGTAGGGCTTCGCGAGACCCCATGAGGTGGAGACGGCACCTGCATTACCCTTCCTCAACTTTCATTTCTCTTATGTCCAACGCGACGTTTCATAACCAGTTATTTTGAAATCCAAAATATTATAGTGATATGCTTATGGTACGAGTATAAAGGTTAAAATCCTAGATTTTCAATTTATTTTCAACCGACAAAAATTATGGTAAAATATAGACACGAGAAAAAAGGTAGAGCTGATTCCATTAAAAATAACTGTTTGAAGGAAGGTTAAAATTGAACACTTCTCTGTTGCGGATACTTCATCAATAGCTGTGTACAATTGCAATCGTTTTTTGCAGCTTATCGCGCAAGTTGTCACCTTATGCACCCATATGCAATACAATTTGTGTTGTTTTTGAAGATGCTGAAAACTTTGAGCATGTCAGAAAAAAAATTTAATGTCCAATGCAAATAAGTATTTTTACACAATATAAGTAGAAGAAGATTCTTATAGAATGTGAAAAATTGTCGGAAAAGATATCTCTTTGCACTCAATAAGGTACTCAGAAAACTAGTCCACTGTAGACTGCACATGCAAATACTGCTTGAAGTATGACTCAAATAATTTCATATCTAGTACCATTGACATTAAAGGAGACTTTCTCACCTCTCCTTATCAGAAATTTTAAGAATAAGCCCAGAATTCTGTTATAATACTGAATAACTGCAAGAACAGAATGCCTGCCCGTCCTGAATGTGCTGTCTGGAGTAGTCACATCCCAGAGCTACTTTTAATAGCATTTCTACAGACTGCTGCCAACCACCTGTAGTCCATAGATGTTACTGATTCTTCTACGATCGGATGTTCCATTTTTTAAGGATCTACTTTAGTGGCTACTAGCAGTAACTCTCGCCCAATCTTTAATCACAAATAATGCGAAAAAAAATGTTTGGCCAGTTGTCGTCGTGTTCGAGCTTCAAGAAGAGGCTTCTCCGCTGCACATGGCTACACTCCAGACACACATTCAGGACGGGGCATTTTCCATTCCGGCTCGGGCCGCGAATACATTTCACCTCCTCAAACTCCTCTCCAGAGAGATTGTGGTTCCAGTGGATAGAGGCCGTGGATTCGCTCATCGCGAAATGAAGCAGGTAACGGTGAATCGTGTTTTCGCCTGCAATGGCAAAGGGGTGATAAGTGATGCAGTCATCTGTCATCAGTCTTTTAATTTTCTCTTCTTTTCTTTCACAATTTCATTCGTTTGTAGTTTGAACTGTAGAAATGCTATTTTTTATAGATGGCGAACACATTTCCATGCAGTTTATCCTCGATTTTTCACCAGGTGAAAATGTTTTTTTATCTCTGCTCTTGCAGTTATTCAGTATTATAACAGTATTATGGGCTTATTCTTAAAATTTCTGATAAGGAGAGGTGAGAAAGTCTCCTTTTGATGTCAATAGTACTTGATATGAAAGTATTTGAGTCATACTTCAAGCAGTATTTGCATGTGCAGAATACAGTACTATTCAGTAAGTTGCATACCATCAATAAGAGTGATTAATCCCCGAGTAGTAACATTACATTTGTATGTGTTGTGTACGCTAAAAACTTGGTCATCTAAGAAAACTTGATGATCGATATGTGAATTAGGCTTTCTCATCGGATATGTACGCAATGGATGCAGAGTGGCAATCAAGAAGAGAGAGTAGTCTGTGTGTTAAGAGATGAAGACTTTTCAAATGCTTTTTAAAATGATATTTACTGGCACAAAGAATTTTTACCAATAGAGAATGTTTGATACAACGATTTCACAGTCTTGTTCAAACTGCTTAATGATTTCTTTCCTGGACGTACCGACTCCCAGTTTTCTTCTCAAAAATTTCATTAGTCCTGCTTTCTTTCACGGCACTAATACATGCCTCTTACTGAGACCTTTAAGATGTATTTCCTAAAGTGGCACCGTATGAAGGTGAAGCCTTGCCAGAAACGATTCTCTGTCATTTGTCCTCTGAGGCATGCACTGATTATTATTAACTCACTCACTATTACTGACCTATTGCCTACCTAAGCCATCTTTTTCGCCTTGCTGAATTTTCCCACACCCACTCTACATGGTGAAAAATTTTTCAATCTCAGGAAAATTTCTGAACCTTAACAACTCAGATTAAGTTTCTAATAATGTTCTACGCGGTTTCCTCTGAGGATATCATGCGAGTACGACGACATGACTATATTGCTCGCTTGCAAATTGCATATTACTTGGAAGTCTAAGACAACCTGAAATCATGTGAAGTTTTCTTTATGGGCGATTTTTCCGAGAATTTTTCTTTTCTGTACCAATATTCAGTATAAGGTGTGCACTGGATTAACTGCAAGGCTACGGTTCATTCGATTACCTGTTGCTTTAGAAATATGAACGATTAAGTGTGTGCCCCTCAGTGAGGTTATTATTTCACGCTGCATGGAGCATAACGCCATTTTTCAAAGTACGCTGCTGTATACTAGTGTAACAAGTGTACTAAACTTAATCAAAAATTTTACTTTCCGACGCAGCGGGAACTCAATACAAGAACCACTACAAAATGTTGAAATTGTTGCATCGCCAAGAGATAGGAGTCGACGCTGAATGGCGTTTCTATTCTCAGGGAAAGGATGCAAGCGATGGATTAAACACTGAAGACAAGCCACACGTTCCAGTCCAAAGCTCAATTACAAGAAACAAATTCAGATTCTTGAGGAACTTTACAAATGGGCCACATCGAACGTGAAAGGTGTTTAATACATAGGAAAACTTGGAGTTTGTAACAAACGAGCAACTGAAGGAGAAGAGAAGAGCCTGAGGAGAAGATTCCGAGATACACCTGCCGTGGAGAGTGTATTCATACCTACCGTACCTCTATCCACAATCGAAGGAAGAACTGCTGTTGAAGTACCATTCTCAGAGATCCGAAAACAAAATTTTCAATTTCGTGGTGAAAATATGATTAAAAGAGTTTTGGGGAGAACATGGATTTTTGAAGGTAAAGTAGAAAGGTTAGCGTATTCCCGATGCGGAATTGTATATTGAAACATTAATTTACACGATATTATTTTACTTTCATCTTTTAAATCTGCGGCAAGGAGGAAACCAACCCCAGAAATCAATCTGCCAGCACAGCAGTACGGCATCAGGTTAAACGGAGACGAGATTGATAAATATCCCTTCCGCCTTTACTGCTCCTATTGCTATTGTAATTATTTACAACTTTCATAATATAAGTGGTGTAGTTGGCTGTAACATAAATTGGGCCTGAAGGGTTTGCAAAATATTCCGTCAAAAATTTCTTATGCCAACTTTCTGTTACTGTTCAAGTTAATAGTATGTAAAGGTAAAAAAGGAATTTAAGGATTCAGAATGTGAATTGTGTTAAAAGCTGCAAATATTTTTTATTATACTTAATAAGTAGAGATCAAAAATAATATTTCCAACTCATCTAAACATTAAAAGTTAAATTAATTACATTGCTTTACGTAACATAATTTATTTTTTCACTGATTCCGGAGACATACATTATTCGTGTTTGTGATGTCATGCCGGGAAAATGTTTAAAGCATGAGTTAAGGGTGAACAATTTAATATTTTAAAAAGGTACGGGAGCAAACCTATGGGATGTCAGGGTGTTGCCTTAGCCTGGGATTAGCTATCGTATGCGAAGAGGAACAAAACATCCGTTTAGATGACATAAAGGTAGTAGCGCTCTGGCTTCCCCGTTGTTTTCCCTTCGAGTAAAAATTCGAATGGGAGATGGTGGGCGACGGAATTCTCGTTTCTTTGAAAAGAGAACTGAGAAAGATGTTTCGGAGAACATGCTAACAGAGTATGTGAGGAGAGTAGTACTGGAAGACGAGGACAAGGTTTGTCAATTGTTCTCAGGAGCCGCTTTTCATAGATTCTAAGGCTGTGGTCACACCTGGGAGAAGATAATAGCTCATATGTGCACGGGCAAAGAGTTCGTATACAGTTAAAATTTGGTGAGAAGAAGATGAAGGAGAAAGTTAGTGATATCTGAAGACACCAGAGTAGTACCAGAACTTCGGCCGGTAGGCGGAATCGCCGCTGTGACCGGCGGGCGTCACGCCTTCACTCAAAAATATTTTTCTTTCTTAAAGGAAATATTGCCTCGGGAAAACTTCATTTTGCAGAGGAGAGTTGTGCATACCACATATAAAAAAATGAGCAAAATCGAAGGTGCAGGTAGAGAGTCAAAAATCGATTTGAAACTTTAAAATTGTTATGAACCTTATAAAATTATTTATATTTCACAATATAATCCCTTATTATATTTATCCAATTGAAGACCTTTAAAATAAGCCCTTAATCACGTGCAAAGTTTAAATATTCTCTGAGATATACCGTAAAATGTGTAGTCACTTTTACATAATTCGAATTTTGCAATGTTGCAATATTTCGGAAACGGTAGCATTTTCTGCAAAACGACTTTGGGGTTTTCATTTTATTATCAAATGGAGCCGTTGTGCCAAATTTGGTCAAAATTGGAGACCCTAAAGGGTCATTTTTGCCCATTTTCTGGTCGAATTGACGTAGAATGAACCATACATAAGTTTATCACAGGCGTGATGACACAAAAAAATAGAAAATAGTGAAAAGGACTCACTGGTATATTCTTCCGGGCGTCCAGGCCCTCAAGCCTATACTTAAGGACCTTCACTCCATCCTTCTGAGCAATAAATGCACCGCCAGTATATTTCCTACCCCACCCTCCCTCACTTTCAAACGCCCCGCCAACCTGTCCAACATACTAAAATCCACTAGTCCCCTCACCAGGACCGTTTCCGCCCCCAAAAACAAGCCCTCGCCATGCCACCGTCCGAGATGCAAAACCTGTCCGATTCTGTCACATCACCTCCTCCTCACACTGCCTTGCTTCCACCACCTCCCCCCTCCACCTGCACCTCCAGCAATGTGGTCTACCGGCTACAGTGTAAACATTGCCCGGTATTTTACATTGGTAAATCCTCCACTCCACTAAACATTAGGATAAATAATCACCGCTCCTCGTGCAACGACCCCTCTCAGTCGTCTTCTCTTTCCGTGGCCCAACACTCCTTCAGCCACGAGAAATCGTTCAACAACTGTTTTAATGTGTCGGTTTTGGCTTCCCTCCCCCCGACAGCATCTGCACTTAAACTTAATTCCTTAGAGCTAGCTTACATTTGGATTTTGCAAGCATATAATCCCCCGGGCCTCAATGTTAGTCATTAATCGCCCCTTCCCCTCTTCATCCTTTTCCAACCCCCTCCCCTGTCCTCCCACACTCCAACACCCTCCCCTGTCCTTTAATTACAAATTCAAATCACGACCAATATAATTCTATAATGGTATATGGTATATATACATGGTGTAAGAGAAACTTGACGATGTATTTTTCACACTTTTCATTGAGAAAAACCCTACCGGTTTCGACTTCACTCTTCGACATTGTCAAGGGTACTCTCGACCATTGACAAGGGTAACCCATCCGGTTTCGACAGTTTCGTATCATTGTCGAGAGTACCCTTTACAATGTCAAAGAGCCAAGTGTCGAAACCGGTAGGGTTTTTCTCAACAAAAAGTGCGAAAAATGCATCGTCAAGTTTTTCTTACACCATGTCACTTATTCACAAAGTATCGCGTGATTCTTTTCAACTTATAGTATACATACATTCATAGAATTGGTAGTGATTTTAATGTAATAATATATATATATATACATAAAATACTACATTTTTATTTAAACACTATAAATTTTAGGATAGAAATATTGCCCTTGTTAGCTAATCAGCTTTTCCCGTACATCACCAGATACAAAGATGTGACTTACTCTTGGCTCGCAATGGGCCCAAGCACATACATACCACAGCCTCAAAAGATTGAATGAATGATGAATATACATTTCTTTAGGCGGAATAGCTCACTGATTGAACAAGGCTACACGATTTTAGGTGCTGAGTCTCAAGTGTTCCACTGTTTATCAGGAGGTTAAATGGGAACCTCACTTATCAAACTCAATACTAAATTTCACACTATTTCCTACTTTTTTATAATTCTGATCTTTTGTCCTATTTTTCAGATATTTTTGGTTTCACATAATTTGAATAAAAGATATTTTTATCAAATAGCTATAGTCCCAATCCTCACTCCCAAAGATTTTAATAACGATTGGACCGAATGATTCATCCTCATTTTTTTACGAGTCAGAGTTGAAATATGCGTGCGCAGTTGAAAACAAAAGGTAATTCATTCAGGAGACAATTTCTCACGTAATAGCAGCTCGCCCATATGATTGCTCTGGGGTAACCTCTGGCGATCGCTTCCCCTCCAGCAGCGTGCTCGATATCGAATCGCCTCGCCATGAAATTCATGCATTTGTGAAAAGATGGAATGCGCCACCATCGCTTATTCCGCTGCCGGGAGAGGAGAAGAAGCGAAAGACGTGACCTCCGATGCCCAGTTTTTGAGGTCAAAGAACGGGAGGGCAGTTGAGCATTCCGCGGCCTGCATTCGGCACACGACGACGCGACCGCTTCTCGGAAGAAGAAGCAGCACCGATATCTAGACCGCCGCCGCCGCGGCGAGGTGTTGTTGACTCTGGCCATGTTGTTGGGTGCGGAAATTTCCACTGGCGGAGCAATGTGTGTGCGGAGGCGGTCGAGCGACGCACGTGGGGTTTGTCATCTATTGCCTTTCATCTATGCCCATCTAGCTGCCCTGTGCGCATGCGGAATGCGTTGCATAAGCCCAGATTTGACACCAACCGATAAGGAAGCACAACGGCCCCAACTGGAATCAACCACCACCCCCCCCCCCCTATCTTCCGCGTTCTCCACTGTTGAGTGACATCATCAGATGATGTCATCTTCATAAAGGCGGATCATCGCCGACTGATAAGAGGTTTGAATTGCAACAGAAATATTTTTCGGAGACATTAGTTTCAATTTACCTATTTCTGATAAACGGAGGTTATTTTAGAAAATCGATATTTCCAGAATTTTTTATGGATAATAAAATCTGGATGGCATTCGGTTATGATAACACTGGTATCAGAAGGTTTACAAAAAGTAATTTTATGTAAATTCTGTTATTACAATTTTGGGTGTGAACCGATGTTGAAAGTTCATGTTTTTTTTTAATGTTTAGGCAGCATACATTAAAGACGTTAGGCGGAATACATTAAATGCAATCAAGCTGACTGCTTATCAAAAAAGTATTGTGCAATTATCGTCCATTAATAGACAGACAACAAGGAGAGCTTGAAATTACAAACGACGAACTGTCACATCAGAAGCTAACTCCACCGGTTAGGGGGTGGGGCAAAAGTCTGGCTCTTAATCGCTTCCGAGTAAGACGGAAGATAGCTCAAAAGACCAAAGCAAGAAAACAACCCGGTATGCTTCAAGATGGAATGATGTTCTTTCAAGCGCATTGGCAATACGCCATACCCAGCGCCGCACCACAATAAATCTATAAACAACATTGTAAGAACTCTTTTTTAATAATGGGGACATAAAGTAATGTCCTTTTTTCTACGTACGGAAACAAATTCCAAAAATAATGTATAACAATGTGAAAACCGTAAATAACAATATTTGTGTATAACTTACTCTACACATATTTAAAATTTAAGGGCCAATTAAGAGCGAAATTCATCCTATAAATATTAATAATTTATAAATATTATTTCCCTGGAGTACGATTTGGACTGAAGTCCTTCGTTCCACAAAAGCCCT
Organism: Platycnemis pennipes; assembly: GCA_933228895.1. NCBI lineage: Eukaryota > Metazoa > Arthropoda > Insecta > Odonata > Platycnemididae > Platycnemis > Platycnemis pennipes. Next base: position 135,092,174 of record OW121853.1, read on the forward strand.
CTTCAACAATGAAAATAGTTAGACAAGGAGAATCGAAATATAAATATACCGTTGAAATATAATACACAAGACAGTAAAAAAGCATTTATACATTAACAGCATATGAAAACAAGACTAAAAAGCAAGAAATGAGAGTATAGGGAATAAAGGAAAATGGTAAATTCTGGTAGAGTTGTGAAGGAAAATATACAAGTAGACAGGTGTGTGAAAAATGTAAAGGTAAAAGAAGAATGCCATTGCTAATGAAGAGTCTACTGAATAGCTAACATCAAAGACAGGTTTCCCGTAATAACCCTCGACTAGATCCGCTTGCAGTTAATTTGGACGAGGCGACCGACAAAGGAGGGCACAGAGGATAGGTGAGGAAAGGTGTGAGTTTGCAGGGAACGGAAAAAGGGTGGAGAGGGAAACCCGGCGTCGGCATTAGACTGCTCTGAACGAAAGGCGCCAAGGGGACCACGGCCTAACGTCCCATCCGACGGACGGAGTACTCTCCACTAGACACTCAAGTAGGGACCACTGCACTATGTAAAAATCCGCCGGTGTTCGAACCCGGACCCTCGGGATGGGAGGCCAGTTCTCCAGCCACCACACTTCCTCATCCAAAGCCTGTGCTTCAACTAGGACATGATCACCCTGGACCGAAAATTGGCGTTTATGTCAACTACGGGTGATCACAGAGCAATATCGGGCACAAGGGGAAGGCACTTACATCCTCGAACATAAGAAGAGGTATTTTCTAGAGAAGCCTTCTTCGATCTCAGCAAACATTAATTAGAAACGAATCACAACTGTAACTTTGAGTTTAAAGTCTTACACCTGACCAAAAAAGGCGAAAAGCTAGGCGCCTTGGAACACTAGAAAATGCGAGGGAAGAGGAAGATAATCCTTAATACACGACCCCCCCCCCCTTTTGGCGAGCGAGGGGCGTTCTGCAGACGATTGCAAGCCCAACTAACCCAAGCAACCCCACATACACTTCAGTGCACTGCCGAGGACTCTGCTGCCTGTCCCATTACTCCCTTCGCGACGGTGCCTTGACGTCCTATCGGGCGGATGGGACAATACGCCGTGGTCCCCTTGGCACCTTTTCTTAAGATTAGCAAAATGCCGTCTCCGGATCTCTCTCCGACATTCCCGTGCCTTTCCTCCCGGTCTGCAGCGCCAATTGGAAGTGTGGGAACTGACTTGAAAACTACTGCGGCTACATAAACGCTCTCCTAATGACCATGCTTCTCATCTAAACCTCTGTCGCCAATCAAGTGCCCAATGGAAATTGCATCCCTCTCATTCATTGGGTATCAATAGGAAACGTGGGAGGATACATTGGCAGAATAATGCTAAGTCGACTCCATGCATATGTCATTTTATCAAGTTTCGTATTCACACCGTAACTCCAGCTCACGCTCCAGCTCAAGAGCATAAGTCATTTCACCCGCGTTCTACAAAGCTCAAACTGAAAGATGAACACGCATTGGACACGCTAATCGACGTACCAAGGGATTTCCACACCAGTGAACAGGAATGATAAAGAAATGCTCCTCGCATTTTCCCTCCACTCGCGGGAAATGAAGAACGGATTTGAAAAGAGACGATTGCCAACGAGGGCACAGGATAGACCAGATAGGTAAGGGAAGACCTGTTATTTTGGCATTGCCTAACAGCCTAACCTTCGGCATCTTCTTCAATTTTATTAAGTGCATGACTTTCCTTTGTAATTAATCAAGCCAAGACTTTCCTGAAACACTAATTCCCTTTTCGTGAATGCACAGGTTCAGATACTTGAGAATATTTCCATTTTTTCTAGCGTTTTATCTTTTAAAATGTAAGTCCTCAATGATCTCCCATTCTCTGGAATTCCAAAACGTTCATTTTGTCATTTTTTTCTTTTTCCCTCAGGATTCAACTATCATTCTTAAGAAATGCTTGTGCGTTTTACGGTCAAGGGCGCCATAAATTAATTTGCCTGGTATTTATTTCCTTTCATCCAACAGGTCATACCATGAATGACATTTTTGACCACTAATGGCATGTAAATGTCATTTTTGAGTTGGTTTATGCAAAAGCAGCACTATTTCAGCCTCTATAGGACCTAACCCAGTGGATAAATCTTTACACAGAAATACAATTTTCAGCCCAAACTTCAACGGTTATGACGATAAATATGGCACATTATTGTTCCTATCGTAATAAGGATTTTCTACTGTGAAGTTCATTTCGCAGCCAAAGTGAAGTAAAATAGTTATACAACAAGTAGGTAACTACAAGACCCCATCTGTTTGAGGAAGGTCTCCTAAGAAAGAGTGTTCTACATTTTGTATTTTGACACGAATACTATTTGCAGTCAAACCTATCAGGAAAGTTGTTGAAATAGCTGCATACAATTTTAAGACGTTGCTACAACCACGTAACACGAACTTTAACCACAATAGAAAGCAGCAATTTCGGGTTGAGCATTAAATTTTTTATGTTAACATTCAAGTAAAAATGTGACTGATTCAGCCATTTTGAATAACTAAGATTTTAAAGTTTGATTACTTTCAAATATCCCTGAGACGACAGCGAATATGTCATGCTAAAATGAAAAGAATTAGTAAATATATGCCCACTGATGAGCGTAATGTAATAATTGAAAATGATAAAATTTCAGAATCCACTGCAAAGACAGCCCTTAGTAATGCATTTGCAGAATTCAAAAGAAAAAAACTTGGGGAACAATTGAAAGAAAATCCAAAAGTCTTCTGGTCGTACGTAAGGGAAGTGCAAGGCCATAAGTTTGCCGTCCAATCACTTAAAAATGATAGGGGTGAAATGGCCACAAACACTCTTGACAAAGTTAACATGCTAAATTCCTTCTTCCAAACCGTTTTTAACCCACCTTCCAAGGATTCAACTGTCGAGTTACCTGACCTCTTTCAGCGGCTGATGCAACCAATTGATATTTCCTGTAATGGTATTGAAAAGTTACTTAAATATATAAGGCCCAACAAATCTCCTAGCCCTGATCAAATTCCCTCCCGCGTGTATAGAGAGTTGCCCTCCGAAATTTCTCCCTACCTTGAAATAGTATTTAATAAATCCCTGACCGAACACGTCGTACCGATGGACTGGAAAGCAGCCGATGTAACACCCATTTTCAAAAGTGGTGATAGGGAGCAGCCATCTAACTACAGACCTATATCCCTGACATCCATTTCATGCAAGGCCCTAGAATATATAATTGTCAGTCCAGTGTTGGGACATATAGATAGCCAGACTTTACTTACTTACACGTTCAGCATGGCTTCCGAAAGAGCAGATCATGTGAAACTCAACTTGCTCTCTTTTCGCACGATATTTTAGTTTCTGGAGAAAATAATATTCCAGTGGATGCTATATTTCTCGACTTCAAGAAAGCTTTTGACAAGGTGTCACATAGCTAGGGACACCGAAAAATGGTAAATAAAAATCATCAAAAGCGGTGTTTAAAAATGACAAATACGGTAAATAAAACTGAATTAAAAAGGTGAAAGCTGTGTTTAATGTTGGGAAAAAGGAGTCTTAAAGGAAGGTTTTTTTAAAATATTATTAATAAAGACTTCATACCAATGTGAACAAACAGTTAATAGTACATACATTTGAGATCCAATACAGAAGTTATGGCTACCCTACGCAACATAAAAAACACATTAGGCAAATTAATGAGATAATGGTAATAACAATAACAGAGTGGAGTAGTGGACTGCAGGTAATGAAGTTCGATTCTTACGCTGTTTAAAATTTTTCTTTCAACCATTAAATAAGAAACTTTATCATCCTTCATTTCCAACCTTTGTGTGTGGATACTGACTTTTTTGTACTTCTATCGCTTCAACTAGATTTACAAATGCGTCACTCAAAAATACACTGTTAAGTTAACGTAATGATTTTACGAATTAATTCTGTAATATAAATTTTTTCCAATCATTTCCTTTCGCCATATTTAATTATTTTTTTACTTATAATTTGGCATGAAATTTCTGATAATCTACTTTTTTTTAACTGCCTACTAGCATTACCCTAGGAATACAGCACGGCTGTATGCTTAGGTAGTGTTAAGGATCGAACTCGCGACTGGCAGTACACTAGCCCTCATTTTTAACAACTGCGCTCTCGTAGGTTCACGGGAAATATGGCGAAAGTAGGCGACCCGCATGACATTCGGCTTAATTTTTTCCTCGCACATCCGGGCCTATGGAGAAAAAGGTCAATACGAGTATTTTTTATTTTGTTTTCCTCGTTTGTGGCACGGAAAAAATCTTCTTCTCATTTCGTGACCCGAGTTACTTAACTCTCCTTGTTGGTATCTACCATACGTGCATTCCATTCGCGGGGCGCATCGATCACGAGGCCGCGAGATGTTAAAATCTCCGATCCGGATCTGAATTTTTACTGTCTCTGGATATGATTTCAGTAGCGAATGAAATGAAAGACCCGTGGATCTTTGGATCCGACCCGACCATCCTTAATTTATGAGTGGTTCATTTGTAAATCTAATTTAAACAACTAAGTATAATAAAGTGAGTGTTCAGATGTAATGGTTTGAAACTGAATATGATAACATTTTCAATGCAGTGACTGAAAGAAAATATTAAACTGCGATTGGGATAGAACTTCGCACAGTAGGTACACTAGGCCTTCGTTGTACGCCTGATCCCGGCTAATGTAGGCTAGCCGCATGACAACCTACGTATTTATTTCGCCCTCCCCCTATCCCCCCCCGCGATACCGGGGTAGTGGGGGAATAAAGTCATTTATCTTTACTTTGCTTCTAGTTGCACGGCAACGTTTTCATCTAATTACGTGACCTTAGTTACACATCCTCTTCATGTCAATGTCTACCGCACCTACATTCCATTCACAGGGCACTTCGATCGCTAAGCCGCGAAAATTTAAAATCTACGATCCGGATCCGATTTTACTCCCGAGTCTTTGGATCCGAATCCGGAACCAAGAAAAATGAAAGATCCGATCCGGCCATCACTAAAGAAAATATTTCATGCTACAAAAATTCGGCATTTGCAAAATATCTCAAATTTCGTTAAAAAAATCACGTTTCAAAGAAGACACGGTTAATTTCGTGATTAAACCCTAAAGTCGCTTATTTCGTGAATCCTGTCGCAAAAAACGTTTCGCGAAAATGTCATCTCCCTACTCATAGCAAACTAATTTTGAAATTAAAATCTTATGGGTTAGAGAGTAACATTATATCATGGATTAATGATTTTCTGCATGATCGGGTTCAAAGGGTTGTTTTGGACGGTGTTACCCCACCGGCAATTAAAGTAATTTAGGGTGTCCCACAAGGTAGTGTGATAGGTCCACTCCTATTCCTTTTGTACATAAATGATATCCATAAGGTGGTAAAAAGTAAGCTTCGTCTATTTGCCGATGACGCAGTAGTATGCAGGGAAATTCTATGCCCAAACGATAAGGAATATTTAAATATTGACCTACAAGCGATTGAAACTTGGTGTGATACATGGCAGTTAGAATTAAACTTTAAAAAATGTGTAGTAATGAATTTTTGGAAAAAGAATAGCTCTCCTCCTAGCACTTACAAAATAAGTAATAATGAATTAAGAAACGTGGGATACATTAAATATCTTGGAATAAGACTGACACATGATCTTTCCTGGGGTAAACACATACGTGAAATAATGGGGCAATCTAATAGTAAACTGGGATTCGTCAAAAGAGTACTGGGTAAATGTGACGATCATGTACGAGAAATCAGCTACTTTTCCCTTGTAAGACCTCATTTGGAATATGCTGCCAGTGTATGGGATCCCTACGAAATCGGTCTAAATAACGAACTTGAACGTGTGCAGCAAAGATCGGCAAGATTTGTAAAGGGACGGTACGATAACCTTATTAGTGTAACCAGTCTATTAAATTAATTAAAATGGGAATAATTGTCAGATCGCAGGTTGAAATTTAGACTTGATCTCTTAAATAAATTCCAAGACCATATTTTCAGTGATGATGTTAAAAATATTTGGGGACCCCAACTTACTATGGTAGACTGGACCATAATCACATAATTAGAGAAATTGATTGCCGAACTGACAGATTCAAAATGTCCTTTTTTCCTCGTACTATTAGGGATATGAATAACGGTATATATATCCAGTACAAGTGTAGCAATGGATAACATTTATAGCTGCATGTTGGTACAAGGACTTGAAGCTAACCCATCTAACAGCATGTTTTTGCATGTATGCTTTGCTATTTTTATCTTTTTTTAAATAGCGTAGTTTTGAACAGTACCTATACAAGTACTAATCCTTTTTTATGCATGATATGTAGTGCATGTTTGGTGAGAGTTCACCCCCTGCCACACACCTTTATGGTGTCTTGCAGGGTATTATGTAGATGAAGATGAAATGATTCGTCGTCGATTTGATTTGCAGCCCAAACAATCACTCCTTTTAACTTAACCACAGAAATTATATTTTCTCAGTAAGACACTGTCATCCGGTAGGAAACATAAGTGGGTATAATAACAATAAACACCATGGTGATGCAATTCAGGCAGACGGGAAGAATTGAAATGGTACTGAAGTAGGCTTACTTTCACTAAAATCCCACTATGGATAGCATCCACGTGGTGCTCTTATTAGTGAACTGGAAAGTTATGTACCTCTACGAAGAATTCACATGGCTTTAAAGTATTACAGGGGGTCTTTATAGGCCGCATGGCTATGACACTGCTGCTGTCGCGCGTTTTCAATTATGTTGTCACAAAAAATATACACTTGCCCCAGTGGAGACCCGTGAAGCATGGTGCAAGTGGAAACGGCCGTTCATTTGCTATTCCTTCGGGACATTGAGGTCACTCCGTATCAGAGCACTCAATCCGTCACTTCTCCCGCAATCGCCCAACGCGGAAGTCCACTGCCGCGCTCTCGTAAACATTGGAAACAGAGCAGCAGCCGCCCAGGTGAAGTGCCAACGCCCCTAACGGCAAAGCACGGCATCTGCGGGAGTGGGGGGGAGGGGGGCGCCGCCAGGGGTGTCCGCCCTCCCCCCCCCCCCACGTGGGAGAGCGTCGAAGGGACCCTCGGCCCCTGTGGCCATTTGAATCACGTGCACCGACCACCGAAGGGGCCGCCGCATTCGCAGGCGCCAAGCCGAGCCGTAAAACCTTAGGCATTGCCGGTTGCATCTTCAAGGGATCTAAATTCACCTGGAGTAGTGCAAACTTACATAGAACAGCAGATCACAAAAATGCAGAGAGAGAGGCAAAACAGGATGCTGCTATGTCTGGTGCCGCAATTATACTGCAACTAACACTAAAAGCAAAGCGTTGATAATTTTGAATATTATGCACGATTTCAAATCAATATTTATTACCGAAATACAAAAATATATGCATATTGACGTACTCACTCAGTGAATCCGAGTCGAATTCTCCATAAAACATAGTTACACCGTCAAGTGTAGATATCCACCAAGGATAAACTACCTGCGTCGTAAAAGTCCCAGTCCCGATGAATACTCTAAGAGCTATCAAAGAGTCGGGAATCAAAGCAGTCCATTTTAAAACATCGCTCTATACGAAAAAGGATCTGACAAATCGGGAGATTATCTACCATCTGACCACAAGGCAAACTAAATTAAGTCACCTATTGGCGAGGGACCACGTTTCCCATTGGAAGCACCATGTCACACACTGGGAGGTGAGTGGCAGCCTCGGTAACCATTAAGCCATTAGGATACGTGGGCGATGGCCTTCCGGAAACGGAGGAAGGGTGAAACGGTCGAAATTACCTTACTCTTAACAGAAGGAACAAGCTTTATAAAAGGAGCACCGAGTTTGAAGACCCATCCTTGTAGCTCTGAGCAGCTCCGATTAGGCTGGAACTCCATCGATAAATTAGAGCCTCTGCGATGAATCGAAGCTGCCCCACGGGACGGGAAATTCCCAAATCCTTGGATCTACTACTTCGTCCGAACCAGCAGGATCCAGGGATGGAACGTATAAAATGCCACCCAATGGCGAATCGCGAGCAACAAGTTTCATGGGTGAAACTCAAAACATGCAAATCTCAGCAACTTCTGTTGTAGCATTAAATTATGACAGCTTCCAGTTTCACCAAAGGAAAAATATGAATTCGTAATGACTTGACACTAACCCCTGCGACAATATTAACAGCACCATGTGTTGACTACACCACAGTCTGAAGGGTTGGTATTTGTAAATCTAAAAGTCCACTTCTACACCAATATATTACTCTCTAAGGTGAGTGGCAGGGGTGAATCATCACCAGTCGTGCACTACAACAACTTCATCTACCTACATGCACCAAGGAACATAGTAAAACGTAATAATGAAAACTGGTTAGTCAAGCATTTCAATCGTTGCCGGTAAAAATATCAGCTTAAAATGTTCTAAAAAGATTAAGTCTAAATTTTAATCTGTACTCAGAATGATCCCCATTTTTCTGATAACCTAGTGACCATCTCTGTTATCATAACGACCTCTCACAAACCTTGCCGATCTTTTTGTACACGCTCTAATTCCGTAACTAGCTTTGTCTCTTATTTATCCCAAATGCTAGCGGCGTACCCCAAGTGAGGCCTGATGAGTGAAATATAGTATCTCTTACTTTCTCATTAAATTCAACATACACTCTCTCACAAATCCTAATCGACTGTTTTCTAGCCCATTTCTTTCATGAACGTGCTTGCCCCACGGCATACCTTGTGCAATGGTATATCACCTGGGAATTTCATTGCGTCCACATTCAATATTACTCTTTGCGCCAAATGTGTTTGGAGGGGAAATGCTCACATTTCAGAGGTTCATTTCCGCGAATTTATCGAACTTTAACTCAGGCTGCCATGCAACACACAAATTTACATTTTTGTTGCAGTTCCATCGCTAGCGTCTTCATATCTTCTTCGTGCCAAATTTCCACATAAACTACTGCATCTTCAGCAATCAGGTGAAGCTTAATATCAACTGAGGAATTTAAGAAATATATCTAATTAATTAAGAAAAGTGGGCCTTTCACGCTTCCTTGAGGAACACCTGCCACGACTTTCACTTCATCGGAGCTAACATAATCTAAAATTGCCATCTAACGCTTTCATTTTTTTTTAAATGATCTAACAAAGCTGCTATTATTACTATCTAACATTAAACATTACTATCTAAACCAGTGATGGGCAAACTACGGCCCTCGGGCCAGATGCTGCCCCCTGAATAAATGTTCTATCCGGCCCTCGCGCCATTATTCCTAATCCCAGTTCGATCCTAATTATGAGAAACTTTTGGAAATGTAGTCACAGTTGCAACCATCACATTCTCCTTCATAATCTTTCAGTCATTAATAGGACTTAGTATCACAAAAAACAAGAAATTTTTATCTGTATCAGTTTTATTTTTTAATTAAATGTATTGGCCCGCCTAAAGTTTATTTCCTTGCCTTTGGCCTTTCCCTCTTTAAAAAGTTTGCCCATCACTGCTCTAAACCATAGCATTCTAGCTTCTTTGCACCTCTTTTTGTTTTGATCACAAATTCTCGCAGTTATATCGAGATGAGCCCCACTAGTATGAATAGCGTCTTTTTCACACTTTTTGGCAGAGAACCTTCCTTGGAGTGAGGATGAGAAGAGCGGTATCCAGTTAACGATGATAAGGGGGCTTTCACCGCAACTCTACAGACGTGAACAAGCTGAACCAGAGGAATATCCGAGAAACGTTGACTAATAACTTGATGGAAAGAAAATGATTGCACACTATTGAGTATCTCCACCATTAAATGAACACAACTTACTCTTTTCCAAGAATTTCGTTAAATAAAATACTAGACGTCTCGGCAGTTCTCCCTCATACCAACTCTGCTGAAGATGGCGTGACAGCCTTTTTAAAATGTACAGTCATGTCAGGATATCTTGCGAGCCACCGCGGGGGTGTGTGGCATGTATTCTCGGAGAAAAAAATTATTTTTAATTGAACGTACCATTTTTTTTATTTTTTATTAAACGCACCCATAAAAATTTTGTGCGAGAGACAGTGTATTCAACTCTGAACAATAACCTACTATGTAAAAATGCCTAACTAAGGCAAGACTAGACAATTGGAATAAATAGGAAAATTGGAGATTAAACTTAAGTTGCCCCAAAATTGTTAGTATCAACTATGTACAATTGAAGGATAATAAATAAGAGTGGAATTAGAAGGGGGCATTCGTCCTCCGTTCTTTATATATGTAGGACAGGGTACTCACCAAGGAGCCGTTTTAAATTCAATTTCCTTCGCACACCTTAAGTGTAACCCAGCAGTTCCCTGGCTTAGTCCATCAACTGCGTATCTACCGAAATCGGACCGGACAGATCTCCCATTGGTTCCCTCCTCACCCTGCACTTGACCAATGGCAACGTCTCCACCCCCCACTTCAATACTTTCCTCCATTCAACCTGTCCGGGCCATAGCACTCTCCCCTTGAAGCATGGGAAATGCGCCACCCTCCACATTTGGACATCGCTTCCCATGTTTTGCCTTCCCCAGGTATTGTGCCTCCGGCATGTCCCGCCGCCGTGAGCGGCGAGTGTGAACGTGAGATTGAAGAGAGTGTTATCGGACAACTGAGTGACAGTGCGCGCGTGTTTGCATTGGCCGCTGACGTGATTCCACCTGTGCGTGACTGTGATTGGGACGACAAGACTTCCTCCGGCGGCGCTCCAGTGCGTGATGCTGCCCCAGCCCTTTCGACGCCTCCACTCGATCTCCGATTCCAGTTCTTCCGTGCACGTTTTCCTTCCTCGCCGTTTGTGTCCTGCCAGCACTATTTTCCTTCGTTCCATTTCTCGCCTCTGCCTCCGCCCCATTCCCCGATGATTACTAAGAAAGTTTACTGCTAGCACATCTAAAACCACATGCAAACTCAACTGGCTACAGTTTCCGACATGCTATGTATTTTGTGATACCCACATTTAGATGTTTTTTCACGATGTTTCTAATAATTTCTGGGATTATATAAAATGTATATTCTTGCAGTTTTAATGTAGCACAGTTGCTTCCATCAAGAGATGCAGTGTTCATGAATTCGGGACAGTGGTCTATTCGCAGATGTATTCATTCACGGTTGCTGAAGTCGAAAATGTGTCAGGCTACGCTGAGAAAAAGTGGGAAGGTCCCAATTGAAGAGGGAAAGTGCTCGGGCCGAATTCTGCCTCCCCGCCCCTGGAAACCCTTTCCCAGGCGCGACCCTTATGCAGGCTGTGCTCAAAGCACCACAACACGACTCTCCAAACTGATCTGGCCAAAATGAGACCACACTCGCCACAATGATTTTCAAGCTCTTGGCAATTGTTGTTAATTTATGCTGAGTGCATCATTCTTTGTTGACAGAGCTGCAGTTGTGATTTTTCGCTACACTTGTGAAGGCCTGTGTGAATTACAATCTTTCTTTAACTAGTGAACCAAATAAGGTTTATTAATAAATAAGGTGAACCAAATAAGGCTTATAAGATTGATAGAAAATTTCTCCGAAGAAAAAAACGTTCGTACGTGTTGTAGGTACGTAATATCAAGTATTGTAGGAATCAAATAACGTCTCAATTGTTTTTATAGCGGGTTGCACAACATCAAATACATTATCTAAGTGTAATCTTGCTATTTTCATGGATGAAGAATAATTAAATAGTAATAAGTGCTCTGTATAGTTTAGTAATCGAATATTGTTTCTATTTTACAGATGCTCTTGGGAATATGCAAGCGGGGAAGTGGCCTTCAAAGATTTTATTGAAGATAATTATGTAAAGTATCGGCTATGCAATAGTGAATTTGGGTATAAAAACTAAATTACCCAAATCGTAGCAAGTTTTGATTGAAAATGTGCATTATTTTTTGTTATTTGTTGTTTTTAAATACCTATTAATGGCAAATAAAATATCTATATTGTCCACATTGAAATTGCACAATTTATTTCGTTATAGGTAAGTAAAATGATTTAAGTATTATATGACCAAGTATTTCTTCCGTAAATAACACTATTGGTGTGTGTGTGCATATGTCTATATGTACACACTTAATCATAGAAGAAAACGCTTCGTAAAAACGTATAAATATAAGCATGGGATTTGGGTTGGTTAGGGTATGGCAGCATTGAGGCCATATGCCACGCAGCTTCAGTGTGGCCACTTTAAGCTTAGTCCGTGTCTAGCCAAACCACGCCTAATGCCTCTCCACATTGATCTGGCCACAATGGTTCGCCATTTCCTGGGCAGACTGTGGGTCCATGGCTTCCGTGCGGACTCTCTTCTTCACATAACATCACGGGGAGGAGAAGATTGTTCCTTTACAGTTTTAATTCAACTTCCGATTGATCACCATCGTTTGACAGAACATCTGCTTTAATTCATTAAATAAACGATAGTCAATTAGCCGCGAAAAACCTTCTCGGCGCTGCCCATAGATAGCCACAACAGCAAGGTTTCCAGGGCAAAAATCACACCCATCTGGACGCCTAGGTAAACAGGCATTCTTCACACAAATTCGGAAGATTATTGATTATTTTTTTCTCTAAGCAAATCTACTCTCAACCTTTTACAAAATGCAGTTAAAATAAAAAAGCAGAGAGAGAGAAATAAAAACGCTCGGGTCAAAAAGTTGTTACACACCAATATAGATGATGCCAGTATCTGCCATCAAAGCATTTTTTTCCATTCAAAGGAGAGTACAAAGTAAGTATCATGAAACAAGCTCTGATCGCAATTCTTATGAGACATACTAGGAAAGTACACGTTTCACGCTCACGGCTTACAATTATTTGCAGCATGTTTCAATGCGCTGCACAGTTTTAGACACTCAATTTTTCTAATCGTTGGAACCAGTGGAAAATATTCGAACTGACAAGCAGATACTTTGTTTTCTTCCCCTTTAAATGAATCATCGGGAGTTCGCCGTTGCATCCATTAATTATAGCCAGCTGAAGTATTTTAGTTCCACGAAGAGTATTTCCCAACAGAGAATAATTCCCCACGTCAATAAAAGTTGATTACAATCACTTTTCTGAAACTGATTTCATTCCTATGGATCCAATACTACACAAACAAAATTTGCGATTCCTTCGGAATTATGTAATTGCTATGCAATAGTTCCGCACTATCGCTGGAGATGTCCTATTTTCAATAGGCACCATTTTTCGTAATTCCCTCAGGCATGGGAAAAAATTACACCGGCAAAGCAAGGACAACTTGATGGTGTGGCGAAAGGCATTTGAGTGCCCTGGGCACTCGGGTGAGTCGAGTTCGAGTCCCGGCCCGGACATCCGCGGTTCGGCAAACTCTCCAAATGTTTTTCTTCTGGCAGCACCGATTCGCAGTCCACCGAGTAGCGGCAGCAAAGAACCCTCGCGGCGGGTCAGTCACCTTGCGTCTAAATATGCACAATAACCCCGGAAGCCACTGCAAGGATGTATGGCAGGGGGTGAACCATCACCAGGCAAGAATAAAAATCAATCATTTAAATTTAATTTATTTACCGCGCCACAGCTCCCTTTGTTCACTCCATGTTCTATAATGAATATATAATTCACCTTGGGAGCAAAGTATCACCAAAATGAATTAGTGCCATTAGGGAAAAGCCATCACCCCCGAGGAGGGACGACACCGCATTTGGCGCTTGGGTGTCCCTCCCAGTGATGGCACCGTATCTCAAACTCCCAATTAATGCTAACTAAAACTTTTCCCGTCTAATGGGAATTATAAATTAAATTATTATATATTATACTTTAACTTACGCCTATTTCATTGGCAAAACACATTATAACATTACTCCGTAGATACTAATCGCACGCGATGGTGGACGGGTGTCTAAAAAGTGTCTCCAGACAAGTAGTACTCCACCTATTAGCGCATGTGCGCAGAGTGTTGATTATTCGACCCCTGCCACACACCCACGACGTGGCTTGCAGGATCTGTGTTGTTTATCCTGCAGCCAAAGTTGTAGGCATTTCAGACCGGAAGGGAAAGTACAAGGATAGGGACGGAAGGGTGGAAAGCAACTCGGCGATAGCCTGCTCTTGGCGACTGGCCATCCCATACGAGTTCTCTCCACAAAGCAGCCATTGACCGAAAATATCTCCCACTGCTGAGTAGGTGTGTGTGTGAGTGCAGTGGTGGGTGTGCAATGGCAAAGCGGAAGTTCCCATGGCTCTATTTCCGATCCTGAATTCCTCTTCCCCCTCGCGAATCCCAGCGTACTCCATGTCAAATATCCATCAACCCGATTTCACATACAAATGGCGCTCGATGATTTCGTGTCCGCGGAAAGGCATTCGAGAAAGCAACACCGCTTCTTCTTCTTCTTATTGGATTTCGTGCACCAAGGGAGTTCACCACAACAGTGCGTATCACCGAGTGACCCTTAACCAGACGCGTCGAACGGCAGCAAAATTATAAACGGTATTACTACTGACTTTGATTATTATAGTTTGTAATTAATGGAATACGCTTTCATTCTGTTTAGTAATGAACTCAAGATGAGGTGTATCGGTATGAATGCAATTAAGTCTCTCCGTGAATGTTTCAAGAATTAAGAGCTCTTTATAGATTTTCTGCTAACTAGACCCGGTACGTACACCCATTTAGTCATTATCGCCGCATGAGGTGAGACGAAAGGAACGCATCCTTAACCTTTGCGCTGGCCATTCTATTCAATCATAGCTAAATTGATTCGGCAACCGGAAGGAGTCCTCAAGTTTTATCACGTAGTTGGAAAATAGATCAGCTTCCATTTCACTGACGACTGCTAGTTCTCTTGGATAAAACATGGTCATCTACATTTTCGATCCTGTTCAGCAAATCAGAGTATGCGTCAGTTTAACGGGGCTGAGAAACAGCGCCCCCATGACGGCTGTGCCGTTCCACGAAAATATTTCGCCAGATATTATTGAACCGGGGGCCTGAGAGAGAGTCTCTCTTTTGTGAAGAAATTGTTCGCGGGGTCAGCGAGAGGGGCATAATGGGAACAGCAGGGGGCGGGGGGTGTTGAGGGAGGGGGGGGGGTCAGCCACGAGTCGCCCCTGCACCACAGGGGGGGAGGGGCACTTTCTCGCTCGCGGGGAGGGAGGGGGGAGAACGGTCGAGGCACTTCGGCGACACCCATAACTTGACCTCTACAATTACCTTCACGTGGGGATGTGTCTCTTTCGCCAATTATAAAGTGTAATGCGGGCGCTCCGCACCGCGCGTTGTGCAAGGCGCCTTCTCCCACAAACAAACAGAGAAGGCACACGGTGACCCATCTCATCCCCACCCCCGAGTGTTTCCGTTGCGGCCTGCCCCCGAAATCCTTCCAGGGCCCGAAGCAGTTCCGGTCGGCGACGCGCGTGCCTGGCTGCCCAAAGGTCAAGGGTTCCAATCCTCTGCCCGCGCTTTTCCACCAACTAGACGACTTCATTCTAGACGGCGAGACACGCCTTAAGACGCGAGGGCACCGACATCATGTCTACTTCTGCCCAGCACTCAAAAATTTAGACTGGGAATTTCAATGTGATGAAAATTGTACCAGAAAAATGGCCTGGCACGGTTATCAAAGCACAGACACTTTTGGCTTTCGGGACCAGAGCACACACCACCAAGGCATGATCCAAGATTCCTGATGGCCGAGTTAATTTTCTCAATGTCTCATAAGTATTCTCAGGACTGTAAGCGCACTGATAGACGCTTTAGACCGGGAGGAAAGGTGGGAAAGGAAGTAAAAGGAGAAGGGGTGGAGAGTAGGACTCTATTCTCTGGCCCAGGAGATTATTTTCTAATGAAATGTTATAGCCATCCATTTCGGAAGGAGTTTTCCTTGCCCCTTGTCTCAACTCATTTGCAATGCGCTGCCAGTGCATGGGATCCTTACGAATTGGCCTAAATAATGAACTTGAACGTGTGCAGCGAAGATTTGTAATGGGACGGTATGATAACTATAATAGGGTAAATAGTCTATTAGATGAACTAAAATGTGAATCATTTTCAGACCCAAGGCTGAAATTCAGACTTAACTCTTAACTTAATTCCAGGGAAATGTTTTCACTGATGACGTTTAAAATATTTTGCGAACTCCAAATTATTCCGGTACACTAGTAGACATAGTCATAAAGGAGTGTTCAACCCGAAGGTTAGTTTTTGATAGGTGAGGGTAGAGCTCACCCCGTACCAAGCCAATGGCGTGTGAAATTGACACATTTTCGGGGTAGGGGGGCCAGTTCCTTTCCCCGGGCCACCTGCGATTTCCTACGATGTTCTGATACACAGAAAATTGAATCACGAGGATTTTTGGTAGGGGTGTCCAGAAAAGCTCTTGCCCGGAATTTGAACCCGGAACCCTCAAGTCGGTAGCTAAGTGGTCTATCCACTAGGCCACCACGACCCCCAATCATACTCATAAAATTAGCGATGTTGATTGCCGAATTGACATTCAAAATAGCCTTCTTTCCTCTTACAATTACGTATATGAATAGCTGTATGTAGCCATCGGTAAAAATAAAAGTGTATCAATGGTTAGCTAGGCATAGATTAGCTAGGCCTAGACATGTTGGTACATATAAGTACTTTAAGCTGACCCAACTAAAACCATGTTACTGCATGCTTCCTGTGCAATCTGTTCTTTTCTAAACTGTGAAGTTTACAATAGAATATAATTATTAATATTTTATAAATGACATGTAATGCATGTTTAGCGTTGACTCACCCCCTGCCACACACCAAAATGGTGGCTTGCAGGGGATTATGTAGATGTAGATGAGAAAAATCTTACATTGGAGATCTCATGTGGTGCACGGCGGTGATAGATGACGAGGTGCATGCGTGAAATCACCCTCCTGGCTCATCTCCTTGGCGACAGGCTTTATTTATACTGGCAACTCTTACACTCAAAGGGTAAGATGTCGCTCATGATTCACGTTGGACTAAACAGCTTATTCCCATCAGTCGCGAATTTAGGGCCAGAGTGGAATGCTCGACCAATCTCAGCAGGGCAGTAAGGTCATTAATAAGTTGTCTCGTACAATGTTATCATTCAAGCCATAAAAATGATACCAATTAATCATATCCATTTGATAAACTCAACGGTGAAAGGCTCAATTTTGTGAGAGTTCATGGTCAATGCATAAATGCAAACTTTGTGATTTTCATCACATTTATCACGGTACTACCGCTTTCAGCGAATAACGACATCCTCAAGAAGAAAACTTCGTTATAACTGATTGACCCCCACCACCCCCATTTCCTCAAAATGATAAATATGAATCATTCATTGAAAACGAATTGTTGTGCTTGATGAGCTGAAACCGGTGTAGTACCTAATGTAGTAAATTTGATGAAAATTACAAATTTTGCATTTATTCAGGGATCATATAAATCTGTTCTCATGTGTATCTATCAATCTAACGACATTCCATTTCATTAGTTGACAAGATGCTACGAATCATGCAGTAACTTGTAATTTTAGCAGGGTGCCTTGAACATGCCAGACTAAAAATTCATTGGAGACTTGAAAACGAAAGCTCATTCGATACTCCAGTCGACTTTGATTCCGACCCTTGGGCCGATTCGATGGTGAAATGAGGATGCCACGATTTCCAGCAAAGGTCGACAAAACGCGACTCCAAGGCCCTGGAAAGGTGATTTATTCACTTTTGTGGTTCCAGCACGGGAGTGAATCGGTTTCAAACATGGCTCTGCAGATGGGATTGCTACACGGGGGCAGCGTAAATTAATGTGCGAGAGTGATTTACCGCTTTTCTAACGCGTGCCACTTTCGCCATCCGGGGTGCAACACTGCAGCCCCAGGGGACAGACACAAGTTGCTCAAGTGTACATTGCGTCCGTCGCTGGAACATTCGCTTTCGACGAAACTCGGAGAGAGAGAGGAGCGCCTTCCGCGGAAAAGACACAACAAACGCATGATTACCACTGTCCGAGGAAAGGGAAATGGACACATAAATATGTACGAGGGCCCGTAACTCACGCCTCCATCCACTAGAACCCACCAAAAAGCAACGGTTCCTTCTTTACGTCAGCCGCCACCAAAAGCTGCTAATTCTATTTTTTCATGTTGCTAAACCCAGGTAATTAATTTACTAGAAAGCTGCAATTAATTTGCTCAATTTTAGTATCAATCCATTAAATTTCTCATTAAATCCATTTCATAAATTCATTAAATCCATTAAATACCTTGGAATAAGACTGACAAATGATCTTTTCCTGGGGTAAACATATGCGTGAAATAATGGGGCAATCTAATCGTAAACTGGGATTCCTCAAAAGAGTACTGGGTAAATGTGACGATCATGTACGAAAATCAGCTACTTTTCCCTTGTAAGACCTCATTTGGAATATGCTGCCAGTGTATGGGATCCATACGAAATCGGTCTAAATAACGAACTTGAACGTGTGTAGCGAAGATCGGCAAGATTTGTAAAGGGACGGTACGATAACCTTATTAGCGTAACCAGTCTATTAAATGGATTAAATTGGGAATCATTGTCAGATCGCAGGTTGAAATTTAGACTTAATCTCTTAAATAAATTCCAAGACCATATTTTCAGTGACGATGTTAAAAATATTTTGCGGACCCCAACTTACTATGGTAGGCTGGACCATAATCACAAAATTAGAGAAATTGATTGCCGAACTGACAGATTCAAAATGTTGAATGTAAGGTCTGCTATTATCGGAATATTTTATTTCCGCTGAATTAAATTTTAGTCGAAACTCAGAAAATGTTAAAAGCTGAAATCAATACATTTAAAGCTATAAGAATGAAAAAATACATTAAACAAGTTAAGCCCTCGCACAAATTAAACGCACGTTTAACACGATACGCCACGGCCACGGGTACGCGGCCGCGTATAGTATTTCCGTGGCCGTGTGTTTCCTTCGGTAAAATTACAAATGGTTAATATATAATTCTTCAAGGAAGAGGTAGCGTGTTGTGGTAGTTCTGGGAAGTTTAAGATTACTGAAAAGGCATCGAAGGGAAAGTTAATGAGGAATTTACTGACGCACTCCGGTACAGGCTGCGCGAAAAATACAAACCAAGCCCAAGTTGTTAGACTGGATCAAAATCGGATGGCACGATTGACGTTTAGAAGCGAATAAAAATTTGATTAACGTGGTCATAATCCCTTGATTGTAAGAGGGAACCAAAAATGTAAAAATATTTGTACAAAAAAATAAAATGTAATCGCGCCACTGCGAGCGAAAACAGGAGGCAATTAGCAACGGCAGCATCATATTCAGGAATGTCATATTTGAGGTGGTTTGTGACCTGGCTAAATTGCTTTGAGAGGGAGCTAAGGGGGCCATTTAATAGTTACGTCGGGCGTGAAAGGTGGGGAGGACTCTGCTTACTGTCTCGCGAAGGGGGGTATGGGAATCGAAGATGATCTTACATAAGATTTTGTTTACACGTGTGATCGTACTTGTATAACCATTCTAATAATCATCGTCACGATTTTATGAACTGCAAGCACGTATTTACTACGAGCTAGTGAGCTGCAACTATCTCTTCACCTGAGTCTCGGAAGTTAAAAAAAACGCGATGTAAAATCTTCCAAACACCCTCGAACCCAAATAGCCTTGGATTCCTTGTGATGAGCGGAATACATGGTGATCATGAATTATAACGCTACTGAGCAAATATCGCATTAAGGACATACAAAAGGGATACATCGTACGACTGAATCACAGCTAAATAACGAAGATTCACAACTGAATGTTCAACGAATTGACGGGGCTAATTCTATGCACTTCGGTGACGGACATTCGTTTTAGTTGGTGAAATAAAGGGCGGGAAAGACTGCCTGATAAATGTCGATGTAGAAAATAACGAGAATTTCCTATCCCAGTTTCTCCCTGACTGTTACGAGAATTCCCTGACTTTTCCAGATTTCAAATTTTCCCTGACAATTCCAGGTTTTCCCGGTTTTCCCTGACGATCGCCACCCTGCCTTAGCAACGCTTGGAAAAGAACCAAAAAAACAGAGAATTTCAACATAGATTCCACAATGCCTAGAAACCTGGAGGACAAAGTGTGAATCAGTTATAAGAATGAGAAATTTTAAACGTTTTCCAATGAAATACAGAAAGAATGAAAGAAATCGACTAATATGTAGTTATTTTACTAAGCGAAACAAAAAACTCCTGTGCTACCATATATTGAAAAAGGCCATTTAAACCAATGTAAATATATAATTGGCGCCAGGAATCGAACTCGGGCCCTGAGCCTTTTTTTATGTAGCCTACAGCATCTTCTAGTGTATATGCTAGAATCCTACAAAATTTCAGCTCAATCGGTTTTGTAGTTTTTGAGGAGAAGCGTAACATAAAGCTGGCAGACAGACACACACCACTTCATTTTAAACATATCAGTATGATTATTCAGTAAAATTCTCTTCCTAAACACTTCTTTTACCTCTTAATGAATTTTCTTTACCTTTTTAATGAATTTTCCTACCCTAATGGCTCACTAATATTTTTGGTAAAGCACTGCATATTCCTCACTCAATTATTCCTCAGTTTTTAAGGCATAAAACTTGTTGCATGTCTTGCACAGAAGTCGCTTTTCCTGCTAGAATTAACTTATAATCCCATAAAATGTGGGCCCCATTTCCCTAAAAAATGTGAGGCAAAGTCATCACAAATAGTTTCACGGCATTAAGTTTTCCCAATTATAGTTCTTACCATCAGCAAAATTAGCTTTAAAAATGCCACTCAAATGTTCTCCTACACTCAATGCACAATGCTCTGAAATAAAAATTGCAGAGTCAATTTTAAATAATTGCTCTGCCACTTTTGAATAATTACTAACCGTTGCAAAGGTAGGAAAGCTTTGTAGATGAACACACAAAGGTCTGCTCTCTTGTGTATTGCAGTGTAGTCCGTGGTTTTCAGTATCATAATGATTTGCTAATATTACACTACCACAGTATTTGCAACTATATTCCGAACATCTCCTATTGTCCCTTCTAACCAGAGCTTAAATCTTTTGCCGCTCAGCCACACAATACGAAATTTATGAATATATCTTAGTTATCATTCTATGAAAAAGTTGTGTTCAACCCGAAGGTTGGTCTTTGATAGGTGAGAGCAGAGCTCACCCCGTACTAAGCCATAGGCGTGTGAAATTCACACATTCAGGGTAGGGGGGCCAGTCCCTTCCCCTGTGCCACCTGTGATTTCCTACGATGTTCTGACACGGGATTTGAATTTGATTGGGTCAGTAGCTCAGCGCTATACCCACTAAGCCACAACGACCCCCATCACTCTATTAGGGGTTAGTAATTAAATGGAAGTATTTATTTTCACAAAAATATATTTCATACACCCAAGCAAGTGCTACCTTCCGCGGTTTAGCGTTGAAACCAGATAAGCGTGGATGCTTTAAGACTCCTAGTTTCCACCATTCATGCACCGAGAGCATTGCTACTAGAGTGCATTAGCTCTTAAACATGAAGAGCATAGCATGCAAGTGCAGCCAGAATCAAAGAGCATACAACCACATTGTATTGCAATGTATACTGCTATACACTGTATATCCCGATAAATGTATCATATGTGTATCACATTAGAAGCATATAGACAACAAGACTTCCTTTAATTGCAATCATTTTGTTCCCCAGGCTCATATCATAGTACTTTCTTTTCGTATCAAGTGAACCTGTTTGCGCAGTTTCTTCGAGCAAAAGAGTGTTCAAACTAACCGACAATTCCCCACGCTTCAGATTCGGACGAATGGCATACATCTACATAATACCCTGCAAGCCACCATAAAGGTGTGTGGCAGGGGGTGAACTCTCACCAAACATGGACTGCAAATCATGCATAAAAAAGGATAAGTAATTGTATAGGTACTGTTCTAAACTACACTATTTAAGAAAAGATAAAAATAGCAAAGCATACACGCAAAAACATGCTGCTAGTTGGGTTAGCTTTACGTCCTTATACCAACATGCAGCTACGTATGTTATCCATTGCTACATTCGTACTGGATACATTTACCGTTATTCATATCCCTGATAGTACGAGGAAAAAAGGACATTTTGAATCTGTCAGTTCGGCAATCAATTTCTCTAATTTTGTGCTTATGGTCCAGCCTACCATAGTAAGTTGGGGTCCGCAAAATATTTTTAAAATCATCACTGAAAATATGGTCTTGGAATTTATTTAAGAGATCAATTCTAAATTTCAACCTGCGATCTGACAATGATTCCCATTTTAATTAATTTAATAGACTGCTTACACTAATAAGGTTATCGTACCGTCCCTTTACAAATCTTGCCGATCTTCGCTGCACACGTTCAAGTTCGTTATTTAGACCGATTTCGTAGGGATCCCATATACTGGCAGCATATTCCAAATGAGGTCTTACAAGGGAAAAGTAGCTGATTTCTCGTACATGATCGTCACATTTACCCAGTACTCTTTGACGAATCCCAGTTTACGATTCGCTTTACCCATTATTTCACGTATGTGTTTACCACAGGAAAGATCATGTGTCAGTCTTATTCCAAGATATTTAATGGATTCCACGTTTGTTAATTCATTATTACTTATTCTTTAAGTGCTAGGAGGAGAGCTATTCTTTTTCCAAAAATTCATTAATACACATTTTTTAAAGTTTAATTCTAACGGCCATGCATCACACCAAGTTTCAATCGCTTGTAGGTCAATATTTAAATATTTTTTATCATTTGGGCATAGAATTTCCCTGCACACTACTGCGTCATCGGCAAATAGACGAAGCTTACTTTTGACCACATTTTAAATATCATTTATGTACAATAGGAGTAGGAGTGGACCTATCACACTACCTTGTGGGACACCCGAAGTGACTTTAATTGCCGGTGAGGTAACACCGTCCAAAACAACCCTTTGAACCCGATCATGCCGAAAATCATTAATCCATGATATAATGTAACTGTCTAATCCATAAGATTTTAATTTCAAAATTAGTTTGCTATGAGACACCTTGTCAAAAGCTTTCTTGAAGTCGAGAAATATAGCATGACACTGGAATATTATTTTCGCCAGAAACTAAAATATCGTGGGAAAAGAGAGCAAGTTGAGTTTCACACGATCTGCTCTTTCGGAAGCCATGCTGAACATTGGACAATAGATTCTGGCTGTCTAGGTGTCCCATGACTCAACTGACAATTATATGTTCTAGGACCTTGCATGGAATGGATGTGAGGGATACATAAATAAGGGTGTGTGGAGTAAAAAACCTATCTGATATATTGAAGAAATTTCTCCTGTAATTTCTTCACATTTCTCCTGCATAAAATCTACACAAAACTTAACAAGATGACAAAACAACAACAAAACTTTGAGAAGCTATGTTCTAAGAACAGTTTCCTCTTCACGGTTAGGCAGTTATCGGCGTTATATTTTCATGGTATTTAAAGCTTGATACTCATCTACATCTACATAATACCCTGTAAGCCACCATAAAGGTGTGTGGCAGGGGGTGAACTCATGCCGTAGATCAGGCATTCGCACCTAGTGCAGGGAAACCCGTGGACCCGCACGGGCCGGCATTCAAATTTAAATATTTTAATATTAACAATAAAATAAAAAAATAGATTTTTAAAGGTAACATTGTATATAATTAATGTTCTGCATACGTCTACGGGAAAATATAAATTATGTCCACTGTAATTATCACTTTCAATGCTTTTGGGGCACTGGAATTAGGGCATGGGCACTGGGGTCTGTTGTGGACCGTCATCGGGCATTCCCTTGTCTAGTTCCACATTTGTTGCTGAGGCCATCCCGTCAAAAACGGGGTCCCCGACAATGTCTGTAGGAGAGTTTTGAGATTATATATTTTTTTAAAGCATCGCACAGCGGGCAGAAATAAAAAAAAGCTGCTCAAAATCCAAAATTTTGTGGAAAAAAATCATTATTGGGGCCAACACCCGATTGAATACCGTAAGAAAGAGCTCTCTACTGTTCGCTGCGAAAGACAAATCCTGCTCCAACATGCTCCCCCTTCATTTAGAATGGGACCTATTAGAAGGTACTCGCCTCGAGAATAAGCCACGGAATTTCCTGGTTTCGTTTTTGATCAAATGAATTCCAAATTAAGTCACCACCTCTATGATTTTTACTCCAGAAGTTAACATAAACTTCATCTTTTAAAACGCGTATTCAAAATCAGTACATGTGTGTGCCGCCTCTCTTACGGGCAAATTGAAAGAGGCAGTTTCGTCGCGGTCATCCGACAGCCGCATGAAGCAAAGAGTGTGACTCTGAGAAGGTTTGCAGCCATTCCTTCTCTCGCGGATGTTCGGGATTTGCCACTCTCGGCTCCTGCGAAACAGAATCCTCTCCAACGCCACTCGCTTCACCTGGAGGAGGTATAGTTATGAAGCGGTCATAACCCGACCAACCGCAATAATCCTTAGGGTTCTATCGGTTTGGATGTCTTTGAGCCTCATTTTTACTCATACGGTCAGTCTGACTCAGCTGGATGGTGTTGGACGGCGTGCTTTAGTTGCACCAGCCAGAGAGGAGAGGATTCCTACCGAATTTTTGATAAACTATTACTGAGAGGTTCTACACGACAGAGAGAGAATATTGACCAAAAGGTATGGTTGAAAAGACTAGTTGTGCCAATCGTTGCTTCTCGACTGCGAGAATTCTCTTCACCCTAGATATCATGAATACGATCCCGAAATGTTCACCTTGGTCTCAACATGTGGTACCAGGAAAAAGTATTAAATCATGTCTGGAGCCAAATGAAATCATTTTAATTAATTCATTTTAATCTAATTAAATATTAACAACTAATTTAACTATTCATATATTTTAATAAAGTTTCAATATTAAATAACTTCAGGAACCACATAGGGAAAGCAAGTAATTCCCTGACCCGATACTTAAAATTCATAAACCGTTCGACTTCAAGCTTGGTGAATCTACCTACCAAATCAGCTTCCCCGTTCATATCGGTAGCATTCAATTCCATAAAGCATTAATCCTGATGGGACTTTTGAAATAACAGGTCTCCTACTTTAAAAACATGAACTTTCTGAGAGAAAAAATAATCATGGAAGTCTTTGATTAATCAGCTTCAACCCTCGTGTGTCATTCACATCGATCCCTGAAAAAGTACCCGAACGCTGGAGAACACGACCCGTTACCGTTTCCTAGAAGAAAAAACTGTTTCATAAAACATGGAGAAGAAGCTCGAGTTAGAATGACGCCATGGAGCAGAAGGAAGGAAGAGCGGCATTTGTTTTATAAGCGAACGCGTTATCTCCGGGTCATCGGCTAGCCCAGGTGAAACGGAGGGCCTAAGTAATAAGCATCGAGGTCGACGATAGGCCCGTGGACGGACTATTCCATAAATGCTGCACATTGTAATATTAAGTTCTCTGAGGCCATTAAGAATTTGTCTTGGAGCCGAATGTCTACGTCAAGAAATGTTATGGTGGAGTCCGAAATTGAAGAGGTGAATTGTACAGAAGAGGTGGAGTTCAGAGTGGAAATGAAATTTTGGAGAGAGAGTCGTGCGTCCGGAGGATAAAGACGTCATCGATGAAGCGGGCCCAGAAGAGAGGCTGGTTGGGACTTCAAAAATGATTCTTAAGAGGGTGACCGATTATAACCAAACTTGGTTCAACGTCATCATTTACTGGGAAAGTAAAAACCCCAAACCCGTTTTGAAAAACACGCAACCGTTTGCGAGAAATTGTTACGTCGCAAAATTCAAATTTTGCTAAAGTTACTACACATTTTAAAGTGTATCTCTGAGACTAGGAAAGCTACAGATTTGCAAAATAACACATTTTAAAGGTCTTGAATTCAACTACAGAAAAGGATTAAATTATAAAATATAAATAATTTTATAAACTTGATAACAATTTTAAATTTTCAAATCGATTTTTGACGATTCTTTTATATGTTGCCGATACAAACCTCCTCTACACTTTAAAAAAGTTTTCCAGAGGTAATATTTCATTCAAGAAAGAGAAATATTTTTGAGTGAAGGCGTGACGCCCGCGAGTCAGGTTCACGGTCGACCGTCCGGCGTCTTCAGATCTCAGCACGCCGTCTCCTTCATCTTCTTCTCGCCAAGTTCCATCGCATACAAACTCTTAAATCCCCTTCACTGCGCCGTTCGCCATTTGCTTCCCGTGCACCGCCCTACAACACACAAGGCCAGCACCACGCCTTACAGCAGTCAACATGGAGAATAACAGACAAGCCTCGTTCCGGCTTTCAGTGTTACATTTCTCAGCCCCTGTCCTACTTTCCTCTCATAATCTTTTAGAGTGTTCTCCGAAACCACGCCTATCATTTCAAGGAAATCCGTCACCCGCCAATCACCCTTTCACATTTTACTCTCTCGGGGCAAACAGCGGGGAAGGCAGACGACCAATCACAACTCAATATGGGGATTTTGTTCCTCCTCGCATACGATAGCCTCCCAGTGAACCCTAGTCATTCCCTACTTTTCCTTTCGTTTTCATTAATTAACTCCGTCGCATCGCCGTAACCCTCATGTTTGCTATCACTTCCACAGCAATACTTCACACATATGAATGATGTAAGTCATCGGAATCAGTCAAAATGTAAATTATGCTAAGCGAGGCAACGGAATTAGTTTCACGTTTCATATTTAGATGAGTAGAAAATATTATTCATATCTCAATTTGTTCATTAAAATAAAAAATTGTCAATCTTAAAATGCAATTCACATTCCCAAGTATTAAAGTCGTAATGACACATTTATATTACACTCTACTTGAACAGAATCAGAAGGTAAGCATCAAAAAACGCAAAACAGAATATTCTGCACCCTATTCATTCTCAATATATGTGACCGCGTTACCACGCCTTGTCGATTATCTTATCCGACATAACATGAATGCCGCAAATGAATATAATAATGATTAATGCAGCAAAATTCCAAAGGAAATCGAAATAACAAATCACTTCTGTCTTCGTTTTTCCTGATTTCAAACTGCTGTGCCCTTAGATTGGATGGCCGACGGTGATGTGATTGCCTCACTGCAGCAGCATTATAATTTTAAAAGTTGAATATATTCGTGTAAAATAATGTTAATATAATTTCAATTCGAGAATACACTCACTTCGTACTTGATCTTCCAACACTTCTTTATTCTCCAAATTTCCATCCAAATTTGTACCGCAAAAGTGGGCATTCGTTCCTTCGGATGCCTGGGACGGGCTTTTCAACAGCAAGCCTTTGCATTATGGGATAGCCGAACGGTGGAAAAGGATACACTCCACGACAGAAGCCTCCCTATATCTTCTCTCCAGCTTCTCTTCTTTCTTCCTCGTTTGCTCGCTCGTGAATAACTCGCGGTTCATTCCATTCGCGATCAATTGGGTCCACTTGTAAAGTTCCGCAAAAGTCTGAATTTGTTCCTCATCGTAGAAGTGCATATTGGCACGTGTATCTCTTCAGCGTACTTCCAAGTCCGTCACTTGGACCCTTTCCTTGAGATGTGGTATAGAAATGCCATTCAGCGTCGGTCCTAAAATCTTGGCGATGCAACTATTTTGTTTAATTTGCAGCCCATGTTCATTAGTAATTATAAATAATAAGATAAATCCACAAATAACACAAAAACTAAACATTAAATAATCTGCAATAATAATTTAATCGAGTAACAAGAAACGAAGAAATATAAAAATTACCTACTTCATTTCAATCAACATATTATGTTCAATAATTATTTTTTGGTAAAATTTCTTAATACACACTGCCCTAAAATCTTGAATAATGTCAAGATTTAACATTTTTTTAGAGTTGGAAAAATGTAATGATGAAGCCTTTCTCCATATTATTAATAACCCTCGGTTCTGCATAAAATTTCTTACTCAAGTTATAACTTGTTTTTCTGGACTGACTAAAATCTATAGTTTTGTGATTTATATATAGAAGAATTAAGTGCTGCACAAATGAGTTACAAAAATAAAGCTATTATATTACATGTCATGAATTTTTAAATGTGGGTTACCATGATATAAAATTGCTAACAGACTTTTGTTTCACGTTAATTTTAGTCGTATGTCGATCAGATGCATGACTCCATATACTTCAAGACCACACATGATTGGATGCTCAAAGGAAAATAAATTATTATTCTTAAATGCATAGGTATCACATTAATACAATTTTTCTTTCTCATTACAATTTACCTTAGAGTTTTACAAATTTTGTATGTATGAACATCTAATAAAAAAGAATGTTAATTTTATATTCAGATAAGTAAATTCAGTCACAATTTTCTGTTAACAACAGGAACGATTTGATAATTTCTTTTCAACACATTCGCACTTGAGAGAAAAAATATCAACTCCACGGTTAGAAGTAATATGTAAGGAATTTATGTGCATTAAAATGTCTTATATGCAGTCCTTTCTTACCGTCAGAATAATTTCTATATTACCCCTGCAATACGTCAATATGGCAAGTGGGCGCTTAGGCATCAACCGTGTTGAATGTGTTTTTGTGTGGAGGGAGAAATATTATCGCGCTATGAAGGGAACACCTTTCTGCATGGAAGAGTGAAGAATCCGGGTGTTGTTATGGTCGCGAGGGAAGGACATATATTTTAATCAATTGGTAACCATTTCATCCACTCCATCTTTGTGACCTAGTCTACCGATATAGCATGGGGTCTTAACGATCCTCTCGTAATCATAGGTCCAGTCGAATACCCTGTTCCCTGTCAGAATCCTCGACTAATTCAGACTGAAGAGTCTGAATTAGAGATGGGCAAATTGGTAAATTACGCCCGTAATTTTCGTAAATTACCAACACCCCTGAAAATTACCGTAATAAACGGTAATTTTCAGAAATGTTCTTTTTCAGAAAACGTGTTCCTCGCGAAGAAACCATTGGAATGGGTGATATTATAAATTAAGTGGCTGAAACGATTTTGTTTACATTGTATCCGTGATTAATTCAGAGTAAAAGAACAAATGCACATTGCGCAGAGGTATGTATTTCGAACGAAAATTTCTCATGGTGTGACAAAAGAGAGGCATATTGCGTGTTACTGCCAACTTTGTTATAAAATTTTTAATGAGTTATAATAGATAAACGTCGTGATATGTTTGATATAAGAGTCGGAATTTATATTTCAATGCTATTTGATTTCGTTTTCAGTTCTCTGATAAGGATTTGCAGCTCAAAACTTAATATTAACTGAAAATTACGGTAATTTTCTAAAATTACCTTATTACACCAAGGTAATTTTCCTCGATTGAAAATTACGGTAATTTACCCACCTGTAGTCTGAATAGAAGATGGCTAGCAAGAACGGAAGTGGAAAGTGAAGGGAAGAAATTCTAATTTTCATATTTGACGCAAAACAATGGGCTGATGAAATTCGCGCGAAACGAAGATCGTGGGTTCTTAGGCACGACAGCCCCCACTCCTTGGCGCCGACTGATTCTCACGCGGCGCCTTCTGGGCCACACGGCACACAGCGGTTTCTGGGCCACTCCCCTATTCTTGGAATTGTTTTCGCATTTCTCCAGTTACATCGGCTGGAGTGGGGGCATCCATTCCATTCGCTGTCACCAGATCCCTTCGTTTGCGGAGACCCACTCCGCCAAGGAGCCACAACGCAAACAACTCCCCTTCGCCGCCGAAGGCAGACGCAAAAGGAACACTCTCCGCATTATGGAGAGCGGAGTCGCCCAGCCTCCTCCGGGGTGACAACGTCACCGACCACGTCACCCTTCCAGAGGTTGAGAAACCTGGGAAGCGACCTGGAAAAACATTCGCCAGGATTCTTTCCATGGAAAAATAACGGCAAGAAAGTATTGGAAATGTGAAATTCCAGAGGTTGAGAAACGTCGACCTGGGATAAATATGCGGCCTGGAAAAACATTCGCCAGGATTCTTTCCATGGAAAAATAATGGCAGGAAAATATTGGAAATGTGAAAATGAACGCCATTCGATGGACATAAAGAACGAGTGAAAAATGAAGCGGTAAAGGTATTATATATTACGTGAAACGATGCCATCTTGCTGGAAACACGCTATCCCAGGAGAAATTCCTCTGAGTGAATTAAGCGTTTATTAGAGTATTCTGTCTCCTCAATCCGTTACGCACTTCAACGCTTCGAAATGATACAGTATCTACATTACACCAATATGTAAAATTATTTCATGAGAACGCTACAAAACATAACATGGGTTTAAAAAATGAACAATGACTTTGATAGCATAAAAAGTGAAGTCTACGCTGTTAAATGACATTTTTCTGAGCTCCCCGACTGACACAAGATACCTATTACCTACTATGATATACGCATTCACAAAATCTTCAAGAATTCAATGCTGAGAGCATGAAACAGGTGTCAGAGGCAGATGTTAAGGCGCTTCAACACCAGAGGCCAGCTCTATGCGCGAGCATTTCTCTCGGTTAGTCCCCGAGTAAGACAAGTAGAAGGGACGAAGCGAACACATGAATGTGAGCAGGCGGACCAAGATGGCGACGGTGCGCTCCAGTTGACCATCTCCCGTCCTTATTTACAAGAAATAATTTCGAATGTGTCGAAAAACAAACTCCGAATCCATTCGATGCGTAATTTCCAATGTTTTCCTGCATAAATTCAGTTAAAACCACCGTTAGGAAGTCTAGCCGATGAAGGAGGTCAGCATTTCTTTTCAAAAATGAGTTCTTCGAAACTGTTTACTTTCTTGGACTGAATGGCGCCGTATCGAGTGCAGTCTGGCGCAAGGGATGTCAACAAACAAGCGGTCACTCGCCAGAGTCACACTCGCATCTTCACGAACCGAGACACACGGCCAACACGCCTCTTTGGCAATCGAATTTCGTTCCTTCGCGGCGCGCCGCGGTAGCAGGCATGGGATTTACTACTCCAAGCCATCCACATACATATCCCTTATCTCCTGCAAAACGTAAATCCAGCACACTCGGATATGTATCCGTGTAAATTATTTTCAATTTCAGAGCGTCATACGTCACTGAGAAGAGATCGAAGATCACATATTATAGGATGGGATAGTAGTACAAAGTAGGATCACTGTATGAATCATGAACGGATGAGAGGTCGCGTATGAAATGAAAAGCAAAAGGAGTAACCGACAGAACTATAGAGAGGGTTGGTTGATGGTGCAAAACTTAGGGGGCAATGGATGAGGGGGAAAATGAGATTCAAAGGTGAGGAAAAAGGAACACGAAGACACGGAGTTATTCGAACCATATTGAGTTCAATCTCTACACATATGCCAGGAGCCAAAAGGCAAGCACCGTATCGGTGAATTTGGAATATGTAGGTATCGGTAGCAAGTGGCAGGTCGACCGATAGACACCATCGCAACACAAGCAGACAATGCCACTGTTCGGGATGTTGCCGGAACGAAAAGGATTCCCCGTGCAGTGTAATAAGCTACGCGAGATAAAATCGGATGTTTCTACATAGCCATCCTCTGTCCGAGGTAATCGAAGGGAAGAGGTTGTCATTGCCAGGCAGCAGATAGGCCATTGACACACTCTTGCTTATTCACTGAAAATAAGATACCTCCCCCCACTGTGATACATGTGATAAGTCTTTAACTGTTAAACACACGTTGTCGGTGTGCGTTAAGTAACAAGATGCTCGGAATCGTCCTGAACTGAGGGGGAATCTTAAAAAAGGATCTGGGAGATACCGCCGACCGATTCAACCAGGTAATATCATTCCTAAAATACACAAATACCATCGTCTCTACATAATATAATTTTTTTGTGCCTGAAAGTAAAAGCATCGCATTTTTAGGGCTGAAACATCCCCCTTAACAATGACAACATTTCAACAATTGATCGTGGTGCAAAATGACCTCTGCCGTCGACGCACCCTTAATATTAAATCCAATCCAAGGATTCCCCGTACCCTCAAGAAAACTAGTATCGTGACGCACCACAGGTCCCCGAGGAAGACCTATATCATACCTACTGACTACCCTGCAAGCCAACTCTAGGGTGTGTGGCAGAGGGTGAGTTTTCACCAAACATCCGATGCATAAAAGCGCATAAGTTAGCTTATACCAATTACCTAAGGAGATATTTATACGAATATAATACGCGGGACACACATGTCAATTTCTACCATTCATCCAACATATGCAAATAAGCAATTAAGAAGTCTGACTTTCACTTGAAACCCTTTATGAAAAAAATTTCGAGGACGCAAGTGGTCTACATCTGCATCTAAGACATACCCTGCAAGTCACCGCGAGGGTGTGTGACAGGGGTTGAAGATCACCAAACATGCACTATTTACATGCAACTAAAAGCTATAATGCTACGAAGAAAATAAAATATCTAACGTAGAATCTATAAAATACTTAGTCGTCAAAATCACTGAAGACATGTCATGGGGGAAACACATCAGGGAAATAACTAGTGTAGCAAACCGTATATTAGGATTCGTAAAAAGGGTTCTAGGCAAATGCGATGAGAGAGTACGAGAAAGAAGCTATTTTACACTTTTCAGGCCTCATTTAGAATATGCCGCTAGTATATGGGATCCGTACGAGGAAGGTATGATAAAAGAATTAGAGCGTGTGCAAAGGAGAACCGCTAGATTTGTTAAAGGCCGTTATGACAATTGAATTAGTGTTACGAGTTTAATAGAAGAACTAGGATGGGGATTACAATCAGAATGCAGGTTTATATTTTTGTCCATTTTTGTCCAAATTTTTTTGTCCAATTACGAAAATTCGAAGCAGATTTGTTTACAGATAACGTTACATATATATATTAAGAACCCCTAGTATTATGCTAGGTTTGATCATATTTACAAGATTAGAGAGATAGGTTGTCGTACCGATAGATTTAAAATGTCATTTTTCCCGCGTACGATAAGAAAGCACAATAGAAAGACATCATAACCAAGGAAGAGGATATACTTATTTGTCAGAGTTAATTACGACGGTATGAAAGAAGAGTTAAGGGAATCGTTTAATGTATTTCTCGAACCAAGCAAAAGATTAGATAGATTCGTGGAGAGTAGGTATTTGTTGAAGTCACCTGTAAAGCAGTTAGCAAATACACACCATTTCAGGCGTTACTTTGTGGAAGTTACTGATATTCATAATAAAATACAATACATAGTAATAGTCCACTCTTAATTTTCAATAATAACCGACCCGGATTTCGGCAACGCAGTGCCATTTCGTAGGTTTTGGCAACTCATAATCAATGCTAATCCTAGAAATTGCACTGAGTTGCCGAAATCCGGGTCGGTTATTATTAAAAATTAAGAGTGGAGTATTAATGTTGTATTTTAATGTTAACATACCAAGTAAAATGATGAGTGATAATACATAACCATGGTGGTATAACGTGGAGTTACGAAGTCACTAAAGCAACAAAGGGTATGCCACGCTAGGATGAAAAATGCAGGACTGATCGGTAGAGGAACAAAACGAGTCAGTTCAAAACTTTGAAAGTCGAGAGCATTAGCAATGAAATCATTTAGGCAAGCGATTTCATATTCCAAGAGCAAGATGTTAGGAGAATATTCAGTTAGCAATCCTAAAGGGCTTTGGTCATATGTGAGAGATTATCAGGGTAATAGTTCCACAGTGCACACAATTAAAAACGACAAAGGAATTAGAGTCACCAGCAGTTGAGAAAAAGCCAATTATTTAAACTATTTCTTCCAAGGCGTATTCAACTCATCGTCACACAACACAGTCAAACCACCGCCGAACACATTCAGTGAGCAAATGCCCGAAATGAAAATGTCATGTCCCGGAATAGAGCAGCAGGTACAAAAACACTAGTAAAAACAAATCACCAGGTCACGATCAAATTCCTTCCAGAGTATTAAAAACATTAGCTTCTGAAATAGCCCCCTCACCAGAAATAATATTCAATAAAACACTAAAGAACCGACAGTACCCAAAGTTGGAAAGTAGCTAACATTACACCTATATTTAAAAGCGGTGATAGGGAAGAACCTAGTAACTACAGACCCATTTCACTCACGTCAACCTCTTGTAAGATATTTGGGCACATTGTATTCAGTCCGATCATGGGGCATTTGGATAGTCAGGGATTACTCATAAACAGCCAACATGGGTTCCGGAAAGGTAGATCTTGCGAGACACAATTAGCTTTATTCGTACACGATATTTTAGTCTGCAGCGAAAATAGTACTGAAGTTTATGCGATATTTATGATTTTAAAAAGGCATTCGATAAATTCCACATAATACATTAATCTTAAAGTTAGATAATTGATTTATTCCAAACTTTTACGAGCTGGAATGTTTGGAATAAATCAATGTCATTATGAATTACCACAAAGTTACAAGTGAACTTATTTCATTTATTAAAGTTGGAGAGTTTTGGTATAAATGTTGCATGTTGAGTAAAAGAATTCTTAAGTGGGCGAGAGCAGAGGGTTGTCATAGATGGTATCATGTCGGACAGAATCAAAATCACATCGGGAGTTCCCCAGGGTAGCGTAATAGGTCCGCATCCATTTCTTTTATACATAAACCATTTGGGTACCGCAGTTAATAGTAATGTCCAGTTGTCACTTTCGGTGGCAGCTGCGTCACAGGCATTGTCGTACTCCAAGCTTTCATACCCGTTGCAGGGCACGTCATCAGGGAAATGATTATTAAGAAGCGAAGATGCTGCTATTTATGGGGGACCCGTGTCCCCCCTCCCCCTGTCTCTTGGCCTTGGCTGGTTGCCGTTCCTTTTCACCGCTCCCCCCCCGCTGCTGACGTCAGTGAGTTGTGCGGGTCGTTCACCTAGGAAGAGTTTCTTCCAGACCGCGCTAAGTCGAATGCCGTCATCTCTGTTGAAGTTCTGCGGCCTCTTCTCAATTTCGACGGCCTCTCGAATTAAACGAGGAAAATACGATTTTTCCCTCGAGATGACCTTCGTCTCCTCGGTCAAGATCCGGTGGCCCTCTCCCGAGAGGGCGTGGTCTGCAACCGCCGATTCTTTTCCATTGCCGCGCAGGATCGCTCTCCGATGTTCCTTTAATCGGCACGCTACCGACCTTCCGCTTTGCCCTATGTACACTTTACCGCAAGTGCACGGTATTTCGTAAACTCCTTCTGTCTGAAGAGGGTGAAGCCGGTCCTTCGCAGATGGTAATATGTCTTTGGTTTTGGTCAACGTGCCGAACCGCGTCTCTATGCCTGCTTTCCCAAGTATGCGGGAAATGCGTTCGGACGATCCAGCAACGTAGGGAATCATGGCATATCCTTTCGGTTTCGTCCGGTTGTTTTCGGGCAATCTTGGCTCCATCTTCATATGTCTCCTCACGAACGACTCCGAATACCCATTTCCGACGAGAGCGGCAACCAAATGTGATTCCTCGTCTTTTAGAGCAGTGTTCTCGCACACCACTCTGGCCCTATGCATAAGGGTTTTGACTAAAGCCGCTTTTTGCCCGTGCCCGTGCACTTGCGGTAAAGTGTACATAGGGCAAAGCGGAAGGTCGGTAGCGTGCCGATTAAAGGAACATCGGAGAGCGATCCTGCGCGGCAATGGAAAAGAATCGGCGGTTGCAGACCACGCCCTCTCGGGAGAGGGCCACCGGATCTTGACCGAGGAGACGAAGGTCATCTCGAGGGAAAAATCGTATTTTCCTCGTTTAATTCGAGAGGCCGTCGAAATTGAGAAGAGGCCGCAGAACTTCAACAGAGATGACGGCATTCGACTTAGCGCGGTCTGGAAGAAACTCTTCCTAGGTGAACGACCCGCACAACTCACTGACGTCAGCAGCGGGGGGGGAGCGGTGAAAAGGAACGGCAACCAGCCAAGGCCAAGAGACAGGGGGAGGGGGGACACGGGTCCCCCATAAATAGCAGCATCTTCGCTTCTTAATAATCATTTCCCTGATGACGTGCCCTGCAACGGGTATGAAAGCTTGGAGTACGACAATGCCTGTGACGCAGCTGCCACCGAAAGTGACAACTGGACATCATCCACGCTGCGAAAACCTACGATCAGCCAGTTAATAGTAAGCTTACAAGGGGAGTGTCCGAGTTCCGGGTCTAGGATTTTGACGAAATTTGCCAGGCAGGTAGCCCTTGATGAGTTATTTACGAATCACCCCCATATAGGGTTATATATCCAGAAACTTCGTCAAAAAACGAGTTTGAAATATTTGATTACAAATATAAAGCCAATAATTAGCCATGTTTAATCAGTGCAGTTTGGGTTAGGGGTAGAGTACTCGCTTCACTATGTCGACGTCCCAAGTTCGAGACTCTTCGTGTCCAACTTTTTTTTCATCGCATTTTCGTCGTACGACTTTCCCTGGTTTTACATATTTTTAATCTGTTTACCCGGGATGCATTTTAACTATTTTACGTAATAATTACGTAATTTGCTAAAATTAGGTAATTAGTACGTAAAATAGTTAATTACGTTATTTACCTAAATCACGTAATTAGTACGTGGCGGAATTACTTCCGCACACCCTGTCGTTTTTTGTGTGTGAAATTAACGTAAGAGCATAAAGTGTGATCGTGATTTTGAATTTCCGTATCTTTGGCTACGCAGTCCCGACGCACGTACAACGCTTGTTCTAATTCGCCTGGTGCCGTGATTTTCCAGCGCTGTGCTTTTTTGGAAAAACTAGTCGCAAGAGAAAAAAAGAACTTAAGCTCTGTAATCACATAATTGTAAGTATCTACCGAAATGTTCGGGTGATTCTAACATGCTCCTGAA
Source organism: Platycnemis pennipes (assembly GCA_933228895.1). Lineage (NCBI taxonomy): Eukaryota > Metazoa > Arthropoda > Insecta > Odonata > Platycnemididae > Platycnemis > Platycnemis pennipes. The sequence goes on from OW121853.1 coordinate 135,128,905, forward strand.
AAGGTGCAATACATTAAGTCTTCAAAATTAATTGTTACCGCTGGTTTTTTATGTGGGGGCCACAGTGGGGCCAAATCGCATTTTGCCGGACGAAAGTCCAAAACTGCTATTTATGAGATAACGTCTTCAAATTTGGCACATATACACACAAATGATTGCTGATTATGGAATGGTAAGTCATTTTTCATAGGTATTACCCGTTACTTAGATACAGAGGCTCAAACACGACCAAATTTCGAAAAAAGCGCCCGCTCTCATTTTTCTTCGAAAATCTTAAAAGTTGAGCAGATATAGGAGTAATCAAAGGATTTTTATGAAATAAAAAACATTACCAATTGTGAACAGGGTACTTTGCCTATACTATGCATAAGTTTCAGACATTTTTGCCTATATTTGAGTGCTCTTACGTCACAAAATGGCGGACCCTTTTTTTTAGACAAAATTTTACATTAAGTAGACAATATAATCCTTATTCGGAAAATGGTCTCTGGGATACTTCATCAGAGTATACATTGAAGATATTTCTAGGTTATTCCGTAAAAATATTTGAAAAAAGTTTGCGACGCCGAGAATAAACTCGATTTTTCGATCGCGCGTCGCGGCCCGGCTCCGCGCAGCGGGACCTGGAAATACCGAGACTCCGTCGGATTGTTCATGTTGTGTGGATAATAACTCCTCGAATATAACTTTTTCAGGCTTTGCATGCAGTCACTGATTTCTAAAGATTCTATACTGAAGATTTTTCGAGGATATTGGTTCGAAAGAATGGATCAGTTAGTAGTGTCCATATGTTCTTCAGTGCACTCCATTCAGTTCACTCGTAACTGAGGTAAATTTGTTATTTGAATAATTTTCGGAATCATTTTCAATCACAATCACTCTTAGTAGGACAAGGAGAGTGCTTTCAAATGTAGGAAAAGTCCTGATGAGGTGACGGAGATGTCACGTGAGGAGGTTTTGACCTTGCTGATCACTAGAGGGCTGACTTATAGTCAGTATAATACACTTTGAAGCTCCGTTCTTAGTCACGGACACGAGTTGTATCCCCGATGTGGATTACCCCGTTGGAATAAGTATAACCTAAAACATGTGCGAAGTGAATCTTCAATATTTATTCAATCACACGGTCTCACGGGTACTGTAGTGCGTATCTACAGCGCAAACCTCCAGCGATGAAGTTAATTGCACTTTAATATGCAAGTACGGATTTGATGGAAGTTTGCGCCACGCTCAATATAAACAACTGTGGGAAAGAGCAGATTCGTTAGATGAATTTTTATACATGAGATCCCTAGTGCCTCTTACTTTGGTAAATGATTCTGCAGGTAAGAGATTCAAGCGTATCTATTTTATCTTTGTCTAATCCGCATATAGAACAAACGGGCAATATTAATACTTTCCCTGTTTTAGCCGTGATTACCTGGGCAATTCCGTGGCAATGTCCATCAGATTTTGCCGGCCCATTCGTCTTCAGTGGCTCATAGAGACGAAGGAAATTGCCAAGACAGTAAATAATTATTTGGAAAGGCAGGTTGACGATTTATAAAATTGGATTTCGGGATGTTATTCATCGTCCTACATGCTGACCACGGTCCATACATGGCGCGGATTTTTCGAAAGGGGCAATTCTTCCCTTAGGCCAGCTATCCGAAGAGGCGATGGAGGCCCGCAATAAGGACGTCATGAAATTTCGAGAAAGATTCACGCGGAAACACTCCAGTACGGCCACCACTGAGGACCTATTCAAAAGACTTGATCACGTTCGATCCGTTGCTTTCCTCCACCATATCATTGACTTCGAAGACTGATAGGAGGCTTCCGGAGGAATTACGAGAACTATTACTAATAGAAGACAAAGAAGAAGCATAGAATCAAACTGAGATGATGATTACGACTCGTCCGAGGTCCGAGCCGACCCGTCCCGGTGAGAATTTACCCCATGCCACACACCATTATGGTGGCTTGCAGGATATTATGTAGATGTGTAACAATCACTAAAGATTTGTCGTGGGAAAGACACATCCGGGAAATATGCGGCCGAGCCAAGAGATAGCTAGGATTTATAAAAAGAGTACTTGGAAAATGTGATGAGAAGACGAAAGAGCGATGCTACTTTTCACTAGTTAGGCCCCACCTTGAGTATGCAGCCAGTGTATAGGATCCGAATGAATTAGTTTTGATCAGAGAACTACACAGTGTGCAGCGTAGAGCAGCTAGGTTTGTTAAAAGGTATTGCGATAGGTTGAGTAGTGTATCAGAAATAATAAATCCTACACAAACTGTGGGTAATTCTTAGATCATTGCAGGACTCTCCAATTCCTTTCATTATTCCAAGCATTAAATTCCAATCTACGTTGTCAAAAGCCTTCTCTAAATCCACGAATGCAATGGACGTCGGCTTGCTTGAGCATCGTTGTCACTCTCATTTAACTCGAATTTCTTGATCAATTAACCCGTTGATGAATCTTTGGTTTCGCTCTTGTCGTGAAGAAGCCTGCATAGTTCTCCGTGCGTCAAGACAGCCCTCTTCATGGATTCTTCTGAAAGACACATTAACTTAAGTTTCGCACGCTTCGCACTAGATCCTTTCACAGCCTCATTTTACAATACATTCTGAAGAACTTCTCAACTACATGAGCTAGACATAGCAAGAACTTTTTTTAAAAAATCAAACCAAACATGACAAATCTTAAAAAATCACGTTTTTTTTTGTTTTTTGCCATGGTTATTTTTAAAAAAACACAAAATTGAAAATGGGTACAATAATGATATTTATCGCGATAAACGGTAGAACATACAGTGAAAAGTATAATCCAAGTCCCTTAAATATGCACTGGTCGCCTAACTGCATGGTCGTCACTACACTGTCAAAATGCAACTGAGCCAGGTCTGAAATTAGTCTCCGCAGAAAGGGAGTCTTTGAATGTCCCCAACGGTGTTGTTGTGCCGAGAGGGTTGTGATCTTAAGGGCGAAAAAGGGAGCTCCCACTATTCAAGGATAACACTGACGCCCAAAAACTGTTAAGCGGTTTTTCGACTTTTTTCCGCCTAGATCCTGGATTCCGCCCCCTGCGCGGCGGCGTCTGGCTCACACTCGACCGTGGTACACGGTAGGTACCCTGGCGTCTTCAGATCTCGGCACACCGTCTCTTTCATCTTCTTTAGACAATATGATTTCTAGAATATTTGGCAAGACATGTAAGGAATTTAATCAAGGAGGGCTTCGACAACGGCAATTTAATTGAACCGACAAAAATTCAGGGCTGGGCTTAAAACGCTTAGGAAGCACAACGGACTACGGAAGCGCAGCGTGTAGATATTCTTTAAAGCGAAGATGTTAAATGCAAAAGAAACAAGTTCACTCGACGAATAAGCAACCGTCGGCAGACGAAACACCAGTGAACAGACACAAAGGCATGAGGTGAACTGAAAATGAGAGCATCTACGAACAGGGATGAGAGCTAACTCTGAAGATTTGTAGAACAATAACGAAGGTAAATTGAAATGCGGCCAGAAAAAGAACAGGGGATGGAACAGGGGATGATTACAACTGGTGGAAGTAGGAAAGTTGATAGAAGAGAAGATGAGGGTTGCTGTCAGGCAAGGATGGGTGTTGAAGGCCGTGATAAAAAAAATACGCAGGAAAATAACTGGCGTTGGGATTAGCATAAAAAGAAACTGAAAGGAAGGAATGCAGAACAAAATTACGAAAATAAATGAGAGCCAATAGACAAGGTTACAATTAGTGTTTACGGAAAGAACAGTCAGCAGTAGTGTGAATCACGATCCACTTCCTTCCCAAAACCTCAATGTGAATGGCGCCTTATTGCAGTTGAATGAGACGTTTCAACTGCGGGCCGGAGCGCCCTGGGTTCAGATCCGGAAGGTGGGAAAGCTTCGAAGCTGCACAGTCACCTCGCTTCCGAATCTGTCTGAGAAGGCGCAGGCCCCGAGAGAAAAGCAGCGTTTGCATTCCACACGTCACGTGAGGCCGCGAAGCGAGTTCGACTCAAAAACCTGTCTCCTGGCAGGACGACGAAGGACTGAAACAGATCATCACTATTACCTCCAAGAAGAGTATCACCTCCCCTCTGTGCGTGCGTTCGAAGGGGATGGACCGTATTTCCTCGTGTAAGTGTTTTCTCCCGACCCCGCAAAGGTGAGGACAGGGAGTGTGTGATACAGTATCCCTGGGTGAGGACAAGGGGGTAACCCCTAGGGTGCCTCGATTTGCCACTTTTTTCTAGGAGCGAATCGTAATACCCGGCATAAGTTGCCTACCCATATGGGTATTACAAATATGATTTTTTTCCAAATCGGTTAATATCTTCTGTTCGCATTTTTGCCTTAAAATTTCGAAGTTTTCTACGAAGAATGTTAAAATTGTAAATAATTTAAATTTGGTTTGAGCGAGCACTCTTTTTTTTGCAATGAGGTATAACTTAGGACTTTAATTGATATTTTAGACTAAATATGTCAGCTATATCGCTCTTAATTATCTAGAAAATGACCTGTTATCGTTTCCCCGAAATCACTTTTATGGGGGTAGGCAACCTGCAACACACCGCCTCATATTACTCTATGCATGCAATAAATGACGCGAAAAAGATATTTTATTCCGTCAAAAACATGAAAATCATGTCTGAAATTGTCAAGGGTAGTCACAAAAATGTGAAAGACGCTATTTTATGCCATCGCCGACTATACTGACTTTATTTTCGGGTAAGAATAAATCACCGAGGATGAAAACTATCATTCGGGATTCAATATGCCGGTTATATGTCCCTCGAGGGTCAAATATGCCTCCTCTGCGGTCGGAAAAGGGGTGTGTTTTAGTATGATCAAGCAAACCTACCCCACAAAAGTACTTTCGGGGACACGATAAAAGGTCATTTTCTCGATAATTAAGAGCAATATAGTTGACGTATTTGGTCTAAAATATCAATTTAAGTACTAAGTTATACCTCATTGCAAAAAAAGAGTGCTCGCTCAAATCAAATTTAAATTATTTACCTTTTTAACATTTTTCGTGGAAAATTTCGAAATTTTAAGGCAAAAATGCGAACAGAAGATATTAACCGATTTGGAAAAAAAATCATATTTGTAATACCCATATTGGTACGCAACTTTCACTGGGTATTACGATTCGCTCCTAGAAAAAAGTGGCAAAACGAGGCACCCTATTGACCACCAAACCTTCAATTTCTCATCTATATCTTTTTTCTTCAAATTTCTATTTTTCGCACGCACAATTTTCCCCAATTCCTATTCCTTGTTTTTAATCTATTCCTGCTTTTTTTAATTTTTGTCGAAGAACGTGCTCTTCGATTAAAGCGGCAGGCTCAACGGTAAGATATCAAGTTTTGGAAGAAAATATTTTTTTCCCTAGCGGGCCCGCCAAAAACATGGGGGAGAGCCGTGTCCCACGCGAGGAAATACACGCCCGCGGGCGCGGGTGTCGCCAATGCGTCGTCTCTCACTCGCTCGCTCTCCCGAACGAGAACGCAAGCACGGAGAAAGCGCTTCTGATTTCGCCACGCTAATGAAGGCGAGTGCAGTCCATAAGGGAACGAGCCGAATTCTGACGAGAGGACGTCAGGAAGCGGGATTCGAAGGAGAGCACCTTCAGACAGGCAGCCGCTCTCACTGCAGCTGGGAGAGGATCACCAAGGGCGAAAGAGAGAATAAGGAAAGCCCATTGACATCAATGAGCACACTGAACGCACAGGCCAGCTACACAGCAAGCTGGTCGAGATGAAATGCAGTGGCGGGCTTTGAAGGAATTATTCGATAATGAACTGGCAATAACGATTGAAAAATGTGAGCAATAAAATGCCATAAATGTCAAAATAAAAAATCCTCATTAGTCCGCTGATTTCTTGCGAAAATTCCAAAATGGATAGAGTCCAGGTTTCATCATTATCCCCATAATGTGAAAAAATTTGCGTGTTCAGCCATCTACCCGGTTCGTGGACTGAGTTGCGAGTGTGACACAATAGTCTTCATATTTTTCTATATCGCGGGACGAGCCAAACTATGCAGAATAACGCCCTAAGGAATGAAGCGCAGCTCGGGCTGTCGTCGTTTCACCTTGGAAGGTGCCGAAGGCGGATGTCGATGCGGAGGAGGAGCCGAGAAACTGCGCCCACGGCACCACTCCGCGGAAGAGCCTCCATCAACGAATTAAATGCCAATCAATTCGTTTCAGTGGGTAAAATATATTTATCGGAATACATTTACCGTCAATGCGATATTGTCAATAGTTTACCGTCAATAGAATATTGTAAGATTAGCGAAATTTCTTGGCAAAATTGAAGTGTGGGCCGGGGAGGCGCAGGACGGGCGGATGGCGGTGGTGCGGGGGAGAGAGAGAAGCATGGGGGGGTGCAGCATTCCTGACGGTGGTAAGCCCACGCTCGGGCCCAGGACATTTTATCAGGGTCCCCAAATTATTTCTGTAATAAAATGTCTGATCTCGGAATGAATTTTCTCGAAACTTCATTTTCCCTGAGACACTTTTCAATAAAATATAAGCTATCTTAATTGCAGCCGACATTCAAGGAAGCAATAACCTTAACGTAATTAATCTTTCTCTTGAAAATCTCTAATGAAAGGTAATTCAGTAAGTCTCCCAAGCACCTCTAAGGAGCAGTTGGTTGAAGGGATTATGGAATCCAGGAAAATGATGACAGAGGAGTGAATCAAGTAATTCATTCTCACTTCATGGACTAGACCTATACGAACTCGAATATCATTTTAATGATTTAACTCTCTCATTTTCACTCATTTTATGACAAAACATTTTTTAATCTTAATCAACAACAATTCTGGATGCGTTCCCACTGTCCAAATATGAACATTATATGCCACTGGCCTATTCAGAAAGCATATACCATGTCTATGTACATATAAATGTATGCATTTCCCAAACTTGTTTGCAATCTGACAGTGCAGTTCCTATACCCTGAAATTCCTCTGCAGTGAAATTGCCAATGAATATGATACGCATCAATTATGAAAGGGAAAACTAGCCTCATTACAGGAAAAATGGACTAGAATCACATCAAGGTGGGATATTAAAGCAATACACTTACATATCGTCCAAAAAAGCCCCATTAATTGAGCACATTGGTCATTCGCTAAGACATACAACATCCAAATATCACACACAAACAGACTACTAATAAATGTTCTAAGTGTTGAGACGACCAGGGAGATATTTCTGCACTGCTTTCATGGAGATACAGTCAAGCCCATTTATAACGAAGTTGGGGGGCCCAAATATTTACTTCACAACAACCAACCTTTGTTATACATGGACCAGTAGCCTCTCTTTGACGGGGAATAGCCTTCCTTTACTTCGTTATAAGTGGGACTTCATTATAAACGGGTTTGTTACAAGTGGGCTTGACTGTATTACAAACACGGTCATTTCAAAACCTCCCCATGACTAATTTTATACAAATTTACGATGTCCCTTCATTAATGAAGGTAGTCCATTTATTTTCAGAATCTTCATCAGCTAACTTGATGAGAAGGGCAAGGACTTTTCTTGCTATGACCCTTGTTTGACCCCTGATGGAGAACATTTTTTTAAAGGAATTCCAATCCCCAACTTCAATAAATTAAACTATTTTTGTTGGCAATAATCCTTTTAATTTTTTAATTAACTAACTCATTAAGAGGCTTTATGATGCGCAACAACTGGGCAACCAACCCAAACTTCTCATCAATACACCCTTTTCTTTCCAATATTTCTTATTTCTTCTCTTTGGATATCGAAGCTCATCGTCATCATGGGTCAGCAATCCTAGGATTGGTTTGACGGAGCCCTCCACTTGATTTTGCAATCAGCTAATCTCTTCGTGTTTACGTACCTCTTCTCTTTCACGTCCTTCATCACTTATTCCACATATATTTCGCACAAAGCCTTCCTTTACCCATCCCCCTGGTTTTCAACGCATTCTTCCACCACTTCTCTTTTCTCCCACTCTTCTTGGGACTTCCTCGTCATTCACTCAGTCGATCCCTTTAATCGTCAATATCAAAGCTATACTTGATAATTAAAATAATTTAAGATCTGCAAAAGATAACATTTGCATGGAAAACTGAGAAATGCAAAAGCATTATCTCTAATTTATTTCATTTGAATTTAAAGTTCATCCTCATGGCCATAAGCACTTTAAGAAGTCTCGCAGGGAAGTTAAATACTTAACACAATTTATTTGGAAAGTGCACATATGTACATACCTGCAGAGTTTATTCAGTCGTTTAGGCACAAATTTGCTTAATACATATTATTCCTTTTGATTACTCCACAGCTAAATCCACATTCTGTTGTTTATTCCTTCTAATAATATCTTTATGTAGTTCAAATAATTCAGCGGAAAAAAATGCTACATCATGAGAAATAAAAGAAAGCACACGAAAAAGGCCAGTTCTTTCAATGCAACAGTAATAGTATATTATAATTGGAGTGGATTCAACATATTTAGAGAACTTGAAACTGTATTTTAAAGAGATATGAAAAACCATTAAAATTGAAAAAAATCCCTCTTTTGTCCCTATTGTCTCAAGTTGACACGTTCATTGGTAGGTTTGTTGAAAATCACTGTTGTTAGTATTATGGAAATATATTTCTTATAGGTTAAGCTTGGATTTTCAACGAATCAGTGAAATAGGGGACTTATAAAACAGTGATAATGTTTTTCTATGAATCATTTGATAAGAATGCTATCTTTGAGCCTAGAGGAGAGAACTTTGAAGTGAGGTGTGGACAGCAATTGAAGTGAAAGTAGAAAAGGAGGCTTGGGAAAAACTACAGAACAAAGTAATATTTTGCAGAATTTGAAAGTATTGAACTATTAAAGGTGGTTTTATATTTGATAGATTAATCTATAAAAATAATAAGGCTGAATTTCTCATATTCCGTGAATGTATTATTCTTAATAATCATCTTCACTAAGCATTTTGCTATAAATGCTGGTGGATTTGTAATCTTAGATGTTGTGTACATAAGAAAAATAGTTAGATATATGTATTTGTCTTTCCGAATGAAAATGCCTTAGAAGTTGGATTGATTGAAGTGGGAAGAGAATGTGGATTTAGCTGTGGAGTAATCAAAAGGAATAATATGTATTAAGCAAATTTGTGCCTAAACGACGGAATCAACTCTGCAGGTATGTACATATTCGCACTTTTCAAATAAATTGAGTTAAGTATTTAACTTCCCTGCGAGACTTCTTAAAGTGCTTATGGCCATGAGGATGAACTTTAAATTCAAATGAAATAAATTAGAGATAATGCTTTTGCATTTCTCAGTTTTCCATGTAAATGTTATCTTTTGCAGATCTTAAATTATTTTAATTATCAAGTATAGCTTTGATATTGAAAATTAAAGGGATCGACTGAGTTAATGACGAGGAAGTCCCAAGAAGAGTGGGAGAAGAGAGAAGTGGTGGAAGAATGCCGTAAGAAGAAGACTTAATCGGTAACAGCATGGGACATGATGGCCTGATGAAGACAAATGTTGAAAACCAAGGGATGGGTAAAGGAAGGCTTTGTGCGAAATATATATGGAATAAGTGATGAAGGACGTGAAAGAGAAGAGGTACGTAAACACGAAGAGATTAGCTGATCGCAAAATCAAGTGGAGGGCTCCGTCAAACCAATCCTAGGATTGCTGACCCATGATGACGATGAGCTTTGATATCCAAGTAGAAGAAATAAGAAATATTGGAAAGAAAAGGGTGTATTGATGAGAAGTTTGGGTTGGTTGCCCAGTTGTTGCGCATCATAAAGCCTCTTATTGAGTTTAGTTAATTAAAAAATTAAAAGGATTATTGCCAACAAAAATAATTTAATTTATTGAGGTTAAGAATGATGAAGAAAATAATCGACCGAGTGACAAATAAGAGTGTCAGAAAACAACAGTGGGAGAAAAGAACACTTAAGAATAGTGGGAGAAAAGAGAAGTTGCTGAAAACTCTAAAGAGAAGATGGGACAACTTAATCGGCCATATCTTGAGACCTGATGGCCTGATGAAGACAATCGTCGATGGAAAAGTGAATGAGAAGATTGGAAAAGACAGGCCTCCAATAAGATATATACAACAGGTTGTGAAGGATTTAAAAGAGAGGAGCTATGTCAACATGAAGAGGTTGGCCGATGGAAGAATCGAGTGGAGGGCTATTCAACATTCGGATGAATGAAGTCCACCAAGGACCAATCCACAATTTGACGCTCCATCGAATGAAGAAAGAGCTCTCAGAGTACTCCTCTGCAGAGACCATTCACAATCTCTGAATTATAATCTCGGCTACTGTTGGGATTTGAACCAGGGCACTCAGGGCAGGAGGCCAATACTCTTGCCACCATACCAACTCAACCCCCGCAACTCTAAACCTTGAAATGTGCATTCATGACAACATGCATGGATCAGGGCCAAAGAAAACTAGAAACCCAAAAATATTCCTCTTCCTCCAGCACTGGGAAGCCATGATGTGTGTCTGCAAATGCTTGGTTTGCCTGATTGCAAAAGTTTGCCTTTGAATAAATAATTTGAATTGCTTCTTTTTTCTGCAAAAATACATTTTCAAATATCCAAAATTGTTTTCATTCAAACTTTTCAAGATAATAGAAAAACAGATGACAACAGTTAAGAGTTTACCAACTACAATGTGAGCCTTAGAAAGTCAACATGTGAATGCAAAATTAAAAGCCAATGATCCATCAAATGTTTAACCAGAAGTTACGAAGATACAGCAACCACATCATTAAGACTTACTATCCTAGGGCTCTCTAAATCATAACACAATGAACCCCACAGACTGAACATATCTAACACTTTATAAAATTCTGAAGGCTCTTGAGAATTCATTGCATACCCATGACCTTCCTCGGTTTATTTTCCTTTCTGAGGTGTCTGCACTCTCCTTTTCAATGATTCATTTAATTTCTTTTGCTTGTCCGTAAAACCTATCCACAATGAGAACCATCTTTTTTCTTTCACATAGCTTCTTTTTTCATAAGGAAATTAACTCACATCTGTCCTTATGAACAATGTCCAAATGCTTGGGATAGAGCTGTTGATCATCAACTGAAGTTTCTTACAAGAGAAAACTGTCATTGCTTGAGTGATTCTGCTCACAATTTAATGAGCCTATTTCCAAGCAAAGATCTTCAGCCTGGGGATGAAAAATTCTTTCTTAAAACTATCCTCCAACAGATTGAATTGAAAACAAGTCTATCATTTCCTACACTTTCACTAACTCATTCTGCACTCTTGTCCAGCAGTAACTTGTAGTACCCTCATCAATTTTGCCTTTCATACCTACACTCATAACTGTCCTTAGGCAAATAGTTCCTGATATATGAAATATAAAAAGATAGATATAAGAGATTTCAGTCATCTCATATGTGGCAGAGTCCACTCTATGTTTTTTTCCTCAACTCCATGGCGTAGACTTACTATTTGAACCTTTTAAAGAGTATTTCAGGGCTATTTACTGGTTAATTCAGATTAAGGAATCCAAATGCATTCTACAATCATGAATCAGGCAATGAAATCCTAAAGGCAAGACTCAAGATGAAAGGTAAGTATAGATCCTGGCACTAATCAGTTCCCATTAACTATTCTTGCCAAGCATTAGATATTCAACATGCAACTTTGATTCATAACATTTTTCACTCATAAAAGTTTTCATTCATAAAAAAGAAGAGGTTCGATGAAAAATGGAAATTGTTTAATCAGCCACAGTAAATTCAATAGAATGATCATGCTCATGTTGTACATCTCTACATCACTGCAATATTTATTTCAATACATGCTTGAGTAACTTGTGATTTCTAGGACAGCTGACAACAATTCATGTACATAGTTCTTATTACCAAATCAAACAATCAACAGTCTCAGTGTCAAAGGCCAATTTTCATCAAAAAATGTAAACTTAATAAACTGAAAGAATCCTCCAATAAATTCATCAAAATAGCAATTTCTATCTCTTAAATAAAATCATTTCCACTCCTTGCTCACAGATCAGTAACTATTTGCCACTACCTACTACATGGCGGATTGTACCTTCCTGGGAATACACGTAACAAAGGTAGCAACAGCACAGCACTGACAATTGTTATAACTTCTGAATTACAGCTATAATCCCATCAGCATATGGAATGTAGTACCTGGTAAATAATAAGTAAAGATGATGGATAAATATATTGGAGGCATTCATAAGTATTTTACTTGCAACATACGGCCTTGACCATGCGAAATACCAGAGAAACTGGTTGCCGCAAGCCAATGCATTCAATGATGACCCAACTCAAGAACCCAGAACTCAAGAACGTGAGCAGAACTGTGGAGACTCCTCTGTCCAGTTGATGCTAAGTGGAGAGTGGAGTTTGAAGAAATTTTGCAACAGGTAGATAATATGCCGTGCATTAAAAGCATACATCTTGCATCTCTAAAATCTTGGACCCAAAGAGGCAACATTCCCATGCATGGAATGCATACTGCAAGCCAACATCTTGCATGATTGGTTATGCTATGCTATCATGCCAGTCTTCAATAGTATTTAATGATTCATGAGAGCCACATGAAGAATTCCTGGAAAGTTAGGATATAATTGGATCCAAATTCTACAAAGAGGCTATATCAAAATTGAAGGGTATCAAATCAAGTGTTGATGAGGAACAGAAATCACATAGTAAAAAACCTGCACTAGCAATTAGTTCTCAAGCATTATTATCTGGTTCATTGAGTCAATAGAACATGGAATCATCTTAAATGGATTTCCCCTTTTCTGCGAGCTATTGACTACAGATTTTCATACTCCTTCCTAAAACACTGGTAAAACTATTTTTTTAAGTAAGCACATAATGTATAAAATGGGAACATGAGATCATGAGATGGCCAATGAGAAAAAAAATCAATGCAGAGCAAAAATCTTCCACAAGAGGAATGAGTTGCAAGCTCCAACTAGTCAACATCATGGCCAAAGACCAACAGCAGTGTTTATGACAAAACGTTGACCCTTTGAGACTCTTGAGCATCTTCTAATTCTAGCTTTCATTTATCATGACTTATTAGAGTCGAACAGTTTAATTATTACTGAAAAATAGACACCCACATTGGTTTTGTTGAAATGATTCAAAGAGTGTTTGCCTAAATTTGTACATGAGAGTTCTCGTCAGCCGCATACAACCTTCCAATTGGGCTGACACATGTTTTTAAGGCTAGATTTGGACCAGAAGGTTAGTTTGATCAGCAAAACAAAAGCTCAAAATAGGCCAATGGTGGCGGAAAGATTTCCTTCCTGATTCCAGCTATGATTTCCCAAATAAACCTGGTGCCCAGAAAAACAATCATCAATGTTTCAACTGGATAGGGGTGTCTACATGGTTTCAACTAGAGTCTAGATGGCAGAACCCATGCAGACTCAGTTTCTTGTGCATCAGGGATATCATAGCTTTCAGGCTACCAGGAAATCATGCACAATTATCTTTGCCTTAGGGTAGAAGACTTAAGTTATGCTCAATAGCACCTGCAATGGAGGAAATTCCAGGTGAAGTCAATATTTGATTGAATGTAGTCATTTCATGCATTGCATCCAGTTAGCCCAACCCAGTACAAAGCCTGACATCCAGCTGATCCACTGCAAAAGCCTATGATCCTTCATTAACATAATATTGATGAAAAATGCTATAAAATTCAAGCCGATATGTTGATTAACTTTATTTTTAATAAACACAAAACTATCAAAAATCAATCAAGAACTAAGGAAAGAGTGTCAAGGTAAATATTCAATTGTTAATGCTGAGAAGAGCCAAGAGTAGCACTGAAAAAAGGATGAAGACCTATTTCCTCACTTTGCTAATTACCTGTGCCATCAAAGTAACCAAAAGTTAAGACCTGTCATGTTTTCGAAAAGTTGCAACCTATCTATATCATTTATTTGAACCAGAGAGGGTAGATTGACCTTATCTCAATCTGTTTGTGATCATTCAAAAATGAAATTTACAACTGTTGAAGAGTGGTTAGCTTTACATGATTAGATTTGAGTTTCATTTCTATGATGCAGTTAAATGAATTGCCAAAAGCAATTTTTTAACTGGTCCATTTTGTTGAAATGATGACTGTTCATTTCAAAATAAGAGACAGCACATCCAACTAAAATGAACTTCACCCTAACCATGTTTCCCTTCTTTTTTTCGATAATTTTGAACAGTAGAGAGTGTTTCCAAGAAATAATTCATTACTGACAGCTACATTTCTCACACTAGCCTTATCATGCCAAGTCTTCCTCTACATCACCCAACCAGAGTAGTATTCACAGATTCACTACTCATTTCATACTCCATTTTGATCACTGAAATTGATAGAGATGACAATTAATTTTTCATATGAACTTTTTATATCCAATTTGAAAGGCACGAAAATTTATAATTTATTTTAATGAATGCATAGTACATACGAAATGCATTAGTTATTTGAACTACATGAGAACTATAACTACAAACACCAAAAAATATGATGACAACGGCTCATGATCCTATGCAATATTAGGGTGACAATTTTAAAATTCTGACTTTATGCGAATGTGAAACTTCTCATCTGATGGCTGTGCTAAGTTAAAATGACAATGGTGGCCAAGTAGCTACTGCTACCAAACAAAGGGGATTGGGTTCACATTCAGGTGAAGCCTCTTTAAACACTTCTAAAATTCCTCACGGTGTGATTTTCTGATTTTCAAAACTCATGAAAAACTGCAGGTGGCCCAGGGAAGAGAAATAGCCCCCCTAATACTCTGAAAGTGTGAATTTCACATTCCGAGGTCTTAGTGGGTTCCACCCTCACCTATCAAACCAACCTTGGGGTTGAACATTTAGTGAATGATACAGTGAATAAAGTGAAGTTCATGCACAAAGAAAATAATTTAGGTATGACTATACTTTATCTGTGAAACTACCATTGGAAAAAAATTACAACCTGTTCAATGAAGCAATATAGAATTAAGTTTTCCATTTGCAATCATAAACTGTCGCTTCAGATGATTCTAATTTATTCGAAAACATAATTACGACCAACTTGGACAAATAGGTGCACAACGTTGATGACGAATCTTCAAAGCCATGTGAACCTGAGATATTAGTCAAGATTGACTGGATCAATGATTGAAAAATTATCTAGCTTGAAACTAAAAAAACTGTTTGGCATTCTTAAGTTGAAACCACCCAATGATGACCACCAAATGACCACAATCCTAAGGAGGAGGACAGAATTATGACAATGATAGAAATCAGAGAGAAAGATTGAGGACAAAACATTTTCTTTTGACCTTCTCTTTTCAAGGTCGGCTCTTTTTTATTCATCAGTTTTAGAAATGGTTAACAGGATGGAAAAATAAGGCGCAACAGCAGATTACCAGGTTGGTATGGAAATCCCAGAAATCTTTCCTTGATAAACGATATATTTCAATGGTGCCACAAAACATGTTCCCTGATTCATCTTTTGTGCCCCAAGCAGGGTAACTGGCTAAGTGGTTTACATAGAGCAGTCTATATAGTTTTAGACTCGTTTCAAAAGCTGAATTATTGGACTGGAGTTAGTTTCCCTTCTTCTTGCATGCCTCAAAACAAATTAGAGCATTATTATGATAATAAGAGACTCTAAACTGAAAAATTAAATGCACTTCAGTAAATAAAAGTAATAGAGAAGTACTATCCAACTTCACCCAAAAACCTTTCACTCGACAACTAATGATAAAATATTTTGAAAGCGTCAATGCACACATCTGCATTTGAAAACTTAAAAAATGCTATACTAGTCATTTCAAAAGTTTCACAACTAAGCTATAAAATTGTAGCAGAAGCACAAATGAAGTAAATAAATAATTTAAACAATGTAGATGCATTGAAACAAAGCGCATCTAATTCCTGAAATAAAGATGCTCTGACTTGATTGGTAATCACTGAACCATTGCACCAATAGGCAAATTGTAAAAGATATTAACTAAGTGGGCAAAATATATTACAAGCAACTGTCGTGGCCTCAGTCAAATGACATGGAATGAGGCCACGCGCAAATTTCAAATCGTATTTTCTCTGTAAACTTAGTAATTTTACACGTTTTCGTGCAGAAATTCACTGGTGCATAACCTGTTTTTTTTAATCCAGAAATGCCGAAAGGTTCGAGGATGCCTACTTATTCTTTGCCCCCAGCCACAAATCGAAAGAGGAGATTGTTTTCTGGCATTTTCTACCTGATGGCCTCGGTTCACTGTTGATACTACTGTGAGAATACGGGAGCACGAGAGAGTAAGCGCGAACCTGCGCGTCGCAAACAACGGATCGCCCACCTCGACTTGGGAGTCACACTCGAAAGCGCACGACGGCAGGGAGAAGAGCCCTTTCGCTCGCCGACACAACCACACACCGGGCACGTGGCGGGGCGCGCTACAACTACAACAAGGTTGCACGCAGGTCCGAAGGCTCGATCCGCTACTCATGGATTTGCAGCGGCACGACGATCCCTCTCCGGAAGAAAGACCGCTTTGTGCAGCACGAGAGGCAGAGAGGCGAGAAGGGACACACAAGCACACACTTCCCGCGAGCGGCGACTGCAACGCCTTTTCGGTCGCCCGGTCCAACACTCTGCCCGTTTGCCGCGCCGCGATATTTCAATCCCTGCGCCGAAGGGACAATCGAACGGGCGAAACAGAAGGGAAGAGGAGAGCAAACCATTTCTCCGTGGCCCACCTGAGACGCCTCCTGCCCAAGAAAATAATCAACTGGGTCCCCCCCCCCCTGCCCCCAAAGGGTCACCCCAACCACGCCCCAGATTCCAGGCCCCCCCCCCCTCCATCCGTAAGGGGCCAACATCTTGATAGGTAAAGGAGGCGATCGGGAGGGGGGCGGAGGTGGTCGGAAGAAGAAGAAAGGAAGTCACTCCATAATGTATCGCGGACCCGGAATCAATTCAAGAAAAAAATACGAAAACCGAAGGAGCAGAAGGATTCTGGCGAGTGGGGGGGGGGGAAGGAGGGGGGAGGGGGGGAGGAGGAGGCTTGTATAGTATATAAGACGGCGGCCGCGGCAGAGTCGGAGTCGTCGAGCCAGGATCGTCAAGGCGGAAGAAGTGTCTCCTGAAAGAGTTTGAAGGAAGTCGTCGGGGGAAATCCTCTTCCACTTCTCGCTCCCAGCGCACGATCTGACTATTCGAACTATTGCTTCGGATCGGAGTTCGTGTCGCGTCACATCAGGGCGTCTCGAGGAAGGGCCAGACCTTGATTGCCTTCCTTAAATACTCTTCCGAGAGGGCGGAACACGATCCACCGAGACGAGTCCCGAGCATCCGACCAACCGAGAGAGATGGAATTGTCCGGAAGCATGACTCACCTGCTCATCGCCGGGATCCTCCTGCTGTCGCTCATGTGCCTCGTGGACGCGCTGAGGGCCCGCTTCTTCGCCGCGCGCAAGGACCCCGCCGAGGCCCCGGGGCCCAGGGGCCTGCCCCTCCTCGGCTCCCTGCACCTGCTCTCCGGCTACGAGGTGCCGTACGAGGCCTTCGGGGTCATCGGCCGCCAGTTCGGGCCCGTGGCCTCCCTCACGCTCGGCTCCGTCAAGTGCCTGGTGGTCAACGGCGCGGACGCCGTGCGGGAGGTCCTCCTGGGCCCCAAGGGCGGACACTTCGACGGGCGCCCCGACTTCCGCCGCTACCACCAGCTGTTCTGCGGAGACAAGGAGAACTGTAAGTTCCTTTCCAGAGTTCAATATTTGCTTGAAGCGCGAAATAGAAACCCGTTTCTCGAAATCACCTTCAGAACATTCCGACCTTAACTCTTTCTTGTGCTGCGAAAAAAAACAACAATCGCCCCCATGGAGCAAACAGACTGCATGCATCCCTTTAACCCAGTCGTTGCCATTCGGGACGATTCGGTAATTTCCAAACATAGAATTCCAACACCCGGCTGATGTCAATCCAACCGTGGTTTCCTTTTTTCCAGTCCCCTTCCACTCAGCAATAGCCTCATATATAATCTCTTCCTGAAAATATCAGTGAATTCCGCTCCTCGCATCTTAAAAAATACTTTCTCCAAAGGATGAAGTTTTCCTCAAAGTCAAAGGCAGCGATGCCACACCAAGGGTCAAATACTAATCAAAAGTTGAGCAAATAAAAATTCAGACAGGGAGCTACTTAAAAATAGACTAGAATCATGCAAGCCATGGCCTTCTCTCCCACAAGCCGACGTAATCATCCACTCCCGACCACAGTTCTGAATCAAGGTTGTCATAGACGCACACAATACTGCCCGGCGAAAGATGGCGCTTCTCTTAACCAAACCCCCTTCTTCTCCCATTACAGCTCTCGCCTTCTGCAACTGGTCCGACGTGCAGAGGCTTCGCCGAGACATGCTCAAGGGCCACACCTTCCCGAGGGCCTTCTCCGCCAGGTTCCACGTGCTCGACTCCATCCTGGGCCGCGAGATGCAGGCCCTGCTGCGGCGGATAGAGGCGCTCTCCACCAAGAAGAGCAGTGGCGCCGCCAGCGCGCAGGCGCGGGCCTTCGACAACGCTTCCAAGCTGGTGCTCGGAGTGGCCTCGCTGCTGCGCCGCTCGCTTCCGGGTCCCTCCGTCCTCACCACCACGGCCCTCGACGAGGCCCCCAGGGACCCCCAGCGGCCTGCAAGCCCCTGCAGGGCCGCCGCCGCAGCCAAGCCCCTCATCCTGCAGGCGGTGGCCAACGTCTTCACCTCGTACTTCGCGGGCAAGCGCTTCGACGAGGACGGCGCCGACCCGGCCTTCGCACGCATGGTCACCGACTTCGACGCCATCTTCCACGAGGTGAACCAGGGCTACGCGGCCGACTTCCTGCCGTGGCTGCTGCCCCTGCACGGCCGCCACCTGGCCAAGCTGTCCGCCTGGTCGCACAGGATCCGCGGCTTCATGATGGACGCGCTGGTGTGCGGCCGGACGGAGCAGTGGGAGGCCAAGATGGCGGCGGGCGGGGAGAGCGACTACGTGGACGCCCTCGTGGGGCACGTGCGGTCGGGGGCGGAGCCGCGCATGTCGTGGGACACGGCCCTGTTCGCGCTCGAGGACATCATCGGGGGGCACTCCGCCGTCGGCAACCTGCTCATCAAGGTCCTGGCGTACGTGTCCACCCGGCCGGAGGTGCAGGAGAGGGTGCGGGCCGAGACGAAGGCCGCCCTGGCCGGGGAGAAGAGGCCGCTGAGGCTGTCGGACAGGCTCGCCATGCCCTACACCGAGGCCATCGTCTTCGAGGCCATCCGACTCATCTCCTCGCCGATCGTCCCGCACGTCGCCAACAAGGACAGCA
The DNA here is from genome assembly GCA_933228895.1 of Platycnemis pennipes. NCBI lineage: Eukaryota > Metazoa > Arthropoda > Insecta > Odonata > Platycnemididae > Platycnemis > Platycnemis pennipes. The sequence continues at coordinate 135,148,245 of OW121853.1, forward strand.
CCATCGGAGGTGAGCACCAATCCACAGCACGCTTACTCCAGCACCACCTATCGGGAAATACTCGGCACCCTTCTCACTGTTCGAAAAGTCAGCCTCTGGCGTCTTTTCAGTGTGTACGGAAGCATTAGATTTAAAAAACGATACGAATACCCGTACGACACGTTGCTCACGGTCATGGTGCAACTTTCCGAGTCGAAAGATAAATTCACTATCATTCCACCAATGACCTATTATCACATAAATCAATCCCTTTTAAGCGAAGAACATTCCAGCGAATTAACGTAAGAAAACCCGACACTAATAACAATTACTTTGTTTCATTAATCAACAGGATATCATGTGCAGAAAGACACCTTGATTTTCCTCAACAACTACGACCTCAACATGAGCCCCGAACTCTGGGATGAACCCGAGGCCTTCAAGCCAGAGAGATTCTTGGTCAAGGACGCCGGAGCAGATAATTTCAGACTGAAGAAACCAGAGCACTTCCTTCCGTTTGGCGCTGGGCGACGATCCTGCATGGGCTACAAACTGGTGCAATACGTCTCCTTCATCGTGCTGGGCACCATTCTTGAGCAGTATAACCTTGTACCCGTACCAGGAGAGGACTACACCGTCAAGATCGGGAACCTTGCACTGCCCGAAGATACTTATAAATTTGTTTTCGAGAAGGTCCAATGAGGGGATTTGGGAAACAGCTTCCATTTGTTTACGCAAAATAATCATATCAGGGTTTGAACTGCCTTCGGCGATTCGTAGAATCACCGAAATCAGTTGCTAAAAATTGATATTCATTCAATGGGGTGCGGATCCCGTTTCTCATTGCTATTTAGCGGGTAACTGAGGCAATGATAAATGAAACCCAACAGCCGTAATGACGATCTGAGTCTGTTGCGAGGTGTTCAATGATGAGGGATAGGAAACTCCTTGAATGAAAGCTGGCAGCGGCTTAATACCCGGGTGCCATAAACGAGACCGCTTTGCCTGGGAGCTGTAAATAGCTTACGAGATGTTCCTTCTGCACGAGAAAATGCAAATGAAGCCGTGCAGTCGCAGCGTTATTGAGAACTGACAGAAAGTCAGTCTTTATGTTTAGCATGATATATTTATTTGTTATCGTTAATTTAATTAAATCCAGATCCCAATGCTTGGTGCTAAATTTTTCGAATATCATGGCTTATAAAGCCGTGCGCGAAAGTCGATTGTTAAAAATACACCCCGAAGATTCTAAATATTTCAGACAGCATCGTAATAGCATTTATATTTAATGAGGGTATTTTTTTCCTTCGTTAGAGAATGAAGAGTAATATGCGGAATGGCTAATATTCCATGCCACCCCAATAAACTCTAACGCGGCTATCTGCCTCAACGGCGGATACTACAGCGCTAATGCTCTAAAGATGTCTGCTCCTCAAACATAGGACGAAGGATTCTTGAAATTTGAACACGTGTCTATGCAACTATTTCCTCACTTTACTTTAAGTTTTTTATTTTTGTTTTATAACCAAAGAAATGTTTGAACTGAAATAGGCTGTCCTGCGTTGTATCAACGTGAATCTACGGCCTTAGTTTGTGACTGGGTGGACTATTGTGTTCAATATAGAGGTAACTTGAGCATTTGCAAAGACTAACTTTGAAGACTTTTCCCTGAGTAACTAAACATTTCTCTTGTGTCGTTCAGCACTCTGTGATAAACATCAACTCTTTAATGGTATTAAAAATGTATAAAGTCAAAAGGTGGTCCCTGTTAGTTTAATTGTGATACTTGGTTGTACACCATTCATTGCTGTACATAACCAAAGAACAAACAGGTGACAATCTCTCCCTCAGTTGAAACCATTTCTAGCCTAGATTCTCCTCCTTTCTCTAAGATAGCTTAGCACTAATACCTGCCACTAAGTTAAAAATGATGATAATTATTATTTTTTTCTTTATAAATGTTATTTAAAGCTTATATTGTTTGTCAACCCAAAACTGGTAGCTCAGTAGCTATATGTTATTATGTTTTAAGATTTCTTAATTCATAAATTTGTGATTTTATTGAGCATACAAATCATTTATTAATAAAAATGTTATGTGTTCCAAATAATGACTTGTTCAATGAACCCTACCAATCACCAACCTCGCACATTATTGAATACAACTTTTCCGTCGATGCAGTTTTGTCGCAATATCAAAAAGGATTCGTGGAAGGAGAAGAAATCACTGCGCGAACGAGACTCAAACCTCGAGTTCAATTTCTCTTGCACAAATAAAGAGAGCTCAGTTGAAAACAATTGGTAATTAAAAAATAGACCAATGCACTGATGAAGTGGTGCTCACTTCGCCACAAGTTCTAACTGAAGGTTCTCAATGCATAGTTAGAAGTAATTACAACTTTGATATTTTGAAACTCGTATATGCTAGTTAGTCTGATGTAATACAAAGCTGTAGCTTGGATTGAAATTAATAACAATAGCGAAATGCGAAATTTCAAAAAGTACATTGGATGTTTGAGCTTAAAAAGGTGGAGTTGAACGACTAAATTATTCCCAGAGTTTATGATCAGAGATGCTCTTTCGGCAAAATTCATGTCAATATAACTGGTGCAAGACACATATAAGAGCAGAATGGAAATACTTACGGCAGCTTTAATCAAGTCTCTGTAACTGGATCTGCCAACAAAGCAATGTCATCAACGATCGATCGACAAGGAAAGGATTTTATGGCCGTAATTAGATCTCTCATTTGGCATCCTGTTAATCACAAAAGTAAAAATTCATGGGCATTACTACGACAGAAACATTTGAAATGAATGCGAAAAGCATTGATGCCTCTAAATTCCACTCTCAGGGCTTTTATAAAAAAAATCATATTTATGATTTCAATATCTTTCCCGCAAAAATTCACCTCAAAAACTCTCCCTGTCGTACAGAAGAGATTAATCAACCTGAGAAAGAGAGGGCCTTTTGAAGGAGAGGCAGTCCACTCCACTACGATGGGGGCCTCACCACATGAAAAGAGTGTTCCACAAGAGTGGTCCCACATGCTCTGCGCGTACGTTTCCCAGGCTGTCAAAAAAATCGTTTTGAATGGGTCTGGCTCCCCAGTTCCCAGGAAATGAAACCGTAACCCAGATCCATTGTAAAATATTGCCAGTAAGGGCACGCTGCATTAAGTCAAGCAATTGATTTTGGGGTCACTGACATTATTTAGCATAAGTATGTTGTGGACTAGATTTCGGACTCTTTATAAATATTTGTAAGTCAAAAAATAATAAAAAGTGAAAGTTGAACACTCCTTTTCATTTAAAATAGAATTTTTTGGGTGAATAATATGAAAACACGTGTCTAATACAGCTGGGATATCATGAAATAGAATTACAAAAAACATCTTAGCTCGAAGACAAACCGTGAAAAACTACTGCTCGACAATCGGCGCTAAACAAGTATACCTTATGAGGCGCAATGCATAACGCTCAACGGTAAGAACTAGTCTGTTGACACTGACACTTTTCTACAGTACAGTTTCTACAGCATGCAGAGAACCAATAGGTGGCATAGGCCCTCAGAATTATTTGATATTAAAGTGAGGGAAACAATAGCTCGTGCATACTTTGCCTCAGGCCTAAATGGCGTGAACATAATACTCAATATCTCACATTTAAGAAAATCGCCGTAGGTGAATGTCAAACGATGAAATTCACAGGGAAATGTATTTAATCTTTAGGAATGAAATAAAAGGTTTCATAGGGATTGTATTGTGATGGTATGAGACCATCGACTCTCTCTCTCTCTCTGTAATTTCGAGAGAAGGTAGAGTTGGCGGCGAGACATTGGTGCATGAGGGCGCCGTTGCGAGCCCTTCCTCTCCCGGAGGAAGTCTCAGGAGAAGGGCCCAAAGTGACGAAGCTGGGCGCACCACCGACCACCGGAGGAGGAGAGATTACGGGGATCTGGGCGCGGATGCGTGGTCCGAGGCCAGGCGGTCGAGAGAACCGCGACGTAAGATCCTCCCATTCCCTCTCCGTTCCTCCAAGTGATCAGCTGAAGAGAATCCTTCGGCTATTTGTCCCCCCACGAGAGTTCCCGCGCTCGCCAGGAAATTGTCCCCCCTGTCCAAAAAACCCTCTTTAAGCCATTGAGACTCTGTTAATGCTTGTGAGACGGGCACTGTGCCCCACCCCAATTTTCCATAACTGTGAACTAAGAAGTTCGGCTATCAAAAGCCATAATTGTTTGCGCATTATTTAATTCTTTGTGTAATATTTTTTTGGAGGGTTAAGTCTCACTGTTTCATTTCATTGTTCAGAGTGTTTTGCGCGTGCCGTGGTGCGAGGGTCATTTTTCCAGTGTCTATTTTGTTGTGATGTTTGTTAATTGCACAATATATTGTTTGATGAAAAGCCTCTGATATTTTGTGCTTACTCGTCCTCATGCCTGATGCCAAGCCCATTCTCCCCTGCTGTGAACTATCTTTCTTTTGGGAATGGATACGAGTAGAGGAACCCAATCTTGTTTTTTCTAAATTTTAAATGTACGTGGGTCTGGACCTCCGGAACTCATCTGGGCGAGTTCTGGGGACGCGCGGATTCGTGACAGTATGAAGAGCTCTCCCGGGATCTCCACCACCGGGTTAGGAACTTGAAGTTTACCGACGTTCCGATGTCTGATTCGTCTTCAGGGCTAAAGAATCAGGGCAAGAAACAGACCCTTACTCAGTGTCTGCGTTTTAATGCCAACGGCGACAAAAAGTGATCAATGCAGAGCGTGGAACATTGGGCTCTCCCCTGGGACGCCGCCGCACGAAACCCTCGTCCCCCCAACAGAAACGAATCGACGCTCGTCTCCCCGTTACTGGACCAAGTGCAATTTGCAGTGGTTCCCAACCGGTGTGCCGCAGAACTGCAGGGTGCCAGGAAAACAGCTAGGGGTGGCGCGAGATGATATAACGGGAAAACGAACAATGTCTAATAGCAGGACCAACTTCTGAACTGGTTACTCTTACGCCCGACACACGATGACAGTAGTCGAATTATTTCTGCCAGCCTAAGGGCTAATAATTGCCCAGCGCCGGTTATCCTCGGGAATGAAAGCCCAATGAATAACAACATCTAAGAAGGGCGTCCTGTTGCAGCCTCAGTCGGAATGGTCGCATTAGGATAGGCATCGCTGCTTAATTAAGAGGGTATCACTCTATGCGACGTTAATTTTATTGATTCATTTGTACCTCACCGGATATAAAATCCCAAAAAGGCTCAAAACATCCAGTATCAATCAAAAGACGTGAGCCAAAGCGGCTTTGTGTGCAGACTGGTTCAAATTTTGCTTTGTTCCCAAGATCCAAAAAAAAGAATAACTTAAATTTAAGGCCCTATTAACTCTTGACAATACTCCTGAACATCCAGACACTCTGCAAAATACTGACGAAAACATTTGAGCACTGTTTCTCGCTCCAGGTACAACATCCATTGACAACCACTGGAAAAAGAAATTACGGAAACTTTCAAATCCTAGTACAGTAGGCGCACTTTCAAGAGACCGCTACAGGCGTTGGAAGATAAACCCCCTAGCTTGATCATGGTTTTCTGGCCTTCATTCAAAATCATGGATGCAATTAATATTATATTGGATTCATGGAATGAAGTGAAGGAGTCTACATTGAATGCTTGCTGGGAAAACCTTTGCTTACAAGTGGTGAATACTTTCCTCGCGTTTTCTTCATTCGAAGAAGATATCAGCGAAATCTTGCCTGGCAATAACTATTTGGGGACAAATATTTGATGGCAATCAGGAGAAAGAGGTGGAAGGAGGTGACGGAATCTGCAGCTATCTCCGTCAGACAACTGTTTCCGACATCTGTTGGAACTGGAATTGATTTCGGCCAAAAAAAATATAGAGGTGTGATGAGGGTTGGTGAAGTCAGACGAAAATGAGTGTCTTGATTGACCGTGAAATCTCTCGAGAATGTATTTAACGCAACTGACGAATTTCAAGAAATATTACGTCGGGCAGATCCGTGCACAGAGGGACGCTTTATCACTTTACTGTGAGCTATAGAAAAGCGAGAAGAGCGAGGTAAAAGAGCTTCATTACATAGTTCCTCGAGGTTGCGTTATAAAAGGCATTTTCTCTCCGCGAATTGGTAGCCCTGGTTTCTAACAATTCTACATCCTCTACCGATATCACCTTGTAAAACGCGGAAAAATAACGCTCAAATCACAGATGGAATCAAAGCCTTATGTGCATCGGCTGTCAGGAAAAATTGTATAAATTTCTACATTACAAAAGAAGACCAATATTATTGTTGCGTCCCATGAAAATTTCGCATCTGAATCTCGTGATGCGCGCGACCTTGCCCACCGATGATGCTGTGCCTTGAACTTACTTTGTGACGAGCGTTTTCAATATCTGGACCGTACGCGTTTGCTGAAATCTAAATTAAGGTGAATTTCATTTTTCTTTTAACCGAGATAAGGTATGATGATAAAAACGGCTGATTGTTTTATTTTCCGTGCTCCCATAAAATAGGCGTAAAATATTTCTGGCTTAAGTTTTTTAAAAACATATTTCACTGAAGCTATTTCACTTAATCTCGTGTACGTCCTAGAATGTTAATATGATCTACAATGCTAAATTGATTTATTGAATAACCTGAGTCTCATTTGACAGAGGCAATTTTATTATACTGGACGCCTTTCCCTAAAATACGAAAAATCTCTTCTAAACGTTGTACAAGTAGATACGTAACTATTTCCCGAAACGCATAATGAAATTTGGTGCTGCCATACGCTGGGCGTTCAGATTACGGAACAAATCTCGTATTTCCCGTGATCTCTTTTTTTCACACAACGATTTCAAGGAACCGAACCTCGCGCCATGCGCTGTACTCCAAGGCATGTCACTCGGTCGACCCACTTTATCTTCATCATTCCGCACCACACATCGAGCGCCTCGGCTCCTATGCCAGACTTCCACCGCCATGAAGAAGCGTGGGGCTCCAGATGTATGTGCCGATGAATTGCTTAAATCCATCAGAATGAATGGAGTTATGCGCCATTTCCTCGGCAAAAATAGTGTGTTCCCCACAGCCTCCTTCAGCGGGGGATCGGGTTGATGTGGTGGCTAGAGTACTGGCCTCCCATCCCGAGGGCCCGGGTTCGATTCCCGGCAGTGGTGGATTTTTCAGCGAGTGCCTAGTGGAGGGCATTTCAAGTTCAGTACTCCGTCCGTCGGATGGGACCTTAAGCCGCGGTCCCCTTGACGCCTTTCGTTAATGGTAGGCTAATGCCGACGCCGGGTTTCTCTCCAACCTTCCTCCGTTCCCTGAAAACTCCTACCTTGACCCAATTACCCACCTATCCTATGTGGCGCAAACGACCTCAGCTGTCGGTCGCCTCCCCTAAATACTAAACAACCAACCAACCTCCTTCAGCGTATCAAAATATGAATAACAATAGAAGCGAGGACCAGTATGGCGTGGTAGCTATTGGCGGCTTCTCGCCGCGAGGGTCCGGGTGTGAACCCCGTCTGTGGCAGAGATTTCAACATTTAACCGGCTTAACAACTTGGGTGCTTCATGGAGATCACTTAAAGTTCAGCACTCCGTCCTTCGGATGGGTCGTTAAACCGTGGACCCCTATGCGTGTTTCGTAAAGGGCAAGCTAAGGCCGACGTCGAGTCTCTCTCCACCCTCCCTCCGTTCTCCGAATGCTCCCTCCTCCTCTACACAACTACCCACCTCCCCCGAACAACAGCCGACACATCATTCGTCTCGAAACACCATGCCTAGTATTTTCCTCCTCAGGGTGGTAGAAGTGTGCCCCTCAACAGCACATAACAAGTAGAGTGTGATTGGAGCAGTATGTGTTGCATGCCATTCACGGTAGTAAGCGTTCTCCTTGTTCTCTATGATCGATCATAATCAAAGATGGAAAGACTACTGCGAAAAAGTAATCGGCCTCAGTTACAGTTACTCTTCAAATTTTGTCATCAGTTAAGAGCATTGCTAATTTTTTTAAAGTAACTACTAAGAGTTACAAGTCGATTACAGTTACTTTTCAAAAAACTTAGAAATGGGTCAAAGAATTCAACGCGAGAGGATCTATTGTATGCTGTATTTTTAACAGTTAGTTACTATTTAAGGCATTGTATTCATCATCAACGGTCAACAATCCTAGGACTGGTTGGACGGAGCCCTCCACTCCATTCTTCTATCGGCCGACCTCTTCATATTGACGTAACTCCTCTCTTTTACATCCTTCACTTTCTTCCACCGGCCAACCTCTTCATTTTGACGTAGCTCTTCTCTTTTACATCCTTCTCAACTTGCTCCATGTATCTCATATCTGCCTTATCCATTCTTCCCGTTCACTTTTCCTTCGACGATTGTCTTCATCAGGCCATCGTGTCTTAAGATATGGCCGATTAGATTGTCCCGTCTTCTTTTTATAGTGTTCAGCAGACTTCTCTTACCTCCCAATCTTCTTAAGACTTCTTCATATGTCACTCGGTCGATCCATTTAATCTTCATCATTCTTCTGTAGCACCACAATTCGAATGCTTCCACCCTTTTCTTCTCCGCTGATGTCATCGTCCATGCCTCACTGCCGTAAAGAAACGTGCTCCAGATAAACGTTCTGAGGAATTGCTTCCTTTACTTCTACGCTAGTATTTCCAGCTGCAAGTAGATTCTTCTTTTGATAGAACGCCCGCTTTCCCTGGGCTATTCTACTCACTATTTATTTCTTGCTTCGTCCATCGTTGGCTACTCTGCTTCCCAGGTAACAGAACTCTTTCACCTCTTCCAGTTTCCGTTTTCCTAGTAGGTATAACGTTGGTTTTCGCCTCTTCTCTCTTGCTGCGCACCAATATCATAGTCTTCTTATTGATCTTCAGCTGATGTCTGGCCATTGTATCTATGGCCTGTGTGGTGCGCATGCTGTCTCCGTTAAAAGTGCACGTATTCGTCAGTAGTCGATATCAATTTGGTAAGAAGAGAAACGCCCGTGGTGCACCCGAAGAAAGCAGTCTTTCAGTGCCTCCAAGACCTTTACTCTATATGATAAAATGCGTAATTTTTTCCGCGATTTCTTCCGTAATTTTGATTGGATGCGGCTACAATCCATTCCACACACTTGCCGCCTCTTGTTGCAAGCGGGTTCGACCAGACTCGACCGCGCGATCGATAAACTATGTGAAATTCGGCGTCGCAAACGGTCGCAGCATAACTCATCGGATTCGCACTATCGAAGCTTTGTAGAGTTTCCCCATATAAGTTACTCCGTGATTCTCGGCGATGCAATTTACTTTATCTCCACATGTATTTAAAAAAATGATGTTCCGCCATTTTCTATCGTCGCATGCACAGGTCTTTTGAGAATATTTATGCAATATTTTCAGCTTCCTGGCTTGAAAAAATTACTTTTTGAATTTTGACTAGCATTTTTCGATCTCAGCCCACAGTGCGTCGTCTCACACGCGCGCATACGCTCATTCATCTGTCGTAATTTAATTTTAACACGCTGACGTCACCGTTCGTATATACCGCGTCGCTAACGTCTTCGTCCTCCTCATCGTCAACTTCTTCAGGGTCTTCGTCCCTGTTTCATGTTTAAGAGTTTCACTACTGTAGGCGCAGACATTAAGTGCACTCGAGTTTGAATACAAATAACAAATTAACAGCTTGGCCAACAGGAAAACTAATCACACTGTAGCTTTTCTCATTTCATTTTGTGATATTTAATGGCAAATTTAAATTTTAAAAACGTATTTTCATATTTTTACGACGGTTGTAACGTAAAAAGTGCCGGTTTTTTACGGTTGTCGAGCAAATTAGCGAGAAGAAGGAAAAGCAGCCGGAAAAAAGAAGTGAGACGGCAAATTCTAGCAACTCTCACGTATTTAAGTGCAGAAGATGTCAAACAATGCACCGCTCGAGACAGTGTCCAGCTTATAGTGTTAACAGTGTAATATATGTGGCGTTGAGACCATTTCGCAGTTTCGTGTTGTAATGACGATACATTGTTTTCTCATAGGGTAAGTGCAAAAGTGGGTAAGCCATACGTAGAGAGTAGCTTCTGAACAAATAAATGTAAATCAAATTTCAAGTGTGAAGTTGACACGGAAGCAGAAAGAGGAATGGTATGAGAACATAAATATAGAAGGTCATATTATCAAGTGTAAATTACACCCAGGGGGTGATGAGACAACCATGAGATTGAGTGATTTTAAAAATTTGAATTTTTCATGCAATATTAGACCTGTACCCACGAACATTATATTGGAAGGGTTTGATGGTTTAAAAGTCCGCCATATTGGTATGGTTAGTTTAAAGTGATCTTACATGAGTCAGCATATGAGGATTTTATGATTATCGACAGTGATGCGCCCAAAATTTGTTGGCCTGGTTTGCCAGAGTGTCTTAATTTAATCTCATCAAGCGTGTACATAATGTAATGGATGCAACTAACCCCAAATACTTGTTTGTAAAAGAAAATATTCACGTATTTCAAGGCCCCGGTAAGTTTCCTGACAATGTGAAATTCCTACCAAAGAAATACCAATTCCAATTTGCTATCCTACAAGTAGATTAGCTAAATGTATGCTTGCACCACGTAAAAATTAACTGCATAGGCTTGAGAGTCGCAAGACCATTGACAAGGCAGATAGAATAGACGAGGGGACATGCGTAAATAGGCTAGTAATTGAGGAAAAGCCAAATGAAACCTTGAGTTAACGTCTCGATCCAACTCATTTGAACAAATTCATTGTGAGGAAACCCAAATTGCTAGCAACAGTGTATTAAATCACAATGCTCTAGATGAGAAATCATCCAGGAAGTGTTGCTTTGCCACCTCACTTGGAGTTTATAGATACTTACATTGACCCTTTGGACTCGCCAATGCTCCTGAACTATTTGAGGAGGAGGTAGAAAAATATTTTGGTCCCATTGAAAATATTATTTGGTTTGATGATCTCCTGGCTACCGGGGAAACCGAGAAAATCCATGATAAAGCAGTATCGGAGGTTATTTCCAAATCTATTGAAGCCAGGTTTAATTCTAACAAGTTAACAGTATAAGTTGAGAGAGGTCAAGCATGTTATTACCTCACTTAATACCGAAGCTACCATTTCAGAACGTTGGTACTGACATCTTGAACATTGTGGGTAAAGTTGTCTCCTCATTTTGTGCTGTAATTGTTGCTATGCAGGAAGTATTCACTCGCCACGGATATACTTGTGAACCCATGGCCGACAATATTCCTTTCAAATCATATGAATGTACGCAATACTATAAGAGTAAGAAAATTAGAGTGAGTACATGCAGCCCTGAGTACCATAGAAGTAATGGCTTGGCAGAAAAGGAAGTTGGACTGGGAAAACAAATTCTGAGAAAAAGTGCAAAGGAACCTGTAGGCTACCGTGGGAATTTAATGGAGCATAATAATACACCTTTAAGTGGTCTTCCATTCACCCATCCCAACTACTATATAGTAGGCGTCTGCGATCAGCATTTCCCACAAGCATGAAAAACCTAATGCCAAAGGTACAAGAGGATGCTCATCATCTACTAGTTTTAAAACAGGAAACCACAAAAACTTTTTATGATAAGCATGCTCGTAAAAAGGTCATTGAGTACTATCGTGGTTATGATGGGGGTAAAGAGTGAGCGACTCCAGGGTGGGACGAGGGCAGACCATGTCCATGGACCACCAGGACATGTGGTGAAGAGCCACATCCTACTCGAGGTGCCCCTGGTATCGCTGAACATGACGGATCTAGACCTGGCTGGTGAATAAAAAGCCCTCATTACCACAGTGCGCATCTATGCCAAGGGTGACCGCAGCTGTGGGGTGGGGGGTAAGAACAGAAAGAGACTCCGGACACTGGGCGACCTCCGGTTTTATTTAGCATGCGGGGCTCTGCATGGACGGACACTGTATTTCCCCAGCTACTCGTGGGACCAAATTAGGAACCCTTCAACAAAACTATGGAGGGCGCTGAGAGGCGCACTCTTCACATGGACTCCTGTAGTCCGTCTTCTTCCTGGGGGATGCGATACTGTTGGAGAGCCCCGATGGGGATCCCAGTCGGGACGCACCCTCTACTACCCTAACGTTTTAGCGGAGTTTGGATAATAGAGCGTTTGCCGGGCGTTCTGACGACTTTCGAGCGTTAGTTGAGCATTGCAATGCCTTAAGTGGGCGCTTTTTCAAGGGAACGCCTTGTAAACGCTTTTCAAATGCTCTACTACATACACATTCGGCATTTACAAGAGCTCATCAAATGCTTATTGTCAAACTCTCAAGAAACACCAGATGAAAGCCTCCGGAATGCTTTCCTCATCGTTTACTTGAGCGTTTATAAAACTCGTTTCGAACGCTCCGTGAGCGGGCGTAGTTACGCCGAAAATGAATGCTCATTGAATGCTTTTCTGGAAAGCTTTTCCAGACGCATAGGAAATCCTCTGCTGAGCGTTTCCTGGGCATTTACGAGTGCTCCTCAAATGCTTATTGCTGGGACTAATAGACTAATGAAAGCCCACAGAATGCTTTCATCGGCGTTCGCTTAAGCATTTATAAAATGAATAGAAACGATCAGTTTGTTCTCTTTTGGGCATCGCTTATTAAATATACGCATGGCAATGTTCCATTTGGAAACTGATACCATGTTACAAAACCTTTTATCTATTTCCCAGTGGGGAAAGACCTTGCAGAAATCATTCATGAACTAATTCAAAAGTAGTCCACGACTGAACTATTCTGAGCATACAACCAAACCAACAGAAAGTTCATTGGATGTTCAAGTGTGAAATATTCATTTGAGACTGTCCATATAGATCGTTCATTCCCAATCCAAAAAGTATTATTCAAAAATGCTCCTTGGTTGAACATTTAAAAAACATCTTTAAACCATGCATATTTGAACTGTCTAACGACAATATTCATTCTATTATATTCTAAGAATATTTAAAATACCATAAGAGTTTATTCCTAAAATAATTCCTGCAGGCGTTATCTCATAATTTCTAATGATTTAAACTATTGATTTGTACCGATGAACAGTGTACGCATATATAAAAATGTGCATCCCCATACGAAAGAGGTACCTACACCGATCTTTCATAATTGGAGATGTACACTGTTCACCGAGTATGGGGCGCCGTCCTTCTCTTGTCCCCTTGCCTTTCATCTCGTTAGTTCCGTGCTGCACATGATATCTTTGGCTCTACTACATTAATACAAAGCCACCAAGTGTTGTTCACACTGCAGGTTCCCTTTAATTTATTTACAGTTATATGTACTTTTATATGTGAAAGGCAACAACGCATACATTTGTTGTGATACATAAAAAAGATAAGTAGAAAGCAAGCAGTATAGTCGTTTATCAAGCTATGACCACCAACTAGCAATAATGATCTGATAATTACGACAATACAATGAAACAAATGAACTCAGAGCCGTGGCGTGTTGTCTATACGTGATATATCTTCGAGAGGTGGGTTGAAACTGATTAAAGTTTAAAGTTTTTTCAACGCTTTGTTCCTCCGAACGATTTGATGTGGAAACGGATCTGGCGGAAAAGTTTCCATTGAGTGTGTCATGGCATAAGAATAAGCTTTTTTCTATTTCTATGATCTATGTTTTAGCAATTGATCATTAAAGTCAGTTTTCGATGTATTACACTAACGCTGAAATCATGTGTGAAAGGTGAGGAATATATCTGTGAGACCGGAGGAGGTGATGAGACCATTAATGATGGAAAGGATGAGGAGATGGTTGGGAAGGCAGTAAAAAGTGTGGACCCGATCGAGAAGAGATTCTCTCCTCATTCATCTTCCACATCACACAAAGCATCTCCCACGAAACAACTGATGCCAGAGCCTACGACGCAGCAGAAAAGAACGGCAGTTAGTTTCTAAAGTCTGGAAAGAAGGAACCGCTAGAAAAATTCGGCCCACCTCCCGTTTCTACATTAGAAAAATTCAATTAAGTGCACCATAAAATGATAAACTCGGCTGTTTGGTTGTGCAAGTGTGAAATATCCAATAATACATTTAGAATTACAGAAGTTGACGAAAGCTCTTTGCAAACACTCCTCGAATTCTTGACCTTTCAATGAAAATGTTTTTTAAAAATCATAGGATTCGAGAATATGTGATTTAAATTGGGTCAACGCTAGTGCTAAATAAATAAAAAGTGGCTTAAAAAATGAAATACTTTACTTAAAACTTTTTTCTTAATTTTGTATTTGTTGTCCTAAGCATACATTGAATATATTGTCATTAATGTTTCACAAATCTTCAATCAAAGCAGACAATTTAAAGGGACACGGATCTGCCGTTAAACAATCATTCACATAGTTTCTTTCAGGGAATGTTGAGTAAACGGTGATTCTAGAATTAAGTTAAATCATTGTTTCACTGTGTCATTTTGAAAAGACCTAAAACCTTTAGAAAGAATAAACCTGGCTGTATATTTGCCACTCTCTTTTAGAACCTATAATTAAAGTATAATTTATAAACTTGGTGCGAGAAATATCCTCATTTGACCGAGTATCTTCAGTTAGTCACGAGAAGTCTGGTGAAAATGTAGACAAGAAGTCTGTGATACATTAAAATCACAAACAATTCAGATCAAATGTTATTTGTCCAAAAGTAGTTCGGATGAAAATCATCTCACGAGGAATACTTTTAAACATTCATTCATGGTTCATATGTTATTCAAAAATAATCCAGGCCCGATTCATCAGCATTGAGCATTAAAGTAAAACTTTAATGCCTGTACTGTGCAATACATCTACAGAAGATGTATTACTGTGCAGTATGTGTAATTCTGTACTATTATAGGGGTTCATACCGCCCCGCTCCACTAAGCGTTTGAATAGCTCAACAAACGCCCAAGAACTGCTTTACAAGTCATTCCGTAGAACGCTCAAGAACGCCTAAGCAACCCTCACCACGACAATAAGCGTTCATGAAATGCCCAGGAAACGCCTACGAATCCATAAGGAACGCTTATAAAATGCCCAAAGCGTTCACAATTGTGTCCATTAAATGTCTAATTGAGCATTGGCACAGTATTTACGACGCTTAACGAAAACTTTGAGAAATGCTTAAGAAATGCCTAATGCCCTCTCAGAAACCGCCAGGGTACCGTTGACTGTGGGGGTTCCTCCTGGTCGAGACCCACACATCCCAGTTGCCCCTCACACCCTTCGTGGCCAACCTCCCTCCCTTCAAGGAGCCTGGTCTCCCCCATGGGGGTAGACTCGGGAGCCCCAGTGGGTGGGGGCCTAAGGGAAGGCTCCATACCCCCTCGAAGAGAAGGGAGGAAGAAGATGATGGCCGTGCTTCAGGCCAACCTACAACACAGTAAGGCTGCCTCAGGGGTTCTGCAAAGGATACTCTCTGAAGGTATGGTCAAAATAGCTCTGATTCAGGAACCCTGGGCTTTCCAGGGAAGAGTCAGGGGCCTGAGCATGACATGGGGATAAATATATTACTGTACCACTGCTGATTGGCCTAGATCTTGTATTTGTGTGAATGGGATAAGTGCTCTGCATCTATCGGAATTTACCACTAGGGATCAGACAGCAGTTCTGCTGACCCTGGGGGAAGGTGAGAACAGGAGGAGGGTGGTCATCTGCTCCTCTTACCTGCCATACGATGCACCGGCTCCTCCACCATCGAATGAGATGGAGAGGCTGGTGAGTCACTGTAAGACCAACAAGTGGGATCTTCTCATCGGTTGTGATGCTAACTCGCACCACACTGTGTGGGGGAGTGGAAGCACCAACGGAAGGGGAGAGGCCCTGTTGGAGTATCTTATGTCTGCGGAGTTACATATACTCAACAAAGGATCACAACCTACCTTTGCAAGCAGAGTTAGGCAGGAGGTGATAGATATTACACTGTGCACCAGTTCTCTGCTGCACAGGATTGATGGGTGGAGAGTGTCAAAAGGACTTTGTCGGACCACAGACACATACCCCTATACCGGGACTATATCGAGAAAGGCTGGGAGCTGCCCTTGAGGGGGCATCTCCGGGCAAATTTAGAAATGTGGATGAGGTAGATGCTGCTGCTGCCCCTTAAAGACCAAGAAGGAAGGGTGTAAATTACCCTGGTGGGGACCCTTCTCCTAACTGGACGATCACCGCAATGCAGGATAGGGACATTCCATGGCAACATCAACCTCTTGCTTATTTTATACTTTTTATAGAAACCGGAAATGTCATGTCATTTTAAAGAGAATTCTTGAAGATTCTGAATCTGGTAACAAGATTTCAAATGGCGTCGCACATAGTAGTTATATCGCGATAAACAAAGCCTAAATAATTCCGTTTTTAAAATGCCAAATAAGTACCTATACTTGTGCTCATCTACGAACTCACATTGAAAGATCCTACTTGTTATCATTAACGGAACAACATCTTTGCCACTGAATTTGATCAGTAAATCGGCTAAATTTTCAGATATGTAGAAATGATAGGCCTTATTAAATTGTATTAGATATTTGTTACGTTGGTCACAGATTTAGAGATTTCTTAATTTTAAAGACAAGACAAATGTTTCCCAGCTGATTGATTTTAAAATTTCTTTATCAATGTTGTCTACATTGCGATGAATAATAAAAAATAATTAGATGATTCTCTACCATGCTTTCGATATCTTCGTGACCAACGTATCATAGAAGTAGAGTTACATTCAGTTACATTGGTCACCATTTGTTTACGTTTTTAATTACTCAAAATCGTTCAAATGGGGTCGTTTACTATATTTTTTTATTGCCGATTCTGGTAGATTTTGTAAAATAAAAAGGCCCGTATTTTTCCGTTTTTTGATCCGTCAATTATTTCTAAAGTTATAAGAGGCGAAAAACTAATGTTTTTAAACCTTTCGGAAAAATAGGCGTGGTGCAACCTCTGACGTATATCGACTTCGTCCAATCACAACTGAGCCCACGAAGCTACTTTGCCTTATCGCAAGGGGGGGACACAGATGACTCTGCCAATAGGAGCAGTTAGGACAGCATCTGTGCGAGCAGACCTTCCGAGAATCCCCCTCCACTCCCTTCCTCGAAAAGCAGTCAAGGACGGGAGGAAAATGACGTCAATGGTATCAATGCAGCAAAGGGTGGGCGTCACCTGTTGCTTATTTTAATTTTTGATTTATGAGCGAATGGCTCTGGATAGAAGATTAATTATTTCACTAAAATTCTTTTTTCGCTTCCATCTAACAATTTCGTGTACAAAATTGCGATTTCGGTTCCGAGTAAACGCCCCCATTAAATATAAGCCCATGTTAATGCCTTGCCCAGGCATTTTGATGAATTTAGAAACTACTTCTCAAGCCTCGCATACCATGTCATTGCCATTTCCGAAAGCCGGTTAAATGTAAATACACATATATCCTCTGAATCCATTGAGCCTACAAGATAGAAGGGTCCGAGTTGGTGGTGGTGTTTGTGTGCACTTACATGACAGCTAAGTTATACAAGATACTGAACAAATCAGATGGTACCCCGTTTAGGCCTGAATATATTTTCCTAGAAATTGTGGGAGAGCCTTATTCTGCATTCTCTATAGGCCTCCAAAAACGGGTTATATGTCGGAATGCTTTGAAATCTCTATACGCTCTACAGTCTCCTTCCTACCTAGAAAAGTGTGATATTGTGCGGTGATATTAACATTGATATTCACCTGAAAGTGCCTACATTAAGGATCTGACATTCAGCTGTAACCTGTCTATTATCCCTTATAATCCCACCCACAATCTCCTGAACAGCAGCACACTCTTGGACCTCTTCATTGTCGACGACATAACGAAGATTGAAGACTATGGCCAGCTTCCTGTCCCTTTTTTATGATTTACATGATTTAATATATATCAAATATCGCTTTCACCATAAAGACTATACTCCCAAAAACATGTACTTTGGTAATTTTAAGGCATTCGATCTGGTTAAATTAGAATCTGACTTTTCAAATGTTAATCTCGAAAACTTTTTCCGTTCTCATGTGGTAGATGAGAAAGTAGAAATCTTTAACTCCGTGCAGCCCCCTGCAACTTCCCAAAAAAACTGGGCCCCTTAATGTCCGTTTACTTCCAGTACTGGCCGTCGGGCGCTACTGGTACTCTCGTCCTACTCCTACAAGGGACCTTATGGGAAGGTCTCCTATTTATGTGCCGAGAAACGTATTGAGTGTGGTTTATGTTTTAATTCCTGCTCGCATCGAAGGAAAACCATAATTGCTGAAACAAACACCTGAATATTTACCGAATTTAGGAATCTTTTTTCCTGTCAGTGCTACTTACCAACATAACTTTACACAAATCAAGTACAATTTCTTTCCATCAAACATGTTAAATACGACTTGGTTCTATTCCACAATTGTAAAAGTGTGGAATTTAATAAAGTTCCTCATTCAAAATGCATAAAGCTATAGTATTCCACACCGTGCCGCAAGTGACATTCTCAATTATTTTTCCAATATGAGACCGAAAGGGAAATACCAACCTCATGATACGTATAATCAACTATCGGCAACGTAACTTTGTGATGCACACTAATCGCGATGATAAAATTTGCGTAGTAATTTTCTACTTCTCTTCGATATCGCTTTCTTAAGTCTAATGTTCTGGAATCTTGACTACCTCTTACAATGATATTGTAACCCGTCAGGCCAGCAACATGAAAAAAATAATTATATAACAAAGTGTTTTTCCCCTCGTAACCTCTTCATTACGATTTTGGCTCAGAAAAACCACATTCAGAGAGCACCTTAAAGTTTCTTTTTGGATTTCCTCTTGAGGGCTGAATATTGGGTAGCAGAATTGATTAAATAAATATTAGTAAATCAAGCAGTTTGTGCATTGTTTCTCACAAAAATTTACGTCATAGAAAATTTGGACAGTTTTTTCTTCATTGAATATTCTATGTTAGCCTCAGAATTACGTGTTTGCAAATTTCCTCATTCGCATGTTAACATAATAATGGATTATGAAGGCCATAACATCTTAACAATGTTTTGATCCAGAAAAAAACAAGATTTTTTTGGAGGATATCACTTATAGCAAGTTCAAAAACCTTTGCTTTCATATAATATAAAATTAAAACGTGTTCCGCGGAACGTACGAAACGAAATAAATTTAAATGTTGGTGCAAAAGAGCGCCTTTAGTTTTTAGCTCAACTAATTTACCCACTGGTGCACCGAATTTACCAGTGGCTTTAGAAATTCTGAGCGGAAAACTGCACAACGTGAATACTTAAACATTTGCTTTGAAACATAATTTGCGTGATAAATTATACATTGAACGACTTCAGGGAGCGCTTAGTTAATGATATCAATACGGTGGTAAAAAGTAAGTTCGTCTATTTTCCGATAACGCAGTAGTGTACAGGGAAATTCTATGCTCAAACGATAAAGAATATTTAAATGATGACCTACAAGCAATAGAAAAAGGGTGTGATATATGGGTTAGAATTAATTTTTAAAAAATGTGTAGTAATGAATTTTTGAATAAAGAATTGTTCTCCTCCTATCATATACAAAATAAGTATTAATGAATTAACAAACGAGGAATCCATTAAATATCTTGGAATAAGACTAACACATGATCTTTCCTGGGGTAAACACATAGCTACGTGAAATAATGGGTCAAACGAATCGTAAGCTGGGATTCGTCAAAAGAGTACTGGGTAAATGTGACGATCATGTACGAGAAATCAGCTACATTTCTCTTGTTAAACATCATGTAGAATATGCTACTAATGTATGGATTTCTACGAAATCGGTCTAAATAATGAACTTGAACGTGTGCAGCGAAGATCGGCAAGATTGTAAAGGGAGGGTACGATAACCTTATTAGCGTAACCAGCCTATTAAATGAATTAAATTTGGAATGATTGTCAGATCGCAGGTTGAAATTTAGACATAATCTCTTAAACAAATTCCAAGACCATATTTTTAGTGATAATGTTAAAAATATTTTGCGAACCCCAACTTACTATGGTAGACTGGACCATAATCACAAAATTAGTGAAATTGATAGCCGAACTGACGGATTAAAAATGTCCTTTTTTCCTCGTACAATTAGGGATATGAATAACGGTAAATATATCCATTACGAGTGTAGCAATGGATAGCGTTGGTAGCTGCATGTTGGTATAAGGACTTGAAGCTTACGCAACTAACAGCATGTTTTTGCATGTTAGCTTACCTATTTTTATCTTTTTTTAAATAGTGTAGTTTAGAACAGTATATAAATACTAATCCTTTTTTTATGCATGATATGTAGTGCATGTTTGGTGAGAATTCACCCCCTGCCATACACCTTTATGTTGGCTTGCAGGGTATTGTGTAGATATAGATGTAGTCATGATCAATGATGACTTCTTCCACATCTCTTAACCCTTTTCTAGCCACAGCCCTCAGTTTTTCCTTGAGAGATTTCCTCAAGTCTTCTTTGTTTTTATATATTTCTTTGATTTCATGCAGTGTAATCAAGAGATACAAAAGCTTTTCCTGAAGTATATATATATATACTTCAGGATAGGCCCTATACTACAATAATATCGAAGAGAAGTTGATAAATACTACGCAAATTTTATCATCGCGATTAGTGTGCATCACAAAGTTACGTTGCCGATAGTTGATTATACGTATCATGAGGTTGGTATTTCCCTTTCGGTCTCATATTGGAAAAATAATTGAGAATGTCACTTGCGGCACGGTGTGAAATACTATAGCTTTATGCATTTTGAATGAGGAACTTTATTAAATTCCACACTTTTACAATTGTGGAATAGAACCAAGTCGTATTTAACATGTTTGATGGAAAGAAATTGTACTTGATTTGTGTAAAGTTATGTTGGTAAGTAGCACTGACAGGAAAA
Organism: Platycnemis pennipes; assembly: GCA_933228895.1. Taxonomy (NCBI): domain Eukaryota; kingdom Metazoa; phylum Arthropoda; class Insecta; order Odonata; family Platycnemididae; genus Platycnemis; species Platycnemis pennipes. The sequence goes on from OW121853.1 coordinate 135,169,127, forward strand.
AAGATTCCTAAATTCGGTAAATATTCAGGTGTTTGTTTCAGCAATTATGGTTTTCCTTCGATGCGAGCAGAAATTAAAACATAAATCACACTCAATACGTTTCTCGGCACATAAATAGGAGACCTTCCCATAAGGTCCCTTGTAGGAGTAGGACGAGAGTACCAGTAGCGCCCGACGGCCAGTACTGGAAGTAAACGGACATTAAGGGGCCAAATATTTTCTATTGACGGCATAGGAAGATGCAGGGGGCTGACTCCGTGGTCATGGCTAAATGCTCACGCCCCACGTCAAATCATAAGAACCCAAACAACAACCGTCTCCTTGGCTAACCACGGCAATACAAAATTTGATGTCGCGTAGAGATCGTCTTCGCCGTAACTATCGACGCACTCTCCTTCCTCAGCTCCGTAAAAGATACAAAGAGGTCCGAAATCAAGTGCAGCAGCTAATCCGAACTGCCAAACAGAAATATCACAATGAATGCTTTTCGGACAAATGGGACATAAAATCCACGTGGCAGCAGTTAAGGCGCCTCGGTATTGGAAAATCTAGGAGACCTTTACCCAACTTAACATTCTGCCCCAATGACCTCAACTTTCTCAAACCTTCCTTTTCAAGGGAGACAATCAGAACGAAAGACTCGACGACTCCCTTAACTGGAATTTGCCCCATGCTCTTTGATCCTTTACTATTCTCCCAGTTTAATACCGAAAGGCTGTACTTCCCTCATTTTACCCCAGAAATGCTCTTGCACTCGGTTAAATCATTGAAATCGAACTCCATAGGTGTTGATGGAATTAAGGCTAAAATGATTGAATTCATTCTTCCAACGATAATGCCACTAGTCCTAGATACTTATAATTGTTCTATAAATAGTTCTACATTTCCAACTCTATGGAAATCTGCTATGATCCGTCCTATCAATAAAATTCCAGTGCCTAAAGATATGTCTGATTTTAGACATATTGCTGTGTTGTGTACCCTCTCAAAACCTCTTGAGCACTTAGTATATAACTCTACAGTAGATCATCTATCACGGCTTAACTTTTTTGACAAATATCAATCGGGCTTCTGCAAAAACTACAGTACCCAGTCTGCATTAATTAAAATAACAGCGACATTCTTCGATCAATAGATGGAAGAAAACTCACCATTCTGGTTCCATTTAACAAAGCCTTTGATTCTGTAGATCATGATATTCTTCTAAGACGCATGGGTCAACTTAAGTTTTCTGCCTCCGTTTTGTTTTGCTTTCAGTCTTACTTATCCCATCGGCAACAGGCTGTCAAATACGCTGATGGTAAAGAATCAGATTTTTACCAGTCTTCCACGGAGTCCCACAAGGCTCAATTCTCGGGCCCCAATTGCTTACCATATATATCAAAGACCTCACCAGATCCACATCACACTGCAAATACCATTTTTACGCAGACAACTTACAGATTTATTTTGAATGCCACTCATACGAATTCGAGAATGCCGTTGAACTGATTAACAAAGATATTCAATCTATCAGTAAATGATTAGCTTCCAATCGGCTTAAGTTGAATCCAAATAAGACCAAGTCGATAATTTTCGGTAGTCCTTCCAACCAGCATTTTATCTCAAAGAGCGACCTTCCCAAAGTAAGAGTACAGGATATCCTTATAGATTGATAAACAACACGATACGCAATCATACGGGTGGCGAAGTTCGAGGGAACACCCCGCAAATGTTGGGAGAAAGAGGACCCATCTTCCCTCGTCGCCAAACACCTCTTGGACACAGCACACCACTGCCTATTCCACCCGGAGATACTCCATGTGGAGAGGAAAGGCCGGAGATTGGACGCGCTGGAACAATTTGAAATTGTTCAGCAAGGAGAGGAGTACTACCTCATGAACGACCAGCTTTTCAAATATCACTCCCCACTCCTAGCCATTCCTTTCCCTAAATCGACCATTGACTCGCCACCAGTGTCCCCCCTTCCACCTCCCCATCTAATACCTCCCTCCCCTCGCCCAACACTTCCCTCCCCCACCCCCTCCTAGTTGGGTATATATACCGCTTTCTGGACTCACAACTTTTGTACCTGATGATGGCTTAACCGCTGAAACGCATTGTACCACTAATAAAAACCTGTGGAATAAGTGCCATATCTTGTTGTTTATCATGATATCATTCCACTACGTCTCGCCGGACACAGTTACGTTCCTTATAGATTATTCGAATACAGTGAAAAGTTTTGGAGTTCACTTAAATAACACCTTGAGCTGGCGGGAGCACGTTAAAATTATATCCAACAATGTGCATAAGACTCTGTACCAATTGAAGCACTTCAGGCATATGCTACCAATTTCACTTCGCCAGAAACTGGTTCAAACTCTGGTATTCCCATATTTTGATTATTGCTCAATTATTTTCTCCGATGTGAACTCAGACCTCTGCACTAAGTTGCAGCGTCTTCAAAACTCCTGTTTGCGTTTTGTATTTAACATCCATTATGACGAAAATGTTACACCTTAGCATGAAAAAATAAAATGGCTAAAATTGGATACACGCAGAAAACTCCAACAGGCTTTATGCTTGTTTAAGTTTCTGGAATCCAAAACTCCCTCGTATTTGCATGAAAACTTTAGATACAACGCAAACACAGGGAAAAGATCAACTCGAATCACCACGATATTCTGTGCTCCCAAATTCCATTCCCGACTATTCAAGCACTCTTTTCTCAGTTCCTCTTGCAAACTATGGAATTGTTTGCCTAACAATGTTAGAACCTCTCCTACAATTGCAAGGTTTAAGAAGAATATTATTGAACATTTATACAACTCTGCTTAACTGTGGTTACACAAACTCTTTTTTTTATTTTATGCTCTCTTATTATATTGTATTATCTAACTTAAATGCTTGATATTTTGCATATTAATTTATAATCCTTGTTATTTTAAGCTTTATTTTCAAGTCATGTAAATAATTATTTATGCTACCTTTCTAAAATTTCTTTTTCCTTTAAGTGTATTCTTTGATTTTATATCGTGGTTTTGATTGTAATGGTTATGTAATTATTGGTTCGACCAAAATAGTTTAACCAATAAACCTTTACCAATTAATGGTTATATACTCATTACATTCGTATCTATTATTTACTGTTAATTTATAATTTAATTTACTTAATTTATGTTATATTGCTCCTTCATGCAATAGTACGGCTGTTGCCTTGACTACATTCGCTTTATCTCTTTTTTTTTTCTTCTTGGTGTGTAATATTTTTTTTTCAATGTTCCAGGTGACTAATAGTCCCAGAACAATAAAGAACCTTTTCAATTTAAATTTCCCATTACAGTGGACTCTTTGTGAAATTTTCTAAGAATAGCTTCATGCATGTCAGGTTGGTCTAATAAAGGTATTCATTTAAAATTCCAAGTCTGATTTATTCTTTAACAAACTTAGTTGCTTAAGAAAATGATTAAATGAAGTAATTTATCACGTTCAAGTATCCATTTAAAACTCTTCAAGAACAAACAACAAAACATCAAGCAAGTAACACCATGAATAAGGTACTATTGCTACACATGAACAAGATTAGTCACAAAATATCAAATCTACTCATCAAAATTCTACGAACAATTAATTACCAAAAGACAACCAACATTTAACGGGGTTACCCCTTAGTTACATAATACCAGCACTCCTAAAGCTCACTAAGTTCATCTTAGGAATTATAGACATTTACATAAGTATCCATAGAAAAATACAAATTAGTGGTATTATAACATAAAAATAAAAAATATACCAGGATATATCAAAATATCACATTACACAAAAGGTACTTAATAAATGCAAGATCACAACTCAACCAATGGCACTGCCTGAAGTTACAAATAGGAGGAAAAATGGCACCAGTTGACAAAAAATACTTAAATCCACATTGATACTTGACAACACGAGAGAAAAATAAAAGATGGTGCCAAAATATCTGCTCGTCACTCTCGGCATAATGGAAGCAGCCAATGAGGCATACCATATTTTCCAACTTGTAAGACAGACCAAACAAATCTACAGGGTATCACCCAGCATCTCACAACACTGACGTCTGACTTGCTCTCAGGGGTCATTCCATTTGAAGTCTACAAATATTTCCTAAACATATTGCTCAGCATACAACTCAGACTGGAACGTAACTAGTTGTTCGGAGGGTTCCAACAGCCATGAGCAGATATTCATTCCCCGATTTTGAAATAATAAAATCCCCTGAAACATATGCAGACATGCACAAATGCCCTGAAAGCTTGCAGTAAATGCTTCTTCACATGTTTTCCACCGCATCAAGTCTTCAGCTGCCAACATTTCAATTATTGCTGGCTCCGCCATTGTCCTCAGGGTGAAAGGCCTTCACATATCCCCCTGGTCAGGCAGCTCCTGACTGCCCGTTGCCTCTCTTCGTCGTTGCTTCCGCGATCCTACAGATTATTGGTTGGCTCAAAGCATACCCTCTCAGTTGCCGTTTCTCTCCTCCAAAGAGATCTCAATCGTCAAACGGCCCGAGTATCCATTTGCCTCACTGATCAGTTTGGCATCGTCAAATCAGACGCAGTGGTCTCTCATTACGCTGCGCTCCACGGCAGGTAATTTCTGTTCTGCACATTCTGCGTTCCTTCACTCTGCTTTCTATGGTCAGCCTCTCCTGTGTAGGCTTCCCCACATTCACAACGAATTCAATACACCCTCTAGGAGTTTTAGGTCCTGATTCCTCCTTTACCCAGACGGCAATTCCTCAGCTTTTCTGGTGTCTTGAGGATGGTCTCCAATTGGGACTTCTTCAGGATTCCAGAAAGTTATTCTGAGTTGGTAGAAATGTATGTGAGGCAGGCTCTGACAGCAAGTTTCTCTTGGGTGGAACTTTCTGGTCCACCGCAAGGAAAACAGAATGCTGGGAACCGGTGAGTAACAAAAGCCTACACACACAGAGACCTTTACTTAAAAGGACGCAGCCACCACGACCCCACGAAAATGCAGAGCACTCCTGTCGACCCTGGTTCATCGTGCCCGATCAATAGCAGACAAAGAAAGCCTGCCAATGGAACTAAAATGCCTAAGGCAAACCTTTTGACAAAAAGGGTACAACAACGGGGACATTGCATTGGCCCTCAAAAGATGCTTCAAGGAGGACAACCACAAGACGAGTCTGAGGGAGAAAGCCATCGTGATTCCGGAATCCGTCGTCACTGATGACCTCAGGATGATGACACATTCAGCTATTAACACATCAGCAGCAGAATACTTGACCTGGTGGAAAACCCACGAAGAACTTTCTGCATTAGTTCGCCAGGAAAAAACTAAACCCTATACAGCCTCAACAGCTTTTTCACATCCCCTTTCTACAAGCTGCTGCAGGCTAGCTTTACTTGATGCAGGGGGGTAGAAGGTATTATTGAAAAGCTTAAGAAAGTACACTTGAAACTTGTGTCCCTTTAATGAAATTTAGGCAAGAACAAAGGTTTTTTTTACCTCTCTAAATGTAGCTGCCAAAGCCATCTGTGTACAAGTTTGGGCTTAAAATACAAAAAGAAAACCTTTGAGCATCAGGCCAACTTTTCTCTTCATGACTCTCATCTGTACACAGTACAGGAATATTATCAATAATTTGGCATCTGAGCATCTCTCACTCTGAAAACATCCTTTGAAATTGAGAAATGCTGAAAAAGCTGTCTTTTGGAGACAAAAAAGTCCATGTGAGACAGGCTTTTGAAATCAAAGGAGCATTGATTCAGTTAGGCTTTTGCTTTTTCAAGGACAAGGCAACTTTTAAGGAAAACCTGGAGAGCATTGTCAATGACACGTACAAATATCCCCATGAATTATCACCAATAAACTTAAGATTCGTCTATTGAAATGTTTTTTAACTATTATGAGTGGTCTATCTCAGGAAGTAATGCACACTTTTAATCTTTAGTGGAGAAAATTAGCTGAAATCTGTGTGGCATAAAGATACACTTTTTCCAAATGTGGGCCAAAACTAACAAGGGTGTCTCTCATATCTCCGTGTGTCGTATAAGCTGGAAAATATGGTGCTAACTTTATTTCAATCACTGAAAGCACTGCTTCTCAATCGGTCTCTCCTCTTCTCAAACATTACCATACACACTCAAGTACTGTGACAAACATCATCTTCAAGTTGAAGAAATGAAAATGAAACTTACTGAAAGAAAAAGCTACCAGTAATGTCATATTTCCACCAAAACACAACCACTACACCAGCTACAACAAAATTTAGATAAAAATTCAACTTTATCACCATTCAACCATAAATTTCAAGAATCATTTGGTGATCAAAATTAGGAGTCATACCTTCCCAATGCTGTAAAAATGCATCATTTCGAGTTTTTTTTATGGCAGTTATTACAGTACAAATCTCCAGCCTCTTCCTTCAATAGTTCCTGGATCAACAGTTTCAGAGCTCACAATTATGAATTTAAAAAAACAGAACTATTCTCTCTATTACGCAACACACAAAATGTGTTTTACAAACAAACACCAGTAATGAGCACACACAACCCTTCATAAATGGTAGGAATCACCTTCCTGGCAGACTTTCTAAGAAATAAACCAATGTGAAGGACTTATGTGCTCAGATATTATGGAAGAATATAGTAACTTTTACCCTGGATTAACCACAAATTCAGATTATCTTACCAATTCCTAACTCCATATGGGCAAGATACTTCAATGCTTTCTAATGTATTACTGTACAATTTCTCCTTAGAGGATTATTTCATGCTCTAACATAAATAAATCTGCCCTCAACACCTTTCTACAGTGTGTACTTTTTTATGCAAACATCTGCTATTTTTTTATTGGAGCAAATCACCTGATATAATTTTTCTATAGTATTTATAAATATCTTGTGTGTGCAGAAAAGAGAATGATACCTGTTCTCTACATGTATTGCAATAGGAATTCATATCGTGAAAACACCCAACTGCATTTCCCAGTTTTACAAGTGAATGCACGTTACCCCTTACGTGGTGGTATCATGCCTCAATGCCAAACACCAATAAACCTTAAATGTGCTGAAAAGTTTCCATATCGCAAAATATAAGGAACATGCGAAAAAGGAGTGTAAAAAGGAATCTTTCTTGCATAATACTTCAACTTCCTCCAATTACAATTGCTATGTCTCTACCTTCAACAATACTATTCCATCTGAATTTGTAGCAGGTGTTTATAATTACAAGTTTTAATACAAGTTTTTTCCTATACATGCACAGAGAGAGCAGTGACCTACTTTGGCAGCCACTTTTGCTACGTCATCAGAGAGTTTCCTTCACCCATTATCAAAATATGTTTCCTCCTTTTGCTTGCATGATCAACAGCTCTGGCCACACCATACGGGAAAAAATTAAGTATAAAATCAGTCTTGCTACAAATCCCTGTCATACACAGTTGATTCCCATTAACTTACAGGACTTCAGAATCTTGGCAATAAACATATTTAAATAGCCATTAAACTCAGTTTTCACTGATATTTTTTACATTTCCTGTGAAAGCCAAGTTTTATGACCTAGTTATACAGAAGTTTCAAGATCAAGGGAAATTCTATAGAACTCCACTCTCTCAAGCCCTATAAGTTAGTCATCCAACTCATACTTAAAATAATCAAGAGTAAAAATGGATGCATGAAATAAAATTCATCAACTCGATTCTATGCATGAGGTTTAAGTGCTTGGAGACGTCAATCACTTCTAAATAATTTGGCTGAAGAAATGCAAAGCTCAGTTGATAATCTTGTACTCAATGGAACCAGCATAAATAGCACATTATGGCACCAGGCTCTTAAGGAAAAATATGCGTTATTACTTCCTACTCCTAACTGGAACTCAGAAGACTAATTTCAAACCACCGACAACTATGTATTTTAAAGGCATCACTTAGTCTAACCAACAACTTTCTAAGACCAAAATCACCAGAACCACAAGAATCCCTCAATAACATAGCAAACAGTAGAAAATGCATTGTTACTTCCAACCTCTCCAATTTCTCCACATTATTGCTTTGAATATTGTCTCTGTGTCCTTCACTTGTTTGCTATTCATGGCTTCTACTGTTTAATCACATTGAGTACATCATCACTAGTAACTGAATCGGGGCAAGGGCCATGTTCAGGCACCAGTTCCCTAGAGATCATGCCGAATGCTCCATGCCTCGATGATCGCAGAGTTCCTGTCCCCTGCCTGTGGGTGGCCCGCATGGGTCTAAGCACTAGGAAGGGGGGTGGGGGGGGTGACCCAGAAGGGGCCCCCGTCTCTCCTCGAATTTGTCCAAGTTTACTGAATATAAAAAAGAACGCCACACAAAACAACCCTTCTGTGCTGGACATTGGTGGAGAGAGGAAAGGTGAGAATGGAAGTGAGAATGTGTAGACTTGCGTGAAGAATGACAGGTGGGGAGCGGGCCAAAGAAGCCAGTGGAAATCAAATGCTTGAGGCGCAACCATAAATTGAGAAACAGAGTCCAGGACAAGACAGAGTTGGAACAGCATGGCTTGAAGGAGGAGAAAGAGGAGTCAATGAAAGATCTCAAGGTCCATCCACAGGGAGCTTTAACTGAGAACTGAAGAAGATTCCTGAAGAGAACTGAAGATGATCATCGACTGATGATCTTGATAAACTGTTATCTTTTACTTCCATTATCATGAAACCCATATCTATACATACTCGTGAGTCATAATCTATTTTTTTTTCTTTCTCAACATCTGTTATCTTACATATTACATATATGCATTCTTCAAACTCAATTGCTTGAAAGAAATATGTATTTCAGTTATTGCAAGATTACATTACATTCATTCCTAATATGACTCACAGTTGTGAAGAATACTGTTTAATTCAAGAAGTTGAGGCCTGTGGTAATATTATGATTACGCATCAAAACATAAGGAGTTTACGAGCAAATTTTGATAATTTTCTATTACAACTTGGAAATTTAAAATATAAGCCTCACGTAATAATTCTGTCAGAAATATGGAAAAATGATTATGAAGTAATGGCTTATACATTAAATGGATATAATCATTTTGTATATGCAACAATAATTACAGAGCTGATGGAGTGATTGTGTACGTAATAGAAATGCATTCTTGTCTCGCAAATGATATACCTACAATGTCATATCCGATATCATAAAAATAACTGCGGACTTAGAATTAAATGTGTCACTAGCTGTTATAGCTATTTATAGACTTCAGTCTCAATCAATTAATATTTCTTTAATGGATTGCAGAGTGTTCTAGATGGCTCTAGAGCTCGGAATTTAATTTTTATTGGCGACATAAATTTATGTACTCTGAGCCAGAATGATAATACTTATCAATATCAAACGATGATGGCGAGTTATGGCACTCTAGATATGCACTCCTACAAGAATTACGAAATACACTGAGTCGTGCATTGTTCATGCATTTTATAGGAGTAGAGATAATTTGGAATACATAGGAAAAACGCTAGATCTAGGTGTAACCGATCATCACCTAATCTTATGTGATTTAAAATTGAATGCAAGAGTGAATGTGAAAAGGTGATTGACTAGTCTCGCATTCGAATTGATCTCCATTCTTTGTATGAACATTTTCGTAAATGCACCTGGGATGAAGTGCATAAACAAACAAATGTTACCAAAGCTTATATGGTTATTCTTTAAAAAATCGAACGAGGTATCGATGGTGCCAAGGTTATTACTGAAATAAGTATTAAGTGTAGGAATATAAAACCGTGGATAACAAAGTATTCGATTAGATGCTGGCAGACTGAAAATGTCGCATTTACTAAACAAAAACTTGTAATCTTTTTTCGCTGAATTTTCAATTTCATTTAAGAAAAATTACACTTTTATTTACTTTTGAAATTACCCATTCTTTTCATATGCCCTTGAACACGTCCTTAATTTTATGAGAGGGGACTCTATGACCATTATTCATTTATTATTTACTTTAAGAAATAAGATTCAGCTTTGATCAGATTTAAATAGAGAATTCATCAGAAAGGAAGCATTATTTCACAATTTACAGATTAGAGGAAGATTTGAATTTAATGAAATAGAGAAGGATTAGGATTTGGGATTAGGAGTTACGATTCGGATTCGATAAAAAAACAGGATTCGGATTCGATCAAATTTTGGATCCGCCCCATCACCAACCCTTGACCCTTATTCCCAAAAAGAAGAGGGCAGGGGCGATTTTAGAACCATCAGCCTGACGACTCATTCACTGTCCACAAGAATTATCCATGTTTTTTCGTACATTCTGGTGGTTGTGATAAAGTCAGGACCCAGCAGTGAAGAAGGAAGGATAATGAAAGGAGTAAAACCAAGTTGTGACTTATTCCCTGTACTTCTCAATGCCTACATCAAAAGAGCCACCAAAGACGTCAAAGGAGAGTCCTCGGGAGTGAATATGTATCCTCGAGGAGAAAATCAGCATGCTGCGATTCATGGACAACACACGTAGCAGTCACGGCAGAGACAGAAGGAAGTGTGGAGAGGACGATGACCAGATATCACCAGAACACCAGCAACAAAAGAGAAGAGTCCAAGACCAGCGTTAAACCAGGAAAACATGTTTGAGGTGTGAAGGAATGCAGTTCTTTGGGTAACCAGAAAAGGATGAGGCAGGAAGAAAATTGTCAGTAGAACATCTCAGGTGGAAAGAGCACACTGCTATACAAAGAATCCACTTACAGCTGAAATTGCAAGCTTGGATGTAAGGAAGCACTTCATCAGAATAATCATCTGGAGCCTGCTTATTTATGGCAGTGAAGCATGGACAATAACAGCAGCAGAGAAGTCCAGGCTAGGAGCATTGGAAATGTGGTCCTGCATAACAGCGTCAAAAGTTTGAAGGAGAATCATGCCAGTGAAAGACGCATTTACTCATAGCAAGAGAATATAGCAGGGTTACTGAGCAGAGAATTAAGGAAAAGATTGGTGGAAAGCCTAATTAATAGAGAGTGGCATTGAATGTGGCTGATAGATTGAGGAAAGAGGATGAAAATGACGTTGGGGATGAGGGGAAGGGTGGAGAAGAAGAAGTGGGCGGAAGGAGGAAGTGCTGTGGGTGATAGGAAGGCAGAGAGTGAGTGGACGGAGACAGTGTGCTAAAGGGCGTGACAGAGGGGAGAATAGTGGACGAGCAGGAGGAGAGGAACTAGTTTGAATGACACAAGGCAGGAGCTGAAGGTGGGCACACCACATGAGAAGATGGGAAGAGTCCATCTGGGCACTCCGAAGAACACACACAGTAATGATCTCGAGTAATCCCCTCGATGCCCCCAGCTGACACACAGTGGAATGCTTCATCCGAGTCTTCAATGAATTAAGTGCTAGCTTTACACTCAACAAATAAAGTGCCACATGAATATATTAACTACATTGAAAATTTATCATGCACTTCATGACTGATTTTCATTTCCACTGCTGAACTACGTAAAAGGGCTACAAATTCACATGTAGATGCGTTCAACTCAATAACAATTACCTATAACGTACTATGTATATATATAAGGTTTAAAGCTTTCAAAGAGATTTTACACCACAACTTACACTACTTTGATTCCTGAGAGTTGCTTGTTTACATTTGAATAACATTTGTAAACTGAGATCAAAGACAATTTGATTCAACTGCAAAACACCTACAACACCACATATTTTTCAGAGTTTTCTAATATTTTCTGGAAAAATTATCAGCTCAACTCAAACTTAAAAAATAAACCAACATACATCACCATCAGGTGCACACTGACCAATCACGCAATGGTAAATAAATCTGTGAACTTGGGCCAAAGACCAACTCAAAAGTACTTTTGTATGAATTTACTACGTTATTTACATCATGTGCCAGAGATATTACCAAGAAGCTATTTGCAAAAAAGAATTCCTCAAAGGGACCCTAAATGGACGCATTGCAATGAATTCTCCAACATCAGTCATGAAATGCCAAAATCCAATGATCTTTTTTTTACCACGTTCACACCCCTTCACTGGGAACATCCTGGAGGTAATCCACTGGAGGCAATCGTTCCCAACCCTTAAAAACTTAATGCTTACAGCAGGATCACAATTCTGGGCAATTGTGATTTTACATACATTGCATCACCAAGACACTTTCTTAGATCGAATTCATGTAACTCCACGTAATTAAGGGCAACAGATGACAAAGCCACACAGCCCAGCCAAATATTGAAGAGAGAAAGGGTAGATGCCAGTAGCAGGAGCTCACCTCATTTAGAACATAAAGCACACTAAGGATCTAACCATGTGTCACATATATAATAATTACAGATTGAACAAAACTATCTGCACAATGGATACTGTGGAAAGGAATCATTACCTGAAGCTGGCCATATCCCAACTAAGATAGATGAAATTATGGCACTTACAAAAATACAAGCCCTGCTGAGTTCTCAAATGACATTTCACAGTAACTGTCACGAAACCACCGTGAAGTACCTTAAACCCAAGAGTTTCAACACAATATCACAAGATCTCAATAACCTGGATTCTGAATTCCTAAATAATTGTGGCACAATTTGGTATGGATCTCCGGTCTGTGAGCATGTGGAGACCTCCACGTTTAAGAAGCTCTTTCTTCCAAAAGAGAAAACCAAATTTTAATGCAGTTAGGTAATACTGGAAATTATTATTTTTCTACTTCTCTATGCTCTTAATGCTTACAATCTTGTGGCAGTAATGGCTCCACTCAAGTTTTAGCTGATTCAACAATTTCGAAGTTCATAAGGTTTCACAAAGTTCATAGCTACTGGTGTAAATTTTAAAATAAATAGTAACTTTTTCTTCAAGTTCTTAAAAAATACATATTGACTTTATTTGGTTGAAATTTGGTTTAATATGATGACAGCCAATAGAATGGCAAGCACAATATGTTGGATCACTGGATTTTAAGTCCTGATAATCCTTTATTTTTTCAAAATGAAATTTAGTAAATCTTTAACTAAGGTGACATAATTTTTTTTTATTTACATACGAAAAAGGAGACATGAACATACTACAAGATACAATTTACTGCATTCAAATTGGTTTCCTCTTTAAGGAGAGACCTAGCTTCTTAAACTCAGTTGTGTCTGCTTTTCTTTACACTGAGTTGCTCATTGTAAGATAGCACAGCAGAGGCATGAGCTCTCAGTAACTCTTACGTAAAATTCATTGACTATTCACAATAGTACGACTTTGAAGAAAAGACACATTATGTTACCTCTTATAAATTAATAATGAATACGTAACAGAGTAAACGCTTTTATCCTTCCTTCACGAGGCTCACGTTTCCGCTTCACGCTAGAGCTGTGGCTGACGGACATAAGGGCTCTTTCAGATGGTTGCCACTCCATCCAATTGTATGGGTTGTAACCGTCGACAATGTTCACAAACCTTCTTTCATTTTGAATTGTGGCTAGTTTCGAAATGCTATTTATGGCAAAAAGACAACAGTTCTGCTGGAATTCCAATCATTGAAACTACTGTATTTCTACTGTGGCAAAACACGTCAACAGACTGGGATCTCTTCGATGCACACATGATATGCACCTCACCAACATAGAGTGCAGCACGGGCACCCAAGGGGTGTATGTACAGTGCTATATTCGAGATAACTGAATATTTTCTTTAGCATAATCAATCGAGATATCGAATAATTTCAAGCATTCGAGGTATCCAAGTATTCATGGATCGTATTCGCACGTATTTACGCGGCTAAGAAACTGCAGAGTCACAAGGGAGCTCAGAGAATAAATCAACGTAAGTTAATTCAGGGAGGTCCTCAATTACCTCAATCAACAAATTAATATAGAAAATTGATTCAGGGAGTCCCCCGGATGTACAAGGGCAACAGATTACCGAGACAGAGAAAGTATTTTAAGAGTGATGCTGGGACAGAAGGAAGATTACAGCTGGACCTACTTCAGTCAGCCACCTACGGACATTACGTTCACTGGCTACTGTAAAACTATTTTCAAATTGAAACACTTCAAGATGTCATGAATAAGTCAATTTTTCGTAGATTTTACCCATTTTCTTTAGTTTTTCTACAATTGCATGACCCAAAATATACATTCCATGAACTGAACTAGCATCAATCAAAATGGCCACCCTGATTACAGCAGTTCATTAATATTCACTGTGATACATGAACTTCATCAATAGTATAGGTAAATTTTTTCACGACAAAATCAGGGGTTGAATTACACACACTTAACACTTTTTAGGGCTTGAAATCTTAGCTCTAAAATTTCAAAATGCTACCAGAACGCCAACATTATCCAGTGGTAATACTGTTACAAGAATATAAAGATATTTACTAACTATTTTTCTGAATTTTATGCTGTTATATGGTACAAAAACAACCAAAATCTGTCCACACTACTGAAGACTTGAACTATGCCAGTTCGCATCATTTCTATCAAAAGGAGAAAACGAGAGTGTCCACAACATACTTAGAAGGGTATTCTACTTGCCAATTGACAGTGCATTCCTTCACAAATACTTAAGAATAAACAAAATTACATAATAAACATGAGTCCTTGTTGTATGTCTAAGTATGTACATTATTTTGAATTAGGTCATCCATGTTTTCAGGGGGTAAAATTCATTTCATAATCACTATGTCCCATTACTCAACAATTCAGTGTTATCATAGAATTTAAAATGGGCAAAAAGCTTTTCACATGTTTAAGTCCCTCACAACCATGCCAAGAGATAAGGGGCCAAAACTTGACACAAGCATCCACGGTAATTTAAACTAAACTAGGACACCTGAGACCTCCTGTCTTTCTCTCTCACAGAGCAGGAGAAATACCAGCCAATACTAGCAGGAGTGAGTCATAAGATCTGCGAAGATGTGAAATGAGTCCACACAATACGGACAACACCTCTGCTTTTCAAACTTCTACCACCTAATTCCAACAATCAGTACTTCATCCATCAAATTTAAAAAAAAGAACCACAGATCCTTACTACTGCTACATATTTGCTGAAATTTGACATCGGCAAGTGCTCCTTATCACAACAAAAATTGATCAAGCATTAATAATATTAAATTATCACAAATGCTAAATGCATCAATAATACTTACTCGGTATTTTGATACTTGGACATAAAACTGGACAAAGTAATAACAGTAGTGAGCATTTACATTCAATATTTCACAAAGATTACCATAATATGACAGTAAATACCTTTCAACTTTCTTCTATCTTCATAAATATTTCTCCTTAAGAATATTCAACTGTATGCAACTTGAGGAACACATTTCCTTTTTCTCAGTCATCACAGTAGTAAGCATTCCACGATTTCAGAGCTTATAACCAATTTTCTTCCCGAGAGTAAATGAACTAGGGGTCTTGGTGTATGGAGGCGGAGGACCTTGAAGGGGATAGGCCGAGTTGAAATTATGGCCACTCAAATTAACATCTCCGGATGAGTGAGTGGGCAAAATAACTTCATGGAGGCTTTCGTCGTCATCACCACAGGGCTGAAAAATATATTCACTTCGTTAAGCAGTTACCTTTGAAACTGAGCACAAACATTCAGAAAGCTAACAAGAAAAAAATGGATGATCTCTTATAATTCTGTAGATGGCACACTTTTATTACGCACAGAATTTGAAACAATACAAGATTAAATGGGGAACTAGCACAATCCTGCTTAAATCTAAAATTGCAATAACAGTGACATTTGTAGATAGCCAAATTTGGCCAAATCCAAGTCTTAGATCAATAATGCTGTTCAGCAATATGAAAATTATTACTTAGAAGCTCCACAGCTTTGACCACAGTAAGAGATAATATATATTAATCATATTTTCTACCATTTCAGGTGCACAGACTTTTAATATGTACCTACTTATAACCTAAATTTGTAAAATATAAATAAGCATTCAATCAGAATTTTTACTGTTTAAAAGATCAAAAAAGATTTAATATCCCAACAGATGATGCAAGAAATACGGCAAATAAAAAAATCATGAGAATCTCTAAGGGAAGATAATAAAAAATAAGTAATACCCAATTGAAAGTGCCCTGTTGATCCATGCAGTTTCCATCCAAATTCCCTGTGGGTGGTCAGAGAACACCGATGGGAAAACTAATGACTTCTCCCGAGGAAAACCAAATTTCTCTGCACGGAAACCAGAATTCCCTGCATGGGAAATGAATTCCTTGCATGAACATAGTTTCCCCGCAAAGGAATCAGAATTCCCTGCAGGGCAAATGGACTTGCAACAAAGAGTCAAATATAACCTGGTGGAGATCCCGAGAGCTCTTCATACAGTCTATTCGCCGGGAAAGCACCAAATCCTTAGTCAAATATAAATATGCATGTGGAACAGGTCGTGAAGGATATGAAAGAGAGGAATTGTGTTAAAATGAAGAGATTGGTCGATACAAGAATCAAACCAATCCTAGGATTGTTGACCCATGATGACGATAACTGTCAGAGGTTATTGAGCTAAGTAGAAACGTAGAGCTGTACTACGTGATTCTTGTCATTATAAATGTGGTATTTTGCATATGCTACATAGGGTAGAAGCCCGTTATAGTGAGTACAGCATATAGCCAAAATATCACAATAACAAGCGATTGTATATGTACCATAGAAAGGCCCTTGTAAAAGAAAACGGACATAGCGAGGCCAAGAAGCTCCTGCCACGGTATATGCTTGGTATTACGAGCGATATTTCTTGAGGGTGATGCACTGCAAAGTACAAATTAACACATTGTATTTATCTTTAGTAGCATTATTTGTCAACTGCAACTTAGAACACAACATTTGTTCCATCTCTGCAGTATTTAAAGCCCAATCAACTCCACGCACTGGCAATTCATGGCTGGCCCTGGCATACCTTGCGTGCACTAGCACTTTGTAGCTGTTCTTTTGTTAACCCAAGTTCAAACGGAGGCATGGGAGCGGAAGGGGCACTCGATGGACAAGTGGAAAAGCATCGAGTCAGTCACACGGCAGCAGTGGTGTGGGTAAGGGTGGAGTTCAGCCCGCCTGTCTTTGTCTGCCAGTGCGGGAGTAGTTGATGGACGAGGAGTTGATTAACTCGGTGAGAAACAAAGGTGACGACAAAATTAGTTCTCTTTCAGAAGAAGAAACAAAGTGCCTATGCTGACTAGAGCTTAAGTACAGCAGGCCCTTCGAAAAATCACAGCACAGTTAATCGGGCCAGTGATTCTTCCGCCGATGACTTTAGCAAATTTAGTTAAGTGGAAGGGTCCGTGCTTTCGGCAACTGCCAGTAGACTGAAGCAGACGATGCTAGAGTGATTTTTCAGCCGGGAATAGAAATAAAAGTACTGTGCTGTTAATGTGAAGCACGATTATGTGTGATACTTAAGGTCCAACGCTTGTTTTGTTATGCTTTTTATCATCGCGACAAAGTGGCCAAAATTTTCCATTGCAAAAGAATTATTCATATCTTTAAAATTTTATGATTCATCCTGGTTTCGATTATTTTTCCAGTTAGCAGCAGTAATGGGAATACATACTTTTTTTTAATGGTACATTTGCTAATTTGTGCATATTTTTCAATGTTTTCATAAATATTGCCAATGCCGATGTTATTAATTAAAATTTATCCCATTCAACAAGTTTTCATTTTGATTCCTGACTTCACGGATGCATACAATGTTGAGTGAAAGCATCAATAATTCTCGGCAATAGTATTTCACGTTAGTTACCTTTGTTCGCTCTAGATCCTCCAGATGGCAGCACTAGTACAACACACGATGTACATCGCAACTGACGGAGGCATTTGCTAGTGTAAATAAATACCTGTGCAACTAATTTTCCAAAAAAGAACTGTATTAGAATTTTAGGATCGGCTTGGAAGAGGTAATTATGCAAGAAATATGTTCGACCGCTAAAATATGCTGTATTTCTGCTAATCATTACGGCAACTTTCCTAACCAATGGACGTACTGGTTAGCACTCGAATACTTCAGCAAAGTGTAAATTATTGATTTGGAAGATTTAATTTGCAAAATAAATTATATTTATGCATTTGTGCACGAAAACATCCCTTCTACCTGTTTCTATTAGCATGGTAACGAAAGAAAAACGGAAAGGAAGGAAAATTGTGGGAATTGAAAGGCTTAATACATCACCTATGGGTATAACAAGCGCTCGCTATAGCGAGTGATTTCCCAGCCATTGAGAGCACTCACTATACTGAGCTTCCGCTGTATTTGCATTTAAAGGAATAGGCATTTTAATTATTTTGTGACGATAATGCAAGGAACTACACATATCTAATCCATTTCCTAATTTCATACACATACACACGTATTTGATACACGTAAACAAGCAGTTATATTTGGCATTGGTGAACTTGGAAAAGTCCTTTGAAAATGTCGAATGGAACAAGATGATCAAGATACTGGAAGCAATTGGAATAGACTACAAGGATAGGAGAATAATCTATAGCCTCTACAAGAACCAGGTCACCACAGTGGGAATGAAAGACGGAAGGAAGAGCAAAGCCAAAATAAATAAAGGAGTCAGACAACCTCTCCCCAGCGTTATTCAGCATATACCTGGAAGAACAATAAAAGATGCAGAGGAAACTGGCATCAAGGGCATCAAAGTGGAAGGCAAAGAAAGAAATGGTATCTGATTTGCTGATGACATTGCAGTTGTAGAAGAAAGTCGAGAGGACTTGCAAGCATCCCTGACCACAATGGACCAAGTGCTTCAAGAATATAATATGAGCATCAACAAGAAGAAAACTAAAATCCTAGTGTGCGGAAGAGAGAAGCTTAGGGCAAATATCACAATTCGAGGAGTGAAATTGGAACAAGTGGAGAACTTCACCTACCTCGGGAGCACCATAACTTGGGATGGAAGAAGCTCGACGGACATCAAGCGAAGAATAGCACAAGCTAAGGAGGCGTTTGTGAAGAAGAGACAACTACAATGCTCGAGAACCTTTGGCTGCAAACAAGGAAGCACTTCATCAAAACATTTGCATGGAGCTCTACGGATCAGAGGCATGGAACATCAGGAAAGCAGACCAACGAAGAATTGAAGCCTTTGAAACATGGTGCTGGAGGAGAATGTTGAAGATTAAATGGACGGATAGCGTGAGGAACAAAGAGATGTACAGAAGGGCAGATGAAGAAACGACAATATGGAAAACCCTACAGCAAAGAAGAACCAGATGGATTGGACATACCTCGAGGCACTATGAATTAGTAAGAAATGTAATAGGGGGGAAGATTGAAGGGAAAATTCCATGAGGAAGACCAAGGGACAAGTACCTATATAGAGCAAATGAAGAAGGAAGTGAAAGAGAAAACATATCAGAAGGGCGTGAGGGAATTAACACTGAATAGGGCAGGGCTGCAGTAAACCAATCCTAGGATTGAAATACTGATGATGATGATAATTTAATAGTTGCACAGTGATCGCTTTTCACATGAATGAGTGCATGGCATTAACAGGTGATGTTTCTCAGTAGTTTGCACGCATTTCCCATCCAAATGCATTCAAGGCTTCCCCCTCCCCAGTGGAACTCTGAAGGACAAGATTTTACTGACCTGCCGTACGCACAATACCACAAACAGTCCAAGTTGTGTGCGTACAGCAGCACCTTATTGTTTCAAGAGGGCCCTAACCCCATGGACGGTGGTGCTATGTGCACCACTAGGTCTGTTTGTATGCACGGCAAAACCGGTAACATCTTGTTCTTTAAGGCATCTAGGGTTCTAGAGGGGAGGAGGAAGTCTTGGCAGCTCAACTGGTTGAGTACCTAGCCGGGAGTCTGGGTTCAAATCCCAGTCGAGGTGCATTTTTGCCTTGACTAAATCCTGTTAATGTTGAAGGTATGTTTTACTGAGAGGTCTCTTTTTTTAATCAAATACTAGCAGTCTAGAATTATCTCCATACGTTTGGACCTTCTGTTACATAACTTCTTCAAGCATGTCAATTCTGGACCATGGTTCCTTTATATTCAAAATAATCCAACAAGGATGATGCAGCATACGCTAAATACTGTCAACAGTGAAGCGAGAAAGCAAATTGCCTAGCACTACATTTTTGTACTCTTGCTTAATGCTTACTATGCTACAGTAACTGAAATAAACGGTGTTAAAACTACCTATATTCCTTGATTTTCTTTTGCTCTGGACCTTCATTGCATTATCCTTTTCAGTTCTGTTCTGGCAAATATTCTAGCAAAGACCTTTTTCCGCCTGGGTCATTCCATGTCAAATCATCCAGAAAATTTTCAAAATGACACCCACCGACTCGGATTTTGATGAAATTTGTGTCACTAGCTACTATCACCAATTTAATAACCCATGTAAAATATTTCCGCCCTCATAGTTTGCAAGATATGAGGGGTCAAAGTTTGGGAAGTTTGCTCACAAGTGCCGGTAGTGGGGTTCAATTTTCAGAGTACAGGGCACAAGTTAAAAATTCATAGCTCAGTAACCAATTAACATATCACCATGAAATTTTTACATCTTGTCTAACGAAGTACATAGATTCCATAGAAATATTTTCTATCACCCTTGCATAGCTATGTTAGCCACTATTATGTCATTAGTTGTCAATTAACCAAGTTTTTGAACTCAAAGACATTACTTCATATTTTCACAAACATCACCCTAAGGCAGAGAAGTTAACTTGTGTATTTTTTTTAATTGTACCTAAATATGTGCTCTAATTGACTGTGAAATACAGATTTTGGACACAATTATACAGATCCTAAGCATGACTGTATCCAAATGCATACCTTCATGAGGAAATATTTGAAATGATGGTCAGTGAATGAAAGGCCTGGCATCTATTTTTAGTGGCTGTGACTTTAGTTCATATAATTTTTTTAAACAATAATACTCAGCTCGCGGCAGCCAAAGAGAAAAGAGCCCTAATGTTTAAGCAACTATGAATTGATGCACTTTTTCAGGCATTTACCTATTTATACAAGTGTTAAGTTCATGAAAAATGTGGAATTAACATTTATCAGACCCATTTTATGCATTATATGATAAGTAAGTATGTGACAGATGTCTTCTTTCTCCTGTGAAAGCCACTGAAATGATCTTGCTGGTTCTTAAGGGTGCATGAGTTTTACATTCATGTCATTAAATTTACTTGGCCACCATTAAAACCTTCAAAAATGTCGTTGACCTCAGTAAAAATCCAAGAAGGGAGGTAAGATTTGCGAACACTGAAAACTCACAATAAGAATCTTGTATTCGGGGCAAGCAACACAGGCAACCGTTCCAGAGGAGCAACATAAAGACGGAGGGAATCAGCTGGATCTGATACATTCGGATGTATGCGGCCCAATGGAGAACGTATCCATCGGAGGTTCCAAGTATTTTCTTACATTCGTGGATGATTTCAGTAGGAAAACTTTCTTGTTTTTCCTTAAAGACAAGAAACAGGTGATGAAGACTTTCGTGGAATTCAAAACTCACATCGAGAACCAAACTGGACGGAAGAGTAAAACACTTAGGACAGACAACGGTCGTGAATATTTAAGATAGGAGATGCATAAATATTTGAAGCAGTCCGGGATAAGGCATCAACTTACCATCAGGTACACACCTCAGCAAAATGGTGAAAGGGAAAATCGGACCATCATAGAGCGAGCAAGGAGGATGCTTTTTGATGAAGGTATTCCTAAAAGTATTGGGCTAAAGCAGAGTACTTACTGCTGTGCATTTGGGAAACAGGTCACCAAAAATTGAAGGAAAAATGCCAGAGGAGCATTGGTCGGGATCAACACCAAGTTTGGCACATTTGAGGATTTATGGATGTGCAGCATACGCTCATGTGCCAAAAGGACTACGTCAGAAGCTAGACCAGAAAGGCAAGAGGCTTTTATTTGTTGGCTACTGCGAGGATTCAAAAGGTTACCGCCTCATGGATACAGAAACTGGAAAAATTACTAGCAGTCATGATGTAATTTTCCTAAAAAACTCTCAGCCCACAAGTAAAGACAACCTTGCAGTTCTTATACCCTCTGAAGATCATGATGCAGAAGAGAGGGAAGTTTCTGAGTCAGAACAAGAGGAGTCCAGAAGAAAGCCCGATAAAAGGGTTGATGAGTCGAAACAGACAGAGAAGAAAATGATTTGAAACCAAGCAGTTGTCAAGAAAATTTTACAGAAAATGCTAACACCAATCAAAATGGACGACTATGTCACATACTTAATCATAGACAATAATTTTGCAGATCCAGAAACCGTCGAGGATGCTCTAAGTTCATCAAATCAAGACAAATGAAAAGAGGGCATGAGAGAGGAGGAATTCAATTCCCTTCTCTCCAACAAAACCTGGACCCTGGCAGATTACACGATGGAAAGAAGGCACTGGATACAAAATGGGTATTCAAGGTAAAACGAGATTCAACTGGGAAGATACAACGCTACAAAGCAAGACTTGTAGTGAGAGGGTGCAGGCAAATCGAAGGTGTCGACTACAGTGAGACTTATTCCCCAGTAGTGCGATACGTATCCATACAGTTTCTATGCGCTTTAGCGGCAACGCGTGACCTTGCAATGGACCAGATGGATGTGACAGCTGCTTACCTGCATGGGAATATTGAAGAAGAAATTTACGTGAAACCCCTGAAGGAATTCCGAAACCCCAAGAATGAAAATGAAGTCTAGTGACTTCGGAAGTCAATGTACGGGTTGAAGCAAAGCGGTCAAGCTTGGAACCTTAAGCTTCATGATACGGTGGCGAAGATGGGATTCAGCAGATCGGAAGCCGATGCATGCGTTTATTTCAAGAAGACAAAGACAGGACTTGTGGTCATTGCTGTATACATTGACGATTTATTGATTTTGTTGAGCGACAACAAGGAGAAGTCATTGCAGAAGAAAATACTTTCGGAAACGTTTAAAATGAAGGACCTAGTAGAGGCAAAACACCTTCTAGGCAGGACATGTTGAATGCAAAAATTGAGTACTCCAAGAATCCAAAGACCAGACATGATGGATGTGTCAGTTACAGTTATGCTGAGTACGCCAACGATACAGACGACCATCGTTCAGTCATGGGAACTCTCTCCTTGTTCCAGGGTGGCCCTATTGTATGGCAGAGCAAGAGGCAGTGTTTAGCGGCACTATCCACCACCGAAGCCAAGTATATGGCCCTCTCAGCTGCCTGCCAGGAAGCACTATGGCCACGTGCTTTGGCTCGAGACTTGGAGCCCCTATTGGTGTCATTTCCAACCCTCATTTACACGGACAACAAGGGGGCAATTGATTTGTCAAGAAACCAAGGGTACAGACCTCGGACGAAACATATAGAAACTCAAAACCACTTCATCAGGGATAAGGTTGACACCGGCGACGTCGTGATCCAGTACTCAATAACAGAGGAGATGAGAGCTGAATGCTTTAACAAAGGGTTTATCCACGTCCAAACATAAATACTGCATTAAATATATGGGCATAGTACTCTTTGATAATAGATTCTTTGTGCATGGGGGGTGTTAAAATATTGCCCCAATACTCTGAATCTAATCTTGTTTGTGTACGTACAGTCACTTGGAGATGTAATTGTTCGCTTGTCTAACTGCAGTTGAATACCATAGAACCAAGGAGACCTGTTATTCCTCGATCGTAAAATCGCACCCAATTTCACATATTTTTACCTTTCAATTGCATATGTGGCACACCCCGGCCTGTGTATGTACGTAGTTCTATACTCACTGCAGTTGGTCATAAATGCAATTAAATGTGTTCAATTTATCTTATTTGTCTGATGAGTTAGCCTGATACCAACATAATTTCAACGATACACAATATTGAAGTTCAAGATATTATAAAAATGAAGTGAGGTCTTATTTGATTTAGTGATACCACAAAATTTACCTTGGAGCCTTATTTTGAAAACTGGTGCTCCAAGTACCGTACAAAATAATTTTCTTACAATGCAAACAGAAATGATTTGGTACACATGGTTATACAAAATGTCTTGCTAAAGCCTCGATTGAAACAATCTCTAGTGAAAACACAAGAAAAATTGGGTTTCATTTTTTTCATTTATAGGTGTGTAACAGCTGTTTGAGTAGAGACTAACTAGTAGAGGAAAATAAGTGTAGTGTCAATATTTCACTATTTTCTGGCACTTCCGCAGTGTAGATAGCTCCTTTGGCCTAAAAGTTCTTATGATTACCTACTAATTGTCACAATTTCTCGGCCATCATAGAATGAGGCACTATCAAGTGAAATTGTTGTGATATTGCCATTTCAACATTAAAATGTTAACTGTAGTCTAGAATTAACATTTGTTAAAATGAACTCAAAGTGGCTCTTTCTACACAAATGGCCCTGTTTACCTCCCAAAATAAGTCAAATAAATAGTATCACTCTTACAATGTATTGATGCATTTCAGTAGCAGCCGAAGGTTCGGTGGGCAGAGGCACATAGTTGGTCACCTGCAAATGTGTAAACAAGACGAATTATTCGTGAGAGGCATAATTAAAAACACAGAAAAGACCATCATACTAACTTTTGAAGCTTCATTACATATAACATGCCATAAAACACTACCAAATAACCCAAAGTAGTAAAGTGAACGCATGAAATCGTGCAGAATGTAAGCATGTACCTGATGCACTATTATTTGTGGCCTCATGGCGTAGCAGTACCGAAAAAACCAGCATGATGAAAGCATGACAACCACCAATAACACACCAGCCCTAACATAAAAAAGATTAAGTCAATACCTGGATAACAATTCGCACTCTTACATTAATTTGCCATGACTTGATAATAAATACCAGAAATACCACAGGCTGTACACATTACTGCAGCACAAATTATCTCCGCAACAATACTGATCGGAACTACAATAATTTCCTTTACAATAAAAACTTGAGGCCTGGAAAATAGCTTACAGTTAATACAGCAATAAATTTTCAGTGGCAAAATATTTTATGTACAGCACTAAAGGTGAAACAATTACTCATGGAAAAAGCAAGATCACTTTTAAAAAAATCAATATGACTCATCACACCAAAGTATTTAAGTTATTTAAGACTTGTCACACTTACAGGAGCACAAAACAATAAAAGAATAACAGCTGTCAAATATTTCATAAATACGTTACGCGCCATCTTACCGGCCGCCCCAAAAAACCCGGAAAACACCAAAACACTGTCGGATGTCGGTAAATAAAAACGTCATTAAAAGCAAACGATAAAATTTAAAAAAATATATTGCAAACTTTTCTCTGCACTTTTAACTATGCATATTGTTTGACGTTTATGAAGTTATATCTCGTATATCTACTTTTTTGTATGACGTAGTAAACTTAAGGCGGCCATTTAATTTGTGGATTAACCAGTACGGAACGTAATAAAGAAGTTTGCTGCGAAGTACAAAGTGTTTGCCGCTGAATCTTCGAAATGGAAAACTTATGCTCTGAGCAATCTAAATTTTGCTCTATCAAAAACAGAAGTTTTATGGCTAGCCCCAGCAATATCAAATTCTTTTACAGAGAAAGCAACGAAGTAGAAGAAAAACAATTGTCATTGACGAATGTGTCTAATACTACGCGTAGATTATGTATATTACCTCCTGTTACCAAATATTTCAAATTTAAGTATTCTCAAAAAATGAGGGAACGTGTAAGTTAAACGTGAGGAAATTGAAACCAGTAGGTAATGGATCATTTTATATGCTGATAGGTAACATTTCTTCCTTACTTCTAGGCTTGGATTGCACCAGGTCTCGGTGTATCATTAAAAGTGACATTTGAGCGAAGTGATACTGAAGGGGATAGACACTATAAAGATTATATTCGGGTAATATGTGACACAGGGGAAAGTGAGATTGTAAAGAATATAGTTTCAAATGCTTCAACTGTCACTCAAGAGGATGTAATGCTACAAATACCACTAATCGCTCAACCATACAGCCAGCATTCTCACTTTCCAGATGAAATATTCCTAGGACAAGTTCAGCTTGGAGAGAGGTTAATGATTTATTGAAATATTTATGCAGTAGTACTATAATTGATGCTAACCCCAATTTGCAACTATCGATATTACTCATTGTGCAGCTAGAACTTTCATTTCTTACTTCATATTTTACTGAGTAAAAGAGTTTTTATAGCCATCTAATCTATGCAAAGATTTATTTTCAGGGCTCAATCTAGTTTTAAAATATTTCCTATGCCAGGACAAAAAGTTGTTTTCTTTATTAACATTACAGAGGAAAATAGTGATTTTTCCATTTATCCTACCTATGGTAAGTATACTATATATAACTATAGTTATTAGGTTATAACCAAGATAGTACAAAGTATAATATACAGTAGTAATGTGGTAAGTAGTAATTATAATTATGATAATTTAGATGCCCTAAAACGTCAACAATATACCTCATTTTTATACTCTATTTAGAGAGTACTTCTTGCATTTTAATATTTAGACTAAAATTTTAGTCTAAATCAAAACCCTAAGGCTAATTTAAATTAACCTCAGGGTTTTAATAGTAAGAGATCAAAACATTATCTTTCATTTCCAAATTAAGTAATTTTGCTTAGTCTCACATTTAACCCTTTCACTGCTGTGAACGTACCTACCTAGTACGATTGCACAGTAGACTAGCTGTGAATGTAGGTAGGTACTTTTTCATTCTGCCTGTAGCACTTTCACTTTTCCGCCGAATGTGACAAGTAGGTTTCCAGAAAGTGAGCCACAGCAAAAGGGTTAAAAAAACAATGCAGAGTTAACTTGTAGATGGATTTTAGCACTTCAAGTATGAACCTCACCGGCTCCACACCAAGTACCTATAGGTACCTATAGGTACTTGGTGTGGAGCCGAACAATATTTACTAAACAAGTAATAAAGTAGTATATATTGATTGAGGACAATAATCTACATGGATAATATTGTAAACATTTTTATATTCCAGCAATGAATTTAACTTTTACATAAAAATAAAAGTGATTTTTTTTTCGAATATACATTTTGTAGTTCTTGGGTCTCCAGAGACCGAAAGTCCCTACTCCGAGTGCTAATGCTTAATTCCAATGGAAGATAGCTGTGAGAGACAAAATTATGGATACCCTTAGCACTTTATATTCTATACCCAAGTAGTGCATGGATGGCAAATTGTATTCCCTAGTGCACATAGTCCAAGTGCAGCTTATTTCAGCATTCTGTCACTAGCACTATTAATTTTATGATATTTTTGCAATGCTGCTACATTTACGGCTACTACATGGCAATGAAACCTGATGCTAGCCAGAGACTTGAAGGAGTAAGTTACATATGTAACTATGAATAATAATAATTTTATTTGTTCCATGGGATTTTTACAAATCATAGAACATGTCCAAAAAATACATGCTAAATTACAGAAGTTTTCCAAAATCTTACATTGTATGACTAGGGACATGACATTTTCGCGAAACGTTTTTTGCGACAGGATTCGCGAAATAAGTGACTTTTTGGGTTTAATCGCGAAATAACCGTGTCTTCTTTGAAACGCGATTTTTTTTAACGAAATTTGAGATATTTTGCAAATGCCGAATTTTTGTAGCATGAAATATTTTCTTTAATGATGACCGGATCGGATCTTTCATTTTTCTCGGTTCCGGATTCGGATCCAAAGACACGGAGTAAAATCGGATCCGGATCGTAGATTTTAAATTTTCGCGGCTTAGCGATCGAAGTGCCCCGTGAATGGAATGTAGGTGCGGTAGATATTGACATGAAGAGGATGTGTAACTAAGTTCACGTAATTAGATGAAAACGTTCCCGTGCAACTAGAAGCAAAATAAGATATATGACTTTTTTCCCCCATTACCCCGGTATCGCGGGAAAAAAATACGTAGTATGCCATGCGTGTAGCCTACATTCGCCGGGATCAGGCATATAACGAGAGCCATGAACGAAAGCTAGTGTACTGCGCGAAGTTCGATCCCAATCGCAGTTTAATTTTTTCTTTCAGTCACTGCATCGAAAATGTTATCATATTCAATTTCAAACCATTTCATCTGAATACTCACTTTATTAGACTTTGTTGTTTAAATTAGATTTACAAATGAACCACTCATAAATTAAGGATCGTCGGGTCGGATCCAAAGAACCACGGGTCTTTCATTTCATTCGCTACTGAAATCATATCCAGAGACAGTAAAAATTCTGATCCGGATCGGAGATTTTAACATCTCGCGGCCTCGTGATCGATGCGCCCCGCGAATGGAATGCACGTATGGTAGATACCAACAAGGAGAGTTAAGTAACTCGGGTCACGAAATGAGAAGAAGATTTTTTCCGTGCCACAAACGAGGAAAACAAAATAAAAAATACTCGTATTGACCTTTTTCTCCATAGGCTCGGATGTGCGAGAAAAAAATTAAGCCGAATGTCATGCGGGTTGCCTACATTCGCCAGATTCCAGTGAACCTATGAGAGCGTAGTTGTTAAAAATGAGGGCTAGTGTACTGCCAGTCGCGAGTTCGATCCTTAACACTACCTAAGAATTAAGCCGTGCTGTATTCCTAGGGTAATGCTAGTAGGCTGTTAAAAAAAGTAAGTTATCAGAAATTTCATGCCAAATTATAAGTAAAAAAATAATTAAATTAGGCGAAAGGAAATGATTGGAAAAAATTTATATTACAGAATTAAATCGTGGAATCATTACGTTTACTTTACAGTGTATTTTTGAGTGACGCATTTGTAAATCTAGTTGAAGCGATAGAAGTACAAAAAAGTCAGTATCCACACAACAAAGGTTGGAAATGAAGGATGATAAAGTTTTTTATTCAATGGTTGAAAGAAAAATTTTAAACAGCGTAAGAATCGAACTTCATTACCTGTAGTCCACTACTCCACTCTGTTATTGTTATTACCATTATCTCATTAATTTGCCTTTAACTTAATTTTGCCTACTGTGTTTTTTATGTTGTGTAGGGTAGCCATAACTTCTGTATTGGATCTCAAATGTATGTAATTAACTGTTTGTTCACATTGGTATGAAGTATTTATTAATAATATTTTAAAAAACCCTTCCTTGAAGACTCCTTTTTCCCAACATTAAACACAGCTTTCACCTTTTTAAAACGATTTTATTTACCGCATTTGTCATTTTAAACACCGCTTTTGATGATTTTTATTTACCATTTTTCAGTGTCCCTATGTATGACCCATAGATTGGAACAAGTTAAAGCATCTTTATTTCAGTGTTTATCCCCAATTTTCCTCTGATTCATCCCATACTTTTAGTCCTGATGATTTTAACATGGTACTTCAATGTTTGATATTAAAATTGATGAGTATCATCAGGTGTGAAGAAGCAAGAACTAGGTAAGGAGTGAGACACAGCTGTGAGCTGTCTTCCGTAATTATTGTTTACATCGAGAAAGCCATCCATGAAATCAAAAAGAAATCTTCTGGAGTGAGTATCCATGGAGAAAAAATTAGCATGCTGAGATTTGCTGATGACATAGCACTCGTAGCAGAGACAGGGAAGGATCTGAATAAGATGCTAACAACCATGGAAAGGACAATGGCCAGATATCAGGTGAAGATCAAAAGAAGAACACTACAGGGCAGCTTATATATTGGGCAGCAAGAGGGAATGGCCCAAATCAACGTTAAACTACGAAAGCAAAACCTGGAAGAGGTAAAAGAGTTCTGTTACCTGGGAAGCAGAGTAACCAGCAATGGACGAAGCAAGAAAGAAATAGTAAGTAGAATAGCCCCGGCAAAGAGGGCATTCTATCAAAAGAAGAATCTACTCACAGCTGGAAATACAAGCTTATAAGCAAGGAAGGAATTCATCAGAACATACATCTGGAGCATGTTTCTTTGACTAGAAGGAAGAAATGTGATAGGAACAAAATGGGTGTTCAAGATAAAACGAAATGAGGACGGTAGGGTAGCAAAATACAAGGCCAGAATAGTAGCGCAAGGGTTTAGCCAAATACGTGGAGTTGACTTTCTGGAGACTTATAGTCCCGTGCTTAGAATGAGGTCACTTAGAATAATTCTTGCCTTGGCTGTTGAAAATGAATGGAGTATTCAACACTTTGATGTGAATTCAGGATATCTTAAAAGTCCTATTAGAGATGAGGTGTTCGTAGAACAGCCAGATTGTTTTGAAGATCCAGTTAAATGTGCTAAGGATTATGATTGCAAATTAAAGAAGAGCCTATATGGACTCCATCAATCGGGGAGAGATTGGAATATGTGTGCAGATAGTCATTTGAGAGGTTTGGGGCTGACCCAATGCATTAGTGAACCATGTGTGTATAGTTCAGAAGGTTTGGTGGTAGGCATGTATGTTGATGATTTGATAACTGTGGGAAATGCGTGTAGACTATAGAGACTTTCAAAGAGGGACTGTCAACATGTTTGGACATAAAATGCCTAGGTAGTGCCAAACACTTGTTGTCCATGAGAGTGACTCAAGGGGGTCCTTGTGAACTTAAAATCGACCAAGAGGCATACGTGGAAAGACTGTTGAGTGATTTTAAAATGACAGATGCGAGGAGTTGCTCAACACCTTTAGAAGTAGGAGGAACAGGGGAAGCAGCTGAGTTGTTTGATGAGTACATTTACAGAAGGGCGATAGGCAATTTACTGTATCTAGCAAACAGATCTAGACCAGATATTGCGTTCTCCATATGTAAACTAAGTCAGAGGTGTAATAAACCAACTAGAAGAGACTGGAATGGTGTAAAGCATTTGTTGAGGTACATAAAGTGTACAAGTAAGTTGGGTGTAAAATTTAAAAGGATGGGGGAACCTATAAAAGTGTTTGCAGATGCGGACTGGGCCAATGATCCTGTGGACCGAAAAAGTGTAAGTGGTTTTGTCGTGATCCTAGCCGGTGGACCAGTGTCTTGGGTAAGCAGGAAGCAGAGGACAGTAGCCAGTTCAACTGTGGAAGCAGAGTATGTGGCAATGTATGAGGTGGCAAAAGAAATAATGTGGCTAAGTAATTTCCTATGTGAACTGAACCAAGACAAACTGATCCTGAAACCAGTTAATTTATTGGTTGACAACCAAGGGGCTATGAGTGTTGCTGGTAATAAAATGGTGTCTGATAAAACTAAACACATTAATATTAGATATCATGCTTTAAGAGAAAAAAACTTTATCTGGTGATATCAAACTAGTATATGTTAAGTCAAGTGAAAACTTAGCAGATATATTAACCAAAATATTATCAGGTCCAAAGACAAAGGATTTTGTGAGTAAAATTGGTTTACAGTGAACTTTGAGAAACATTCTTTTGTGTGTGTTCTGTTTTATTTGCTTTGATGATAAGTTTTCTTTCATATAACAAGGGTTATTTGCTTTGATGATAAGTTTTCTTTCATGTAACAAGGGTTATTTGCTTTGATGATAAGTTTGATGAGAAAGGGTTATTTCTTGTTGTTTTTTGTGTTTCTGTATGCAGGTACAATGCCCGACAAGGGGAAGTGTTGGAAATGAGAAATTGTTTTGTGTCGGGAAGTTGAACCCGCATAAAGAAAGGAAACAGTTGAGGGTTGATATTCGTTCGGTGTGCGTAAGATCATGGTGCCGACCAATGTTTGTATTGCTTGTGTTGTGTGTTAGTTAATAAACGATATGAAAAGTATACCAATCTCAGGTGTCCGCCCAATTAATTTCTCAACACCCGAAACCCCCCTTGGGTACGCATATGGATGGCAGTGGTATCCAACAGGCAAGAGGCAATGATAGATGATGACGTCCGAGGGTAGGGGAGGACCAGTAGAGCAGCAGCGCTGTGTGGAAACCCCTTTGCTATCCATGTCTCCCTGGGCTGCATGGCATGGCTGTAGTATTTGTTCCCATGGACACAGATGCTACACTTGAGCTACCGCCATCCAGACAATTTCCTATAGGATTTGGTAGGACGGCAGTATGCCACTCTCTCCCCAGGATATAGGGAACAGGTAGTGGACCGTACATGGGAGGGGCATAGGGGGATGGTATGCCCAGCTCTTCCCGAGGTTTAAGGCATGGGTAGCACTCGTACTCTTGTAGGATAGAACAGTGGTAAGCCGTGTGGCTTGTTTCTTCTCTTTTATATTTACTTAATATTCAGCATAGTGAAATAACATACTCAGTTGTGTCTGGAATAAAATTGAGACAATTTTCATAAAACACAAGCTCTGGTAAAAAAGTTTATTTTAATTCATTTTTGGAAGTGCATGGGAAGAAGGTCAAGCCCCTTCCTCTTGAAAACTACAAGGCGAATTATCGCCACAGGGCAATGGCAAGGACATGTTGACAGCCAGCTAATTTGCTCAGCAGTGATGCAGTTCAAGTCATCAATGTTCTCTGAAAAGTTATGGATAATTAGTTACCTCCCAACTGACAAAAATTCATATACAGCTTTGGAAGAATAGTAATTGATACATTTAAATTTAATTCAGGCATTCCCCATCAGATATCAAAAAATGCAAAACAATTTGTACAAAATATAATTCCTTGAAAATATAATGGAAATCATATAGCAACACTGACTGAAAATAGGTAATTGTTCCAGTCAGTTTCAATTTTGTTGACACAGACATCCCTTCTCTCCTCTGCAGAACCTAACCTTAGCAAACCACTTTCCGTGTTTGCTGCTACTCTCGTCTCTTCTCTCTTTCTTCCCCTACACTCACAATTATCACTTTCTCAGAAGCTGACTCCACAAAACCATACGTGCTCACTCGTTGGACCTTGGATTCTCCACGAGGTTTTCAAATGAATCCCTCCTACTCACCGTGCCCACTGCTATTTCAGCCATGTACTACCTCTTCATTATGCCCGAAGAACGCTAGGCAATGGGTAGCCCAGCATAGCTGCCACTCCCCAATGTGCTATCGGAGTGAATGGTAGCTCATCACTCCCGTGTGCTTCCTTGGGAGTTGAGCTAGGGGAAGCGGGACGTAGGCGTTGTAAATGGGGAGACAGGAGACCCCCTCCTCACCCTTCAGGGTGTGTCACAAGGAGAGAATCTGGGTTAAGCCGTCAACAGCCAAGCAAGGTGCAGCAGGCATAATGCCACTACACCTCCCTTCCACTCTAGGGTGGACAGGGCAGAGGCGATAATGGGAACCAGTGAGCAGTTACACCACTGCATTACCACTCCATGAAATGCAAACAATTACACTCATGACACGTACTACCCCTCGGGTGGTCAAAAGGCACAATGGGGGACATTTGTAATGTCATACCTTCTGGGAAGTTGCCAACTGGCTAGAAAATGAGATTGGCAAAGTTCCAACTCATTCTGAGAATGTTAACTGGTGCCTCATTGAGGTTGAAGTTTAGAAAAAAAGAATTCATGGTTTTCCACAGGGTACACTTTGAGCCGAGGGCCAAGCTGTGAGCATTGAAATATGTTGTAGGGGGCTCTGCTCATACAACAGGAGAGTGTTTTTCCAAGTATTCAGCGAACGCAGATTGTGGAATAAACCATTTGTGGCCAAGTTTTATGACTCACATTTGACACTTATTAAAGGTGCATGATATACTAATGCATGTCATTCCACAGTGTTGGAGCAATAATGGAAACACAACATATCAATGAAATTACACATTATTATTGCTCATAAGAAATGGCTATCTTAGCAATTGGATTTTCATCGAGTTCAAACACTAATATGTACTGGCCCATGTGTATATCCATGTTTGGTATTTCCACCCCCATGCTGGCTGACACAATTTCAACCCCTGATGTTTAAATTGCTTCAAAAACAGGAGTGCTGAACGAGAAGGATCCCCCTCAAGTAATCACGGTGGAATTCATGCCATCCTCTTACAAAATTGTGCAGCTTCCAATTCAAGTGTGTATACCAAACTCCTCAGAGACACCATATGTAATCACGCTAACTGGGATGTGCAAACCTTGGAAAAAATTGCAACAGCCACCAAATGTGAGGTATGTGCAAAACACCATTTTACGGCATCATTCCGTGCATTATTAGGAGTAATTTGGCAACATAGGTTATGTTTTGATGGAATAGCATGACTTATCTCAGCATCTCCTTTCCTGCAACACAAAGTTTTTCTGCTCCGTAGGCTCCCTCTCTTCATTTCCTCTACGTCGTCTTTTCCTATTCCCAGTCTTCCTTGCTTGCCCAATCATCTTCCTTCACTTAATGGCCCTCAGTACTCTATCGTAAATCATTAATACGTATGCCGTTTCATCCACCAGATATGCCTCCTCCTAAATTCCATCACAAACTTCTTGCTTCCCCCCATGTTAGACATTTGTTTTAAAAGGACTCATCTACAACAAAATTTAAACAGACCCATGGGTATTATTTCTAAATCGTAATGCAGCATAGTTATGTACAATAATTTTTAAAGTATAAACTTCATCATGGAAGTTATTCATAAGGGTACTGCACTGAAATGGAAGGATACCTTGTTTTGGGAAAATATCCATTATTTCAACCCCCACCATATTTATAGGGTTCCACATTTCAGCTGTGAAATAAACAATGAGTTTAAGAGAAAAAAACTGAAGATCAATACTTTAACACCAGGTATACAAAAAATATAGGCTGGTCTGGTTGAAAAAAAATTATCTAATGGATAAATACAATCATTTTTTTAGTTTAAACTCTTGATGATTCATAACCATCTCATGGCATGATTTTAACCCAATTTTAGAACATTACTGAACACAGGTTTTCATAATGTGGATGATAAGCTGCAAATACCTGCATCCTGTATTCAGGCATCTATACACTCGCCTAAATAAATATGTGCAAATATAAAATTCTACATTCTGCAACCTTTGCATCTTGACCCACTTTAAATTAATTCCTAAAGGTGAATTATATGCCTCCCAATATACACCAACCGAATATTACTCAGCAAATTTTGGCAACTCCCTACGAGTAATTCAAGATAACTAATGATAAATTCAGCTACCTTATGAGATCATCATACACAATTGCCAATCTTTTAGCCATTTAAATATCATATTTTAGCCCAACAACTTCTTTTAACAAACCACGACTGGGCAGTACAGACTTGTTTCATGACATACGAAGTGCTGCGGAATACAGAAGCAATAAATACTGATCACTCGAGTGACTGGCTTCGTCATAGGAGAAAAGACATTGCACAACGTATAAGTTTGGGAATTATGGATTTGACAACATTGAAATGGTTAATGTTAAAACATTGGTAGTTGAATTTTTTATCGAATATATAAATAATATACCATAAAAAATAATTACTAATATTGCTCTAATTCAGTTTATCAGTTTTTTTTTATTTTTATCTTTACTCTATATTGTGTGTTGAGTATCCATGTAAAACTGAAGATTCCCCTTTTCCCGCAATTTACACTTTTTT
This sequence comes from Platycnemis pennipes, assembly GCA_933228895.1. Lineage (NCBI taxonomy): Eukaryota > Metazoa > Arthropoda > Insecta > Odonata > Platycnemididae > Platycnemis > Platycnemis pennipes. The sequence goes on from OW121853.1 coordinate 135,204,469, forward strand.
TTCCTAGTGGTCTCTACGAAAGTGTAAGTAAGGGTTTTTACTGTATTTATTTTGATAGCAAGCAGGTATGTCGTCAACAGTTAACTTCATTTTGAATCATCCTACTTTTATTTCAGCAAAGAAAAATTAACAAATAAAAATAATACTCACAGATATATCAGACATAATGTCACAGATAATTGTGATATGACGGCAAACAAAATGATGCAGATTTATTCGAATAGGTCTCAAAATTGTAGTGAATCCCAGAGGAGTCTTAGATCATTGGCTAATGAGAGACTTAAGCCAAAACTAGAAGACATTCCACTGAATACTATTTATGGAGTATCTAAATTTATGTCCAAGACGCCAACTGAAGAAAATGATCCATATTTTGATTTAATAGGTGAGTAGATGGGAAGCTGCTAATGTTGCATTAGTTATTCTCTTTTTCCCTATCAGGACGAGTGCAGTCAAAGAAGTCCAACTGGTGCTGACAGACTACAATGCCTCCGCAGTAACTTACCCTTGCATGATTAAAACACAGCACTTTGTAAAATTCTATCTTTTTTTGTGGGCCTTAACTGGTTTCCACGTTACTTCCATGAGGACAGACAGGGCAAGATGTTAAATACATTAAGGGTTAGCGGGGGTGTGCAGGGAATGAGGTGGGGCCATTGTTGGGAGTGCCCCCCATCTGGTGGAGAGGGGATGAGTTAGCAAGGAGAGCAGAGTGGGGTGGGTTAGGTAGCGGTTAATTATGGAGAAGGATTCACAGGGATTCAGTCGCCTCACAGACTGGAATCAAATAATTTAGTGTGCGTTAAATTTCAAAACATTGAAGGAAGTTTTATTTGGATTTGGCACTTTAACACATGTGCGTAGAGTAGAACCATAGGGTGAAATTTGGACGTGTCCGACATCTAACATAAATGTTTTAAAAACAATGACTTATCACTGTTTACAAAGGACTTGAAGTGCTCTTTACACTTCTCACTTATTTTCCTCCCAGTCTGTCCAATATAAAAGCACTTACAGTTCCATGTATCATATTGAAGTAAGTATCCCCTACTATACTATTTGTGACAATGCCTACCTTTGGAGTAACATGACAGTTTACCAATTGTCAATGGGTTAAGATGTGAGCGTAACATCAAAACCAGTTGAGGCCAATAAAAAAACAAGTAGAATTGTACAAAGTGCCGAGTTGTGTTTCAGTCATGTTGCAGTTCCACAAGGTTAATCCTTCGACGATCACCCTCACTACCCTTGCATGTACCTGTTCTGCCTCTGCTACATCCACGCAGTACAGGCATCTCATCTCATACAGACTTCCCTGTTCCTGAGATTCTAAATATTCATGCTTTTTCCTCAGAGACAGGCACCATCTGAGCCTGATTCACCCCATTTTCTGGCATATAGGATGCACCATCGCATAAAATGCTCCCCATTTTTATACTAATTTTTAAGGAAAAAAATCACAAAACACTACTAGGCAGAGAAATGTTGGGCAACATTGAGACCTTTCCCCTCCTCCCAAGCTACTTGCCAGTCCAAAAATATTGTGTACCTTCTGACCTGTAATTCTTGTCCAGCATTTTACATTGGCGAATGCACTACACACACCCTTGGCAATCTATATGAATAATCATTGATCTTCCACAAAATCCGCAGCATTTTCATTCTTTCTAATCCCTACACACACAAAGTCCCACAGCCTCCCTTTTGATAAGTGCTTTTCCCTCTCAATACTCATGCTAGCAACATACGAGGTCAGCACTCTGGAGATGGCTTTCATTTGGGCTCTCCGTGCATTCGAGAGGCCAGGACTGAATGTACAGCATTAATCACCTTCATCCCTCACCCTGCCCTCCAACCTCCTTCACACCCTCGCCACAAATTTCAGTTCTCCACCGGCTGACTGCAGAGGCAGTCGAAAGCTTCAACTGTTTTAAATGTGAGTGTCCCACTTTTTATGTTCTTGTGTCTATATTTTTCGTGTGCCTTCTTCGCATCGGCTCTTCTGAGTGCTACTTCCGTGTTGAGAGGGGTATACATGAGAATAAAATTTCTTAATGGGGAAATAATAACCAAAGGGCTATAGCGGCAGAAGCAAAATAACTAGCGTAGGGGCAGCGATTCGAAGATTCGGTCGAATCCTATCGAATCCATGGATTCAAGATTCGATCCATGGTTAAAAGATACGATCAAATCTATGGATTCGATGCAATCAATGAATTAAAGATTTGAATACCAGTCGTGCGGATTCTATATACCAGCGGCGGAGATTTACAGTAAGTCCTCGACTAACGCGGATCTGAGTTACACGGATCCAGAGTTACGCAGATGTTCAGTTTGGCCGGTGACATGCTTGCGTTTCTCCGCGTTTCTGTCGCCGTGACAGATTCAACTTCGCGACTCATTGCCAAGCGCACAAGAGTTGATGCCAAACTACGGGAGTTCGAAACTCTAGTTTAAGACATTACATAGTTCGATAGGTGATATTTGATCATCGTGATGGTGAAAAAGTCTGATGTGATCAGTCATCAACGTCTTTTTTCGGCGTAGTTCGACCTTCCCGAAAAGTCGACATGTAGTTAATTATCTATTCCATGTATGATGCCTGTAGTCCATTACAGCAAAAAAAGAAGTTTTAGGTAATTATACTTATTTTAGATTTACATATCCAGGGAAATAAAGATTGGGTTTGTGCTACTCTCGGCTTTGTCATATTATGTTAATTTAAAACGGTCTCTCAAAAGATGGTGTTTTCTGTAATCGTAGCCGATTGCCGCCGTGAAAGTGGCACCGCTAAAGGTTAAAAAATGAATAGATAGGTGTTTCGAACTACGCAGATTTCTACTTCTTTTTTTGCTGCAATGGACAACAGCATTAACTACGTGTCGACTTATGCGGGAAGGTCAAACTACGCCGAAAAAAGACGTTGATGCCTGATCACATCAGACTTTTTCACCATCACGATGATCAAATATCACCTATGGAACTATGTAATGTCTTAAACTAGAGTTTCGAACACCCGTAGTTTGGCATCAACTCTTGCGCGCTTGGCAATGAGTCGCGAAGTTGAATCTGTCACGGCGACAGAAACACGGAGAAACGCAAGCATGTCACCGGCCTAACTGAACATCTGCGTAACTCCGGATCTGTGTAACTCAGATCCGCGTTAGTCGAGGACTTACTGTAAATCTCCACCGCTGGTAGCTTGACAATGAGTCACAGGTCGTCACGAAGTTGAATCTGTCGCAGCAACAGAAACGCAAGCATAGTCACTGGCGTAACTGGACATCTGCGGCATTCCGGATCTGTGTCATTCGGATCCACGCAAGTCGAGGACTTACTGCAATTGCTCGTTTTTTGCATTTTAATCGTAAATACCGTGGTAGGAAATGTTTAAGCAGCATATTGTAAACTAATAGTTAGACTTGGGCCGATACCGATAGTGAGTATCGGGTATTGGCCATTTTCCCGATGCTTCGATATTTTTAAGGTTTTTTCGGATACTTTTACTCGAAAAATTAAAGCTCTGCCGTAAACTCAAGTTCGTCCTGCTCAACACATGCGTTGTTCGGCGTATCCACCTACATTCCAAGCTCGTTTTCCAAAAATAGAAAATGCAAATATCGTGGCGCGTCTAGTGTTATGACGTCTTCGGATTATTGACGTTCGGATTGTTGATTGATTGACGCCAAGTGTTGTGACGGATTCGCACTAGAAATTTTACAATGAAGACGAAGGTGTTTGTCGCGTGCCTCCAATGCTCCATACCTAAGGAGAAAACCCGGTTTCGTAAATTGACTAGAATAACTTAAACGAATATAAGTAAATATTTGAAACTTATCAGACGTCATGGTAAAAGTACGATTTATATTCTATCGAAATTTTCTTTCATTTGTGCTTTTCATATTGTTATGACAATCTGAATCCAAAGTGACGCTGGCATCTGCGACTCTGAGAAATATGCCATTTTTCATCCTCACTGTAAATACACGCCTCAAAAATAATTATTAAAAAAAGCCTGGTACCTGCATTAAACGAAAGGCTAAAATCATCTACAGGCTGATATGCTCTCAATGAATTTCGCTTCTTCATTTTTTGGGATGTCAAACCTCAAAATCGAGTATATATATACTTTTTGGCGTGAATAGTACCTACACACAAAACGTGCTATATGGTTATATAGTCATCATTAATTACTGAGTGCACATCAATGCAAGGTATCGTAAGTATTTTTTTGGGAGGCATAATAATTGAAAATGAAACTTTTTTACAATAAATTAACGCCAATGAACTAACTTGATGGAACAAGTATTGGTCCCCTGGGAGTTTTGCAACCCAAGCACACGTCTCCAACGTAACCCGAGGAGGCCCAACCTGTTCAGCAAGTTTTCCTCGTTACCATGTTCAGGATTTCGGGTCCCTACGAAAACATGCTAACGAGAGTCCAGTGTATTTGGGTGTACCTGCAGGTTTAGAGTTCCCTGAGCAAATGTTTTCAGAAACTATAATGCTATGGTCCAGATAGAAGAACGCCTGCTGAGCATGTTCAGTAGCCGCGTCAATAATATGTCAACAAGCAATACATTCAAATATGAGGTGGTGCTGAGCACTTTTGATTACAAGGTTGACTTGATGAAAAGGAAAGCATTAATCTAATATTTTTGGAAAAATAAGTAAGGTATCAGCAAATTATACTATCGGTATCGGCCACTGGTATCAGTGCAAGTTTACTAATAGGTAATTCTTGTCCACATATGAATTCTTTGAAATTCCCCAATTTGAAAATTCTAACAAAAAAGTTCCTCTGCATTCTTCCAGCAACAGTACATTCAGAAAAAGCCTTCAGTACTGCTGGAAATTTGGTTGTTAAAAAAAGGAATCGGTTACATGCTGACAGAGTGAAAATGCTGCATTTTCTAAACAAAAACTTTTAATGTTTTCATTGAATTTTCAATTATATTTACGAAAAATTAAACTTTGATTTACTTTTGAAATTACCCATCCTTTATATTTGCCCTCAAACATGTCCTTAATTTCATTGAGTGGGGACTATACGACCATTATTCATATTTTATTTACTTTAAGAAATAAGATTCAGCTTCGATTGGATTTAATGAGAGAATTCACGAGAAAGGAAGCATTATTTAACAATATACAGATAAAAGGAAGATTTGAATTTAATAAAAATTGAGGAGGATTAGGATTTGGGATTAGGATTCGAGATTCGGATTCGATTAGAAAAAACAGGATTTGAGATTCGGATTCGATCAAATTTTGGATTCGGCCCATCACCTAAAAAAACCTAACAAATAATCACCCTATTGCATAGATGCTATTCTGTTATCCTGTAGTTCTTATTTTTTATTGTTGTCTGCAATAATAATTGCAATAAATGAATTGTGTAGAAAAATCAAAGTACCTATTTTAATTTATTGTCAGTTTCTAGATGAAGTTAATGTCAATTTCATTGTCAGCGACTTGGATGGAATGTGACCACACTTATTGGAATAACATGATGGGAATAAATACACTCGTACAAGTCAAACATTTAATGACTCTGAAACTTTTCAACACTGTGGCGTGATTATCTCATCAGTTTTTTCAATCCTATACCGGAGCTTCCGACCGTGAGGAAAGTTACGAGGAGGAGAATAGAAGGGCGGAGAGAAACCAACGAGAGCACCAAGGGAACACCGTTTTGCAGAACTGAACTCGAACGCTCTCCCCAAAAATTGAGTTGGTGTGGACTAAACAATCCCAAGGCCTAGGGGACGCAAACAACTTAAATCGTTCCTAGGATTAGTAAACTATTATGCGAAATTTCACCAGAAGCATGCTGAATTAACGAATCTGTTAAATGAACTCACTAAAAAGGACAGAAAATGGGAGTGGACGGAGGAGCACCAAAGGGCTTTCATGGCAATAAAAGAAGAAATATGCAAATCAGTGATCCTACATCATCCCAACCCCAATAAGCCGTACTACATACAAACCGACGCCAGCGGTTATGCTATTGCTAGCAGATTGTATCAGATCACGGAAGAGGGAAGAGAAGAACCTATATATTTTGCCAGCTGATGTTTACGAGGTGCCGAATTATCCTATTGCGCAACAGTGAAAGAACTTATCGCAATTGTACATGCACTGAAGAAATACCGGAGTTTTATTCTGGGAGCAGGAGACGATAGTGAGAACGGATCACAAGGCACTATCATTTGTATTCAAGTGTAAACTCCTCAACAGTACGTTAGCTCGGTGGATATTAGGGATCCAAGAGTACAACGTAGACATCAAATACTGTCAGAGAAAAGATAATTTGGTCGCTGATGTTCTGAGTCGTTACCCATATGAGGATGCAGAGGGAATAGGAACCCGTGATAGCCATTCTCCTAGCAGAAGACCCATCGGAGGAACTGATGAGGGACTTACGCAATTTGAAACAACTGCAGCGGGATGGTTAAAGGTTAGGTAAAATTGTAACGGCAGCAGAAACAGAAGAATCCAGAAAGGGATATCGATGGACGGAGGAAGGGCTGGTAAGAGAGACAAGGGGTAAACAGAAGGTGTGTATACCGGATAAGCTGTTCCCAAAATTAATATGGGAAATCCACAGGATGTATGGACACCTGGGCACAGCGAAGATACACAAAATGCTCATGGATAGGTTTACTTACCGAAGATTCCCACGGGAAAATAGGAAACTGATTGCCACCTGTGAGGAGTGCCAGCGATGTAAGGCGCCAAATTATAACAGCTACGCCGAGATGCAGAGCGTGGTTCCGGATGGGGTGAATGACCTACTATGCGTAGATGTAATTGGACCCCTGCCCAAGGGTCAGTTCGGATGTCAATACATTCTTTCGGCAATCGATGGATACTCTAAGTTTATAAAACTGTATCCACAAAGAGCAGCCACCACACAAAGTATTCTGAATGCAATTTTCGGGCAACATATCCAATGTGCTGGAATGTACAAACGAATTCTGACAGATAGGGGAACCCAATTTACTAGCCCCGCATGGAAAAGGAAACTAGTGCAGGAAGGGATTAAAGCTGTTTTCTGCAGTGTCAGGCACCCGCAGGCGAACCAAGTTGAGCGGTATCATCGCACTATCAAGACGATCCTGCGAATTTTCTGTCAAAACACACATGCCAGTTGGGTGAAGTGGATAGGAGTGGTTGAAACATGCCTGAATGACACCCACAATAGCACCACTGAAATAACGCCTACAGAAGCTCATTTCGGGCGCAAACTCGAAAGAATCTGGGACACTTGTATGACGGCAGACATCACCCAAGAAGAGGAACATATTCCAGGGTTAGTTGAAATAATCCGCAATAGAATCATCACAAAGGGGCAGAAAAGGAGTGAGTGACACTCAAGGAAAACACACAAGAGAGGGAAGAACTTCGAGATAGGAGATCGAGTTCTATTACGCACTAATCCTTCATCTGATAAGGAGAAGAAGATTTACCAAGGTTTCATGCCACTATATGAGGGACCTTATATAATTGCTGAATCACGGGGAAGGGCCACTTTCATGCTTAAAAACGTGGAAACAGGAACGGAACGAGGAACTTTCCATGTATCCCACATGAAACCATGCGTATAAAACACTGTACTCACAAAAAACACACACAAGAAACCATCTTCACACAGAACGTCGCGCGATCACAGAGGAAAGCTTACTGAGAACGTAAGGAGATAAGCGCTGAGTCATGCAATTTACGAGCTACATTGTGAGCAAGCGTCGGCAGACACATGATATACCACGCCGTTGGAACACATTATATCGAAAGGTTGCAGAGATGTAACAAAGTAAGGGCTGGTGATTAAAACTTTGTATTTGTGCTGTGAGGGAGTGGATCTACGGTTACTAAATTGGTGTTTAAGTGAAGTCAGCTGAGTGAATGAACATTTTGGACTCAATAAGATGAGGCTGACAGTTATTATGTAAAACTTTAAAAGTGAAGGAGATATTGTGTGTGATGTGTAGCAAAGTGAGATTCCTTTGATTACCTGAAACAATTTTATTGATGGTTATGCACTTGCATGTTTTAAATATGTACATTTGAAAATTGCATATGACACAATGTGTTATGTAAAATGTATAACTTATTTTAAAGATGTTAAATTTGAAGAGGGCATATGACATTTGTTTTGAATATTTGTATGTTATGTTTTAAAGGTAATGTGGATGTTTTACAGAAGGGTATAATTGAAATAAATGTATTTTCTAAATGTATGTAAACACAGTGGATGTGGACCAATTTCAGGGGTAGAACGATCTTTAGAGGCGCCGGGGCGACGCTAAATTTTAATTAGAGGCTTCGAAAGAAAATCTTATAGGGTATAATATTTGCTTTCGACGGGGCTAATGTAACATGTCATTTACTAGCCATGTCAAGCATGGGATTCAAGGAGCCGCCATATTAAATTTTATCAGGAGAGTTTATACAGAGTCATAGGGAAAAATGGCGTCGGGCTCTACAATGGCTAATTTAGTATTGAGCGTGGTGAGGTGAGAGGGGCATTCGCGAGTTGCAGTCCTCAACAATAGGAATTGTATCCGTGGTTATTGTTGAAGTCGCGGCAAGTTACGCAGGGAAATTAAATTTGGGCCGAGCGTAAACAATGAGCGAGCTTACTATATAAAGAGGAACGGAGAGCGAGAGAGGGGGGGCTAGTCCAACAATACTCCCGATCGGAGGAGAACCCACGTCGGGTGTTGGTCTGATATACGAAAAGGTTAAGAAGTTCGAGTGCAACAATCTTCCCGATCCGAGCGGAACCCATGTCGGCGTATGATATAGGAAAAAGCCATTGAGGTCTAGGAATTGGCCCATGGGAAGCTGAATCCACGTCGGGGAATCATCTGGCGGAATTGGACCTAATTCGAGACAGGCGACGGATCTTCAGCCAAGGCAGAGAAGTCAGGGTGCAGAAGGAGGCAGGGATCACATATTGGAGGACACCGCCGGGAACTCCAGAGCGTACTAGAGGGATAAAGCGGTCCACTCCCCACAACTATTGTATGTACGTAATTTTAAGAGGGTATTTGATGATATGTATGTGCAAAGTGAATAGTGAAGTGGCTCTTAAATATATGTGAAGTGATTTATGGCCTGTCAGTTTGAGCCTGAAGAAAGAAGAAAGTGAAGGTGATATTGTAAAAGATTAGGAGGGTAATATATTATATTGTTTATGTTATGTGTAGTTCAGAGTAATTGTGTTTGATAGTGTAAACTAATAAATTAAAAAATTACAATATATATCTGAACTAGATCCCATCACATATATATTTTACACTAACTAGCTTTTCTTTTGGAATGGTTCAAGTTAGATAGCCAATCATTTTTCCACAGTTAAATTTTTGACATGAAAAACTTTGGAAATGCTTCTGGGGATACTTGAAGAACAACTTTAAAAATGATTTTATCGTGCATCGTAGGTGATTAACACGTTCACTGCGGAGCTGTTTAAAGCCCTACTCCCCACAGCGCGGCGTGACCCACCGGTGGGTCACACTCAGCCTTTTGCATGGGCGGTGTGACCCACCGGTGGGTCACAGTCCTTCCGAGCTTCTGGCCACTGCCGAGGGATGGTGGTTGAAGCGGCAACACTCAGCTGTTTCCTGAGATTAGAGGAAGGCTGGGGGAGGCTACTCCCAGCTCCGCCCCGAGACCACCCCTCCCCCGGCCACGTGGGGCACGCTATCAGCTAGACCCTGGCGTGGGATGGGGGAAGAGAGGGCCAACAATACAATGCATGTGGTAAAGATTTGCTGACGTTCGGAAAACCCAGGAGACTCCCACCCGTCTCTGTTTATTGCACCTGCCCTTGTTCGCGCCCGTCTGTGAGACGTAGACGCCCGTCCGTGCATACCGATTCCCCAGCCCTGCTCACACTATGAGAAAAGGGAAGGGGGTTCCTTTGGAAAGAGTACATAGTGCTTTGTCTCACTCAGAAAAAAGTAGTGTCTGCAATTCGGAAGACGTTCACCCGGCAAGGGCACGGTCACTCATTCACCACTGAGGGATTGGCTCAAGAACGCTATGCGACTCTTTCCCAATTGCCCTTCCGTAGAGGGGGGGGAAGGGAAGAGAGAGAGTCAATCTCTCACACAGCCGGGTGAGTGCAGTTCGGACTGTTTAGTTTCGAGCAACTGACGGACAGCCAAGAGGTTGAGGAGAAAAAAATGTCCTAAACATTTTCATTATTTTTAATAAGTTGATATGTTTTACTATATCGAGTATTGTTCATCCTTATGTATAAAAATCGCATAAACATGAAAAAAAACAAAAAGAAAGCAAAAAATAAACGTATTTTGGATATAATACGCTAATATGTAAATTTGTTCGTGACCCACCGGTGGGTCACACCGCTCACGCTGAAAAAAGTTTCAGGAGGGGCGGCGTGACCCACCGGTGGGTCACACTAAGTGACACATAGCAGTCTGTTATTTGAACTGTGACTAACCTCTGGGTGAAGTAACTCGAGAAGATCTCGATTCCTACACTCACAATACTCCTCGCAAGTTGAGACAATTCAAAGAATTAAAAGGCCGCGGCGCTAGAAGGATTAGCGTGACCCACCGGTGGGTCACGCCGCAGCGAACGTGTTAAGTAATGAAATTATATGAGTTTAATGAAGAATTCAATAATTTGAATAGAAAACCTTTCTCAGTAAGAGTTTTCCAATTTTCAATTGAGGTTCCATTAATAATTAATTGTGTGGGATGCATGATGTGCAGGAGCTAGTCACCAGAGTCTAGTCGCCCCTGCATGGTGCACGGCCCACCCAGCAGTTTATGACAGCCTCTGTTTAATTGGGACATCCATCACAGGACCATTGGGAATGTACCAAGAGGATGAGAAGGCAATTGTCAATGAACTGGAGAAGAAGTTTAAGACCAAAATTGACAGAGAAAAAGAAAGGCTTCGTCATGTGTTCTGCAGAAATGAAATTGCAGTGGGACCACCATCCAGTGATCCACAAATTGAGAAGATGGCAGAGAGCATTGTTGACCAACTAATAGCCAGGAAAAATTATGAGGTAGCTACTCATTTACGACTACAGAAATCAATGTATACAACTTGTATGTGTGTATATAAAGGCACAAGGCTGCATTTAGTGGAAAAGCCCCTTTTTAACATAAAATGCAACAACTCTGAATCACAGAAAACATGAAATTATCATTTCATTTGAGCAAGAATCGATTTTTCTGTTAATATGCCCACTTTCATTTGTAGCACTTACAAATTATAGAGAGACCAGAAGTTCTCTTCAGCAGAACTAGTCCACTCCACCTGCGAAGGAGAGTAGCAAGAGATGCTGACGAGGTTAGCATAATAATAAATGACACCTTTACATAAAAATGAGCATACGTTCAAGTAGTAGCAAATATGTTCTTGGGTCTAATTTACCACATTTATAATATGGTGAAATGAATTATATGAAATAGAATAAACAATAGTAATTTTAGAAGGAGACTCATTTGAAGCATTAAAAAGCCATTGACATTTCAGGCACAGCAGTTGAAATTTACTTCAAAGCCTGAGAACATGTGGTTCTTTCGCAACCAAAATCTTTCCCATTTTGTACAGTCTGTTCGAAAAGTCATAATTTTGAAGAGGTTTTTGAATAAATTAATCACCTTGAAGGTAAAGAAAAATGTTTTCACACACATTCACAAGAGTATATTTTGGGATAGTTAACCATTATGTGTATTAAGCTTGAACACATTAAAATGTACAGCCTATTCCTTTAAAGGAGGCAGTGTCGAAAGAAGAGGGAATCAAATATGAAAATCCACTGGAAGAGAATGCACAATGATAACTACGACATTGTGGACAATTTTAATAAATATCTAATGCAATTATTGAGCACTGACACTTTTAAAAGAACAAAGCTGTGATGTGAGAACTATAAAAATGTGAACAGACAGCTGCTTATGCCAAACACTGAGTTATGTCTATTATAGGCTAAATGGTAAAACTGAAGGTTATACTTACCCCAGAAGTAAATAATATGAGCCAATTGCCAGAAGTATGCATAAAACAATGATGTTGTCATTTGCTGGGGGACTCTCAGAAGTGAAAACACAAATATGAATAATTTCAAAAATGTATGCTGAAGAGAAAAATTGAAGAGCATTTAAAAATTTTATTGACTATTTACAGACTGACAACAAGTTTAAAGGCCTTAAAAAGAAAATGATAAAAACATATATTTCAAGGAAAGGATTCACTTGTACTAAATTCAATTGAAATAATGCCCAACTAATATCCTTCCTTATATACAATCAAAAACAGAGTAGAATACGAAATTAAGTTTGGTATTCAGCCACAGACAGAATTCAGGCATTTAAAATTACATAGACCTGGAAGGATATTGATGATTAATTCATCAACAAATTGGTAACCACATAAATTTTAAAACTTATAAAAATACATTTATAATTGTCTCATTATTTTTAACTCAATGAATACTGTTTAAATGCAATGGAAGATAGAGAACATCACAATTCACTTTTTCAATCACTGTTTCTTGGTAACAATACAAAACTATATTTCACCAACATTCTCAAAATACTTTGCTTCAACTAAAATCCACTTTCAAGACAAAATAAATAGCAATAAATATTCTCAAGCAGCAACAGAAAAGAGCCAACTTGCTCCATTCCTGGCACTGACACATCAAGTGGCCTAAATGCTGTAACATTCTCAAAATACGAGTGTCAAAATGGAAACCTATCAATGAAGCAGCACAAAAAGTTACTCTAGAAACTACATCACAATATAAATGTCAATTAATTTCCACAAAGCCACTTTTGGCAAGTTTCATGACAGTCTTTCAACTGGATGAACCAAAAAACACTGGACTATGGCCTTGTTTTCGTCGGAGGGGACATTGAAAAATTTACCCTTTGATGAAGATTCATTGATGCTTAAAAAATATTCTTTTTGAATATCTCTTATAGCTCTAAGCAACCCTGATTCATAATATTTGTAAAACATAGATCCTGGCAAGAAAACATACATGCATCAGCTTTGTATAGCATAAAAAATTAAATAAAATCCTCTCCTCTGCTACAAAAATCTCATCATCATAGCATGATTTGAACTCGATGTTCTCATCTATATAAAATGATATTCATATAAATCACTTTTAATGTCTAATGGAAGAAAAACCTCTGGATACATACATCACAAGATCATTTCTGAAGGTCATAACATTTACATAGAGGCACATGAGAGGTGAAATGTCCAGGTATTTTTTTAAAATTCTACTTACAACCATACTGCATGTAAAATGCAAATTTGAGCTTTTCAATATGGCGACACAACTTTATTGCTGGGCCCAACTTCAGGTTTAAATGCTCTTGGACAGTTGGCAAATTTAGAAGCATAAATGCTTGACCATCAATTTCCTGAAATTAAAAAAACAATAAAATGAATACTTAACACGTCACCAAACTGAAAAATTGCAAGTATGAAATACCAAAATTAATAAAAGAAGTTTCATTGAGTTTCACATTGTTTAATGACTAAGTACAGTCAGATTAGTAAAGAGTAATATTATTATAAACCTTTGCAAGACTTGAAAATATAATTTTACTCCAGTCAGACCAAGCCAAAGAATTTGGGATTTCGTTCTGTTAATACCATAGGTGATCATTTGAGATGAAAGGCATGAACATTTTAAAACTATTAACAAAACAATTGAAAACAATCAGAAGTACTGGAAAGTAAAGAAATACAAGGGTTTTGATATATCTGGACAATATATACTCTAGAAAAACTGGATGGATAATTTAAGTGCAACAAAATACATATAATGCTTTGACCAGATTTTCAAAGTTCCCTCAGGAAGAGACGCAGGCAGGGCTTTCTAAAACTACCTCCAAAAGATGTGATTCCGCCAAAAGGAAGGGATCTGCATCCAAAAGCAACTCAACCTGAAGAATCCTCCAGGAGAGGTGGACTCTCTGTTGTCTCCAGACGCAATTAATGGGAAAACGGAAAGAATCTGGAGTCATTGCATGGATATTGCACAAGTCTCCGCAACTATTTCATAATCTTTTACTTGATATCTTGTGGTATGGTTAATATTTCAATTTAATATTGCTTGAGGGGTTCTCATGTTGCTTTTGTACACGATCTTGTACCTAAAGATGAATAATGAAGCTATGCAACAGAATTAGGTTTCCAGACATAATGGTTGGGCTGGTTCATTCCCAGATTCATGATGTACCTAGGTAATAGTATCCCGAGTAAAGCCATCCGGTATGCCAAGTCCCAGAATTTCACCAACACAATTATGAAATAACTACAGAAATGCATGAGCTTTAGAATGGGGTCCTTTACCATATTTTTTTTATTGCCGAATCTGATTGAGTTTGTTAAATAAAAAGACCCGTATTTTTCCGTTTTTTGATCCGACAATTATTTCCAGAGTTATAAGCGGCGAAGAACTGATGTTTTTAACCCTTTCGGAAAAGTGGGCATGGTGCAACCTCTGACGTATATCGACTTCGTCGAATCAGAACTGAGCCCGAGAAGCTACTTCGCCTTATCGCAATGGGGGGGACACAGCTGACTCGGCCAATCGGAGCAGTTAGGACAGCATCTGTGCGAGCAGACCTTCCGAGAATCCCCCTCCACTCCCTTCCTCTCCCCTGAAGGCAGTCAAGGACGAGAGGAAAATGACGTCAACGATATCAAAGGAGCTTTTTCGGTGGGCGTCACCTTTTGCTTATTTTAATTTTTGATTTATGAGTGAATGGTTGTGGTTAGAAGATGAATTTTTTCACTAAAATTCTTTTTTCGTTTCCATCTAACGATTTCGTGTACAAAATTGCGATTTCGGTTCCGAGTAAATGCCCCCATTATCCTCCAAATTGTGTATTTTAATGAAAGAGCTGTTAAATAAATGTGTGTGACTGTGTTTTTAAGTATATTAAGAAATTTATTGAGAAAAACAAACTTTTACAAAAATACCACTAATAATAAACCACTGTGAAATGCCATCACATTACAGAAGATAAGTTTTATTTACTCCTGTAATTATTCTGTGAACCTTGCTTGCACTGGTCCTGTAACCATCAAACACGTTCTTATACTGTTCTCTTGGCAGTGTGAAAAATGTAAGTTGGCAATGACTACTTATTATTCATGTAATGAGAAATATCTGGATATATTTAGTATTCCAGGGTTTATAGGGGTTTTCATTTTCATTTTCCCTGACTTTTCCAGGATTTCCAGACCATGATTAGTGATTTTCCCTGACTTTTGAGTGCCAGAAAATTTCATATTAATCATATGAACTTCCAGTAATAAGAGATCAACAACTTTAAGTCCACAAAATAAGAATTATGATTACTTACATTGATATGCCTTCAGAAAGGGTTTTAATTGCAGAAAAATATATGCAAAGAGCTTTCCCTTCAAACCTGACGTCATGTTAAAGTAGCTCTTTGAATCAATCTTGATTTTTTCTTCCTCACACCCTTCTACAAATTTGGCTAAGTGACTTCAAATTTGACTGAGAATAACTTTTTTGTCTCCAGAGGGACACAGCGAAGCATTCCTGGCAAAATCACTAGCGAATGAAAATGAGATGCGCACACCTTTCGCCATCTTTTCCCCAAATCGTGCAGGCTATAGTCAGAAAGAACCAGAATAGGGCCCCTGGGCTGCCTCCTCCACAGCACAACCGGCCAGAGAGGCCAGTCGTCCCCTCCCCTCCTCCTCCGCTCCTACGTGCAGTTTTCAATCTCTGGCGTTTTCAGGTGATAAATTCCAAAATTTGAATGGCAATGAAATGGTGGGGAATTGTTGACAGACAACTGCCTGTTTGCCTTACCCTAGGAATGGACGCAGCAGTGTTTACGATCGAATGCGCAACCGGCACACAGCACTCTCATTTTTAACAACTTCGTTACCATCGGTTCATATTCAGTCTGGCGACTTTACTTATTTTTCCAAAAAATTTGACAAGTGCTTCCCCCCTCTGAACTACACTCAGTAATCAAAAGTGTTATATAAGAGCAATTAATGAGAGAAATGACATTGTGAAAACTCTTTTTTACTCTTACAATTAAACACTGGAATAAGATTTATTACCCTAAGCCCTCTTGCATTTGTAAATACTGGAAATTCTTTTTAAGAAATATGAGCTGCTGGGCATGCTCAGCAGGTAATAGGCTTCTTCTATCAGAAACCATAGCACCAGTCCCTGAAAAAATTGCACAGAAAATTCTATGATGATGCACATGCAATAATTCATTATGACGATAACGACAATGATTTACATCATAAGACTTGACGATGCCACAATACTTTATTTGCATGTTATATTTTTTGAAATCGAGTTGAAACCGAGCAACGTATGTGTTGAGAAAAACGAACTTAAGTTGACGGCAGAAGGTTAATTTTTGCCGTTATTTCAACACGCTTCATACGTGGATTTTCGTCTACTTTTCAGAGGAGCTTGAGCTTATCAATTGAGATTTTTCCTCAGGCTTTCCCAATTCGAAGCATATAGAGGAGGAGAGAAATAGTAATTACCAGTATTACCAACCTACATTAAAATAGGTCTTCTCCTTGGAACAGCTTCTCTGACTCCCTAAGTCTTGACATACTACACTGACTGTAGATCTTTACTGAATTGCGTGTCAATATGAGCAAAATGCTTACCTTGCCATAGTAATGCCAGGTTCCTTCTGTGCCATCTCTGAGGTTAATATAGTCAAACTTTGATCATTTCAGTAAATTTTTAATTTACTCCAACTCTGACTCCAGTTTGATGTTATCATTAGAGCGCAGAAAAAAAGTCTTTTGACTTTTTGTAAAAGTGGGACTTTTGTGGTTTTAAATGCAAATCTTCACCAATCTCATCAAATAAAACAGTTTTTAATGACTTTCTTAGAGACTGTTTGGGACTTTTTTGGCGTGGCGGAACTTTTCTGATTAAAAGAGACTTTTATGGGCCTTTTTATTTAAACCGCATGCCTAAGTTAATATTTGGCTGTTGTGATCACATTTGTTCAACTGTGTGTTGGACGATTCTGTGTTTTTCATGCGGTACTACAAGGAGCAGAGATGTACTGTAAAATGTAAGCTCCTAACAATTGTTAACACGAAATTTAAATAATAGCTCCGGAAACTGCAATGAATTCTTTCTATTGCTCCACCGTTCATGAAATAATCACACTCACTCAGTGCTTCAACCTGAAGGTTGGTTTGGATAGGTGAGGGTAGAGCTCACCCTGTACTTATCCACTTGCATGTCAAATTCACATATTGTTCCTTTCCCTGGGCCACCTCGCACTTCGAGTTTTTTTTTCTGAGGGTGTCCAAAGACTTCACAAAGGGATAGATTGATCTGAAAGAATGCATTGATCTTATTATGAACCAGCTTATTTGAACCCGGGTGGTCTGCTGACAAGCCGACAGCGCTATACTATATGCTAGCACTCCGCATTTGTTTAGGAGATTGGTGGAAAAATGATACAATTATATGAAAGATCATCTAGAATTTCCGACGAGGTGAACGCGTCACATTGTGTGCAGATGATCATTAAATGAGCCTACATTGTAGCGAGGCAAGCATGACGTAGATGAACCTGGACCCTCGGCTGCGATCAAGCGGAGAACAAGATTTTAAAATTATTGCGAAAAACAAGAGAAAAAGGTCCTCAGCTTCCCCTAAAATAGGGGTCTGTACAATGGACAACAAATAAGTACTTTTCTCTCATTTTCGGTTTTTCTTGAGCAGAAAACTAAGTTTTGAACTATTGAATCATGTTTCAACTGCCTTGTAACATTATTGATCCTATGTAAAAACTTGTTTTGTATTGTATATTATAAAATTTTCCCCTTTAAATTTGACTGAAAAAATGCCCTGTTTCCAAGGTTTTACAATGGAGTGTACTTCCACTCTCTTTGTCATCTAATGCCTTTTTAGTAAGAGGTAGGGTGCTGGGGACTTCCAGATATTGAAATAGAGGAACAATGAGATGGGAGGGTGAGTTTCGAAGAAAATGAACCATGGGGAGACGGGAGAGCGAATATAAACGACGTGAGTGGTTAAGCGGGGTTGCATAACTTGGAGCATACAGCCCCGTGATGCCGAGGCGCATGTTTCAGGGCGTGCTGGCGCCTGTTTGTCCTATGTCAAAATGTTAGAGTACCTTTTTGTTGCTTATATTGTCTACTTTCCAATTATCCGACGATTAGTTTTTCCCAAAATCAAAACTAAACGATTTAAAAACTAAAAGAGCGATTTTTGGAGTGTTATTTTCAAAATTTGGGGGGTTGCGGGGGAAATTTTGGTGGGAAGTTAGGAATTCGGATTCAACGACCCAAAAAGAATAGGATAAATCAATTTCCAGAACTACCTCTAATTTTTGCAAGTAAAATCCCCTATTGCCTGGACTAGCATCTCTAGGCTCTTTTCTCCAACAATTCAGTTAAATTCAGCAACTTTCTCACGGAAATAACTCAGACTTTTGAGAGACTTTTTTCAAAAATATTGGTGACTTTTTAGGCGACTTTTTTTTTGCAAAATTGAAGACTTTTTCCGCACTCTAGTTATTATTCAATACTGGACAGACTTGAAGGTGTATTAACATTTCTTCTCACTTATACGACTTATAAAAGTTAATGTATTCAACAAGGCATAATTGTAAGTAAGGCATAATTATATTTTTATATATTTGAAGTTTAAAAATAGAATTAAATTTTTTTAATTTAATAGATTTGGGCTGATACCGAGAATGAGTATTGGGTATCGGCCATTTTTCAATTTCGGTTTTGTAAATTGACTGCAGTAGCAACGTATATAAATAAATATTTGAATCTTAAAGGACGTCATGGCTAAAGTACGTAGTGGCATGAGTAATGCTCCCTGGAAGTTATGCAACCCGCTTATACTTCTCCAACACAACCCGAGAAGGCATAACCCGTTCAGCAAGTATTCCTCGTTACCATGTTCAGGATTTCGGGTCACAACAAAAACGTGCTAACAACAGTCCACTGCATTTGGGTGTAGATGCAGGTTCAGAGTTCCCTGAGCAAATGTTTTCAGAAACTAGTGCTATGGTCCAGGCAGAAGAACCCTCTTAATTGCTGTTTAATCTTAAATGTTGTTGCTCTTAATTGCTGAGCACGTTCAGCAGCCGTGTCAATAATTGCTATACATTCCAATATGAGCTGCTGAGCATGTCCGCATTGCGCACCGAGTATGTTCAGCAGCTCTCAAAAAGAATTTTCAGTATTTACAAATGCAAGAGGTCTTAGAGTCTGAAATCTAATTCCAGTGATAATTGTAAGAGTAGCAACATAAAAAGTGGTCACAATATCGATTCAGGCGAGATGTGGTGGAAACGTTCCATATTAAAGGAAAGATAATATGCAATTTTCCACAAGTCACAATATTGTCATTTCTCTCACAATAATTAGGTGCTCTTTTAAAACACTTTTGATCACTGAGTTGACTTTACTAGAAGGAAAGCATTTGTCAAATTCATCAAATTTCTTTAGAAAAATAAGTAAGGTATTGGCAAATAATACTATGCATCAGTATCGGCCACTGGTATCGAGGCATCGGTTTGGAATTGCAAAAAGTGGTATCGGTCCACGTTTAAATTTAATCAAGTTGTAGCTTTTTTACTTCAACAAATAAATTAGCAGAATAAATGTTGATATTCGGCCGGCCCAGGTGGCGGTGAGGTCAAGTCCTAGCCTGCTAATCCTAGGGTCGTGGGTTCGAGTCCCACCTGGGTGTGTTTTTCTCCACCTAGGGCATGGATGTTTGTCAAGCTCTGTTGGTTCAGTCCCTGGGAAACCTGATGACAGGCAAATGCCTATCGGGATCCCAGGGGTATTTGGACCAACAGAACCATCCGGATGCAAAAAAAAAAGAAAAAAAAATTTCAATTGCAGTTCTAGTATTCAACTTATTCGAAATTTGAGAAATTAGAATATTCAAGTTGTTATCAAAATTCAAATTTGTTATTCAAATTTGAGAAATATGCCATTTGTACCATCTTCGGCGACAACTAATCCTGCAATGAAGGAGTCAATATGTATCTTTTTTCAGCTACTGTTGTAAGTAGCTATGGATAACAACACAGGCAGTTACATCTAATAATGGATGAATACACCAGTAAAGAGTATTAATGAATTAAATTGATAAATTGAATCAATGCCTGACATTAAAAAAGTAAAATTCTTCTGCGTTCAGAAAAACGAGATGTGACTACAAATGTCCTAGTTCCCAAGATATTCAATTCTAAATAGGAGTTAATTTAGCATATTTTATGCACTCTTATTTCAGCAGAAATTCAGAGACAATTACTCAGCTACAGAGGATCCAGCAATGATTCAGAGATTACACTTTTTTATGCCATGTAGTTCATTAGTTATTTTTATGAAACATTTTAATGAATACGCTTGAGTTGAAAACTTTAGTGGGAATGAAAAAAATTAATGAGAAAAAAAAATACTTTAAATGTATCTTCACATACATTAGGCAAGTGAAAAAGGCACCAAGAGTATAAGTTAGGCTGAGAAATAATTTTTTTCACATGGAAATACATTCCCAAAATCAAAAGGAATGAAGGAAATGAAAATTGCCTTCTGTGCATATGAGTGGCAATGGATTCTATGAATATTGTACTATGTATAGCTCACACAACCTCCACACAAGTCCTCAGATCCAATATTGTATTCAGTTGATTGGAGCTACTGCTATCCTTGCTTGGAATGCATTCCAGCTCTAAGCGTGAAACAAGTACACACACGATAAGAGGATCGGCCAATCTATGAGTCACCCAAACTTTAAGCTAGACAAGTGAAGGAGGCTCACCTCTTCCCCTAATCTGGCAGCGAGGTGCGCACAGTCGCGAGTGCCTCGGATGTAGCCAGCCACCTGGTTCACGGACCACTCCAGGGGGTTGGAGCCGAGGTAGGGGTGTGGCCGCCGCGCCGACGATGCCCTGCTGGGGAGCACTCCCCCGAGGTGCAGTGGGGGAGGGGGAGGGGGTGGGGGAGGAGGAGGGGGTGGAGGGGGGGGAGGGGTGGCTTGCTGCGAGGAGGAGGGGCTGTGGTGGTTCTTGCGCAGGGGCGGTCGGCCCCTGGGGGGGCGGCCCGCGGCACGGCTTGCGGCCTCCGCCTTGCCCCACCGCCCAGCCCTCATCTGCAGAGCGAAGTTGGGCAGCTTTGCTCCCCTGGTCTTCATCTCCATGCGGGGGACTTCCTTCTTGACGTACTTGCGCTTGAACACCGCCCCCACCGATCTGTTCTGAGGGTTCGCAACTGGTCTGGGTGCTGGACGACATTCTGAGCCACTTCCTTCACTATCGTTCCCTGCATGCACATCAAGCGTGATATAAGCTTTGAGTTTCAAGTGGGGGTTACTTTGGGGTTCCATATACATACATGAACTGAATCTACAGTAGGAGCTGTTAAATTTAGTTTCTGACGTACTTTCAAGTTGACCCTCTCTACTCATAAGTCCATTTAAGGTGCGCATACTAGTGAATGCGTGGGAGCACATATTACACCCTCTTTGTTCAACTCTCATTGCACTCCAGGGCGCTTATCCTCTGCTGGCCGAAGCAGCCAGGTCCACCATGTGCCCCCACCACATTACCTCCAAGCTTGGTGTACAGCAGCATCACAGCTAGGATGATGGACAGTGCAACAGAATCGAAGCAAGTGAAGCACTTTCAAACATAATCCTACCACTACTAGCAGTCACCACATTCTAACATGTGCACAAGCCTTAGATTAACAGCATCTAATTCAATAATGGTTATGTTTTCATTTATCTGTTTATGCTCTAGCTCCAGTTGGGAGGAAACATTTGCATCGTGACCAATTGATCAAGTCACACTACTTCAAAATGGAAATCTTTTAGCATATTTAAAAGATGTTCAAGTAGGGTCATTCAGAATTGAAATACTAGGTGGTTAAAGTTAATGGAATTCATTAGTGGGTTCAATAATTCATTTCCAAAACATTTAGTTATTTTCATGACAGAAACAAAGATAAAAACATTTTTTAACCATTCTATTTTAAAAAGATTTCTGATTAATGAATCTGGAAAATGTAAAAATCAGGCTTTCTTCCACAAAATATTTAACAATGGATGCAAATAATAGGGGTATCCCTGAATCTCATTTAAATAATATACATTAAAAACTTAAGCAGTGTCAGAACTCTTTAGGTGTTTAGGGTCATCCAATATTTTCAATATGCCATTGAATGTTGTTACCTTATATCCTCAATGGCCAAAATAGAACCCACACACATAGTGATGACTGCTGCAATCAAAAGTTGTCCTTCACCAGAATTAATAGTAATACGCATAGTTCAATATGGTATAATATAACAGATTCACTGTTGCCTCTTCTTATTGTTTTATGATATATTTGTAGAATGTAAATGCTAAGTAATATGATTCTGAACTTGAAAAAAGAGGGAAAGGAAGAAAATTGGTAGTTACTTCTGCTATGGATTCCAATAGAGAGTCACCAAAGGATTCACCCATTGTTCTCAACATTGTGGTCAGCAATGGAAGAGTGACCTCAATGGCCATTAACTGACATCTGTTAATGACATTGGTTTCATGCTTCAAGACAGCAGCCTGCCCACAACGGCAGCAGTATTTAGGGTGCAGCTAACTTGGAAACATGGCTCTAGTAACACAATATCCAAGCGCAGGTTAGTTGCCTAACCTGTGGACTTCAGTTGTGCAGAAGTAATTTCAAACTACGAGGATCAGGTCAAAAATGGAAGGTAAAAAAGAGCAGAACTGCCACACAAAAGAACTCCACATTCAAGGCAAATAGGCACAGCTCAGAGCTGCATTCACTGAAACAGCCAATGAAGGCAAAAGGAATGCATTCACTCCTTACTCCTCCATCAACATTTATTTCAACTACCTTCTCTCATTATTCTCTAATCTCCTTGCTACTTCCTCCTCTTTAATGATCGCATTACGAGATTTATGTTCATTGTATCATTAAATACAATGAAAAAGCAGTAAATGTCTCGTATAGCAGCAAATGGTTGTCACACCAGCCCCTCCATCCTACAATTACAGGGCACACAATTTAAAGAATAAGCTTGTTTTAATTTTCTTGAGTCATTGCATGGGCTACCTTAATTAGGGGCTCACCATTCTAAATTCATACCGTTACGACTGCACCTCCAAATGGTAACTTTGAGGAGCTTGGGGGGATTTAAACTGCGAAACCACGTGCTGTTTAAAGACTGAAGCTGGCTGTCTTACACAGAGTCCTGATTATGGAAGAAAAAAAAATCACTAAGGTATTTTCAATTGGAAAAACAATTTAATGATTTTGCTTCACTCCTTTTCTTGGGTTTCATTTCATTGGTGGGTTTATTTCCTCCTTTCATTTCACCTTTGCATCAATTATCCTATTCTTTCTTCCTTGCTTCTCTTTTCTTCAGGATATCTCACTTTGCGAAATGGAATGTTTGGCCTGAATTTCCCACCACAAGTACTTCTGAAGAGAGTAAGATGTTATTAGAGTATGACAAGGAAGGCAAAGGGCAGTTAATAGTTTAATAATTATTTATTTTGCTGGCCTTTGCTATTAACATTGCTTGGGCCAAATCAAGCACGAAGAATAAATACCTTAACGAGAACATTTTGACATTCCTTTCCCCAAACTTAAATTCCCTTCCTCCCACTAGCATTTGCCTTCCACTTGGGCACTCGACAGCCTCATCCACTCCCCCTGCCATTCCCCCAATCAACCTCCTTTCCTCCCACCACATCCACACACTGCATCCTCCTCCTCCACATCTCAAAAGCCACTTTCACTTCCCTTCCTCAAAGTCAAAATTTCCGAGCCATACAACGTGCCATATCAGACTTCTCACTTGCCTATCCTTCTCATTCCTGTTCAATACCCGTCATTAAGTCTCTTCCATGAGTTAATGCCTCTTTCACTTATACAATTCTCATTCAGATTTCAATGCTGCTCAACCTCTTTTCTTCCAACATACATCTACAGATACCCTGCAAGCTGCCGCAAGGGTGTGTGGCAGGGGATGTTAGGTCACCAGGCATTGCGTTCATTGGAACAAGGTGCATAGGATAACATTCAGGATAAACCAATGCTTGTCCTAACATATTTGAGTAGTGATCACAAGTTGTCCACAGGAAATATGAATTCTTAAATTGATTTGTTCAGCAGTCTATCTCTCTAATTTCGCCATTTCTATGTGATCTTCTCACGTGGTGTCGGGCTAAAGGTACATCTCAAAAGTATCATCCTCCAATTTGACCAAAGTTGAATGACCATTGAGTTTTTTGAGCATGGCCTCTATGTCTGGTGCCTGAGAGTTTCCTAGTCCCCCTAAGAGCAGAGTGGCACTTTCTGTGCCATCATATGCCAAGGAAGCTACATGGCTCCACCTGCACCACCTTCTGACCTCTTTTTAATCTCATCTTTCTCCTTTGATTCCAGAAATTCAGTACTTTGCTTTAGTTTCATGGTTTATCTTCATTCTATACTATTCACTCTACTTTTGTACTGAATCTAGTAATTTTTGCAAGCCGTTGGAAGACTAGTGCTTGATCACTTGTGACTTCCCACCTACCTTTACTCCTGCATTAAGCCCATCCCATAACTATCCCATCATTTCCTCCACATACATGTTAAAAACTAACTATGACAATGCACAGCTTTGACTTACCTTTGATTAGTACCAATTCCAATGTCTTGTCTGTTACTTTTGACGACGATTCTAACTTCATTATTACTGCCAAAGACATTCTAAGTCTGCAGAGGAAGTAATCACTCAATCCTAAATGAAGTAAGGGACTGGGGCTTAAAGAACAAATTAGCATTAAATTGCAGCAACACCCAACCGATGCTATTCAACAAAATACACATTAAATATCCCAGTAGTCTTTGTTTACTCGACATTCTCTTTACCACACTTCACCTTTCATGTGCTCTATCATTAAATTTTGGCCCTTGACACACTGTGTGGCATGGAAACTTAAGCAGTGAGGATTTTTTCTTTTATTATCCGCTAAATTATATTTTCCTCCAGCTGCAATATTTACACTTGACTACCATCTACAACGTAGTCTACCTAATCAGTTCATGCCAGAAGGTGAAGTGTCTATTTAATGCCTCTTTGTACACACTGGAGGAAGGCTTAGCGCAAGCAGATGAGCTAAGTGGGATTTTCCAAGGCTATGCAGACAAGCACTCAACTTTCATTGTCCTACATCATGGAAGTGAAGGTTTTTCAAGAGAGCAAAAGTTTTTAAAAAATTGCTATTGTTGATTGGTTTTCTAGGTACATATTGGTAATTTCCTCCTAGTTCTTTTCTCATAAAGTAGGTACTCATTACTTCCAAGCACATAGCCACTAGGTCTTTGTGTCTCCTATGATATTTTAAAATTTGTCTTAACCTACGATGCTGATTTTAAGGACATGGAAATGTAGTGCTAAGCACATACTTCACAATTTCATACTGCTTCTACAGTAGAAATCACATAGAAAACAGAGTTTTGCTGCCAGAAATTCGTTAGATAAATCAAGAGGATCGCCCATTTTTATTTGAAATGAAGATTTAGTGAAAGATGTAGATTAGAGAAAACTTTTCCTCCATGAGAATCTGGATATCTTGTAAACTATTCTTAGTACGTTCACATGTTGCCTATAGGTGCTTTATATCATAGGCACAGTCTAAAGATACTGCACCAAAGAGAATTTTTTAGTTCTGAATATTCTTATAATAATCCCATTAACCCTTTTGCTGTGGCACACTCTCCAGAAACCTACTCTTCACATGCGGTGGAAAAGTGCAAGTGCTACAGTGAGAACGGAAAAGTATGTTCACAGCAGCGGAAGGGTTAACAAAATGCTGGTGCCAACAGTCTTAAAGTAACAGAAACAATTACTGCTTTAGTAAAATTAAATTCCTCAGTGAATTGTAAGGACTATCTTTTAAAAAAGTAATTATAAATAATAAAATTTTTTCTCTTTGTGAAATAAAAAGTAAAAGAGAAGACAAGGCTTTATCTTAAATTTTTCTGCTGAGAGTGAATTAACGTAAGCCACACGACAATTGATCCAGCACAAGGTCGAGGACACACTCTTGCTAAGTACCTACCGTGTGAATAGAACCTATCTACTGGCTGGCTAAGCATAAGCGCTAGCATACTCACTTTGGCTACTAGTTTTCCTACTTGGTGCCGTAAGCGTAGTTTGCTACTAGCTCCCAGTAGGACTCAGTAATCATGTAACAATCACATCACGTTAAAGATGCTGTGCGATCTTCTCTTTTATCAATTAGAATGGAATCATACGGAATAACTGCTCCATAGCAAGCACAAGGTCGATGATCGTGTGAAACCTCCTGTAACCAATCAACATCGCGACAATGAGTTGCGAGGAACGAAAAAGAAAGTGCAGGTGAATGAGAAGAAAGCAGGAAAAAGTAAATAGGTGCAGAAGAAGGAAGAGAACGAGAAAAAGTGCAGAAGGGAGAAGACGTATGCGGACATCAAAGAGCAATAGAAGAAAAGCGGAGACCAAAGACGCAGAAGAGAGATGAAGAGAAGAGGAAGAAGATTGTTTCGAAAAGCGTGACCAGGCTAGAGGTGACATTATTGGCACCGCAACGTTTGGAGCTCGACGACTCAAAGAATTTGAGACCAAGGAATACCTGGGTTAGAGTAATCTCAAATGCGACTATAAAAATGTGGAGAAAGCAATCAAGGGGCTTAATGATCTTAAGAAGGGAGAATCACAAAACAAATTAAGGGACTGGGGAGAAGCAGTCCAAGGCTCAAAATTTGAACTACGGGAACGTTTGAAGGGATTTTAAGAAAAGAAAGGCATTGATGTCTACGCACATTGGTTCGAAGTCGAGAGGGAAGGACCGGTGGGAAGCAGCTTGGAGGCAATGCTGAGAGAAATGAGGAAGAGGGATGAAAGATTAGAAAAGAGAGGTGAGGAACGAGAGGAGAATAGACGATTAGAACTATGCGAGCTAGCAGAGTTGATACTAAATAAGGTCAACGAGGCAGAAAAGAAAATGGAAGAGATGAAGGAGGGAATCGCAGATTTCAAGCTAGAATGCCGAAGGAACATAGCGGATCTAGAAGATAAGGTAAAAGAAAACCACCGAGAAATAGAACAGTTGAACATTAAGTATGATGACCTAAGTGGCGTCACCTAGGAAGCAATACGGACCGTGAAGGAGTGAATAAACGAGAACAAAGGTCGAATAGAAATGCTCACCACAAAACTCGATCAGCAATTAGATAGTAGGGCAGCAGGGCTAGGCGAGGAAATGCTAAAGGAAATAGCGAAAAGAGTGTGGGAAGACGGTACCTGGGCACCCAGCGGATCGCAGATGACGGGCATGGCAAACTGAAGAAGTCCAAGTTTCAACGGGAGAGATGGATCAAGGCCGATGAGATACGTCTTCGAACTGAAGGAATATCAAGACATGTAAACCGCCTGTCGGATAAGGAGATGCTACACATTGTGAGACAGGGGATCGACCGGCAGTGCAGTAGACTGGTCTGCGGCCACCTCTCACCTCCACCATGACTATGAAACATTCATGGAGCTCTTCCGAGCACAATATTGGGACGACGAGAAATAAATGGAGACCAGGAGGGTCCTGGACACTGGGAGTTATCGAGGCACAGGGAACCAAACAAGGGTGGAGTATGCAAGGATAAGCTGGAATTGATGCCACCCATAGCAGGTGAGACCTTAGTATACCTCCTGAGACGACACTTCGAAACAGAAGTTAGCACAGGAATGATATTGCGCAATGTCAAAACACTCCTGCAACTCCCAACACTGCTGGGAAGATATGACAGGATCAAGAAAGATGAAAGGCGGCCCAAAATGGGACTATGAAGGAGGGAAAACCGAGATATGCATCAACATGAAGAGCGAGCTGGACCAGGAGACCGGAGGAGGGTAAGCCCGAGGCAGTTGGACAGCGGAGATGGGAGCAACCACAATACCTACGTTACGAACAACGTGGGTTACCGGGGAGACAAGAGTGGAGGCGACCATATGAGACACAGGGATACTTCCCAACGCCCGAGAGAGGGAAGGGGAATAAGGGGCCGAAAGGGCAAACCAGGGGAACAAGCGGAAATTGGTAGCATTCAACGTTGGGGATAAAATAGTTAGTAACGCGAGAGTCAGCCACCCGACGCTCAAATTCTGGTATTATGATTAGTCCAAGAGACAAATTGATTGACAGCGAGGATAATTACATCCGGAGAAGGGACACAGGGATGGTGTGACCAAGTTGTATTGTATGCACAAAGAGGTGTGTAAAGTTTTTTATTTAATGAACAATTACGTAAATGATTTGCTTGATAATTATTAAGCAATTGGAGTTTAAATACACATTTGGTATGAATGATAACAGTGAGATTGAATGATTGAAGTGAACGAAAGGAGAAGTGATGAGTGAAATGTTATCAGGTGTGTTAGAAAAGGTATGAATGTATTGTCAACGTCGTGGTTTCACAATTTTTCTTATGTTTTCCTGAAAGTTATCAGTTGCCAGTCATCAGTCAGCAGGTTGTTTACAAATGCTGATTTTTGTATCCGATCAATTGATCGGTGAGGCATACACATTACCTATGTATATTAGTTTACAAGTCCTATAATTGAATTTAGTGTAGGAGGGAAGGTCAAAAGGCATTGGGGCATTTAAGCATACGAAGGGAACGATCTGGTGTTTGTCATTGAAGGCTTTAAAAGAAATCGTTCACTGTACCTCACATTTATTCCTTTTAATGGGGCTGATGTAACCAGTCGGCATCGTGACAATGAGTTACGAGGGGCAAAAAAAAAGTAAGTGAGGGTGAACGAGAAAAAAGCAGAAAAAAGTAAATAGGTGCAGAAGAAGGAAGAGAATGAGAAAAAAGTGCAAAAGGGAGAAGACGCATGCGGACAGAGGAGAGCAACAGAAGAAAAGAAGCGGAGGTGCGGAAGAGAGTTGAAGAAAGGAGGATGAAGATTGTTTGGAAAACTGTGACCAGGGTGACACTCCTTAGGAGGATTCCTAGGATCATGCAAAAGATTCCGTCCTCCACATCAAGCAGTGGCTAGCACACTATGCACTACACGTCTTGTGCTCGATCAAGTATCCTGTGAAACGGACTTCCATTTACAACCCTTGTACGTGGATACTCACTTTTTTGTACTTTTATCCATTAAACTAGATTTACAAATGCATCACTCAAAAATACATCGTAAAGTTAATGTATTGTTTCTGAAATTTTAATTCCGTGATAAAATATTTTTCCAATCACTTTCATAGATGCCAAATTTTATTTTTACATTTAATTTGTTGACTTAAAAATTGACATGAAATTTCAGATCATCTACTTTTTTAACAGCCTGCTAGTCTTACGATAGTCATTTACAGCAAGGACTGTATTCCTAGGCACAGTTCACACCAATCAGGCGACTGAAAAAATAAACTTTCTGACTTTTAAAAGTCGAAAAATGTTTCTTTTTCAGCCCAGACTTTGAAACTTGGCATGGTGGTTCTCCATTGTGATTAATTAATGATCCATGGTGATTAATTGGTGCATTTGGGTTCTCATGCCATTTGTCCTGGATATCACACATTAACAATTTATATGGGTTAAAATTGATCAATTTTAGCAAAATTCGGACGCCCACGAAAAGCCCACCTTCATTTCCCCTGAAAATCTAGACTAGTTTTCTAAGAAGAGAGTATTGTAGGATCGCAAAATGGCCGATATCCGATACTCGCTATCGGTCCAAGTGTAATAATATTATCGCTTTATCGTCCCTTGAATTGTTCCACGTTCTTGAATTCATTTATTCAGTACAATTAGGCAATTTCCCTGAGTGTGAGATGAATTTTCCAGAGGTTTACCGGGTAATAATACTTATGGCCTCAGTTTTAACACTGAAAATATATGCTTCAAAATAATTAACGTGATTACTGATTGTTTTTCTGCCTTGTTAAAAATTACAAATGCTGATGTGCAACTTCCAAATGTTGCTTTAGACGAAATTTTGCGTTAAAACACGATAATTTCACAGCAAATTTCACAAATTATTAATGATTTCGTGAAACATAATTGATTTCGTGAAATAGTATGGATTTTGTGAAAACGAACTGCTTAATTTTCAACTTTTTTAAGTGGCAATGCATCTAAATAGGACTCTTCGGTGTTTTTGAACTTCTTTTGGGAATTTCGTGATTTCGTCAAAAACTAAAATAGCCTACCTCTAATTATAGAATAGATTAACTTAGTTAATTCTGTTGTTTTAACAATGTTGTACACTACTACTGTACAAGAAACTCTGTAAGTATACATGCTTCCGGCCATAAAAAGAAGATTGCCTGCCATGAGCGCTATGGCTGAGGGTGCAAAAACACATAATCACTATCAGTAGGGACATGACATTTTCGCGAAACGTTTTTTGCGACAGGATTCACGAAATAAGCGACTTTTTGGGTTTAATCGCGAAATTACCGTGTCTTCTTTGAAACGCGATTTTTATAACGAAATTTGAGATATTTTGCAAATGCCGAATTTTTGTAGCATGAAATATTTTCCTTAGTGATGACCGGATCGGATCTTTCATTTTTCTCGGTTCCGGATTCGGATCCAAAGACACGGAGTAAAATCGGATACGGGTCGTAGATTTTAAATTTTCGCGGCTTAGCGATCGAAGTGCCCCGTGAATGGAATGTAGGTGCGGTAGATATTGACAAGAAGAGGATGTGTAACTAAGGTCACGTAATTAGATGAAAACGTTCCCGTGCAACTAGAAGCAAAATAAAGATAAATGACTTTTTTCCCCCATTACCCCGGTATCGCGGGAAAAAAATACGTAGGGTGCCATGCGGGTAGCCTACATTCGCCGGGATCAGGCATATAACGAGAGCCATGAACGAGAGCTAGTGTACTGTGCGAAAGTTCGGTCCCAATCGCAGTTTAATTTTTTATTTCAGTCACTGCATCGAAAATGTTATCATATTCAATTTCAAACCATTTCATCTGAATACTCACTTTATTAGACTTTGTTGTTTAAATTAGATTTACAAATGTAACACTCATAAATTAACGATGGTCGGGTCGGATCCAAAGATCCACGGGTCTTTCATTTCATTCGCTACTGAAATCATATCCAGAGACAGTAAAAATTCAGATCCGGATCGGAGATTTTAACATCTCGCGGCCTCGTGATCGACGCGCCCCGCGAATGGAATGCACGTATGGTAGATACCAACAAGGAGAGTTAAGTAACTCGGGTCACGAAATGAGAAGATTTTTTCTGTGCCACAAACGAGGAAAACAAAATAAAAAATACTCATATTGACCTTTTTCTCTATAGGCTCGAATGTGCGAGAAAAAAATTAAGCCGAATGTCATACGGGTTGCCTACATTAGCCATATTCCCGTGAACCTATGAGAGCGTAGTTGTTAAAAATGAGTGCTAGTGTACTGCCAGTCGCGAGTTCCATCCTTAACACTACCTAAGCATACAGCCGTGCTGTATTCCTAGGGTAATGCTAGTAGGCTGTTAAAAAAGTAAGTTATCAGAAATTTCATGCCAAATTATAAGTAAATAAAATAATTAATTTAGGCGAAAGGAAATTATTGGAAAAAATTTATATTACAGAATTAAATTGTGGAATCATTAAGTTAACTTTACAGTGTATTTTTGAGTGACGCATTTGTAAATCTAGTTGAAGCGATAGAAGTACAAAAAAGTCAGTATCCACACACAAAGGTTGGAAATGAAGGATGATAAAGTTTTTTATTCAATGGTTGAAAGAAAAATTTTAAACAGCGTAAGAATCGAACTTCATTATCTGCAGTCCACTACTCCACTCTGTTATTGTTATTACCATTATCTCATTAATTTGCCTTTAACTTAATTTTGCCTACTGTGTTTTTTATGTTGTGTAGGGTAGCCATAACTTCTGTATTGGATCTCAAATGTATGTAATTAACTGTTTGTTCACATTGGTATGAAGTATTTATTAATAATATTTTTTAAAAAAACCCTTCCTTGAAGACTCCTTTTTCCCAACATTAAACACAGCTTTCACCTTTTTAAAACGATTTTATTTACCGCATTTGTCATTTTAAACACCGCTTTTGATGATTTTTATTTACCATTTTTCGGTGTCCCTAACTATCAGTTAAAAAAAATGCCTCAATGACAAATTTAAAATCTGAGTTGAAACTGCTTTGATGTTATGGCTCATTAGAAGAGCATTTTGATGATAAATGACCACTTGCTTTGTGTATTAACCCTTTCGCTGAGACTCAGTCTCCAGAAACCTACTCGTCACATGTGGTGGACAAGTGAAAGCTCTCCAGGGACAACGAAAAGGTACGTTCACAGCACAGCCTACATCGTGCAATCCTACTCAGTTCACAGCAGCAAAAGGGTTAAACAACAATGGACACATTTAAATCAAAATGAAGAATTATCATGTGGACCACTGCTTTTATTTTCTAGATGTATTCCCAGACTTTTGACAGTAGCTGACTTAAATTTTGTGATTTTTATGTGTTTCTTATATTTTTGACTAGTCATATATTTTCATACCATATGTGACCAACTGACATTGGAATTCCACAGGGTGTCCAAGGAAAGATTAATCACTTTAATCAAGATTATTTAAATTACAAGTATGTATTACAGCTGCACTGTTTCTGACCATTTAAACCCAATCATTTCATCATCACATATTTAGCCCCAGTCATTGTCAGCCATCATTACGATATTTCACTAGTTTCGTGTTTGAAAATAATTGTACATGGATTAATTTTTGTAAAATTATGCAGATATTGGCATTAAATAAAATAGAGCAGCTTCATGTATGACGCTCAATCAAACGCAGAAGTTGCAGAGCACAAATTCAAGAGGTGTGCGTTACCTGCAGGGTGGGCAGGAGAATTCTTTCCCTCTGCAACGGGAGACGATGGTGCTGTTTCATCTCCACCATCAACCTCCATTGCGCCCTCATCCGAAGTTCTTTGCGCTTTCACACCTTGTATGCTTGCCGTGGAAGTGAAGAGTCTTCTCCGCCCTCTCTTTCGCCTCTGCTTTGGTTTCGAAACCAAGTTGCTAGCTTCACCTTTGGGTCGTCCTATTTTCCTCTTACCCCTCAACCAATACTGGGCTGTGAACAGGAATTCCCAACCAATTAAATTACATCCCATTACACAACTTTAATGACTGAAGCCGAACAAACCAAAAGTAATGCTAGCAGTTAGTGAAATCAATAAAGATTGAAGAGCATGTTAATCTTTTAAGTTCCACCAGGCTGAATTGAACTGTCATAATGTCAATTGACTGAATAGAAAAAGTACAATGAATTAGTCACAGATTAAATAAAAATAAAAATGGATAAATTACAGTAAAACCCCTCTTTTACACTTTTGAGGGGAACAAGAGAAAAAAGTGTAAATCGCGGGAAAGTGTAATTTGAGGGTATGCAATTTTATATGAAAGTTATGCCTGAAAGAATAACTCCTTGCTTCTTGATTTTGCCTGCCTAATTCTTGCTTTCATTGAATGACAAGTTTAAAATTGAAATATAGTTCCAACAAAACCTCTTTAATAATGCCAAAATCTCTTATTTGTAATGCATGGGGACATGGGGAGATATATTAACTAGATTACATATGGTTGGGCCAAGATTAGGAAGAGTGTGAAAAAATTGTAGTTGTAAATTGGAGAGAATATCAGGAATTAGTTTACAGGTGTATGAGGGAAGATGCAGAACAGCAAGCAGTTGAGAAAGGATGGAGGGGGGGGGGGTGGTGTAGTAGACACTAGAGTGGTCAAGACACTGTTCATTACTGTTAAGTCAGGAGAGCTGCTGATAGAACTTAACGAGATTCAGCATAGGGGTAAGGAAAATGTGAAAAGAACTGCATGGCATTAATGATAGACAAGGGAACTTGGGAATAGAAGAGGAGAATGACATAGAAGAAGAGAATGACATTGATAAGGATGAACTGAGGCCAGGAGTCTTGATCCAACCATGCTAGTAAGTTAGGGTACATATTATGAGAAAAGAAGGTGTGGAGACTATATGAGGATGAAATTTGGCTGGAGGATTTTTTAAAATCTGTATTAATGCCTCCAAAAAAGAAAGACAAGACCGCAAATGCTGAAAAGCATACACTTCTTAAATCAATGAAAAATTTCATCACCAATACGATAGCATCAGCCATCCCGCGAGTTATGCAACCTGAACAACAATCGCGAGAAAAACGACGTACGTGTACTGTAATCCCTCGCGGCATTACAATTGCACAGATGAGCGAGGTCACGATAAATGGTGGTATATCTGGGCAAATTTTATTTCTCTTTCATAGTGGTAACTTACTGCATGAGTTTCTACTTTGTCTTTCACGGAGTGTTGAGTCCAACCACTAGTTACGCAACCAGGACGACAATCACGGCAAAATCGTCTCGTAAAACGTAAATGGCGAACCATTCAAAAATTTGCTAGCGTGAATAAAGGGAAGACGTTACATTGCGGATATATGGGCATTATTAGGACATGAAGAAAAAGTCGTTAATGGCGGGAAAACGTAAATTGCGGGGACGTAAAAGCGAGGTTTTACTGTATATAATTAATTCACCATCAGTGTCCTGAAATCATATTTGCAGCATCTTCCTCATATACAGAATAAAAGTTTC
Source organism: Platycnemis pennipes (assembly GCA_933228895.1). Lineage (NCBI taxonomy): Eukaryota > Metazoa > Arthropoda > Insecta > Odonata > Platycnemididae > Platycnemis > Platycnemis pennipes. Next base: position 135,239,230 of record OW121853.1, read on the forward strand.
ACATTGCATTGAAAGTAATATACTTTTACCATGAGATAAGTAGGGCCACTCACAAAATACATAATAGAGTGAATGATAATAAATTAAAATTTTTCCCAAAAAGTAACACTTACTGAATTTGGTTTTAGACAAGACACTGCACTCAGCGGGGCACTTCTCCCCAACCAACTCAGGGCCAAACATGTGAGGGCAGCACTGCAGCTTATTACATATATCCATGCAGAAAGCAGGTATTTTGTCAGCTGACGTAACAACAGCCACGCTTGCGCGATAGCAGTTCAATTTGTACCTTTGGCAAAAAAGAGAGTGAATTACTAATGATGATCAGTAGTCCATTGAACCACTAGAGCAACATGAATTATCTAAGGAATTGACAAACAAGGTAGCAAAACAAATCAAAACATGGCTAAATGAGCTGACGGCATTGTTTAAAGATCTTAATGCCTCCTGATATTATCAAACACTATTTAACCAATGACCTGGATTATTTTTTAACCATCCACTTAAAATGTGCAAATCAAAGCAATCTGCTCATTAAGCAAGCAAAGTGAGGGAGAAGAATAGAATTTATTAAATGATAATATCAAAGAGTAGGGTGTACGCAAACTTGAATGCAAGTGACAAGACTTCCATCCACAAAGGTTTCAAGCATGCAAAATCTCAGGGATTAAGATGAAATACAAATAACTTTGAGGCAAAGTTTAACTGGGCCATTCCATTTTAAATCGACAAATTGCCTCACCATCTCAGATTCCAACGAAATTCGGCTCGTAGGCAGTGCCTACCCTTGTGACCCATTATCCGTTGACTTAATTCACAGAAGAAAAATAAATCACCCCTGGGTTATAGGCAAATGTACAACACTCGGCCGCTTGAAAAACGTCACTTTACGCTAAATTAGTATGTACAAGTTCCAGCAAACTTATTTTACTTAGCACAAATACAATAAAGGTATCAATGGAAAGGAAAAAACCTATACCCGATAGTTTAAAATCTACATTTTACTTTTTAATCATAGACTACACACACGTGAGTATTAACCCGAGAAAAATTAGCCTGTTACTTGAAGTCCATCTGGGTTTATTTATTGCCCAAAGTTACAAAAAAACGACATTTTGAACTTTGACTTAGAGCAGTTGAAGAAGCATGAAAACTTGCACAAAGTCGACATTCAAGATCCATAGTATCAATTATAGGCTTTTTCCTTTCCATTGATACCTTTATTATATTTGTGCTAAGTAAAATAAATTTGCTGGAGCTTGTACATACTAATTTAGCGTAAAGTGACGTTTTTCAAGCGGCCGAGTGTTGTACATTTGCATATAACCCAGGGGCATAATTTTTTTTCTGTGAATTAAGTCAATAGATAATGGGTCACAAGGATAGGCACTGCCTACGAGCCTAATTTCATTGAAATCTGAGATGGTGATGCACCATTTTTTCCAAAAATTGGTCGATTTAAAATGGAATGACTCAACTGTTCAACTTTAAGCCAGTTACTGCAGCAGGGTAGGGAAGAACATTAAGGAAGAATGCATTCTTTTAAGTACAGCACTGCATGCATTTGAAACTTACTTGGCTTTCAAAACCTCAAGGTGCATTCCTGGACCAGGATTTCCTTCAGATTGCAACTCCTTCAAAACACGAGAAGACTTATAAGCTGAGCTAATGAGCATTGAAAGGACCACTCTCATCACAAGCGTCACAGGCCCTGGACCAACAGCTTTTGGCAACTGTGCAAGTTTTCCCTTACTCAGGAATGGTCCTGAGAAGCACTGAAATTATAATTTTGTGAATCAACTCACCAAGGATTGACTGCAAGTCTACTGTAGTTCCCTTTTCGCTATTTACCAGGAACAAGCTTAATATAAATATGTTTAAGAACACAATTAGCATTGAAGTATTCATGTTTTTTGTTTTTAGCAGGGGTATGGGTAGGTTTGAAAAGAGCATCCCTACGTCACTTTGCCTCATCTAAACTCAACCTGCCATACACCATCATTATTTCAGGATGGGAAGCTCCACACTGCTCACCTTCATCGCATTCAGAGAGCTCCTTTCCCCCTCTACGCCTTCAAACATCCCCATTTCAGCAATTTCCTTCACAATTCCATTGTCCCACCAGCTCTGCCTTCATTCCACCAAACACTCTCTTGCAAATGCCTTCAACACTTCTCCACTCCTTCTTTCTGTGCGTTTCACCTTTTAATTCTCCTCCTTCACTGCCACACCCGTGAGCTTTTCTCCTCATCATTCCCACGAGTCCACACCTAACACACAAAGCCACAACACACATCAACGATCGGATCTTACTTCACTTTCTCTGCCTCTTCTTCATTCCTTACTTTACCAACCTTTCTCATCCTCAGCCTTGGCTTCCAAAGATTTTATTATAGTTTTTTTTTAGATTGATGTTAACGCTAAATGCCTGGCTTTGTGTTGCACACACCATTGAGTGACTTCCCTTAGCTGGCTAGGTGAAGTTTTGTAATGCAGATGACGTTGTAAAAAATATTCATAACAACTGAGAAATGCTATTAAGGGAATTGGATTTCACTTGTCATGGCAAAACTTCATTATTAACATACCACTGAAAAATAAATATTTGTCGTAAGCTGGATTTTCAGCATGGTAAAATGACCATTTTTGACAGAGAAAAGTCTTTACTTCGTTAAAAGCTGAACTTCATTTCACATGGGTCCAATAAATGTATGCTCGACTGCAAAGCCAGTTCTGATCAGTTTTACAAAAGTCTGCTATCTTGAAAAAAGTACGATGCCAAAAAGTCATAAAGAGAATTTTACATGCTGGCAATATGCAACTTCATTATCGTGACACAAAGAGATACATATAATTATTAGTGTGGACAGATCCAGGTTTTTTTTCGGATCCGGATCCTTGCCTGGGTTTCGGATCTTCATCTCGGTTTCCGATCCTTAGTTTCAGATACTCGATTGTGAATTTCACTCCTTTTCTAATCCTAGATTTTTAATAAATATATAAATACAGCAACAATAGAATTACCAAAAAACAAGTAAATTTATTGTAGAAAAAATCAACTTCCTATCATCTATGTGGATAATATTTTCCTGGATCAGGATTTATGGATGCAATAACTATATCTTATTACTTCTAATATTCTGAGCTCAGAGCTTGAACGGTGCGGTTCGTGGTGTCTGCTTCCTCCGTTCCCGCTGCCTCGCAATGCCCAGCTGTGTCGCTTGCTCGCAAACGGTCAGACGTGGTCAGTCCTCTGTGTCATGTACCAGGTGCCGTAACGTCTGGTGCCGTAACTGTGCTTCAATTACCGAAGAGGATCTCCAATTAATCGGCGAGCTTCATAAAACGTGGACCTGCGACTCTTGTCTCACCACGGCGCGGTCAGCACGAGGCGAGGATACACCGATCAAAACAGGCCTGGGAGTGTATCCCAGTGACAGTGCCAGTGGTATATTAGAGGAGGTGCTCAGTGCAGTGAAAGAGATTCGCGAGGAGCAGATTGCTATTCGCAAATCTATCTCTACCTGGAATGACAAGTTTAGTGATTACTCTAAATCGCTTGAAGTTATCAACTCCACACTAACCCAAATTAAAGACTCTCTGAGTCATTTGACTAGCGAAAACGTATGTCTCCAGAAGAAGTTCAGTGAATTAGAACAACACTTGAACCGAATTGAACAGGATCGGCTGCGCAATACCATAGAGATCCGTGGCATCCCAATTTCCGATGAGGAAAACGTGGAACAACTCGTGTGCCAAGTTAGCCTCAGCCTGGGGGTCAAGGTCGACCCTAACGACATCGACTTCTCCTTTCGTGTGAAACAGCCCGCTCACTTATTCCATTCCTCCCAGTCACCAAAACCAACTCCGTTAATTGTACGCTTCGTCAGGTCCGGTACCGCCTCTGCATTAATTCAAGCCAAGCGAAATAAGCCCCACCTAACACTTGGTGACATAAACGTCAATGCTGGCCCAAACCACCTCAGTGTGTACGTCAATGAATCGTTGTCTCAGTTAAACAGGAAGATATACGCCGCTGCTAAAAACTTGAAAACGGAAGGTAAAATTAAATATTTGTGGGTGCGAAATGGTCGAGTGTTTGTACGAGTCCGAGAAGGCGGCGAGCGCATTCAAATATCCAAGGAAGAAGACCTTTGTAACATATATTAGCATCAGGCCCCCCCGCTACTTCCAAAAGTGAAAACCAGTCTGAGTGAAATAACCGTCTCCCTTGTCAACTGTCAGTCCCTCATATGTCATATTGATGAGTTCCGGAACCACTTTACCTGTCACCCAGCTGATATAATTTGTTTGACCGAAACGTGGTTAAAGCCGAGTACTCCAGACGAAATGGTGGAACTTGACAACTATCATCTTCTCCGCCACGATAGAGTTGGCAAAGTTGGTGGCGGAGTCGGCGCCTTCATACATCATCGCCTGCACTCAAAGGTCCTGGCAACCTCGCCGCCGATCTATGAGGCCCGGCCTGAATTCCTGGTAATTGAAATAACGGGGGGAAACCTGTCGAAACTGTTATTGTTTATTGTTTATCGACCACCTAAAGTGGGGCATTTATCTGACATTGAAAATGCTTACTTGAAGTTTTGTCCCACCTATAAAAATGTAATCATTGTTGGGGACTTCAATGCTGATTTGCTTCGTGATGGTTATTATAGTACATTTCTGAGAAACTTCATTTATTGTAATGACTTGTACTTGATCCCATTGAATGCAACCCATCATACCGAAAACTGTCATACGCTTCTTGACCTATGTATAGTTGATTCCCAAGACAAAGTCTCATCCTACTGTCAGTCACCTGTCACGTTTCTCTCGGCCCACGACAAAATTGCTGTAACGTATAAATTTCATACTGTCATTTCTCAGTCACCTGCTATTACTTTTAGACAAGCCAGGAACATGGATGTAGAAAGATTTCAGACAAAATTGACCGAGGTTGATTGGGAAAAGCTGTTTACTTCTCCTAATGTTGACGAAAAAGTCAATTTTTTCAACTCCAATTTTATTAGCTGTCTTGACAGCTTTGCCCCAAAACGTTCACTAATACCTAAACGACCCTCAGCTCCGTGGATAACGCAGGAAATAAAACGAGAAATTAAAGAAAGAGACAGATTGAGACGCGCTTTCATCCGGACGCAAAACCCAACTCTCTACAAAATATTCATAAAACAGCGTAATTTTGTCAAAGGCTTAATAACGAAAACTAAGAGAGGGTACTACATGACTACCTTTTCACAACTTACAAATTCAAAAGAAATATGGAGAGAACTGAAATACCTTGGCCTCATCAGACAGCCAGATAAATTTTCATTAAGTGGTTTTTCCTTGAACGAACTGAATGAATGCTTCTCCTCGAGTGGTATTTCCCCTTCCAGCAACACCGGTGCTGCCATTTTCAATATTTCGTCTGTGGATGCCGTTGTTCCGTTCGACGACAAAAATTTTTACTTTCATCACATCACACCTGAAATGTTGCAGAAAGCTCTATTCTCCTCTAGATCCAACTCGGTTGGTGTAGACGATATCTCGATAAAATTTCTAAAAGCATCATCATCAACTGTGCTCCCTGCTCTGCTCAATATCTTTAACTCCTCTTTAATGACTGGCATATTTCCGTCTGACTGGAAGTCCTCCCTAATTCGACCTATCAAAAAAGTTAAAAATCCCTCGTCACCGGCGGACTATCGCCCCATTTCCTTACTTTGCGCCGCCTCAAAATGCCTTGAGAAAATTGTCCACGAACAGATTGTGGAGTACCTCAATGTAAACAAACTGTTTGACCCATTCCAATCTGGTTTTCGTAAGAACTTTTCAACGCAGTCCACTCTCATTAAAGTCACAGACGACATAAGATACGCCATGGACAAAAAACTGTTAACTATCCTGGTACTATTTGATTTTAGCAAAGCATTTGACCGCGTAAATCATGCACTATTACTTCAAAAAATGAAAAATCTGAATTTTTCCTGTTCCTCCCTAAATTGGTTCTTTTCGTACTTACATGGGCGACGGCAGTCAGTGAAAGACTCTCTTGGAAACCAGTCAAAATGGCTTCCTATTTCATGTGGTGTACCACAAGGGTCGGTGCTTGGTCCACTATTGTTTTCATTATATGTTCGCGATCTCCCAAACTGTATTTCAAACTGTAAATATATGATGTACGCTGACGATCTACAAATCTATTGCCATTGTTACCCAAAAGACCTCATGGAAACGATAAATAAGGTGAATGATGACGTCTCTGCCATCAGTCTATGGGCCCAGGAAAATTATCTGGTATTAAACAGTAACAAAACAAAAGCTATGATCGTAGGCAATCCCAGGGTCATTGCTAAACTCAACCTTGTAACGCTGCCCACGATAAATGTGCAAAATACCAGTGTTCCCTACTCCAACAGTGTAAAAAATTTAGGTGTTACGATAACACATAACTTGTCATGGAAGGAACACATAATGAGTGTAGCCAATAGGGTTAATGCAATCCTTCATCAGCTGAAATTACACAAAACCCTGCTGCCCACCTATATTAGGACACGGCTGATTTCCTCCCTTATTTTTCCACATTTCGATTACTGCAACTTGGTATTTCATGATTTAACGGAGGAACTCAATATCAAGCTCCAACGTCTCCTAAATTCTTGTGTCAGGTACGTCTTCGATCTGCGGAGGGACGATCATATTTCTCCCTACCTCGATAAGCTCTCTTGGCTTGATCTAAAAACAAGGCGCAAATTCATGATGGCCTGTTTCATGTACTCCCTCTTTAAACACAATGAACCCCATTATTTAGTTGAATTTTATCCAATTAAGGTAAAGTCCCTTAATGTAGTAACTAGGATGGATCCTAATTACCTTTATGGGCCCCAAATTAGATCCACGACTTATCAAAATTCGGTCACAGTTGTAGGATCGCATATATGGAACAACCTCCCTAATAATATCAAAGACTCTCCATCCTTGAACATATTCAAGAGGAAACTCTTAAAACTACTGAAAGAAAAATCCCTTTATTTGTAATACCCAAAGGAAAATCTCTTGTTTTGTTTTGTTCTATCTACCAAGTGATGTTCTTTATTTTGAGTAATCAATTTTATTGTATTTAGCTAATGTTTATTATTACTGCCTATGTTGTCTTTCTCTCGCTGACCAAAAAAAAAAAAAACAAAATTGTAATACCTCAAACTTGAGTCACTTAATACTCAATGTTTTTTTTTTTTTTTTTTTTTGTAATATTCTATCGAACCCTTAGTTTTTTTGTTATAATATCACACTGTGAGCTCTATTGTAACATTTTTTATTCACCACTGTTCATAGGGGATGTAAATCCTGGAATATAATAAACGTTATTATTATTATTATTATAAATATCACTTTCCTATATCACATACTCATCAAGCAATACATTTTTGAAACCAATGCAACTATTCTTTAGATTGAAGTTTAAAGAAACATTATAAGTTCATTTTCATTAATAAAGGAATTATTTTCCAATAATTAATCAAATCTTTGAATGCTTTCAAATTCTTTTTTAGAAACACAAAAACATTTTTAATGCATTCAAGGGATCCCATTTATGGAATATATGGGGATTCCATTTTAGAGACGAAAACACTATCATAGAATATTTCAAGCTGCTAAACTAGTAATTTTGCAATATCTTATTAATAATATCCTTTAAAATGAAATTTGAGAAGTTTATACTCATAAGGAGAGGTTGTGTAACTCTGATCTTGAAATGAGATTAGCCTTTTTTCAAGTTACTAGAAGCAAAATTTTAAAAAATGTCTCAGATTTTTTTTCCAAGAAGTTTCCGAGGGTTTGCAAGAAAAAAAGTAGAATGACATGTGGGGAGCCTGCATTCTCAAATCTCAGGTAAGCCGAAAATAGCAGAGAGGAGTAGTGGACTGCAGGTAATGAAGTTCGATTCTTATCGCTGTTTTAAATTTTCCTTTCAGCCATTGAATCAAAAACTTTATCATCCTTCATTTCCAACCTTTGTGTGTGGATACTGACTTTTTTGTACTTCTATTGCTTAAACTAGATTTACAAATGTATCACTAAAAATACATTGTAAAGTTAACGTAATGATTCCACAATTTAATTCTGTAATAAAATATTTTTCCAATCATTTCACTAATGGCAAATTTATTATTTTTTGACTTATAAATCATTAAATTTCTGATAATCTCCTTTTTTTTAACTGCCTACATTCATTACCCTGGGAATACAGCATGACCTGTATTCCTAGGCAGTGTTAAGGATCGAACTCGCGACCGGCAGTACACTAGCCCTCATTTTTAACAACTACACTATCATAGAGTCACGGGAATCTCGAGAATGTAGGCGACCCGCGTGAAATACAGCTTTATTTTTTTCTCGTGCATCCGGTACTATGGAGAAAAAAGTCCAGACGAGTATTTTTTTATTTTGTTTTAGTGACACGGAAAAAGTCTTTTTCTCATTTCGCGACCAGAGTTACACAACCTCTACTTGTCAGTATCTACGATACCTATACATTCCATTCGCGGGGCGCGTCGATCACGAGGCCGCGAGATGTTAAAATCTCCGATTCGGATCTGAATTTATACTGTCTTCGGATGTGATTTCAGTAGCGAATGAAGTGAAAGACCCGTGGATCTTTGGATCCAACCCGACCATCCTTAATTTATTAATGGTACATTTTTAACTCTAATTTAACCGACAAAAGTATAATAAAGTGAGTATTCAGATGTAATGGTTTGAAATTGAAGATGATAACATTTTGGATGAAATGTCTGAGAGAAAAAAATTAACTGCGATAGGTATCGAACTTCGCAGTACACTAGCTCTCGTTGTCCGCCTGATCCCGGTGAATGTAGGCTACCCGCGTGACTTCCTACGTATTTTTTCCTGCGATACCGGGGTAATGGGGAATAAAGTCATATTTCTTCATTTTGCTTCTAGTTGCACGGGAAAATATTCATCTAATTTCGTGACCTGAGTTACACATCCTCTCCTTGTCAATAGCTAACGCACCTACATTCCATTAATGGGGCACTTCGTTCGCTAAGCCGCGAAAATTTAAAATCTACGATCCGGATTTTTCTACGTTTCTTTGGATCCGAATCCGGCCATCACTAATAATTAGGGATGTGTCGATTCTTGATACCTATTCTCGATACCACCGATTCTTGTGGATTGGTATCGGTATCGCGAATCGATCGCCTAAAGTCAATACCGATACTAGGGATGGTCGCAAGGTCTCTTTGTATAAAGGGACCGTGGATCAGATCCGATGCGTCCAAATATCCGCGGATCTTTCATTTTACTCGGATCCGGGTCGTATATTTTCAATTTGTACGGCTCTGCGATAAAAGCGGCCCGTGAATGGAATGTAGGTGCGTTAGCTATTGACTAGGAGAGGTTGTGTAATTCAGATCATGAAATTAGATGGACATTTTTCCGTGCAACTAGAAGCAATTTAAAGAAATCGACGTTTTTTCCCCTAACCCCGGAATCGTGAGAAAAAAATATGTAGAAATCACGTGGGTTGCCTACATTCGCAGGGATCAGGCGGACATTGAAAGATTGTGTCCTAAAGGAAGTTCAATCCCTATCGCAGTTTAATTTTTTCTTTCAGTCATTGCATCGAAAATTTTATCATTCAATTTAAAACCCTTACATCTGAATACTCACCTTTTTGTACTTTTATTTTTAAAATTACATTTATGAATGTATCACTCAAAAATTAGGGATGGTTGGGTTGGATCCAAAGACCCATGGATCATAAGATTATGGATTTTAGGTATATTTTAAGCACTTAATTTTAATACATAAATTATGTATTTTTCTCAATGTTGAAGATGTATTTCAATTTTTATGAGGATGAAAAAATCATTCTTGCTGTCTCTGATTTGAGGGAAATATAATATTACGAATATGTAATGTAGGTGGGCCAATATATTGGCCCTTGTTTTTGCACAGCCATAGTGGGCATTTGAGTATATCGGCCCACTGGCAGTAAAAGGGTTAATTTCAGTGAGTGGGGACTACATGACCATTATTCAGTTACTATTATTTTATTTAAGAAATAAGATTCAGCTATGACTGAATTTAATTAGAGAATCCATGAGAAAGGAAGCATTATTTAACAATTTACAGATAGAAGGAAGACTTGAATTTGATACAATTGAGGAGGATTTGGGATTAGGATTCGAGATTCGGATTCAATTTTTGGATTTGATAACAATTCAGCATTCGGATTCAAGATTAGATCAAATTTTAGATTCACACCATCACTAATTCTAACCATTAAAATTCATTAAATTAAAAACATTGTTAAATTTAACAAGGCAAATATTTTAGAACAAACCACACTTGAGAAAAGAATAAAGCCTAAGCTATAGTGCTGGTGAAATGGCAATTGCCTTACGAGTGACTTGAGCTTGCTGGGTGGGCATTTACAATGTCTAGCGCGTGGATGTTCAGGAACGCCCTCCGTCAACCGATTGCACCCACAGGACTTTCCAGAATGTCCCTTACCATTGAGCATGGCAATATAAAGTCTACAGCTCCTTATATAAATGAATGGTTGAATTAAATGAATGCATTGTTCCCTCCAAACGGGGAGATACGAGCGGCTGGGCCTGCAAACTGGCAAAACTGAGCCCTTCCAAAATATTCTAGCTGGACAAGTTTGTCACAATGGACAAGGGCAAAAGATTGATTTTTGTTGCCATACCTTGTGGTTGAAGTAGATCTTAGGACACCAAAATGATCGTTGATTATTTTCAGAATTTTCCTTGCGATCAGTTCTGAAAGCAAAAAATAGTCCTGACATAATCATGTGTTTTTTTAATCATTGAAATAAAATTCATAGAGCACAACTGAATATTCATAAACATTTTAGCAAGTCACGACACAATTACAGGTACTTACGAACTAGCCACTGAACTTCCGCCTGACCCATCACCGGTAGTTTGCCTCGAGGGCATGTGATAACAGCGAGGAGGTTTCAGGGGATACAAGTTACTTTCACACCACCCAACAGGAAATATCTCCAAGGAGTCCATGCATACAATGTGGCTGGGATGAAAACTGAAAATAAGCACATCAAGGATAGGCGAGAATAGGTTCATAAAATGGAGTATGCCAAGGAGCTCTCAACGGCAGAGTATAAATTCAGACCTTCAATCCATAATCCAGAAAAAAAGGAAGCTATAATGGTTCAATATATGTCAAGCACATTTGAAATACACTACAAAAATCAATTAAAATTCCTTTTTTTTTAAAATAAGGATACATCCTTTATAAGCATATAAATACTATTATTATATATTGTAATTATATACTGTAGTTATTATAGTATGATTATTATAATAAAAATAGTATTTATATACTGTAGTAAAAAGTAATAAATATTATAAGTACTTGTAAAAAAAATGCAAAATTCTCTTTTACACACGTAAACAAAAAAAATACCATTTATTTTACACTCCTTGCTCTAAAAACTGCAATTCACATAGGCTAACCAAGAAGAGATGTTATATCTATATATGAAACCATATCTGAATAATGGCAACATATATTTTTTTATTCTATAAAACATGTATTTTTCTATAACACACAGAGACACGATGGTAGTACACCTCCATGGCTGTTACTGCTTGCCTTTAGCGTGATTCTGGTTGCATGCGTTTAACAGCCCTTGCTGTGAAGTGATGTCACAATATATCATCTCGCATAGCACACACACCAACTAAATGTATTGTTTCAATCTGATGTTCAATGCCAAATAATGAACGGTGATAATATATTGCGGGCAGAACCAAGGAACAAAATTTCAAAAATGCAGTCTTTCTTCTCTTACAGATTTCTAATAATGTGAGACAAAATTAATTTTATCCTGAACAAATTCTGAGGCTTCAGGCGTGATTGAGTGGAAACGTGACATAATGGAAACTTGAGAAATGAGCAACTTTCACAGAGAAAGATGTTTCTTGCGACCGTGTTTCGCGTTTTACAGCATCTTCAGGCAGTATACACTGCTGCATATGAGCTTATATAGGGAGGCAGAAGGGGAAGGGTGGTGAGAGGGATTGACGAATGAAGGATAAAGGCGAGAACTCGTGGACGGTGTTCAGTGCCTGAGGGTTATTGGAAAATGTGGTGAGGGAGTCAGGGGTGGGGAGAGAATTATGCATTATATATGTACGCCGGAAATCAACTTTAAAAAGGAACTTCAGACAATTTAGACTATTGCCGTAAACAACAGATACAGAGCCCACATGATTGACTCCCTCCTCTCTAAGAAACGGAAGAAAGTGGTGTAAACTTCAATATCTTCATAAGTTATCTCACAGAAGAGTGAACTTTATTCCCAAAGACAAGTACAGAGTCTCCTTCCACACACCCGCATCCCTCACCAAACTCCTTTGCAAGAACAAGGACACGATTGAAGAAATAAAGTGGTCTCTACAAGTTGTTTTGTGGGTGTGGAGCCAGTTACGTAGGCCAAACAGAATCGCGACTTCGCCACAAGGATGAAAGAACACAGGAAGTGCATAGAAACGGGAAACAGCACATCCATGGTGGCAAAACATTTGATTAAATCGGGTCAATTGGGAATAGTTTTGAACCCAAAATACTACACACAGCCAGCAAAGGGAAAAAACTCGACGCCCTGGATCAATTAGAAATCAACCTCGGGATAAAATAAAAAAGAGCCCAGTCATAAACGAAGTGCTATATAATAGCAGCTCACCACTCCTATCCATCGACTGTTCAAAGCCTCCCCTCTCCACTTCTCCCCCCCCGCCTCCCTCTCCCTCCTTCCGTCGTTTTCCCTCTCTTTCCGACAGAGACAGCGGGATATCCCCTTCCATGGCCACAGGACATTCAGGACGAGGGGAGACAATGGAGCGACAATGGACAGAGCGCGGGCAGGGTTTTCCCGAGGAGCCACACCCTTCCAGTCCAGCGCCGACGTCCACACCCCAGAGATCAGCGCCTCCGAACATTTTAAGAAGAAGATAACCATGCCCCTCTTTCAGCCTCCTCTCATTAATCTCCACCCCTGACTCTCTCACCGTATTAACCCTCAGGCACTGAACACAGGTTCTCTTCCTTCAACCTGTCCCTCACCTCCTCCTGCCTCCCTATACAAGCTTATATGCACACTGATACTCTACATGTTGCCTGAAGATGCCGTAGAAAGCGAACCCTGGTCGCAATAAACGTTTTTCTCCACGGAAGTTGCTCATTTCTCAAGTTTTAATTTATTCTGAATATTAGATAAAATTCAAATCAACTTATATAACATTAAAAGATAAAATAGCCACTTTATCAAAATAAGGTCACCATGTTGAGATGGCAACAATAGTGATGCATGCTCTGGGGTCCTATTCTGTAAAAATCACTTTCCGTTTCTGATTCCTCGACGTTTCAGATTCCGTTCCGATGTCTGGCATCGGGGACTTAACAAACGCTCGTCTGTAAGCACTTCGACAACTTTTCTGTTTCGTCCCCTCGACCTCGGAGAGAAGAGGCGAAGGTTGCCGAAATATTGGTGGACTGCGTCATGGCTGTTGTGATGCAACATCGACGAGCCAATTAAAAAATATCAGCAGTGACTTGTTTTTCAAACAAAAACCACACAAAACAACACTGTGGATGGATAGCAAATTTGGTGAGCACCTATATATTATTGTGAAACTAAATATCTTTATTTAATGGAAAATTGGATTGCAAGTGTCATATTATGTGAATTGTATATATTCAATATATGCATCTATTTAATTTAATGTGTTTGTGAAACTTTAAAAGAAAATTTTCGTATTTTAACGCCAAAATCCTATATCGACGTGATGATAGTCATAAAGTAGTATGAAAGAGCAGATACCATTTGCGGACATTAAATAGGTAAATTTTTGTACTTAGAAAGCTAATCAGTTAGCATTTACTTGACATGGAAGGGAGTTTTGAAATTGTGCTATTGTTGCAACTTGTGATCGTATGGATGTCATCTTTGCGAGAACGGTGACGGCGGATGATTAAGTATTTCACGTAGGTGGAGGGACATTATTAATTTTTAAGAACGCACAAATGGACATTAGCCAGTTGCTTGTGAAACTGAGTAAAAAATTTCCTAGAATTCATTTCCAAACATTCAATTGACACATTTGCATGTAGCGAATTGGAAAGTCCCAAATAAATCAATGTAAGCACTCAAAAGCATATAATCCTTCGACATGATTTACTTTCTGCAGAGAAATCATTCTGTAGTTAATCGTATTGCTATTTGTGCTTTATTTGTTTACCTCCCAAGAAAAACTGTATTGTATTATGTTTCAGTAAAACGTATTCTTTAGTAACTTTGTGGGGTTCTTTCAATTTTAAAACTAATTTTAATGCCATGATAAAAACAAAAAAACACAAAGTAAAACAAATGCACAATGCGCATTTCAATGCTGCAGCCTCATCATCAGGAAAGACACTCCTCCGTTTCTAAACTTTGTGTGATGTTGTTTTATAATCATTTTAACTTTGTTATTAATCAATGTTGCTTAAAATTTATGAAATTTTAATATGAATTCCATATGTACATGTGATATTTTAGTTATTTTTTAATTTTAAATCCATATGTGACTGTGATACTTTAGTTAAATGCCAGGATCCTGGGATTGAAGAAATTACAATCCTGTAATCCCGGGATTGCAATCCTTAGTGACATCTACCGGGGTTAGGTATAATTCAGCAGGGGTGCCATGGAACACAGTTTTTCAGCAGCCACTGTGGCAAATCATTTGCTAAAAACATTTTAAGGCACTGAATCGACAGCTCAAATTCATTCAACACCATAACTAACCTTTATCGCAAGCGAGGTGAGAGGAGAAGAGAAATCATATCTATCCTCCTCCTTCCAAAACTGTAGTAAACACTGCCAATTACACACAATAAATAGATATATGGAAAGGGGATGCATTGCGCATCTGAGAATAAAATGCACAACCGAATGTTCCACAAAATGATGTGGCTTACTCAATACGCATAAATAACAGGCATTAGTTTTAGGTGGTGTAGGGTCGAGGGTAATTAAATGCTTGGCCAAGAAATGAAATTGTAGGAAAAAAGGATAATTTCAATAAAATGTGCAGAGGGCTGGGTAAGACAGTGGCAGTGAAACCAAGGGGCAAATATATGTACTAATAAACATGAACGGACCATCCACGACTTCCAGTTACCCAATCAAGCTTCACCATCATTTACCGCAGATAATCAGAAGTATAGGACATACGAAAATAATTTTTCACCCTCTTAAACTTGCTTGCATAATAAATATGGGTTGTGTCTGACTGAAAAATGAATTCTTGACATTTCCTGAGACTACGCACCCGCATATAATCTTAGTACAACAAAGCCCTCATTTTCCAGTCCCAGCCAATTCATTACAGGGAGGTTTCACTGCGCTTACCTACCTTTCCAACATAAACTTGCAATGCCTTCAGGCAATTAAAAAGCCTTCCGGCGTAAAGTGAGCTGATGAGGCAATTTTGATGTTTGAGTGAATGAATGAAACAAAAATAAATCACTTTATCTCCTAGTAATGATGAGGCTTTAAATTCCAGGATGACTTCAAGTTATCCTACATCCGGGCTCCAAAATAGAAATTTACACCAAAGGCAGATGGAAGGGCAATCACTTCTTCTTTGCATTTATCCGACCTTGGAGTCAGAGTCACGGCAGAGAGCAATTATAGACTTTTGGCAGGGTGGTAAAACATGGAGGGGTGTTTTCACAGCAAGTTGCATTGGATGCACTTTGCAGACACGTAACTGAGAACACTTCATTAGCTGAAATTGAAATAAATGCTAAATGAGCAAAGGAATACCTGTCCTCTGTGTCAAGATGAATCCATACCAAATGATCCACAACTTTTTCTACAGTGGCAACACATATTGTGTGTGGATCGGTTGGGTTCACCGCTTCCAGTTTTGAGCCAGGAACAAACCGTGGCTCTTCATCTTCGGCATCTGAACGCCCACCTTTCCCCGATCTTACTGGTTCTCTCCATTCAACTGCCTCGCATTCTTCATCAGGAGGCTTGATAGCAATTTTCCTCTCCTTGGCCCAGCCTGACGTCATTGCAGGAATGGACATGTCATTGGAAACCACCACAAGTGAGTCAGCATAGTTAGAAACAGATAAGTGGCCCAGAGCTCTCTAGATTGCCCTATGTAAAACATTTTCAAATCAACTACATATGTACTTAAAAACCAAGCTTAGTTAAGATTTACCCAAAAGCACTTATTGACAAAATACCAAGGTACTTAATGGAATCAGATATTTATACATAATAATATGCTACTAATAAGTTGAATATAATTTTAGGTGAAGATTAGGTGGAAAGAGTCAGTGGATCTTCCATTCCTATAAATATGCATAAATCACATCACATTCATGCAAGAGCCTTGAGCATATTTTAATTAAAACATGAGCAATTTAAATTTTATTTATTTATTGATATTTATTGATACAAACCAGGAATTTTTAAGGAAGGATTAATTGATAAAAACCAGCAATATTTAAGGAAGGTGGATTTTATGACATTCATCTTAAGCCTTTTGTTCATAACACACTGGTTTTAGGTGGTGTAGCACTTAGGTTGATACAACATTCCTTAATTATTTTACCACATGCCTAACCTATGAAGCCATCATTGCATGGGATAAGGATTGATAAGGCATGCTGAATCAAAGAGCTCTAAAATACTCGCATGCAAAGGTTTTTTTTAGGATGGAATCATCTCTGAAAAGACTGAGTGATCTTCTGGGCCCTTCAGGATGAGGTCTGATTCCATTAATGACAACCTCAAGGCTAGGCTTGGAGACACCCAATGAGCCCACCTCATTCCAGATGGAGTATCAACCTCCAGATAAAGAGGTCAGCTGTGAAATAAGGAACGAACTCCCCAAATAGAGCAGATGTCGACAGTAAAAGGTGGCATTCAGAGACATTCATCTATTCTTGAATATGGTACGACTATTAAGGGTTGCAAGAACCAGCAGAAATGCTGTGACTTTGGGATGGAAGTGTCTTAAAAAGTTGTTGGCAGGAAAAAACTAACCTTTTGGGAAAACATAGGGAAAATCAGCATAACAGCACCAAACAGCATCATCTATGCCATCAAGGGTCACCAAGTAATAGTACGCATCAAACACTTGGGTGACAGTGGCAGGGCATATCTGAGCCCTCGAGTGAGGATGAACTGCCTCCAATTTGGTGCCTTCTTGCATGCCGTGCTTTTCCTTCGGGCCGTTATTCTGGAAGGAAACGATAAGATCACACTCCTATGCTCAGGAAGGGGAGTGAGAGACACCAATATGGTGCTATAATGAAAATTGACATCTCCACACACTTGGAATAAATCCAATGGAGCTGGGTTCCTCTTGGCTTCGGCAAATACATTTTGCACCACAGCTTCCCAGTTAGGTTGAGCATCATCAAAGACAGATTTTATCTTTTCCGGAGGCACATAATTGAACGGGGAACCTAGAAATATAACAAAACAATTGGCATTATGAGAAATAACCAATATGTAAAATTATTAGCAATGCAAAGGTTTGAGACAACTAATTACATGGAGAGAAGATATTCACCTCTTTTAGCTACCCAGCCAACATGATAAATACGCTTGGAGCAGTAGAAGAGCCAGAAGGTGAAATTATTCTTGCTCACTACATTAGATGAATCACTCTCTATTGTTACAGGGGTTTCATACTCAAGCAATAAACGTCCTCCAACATTACGTTTTATCTGCAAATAGACAGTTCTTACTGAGTTGAATTCAAACGCATAAGGTAGAATAGACAAGATCATCCGAATAAGTGAAAATACACCTATTAGCATACCGTGACAAACCAGTGATGAAAAGCATTGGTTGAATCTTGAATCTCCAGCCTCATGCCTTCTTTGATTCGATCAACTGGCGTAAATCCATCCTACAGAGAGGGAATAATAATGATAAGAAACTAGCATTGCAAAATCAAAATGTGCAACTGATGAAATATCAAAGGAATCCACAACATGGCAATTACAGGGAATACAAGATATCATTTCAAATAATTAAGAATAAAAGTAAGTAGTACATGGGGACCAAACTGTGCTATGTATTTCAAATTAATAATTTTAGGGAACTTAAGAAAAGGAAAAAAAGGAGTTTTAGCTAGGGATGGGACATTTCCACATTTTCCGGGTCCTGATACTATCGATCCGTTCCCAGTTCTCAGCTCCACTTCCACTCTATTACTGATCACAATTACACCACTGATACAATAGAATTATTATTGCATTATTTATGATGTTACTAATTGCTAAAACACCGTACTGTTTCAGTTAGGTACTTTATTTAATAGAAATAAATGTCATATTATGCCTGAATAAGTGTTATTTACAATTAATCACAAGTAAATGGGCCACATTCATAGCTATAGATACAAGAAAAGACAGCTCTGTCTTCTAGTATAATTAGAAATTATTTACACTTGTTCTCAATATCTGCTCTCTTAAGTTTTACAATGCTGGTCTGTCAGAAATTTTATTTGTTAGATTATTCATTCCTTTATTATTAAATAACTTCTTTCATTGACTAAGCTGTACAATAGAGTATTTGCGTAAGTGAGGTATTTTGTTGAAATTTATTGTAGCAAGTAATGTTTGGTTTGGTCAAAATTCCAAGGTATAATTCCAAAAAATTAATTTAAGAAACAACTTTTAATATGCATTATTTTAGCATCAAAAATGCCTAGGTCTTAACTCCCAATCATTGGTTCTTTGGAGTATGACATCACCTAGCAGTAGTGAAATAGCCTACCTTTGCATTGAGGGTGAACATTTTCTTAGCCTTTTTGAACTGCTTTCGTTATTTGACATGAAACCGAGTCTTTGTTCATGGAAGTTGGATTCGCAGATGCAGGTTCCAACAATCTTCCGGTTGTGGATGCGATAATGAACGGACATTTTCTGAGCAAAAATGCAGACCATGTTGGACGTGGGCAGCAAGGCATAAAATTATCACGGTCACCATATTAGTATTATTTTTCTTGCATTATATTATGTGATAAACCATGAATTATGCCTTCCATTATGTATTCGCCATAATAAAGCCTTAAATTTTACCTTCGCTCTACACAATAACCAATTAAACTTTTCTGAGCAGCACCCCACATAGCACGAAAAAGCCCGTGCTATCTGGGGCACTATTAAACCTTGAGGTAGCTGTACTAGAGTGATACCGCTAGACGTGAATGACATTCATTTCAATTTAATTTATTAATACTGGGATGGTTCTTTCTTTTGTGACTATCCGGTAAACGAAGTTCATATCCTTCATTTTTGTATTTTACAGGAAGTGGCCTGTGTTTTATCAAAGAAACATTTCTTTTTAGTAAATTTGTTTTGCAGAGTTTTGATTACTAAATACCTATTTAATTCATATTTCCCCGCAGGTTTAAGCTTCCCTTTTCCATAAGTATTAGGAAACTTCTACATTTAGAATCATTTAGCATTAAAGGAAAGGGAATCAAAAGAGGAATAAGGAGAGTGCATTTGAATACTATCAGTAGGGACACTGAAAAATGGTAAATAAAAATCATCAAAAGCGGTGTTTAAAATGACAAATGCGGTAAATAAAATCGTTTTAAAAAGGTGAAAGCTGTGTTTAATGTTGGGAAAAAGGAGTCTTCAAGGAAGGGTTTTTTTTAATATTATTAATAAATACTTCATACCAATGTGAACAAACAGTTAATTACATACATTTGAGATCCAATACAGAAGTTATGGCTACCCTACGCAACATAAAAAACACAGTAGGCAAAATTAAGTTAAAGGCAAATTAATGAGATAATGGTAATAACAATAACAGAGTGGAGTAGTGGACTGCAGGTAATGAAGTTCGATTCTTACGCTGTTTAAAATTTTTCTTTCAACCATTGGATAAAAAACTTTATTATCCTTCATTTCCAACCTTTGTGTGTGGATACTGACTTTTTTGTACTTCTATCGCTTCAACTAGATTTACAAATGCGTCAATCGAAAATATACGGTAAAGTTAATGTAATGATTCCACGATTTAATTCTGTAATATAAATTTTTTCCAATCATTTCCTTTCGCCTTATTTAATTATTTTATTTACTTATAATTTGGCATGAAATTTCTGATAACTTACTTTTTTTAACAGCCTACTAGCATTACCCTAGGAATACAGCACGGCTGTATTCTTAGGTAGTGTTCGAAGTAGGATCGAACTCGCGACTGGCAGTACACTAGCCCTCATTTTTAACAACTACGCTCTCATAGGTTCACGGGAATATGGCTAATGTAGGCAACCCGTATGACATTCGGCTTAATTTTTTTCTCGCACATTCGAGCCTATAGAGAAAAAGGTCAATATGAGTATTTTTTATTTTGTTTTCCTCGATTGTGGCACGGAAAAAATCTTCTTCTCATTTCGTGACCCGAGTTACCTAACTCTCCTCGTTGGTATCTACCAAACGTGCATTCCATTCGCGGGGCGCATCGATCACGAGGCCGCGAGATGTTAAAATCTCCGATCCGGATCTGAATTTTTACTGTCCCTGGATATGATTTCAGTAGCGAATGAAATGAAAGACCCGTGGATCTTTGGATCCGACCCAACCACCCTTAATTTATGAGTGGTTTATTTGTAATTCTAATTTTAACAACAAAGTCTAATAAAGTGAGTATTCAGATGGAATGGTTTGAAATTGAATATGATAACATTTTCGATGCAGTGACTGAAAGAAAAAATTAAACTGCGATTGGGATCGAACTTCGCACAGTACACTAGCTCTCGTTCATGGCTCTCGTTATATGCCTGATCCCGGCGAATGTAGGCTACACGTATGGCATCCGACGTATTTTTTCCCGCGATACCGGGGTAATGGGGGAAAAGAGTCATATATCTTTATTTTGCTTCTAGTTGCACGGGAACGTTTTCATCTAATTACGTGACCTTAGTTACACTTCCTCTTCTTGTCAATATCTACCGCACCTACATTCCATTCACGGGGCACTTCGATCCCTAAACCGCGAAAATTAAAAATCTACGATCCGGATCCGATTTTATTCCGTGTCTTTGGATCCGAATCCGGAACCGAGAAAAATGAAAGATCCGATCCGGCCATCACTAAAGAAAATATTTCATGCTACAAAAATTCGGCATTTGCAAAATATCTCAAATTTCAAAAAAATTGCGTTTCAAAGAAGACACGGTTATTTCGCGATTAAACCAAAAAAGTCGCTTATTTCGTGAATCCTGTCGCAAAAAACGTTTCGCGAAAATGTCATGTCCCTAACTATCAGCAATCAGTAATGGTGTTGTCACAGTTGATGTCCTGTTGGTGCCTAACTGAAGTGGATGCATCTTCATTCGGAGGAAAGTCCAAATACTCTACAGCTATCGTAGTTGATGTGTTGGCATTGGAAACAGTGCCAGTTTCTGTAATTATGATCATTCGTGGTTGCAATTTCATTCAGATGTTACAAACGTTTTCGATTATTCAGAAAAGTACTGGATTTCAAATAAAGAAATAAAAAAATTGAAGATTTGATATTTTTGAGTCTGGGTGATTTGAATTTTATTCCTCCCTTGGGTCTGGGGGTATTTAAAATACTTATTGATTAAATATAATCAGAAATGAGACTTAAAAAGAAAACGGATTGTTTCAATTTTCTACTTTCAGATCAGAATGCCATGGAAGTGTGTTAATGACTTCTTTTGTTAAATCTATGGTGAAATAACTTTTGCAGCCCAGAAGCGAACCATCAGCCCAATCGTTAAAACAGCTTACTTCCATTATTTTGGGGTAAAAATAGGTGACCAGGATAAACCATGGGCCCCTGCATGCTTGTTGTAACTCTTGCTCAGTGAGACTGCGAGAGTGGCTGAGTGGGAAGAAATGAGGAATGAAGTTTGCTGTACCCATGATTTGGCGTGAGCCAAAATACAATGTCGACAAGTGATATTTCTGCCTGACGCCCCCCATGAAGCGAGGTTGGTCAACAAAGAAGAAAGAATCGGTACATTATCCCAGCATTCCATCAGCCATTTGGCCCGTTCCTCACTCGGCTAATCTGCCGATTCCTGAATCACCTCAAAATTATAAGGTTGAAAAGAGTGATACTGAAGAAAATGTCGTTATATCTGGGACTTCCTATGATCCAGATTTCGAGGCGGAAGAGTTACATGAGCCCCACAGACTGAATCAGACAGAATTAAATGATCTCGTAAGAGATCTTGACTTGCCTAAGGAGAAAGCAGAGCTTTTGGCATCAAGAATGAAGCAATGGCATCTAATCCAACCAGAAGTCAAGATCACAGGGTACAGGACTTGTCAGAAGAATTTTCTTCATTTTGTTGAAAAGAAAGAGCATTTGGTTGCTTGTGTGGATGTCAATGGCTAGATGAATTCTTTGAACATAACACATGATCCAAGTAAGTGGAGATTTTTTATAGATTCATCCAGGCTGAGTTTGAAAGCAGTATTACTACACAGCAGCAAGCTTCTTCCATCTATTCCCATTGGATGTTCCATTCACATGAAGGAAACTTATGGGAATGTAAAGTTACTTCTAGAGTCAATCATATATGAGGATCGTAAGTGGCAGATCTGTTGTGACTTGAAAGTAATTGCTTTAATCCTGGGAATGCAGTTAGGCTATACTAAGTACTGCTGTTTCCTATGTTTTTGGGACAGTCGAGATAGAAAATCTCACTTCAAAAGAGGCAAGTGGCCTTCAAGAAATCTGAATTCCAGGGAGAGAAACATCCAAAATGAGTCGCTAGTAGATCCAAGTGATATTCTGCTTCCACCCCTGCACATTAAGCTGGGAATAATGAAGAACTTTGTGAAAGCCTTTGTGAATCTTTGTGGACCCTCAATATACGCACTATTATGAAGGACCCTGAGTTTGATAAAATTTTGGAGGGGAAAGAGAAAGCAGTCTGGGATGCTTTTAAGGGCATGGTACAAGGGTTTCTAGGCAACAGAAAAGAGGAACACTATCAACAGTTAGTGAAAGAACTCCTAGAAAAGTTCCATGATGTAGGTTGCAATATGTCTTTAAAATTTCATTTTCTCCACTCCCACCAAGATTATTTCCCTGAAAACTGTGGAGCTGTAAGCGATGAGCATGTTGAAAGGTTTCACCAAGATATCCCTGCAATGGAACGTAGATATCAGGGTCGTTGGGATGAATCAATGCTCGCCGACTACTGCTGGACTCTTGACATTGACATACAAAAGGCAACCCAAAAGGAAACATGCACAGGAATAGGCTCAAATAAACCACTGCTTCATAAAAAATAAACACTGTTTAACGAAACATTGCCTATTGTATTATACTCGTTGCACAACAAAGTATATCTTCTTCAAATTAGCATTAATTCGAAAGGTGGACTTTTGCGAATATAGCAAAATTTCAGGGTAGGTACTTCATATTTATCTATGTTTCACAAGAGCATCATCATCATGGGTCAAAAATTCTAACATAGGTTCAAAATACTGTTCTACCAGCTAACACTTTCGTACTTAATTAAGTTTCCTCTTCCATATCCTTAACATATGCATTTAAAGAGAATTGACTTGGCGAAGAAGCTGCTCATGCCAGTAACAACATATTGAACAACATCATAATGAAAAGGGAAGCAATTTTAAGAGAATCCACAGCATTGGGTGTTTTATCTAAGCGTCGTAAGCACTCAAAAAAGTACCCGTTTGAGGAACTGGAGAGCCATTTACATTGCATTGGTGAGAAAGGCAATTGTATCAATAAATTGTGGGCAGCAACAAGCCAAAATAAATTTGTTACAGGCAATCCATTTTGTTGCAAGTGCATGGGAAAGTGTGAATAGTGCAACCATCTAAAATTGTTTTGCCAAAGGGGGGTTCCTGAATACCACTGAAACAGAATGTGATTTGCAACCATTTGTGGGCGATAATGAATGGCAAACTTTGAATTCAGAAATATCGTTCAGTGATTTTGTTGAATGTGATGATGACCTGCAGACCAGTAGCATTGTTTCAACAGGGGAATTGTGTGGTACATCAAATGAAACAGATTCTAACTGCAGTGAGAATGAGGATGAGGAAGTGCCGACAGTGGCTTATACCTTTTCGGAGGCTGTGGTTGGACTTGAAAAATTGAAATCATACTTTTCATCCATTGAGAACAATCAATCTAGTTTACTGACGGTTTCAAAACTGGAAAAGAGCTACTTCTTAGTTATAGTAAAAAAAATAAGCAGAGTAAAATTTCAGATTTTTTTTAAAAGTAGCTGTTCGGAAATATAATTAGTCTCTCCTAAAAGTTTTAAAATTGATATTGAATTCCGGAGTAGTAGGAAGGCTTATGTATTTATTTTTTGTTAAGCCATTTTCATTTTTGTTTCATTTTTCATTTATTTTCGTTTTGTCACTGAATCCAACCTTCTTTGGGAAGAGCATATAAAACTAATGAAAACTTTTTATTGTTTTATGTGACCCCTTTTAGTGACTTTTATATTTTTATATTTATTATATTATAATTATATTTTCTTTTCGTAGAAAGGTGTTCTAATCATTACAGACCCTAAAACCCTAAAAAATGGCAAGTCCTCATTTAGTGTTTTTCCGCATTTAGTGTTTTAAATTTTGTCCCCCCTGAAAAACCTCAAATCAGGATTCTACTGTTTATGAGTTAGGATAGATTATCTGTTTGGGAAACGGCAGGTGATACCGGAAGAGGAAATGCCCTCCATTTCACCCTGATGGTGAATTTCATTTGCAGTCGGGCATAGTATTTGGTGAAATCCACTCTCATTAACCACACCAACCTGAGTGTTGAACACAAGTCTTAAGCCAATGATAAGCCTTTACATACAGTCAAGCCCACTTATATCAAAACCTTTTTATAACGAAGTTCTGGTTATAACAAAGTAAATCTTCGGCCCCTTTGTTATAAATGGGCTTGACTGCATATCAACTAAGGTAGAGTTAGAAACATGGTTTTATATTTCAGCTTATTTATCACCTCCATGTTCTATACAGGCATGAATTATCCATGAATTGTTATGGGAAAATAAGTAGGTATGCTTGGAATCAACAATAGTGTCGGTCGCCAAAGGCACGCATACTTACAAACTTTTCATGTATTATAAAATTATTTTCGCAATCTCAATTTGGAAACCATAATCCAGAACTATATCATGAATCTTTATCTATTTTTACCTCTTGTGGGACATGTCTCGATAAACTCGGTATTATTATTTATAATTTAATTTTGTTGAGGAAATACAACCAGCGAGAGAATAAATTGAACTCTACGTGCATTTCATACAGGCATCATCTCATCAGGTACCTATAGCATGTTTTTAACCTCTTATCAAATTTTTTCGAACACAGGACTGGGCCCATTCATTTTTCAATCAAAAGTACCCGAGAGTACATAAATTGATGCCACAATATCACTGGCAGTTTTTGAGATAAGCAATAGCATTTGAACACACGAACATTATGCAATTTATAATATATGATACATCCATATCACTGTAATGTACTACATAAATGTCTACACCAGAGTTGAAACTCACAAGGTATCAAATCTGTGTCAAAATTATGGAGTAAAGTATACTGGATCTTAGTTTGCATGACATATTAGTAGAAAACAATGAAAAGCAAAATGACTAGAAGCTGGGACCTCCAGCATCTACTCAACTACAAACAGCAATGCAGGCGAAGGATTACTTTCCATCCTTTGTCTCTGGGTTTGAGTTGGCAGATGCTGACAACGGTTTCTCCAGAGTTCCATCCGACATCAAAGGAAGTAAAGAAACCCTTCGCCTGCATTCCAGGGAAACAACATTTCCAACAGTAATGTTTCCTTTTGCAAGTATTCACAAGTTTTAGATTTTTATCTTGTTAAACAAAGTTAAAATACTGAACAACATTCAACGAAAACTCACCCCAGACAAAAGATGTGGAGGGACACTCTGGGCCCCTGCTAGGGGCCCACCAGGCCCAAACAGAGAGCAAACGTCCTTGAACTTCTCTGCAAGGTTATCGGGAGGCAGGAGTTTGGCAGGGTCACCATTCGGATGAGAAGCCACCCAGCCCAAGGGATGGGCGCTCACCTTGGTCAAGTCATACCAAAAGTCCTTGGTTCGATCGTCTTCATGGCCCACGTAACGTAGCCTAAATAGAATATATTTCCTCAATTGCCTCAGCCACCCAAAAACAAACTACAATACTTATTTTGCCACCATAAAATATGAGAAACTAAGTTAGCGATACAGAAAGCAAAAGTAGTGAAGGCTGCTCGGGTGCTCCACCGGGTAATCTCCTCCATGGCTGCCGACGTTTCGGGGTACGACTCGTACTCCATCATCAGGGCTGAATGTCGTGGCTCGAAAAGTGGCCGCCTTATATAGCGGTGTCGGGGCCTCAAGTTCCCTCTGATAGGTCCTTGGGTTTAGGTAATCAGAGGGAACTTGAGGCCCCGACACCACTATATAAGGTGGCCACTTTCCGAGCCACGACATTCAGCCCTGATGATGGAGTACGACCCGTACCCCGAAACGTCGGCAGCCATGGAGGAGATTACCCGGTGGAGCACCCGAGCAGCCTTCACTACCAGCATACACCAGGAGAGCATCAAATCCTTTTTCAGAAAGCAAACGTTTGACAAAGATCCTAGATGAAATGTTACATGGAACTATACACTACCACATAATTATCACTAAAATTTGAAGGATTTCTCATAGGACCCAACTGAGGGATCTTATGAAGCCAACTGTATACACCATGCTGTTGTAGTACCCAATAGTTTATTTCAAAAATAAAATAAAGCCATCATTCTACTAAATCCACCATTTGCTGAGTGCGCATTCCTGCGCTGAAGTTCCTGGGCTCGGCTGCAGCAAATTTGTGTAAATGACTCGTGCCTTCTCGCAAATTATACTCTCAGTCAAGTATCTCCACCGAGCTGCTTCTCTGTCAACCACAAAAGCAGCAGATTCTCCATCTTTTCATGCACAGAGTTGCGTAGCTTATAAATAATTGTAACACCCTTAGCAGCAGTTACGGCCTTTAGCAAGTCCTGCTTCAGAATAGTACATATCGTAGAAGTTGTGCGACCATACTGAATTGCCAAGTCTATGACTCTTACACCTTGCTCATGTTTGTCTATTATCTCACGCTTTAATGGATATCACCTTTTTCCTTTTCTCACCACTGTTCTTTACACTCATCTTCTTAGGACTCATGGTTATATGAAAAAATTAACTAAATAACTACAAAAGTTCCAAATAAACTCAAAATTGAAACAACTTGACAGATATGCTTCTGCAGCAAAGTGAACACGTGAATTGAACTCGGAAGACTCGCAAATCTATAAGCGGTGGCTCACTATGCTCCAACTGGCCTTGACGTCACCGAGGCTGGATCATATCTCACATTTAGACTCCTATCTCAGACAAAAACTGGACCCTAGTGACGGCTCTTATCTCAAAAAACTCATTCGTCAGAGCACTCGTATCCCGAGGTACCACTGTAGCAGTACATATGTTTTTTTAGGGCACTTCGACGACTCGGTCTTTTGCGCCTCTTCGTGTTCTTTTTTATAAAGGGTAATGGGTGACTTCGTTTTTTGCCTTAGTTTAAATGCACATATTCACAGAGTACAAAGCATTATATAGAGATGAGAGATCTGTATAATCAGTGAGCGGAGTGTCATATTTTCTGGAAGATACCTACTTCCTTTATGTCTTTTAATGTTTTTTGTAGGGTACCTGAGTCATCCTGTAGTATGACGTCCATTCCTCCGATATGCTGTGCCATAGGTCGGAATATTTCCTGCATTCTATCACAAGATGCTTTATAGTTCGCAGGGAACCACACCCAATGCACCACGGCTGTATCCGTGGAATAGTGAATACGTAAGCGTGCGCTAGGGTGCTGTGACCTATTCTCATACAGGAGACGACCTCCTCCCTTCTACTATCCCAGACGGGGAATGACCAGGCTTTCGTGGAGCTTTGGATCTTGCGCAGTTTATTATTGCTTACTGATTTCCATATTCACGATCCTATTCCTTCAGTGCTGTGTGCCTCAGGGTGTCCCGAAGGTCTTCCGTGGTTACTGGGTCTACGTCAATGCTGGGGTTACCGGGGACTTTTTCGCAGCATCACTGGCAGCCTCATTTCCCGGGATTCCCACGAGGCTAGGGACCCACGCAAACTTAATAGAGATGCTTCCGCCCTTGAGGCTGCTCAGAGATTCTTGAATATCTCCGAGAGTGGGTGTGCAGAATTATATTGTGAGATGGCTTTCAGGCCACTCATTGAATCAGAACATAGCAAATACGATATACCCCGAATCTCAACGTCCCTGAGGGCATTTTTAATAGCAGTCAACTCTGCAGTGTACACACTACATTCAGGGTTGAGCTTTGTGCTCACGGTTTTATATGGGCTCACATAGGCACATGCACATTCTGACTCAACCATCCGTGTAAATGGGTATTAGATTGCAGCATTGGGATAGAAACTCGGAAAACAAGGACCTATTTTCCTCAGGCAGTGAGTCTGATTTTGCCCGGCTTGCCAGCTTCCACCAGATGTCTGGCTGAGGAATAAGACATGGAAGAGTTTTAGCCACTTATCTTTTCTATGCAGGGAACAGTAAAAGAAAATCTCTTTAAAATACAGACAAAACTTACATAAAAAGGTTTAATAGCCCATGGTTTTCTGTTAAATATGTGAGTCATTGGTTCATTTATGATTCATTTAAAGCACGGGTGCAATGGCATGGCTAGAATTTTACTTACCTATTTACACATAAAAAGATCTCTATGGATGCCAAGCGGTGGTTCACCTGCATCACACAGAAGACTATTGATTGGACTCATTCGTAAGGCACCTGTTGCTAGCCAAAGTCCAAGGTTGTTTATACTTGCTAGCAGATTTAAGTATGATGCCCAGGTAGCGCCATTGATAAAAGAGTCGTAGTCCATCTTGGATCAAATCAGTGCCCTATATAGTCGCAGCATTGTAGATCGGTCCGTGCCCCATGAACACCTTGTCAATAGGTACTTTTGAAATATTAAGGGATGGGCTAACTCCCATTTTCAGAGCAGTAATGTAGGGTCTCCAGGTTAGTCTTTGGTCCAAGATCATTCCCAACAAATAGGCTGAGTTCACAAACTCCAGTGGTCAATCTTCTGGGTATAGGGTTGGTAGAAACAGCCCTCTTCTTCTGTGAAAGTGGACGCATCGCATCTTCTCTGGGGGGAAACGTAGCCCATTTTTGCACAACCAGTGGTAAAGTCTGTTCAGCGTTACCTGCAATTGCCTCTCAGCCGATGATAACTTGGATGACCTGCAGAAAATTGCCAAATCATCCACAAAGAGGGATGCCTCGACGGGCGGTAGGATGGAGGATGCCACGTCGTTAATAGCAATGGCGAACAGGGTGACACTGAGGACTGACCCTTGGGGAATTCCATTTTCTTGTTGCCCACCCTAACTCTAAAATCTCCATGACTTAAAATATTTTCAATAAAAACTGGAAAATTACTCTTAAACTTCCACTCTCTTTGAGTCCTTAAAATTTTAAAACACCATGTTGTATCATACACTTTCTCCAGATCAAAGAACACGCTCAAAACGTGCTGTCATCAAACAAAAGCTTCCTGAATGAACGTGGCAATTCAAATAAGAAAGTCAGTGGTACTTTGGTGTCTTTGGAATCCGCACTGAACATTGGAGAGAAGGATACGGCTCTCAAGACACCACACGAGTCTGCGATTCACCATTCTCTCCATCAACTTGCACAAGCAAGAAGTTAAAGATATGAGGCGTTAATTCCCTATAATTGACCTCTCTTTACCCTTTTTGGGAATCGGGATGATTATTGATTCATGCCACGAATGAGGAAAGCTTCCTGTTTCCCAAACACTGTTAAAGGTATTCAGAAGGTGTTCCTTTGCCTCAGTTCAGTACACGTCTGAGGTTAGCACTGTGGACACGGTCCGCTCCTGAGGCAGTATCCTTCAATTCATGAATTGCGGACGTGAGTTCCCATTGAGCGAATGGAGCATTGTAATTCGCCATGAAGTGGCCAGTCGTAAAAGAGGTTTTTCCCCTCTCTTGCTGATGCTTAATCGTCAGGAATGTCTGGTCGTAATTCGCTGTACTACTGATAGAGGAGTAAAACCCACCAAAAGCCTCGGCGACAACTTCTGGTTGCGATTTAATAGTTCTATTCACTATCACAGATGTAGTTGAGAGCTCATAATACTTCCCACTTATGCTTTTTATTGTCCTTTAGACCTACGAATTTGCTGTGCGATGGTTGACAATTTTTACATATTTATTCCAGGATTTTCTCTTAGATTCTACAACTATTAGGTGCGTCTTCGCTTATAAGTGGTGGAATGCTACGAGATTCCATGCCATAGGGTGTTTTTTAAAAATATGCAGGGCTTTATTTCTCTCCACGATAGCTTCAGCACAAGCCCTTGTTCCACCAGGACACTGGAGCGCGCTTCGACATACCAGATGAAAGTGGAACACTTTGCTCGGCAGCAGTTAGTATAGCGGCTGTGAGAGTGTCCATGTTTTCCGATCCGCCACGGGTGTGGTTGAAACTAAATTTTAAACCATTTCCAAAAGTTTCCCAGTCAGCCTTCTGTAAAATCCATTTTCTCGGCATGTTAAGATTTGGGTTAAACCCATTTTTCCTGATTAAAATCGGGAAGTGATCACTTCCGCAGAGGTCATTGTGAACATTTAGTTTGAAACGTGGGGCCAAGCTTGCACTGCACATGAAAAGGTCTATTGCAGAGAAAGTGCCGTTAAAAGAATTAAAATGGGTCTTTTTGCTCTTGGTAATTAAAACAAGGTTGAAATCATTTAAAAATTCTTCCACGACGGTTAAAACCAACAGTATTGTCACCCCAGAGCACATTGTGGGCATTGAAGTCACCTAGAAGGTCAAACGGACGAGGTAGCTGCCTCACCAAGCCCTCCAGGGCCCTTCTTGTTAGCGGAGTCCTTTCTGGGAGATTCAAATTGTAAAATGTTATCTCTTCTCCAGAGGCTAAATAATTACAGCGACTCCTCCTGAGTACAGCATACCCTTTCTATTTGTGGTGCGTCTCTTTCCTTAAAATGGGTCTCCTGAAGAAATATACAGGTGGGGTTAGGGCATGCATCAGGAGTTTGAACTCCTCCAATCTCCTGTAAAACCCATTTAGGTTCCATTGTATGGCAAAAAGAGCCACTTTGTAAAATTTAATTAAAAATTAAAACAATAACAAAATTAATATGCAGCTGTAAAAACAGATAAAATATAAGGCTATCTACTTAGACCAAGCTTCCTTCCTATTTTAACTTGGAGGAGAGTTCGCAGTTGGCTTTCGTCTAATATGTCCTCCCCCAAGACTCGCCAGGAGGAGGGTGAACGCAAGGCTACATGTTCTCCACTCTTAGCAGAGGTAGATAGTGAGCATTTTGGAGGGGGCTTTTCATTACTCAGGGCGTCAGCAACCACGGAGGAGGTTTCATTTTTCGAATCCTTCCTCGGTGTGCTCTTAGGGTTTCCTGTCGAGGGTGATTTTTTAACCGAGTTCTTTACTTTTGGGTCCTTGCTTCTTTGGCTCCTGACTCTCAGTCTGCGTGCTCGCCGACACATTTTCAATCATGGCAACAGATGCAAATGGTCTAGAGTGTGTTGGGGCTATCACCATTCTTAACTTTTTCCTAGCTTCTACAGTCTAGAGTTGTCTGATGACAGAAAAAGAGAAAGTCAGGGTGGCGGGAAACCCTTGCCCCTGCACGGGCTGCGCAGCCAATCACTGTCCCCCAACTGCACCCCACACCCTTGCCTTGTCATACAACGTTGTCACATGGATATGAATCACCTGGAATACTTCAGTCTTTCAGCATCTCTTTGAGTTCTCTTACGCACGTTCCTTCAGCAACAGTGCTGTTTTGAGTCTTGTGTGCGTTTTTTCCCAAGTTTTGCGGATAAACTTCCGTGTGCTTTTGTAACGGAAGTATTTCACTTTAGTGCTTGGTGAAAACCTCCGGGAGTCTTTTCTGGTGTGCAGCCATTGTGTCTTCTCGTGTCAAAGTATTTTCCTCCATTTATATGTCTACCAGGATGAGTGGGGAGAAACGTGGCCACGGTGTGACATTGCATTCTCAAACTCACGAAATTATCGTGAGGATTCACGAACACTTCGAGAAGGAAAAGCTTCACGGCAGAGCCCCATTATCCCTGTCAACAAGAGTGATGGAAAGAACTGCACAAGCATGTGGAATAAGCACCAAGTCAGTTGGGAGGATCCTGAAGGAAAAGTATGGAGACTGCAATAGTGACCGTAATCCGACTACTTTTTTAAGGACCTCCACAAAAAAAAGGCCCAGAAGAAGTCGGAAAACTGACATTGATAATTTTGACGAGGAAGCAGTTCGCAGGCATGTATACAGTTACTACGAGAGGAGGGAGTATCCACCTGTTGAAAAACTTCAACGGTGGATGGACAAGCCTGCAAATTGTCCACGAAATTGCAAATTTGTTTCTTGAGGATGAATGGAATTTACGTTGTGTTTAATAACGAAATGTCTTTAAACTCTTTGAAATAATAAAAATCAAATCTGAAACCTAGATTGAATTACCGAAGTTATTTGGGTAATTTCACAAATGTTCTTTCGTACTGCTGTGGGATCCAAATCAGTGGCATAATTGTGTTTGTGCTTCGCCTACTAGTACTTGGGACACCAATAAAGAAGATCCACAACAGGTAATCCCAATCACCTCCCTTCCTTTCACCTATCCCTCCTTTCTTTACAGAAGCCCAAGCCCTTTGTTTACCTCTGGCCGTCGGCGTCTTCCTTTCAGACCTGGCAACCTTACCCCCCCCCCCTCAGCCCCACTGCCTGTCATAGGACAACTCTCGCCGGCTGGACTGTAGGAATGGAATTTTCTCCAGCACTTTTATCTCCATTATCTTCTTTTCCAGCTGCATCCTAGGGCATCCTGTTCACACACAGGATGCGCTCCTTGGATGTTAATGCAGAGCGTCGGGCTGCCAAAAACATCTCCATCGTGCTTGTCTTTTGCACATTTGGGACAGGTAGGCTTCCCCTTGCATTTAGACGCTATGTGACCAAAGCATTGGCATTGAAAACAGCATAAGGGACTTGGGATAAAGGGTCTTACAGCGCAGGAGTTGTAGCCAACATTTACTCAGCTTGGAAGTTTATCCAGTGAGAATGTGAGCACTACAGATGCTGAGTCAACAGTCTCCCCGTTCCACCTCATCTTGAGGCTACGATGACCCCCTGGGGAGCCATCTCCTTCGTCATCTCTTCGACGGAAGTGTATAAGAGTTCGCCAGGGCTAACCAAGGGGATATAGCACTATCGATATGAGAGCCTGCCTTGAATGCAATGTTAGAGCCCCCAATGCATGGGGGCCCTCCTAACCCACGTGCCTTCCGCTGCCCTAAGCGGACCCCCATCTCTCCAGCACTCGCCATCGAATGTGTGTCGAAAACCGATTGGCTGGGGGTGGCTAGCCCCTGGCCGCCCGTTTACAGGGAATCTGGGCCCGAAGTGTAGTGTTGTTCCACGGCCCATACCGGGAATCCGAAACCCGGCTGGGTGCCAGAGAACTCACCCTCCAGGATTCTCCCTCTTATGGGTCTCCACGCACGGCCAACACGTGGGTGAGTCTTGGACCAGCTGGTATGGTCTCTCACAGACAGCAGACTCACAGATCTGTCCGGACTCAACCGTAGCTGACTCAGGGGTTTGTTTTCGGGGTTATCTCCCCTCCCTTTTAGTCGCCTCTCACGACAAGTAGGGATACTGTGGGAGAATTCTCAATCCCGCAAGGGGAGCCACAAAAAATATTTGAAGGGACACTTTGAAGGAACAATTCCATTTCAACTCAGGCAGGGGGTGTCAGGTTACCCTCTTCAAATTCTTGAAAACATTACATTAGTTACTCCTACATGACAGAATAATCATCTCACAGAAAGTTTTGGGAAAAAATGTTTGACCTATTTACAGCATTTTGAAAATCTGCAAACAACGCCACTAATTGTGAAAGGGGTGCAGAATGCAATTTGTAAAATCTCTGTTGCTCTGAAACTATTTGGACTAGAACCTTCTACTTTTCTTTGTTTTGATGCTGTTAGATGGAAAATTTACATTTTTATCGGAGTTTGGAATTTTTTTCATAACTAAAGAGGGATTTAATTAGCCAAACAATTGCACCATTCTGCAGTCCTAAACAGTCCCCAATAACTGTATCTCTCACTTTTAATGCATACAGTTCCTGAAATGGACCATCTAAAGTATGCAAAATGTAAAAAAGTTGCATTTTGAAGGTGCAATATCTCAAACAGGCACTCTTCCCATGGCCTGAGGCTGAGAAGATCCAAAGAAGCGTAAATTTTACAGACTTCACAAGAGACATCCTGGTGTTTTGCATGTCCGAATGGCTAGTGAATCTAGGTGGCCTTAAAGACAGCAAGTAATTATCATCAACAAATACAATTACTAACTATAGTTCCATCCACTTAAGTGGATAATTATAATAAAATCCAGCTCAAGGAACATTTGCCTCCTGTTACTCAACATATGACTAATCAATCCCGTAAAATGAAAAAAGCATATGGTGTTTATGCACAACATGATCTTTATCTTGACCATTCATCTCTATCTAGTTCTCGTGATGTCCTGAGTAAAATTTACGATTCTTTGGATCTTCTCAGCTACAAGCCATGGGAAGAGTGCCTGTGATGGAGTAGGTGGTACACGTAAGCATTATGCCTCAAATAAAGAGGAAATCCTCACTTGGTGGAACTCCCACATGATAGTAAATCAAATGATTACTTGGTGAGATTCCACAAATTTATTTTTCACTGACCTGGGTTTCCATTGTTTGACAATCATTATCAAGACCTTGATAATCATTCGAAACCTAGGTTGGTGAAAAATAAATTTGTGGAATCGTACCAAGTAATCATTTGATTTAATATTATGCCACAAGATACAATCTACAGAAATAACCTCATAAAGCTATTAGGAGCTTAAACATTTTTTGAAACTGTCTAATCCCTTATTCCTCCAGAAAAATCAAATTAAGGAGTGGGCAAATGTAAAACCAATATGTAGGATACAATGCTGTCATTACTGGATGGTGCAACAAAGTGCAAAGTTCATGGCTAGAACACTCACTTAAGTGAAGAATACATTTATAATCAGGGCAACATTTTCAGATTAAACAGCATGCATGTTAGCATTAGTATGGGAGTGTCACAAACAATTCAGCACTTCCAAATACAGCAGTAACATGCATGCATACGCGGGTGCAGCAAGTAAATTCATCGGCTAGAGGGGAGTTAAAATGTTCAGCAGCCTTCAGGAATGTGCTTCTGTACGAGAAGGCCTGAGTAACATTTATGATTTCCATTAATGTTAAACAAATTCATGTAAGATTAAATCTCTTTACCTTGAAACTTTGCTAAAAACAACTTATTTTAAATATCAGTGGCAAAGTCAGCAGTGCCTAAAAAGAGGAATAATATTGCATTATTAGCATGTTAATACATGTTTCACTGACTGTGGACTGATTTACAGGGTGATATTAGGAACATCAAAAGTAAAA
Organism: Platycnemis pennipes; assembly: GCA_933228895.1. NCBI lineage: Eukaryota > Metazoa > Arthropoda > Insecta > Odonata > Platycnemididae > Platycnemis > Platycnemis pennipes. Next base: position 135,274,969 of record OW121853.1, read on the forward strand.
AATTGATTTTTTTTAAATTCACAGTGACAATTCAAGGCAAATATCCAGTTTTCTGGTTTAACTATCCTCTTGAGTGCTAACAGGGGATTATTTGAACAAACTTTCAAAATTTTTAAGGATGGTGTTTTTGAGATATTGCTCCTTCAAAATGCAACTTTTTTACATTTTGCATACTTTAGATGGTCCATTTCAGGAACTGTATGCATTAAAAGTGAGAGATACAGTTATTGGGGACTGTTTAGGACTGCAGAATGGTGCAATTGTTTGGCTAATTAAATCCCTCTTTAGTTATGAAAAAAATTCCAAACTCCGATAAAAATGTAAATTTTCCATCTAACAGCAAATTATTTAATCAGTGTTCAAACATTAATTGACTGTTGTTCAGGTATTTGGAGCAAGGTGCACTTCAAGAGTTTCAAAACAAAGGAAAGTAGAAGGTTCTAGTCCAAATAGTTTCAGAGCAACAGAGATTTTACAAATTGCATTCTGCACCCCTTTCACAATTAGTGGCGTTGTTTGCAGATTTTCAAAATGCTGTAAATAGGTCAAACATTTTTTTTTCCCAAAACTTTCTGTGAGATGATTATTCTGTCATGTAGGAGTAACTAATATATTTTTTTTCAAAAAATTTGAAGAGGGTAACCTGACAAATATTGGTGGTACCTGTCTGAGTTGGAATGGAACTGGTCTTCTGTCAGTTTTGTTGTAATTCAGATCTAATAGAAGGCATACAAGGATTTCAGTTTTATTTTCTTCATTTCATCATCATTGCATTCCAATTCATTGTACAACTTCCACTCACTAACAACTAGTCCAAGGGATCCTATTCGATATTTTTTATACTTTTAACTGCCAACAAACCAACTAGACTGGACCTCTAGTTCAAGAACTGTGTGGCCTTATACCTCCCTCTTTACAGCTCCTTTACAGGCAACGTAAAAGACACAAGGAAGAAATTCATGGACACAACTTTTAAAATCTCGCTCCTGAATGAGCTGAATGGCATACAACAATACATGCTAAGACAATCCATTTACACCATCCATCAGTGTGAACACCAATTAATATTTCTAGCCCACAAAAAAATTGAGGCTATTCGCTTGCTACCTGCATGAATGATAAAAGGCATAATCTACAAGAAGTCTAAGGAAAGAAATAAAGCAAGAATGATCCTCCTATAATTTTCATATTTACATTAGGAAATCAGAGAATAAAGTTAATGAGAAGATACCTACCAGGGGTGAGGCTCTACTCACATAAGATTAGCCTGCAATGTTTTACCAAGATGTAGGTAACTGTTATGGCTGAGGAAATAAAATTTGAGAAAGATACTTAGCTATGTCCAACTAGCAAGCACACTATGGGAAGATATTTGAAAATTAGGGAAAAATGCCAACAGCTGGATACACAATGCTGTCTTTTTTAGAAAAAAGAACTGCGATAACAGCCAAAAAGAAAGAGATTGGATACATTCAAAATGTAGCATTACTAAACAATGACAAAGAAAAAATGAAAAGGGTAAGCAACTATTAAAATTTTAAAGTGAGTATAAGAAAACTGAAATTTTACAAAACATCAGGCAAGAAGATGAAATGACATTATTGAATACATCGATGTATCACTAGATCTAGTGACTATGCTAAGGAAATTAAATAAGAAGAATTGGAGGAAAACCAAGGGTGAGATCCATAGAGCAAATAATGAAAGACAAAAAGGAGAACTGCAATAACATGAAGATGTTCACCAATGGAAAAATAGTGAGAAGAGCTTTTTAAAACACTTTTAGAGTTGATGACTTTATTACCATAATATTTAACAAAGTTTGCAAACAATTAACTGATTCACATAATTAAAAATGTAACAATAAATTATCTTGTAGTAGAACTATTAATTAGGTACATCTAACTCAGAAATTTGAAGAGGAGGATATTAAATGAGGCAACTGTTGAAAACATGTATATGGACTAGAATTAAGCATGCCATATTGGCTGTCAGGTTAATGAATGCATAAAGGCTGTTTTACACGATACAATTTTTTGTACAATTTCTCGTACAAACGCTTGTATACACTGAACGAAATTGTATGTTTATCTGAGTGGAATTAGAACAGGTTCTCTTTCCCGTTCAGTCATTCGGACAATCGCACAAGCGTTTGTACAATTTGCCGCTTTACACGGTACAATTTTCTCATGCAAGCGTTTGTACAAGAAATTGTACTCAAAATTGTATCGTGTAATTCGGCCTTGATACTAGCTTACTTCACTGATTTTTCCCCATATATATAAATGTATCGGGGAATATTTAAGAATTATTTAAATAAAATACGTTTTATTCGCAATGCCGGCAAAACAATTTCAAAAACGGAGGTCAGGCCAGGCTTTTTGTGCAATTCGTAACAATTTAACTTCGTAACTTTGAATTACACCATGACAGAAAAAATCTTTCACGTCTTCTCTATAATTTTTTGCATGAATTTTTTCTCCTCCATAATAATTTGGCTCCAACAATTCGCCGCCAGTAAATTATTTGCCATTTAGTGTTCTTTCATACCGCAGAAGGAAAGAATACGCAAGTTCTCGGGAGTGAACTAATAGGGCATATTCTGTCGAAAAATAATATCGATTTTACCTTTAATCAGTGATACACATCTAACGTCATATATGAAATGAAAATAAATTACAATAGTATTTCCGTTTTACTTCCACATGCTAGAATGGAATAAAAAACTTTACGACACATCTTACCGGTTTACTTCCATGTGCATAAAATGCGATTCATATCATTCCTTTGAATATTACTGGACATGATTAAATTGAGGAATTCCATTTAAAAGCATATTTTACCTAAGTAATGGCCCACACGTCATTATGATAGTAGCAATCCAGTACTGGTTCGGGTTATTTTTATGAGCAACTTCCAGTTTCATTCCTTCTTGTATTCCGCTTTGAAGACTTTGTTCCACCTAAAAATCATATCTAGTTAAAGTAATGCACTTACGCAAAAATTTTCCCAGCGACTTTTATCAAAAGAAAAACTTACATGATGAAATAAAACACCGGGAACTTCATCCGCATTTGTCACCTCCAAATAATCTTGCCAATTAAAAATATCATCTATCGAACAAATCGCCGATTAATGTCAAAAAAATAACTTCACCGAATCTCAATTAGTACACTCATCGGACTTAAACTAAAATTAAACAAACCTTCGTCCGCTGCTTTTGCTTCCATTTCTTCTCCTCCTTCCTTGTCAACTTCTTCTCCTTTCTTGGCACACATTTTTTCCTGCGTGAACACACTATTATAAGGTTCTTATAACTTTCGCTAAATATCCCGAGCTATGATTAATCAAGCCAGACCAAGCGCGAAACTCCATTGCGGAATATAAACAACTGACATACGATAAAAAAACATAATGCACCTAGATGCAATTTCTCATGAAATACCTGTCTTTATATGTTGACGAAGTTTAGGTAGAACATACTTCTAGCTTTTATTCACCTTCAAGGAGACAGTATTATTATTTAGGGTTTTAAAATATAATAAATGTAGGGAAAACTTTAAGATATTTTTAACCAGTAGTCAAACTGTTCTTTTTATGAGAAATATACAAGAACAGTTTATAAAACTTGGCGTCTTTTTTTTCAAACTAAGATTTATCGTATACCTGTGATTTTATTCTTATATCTCCAACCTCTGTATTTGTAGATGGCTTATGGTAATATTTAATATAAATATTTAATTCGATGAATCAGATGTATCATCCGTTTCAGTCTCAAGACTGATTGCTAAATTTAACTGCCGACTTGCCGCTTGACTTCAGAAATATTATTTCATAACTTATTATATTCTTATTTCCTGAAATGATGCTGAATTCCTCTAGAATTTTTATTAATTTTAATATTGTGTGTTTCTTTTATGAATTTCTATGCTGTTAGCAACACCTCTTTGGTTTTTCTTACCTCATTTGAAGCCCCTGACAAAGTCTTACGCAATTTAAGAATAAGAATTATAATCAAGATTTTGTTCACATTTTTTTTATTCATGGAATGTCTCATTAGTTTCGAAGTACAAAATAAAAAAATTGATATCCTTTGGAACGCCATCTTTAATGGTCTCGAGTAAATTTTTTATGAAATCGATAGTTTTCAAGGTACCCAGATTGGGTGATCATGCGAAGTCAGCTATATTTAAAATAAATTATTAAGGTATAATATTCCTCTTGCTTTCACCCTCAAAACTTCGTTATAATATATAGACTATTCAATCAAACATGTTTAATATTCTGGGCATGATCCCTCATTCGTTATAATATGCAATAATAATGCATGTTCGAGGAGTAAGCAATGTCAGATTTTCACCCTGGTGAAAATAAAGAGTGAAAAAAATGTGCGCACACTTTTTGCTCATTCTTCCACTTGTGACCTCACTCCTCATCACACTTTTGGCACACTTCTCTCACACTTGTATGTCACACTTATTCTCACTTTAGGTGTTCCAAATTACACTTTTATCACACTCTTTCACATTTCCTGCACATTTTTTTCACACTGTATTGCATACTTTATTTTCATCAATGTGGATCATCAAAACACAGCAGAAAAAGAAATTAATTAAATAATTCCAAATTCTAATTTTAAAATTTAACTAAAGAAATTAATTCTAATTATCCAATAACTGCAATTATCGGATAATTAGAATTAATTCAGTGTGGTATTAACATGTTACCACACTGAAATGTTCATTAGTTCTCTTTTTTTAATATGACATCTTAATATCATCTGGATAGTATTTTTCTCACTTCTAAAATATATATTTCTTTCATGGACTGGATCACTATAGTTTAGCATAAATAGTCCAATCATCCAACAGCACTTTCTATGTCTTTGACTTTCCTTGCATTCGACCATGCCTTGCAACCCAACCACCATTTATTATTGGGGCTATGCCTACTATTAAAATGGTATTCTATCTCATGTAGACTGCGCCCAAGTGTTTCAGGAATGCACAGCAAAAGATAAATCACTCCTACCAAGGAGGATATTGAGAAAAAAAGGAAAAGCGGTTTCGTTCCACCAATGGCTTTTTGCGCCTCAGGGAAGCCTTTTATTGCAGCAAACATGAATGCATAAGCGATGCAAACTGATAGTCCTCCTCCTAGTCCCCGTGCTTCAGATGGTAGCAGTTCCCCTGGTGACAAAAGAACATATATTACTATTTATCTATAGTGCAATTGGGATGCAATTTCTTTTGGCACCTAGCTCACCAATCAGTGTCCACGGGATAACCATCACTCCAAGTGCTGACGCACACACATGGATGAGAATGAACACTGATGCTGTCCACGTAGATGAGGAAGAAGGGGAAAATGCATCTAGAAATGTAACAGTTTTTGTGAGTAAGAAGCTCTAATATGAGATCCTAAAAGAACTTTTAGTCAAGAACATCTGTCTATGGTTATACATTAGTATACTCAGAAATGCCTGACTTTTCCAGAAAAAGAAGACTAGAATAATCAAACTATCCAAAACAGTACATTTTTCTTCCAAAGCACATCAATGTTAAATTAAATTACAAGTTCATCAGCCTTGTTGAGAGTATTTTGTAAATATGTGGTATCTTTAACCCTTTTGCTGCACAAATCAGCCCTGGCTCCATCAATGTGTCAATTATCCAGAAAAATACATTAAAAATTTTTAGAGACTATATAAAAAATGTAGAAAACTTTCCCATGCAACATGTTGAAGGAGGAGGGTTTTTTGAGGCCCATGGCATATCCTCCAACATATTGCTCGTAAAGATTATAGATGTACATACATGTGAGCATCTCCACATGTTATAGTGAAAATCTTTGAACATCTGTGGAATATTCTTGCACATCCCACATATATGTGCATCTAAAAGCCTTTACGAAGGCTATAGATGCACGTGAGGGCCCTCCTCTATGTCCCAGAAAAAGAATTTAAAAAACCTGCATGAATATGAATAAATTATTCCATACATACCTATTTTTAAGAAGAGATGAAAGGATCATCATCACACAAGCTCTCTTTGTGACCAAAGCCATTGATTTGGTCACCAAGTGTGAGCATAATCTTTTGAATTTATTAGTCATTTAGAAGCTTGTGCTCATTTATGAAGAGATAAGTTGGCAGACATAATATAAGGAGCTCCCTTTTTTATTGTCTGTTGTCCCTTTATGCTGTTTCAGCCATAAAATAATTTAACATGGTTGTGAAGTGAATAAATAATAAGTCTATTAAACAGGAATCCTTTTTATGAGTTTACCTGAACTTCCATCACTAGTATTAAGTAGTCCAGAAAACAAGGCAGCTATAAACATGCCTATTCCAGAAGCTGCACAAAGTAATTTACGACCAACACGTCTGGAGAGAATGGCAGCAACAATGCTGGCTATTAGACGAATAGCACCGAGTAGAATGAGAGCAATGGCCTCAGTTGCTTCATCCCTGAAATAATGAGGCATTATATGTATATGCATCCAATTCTACGTATTTCATCCATTATCAGGACTGCTTTTTGCTTCATTACCATGATTATTTTTTTTTAAGTTTAACAATTTTTCAATAATGATGGCAGCCTCATTACACCTTGGTTTATCAAGCAAACCATTATAATAATCCTTTTACTGTCAGCCCCTTTAACGTAGACTGTGCGAAAACTGCCAATTAAGCCCATTTCCATGAATATCATAAGATTATGAATTTTAGGTATATTTGAAGCACTTAATTTTAATATATAAATTATATATTTTTCTCAATGCTGAAGATATATTTCAATTTTTATGAGGATGAAAAAATCATTCTTGCTGTCTCTGATTTGAGGGAAATATAATATTACAAATCTGTTATGTGGGTGGGTTGATATATCCTTGGCCCTTGGCAGTTTTTGCACAACCATAGAAGGCCGATATATCGGCCCACTGGCAGTTAAAGGGTCAATAGCAAACTGGCATTTTTATATCTTATATTATTATTGACAAAGTTTAAACTGACAATGAATAGTACCTAACAGTTGAAATTATCCTTGAGGAAATGCCTCTGTATTAAGCATGTGTGATACATAGTTGTAGGACAATAAATAACAATAACATTTTCAGAAAGAGAATACAATTTCAGATTGTAAGACAAAGAGTGAATATAGCTGAGGTTATTTTTTTTTACAAAGTAAGAGAGATACATACTTTGTGGTTGCTTGCAATGAACTAGAGAAAATAACTTTTGTGAGGAAAATTCTCACGTGAAAAATTAGCGATAACAGGAGAAGCAATAAGGGAATATCAACTTTAGTTATTTAGCTAGCATCTGCTCATTTTACAATCATAATATTGCAAAATGCTGAAAAAGAACTAGTATTTTAATGGTCATAATTACTTTTTCTTAGTACATAATTTTTATTCTTGCCTGCCAGTACATCAAATGCAGTTTAAGGTTGCTCAGTTCAAATTCAAGCTTAGTTATTAATTGGTTCCATATGTAGTATATTTTTGAATCCCTTAACCCTTTTTAATTTTGGTTGTACCTACTTTAACGGAGAAAGGTTTTGGGAGAAAAAACCAAATTTAAATTGATAAATGTAAATGCTAATTTCCTTAAGTGGGACAATGGATGAAGTAATTATAAGCGGCAAGTTGCAAAGTTATTAAAGGTTGATAGGCATAGAAAATGTTTTCCCTGAGGATGAACAGCTGTAGAGAGTACTATGACATCCCATTAATTGTTGAATAAATAAAGTAATCAAATGACAGTGCCGAATTGGTATGTATTATGAAGTGCAGGGAGCGGGAACGGAGCGCCATTGTCATTATTTCACTCCCTACGTATTCCTATCTACAAGTAATTGTTTTTGCAAAAGTTAAAAAATGAACTCGGAGGGATATAAAATCCCCGGCAGCACAACTTGAAAAACTCGACCAACATCGTAATCGAATGGAAGCTTTGTCTTACTCGACCATTTCTCAGTTGAGTTTCCTGTGTCCCGACACTCGCCGGCCTTCTGGCAGCCACTCACGAGGGGCGGGAGGGTGACCCAACGCAGTTGCCGCAGTGTCGCTGTGACGCTGGGCAGAATGGAATTCCTAACTTCCACCTCAGCAGCCTCCGAAACAATCGCGATTTTCGGCGTGCAAGTGTCCACCACTTTATTGATTGCGATAACTAATATGTACTGATCTACGTGCTTGAAGGTAGGTACTTGTAGACGAAAGATTGGCTAGAATAGATTTTTCCGATTTTTTATTATCTGTCTTTGAAACAAGTTTTATTAAAAGTTCAGCTAGATTTTCTCGCTAACCCAGAGAAATATTTTTTTTCTTTCCAATCGTTGAATGGAATGACACATCAAATAAAGTAAACCTCTCTATCTTCTATAGCTATCCCGTAGTTGAGTAATATATAAACACGGACAGAGACGGTCGCCCAAAACTGCCCCCGCAAGTTCTTACCGTAATGGCCTTAATGATTTAACTGTATGCTTTATTTACTATTGACAGCCTTGAAAATCCTTCGAGTAATTTACCATTGGTAATTGTAATGGACATGAAAAATAAACAATTTTATTCAAAAGTCTTATTTTCATAGTGAATATTGATATATTTTTTATTCGTGGTTGAACCATCACGGGGACTGCATGACAAGATCACGATTAAGCTACGCACCCTAATCACGTGTGCGGTGGAAAACTGAAAAAAAGTTTATATTCAAAAGTGCTTTTAAATCATTATTATTGGTAAAAGGAGACATTATGTATGAGGTGGAAAAACTGTCTTCTTCGTTCTGATTTTGCTTCCAATGTGCTGAGTGAGTATGAGAAGCTGCAACGCATTAGGATCCACGGAGGCTGCGTTTCCGTCAAGGCCATATCTACGATGCCATTCAGCTTGGACAGCTGTTGATCCCGCAGAGAAATTTTACGTAGGATATTTCTCTGTCTGGTAGACACCTCATCGTAATTTATGGCGCTTTCCAACCACATGTGAAGTTCAGAGAATGATTAAGTTAGAAGTTCAGTGATGCCTTAGGCATCACCGAAACATCGGCGGGAACCATGGGTGGGAATACCTGCTTTGCGACGGAACCTTGGCCGGCGGAGTACTTATGTACTACTCTGACCTTGCGGTTCATTTTATTGCGCAGTTGATGGTGTTCTGGATGCACCACAAAGAGTGGCCATGTACCCTGGGCCACTAGGCTCACTGGCAGCACGCAGGTCCCCCTGTCCACTCCATGCGAGCTCCCTTTCTTGCTGTCTTCGTTGTGTTTCCAATCCCAAATTTACTAGAGCTCCCATCTGAGAAGGGCCTGTTGTGGGCGGTATTCTCTGAATTCATCGGAGCACAGTTAATCCACAAGTTGGGTAATTAGTTCCGCCAGCAGACAGCCACCATTAGCCGGAACATTAACCGTTATCGGGGACCCACGAGCAGGCCGATTTTCCGTTTGTGACCACTTTGTATTATTATTATAAGACAAACACAGCATTCATAAATGAGGGATTGGACCCAAAGTTGCTAAGCCAGCGTCTCATTGGCTTGAATACCATGGTTACCATATAGTGCAAGAATTCCATGGAGAATAAATGTCATCCACCTAGACTAGTTATTGTGCCTGGAACCTTCGTAGTCATTGTACTCATTTCACTATAGTGAGAGATGGGTTTAGCTAAGTTAAAACTAGTCAGGAAACCTCCCAGGAATCCACAAAAAAGGAGTTGTCATAGGTATCTTGCCTGGATAGGGCACTCAGCAGATATACAAGTTTAAGTCCTTGTCAATGTAGATGAATATTTTCTGTGGAACTATTCCTTTCTGGGAGTTGAGATACCTTGGGATATATGTCCTCTTTCATCTATTTAAACTTTTGTTTCCCTAGTTCACACTTGAGTGGCCTTAGTTTTTGTGTCGATGACCTAAAATGCACACTCAATATCAGTTTAACTTCAGCTGGGTCGCTCAGGGTCAGGCACTTCGTCATCAGCATCCTCACGGTATCATGCAAGCCACTGCAAGGGCACAAGGCGGTGGATCCAATAAAAGACTCACCGGGAAGGAAATGCAAAGGGATGCGCGATTTGTTAGTGCCCGCCCTTCATCCCCTGACTCCGGCGTTTCTAGGTCTCACCCAGTGGCCTTCCCTGCCAGCCCCCGGAGGACGTCCACGGCGTAGAAGACGATGACGTATGTGCCCGAGAGCTGCTGCAGCAGGAGCAGGACGAGGAGCAGGAGGAGAGGGCGCCGGGAGGACTGCCGCGTCAGCACCTGCACCAATCCCCAGCTGCCGCTCCCCCCCGCATCCGCCATCTCCAGCCGCCGCTCCTGCAGCCTCCGGAGGACTGCTGCGAAGTGGCCCTCGGAAGGGTTGAGCCTCCTCAGGCTCCTCACGGCGGCCTCCACTCGGCCTCCTCCTCCGTCGTGGTCGCGGGGGGGAGCGGACCTTGGCGACGCCAGAAGGGAGTTGGGTTAGCAACGAACACACACTCCACACAGGCAATTGTCAGTCAACAGACCATTGGTCTGCTGCAAACTCGATCCGAACTATAAATACGCGTGTGCCTGCATGCTAGTCACATCCTGATTTTAAGGCGTGCTGCAGATATTTGCAAAATATACGCAATCAAAGTTCCTTGCAATTACATTTCCTTTGAGTCTTCCTACCACACTGAATTCATATGGAAAACCGTTTATACAACAATGAAAACAGTGAAAACTATAATACCATATACAATGGGGTCGTTTACCATATTTTTTTTATTGCCGAATATGATAGAATTTGTAAAATTAAAAGACCCTTATTTTTCCGTTTTTGATCCGACAATTATTTCTCGAGTTATAAGCGTCGAAAAACTGATGTTTTTAACCCTTTCGGAAAAGTGGGTGTGGTGCAACCTCTGATGTATATCGACTTCGTCCAATCACAACTGAGCCCGCGAAGCTACTTCTCCTTTTCGCAAAGGCGAACAGCTGACTCTGTCCATAGGAGCAGTTGCGACAGCATCTGTGCGAGCAGACCTTCTGAGAACCCCCCTCCACTCCCTTCCCTTCCTTGAAAAGCAGCCAAAGACGGGAGGAAAATGACGTCAATGTTATCACAGCAGCTTTTTCGGTGGGCGTGACCTTTTGCTTATTTTAATTTTTGATTCATAAGTGAATGGTTGTGGTTAGAAGATTAATTTTTTCACTAAAATTCTTTTTTCGTTTCCATCCAGCATTTTGCGATTTCGGTTCCGAGTAAACGCGCCCATTATCCCATTATGTTCAGAAGGACACAATAACTGTTTCAACACATCAACATCTATCAACGTACGCTTTATAATGCCATGAAACCATCGTCGGTTTTTTCTTGAAAAAGTGTAAAATAATTTTCATCACCATGATCGAAAAATGTTTTCAAAAAGTGACACAGATAGATCAACCCTATAATATATCCACCATGTATGGCCACACGCCCTTTCCGGAAAGCACCCTCAAGCAGAAATAAGAAGGCTTGCATAAGGTTTGGAAAGACAGTAGAAGCACTGTATTACAACATCTCTCGGAGCCGAAGAGCTGTTCACTATATCGAACTATCGCTATTACCGAAGATGTTTAAATAATCATTCCACATGAATTGAATCGAATCAGGCGATACTTTGGGATTAAGTGACATTCTGACAGAAAAACTTGAACGATATATTTTTCACACACTTTATTGAAATACAAAAAACCTGCCAGTTTCGACACTCTCGTGTCATTATCGGGTACTCATTGTCTTTCCACAACCAATTTCTACGACTCTATCGCTGGTTTAGCCAATATTGTGGGTGTTTTGGGTGATTAGCCAAAAGATCTGTTATTTTCGATGTGTGTGACACCAGGCTCAATGTTCTGTGTTCTTCGCATTTCTCTGTCCTTGGCTTCTTCAGAATTGCGATAATTTCACTCTTCAGGATCAGTCCTATGGTAGTCTTCCACTGTCATAGCTATCTTTGATTATTCCAAAGAGGATATCTTTTGCTTTGCTTTGCTCGCCCAAAAGGATCAACATTTTGCAAACCCGTGAAAGAAAGGCGTAACACCATTGAAAGAACAGTTGGAACCAAGAATCAACTTCTACATATGTTAAATTTCGGAAGCAGCAGCGTACGTTAGGAAGAATACCGCCACTTAATAATCCGGAGACATTGCCTCTAACACTAAGCAAACAGTGCACTGCGTGAAAGCTTAATTACAAGTACATGATTTATTCGCTTAATTTATTATGATTCACTTTTATTAATCCAATTTAAAAGTTTTAGTAGTTTAGTTTTCAAAAACTATTCAGTTTTTTTAATCTAAAACAGTTAATCATATTACTGAGCAAGGTTATTCGTGTCAAGTTCACATCATGCTTCAGGGTGGAAGAGGATTCCGTGAGCTTGAAGCCTGCGAGCCTATAAAACGACTATTATAACCATAGAGATAAACACCATGTAAACCGGAGGAAACTTCAAGAGCTTTTAATAAGTTTCATCCGCAATGCATGTGACATATGTTTGTTAGAGCTTAGGTTCTCTGAAATAAAATGGTGACGAATATTATCATGCCCCGAAACGCAAACCATATATGTATTTATATACCTGTAACGTCAGCGACAATGTTGCAGTCATTTCTGATCTTTTTAAATGAACTTAATATTAACATTCAAATGTCTAACAAACGGGGATTTCTCAATCCAAATTATTTGAGCATAACAAATACATTAATTACACCGACCCAACAAGACATAAGCCACCAAGACGAAGACCTTGTTAATGGCAATGTCTTGCTGAAACCTGGGTCGGTGTAATTAATGTATTGTGGACATTTACTAAGTATTTCTGTAATAAAGCTACGTGTCCCACATTTCCACAAATTATCGCCTGATACGCTAAGATCTGCAATGCATTTATGGAGGGATGGAAATGAATGAATTCTGTTTTCTTTTGTGTAGTACCTGTGGCTGAGAAGTGATGCCGGGGGGGCGGCGGCGGGGAAGAGGTAGAGCCAGTGGGGGGACTCCGGGGGTCGGAGGCCCCCGGGGGCCGAGAGGAGGCCCAGAGAGAGCAGGGCCAGGCCCACGCAGCCCCAGGCGACCCATCGCCACGAGGGCAGGGCGGCCGAGGCGGCGTAGGCCCCCAGGACCCCCACGGACACGGCCACGCTGTTCAGGCAGAGCAGGGCCGGACGCAGGCGGGGGTGCGCACACTCTGACACGTACACCAGGGCCACCGTGGTCAGCCCTGCACGAAGAGCAGAATAAACATTTATTATAGACACGTAGGAGAGCGATTGCTCCCATGGGGCAGTAGTTTTCATCTTAACATAATTTTCTCGCAAGGAATAAAAAAATATAATGCATAACATACAAAATACAGAAATAAAAGAGTTGGATCAGTTTTATATGTTACAAATTAATATATAAGATTCATGAAATGAGATTTTGAAATGTGATCTGATTTGCCTAATTTACAGAGAAAACAAAACAGGATGTAATTACAACGGATATTACAATATATACCTTAACATATTACAACAACCTTACTATCTTAACATATTGCATACCTTAGACATTGCGACAATCATACCTTAAACCTAAACATATCAAATCATTACATGACATTCAGACAAATATGCAAGTGAATAGCAATTTTTTTAAATTTTAGGTTATTAAGATCAATTTCAATTTACAATATTCCTATTTTTATACAATTTATCATGCATTATGGTTACTTATGTCTGATTCCTATTCTATGTTTTCATTTTCTTTTACATAGTTACGAGTTACTTAGTACTTACTTACATAAAGGATGGATATCCACCCCCGAGGGAAGGGGAGGTGGCTGCAGAGGCCGGAGAGAGCCACCACTCTCGTACCTACTCTTTTTTTCTAAAGTTGTGAGCAGTTGCCACTAACTATAACACTTTAAAAAGTAACTGGTTACAGTTACAAGTAGATAACAGTAGCATTTCAAAAACTGGAAGAAATGAATATAAAAGGTCGATTCGGGAGGATCTATTGCAAGCTACATTTTACATCCAGTTAGTATTTTAGTGCACTGTATTCAATCTAAGTACTTAAATGCACATAGCCAAGAATTCCCAGTTTGAGCAATAGTATAGTACTCTCCAACGAAAGAAGAGGCCATATTCTTCACACAAATAGACACAACTAATCAATTCAAACAATACTGAACCCGGTTACTTACAAGTTTTTACTATATCACAATTACTTTAATGTAATGTGTGCTGCCCACTGACGTCCTTACATTTTAACTAATCAATTAAGCTACATGCACAGGTTCTACAAGTGTAAAAATAAGGATATGGGTCATTCCACCTCAATTCAGCAAACGTTTGTCCCTTAGGGTCTCAGATTTTGATAAAAATTGGTGTATGGGAACAAAATCAACTCAAACTAAGTAATCTCGAACAGTTTTGTGAAAAAAAATTTTTTGAGTGAATTATGCATGTTTTAATTTTTTCGCATTTTTAGCAAAAATCCGAGCCTTAAATCATATTATCACTTATATCTCCACTTGTAATTGTCATACAGCAATGATTAATAGCTCTTTTTAAAGCTAAATCTTTATTGAATGCAAATATATCAATAAAAAATTATTTTCTTCTAAACCCTATTGTTATTAATTACTAATGTTTAAAAAATTGTTAATAAACTTTTCTCAAATACTCCATCTCAGAATCGGCCGAAACTTTTTTTCCGTAATCTAAACATACCCAGCTAACTATTCCAAAAATAAAATTTAGTGGCAATTCATAAATCATTTTTTATAAATATTTAAACATTTACAATTTTCTCTGTCGCGGCCCGTTGGCTCCCCCATTTGGAATACATGCAGCAGACACGCGATGCATGCCTAAAAATTCCCTAATTGCTCAAGGTCGTGGCTACATGAGATAAAAATATATTATAAACTATAATTGTTAACAACAATTGTTATTTGTTCTTTCACTTTTCGAGCTAAATATTGAGTTGATCCAAATTCCTCTTGAAATTTTGCCACACTCCAGCTTTTAGGCAGTGTAGACAGGACTAAAATTTTTTCACTGTAGGAATTAGCTTCAGCAAATTTTTCCTTGAGTTGACTTAGCATTTTACACCCTACTAACTCTTATGGGCCGAAGGAAGTTTTGCTTTTCCCCATACTTTCCCGATTGCTCTTCGATGAACAGAAGTAATTTTATGAATTTTTTCTTTAGAGTATTTTCTACTTCTCAACTTTTTCTATTTACTGGTGATGTACCGATTTCGGATAAACTCAGGTTGATTTTTTCTAGCAAGGATTGACGAGGTGAATAGGGTGCACCATCGCTCTCTCCTTGTGAGTCACTGTCATCGCTGGAGTTGTTTGTAGGTAGGGATACATGAGGCTCCGCAAATTGCAAACCAGAAGGCCCCGGCTGTGACAGTACTGCTTCTGCAGCCACAAGCTGTTCAGGAACGTCTTCTTGATGACTGATGGGATACCTTGGTTTGTCACCTTTCGCGACTCCCTTATTCAGAAACACTCTGCACTGACGACACAATTATCTGCCCTCGACCAAAGACATCGCTCTAGTGCTGAAAATTTTCGATTTGTAATGTGTGGCAGTAATTGTATATAAATTAGCACTACGGATAATGCAATGTAGTTTCAGTGGATTACAACACTGTTTTTGACGCTTTGAAAAGAAAGCAAGAAACGATTTTTCATTGTTAACGCACACGGTTTCCACTTTGACAACACTTCTATCCTCGATGAGCTGCAGATCTCTTCGATACATTTAAAGACACTGTCTCGCGAACACTTTCCTCCTCTCACTGCGCCGATTGAGCAAATTTTGAAACAATTTTGACAATTAGTTTAAAAAACTATGTACGAGAAAAAAAGAGAAGGCAGGAGTAAAAAAGGAAGTTGAATAAGGAGTTGCACACGCGGTGACAGACGAAAACAAACTGAGACTTCTTAGGTGAATAAACGCGTCTGTCAACAAAAACATGTGCAGCTAGATGGTATTCCTTCAAGCTTTAAGGCACATACCGCAATGGGCAGAATTGGCCACCAACGGGGTCATAAAAATAGGGTTCTGAAAGGAAGTGGAAAGGTTTTTACCCTCTTGCCCTAATCCGTAGGTGCCATAAAATATTTCTTTTTAGAGAGAGCAACGTTTACGGTATACGTCTCAATGCACGAAAAGCCACAGTTGCAGGCTCTTGACTCGAATTGAAAATGAAATGTTTTTGCATGGATAAATAATATTTGGACACTAAAATCCGAGTTTGCAGTAAATTTGTCTATAGAGATAAAAAGAGTGAGATAGCAAAAACGAAGAAATTTTTCTGCTAGAACAAATGATGCAAAAATTCCATAATTGTAATTTATTTTCATTTCATTTCATCAATGAATTATACTTGAAGAATCTGTAAAAGTTTTTCATATTAATTGTCACAGATTTTTAGCTCTTGAATAAAAGTTAATCCGCCTGGAAACTTAAGTGGTGCTCAATGGCAAATTTCTCTGCAAACATCCATTTAACAGAACAAATAACAATTGTTGTTAATATTTATTGTTTATAATATATTTTGATCTCATATAGCCACGACCTTGAGCAATTAGGGAATTTTTAGGCATGCATCGCGTGTCTGCTGCATGTATTCCAAATGGGGGAGCCAACGGGCCGCGACAGAGAAAATTGTAAATGTTTAAATATTTATAAAAAATGATTTATGAATTGCCACTAAATTTTATTTTTGGAATAGTTAGCTGGGTATGTTTAGATTACGGAAAAAAAGTTTCGGCCGATTCTGAGATGGAGTATTTGAGAAAAGTTTATTAACAATTTTTTAAACATTAGTAATTAATAACAATAGGGTTTAGAAGAAAATAATTTTTTATTGATATATTTGCATTCAATAAAGATTTAGCTTTAAAAAGAACTATTAATCATTGCTGTATGACAATTACAAGCGGAGATATAAGTGATAATATGATTTAAGGCTCGGTTTTTTGCTAAAAATGCGAAAAAATTAAAACATGCATAATTCACTCAAAAAATTTTTTTTCACAAAACTGTTCGAGATTACTTAGTTTGAGTTGATTTTGTTCCCATACACCAATTTTTATCAAAATCTGAGACCCTAAGGGACAAACGTTTGTTGAATTGAGGTGGAATGACCCATATGTAAAATGTAGTCGGGTTGGTGCAGTAGATATAGTTAAAGTGAATAGAGAACTGGCCTCTCGACGGGAGGGCCCGAGTTCAAATACCGTAAGTAATACATAGTTACATTTTTGTCATGCAACAATCACAAGTAAAACATACCAAAAGTAATCGTGGACGCAGAGACACCTTTTTACTCGGTCAATTCCCATCTCAGGGAATATCTCTCGGATCAGGCACTGCATTCAGCACTAAAGGTGCCCGAGTATGCCTTTTTGAAATTCATCAACAGTGTCTCATATGCATTCCGAAATCAGGCTGCCCGGCTTAAAATAAATATACCTTATGGTTTACCTTTGCATAGGAATGGAAAATTATTTATTTGGATTACTTCATGTTGCAGGTCGAATGTCGATCTCTCAAACTCACTTCTACATTTTAGTTAAAAATTTCCAGTGACTCCAACCAGCGATTAAAACCATGACATCAACTATTCTAAAATATCAAAGTAACATAATATTCATGCAATAAAACCATCACGAAGTCACAACAATCAGTAAATTCATACATTTCAGTATATCTGCAGTTGCATGGTGTGTGCTTAGTACGTACACACGGCCTTTTAATCTAGTCGATATCTCTCGAAGTGCATCGATCGATATCTCTCGATAACTCCCTATCCGTTTGCTGAATTCATCTCATGGCATGCAAGGTCCGTTATTCCGAGAATAACGGGAAAGAAAAATCGCGTCGCCATACCAAGTTATGCTGCAACTTCACAAAAGACGGAATTTTCTTTTCTCTTGGATGCTAGCTCAAACTCTGGTGAAGGAAGGATAAACGGCCAAACAGCCTGTATTGAAATGAATAAACATTCTAAATATCATTATTCTAATGATAACGATCAATGAAAAATATTACCTATGAAAATTCGATTAGCTTTGAACCACAAATATACAATTCCGTGATAGCAAATGTTTATGATGTATGCAATTCAGTGCTAATACTGAAGCTAAGGAAAACTAATAACTCAAACACGAAAGAGAATGTTAAACTATAAAATGAGATGAAATGAAAGGAATTGGTGGATTGAGGCAATGAAAATGAACAGCAGATATAACAAGATGGATACTTTGGCAGCACGCAGTTGAGTCAAGTCGAAGTAAGTGCCAGATAAAATCAAGTTTCTCTCAGGCTAACAGCCCTAACTTATTATCCTGACCGTAATCCCCATGTCGTCAATTTGAGTCGGTCAGCAATGTGTCACTACTTTGCTGGAGTATATTTCCTGGCACCGGCGTGTATTTTTGTAAGACAAATTTCTTATCCGCACTGAGTCGGTCGTGTTGTCAGGAGCCACACTTCTCCCAATTGCCCTTCGTTGAGCTCATTATTAGCCAATGAGAGCGGAGACAAATATAGCCATGACGTCCTCTGTCGACTCTCCCGAACATTATGAGTGATTGAGTGGCACCAACAGATGACTGTGTGTGTGCGTTAGCAATCTCCTCTGTTCCATATAAAATAATGTATTTACGTTTATCTTCCTGTGGAGTTCAACATCTGTGAGAGCGTGAACTTCCGATTTGAGAAGGTCGAACAGTTATAGGCAGAGGTGGTAAGTAGTTGCCGACGAAAACTTTGAACGCAAAATTTCAGTTAACTGGTCATTAAAACTGAAGCATACGACGAGCACTGGTGACTTCAAGCACCAGAAAAAGAAAATGTTATTCAACTCTTTAGAAACGCAGTCAGCTGTTTAGGTATTATAATGTTGGAATTAATGAATCTCATAAAATTATTGAACTTTCCAAAGGATTCATTATCATTCAAGCAACAAAATATGCCAACATAAATACGAAGACATGATTTTTCAGGATAATGGCGAAAGGATATAAATGTTGAAGATATAGGAAAATAACACCAGAGTTTGATGCAAGAAGAAGTGGAAGATGGGAAGCATTAAAGCAGGTGAGAAGAAAATTTAATAATTTTAGGAGCGTGGAACGTAATCACTGGCGGAGATCAAGAAGGTAAAATTACTCGAATATATTGATTTGGAAATTGGAAAAAACTGGAATGAGAGAGGAGTGAGACTCCTGGA
Source organism: Platycnemis pennipes (assembly GCA_933228895.1). Lineage (NCBI taxonomy): Eukaryota > Metazoa > Arthropoda > Insecta > Odonata > Platycnemididae > Platycnemis > Platycnemis pennipes. Next base: position 135,294,245 of record OW121853.1, read on the forward strand.
CCTCTGTGCATAGAAAATGATAGTGAAAAAAATGATGTTTAACAACCAAATCCGAAGAATATACTCTTGAAAAAAGACAGAAGAGAATTGTAAATTGACTAAATTTTGGTAAAGCAAGGATTCAGGGATGAGATAAACGACTGCAAAAGCTACAGGGGTTCAGATATCGACAGGGAACAAAACTTAGTAATCGATCAATTATGCAGTGCCATATGAAATTCGAGAAGCTGAAGAAAACTCTGAAGAACACGCTGAAAGTTGAAGAATTGTCGAAGACCCATTATCAGACTATTTGGGAGAATACGCGTACATGGGCTGAGTGGGAAAAGTATTGAAAGTGGGCTAAAGGAAACCACAAACGAAGCTCTTGCGAGATGAAAAGTTCCACGAAGAAGCCATGAGGCACAAAAGAAATCTATCAGACCCAATTGAAGAGAGAACACATCCAAGAATGCCAACACTGAAGAAGAGAAACTCAAAAGAATAAGAAATGAAATAAGTGGCAAAGCGAGATAAGCTAAAGTGATGAAGGACCTATGCGTAGATGTGCTGCAATCTCGCAAAAGATAACTGCGCGCATGGAAGCTGCCTATGGGATAGTAAGGAACCACATCAAATTAAAGGGCGTAAAAGCCCCAACCGACAAGAATGGAGGGTGAAAATAGAACAAGGCGTGAAAGTGAAGATGAGGAAAGGATGTTTGTTAGGATTTCACGAGGGATATAATTTTAGGGTAAAGGTAATTGAAGAGGAAAATTGATACGAAAAGGATGATGCAAAAGACTCAATATTTATATTAGTATTTGACTCAGAAGTAATAGGCCCTCGGAAATAAGGCTTCAGAAATTGATGAGGTTTTTAATAAATTGATAAAAATGCATAAGAGAAGACATTAAAAAAATTGTGCCAAACTATCTCAGACACATACTCGGCAGGAGAAATACCGATGGACTCTAACGAAAAGCCGAAGAGTTCCTATATGAAAACCAATCTGGATTCAGAGAAAGCAAGGTTATAAGAGAAGCAATTTCGGTCTTTAGGCTGCTCATTGAGAAGAGAATGTAAAAGAAATCGTGCGGTGTCACGGGTAACAATGCGAAATTTCTCCAAAATGGAGAATAACTAATTGGAGATCGTTGTTGGACAAGGAGAGAGCTTTGGACAACGTTGATTAAATGCTTGCACTTCTTTAAGTAAATGGAGTGCCCTACAATGACCGAAGAATTATCCACAGTTGGTATTAAAACCAAGTGGCTGTGATTAAATCTGCACCTGGCAGTGAAGAAGCGAGAGTAAAATGATGGGAAGAATGGCGTGGAACATTCTATGCATGGACACTTTAATTATTCCTTTTGTCTCAGATACTAATCCTTTAGTGCTCAGTACATGCACATGAAACGGGCTTCTTGTGTGAAGTGGTGTTGACTCTATTTATCATTTAGGCGCATATTTATCATTTTGACCAAGATTCAATCCCTGCCATGCACCCTCGGGGTTGCCTGCAGTTTGCTCAGTAGTTGATGAAGGCTGCCAATCCCTTGGCCGAGGCTAAACTTCCATGAAATCATTGCTCTACACTATTTCAAAGAGCTCGCAAATACTTCCGGTCCCCGACTGACGTTCGCGTTGGAGAGGTTTGTCTGCCGGGTATCTCCGATTCAAAAAGGCACAAGTGCAGAGGACTGAAATTCAGAAAAATCATCTTGGAAACATTTCAATAGTTGATTGGTGCATCTGAGGTGAGATTTAATTTTTCGTAAATTTCGCACGATGCGCAACAAAAGCACATTTGTTTTCGGCATCGCAAATTTTTTCAACGGATTCACGCTCGTGAATCTTCAGTGAACCTTGCGATACGGTTCTTCCGGAAACATGTTTTTTAGGGTCCACCATTTTGTCCTACTAACAGAGCAGATATCCCTGAAAATCAGTTATAATTACAACATGACAAATATTGAGATTCGTTCTTTGAAGCAATGTACCTTTAAATCTCGTAAAGCTACCGCAAAAGACACTGCGACCTCTTCGTTTTGGTGATTTCCAGCGAACACCGAATTTCTGTGTTTTTTTTGCATATTTGGTTCCCCTTTAAGTTATTTCGTGTTATTAATGTGCAAGAATTATGGAAAATGAGCAGAAAAAAGATGGCTACTGGAAAATGTGAAAGAAAATGGATTCTCTTTTACAACCTCTGTCCTAGCACCTTTGGACGTCCTTTACAATATATGCATTTAGAACATCGCTCCAGGAAGTTCTTGGCTGGGTTCATAGGCGCGTGACAACTCTCCCAGAGTCACTTTCCATTCCCATATTGTTAAGGTGCAAGCACTACGAGAAATGGCAATCACGCATCACGTGCATCAATAGTTACCATGGAAAGTTTCAGCTCCCCCACCCACCGGGCCGATTGATTCCACTTACCACCGCCGACGCCCGCGAGGGCGCGGCCCAAGCACAGGAGCCACACGGACGAGGAGAGGGCCATCGTGGCCCAGGCAAGGGCCAGCGGGAGGCAGGCCATCCGCGCTGTGGTCCTGCGGCCCCAGCGGTCCATCAGAGGGCCCGCCGCGAGGGCCCCGATCGGCGTGCTCAAGGTCACTGAACTGGCTTGAGGAAAAAGAAAGGCATGAAACGAATTGCGCAAAGGGCCCTACAGATTAGAGAGAGAGAGAGCGGGCGAAAAGGCCCCAAGCCCACGAGGACTCAACTTTTTAAGTAAATCAGAAGCGTAAATAGGTAGGTGTAATATGTTTGAGTAGCCTGTGGCGCATACAGTTATATATAGAGAGAAATACTACCTTTCTTACCTGTCATCACTTCATCATTATGTAGACTGTAACAATATAGGGTGATAGACATTTTAGGGTAGGGACGAGGAACGTGCGATCACTTAGGACCTGCGGAAAACTGGAGAACCTTAAGGTGGAAATGCGGAGAATGGACCTCGATGTATTAGGAATCAGTGAAATGAGATGGCCTGAAGAAGGAGACTTTTGTAGCGGAAGTTACAGGATTATTCACACCGGATCACTGAATGGTAACGCTGGAGTAGGCATAATGCTCAGGAAGAGTGCGGGACTGCGTGTGATGAGCTTCCTGCAGTACAATGAAAGGATAATAATGGTGAAGATCGAGACCAAACCTGTAGATACCGTGGTGGTGCAGGTTTACATGCCTACGACTGACTACGAAGATGAAGAAGTGGAAGACGTCTACGAAGATACCACGGAAGTTATAAAACAGATAAGAGGAGAGGAAAACCTAATTACTTTAGTAGATTGGAACGCTGTCGTCGGCGAAAGTCAAGATGGAAGAATAACTGGAAAATATGGATTGGAAAACCGAAACGAAAGAGGAGAAAGACTGCAGGAGTTCTGCACACAACATAAGTTAGTGGTAACTAACACATTGTTTAAAAATCACAAACGAAGAAGATACACGTGGAGGATGCCAGGAGACAGAGGAAGATTTAAAATAGACTACATTTTAGCGAAGCAGAGGTTCAGGAATCAGGTGAAGGACTGCAAAAGCTACCCGGGTGCAGACATCGTCAGCGACCATAATTTAGTGATGATGAAATGCCATCTAAAATTCAAGAGATTGAAGAAAACAGTAAAGGACATTTGGCAAGTAGAAAAACGAAAGGAGACTCAACATCAGCTGGAATTTCAGAAAGTAGTAGGAAACTACATAGGAGAGGACCTGAATTATAAATCAGTGGAAAAGCGTTGGGAAAACATTAAATGTGGACAACAGGAAGCCTCAAAAGAAGTTCTTAGAAGAAGAAAAGTTGCTAAGAAGAAGCCAGGAATCACGGAAGAAGTCTTAGTCTTGATTGAAGAAAGAAGAAAGTACAAGAATGTGAAAACTGAAGAAAGGCAGCTTTGCTACAAAAGAATAAAGAACGAAGTAAGTCGCAAAACCGGGAAAGCTAGAGAAATGTGGATGAAGAATATATGCGAAGTTGTACAAAATAACCTTGCACTTGGTAAGGTTGAAGCTGCCTATAGGATGGTGAGGAACCACTTCAAGGAACGGAGCGCAAGATGCAGTGCCACAAGCATATCTGGAGGAGTTATACAACGGAAACAATCTCAACACAAAAGTGATTGAAGAGGAAAGTGAAGTCGAAAATGATATGGGAGCATCAATATTCCCTTTTTTTTTTTTTTTCCTCGGGGATCGGGTTGGTGTGGTGGCTAGAGTACTGGCCTCCCATCCCGAAGGCCCGGGTTCGATTCCCGGCAGTGGAGGATTTTTCAGTGGAAAACCGGTCCCCACTTGAGTGCCTAGTGGAGGGCATTTCAAGTTCAGTACTCCGTCCGTCGGATGGGACGTTAAGCCGTGATCCCCTTGGCGCCTTTCGTTAGGAGTAGGCTAATGCCGACGCCGGGTTTCTCTCCACCCTTCCTCCGTTCCCTAAAAACTCCTACCATTACCCAATTACCCACCTATCCTCTATGGCGCAAATGACCTCAGCTGTCGGTCGCCTCCCCTAAATAACCAACCAACCAATCCTTTTTTCCTCGTACAATTAGGGATATGAATAACGGTAAATATTTCTATTGGGGGGAATCAATGCATAGCATAGGTAGTTACATGTTGGGGTAAGGACTTGAAGGCACCCAACTAACAGCACGTTTTTGCATGCTTACTTTGCTACTTTTATCTTTTTAAATGGTGAAGTTTAGAGATATATTAATATTAATCCTATTTTATGCATGATATGTAGTGCATGCTTGGTGATAATTCACCCCCTGCCACACACCTTTATGGTGGCTTGTAGGGTATTATGTAGATGTAGATATTAAGATCGGAATTCGACGCAGAAGTAAGGGACCTTCGGGTGAACAAGGCCTCTGGTATCGATGATATCCCAGCAGAATTAATAAAAAATGCAGAAGAGAGGACATTAACCCATCTCTACAAAACTGTCTGCGACATGTATTCAACAGGAGAAATTCCAAGAGAATTCGAGAAAAACATCATAATTCCTATTCCCAAAAAGAAGAGAGCGGAGAAATGCGAAACTTTTAGGGCTATAAGTCTGACGACATATGCATCGAAGATATTGACAAGGATCATCTACAGAAGAATAGATACGGAAAGAAGAGGAGTTCCGGGATGAAGATCAATTCGGATTCAGGAAAAGTAAGGGTACAAGAGAAGCAATATTGGCCCTTAGGCTGCTCATAGAGAAGAGAATGGAGAAGAAGAAACCGACCTACATTGCATTTGTGGATTTAGAAAAGGCTTTTGACAATGTGGATTGGAATTTAATACTTAGGAAAGGAATTGGAGTGTCGTACAGTGACCGAAGAATTATACAGTTTGTATAAAAACCATGTAGCTGTGATAAAAATCTTGAGCCAGCTTTGAAGAAGCAAGGATAAGGAAAGGAGTGAGGCAAGGCTGTGCACTGTCTCCCGTAATTTTTAATGTTTACATCGAGAGAGCCATCAATGAAATAAAAGAGAAGTCTTCTAGATTGACTATCCATGGAGAAAAATAAGCATGCTGCGATTTGCTGATGACATAGCACTCATAGCAGACACAGAGATGGATCTGAAAAGATTCTAGTAACCATGGAAAGGACAATGGCCAGATATCAGTTGAAGGTAAAAAAGAAGAAGAGTAAGATATTGGTTGCAGCAAGAAAGAAGAGGCCAAAACCAATGTCAAACTAGGAAAACAAAAACTTGAAGAGATTAAAGAGTTCTGTTATCTAGGAAGCCGAGTAACCAACGATGGACGAAGCAAGAAAGAAATAGTTAGTAGAAGAGCCCAGGCAAAGAGGGCATTCTTTCAAAAGAAGAAGCTACTTACAGCTGGAAATACAAGCATAGAAGTAAAGGAAACAATTCATCAAAGCGTATATCTGAAGCATGTTTCTTTACGGCAGTGAGGCATGGACGATGACAGCAGCGGAGAAGAAAAGGGTGGAAGCATTCGAAATATGGTGCTACAGAAGAATGATGAAGATAAAATGGATCGACCGAATGACAAATGAAGAAGTCCTAAGAAGAATGGGAGAAAAGAGAAGTCTGTTGAAAACTATAAAAAGAAGACGGGACAACCTATTTGGCCATATCTTAAGACACGGTGGCCTGATGAAGACAATCGTCGAGGGAAAAGTGAACGGGAATAATGGAAAAGGCAGGCCTCGTATGAGTTATACAGAACAGGTCGTAAAGGACGTGAAAGAGAAGAATTATGGCAATGTGAAGAGGTTGGCCGATAGAAGAATCGAGTGGAGGGCTGCGACAAACCAATCCTAGTTGATTGCTGATCCATGATGATGAGCAATATAGGAGCGTGTGACTCTCATGTCCAACATGTCTTCATAAAGTAGTGGCTGTTAGCTTCGTATGCGCAAGTTTGGTGCCCTTTTTCGAGAACGTAGATGAATGGCAGCGATGGACGAAGTCGGTAGAGTAGTCCAGGCGAAAGGGCATTCTTTAAAAAGAAAAATCTGTTTGTAGCTTGCGAAACAACGTGAGGAAGCGTAACCTGCACTCGTCCGTAGCAAGATCCTTTTGTGGGAGTGATAACAACAGCGGAGGAATCTAGGATTGACGCATTCGAAATAGTGTGCAGCAGAGAAGAATAATGAAGTGAATGATAATCGTGTGTGTGTGTGTGAAATGTACACAGCGACGACGTTTCTTGTCCAATCTCGTGGTTTCACGAAGTTAAGCGTCAAACGTTAAACCGTAAAGAAAGAGGGTCTGATAAAAACTACAGAGACTAAACTCCGTAGAAACTGAAGGGAAAGAGTGAATGGTAAGAATGAAAAGGGAGGCCTCGTGTGATATACATGGTGAAGGATGTAAGAGAGAAGAATTATGTCGACAGGAAGAAGAGAGTAGCCTCTCAGATGTGCTAGACATGCATCTTGGGATTGATAACAGTCTTTGACGGCGCAAGGTGAACCTGACTCGCACACTTGGGACGACTTGGTGAGCCTCTCTCTCTCTCTCTCGAAAAACACACATTTCCTCAAATTGCACTGATTTTTCTAAAAGGCCTCAAAAATGTCTTTAGCGCACATTTAAAGCATAATTTCCTGTCAATGGCCAATTTCTAATATTACGTCATTACATCAGACGTGGGCATCAACCGTGATGTAGGCCATAGCGGAAATTGCATAAAAGGTGATGGAGTAGGAGTTGGGGGTTCATTCCCTTCGGCAAAGGTGAGCGCACAATCGGGGAAATGCAGATTCAAGTGTGCATATATATATATATATATATATATATATATATATATATATATATATATATATATATATTGATGGCCGAAAACACATGGAAAAAATTTCGCCTTGACGTGGTCGAAAGATTCACTCACCTATCCAAGAGGCTTGGTCTGTGGTGATAGGGATATCGCTGCCCTCTTTGAAGAGTTCAGGGAGAAGGATGGAAGAGAAGGCCATATTGATTCCAGCGTGAACCACTATGCTGTGGGCGCAAAGGCTCACGTACAACTGTGGAACAGAATAATAAACAATGTCAAAAATAAGTTAAAAAAAATATGCTATGCAGTCTTTTTTAGCTGCAAAAGATATTTCTTTCTGATATCACAGCCATCATAGGCTGGAAACGGGAGTTTTGGAGTAATATAATTGATTTATGAGATATTTATGCTTTCTATTTGATTACAGTTATTTTGAAGCAATTGAATGGTGAACTTTTCTTGTTAGAATTGGTTGAATCCGCATGGCCATGACGTGGGTTTTGGGGGTTTCCAAAATCAGGGGTATTAAGCATGGGCGTAGCCAGGGTGGTGGGGCAGGGTGGGGCGCTTCCCCCCCCCCTCCCCCCCCGGCTCATTAGTCAAATGAAAAATTACAGGTCAACTAGCTGAAGGTGCCCGTTGACATTCAACAAGAGGGAGAAATATAATAAATACAATTTGTATGAAGAAAGCTCAATATTTTTCATGAAGGGGCAAGAATAAACTTGTGTTATGGAAATTTAACTTATTTCTGCCCCCCCCCCCCCCTGGAAAACATCCTGGCTACGCCACTGGTATTAATAATTGGCAACTATAGGTCATGAGTTCGTATCTCGGCTTGGGCATGGATATTGTGTTTCTCTTAGAATTAAGCGTAATGTTATGCAAGGTGAAACGATGCGATATAAGCTTCACAGCTGGAACACCTTTCAGGCTCATCTCTTGAAGAGGGATCAACTGAAGTCCAAGGACTCACCTGAGGAATGGTATCCTTCCACGTGAGGTTACTCTGGGCCGTACAGCCATCCCCCATCTCCATCCTGAGGGTCAATGAGAAGAAAAAACATCAGTCTCTCACACTGATTCATTAATTCACAACGGTTTAAATCATTCCAAGTACCCAGAATTCAACCAGTACATACCTATATGAAAAATGAGGTAAGCTATGGAGAGAAAAAAGATGTGAATGAAAGTATCCGATAAAAAACGAATTACCGAACGGCCTATTAGCGAAATTTCTTCACAAAAATTTCTTTAATTCTCCTAACATATTTGGTGATATTGATTGCCGGAGCATTCCTGGACCGGGAATCGAACCACTGACCTTTGGCTTGCCAGACCACCAAGCAGTCTGCCCCACAATTGATGCTGATCTCCCTGGGACATGTGAGTGGCAATATGCATTCGAAGGTTATATCACAGTAGAAATTAAACAGGCAAGAGGAAAAAACTTAATGCATTTACAAGATTGTCTCGCTGTAGTCAGAGAAGGTCAAGGTGGGAAAATAACAGGAAACTTATGTTTGGAAAATCAAAATAAGAGATGATAGGGGCTAGAAATATGATCGTAGTGAAAAAACATTGTTGGTAAAGCCACAAATGAAGAAATTTTGATTCCCTGTCGAGGAAGCCCTTTTACTCTGGCACTTCTGATACAACCAAAGAAGAAGAAGAACCTCTTCAAAAGATATAAAACGATTCCAAATCAGGAGAGAGGGACCATTGATTGAAGATAGAGTGAAGAAATGGAAGACTGATTTCGACGAATGAAGCGGCGAAAACAATCACGCAGGTGATTGAAGGGGAAAAAGAAGTTGAAAATAACTTGCGGATAAGTAAGGCTCCCAGAAGCAAAGCTATTTCCGCCGAGTTAATTAAAAATGCAGCTGAGCTGAGAAGACTTTAAGCCAATTGTATTCCCGAAATGTATTCGGTATGAGGGAAAACGCTGTATTCTCAATAATCATTATATCCATTCCCAAAAAGAAAAGGACAGAGAAAAGAACGTGAAAAGCTAAGAAGCCTGACAATGTATGCCTCGAAGATATAAATCACATATTAAAATGTAGAACGAAAAGCTGAAGAGTTCCTGGATGAAGATCAATTTGAAATAAGTAGAAAAAACAACGGTAAAAGAGAAGCAATTTTGGCCCTACTAAGGCTACTCATACAGAGTTACAAATTGACAATCGTTTGTGGATATGGAGAAAGTATTTGACGTTTATCGGAATTTAATGCTTGGAATTATAAAAGGATTTTAAGTGTCCTCAAAGACCGAAGACGATGACTATCTCGATAAGCAAACTAAAGTTAGCACTCCAAGATGACTATTTTATCCGAGACTCTATGTGAAAGTATTCGGTACTAACTGTAAGTTTTCAGATTATTAACAAGAGGCTATAACTTTTTTTGAGAAACTATTTCCCCTAAAAATTAAATTACACGAATTAAGAATGAATGTACAACATTCATAATCAAACAGTTTTCCGCTAAACACCTTTCTCACAGCTGCCCCTCGGGACGGGCGACACCGAAGCGGCTCTCACACATATCACGTGATGCCACCCTGAGTTTGCATCACTTTCTCCCTCGCTCCGATATCTTCGCGGTCACGTGACACATTTTGACACAACCTCTTTGATCGCGCTCACCCGAAACTTATCGAGCCTTATCTTCTTCTCTCGCTCTGTGAAGGTGGGGAACCTGCCAAACTAGAGGTCAGAGGTTCGAGTCCCGCCCGATGAGGAACTTTTCTGGGAGATTGTGTCCTTCCTTCACATCCTTACTAGTACCCAAAAATCACTACGCGTCATCTCGCAGTGGTTACGTGCATCCCGTGCATTCCATTGCTCATGCCGAAAACACTGGGCAGACATCACTTGCCTGACACACGCGGTATAACCCAAAAACCCTTGCACACCAGGGTTACAACCCCAAGAAGCAGGAGGCGAGGAGCACTCTCATAATTGCTATTCCAGGAGAATAATCCACCTCCTCCATTTGATCACCTACATTTGATTCTCGCATCCGAAGTTTGCCGGCCCAAATGTCTATACGAATGCTCTTTACCTCTAAGAAATAAGCCTAATAACGACTAAGTTAGGTTAGACAGTGCAATATCGCCTAAGGTAAGACTCGGAGCATCGAGACTTTCCGTAAGGAATTGAAAAAAGAAAAACTTGAAAACTTCGAAACACCTGGTTATTTTACACACTCTCGTTTATTGCAGTACGTCCACTTTCAACGCATAGTTATTATATTCAGTCTCCTGAAGGTTATGTCTCCTTCGACATCTTATCCGTTGGACCGCATAAAAACCAAACGCCGCTGTCAGAACTTAATGACCGTTGTTTCAGGGATTCAAATCCGAAGGCATTTATTTCAGAATAAATGTGCCTTTTAATCTATCAGTCCCTCCTATTCAGGCGATAAAACTCATTCGCTCAACGTAAAAATTCAAGCATGGTATTCCTTTACTGGAATATGCTATTCCTCTTCCCAATATCTTCACCAGACACAAGTAGTTGAGCTTCAGTCACATTCCCTTCTACCATGAGAATACATTACGGTGCCTAATAGGTTTCTTGTCCTTTCCATTGGTTCTCGGTCGGAAAAGGCTCATGGACACCGTTTCAAGAAACGAAAACATTTACTTATTCGCCTCTCCCACACATGGAAGCAACGGATCCACTTGCAGCCCCTGTAGTGGCATATATTCGAATAGGCTTATGCATCGAAGTCAGAAATTTAGGTAGCCATAAAAAAAGCACGATGTTACTATTCCGCTCGGTTAACCCTTCAAACTTTTCCTGATCTCGCTCATTTCCTAGAAAATCCGATTTTTACACTTTCCCTTTCTCGTGTTGCAACCTTATTCCCTCCTGATTTATCTCCCTAATTTTATTTTCACATTCGAGGAGTTTCCCTTCATCTCCATGTCACAAGAATTCTTCCCAGTGTCGCCTTCATCTTCGAATTCATCCCAAAATGACACAATCCCTTTTTGTGGTTCACACTAGATTATTTCGACATCGCCTTTTCCTCCTCTCCCCACTGGAACACCTCGTTGCGATTAAATAGGAATTTCTTTTACGGACGCGGTCAATTTTCAGTGCTAGAGTTCACTTCGCATATTTTGACCAATTTACTAGGTATAAGTTACGTTATTGATCTCCTAGGTTTCAACATGAGGCGTGGAAATCGAAAGTTACCCGCTGAAACCCAGGTCTTTGAATAAAGGATAAAGTGTTTCATGTCATCGCACGAGTCGCTTCCACCAAGTAGCGCTATTTGCAGTAGTAGTAGGACCTTGTATGCAGATTGTCCGTTTAACATGATGAGTAGTACACCCAAGACAGACAACATTTCCACACTTGTGTCACGTGTGTAGCATGAAGCAAAGACGGGTGATTGGCCGAGAGAGAGAGAGAGAGGAGTGGGGGAAAGGAGGGTGGAGGGGGATGCTTGAGGGGAGGTGGGTAGTAGCAGCCACCGGTCGGCCGCGTCTGACACAGTGAGTGCTCCCAATTGGAAAAAAAGTATGGCCAAAAGTCACTTTTTCGAGCGAGGACGTTATGAATGGTGTATTCCGGTTAAACAGGATATGGTCTACAATATGCGATACTGCATTGGAATTTATGTCAATCAGAGCAGTCCCTGGGACCCGTCAAACATGCGAGCATTCAGGGTGAAAATGTCAGTCGCGTGAAAGCAGTCGATTTCGGAGAAGTTCACCTTGATAAAGGACAAATTTTAGACGATATATTTAGCCATCAAACGTTATTACATATAAATATAAACCTATGCGTAGCGTAATAACCTAGTTTTGGTCGATTTATGTTTTATTTAATATTTCAGGACTTATTAAAAACTTTTATCGATTTTTACCTTCAAATAAAAAGTTCAATATCGTGTTTAGCACCTCTTTGCCACCCAGAGTTTTTTGCAAGAATTACAAGAGTATAATATATGCAACATAGCAGTAAAGAAAAATCTTACTGCATTGGAATCTTACTTGCAAATTCGACCACAAAATTGATTTAAATTCAAGGATGCTCTGACGCGGGTGGCGTCGGCGGCCGGTCTGGCACGTAAGTAGTGCCTATAACTCATGGGAATCTCATTTTTGTGGCTATTTTTATAAGTTGTTGCATATGATGCTTCCTCTACTATATTGTTATCTCATAAACAAACCCATCTTCTCATTGATAACATATTCTCGCGTCTATCCACCGTATGCAGTTAGGCTCAATTATCTGTGAGTACCGATGCTCACCTGAAAATAGCGTGAGAGCTCCCACGGAAGGAAACAGACTTCGTTGGCGTACAAGTAATTTACGAACAACATTTACGAAAGCCTTTAGAATTGTAACATTCCTTAAGAAGCTACTCCATCCTTCAAGGGTCGATTACATTGGGCGAGTTTACAAGCTAGAAGCCGGCGAATTCACTAGCTGATAGTAAACTCGCCCAGTGCAATCATCTTCACAGCGAGAAAGTTGAAAGCCGGGCTACTTTACTCACTACTCGCTGGCATGCTGGCTGCTTAGCTAGTAAAATAGCCCTGTGTCATCATGGTTCCTGGTGAACTAGCTGCGAGTATCCCGGTGCGTCCCTGGTTTCAGTGTCTACAAGAAGTCGCCGGAACTATAGTTCGCGCGGAGTTATTAGAGCTCATTAGTGTGTCGTTTTAGCTCATGTTATCAAAAAAGAGTTAAAAAGGCAACACTAGACGTAACTTCCACAATATTATTTACGTTTCACTTAATTGTTTTGCGCTATCACACCCAGAAAAGTTTAACAAGTGAAAGAAAGAACAACGTATTCACAGCACGTGATTTAAATTCGCTAGCTAGTTGATTACTGAGAGAGTAAAAAGATTTGCATGCCATCAACACTACCGCAACTGTCGCATCTACGGGCTGCTAATTCACGGATAAGCTATCGTTAAGGAAGCTGCCTTCCCTGTAGGCCATTTACCCGAAGAGGCGATGGAGGCTATGAAATGAGGAAGTCAGAAGATTCCGGGAACACCACGCAAGAACATTTTCCAGGATCGCCACGAACGAAGTTCTATTTCGAAGATTACTTATTACATCAGATCCCTTGACATCAGCAATTACAGGAGTTCAAATTATAAAAATTGTGCAATTATCTGCCGAAGTAATTAGTATTCTTACTCTATAGGAATCGAGCGCAAGGAGTGATGGTGAGACTGATGAAGGAATATCAGATTTAGAGTGGGCTTAGTATTTTTTTTGATAATGTATGACAAATTTTTATTCAAACATTTGCGACACTAAAAATTTCATTAGGTTCATTAAAAAACAATCGTTTAAAATTGTCCAACCATAAAAAATAGTAATTCAGATGTATTCAATATATAATTTGTACTTACAATCACGTAAATAACCTTAAATTTCATTTCTATTTTTCAATTCGCGGGGCGGCGAGAGTAATCAAGCGGAAAAACAAGACACTTCAGCAGAGACTCAACAACTGATCGAACAAGAAGCCAAGCTAAAAATTTAAGAATTTTTTAGCACTTCCAACAAAACGAATTTCATATTCTTTCCATTTTTAGAAAAAAAGAAAGTGTTGGCGCAGATTATTTGTAAAAAAAACTAAACAAACTTACAAACAATAAATTATGTTTACTTCTAAGAGCTTCAGCAAAAGCAGTTGAAGACACACAGGAGAGAGGCTGCTCGGTCAGAGACGACGATGGCTTGAACATCTTTCCACTTCTTCTGGGAAAAGTCGATTCTCCTTCCCAATTGCTGATAAGGGACAAGCACGTATTGACATAAAGCCATTGTGACGACTGCAAGAGAGTAAATGGAAGTCAACGGAGTCCGATGGCAGCGTCACTGAGCATTTCGCCGTGACATTGCCGTGACATGATTTCGTGGCGTATGAGAAATATTGTCTGCCCTAAGTGATGCATACTCATTCAATTCTTTAGACCGAGAAATTTGGGCCTCATATTTACATTCGGACTGTATTCTTTTTTTACAAGAGAATAAATAAGGAGGTGAAAGTCTAGGAAAAATAATGATAATATGTCGCTACTAAGTTAGTGGCATAAGACATTGAGTGGAAAGAGAAGAAAAATAAATAGTGCCCGATGTGTTCGGTATGAAGAAGAACGGTGCACATTTGAGGAGGCAATCCATTAGAAAATCTTTGAAAGAAAGTTGAAGCGCTAATTATAATGCGTAGATTGGGTGTAGTGTACTAATGAGGGAGAAATGTATTTATAAACGACGCGTGGCATTTCCATAACGAGCCCTCATCGAGGACCAGGGTGCACTGCGTTGAGAGACAATCGAGCAACGTGAATTCTCAGCGTCCATCTTTGGACAACCGAAGAGAGACACGTGCTCATATCACTTTCCTATTGCTGAGCGACCGTTAAATTCGAGATGATGTATGAAATTATGGATGCACAACCCCTCCATTTCGAGTAGACACATTTACTTGACATGTAAATGAACACGGTATTGGGAATCATCATACTCATGTTCTTCTATGATATCTAAAGTACGGGTATCCATTTTATTTTGAGGGACGAGTCTCAATCGAAGAAATATACAAAGTCATTTTTAAAGGAATATACAAAGTCATTTTTATTTTTTCAGGACGAATCTCAATTACATTTGGCGGGGTCCCTCAGAGGAAGCTTAGCATGTCACAGAATATGGTCATTTGAAGGAGGGAGTAGTGGAGAGAAAGAGGCAGTTAAGAAGCAAAGAAGGGACATCCCAAATCAACTAACAATATAATAAGCATTATCTTTGAGATACGGATTTTAATATTTTTATGGCGTTATTACCAAGCATGAATAACATTAGACTTTTATTACCTTAGTTGGGAATCGTAAAACGTATTACAACGTACCGCTTCGTCTCGCTGCATTTCAACTTGATATTGTCTACGAAAATGTGAATCCTCTGAATTTGGGACCCGCTCTGGAATTGATAAAACTCAAAGGAATGGAGTCATTTCGCGAACCAAGTTTCTTCTCTCTGATCTCCGTGCCATTCTTCGCTGATAACAGTCTTCGCTGACCCCTCCAGTCTCTCTTTCCTTCAGTGTCACCTTCCCAACTCTACCGTTCTTTCGCGTTCGACTCACAGTCAAAAATACTGTCATCTATTTCAATTCCCCTCGCCTCCGACACCGAGCCTTTGACATCCAGCTCATCGAGTTCTTCTTGAGCTGGATCGAGAGTCTCTTCAGAGATAAGCCAAGCATGTTCATCTGATTATCATCACTTTAAATCAAGTGCTTATAATCTCGTTCAATGCATTTGAGACAAGCGTTTGCAGTCTACAGGAAAACTGACATTTGTAAGGAAGTGTTTCCGCATTTACTGCGTTTTTTCCCGACATTGTCCTGCAACTGAGCGAATGGCTTCCATTCTCCTTTCCCTGTGCCTACAACACTTATGATTGACGGTCATTGACAGTCAGTCAGTCAGGTTGGACAGTGCATCTCATGTCGCCACCATTGCCTTACCAGCGGAACCAACGCGAGACACAGATCAACGCCGCACATCAAATAATGCAATTGACACCTCTGTTATGTAGGAAACTGATCATGGCCTTATGTTGTGGAACCGCACCTTGAGGAACACTACACTTGTTATGTGTTCACACTTTTATTAATACCAACTGTGTTTTCGGCAAATGATTGCTATTTTCCAAGCGAGCGTCTCGCTGAAATAGAGAAGAGAAAGATGGGGAGAGCAGGGGAGGACGCGCAGCTTTTAATTACGAGACAGCGTCATGATTAATTCTTAACTTTTGTCCGAAAAAGTCCATTTTTCGTCCTGCACATAAACTCCGTAAAACTTGAGGGACAAAATCACTTTGAAGCCTATTTTTTAACTTAATTTTTCAGCAAGTTCGGAGCTTTCATCACCTCTTCCCTACTACTTTTTGCGTTCTCTAGCTTTGGTTTTTTTATACTTCTCCCTGTTTGGACAAGTACCTCGTCTCATAGTCATTACATTTTTGAATACACATTCATTGCATACATATTTTAAGGCAATTAAATTTGGCCATCAATGTGATTTCGTCCCAAAATTTTCACGCACCCAACGTAAGGTCGATGTGGGGTTTTGGTGCACGACTGTCTCTTTGATGCCCATTCGCCGATGCTCTCTGTATCCGACAAGAGTCGGGTGTTGGACGGAGAGAGCAGACAAGGTGCTCCTGCTTGGCCGAGGGACGTTGCTCGGTGTGGATCATTTGCCGGAACCATCGTCGATGCCAGTGAAAGCACAAGTCTTCGTTTTAAGTGTTGCTTAGCAGCAGTTTGAGTTCTCTGAGAAACGTGACCCGAGGAGAATCTCCCTCTCGATTTTATCTGGAGCCTTGGTCACACTGAAGACGCGAGTACCAAATATGTGCACCACATTTCATGAGTGGTTGAAGGCAAAAGTAGTACATCTCACAAAATTCCTACCATTAAATGTTTTCACTTGGGTTTAGTTAACTTAAAATGTTACCTGGAAACTTAAGTAAATACACATAACCACATTAACTAACTCATTCGTAATTTTGTAAGCACTTAATATGTAACTGCCATAGGAGTGATTTTAAAATGAATATATTAAAAATACGCAACGACCGCCGCAATTAGATTCTGGAGAGCAGTTAGAAATTTTTTATAATTCTAAAAATTTTTAATAACCAGGACAACACTCTCATCAACGAATACATTTACACATCTTTTTCCCCCATTGTGGCATCCGTTTCAAAATTCATCTCTTCTTCCGTTACGTAACTAAGGTTACAATAATAAGATAAATAATTTACGCCTGATGATGGTGATTATTCATCGAAACCCGGGTCGCTTTATTTTTTAAAAAAGAAGTGGTATGAGTAAAAGTAATACATCCGAGAAACCTTAAAATACACATAAATCAGATCTATAGTGTTAAGTAGTCTGTACCGCGAGTGACACGGACGACGAAAGCACGGGATACATTTTATCTGGCGTAAACGGCGAGAGGCGAGTGCTGCGTGGAGATAATTCCCCTCGCTGAGTCCGTGCACTCTGAACGCCGCTGCACGAGATACTAGAGCTGCACGCTCCTCCTATCTAGGAGGGCTTCACGTAAAGGCGTTCGCTGGGGAAGAGGCTCCATCTGTATGGAAAGATTGGTTTGACGCGTTCCCCTCTTCCATTATTCTATCAGGTAACCCCTTCACGTTCTCTCAGTTTTCCCCTTTAAGATGCTTTAAAACTGTCTCTTCACATATCTAAGAATAAGAATTCATAAGAAGCCTTCCTTTGCCATTCTTTTTGTTCATGAAAAAATTTGTAAAGTCAAACCTTGACTTTGATGCTTCGCATGCACACCTTTGATGGTATGTAACATAACATATTGGTATGTATTTGATCAAATATCATATTGGCACATATTTGATGCGATTCATGATCGTAATGGTATTTTTTTACCATTGATACCTAACAATTTTTGGAGACTACTGTTATGTTATCACGGACGCGATTATAGTAACTATAGGAGTGGTTATCTGCAGGATACAGGCGACAGTTAAGGTCAATTCCGCCATACAATATAGGTGTAATCATGCAGACAAAGTGAGAGAGGACCAATCACCCGCTGTCGAGGAAAGGCTGACGAATGGGAGCTCTCCCCACCGCCACCACGCGCTCAACCATGGTGCTTTCCCGGCTGCACGAAATCTTCTCAGGTGTTCCGCCGGGTCAAAGGTTCCACAATGGCCCAATTTGCCGAGAACACTTTGTGAGGGGCTGGTAAACCAATGGAAAATCTCTACCACGGCCGGGAGTCAAATCTGGGCCTTCGGAATGAGAAGCCACCCACCTGTCCAATCCCCGACTGTGGTGCGACCTGTTGAGCAGCTCGTCGTCTCCATTGGTCGCCAGCAGGCCATTGGTCCCAGCGGTCTCCTTGGCGCCCGTCATGGCGACAGCACCGACCGAATTGCCGCGGCGAAGCGGGCACCAAGGCGAGTCACCAAGAAGGCGTGGGACGGAGCTCCATCTGGAGGGGACGGAGGCAGGATTCTCCTCGTCCGAGACACTGGGGCGGGGGCAGTCAGTCTGCAAATGCTGTAGATAATCACGCACCAATCGCGATCAACCCCTCCGAACCAATGTCCGCAGCCAGCTGCTGTAGCCCACACTTGGCGTAAGAAGTTTCAAAACCACTTGAAAGATGGCAGTGCGACCGTAGTTACGCAATCTTTCCCCGGGAAATTCAAATGCTATAGTTTCATTTTCAAAAGGTGCGGAAGATCGAGGATTCACAACTTTTGGGAGCATCAATTAATAATTAAAAGGAAATATCAGTAAAGTATTGAATCGGACAGGATCATTGTGTAATTATTTGAATTTGCAGGTAATAATCAATGATTTTTTTAAATGTATTCAATTTAAGTTGTGGCAGTGAGCTGGTGTAGTGGTAAGAGTACTGGACTCTTTGAATCCGGGCAGTGGATTATACTTTTCATCGTCAACCCCTTCTTGAAGAGCGTTTGAATAAAAATTAAGATGCAAAACCGATGTAAAAAATTATAGAATTTGTCATTTAATGCTTTAGCCATTAAGCATTTCATACAGAGTTTGCTAATTTGTTTGTTGTCGAGTGAGGCCTGGGGAAGAGGAGGAATAGGCAGTCGAAGCACGCGAAACACTTAAGTGCTCTGCTCTATGAGAAACGCTTGTAACCCGTTCTAGACCGCAGCTGTGGTACATGCATTTCCCTCCAATAAATCAGGATGAAACTCTCTTGATTGCAATTGATGTGAGTGTTGATTTCGCTGTCCCATAATAGACGTAGATCTCGTCAGGTGAGCGAACTCTCCACCATCAATCTACATTTATGACTCGATATCTACATGCGAAAATACTTTGCAAAGTGTTGTGCTCTCGCTATAAAAGGAGAAACTTACAGCTGGAATGAAATTTTCATGTAAACCCAAATCTAAATGAATAGAATGTTCAGTCAAGATTATGTATTTAGCAGTAATGAATGTACGTTTATTCGGTTGCTAGTCCTTCAAGGATATTAGAGGAGTGCTTAAACCACAGTGTTCAACTCCGACGGCTGTTCTGGTTCTTGAAGATTCTTGAGTCCACCAAGTGCTAAGTCCAAGACGGTGCGGTATATCCTCAGTCACTGGAGCAGCCTAATAACCAAAGACCACTACCGCTAAGAAGCTCAACGGAGTACGAAATCCAGGCATACCAATATCAGAGGTCACTCGCTTTTCCTGTACCACCTGTTTTTCCCGAAAAAATGACCTGGCATCCAAAAAACCAGAGGCGTCCTAGCTGGACGCGTGCACACGGAAAGATGCATTTCGTGACTTCGGCAGTGGGACGGAGAGCCTGCAATGCACGACTCAATGGAACGAAGAGAAGCTGCCTTTGATCGCGGCCTCGGAAGGAATGCTCTTCGCGCGGAGATGGAAGAATGGGTCCAGGAGATAACGAGGACAGCGAGAGCGTATTTATAGAACGCTGCCTCAGCGGGGGGCAACGTCACGGCGATGGATGGTGGGGAGGGGGGGAAGGTCGCAGAAGAAGTCTCACAGCTTCCGGCGACGACAACCTGCGCAACGCGGACCGAGTTGGCCACGCCTTCGCTCCACTCCGCTTCCTCGATATATCGAGAGCAGACTATCGATATCTTCCGTTTGATCTCACGCTCTTCCCTCTGACACATTCATGTATCCAAAAGACGTTCCATAAAAAAATCACAATTCTATAACAAAGTAACCCGTCTACGAAACATTAACCTTCCTTTTCAGCGTCTAATAGTACGAGTCTCGTAGTATCAGACGTCACCTTGTGAAAATTAGCTATATTCATTGTGAGAAATGAGCAAAGAACTGTATTAAAAAAGTGACCGCAGTTTCGAGTGTCGTTGCAATGGCATTGCACCTGATTACACGAGACTACATGTGCACCAGAAGTCGGGGGTAAGGGAGAGTTGAGAGTGGGTGGTGGGGACATGAGTCACGAGAGTTTACCGCACGGAATGAGAGGTTGCGTCAGCTCCAAGGGACTAAGAACAGTTTACGTCTTGGGAGCACATCAACCAGCATTTCGCGACAGATAAAGGATTAAGAATGCCAGTGTTTACGTTGAAGAAGGTTAAAAATCAAGAGGTCAAAGGTACGCAGTCAAATATTTAAAATTGGTGAATTAGAGTCAAACATGGCCGTTACAGAGTTGGCTAAATACAGGATAATTCCTTTCTAGCAGTTCCCTTACAAAACCACAGTGTTCTCGGGAGCTTAAACAGAGGAATACGAAATAGCAACTCATCAAGCAACAAATCATCATCGCCCACTCCACACAGCCTTCGTCAAAAAGTAGATAATCCTCCTCGAATTGACTTTGATAGAGGCACGGAGCAGCTTCCCTGACCCGCAACATCCTTACCAAGGCTGAAATCATATATGTACTCCATTTCCTTCCAAAATAAATAATTTCTAACCGTAATAAAACCTAACTTCCTTCACCCTGGGCAAAACAACCAACCTTAAAATCAACAATCTCTACTGTCATCCCTTCCCCAACAAAATAACCCTTCGAAACCCCGTATTCCGGAAATCCCAACCTCTACGATTTAAATCCCAACTCCTGCGATAACCCTTCAAAATACAACTCCCCGACCACGAACAGAGAGAGGTCAAAGGTATGGCGAAGACCTCAGAACTTGGGGCCCTCTATAATGCGAGACAGAGGCCCTTCAATGATCCACGTACACAACACCCAAGTGACGATGGTTGCCACAAGCAGCTACCGGTGCCTTGGAAATCGAAGATTCTAATCGACAACAAACATGCACACATTCAGAACCGGACAATCGATTTTTCAATATTCAGTCCACATACATCTACGTCTCTAATGATGCTTAAATCTGGTATCAGTTATAGTTAGGCTATTCCTTTTAAAAATAGCTTTCTCTTCCTAATTTGTATCCTAATCTCTAAATACACATTCTCCAATATTATCTTGTTCCGATCGCCCATGAAAATCTAGTTTTAATTGTAAATAGGTTTAAATTTTACAGGCGCGTCGACAACGAGAGACATAAGCTCAACGTGTAATGTTATCACCTAATATCGATTCATAAAAGCCTCAAGAAAGGAGCCACAGGAAGACGGATACCTTGGTAGCTGAAGTGGATTAGATTCTGGCCGGAAAATGGGGGGTTCCGAGTCCGAGTCCCGGTCAAGGTGAAAGGATCGTTGCCTGGGGCATCTGCGAGGTCTCCTTGATGCCTAAGCCGTCGTGTTCATTTCCTTATTCGTCACACTCCGTCCCCTGCGATGGAAGTGTCACACTGGAGTGCTATCGATCTTCTCTTCAGAGAAGCGTTGTGAGTCATGGAGAAATTCCCAATTCTCTAACGTGTGACGTCTCCTCTCTGCGACATCTCGTGACGGAAGTGGACCTCGCCGACGCCTTTCATTCGACGCATTGCCGGAAACTGCTCTCGAGGACGGCTTCGAGCGGAGTTGCCGACGTCGAAGTTTCAAGCGATATTCTAATGTGCAGCCAGGGACCCATTCGATCAAGATTTTAAAAATGTTTCCATAAAAGCATGAAAGGGTTGGTGAGTACACTCCGGACAATGGGGAGCATGGAAAAGGAGACAAGTTTTACTTTTTGGTACTTCTATCATCGTGTCTTCCAGTTAACAATAGAAGAAATATTCATCTTCCTCCTTATGACGAGATGTCTGCACATATGACCTGATGTCGGACTTCACTTCCTCAAGCAATATTCGGTCACTCATCTATTCTGTGTTTACTTCCCGTCTACTTCATACTGTATTCTTAACAATAGTTATCCTCAGTGACTCTTTTCCCCTCCTATACGCATGCAGGCGTAGCCATCCTACCGTCTAACCTCGCGTTCATATGCCTTTTCATGCCCTTCGGATTTTTTCTTTAATATTTTCTTATTCATGCATTGCGAACTGGACGCGCAAAACCATAACAAGTTACCCGCCGAGCAGAGTTTCCACAGGAAAAAGAAAAAATTACGGCTCTGTTGTATGCAAGAAATGTCTCTGCAGGTTGGCAAGGATTTCGCACGATGACCACCATTGATACCTTGCCCCACCTGGATCCCGCTCATGACTCATGTCCTTCTTTGAAGACCATCCGTACCAATGATTAAGCAATGTTCTTATTTGGTTGAAAACACTCTCAACCTGGTCTAGTGCCTACCTACACTCCCGCGTATTTTAATAGTTCTAATATGTTTTTTGAGGCGTTTCTTTTTCATTTTCATTCGGTGAAGTTGAAATTTGAAGTTTACTTTGTGGGTTTTTGAATGTCACAACTGAGCTGTTCTACCAATTATGTAACTAAATACTCACAGTTCTTTGTTATTGATAAGAATTAATTACCTGGGCTCTTCTTGAAGCATATGTTGGGGGAGGATAGCCTATAAGCTCCGACTAAATG
The DNA here is from genome assembly GCA_933228895.1 of Platycnemis pennipes. Lineage (NCBI taxonomy): Eukaryota > Metazoa > Arthropoda > Insecta > Odonata > Platycnemididae > Platycnemis > Platycnemis pennipes. Next base: position 135,316,969 of record OW121853.1, read on the forward strand.
TTCGTTAAAGATCTCTGACATTGTGATTCTTGAAGTTCTCCTCTATCTCTTTTAGTTGGTCAGCCTCAGATATTCGCTGTTGAACTCTTCAAAGTTGCCTTCGGTGGAGTTCCACTCGTTCCGGACCTCAAGGCATTCTTAGGGAAACTTCACATTCGTTCTTCCACCACTTCTTTTTTTCGTCTACAAAAGTTGTTTGTGTCGCTGCTTCTTGAATTGTTTTATCTATTTCATCCCTTTCGTAGGAGTCCAATATATCTAGTTCTTTCTAATTTTTTTTATTTCGTGATTAATTTTCCCGTTCTAAGTTCTTAGATCCTGTACTTTTTAATCTGGGAAGTATTTTACTGGTTTTGTTGGGAATGAGTCTCACTTGATCCTCAATGGTCGGAGTAGAACTTGGCTTGCACTCTGGCGTTCCTTCGGACTGGTAATAGCGACATGTGGAACACCGGTGAGTAAGGTGACCGCCAAGTTTTCAATTACTTCGGAGCCTTCGGCATTATTCGCACATTAAATGATTCACAGATTAGTCTTTCTTCGTTCCTGTTTTTTCTTTCGTGAGCTGAGTATTCACCTTCCGCTTTTTCAAGTCCCTTTCTTAACATTGATAGATAAAACTAATTTATAGTAAATACCTATTGTTGCGCGTTTGCACGTACCCACTTCTGTCTCTCTCGGTAACTTTCCCGTCATTCTTTTCGTGTATACTTGCGTGAGCGTTTGAGTGACTGAGGTCGATGGCATGGATTGATTTTAATTACTCCTTGCATCCACTTCCTTGATTTCCTAGCGACGATCCCCCACGAGGTGCCCTAAACACTCAATAGGAAGCAGCACTGGCAAGTAGTGAGGTGTCACCAATGTTTGGGTCTATTTATACTTAATTACTGCATTCCTTTTCTGCTGTTTCCCTAACACTAGTTGATCATATCCCCTTCACATCCCTCGTGAACCCCTTAAGTCTAACTTACTTTTGCCCTTCCATACAAGATATAATTGTTTTATGGCGTCAGAAGTCTATTATCTTTGTTTATGCACCTACATGCTCCACACATTTTCTTATTTTGAGGTGATGACCCGTCAGTTCCTTTTCAAAGTAAATTAGCTCTTAATTTCCTTCTGTATGTACCAAAGAAACAATAAGGTTCCGAATTACAGTATACTAATTCTCTATTATGTAGAAATCCACACTCAAAGGCTTAACTTAAACTCCTTCAATATGTAGAAGGCAGAAAATCCTTGTGGATAGAGTACAACTTCGCGTTTCATCAATGGCTACTGAGCGCATAATTATTAATCAGAGGTCACTATTGTATGGGAACCAAAAGGGGATTGGGGTGCCCAATGGAGTACCGGCCTCCCATCCCAAGGGCCCGGGTTCAAATCCTGGATCTGGCAGATTTTCCATCGGTATACTGGTCCCCACTTCAGTACCTTGTGGAAGACACTACGAGGTCAGAACTCCGTCCGTCGGATGGGACGTTAATGTGTGGTCCCCTTGGGTGGTAGCCACAGCCGACGCCGGGTTTCCTTCTTCCTCTTTTCCTTGAAAACTCCTTCCTTTAACCAACAAACGACCTCAGTCGTCGGTCGACTTCCTGCAATAACTAACTAGAACCATTGCAGCGTCACTAACTGCTTCTTTTCCATAAAACCATTCAATTAAAATGTCACCGTTTTTTCTATAATTTATATTGAATACGTAGTGAAATAACAGAAGAACAATATTTTTCCAATATTTTTCATGTGAAATAAATGGTAATTTTCCTCCTTATTGAAGGCGCTCATGAGTGGCGCCTATAAGTGGAACCCATTCAAGCAGCTCTCCACTCGCGGATTCGAAGGTGGGAATGGTTGGGCGCCAAGGGAAGCCATCGAGTTTACGGCGAAGAATCGTCTCGTCCTCGCCAATAGGTCGTGGGAAACGAAGGCACAGGGCATAAGTTATGGCTCATATTTACCGAGATAGCGTTCTTATCAGGCTTGCTTTATGAGGAGAGACGCGCGCCTTCGTTGCGAAAGAGGCGATCCGCGGATGAAGGCGAGAAACAAACAAGCAACGCGTTGCGCCACTCACCACGGATATATTACATTGCATGTAGTCTCCTCGCGCACTCTCACACTATTGGAGGATCCATTTCACAATTCCATTCCGCACTCCTCGATTTCAGGTTGCGTTGGCGAGAGTGTGTGTATCCCGGATGTAAAATGAATGAAGGTTTTCCTGTAATTCATTTCAGGGTTGTCTTGTTTCTTATCCGTAAACATAGATCCTTTAATGTTTTTTCCATGAAAAGTAATTTACACTGCGTACTTGTTCAGTTTCCAACGAGCTTGCCGTGGTACTCAGCTCGTCAACCAAGGGGTTGCCGCGCAGTGGGCTGAAATCGGAAAAATATAGCCAAAATTCAAAGAGTGATTTTTTCAAGCCAGGAAGGTGCAACTTTGCATAAATATTCTCAAAAGATCTGTTCATGCGATTATGCAAGGTATTTTCCTTAGCACACAGCAATTAACAATTTGCATGTGGTCAAAGTTGCACAAATTTCGCAAAAATGGTCTACACTCACTTTTCTCGCGAAATCTTCAAAATCAAGCTATTGCTGAACCTTTATGTGTTAAGACATGGAATAAAAAGTGATGTAATAGATGAAAAAATTGCTTGTCTTTGTTTTAATGTAGTCTACTAACATTTTTGTTATTATTTACGGAGGATATTAAAAAAAATGGCGGACAGTCACTTTTGGTAATTTTTTAATATATATAGAGAAAAAGTAAGTTGCATCGCCGAGCATCACGGAATAACTTATACGGAGAAACTCTACAAAGCTTCCATGGTGTGAATCCGATGAGTTATGCTGCGACCGTTTGCGACTCCGAATTTCACATTAGTTTTTCGATCGCGCGGTCGAGTCTGGTCCAACGGGTCTGCAACGGGCGGCAAGTGTGTGTGGAATGGATTGTAGCCGCATCCACTCCACCGTGGAGATTTTTGAGATACAAACATTGAAAAGACCCTCCATGTATTATATTTTGAAGAAATTATGGAAAAAGTTACGTATTTTATCATATAGAGTAAAGGTCTTGGAGGTACTGAAAGACTGCTTTCTTCGGGTGCACCACGGGCGTTTCTCTTCTTACCAAATTGACATCGACTAATGACGGATGCGTGCACTTCTAACGGAGACAGCATGCGAAGAGCCAAGTGACGGTCTAAAAATGATACTGGGCCGATATCATGATGCTGCTTTGGTCTATTTAAGATTTTTAAATAAAAGATTTAAAACTCTTCTTAAAATTATCTATACTTATTATTATCCCTAGAAATTCATTGTAAGGTGAGAACATTTCTGCTTTCAATAACTATTGGAAAGTGAGATGATTTTCATCAAATGTAATTGGTGGAATCTAGAAAATATTTACTATGGACACCTACGGGGGGAAATCAAACTATTTCTTAATGTAAAACATGAATATGTCATTAACGTAGAGTCAGTAATTTAAATAATGCTTTTCACTCTAGTATCTTCTAACTTAAGAGCTAATTTAGGGATTTGAAGGTAGCAACATTTCTGAATCAAATTCTTTTTAAAATTAAAAAGGTAATTTATGAATAATAATAGGAAATTTTCTAAAGCTGTAAATACTTAAACAGAAGGCTTCTACCGCAATGTGATATTTTTGTCTTTCACTGATATCCCTCTATCAATGTAAATTCCATGCAAATTTCACACATAAATGTACATAGAAATTTGATGAATTTCGACTGTAACCAAGTATTTTTGAACTCTGATGAAATTGAAATGAGATCCCTGGCAGTCAAAAAACCTGTTTCTATGATGCTAATGATAACGATTACATTGTTAATAAGTACCCAAAGAGCACGGAGTTTTTTGAGTGAAGGATGGTTTATTGGGTGTTATTGTGAGTTTTATTTTTATTGGAACAGATGGTTAATGTGTTAGTATCAATGTGTGTACAATCATTATAGTCACAGGCAGTCACATAAATTTTATCTCAATTTTGACCCGAAAGAATTAGGAAAGGAATCGTGAACGAGATATTAAAGCACCTAATGTATTTTTTCCAGTTCAGGTCATCGGACGCTTAACGTTAGTATTTAACTTTAAAGAACATACTTCCGGTTTTCTTCCGAGGAAGGAGCCGGCAAGCTGCGATGAACATGGCAACGTTGCTAAGGAGCTCTTTCAATTTAATTACTCTTGTTCAAATTCTGTTTCTTATCATTTTTGTTTATTATTCATTATAAATTATTATTATAATTTATTTTTATATAACTCAGTGTTAAGGCCCAAGTGCTGTTTTTGTAGTTAAATAAATAAAATATGAAATAGGGTATAGAAGTTAAGCAGACGACTTGAATTTTAATCTTCATAATACCTGTGTCCATAATACCTGTGTCCATAAGGCGGTGCTCATAGTAAATGTTACCAACGTCTTTGGGGAAATTGATTACTTTTCACATACTACGCTGGTAAATCTTCTTAAGACTGCCAAATTACGTCAATTCAGAATGTTCAAACCTTTGTGTTCAGAATATTTAGAGTTTAGCAGCACCACTTCTTTATCGATCTCATTTGCGGTAGACGTCTTTCTTAATGTAAAGGTACCTGTATACAGTAATGTTACAGTACAGTGAAATGCACCTGTACGTACATATTCATGCAATCACGTGTTTATCATTTGGACCAGATTCAGATGAACATTTGATCGACAAATGTGTGTCGCAAGAAATCGGGTCTCAGGCAGTAGCAAAAACTAAGGAAAGCAGAAAACCCTGAATGCATCTAGACTTTTCATTTAGGTACGTTAGCGAGAATAGGAAGCGAGTCTGAACATTAACCTCAATTTTAAAATTAGAATGCATAATTTGACCGTACGAGTTCAGATAATACAACAACAGTAGTGCAAGCATAATTATTTTACCGGCTTTTATCCGCGTAAGTACATCGCATGCGTAAGGTTTTCCCTAGCTGTATATACTGTCCCTTTTTTCATTTCCTCTTTAGTATGTTATTTTTCCATAATCTCAGAACGTAAAGTTTGCCTCAACATTGATTTCGGACTCGAACGAAAGTTGACAAATCTCATAATTCAGTTATTTGATCATTTCTTGGTCACCTTTGAATAGCAATTAACAACAGTAATAATATTTATAGGACATTGGCCAGGTATATCGGAGTACTAGCTAAACCCGGTCACTCTCCGCTGTGACTCAGTCTGGAATGAAATGAATGGCAAAGTAAATAAAAGCATTTTAGCGAACAGAGATGTACCGAGAAAACATCATTCAATTCAATACCCTGCCTTGCGTTGCTGTGGCTATGCTGTGGAACGAAAGGAAAGGAAGATGAACGATGTTTTTCACAGAAAATCATTTTTTTATTGTAAAGCTTGACTACATTTTTTGTTTGTCCGTTTTCTGCAGAAACATGAAGATTAGATGATTTACCAACTCTGGAGTATGAGACACATAATTTCCCATGAGATAAGCAATCGTTTTCTAAATTCTAACCGCACACTTTTTAAGTGTGCGGTTAGAATTTAGAAAACGCTTGCGCTTTATTGATAGTCATAGCGAACGCAAGGCGTATTGGAAGTTGATATCCGTAAGTTATTAAAACTGAGAACTTTCTTTTTTTCACAAACCTACCCTTAAGGTTATCCATTTTAAGAAACGGATTCAATAGGTTTGATTAAGAAATGAAATCAATACGATTTCACCAAAAATGAGATGGCGAAAAGGTGACGATGAATTTGAAATAGACTGATGCCACGAACAAATGATTGACGTGAAAGAAATGAGTGATTAAAATGTAAATGATGACTGCAATATCTATTGCGTGAAGAAACGTCTCTGAATACTTGAAAACACAAAGGCTGCACACTTCGAACGCTGTCAACAAGATACCATAAGGCACTATACAGCTCTACTGTTTATGCAATCTCGGTGTTGCCATGTGCTTCTATTATACATTCACAATGAAATTTATCACGAAAATAAACATTTAAGATACAGTTACAAACGTTTTACAACAAAAAAATAATGATCTATTCCTCAGTTCACTAGTAAATATTATAATCAACTTATGACTACATAGCAACAGAGGCTGGAGTCAAAACAATACTTAGTTTTCATTAGCTTTTCATCACCAGCATTTATACTGTCGCCAACAATCGGGCCAAGGGGTAGTGGCAGTAAGAAGGAAAACGAGGAAATTGAGTAACGAAACGGAGCCCTTTAATTACACAAATAAGCTAACTCGCACTGCGTCACACGGCAAGGAAACAAGGGAATAATTAAACGTGAACCTAGGGTAATGGGAAAGGAAAGTGAGCTTACTGAAGCGGAAGCGATGAAACTGACCAGGAGCGGCGTCGAGGAGTGGAGAGGCACCAACTTCCCAATACGGGAACCACCAGGAAAGAAGCCCCGACACTCCCTTGGGGCCGATACCTTTTGTCCCATATTCTTCCCGGAGGGACACCTCCCGGGCGGGGACACTTCACCGCTCGGGTCCCTGCGTCCGAGGGACGCGCGTTCTCTCTCTTCTCTCTCACTCTCTCACTCTTGCCTTGAGCCAGTCATGCACGGCTCATCCTCCCGCGCTGCCCTCCACGAGGAAATCCGCCGATCTCGCCGAAATGTAAGCTTGAGTACGGGATGGGGAAGGGGGAGGGAGGTCATAGGCGCCAAGTGAACACAGTACGATCATTACAATTTCTTTTTACAACACAAAAAATAAAAAGGAAACAGTCAATCCTTTCTCCAATCCTCTTGAAACAAGGCAAAACAACACAAATCTCAACGAAATGTTTGATTGAGAGAAAAACATTGTAACTTTCTACTCTTAAATTCTCTTTAACATGGTTGGGTGTAGTTTCAACAGAGAACAAGGTATAAAAACATGATTTTCAGACATTCGAGCCAAATATTGAGAGTACCCGATTTCGGAATACCCCTCACACTGCATTTCTTCGAGGGGTTTGCGCCAGACGTTTTCCAACAGGAGGGGGAAACACGCCCCCAAAAAACAAGGCGGCTACCGACTCTGTGGGAAGGAAACCAAAACAAAAAACACCCGAAAAAAAAAGAGACCCAAGGGGCTTCGAAGGCAGAGCCAAAAGGCGCCACGGAAATTAGCCAAAAAATTACCCCCCTCCCCGGGCTTCTGCTCTCACCTCGGTCACTCTCCGGGCCCGTTTCTCCGCTCCCGTCGTGAAGCTCATAAGAAAGGAAAGGGGGGGTTGGGTGGGGGGGGGCTGTGTAGGTTAAAAGAGGCCCTTATCAACATTGAATGAGTTCCGACGCTCATGAAGGGCCTTGATTTGGGATACGTGACATCGTCTTCTCCGCAGTCCGGTACATATATCGGTTAATAGGACTGTGACTGGAGAGGTAAATTCCACAATACGGTGCGGCTCCGACCATTTAGCTTGCAATTTGGCGGAGGTTTTATCGACTGCTGAGCTGTATGGGTGCAACTTATAAGCAACGATGTCCCCCGCGCGGAACCTAGGCCCTTTCCGCTCGCGATTATAACGCTGCGCCACCTTACTATTGGATTTCCTTAATTGCTCCAGCGCCCGGCTCCACTTATCCTCCAGTTTATTCCCGTCTTCGGCTGGGTCGAGTATCTCATCCACCCCCCATTGCATGGATAAGGGATGATTTAACTCACGACCGAAGAACTAGCTAGCGGGAGTACAACCTGTACTCTCGTGTCTCGCCGTATTGAAGGCGATACTTAGTGCATGTAATTTTTCGTCCCAAAGGTTTTGCGCATCACGGTGATATACAGTTAGCGCTGCCTTTAGGTTCCGATTAAATCGTTCCACATGAGAGGGCTGGGGGTAATAAGGAGTAGTTGTAATGTGTTTTATTCCCCATGAAAAACACATATTTTTGAAAATACCAGAGGTAAACGTAGTGGCGTTATCGGACACCAAGGTTTTGGGGAATCCCGTTATGGCAAAGATTCGATTATTCAGAGCCTTAACCGTAGCCGCCGCGCTCATGTCTCGCATAGGGATAAGTATAACGAACTTAGAAAACGCGTCGATCACCGCCAAAATACACTTATTTCCTGAACGTGACCGCGTAATGGGTCCAAAGTTATCTATGAAAATGCGTTCCCATACCCCTGTAGAGACCTCTGCCGAATGCTTACCGCTTAGTAAATTAGCTGCCGGCTTGGCTGTTTGGCATTCTGGGCATGACCTAACATATTGTAATATTTCTTTGTGCATACTCGGCCAATAAAACTCCCTTCCAATTTTTGCTTTCGTTTTATGATATCCGAGATGTCCTCCAATCTCGGTATCATGAAAATAGGCCATGATCATCTGTCTCACTTCGTTCGGAACATATACTCGGTTACGTTTGCCTTTAGAGTTCCTAAAAACTATTAAGTCTCTAAAGAGTTTTAAGTTTTTCATTTTCGTTCCGCGGAGCAAACGAGATTTTATTTCTTGGCACGTATGGTCTCTATTCTGATGTTCCTTCAGTGACATGAACGACAAGGGAAAATTTTGCAATACGCATAAATCAGTACCGATGGTTTTACTTGGGTTTTCAGGCTCTTGCAATACGCATAAATCAGTACCGATGGTTTTACTTGGGTTTTCAGACTCTCCTCCAAACATTCGTGACAAACAATCCACTACGACGTTATCGTTACCCCTGACGGGCGTTGCCTTAAACTTATATCCTGAAAGTCGAAGCATCCATCTCCCAACCTTCCCTAATTGCTTTGGATGCCGACGCATCCAAGAGAGTGCTTCATTATCGGTATAAAGCTCAAACTCACGATTTCGCAAGTACTAGTCAAATCTTTCGACAGCGAATATAACCGCTAAACATTCGGCCTCATATGCCGCATATTTTCTTTCTGCTTCAGTAAGCGTCCGACTGGCGTAAGCAACCGGCGCCAAATGACCGTCGGTTCTTTGGGATAAGACAGCTGCCAGTTGGCGGACGCGTCGGTATGCAGCACAAAGGTCTCATCGAAATTCGGGATGCGGAGAACCGGGGGTGAGGCTATCCCCTCCCGCAACACCTCAAAGGCCTGCTGCTGAGCACGCCCCCAGACAAACTGACAATTCTTTTTCTTTAAGGCATTTAACGGGGCAGATATTTCTGAGAACCCTGGAATAAAACGGGCGTAATAACTACACATCCCGAGAAACCTCTTAGCTGCCTTTAGATCTTTGGGTTGGGGAAAGTCGTGCACGACCTTCCCTCTCTCGGGATCGATATGTAATCCCTTAGCTGAAATTATGTGCCCCAAAAACTTTATTTCGTTCTGTGCCAAGGAAATTTTTTCGGGGTTTACAGTAATCTTAGCCTGGCGTAACCGCATTAACACTACCCTTAGGTGTTTAATATGGTCTGCAAAATTGCTACTATAAATTACGATATCATCTAAATAGTTATAAACGTAATCGTATTTGATGTCGCTGAAAATCTTATCGATAAGGCGCGATAGTATTTGCCCCCCTGTGCACATGCCAAAGGGGCGGCGATTATATTCATATAATCCAAAGGGCGTGGTAAACGCTGTTGCTCTCCTACTTCTTGGCGTGAGCGGAATTTGGTGATAAGCTGCGTTTAAATCTAAAACCGAAAAATACTGTGCCTTACCGAAATGAAGGAAGGCATTCTCGGTAGTTGGGAGCGGAAAGGCGTCGGAGATAATTTTTTAGTTTAATTTACGATAGTCAACCACCAACCGTGATTTATTATCTTTTTTGGGTACTAAAAATGCGGGACTCGCAAATGCAGAGTTGGATTCCTTAATAACCCCCTTCTTTAAAAGGTCTTGTATTTGATTTTTCATTTCAGCCATTTTCACTGGGTTGCATTGAAAAGGGGCTGAGCGCACTGGCGTCCAGTCCGACAATGGCAGATCGTATTTCAACCGATCAGTACAACCTAAATCCTTAGTAAAAACATCACTGTATTCTCCTAGAATATCTCTAATTTGCTTTTTTTGTTCCATGTCGAGTCTATTGGAGATTGGGGCCTCGGTACCCTCCTCTCTTGAAGCTAAAGGCAATACCGGAGCCATCACCCCTGGTCGCCCTTTCAGTGAATAAGTTTCCTTCACAAAATTTAATTGCATTCCTACGTGTTTCATGAAGTTTGCCCCCAAAATAACGGACGCTGGGCAGTCAGGGAAGATTAAAAATTCATACTCCCATGTTAACCCGTCTATTTTTACTCTTAGGTATACGGAATGAGAAATTTTCACGGGAGTACCTCCGATACCCAGACATACAATGTTTGTGTTACGAATTTTATGCGTAGGGTAAGATATGTTTCGCAAAAAACTTTCGTCTACGCAAGAACGAAATGCACCTGAGTCGAGGAGAGCAACGGCTTGCACACCGTTCACGCGTACGTTGATCATGGGTGACGGCCCGTTTTCCACCACCGACAACCGAGCTCCTGCTGCCACGAAATTCTTACGGCGAGGATGTGGCCTTTCCTTGCCGCGCTTTCCTCGTTTCCCTGCCGCTTCCAATTCCTTCTCGGGGGAGCTGAGCGACCAAACCCACTCCCACCTTGATTTCTCTCCCAAAACGAATCACCGGTCGCGGGCTGTACACTCGTCCCACACCGAGGGGTAGAGTATCTTGTCGCTCCGTTAACAATTCCCAGACTCGGATCACCGAATTCGTGATCCACCATTTGATCTCCGTGTGGGGGTTCACGATATGCCTCCGCGATTATTCTTCTGTCGTCGAGTCCCCGCCCCCATTTCTCTAATTCATCCAAGGACAACGGCTTATTCACTAAATGCCAAGAGTAACTCGGGTTGAGATTGCCGCAAACTACCTCTAGTAGTTCCTCAGCCGGCACGGGAATTTCGAGCCTGTTGTTCATTTTTTTTATAAGCGACAAGTAATCTCCAAGTGACTCCTGAGGCCCTTGCGTTCTATTTTATAAATCCCTTTTCAACCGCCACTCGTAATTAGGGGGTCCAAACTTTGATTTAGCTTCCCTGGCGAAATGGTTAAAGTCACTGAATTTATGGCTCCAAAACCAGGTTCGGGCTCTCCCTCCGAGGAGTTCAGGCAATAATTTCATCACCGTTTGTTCGTCTACGTCAAAATGGCGTACGAAATTTTCGAGTGCTTCTAGGAAGCTTCTAACGCCTTCTTCGCCTTCCCCCTTAAACCGAAGTTCCCACCGCGTCGCCGCACCGAGAATATGTTCTAGTTCGCTTAGATTAATTTTAGTTGGTTGTACGGAGATTGGGCAGGTTATAATAGCACTCGTATTTTCGCCGTCCTTTTCGTTATCTCTCAAAAGAGTCTTTACATGTTCCCGCAAACGCCTCCTCAGCTCGTCCAAGGTCCCTTCACTATCGAGGCTAAACCGCACACATAAATCGATCGCCTCCGATTTACTTAACTCGTTCACACAAGCTGTTCCCTCGGGTATTTTAGTCGCCATGGTTATGTAGAACCCTTCACCGCCACTATACAACCACGCTCTGCTACCATTTATACTGTCGCCAACAATCGGGCCAAGGGGTAGTGGCAGTAAGAAGGAAAACGAGGAAATTGAGTAACGAAACGGAGCCCTTTAATTACACAAATAAGCTAACTCGCACTTTGTCACACGGCAAGGAAACAAGGGAATAATTAAAGGTGAACCTAGGGTAATGGGAAAGGAAAGTGAGCTTACTGAAGCGGAAGCGATGAAACTGACCAGGAGCGGCGTCGAGGAGTGGAGAGGCACCAACTTCCCAATACGGGAACCACCAGGAAAGAAGCCCCGACACTCCCTTGGGGCCGATACCTTTTGTCCCATATTCTTCCCGGAGGGGGACACCTCCCGGGCGGGGACACTTCACCGCTCGGGTCCCTGCGTCCGAGGGACGCGCGTTCTCTCCCTTCTCTCTCTCTCTCTCACTCTTGCCTTGAGCCAGTCATGCACGGCTCAAGATCCTAATTTAACCTTTGATATAGATGTTTATAATTATATTGACATTTTGCAATTCGTTTCTGGCTTGCTGTTACGCTAAGACTTTTTTCGACGGGCGAATCTTATCCATATGGATACGATTACGGTCATGCATGACCGTATACGGATATAGCGTTCCCTGATTACTCAGCAAGAATTCATGAGGGTAAAATAAGTTTAATTATGCATGAAGTGTGTAGGAATATCTATCATAATAGATAGTGTACTATTTAAAGGTTAGATACGTGCTATTTGTTCTAATTTATCCCAGTTCGTGGTAGCTGTGATAACAATTACAACAGGTGACATCCTCATGAATGGCATGAGAGACAACGGACAAGTGCCGATGGAGATATTTCAATGTATTGTTTTCAGTTATAATTTTCATGTTCTGTTCTAATACTTTATTGCTCTATACCTACTGGTCACAAGAATTATCAAAATCATAGAATACCTACATAATATATTACTTTCAACTCAACCTTCGCCAAAACGTGATTAATTGAAGAACTTCACTAGGTGAATGCCTATATAAAAATACCTATAAGAATTACATATGATTATAGTGTATACTACATGGGCTTGCCAGTTAATTGTATACAGAAAAGCTCTGAAAACCAATTATAATTGCATTTCTTCCTGCACTTGTTTAATTTGAACCCTCTTCCAGTCGCTCATAAAACAAAGACGAACGTCGTGCGCTCGTTTCACGTGATCATTCAAGGAATCATGTGATCAAAATTAGAACATGTGCTAATTTTGATCGCATGATCATGCGAATGAATTGCATGCGAGGAGATTTCCGTATTACACGACGCATGAACTTCATGCGCATGATTTCATTTGCAAGATCATTCGCCGTGTAAAACGGCCTTCATATCCGACTCCTTAGATACTCTCCATAAAGCTTGGAAAGACCAAGCCGCTTTTCGGCCGCTCTTCGTCCATCCAACTGGGGAGGGGGGGGTGTTATCTCCGAGGTGTAACCTGACACTGCTCTGGAAACCCACAAGCTCGCTCAGAGACAGAACCCATGAGGCGCTTTGTAAACAAGAGTGGTGGAACGCCTTAGAGCAGGAGTGGGGGTAGGCTACCAAAGGAAGAAATCTTTGCTAGGAACTCACGCGCATCACTAGTTTAAAAACGCGATACATGCTCCATGGCTAATGGGTTTATGGCCTAGCTATAGAAACAGCATCAGCAGTTGTTATTTGAATGGGTAGATGAAGGATCAAGCTTTGTAAAGAGTTGAAGCAAAATGTTCGTATCGTATTCTAGGCTTAACAAATAGCTGCTGAAAATAGACAAAAAATGGAAAGTTTGGCTATTTTTTATAAACTAACAAATAAACCTACAAAAATCTATTTCACTAAAGACTAAAACCAATCCTTTTTCTATAATGGGAAAAATTCCCAAGATGCCAGCTGCTACGATAAAGTCGTAGTCGCGTCAGGCATAAGCATCTGCAACGGCCTTTTAAAGGCAGGTATAGAGTAGCCTTAAGGAAATGTATTGCCTTAATTTCGTCTGCTTCATAAATTCTCCCAGCTCTATTCAGTTTGGTATGTGTTTGAAGGAACATGAACATTTAACTGGAAAAATCACTTTTCCGACCTCGAAAATAATATATGTACGCCAAAATTCAGGAAGAAGACGTATCATTATTCGCACATGTATGAAATTATGACTAAGAAATAAAACAATCCGAATTGAAAGAGAAGAAATGGTTTTGTATGAGGTTGTAAGTTAATAATTACTAGCCATATAAAATTATGTAGATACATAATTGATTGAATCTTTTAAAATAAAAATATCCTCGATCCAGCCCAGAATATCTCTATATGATCACAGACCAAAATCCAGGCCGAGAATAACAAAGGGATCCTCTTTCTAAATTCACAAAGTAATTACAAAGTATTACCAAAATAGGCATTCCTACTTTGATTTCTTAAGAAACCAAAGTAGAAATACATATTTTGCAGCAGAAGATGTGATTCTTGAAGATATTGCCATACTTGGCAAGGATTGTTCTAGTAAAAACATAAACACACTACTTCTGAACAGTAATGGTTCTTTCATCATGCATGTGTATGAGCCTTACGGTAAACCACACACACCTCACACCACAAGTACAGAGATATAGATTGGCAGTGCAATGTATCATGCACAGAGGAGGCTTGCAACCAACCTAACGCAACCTGAACGACATATTGCACAATGCCGCCATCTTACTACGACCCACGACAGTTCACTGTGAAGAGTGCTTCACTGAAAATAGTGCTTTTTATTACTGGAGAGAAAACACAGTTCATCAGAGGCCAATACCTGACTAATGGCTAATACTTGCTCAGTGTATGAATGCTATTTTAAGTGCGGAAGAAGAAAAATAACGGATTAACTCGATGAGCGATTCTGGAGTGTACATATCGAACACATAATGGCTCAATGGCTGAAAAATTTTGGGAACCTCTGCTCTATGCCATTAAATTGCGTCCTGCGTGAAATTAAAATCGAGCAAGCAAATGGCATATGGCAGGTATTGTCTGATACGAAAGAAAAATTAGGAGGAAAGAATCGGACTGATCAGTGCAAAAGCCAAACCTTCTCAGGTTACAGTATTGAGTATTTTGTTAACAGGCAGCCCCTGAGAAGGAAGATAGGGCAAGGGCATGGCCATGTTGACACACCGGTTCCCGTCAGATCACAGAAGTTACGCTACGTTGGGCCTGGAAGGGAGTTGGGCGTCCCTCCTCCATACCTCTGCCGCGGAGCAAGCGGCGGGCAGTGGAAATGGGCCCAAAGGAGTGCAATCAAGTGCCAGGAGGGCTGCGGAAGGGCCCCGCCGACCCATCCGGTTTACTTCGGACGACTCTGAAAAACAGGTCATAAATGCCATGGAAAAGGAAAGATACACAACATTAAAACAATTCCATGTTTCGATAAGCATAACTTGTGTTTTCCAGAAACTGATAATTAATCACCACGGGGTGCAGCCATCATCGTGTGGAGTAAGGAGGCAGCTGCATCGTCCATGAGAAGGAAGTGGAGAGCGAAGTGCATTCCGTGGTGTTGGTGCATGGGCTGTAGTGGAGCGGTCCAGCGATTGACAGCAGACGAACTCCGACTCCGCAGTTCAGGTCATCCTATGCAGGCACCTGTTCATCGCTCCCCTCAACCCCTCCATTCCATTCCGAAAGTGCATTCAAGAACAAGTCTCCTGATTTTATGGACCAAGACATTCGGATTTCAATAATCCCTTGCATTGACATCAGCGCGACCATTTGATGCCATTCATCAGCCATGATCCCGATTTCTATTAATGCATTAACTACAACAACTATCTCTTTCTTATTTGCTGCCATTGTGCCCAATGCTGTGACATTAATTTAAGAGATGCTCTGTCCTAAACCGATGTCAAGTCTTGCACCCTTAGGCTTAGAAAGTTTGACCGTATTCGTTGGTTTAGCTGATCAATGTTGAATACGCATATGAGTACACCCAAACTCTATTTCACACGTATATCAAAAGTCTAAACATTATATAGGACTTGGTTCTTTCCCGGCGAACTGATGCTGTGAATTCTTCGGGGGTTTTCCACCAGGGGTCAGGTATTCTGCTGGCGACGTTTCAATGGCTGACTCCGCCATCGTCCTCAGGGCGTTTGATTTGTCGCCCTTATATGTATTTTCTCCCGACCGGGTCAGGTGGCTCCTGATTGGCTGTTTTTTCTCTCTTCCTCCTCGCTTCTCTGATTTTGCGCATATCTCCACGATTGGCTGAGAGCGTACCCTGCACCTCCATTGAGATTTCTCTCCTCCAAGCTGATCTCAAATTGCCTCTTTGGTCCCAGTATCCCCGCTTGCAGCAGCTGCTACTTATCAGTTTGGTGTCTCGTCAAAACGGACGCTGTGGTCTTGCGTTGGGCTGTGCTCCACGATGGCTGATTTCTCGGTATAGCCCAGTCTAATACATTATTTGTGTAGCAAAATCAGAGAAGCGATGAGGAAGAGAGAAAAAGCAGCCAATCAGGAGCCACCTGACCCGGTCGGGAGAAAATACATATAAGGACTACAAATCTTATCCCGGCATCAAACGCCCTGAGGACGAGTTAGCCATTGAAACGCTGGCAGCAGAATACCTGACCCCTGGTGAAACACCCCCGAAGAAAGCGTCTAAGCATAACCACTGCGATTCGTTCACTGTGTAGTCTTGAAGAGCATACAATGCGCGTACGCGCGAAATCAGCCTAAAGGAGAATCTTTCATGTTGAAAAATAGAAACTGACCTTTAGCATAAAAGCACGACTCATGAGAGTTAATGACAGACATTCATTCCTTACGAGAGCCAGTTGACCTGTGCCGAGGGCATGTCCCTGCCGACAACAGTCAGTAGCCACTACGCGCGTCATCTAATTCGGTAAATGGATCTTGAGGTTCTTCTCCACATAAAGCAAGTTAATTATTCACAGTATATTATTGACTGAAAAAATTCTGTTCATTGCAAAAAGTACCCCCCTTTTCTTTCATTTAAGTTATGTGAAATACAAAGTAGATGAAAAAATTTCGAAGAACTCCACTCTACTTTAAAATTTAACCTTCATATCGTTCACCAGTAATATCTCCCAAGGTTGTTCTTTTTTGAATAGACATTCCCCTACCTAGGCACTTAAACTGAATGTTATTCTGTAAAAATTGGCTGCAAAGACAGTAGCTATACACCCAATGCATTTGTAGTGCCAATCGCGGCAACCAGCTGAAACGTCCATGAATTGCGGAGTAGCCTATAACGCAGGAGTCAGTTCCGACTCGATCGTATCAATCCGGATACATTGCAGAGCGCTAACGGATTGTAATTAAATAATATCTTTTCTGCAATGCCTGCCCGAGTGAATGCGATATGTACTTGATAGAAAGGACCAACTAAAATATTGTGCTCTACGTCAAATTTTAAGCGTCCAATCACTACCACAGAGGAGGAAATAATGAAATTAGTTGTAATTACCTAGCATGAAGTAAGGCTTGAAATTAGTGATGGGCAATATAGTTCCTTTTAATGAATGCTTCACTGAAGTATAGTTCGTGTGTTGGAACTAATCAGATAAACTAATCTGAGATCTCCACATATAGCAAGTCTTCGTGTTGGTAGCCAGATTTCAAGGGTGAGCATCCATCAGGAAATTTCAGTAGGAATGGAATTAAAAGGAATCTGCCATTTCCGAAGCGTATCACTACTCATGCTATCTTTTCAAATATTCAAAATCAATGAGCCCCTTGGGCATCGGCAGCAGCTAAGGCTTTGAGCACTACCTGGGATCTTACTTCGTCCCAAGAAAACGCCTTCCAACGGGGCATACACCCAGATGCTTATGAAAGAGCTATCTTTGTGGGGGGGAAAAGATTCTTCGAAGGTTAAGTCCTGAACCCCAGGGGTGGGAATCTGCGAAAACCAGGACCCTATCCAGTAAATCTACCGCTTTTCCCTGAATGCGTGCAATCAATTAGTGCCAGTACATCATTCATATTAAAGATATATCTACGTATATATTTCGGTTGGGCTACATTTAAGTTCATTCTGGCTCAGTTTTAGTCGAGTGTGCTTTTTGTCCGTTCCTCTGGTTTCAGGTTTTAGGAATTTTTCCGGGCAATGTAATATTTTTGCAAGAAGTCAAGCTAATTCACAGCTAGCATCCACCGTCCATATTTTCTTCATTAAACTGTTTTTCTATACACTTGCTTGGTACGTAATTCATTGCCATGGCTTCTAAGTAGAAATAATTGGGGACAGAGCGGGGATTACATTTAGGATTCCAACTCTGATGTCTTAGGGCTGGAGAGTTCGTCGGACGATGAGAATGCATCCACTGCTATGCTGCATATGCTGCAAGACCACACAGCGCTTTTTGACGGTCTACGAGCAAAATAAACTCTCTTGTGCCGTGTGACAAAACCTCATATGAACTATATATTTGTAGTCTGGGAGTACCCCGCGTACTATAACCATACCCGACGTTTCACAGTCGTTGCTGGTCACTTTATCAAAGTGAATGAAGTATAGGAAGGCTCCGAAATCTATGAAATAAAATGTGTGAGAAATGACTTGATAGCCATAGCGTGGAAATATAGAAGAGAAGCAGCCATGCTGACTAATATACCCTCTCCGCCGGGAGTGGTTAATTTCTGCTTTAAACGGAGAAAGCTCTAAGGAGGAGGCAATTGCAGAGAGGACCGGCCTCGTGTGTTTCATACATGAACTACGTCGTCGACAAGAGAGATTGACTGAGAGAAGTCAATTATCTGCTCAGAAAGTAGCAGAGATTTTATTCTTGCAATACAACTTTAATTTACTTACAACACTTACAATAGTTAAAACTTAGAAAACACATAAATAATACTGATTGTTTAAAAATGAGATGCGACTCGTACTAACTTTGTGAAATTCCATTTATGAATAAATTCACTTTCACAATCCGGATTTCAATGCTTGAGCATCATCTTCAGATGCATAAATGACAAAATTAAACGATTGTCGCGCGCTTATATATGCATGAGGTGAAAGGAAGGGGGCTTCAAGGTTCGTCGAGCTGGTGGAGGGGAGGGAAGAGGCAGTCTTGAGTACTTGGGGAGTGCGGGAGAGGAAGCAAGGTGGCTTTCAACAATGGGGAGGGAGCGGTAAACAAACATTCAACGTTTCAACAGAAATAGAAAAAAGAATGGCCCAGGTTATGGCATGTTTTTGAGTGTCATTCTAATTTGCACAAATGGCGGCAAGAACATTCCTCTCTCGCATTGAAACATATGATAAGGGGCAACAAACCACACTCCAGGACAAAGCTCCGGGTCACTCATCACCTGGTATTTTCCGTGAGGTCCCGGCCCAGCATCCATTGCGAACTGCTCATCACTCACTCACTTCTTACGATAAGTTTTTCCTCTTCATCCTCAATACCATATCTCTTTCGTAAAACTCTTCATCACCAAACGTCGCATTTCAATAATCATTGTTCTTCAATATTTTTCTTCTACGAAATGTTCATTAAAAGTCTTTTACCCATTCATATGTACCATCTTCTCAGTACTACCCATTGGCTTTTTGTTCTGTCTGAATATACTTTGGCAATATCTATTAATTATGATAAATATATCTAATCACATTTCATCTTCATCCCTTTGTTTGTTACTGAGAAACTCCGGTTGAGTTTTACCCTTTCCACAATTGTTTCATCTCTTCTGATTTTGTTGCATTTCTTTCACCCAGTCTCATCGACCCCCCTTCTTCCTTAATTGTTCAATACCCTTAACTTAGTTATTATTTCCCTTTTCATTAAGCTATAATCTCTTTGGTCTTCTTTCCACCCCCTGATTAAGAATGATGCCCGATTTCTACCGCGTGGACCGATTTGTCTACTCTACTTGGAATCTGTTCGCTGATTTTTCTCTTTAAACGCTATTTAAAAGGAGGTGGAGAGTTTCACGCGGTAAAGCCTCAAATTACTAGCCATATTTTATAAAAAACTTGAGATTAATAATTCAGATGTTCTTGTTAGGCACAGTAATGGGAATATTCACCATAATTTTTTATTCCAAAAGTCACCCAAAATATCCTTATCGTGCAAAAGGTGGCGCGGAATGTCGCGCCAGTGCTTTGCGTCGCGTGCTCCTTTGATTCGATCCGTTTTCGTGAGAGCACACGAATCATTTCTCCATAGGCGACCTTCGGATGCCTTCGTTAACGACGGTGGAGTTAACGTCGTGATTCATAATATTTACGTTGACTCCACGAGCAGAACTGAACGACGGGGGTTTTCCCAGGCATGGCCATTCAAGTGAGGTGAGTGGCAGGGGGGGAACCAAGATGTGGAGAGGAAGGTGGTGTGGCCGAGGGAACCACTCGCGTTGGTGTCAGCTGTGACTCTCATCAAATGTTGCACTGACGAAAGACGAATAAAAAGTTGGAAAATACCTTATAAAGATAAATAATTTGACAAAATTACTCTGGAAGCTGATATATTTTTAAGCTCTGATCTTAGCAGTTATATTACAGAATGATGTCATTTTAAATACCTTAATGATATGATGATGAATTATAATAAGATGGTGATGAATGAAATGAAAGATATTACAATATAATTTACATAGTATGTACAGAAATGATTGACGGACTACATGACAATATTTAAAAACTCTTCGTATAAGATATTTTTCTTTCCTACCAATTATAATCGAAGTATTTGTCTTTAATGAGAAATTCTCAATGATTTCCCAATCAACCATACTAATAACTCTTCACATAAAATAACTTTCAAAGGAGATTTCGGCATAAATTCTTAATTTTCAAAGTAAATCTCTCTGTTCACGTAAAAGGAATGAAATCCCAGTCTCTTGGGAACTGGGAAAACGGCTTTTAATAAACCAAAGGACGCAGTGAAAATAATGTAAGCAGAAAAATTATTGCATTAGCAAGGGTTCGAATTGTGAAGTAAGTGAATGATTTACGACTAAGCACTCTGGAAATTCTAATGTTATGAAACGTGATAATGCATTCCGTTCTCTCACTGTTTTGATACGTGAACATATTTTAGACTACACTGCGAAGACCTGCGATAGTATGTAACGTTGAAATTAAATTTTCCGATTCCAATATATTGAACGGTATTCGTACCATTAAAGCGAAGAAGATCCCTGATCGCTCCGGCGTACTTCACTTGGATTTTTTCTATTCAAAATATACGCTCAGAATATCAAAGCACGATGTCAGTTTGACTTAGCACATGGGTATAAAAAACAAAAGCCACATTGGTAAGCACGTGAAAATTGCTTAATTCAGCATCCAAGATTGTGGAATATTTTTAGTTTCAACATTTTCTCCTGATCTCACAAAAGCGCATTATTAAGAATTAGGAGGATTATTAGTAGAAGGACCAAAATGTATGTGGAGGTCTAGTGAAATCTTCCAACGGCGGCATTTGATGGCTTTGGAGTGGATTCGTTTGAGCGGACAACAAAATCGAGTTGAAAGACGCCAACCGCGTGTTGAGTGAATGACGTGGGACAACGCAACTCTGTCTGATCGCTTTGCGCCGGAAACATAATCGGGAAACGATGAGAGGGAGGGTGCAACACTTGAAAACGAATCACATAAGACTCACTCACAAGCGCGGTTATACTCCATGAAAGTTTTTTTTTAAATCAGTAAATGTAAGCAAAGAAAAAGTAGGTCTGGGATACAGGATCCCTTCAAAAAAAGTTAATAATTCAGCCGACAGTCCCCGAAAGTAAAACTCGCTTTACCGCAGAAAAAAATCAATTCAAAACTGGTCACTTCAATTTTGATGGTAAAAAAGACAGGTGTTTAACCTGAAGAAGTAGAATTACATTTCGAAATCATTAAATAGCGGAGACTTCATTGAGAATGTGACATTAAAGGAATTGGTATTCACCCAAGGACAAGCTCACAGATAAAAGTACTTGAAAGAGAGAAAACTAAGAACCTGAATATCTGGTAGCAAATTCATTCGTTAAGGAACTATGCGGACGGAATTAGAAACACACGACCGTTGGAAATCACAAACACTTGCTCTCAATTCGGCTCCGAATGAAGTCGGTGAGGGTTTGGATGAAAACGGACTTCGTCGAGAAAAACGTAGTCCTGGGGTTAAGAAAGAAGATGACTCAAGGAAAAGCGTTAGGATTCGGACTTTTTGTCCTTTCTGGAAGAGAAATTTACTAGGCGAGACACTAAAACTCCTTATACTGCTCAAACGAAGAGCTGCTGAGTGAGGAGACGACGAGTCAACTCAAGAGGTGCCACTGCTGCATTTCCCCACCACTCGATTGATTAATAAAATAAAGATACGTGTCCGTCTTCAGTACAGTATGTATATCTACTACAAGGAACCGTTGACGAGGTGTTGAAGGGACACAATAAGCTAAGAGTATTATCCCTCGGTGCGTTTGTGAATGGAGCAACGGGAGGAAGCTGACCTTGTTGCCGTCTCAAACTCTTGGCGAGGGAAGTGAAGTGAGAGAGGAGATGGAAGCGGACGGAAAAAAACGTGCAGTCGATGCACGGTGACCTCACTGTTTTAATTCCTTTCGAATCGGTCCAGCAGTTCCATCCACTCCTGTCAGATGTCTCTCAAGCAGGAGTGCAGCAGCACGGAGAGTACCGAGCAGGGGAATGAATACGCTAGCGCCTCCTAGAGCCAAAAGCGTAAACCGCATGCAGCCTTCCTTCACCAATGGCGGGAATTACGGACGAGCCTCACTCGAGCGTCCGTCGCTTTTCGCCGAGTTGAGGAGACGTGGACGGAGGCGAACGGGTAGCGGCTGCACCAATCACCGTGCATCCACTTCAGAGTGTCAGGTTGCCCAGCAACGGGAGCGAGGATGACATAGCACACATTCGCAACTTGTTGAAATTGAGCAACTTTACCCGAGTATGACTAATACTTCGAGACGCATATTCCCTAAACTAAACACAACCTACGTGAAACACATTAAGCACTCACACACACACATACGCTCGGACAAAGACACCTTACGTCATTCAGACTTCAACGCGGCCTGTGGGCAAGTTTGCCTCGTCCGAAGGGGAGGACTCCTGGGAATACGCTACATAGACACTTCTACCCCCGTTCAATAATTCCGACTCATCTTCGACCGTTCCTCCTCGTGGGAAGCTACAGGATACTTGGATCTTTCCCAATCAGGTTCAAGGACCCTGAGGCTACATTGTGATGCCAACTTCTTCTTCACTCCTCATGCACAGAAGATGGGGACCTTTCAATCACTTTGCCGAATTTCCTTCACAATTAATTGAGTTTCTCTCCTCAGTTTCTTCGCGGAAAGCTTCCTTGGAACCTTCTCGCATTATTCACAGAGCGGTCTCTTCTTAGAATACTTCCCGAATGAATCACCTTTTCGTGAAGCGAGGTCATTCCTTCAGCAAGTGACACGATGGCCCTTCTTCAAATGAACTCCGAGACGAACACCTTCTTGAAGTCGGGCACACTCCCCGACATCCTCTCGCCGTTGTCCAGGTACGCCACGGCGTCGGGACGCGACAGCGCCGTCTGCAGGGAGTCCACGCTGAGGACGACGCCGAGGCGACGCTGCTGGTGCCCCAGCACCCGCCGGTACCTCCGGCGGTGGAAGTTGTGCGGGCTGCGGATGAGGGCGCCTCCGGGAAGCCTCGGGCGTCGGTCGGCGCCGTCCTCCTCCTCCTCGGGCGACGCCGGCGCCTCGGCCAGCTCGTCCAATCGCAGCCGGTAGAGGCCGAGCGCCGAAGGCACGCTCCTGTCGGGCGCCCTCCTGCGAGACAAAAGACAGCTCAAGACGCGCGCGGCACTACGTGACAATGCTCTCTGATCGACCAATCCTCGAGCACATTGTCTCACGGATTTTAGTGAACATAAATCTCGGACGTCAAACATGAGATTTTGCACAGTAGTGCATGGCAATATTGAACCTTTTTTAGGCGTTCTCCAACAAGGTAGACAACCACTCCACTCTAAAATAACAGCCACATGAATGCACCTACGGCTCAATGTTTCCCACAACCCAATTCTAGACGTGCGGTCACGTGACTTGTGACGTCTTCGGTCCACCCATCCATTATATCACTTCTCTCAGGAGAATAATTCTAATTATATATTATTATATTCCATTTATATACACTAATAAATAATAATAATAATTGACTGATGTTGACTCACTATTAGAACCGGAAAAGCAGATAAATTTTATCACGTCCCGTAACAGCGAGCATAACATAATAGTAGGTGGAGATTTCAATGCACCATCAATAGACTGGAGAGATTACTGCTTCGAAGCTGGACAAGGACATCTGTGAGACTCTATTAGATGTATTCTCCAATAACTGCCTGACACAATTGCCTACAGTACCTAATAGTGGGGATAACATTCTTGATTTACTGGCAACCAACATCCCACAACAAGTGACAATGATTGACACCGTTGATGAAATGAGTGACCACAGAGTTATAACTGCAAAATTCTCTCTAACTTTAGATAAAAACTTTACACAAAAAAGAAAGATTTATATTTTTAAAAGAGCAGACTTTGGTAACTTTAAAATTTATTTTAGAAATTCCTCATCGGATTTTAAAAAGTCTTTCATAAACATATGTACGGAGGGTTCATGGAACTCGTTCATTAACATCATACGCTCTAGGATCAATAGATATATCCCTAGTAAATTAAAAAAAGAAAGCACTGAACCTAGGTGGTACAATGCCGAAGTGAGAAAATCCCTGAGACGGCAGGGAATGTGTCATGCTAAAATGAAAAGAATTAGTAAATATATGCCCGTTGATGAGCGTAATGTAATCATTGAAAACTAAAATTTCAAAATCCACTGCAAAGACAGCTCTTGGAAATGCATTTGCAGAATTCAAAAGAAAAACACTTGGGGAACAATTTAAAGACAATCCAAAATTCTTCTGGCCGTACGTAAGGGAAGTGCAAGGCCATAAGTCTGCCGTCAATTCACTTAAAAATGATAAGGGTGAAATGGCCACAAACACTCTTGACAAAGTTAACATGCTGAATTCCTTCTTCCAAACAGTTTTTAACCCACCTTCCGGAGATTCATCTATCGTGTTACCTGGCCTCTATCAGCGGCTGATGCAACCAATTGAAATATCCTGTAATGGTATTGAAAAGTTACCTAAAGGTATAAACCCCAACAAATCTCCTGGCCCAGATCAAATTCCCTCCCGCGTACATAGAGAGTTAGCTTCCGAAATTTCCCCCTACCTTGAAAAAGTATTTAATAAATCTCTGACCGAACACGTCGTACCGATGGACTGGAAAGCAGCCGACGTAACACCCATTTTTAAAAGTGGTGATAGGGAGCAGCCATGTAACTACGGACCTATATCCCTCACATCCATTTCAAGCGAAGTCCTTGAACATATAATTGTCACTTCAGTCATGGGACACCTAGATAGCCAGAATTTATCGTCCAATGTTCAGCATGGTTTCCGGAAGAGTAGAATGTGAAACTCAACTAGTTCTCTTTTCCCACGATATTTTAGTTTCCGGCGAAAATAATATTCCAGTGGATGCAATATTTCTCGATTTCAAGAAACCTTTTGACAAGGTGTCTCATAGCAAACTAATTTTGAAACGAAAATCTTATGGGTTAGACAGTAATATAATATGATGGATAAATGATTTCCTTCATGATCTGGTACAAAGGGTTGTTCTAGACGGTGTTACCTCCCCGGCAATTAAAGTCACTTCGGGTGTCCCACAAAGTAGTGTGATAGGTCCACTCCTGTTCCTTCTGTGCATAAATGATATAAATAAGGTGGTAAAAAGCTTCGTCTATTTGCCGATGACGCAGTAGTGTACAGGGAAATTCTATGTCCAAATGATAAAGAATATTTAAATGATGACCTACAAGCAATTGAAAAATGGTGTCATACATGGCAGTTGGAATTAAATTTTAAAAAATGTGTAGCAAATAATTTTTGGAAAAAGAACTGTTCTCCTCCTAGCACGTAAAAAATAAGTAACAATGATATAACAAACGTGGAATCCAATAAATATCTTGGAATATGACTGACACAAGATCTTTCCTGGGGTAAACACATACGTGAAATAATGGGTCAAGGTAATCGTAGAATGGGATTCATCAAAAGAGTATTGCGTAAATGTGACGATCATGTACGAGAAATCAGCTACTTTTGCCTTGTTAGACCTCATTTGGAATATGCTGCCAGTGTATGGGATCCCTACGAAAAAGGTCTAAATAACGAACTTGAACGTGTGCAGCAAAGATTGGCAAGATTTGTAAAGGGACGGTATGATAACTATATTAGCGTAACCAGTCTATTAAATGAATTAAATTGGGAATCATTGTCACATCGCAGGTTGAAATTCATCCTAAATAAATTCCATGATAATATTTTCAGTGATGACGTTAAAAATATTTTGCGAACCCCAACTTCCTATGGTAGACTGGACCATGATCACAAAAATAGAGAAATTGATTGCCGAACTGACAGATTCAAAATGTCCTTCTTCCCTCGTAAGAGGGAAGGGTTACCTCAGGGAGGGGTTACTTTTTCATAAAAATCGTAGCACTCTTCATTTTGGCCTACTGTTTCATAACATTAACACAACCTAAGGTATGTGATCATGCAGATTTTTCCAGTTCCTCACATTCTTTTCCACTCTGTACATCGTCTGAATTTCTCTCATTGTAATTACTCTGGGATTCTATCACTGTGTTTAGATCAGCTTCATCAATTACTTTAAAAAACACTATCACCAATTTTCACAAACTTTTATGCGTTCACAACACTAGCGTTTCTTTCATATAGCTCTTAAATAATGATTTAAACTTCATCACAATTATTATCACGCACAATTTCCTAATAGCCAGTGACATATATAAAAATATAATTGCATCTAACACATCAATTTTTACAGTTGAGTGTAATCGTGATTCGATTAAATGTCGCATGCACTATTTTATGATCACTAATTCCGGTGTCTGTCACTATATTTAGAGCTTTTTCGTGTAAGAGCATTAAATGCTTGGGTTCATGGTAGTTTTCTGGGGGGGGCTCACGTAGGCGGTCATTAGCAGGGTCTTTGCTCACGATCCTCTTAATCCTTGGCCTCGCTCGGCTTCTAACCTCATTAGGGACCCTCACGGCAAGGGGCCTCGCGGACGGAACTGAAGGAGCACCAAAGAGCACGCAGCATGGACTCAACTCATCGTAGAGCATGTTTCATCGGGAGGCGTGGGTGAAAACCATGTCCTTTGAGGCGATGAAACACGGACCTT
This sequence comes from Platycnemis pennipes, assembly GCA_933228895.1. Classification (NCBI taxonomy): domain Eukaryota; kingdom Metazoa; phylum Arthropoda; class Insecta; order Odonata; family Platycnemididae; genus Platycnemis; species Platycnemis pennipes. Next base: position 135,343,787 of record OW121853.1, read on the forward strand.
GTCACGGGAAACACGTTCTTTCCCCCATCCGTGAGGCCATCGAAATCGGGGGGCGGCCGGAGAATTTCAACCGGGATGATGGCATTTGACTAGGTGCCACATAGAAGCCATTGCTTGGGCGACCCTCTCAGAAGACACCGGGGCCGAAGGAGGCGGCTAGCGGCCACTCCCTTGACGTCACCGGAATGACACGGCGTGAGACACAGGAGGAGGGGTCCCCCGCAATAAACACCGGGAAGAAGATGCAAAGATTTAATTCACCCTGAAGCTGCGACCAGGAGGCGAAAGCTTGGCCAACCTATAGCGCCACACGCAGATGGCGGAAGCAGATGACACTCGCTGGGAAAACCCACGCACTAATCCAAGAGGGTGGTAGAAAAGTGCCAAGATTGGGAGAAAGAATTTCTGTGGTAGTAGTGAATTGTCGTAGTTTAAGAAATGAAGTAGCAGAATTACACCACCTCATAAAAAGTACTGATGCAGATATAATCGTAGGTACAGAAAGCTGGCTTTCGAAGAACATATCAGAATATGAAGTATTCCCGAAGTGCTTTAGCGTATTCAGAAAAGGGTAGAGTTAGCAGAAACGGAGGAGGAGTGTTTATAGCTGTGAAGGACTCGTATGTCAGTAGAAGCGAACTTATTTCAGAGCGCAAAGTAGAAAGTATTTGGTGTTCCGTTAGAAATAAAAGTAGTAACGCAAAAAGGATATATGTAGGTGCATATTAGAGGCCATCGGATGCAGACTATAATGGAACTAAATTCAGAGATAGGTACATTGCCTTCTCCGAACAATGATAGGGGAAAAATAGTAGGTGGAGACTTTAATCTTCCTTCGATAGACTGGAATACGTGTAGTTTTATAACATGAGGTAAGGATAAGGAACTCTGCGAATCAATGTTGAACACTTTTACTTTCACATTCCTTGCGACAGCTAGTAGCAGAACCGACCAGAGGAAACAATATCCTAGACTTATTAGCAACAAATATACCCGAAAGAGTTCTAAATACAGTTACAGACACAGGAATTAGTGATCATAAAATAGTGCATGCGAAATTTATTGTAGGCGTTGAAAGACTTTATAAACCAAGGAGGAGGGTATACTTATTTGGCAAGGCTAATTACGACGGTATGAAAGAGGAATTAAGGGAATAATTAAATGTATTTAGTGAGCAAAGCAAAAGATTAGATACAGAGGATTCGGGGAGCAAACATTTCTTGAGGTCACCTGTAAATCAGTTGACAAATGCATATACCAAGTGAATTGTTAAGTGATAACACAGAGCGGAGGTAGGCAGAGCCACTGGGTTTGAATCCCGGCCATCGATGGATGAGTCTCCTCCTCCCAAAGGGCGAGTCGGCCCCTGAGAAAGACTCACCCCAAGGCCTCCTCCTCCACTTCGCTGTCGTCGGGCGTCGGTTCGTCGTCTGGCGCCATCTCCACGACGCCGCCCTTGGCGTCGCGGTACTCGAAGTCGTCGTTGGCCGCCGTGGTCACCGAACAAGAGGACATGGGGGAGGCCGGCCGCTGGTCCTCCTCGCAGTCCTCCAGGCTGGACAGCGTGGCGTAGATGGGCTCCTCGGCCTCCGAGTCGCTGTCCTCCTCCTCAGGCGGGCGGTCCACGACCGTGAGGCGCCGCTCCACCACAGGGGCCTGGCGACCCCGAGGGCCCTTCCGGCCTCCGCTGGTGTCGCCGCTGACCACCATCGCCTCGGCATTCGGAAGCACCACGCTTCGCACCGAGGACAGGGAGTTGGCGTCGCACCTGGGGTTGGTCACCACTTGGAGCCCTGAAAGGGAACCCGTTCAGCACCATCGGAGAGAAATGCGAATTGGGAGGGTGGTGGTAGAAGGGCTCCTGTCTGACACCCACCCAACCCCCGTTCCGAGCCAACGTTGCTCCTGACGCCATCCGACGGGAACCGGTGATCCAAAACGAGGCCTTGCCCGATGTGTGCACCAGAGTGGTACCTATCATCAGTTCCACAGGACATGGCAACATATTCCAGGGAGGATACGACACTTACTATGCCGTATATCAAAAGAAGAGGAAATCGCTTAGATTTAGATGCAATTCAAGGGTGGTGCGACAAATGGCAGTTAGAACTTAACCTTAAAAAGTGGGTAGCTATCAATTTTTGGAGGAATAATTCGATAGAGCGTACCTATAAAATTAGTAACACGAAGATCGAAAACGTTGAAACCGTAAGATATTTAGGTGTAACAATCACTAAGGACTTCGTGGGGAAGACACATCCGGGAAATATGCGGCCGCTCGAAGAGAAAGCTAGGATTTATAAAAAGTGTGCTTGGGAAATGTGATGAGAAGACAAAAGAACGATGTTACTTTTCACTAGTTAGGCCCCACCTTGAGTATGCAGCCAGTGTATGGGATCCTAATGAATTAGGTTTGATCAGAGAACTAGACAGTGTGCAGCGTAGAGCAACTAGGTGGGTGTAAAGGTGTTAGGATAGGTTGAGTAGTGATTCAGAATTAATAAAAGAATTAGGGTGGGAATCATTATCAGAGCGTAGGTTAAAGAACAGATTAAATCTATTGCAGAAATTTCAATCGGATAGCTTTACTGAAGATGTTAGGAACATATTAAAAACACCAGCGTATTATGCTAGATTCGACCAAATAAATAAGATTAGAGAGATAGATTGTCGAACCGATAAATTCAAAATGGCATTTTTCCCCGTACTATAAGAGAACAGTATAGGCAGCATAGCAAAGGGATAGGTGGGGAAATACTTTAGAGTATTCTGTAGTGCATGATGCATGTATTAATCCATCTAATACTATAGATACTAACAATCAAGTTGCATGAGACAATATAGTTGCTTGTTTGCATGTTAGTAGTGCTTGGTGATCTTCACCCCCTGCCACACACCCTCGCGGTGGCTTGCAGGGTATCGTGTGGATGTAGATGTATCCTTCCTGACGTAATTGCGCAGATTTCAGCGTCAATCGCGCGCAGTGGAATGAGGCTAAAAGGCAAACGACCACCTTGGGAGACACTTTGCAGACGGCCAGCTCATGGCGGATGGGAGCCATTGGCCATTGCGGGGGGAGGGGCTCACCTATCCTTCCCGTGTGGAGTCCCCCGTTCGATCCCCGGCGGTAGTTCCTTGCGACGGGGTATCTGCCGTCGGCCGACACGGTGAAGAGGGAGCCGTTCGTGAGTGGGAACTTGACGTCGCGGCCGCCGACGGCGCTGCTGCTCGTGGTGGAGCCGAGGCCCGAGGAGGCGGCCGAGAGCGTCTGCTGGGAGTACAGTGGAGACATCTGCTGGCTGAGGTCCGACTTGGACGTGAACAGAGACTCCACCGAGACGGAGGTGTTCTGCAAAGGCGGGGAGAGAGAGAGTATGTATTAGCGGCCAGATTCACCTCCGTTCGTCACTGACATTTCCCCTCATCAGGCGAATAAGAAATCAATGGCAGAAGAGAAGATCCTCAAGTTATACTCCACGCAAATGTATTGACGGACCGGTTTCGACCTTCACCCATCATTATCAGGGGTTAGCCGTCTTATTAAACCTGTTAACCCCTGACGATGATGACGATGATCTGAGAAGGTGGAAACCGGTCGGTCAATACATTTGCGTGGAGTATAACTTGAGTTAATTATTTCCGTCATGAATCCATTCCACAAGGTGAACTCGCCAACCATCGTTAACTTTTTGACGTTAAACATAATGAATGGTGTAAGGTTGGTACATGTTACACCACTATTGGGGTGACAATGTATTAGCAGTTGTATTAGAAGTGCTTGGCAATGTTCACAACCAAGTAAACCAAGGAAATCGAATAATAGCAACACGTTTCACCAAGTAAGAGCTTGGAGTTCGATATCTTGCAGTGATGACATAAGCAATCACTAACGATATCACGACATAACTTCACTAGTTTTGCATGCGGTTCTTAATACTCCTGGTGCCATTAGTGATCATAATGTTGCTTCGCCACACCCTCGAATGATCGAGTTAATTTCGTATCGTTCCTGAAATACAATTAAAACAGCTCAAGTCATTACGATGGCATTCTTTATTCTAAGCATATTCTCGAGAGTGAATTAGTCACCAGATATTTACATAGGCCGGTTTACCGAGGGCGGGAACATTCTTAGGTAATTTGTTGTTATTGGCGTACGCAACAGCTGACACGCCAGAAACATACACATCGATTAGACAAATTACCACGTGGCATAACATAATAGAGATAATTTTGAATAGCACTAGTGAAAATTCGTTACGTGCATAATGAAGATGGAAAGAACGTGTCATAATTGATTCAATATTCTTAGTAGTTATTTTCTTTTACTCAATCATGAGATTGTTAGAAATGCAATTAGTAGTATGAGTCTATGAGTATCCATTGAGAACGGATGGTTTAAATGTATCAATTATGAAAAGACTTAATCCTTTTACTCCAAATAAGCCGATATATCGGTTTACATGACATACATCACTACGCACGTATTTGTAACATGATTTTCCTCCAAATTAGAGAGCGCATTACTCCGTCATCCTAAACCTGAAATATATCGTCAACATTCAGATAAAAACACTTCATAAAATTAAAAAAATAGAAAATAAATAAGCTAAGTGCCCTAAATAATATCAAATAAATTATCTTACGGTTTTCATGGAAAAGTGCTTGATAGTTTTCCAACATTAAAACTGAAAGGGACTGGCAGTGAAAGGATTAATAGTAGATTTGTGAAACTCTAGTACACGTATCTCATGGTTTAGTAAATATATTTGGAAGCAAGAGTATCATCTTATCGAACATTCATTCTCTTCGTTCTCGTGTCAGGGGTCTAGTAGGACACATTCAACCTGTATCCGTTCGCTCCTTTGCTTAATTAATATTTGTTTTCTCGGCGGCATTGGCGTGACACCCGAGGAGGGGCTGACCTGCTTCCAGGGAGGCGCCAAGTGGATGTCGCCGGCGCCACTCTCGTGGGGGGGCGCCAGCGCGTCGGCCCTGGGCTCGGCCCTCGGCGTGGGCAGCGGCGACTCCAGCGTCATCTCCAGGCGTCGCCTCCGCTCCAGCAGTTGCTGCTGGAGCTGCTGGTGCAGGAGGTGCTGCTGCTGCTCGCGCCTGCGCTGCTCCAGCTGCTGCTGACGCAGCTGCTGTTGCTGCTGGTGCTGCCGCCTACTGGGGGGTTGGGAACGCATTAAGACCACGCGCTAAAATTACGAAATTAGTGCGCAAAATAGTTAAAATGCATCCCGGGTAAACAGTTTAAAAATATGTAAAACCAGGGACAGTCGTACAACGAAACTGCGATGAAAAAATAATTGGAGACGGAGAGTCTCGAACCAGGAACGTCGACATTGTGACGCGAGTACTTTACCCCTAACCCAAACTGCATTACATTGATAATTATTAGCTATATATTGACAATAAAATATTTCAAACTCGTTTTTTGACGAAGTTACTGGATATATAACCATATATGGGGGGTGATTCGTAAATAACTAATCAACGACTACCTGCCTGGCAAATTTCGTCAAAATCCTAGACCCGAAACTCGGACACTCCCCTTGTCAGACAGGCGCTCCTAGAGGAAGCGACCTCCTTCTTCCCCTTTGAAATTCCCCGTGTCTTCACAGCAGACATTTGTTTGCGGAGCATTCACACTTCTCGAAAATCGCGGGGAATTCCCGAGGGGTAAAATTCGAAAAAGATTTCTCCGTTCCCCTTGAGTATTACCAGGACGCCGAGACAACTATCATTCAAGGAATCCCGGATATTGCAGAACCATACCAAGGCGGTAACAAACGCGATGCCTTTTAACACATTCAACCCGGAATATTTCCAGTGTGCAATCATGAAAAACGGAAAGCTTCTTCTTCCACATTAAGTTGGCCCGTCACTTAAATGTAATTTAAAATTAGTCAGAAATTTTTTTGAATAACAAAACTCGACAGTTTATTAAAGACGCGAATTCGCGTCCTTCAGAGAGGTCATCGAGAGAGGTCATCGAGAGAGGTCATCGAGAGAGGTCATCGAGAGAGGTCATCGAGAGAGGTCATCGAGAGAGGTCATCGAGAGAGGTCATCGAGAGAGGTCATCGAGAGAGGTCATCGAGAGAGGTCATGGAGAGAGGTCATCGAGAGAGGTCATCGAGAGAGGTCATTGAGAGAGGTCATTGAGAGAGGTCATCGAGAGAGGTCATCGAGAGAGGTCATCGAGAGAGGTCATCGAGAGAGGTCATCGAGAGAGGTCATTGAGAGAGGTCATCGAGAGAGGTCATCGAGAGAGGTCATTGAGAGAGGTCATTGAGAGAGGTCATCGAGAGAGGTCATCGAGAGAGGTCATCGAGAGAGGTCATCGAGAGAGGTCATTGAGAGAGGTCATTGAGAGAGGTCATTCAGAGACTCGGATTCCTGTCCTTCGGTATCCTGGCAACGCACCTCGGACGTGCATTCCAGTCCGTTGGGTTGACCGTGTTAAAATGATACGAATGTTTTAATATCTCTGAACATGGCTGCTTTATTATTAGATAATTATATATAATACCATCATTATCATTAGTATTCTACCGTTGAAGGTGGGTCTAAATGGACATTTAATTCGTCCCACCCCCTAAATTTCACACGATGTCCCTCTTCAGCCCCTCCTACCTCCCATCATTCCATCCAAGCTACGTCCGTTCTTCTCCTCCCTCTTCCCCGCTGACCCAATTACGCTCTTCCCACAATCACCTCCTTCAAAACACCATCCCCTTTTATTACCTTTTCCATCCACACCTTCTGCCTTCTCCTAATTTCATCTATCAAATTTATTTCCTCTCCTACCAATTATAGCACTTCACATAATGCAATGCAGCCACTAGAAAGGGAAGACAGGTTTGATGTTAAAGAAGGTGAAATGAGTACACCGAGGAAGAAATTACGAAGTTATTAAAGGTGGAGTACTTAGAAGAAAAGTACTCGAGGAAAATTCTGAGGTAAGGGTGGGATAACTGCACCTGATAAATAAATCTACGACCAGGGCAACAGTTGTCGAGGGAAAATTGAACGGGAAACTAAAGAAGGCCTCGTGTGGTGGAGCAAGCAATGGAAACGCTATTAATTATTATAATTATTTATTATAACGTGTTCACATTAATTGCCGTGAGAAAAAATTCACCTGGACCGGGAATCGAACAACGGACCTTTGAATTTCCGGGCCACTGCGTAGACCACTACGCTACCCAGGATCATTAATACCCTAGGGATTTTACCGAGTTCAAGGTACTAGATGTTGAGCCCTCGCGGTCCATCAAGGATGGCAACGCAAGGGAGAAAGGGCTTCAAAGAAACCACGACCAAAGGTGAACCCCATCCAGCGCTAAAGCCGCGCTTGGCGGCAAATGTAGGATATTCCAAGCCTGCCGCCTTCATGTGGCCCGGAAAGCCAACGGTCCGTGGTTCGATTCCCGGTCCAGGTGATTCTCAAGGCAATTAATGTGAATTTCACCGCCGTTCACGCGGCAGGCTTGAAATATGCTACATATTATAACGTGGATTAAAATCAAACCTCCATTTTCAATTCATAGGAAACGGAGATCTGTTCATTAAAAAAAAAGCAAAACATTTCCTTGCAGTTCGTGCCATTGGGTTGTCCATTAAAAACCCAAGTGCCTGATGAAGAGCGCACCTGAGTTGCGCCGAGGGGTCGCTGGTGGTGGAGGAGCCACTGTACACCCTGCGCGCCCAGCCCGCGAAGCGCGCGTCGGACAGCACCAGCACCAGGGGCAGCAGGGCGTCCTGCGCCACCCCTGCCCACAGCACCACGGTGCCCAGGGGCCAGCGGCGAGGCAGGAGGCGGGGCGCCAAGGTGCCGAGCACCGTCACCGCCTGCGGGGAGAGACAAGCGTCACTTCATGAAAATATGCACATCAATACACATTCAGAAATAACATCACAAAGAGCCATTCCGCATGCAAGATGAAAGGGTCGCAGGAACATTTTCGACTGCAGCATTCAATTGCTATGCGATGAATCTACACGATTACTTGTTCTCGCGCATAAACAGTGCCATCTGGAGAAATTGCGATAAAGGTCCAGACAATCCCCTAAGCTGTCGTTCTCTCTGAATGGCAAACGTTGGGCCCACTCGACGATTCCCTCGGAGGTTCCACGGTGGACGCACTCCGCTGTGGGATTCAGCGGCAGGGGGAGGGATCGGATCGCATCTTGTAGATCGCACGGGAAGCCAGCGGAGAGGCCTAAACCTCACGAATGGAAATAGCGGATCGCGCATCTCGGATTGCAATTGAAATTACATAGTAGGAGGCCTCTCGAAGCTTATAAACCTTTGAGAGGGGTCACCTGCTGATTCTGATCCTCGAGAATATAATGATTCGCTGTTACTTACCAAGTGAGAATGCATTTGTGGGGTTGGCCCCAAGACATCGAAGTGGTAAAAAGTGGATAGTGTGTGTGTTAATATAAATGCGAGAAAACCGTGTATGTCATATTGTGAGCAGAGTTTTAAACCTACGTGTTGCATAAAGCAACCAATAAGTACATACTTTTGTGACAGCCGGTAAACGCGTTGAATCGGCCTAAAGATCTCCGTGAAACGCCAACACTTCACCTTTTTTCTTCAGCCATAATTTGATTGCTCGCGTTGATTGATCAAGACTTTTATTTCGGCCCCCTCCTGCGATCGCCATGCACTTCCCACGTCACAATGGAGCCAGCCCATCGCGGAGTGTGCGCGCTAACAGCTCGGCAACGAATTTAAAGGCTGCCCTGAAAATGGATTTAAAAAAATACTGAGACATTCGGAGTCTTATTCGCATTCTCTATTGTTTACAATCCGATTTCTGAATTCGAGAGATCCGACATGATTCCTGTTGGGTGACGCTCGAAGCTCCGTGACCTCTGCTGACAGCTAATTCGAGACAAATGGGAGTAAAACCTTAAGTTTAAGCAGTGGGCAGCAGGATTTTAGGATACGTAGGGGAACCGGCCATTAACAAGCGGCACATGACGCGGAAGCCGAACCTCCTTCCTCGAGCCGCAGAAGAACCTAAGGGGATACATCAGCATCGGACGGAATTCGATCGAAATTCTTAATGCTTGGAAGAAATATCGGCGTCATGCAGCCCCGATAAGTATGGCGCCGTTTTCAGCATTTACAAGGGCATCAAATCGTAGGCAATTGTTTTCGCTCCAGTTCACTCAAAAGTACGTATTTCGGCTCACGCCAGCGAGTCGCTTGGATCACTTGTTTACTTCGGTCTTAGAAATTGAGAAAACCTTAAAGTTAGCATAATTTAGAAAGTAGGTGAAATACACACTGAGTAAAGAATGTTACCAATGAAAGTTCTCGTTCTAATTCACTTCTTCTCAGGCCCTCTTTGACGTTTCGTGATTTTTCCCTTGCACCGATGAAAAAACGTTACATTTCGCTATCTATGCGTTGCATTGAATTCATTCCGGGTCATAATCGTCATTCTCTACCGACCGAAGTCTTCATCACCGCTCTTCAAGGATAAATATTAAAGCCAGGCTTCATTTGGTGGCGCAGAGTTTACCATGCTGAAAAGGGAGAGTTTGTTGAACCTCACAAAGTCTTCGCGTGTTCGTTCCTCGAATATTGTCCAGTCGTTGCATTTTCAATTCGGAGAGTGTTCTTCAGATGGTTACACTTGAAAAAGGTCTTACTATTATAACTCATGTTCAATACATTGTCGTGCAAAACGTACTTTCATGAATGCAAGTGACCAAGCCATTCTTTCAAACACTGTTCCATCGTATTTGTTAAACAAGAAAGGCTCATAATCTGATTGTATGCATAGCTAACACGTTTCTCGTATAACGAAGTGACATATATATTGGAGCGTACGCGAGGTTCCACAATGATACACCCACTGCCATACACACTCGAGGTGGAATGTAAGGTGCGCTGTGGATGTAAGACGAGCAAGAAAGGCATCGGGTGGTGCTGATTAAAGAGCGCGGCTTATTTGGCTCAGTGTGCCTTCTTTGGATGCGCGCGTACTTTCTCCGAGCACCGCCACTTTCTCTCTGCCCTCAGCCGGTGGGGCAGCACAGGTCAACAGGCTCTCTCTGTCTCTCTGTCCCTCTTCAACCCACGCCCGCTAGAGGGCTAGAGTACATCCAGAAGAGACTCACCGGCATGAAATACTCACGAGAATGACTGTGCAGTGCCAGCTCATTAAACAGGTACATCTTTGTATTTTGGATGAAAAGCAGAACTGGTAGTCTGAGGGGTATTCACACAAATACCAGCACTATTAGTATAAGTGAACGTTAGTGCACGCAAGCAGTGCACGTTTGGTGACCTCTCACCCCCTGCCACACACCCTCGAGCTGGCTTGCAGGGAAGTCAGTAGATGAAGATAAGCGTCTTTGGCGGAAAGGTGGGATAACGCGAGGCAAAAAGGCCTAAGACGACAACGGCGACCCAAGGCGTTTTTCTCCTTCTGTTCCCTCTCCCATCTTCCCCCATCGTCACCAACCGACACCGGGTTTTACAAATTTGAGTAAAGCGACCTGCCCCTCTCACCCACGCTCCAACCAGATCACTCCTTGTTCCGTTTCTCCCCATTTCCCTCCCCCCCCAACCTCCCTCCACGCCCCCCCCCCCCAAACGACCTGCTCATATATACACTTGTTTGTAAACAGAAAGCTTCACTTGACAATGGTGTAGTATACACTGAAACTAGTCGGAATAAAAATTGTTTACTTGTGGAAAATTGCATTACCATTCCTTTAACACCTACGTATATTTAGCGTGGATTGGAGTATTGATATAGCGCAGTACGTTATTCAGTGGTTCGAGTTTTGGATCGAAAGTGTTCCCGGGTCTGAATTCACGGGCGAGAGGCAACCTGACATGTCTTGTCAGACCGCGGCAATGGTACTTTCAGAGATCCAGATGGTTCTTGGAATCCGCAGGTGGAATCCATCAGCGTCCTTGGCGTGTGAATTTCAATCTCCTTTCGGCTTCACATCGAGTAAGTGACTCTCACCGACCAGGCCAAACCTCGGGTCGCACAGAACTTTCCTCGCCAGAAACATCAATAAATCCCACAAATTACCTGATGCATGTTTTCGCGGCGATAATATAGTGCCATGCATCTTACATTTCCGGTTACATCTGCTGCACTTGTCCATTTACCATGCGATGAAAAGTGGGACGTGTCACCCGTATCTACTGGAACGGGAAGCAATGTACAGAAGCGCGCGAAGAGTTCATGTCCGAAGCTAATTGTCATCCATCACAGAATAAGCATGTGAATGAATACACACTGAGTTGAATTATCTGGCTTCCACAGGGGATGTAAAACCAGAAGTCAAGACAATTACAGCAAGTAAATCGCAAATAATCCCGTGTAGTAATAGGAAGGCATGACATGTTAGCGAGAATACGGAGTTGAAGAGACTTGCAAAGAGGAATGTCACCACAAAAATTTGCATTGAGAACTAATAAATATGATGGCTTGCCTTCACATGGATTATCTATTTAATTTCTACTGTGTGCCAAAATCTTTCGCCTGGAAGTTATTTGTAATATAAAAAATAAAATGAGTAATTAAAAGATTACTACATCAAACTTTGAAAGGCACGAGGCAAAGAAGTCATTGCTTTGACTTCATTCTTCAACATTTCCTGTCCCGTCGTCGTCGCCCCTTTTTAGCATTTCAGTTCCCTTTGGAATTCGCTTACTATGAAAACAAAATTAGTCATACAATGAATTACGCAATTAGAGTCGTGGTGTATTGGCTTCCCACCCACGGTCCTTAAGTGGAACTGTACCCGCTGATATAAAAGAAGGATTCTCCTCCTCTGCCCCCAATTAAGCTGCAAGACGACATTTCATGCCCGCATTTCAAAACAGAACGTCAACCCCTGCAAATACCTTTGAGTCGAACTTAAACTGCTCGAAGAGAATCCGCAGAATATTGCTGACGTATTAAGAGAAGTAGCACACTAATATGGAGAACGGAACCCCTTGAAGAAGGACATTTCATGACTTCAATTCCAAGTGACTTCAGAAATAATTAAATAACAAATAAAAAAAATGAAAAAATAAATACACGCTTAATAAATAAATAAGCGCGATCGTTAGGGGAAATGAAAATCCTGAGTAGGAATCAGGGCCGCCTGACCTTTTTTTTGGTAGATACTACGGGAAATGAATGGAGCATGAACAGAGGAAATGAAATTAAAAAGATAATGATGCGAGGATATTTGATAATAGACACCAATGCGCTTGTGGAGCACTATTTGCGACACACGATTACGTTGTAGAACGAGAATGTCATCAGCTGTGAATCCGCATTTTGAAAGGCTTTTGAAAGCACTTCGCGGCAGACGCTGAGTTGGGGCCTGGCCGCTTCAGTTTCACAACGCTCGTCAAGAAATGTCGAGGGCAGAAGAAACCTCATGTAGCATCTTGGTGATGCAAAGGCGAGCCGCGAGAGGCGCGTAATTCGACCTTTTGGAGTACACTCGATCCGACTCACTCTCCGGAGACACGCAAATCCTTCGTTCCGTACCTTGGCGACTGTTGACCACTCAGCCACCAATCAGAGCGCAGATTACGGCTCCATGTAGTTGCGGCAATCGCAGTTTCGTACTCTCCCCGCACCGACATGAAAGAGAACCTCCGAATGTTTCTCGACTGCTGCGAGAGGGAAAGGGTGCCGAGAGTTCATTGACTTGGGCGACACGCCCGTGTGGAATGCAAGGCTTGGGGAAGGTCGTCCTTCTACCTCCACACCATTAGCATGATGGAAAACAAAACTGTCGAGCTGTGTGGCTAAAAATCACTCAATGGCATCCCCATTCTTGTTCGCTCGAGGCATTCGGAGAGACTGCGACCTAATGGTAATGGCGCATCAAAAGCGACATCGCGCTCACTTAGCACGTGAACACGGAATGCTTCTTTGATAGTTAACTGTGCCACGAGATTGATTCGGCGCGTTTCCAAATAATGACGAGCACATTCAGGAGGGCTATTAAATGGTTTGGACCGAGCACCAAAGTCTGGCGTCCAGCCTAAAAAAAGACACCAAGTATGTAGCAATGAGTTAAATTTTCATCCCATACCTGTTCGTACGCATCGTAAGACGTATCAACGGTCTGGGGTTACTTCATACGACGGCCAAATAGTTCACCACGTACTTTTTCTGTTGAAGGGATTCCATCCTGTCATTTATTGACACTCCAAATGACCAGCTTTGACAACGTCACCTTTGCTGTCATTGCATGTGAAAAGAACTCCCCGCAGTACAACAAAAGTACAGCGAGAATTCGTCATGTGCAAGAAATGAGATATACGGCGTGGCAGCCCCTGGTGTGTCGATCTCGAGGTCCTGGTTTCGAGTCCAGGAGAGGCCTATTGGAAAAGCCATGCTAAGCCAGATTTGAGGATTTTTCTAGGTGCCAAATGGGTCTTAAAGGTACTGAACGAGTAATTTCTAGAGGCATCAATACTTGCGCATATTTTCTCTGCAAGGTATTTTTCTCCAGCTTCAGTCTGAAACTATCCACTTCAGGACTTATCCTGCAGTTATATGAAAGATTTAATACATATTTCTCACCTTTAAAGACTACTATGCCCTTGCTAAGGGCATTTCTATGTACTCAACGCAAAAAGGTAAGCTATAGACGCGTAATATTTTCATTCACTCATCAATTCGCATATTTTGGAATTAGCATTCATCTAGCGTCAAAATGGAACTTCTTGAAAAGTAGTCAAACTCAGAGACGGCGTTCACACGGAAAGTAAATGATACTTTATTGTGAATGAAAACGCGCCCCCGACCCGCGAGCACCGGGTTCGATCAAGGCTACTCCTTCAATCAGCCCAACTTTCAGCATTGACTACGGACGCTAAGAATGCGAGTACCTTTCACAACTGTAAACAGTCCTTATTACAAGAGAGGACGCCACTCTGTCGTAGAAAATGCAACTCAGAATTTCACTGGGAATGCACGGACGTGAACAAGGAGGAATTCTGTTGTGGTTATAACCCCACCTACATGTATTTTTGTCTCATTTCTGCACTCGCATGGAGAGCCTCTTTTTTTTCGTTGCTATGATGTTCTGTTGAATAAAAGTACATTGTTCTGTTCTTTGTGTGAAACGGAATCGGGATGTTATTATTTCACGCATGCTTTCCCCAATAACCTGAACGCTGGCACCCGCTCTAACAAATTCATTATTATCAGAAATAAACCGACCATCAGTTCGACGTGTCACCCGTGTCCAACCGAATTGACGAACGCCATTGAAGCCGAATGTAACCAACAGAGTGATGAGAGCCTTAGAGGAACTTTCTAGACGAATGGACGCTGTTGTAAAGGATATTAAAAAGAATACAGCAGGAAAGGTACGCCCAAAAAGAAAGAGAAGTGAGAATAAGAATCTAAGATCCGCGTTCAGCAGGAAGTAGCTATAGAACCCAATACTAAGGCCACTAACACAACTGGAGACAAAAGAGTTGATAGGGATTTGGAATTGTCCTCGGACCCCATAAATATCCGAGACCCAGGGCGCTACTACCTTTGAAGGAAGTGACGGGCACGGTATCAAGGATGCGTACCGAAGGAGAGAATGTAAGAAATTCGCTATCCTCGAGAACTGTGTGGGCGGTGCAAGCGACAACTCATTCGGCATTGAGAGATAGGCGTGGCTCTATGTACCAAGCCGGATACCACACCAGGAGTGATTGAACCACTCGAAGTCCAAATTCGGGGGCGGATTGTTTACGTGTGAAATATTGAGAAGTACGGAAGCACAGCGCTCTTGTGAAGACGGTGCTCTTTGCTTTCTGAGCTCCATAAGGAAACAACGTGGCCAAACGGAGTGTATGTGTGACTGCATTTTGGTTTCAAAAGAGAAAAGAAAACTTGCAGAGCCAACGAAGGTCTTCCCATCACAGAGTGCCTGGAACATCAACGGGAATCACATCCAACAGAGGCAGGGCAAACGGCTATGATATGATAAGCAGAGCTAGTGAGTGGTTTGTCGGCAATGAATTACTTTCAAACGAAAATAAGGCATTAAAATCTACTCAAAGAAACAAAAAACGAAATGAATACAGTTAAACTCCCGAGTTTTCACTTCCACCAGAGATTGTCTTGGGACATTGACGAATTGTGCAAAAAAATCAGCCGTGTTTCAAACCTAATCAGAAAATTAAAGCCAATTCTATCCGAGGAAGTGCTCATGAATGAGTACTAATCATTATATACATATATTCATTACATCATATATATGTAAGTGAAAATGAAACAACTATGGCAAATAGGTGTGCGTGATGGACACACACTGCACACTAGGGTGGTCCGAAAAATACGAAAGTGTCGCAATCGAATCAAAATTGCGCGGAAAAGTTGCTACTCGTCTCCATGATCACAAACGAAGAAACATTTTCGAAATCGGACCACATCTTCCGGTCGAACATCCCGTTCGAAGTTTCGGAAAATCGATTTCTCACATTATCAAGTCATATTTGGTAAATTTATTTTCTAACATAAAAAAATAAAATAAATAAAAGGTCACATGCTTAAAATTCAATCTAAACAATGTCAACCTTTATTAGTTTCAGCTCTGCCGAATCTTCACAGTCAATGACTGGAATGGTGAAAACTACCGATTTACTGAGCGGTGAAATCATTTATGGAGTGCAATCAGCTACGGATAAAATAGGGGCGGATATATACAATAGTAATGGAATCCGTCGGCAGATTCGAAGGGTAGTACCAACACTAGGCTGAAGGATTCCAGGCATGCACACTTCATGTGAAAGAGAGTTCCGCAGGGATTGCCGGAGATAATTCTGATTGTGATGTCAGCATGTTTCAATAACGAAGCAATGCATTATCCAGGAGTTCATTTGCTGGCGGCAAAAGGTAGGTACACCAATGGACGGCTTGGACCATCGCGTGTTAAATGGAAGAACCCCTTTTCCCTTTGTGAGTGAGTTCTTGTCTGCATCCACCCAGACTTTCTTCCTTGGCTCCACCTTCACAACTTGCGGTATTATGATTCACGGAAATCCAAAACGTGACTTGTCATTGATTGAAGTAAGAATCGCATTTGCTACAATAAATATATAAATTAGTTAAGATAAAAGTCCATGCTTCATGGCACGACATTTCTACACATATGACAGCATTTCTGGCGAGAACATGGTCCAATCCAGTCGATACACCTTTTGTCATGACCTAATGACTATCTTCAGTTAAATTGCATTGCGTATAGTAGCCTATTATTTAAGGCAATTTTATCAAACAAGCTCGATCCACCGGTTCCTTGCTGATAGACAATACCAAGTGTTTCGATAAAACGGTACGAATTCTGATCTCAACGGTTACACAAGTTGTGTGTGCGAGTGTGTCGTTGTGATTGGAAGTGTTTACAGCAACCGACGCGGTCGCCACGGTGTGATTGGGCCTTTAGACACAAAATAAATCCGATCCTCGCATGACGTCGACAACCAGGATGTTCTACACCTGGGGGTGAACTCTTCAACGTCAAATAAAGCTTCAACAACAATGCTCTGCAAATACTTTCGGGACACGGACTTACTACCAATTATAATGGCTCGGGGTGCAATATTTCGGACGAATAGCATCAGTGTAATTCGTCTGATCGTGAATGTGGTGGTCAGATTCCCGGCACTATACTGTCAAGACATTTACCCTCACCTGGCGTGCCTTGCATCTTAGCAAGTGTAATCATCTGTTGCGGGCCAAACCTGAATGGTTTCCGACAAGCCCCAATTTCAAACATCTACGGACACTTAATGAGTTTAGATGTAAATGTAAAATATCATTACAACGAATGAACGCGCATTTAAAAATCACTTGCAGATACGAGATGCGAAATATAAATTAGTAGCCATTGATTATGACCAATTTGAAATTTCCTTTTCCCGTTAAAAGTCAAAACTCTCTAACGATGGAACTCTAGAATCAAGAAAACTGTGCAAAATTGTGTTATGGTCCTAAAATACATCAGAATGCAACCATTTGCTAATGCCCAGTGAGTTATGACGATTTCTTGAAAATTTTCTAACCAGAAGGAACTAAAACAGTAACTCAACTGTTCCTAGCTGATGGCTATTTGTGCACAGGGCGATTATCGTCCGGAACATTAGTCAAAAATAGCCCTAGATTTTATTACTCTTAGGCGTACCTACTATCAGCTCAAGGATCTTGGTTCTTGTTAACTTTTTGCTTACTTAATAGTCACTGTCACTGAATTACAAGAGTTTCCAGGTTAGAAAAATAGAGCCCCTGGAGGAGACAAATCTATGCTACCACCGTCACATGAATGTGAGTCTAACAAGGGAAGGTTCCCCCCAACTGTAACCACCGGATCGCGTTCGAACCTCGTAGGGTGGTAGAACACGAAAATTCATTAGATACATACCATCGGAAATGCGTCCAATAGAGGCCTTAGTTTTCGATATATTTGCATTAGAAAATCTTTAAAAAAAACACTAAAATTAAGACGTATGACGCAACCCGCCATACGCACACGTACGCAGCCCCTGCTCCTTTCTCGGGGTGATCTTCGATGGTGGCCAACGACGTTGGAGCGGAGATGGGTCATTGTGAGGCTCATAGACAAGCTAATGCTTTGTGTGCGGCATTGCCTGTATTCGTCAGAACATTTACCACGCGACTTTAGTATCGGTACACGCGTTCGTATGCTGATTGGACATTTGCCTTGATGCTTTCAGTTGCAGACGAAGCTCGTTAATTAAAAGCTGTAATAAAATTATTGCATGAAATGTGCATCCATCGACGTTTGATGGACAGGGTTCACTTTTTTCCTGAATCAGTAAAAGACCTTTCTGAAAAATTTATAGTCCCCGGATTTCGTTCATTAATTTCCTAATTTTCTGTGTAAACCTCAGCAACTTCATCTCTTCTTTTTCATACACCATTATCAATCAGTTGTCTTGGAATGCGCAGCATGAATTTCGAGGATGAATTCTGGGTAAATATTCACAATGCCTAAAAAAATGCGGTCGGAAAAAAATATATATCTTACACATTTAAACTTGGCACACAATCTTTTATGTAAGCAAATTAAATATCTTTAAAGATTCACTTTACTTTGTGAAGGTATAAATGTTCACTGTAAGAAATTATGCATAAATATTTCGTAATTTAATTCCCCAGAACAGTCACCTGGGTCATGAATATAATAAAAACAGGAAAAACAAAAAACTTTTTACACCGAGAACATTTAATAAATGCTCCATTGCCACAATCACATATTTTTTTTACCAGATCTTCAGGAAATGAAACATCATTTATGTTAACGAACACTTCAAGATCTTCGGTCAACTTTTGAGGCGTACCAAGCATAGCGAACAATTTAATTTAATGCTCTCGAAAAGAGTCTTGGACAACCACTGCAATTGTTACCCCGTTCTGCTGAGCAATAGTTACAAAGTGCATTGTTGTTTCTATAATAAATGCAACAATAGACCCATTTCTGTAAGTAGTGCGACATTGCAGTTGCTTATGTAGCTTACATCTGTCAACTGCGTGAAAATATAACATTGTACTTGAGAGAAAGAAGTTCCCCGCGTGAAATGTTTTGCTTTCATCTATGCACCCCGTAAATGATTATTGTTTATGGTTTAAGCAATTATTGTGATGATTATTACGTAACACTGCAAACAGTTTTAGAGAAGTTTAAGGATACCCCAGCGGAAATAGCACTAAAGATAAAAGTATAAAATGTTAATTAAATTTCAACGACTGTGGTGATGAATGTTTTTTTTTTAAATACTGTAGTTGATTGCTTTAGAAGGAATTAAATAAATTAATGGAGATTATAATACGGTGGCAGTGTATTAGCAGGGAGGAGTCAAATACAATGGTGATGTTGACGAAATAATTTGCAATGAAAGTGGTAATGCGTGTTTTAATTGTGACGAGTTGTATATGTTGTGTTTGGAAATGAATCATTGTCAGTTGGGAAGACGATCTGTGTAAATAGTGTTAACTTACAAACTTTCCAGCCGGTCATCTTTGTGAGAATGCTGAAAAATAATTCGTGTGTGGCCTTCAGGCTAGCAGTTTGTTAGCGCACTACCGGATAATATGTTAACATGTGTGTCCTTCTGTAGAAACGTATACATCCGTGTTTCATTAATAAAAATATGCGAACATAAAGGCTTGGTTAACTTGCAATTTCTGTATGATAATAAAACTACCTCATTTTCAATAATGGGTATCCAAGAGAAGGAATGAATACGCAGTCGAGACAACAGAACAATTACTTGCTGAATCCACTACAGTTGGATGTGAGAGCCCGCTACTCGCAAACTGTGGATCCGAGGAAGTTGGTTGGTGCAGCCAAGTCCGATGCAGCATTTTAAAATGGCTCCCTCAACCAAATAATTGGACGGCGCCCCAGTATCCAACACAGTTGGTTGCCATGCGCGATTTTTGGTTGCTGCACCCAATCTTTTTTCAGGGTGCATAATGCAAAATGTCATTGGCAAATGGCAAGCCGAGGAAGCCTCCGCCGCAGTAACCCTAGGGTTGTTCTAACTGTGCTCAGCGGTAGTGAACACACGTATCCTCGCTTTTCTCCTAGCACTTATGGCTGAAGCCTAAGTCTCAAAAAGACCTACTACTAGACGCTACGACATTTATACGTATGTAAGCCGCAATACGTTCTCTTTTATAAACATTTATGTAACGTTCTCCTTTATAATGTGCCTCTAGCACAACATCATCACCATTCCTCAATGAAAAACTTTTATAATAGAGCCCTCTACTCCATCGCACCATTAACTGACCTCTCCATGCTGCTATAGTTCTCATTTTAGATCATTGGTTGCGCTATAATTCTTCTGTTGGCCCGATCCCGCCAATCACTTTGCCCTCCACTCATGGTTCCACAAGGCATCTCAAAAAGGGTCGATGATACCTACACTCTCTAAACCTCTTTTCTCAATTTCAAGGTAGACCATTTTTCCCCCCCTGCAACTTTTATAGCCTCCACATCGATCGACCGACTCCATTTATGTTCACCGTTCCAACTTCCTTCTTATTATGTTGAACTCGAGCGATTTCACAGGTTGAATTTCACGAAGAGACAAAATATACTCGAGGCTGGACGTGCCGTAAAGGTATCTTGGTGTTGGTTGGTGCAGCCAAGTCCGATGCAGCATTTTAAAATGGCTCCCTCAACCAAATAATCGGACGCCGTTCATTTAAGATACCAGGTATTTTAAATGAACGGCGACACAAATGAAATACAAAATAGTGCGAAAGCGTAGAGATATGCAGGACTGCAGCAATTCATGAGAGAGACTGCAGCAGATTCGAATTCAACGATAAGACATACGAATATGTCTTGCCTCATCACTGGCACAAATGATATCGCTTCGGACCTGCGGAAGACTGGAGAACCTGAATGTGGAAAAGCGAAGAATGGACCTCGACGCATCAGGAATCAGCGAAATGAGATGGCCCGAAGAAGGAGACTTTTGGAGTGGAAGCTACAGGATTATGTACACCAGATCACTGTATGGTAATGCTGGAGTAGGGATGATACTCAGAAAGAGCGCCGGAATGCGCGTGAAGAGCTTCCTGCAGTACAATGAAAGGATAATAAAGTGAAGATCGAGACTAACCCTGTAGATACCGTAGTGGTGCAGTTTTACATGCCTACGACGGACGATGAAGAAGTGGAAGACATCTACGAAGATACCACGAAAGTTATAAAACAGGTAAGAGGAGAAGAAAACCTAATTATTTTAGGAGATTGGAACGCTGTCGTGGGCGAAGATGAAAGAGATGGAAAACATGGATTGGGAAACCGAAACGAAGGAGGACTATGGAGTTCTGCACACAACATACATTAGTGGTTGTAAGCACATTGTTTAAACATCACAACCGAAGACAAGACAAGTACAAATGCCAGGAAACTGTAGAAGATTTCAAATTGACTGCATTTTAGTGAAGCAGAGATTTAGGAACCAGGTGAAGGACTGTGAAAGCTACCCTGGAGAAGAAAAAAAAATTGTCAAGAAAAAGCCATGGATCACGGAAGAAGTCTTAGATCTGATTGAAGAAAGAAGAAAGTACAAGAATGCGAAGACTGAAGAAGGGCAGCTAAGCTATAAAAGAATAAGGAACGAAATA
This sequence comes from Platycnemis pennipes, assembly GCA_933228895.1. Lineage (NCBI taxonomy): Eukaryota > Metazoa > Arthropoda > Insecta > Odonata > Platycnemididae > Platycnemis > Platycnemis pennipes. Next base: position 135,364,959 of record OW121853.1, read on the forward strand.
CGTCGCAAAGCCAGAGGGTTAGAGAAATATGGACGAAGAATGCGAAGAATGCGAAAGTTGTACAAAACAACCTTGCATTGGGAAAGGAGGAAGCTGCCTATAGGATAGTGAGGAACCACTTCAAAGAACGGAGCGCAAGGTGCTATGCCGTAAGGGACAAGAATGGAGAACTTTTGATTGAAAGTGGAGAAAAATTGAGGAGATGGAAAGAATATCTGGAAATGGTATACAATGGAAACAATCTCCGAACAAAAGTTATCGAAGAGGAAAGCGAAGTGGAAAAGGATGATACGGGAGCATCAATATTAAGATCGGAATTTGACGCAGCAGTAAGGGATCTTCACATGAATAAGGCTTCTGGAATTGATGATATTCACGCAGAATCAATACAAACTACAGGAGAGAAGACTTTGCCCCTTCTTTACAAAACATCTGCGACATGTACTCAACAGGAGAATTACCCAGGGACTTCGAGAAAAATATCTCAACCATGGAAAGCACAACGGCCAGATATCAGCCGAAGATCAATAGGAACAAGACTACGATAATGGTGAGCAGCAAGAGAGAAGATGCCAAAATCAACGTTAAACTAGGAAACCAAGAACTTGAAGAGGTGGAAGAGTTCTGTTACCAGGGAAGCCAATGTGTAGATGTTGGACGAAGCAAGAAAGAAACAGGCAGTGAATAGCCCAAGCAATCGGGCTATTCACTGACTGTTTGCTGACATTGCAGTTCAGCTTTCACACCACCAGAGCGACCCGGAATGTTAGAGCAACACTCTGTCCTCGAGTTTTGAGTGGTAGCTGTTACACAGATAGTGCAAAGATAGACGATGCAGTAAAACTGGGGATGAAATATTTGTTCCGAACTTCAGCTTCATACCGTGACGCGAATGTTAAACATGGCATCATTTATTATTTATCTCGATATTACTTGCCAGTTATAGTTGTTCAAGTTAACTATTTCACTTTTCATTAGACGCAACAAGATGAATGCCACTTAGGGCCGAAAATAATTAATGACAGAGGAGCAAAAATAGTACAGAGAAGGTAAAAAATAGTACGAGTATATGATTATGATACGTTATTCTCATTAAGAGAGCTTAAGTAAATGCGATCGGCAAGATAAAGAGACAACCACACTTGAATGAACAAGGTTCATTGAATTCTTAGCTATTCAATTGGTAAGGAAATACCAGCCCCTGTTAATACTATTGTAACGATTTAACCCTAATGATTAACTTCAAGCACCAATAGGAATTGCATAGTGAATTTTATCTGGAAAACGAATTCCCTTAACGATAGGAGAGCAAAAATGCTTTAGGCCAATTTTTCGTTTAAGAAAAGTAGAATCTGATTTCTATCTTGATCATAGAGAATGAAGAGGCATTGTAGATATATTTAGAACAGCATAAACAATGATTTAAATGTGGTTACGTTGCAAATTTTGTAAATATGACTACGTCCACGCATAAAAACCAAGGGACCATCGGTAAAACTGCTCGCAAGGCTATATTCATGAGATTTCGATTTACACATTCATGCAAATCCCTCGTGCGACGTAGAGTCTGCGAATCGGGGCACGATAGCAGGTCCCCGGGTTAAGTCTCGGAGTTGCATCTTCGGACGCGGTTGAACACAACAATTTTGAGGCAATATCCTCATGCGAGACAGGGAATGGAGCTATCCTAATGGGTGCATCTCACACGCAATTGGGCTTAGTATTCGGCGACCTCTTCCGTCATCTATCACAACGACCTTTGAATTGAATGCGGAAACTAATTCCTATTCCTGTACAAACGGAAATGGTGGTGACAAAGATGAAAAAGCGTCTAATACTGCGCTGGCAATAACTAAAGGGTTCCTTGGAAAACATTGAGCTTCCGTCAAACGCCTTCCGTTGGCGTCCGCAAGTTTCAGCCCCAAGGTTCATCAAAACAAAAGACAGTAGAGAAAAGATGAATGGCGCGGGGAAACGACCTTGCATTCAATTTCAATCCTTTGGTTCCGCGTCCGTGAACATCCGCGGACCATCGCAATGTTTTGTTTCCCGAAGCTGCAGACGAAACCATCTTCCAAAGAAGTTTTTCCGTGCCTTTTCTACCAGAAATTGAAATGGAAAAAAATACGCTGAAAAGGGACGTTATTTGTTATCGCCATGTAGACATCGTTGCGTTGATAAGGAAATGATATTCATTAAGTGTGACGTCATCGCGATCTTCTCATCCAACCTCGCATATTGCATCAGGACCTCACTTTTCCATTTGGAGTTTTATAGCCAGGCCAGCCAGCTGCTACTTTCCATTCTCACAGCTATGTATCCGTCTTTTGTGCACGATACAGTAGGAGCTTGTATGAAATGCAAGTAGCTGTGATTAAATCTGGGCCCAACTGTAGAGAAGCAAAGGGAAGGAGTGACACAAGGCTGTACATTGTCTCCTGTAATTTTCAATGTTTACATCGAAAAACCGATCAATGAAATCAAAGAGAAGTCTTCTGAAGTGAATATCCACGAAAAAAAATTAGCATGCAGCGATTCGCTGATGACATAGTACCAGAGCTGAGACAGAGAGGGATCTGAACAAGATTCTATTAGCCATGGAAAGGACAATGGCCATGATATCAGCTGAAGATCAGTAAGAAGAAGGCTTAGATACTGGCGTGCATCAAGAGAGAAGAGGCCAAATCCAACGTTAGGAAAACAAAAACGGGAAGAGGTGAAAGAGTTCTGTTACTTAGGAAGCCAAATAACCAACGATGGAAAAAGCAAGAAAGAAATAGTGAGTAGAATAGCCCAGGCAAAGAGGGCATACTATCAAAAGACGAGTCTACTTACGGCTGGAAATACAAACGTAGAAGTAGGGAAACAATTCATCAGAACGTATATCTGGAGCAAGTTTCTTTACGGCAGTGAGGCATGGACGATGACAGCAGCGGAGAAGAAAAGGGTGGAATCATTCGAAATATGGTGCTATCGAAGAATGAAGAAGATAAAATGAATCGACCGAGTAAATAACGAGGAAGTGCTGAGAAGAGTGGGAGGAAAGAAAAGTCTTCTGAAAACCCTAGTCTGGGGTTTTCAGAAGAAACGGGACAACCTAATCGGCCACATCATGAGACACGATGGCCTGATGAAGGCAATCGTTGAAGGGCAAGTGGACGGGAAGATTGGTGAAAGAAGTCCTCGTATGAGATGTATGGAGCAAGTGATGAAGGATGCGAAATAGAGGGAATACGTTAATATGAACAGAGTAGGCGATAGAAGAACTCAGTCTCAATGATGATGGCTGTAGGAAAGGATATTGTTCGGAGAAATTCGTCGTAGGCACGGAAAGAAGACTTAGAGAAACAATGTGGATTCAAGAAGCACCGGACGTTGGCAGATGATACGAATCACTAAAGCACAAGGAAATGCAGACAGTTTCAAAGTGGAATTACAGGGGTTTTGCAAAGGACGCGCTGGCGAAATGCCCTCTCAGATTGGCATACCAAGCAATGACAGCCCCCTTGCCCACACATCACGTTCTCCAATCAATGTGCATTAAACACGTATTGGTGACATTTGAATGTATTCTCTTGTATTGAGTAATGAAGTGTGCATTAAATACGCATTGGATGCAATAGATCAAATGTGCATTAAACTGTGTGTATCACACACACATGGAATATATGACCAAGAAGATGTTTGTTTTCTGTCTCTCAAAACTTCTTTGGTTTATGGAGGCAAAAAGGTATATGTATAAGAAACTTAAACACTTATAGGTTAACCTATCCGAATATAATTCAGACCGACTTTATTAAAAGCCTTTAATTACATTTTGGTGGTGGGGAGTCACGGGGAATTTCGCTCTCGGATTAAATATCGGTAGACATCCAGCAATGGAGGATTAGAGGAATGGACATGGCAAATGTCGGTGTTTTATGTTGAGGGATATTATTTCAAGTAGTTCAAAGGTCCTAAGTCCCTTGGAAAAATGAACTATTGGGTTCTCAGTAGTCCTCAACTTCTGAGGATTCTACTGGCCAACACTAAAAGATAAGTGCCACTGAGGTGTTAACGACTTAGAGGTCATTCGTTGTGTGTTTAAATAATAGCACCCTTCTTCATGATGCCTCCCGACATAGAGGGCTGAGCACAATCAGCTAGGATTCAGAGCAGTTCCAGGCGACGTTAATTAATCGTCCGGGCAGTTGGAATTCCTGCTGCCTGGACCAAGCTATTGGCTATTTTAAACTTGCTTCAAGTCTGTCTGACTTTAATGTTCTAAGTGATGAACACATGTCCTCCTCAAGACAGAACAGATGATAAGGAGTTACTTAAAAACACAAAAAGTAAACGGTCCGAGTGTCAACGCACCTTTGAGAAACAAATCCTTCCAACCCATAGATTCCGATCAGTATAACTTAACTTTAAGAAAAATTTTAATTTTATGAAAACGCGCTACTATCAACTATGAAAGACAACTTCGGTGCCTAAAAACGACTTTTATTCCAAATATTCATCTAAAAATTCGCGGTAGGTCGAAATATATATTGATAAAATCATAATCGCAAAGCAAGGTGACTTCGATATGTATGATGGCGCGGTGAGGAACCATCAGGAGGCATCAGGAATCAGAATATTCCTCCCAGTGAGAACGGGACTGAAAAACCTTGCTGAATTGCATTTCAAGCTCCTGACCACAGATTATGAACTCTTATGACGAAATGAACATTAGGCCCATATGGATATTGATTGAAATAACTACTGCCAATGGTTGCTTTAGCAGTCAAGTTCACATGCGGGTTGCATTATCAAACATAGTGTTGATACGGTTGATAGTACTTCTGAGGGATTTGAAATGTGTTAGATATTGCATCTTGTGCATCGTACATACATTGTGCCAATTGGCAGGTAGGCAGTGGAGTAGGTGAATGGATGCTTAATGGTAGCGTTGGCAATATGAGGAATATGATTTAAATTAGTTACAAAGTCCTAAGTATTCGATGTATTCTCAAATATATAGGATACAATACTGCTGTAGGATTTGAAATACATTAGATACTACATCTTTTGTATCGGATAGATGTTGAATACGTATCCTAATAGGTACGTATTGAGTACATCCTCAGGTGGGTGTAATCACGGTAGGACCAGTATCCAATATGCCCATAATGCACTTTGAATACTTCGTGTAGTCCTTCCGCGATATGCATTCGAATGCATATCACACTTCGTGGGTATGCTTTATAGACTGAACTGAAATTGCTGCAGAAATATCGCTAAAATTTTAATTTTTCTTGTTCCCTGTTATAGCTGTCTGCGCAAGGCGACCGACAAATGAGACGCCATTTTAGCATAGGTGGGTAGCAGCACACTGGGTTAAACGGAGGGATTTTAGGAAAGTGAGGAAGGGTGGAGAGGGCAACCCGGCGTCGGCATCAGCCTGCTCGTAACGAAAGGCGCCAAGGGGACCACGGTTTAACGTCCCATACGACGGACAGAGTACTGAACTCGAAGTGCTCTCCACCAGGCAGACAAGTAGGGTCCGATATATACCAACGAAACAGCCAGTGCCGGGATCCGAAACTGGGCTCTACGGATGGGAGGCCACCAGATCTCCTTTCCACACCCTTCTTCAAGATGTCAATCGCATGCCTTTCTTTTGGTCAGCAATATCTCTTCCCCATCGAAACTGCAATGCACTCAAATGCTGCATTCTACTTAATTGCGACACAGGTACATACCGCCGCACGCGCTGCATACTTCCCTTCCGCCAATGGCGCCGGGGCTGGAGTCAGTCAATTGGATTACCCCCCCCTGCCACCGTTCCATCCGCCGTGCTAACAGCATTATCGCGCGCGCAGGCCAAACATAAAATAATCCCCCGTCCCCCCAGAAGGCATTCCCGTCTTATTAAATTCAGGAGCGAAGCGAAAAATGATCCATAGACTGACGCGAAGAAGGTGGCAACAATAATACTTAACGAAAGAGATACCTTTCTGATGGAGCATCAACCCTACTATGTCCATAAATAGTTGGTAGTTATGCCACGGGGAGCGTTGAGGGCGTCTCTACGCTCGGCGTATGCAGTGGAGAGCCACTGAAACGAGAATTGCGGCGAGGCATTCTTTTGTCTTCCGAAGGAAATGCACCTCACGGACAAAATTTACTCTTTGGAAAATTAGGCGTCGATCACCAAAGCTAAATGAAAGCGAACACATCAATTCAACATTCCCACTCCAACATTTTGTTTTCAGTGTTGCAATTTAGTATTTGGGTAGCGGGAGAAAGAGAGAACAAGCAGTAATAATAAACATGAGCTAAGTACAAGAAAATTGATTACTCAAAATACAGAACATCACTAGGTATAAAGAACAAGAGATTTTCATTTTATCATTACAGACAAAGGGATTTTTCTTTCAGAAGTTTGGAGAGATTCCTCTTGAATATGTTCAAGGTCTGTGCTCTCTTTGGGCAGGTTGTTCCATATATGCGATTCTACAACTGTGACCGAATTTTGATAAGTCATGGATCTGATACACTGATAAAGATTACTATTATATGAGGATGAAACATGGCGAAATAGAATGAATGCAATGTAGCGGTAGAAATGGATGACAGGAGAAGATCGTCAGGAATACCAAGAGGGGAAAGGGTTCACAATAGGAAGTGGTCCCTGGCACCCTTCCCCCATCCTCCATCGCAACCGCTTCCGGGATATCTGCGGAGACATGAAAAAAAGGACCGACTTTTTCTCAGCAATCCCGAAGTAATTTTTTTCGTCGTCAAACAATCTTCCGCGTCACGCACGATCGGTTACTTCCCCCTTCCGCGAAAGTCGGGATACACATGACGTTTGACCGTGGAACGGGGGGAGGGGGACCAGCGGCCGTTGCCGCGGCAACAGGAGCGCGTAAACAAGCCATAAATGGCATCGTTCCTCGGAGCGTCGACCCGCGATACGGGCGCAAGGATGCCGAGTACGAACAGGGTAATATATGCCTATTAAAGACGTTGTCCACGTTACATGCCACCGAAGGGTTAAATACAGGAGAGGAATTTGTATCAGGAAGTCATGCAACTCATAGCTGAACTTATCCGCACTAAAACACCTTATAATACCCAAAAATCCTACCTAACTGGGCTACTTGTTTGAGCTCAAAAAATTATATTGGTAATAGTTGTCCCTGTTCCCTAGCTAAAATGCAGATGAAATCACTGTTCGTCCAAAAGTCTACCTTTTAAACAAATGCTAGAGTAAAAATTCAGCTCAACGTGATATAGCTCGCCAAATTCTCTATATATCATTGAAGACTCTAGCCCAGCGATGGGCAAGATTTTTAAAGACGGAAAGGCCAAAGGTAAGGAACTTTAGGCGGGCCAATATAATTTATTAAAAAATAAAAATGATACATTTCACAAAATCCTTGTGTTTTTTGTGCTGCCCCAAGTTCTATTAATGACTGAAAGATTATGAAGGAGAATGTGATGATTGCAACTGTGATTGCATTTCCAAACGTTTCTCATAATTAGGATCGAACTGGGAATTAGGAATAATGCCGCGCGCGGATAGAACATTTCACGGGGCCCTTGCATGTGGCCCCCAGGGGGCCATCTAGCCGATAGAAGAAGAACGGAGTGCGCCACACCGATCTTAGGATTGTTCACTGACGATGACGTAGAGGTCGCTGCTATCCCAGAACTTTTAACAGCGTTATGAAATTAATAGGGGCACACCTTATTTGCCTTTCTCCTATTTTTCATTTCTAGACACATCCACTCGATTTTGGATTCTAAATCCGCCGAACGCCAATTCCACTGCCACACGAAAGCGCTTCGTCCCGTCGTCCGCGGTTTATTCGCTCTGCAAGTGTGTGTGTGTCTGTTCAGGGCCGCCGTCGAACCCTCGTGGATGGCGCGAAAGAGGAAAGACATCGCCGAGGGGAAGTACGAGGAGTCCACGGGTTAATTTCTGGCTTTGGAAATACGATTCCCTTTCGGAAGACCTTGCCTTCACAAACAGAGGTGATAAAGTCAGTAAAATATTATTTACAGCTAATAATTATTACAATGAATAATTATTCTTATTTAAACATTTAAATAAGAATAATTATTCATTGTAATAATTAACGTTCATAACGAATAGTTAACTAAAAATAAATAAAATAACGACTATTTAAAACTTTTTCTTTTTGTCTCTGATTTTTTGTTCACTTAACATCACCCTAAATATCCGACAGGTGGTAACAGTGCTTACTAAAAACTGAACACTTTAAAAGATCCTCGATTATGCTCAGTCTGAAATTGCGAACCACTGCAGTCAACTTACTGAAACGAGGAATTAAAAACCCGGATCCAGCCAAGCAGATGCAATCCTCAAGAGGACCGACCCTTCTAGGTAGTCGTGATCCTTTATGATGTCTCCCGAGTGGTAAATTGCAGCTCTGCATTTGCTCCAGTACATCGGCACCTCCGTACGCAACTACACACTCCTTTTCCCCTGAATCCCTCTCCATGTGACCCTTTTACTCACGTACGGCTTCCTCGGTCGTCTCTTCTTCCATTTTCCTCTCAATTATGCTCTTGAAAAATGCATTGTCCAGATCGCATACGATAAGAGAGTGAAAACACCCTTTCATAGTATTTGTCACGTAGATTCCATGTTTTTCAGAATGGACCAAACTTTGGATCAAAATTGGATGCAAATATTAATGGAGAACAACATCAGGCATTCGATATTTCTCACCAGCAAACAAACAACCCACCGCCAATTGCTCTTCATCCTTCACTTATTGCTAAGCATATTTCCTGAAGTAAAAAAGGTGACGTTAACCTATACAATGCGCAATTGTGTTTTCCTCGTTGGAAATTGTTTATTGCTTTAGTTTTCTGAAATGAAGGAACTGGCAAGTAGATGACGGTACAAATTAATAACTAAGCAGGGTATCATTTAATTACCAAAGGGTATGCAAGTAATGGACTCACGTGTCTGAAGATTTCACGTCATGAATTGGCAGTAAGGACTTACCTGTATAAAAATAAATGAAATCATCATTAAATATCTTATTTATTTAGGTAAATGAATTTTATGAAATTTATAAATTAAGACTGGATTTCGAAATGTCTGCTTCAATATTTTAAAGGAATTACAATATCCTTGGGAATGTCCTTTTTTCGCAAACACCTACGTCTTATTACTACAGTCACATACACTGAACGAAACCCGCAATGTCGTTAACACCGCATGAATTTAATGTTTTCATATAACCAGAGGTTAACGTTTACCAATCATCATTAAACTTAAGGGTTTACGAGCCTACGTAGAAAAACTTTTCCGCAATGACATCAAAATTCAAACCAGCAAAAGCATACATCCTTGTTTAGGGGTGATCATAAGTTGGAATTCCTGATTACCAATTGAGATTTTTCTCCAAATCATTTAATCCTCCTATTTCTAGAGCAGCGGAGTAATCAATGCATGTGCAGTTGAATCTGAATTAGACTGAAATGCTAAATGACAAGGAATTCCGACCACTTCCTTGGAAGAAAGAGAATTTTTCATTGCAACGAAAATACACTTTTTTTGTTGAGTAGTTCAACCGCTTTCTGAGCGTGAGATACTTATGGAGCCGTAATGACTATGACAATAGCAATTTATAGAGTTTCCATCAACAGCTAACGATCGATTACTAACTGCGATTCAACCATCGAAATTTGACCAGCCGGCATGCATGATATGCACATGAATGCCCTAAAAACTACATGAAAAGATAAAACAGAAATATCAAAAGGATTGTGTAACGTGTAACTTTATTCAAATGAGAACGTCTATCTGTTGAACGCGCAACTGAGATAAGGCCGTATGAGAAATGAGAGATGTATTGCGTGTTGAGGTACGAGAAAGGGATGATTGTTCGCAGTGACTTCGCCGTGAGTACAGAAGGGAATGGTCTCCCGTGCGTTAGTGGTTAGCGGACGGAGCAGTCAGGCCGAGGGAATGAAGTTTTAGCCGCGACTGAACGAAGGAAAGGAAGGGCCGACGGGAAGAAAGCGGCACGTGCCAGAACCGCGGTTAAGGAGCCACGGCACACACGTGAGGCATCAAACATGACCTTCAGAGAGGGAGCTGCAAAAAAACTGAAGTGAATGTGGAAGAAAGAGTTGGTGGCTACTGATCAAGGCTACTGCGTGGGCCGAAGTGAAGACCGAATTTCGGAGGCGCCGGATGAGTAGGCGATAGTTCCGACTAAACTTATCTCGGCGTGAAACCACGTAATCGGTGGTCCGTTCCACAACTGAAGGCTCCCGGGGCAGAAGGGGAGGTGGGAAGGGGATTGGAAAGGCTGGAAAGAAACCAGGCCTGCGCATTACGCAAACACCCGTGGTAACCTCCCCGATGGACGGACTACTAATATCAGGACCCTGGCTGCATTTGTAGTTCCAGCGAAAACCGGGTTTCGGGCACAGTCCCTTGGAGTCCCATTCTCATGCCAAAGTCTTGTCTAGGCACTCCGACCAAGCAACTCCTCTTCTCCAATGAGCACAAACACAAACACCTCGGGGTCATTATTTCGAACGTGTGCAGGTCGAGTTTTCATTCACTCTGCAAGTAGGTAATCTGTGCAAAGTCATCAACGTCATAAAGCTTGAAAAATGATGCCCAGAGCAGCTAAACATCGGCTTTTCAACTAATCCAAGAATTAATAACCCTAAGAAAGTTGAACGTGATTCGAAGAGGGCTCATGTTGGCAAACGATAGGTGCACCCACAGGCAAATTCTGATTTTGTCAATTCCGTGAATTGCCCACCTAGCCAATGCAATTATAATAAGGGGATGCATATTTTTTTCTTAGAGATATGAAAACTCGAATGAAGAAATGAGGAGAGAGGTTCAGCGAGTTCCCCTCCGAATCGCTTTCTTCGCCGCACAATAATTACCACGCGCAACTCTTCCTTTCAAACCCCGCAGTTAGTTGAACAATCTTCTCTGTTGGAAAATGACAGAATGACACTTTGCTAGGTTCACTTTATGTTTAAATAAGCACGAACCGGGTTTCAATGCGTAGTTACATCTTCAGGTGACTGATCAAGCACACATCTTCTTTGTATCACATAGTTAAGCCTGAAGTTACCATCTAAATCTTCGCTGTACCAAGCGGACTCTCCTTGGAGGTGACTAACACGCGTTTTGGGCGCAAGGAGACATTTTGGGCTTCAGGGAGCACGATTAAAATCAAGCAAATGACTTTCGTTCCCGTTTGTCGGCTCGCTTTTTTCTTCGGTAATAAAGCGGAATACTTATTTCTTCAACCACTTCGCATTCACCAACGTTCACCTTCCATTTAGATTAATTCTCCCCTACAGTATTAAAGTTTGTTTTCGGAAGAAAACCAACTTGAAGCAACCAGTTCTTCGAGTAGTCCCAACGCCCACTACGTAAGCAATTTATTTCCACTAGAGCAGAAATCCCATTCCCGAAAGAGAAAGTAGATGCGAATGAGGAGAATGATCTTTCATTCGATTGCACGACGCCCTCATTCGCACAGCGACTGAATGCCAAGGCAGAGCGGAGCCATAATTACATCCATACACAATTACCACACAATACCGTGCTTGCATTCCATTTCTGACGCCCCCAAGAAGGGTTTCCACAAAGGATAATCTCATCTCTTCGTCCGCACCCTAGATTTTGGGCGAATACCTACGCTGGATTCCAAACCCTTCAAAGGATACGTTTCCTTTTAAATGATGACTGGAGCCTGTGTTAAGACTTTGCTCCTTAGAACGTAATAAACCGAAAGTGGCGACAACATTGCTCGCTCCACAAATCGAAAACTCACAACTCCAATTTTTTTGACGCCTACATGCCTCTGCGAAATAAATAGCGTTCAAAAGGAAAAAAAATCACAATTTATTTGATTTATACAGAACTTTATGCCACCAAACTTATTATTATTAACCAAAATCCATTCTATGCAACTGCTAAATCCATAATTAGGCGATCAAAAATGTTTCTCGTGTTCAGGAAAGTGAAGCACTGATCGTACTTTTCTAAGTAACGAAGCCGCACGTGGTGTTAAACCCGAGAAACATTAGTGACGACAGAACTCGATGCGAAAATCTCCGATCTAACTCCATATTTAAAAAATTAGTGTGATTTTTAGATGCATTTCTTACGTCCTGAAAAGCTCAGTTCATTGTGAATTATTATAACTGTCAGAATGCTCAAGGCAACGAACAGTAACGAAAGGGTGAGATCGGAGCAACACACGAAGGTCTTATGCAGTGCTCAGTAGTCCGAGATGAATGAGGTTCCCGTTGTTTTGGCGATATTTTGTACATTCTATTTTGATAAAACACGTTTGTTTTATCCTTAATCGATTTTCAGTAATTAGTGTTTGCATTACCTATCCACAAACATACACTTTTACAAGCATTAATTAACAAGTTTAAGTGAAGTTATGTGTGCAGACTGTTTCCACAACACAGGGAAGGGTGGCGCACAGTGAGACCAAATCTAAAAAAATAAGCCAAAAACCGAAAATTGAAGTTCGCGTGAAGCGGCCAAAAATAGACGATAAATATCATTGATTACGTGCTCTTCAAGATAGTATACTACACGGAGCACATAAAATGTCAGGTTAATGTGTACGACCTGTCAAAGTATAGCATGTCAGTGTGATTCTGGCTGCCGTAACTTTCGCGTCAAAAAGATGAATGTTCTTATCTTCACTGAAAATTTTCTATGCAATATTTTGAATTTTTTGAATTTTACACAGAATAAAACTACCTTTACGTACAAAATGTGTTTAGTTTGGTATAACGTTTGCTTTAATGTGTTTAGATTTTTATTTAGAAAGTGTTGTTTTTACGTCAAATTTAATTTTAAATGGGAATTATGGTTTTCATCGACATCTGCCGACACGGAGTTATCTCTACTGCGTGATAGAGTATATGTAATAGTTTTTGAAGAAAATTCTTCCAGATTTTTGCATTTTTCATTTTACCAACCATATTTCTTCGAAAGTGCAACGGTCGCTGACGCGGAGGCCGCTCTATTGGCCGCTCTATGTGGGGAAATTTCCAAATATTCAGGGAGAGGAATTTCAGTTTAGCATCTTCAGTAAGTAATGTACATGCTGTACACGTATATCACCCATACCTGTTGAAACAGGTTACTGAATTGGCAAACACTCGAGAATGCTTTTGTCACACATTTTCGGCCCCGTTTGACCTTATTTGGCCATAAGGTGTACGTGAAATTGAGACAGGAGAGACGGAATTTCCGTATACAAAGAGTTCTTATGGCCTGACGATCGCCCATAGGCACAAGGCGCGTGCCGTGGTAGGAGTGGGTGTGGGAAGAGGTTGTTGTCGTGCAGGCGCCAAGTGGCACCAATCATCTGCTCTCCTAGATGTGTTGCCCACCCTTCTGGGTTTTACAGTCCATTCCTCTCACTCTAATCCACCGGTAACTCTCCGCGGATCTCTTTTACAACTCTCTTGCCTCTCCTGTTGGCCAACCTTGTTGCCGCTTGCACACACTATCCTTCGCTGTACTTCGTTGGGGGATTTTCTGGTTGCGTACGCGTGTTGCATTCAGTTGTCTTTGCGATTATGCCCAGAGAACATCTACTGAAAGTTTTTCTCTGCTATGAGTGCTATGGTATCAGCGAATCGCAGCATGCTAATTTTTTCTCCATGGTAATTTACCCCTGAATACTTCTCTTCGATTTTTTTGATGGCTCTCTCGGTGTAAGCATTAAAAATTATATCACAGGAGACAGTAACAGCCTTGTCTCATTCCTTTCCTTATTCTTGCTTCTTCGCAGCTGGGTCCAGATTTAATCACAGCTACTTGGATTTCATACAACCTGTGGATAATTCTTCGATCATTGTAGGACACTCCAATTCTTTTCAGGATTCCAAGCATTGAATTCCAATCGATGTTGCCACAACCTTCTCTAAATCCACAAATTCAATGAACGTCGGTTTGTTCTTCTCCATGTCTTCCAGATATTCCTTCCATCTCTTCACTTTGTCTTCATTTTCAATCAAAAGTACTCCATTCTTGTCCCTTACGGCATACTATCTTGCGCTCCGTTCCTTGAAGTGGTTCCTCACTATGCTGTAGGCAGCTTCCACATTTCCAAGTGCAAGGTTGTTTTGTACATCTTCGCATAGGTTCTTCATCCACATCTCTCTAGCTTTCCTGGCTTTGCGACTTATTTCGTTCCTTATTCTTTTGTAACAAAGCTGCCCTTCATCAGTTTCCGCATTCTTGTACTTTCTTCTTTCTTCAATCAGGTCTAAGACTTCCTCCGTGATCCATGGCTTCTCCTTGGCAACTTTTCTTCCTCCAAGAGCTTCCTTTGCACCTTCCTGTAGTCCATATTTGATGCTTACCCAACGCTCTTCCAATGATTTCTCAAGCAGGTCCTCTCCTATATGTAGTTTCCCACTGCTTTCTGAAATTCCTGCTGGTGCTGAGTCTCCTTCAACGCACATATATTTTCACATATCCTGATTGGGATTTCTCCCTATCCCGATGATGAACCCGTCATAATATTTTCGCTTCGAAATTTAGATTTCAAAACAACATCGGATGATACGATCAGTTGACTGGTGAGCGTCGAATCTCGCCCACAGTCCGCCACATGTGAATCGCATTCCGCAGAGAACTGCTTTCATTCCCCCGTGGATCAAAAGAGGTCACACACAAGCCTCTGCGGTTTCCATTCGGCTGCCCGGACGATCCACACCAAGCGAGAGTGACGGGAATGCTGGGAAGCATTCTGATTTCAAAATGAAATTTCGGATTTTAGCAGCTGATTAAATGTCCTCTTTTCCGGTATAAAAGACGTTATGCAACGTGAAAACCTATGTCATGGCCTCCGTGGATAGAAATCGGCTGGAAATGTATAAGTGGGTATTACATAAGGGTCCAATTTTATCCACAATTAATCTCGCGTCTCATAAAATCCACCGTAGGGCATAACATTGGGATAAGAGTGGTTACGCCTCGATGATCCATCATCTTCAGAGACACGAGGACGCATCACAGCCACTGGCTAGGAATAGTTCTGAGGAAAATCCTCCAGGTGGCGAGCAGTCGCAACTGATACAGACATTTTGTCGGCGAGGGTCTTTAAATCTTGGAAGAGTTAGAAACACAGTGGCAACATCGGTGCCTAGGAAGCCTTTGGGGGAACGAAAGGGAAGTCTGTGGATTTCCCCTCCGTTCTTGCAACATACAATCCTCCCCTCCTTTCTTGAAATATCCATTCCGCAAGCCTCGTCAACCAAAACCCGACACGATGTTTGAAGTGGAGGTGATAGAAAACGGAAGGCTGAGTCGCCTATGGTCACCGCTCGCCCAAGTAACCCCTCCCTCCCCCTTCAATCCCTCCCCTCACGTTTCACTATTGCTTTGAACACTAGTGACAACAAATAGCAAAAGCATTGACCGTATTGACTTATATTAGCAGACAGCTCCGTCCCTAGCCTACCACACCCGCACCTGATTCTTTCTCCGATATCACACTGTGTGCTCTCTGATTCCAGCAGTGGAGTTGAGTATACTTACAATCCTTCCCTAATTAATTTCAAAATTACAGTACAATAGGGTGTTATTTCCAATCGCAAACTCCAAATGTTTGCTATATGCAGGCACCTTATACCAGTAATCATAAAACACTTATGTGAAGTCCCCTATTGACATGTCGCAATGTAATTCAAAATTACCTTCACCAAGTTTTCACAACTTGTATAGGGCAGCAAATTGCATATCTGTCCAAAGTATAAAGAGGCAGTGAGAAGTTTTCTTCTCCTGCCAAGTCATTCCAATTGACACTTCCCCCACTGTAGAACTGTATCCTCAATTCCGAGAATGTCTTCATCTGATTTTTGATGATCCCTCATAAAAGTATAAAGTTGCTCTTTCGTAGCCTGTGGATGACATAATGGACCGTTTAGTTTTGGTCCATAATGAGAATGATCACTCTTCCCTTTAAAAAGTGATTTTCTGGCTCGGTGTTGACTCTCTATCCTAGCGTAAGTTATTTTTGCCTTCAATTTCCAGTTCATTACCGTTCGTCAAAGTATATTTTGTACAAGTATAATTTGTTGTATAATCCTCATGGAGATTATTTCCATGCACATTATCTCCGGAACAAAAGTAAGGAGCACATTTGGAGTGGTCTCCAAAAACGTGTCTCAGACTGTTGGAAATGTCCATTCGGAGGAATTCTATTTTTCGTCGAGACTAACAGCTAACAGTAATCGCAGAATATTTTTCCCAAATGCTGTTTTTTTGCCAATCGTACAACTGTTTTAGCGACTTCTATTAATTATTACAAAAATTTCTCAATAAGTGATTCCTACATTCTATTTTATACACAGATGAATTCTTATACGGGAGTGAATCCAAAAGTTTTTTCGTACAATACTACCGCCATCCGCGACAAGATAGGCGTAGTGTACGCCATAGTCGCTCTTCTGAAAGCCATCCATAACAACAGAGACTTCCATGCTGGAAGAGCTTTGCCTGTCGACCCAATTTTTGTCACAGGAATGCTGTATTGACTCCGAAAGGTGATGAAAGCTATGAAAGAGAAGAAATAAGTAGATACGAAGCTGATAGGAAATTCTAGAGGTGAGCAGCGTCAAACCAATCAATAGGTGTGTTTACTGATGATGGTAATTATGAAGAAAGCTTTTGATCCTGATTTTTTTTCTTTCCCCAGAATACTTCAAGTAATATCTT
This sequence comes from Platycnemis pennipes, assembly GCA_933228895.1. Taxonomy (NCBI): domain Eukaryota; kingdom Metazoa; phylum Arthropoda; class Insecta; order Odonata; family Platycnemididae; genus Platycnemis; species Platycnemis pennipes. The sequence goes on from OW121853.1 coordinate 135,381,706, forward strand.
CCATTGCAATCAATGTGTGTCATTTGGTACACCTGTCTCAGGTTGACCACCAGGTGAATGCATTTGCGGCCAAAGTGTTGGTATCTGACCCAGCCACTGTATTCCAGTAATTTGAGAAAAAAAACCATTCAAATGTGGACATCTTAGTGTTAACACATAATAATGGAAATAGCACTCGTGCAGTTGATTACTCTTCAGTATACAGCTTTGCCACATTTCCCCATATTGAACATTTTATGCCAACACAAAATTCATTTTCCTATCTGTCAACACTGGCATTACTTATGCTCGGATAATGAAGACAAAATTATTGAACTGGACACATGTTTTTCTACATAAAATAAAATTTCAGTCTTTTTAAAATAATCTTGTTGTTCTTATGCCATTCTTATTTAGTTTTTTTTCGACAGAATCATAGAATGAGATCAATTCCCCATAAGCTAATGAAGATTCCACTCAAGTCTGATATTAATGTTGTTATGAGAGTATATATCGTTTACGAAAGTTATTGTACTCGAAAACGTATTCACCGTCTGAAATCACTGAGGGTTATTTTTCCAAAGTCCGCAATAGCAAAAGAATGTGCCTTTCCTTTGTAAAATGTTAGATTTATTTCTAGGGGCACGAAAGGTTCTCTGTCAATTCAGTGAATTACAAACACACCTGGGATGAATATTTCAATGGATTGCATGGCTTCACCCATATGCGTGTTCAAACGATCCCTAGAAATTATTTCGTTTTACAATCTATACATATAGTTAGACCCGTAGAACATTTTTGTAAAATAATAAATTTGTCATTAATGTATATAACGAAGTCAGTAATATGGATATGAATAGTATAATAACCTCAGGGATAGGCAGTAACCTATGAATACTATAGTAACCTCAGGTATCACTTCCATGTGTAAGCATCGACTTCTTTGGCAGCAAGGGTGTTATAGGTGCTACAATCGATACTCTTTCGACCATTATTCCAGCTTTCCTGGAAAGTGAGGTTATTACCTCATCAGAACCTGTAGTTGTGCTTGTATGCAATGGGCCTTCCATAACGAAAGATGGCGTAATGCTATCGGCATCTGACATTGTGTGTTCAAGCGTTCTGTTTTCTTCACCAATTTCGCTAGAGGCATTCAGCGGAATTCTTCCTATTGCAAATAATTAAAAACATAATGCATTTTAAATGAAAACGTAACACAAAAATTAAGTATGAAAGTGAGTGAATAGAAAACTAGTCCTTTGAAGTACACGAACCTTTCTTTCGTCCATGGCTCCGCTTCCTCTTAGCGGTGAGTTTCAGTTTGTAATTAAGATTACGTTTTCGATTACGATAGGAACCTGGCATATTTGCTACCTAATAAATTGATTAATCAGCCAAAACGCAATTAAACTCACAGCAAGCATTTCTTGGAGATAAAATGTCGATGAGACCGTAACTCCGGGTGCCCTAGGACAAACTGTCACGAATACAGGTTTTCAGCCATCCCTTACTCTTCCCCTCATTACCCCCTCCCCCACTCTTCCCCTCCATCCCCCCCCCCTCTGGTATTCCTCCTCCTTCCCCCGTATTATAATAGAACAGAATAGGCAGCATAGCAAAGGGATAGGTAGGTGAAATATTGTTTGAGTAGTCTGTAGTGCATGATGAATGTATTAACTCCTTAAATACTCTTTAGATGCTGGCAATTTAGTTGCATGAGACCCTACAGTTCCTTGTTTGCATGTCGGTAGTGCATGCTTGGTGATCTTCACCCCCTGCCACACACCCTCGCGGTGGCTTGCAGGGTATCGTGTAGATGTAGATGTATTTGGGTCTGCGATCCATTCTCACGTGTCCTCTGTGGCTCACGGCAACAGTCGCCTGTACGACGTTGCCGTGTCTCCATCGCGCAGTACAGGCAGCGCTGACCGATTGTCCGTGAGAAACGGCTGAACTCGTGGCCTCTGAACCGAGCATTTCATCGTCGAAAATCACGCAGTTTATCCAATTGACACGAAATACAGAGTTTACCTCTCAAACATAACGGCTGTTACTTATGATTCTGTTAGAAGAAGGATTGATGCATAGTTCTCTGTTTACGATTTTTCAGTACAATTCTTGGTTTCTGTAAAAATACCTTTTATATTTTGGCAACTTCCCGGAGGTTTATTCATACACTGAGATAAAATATTCACATTTGAAAAACAGGTATCTCTTTACAGGGGTCTATTTGTTATACTCTGAAATTTACAAGGGTATAACGTAAGTCTCTAACGATTACTTGGCTGTCAAAGTCATGACAGAATGCGGCCGGTCGGGCGGGAGTGATGCGTGATGAACGAACGAACTCGAAAAACTATGCTAATTATGCAGGATAAACATTTCGGACATGTTTGAATCGTGATGATTGAAAAGAGAAGGAAACGGGAGCGCACCTCTTGAGATGAGAGAAGAAGACAAATGAAAGCGGAGGGGCGTGGTGCAATGAGAACGGGATGGCAAAATGACGACGTCCACCCCAATGTTAGAATGGTTCACAACAGCTCGAAAATCCACACAGGACGAAGAGTGGGGTCGTTTTTTCCTTAAGGGAGAATAAATAGACGTAGAGAAGGATTTGAGTCAAAAGAAAGAACAAACCTTGAAAACGTTTTCCAGCCATTCGTTACAATCGATGAGTTTTACAGATTATTTATTTCATCCACGCCCGTGATAACTCTAGCGCATCAACACCAATTCAAAATCGCTCAATTATAAGCTTATTATCGTAGGGCAGTGTGCTCAATCGCCCATACCAATGAATCTTCTAAAACAAGAAATAAAAATTCAATAATCTGCAATGCAAACTATGACTGCCTCGGTAGAAGTAATTTTGATGATTGTAATGTAAAATAATTTAAGAGCCTGAAACCTTTTCATTTTGCTGAATGCAGAGGACGCTAAGGCAATGGAATGCGGTAAAAGTTGTCGAATCGGCGTAGCCCTCCAAATAAAGAGTGGCAGTTAACTACGCCGTCCATGCACGCATTCCAATTCGAAGCCAAGGATTTCCCGTCGCCTCAGGGGATCGAAGCCCGCTTGTTCATCCAAAGGGCTCTGCTTACTCCTCGTTCCCAAGGCGATCCCAGTGTGAAGCGATGATCACAGCCGCTCTCTTTGAGTTGGGAGTGCATAGCACAGAGAATAATTGTTGAGCATCGACACCAAGTTGACACTCTCGAACACGGCCCTACCAAACATCTTCGCACAGCGATTGGGAATTTTTTCGAGAGTAATATCACTGACAACCATCAATGTTTTTCAGGGGCAATGGATTTCATGTGGTAAGCTACTCGACGCGAGTAATTGCGACATCAGGGTATTTTCTCCTTTTTTTATGCATGATATGTAGTGCATGTTTGGTGAGAGTTCACCCCCTGCCACACACCTTTATGGTGGCTTGCAGGGTATTATGTAGATGTAGATGTATTTCAGATTAACGAGGATTGATTAGGAAAATAAGTCTGTTGCAGCGTTTTCGTGGAAGAAATAAAAAAACCATCTTAGCTTCTTTAGCTAATAATAAAAGATGAAATGAAGCATTCTTGTCAAAATGGAGATACAGGTTCAACGAATGTTTATGTAAAAACTTGGTATAATTTCAAGGCTTTAATGCCAGAGGGCTCTCGATGGTTGAGCGAAAACTGACAAGGGTCGATACATATTGGCCGACTCACATTATATCGATACACATTTGTAATACACATTATCAAATCGGAGACTGCATGCATGATTTTTTTCATCCTCATAAAAGCTGAAATATATCGCCAATATTGAGACAGACACATAATTCATGTACTATAATAAGTGCTTCAAATTCATTCAAATTCATAATCTTACAATTTTTATACTAATAATACACCCTCTGCTGCTATTAAAACAGTGGTGTGCATAGTTCTAAAATATATTACTTTTTTGTGAGATTCGTGGCTGACACAAATGAATATAAGGGGCAAACTTTTAAGGAGAAAGCGGAACAGACGCACAGAAAGGAAATACGCTTTTCAAGTTGGCTTTCCGAGCAACGAATTCAACAACTACAGAGGATGGCGAAAAAAATACAGAGAGATCACTAGAACACACTCGGGGGCCATTTCAGACGCATGCTTCCAGCCGCAGGTGCAAAATATCCGAAATACCAAGGCAGGTGAGGAACCGCAAAAAGTGAGGAAAAGTGAACTCATGAGTAGATTCGTGATCGGCTCCAATTGGAAGGAAGGCGCAGTGCAGTGGGCAAAAGACAGTGTGGGCTGCGAGGGTCGGCAAACGATTCACGAAGATGCACGAGGCAAGTCGAACGAATCCATCGCTTGAAGGAGCTTGATCCGTAATTCTGCGTCCAACATAGCATTTGGCCAGCCGCTACTGGGACACCAAAGCAGCTCGTGGGAACAGCGAGACAAATGTGGAAAAACAGAGGCCTAGTTGCAGAAAGTTTTCAATCTCAATTCTTAATTGAAAATTACACAATATCACTTAGCCACTTCTGCCATCCACGGCGAAAAACTTTTCTCGAGCGAGTGGCGGAAATAATAAGAAAAAATGTAAGGGAAATATAGCGAAGAGCAGCAGATCACTCTGGCAGAGGAATAAGAGGCTATTACAACTACTGTGCTCTGGATTGAGGGGGCAGCAGCCATATTCACGTGTTGGTCACGCTTTTGAACGCCAGGTGGGATTAATTTCATTTTTGAGAGGACGGCGATTTTGAAACTTCCAGCATTCTTCAGCAAAAAGGGCAAATGCAGCACAGTGCATACATTTGTCGAATTGAGAACTCTCTCTCACACTCACGGGGAACATAGTTTCCCAACCACGAATCCACTGGCAGAGTGTAATTTCATCTGCAACATACATAATTAAGTACGCCTCGGGATCGTATTTCATTGAGCACTTTTTCATCTCATGGGGAAATTACTAAATTGTAGAATAAACGACTAAACTCCGGCATGCGTAAAATATTCAGAGGATGCGTCAAATAGGACTCACCAAGAAGATTGAGTGATTTTTAATGAACAGACACATGACTGAATGATAGGCAAATGATTGCTTGAAATATAACTTTCGGATAAACATTAGTGTTCGACGGATAGAGATAGAAAAAAAGAGGATGAACTAATGGTGTAGAAACTAAGATAGAGCACTTTTAGTTGAGAAATGAATCGATTTCATGATTAATAATTCATTAACAATCTTCAAGATTAATGATTCGTCAAATGTTTCTATAACACTGTTAATTTAACAAAATCAACAATCCGTAAATATGCATCCGAGCTTTAAAATTACCTGAATGCCGCTCAGTTTTAGTAGTACAACGATTTTCACACCAATGTCAATAAGATGAACTGGCGTATTGAATGAAATAGGTGAGAAGTGGTTGGAGTGATAAAGTGGTTGGCCATTATAGGCCCAAGGGAACTCATCAGTCTCATTTTTCAGCGGATACTGCAGTCTCACGAGAAAGGACGAGAGCGAGAAAGGGAAGTTGATCCTTGTCTCTGCAATCGCTTGTGAGATCGAGAAAATGGAGAGGCTCGCGCCGAGAGATAAGAGGGATTCCCAACCACGAGTAGGAAATGGCTTCCAGACCATGGTGTGTTCCCTCGCAAAGAAAGGAGTTTTCAGTTTCGTGACCATGTCCCATACACTGCTCCTTTCCATCACTGATTAAGTCACTGTCACTGTCACATTTTTTTTCGCTGTCTCCCGCTTCACGTCCTGTGGGAACCACCGATGAAGACAGTGGCCGAAAACGACAGATCACTCATGTCCCCTGGATTACCTAAGTTTACTGGTTTTCATAAGAAAAGTACCATAAACATTGGTTTTAAATGGACTGGAATATAATTTCATTGTCATTCTAGACTCAGCAGGACGAAAAGAGCAATGATACATTTTTCAAAATTCAAAATAAATTATAAAAATCGTAATGAATAAATCTTTAGCGAAATTTTGCATTAAAATTGAATTAAAAATTGCATATAGTATACTGTAAGCAATTGCGTACTGTCTCATTTGGAAAATGCACGTAGATACTGTCAGGTCAACGATACTAGCAAGGACAGAAGTTAGTCTAACATCGCGCGCCTCACGACAACTGACTCACTCGACAGCTAATTGCCCTCCAATCAGGCTATACCAAGCGTGATTAGTTGAAAAGTAAAGTTTATCGAGTAAGAATACAGGCTTATGCTACAGCCTGGAATATGGTGGGTTGTTTGCTGCAGCAACGCAATTCCAAAATATATGATGAGCACTTTGAATTTCATCACGAAAGAACGAAGAAGTATCCTGGAATAGTGAGAGGTGATCTAGATGACACAAGTGACGTTGAAATGGAATTGTATTTGAAAACACAAGTGACTTCAAGAAAGAAAACAATGTCAGGAGAAAAAGCCAAAGAAGAAGCACCGGAAATTGCTGCAACTCAAAAGTATAAATGGATGTACTTCAGCATTACCGATGGCCCCAGAACAAGTATTCAAGGCACATACCCAATCGAGACATTTTAAAAGATTCCTCTAGGCTTGATCACAAAAATTTTCCCGAAATAGTATAGGTAGATACTTTTCCTCCCGACATAATGTGCACCATTCTAAATGTGTGTAAAGTAGAAAGAAATTCTTTACTTATAGAACTGAAACAGTTTGCAGATCAGTGCGAAAGTTTTACCAAGAGAGAAAAGGTTGAATATGATGAAGGAGAAGGCGTGCCTAATCTAAGAAAAATTCGAAAAGACAGTGAAGATGATGAAGTTAACTTTGGGGAAGAGGAAGAAAAGGAGTTCATTCCTTGCACCCAAAATAGAGAATGCTACAATGTTTGGCCTGTACTTTCTCCAAGTCTATGAACTGTCTCAATCTGGGCTTTAACTTGTGCACATCATATAAGTTTGTTGTTAGCCTTCCTTGCACTCAGGTAACATGTGAAAGATGTTCTCTAAATTAAAAATCGTCAAGCACAGACTTCGATGAACACTGACTCAAGATACTCTGTCCACGCTACTTCTAATGAACGTGGAACGTTTGGTTGTGGAGGATTGTTTTTCAGTTCATATAAAGATATTATCATTAATGAATTAGCTCATACTAGTGAGGAGCTAGGGAAAAAGTTAGATTTAATTGTAAATTGGCGCACGAGATTTTATTAATTATCCTGGATGATTTTTCGAAACAAGATTTTTTCAACAAAATATGGTTTGAATTTATATTTGGTAATCATTTATATTTAACAGAATAAAAATCATTATTATTTATATAACAATGTATTGGTTTGTTGAGTGCACGATTTTTCAGGACGAGTTCAGGGAATTAAAATTCAAGAGCTTCTGAAATTTATTTTCTTCTTGAATTATCTATACTAATGTCTGTTTTTTACTGCAATCTATGACAAAATGTACTGTAAGTACATTGCATATAATCAATTAAATTATTATAACAACTTGTTTAAATACTTATTATAGTTTCTACTGGATATATATATATATATATATATATATATATATATATAAATAATTAGATTTTCAAGGTTTTCATTATAAACATATCGTCCAATTTTCTGTAAAAATTCCTACTTTACGTCAGGCCTGCAATAACAAGTAGGCTGTTGGGACTGTACTACAAAAAATACTCTGATGTTCCAGTATTGTGGTGCGGGAGCATAATAAAATAATAATTTTTCTGATGTTTAATACGATCGTGGACGCAGTTGATTATAGGGCTCACCAATTCGGAAAAAACTCGAGAAGCGGCAGCAAGAGAGAGAAAGGTGCATGTGCCACAACTTGAGAGATCGTTTCGCTATTTGAACTGCCTCCGCCCTCTCAACGCATTAACGCCCGCTCCATTGATTTCTGATACATACTTATCAGTAGAATAGCCTCCATATGGTGTAATTATACATAGTTTAAGGAGATTGAACCGAAAAGTGAAAGTCATGTCATTTTTTTTATATTTTCAGCACTTATAGAACTAAAGTTACTCTATCTAATATAGTAAAGATAATTATAACAACCCATACTCCTTTTTGCACAAATTGCATTTGAAATTACATGCGATTAACGGCGAGAATGGCCATCACATGGGAATATAACGTTTAAAAATGACATAATGACATGTCATTTTTGCAAAAAACTGATATTTAATGCATAATTTCACAAGGAATAAAATGACACGAAAAAAAAGGCATCAAACCATCGTATTTTTCGCTAAATCCACCAATTTATGCGCTTATAGCAGACGAAATGCGTTAGTTGACTTCAAGTGGCGCTGCGGTCGCTCTAGCCAAAATGTATGGTGTATGAATAATATCATTACTAATGAGATATTAAAGAATATTTCAGAAAAATATTATAACATAACGTTTGATAGTAATATTCTGGTGTTAAACATTAGTAAATTCATCGAGTACATGAATTTATTTCACTAACGTAAATGCTGAATTGACTTCATCGTCGAGCTGATTCAAATTATCATAAAAAATAAATCCTTCGACTTTGCATCGTATTTCTTGTGATACTTATGACTTTCAATAGCTAAGGTAATTTTCTTTGTGAAGTAAGGATCACTTAGCAGGCATATACTCGTACTTAAATTAATAAGATTCCTTAGACAACTTGACTCAAGCAGTCGCGAGCCAACCTCCTTAATTCATTTATCGAGGGAAGAGTAGACTCAGCGGTATTCGGAAACTAGTTTGTCGCGCTGCCTCTTACAGACCCATGTTAAATATTTATAACCACATATTTGTATATCTTTTATCTGGTTTGTCTCGCAATAAAACATACCTATTTTGTTTGCGAGTTCTTCTGGTGTCCAAATAGGATGGATAACAGCCCTTCCTTTCTTGCAGCAACAGACTCTCCCCCAAATGCACCCACCCACTCATTTTTCTAGCTACGGCCTTTGACATTCGCCAATGAAATAAAGGGCCCCAAGTTCGTTTCCAGCCGAGGGCCCCCCCGACGATGCCAGACAGCCCCTGGGCACTGTTCAATCCAACGGCACTGGTCCTTTTCAGAGTTCGAATCCTGTATTTGGATTGCGTACGTGACCCTTAGCATCAGCACTGAAGCTGTTCAAATGCTCGTCAACATCAAGGTCTACAGAGCCCTCTGCCGGCTAATTTCATTTTGCCAACTTCTCGGTTACTTCTCCCTTATTTTCTCTTTTTATCTTAAGTCCATCTTCATAGGAAACTTTCCTCTAGACCTTCTGTTTTTATGAGGCCATTTTATTTTGCTTTAACTATTTTCCATGATACTGTCTCGTAAAGAAGTATGCTACACATGAACTACGACGACATACTTCCCACTTTCAAACAGGTGTTTAACAACAATGTAAACATGATAACTAATTCTCTCCCCTCTAACAAAGGATATGACGCAGTATACTTGGAAACCACTTGTTTAGGAAACAATGAAATTAGCCCACACATGTATTCACTATCGAAGATCCAGGAAAATCAACGCTACGGCGATGGGAGTCCACGTCGGGCTGTTTGGAACCACGCCGTGAGAATTCCCTCCAAGGGCTGGAGGTTGCGACACCCGAGTTCACGAATGCCGATTCGTGATCACTGTTTGAACGAAGATCGAACGTGATTGCATCGCGACAAAGACTACCCAAGGCGCATTCCGAGAAGTGTGCTTTCCGAGGGAATCCATGCTGCAGTCCATCACACGGACCTTGATATCATCGCGCGATGGACACCAGAGGGCTGTGCCCCTTCAAGTGCTTATCTCGCCTCGAAGAAGTCCAATTCAAAATTATTAATTGTCAGCAGAAGACCTTTAGCGAGACGCTCGTAGCCAAGCGAGTCCTCATGTCTCCCCAGACGACGTACATTGGAGACTATCAATAAGCCAGGGATATCTCCTCCCCCCCTTCGACTGGCAAATTTTCTGTACTCCACGCGAATGAGGGAAGAAACGAATCCACTCGGGAGAGTATGCTCCATCATCAAATCGTGAGTATTGCAAGACAATTCCATGGACCAACGACTACGATTAGAAACGAGAGAATAAAACGCAGAGTCCAGCATCAAATGATTCCTTAATTTTATCCAATGAATTAATAGCAACGTGAATGAAGTAGTGTGAAAGGAAACACCAATTAAAGAAGGGAACTCACTTCAGTATGGGATTCAAATCAATAGAATCAAATTCTGTTCAGTAAAGGGTGAAAAAATTGATATTCAGCATAATCAAGGTATCAGCAATAAAAAAATCATTTTTGTAGTTTTGAAAAAAAGGCAAAGCAAATCGGGAAACTATTGAATTCCGAGAGCAAAAAGTTATCGTACTTCGCAAAAACATTATTCACTCCGATAAAATACACCCTATAGAGCGAAAAGCAAGCACAGGAAATCTAAATTTTACTACTGACAGCGCCAAAAGATACTGCTATCAAGATATATTTTGCCTAAATACCAATTATCTCCTCGGAACATTTCTAAGTTGTCAAGTTAGACATACTCGTTCCTCAGTCAAAACTTAAAATACTTATTTCTAAGAAATTAAAAAGTCAATTAAAAACAAAAGAGTCACGCAATAGAAAGCCAATTCAGAATATAAAATGCAGTAGTTTTCCGATTGAGAGGTGATCACATGATGATGACGTAGTACATCGAAACATCTCAGTGGATGACTGCATGCTTTACTTCGTTGAAATTCCACAAAATAGCTCCCGATACTCTCAAATAGAAAGCTGTCGCATGGAGAGAGTGGACTGATTCGAGCCATCCGACTGCTCTTTCGGATCTCCGATTCCGCACTCCCAACGAGTGCCCACCTCGCCAAGAAGGATCGACGCCCCTCACAACCCCTGCCGCCCCCCCTTTCCAAAACTTTCCGTTTCGTTTCGCACAAAAAGCGAGGAAAGTGCACCCCACTCATACGAGTACCTACTTTCGTGAGCGATTTCCATGGCATTCACACCAATGCAATTGCGTCTCAAAGAGAGAAAAGTTTGTCGCAAGCGGGCACAAAGACTGCCTTTCCAGGGTGTCAGGAACGGAGGCGGTGGGAGATTTCGATGAATTGGGTTAGCCCCCGAACTTTCCTCTCCAAAAAGCATCGCTTCCTCACAACAAATCAAATCCTTCATTTAGGATCCATAGCTGATCCAAGCCGTCCCTGCAGTTCCATTGCAAGCCAAATAAACGTTCACGGAAACGGGAAAATGAGCTTCGACCAAGTCATCTGATCAACACATTCAAAAATCTCAATCGTCACTGAGAGGCAGAGGAAATTATTATCTGATCCCGCTACTCCGAGAACCATGTTCACCCAAAATGCTTTAAGTAGCCTCTGAAAGGTGTCGTCCAGCCCTTTCGGAAAAATCACCAATTGTACAATGCCCGCAGTGTCCACTCCCAGTCGACTTACATCAAACCACGAAATGCTTTTATTTGGGTGTATATCTCGAACAGTATTGCTGTATTGCATATTTTAATTTTAGAACATCGACGAAAGGCACTGTCTTCTGACATATTCTCAGCAAGATTCAAAGGCAAGGAGATATATCCCGCGTCTCCAACCACTTCAATGAATGACTAAGGAAGGTAAAGGCTATAGATGTCTATAAAACTACCCAACAGCATGCCACAGTTTAAATAATGAATGCGTTGTTTATTTTAATTGGAAAATTTCTCGTTTAGGAACAATTTTTTAATGTAGGGGTGCGGCTACTTTCGATTTTTTAGAGAAAGAATTTTTTTGATTAAAAAAATTTGCAAGTTGTTTTTTCATGGTAACGAATAAAATAATAAAACTTTTAGTCAATGCCACACTTTTTATATATCCGACCTGGGTTTCAACAAATATTTGTCATTCTCAAGGTTGAGAATGTTGAATGTTGAGAATTGAGGTCTCAAACTTGAGAATGACTTGTTGAAACCCAGGTCGGATATATAAAAAGTGTGGAATTGACTAAAAGTTTCATTATTTTATTCGTTACAATGAATATTACAAATTTCCACAAAGTGACGCCTTCAGCGTTATCTGAAGTTGTTTTTTGTTGAGCATAGTTGCACGGTCTCTTCATAGGCTCTCTTAGGTTTATGAAACGCTTACAATATGTGGCTATAATACCAATAACAATGGCTTGTATTTATTCCAGGATATCTGGTAATAGCGGAGGAGGACCACACTCTCGATTCCAGCTCTCTCTCTCGAGATATTTTTTCATCTCTTCGTCATGTCATTGCGCATTCCTTGTGAGCGATCGCTTCAAATGGAGCGAAAGCAGGAGTATTTTAGCATTTCCCTTCACTGGAAGAATATTAGCCATGAAATTAATGTGAAATACGACTCGAGGTATGCTAACTCGTAAATGTTTTTTTATTTAAACAGATACACACAGAAAAAGGGGAAAGCAAAATGAAATCAGCACATGGGGCGGAGTGCCCGTCGAGTTCCTACGGATATTTCTGTGCGAACCGGTTTTAATAGGAGCGTGTACAAAAACATTCGAACGGCGGGCAATTCCACTCCTATCACCTTTGAGATAGAGAGCGTTTTAAGCGCGTAATCAGGCGAGGTACGCCTTCTGAGCAATTTAATCTGGAAGTAATCGGAGCGCCCTCAGTATGCCCCAGCATTCCACGAAACTGAAGGGTTATACTCGTCAGACCGGAATGATCACCAAATGGTCGAAATGGCAAACCGTGGTTCGAGGAAGAAAGATGTGACTGAGACAAAAAATGGATTTGTTATTTACGCTACGCTCCGCACAAATAGAGTAATAACGCAAGGAGTAGTGGGGGTACATTACTGGCCGGAAGATTTCGGCTCCGAAGGAGGGTTAAGAGAAGGCCAGCGAATGCATTGAGCAGTGATGCAAATGTACGTGTGTGTCACGGAATGCTGCCAGTGAATGCGATCCGGATGAATCAGGCCTGATCACAGGACCAGAGAGATCGCAGTGCGCAGCGTAGAGCAGCTAGGCCACGATAGATTGAGCAGCGTATCGAAATTATCAGAAGAACTAGCGGAAGGTGCTCGTTGAAATTCAACGGGATAATAATTGCAAATGGTAAAAAGAAATTTTAACATACCTGTGTTATGGAGTTAGCTATGGCTCCAAGTCAGTATCGTATCCATAAATGTAATTTAAACCAATGTAAACATATAATCACTGCCTGGACTCATACCTGGGCTTTTACAATAATAATTTAATTTAGAAACTTAAGAGGCTATAAGAAACAAAGGAGATTAGTAAGGAGAGGTGCATACGTAAGAATGTCTCTCTCTCTCTCCATTGTTGGCGATGATGCCAGTTCCGGGTTTTTGGCACGACCGACCTCTTCGGCAGAAAATGTTTTCTCTGGCCTTTTATGTACTCATGCTGTTATTGTCTCAATTCTCCAACTTCATGACAGTGGCGTCAATGAACTTCCTACGGATACGTAATAATGCATTTTATTCCAATTGGATTAAATTATATTCTTGTTACCTAGTACAGATTTAGCAGACTTATACCAGGTACTTGTCGCTCGGTTGCATATATTTACACCTTCTACGCCAATATTTGACCTATAACATTTTTGTTCATCTTGCTACCCTTATTTTCGATTAGATTTCATTTAAGTTTTTTATGAATTTGTTGTGTCTCCAAAGACAACAATTTTGATAGTGGTTCACTTCGGAATATGGTATAAATCAATAAAATATTCACCTTTTGAACCCCGCAGAAACTTTCATTTAAATACTTTTAAGTTTTATCCAATTCAAACCTATTTGATTTGCGAGTAGCGCGAAAAGTTAGCCCGTGTGATTTTTTCGAATGAAATGGCCGATCTGGATTGAAGAATTAGCTGCGATACCTTTTCAGTACCTTTCAATATCTTCACGAAAAGAACAATTCTGTTTACAGCTTCGCTTTTGGACGAACTTTTCTTAGCATCATCAAAATGATGCCAATGAACATCCCACGGATACGTAATGAGACATTATACTTCATTGGGGATTTGAATTTTATTCCCTGGTTTTTGTTAAACTATCTCAAATCTCAAGCTACCTTTATCGACGACGATTCCGAAAGAGTTTCATCTCTTGTCTCTTCATGTCCCAGGTTGGTTCAAATGTTAAAACCCGTATCGAAATAAAAAAACATTCAAAAATTTGAACACCGCTGAAGCATTCATCTAAATACTCCTAATTCGGACCGAATGCAAACATTCTAAATCCGTGAGTAGCAACTAGCAGCTAGTATCTTTGTGCGGAAAAATATGGCTGACCTTGCTTCACGAATAGCCTTATATGCCTTCAGTACTTTCCTATATCCTCACAGAAAGCACGATTCCGTAAACAGCATCCCTCTATGACGAACTGCTCAAGCATCAACAAGCATTTAGGAGACGACAATGGCAAAAGCCTTAGCAACGCTCGGAAAAGAACAGAAGAAAAAACAGTAAATTTAAACGTAAATTCCACATTGCCCAGAAACCTGGAGGACAAAGTGTAAATCAGTTAAGAGAATAAGAAATTTTAAACATTTTCCCATTAAAAACAGGAAGAATGAAAGAAATCGATTAATTTTTAGTTATTTTACTGAGCGAAAGAAAAAAACTTTGCGCTGCCATAAATTGAAAAAGTCAATTCAAACCGATGTAAATACATAATTGGCGCCAGGAATCGAACCCGGGCCCTGGACCTTTTTTTATGTAACCTATAGCACCTTACAGTGTACACGCTAGAATACTACAAAATTTCATCTCGATCGGTTCAGTAGATTTTGAGGAGATGCGTAACGTATAACGGGCAGACAGAAAAGACACACCACTTCACCTTTATTAATGTACTAGCTGAAGGTGCCGGATGAAATTCAACGGGAGGGAGAAATATAATTGCTACAAATTGTGTTAAGTAATGTTAACATATTTCATAAAGGGGCGAAATATGTGCGGAAGGGAAGAAATTATGGGAGAAACTTTTGCTATGGAGTTAGCTCCAAGTCGGTATCGGAACCATGAATAAAATTGAAACCAATGTAAACTTATAATTACTGCCTTGACTAATTCCTGGGCCTTTACAAAAATAAGAATATTATTTAGTAACTTTCAGGGCAGATGAAACAAAGGAGGTTAGAAGGGGAAGTGCCTACGAATGTCTCTATATTGTTGACAATAAGTCCAGATTCGAGAATTTGGGATTGCTAGGACTCAAATCTTCGGCGAAAACATTTATCTCTGCCCTCTCATATATGTAATGCTTGTCTCAATTCTCCAACTTCATGACAGCGGCGTCAATGAACTTCCAACAGTTAGTATCAATGCCTTTTATCCCAATTGGATTAAATTCTTTTCTTATAACCTAGTACAGATTTAGAAGAATGGAAAAGGCAGGCCTCGTAAGTTGTGAACAAGTTGTGAAGGATGTAAAAAAGAGAAGAGTTACGTCAATATGAAGAGGTTTGCCGACAGAAGAATAGAGAGCTATGACAAACCAATCCTAGGATTGTTAGCCGATGATGATGATGACGAAATCAGGTACTTGTCGCTCGGTTAACTATGCTCACACCTTATGCATCACTAAATTTAACATTTTTCCATCTTGCTACTTCAATTTTTGGTTATACTCCTGGGAAAAATTAATTTGTTTTAAGCCACGCATTATAAATGTTCATCCGATCTGATATGCAGCATTGTTATTCCTAAAATGAAATATACATTGAGGGAAAATGAGCATGCATTTGCACTGAGCCAATAGCCTACGGTGAATCAATAGAGTTAAATTAAGTTCTTCAGCACCCGTAAATCAGCAAATCTGATTCCGAAGATAGACATGACGGATAGGGAAACAGTTTCCATATTGAAACTCATCATTCTACTTCTTATTGCACATCGCAACTCTTTCCGCCGGAATATGAAAGTGGAATCTGTAACACATCATAACATTAATTTGTTATAAGGGAAATACATCCATTATTGAAGAAATGAAGCATCAATCGTAAAATTATGTTGGAAAAGAATGAATTTTCATCGACGGTAGGTTTAAAACAGTTTCGTGTTTAATGAAATAAGTGCTGCGAATTTTCTTCGAATGCCCGCGATTTGCTCAACACTTTCATTTTTAAGACCAGTATTCCTCTTGCTTATTCCTTTCACTGCATTCCGCTCGTTCAAAAATCCCAAAAATCATACCTCACCATAATTTCATAACAGAAGCAAATTGAAAAATGACACATTTGCCAACCAGCCCTCCCACTCATAAAAGCCCTTTCTCTGTTCTCGTCCGGAGTATTGGGGTCGAACCCCCCTAGGCGTTAAAAAAAGACATTATCGAACGCTACGCATGTGATACACGGGGCTGTTTCACGTTAAATTGCAAATAATTGCTTCGTGAGGGAGTCTTTTGTAGCTAAGCCGCCGATTTTTAAAGGAAAAAGTCTAGTGAAGTTTCAAAATTTTGACAGCAACGCTAAGTGACAACTCAGTGCATGTTTTGCAGAATGTATCCACGATCAAGGAGAGTCAACTGTGCAACACATTATTTGGACCGTTTCAATTCAATACTTTTGCTGGATAATTTAATACTTTTTTAAGATAAGATCCTTTTGGAAGTTAGAGAGGTGTTCGAATTATAATTTGTCGCTCTGATTGCCACGTGTTCACTCCTCTTTGACGTGGGCACGAAAATGTCCCGGAATTCGGAGTCGGGTGTCCCACGCCATGTGGATGGATCGCACGCAAAAGTAAATGTGAAGAACTTCTCTGTCCGCCGCCCATTCGATACAAATGGAAAATATTTCAGTGTTGGCATAACGGGAGAAGATGGGTTGTCTGTCGTGCAGGATAGATGAGAAAGCAGCCCTGAGTTCACGGACCCGAGCGGAAAGGTTTAGTAGCGCGCGGCTTGTGCAATTGGAACTTCGGAACTATTAAACTTCGACCAAAATCTTATGCGGACAGAAGATGAAGGAGAAGTTTCCTCAAGACACTATTGCTCATCACCGACTTTGAGACGTGGATAGAAGAATGCTGGGAAAAAATTGCAAGTCGTCGTTCAACGATATGGAACACCATTAGAGTTTAGGCATGTGATTAATATGTGCCACGAATCACTTCTCTACACATGAGATACTTCTTTGCGTTTTCCCAATCTATTCATGCATATCAATAAAAAGATTTCAGTGAGTGATAGGACATTGCTGCAATGTGGTCTAAGTAAATTAAACAAATATTTACAATCAAACCAGGAAATTGCACTGGCCTATTAAAATGAGAAAAACACCCAAGCACACACTTACTTAAGAAAATTTTATTTCAATATTTTATGGCATCTCCCTGAGCGTCTAGTACCGCTTGAAGGCGGGCTCTCATAGACAGAAGAAGATTTTCAAGTAATCGCGGGCGACGCCCTAAGGGAATTCCACTCACGTGTGCCTCCAGATCATCTTCTCCTCTGATATTATCAGCCGTTCTCCCCTGCGCCACCTGAGGTCTGGTGATCGTGCTGGCCAGTCAATCACATTAATACGAGCGTGTTGAGCAAAAAAATGACGGACAACGGTGCACTGGTGAATTGTCATGGACAAACGTCACCTCCTCACGTCCTCCGGCACTATTTCTGCGTTGAAGGGAAGTAAATGTTCTTCCAATATTTCGGCATAATTTGCCGCTGTCATTCTTTTTGGGGTTTTCACCAATGGCTCCGGACCAGCAGCGGTTATTGCCCCCCAAACACTAATGGTAATGTGACCAGGACTTCGTTGCCGAATAATGTTTTGTGGGTCATACCTAGCAGACAAATCGTAAGCAACAATTTATTTAAATGATCTATACAAAACTCAATGATAATGAATGCATTTAATGAAGAATGTTTGCCATTAAGTATAATCTATCTATATATATAAAAATGAATGTGTGTGTGTGTGTGTGTGTGTCCTTTATGCATTACTACACCATTCATCGGATCGCCATGAAACTTTGGGAAGTTGTTGAGTACATTACCGAAAAGAGGACTAGGAAATCGATATTTCAATATCGATACTTTATCGATATAATATCGCTAAAGTATCGATAAATCGATACATTATTGATACAAAATTGAGGTGAAATTATTTAGTTTTTTAAAAGGAATGTATCGTTGCAATATCGATACTGTATCGAATGTATATAATGTGTTTGTCCTTTATGCATTACTACACCATTCATCGGATCGCCATGAAACTTTGGAAAGTTATTGAGTACGCTCCGCGAAGGTTTCTACAATATCGATAATGCAATGTCGATACTGTATCGATACAATATCGATAAAATATGGATACATCGATACATTGTTGATACAAAATTGAGATGAAATTATTTAGGTGTTTTTTTTATCAAAGTTTTATAAAGTATCATTACAATATCGATACTGTATCGATACAATATTGATAACTTCATGCATAACCACAACATTCATCCAATTTCCATGAAGCTTTGGTTAGTTGTTTTGTTCACTCCATGAAGGTTTGTACAATATCGAGAATACAATATCGACACTGGAGACGGAATGTGCATCCCATTGAACTTGCAATTCATTGAAACACTCACGTGCAACATAATCAAATCATCCGGCATGGGACAAATATTTCAGAAATGCCAACTTATTGCTTGGGATGAATGCACAATGGTGCACAAAGCATCGCTCGAGGCTCTGGATCGATCATTGCAAGATTTCCGTTGAATCCTGAGACCATTTGAGAACGCATTAATATTGCTTGCACGACATTTCAGGCAAACATTACCTGTAATTCCTCGATTGACACTAGCGGATAAAAGAAATGCTTGCCTGAAATATTATACTTTGTGACGACATGTAAAGACGTTAAAATTATATACAAATATGCGTGTCCAGCTGCAAAACAATCGATCAGCTGAGATATATTGTATACCCATAAGAATTGTGAAATTAAACATACTATAAACGTGCGCTTTCCATTTGACCAGATTGCGCCACAGCAACGCGTGGCCGGGTCAGCTTGTATATATATAAATGAATGTATGTGTGTGTGTGTGTGTGTCTGTATGTCCTTTATGCATTACTACACCATTCATCGGATCGCCATGAAACTTTGGGAAGTTGTTGAGTACATTCCCGAAAAGAGGACTACGGAATCGATATTTCAATATCGATACTTTATCGATATAATATCGCTAAAGTATCAATTAATCGGTACATTATTGATACAAAATTGAGATGAAATTATTTAGTTTTTTAAAAGGAATGTATCGTTGCAATATCGATACTGTATCGAATGTATATAATGTGTTTGTCCTTTATGCATTACTACACCATTCATCGGATCTCCATGAAACTTTGGAAAGTTGTTGAGTACGCTCCGAGAAGGTTTCTATAAAATCGATAATTCAATATCGATACTGTATCGATATAATATCGATAAATATATGGATACATCGATACATTATTGATACAAAATTGAGGTGAAATTATTTAGGTGTTTCTTTCTTCAAAGTTTTATAAAGTATCATTACAATATCGATACTGTATCGATACAATATTGATAACTTCATGCATTACCACAACATTCATCCAATTTCCATGAAGCTTTGGTTAGTTGTTTTGTTCACTCCATGAAGGTTTGTACAATATCGAGAATACAATATCGACACTGGAGACGGGATGTGCATCCCATTGAACTTGCAATTAATTCATTGAAACACTCACGTGCAACATATTCAAATCATCCGGCATGGGACAAATATTTCAGAAATGCCAACTTATTGCTTGGGATGAATGCACAATGGTGCACAAAGCATCGCTCGAGGCTCTGGATCGATCATTGCAAGATTTCCGTTGAATCCTGAGACCATTTGAGAAGTCATTAATATTGCTTGCAGGAGATTTCAGGCAAACATTACCTGTAATTCCTCGATTGACACTAGCGGATGAAATAAATGCTTGCCTGAAATATTCTACTTTGTGACGACATGTAAAGACGTTAAAATTATATACAAATATGCGTGTCCAGCTGCAAAACAATCGATCAGAGTAGATATATTGTATACCCATAAGAATTGTGAAATTAAACATACTATAAACGTGCGCTTTCCATTTAACCAGATTGAGCCATAGCAACGCGTGGCCGGGTCAGCTTGTTTTTCATAAAGTATATAGTTCAGAATTGTAATTAATAATTTAACTAGATTTTGGGGCACTGATTAGAGCGGACGGAATATCAGGTGTTTGTGGAGAGTGACATTGAAAGAGAGAGAGAGAGAGAGACATGAAGGAAGAGGTGGAAAGTAGAATGGTTTAGGAATAATGGGAAATATTAAACAATGGGAACAGTAGACGCTAGGCTGGCGGTGGCGAACCTATGGCACGTGAGCCCAAAGTGGCACGCGGAGTTGGGAGGGCACTCGATCGACTCAAATTCATAAACTTTGGCACTAAATCGACAAAGGGTTCGCCACCCCTGTGATAGGAGGATCATAAATCCGGCAGGAAGGAAGGAAGTGCTGTAGGCATTAATATCCCATCATAATTATTAAATAACCCTGGAAACAATGCAAGGGAGAAATTATTTGGGCTTATTTGTCGGATATATGAAGAGGGATTTTTGCCGGAAAATTTCGTAGAAAAATGTATTAATACTATACCGAAAAAGAGAATAAGAAATGAATAAGAAGACTCCGGGATATTATCATTCGATGATTTTCTTACATTTGCCTCTACGTGTAATTCATTGATTGGGATCCATTGGTTGGGACTACAAATGAAGAAGGACATTTGTCGCAATTACATGTAGGAATATTACAAGATCAGTAACTCGATGGTTGAAAGGAATCATAGTAAAGAAAGGTACCCACACTTCACAACATAGAAAGAAAACACGACCAAAATCCACAAAAATAGTAATCTTTACTACGACCCGGGTTGAATGACAGCATCACGAATACCGGGTCGTTATTAAGTTGATCATTTCCGTGGATTTGGCTCGCGTTTCTCTTTCTATGTCAGCATGTTTCGCTTCCACTCCATATCGCTTGAATCTTCAGAATTACCTGCACTTCGTTTTCTCAGTTGGTTTTGAAAGGAAATATCTACTTCTTCGTGGAAGATCACATGCGACAAAGCATAATTTTGCTTCCCAAGTCATACTAACCCTATCACTACGTTGAAAATGTTGCCAAATAGGAAAATTTGATTGTGAAAGTTAATAAGATGATCATTGTTACCACGTTATCCCATTGTTATCCTACTTGATGATGAAGCGGGAGCACCGGTATCGGAAACTTAGCACTGTTCCACCTGTATCTACACTGCTGACTCATCATAATAAAGCAAAAATAATACTTAAAAAATTAAATGAAGGAAAAATATATCTCTGCTGCCAAGCTTGATGTTATATCATAATTCATAATAGCTATGCTTCCAAGGAAGTTTTCTCTTTGTAATGGTTGATTTATCACACCAAGTAAACATACATTACTCCGTCAGAAACTATTCCTACGACACAAAATTGCTTCAGAAGACCCACGCCTTTGGCTTCTCGGGCATGCGTAGGCGCATCGCAGGATTATAATTCAGGGAGTGTGGTGGTGGAAGGGCGATTTACCTGCGTCCATTCCAGAAGAAGATGACCTAGGCGCGATTGAAGTGGGCCGATTCGCCCGAATGTATAGCGTGGGAACGACCGAAAGCAGCCATTCCACCCCGACCCCCTGCCGCCGGCATTCAATGATTAACGAGAGGTCCCGAAGAATTTCGAAACGCGGCTTTTTACTCCGCGGTACGAGGTCTCCCGAAATTTCTCCTCTCCGCGGAAATAAAGTGAGGTCAGATCCCCAGTGCGAACGATTCGATTCAACCGACTCGCTTTCTCTCTCTCTCTCTCAAAATCCTCGCGAAGGCTCATATCACGGGGTCCATGGCCGAGCAAGAAATGCGAGGAAACAGTCTAGGAACACCCCAGGTACAGCTAAATAAAGTAACGCTACATATATTTGGCTTTCAGGAGATAATTTTATCCCGCACAGATTAAACAGATGTTACGTTAACTTTACTGTTCATCAAACGCAGGTGCTCGGAACATTCCAGGTTCAACTTCATTCTGTTGCAGTGGGAATTGAGTGAGAGCGAAACATTAATGTGTTTTCCGGGTGATCCACATTACTCGGAGGTAATCGAAACGCGGCTGTGATGTTCTCGCTGGAGAGGCATCTGATAGCGACATGAGCAGTGCGACCTCGAAGGGACGCTACAAGTGATACCCACCGAAAACGACTTCGGATTGTGAACAGGCTTGTCTCACGCTTCGCTAAGTCCCAAAAGAGAGAGAGTGTCGGAAGGAAACTATCGCTCGATTCTCCAGTGGCCGTATTCGTTCATGCCATTCTAGTTTGACGTGCGGCGTGAACTGCTGCTGACTTATGAGGTTTAACGACCGAAGCAGAGTAGTCGGGGTTATTTCAAAGAAACGAGAGTAACGGAACCGCAAGCAATGAGTTCTAAGGACCGTCCTTCGAAAGGAAAGTCTTCTTTGAGGAAGAACTTAAAGCAATAAAAACGATATCCCAAGAAAACGGGTACGGCAATGATACGGTTCAGAAACTACTAGATAAGAAACTAAGGTATAAAAGCATTTCACTCGTGTCATCACTAAACAGATTGTCCTCAGACAAGCCTAACAAATGGTGTAAACTCCTCTTTTTAGGTACTATTACCCACAAAATAGCTAGACACATTCCTGGTGACCGACTCAGAATTGGCTACTACGATCCGGTAACCGTAGAAAAACTTCTTTTCAACTCCAAGGACAGAATTGATAGTTCCGAAAAATGTGGTGTGTATCTACTAGAGTGTGATGATTGTAATGGTGTTTATGTTGGACAAACAGGTCGTAAATTCACCGTCAGAGCAATAGAACACAGGATATATTTTTCTATAATGACCCAAAATCCGGGTTTGTAAAACATCTTATTGAGACTGGACATCATGGTATTTTTTCACCCAAGATTTTATATATACATGACAAAGGGTTTAAACTGGGTTTTTTAGAGAATTTTGAAATTGTAAAGAGACAAGGTGTTCCTAATGTATTGGTTTTAAATGACTCTTCCGAATTTAAGTGTTCTCCTTTCTCCTCCGTGTTGCACCATGACCGTCCCTTCCTCTTCACCTTGACCATCGGTGATTAGCGATACCCTCTCCCCACCTATTCTCCCCCCCCCCCCCTCCCCCGGTCCCCGTGGTTCTCCGCCACTACCCCAATCCACTACCCTCCGTCAACTCCTTTTGACAACCCAACGATCCAGTGGCTCTTCCCTCCCTCAACCACTTCTCACCTAACCCCCAACCCCAGGAATTTCGCATATATGTGTGCGTGACTTGCACTCCCTGAAACTTCGGAGATTGTGCCCCTATTGATGACGACGTGCTAACATCGAAACCGGTTGGGTTAACAATTAATTCGTGGAATGAGTAAAAAGTGAATCATTTCTCCCATGAGCAAAGAATTGCCCACGTAGCTCATCGCTGTCACTGCGAACGCAGGGAATTTCTAGTTTTCCCTAGGCCTTGCTGTCTGGGGCCTCATGGGGAAAATGATCCTCAATGAATCGAAGAGCTAAGCCAAACAATAGTTTGTCACTGCAAAATATATTTCAATTCCTTCCACGCTAACGACGCCTAAATCCGATACGATTTTAATCGGGATCAAAATACATAAAGTTATGCATACGAAAAAAAATCAAGGATTTTTTCTGAGAGGAAATTATGCTAGAGTAATCGTAAAATTGAATTCTAAAAGTATGCAATCCCTACATTATTAAAAGTGTGCATTGGAAAAGTTCTTAATTGGCCAGCGTGTCCGATATAAAGGGAAAACCAATGCCACGCGTGGATCCCTTAGAAACTCGAGTTGGTAAGTTGCAGTGAAAGTAATTGGGATGGAAACTCTTCAAAATTAATTTCCCGGAATGAGGGAAAATAATTGAAATTTGTTGGGATGAGAGAAAGTGTGGGGTGTGGTCGCAGTGGTTACGGAGGAGGACAGGGGGTGGGGGGGCATCAGGGGGTGGGGGCGGGGGCGTGGCTCGGGCGGAGAGGCGAACAAGGCGGACGTCGACCGAGAGCGAATTGATCATGCCACGAAAATCGAAAATATTCAAATTTTATGGATAGGTAAGTATTTCGTGATAAAAGTCGATTATAACAAAATAAGCAAGTAGGTAGGTACATATTGTCTCAATAGCCACTCTAAGATACTCCCTCGTATTATTAGGGAAATAAATAGTAGTCAATATATTTAAAAGCGTCTAAATACAAATGAAAAGCGTGTAGCGCACAGGTGGCTGCATTACACCCAACTGACGGCATGTGTGCCTGCCCCGCTCTTTCAATTGTTTTAAATGGTTCGACTAGCACATTACAACCAATCCTTTTTACGCGTGATAGATTAAGCATGCTTGGTGTAGGTTCACCCCTTGCCACACACCTTTCAAGGTACAATTTAGATATAGATGCACGATCATTAATTTCATTTATCTGCTTGTCTCCCGCTCATTGCTATTTTCCTCACCATTAATGACCTCTTCTTACACGACACTCACGAGCGCCGCCATAGAATTTCATGAAACTCTCGCACACTGTTGCAAAAGCAGCAGTGCTGCTACCTATTGGGCAATTGTCGAAGGAGGCCCTTGAATGGAGGCATAAGGATACGTATTCGGAGGTGCAGCATTCCAGAATATTCTCAAGAATGGCATCACCCGAGGATATCTTTCGAAGACTTCTTCTATCTCCATGATATCATCATCTACAGTGTCGAATTCGGGAAATGTGAAAGTATCCAAAGATACTAGCAATCACCTTCTCATTGATTCTGATCGATGAGAATGCAGAGTAGGACGAAGACAGCGAGACGACATTGGTTCAGATGAAGATAACTTTTAACTGTATTTACTTATGTATGTATCCAATCACTTATTCACTGCAGATACAGAAATATGTTTTAATTCCTAATGAAAATAAAGTACATACATTAATTTCCGTGGAATATTTTGATCAAATTCCTATCCGTATTATAAAGGATATTTTATCGATACCGCGTATCGATACATCACGAAAAAGTTGTTCAGGGTTATATACCGATATTGCTAACTCATTTATAGCACTAGTATGAATAAATTAAGTATCTTACATGCAGGCATCAATTATAGTTGAACGCCCTGTTAAATATTTAAAGAAAATAATTTTACGGCTTCCGCCATTTTATTTCAGAGAGACCCCTGATTGGTCTACAGCAAAACAAACATTAGATTCGGATTTAGGAGGTAAAAATCATTTCAAATGGAAAATATCGTGGATCTACGTTGAATCACAACGGAGCTATAAGTTTCGGCCATTTTTTCTCGGATTCCGTTCACTGTGCGCCAGCGGCCCCCGCCTGTCGAGTCCGCCGGCTCGCTGTACTACTATATGCACTGCACTCGTCTACGTAATGCACCGCAAGGGTGTGTGGCAGGGGGTGAATCATCACCAAGTATGCATTTTAAATCAGAAAGGAGAGCTAAACCACACAGGCATGTAAGAGATTACTAACCCGGTTAAACGCAAGTTAATGGAAACTGAGAGTCGCAATGGGGGCGTTTACTCGGAACCGAAATCGCAATTTTGTACACGAAATCGTTAGATGGAAACGAAAAACGAATTTTAGTGAAAAAATTAATCTTCTAGCCACAACCATTCACTCATAAATCAAAAATTAAAATAAGCAAAAGGTGACGCCCACCGAAAATGCTGCAGTGATAACATTGACGTCATTTTCCTCCCGTCCTTGACTGCTTTCAGGGGAGGGGGAAGGGAGTGGAGGGGGGTTCTCGGAAGGTCTGCTCGCACAGATGCTGTCGAAATCGCTGCTATTGACAGAGTCAGCTGTGTCCCCCCGATTGCGATAAGGCGAAGTATCTTCGCGGGCTCAGTTGTGATTGGACGAAGTAGATATACGTCAGAGGTTGCACCACACCCACTTTTCCGAAAGGGTTAAAGACATCAGTTTTTCGCCGCTTATATCTCGGGAAATAATTGTCGGATCAGAAAACGGAAAAATACGGGCCCTTTTATTTTACAAACTCTATCAGATTCGGCAATAAAAAAAATATGGTAAACGAACCCATTCAACCATCCCGAGGATAATATCAACCATTTAGCTACGACATACGCGAAACATCAGCTATAATTGACGCTAAATTGTTAGCTAATGCAAAAAAGAATATAATAGTTTTTTAAATAGGTAGTCATTACTATAAACAACTTGCATTATGAATTTATATTTCCCAGAGCATGCGTGAGTTTGTAGCGTTGAAACACGTTATTGAAGGAATCATTACTTTTTCTATTTCCGCATGTCAAATCTTCAATATACGTGTGTCCATTTTCCATGTACCTTCACTTTAATCTATTGCGCGGAAAAATGATTCATTCGACCCGTCCTACTACCTATCTCTCTACTTTTATCTCCGTGATCTAACCAACCACAGTTCACTGGTGTGCTCGACACATCGTCGGTGAACCTGCCCGTTATACGAGAGATCGGTATTTTAACCTAAGGCCTGATAATGATTCCCAACCCTATGCTTCTAATGATTTTTATACATTTCTAAACTTATCGTAACACCTCTGAACAAACATCTACGCTGCCCACAATCTAGTTCGGTGATCAAACCTAATCCATTCGGATCCCAAACACTGACTGTGTGTTATAGACGGTTCTATCCTAGATCCCATGCACTGACCATTTGGTGAACATTCCGATGGCAGCCTCCTCGTCGTCACTCGCTCAATCACGTCCAGTCTCCCAGAGGAAGATGGTTTAGCGGTGTCGCATTCAGGAGAGGGAGAGACTTATTCAATCTGTCGATTCATTGGGATACGCTAATGCTTAAAACTGCCTCCGCCATTCGAAATGTAACTTTCCTGTCATCTCGTAGGAACTACTTGTTTAGAATGGTTGTCTCATGTTCCAGGTATGAGACAAACTGGTGTTTAAGAAGGTACATTAAATCGCGATTCGTAAAGAACAATTTATGCAGGGACAAACCAAAGCAGGCGTCCGCGTTCAAACAAAGTGTCGGCCTGGTCGGCGATGGTAGAGAAAGTGAAAAAAAACAGCCAAACGCATATCATGTAAGTTACAAATGAGAACAGAGTGATCAAATCGTCGTGGCCTATTTGGAGAGTAGATGTTCGATTTGGAAACTACATTGTGATTCTGAATCAAGCCACACGGATTAGAAGGGAGCCACGTGATGCCGGAGTTGCGACAATGAAGGACGTGAATATTACGAGAGTTAGTGCGGAAAGCGAAACTGCAGATCTGCAAACTCCACTTCTGCTTTTCCACCGAGGAGAGAGAGAGAGAGGACTGTCAAGGCATTCCTCGTTTTTCTAATAGATAAGGAAAATAGGATTGGTGCGCCGAGAGCAAGAACACTACGCACACCACGGAATCACTCCCGGAGAACGCCTCGTTCTGCTTCACTTCCCCTCGTCCGCCTGACGTCCCTCCCTGAACGGATGCGCACACTTTGGCGAAGCCTCGTCTAATCTCGCGCGAGTCACAGCTTCCACGGGATAAAGGAATGGAAAGGTATTCAAAAAAATATACTTTTATGTTTACTGTTATAAGACACGTTCGACCTTGAATAACAGGAAGTGAACAATGCAACGAAATCACGAGCAGAGTGAACTTATATTGAAAAATGATAAATTTCCCGTAAAACCAGACATTTCGGACATGGGAGTTGTGATTGGTGTAATAAAATAGCATAGGCGTGTAAATTATAACCAAATTTGTAAGCTTTAGGATCAACTCGGTTATAATTGCGTGTTACACTGAGGTACCTGGTATTTATTTTCTCGACCTGTGAGTGAGTGGGGCAACTTCTTGAATTCAGGTTGTAGAGGGAGGAGAGGAAATGCTTGTCTTTTCGCCAGGCTGAGTCTGGATGAACGGGAATGAAGACATGATCGGGAGAGGTTTCCATCCACTCTCATTGGTCCATTCTCTTCCTTAGTGCCCACCAATCCCTTTCCTCTGCGCTCACTCCCTCCCAATCCACCCTCCGATCCTATAATTAATGAAACCTTTTCATTCGCGCCCACTATACAAGGTATTTTCCCTCCCCACTATCTAGGACACGGCCTCCCCGCTTCTCAATTGTTTTGGGCGAGTGTTCCCCAGGGGTCGGTGGTGTCAGTGGCAAACCAGGGGGCGCTAGACATCCCTCACTCGAGAGTGCCTATGTGATGATTGTCCCCTCACAACAGATCATCCGCCACGGCGACCATGCGTGCGAAGTTCGTGTTCTTCCAGAGGTAACGTCTTTCAGGAGAATACGCAACGGATGCAACCAAGAAAGAGTTGGTGCAGGCTCTACAGACGGCTGGAATCTCACCAGAAGAATGTAACCGATGTAACCAGCAGCCGATGTAACACCCATTTTTAAAAGTAATGATAGGGAGCAGCCATCTAACTACAGACCTATATCCCTCACATCCATTTCATGCAAGGTCCTAGAACTTATAATTGTCAGTTCAGTCATGGGACACCTAGATAGCCAGAATGTATTGTCCAATGTCCAGCATGGCTTCCGAAAGAGCAGATCGTGTGAAACTCAACTTGCTCTCTTTTCCCACGATAATTTAGTTTCTGGCGAAAATAATATTCCAGTGGATGCTATATTTCTCTATTATAAGGCTTTTGACAAGGTTTCTCATAGAAAACTAATTTTGAAATGAAAATCTTATGGGTTAGACTAACATTATATCATGGATTAATGATTTTCTGCATGATCGGGTTCAAAGGGTTGTTTTGGACGGTGTTTCCTCACCGGCAATTAAAGTCACTTCGGGTGTCCCACAAGGTAGTGTGATAGGTCCACTCCTATTCCTTTTGTACATTAATGATATCCAAAAGGTGGTAAAAAGTAAGCTTCGTCTATTTGCCGATGACGCAGTAGTGTACAGGGAAATTCTATGCCCAAACGATAAAGAATATTTAAATATTGACCTACAAGCAATTGAAACTTGGTGTGATACATGGTAGTTAGAATTAAACTTTAAGAAATGTCTTGTAATGAATTTTTGGAAAAAGAATAGCTCTCCTCCTACCACTTACAAAATAAGTAATAATGAATTAACAAACGTGGAATCCATTAAATATCTTGGAATAAGACTGACACATGATCTTTCCTGGGATAAACACATTCGTGAAATAATGGGTCAAGCGAATCGTAAACTGGGTTTCATTAAAAGAGTATTGGGTAAATGTGACGATCATGTACGAGAAATCAGCTACTTTTCCCTTGTTAGACCTCATTTGGCATATGCTGCCAGTGCATGAATCCCTACGAAATCGGTCTAAGTAATGAACTTGAACGCGTGCAGCGAAGATCGGCAAGATTTGTAAAGGGACGATACGATAATTATATTAGCGTAACCAGTCTATTAAATGAATTGAAATGGGAATCATTGTCAGATCGCAGGTTGAAATTTAGACTTAATCTCTTACACAAATTCCAAGGCAATATTTTCAGTGATGATGTTAAAAATATTTTACGAACCCCAACTTACTATGGCAGACTGGACCATAATCATAAAGTTAGAGAAATTGATTGCCGAACTGACCGATTCAAAATGTCCTTTTCCCCTCGCACAATTAGAGATACGAATAACGGTAAATATGTCCTATCGGAGGGTAGCAATGAATAGCATTGGTAGCTGCATGTTGGTATGAGTACTTAAAGCTAACCCTACTAACAGAATGTTTTTGCATGTTTTCTTTGCAATTTCTATCTTTTTAAATAGTGTAGTTCTGACTACTATATTAATACTATTCCTTTTTTATGCATGATATGTAGTGCATGTTTGGTGAGCAATCACCCCCTGCCACACACCCTTGTGGTGGCTTGCAGGGTATTATGTAGATGTAGATGAAGAATAACTACAACTTGGCCTTTCCTCAGCCAATTTCTCCACTGCTCAGGGAGATCTCAAACGGTAAACTTCACAACGAACGTAACAATGAAAGTAATACATGGCATGGACCTCTACCATCGACATCAGTGACGAGTCATTCATAGAGTATTTAAGAGTTAGGATTTTCAATCAGTCTAATCTTTCATTTACCTCATCCCCACATCCCAAGTAATTAAGAAGAACGAATACCTTTAAATCTCAAATACCGTAAAATCAAATGGCCCTTCGGTGGTTGCATTGGTGGATCGAGTGATAACCAGCAAATACGCCAGCTGTTCCAGCCAAATGAAAACTAATGCTAGTCCCCGATTACCAAGCAGGGAAAAGCTCTTGAATCGGTGGAAACTGGAGCACCACAAGCAAGCGCGCCTCTACTCACTCACGCCGTCCCTTTCTCGCTCAATCATAGTTAAACGAATGAGTGTCTCTTTCAAATGAGTTGTAAACAGGTCAAAGACTCAGCGTGTGCCGCGGCTCTTAGCGTTCTCTTCCGATATTCACATGTCCGCCCATAAATCTCCAGATGCTCCATAGCAGTCGCATCTCGTCTTCGTCTGTGCGGTCCACAGTACCCGGCGTCACACCCCGCGAGGCTTGGGGGGGGCGATTTGCATGGCCAGTGCTACCTCACAACCAAGATGACCTTCAAAAAGGTAATCTTGGTGGTCAGAAACCCTGATTCTGCTAAAACTTCAGAGTCAGGCCTGAGATAGTCATTGTTTGGTGAGAAATAACCCCCTGCCACACACCTTAATGGTGGCTTGCAGGGTATTATGTAGTCATCAGCGTCGGCCAATAATCCTAGGTTTGGTTTGACGCAGCCCTCCACTCTATTCTTCTATCGGACAACCTCTTCACATTGACGTCATTCTTCTCTTTTACACCCTCCACAACTTGTTCCATATATCTCATACAAGCACTCCTGAGATATTGCAGTCATAAAATCTACAATTTGGCATGCCCTCCCTAAACAAAGAGTGATTTTGTCCTATTGTCTCTTTCGGTGGCAGCTGCGCCACAGGCATTGTCGTCGCGAGCTTTCATGCCCGTCGCAGGGCACGTCATCAGGGAAATATCAACTATAGGGTCTCATACAACTAGATTGTTAGTATCTATAGTACTTGAGGGGTTAATACATGCATCATGCACTACAGAATACTCTTCAAATATTTCCCCCACCTATCCCTTTGCTATGCTGCCTATTCTGTCCTCTTATAGTACGGGGAAAAATGCCATTTTGAATCTATCTGTACGACAATCTATCTCTCTAATCTTATTTATCTGGTCGAATCTAGCATAATACGCTGGTGTTTTTAATATGTGCCTAACATCTTCAGTAAGGCTATCCGATTAAAATTTCTCTAATAGATTTAATCTGTACCTTAACCTACGCTCTGATAATGACTCCCACCCTAATTCTTTTATTAATTCTGAAACGCTACTCAACCTATCGTAACACCTTTTAACGAACCTAGCTGCTCTACGCTGCACACCGTCTAGTTCTCTGATCAAACCTAATTCATTCGGATCCCATGCACTGGCTGCATATTCAAGGTGGGGCCTAACTAGTGAAAAGTAACATTCTAGTCCCCTGAGACCCTATAGTAGCATGTTTGCAAGTCCATGGTGATCTTCACCCCCTGCCACACACCCTTGCGGTGGTTTGCAGGTTATCGCGTAGATGTAGATGTACGTATTCGGTGCATCGCTCCGTTCAAGTCTACTCCCGTCGAAGACTCATCATTGACGATCTGAATCAGTAGACCGGTGACAGTTGATTTACTTAGTGCGGTTGTGATTTTCGTCGAAATCCGTTTCTAGCCGCGTGTGTTGTTACTGTGTACTCTGTATGATTTTATTATTGCGTGTCCAGTTGCAATATGTCAACTAAAAACCGCAGACACGTAACGCTGGTTTTAGCGGTTAAACTAATTGTACCTGAAAGGTCAGAAAAAGGCGAGTCCGTACAAAAAGTTCCAAGTAAACTAGGTGTTGGCATAACAACAATTAAGGACTGGCGGAAGAACAGGAAACATCTTGAAAGTCATTCAATGACAATGGGGTCGTTTACCATACTTTTTTTATTGTCGGATATGATAGAGTTTGTAAAATAAAAAGACCCGTATTTTTTCCGTTTTTTCGATCCGTCAATTATTTCCCGAGTTATAAGCGGCGAAAAACTGATGTCTTTAACCCTTTCGGAAAAGTGGGCGTGGTGTAACCTCTGACGTATATCGACTTCGTCCAATCACAACTGAGCCCTCGAAGCTACTTTGCCTTATCGCAATGGGGGGGACACAGCTGACTCTCCCAATAGGAGCAGTTGCGACAGCATCTGTGCGAGCAGACCTTCCGAGAAATCCCCTCCACTCCCTTCCCTTCCCATAAAAGCAGTCAAGGACGGGAGGAAAATGACGTCAATGTTATCACAGTGGCATTTTCGGTAGGCGTCAAGTTTTGCTTATTTACAATTTTGATTTATGAGTGAATGGTTGTGGTTAGAAGATTAATTTTTCACTAAAGTTCTTTTTCCATTTCCATCTAACGATTTCGTGCGCAAAATTACGATTTCGGTTCCAAGTAAACGCAGCCCCCATTGGTGATGAGAAAGTAGGGAAAAATTGAAAAACTTTGAAGAAGCCAAAATGAGAGATATTAGACAGTGCTTTTTTGTGGGTAAGGTTTGAGCAGGAGAGAAGAAAAGTAACTCCATTATTTGGACCAATCATAAATGAGGAAGCACTAATTAATTGTGTAAGAAATTGAGAGGAGACAATGACAATGAAAAATTCACAGCAAGTGAAGGCTGGTTGCATCGCTGGAGAAAACGACACGGGATTCGGAGTGCAATCATTTCCGGCGAGAAGCTGATGGAGTGAATTTATTCCGGGATTCGGAAACATAGAAATTAAAGAACATAAGCTCACACCTGACCAGGTGTACAACATTCATTAATCCGGATTGAACTACAAGTTTTAAAATATTTGGGCAATTAAAAATATTAATTTTGAATCGTTACCAGTTTTTTTACCAAAACCAAAAATCATCATTTTGATTTTTTAGTTTGAGTGAGATTTGAGAGTTTGTTTTATCATTAAATTTTTTCAATTACTGCAACGGAATCGAAGCGCGGAATTTGCATCATGTCAGAGTGACGGGGAATCGTCTCAGTAGATTCTGTAACCAGACCGAGGTGAGTGTTTTATGTGTGGGAAGGATCGAATATAGCAGGTTTCTCGAATTCGAAGCATGATTCGAACAGCTCGAACACTAGAATTGCACTTGATACACTGAATGTCATTTTGCTAATTAGTTTGTTTTGCCTGTTGAAATAAAAAGCTAAAAGTTGAATACATTAAACAATACAACGGTGGTTTAAAACGTCACATATTTAATGAAATAATTTATCTGTCGATTATGGACTGTTGTGTGCGTTAAATTTTATAAACCTTTATCAGTGAGTAGATTTTTAATATAGCATGCCCTGGCTAGTTTTGAATTAACCACCAACTAGTGTGGAATTTCAAGTAAATTGTAAATTTACGGAAAAGATTAAAATCTGCCATCTCAATTTCAAATCTGAAACAACTCTGACATGCGATTCATCAACACGACAACTATGGCGTCATTAACGTAATTGCCTATTCGATATCTCGAATATCGAATTATTTTAGCACAATTATTCGAAATTTCGAATACTTTCTAATAATCGAGATATTCGAGTTGTCGCGGATAGTATTCGCACACCCCTAGTATTTCATCTAATTCTTCGTCAAAGAATCGAATAACCTGGACACCTAATTGGAAATCAGGAAATTGACGCCAGAGCGTTGGGCACATAAGAAAAAGTTCACTCGTCGTCGGGAATAAATTGTTGTCCTTCAGTCAACTGAGGCAATTCCGATTCCGGACATGAATCCGTTGAGCACAGGCATCGCAGCATTGCTTTGTGATATTAACTGAAAAACATACTACTGTCGTGGAAAAAAGTCATGACACTCGAGTTTACAAGTCGATGACAGTTGTACCCGTAGTCGCACATGAGAACAAATTACATCAAAAATTAGCAAATTTAATTCTGCGTTTAACTGTGGAACGTGAATATTTTTATTTTAACTTGTTAAAATTTTATTGTCTGTGAAACAAAAAAAGTGCCGGTTTTTTCACCGTTTTAAACGGAAAGCTCACTTTAAAAATTCATAACTTTTAAAGTATTTATTGGATTGTAACCAAACTTTAAAACAACATAGAGGAACTTGTTGTTAAGGTATTTACAAAGTTTTAAGATAATCAAAGTGTAAATAAAATTGTTCTTGTACATTTTGTGAAACAACTTTTTCTCAGTACTGCGTGGTCATATCGATACGAATCTTGTCCTGTCATGGAGCTTATGGTGATACAAGGCTAATCGGTTCTCGATATTTGGAATTTATTTAGTTGTTTATTTTATGTGCGCTTACATTTAATTCGGCGTTTCCATCAACAAGGGGAGTGAGGCGAGCGGGAGGAAGTGGACGCATGGCTTTGGGATTCCGTGCGACGTTGCCACGTTCGACACCATACCCGCGCTCCATGTGTAGAATCGTAGAATCCATACATTTTCGTTGCATTGTAACTTAAAACGATTTTCTTTCATTGCAGTGGCACATCTCTTCACCGTCTGCTGCTTCACCGCTTCACCGCTAATAAGCTGTTGTCATTATTTTACATTGTGATGCTTACATTCTGCTGATGGCGAGGCCGAATGACCCGCTTTGTCTCGATCTTCCTACACACTCGGACACTTTATGATAGACCGGATACCTCTTTTCATTAATCTTTTCACTCTCGCTTCTAAAAAAAACAAATCGCACCAGCAAACATGGCAAACTCGCCCTCCGTCAATGGTTTAGCAGGCATACTGTCAGATGTTAATCCAAAGAAAATCGGCGACAGAATGAGAGTAGGGTCACACGGGTCAGACATACAAATACAAATGATTCATCGCTGAGACAAAGCGGGTCATTCGGCCTCGCCATCAGCAGAATGTAGGCGTCACAATGTAATATAATGACAACAGCTTATTAGCGGTGAAGCGGTGAAGCAGCAGACGGTGAAGAGATGTGCCACTGCAATGAAAGAAAATCGTTTTAAGTTACAATGCAACGAAAATGTATGGATTCTACTATTCTACACATGGAGCGCGGGTATGGTGTCGAACGTGGCAACGTCGCACGGAATCCCAAAGCCATGCGTCCACTTCCTCCCGCTCGCCTCACTCCCCTTGTTGATGGAAACGCCGAATTAAATGTAAGCGCACATAAAATAAACAACTAAATAAATTCCAAATATCGAGAACCGATTAGCCTTGTATCACCATAAGCTCCATGACAGGACAAGATTCGTATCGATATGACCACGCAGTACTGAGAAAAAGTTGTTTCACAAAATGTACAAGAACAATTTTATTTACACTTTGATTATCTTAAAACTTTGTAAATACCTTAACAACAAGTTCCTTTATGTTGTTTTAAAGTTTGGTTACAATCCAATAAATACTTTAAAAGTTATGAATTTTTAAAGTGAGCATTCCGTTTAAAACGGTGAAAAAACCGGCACTTTTTTTGATTCACAGACAATAAAATTTTAACAAGTTAAAATAAAAATGTTCACTTTCCACAGTTAAACGCAGAATTAAATTTGCTAATTTTTGATATAATTTGCTCTCATGTGGAACTACGGGTACAACTGTCATTGACTTGTAAACTCGAGTGTCATGACTTTTTTCCACGACAGTAGGCATCTAGAATAGGTATATCAAAGCCCAGATGCTCATTTTTTACTCCTAAGACGGATGTTTCATGTATCTAGCGGAATAAATTAAGAAAACTGTAAAAGACAGCTCATTCAAGCGATTCGCTTTCCCCATCGAGCGGTGAATATGACAGCATTTCTTTTTTCTTTCTAGTTTCAGTGAGGCGAGAATTACGCAATGGATGGCGTGAGGGAGGATTTTGAAAGACACTTCGGCGATCATCGCGGAGATACGAGAGAGAGAGAGCCTCTCACGAATCTCTCTCTCTCGAGACAGAGAGGTCTCGAAGGGGGGAGTTCCCAAGGCAACTATGGGTCGTGAGGAGCGAGACTTTCGAATCTTCTTTCGAATGCACGGAAGAAGAGCGGTCCTTCGTATCTCCGAGTATTGACAGGTTCACGATTCTCAAATGCATATTAGTCTGAAAACTATTGATTTCACTTTTGTGGCACTTCAATGCGTGGTGACTCTTTATTCCGTGAGCAGCAGTATGATCATTTGAAACATCATTCAGCGATTCATTTCGACCACCCCTACAGGTGGGGTGATTTCTGTGGGAAACGCAATGATCGTTCCCCTGCCTATCTAGGAAAATGCGACGAGAGAGTACGAGAAAGATCCTATTGTCACATTACAGGCCTCGATTAGAATATTCAGCTGGGATACGGGATCCATCCACATGAAGAAATAATTGGAGGGTGTGCAAAGGAGAACAACAAGATCTTTAAAGGTCGCCATGGTAATTCTACTAGTGTTACGACTTTAATAGAAGAGCTGGAATGGAAAATACTATCAAAACGCAGGTTAAAATTTAGGTTGAAACTTATAAGTTATTCGAAGTTCATAGGTTTGCAGATGACTTTAGAAATATAATAAGAACCCATTACGCTATATGTACTAGGAAAATTCAGATAAACATATTTAGAGAAAACCTTTCTAACATATAATCACTTCGTTACTTAGTAGATACTAACTATCTAGTTCCATTTGACTTTTGAATGCCTATCCTATCTCCATTAAGTAGTTGCATTGTAGGTTTTCGTCGCATGCAAATAGTGCATGTTTGGTGATCTTCACCCCCTGCCACACACCCTCGCGGTGGCTCAAAGGGTATTACGTAGATGTAGGCGCATGGGAAGTGATGGGATTTGATGCCCAGAGCATAGCAGTGCAGCGCCTCGCAGACGACGTCAATACGAGAGCGTACAACAACGGCGCTTCTATCCCAACATCCTCACCATGGCAAGCGTCTCGACCGCAGGAGGGCGACACTGAGGCACACAGCCCACCCACAATGCACCCGCGCAATGGCGGCGGTGTCCTCACACGTCGAGCGCGAAAGGGAAGAGCAGAGGATGCGGTTTTTATGTCCAGAGATATCCTGGCCCGCGTTACAGTCGTCGCAGGCCAGGAAAACAACCCTTTTGCAGTGCCGCTGGCCGTAACAACGTGATCTAATAAGCAACAATCATTTGTAGATTGTTTAAGGACGGAAATCATTATGATGCCACTCCAATCATGCATAAACAGACTGCTGACCATTTCCCACTGCTCAATGCAGCACTCATTTTCGAGTCTGGAACCCAGAATATTATGAATCAGTTTCCTTTGCGAGATATTTTTTTATCCTGACCCTTTATTCCAGGATACACGAAAAGTCCCTCTAATATGAACGCGTGGATGCGCACTCATTGCGCTCATGCCCACTCGTACGCATGCAATTGATAAGCCATCGAAATTTAATACTTTGCATAGTTGAAATGTTCGTATCTATAATAAGACTCAAGAATATAATTTTCCGAAACTTTTGATATTTCAATTAAGATACCACCACATTAATCTCTCAAATTTGCCATTATCTTATAGGAAATACGATGGAACCTCAATTTACGAATTAAATTCGTTCATATTTATTATAGTATTATGTAGATGTAGATAATGGCTCCACGTCCTACGAAAATCTTTCCTCGTAGGATCTAACATAAAACAGATTCATTCGTTCTTAAACCCTGAAATATTTCTAATTTAAACGTTCATGGAAGTAGACATATATACGAAATATCGGAAATTATTTTTGTGAGTGTCCTTTTTTTATGTGCCTTTATACTTTTGTCACGCCTGTGACCAGCTTCATTGCTATATATATAACCGGCATTCCACCAAAATTCCTCCCTTCCACGAACCTATCCCGAAACATACTGCCCACCATAATCAAACTTTTGACAACTGTTTTTCCCTCGCCATAGTGGAAGTACTTTCCGAAAATGCCACTAGCATTGAGGTGAGGTCTCGTGAATTGGCGCGTATCTGGCTCGAAAGATCATATCAAAAGCCAGGCTTGAACATCTCCCACTAGAGGCCACCACTTCCTTACCTCCTCCACTGTCTCCCGCCCCACTCCTGTACCCACTCTCACCCCCCCCCCACTCTTTCACTCACGAAGAGGACTCAGCCAGCAGTCATCGGCAGTCAACCTTCTTCCGTTGAAAAAGGCGGCATGACCGCGGAAACGTCCAAACTTTTGTGAGTGTCTCTTTTGCGTGTTTCTATGTTTTCGTCGTCTGTTTTATTTTGTATTTATCATGACTGCGTAGTGCGCTTTTCTGGCGATTATATATGTATATAAATGTTCACGGGAAATTCGCAGTGCGAGACACAAATAGCAATAAAGCTGGTCACAGGCGTGACAAAAGTATAAAGGCACATAAAAAAAAAAGGACACTCACAAAAATAATTTCCGATATTTCGGTGGCCACTACCACCTTTCTCAGAGGAGAGGACAGAACTAAAGCGGGGGACGGCAGGTCGAGGAAACAAGTGAAAGGTGGAAGTAAGGGAAAGGAGGGGTATAGAAGAGGGGGAAGGGAAAGGGTATGAGAAAAAGTATGAGAAGATGAAAGAAAGAAAGACAGACGGCTCCTTTAATGAGCCCTGTTGATTCCTGGTTTGCGGAAGGCATGGAAGAGCCAAATTAGAGAATGCTCCAGCGTTTTAAGTTGAAGGGGAGACGCTGAAGGTGGGAGGGAGGCCAATATGCCCACCTTGAAGCAATTGTTAAAGTTGGAATCGTGGGAAGAGGCATGTATGGCTACTGGAAGAGAATAAGAGTGGGAGGAGGGATTATTGCAGGAAGAGCGGTGACCATTCATGCGGATGCAAAGCGCGGTGGTGGAGAGGCCGATGTAGAAAGCGGGACAGAATTGGCAGAGAAGAAGGTAAACAGTATTTTCAGTGGTGCAGGAAAGTGAAGGCATGGATGGAAGTGGAAAAGAGAGGAATTGTTTAGGGAGAGGCTCGGTGATAAGGATAGGACAGGTTTTGCATCTAGCGCGATTGCAGGGGGAAGGGGGTGTTTTTGGAAGAAGATGGGATTTGGACAGAGGTCTGATATATATATATATATATATATTCTCCAGCACAAACAATTGAACCTGAAGTAAAACAAAAGCACTCGACCGCGACGTGCCACATCACTCTGGAGAAACACTAAACTCCAGAGTTCTCTCGACACTTTTCTCAACGCCTTCCGCTGTGAACCGATTTCTCCGCAACGATCCTCGGTTTCACTCTGCACATTCTAACGCAGCGGAAACCGCAAATCGCGCCTTCATTACCTGTCCAGCCGTTTCTCTAGATTTGATATCGCCAAATTTCTACTTGTGGATTTCGACTTAGGTGGGAAGAATGCTTTAGTCCCTGTCCCTGGGTGCGCCTGCTGGCATTAAGGATCCAAAACGTTCTAGTGTTCACGGAGTGTTGGGAGGTGCGCGCATTGACTGAAGAGAACATGCTGGTCGGTTGGTTGTTCAGGGGAGGGGGCGACCGACTGCTGAGAAGGTCATTTATAGGATAGACGGGTAATTGTGGGTAAGGGAAGGAGTTTTTTCAGGGAACGGAGGAAGGGTGGAGGGGGAAACCCGGCGTCGGCATTAGCCTTCTCTTAACGAAAGGCACCAAGGGGACCACGGCTTTACGTCCCATCCGACGGACGGAGTACTGAACTAGAAATGCCCTCCACTAGGCACTCAAGTGGGGACCGGTTTTCCACAGAATAAAATTCGCCACTGCCGGGAATCGAACCCGGGCCCTCGGGATGGGAGGCCAGCACTCTAGCAAGTATATCCAACCCGATCCCCAGGACAATATGCATTACCTACCCTGTATCCGATTGCCGTGACTCTCTACTAGATGTGTTACCTACGCGTGCAAAACGACGTAATTTCAATTATATTCCAGGGCATAGAAGTGCTCATGGCTTCATATACCTCCGATGGCCGCTTCCCCAAATATGGTCGATTTTCGGATATTATTTTCTCCATTTATATTCATATTTCTCTTCGGCGTTCCATGCATCAGGCATTCACGAAAACATTTGTGACAAAGCTGCATCTTTCTGGCATGGTGAAAACTTCCAACTTTTCATCTTGGTAGCAGCAGACGTAGAGAGGGAAAAGCCGGACGATAAAGTGGACCGTATTTTATACACGGGACGTGTAAGTGCAAGAATGAAAGCCTTGCCCCTTGGAAATCCACACTCACGGTAGGCATAAGGAGGAGGGTGAGACCCTTCCCCTCCGCCGTTCCGCTCCCATTACCGCCTTTGCACCCACACACCAACACACGACCCCTATCCCCCCCCCCCCCCCCCCCGCGTTTCACTTTTCCTCCCGATACACAGAATCGGAGGTTTCAGAAAATCATTCTTTTCCTCACTCTCCGGGAGAATCGCTCAAAAGCAGCGCTTTCTCGTTGCGTGAGACCGCTCTCATTTCCTCCACTTTATTACTGATTTATTCTGGAGTCGGGAACGCATTGCCGAGCCCCCACACAGAATGAGGAGGAGAATGCCGGCGCGGCCGAGAGAAGCGGGAGCCCAACATGCGCCGCGCCGCTACGGCACCTCACGCGCGCGCGTCTCTCTCTTAAAAGGCGCGTTTACACGTATAGCAGTCGACTGCTACGACAGTCAACTTCTAACAACTGTTAAGCCCCACTCGCATGTGTAAATAGCAACTGCGATGCGAATTCAGGTCGATAGTGGACACATGTCGAACACTATCGATCATAGTTCGAGCTATTAGCAAAGTTGAAGCCCGTCTACTTTCCAGCGGAAATGTATCCAACACAATCGCAACAATCGCCAGCGGAAAGCAATACACGACGTCTGATATCGGGAATTTGGATATAATAACAGAAATATCCCTCCCCAAAGGGGAGATTCTTCTCTTTAAAGAATGGGAACAAAAGATAATCGTCAATTGAATTTATTGCTTGAAGAATATTATGAAAATTTAAGCATCAATCACTATTGAAATGAAAAGTTTTTTTATTTGTTATGACAACGCCTAAATATCGGCTTTAAGCTGCATAGAAGTTGGTGCAGACACATCATAGCAGTAGCGATACATCGCGCATCTCGCAACTGTCATAGCAGTCAGCTGCTACGCGTAAGAGTGTGCGAGTTAAGTCGAGAGTGCGGTTCGAGGGACGATCCCGCGAATGCGAGAGAACACTTGCCGTTGTGAACAACGCATAGGAACAACGAGCAAGCGCGCTCTTCTCACCCGGAGGCTTTTTCTCCTGCGAGACACTTCCTCACGGAAAATGGACGGGGATTCTCCGAAAAGTTGTTTCTCTATTGTGTCACTTCCTAGGGATCTCCTTCGAGGACACATCTTCGACCGCCCCCGAAGAAGAGTCGCGATCCTAACCAAGCCTTTTCCTCCGCCTCATGTCTCAATACATCCCATTCTAGTTCAGCGGTTGCTATTCCTTGCTGACCTTCATCTCTAAGCTGAACTGCATACTGGGGGTGTGCAAAACTGCTATTTCCTAATGGCAGTTACTAACAGCTACTGCTAACCCGAATCAGCAGCTGGAAATATCAGATAATTTTAGCAACTGTTAATCGAATCATGGAAGAACTATTATTCATTACGTAGGTACTGATGGACTAGACTCAATTATCAATTCTGGAAACTTTAGCGTCAAAATACCGCGTGTTCGATCAGCAATCTTGAGTGAAAATACATTCTTGAATAGAGAAAACGCTGATTTGGCATGATAACCTATAATTGAGCCGTTTAATAATATTAATGATTCCATTACCAATTATTTACAAATAATTTTCAATGCCATGAAATCTGTTCAAGCAATGGCTTCTTTTATGCCAATCTGGGTGGTATCCGTCTAGATTGTCTTCCGACCTTTCTAAGGCACACGTACCGTGGTACCCACATGACTTGTTTCTCGACAATTACTTGCCAAATTTATATTTTTACTTAAAAACGTTTTTTTATCAAAACCTGTCAGTTCCACGCAATTAGCATGGTCACTTTTAAATCGAAGATCATGATACCAATCAATGTTTTCTCAAAACCATTGCTTTGAAATATATTGTGAGTGGCGTGGCCGATTTCGGCACGCGTTCCCAAGAAGAGTCCCTGGCTCCAAAGCGGAACTTTTGAAAGTAAGGAAGGAATGGAAGGGATTTGAGGTTCAGTCTGCTGTACAGAGTTAAAGGCATCATCATCCACGCATGCCCCGGGTGGAGAAGATCCCGCCTGCTTGGGGTTCGAACCAGTGACCTTTGGCTTGGCAGGAGGGATTAACCTCGCCGCCGAGGAGACAGACTGACTTCCAGGGTTAGCCCAAACAAACGTGGAACTTCAAATCAAAACTGCTTCTGCTGTCAATTGCCTCTCCTCCTGGTGCTGAAATTCAACTGCTACACAGCGCCGTCCTCTCCCGCTAAAAACAGCTGTCAGGTGACTCTGCTTTCTGAAAAGCACGAGCTCTCGTCCCTCGGTGACCATTAGCCGCCGGAGTGTTGTGTTATAGAGTGCCTCACGGAATCTGCGGGGGGGCAAGGCACTGTAGCAGGAGATAGGAGACTAGCAGCCATTTCTGCCTGACGACAGCAGTTGCTATATGCTGATGAACAATGGGGAACATGCACTATTTGTTATAACTCTTTGAATGTGAAGTTTATTAGCCAAAATGTGCTTGGCGAAACTTTGCAGAAGAATTAAGTGGCGTTACAAAGATATTACTCTTTGAAAATTGTACCTTTTCGGAAGTTTAAAAACAAGACGTCACGGCTCGGTATCACCATGGGCGTTGTTTATCTGTTTATGCGTGGAGGTAAGTTGTTAAATGAATACTTGGCGATAACGTATTTATTTACTCATTTGTTTAATGCAATAAACGATTGTATTTCGATTTTTTATTTACGTAGTATGGATGGTAACGAGCAAATCGACCATTAATTATATAATGCTTGTTTAGTGCCCAAGAATTTCTACTACGTCTATGCAATCGCTGGTTTTTTTTAGAAGAACGCAGCCATAAGGGAGACAGCCAAAGGAAATTGTCGGCATGTGCTTTTTTTTAAGTATTTTTTCAGTCATCGTTCCTTTCAAGGAACGGCTAAAAACCTCAAAACAATATATTCACTTAGTTTTCTTTGAAATATAAATGTCTATCTCCGTAGCAATATGGAACCTATACCGTGCAGTGACGTCAGAAGGCGTTTCAGGTCACGTGCCTTTCGTCGATTTTCGGGAACATTTTAATATCATTTAATAATCTTTGTGGTGGGCGTAGAAAAATTTGTCTTATATATTTAAATTGGTGAGAAAATTTCGCATCAAGTACATCATTAATCTTCGAGAGACAAATTTCATGCATATTCCCCATTGCAGTTGAAAGGCAGCAGGTTGCGAATTCTAGCAACCTATCCCTACTGCATACCCAATAAGTAAATTTATTTCGGGATCTTGTTACTCAACAATGAAAATGAATTCGTCCTTACTTCAGAACGTATGTACATATGTGGTAAAAGGCACTAAGGCATTAGTTTCACAGAGGCCAATAAGAAATAGGAAAGG
The DNA here is from genome assembly GCA_933228895.1 of Platycnemis pennipes. Taxonomy (NCBI): domain Eukaryota; kingdom Metazoa; phylum Arthropoda; class Insecta; order Odonata; family Platycnemididae; genus Platycnemis; species Platycnemis pennipes. The sequence goes on from OW121853.1 coordinate 135,425,396, forward strand.
TATATTAGCGCATTTTGTATTTGCTGGTACTTCCAGGGTTAGAGAGAGAGAGCTGCGTCCCTCCACCCTCGCTGCCTTATTATACAGCCAAGAGTTCTAGTAGACTGCTAAACCAGGGGGAAGTCCTGTTCCAATACACAATACATTTTACTTTTGAATCGGCATGGAGATTTCTTTATGGAATAAATATCTGATTCGAGAGTGATTATGAAGAATTCATTGCATAGGCTGAACCTTTTTCAGCGTCATAAATTGTGGCGCTGGACATGGGAGTTGATATTTACGCCCTTCAAGTTCCCCATGTAAACTACCTCGGCCAAATTAATTTCTGTCAGTGGTCCATAGAGAGAGCGAGTGAGTCAATTCTGCACACCGAATGTGATATCCCGAAAGCCGACCAAAAAAGTCAAGCGTTTCGTAACGTGTCGAGACAAGCCGAGAGGGGGGGGGTGGGGGGAGGGGAGAGGAGGGGGGGGGGGGGGAAATTAAGCAGGGTGGCCCGCGACTGCTTGAGTCAAGTTGTCGGAGGAATCTTATTAATTTAAGTAAGAGTATATGCCTGCTAAGTGATCCTTACTTCACAAAGAAAATTACCTAAGCTATTGAAAGTCATAAGTATCACAAGAAATACGATGTAAAGTCGAAGGATTTATTTTTTATGATAATTTTAATCAGCTCGACGATGGAGTCATTCAGCACTTACTTTAAAAAAATAAATTCATGTACTCAATAAATTTACTAATGTATAACACCAGAATATTACTATCAAACGTTATGTTATAATATTTTTCTGAAATGTGCTTTAATATCTCATTAGTAATGATATTATTCATACGCCATACATTTTGGCTAGAGCTACCGTAGCGCCACTTGAAGACAACTACGCATTTCTTCTGCTATAAGCGCAGATAATGGTGGATTTAGCGAAAAATACGGTGGGTTGAGGCCTTTTTCTCGTGTCATTTTATTTCTTGTGAAATTACGCATAAAATATCAGTTTTTTGCAAAAATGACATCTCACTATGGTATTTTTAAACGTTATATTCCCATGTGACGGCTATTCTCGCCGTTAATCGTATGTAATTTCAAATGCAATTTGTGGAACAAGGAGTATGGGTTGGTGCAATTATCTTTACTTTATTAGATAGAGTAACTTTAGTTCTATAAGTGCTGAAAATATAAAAAAAATGACATGACTTTCACTTCTCGGATCAACCTCCTTAATGGACGCGGAAATATAGCGCGGGAGGTGACACACCGAATCCCAACCCGGATGCTCGAAGGGACGACTTCGTTCGACAGCAGCATCTCCATCAAGGCTCCGTGTTTCATTTGCTATAAGGAATACCAATTCATGCAACGACTCTATAAAGATTAAATTATTAGTAGTATTTTTCCTGGAAACCTTTCATTTTGAATAACGATTGAAACACCTAAGAGAAAAGTGACGAGATCATAGATCCGATATTTATGCCACTGCTATCGACCGAGTTCATCAGAGCATGTATTTACTCTCAAGAAACTGAAATAGCAATAATTCGATGAATCTTAAAACAACGCAGTGGGTGAGGAGTTGGATTCCAAACTCAGAGATGGAATATAAAACACAATGCTCAGCAGAATTTGAAACATTGCGTCAGTAATCTAGTTTTGGTCCAATAAAAATAATCAGAGTATGAAATTTTCGTTAATATGAAATAAATGACAAGTTAAAATATCAAATTCCAAACTCCTTTACACATGAAAAATTGTTCTCTGCCTCCTTCTTAGTCTTTCTAGCATTTGTGAAGGTAAAACTTTTTCCATTATTCTTGCACGAATGACATTTATAAAGGCAAATAATGTTGCCTTCTTCCTCTCTGGGTCATTGACTTTTACAGCCTTTGACGTTGGCGGCGCCCTTCTGACTGAGTTCACCACCTTGGGGAATCCCTCCTAGATTTGTTTTTATTCATTCGATCGCGCTTCCATTACAAAGGGTAAAGGGCGCTTGGCAATTATTAGTCCTCAGGTTGGAAGAAGTGACTCCATTACTTTCATCGTATTTGCATTCATGTCGTTCATGCATCCTCTCTATGCGTACCTCGTCAGCGATGGAGAAATTTCTGAAACTTATTGAAAAGTATAAGGTTAACATCATTGCCATAATCAGAGCTGTGCGAGAGAAATTGGTTTGTGTCCAATAATAATTTCAATTTAACATCTTCTTCGGGGATTTTCCCAACAAAATGACAATCTAAACAAAATACCGAATAAGTTCTTCTTCGAGGAAGCCGTAGTTGCATGTCAATAGTGCATGCCTTGGTGATCTTCACCCCCTGCCACGCACCCTCGCGGTGCCTTGCAGGGTATCGCGTACATGTAGATGGGAAGAAGCGGAATGGTTGGGAGGTATAAGTGGGAGTGCGCACCTCATCGGAAAGAAAGTCCTCCTGCGAAAGAGGGGCAAGTCGAGTTCGTAGGCAAGAACGATTTATCTAAACGAAGAACACAGAGAGAGTCCTCCCATTGGTGCATTCCGCAAAGAGATCCGATTCGACAAATAAGCGTTCTTGCGTCGACATTTCCTTCGACACAACAACTCCCGAGACTGGTTTCCATGGAGTTTCCTCACGTTGATGTTGGGAGAGAGAGACTGCATCAGGAGAATCTCCCCAGATCACTGAAAATCAACCAAATCCCACTGCCACAACTGTGCCTTATTTGCGTGCAGTTTTAAGCCAAGGGAACCATACTATGTTGCCTTCCGCAACCTATATCAACTATAATATTCTTTTTTAAGATCAGTTAAGCATTTTCTCCCTAAATTCTACTATCGATTCCCAGAATCAGAGTGTCGTTCATCAATGCACTTAGATTTAATTCGTCATCATCAGTCAGCAATGCTGAAATTGGTTTGACGCATTGCTCCCCTATTCTTCCAACGGCCGATCTCTCCACATTTCTTCTCTTTCACATCACCTGTTCTACATTCATTCCATCCCGCCATTCATCACTCCAATAACATTATCCAAAGACCGAAGCAAAGTTTTATGTTCATCAACCCCCATGGGCGTAGCCACGTTGGTGGGGGGGCAGGCAGGGTGGGGCGCTTGCCCCCCCCCCCCTCCTGGCTCACTAAGTCAAATGAAAAAATACAGCTGATGGTGCCCGTTGAAATTATTCAGCGAGATGGAGAAATACTAATTGTATCAAGAAATCTTAACATTTCTCATGAAGGGGCAAAAACGAACTTGAGTTATAGAACGTTCTCACTTATTCCCCTCCATAGATCATCCTGGCTATCCATCACTGTGACAATCCCTAATGAAGCCCAAGCTTCGACAGACGAATGAACCAGATCGTTTATGAAAGACCAAAATATATCCTGGAACAAATTCAATTCACTTGCTTGTCCACAACATTATAATAACGACTCCTCTGTGGATAAAGCATGGCAGCCTCCTAATGTTTGAACTCGCAATTCGATGAAACGAAGTCTTATTTGGTGCCGGACGGAAACATTTAATTTTTTTTTCATTACTATGCGATACAAATGAGCTGGCATCGGCGTTGCAGCTCAAAAACAATAATTGAAGGGGAAAAGCGATTTTAGTGTATATTCCATTCTCATCTCGTCCAGTTGCTGGATCCGAATGAATTAAGTTTGATCATGCAGCTAGAAAGTGTGCAGCGTAGAGCAGCTAGGTTAGTTGAAAAGTGTTACGATAGGTTTAGCAGTGTATCGAAATGAATAGAGGAATTAAGTTGGGGATCACTATCAAATCGTAGGCTTCCGAAATTCCGAATAAATATCCTGCAGAAAATTAAAACTAATCTGGTTCACAGAAGATGTAAGGTAAATATTAAGAATTCCTGCGCATTATAATGGAACTGATAACATAAACAAGATTAGAGAGATAGATTGTCGTACCGATAGATTTAAAATGTAATTTTTCTCGCGTACTCTGAAAGAGCACAATACGCAGCATAGGGAAACAGCAATAGGCAAAGGGATAAAAAAAATAGTGCACAACCTGATGGTTGGTTTTTGATATTTGAAATATTGTTGCCTGAGAAACATGAAGCACGTTTCAACATGGCTAACCTCTGCATGCTATGGCAACGAAATTTTGTCTTTGGACAAATCTCCTTATAACCAGTAATCTCCATATTACTGAGTGCATTCTAACCAACAAGTTGCACGAAACTCTAAAATATTTCCATTAAGTGTTAGCATAATAACTATTAGTTGCATGTCAATGGTGCTTATTTAGTGTGCTTCACCCCCTGCCACACACTCTCTAGCGGTGGCTCGCAGGACAATACACAGATGCAGATGAGCTGTCTATCGAAATACAAGTTAACTTCGCGGCCATTTCGCTGATGTTGAACACGTCTCCTGCCCAAATGGAGAGAAGGCCTGAAGGAGGAGTTCGACATTCCTTCCGCGGGTCCGACGAGCAGAGGATGCTGGGACGACGGATCCCTCCCCTCCTCCTCCCCTCCCCCCCCCCCCCACTCCTCCATTCTCTCCGTGCCTTTCGTGCATTTGCCTTTCGTGAAGTGCTGCTCCGATGCTGAAGGCAGCCGCCCTGCGCGACAGAGACGAACAATTATGGAGCGACAGGTGGATGATATTTTCAGGCGAAACACAGTTACCCACCCCTCTTCATTTTCTCAAATCTTCCTAATATTTCTCTATCTTAATCTCAATAACTCGCAGCAATTGCCGTGGGAGGATCGACTCGCTTTGACGATGACCTTTATCGATGTCACTGGCCTTATAACCAGCGCGTTGCGCGTTTCGCCCAGCAGTTCCTGAATCAATTCGCCAAAAATGTGTGGAGTGGCGTTCTCGGCACTGTCTTCCTGCTGTGGCGAAATCTCCAATTAAATGGGAATATTTTCAGCAAGTTATCTATTGCACCCATCTCTATTTAATGCACTGATATGGAAGTTGAAAGGTGAATCGGTTGGCGTCGGCAACGAATTCACTCAATCGGCAGAAGAAAGTCATCCCAGGAAGAGGGGAAATAAATGCTGACACTTTGAGACATTCAGTTGGAGCAGAAGAAACCAGCGCCCATAATAGAGAGATCGAATTCGACAAGAGTCCATGTTCGGATCTCAGCCCGAAGGAAGTTCTCATTTGAAAATGAATATCCAAATGAAGCTGGCGTTGTGGGCACCTGATTTCATCGACCTAGGTGTCACTTTTGACGAAGTAAAATCAAGCACGGAGTGTGTGTTGAATACAAGTATCATAAGACGGTATTGCAGCTCCGCATGTACCTACACTTCCAAAGTGTATGGTAATCCAGGGTTAAGTCCCGATTCACGCCCCTTTTTGTTCACCGTGACTCCTCTTTCTTGAACAATTTCACGATAGCACCATGAGGCACCGCTCTTAACACTGTTCGTACGTCAAAAGTACGACAATCTGTCGACTCTCCCGCATCGTGCACCCGCGATTCACCTAACGACGGAATCCATGGGAACGCAGAGTGCGAAGGGCCAACGACTAACCGTGTTCGCGAAAGAGGCCCACCCCTCAAGGTCGAAGGGATGTTAGAGGCGCCCTTCGCGCCGAAACAAGGTCCTCCGCCCTCAGATGAGAGAGCCAGCCATTCCGTCGGCTTCCAAAATTCCCACGAAAGCTTAGTGTCTACGGAAGGTTCCAGGGATTAATTTCGCTGGAACAAGGATACGCGAATCAATACATGCTAAATTGGAATTGTTCAAGAATGCCTATTTATTTACGATAATAATATTCGTAAGATCATCAATAAAAGGACAAAGTCGCATCATGGCAAAACATCCTTTTCTTCTAAAATTGAGAAGTTCATATCTTGAAACCACAGAGTTACCTTCGACTTGTGGCCTTAGTGTGGCGAGTCCTCAAGGCATTGGATTTCCCCAGTCGTACTCGGCGAATATACACACCCATATACGCCCTCTTCTCTCCGTAAGCCCTGACTCACTGCAGTTGACGCCAATCAATCTGCAATCCAAGTGGCGTTGGCACAGGCTCGCTCCCTGAGTCCCGGCTGTCCCGGCTTCCTCTCCGAAATGAAAGCAAGGCGCCCGCACACAACTCCACTGCCAGCAACCACGTGGGCAAGAGTATCCGATGTGGCTCCAGAGTTTTTGGCGGTCGGGAGACGAGAAATTCGACCCAATTGAGTGCAGTCAGCGCTGGATTGTGGGGGAAAAATCGTCATTCCGCAAAGTATCCTAAAAATACATGTCACACGCGGTTTGTTCGTCACGAAAGCTAAAGTAGCTGAACGACTGAATAGAAGAAGAAGTATATGACATTCTCCTCGGGTTCATCCATTGATGCTAGTGTATAGACGGTATGGACACATTTCGCCCCACCTTGAGATGACCCGTACGTCCGATCCCACGATAGGTCACGCGTCGCCCCTCGGAGCATCACCATTGATTCCCCTTCGCAAAAGCAAAAGTAAAATTCGAAATATTCCAAATCACCGAGAGCTTAAACTGTCCCGAAGATATTCCTTAAGGTAGGTATTTTCCCCTAGAGGATGGAAAGTGGAGATGTTAGCAGTGAGGGCTGAAGGAAGTGGTTCCGCGAAGGCGAAGGGCTCCCTCGGGAGGCAATGAAAGAGACGAACCAACAACTCCTCAAAGCAAGACGCATCCACCGCACGGCGGCGTTCAAATACCTACCGCAGCGTCTCTCGGTATCTGAACTCTTTTCCTCCAGGCCATATTACGAGTTCCTAGTTGCTGTCTATAAACATTTAATGGCGACAGGTGCTATCGATATTTGTGACGACGCCCCGCTGCAGGAAGAATATTTATTTCACTTACCTCGAACCTAAAGTCCTCCCTTGGCTGCTCACTCCTTAGACATTAACTTCCAATGACTTGCGATGAAAGAAGCTTAAATATATAGCGCCTCCTTAACCGGTTATTCAAAATAGGGTAACGCAATGTCCTTTCGAGCTTAGGTTAAAAAAAGAAAAATTAGATTGGCTATATCAACATCGTGCCGCACAGAGATACGAAGTAGCGGTGCGACTGCAAAATCGGTAGAGGTGCCTTTAAACACTTGAAACACTCCTTAGTCAGGGTCAAAGAAGCTCCTTTCTATCAGGGAGATCGGCGAGCAAACGTCTTCGACTCCTCCGGAATGTGGCGCACTCTCTTCGCCGCAAAGTTAATTAATTCAGACTGTCGTTTGAGAGCGCAGAGGGTTTGTGAGAAATGGACGCTTGGAAACTATATCCGGCATTGAGCGACAACCGATGACCTTTTTGAGAGTCTCCGTCCTTAATTAACGGCTAATCGCGGCACAAGGGAGCTGGAATTCATAATTCAAAACTTATTTCAGAGCGAAATGTAGAAAGTATTTGGTGTTCCGTTAAAAGTAAAAGTAGTAACGCAAAACAGATATATGTAGGTGCATATTACAGGCCACCGGACGCAGACGTCAATTCTATAATAGAGCTAGAGTCAGAGATACGCACATTACTTTCTGGGAAGAATGATAGAGGAATAATAGTAGGCGGAGATTTCAATCTCCCCTCGATAGACTGGAATACGTGTAGTTTCATTGCAGGAGGTAAGGATAAGGAACATTGCGAATCACTGTTGAACACCTTTACGACACATTCTTTACAACAGCTAGTAACAGAGCCGACCAGGGGAAACAACATTCTAGACTTATTAGCAACAAATATACCCGAGCGAGTTCTAAATACAGTTACAGACACAGGAATTAGTGACCATAAAATAGTGCATGCGAAATTTATTGTAGGCGTTGAAAGACATTATAAACCAAGGAGGAGGGTGTACTTATTTGGCAAGGCAAATTACGACGGTATGAAAGAGGAATTAAGGGAAGCGTTTAATGTATTCAGCGAACAAAGCAAAGGATTAAATACAGAGGATTCGTGGAGAGAATTTCTTGAGGTCACCCGTAACGCAGTTCATAAATACATACCAAGTAAATATATAAGTGATAATACAGAGCCAAGGTGGTATAACGCGGAGGTTAGGAAATCACTAAAGCGACAAAGGGTATGCCACGCTAAGATGAAAAATGCCAGACGGGGTCTATCGGTAGAGGAAAAAAATGAGCTAGTTCAAAACTATAAAAAATCGAGAGCATTAGCAAGGAAATCATGTCGGCAAGCGTTATCACATTTCAAGAGCAAGATGTTAGGAGAATATTTAGATAGCAATCCTAAAGCGTTTTGGTCATATGTGAGAGAGCTTCAGGGAAATAAGTCCACAGTGCACACACTTAAAAATGATAAAGGAATCAGAGTCACCAGCAGTGTAGAAAAAGCCAACACTTTAAACACCTTCTTCCAAAGTGTATTCAACTCATCGTCACAAAACGCAGTGGAACCACCGCCGAACAATTTCAGTGAGCAAATGCCCGAAATAAACATTTCATGTCGCGGAATAGAGCAGCAGTTAAAAAGCATAAGTAAAAACAAAGCACCAGGTCCCGATCAAATTCCTTCCAGAGTTTATAAAACATTAGCTTCTGAAATAGCCCCTTATCTAGAAATAATATTCAATAAAACACTAAAGAACCACACAGTACCCAAGGATTGGAAAGTAGCTAACATTACACCTATATTTAAAAGCGGTGATAGGGAAGAACCTAGTAACTACAGACCCATTTCACTCACGTCAATCTCTTGTAAGATATTTGAGCACATAGTAGTCAGTTCGATCATGGGGCATTTGGATAGTCAGGGATTACTCATAAACAGCCAGCATGGGTTCCGGAAAGGTAGATCTTGCGAGACACAATTAGCTTTATTCGTACACGATATTTTAGTCCACGGCGAAAGCAGTACTGAAGTTGATGCGATATTTTTAGATTTTAAAAAGGCTTTCGATAAAGTTCCTCATGACAAATTAATCTTGAAGTTAGAGAGTTTTGGTATAAATAAAGACGTTGTATGCTGGGTAAAAGAATTCTTAAGTGGGCGAGAGCAGAGGGTTGTCATAGATGGTATCATGTCGGACACAATCGAAGTCACATCCGGAGTTCCCCAGGGTAGCGTAGTAGGTCCGCTTCTATTTCTTTTATACATAAACGATTTGGGTACCGTAGTTAGTAGTAACCTTAGACTTTTTGCAGACGATGCGGTGGTGTACAGGGGTATATCAAACGAAGAGGACACGAAATCACTTAGCAAGGATTTAGATGCAATTCAAGAGTGGTGCGACAAATGGCAGTTAGAACTCAACCTTAAAAAGTGTGTAGCTATCAATTTTTGGAGGAGGAATAATTCGATAGAGCGATCCTATAGAATTAATAACACGAAGATCGAAAACGTTGAAACCGTAAGATATTTAGGTGTAACAATCACTAAAGATTTATCGTGGGGAAGACACATAAGGGAAATATGCGGCCGAGCGAAGAGAAAGCTAGGATTTATAAAAAGAGTACTTGGGAAATGTGATGAGAAGACAAAAGAGCGATGCTACTTTTCACTAGTTAGGCCCCACCTTGAGTATGCAGCCAGTGTATGGGATCCTAATGAATTAGGTTTGATGAGAGAACTAGACAGTGTACAGCGTAGAGCAGCTAGGTTCGTCAAAAGGTGTTACGATAGGTTGAGTAGTGTATCAGAATTAATACAAGAATTAGGGTGGGAATCATTATCAGAGCGTAGATTAAAGTTCAGATTTAATCTATTGCAGAAATTCCAATCGGATAGCTTTACTGAAGATGTTAGGCACATATTGAAAACACCAGCGTATTATGCTAGATTCGACCAGATAAATAAGATTAGAGAGATAGATTGTCGTACAGATAGATTCAAAATGGCATTTTTCCCCCGTACTATAAGAGAACAGAATAGGCAGCATAGGAAAGGGATAGGTAGGGGAAATATTTTAGAGTATTCTGTAGTGCATGATGCATGTATTAACCCCTCAAATACTATAGATACTAACAATCTAGTTGCATGAGACCCTTTAGTTGCTTGCTTGCATGCTAGTAGTGAATGCTTGGTGACCTTCACCCCCTGCCACACACCCTCGCGGTGGCTTGCAGGGTATCGTGTAGATGTAGATAGATGTAGATGAATTGGAGCTAGGAAGCCAACCTTCGTATGTTCGTATGCTCACGGAAACGTTTGCGAACTGAGAAGAAATCCCTCTGTCGACTGGGTCTCCAAACAGCGCCTGTCGGGTCAAATGCGGCCTTCGGCTCCTCTCGGTCTGATTCGTGCTCCCCGAAAGGGACGAGAATTAGAGAGCGACGTGAAAAGCATAAGCCTTTAGCCTTGCCGAACCGACGTTTGAGGGCCATTTTTTACCTTTCCATGAAAAATAAAATATAAATTCTAGAAATATAAATTTGTAAGAACTGCTGCCCACTCCTCTAATTTCATATTGTTAGTCGAACTGTCTCCTTTGAAATATAATACTTCAGAAGAATGATAGAGATTAAATGTATCAGCCGAGTGAATGATAAAGAAGCCCTAAAAAGAGAAGGAAGAAAAGAGATGTCTGCTGAAAACCTTAAAAAAAATATGGGACAACTTAATCGGACGTATCTTAAGACATGGTGATCTGAGGAAAGCAATCGTCGAGGGACAAGAGAATACGAAAAGGAAGGCCTCATACGTAAAAAAGCAGTGAAGGAAGCATGTAAGTAGGAAGAGGTTAGGAGAATCAAGAGGGTGGGGAAGCGCAAAACATTCTAAGGATTGTCGACTCTTGTTGACAGAGGGAGTAGTAAACGAGATGGGGAACACGTGAAGGACGCGGAATAAGGTTACCTGATTGCAGGAACGAGCTGCCTGAAACCGATTTCAGGATTGCTGACTGATGATGACACGTCCAATGGTAACGACGACCCATAATAGAGGGTTGGACACTAGCAATCAGCGGATTCTATTGGCGCTTTATTTTGAAGCTTAATTAGCAAACCATGACTGAAGAATGCTGATGGCGATTACCTCCCCATCCCTATCCTTATACCTTTCCTCCCGGTCTGAAGCGCCTATTAGTGCGGAAACAGACTTGAAAACACCCATGATGATTCAAACGAATTTAAGGGGTTACTGCCGCGAGAGTGAGCACCACTGTGAGCACCAAGCGACCCCAAGGGCCCAGTGCATTTTGCGACGACGTCCATGGGTGGGGCCACCAGAAAGTCCTCTGCCTTCCCGGCATCCCATGCGTCGCGGGCGTCGAATCACCCGGGGCAGAGTGCCTTCGCTCTCATTCTCCCGACGCCAACATCACTCCTCCGCACTGGCATCGGTCGCTATGGCCCCAGGGGTGCCTCCAGGCCACGAATTGCAGTGCTAGCGAAGATCACAACGATGAGGGCCCCTGCTTTTATTTGCGCCCTACAGCAGTGAAAGGCCAAGACAATGAGAGGTCGACTCAAAATGGAGCCTCGAAGAGAGAGACCCTTGGCCACAGGATGAGGAAGCCTACACGATTAGCCGTTCCCCTGTATTGAGTCAACCGTGAATGCACTGGCGAACATTGAATGGGAGACCCCTCATTGAATCCTCGACTGAGGAGGGAGTCAACGAGTCTCTCTCCGCGGGGATGCAGGGAAAAGAGCATGAGTCATTGCGTTGTGTGCTTGAGGTTGGGCCTTTGCAAGAGGAGGGCACAACGTGGGGTAAGCCCAGCGTCGGGATTGGTGGTAGCCTCCTCCTGTTGGCAGAGGGCGCCCATGTTTCATACGACGGAATTGACTTTTAGGGCTCTCTACTCAAGCACGAATCTCAGAAAAGTCACCAGCGACATTCTCAACAATTCGTCGACATCAAAAACATACCCCCAAGATATACTCCTGTTTGTTCATCAAAATATATGCCGACATTACATCTCTATAATACCACGCAATACCAACAGCTTCCTTCGCGTGAAAAATGCGAATTTGTGAGAACGAAGAAATGAGGCAACATGGAAGTAATTACCAATGATTGCAGTAAAACAATTTCAATGCATGAAATATATCAGCGATGAGAATGAGACTGAAAACGGGTCCACGTGGATTGCATCGCCTGGACTTCGAAATCGGTTCCAGTCGATTCATCGACTTGGTTCCTCCTCCCCCACGACGGAAACATAAAAAATGATTTGTTTCGACGAATAGATTCGTACTTCTTGAGAAATGTCCATGAATATTGGGACGAGGCACCCTTTCGCTTTTCTCACAATCATGGAATTGAAAACTTGGAAACATTTCCTTTCTCGGTAAATCAGCATTTGATTACTGAGGAAAGGGTTACCTAAGGCCACCGAAAAAAAAAAAGACTCGCGGGGCGACAGGCTGCTCTTCACGGGAAAGGTCACTCGTGAGGAGGAGCACGGATCCTCTTAACCTTGACGGCGCTCGTCTCCATGGAGATCCCTTGGACGGACAATCATCGCCAGGGAGCAGGGAGAAAGGAAAGCAACGCAGCACTCTCAGTTCGTCTCCTCACCTCGAACTGTTATTTCATACCATCTTTTCTTGTAATTTTGGCTTCAGTTTTCAGGAACGCTATTCCACCAGTTCCTTTGTTTGTTGACGTTTGATAGCATTAAGCCTGATTTTCACCATATCCATCCTGTACGAATCTTCGAAATTAGACCTTCAGTTGTCTTTGCATTTCATGCATAAGTTGCCGAAATAATTACTCAATTTGTCTCTAATTAAAATATGCTTAAGTTGTTGAACACCTACAGATTCTCATGAATTTCTTCTTAATCTTCATTTTATTTCCTCCCCCCTCGTTCTTTAGTGGAAGATCTATTTAGCCTCAAGTTTGCAACAGTCCGAAATAGTCTGATTTGAGCTTCTTTTTTACACTATAGAGGACACTGGAGTGAAATCAACATTACATTGGGAACCACCAGCTAGGCCGCGCGATTCACTATTGCCGCTTGAATTGAAGACTGCGCATTCCTCACAACTAGCAAAGTACATGTAAGAGCACGCAATTGACCAAGCAATGAAAATGGGTACTACATTTTTTTAAGATTCTCGAAACCACTCCTTATTGCAATATGTGCTGAAATTTCTGCCGTATAATCTAGGATCACCCAAACCTGGAACCATTGCATTGCATGGACGTCGAAATCGGTTCCAGTTGGCACGAATTGGTTCATTTACGCGCGAAGAGGCATGTGAATTTCCGGGAAAAAATCGTTTCTCATGGAAAACCTAGTAAATGAAACATCACGTTTTCCTCATTGACCTAGCCTTTGGACCGGTAACAAAAATCCCTAGGGTTTACATCAGGCCTATAACTTCTCTTGCAGTATATGCGTTCACATCAACTACGGATTGCTAGGAGTTTATCCAATAGGAACAGGTCCTTGTCATCTGCGCGGAGATTTGTCAACCGGAAATGGAATGAGAGGCGTAAAGGTCTTTCGCAGCTAATAACGAACTATGGTCGCAGCTGGATTCAAAATAGCGCAGCATGGCTAACGAGAAATTATCAGTTAGGTACAGAGGAGGGTAGAAAACACAGATATCTCACATCAGATCGATGATAGGAAATTAGACAGATGCGAACTCTATTAGAGCACACGGAATGATTCAGATGCCATTCTCATCTCCCGGCCGATATGGGTTGATCATAACTGCCAACTAAGTAAGCTACGATAGCAAGATATTCCGCGGTCTTTGAACAAGTAAGTCACCTGCGTCTCGGCCAATCCCACGGCGCAAGGGCCACAGTCGAGCGAAGTGATCAGAACACACGGAAATGAGAGAACGCTCACTTGACCATTTACATTTTCATATTCAGGCAAGTGCCCATTTTTAAATTCATTAGTGCAGCCAAGAACTTCTTGAGCAATGCATACAAACTGTAATTTCTCGGCTCTGCCGTCGTATTGGAGACAACATTTCGCCAGCAAAGCGATTCGCAAACATTTCACACTCACAGGTACTCCCTAAATAATTAGGCATTGGGTGATAGGTAAGAGTCACCGTGATTTGAAGCACATCCGCCAGATGGCTGTAAACTGTGAGAGGTTGGAGTTTGTGCCTTCGATCACTTCCAGCGGAACAGGGAGTGTATGTTGTGTGAGGCCCTCCCATGAGAGGTAGGAAACTGCTGGGCGTGGACCGTTGCTTCTTCTGATTGTCGGGATGCCATCCCAGAGGGTAGGGGGGGGAAGCGGTGGATTGTGGGCTCCGACGAAGCTTGGTCCCGTCGGTCGTGAGGGGTGATGGGAAATACAGCCTCGATCATCCCTCGAGTCGATCCCTCACTCTCCTTTCAACGACTAATTGCAGTTTTTCTTTCCGAGTAAAAAAAAAGTACGAGAGCATTTCGGCGATTACGAGTGCAATCAACTTCCAACGGCACGAGAAGGGAAAAGATTTCGCAAAGCACGACGTCTGGGGCTCAGCCAATGAACAGCCGAGCAGCTAATTAGTGACCTCCCTCCGATATATTTTGGAAATCCTTTGGCCCAGCCTTGAGAGAGCAAAAACAGAGCGACTCGTTGCGAAATATTGACGACCGTTGCTTTGGAAAGTTGACTACGTCCCGGCGAGAACCTGGGAGGAATTTATAAAATCATGAAAGCCGATTAACTAAACTAAAATCACGGTTTTTCAAAGTCTATGCTCTGGAATCCAAGAGCGGGGAAGCGATTGGAATGCAACGCATGAGAGGATATGCAGAACGACTCTTCTGCGCTGCATCCGTAAAAAGGGATACTGCGAAAGTTTTCCAAGGAAAACAAAGATATGCAGTACTCATAATCATTGGTGAAATCTGAGTTTCAGATTTTCACATCGAATATCACTCAAAGAATTTACGACGTTATAGTAATGCCCGAGGGGAAACTGAAATTGCGAAACTGAATATGGGGAACGAAATTTGGAGAGGAATTAATCGGAGGTAGAGAAATTTTTCCATAAAAGAGCAACTTCGTGACTTCTCCTTGCCATAGAACATAACTTCTACTTCTTTGAAAACTGATTTGCTCGTTCAATTGCTTTTAACATCTGCATTGTATCTAAAAGTGTACTATGTGGTAAAAGAGGGCTGAAAGAAAAACCGCGAGGGGTGAAGTGATAAAGTCTGATGATGTGTTAGTGGACCAGATCAGACATTATCAGAGCGTAGGTTAAGGTACAGATTAAATCTATTCGAGAAATTTAAATCGGGTAACTTTACTGAAGATATTAGGCACATATTAAAAACACCAGCGTATTATGCCAGATTCGACCAGATAAATAAGATTAGAGAGATAGATTGTCGTACTGAAAGATTCAAAATGGCATTTTTCCCCGGACTATAAGAGAACAGAATAGGCAGCATAGCAAAGGGATAGGTAGGTGATGTATTGTTGGAGTAGTCTGTAGATCATCATCCCCTTAAATACTATAGATAGTAACAATCCAGTTGCATGAGACCCTATAGTTGCTTGTTTGCATGTCAGTAGTGCATGCTTGGTCATCTTCACCCCCTGCCACACACCCTCACGGTGGCTTGCAGGGTATCGTGTACATGTAGATGATCTGAATATCTGAATAGATGAATATCTGGACGGAGAAAAAGATTCGATTGGACGCTGCAATGAATGTGAGGCTGGAATATTTTGCGAGGAACTAAAGATAGATTGCCTTTCGACGAAGAGCCCCAGGTAGAGCAGCTTTGAATATTTTCCACGAGGGAGCGACACAGAAACCTCCCTCAGCATTCAGCGCACCTCCGTTTTTGGTTCGCGAGGAAAAAATAAGCTCTTCAAAAAACTTTTTTTTACAATAGGAATTTGAAGGAGAAAGGTGTGCAAGAAAATGTGGAGGAGTCGAGAAAGACGTTGGGGGCGTCGGAATAGAGGTGTGGGCGGAATGCGCCAAGTGGTTCAGTGGGATCAACGAGCAGTTTCACGGATCACCAACAGTGATTGTGCAGCGGTGACCGCAGAGAACGCGTGTCCCGGCATCGATTGCTTGGCCCACGAAACTCGGGAAAGAAAGTAGGACTTGCCGGAGCCGCTAATGTGAGCCACGCGAGCGGGAAACCCTGTGAGGGTCCGGGGGCGCCGAGTCAGGGATCGATGGCAGGGGGGCTGACTCACCCCTTCTCTCTCCCACCCACCCATCGCCAGCACCAATGCGAATACTGCGTCCGGGACGAAGCTGCTCGATCACCTCTGCATCCGCCGTGACAGGCAGACCGAGAGATCCTCATGGGAACAAGAAGCCGGGTTTCTCTCCTCTCCGATCTTAATGTGAGGCGCCAATGGCTCAACGTCCCATCTGACGGACGGAGCACTGTACTCGAATGCCCCTAACGCAAAACACTCCAGTAGATGCCGGTTTACCAGTGAAAAATATCTTTATGGCCGTATTTGAACCCGGGCCATCCCGGCGAGAGGCCAGTACTCTAACCACTACACCAAGACGACCCCGACCACTGCATAGAGTTATTGGCAATATTTTTGGAGTGTTTCGAAGCGGCGGAGAGAAGGCAATGTAGCCGGTAAGTCAGCGTACCACTGCATGCGAGAGCGTGGCCATCAATCAACAGTTAACCCAAGGAGGAGAAGTGAACGAGGCGGAGGAAATGAAACACCTGAATACTGTCAACTAATGAGAAGCTACAGAGCGACATCCACCTCTGATGGTAGGTATGGAGGGGGACACGCTGCAAAGACACACTCAACACAAGCGGTCCATCGAAGAAGCCTGCCCTCCCTGCCTCACCTTCCAGCGATTCACAAACAGTGGAGGGGGAAAGAGAGGGGAGGAACTCCATTAATTGCTTCAACGGCGGGAAGAGAAGGATGGGAGGGAAAATTCCGGCCATTTGAACCGCCTCGTTCCTGAATAATATTGCAACTGCCATACGACTATAAATAGCAACAATTTTAATATCCTGGAGTGCAAGGTCAGGCGAAGAACAAATAGTGCACGACCCAAAAGGTGAACTACATATAAACACTGCCCTCGGTTAAACCCTGGATAGATGGTCACAAATCATGGAATCAATTGTGAATGGAGAGGAAATGGTGATGAAATCATTGGGGAGATAAGAAAGATGTTTCGAACCAGCTGAGGCTGCAAATTGGCAGTGAAGACGTCGAGCTATTGATAAAGGAATTTGTTAAGCATTCTAACAACGTTACGAAGGAAACATTTCATTCTAATCCATAGAAAAAACTTCGAAAAAATGGCTTGACGAGTGAGAACAACACTCGATTACAAAGCATAGGGAGAAAATCAGGAAAGTAACCTATGTATTGATAATATTCAAAAGGCACCAAATAGATTATGATATTTTCGAAAGTACTGACTGGCAAGGAAAGACAAATAAAAACTACCCAAGTATTTATTTACGAGTTTCGGCACATTTAACCAAAGCACTGACGATAATAAAAGATGTACGCGTCCAATATAGCTCTCCGGCGAGTGAGTGGACGCGAGCTTGTTAGCAAATATCTCGCAGTTCACTGAGGGAATCCAAATTTGACTCCCGACACTTGATTTCCTTTGTGCGCGGCTTAGAAGTCGCCTAGCTCCAAGAGATGGATTCAGGATCGACTGGCCTCCCGAGGCGTGAATCCCTTACCATCCCTAACGACGTCACCTCTACAGGTCACCAACTGACGACGCCTCCATCCAGTCATGCGTCGCAAATCTCTCTTCTCCCAATTCGATCGACCACTTACTGCTGCAAGCAAACAGAAGCGAAGCCTCAGCCGTGTTTCTGGCCGTACGCTCTCAATGTCCTATGGTCTCAGTTAGGTGGCCTGAGAGCAGTTGCATCGAAGACAAATATAAGGAGAAAAAGAAAACAACATTCCTCACCTTTCTCAGAACTAATAAAATCATTATTCATTCGTGAATTTTATCGCAAGTTAACAAAAAGAAGACATTCCATTGCTTCGAAAGCTGGTCACATTTGAGAGGTTAGTGCATTCCTCGCGTTGGGCCCATTCCCTGCTCCATTAAAAGAGGCAGGCAGCTCCCAAATGCCGAATCGCTTTGGATGTGTGACACCCAGCCGGCGCGGCGTTCGCCGAGGGAAGGCCGCCACTCACTGGAACGGCTCCCTCCATCGCAGCCTCCTCCGCCCGAAGACCCCTCGCGTCGGAACAACTGCTGCCAACATCCCGCCTTCCACGTCCCGTCAGTCAACCGAGACATGTTCCCCACTGTCCCCATCGAATTCCAGAACAGCGCAACAGGCTCTCATGACGCAGATCCCAGCGGAAGCGCAGTGCACGACGGGAACAGCAGCAGCCGTGCTGTGAATGACCCAGTCGAGGTATCCTTTTCGCAGCATCCAAGGAGGGAGATTTTTATCTTCATATCTACCTTTGTTGAATATTTACAGCCAAAAAAGTGTATTCATCACATCCTGGGTGGAGAACCATAATGTGGGTGAGGAAACCACAGAAAAGGCTCCAAAGAATAATTGTGTGTGTTTCTCTCGGCATGAATCACCCATAAGAATAAGGTGTGCATGGTTGCGAGCCGAGGGCACCTTTCTTTTCAGCCCCCGATGGAACAAATAGCAGGAAAATTATCCAGTGCATTATAGCTTCGTTTCACTAGTTGTGTTACCACGGGCCGACAACTTTCAGTGAGCAAAGGATTTCAAAGTGGCCAGCTGACGATATGCGACAAGAACTCTAATGGCTATAATATGGCACCGTGGCGAGACGCACGGGCGTGACGAGCGCCTGCCAATACTTCCGGAGTTGGAATCCGTTTTGCCGCTGGCTCACACGAGGGTACCGATTGGTTGGTTGGCGGGTGGGCGAGGGGAAGGAAAACGCAACAGAGCCGATTTAAGGAGCGAGCCCACTTCCCCTCCAGAATCAGTCCCCTAAGGGGACTAAGCCCAATATTAGTCAGGCCCCTAAGCCCAACTTTGCTCAGTCTTCGGAAAACTTAGTCCGCTTACAGGGCATTAAAAGTGGCCTCCACTCTCCTGTTCTAAATGCTTAACCACAAATGAACACTTTCACTGAGAATTCTGCTCCTCGGCATCCATTTAAACATGCTGTTTCTCGCACTGCAATTTTAAACGCACCATAGAGAACGGAATTCACTCGTAAGGGATTACTTCGCCTGAATATGAATTTC
The DNA here is from genome assembly GCA_933228895.1 of Platycnemis pennipes. Taxonomy (NCBI): domain Eukaryota; kingdom Metazoa; phylum Arthropoda; class Insecta; order Odonata; family Platycnemididae; genus Platycnemis; species Platycnemis pennipes. Next base: position 135,444,453 of record OW121853.1, read on the forward strand.
GGAATCTGAACTTTGCCTTGGTTTCTAGCGAGGAGGAAACGGGTGGGTCTTGAGGCAATGCGCTGGATTGCGGCGGGAAACGGAAAATGAACAGAGAACAAACTGGAGGCGAACTATTTAACGATCTATGACCATGTAAGAAAAGAACGAAATAAAAAAAAAGAAATCAGAGGACGAATTCAATTTTGGATAACAAAAGCTTTGTGTCACACGAGTGAAAAACTGTCCATAATGCGTCAATTCATTCAAGCCCACTGCTATGTGCGTTTTTCCGAGAGTGTTACAATGGATGTTTTTTTCAATGTCCAAAGCGGTCTTGTACTTTCCTTTCATTGCCCTGATCAGCGGCTGACTGTCGCGATGGAGTGGGTGACGTCGGATGCCCACGACAACGGCAGCACCAGCGGTTTCGCACACTGCCTCATAAACAAATGCATGGCCGAAAACTCATATCGCGCAGAAACGAGAGCACGCATAGCGGAGATAGCTTTTACATTATCACATCCCTTATTTCGTGTGCCAATAGAAGAACAGAATTTTCCGAGGTATCTGTGAACAAATAAAATGGTGCTCCTAAACCTGATTTCTATGAATACACAACAATTCATATTTTAGATCTGAATGCCGACCTGCTCCCTTAATTATTTCCCATTCATTTCCCGCATCATTTGTGATTCTATTGCTGCTGAAGCGATTGTAGAATACTCTATTGAGTTGAAGTTAAAGGACCGCGAGAGGCTAAACGTCGCTACCCGCTGAAATTCCGCAATAGCAGAATTCCACAGAGAAAAAAAGCATTGGCCCTGACCCGCCCCGGTCAAATTGAATGATATTTCCTTCGTGGGATTCTTCTATTGGCACTTCTTAGTCATGGTTAAAGAGGAGGACACCGGAAATAAGTCCGAGTAATTCCAAACTGAGCACGTTATCGCATGCTGACATTCCTTCATCAGTATAGTTTAGCAGCAAGCATGGTCTAGGCCACAGTAGCTACTTGAGCACTGCGTGCATATGTAGAGGGCGATATTGTTTTAAGAGTTTAAAAACCAAACCGACTGATTGGAATCTACTCTTTCCTGGAATCGCAGATCCTCACGAAACTAATCGAGAAATTCTGGAAGAAGGATACCAACAGACCACAGATTCGTTTCATTTCTCAGAACATAATTGTAAACTAACGATGGAAGTACAATTTTGGACTGCCAAAAAAAACTTTTTAGAAATTATAAAATAAGAATTACTCCGAATACGACGGAAAACGTATACTTAGCATAAAAAAGCTATATTTTTCATCGACCGAAGTTTTTTAAAATTCAATACAAAAAATATTTAGTATTATGAAGGAAGTTAAATCACATAAATTCGGACTGGAACCTTACTTTTCATCAAAGAGACTTTCATGGAGTCTTAATACCTCATCTCTGATGAGCTGTTTATGCATTTAGGTTCAACATTTGAATTCCGATACAAAACATAAAGAGCACTATATGTTCCGGGTATTACCACAATAGTACTAGACACAATGTAGATCTGTTAATCTCACTCTAAACAAATATTTAAATTAATAGGCATGGATGAATTTACTTTTCAAACAAAAATATTTTCCTGTGGGTTTAAAATTTAACATTCATAAGGTCATATGGACTTGAAAATGGAGAATTTGAAAATTGAACGAGTATGGAACGAGATCATCCTGGAAACAGCTGACTGCAGCTTAGTGCGAGAGGCAGCTGAGGTGCTGCCCTCGCATCTCGAACGCCCGGGTTCGAACTACGGTAGTGGCTGAGACTTTCCAGTGAAATCTCATCCCATGATTCAGCGTCACGAAGAGATCACTTCTCAAGCTCAGAAAATCGTGCAAGAGGACGTTAAAACGCAGATACCTTATCGCCTATCGCCAAGTGTGGACGATAATTCCGGCACCGAGTTTCCCTCCACACTCCCTCCAGTCCACATCAATCCGAACTCTGCCCAACCACTATACCTTTCCTCAAAAAACGGTCGCTCGCTCGCACGCCCGCCCTCGCTTGTCAGAAGTGCAGTTGACCGAGAGGCATTGTCACTCGGCTGGCGGAATACGACTGTCATTTATTAACCATGCATCGCCGGCAAAAAACAAACGGAAGCGAAGGCGGTTCCGCCGGCCACACTCCAAAACAAAACAAATGAACTCGGCGAGCACTTCCGAGGCGTCTCCCCCTCCTCCACCGGGAATCGTGCGAACACCAGAGTACAGAGAGCTGATCTCGCGCTCAAGGCGTTCCCATTTCTTGACGCCATATTGGCATCAAAGTTTCGCGGGTTGCGGTATTTACAGGTGCTAGGATTACCAAGGGTAGGCTACCAGCCGGGTCGCCGACCGTATATCAGGCGCGGGCGTCACCTCAATGAAACAAAATGATCTATTACGCCTGGGACGTGGAAAACAAAGACGAGAGGCTTCAAAGTGGCAAAGGAATGGTACGAAGAAGTCACTTTACGGTGGAAAGGCCCACTCAGTAGTGGGTTGATTCACTGTAGTTCGTGCTGCCTTACTGGTATTTAGCAGTATTTCCTAGTTTACCATGGCAATTCCGTCGGGAAATAGGAGCAGCGTTTACGGTTGTAGGGCGATTCAGAAGAATGCTTAGCAAAAATCCATCGATAAGTTTTTGCACTAAAATATTGTTGAGCGTTACAGAAAAACGCAACCTATTGTTCTTACGAGAAAATAGATTTTCCCAAATATATCATTGAATACATATTTTCAACGTCAGTGCGTCCATATTTTTTTCACTTTTGAAATTTTTTTTCTGTGGTCCTTTGCTTGGTCCTATCATCGGAATACAATATTACATGGCAGTTTCCCGAAGGAGCCTTAGAATCTAAAGTTAGTCTGGATAAAATTTTGCGGTAGAGGTTCGGACCGGAAAACTCCACAGAGTGATCGCATTTGCTCCTCTCATTTAAAGGGGGAATGCTATGATATAAGGGGAAATCTTCGTCCAAGGTCTTGTCCTTCGTTGAATCTAGCAAAGGTGAGGCGTATAGTTAGCAACTTTCCTTTTGAGGTATTGGTTCCTTATCATATACATACCCAGTTAAAAGCTTTTTCAAACACCTGACTATGAGGAACACGCTGGAAGAAAATTAATAAATGAAATAGATTTTTTCGGCAATATCATGCAAGATTCTGCGAATAATAGACACCATTAAACTGTGGGAAATGAAAACTCACTCCGTGACAGCATTAATGAAGAAATAAATTCGATAATAGCTCCGCATGATCTTCATTTGGTAAGCATTTCTGTAAGAATGTCAGATCATATTACTCATGCATTATTTATTCAAAATCATGCCTTGTAAGTGCAGTTAATAATGCACTGAAAATAATTTTTAGAGCCCAAAAGGAGAGACAGAAACTAAATCACCACTACCCATCCCCATAGACTCTGGAAGTACGTCTTCATTACCGTTTGTGTGCAGATCAATTAAATGTCGCAATTTGACATCTCCAATATATTCTCTGAAATACTTCTCGTTTTACCCTCTCAAGGTGATTTAGCTGGTACCTAGGGATTATTCGACAAATCATATGGTCATCATCATAAGTCATCAATCCTCAGATTAGTCATCAATCCTTCGCTGTCTCTGCTATGAGTGCTATGTCATCAGCGAATCGAAGCATGCTAATTTTTTCTCCATGGTTGTTCATTCCAGAAGACTTTTCTTTGATTTTGTTGATGGCTCTCTTGATGGAAGCATTGAAAATTGCGAGAGACAGTGCATAGCCTTATCTCACTCCTTTTTTTATTCTTGCTTCTTCACTGCTGGGTCCAGATTTAATCACAGCTACTTGGTTTTTATAAAAAAGTGTGTAATATTCTTCGATCATTGTATGACACTCCAATTCCTTTCAGAATTCCAAGCAATGAATCCCAATATACGTTGTCAAAAGCCTTCTCTAAATACACAAATGCAATGAACGTAGGCTTGTTCTTCTCCATTCTCTTCTCTATGAGCAGTCTAAGGGCCAATATTGCTTCCCATATACCCTTACTTTTCCTAAATCCGAATTAATCTTCATCCAGGAACTCCTCTGCTTTTCGTTCTATTCTTCTGTAGTACATGATCCTTGTCAATATCTTCGATGCATGCGTTGTAAGACTTATAGTCCTAAAATTTTCGTATTTCTCCACTCTCTTATTGCGATGGCTTCCGCGGTGATCAGGTAACGTCTCGAGGGTTTTCGGGTTCCTCCCGCGTTGATTCATCCTGCTGCTGGACGACAGTTTCACCGGTTCTTCAGTCGGCTTCTGAAGATCAACGCGAGAGGAACCCGAAACCCTTCGAGACGTCTCCGCTCTCTTCTTTTTGGGAATAGGAATGATGGTGTTTATCTCGAAGTCCCTCGGTACTTATCCTGTTGAGTACATGTCGCAGATGGTTTTGTAAAGATGGGTTAATGCCTTCTCTCCTGCATTTTTAATTAGTTCTGCAGGAATATCATAAATTCCAGATGCCTTATTCATGCGAAGGTCCCTTACTGCTGCGTAAAATTCCGATCCGATAATGATGCTCCCATATCATATGGTAGAGTGAATTATTCGTGGATAATAAATGAAATGCTTAAAGCAGAATATAGAAAGAAGAGAAAGGAAGATAAATACATTGGAGGAGGCTATTGATCAACTCGGGAAAAATCTCGACTAAAGGTTTGTATGATCTGCATTCAATTCTGCCAAAGAACAGAGCAGCTATAATTGAACAACTAAAGGCTAACAGAAAACAGAAGGGTAAAGATAAGGTACTAATGGCATTCGGCACCTAGAGGAGATCCGTATATTTACACTGAGCTTTCGTCACTACTCCGTTCTGGTATACAATAATGTTAGGGCTCACCTAGGGCATTGTTTACCACGTGAAAGTGTTATACGAGCGTGGTATGCTTCTACAATCGGGAACCTAGAGTCCGCACAGGAGTCCTTCGATATACTCGAGGAGTACGTGGGGAAGAGAGCCGAAAAGAAAAAGAGCGAGAAAGTTTGTCTTATCGTAGATGCATATGCGAAAACATCTCGATGGAGGACGTGGAAAAGTCATGGGCTACGTAGACTGCAGCGATGAATTTGTCGACATGAGCTTAGGCAATCTACAAGGGACTAGGACATTCGCCACTCAGGAATTAGTTTTCACGATTGTTAGTGTAAACGACGAATTCCGACGGCCAGTGAGGTGCTTACTCGCCAATAGCACAAATGTAGAAGAGCATTACTCTCTAGTCAATTCATGTACAGCTAAGCTGACATGCATAGGAGTCGATGTGGGGTGTCTCACTTTTAATGGATACCCCACTAATATTGGAAAAAGAGTCATTCTGGGAGCTTGGCTGTTTCATATTCTGCTTCACCCTGACAATATACCTGTCTCTCGGTATTCCTCGAGGGACTTTCTCTATTATTTTCCCTCCTATCATGCTCCTTAATAGGTCATTGTATCTTAAAATGTGGTTTATTTATCAGGACCTTGTTTCCTTCATAGTGCTCCATATGGTTCTCTTCTATACTTCATCGCATCTTTTTTTAATATGTGGAAGTTTACACTTTGTACTACTGCTTTTTCAAAATTTAAGATAGCACGCGCAAATATTCCGAGCCTACACATTTCAAAATTTGAAGTTAACGTTAAGAGTGCTAAGAAAATGGGTAACCTAAGCCTGGAACATCAGGATTTGAATGTCGAAAACCATGTATTTTTTCCAAATAAAATAACGTAAATGTACAGATTAGGAGAGAGAAAAGTCTACGCTCGTAAACAAATGAAGAAACAAGCGTTCTATCAGATGCTATTTATTTTTAAATAATTTATTCAACTCTCCAGGAAATATACACTTCTTAACTCAAGGGACTCAACTTTTTAATGAACGCTGAAAACATGTCCTAATTTTTACAGGACTCCTTGTCTCGATCTTAAAGAACTAGTCATCACCTACGATGTGTTCCACGTATTGGCTTCCCATTGTCCTCATTCATGGCTATTTCTTGGCCATAGGCAAAAGAATTATGCATGTTTTCGCAGCTATTTCTCCGACAGAAAGCAAGAATGGCAGACACCGATGGTATCCTGAAGGTATGCGACCCGCTTGGCATTGATGCCAATATGGCGGAAAGAAATCGGAACACTTCGCCTGCATAGTGGGTATAGGAGATAAGCACTCTGTACTCTGGTGTGCGAACCCTCCCCCTTCCACCCCCTCCCCCTTCCACCCCCTCCCCCTTCCACCCCCTCCCCCTTCCACCCCCTCCCACTTCCACCCCCTCCCACTTCCACCCCCCCACTATGGCGAGAGAGTGAGGGGTGCGTTGCGAGGACCTTGCAAGAGTTGCAATCTAGGGAGAGGATCGGGGAAATAACCTCGTCGGCGCGTCCCCAGCGAGCCTCTCCTCAACTATGAGGGTGGCGAAGTATGTCCAAGCATAACTCTCTCTCCTTGAGATGGGCTCGCATCCCGTGGCACGCTACAAATGAGATGGAATAATCAATTGCTACCCCGTGTCAGTTCACAATACAGCTGTGCAAACGACATGAAATACTCATGTCTTACCCCTCGCAAATGGATCATTGTGCCATATATTGACGCAACACAGCACTCATTCCATAGTTCCTCGAATTTTCTGTCAACCACATAGAATGAAAGCAACTGTTTAAAACTATAATAATTCCTTGGGAAAATAAAATGTTCTCGTAATGGCAACAGGATAACTTCACTCATTAAGAAAAGATGGGTTTGAATGTTGACGGGAGACCGCTCGCTGTTCGCCATTCAAGATGGGAGCGACAGAAAGGCTGCTCCGAAAATATCCCCTCTGCGCCTGAAAGTGGAATCCGCAGTCTTCCTGAAGTTATGGCGCCCATTCCGTTGGTTCACTCGCATAGATAGTGGAGTGGAAGGAGCAGTGAAGATCGATGCGAGTGATTTAAGGATCGCGTAACCACGCTCGTTTCAAAAATTTGTATTTCTTCGACGAGGAGGCGTTAAATGGCGCCACTTGTGGATTCAGACATTGACGATCTGCAAGTGCGCATGCGTGACCGCTGTCTGGAAGGTTGCCGCGTTGTACGGTAGGGTAGGATGCATTCAAGATGCGGTTGTTTCAAGCAACTCAGAATGACATAGTGCAAACTCTTCAGACGGTAGAACCAAGCTATTTTCAGTTTCAAATTTATTTGAGAGCCATAACTATATTTCTACACATGGGGAAAATATTAAGTAATATTGTAAAAATGTGCATAATTTCCATTATTAAAATGAATAAGAACTCACTGCGGATAATTCACACTATTTAATGCAAGAAAACCGACCTGCGTTTTCACACACTGTGTCATCTTCTAGGTTTGTCACCTTGACATATTCGACGTATTATGTCAACTCGATGACGATGTGCCGGAATCCAGGTCTGTTGTCTGTAACTGTGCATTATGCTCAGCTTACTCTTTGATGTCTGCTGAAAACCGTAAAAAAAAGAAGACGGGGCTTAATAGGCCACATCTTAATAGCAGAAATTCCACAGAGACAACATCATTCGCCTTGACCGGGATCTTCTAAGACACATCTTGAGACACGATGGCCTGATGAAGATAATGGTTGAGGGAAAAGTGAACAGGAAGAATGAAAAAGGCAGGCCTCGTATGAGATACATGGAGAAAGTTGTGAAGGATATAAAAGAGGGGAGTTACGTCAATATGAAGAGGTTGGCCGATAGAAGAATCGAGTGGAGGGCTGCGTCGCTAAGCAACCCTAGGATTGTTGACCCTTGATGATGATAACTCTTTATTCTTATGGAGATTTAATTCAAATCAAAAAGTGATGCCTTCGGTGTTAGCTAATATCTTTTGCTACATATTTAACAAAATAAGAAAACGTTCCACAAAACGTTCCTTACCAGAGGCACATCAGTGAATGAAACTATGATAGTCTCATTTACTGAAGACTCTATTGCTATGCTGAATGAAATTATGAAGAGCCACATTTTTCCGATCTCTGACATAACGGATAAAATGCCTAAAAGCCCAATCGAAGGCCAGTGAGTATCTTGAAGGGAATGCAATGATTCTTCGTGGAGCATAGGCGGGACGGAAATGAAAAGACTCCGTACTACTCAACCAAGATTACTTTTTTTAATTAGTATGGAATAGTACAACACCTATTTATTTTGATCAGGTATTAGTTAAATAACCATATGTCCACAGAGTTTCAGAGAAAAAATATGACAAATTATTTTCCATAATATTACAGGCACATAGATTATATTTGCCACATTATTTCGTATTTCCCAAGTGCGTTGATTTTTCGCTTTTGTGGTTTTGGAATGAGCCATCACTGCTGTCGCAAGATTCATAAGCACTTGCTTAAATGGAATATTATTTGGTACAAAGAATCTTTAATCCCGGAAGCAAAGCAAAGGACGTTCCTCTAACACCATAATAACTTTACTAGCAGACCTGCTGCCTGTTTGCAGGCTGTCTCTGTCTGTTGTTCTCTTGAGGTGAACTTTCCGTTTTTACTTTATTTTGCACTACTCACGAGGGAGCAGTGGAAAATTTGGGTGTGTATATGTTTCCCAAAAATTAAAACAATTTTGGATTAGTTTGTGAAACATAAGTAAACAATTTGGAGTAAAAAAATTCATATTTTTCATTCCTCTGTGCAATGCTTCACTGTAGCAGACAGAGGAGGAGGGTACCATTTTTGAAATACAGTCACTCCGACGATCGGTTAGTCATTGCAGCAAAGATGAAAGCAAAAATTCCGCCTCCTATCACATCGAGAGCCATTTTTACTTTTTTGAATACATTTGCTGAAGTAAAGTTTCCTTTTTTCTTTTTTTTTTACACACTCTAGTAGGCTGAGGAGAGTGCCATTTTTAAGATACTCCGCTGATCGGTTAGTCATACTGGCAAAAATTCCGCCTTCTATCACGCAGGCTTCCCATGCAACTTTTTTGTCTTCCGAAACAGTCTGGCATTTTTCACACATTGAATTGTTTCAGAGACCCTTACACTTTTGGGCACCAACGTTTCATAAGCACTTCGTATGCAGAGAGAAGGAAATGGCTACTTTATAGAAATGTGGCCCACTCTATTTATCCTACATGTTTCTCTACTTTTTTCTACACCATATGTTCATGACATATTGTCTCCCTTTCTCCAAAACCACGTTTTTTGCATTTTTTTCTGCACCACAAACTGCGGTGGCTGTGATATTTTTCTGGGATCGTCTGGGCGATTTAAAAATAGAATTGGTCCCTTTGGTCTTTTCAAATATTTTAGGTGGGTTTGTAAGTGAATGTCTTTTTTAAAATTGATGAAAAATGGAATGTTCTAGGAGGTTTTAACATAGTCGATCGAATGGTTTTGACATAATATTTGGTAAATATTATACCCAAAGAAATGTAAAGTTTGGTGTAATATATTTCTAGAATCGTCTGGGTAATTTATTTTAGAATTGGTTTTTTTAGCTTTTGGAAATATTTTAGGAAAAAAATGGTAATTCCTATTCCCGAACAGAAAAGAGCGGAAATATGCGAAAATTTTAGGACTATAAACCTATTGATTTAGTTGATATTGAGCTATTGATAAGATATTGATAAGGGTCATCTACAGAAGAATAGAAGGTTAAGCAGAGGAGTTTCTGGATGAAAATCAATTCGGATTCAGGAAAAGTAAAGGTACAAGAGAAACAATATTGGCCCTTAAGACTGCTCCTAGAGAAGAGAATGGAGAAGAACAAGCCTATGTTCATTGCATTTGGGGATTTAGAGAAGGCCTTTGACAACGTGGATAGGGATTCGATGATTGGAATTATGAAGGGAATTGGAGTGCCCTACAATGACCGAAGAGTTATCCACAGTCTGTGTAAAAACCAAATAGTTGTGATTAAATCTGGACCCAGCTATGAAGAAGCAAGAATAAGGGAAGGAGTGAGACAAGGCTGCGCACTGTCTCTTGCAATTTTTTTATGTTTACATCGGGAGAGCCATCAATGAAATCAAGGTGAAGTGTTCTGGAGTGAACATCCACGGAGAAACAATCAGCATGCTACGATTCGCTGATGACATAGCTCTCATAGCAGAGACAGAGAGGGATATGAATAATATTCTTAAAACTATGGAAAGGACAATGGCCAGATATCAGCTGAAGATCGATAAGAAGAAAACTATGATATTGGTGTGGAGCAAGAGAGAGGAGGCCAAAACCAACGTTACGCTAGGAAAACAGAAACTGGAAGAGGTGAAAGAGTTCTGTTACCTGGGAAGCAGAGTAACCAACGACGGACGAAGCAAAAAAGACATAGTTAGTAGAATAACCCAAGCAAAGAGGGAATTCTATCAAAAGAAGAATCTACTTACGGTTGGAAATACAAGCGTAGAAGTAAGGGAACAGTTCATCAGAACATACATCTGGAGCATGTTTCTTTACGGCAGTGAGGCATGGACGATGACAGCAGCGGAGAAGAAAAGGGCAGAAGCATTTGATATGTGGTGCTACAGAAGAATGTTGAAGATTACATAGATCGACCAAGTGACAAATGAAGAAGTTTTAAGAAGAGTGGGAGAAAAGAGAAGTCTGTTTAAAACTATTAAAAGAAGACGGGACAACCTAATCGGCCATATCTTAAGACACGATGGCCTGCTGGAGACAATCGCCGAGGGAAAAGTGAACGGGAAAATTGGAAAAGGCAGGCCTCGTATGAGATACGCGGAACATGTTGTGAAGGATGTATGTACTTTTATTATATCATACCATCCAAAAGAGAAAAGTCACAATGAAAAGATTGGCCGACAGAAGAATAGAGTGGAAAGCTGCGTCCATTGAGGTAGTATACATATATTGAGGTATATACCTCAATGGCTGCGTCAAACCAGCCCTAGGATTGCTGACCAATGATGCTGATGCCCGTCGGATGGATGGGAGAGATGCCTAGAGATACAGCTACACCGTTCCACCCACAGGCAGCTTGCATTATGTCTCCTCAATCCTTTCCCGTTTACATTCCTGAGACCGTGACCAAGATTAGGGAAAGAGATTGATTCCACGCTGCTCTCCAGAAAACGAAAGAGAATCTGCTGAGGTTTTCTCAATTCGGCCAAGGACAGGGTGGTATTTTGTTAATGGTTGTAGACTGCGTTAATGGCGTCGCAATCAATGATTCCCTGGGCTATGATAGGAAACAGAGTCCCTATTTGCCAATATAATCCATGATTCACAAATCACTGAAAGACTCAAATCACTTAAAGACACACAAATCCATATCTGTGGAAAAGTTTCACCTGCAATACAAGGTAAGTGAATGGGAAAAATGCATTTAAGGCCTCCCAAAAAATCAAAGAACTCATTTAGAATACGTGGCAATAATGATGAACATGAAGTACCATGCCTCATCATTTGAGAAAGAAAAACCTCTAGCTGGCAGAGACCTCTGAAGGGAAGATGATTTTCACTGCATTTGAGGCGTCCATATTTTCAGAATGACTCTCCACTCTCTGCGCTTGAAGAACCGCAGTTGATAATGAGCGTCAGCTGAGAGAGAATTCCAAACTTGGGACGGATCCCGCAAGGTTAATCAGGGCAACATTTTAATGCTACTAAAAACAGCGGCGAATAATGAGAGAGGCGAGAAAGTTCTCCCCGCATCTTCTCCCAAAAACGTGGGCTTTCATTTCCATTCTAGGTTAACATCGAACTGCGATATCTAATGATCTACTTTTTCTCATAGCGTCCGTCTAATTGTCGTCCTTCTGCCCTCACTCAAAGAAGTTGGTGGGAATGAAATTGAAAACCCATGAGAATGGAAGGCCAGTGGGGGAAGGTGAGAATGGAAGGCCAGTGGGATAATTGGGGTGAGGAATGCAACGCAATATTAGTTCCACTAACGATTGTTGAGTTTTGGAGAAAATGTTGACGATACTTTCCCTTCTCACCGATTTAAGAGCTAATACCTCAGGACTCAATCTTGAATCGAGTGCCAATAAATCCATGGCACACACAACGCACAAAGGAGCGCTAAACCGAATCGGGAGGGAGAAAGTTTCATCTTTCAGTTATGGAAAGTTTTCCCTTATTCTGTCGGAAAACATGGGCAACAACGGAGTCCTTCATGAAATTCGTTGTCGACCAAAACTAGGGTAATTTCAATGGACCACCTTATTCAAAAGATCCGCATTCAATATTTCTATGATACTGCCACAAAGAAGCCGAAATAGATGAGTGATGAATTTGGCCAGCAATATGGTGCTGTAAGCATTGGCAATGAAGCAAGGGAAAGGCGAGGCGAGAGTATTTGGAAGGCGTTTGAGACGTGAAGAAGATTGGCGAAGGTAAGTTCGAAAGTAGAGGAAGAAACGAGTGAGTGGTGTAAATGGCGAAGGAAGAGCATGGGGAGTGAGCGTGCAGGAGAGGAAAAGGGTGCACACGCATCACGGAAGGGCTTCAGGATGAACAGTGCTGGAGTTAGAATTGTGGAACGAAAGCTTCCTCCGACCAACAGAAGACTCACCATCACCGGTGTCAAGGATCGGTTTCACTCCCCTATCCATTCTCCTATCAGCTAACCTCTTCACATCCACATAATTCTTCCCTTTCACGTCCTGAACAATTCACTTCGTATATTTCACCCAAGGCCTCCCTATTGCATCCACCTCAACAATTGTCTTCATCACGGCGTCTCATGTGCGGCCAATCAAGTGGTCCCGTTTCCTTCTTAGGGTATTCAGAAGACTTCTCTTTTCTCCCACTCTTCTTACGACTTCCTCACTCGGTCGATCCATTTAATCTTTATCATTCTATAACGCAACCATTCTATAACCCAACCAGTTTCGACATTGGCACGTCATCATTAGGGGTACAATCTCCTTTTATTTTTTTAGGATCAAGCCAAGAGGAATCTTTTAAAATGTCTCGAATGGGTACGAATCTGTCTTGAATACTTGTTCTGGGGCGATCAACTACATTGCTTAAGTACATTATTATATACTTTTTAGCTGCAGCAATTTCAGGTGCTACTCCTCTGGCTTTTTCTCCTGACATTGTTTTCTTTCTTGAAGTCGTTTGTGTTTTTAAATACAATTCCACTTCCACGTCAATTGAGTCATCTAGATCACTCTTCCAGCCTTCTCAGGACCCTCACTGTCAAACCAAGTGCCCCATGCTAACTCCACCACCTAGTAGCACCAATCTTTTGGATTCTGCAGAGTTTATCATGAGCATGATGTTTCCTTCTAGTTTCCATCTCCCACACTGACATTCTCTTGATGAACGAGCCTAAGAAAACAGCTTATTTTTCTAATAAACCAAATTGGGTCATTCCACCTCAATTCAACAAACGTTTGTCCCTTAGGGTCTCAGATTTTGATAAAAATTGGTGTATGGGAACAAAATCAACTCAAACTAAGTAATCTCGAACAGTTTTGTGAAAAAAAGTTTTTTGAGTGAATTATGCATGTTTTAATTTTTTAGCATTTTTAGCAAAAACCCGAGCCTTAAATCATATTATCACTTATATCTCCGCTTGTAATTGTCATACAGCAATATTAATAGCTCTTTTTAAAGATAAATCTTTATTGAATGCAAATATATCAATAAAAAATTATTTTCTTCTAAACCCTATTGTTATTAATTACTAATGTTTAAAAAATTGTTAATAAACTTTTCTCAAATACTCCATCTCAGAATCGGCCGAAACTTTTTTTCCGTAATCTAAACATACCCAGCTAACTATTCCAAAAATAAAATTTAGTGGCAACTCATAAATGCGTTTTTTATCAATATTTAAACATTTACAATTCTCTGTCGCGGCCCGTAGGCTCCCCCATTTCGAATAAATGCAGCAGACACGCGATGCATGCCTAAAAATTCCCTAATTGCTCAAGGTCGTGGCTATCTGAGATAAAATATATTATAAACTATAAATGTTAACAACAATTGTTATTTGTTCTTTCACTTTTCGAGCTAAATATTGAGTTGATCCAAATTTCTCTTGAAATTTTGCCACACTCCAGCTTTTAGGCAGTGTAGACAGGACTAAAATTTTTTCACTGTAGGAATTAGCTTCAGCAAATCTTTCCTTGAGTTGACTTAGCATTTTACACCCTACTAACTCTTATGGGCCGAAGGAAGTTTTGCTTTTCCCCATACTTTCCCGATTGCTCTTCGATAAACAGAAGTAATTTTATGAATTTTTTCTTTCGAGTATTTTCTACTTCTCAACTTTTTCTATTTACTTTCTACGTTTATTTTTTCTAGCAAGGATTGACGAGGTGAATAGGGTGCACCATCGCTCTCTCCTTGTGAGTCACTGTCATCGCTGGAGTTGTTTGTAGGTAGGGATACATGAGGCTCCGCAAATTGTAAACCAGAAGGCCCCGGCTGTGACAGTACTGCTTCTGCAGCCACAAGCTGTTCAGGAACGTCTTCTTGATGACTGATGGGATACCTTGGTGTGTCACCTTTCGCGACTCCCTTATTCAGAAACACTCTGCACTGACGACACAATTTTCTGCCCTCGACCAAAGACATCGCTCTAGTGCTGAAAATTTTCGATTTGTAATGTGTGGCAGTAATTGTATATAAATTAGCACTACGGATAATGCAATGTAGTTTCAGTGGATTAAAACACTGTTTTTGACGCTTTGAAAAGAAAGCAAGAAACGATTTTTCATTGTTAACGCACACGGTTTCCACTTTGACACCACTTCTATCCTCGATGAGCTGCAGATCTCTTCGAAACATTTAAAGACGCTGTTTCGCGAACACTTTCCTCCTCTCACTGCGCCGATGGAGCAAATTTTGAAACAATTTTGACAATTAGTTTAAAAAACTATGTACGAGAAAAAAAGAGAAGGCAGACAGCTCTTGAATAAGTAAGATGGACACGCGGTGACAGACCAAAACAAACTGAGACTTCTTCGGTGAATAAACGCGGCGGTCAACAAAAACATGTGCAGCTAGATGGTCTTCCTTCAGGCTTTTAGGCGAATAGCGCAATGGGCAGAATTGGCCACCAACGGGGTCATAAAAATAGGGTTCTGATAGGAAGTGGAAAGGTTTTTACCCTCTTGCCCTAATCCGTAGGTGTCATAAAATATTTCTTTTTAGAGAGAGCAACGTTTACGGAATACGTCTCAATGCACGAAAAGCCACAGCTGCAGGCTCTCGACTCGAATTGAAAACGAAATGTTTTTGCATGGATAAATAATATTTGGACACTAAAATCCGAGTTTGCAGTAAATTTGTCTATAGAGATAAAAAGAGTGAGATAGCAAAAACGAAGAAATTTTTCTGCTAGAACAAATGATGCAAAAATTCCATAATTGTAATTTATTTTCATTTCATTTCATCAATGAATTATACTTGAAGATTCTGTAAAAGTTTTTTCATATTAATTGTCACAGGTTTTTAGCTCTTGAATAAAAGTTAATCCGCCTGGAAACTTAAGTGGGGCTCAATGGCAAATTTCTCTGCAAACATCGATTTAACAGAACAAATAACAATTGTTGTTAACATTTATAGTTTATAATATATTTTTATCTCATATAGCCACGACCTTGAGAAATAAGGGAATTTTAAGGCATGCATCGCGTGTCTGCTGCATGTAATCCAAATGGGGGAGCCGACGGGCCGCGACAGAGAAAACTGTAAATGTTTAAATATTTATAAAAAACGCATTTATGAATTGCCACTAAATTTTATTTTTGGAATAGTTAGCTGGGTATGTTTAGACTACGAAAAAAAAGTTTCGGCCGATTCTGAGATGGAGTATTTGAGAAAAGTTTATTAACAATTTTTTAAACATTAGTAATTAATAACAATAGGGTTTAGAAGAAAATAATTTTTTATTGATATATTTGCATTCAATGAAGATTTATCTTTAAAAAGAGCTATTAATCATTGCTGTATGACAATTACAAGCGGAGATATAAGTGATAATATGATTTAAGGCTCGGTTTTTTGCTAAAAATGCGAAAAAATTAAAACATGCATAATTCACTCAAAAAAATTTTTTTCACAAAACTGTTCGAGATTACTTAGTTTGAGTTGATTTTGTTCCCATACACCAATTTTTATCAAAATCTGAGACCCTAAGGGACAAACGTTTGTTGAATTGAGGTGGAATGACCCAATAAGTTTTCTGCTTGCACCAAATTTACAGTTGAATCGGCTACCACAGAATTTAATTCACACCCCATACAGTGGGTGTAAATTAAATCAGGATTTTCTCTTTTAACTTGGGCTTGTAGGCCGTTGTAACAACCTCTCTTGTTAGTAGCTCCATCAAACGAGCTAGCAGTAAATTCTTGACGTTCCCACTTTGCGCTGGCTCCGATTTGATGCGATTAAACGAAGAATATAAAATGGAATCGTCAACTACTATTAAACTGAAAAGTCTTTCATATATCCTCCCTTCCACTGCATAGCGGACGCAAATTGCCAACTGATCCATCACAGCAACACCTTGTGTGATATCAACCATTGAAATAAACAGTATGCTATTATGCAGGTCCTTCAGAATGATATCACGTACCAAAGTCTCAGTTGCGTTGATTAGCTTATTAACTAAATATTTGGACAAAATTGTTAAAAGGGAGAGCCGCGACCAATCTGTCTTTAAAGTCGATTTTCCAGCAGATCATCTTTTTTTCCTCGTTTTCATTCTATGCAGTCTGCTCTCTTCAGTGCATTTTCTTACGTAATTTTGCAACTTGCAACTAAAATAGCCGATTCAAGAAAATGTCCATGATTTTCAACCGTTAGATGTGTTCATAGTGCTACAATTTGATCGGCAATTTGTCTTTACGCTGAGGCGAGGAGTTGTGGCGAGGTTAGGTATGGGATTTAGACTTAGTATCATGCTTTTTTCTGAATGTACTGAAAACTATTCTAATTCATATCTACTTTATTTTAAAAAACATAAGAAATAAAATATTTTTGCTCTGCTTGTATTTTTCGCACTCATTCTTCGCATCTGAGTAGAGCACGTAGAAAACGTTGAAGCAATCCTTTTTGGAAATACATTTTTGTTTAACTATTTAATTTTACGAATACATGAAAAATCTTAAACAAATTATAACCACGTATGGAACATTTTTACCCCCTATAAAGTTTTCACCCAAGCAATAACATTAAAAAATTGCCTTTTCTAACTTTTACCTTTTCGTACTTTGTGGAAAAACCGGATGTGATGCCGGAATTTGATGGTAATTTTCGGAATCCGCATAGCAGTACGCCTCTCCATTTCAAACAGCACAATCTTGCATTCTGGTAATAGTCACTGATTGTCCTGGCGATCAGTACCTATTCCAAATTTCTCTTCTCTTTCCCGTGAAAACAGAAACATTAATTTTTTTAACCGTTAATGTTATATAAAAATCGAGAGCGTAAACCACAAGTGCTAGTCTTTATTTTTAAAATGTATTAATTTTAACTATATTGGGGCCCTGCAGTGAATTTTTTTTGAGGAGATTAGCAATTCAAGTATCTACGATAAACTTTACTTTTCAACTACTCACGCTCGGTATAGTCTGGTTGGAAGGCAAGTCGAGTGAGTCAGTTGTCGTGAGGCGCGATGTTAGACTAACTTCTATCCTTGCTAATATCGTTGACACCCTCTGTCGGGGGCCCCCCTAAACTTGAAAGGGGCCCCCACTAAAGTGTGAACTTAACATGCAAGATTCAAATCACGGCTAGTTCAGAAGAGCATGAGTATATAACAAGTAATAGTTAAATTTTTTTATTGCTGCTATTGCATGGGAAAAGGTACCTGAAATGTAATCGGAAGCTTAGCAGTGGCCTTTCCGCAGGCACTCTCCATCACTGGCAAAGACAATGAAGAGTCGAAGACGGTGACCTCAAAACCCCGTAAGACATAGGAAATAACACTTGGGAACCCTGTACAGCCAAAACGAAGGGCCACAACTCACACAACATAGGTGAGGGAAGCAAAGATAGCGCTGCGCACGAAAGTGGGTCGAAATGCACGAATCACGACGCGGGCCCGAGGATCGTGAGTCCCACTTTTTCGAAAGAGAGCGAGTGTCGAATTCCGGCGTTTCCATTTCGCAGTGAACCCATGGCTGTTCCTCCCCCGCCTCCCAAAGGAGCCGCCAGGGAAACAACAGAGAAAGGAGAGTCTGCAATGGAGGCTCTCGCGGGGAGGCGACATCGAAAGGGCAACTCCGTCTCCTTCCCATTCCACGGCAAGTGCCCCTCACTTCGGATCCCACGCAGCCGGAAAACCAATGACTGCCGCCATCGCCACAACAGGATGCTTAAAAAAGCGCCATCCGTTGACTATAAGCCTCGACTCTAGTACGCAACGCAATGGCGACGACATCCATTGCGTATCCACCGAATTTCCTGAAAGAGCATATTGTGAATGGGGTGGATGATTTCCCGTTGTTCGAGACGCCTATTCGAAAAGCATTTAAGATGTACACTTGGTCCACTTCTGGCCGACTAAAATAATTTCCCCCCGACCGAAGCGTCTTAGCGCTTAGCGGTAGGTACTACATACATTCAAATATGAAGTGAGATTCATATTATCCCAAGCTTATTGCCCCCTTGCGGGAAAAAAGAAAACTAGTGAGCAACACTGCTGGGAAACATTGGCAACAGCCCAAACAAAAATGTTATGCGCTGATGAGTAGAGAAAGGCACTCGTAAATAAATCATTATAGGATATCTCTACATATTTCTTGTAAGACCCTGGGAGTGCGCTTTTAGCATAATAAGACATGATATGGTCCATAATTAGATCCCTAATCTAATGGCAAAGGTTGGTGAGCATTTACCATCATGGAAAGACGAGGAATAGGGAGAAAGCACCGGCTCTGCTTCGAACGAGACACTCGGACCGTCGCGACGGGGACGGTCGCACGGGGAGGTAAGCCCACGGAGGGATGGTCGCACTTGGTGTGCCACCCTCTCCTACTCCCAAGAGAAAGAACCGAGGGGGAGGAAGCGCTGCCATATGGATACACGTGTCATTCGATCGGAAGCAGGAGACATATGATGACGGCGGTGCGATTTCACTGGGGAGGGGGCCGAGAGAAGGCCGTTCCACACGGCGAATGATGTCATGCAAATCATATCATGCCCTTGCGTCGTGCAAAAGGGAAAATTCTTCGCATGAAAATTCATTCGCATTATCATGCGATCGAAATTAGAACATGTTTTAATTTTGATCGCATTATTCCGTGAATGACCGCGTGATACGAGCGCACGTCCACGTTTTATGGGTGTGCAGGATTCAAACTAGACAAATGTAGGACGAAATCCAATTAGCTCTACTTTTCTTACCTATCTAATTTATTGGCGTTCCCATGGAGTGCATAAAATCTTAAATAATAATTGTGAGTAATCTCCAAGGGCATACCCATGGTGAAGTCCTTCGATTGTGGGCGAAGCCGGAGTTTATTATAACTGTGAATTAATTGTATAATGTTCTCTGCACACTACACGAATGCGGAGCGGGCCCGAAGGACCAGCTGCTCAGGGTGTGCAGAAATCATTTTATTGAGCCTTTTCCCTCACACGATACACCAGTTACAGTCCTTCGGCACCTTTCGGCAGTGCACTGCACCCGACCCACTCCCGTCCAGTCTACGCACCCGCCTGCAACAAGGGAACTCCGTTCGCCAACCCCTAAGAAACCTCTCGACTCTCACCAGGTGTGATTGTTGCGGAAACTCTTACGTCAGGCGATGACGACCAATCGTCGAAACCAGAGTGGCTTCCTTACCTTTGCGGTATTCGTGTGACAGTTCCCTCGATAAACAAGTTTGAATGAAATCGCTCCAGCAGCGCCTTTCTTAATAAATTACGATAGGCATCTTTTCTTACATTCATCCCGAAAGATGGTTTTTGACAGGTGAGAGTAGAGCTTTAAAAAGAGGTCATTTTAATCAGGCCCAGTATTCCTCGGCCTCTATTTTCATCTCTCATCTGTATCTTTCTTTTTCTTCTGTTTTCTCATGCAAAATTGTGGCTGCCACCATTGTAATGGACAGTATAGCAGAGGATACGATAGTAAAACCATACACAATCACCATCAACAGCACTACTTCACTTGATTAACCTAAACCTCAGTCTCTAAATCTTTGCTTTGTGATTAATTAAATAAGATTGGCAATATTCCACAAAAAAATTGTTTAAGTCGACCGGTTTCGATGTACTACATCCTAATCAGGAAACAAAATCTCTCCAAACTGCAGTATATACACAAAATGAGGGGAGGGACCGGGGAAAATGAGGGGAAGGGAAGTGAAGAGGAGGGGGAGGGGGTGAAGGAGGGGAAGTGAAGAGGGGGGGAAGGGGTTAAAACAAGGGTGACAACGGAGAAAGGGGGAGGAGGGTGAAGCTATGTGGTGCATGGGGTGGGTGTCGGGAAAACCACACCGCTGGTGTTTCCCAGGCCGTTTATGTGTGGTTTTCCCGACACCCACCCCATGCACCACATAGCTTCACCCTCCTCCCCCTTTCTCCGTTGTCACCCTTGTTTTAACCCCTTCCCCTCCTCTTCACTTCCCCTCCTTCACCCCCTCCCCCTCCTCTTCACTTCCCTTCCCCTCCTTCACCCCTCCCCCTCCTCTTCACTTCCCCTCCTTCACCCCCTCCCCCTCCTCTTCCCTTCCCCTCCTTCACCCCCTTCCGCTCCTCTTCACTTCCCTTCCCCTCCTCTTCAAAAGCATTTGAAGAACTAATTGACGAACGAATTACAGATTTTATAAGAGTGAATAATATTCTCGATCGATTTCAATCCGGTTTCCGACATGGACACAGTACTACCTCAGCTCTTGTAAAAATTACTGATGACTTTACAAGATGGATGGAAAAGAAAGAGTTATCAGTGCTTCTTGATTTCAGCAAAGTCTTTGATTCAATAGATAGAGATATCCTTAGAGCAAAATTAAGGGGTAAAGCTTTTCTTCCTCTGTAGTGAATTGAATTACATCATACCTATCCCACCGGAAACAGAGAGTCATATCAAATGACTCTTGCTCCTTTTGGGTCGATGTATCTCGAGTAGTACCTCAAGGCTCTATACTCGGACTTCTTTTATTCTCTCTATATATTAATGACTGTCCATTATCGCGCAGAAACTGCAAACACCATCTTTACGCTGACGATTTTCAAATATATATCTAAACTCAACTGTTGACAACTTACGTAATAGTTTGGAAAACATCAATAATGATCTCGTAGAAATTAATAATTGGAGTAAAGCCAACTTCTTAACAAATAATCCTGAAAAATCACAAGCCATCATAATTGGATATCCGTGAATTCTTGCATCAATTAAAAAATATGAGCTTCCGCCCTTACGAATAAATGGTGATCCAATTCCTTATTGCGAGGCAGTTAGACATTTGGGAATATTGGTAGATGAAAATCTATCATGGTCGTACCATATAAATAATATCTGTAAAACCGTCAATAAATCACTATTTCCCCTTCTCAGATTGAAACATGTGATCCCCACATCTCTTAAGGCACAGCTGGTTTCGGCGTTAATTTGAAACCGGACAAGAGGACAAGTAAAACGGTCTTATGCGATAAGCATTCAGGAAAACGACGGTCGTACAAAGGTTAACATGAATGCTCCTAATGAAATACGATTCTGCGAGAAGGTTCGGAGACTGATAAGATGTTGTTCTTGCCATATCGGGAGAGTCACGAGCCTCATACCATCAATTCTATGGCATCTACGTCTACATCTACACGATACCCTGCAAGCCACCGCGAGGGTGTGTGGCAGGGGGTGAAGATCACCAAGCATGCACTATTGACATGCAAAGATGGCATGGCCAACGAGCGCTTCATTCATCAGCGAGAGGAAACAAGACAAAACACACGAGACCGCGGTGCATTCGCGTTCGACGAGCCTGACTGTTTAAAATAGTTTTTACCGGAGATTTTCATAAAACTACAACCATGCTCTATCTTTCCAAGCCTTTTATGAAAGAGTCAAGGATTCCAAACTGGCCAATAAAAACATTAACGGAGCTACCTGCTTGTATGCACAACATCAATATTTCCATGGAAAAAGTCATTCACCTTGACACCTTTAATCAATCCTATTATAACCTTGATTTTCTCCCCGATTTCGTTTCATGTTTTAGGCTACCGAATCTAATTTTTAATGGATTCCTAAGTACAGTGATACCTCGCTAACGAAGATAATTCGTTCCGGAATCACTTCCGTTAGCCGAAATCTTCCTCAGCCGAGGTATCATATTTGCATTTTCGTATTCGCGAGTGGCGTGGTGATTCCGAGGCGGACATAAAAGGTGGATTGCAAGAACGAGGCTCAAACCGTGGTTTAGACGGCGTCTTCATAAGCCGCGGCCTGGACGCGATCTTCCTTCCGCTTGCTTAAACAAGGTTTCGTCGCGATCTATGAAAACCGCGGCCTGTCGTTGTTGATTATGTGGCAACGCTGACTACTGTCATTTTTTTCCCGAAAAGCAATTGTAAGCTTCTTAGCGACGTAAATAAACACCGTGAACTTCAGTTTGGAAGCGTGTGAGTATCTAGTAAAAATGTGCAGTGAACGAAACGAAAACTTTTCGCTGGAAGAGAAGCTGCTCCTGATCTCTATTATATCCGAGTACGTAATACTAGAGAGTAAGGCGTATTACGCGACCACGTTGAATAGGGAAAAGGAGGAATTGAAAAATATTTGTGGAAAGTATAATGCCAACAACCCAAAAGTGTAATGCATTTCAATGAACTGGACTTTTAAGCAAGGAAAGACAACTTTTTAAAAGAAGCGAAGAATTTGTTTGTGAAGTGACTTAATGATCAAGGCAGTTAAGTTATTATTTTTGGCGCTGTAACCAGTTTATTCCTTATTTTCGTAGTTCGTATTTTTTGATTGTACGCCCTGTGATTATGTATATGTCGAGTGAACATTAAACGCCAAAAAATAAATAAATAACCCTATTTTCAACCTATTATTTGTACGCAGATTGAATAATATCCCTTTATATTGACGTACGTCTGGGCAGGAAATTTTAATGTGCGTGTAGTCTAGAGAATCAATGTCAGGGAAGTTGTTCCTAATAAAATTATGTATCTAATAAATCGATTAGTTTTGTGTTAACTCCATACATTTTCCGAAAAGCACTAGCGAAAATATTAGAGGTTTTTCCCATTGGTTAACAGCTAAGAATGGGTAATTTCACTAAATTTGGAGCACGATTTTTAATCATCAATCGACTGTACAAACACAACCTATTTACCGTTATTTTTTATTAACGTTATTTCACATTTCAAATGTAATTCATGCCCACCCTGATAAGAGAGAAAATTCAGCTATTACATCATGTAATTCTGAGGTAATTAAGGGGAAATTGGTAATATTTAGCTCCAATGAGCACAATGAGCTTCGCGTACATTCATGAATCACCTCAAAGCCGTTGATTCATGAACACCAATCTGATCCCCTAAAGCCTTAAAACAAAACTTGCAGTGGCGAAAGACCTTAATTACATAAGCAATTGAATAATTGGTGGCACTTGGAATCCCCAGCGGTCCGTCGAAAGTCTAATATGATAGTTCGTTTCTCCCAATAGCTGATGAGTTACTTCTTTATTAAATCTTTACCTCTGTTCAAACTCTGAATCGATGTATGATAAAAATAGATCACTTCGGTCCCTAATTAATCTGTATATCCTTATTGGTGGAACGTCAGCATCCTCAATATCTGTAATTTCTTCTATTTCCTCCGCCTCGCGAACGTCAAAAAGTGCCGGCCGGCCATGTTTGGTGTCTCTCGCGAACGCAGACCGCGGCTTAAACCTACCCAGCAGGAGGTTCGGGAATTGACGGCTTTTGAACCGCGGTTTAGACGGCGTCTGACGTAAAACTCGTTCATGCAAGCAAAAAACCGCGGTTTCGGCCATATTCCCTAACCACCGTCTAAACCACGGTTTAAACCTCGTTCTTGCAATCCACCCAAAGTGATCGGACTCAAGTGACAACAATTATTCTGAAGACGATTGTTGCGAAACTTCAGTTCCCGACGCGGCTGTCGCTGCGTGTGACGCTGCCATGAGACCTTTGTTGGCCGAATCCAAATTCATGGACAACAAAAGAGACAGGGAAAAATATCTTCGCTATCCGAAAAATACCGTCAGCTGATGTATCACTGTTCTACACAGAGTTCAAAATCCGAGATTGGATGGCCGCACCTCGCGAATCTTTAAATCCGGTGTCCCAGGGTGCTGCCCGGAGAAGACGAGCCGATGAGCTACGAGCAGGCACACAGAAAAGGAAAGAAAATGGCCGACACCACCGACTGAAGATAGTAAGCGAGAATTGTAATTTTTCCGACGAAGTCGTGCATTGATTGAACTAAATATATATAAACGAATCATGCATTATGTACCGTGCATTTAAATTCATCTTTTCCATTCACTCTACAATATTCACAATAACTGCGTCGTGGCTTCATTATTGCGTCACTTCCACCTGCTCCGTGATAGCAACACTCCAATCCCAAGAGCCCCAATCAAATCACTCTAAACAAAAGCGGAGTGCGATGCTCACTTTTTTCGATGTCTGCGATTGGTTGGTTTCCTTCTTTTGGATGGATATTTAGATCTACGAGGTTTGTTCAAAAAATAGGCGGACCGTTTGAATTGCCCAGCTCCAGTTGTTTTACCTAGGTGTCGCTAGATTTGTACAGATTAGCTGATGATAACGCCGTTTCCCGATTGGAGATATCTTCCTTTGTTGATTAGCAACACACGGTTTTTTGTGAAGTCCATTGCTTCGTTTCTCGGATTTCAGAAATAATGACCTCTGAAGGAGCGAAGACCTGCTGGGAAATTTTGTGTTAAACTTGGAATATCTGCGACTAAAACATTTGCTATTCTCAAGACGGTTCACAGTGATTTGCCATGAAGCGTACGGCATGTTTCAAGTGGCGTGAACGTTTGAAAGGTGGTCGAGAGTCAATCGAAGGCGATGAGATTCCTGGATGTCCTTCCAAGTCAACTGACGACCCACACACGTCAGCTGACCAGTATCACCCACACGTCGACAAAATCAACACCTTGGTGCGGGCTAGTCGACTTCTGACCGTCAGGGAGCTTGCTGAAGAGTTCGGGATCGGGAGTTGGATCTTGTTACGAGATTTTGACCGAAACATTGAAGATTCGCCGCGTTGCTGTGAGATTTGTGCCACGCCCGATGACGGACGACCAAAAAGCCAATCGCGGTCAAGTTTGCCAGGTGCTGCTTGATCGTTCAGAAGAAGAAAACTTCTTCTTAAGGATCATAACATGTTTCCCCACCCCCCTACTCAACTGACCTTGCTCCTTGTGAATTCTTCTTGTCCCCCAAACTCAAAAGACTATTGAAAGGAAGAGGATTTGAGACGATTCCCGAGATTAAGGAAAATGCGACGAAGGAGCCGAAAGGCATCACAAAAGAAGCGGACTGTTTCTATAAGAGGAAACACCGTTGGCATAAGTGCGTTGGGGAGGAAGGTACTTTGAAGGGAACCCAGACATTTAACTCCTGAAAATAAAGTACATTTTGTTTTACGACGACAGTCCGCGTGTTTTTTGTAACAGACCCCGGATCTGCTCTAGCGCAGGCCCCCTTCCGCTTGGACCCAATCGAGACAAACAGAGGAATGAAGGGCTCACCAAGACGGGCCCGTGGTTGAGCAGGTAGCAGAGGGCCATCAAGGAGAGCACCGAGGGCCAGCGCAGCTCGGCGCGCAGGTCGCCCCTGTTGGGCCCCCCAGGGGCCTCCGTCCACCGCACCGACATCATCTCGCCGCACGCGCACTTGCCGCCGCTGGTTGGCGCGGCGGCCGCGTAGAGCGCGGCTGTGCTCCCGCAGCGCCCGCTGGCCGTCGTGGAGGCCGTCGAAGCGGCCGTCGACGTGTCGCAAGGCGACGGCAGCGGCAGCGCCTCCTCCTCCTCGTCCCGGCGCCACGCCCGCCCGGGCCGGCAGCAGCACAGGCGGGCGGTGACCATGGCGGCGAGCGCAGCACCGGAGAGCACCAGACCGCCGTGCAGGCAGATCCAGAAGAGGGCGAAGCGAGAGTCTAATTGGTGCGGCAGGAACAGGCAGGGGTCTTCGGAGGAGGAAGAGGATGGGGACGAGTTGCCTCCCCTGGAGAACACGCCGGCCGCGCCCACGAGGGCACTGACCACGGCCAGGACGCACACGTGGTAGCGGGCCTGCGCGGCCCGGAAGCGGCGGGGCCGGGAGCCGAGGGCCAGGAGGGCCCGGTCCGCCGCCAGGGAGGCGAGGGCCGCGGCCTGCAGCGCGTGGGCCGAAGTGAGGCCCCACACGGCCGCCGAGCACAGCGCCTCCTCGCGACTGCCGCCGCCGGCCGAACTGTCCCAGGACCAGCCTCCTCCGCCGTCGTCGTCAGGTATCCCTGCGGAAGTGAGCAGGAGAGGTAAGTACAGAGTCAGGGTCAGGGCATTCAAGGGTCTTCCCCACGATCGAGTAGGGCACACGCGCGCGCGAGAAAGAAGGGAGTCGCGCCACAACAATGAAACATTGTCATCCCTGTCGGTGGAGGCGAGCTACTGCCCGCAAAACTACAGCCCGGAGGGGATTCTCACTTTCTGGGGCATGAATGCTTCTGTAGTATTTTGCAGTTAACTGTAAGACTGGGCATTATAGCCTAAATTCGCTGTAAAAATTAAGACGCACAAGTTAATCAAAAAGATTTTTTTTATAAATCTCATCTAATAATTGACATGTCTTCCGTTTATGACGAAAATTCTTGGTATGGGCGGCTGAGCTTAAAGAGAGCAGCTCTTACAATCCAGTAACGATGAGTATATCTCAGGGAACATCTGCTTCTTTTGTTATTTCCGATCACGTAGTTACAAACACGGACACATCAGGAGACAATTCTGTGAGAATGGAACACACTTCGCCGGTTGCGAAAAAGAGACTTCCTGACTGCGTGTTGTGATTTTTGTGAAAACGGCTCACATTGTGAAAGACGTCTAGTTTCCCCTTTAAATAATCAGGATAAATTGTTTTCGAGTTTCACACTGGGCAATGGCGTTCAAAGCCACTGACATATCAATGGCAAGTCGTGTTCAGACAGGAAGATTTTGGGCCAAAATTACTCACTCCGAAGAAGATGGCAGCCTTACCATTAACTGCCTGTTGCAACGTCACTGCTTTTAAAACATCATCAACGGGAGTGCAACCTGAGAATGAGATACTATTCCTCGGCTCGCACTTTGTGCTTGCGGTCATCTGGGAATAATTGTGAACTAAGCATTTGCCCAAAAAATGCCGAAGGGACTGAAGAGGGTGCAGGCCCATCGCCTGTCATCCTATCCGAGAGTTAGTTGACCAATATGCAAGTGATCTCTTGTCTGCTGCATTGAGAATCTACCCAAGTGATCCAGTACTTAAATGCCGTTCCTCAGAGTACCTTCTGCTTGGTCTAAAGAAGCAATATGGTCACCTACCCAGCTGAGGTGTCATAGAGGCAACGCAACGCTAAGAATTTCAAAAATTGAGCACTTCGAAATATTAGTTTCCCCTGGTCAGTTCTGCGACCACCGGTCAATCAAAATATTGTTGCCTCGAAATTGTACCTGGATACTGTGTTTGCCTTGGAATTAAGTTTAGGTCGGATGGTCCGATGTTACATTAATTATTCCTATTTAAGTATTTAAAATCAAGTCCACAACCACTGAGATGACCCATTTAGGTTTTCAGAGGCACTCGAAATATTACCTAAGTGCCCGTTATATTCAAATTAAAAATATTAACCATTGCCAGGAAACTATGCATTTTCAGTCCCTGCGTTATTTACAGGGACGACCACTGCTGATGGAATGGCGGAATGTCCCTGCCGTACGGGATATCTCCATTCCACTTAGTCTGGGTGTGCCTCAAAGCAAAGGGTAATTGCAGATCCGCCTGCTCGCCGAGTTCCCTCACCGCCCTAGTTTCTCTTTCACTCCAAGTTCGAAGGATCGGCTTCTCATTGTGGGTGGGGTGCTTGCTGGGTGGAGGAGGTCAAAGGCGTCGAGGGCACCCTCCAAAAAGGCGCTTCTAAGATGCACCAAAGGCCCACCTCTACTTCTTGCTCCTGACCCACCACGCAAATGAATGCACACACAGGCGAGAGGCGATACCATAGCATCGTTCTCTCCAAATCAACCTCCCAACGAATGCAATACTTTGATACCCTTTTGCAATCTGTACAAAGCCAATTTCGAAACCATTAAGGGCTCAAAAACTTTTCTATTTAATTCAAACTAAAGGATAATTTGAAGCGCTCTTTGAGGGACTGCGCTGAGTGGCGATGATTTCAGGAGAAGGTTATCTGACGACCAACTAAAGGCAGACAGATATAACAGGACAGCAACCCAATTCCTAACGAGTCCTTCGATTCTGATGGGGGTAGTGTCAGCCAGCAGTGTACTCATATTATATTTAATTGAAGCAATGAAAGGAGACAACAACGAGTTACTATTTGAAAGAAGCGATGCCTAGATATGTCTGGGGATCGTGTTTAAATTATAAACCACAGGGCAGATCAAAATGTGAAATGAAAATGATAGCTCCGTATTACTGCAACTCGATGAAGCACTTCTTCTCGACTTCGAAGGCTCGTGTGGTGTCGTACCCTTGGCACAGGGGTTGGGTACTCACCGCTAGGGGCAGGCAGCAGGAGGGCGAGGAGGGCGAATGCCAGGGTGAGGGCCTGCTTGGCGATGCCGGCGCAGAGCAGCGCGGCGACGAGCACGTCCATGGGCCTCCAGGCCCGTCGGTGGGCCCTGGAGACGAGCAGCGCCCAGCAGAGGGCGAGGATGGGCAGGGGGGCGGTGGCGGCGATGGCCAGCCACTCGCGGGACTCGCCCCCGCCCCAGCCCGCCCCCGGCCGCCCCGCCCCCACCTCCCTCACCACGCCGTCAGACATCCGGGATTCCTGCGGACGGAATCAGAACCGATGTCTCATACATGCTGTACACACACAATCAGGAAGAGACACGCTTCACTTTGGCGGAACACTCAAAAGGCATGCGAAGAGAACACTGGAATGGAACACACATGCTCGTCACATTTACCCAATACTCTTTTGATGAATCCCAGTTCACGATTAGTGGGCCTATCACACTACCTTGTGGGACACCTGAAGTGACATTAATTGCCGGGGAGGTAACTCCGTCCAGAACAACCCTTTGTACCCGATCATGAAGGAAATCATTTATCCATCATATTATTTTACTGTGTAACCCATTTTTTTCATTTTTAGATTTTAGTTTCAAAATTAGTTTGCTATGAGACACCTTGTCAAAAGCTTTCTTGAAATCGAGATATATTGCATCCACTGGAATATTATTTTCGCCGGAAAATAAAATATCGTGGTTAAAGAGAGCAAGTTGAGTTTCACATGATCTACTCTTCCGAAAACCATGCTGAACATTGGACAATACATTTTGGCTATCTAGGTGTCCCATGACTGAACTGACAATTACATGTTCCAGGACATTGCATGAAATGGATGTGAGGGATATAGATAGATCTGTAGTTAGATGGCTGCTCCCTACCACCCTTTTAAAAATGGGTGTTACATCGGTTCCTTTCCAGTCCATCGGTACGACGTGTTCGGTCAGGGATTTATTAAATACTATTTCAAGGTAGGGGGAAATTTCGGAAGCTAACTCTCCATGACCGAGGGAGGGTATTTGATCAGGGCCAGGAGATTTGTTGGGGCTTATACCTTTAGGTAACTTTTCAATACCATTACAGGATATTTCAATTGATTGCATCAGCCCCTGAAAGAGGTCAGGTAACACGATGGTTGTATCTCCGGAAGGTGGGTTAAAAACTGTTTGGAAGAAGGAATTCAGCATGTTAACTTTGTCAAGAGTGTTTGTGGCCATTTCACCCCTATCATTTTTAAGTGAATGGACGGCAGACTTATAGCCTTGCACTTCCCTAACGTACGACCAGAAGAATTTTGGATTGTCTTTAAATTGTTCCCCAAGTGTTTTTCTTTCGAATTCTGCAAATGCATTTCGAAGAGCTGTCTTTGCAGTGGATTTTGAAATTTTAGTTTTCAATGATTACATTACGCTCATCAACGGGCATATATTTACTAATTCTTTTCATTTTAGCATGACACATTCGCTGCCGTCTCAGGGATTTTCTCACTTCGGCATTGTACCACCTAGGTTCAGTGCTTTCTTTTTTAAAAATTTTACTAGGGATTTATCTATTGATCCCAGAGCGCATGATATTAATGAACGAATTTCATGAACCCTCCGTACATACGTTTATGGAAGACTTTTTAATATCCGATAAGGAATCTCTTAAATAAATTTTAAAGTTAGCAAAGTCAGCACTTTTATAAATATAAATCTTTCTTTTTTGTTTAAAGTTTTTATCTAAAGTTAGAGAGAACTTTGCAGACAAGCGGCGCCCTGTGGTCACTGTTTCCATCAACGGTGCCAATCTTATTGTTAGTCACTTTTTGTGGGATGTTGGTTGCCAGTAAAACAAGAATGTTATACCCTCTATTAGGTGCTGTAGCTAATTGTGTCAGGGAGTCATTGGAGAATACATCTAATAGAGTCTCACAGATGTCCTTATCCTTTCCTCCAGCTTCGAAGTAGTATTTTCTCCAGGCTATTGCTGGTGCATTGAAATCTCCACCTGCTATTATGTTACGATCACTGTTTCGGGACGTGATAGAATTTATCTGCTTTTCCGGTTCTTACTGCTTACCATCCACGCCATAAAACCATTTCATTTTAACGTGTGGATGACATATGGCGACATGCATGGAGCGTCCATTAACCAAATCATAGGTCTACATTCGATCCTTATGTCTTGGACTCAATTTGCTAACCCCTCGCACGACCTCTCTGAGAGCAGAGACAGCTTCCGAATGAACATTACGACTGCGAGGCATGACGTCACCACCACCCAGCGCAGGCACCATGAGAACTTGCTATATGCAGCTTAATGGCTGGAACAATATGGTTTTCCACTGATCTGGGAGGATAGAATGAAACATCTACGACTGCTCTACTATACTACAGACTACTCTAAAATAGATCCGATACCCTGCAAGCCACCGCGAGGGTGTGTGGCAGAGGGTGAAGACCGCCAAGTATGCACTATTGGCATTCGAACAAGCAACTATAAGGTCTCATTCAACTAGATTGTTAGTATCTATAGTATTTAAGGGATTAATACATGCATCATGCACTACATGCTACTCTAAAATATTTCCCCTACCTATCCCTTTGCTATGCTGCCTATTCTGTTCTCTTATAGTACGGGGGAAAATGCCATTTTGAATCTATCAGTACGACAATCTATCTCTCTAATCTTATTTATCTGGTCGAATCTAGCATAATACTGTGGTGCTTTTAATATGTTCCTAACATCTTCAGTAAAGTTATCCAATTTAAATTTCTCTAATAGATTTAATCTGTACCTTAACCTACGCTCTGATAATGATTCCCACCTTAATTCTTTTATTAATTCTGACACACTACTCAACCTATGGTAACACCTTTTGACGAACCTAGCTGCTCTACGCTGTACACTGTCTAGTTCTCTCATCAAACCTAATTCATTAGGATCCCATACACTGGCTGCATACTCAAGGTGGGGCCTAACTAGTGAAAAGTAGCATCGCTCTTATGTCTTCTCATGACATTTCTCAAGTACTCTTTTTATAAATCCTAGCTTTCTCGTCACTCGGCCGCATATTTCCCTTATGTGTCTTCCCCACGATAAATCTTTAGTGATTGTTACACCTAAATACCTAACGGTTTCAACGTTTTCGATCTTCGTGTTATTAATTCTATAGGATCGCTCTATCGAATTATTCCTGTGACTTTGATTGTGTACGACATGATCCATCTATGACAACCCTCTGCTCTCGCCCACCTAAGAATTATTTTACCCAACATACAACGTCATTATTTATACCAAAACTCTCTAATTTCAAGATTAATTTATCACGAGGAACTTTATCCAATGCCTTTTTAAAATCTAAATAATATCGCATCAACTTCAGTACTGTTTTCGCCGTAGACTGAAATATCATGTACGAATAAAGCTAATTGTGTCTCGCAAGATTTACCTTTCCGGAACCCATGTTGCCTGTTTTTTGAGTAATCCCTGGCTATGGAAATGCCCCATGATCGAACTGACTACAATGTGCTCAAATATCTTACAAGAGATTGACGTGTGTGAAATGGGTCTGTTCTAGGTTCTTCCCTATCACCTCTTTTAAAATTAGGTGTAATATTAGCTACATTCCAATCCTTGGGTACTGTGTGGTTATTTAGTGTTTTATTAAACATTATTTCTAGATACGGGGCTATTTCAAAAGCTAATGTCTTATGTACTCTGGAAGGAACTTCTAGCGTGGCATACCCTTTGTCGCTTTAGTGATTTCCTAACCTCCGCGTTATACCACCTTGGCTCTGTATTATCACTAATGAATTTACTTGGTATGTATTTATTAATTGCGTTACGGGTGACGTCAATAAATTCTCTCCACGAATCCTCTGTATTTAATCCTTTGCTTTGTTCGCTAAATACATTAAACGCTTCCCTTAATTCCTTAATACCGTCGTAATTAGCCTTGCCAAATAAGTATAACCTCCTCCTTGTTTTATAATATCTTTCGACGCCTACAATAAATTTCGTTGTTCTATTTTATGATCACTAATTCCTGTATCAGTATCTGTATTTAGAACTATTTCGGGTATATTGCAACATTGTCAAGACTACCTGCAGTTGTCTTGACAATTTACGATCCAAGCAAAACACAAGAGCATTTCGAAGGGAAGAATTCTCTCCCCGTTTGCACGTGAGTGCCAAGACCAATCTCCTCCAACGCCTCTCATTCCCTCCACGCTGCGAAATAATTCCATGGAGAACACACGCAAACCATTTTTGCGAGCACACGCATTCGTGGCATAATGGAGAAGAACAGGTAATCACAAGGTTCCGCAACAACTTTCAGTTCAAATATCATTTTATCTCCGAAAACCAATGCATATTTCATGTACTCCATTTAACCAGATAATTGTCAGGTACGTGTTCTGCACATTTAGCTGGACGCCTTGCATTTTATACACATCAAGTTAAGATGGATCCGCTACATTTACTTCTAATAAAAGCCAAATTATTCCTTTCTGCTTCCCTTGGCGTCAATAGCAGAAAATAGGTACGATGAAATGCAAATTCTTCCCCGATCCTTGCTGATGCAACCAAATCGGTCATAATTAATTCAGAGTCCACCTGAGGCCACTAGGATGCAGGGTAACCCTCTGCTATCTTCGTTTTTCTTCCACAAATTCGCTTGATCCCGAAGAAAATAGATGCTTGATCTAAGAAATAATGCGCCGACACCGGAAGGCTCATGCGAGAGTGAGTAATGATGACATTGGAGGGCTACGATGCAACCAACATCACAATTAGTTAGACACGCCCTGAATCAGGATAATTACACAGCTGCATGAAGCTAAACATGGGCATTGTTTCAGAATAATGAGAAAAATTACCTTCATCATTCTCATATCTTTGGTGCGCATTTCCTTAGCGTCTGATTTCAGAGAGGGTAGCGGCCAATCGCCATCGAATCGCTCTCCGTGGAGCCACTAGCGGCAAGAAGGCGGGGGGTCGATTTGGAAGGTCCGCTGGGACGGAAGGGAGGAGAGGAAGAACCGCGAGAAGAGGTCGAGGAGAAAGTGGTAATGAGCAATTGCAATTACATCTTTGGGAAAACGTTAACGAAGTCTCATATCACTGTCAAATGGAATGATTTTTTTTTAATCTTAACATTCTCATGTTATATTCATGTGCACTCCAACAAGCCAACCATGATCAGCAGAGTACTTAAATTTTCAAGTATTTTTCAGCTCGGCTGGGAGAATCAAATATGAAGGAAACTCTTTAATCCTTCGGCCTAAAGAAGCCTTTATTCACGAGACCTATGCTCCACTCGCGGCGCTGAATCCAAATTGCAGGTCTGGTTCGATTCGCCGCCCGGGCGAGCATTCCAGGTTCATGGGCGTTCTTCCCGCCCTGTTCGTGACACTTGCCTCGGAATGTGAATCCCTCTCCACCACTGTCGTGCACACACACGGAATCATTGGTGTCAGCGTTGATCGCTTTTGCAGCCACGAGGGAATCCTCGGAGAGACGTGAGTGGAATCCTTCCTTCGCGTACGTCTCGACGCGGCCAACGGCGGCTTGTCTTGCCTCAGTCCGGGAGTCTTTCGTGTCGAAGAAGCCTACGAGACCATCTTCTCTGCACTGCACACACTCCACTGATTGAAATTAGGGCTAAGACGAGGATGCTCAGCACTAAATGCTTGCCAAGTGTCGGATGCCAACTTCGATCAAGTTCGCAGTTCCGATCGTCGACGCCCACTTTCGACTGCGACGCATTCAACATTTTACATTAAATATATAACGGCAGCGATTCATTTTATTTGCATAAAAGTGTTGCAACCATTATTCGTGAGCCATTTCATTAAGGACACTTTTGCTCGTCCGTTGACTGTAATAGGATTGTCATTCAATATTCATTTTATTATTTTTATTATTCATTCAACATTTGCTAACACGAATCAATAGACAAAGCAGAATTAAGCTAACTCCTATTTCCTTATCTTAATGTAATGTATTCGATCGTTCTTTCGTGAGAGATTCCACTGTTTAAGCGATCTACAACTTCCCATACCTAATCCTCACTAAGCTCAGATAAGTATCGTGTCTAACGGCTTAATTTAATTTGTTCTCCTTTTACGCCAATCTAATTCCCAGTCCTGGAGATTCGAACAACGAGAAGACTGTCACTTGTAGTCCGAATGGTATGTGCTTTTCATGACTTCCCTTTGATATGCAGCTCGCCGATCAAACTAAGATCCAGCGCCCTAAGGACCCTGGATTGCACTCTAAGAGGCCAGACGAATGGGCCCTGGGGACGCGGTCCAGGGGGCCGAGAGAGTAACGGAAAATGAGTGCACCGGCGGTCACAGAGACTCGAACTGCAGGACCGGCTCAATCACTTCATAAGAGAGTCACTGCCACCCGTGAAAAAACAAATCCTCTTCTGCAATACCTAAGCTAAAGAATTCGATTCAGCGAGCGATTCAACCCGTAATCACGTTCGTATGCCGAGTCACTCGGTAGCCGCGCTGTTACTCTATTTGCACTTCCCCTCACGTCACTCTCTTATAAGATATTTGAGCACATTGTAGTCAGTTCGATCATGGGGCATTTGGATTGTCAGGGATTACTCATAAACAGCCAACATGGGTTCCGGAAAGGTAGATCTTGCGAGACACAATTAACTTTATTCGTACACGATATTTTAGTCTACGGCGAAAAGAGTACTGAAGTTGATGCGATATTTTTAGATTTTAAAAAGGTATTGGATAAAGTTCCTCATGATAAATTAATCTTGAAATTAGAGAGTTTTGGTATAAATAAAGACGTTGTATGTTGGGTTAAAGAATTCTTAAGTAGACGAGAGCAGAGGGTTGTCATAGATGGTATCATGTCAGACACAATCAAAGTCACGTCGGGAGTTCTCCAGGGTAGCGTAGTAGGTCCGCTTTTATTTCTTTTATTCATCAACGATTTGGGTACTGTATCTAGTAGTAAGCTTAGACTTTTTGCAGACGACGAGGTAGTGTATAGGGGTATAAATGAAGAAGACAGGAAATCGCTTAGCAAGGATTTAGATGCAATTCAAGAGTGGTGCGACAAATGGCAGTTAGAATTTAATTCTAAAAAGTGTGTAGCTATCAATTTTTGGAGGAGGAATAATTCGATAGAGCGATCCTATAGAATTAATAACACGAAGATCGAAAACGTTGAAACCGTTAGGTATTTAGGTGTAACAATCACTAAAGATTTATCGTGGGGAAGACACATCCGGGAAATATGCGGCCGAGCGAAGAGAAAGCTAGGATTTATAAAAAGAGTACTTGAGAAATGTCATGAGAAGACATAAGAGCGATGCTACTTTTCACTAGTTAGGCCCCACCTTGAGTATGCAGCCAGTGTATGGGATCCTAATGAATTAGGTTTGATGAGAGAACTAGACAGTGTACAGCGTAGAGCAGCTAGGTTCGTCAAAAGGTGTTACCATAGGTTGAGTAGTGTGTCAGAATTAATAAAAGAATTAAGGTGGGAATCATTATCAGAGCGTAGGTTAAGGTACAGATTAAATCTATTAGAGAAATTTAAATTGGATAACTTTACTGAAGATGTTAGGAACATATTAAAAGCACCACAGTATTATGCTAGATTCGACCAGATAAATAAGATTAGAGAGATAGATTGTCGCACTGATAGATTCAAAATGGCATTTTCCCCCGTACTATAAGAAAACAGAATAGGCAGCATAGCAAAGGGATAGGTAGGGGAAATATTTTAGAGTAGCATGTAGTGCATGATGCATGTATTAATCCCTTAAATACTATAGATACTAACAATCTAGTTGCATGAGTCCCTATAGTTGCTTGTTTGCATGACGGTAGTGCATGCTTGGTGTGCTATACCCCCTGCCACACATCTTCATGGTGGCTTGCAGGGTATCGTGTAAATGTAGATATTCCCTGGGGACATTCGCGCGAGATGTAATGATTCCGAGGCGAAAATAACTTCCTCGGACTCGAACGATTCCGAGTGATTCTGAACGCAATTCGTAGTTCCGAAACTCGGATCATGGCGGCTGTCCCCACTAAACACAATTCGTCGGTGGAATCGATGAGGCGGGGAT
Organism: Platycnemis pennipes; assembly: GCA_933228895.1. Taxonomy (NCBI): domain Eukaryota; kingdom Metazoa; phylum Arthropoda; class Insecta; order Odonata; family Platycnemididae; genus Platycnemis; species Platycnemis pennipes. The sequence continues at coordinate 135,481,261 of OW121853.1, forward strand.
GAAGGCGAACCCATTCTCCCGCCCCTCCCCGCCCCAGCACACCCAGGAGAAGGGCAGGTACTCACGGGGGCGCCTGGCAGTGGTCCACTTCATTCAGACGTCATGGCATCGCCTTCAGGCCTCGGGGTGAGGTTGCAGCGACGCCACACTGCGACCAAGAAGCAGGGAAGAAAAAAATCAACCTCCACGATCAGCACACGTGAAAAGACGAGTGAGATCACACCAAAGACAGAATTACAATATATATGCATTAAATGAATACATTTCTATTTTTAGTCAAGTTTGTTTTGTTTAAAAATTACCCTTGTTTTCGGTGGTCCCGCAAAGGTTTGCTCACAATGCAACATGAAACAGAAATACAATCGACATTTTAGCAGAGCCCTTGGGAAGAAAGCTCTAAATATACCGAGTCTAAGAAACACATGCTGTTTTATTTATTTTGTTGTAGTTTTGTTTGATGTATATTTCAGGCTTCTGGGAGTAAATAAACACCTTGACTTGAATGTTGGGTGTTCTCCTGACGATAAAAATCAATGAACGCACTCATCATCTGAACAATAAGCGTGTTCATATTTACAATGCTGACCTCCACGGGAAGACCACATATTTCTCAAGAGACAACTGTGGTCAGTAGGGAGGAACATGCGATCCTCACATTATTCAAATATTAGATGTAACAGCAATCGATTACGTATGGGAACCTTCGCAAGAGAAACCGCGATACACACACGAATTTGCAAAAATTACTTTCGAGCTCTTCAATAATGATTCACTATAATGTAAACTGATCATCCTTATTTATATGAACATATACATCGCATATGATAACATCCATAACCATGCTTTTGAGCGTGACAAGTTGAGGAATTCTGCGCGAAGGATGAAGAAGTAACGATTGCAAAGGTGTCGAGAGGGAGTCTTATTTGGTCAAGTTAATTGGCTCGATCGTCAACCTGCTCTGCCCACAGAAAATGCGCGTCATTGACAATATCACCCAGCAGCTGGAACAGGTGGGAAGACTACCCTTCAATCGCCCCCAAACTCATAAGCGAGGTTGCCACGTAAGAAACGGGTTCCTGGGATGGAATCCTCACGCTGCTGTCGCACGAAAATTTAGCGACTCGTTTTAAAATACAAGGAAACATATTTCCCAAAGTAATAATAAAGGAAGTAATAATAAAGGATAATTAAAATAAGGAATGGTCCCTTTTATTCTGGTGCTAGTATCCACCAATTGCGTGGGCTGGACTTTCGTTCCAGTACTCCACTCGTCCACGAGAGCAAGGCTGGTCCAACCCGCGGAATGAACAAGAGAGTCCGCGCTTATTGTGCCTGTTGGAGCCGCCGCCGTCTCGCCGGGAGGGATCACCCCGCTGCAAAGGGAACACCATACAATGGGGTGGTTTGCCACATGATTTTTAATCGCCGAATATGATAAGAGTTTGTAAAATAAAAAGACGCGTATTTTTCAGTTTTTTGATACGTCAATTAATTCTCGAGTTAAAAGGGGCGAAAAACTGATGTTTTCAACCCTTTCGGAAAAGTGGGCGTGGTGCAACGTATATCACTTCGTCCAATCACAACTGAGCCCGCGAAGCTATTTCGACTCATCGCAAAGGGGGGGACACAGCTGACGCTGCCAATAGGAGCAGTTGCGACATCATCTGTGCGAGCAGACCTTCCGATAACCCCCCTCCACTCCCTTCCCATAAGAGCAGTCAAGGACGGGAGGAAAATGTCGTTAATGTTATCAAAACAGCTTCTTCGGTGGGCGTCACCTCTTGCTTATTTTAATTTTTGATTTATGAGTGAATGGTTGTGGTTAGAAGATTAATTTTTTCAATGAAATTCTTTTTTCGGTTCCGAGTACACGCCCCCATTGGCGCCACTTCGCGCGAAAGTGCTGACACCAAGGGGGCATTTCGCGCACTCCCAGATGAGCCGTAAATGGATGACGACGCGATTGACCACCGAATAAGACATTCTCAAGAAACTTACAATTCTCTCTTTCATATTGTTACCAGTTTCTCCGCCCTCCCATTCGTCATGAAGTGAAGGATGTGGCTCAAGTACATCACTGCAGCACACATCATATAGAAGGGCGCGCGCACTTCTAGCTCATCCTTCGTTGACAAGAGATTCTGTTAATTTCATTGAAATAACGCCGACATACCATTGGGGAACGATATTACCAAGAATAAGTCACGCACAGGCAAAGCTGACAATATGATGAAGCAATAAAAGTAATTGAAATAAACGAAAATTCATTCCCAGAGAACAGTTCAAGCGGTGAAACAACTTGACACAAACTGAACAATTGTTTTTTTCGGAGGCGATAGCCATATGATTGATTTCTTTCAAATGTTTTTACCGATAATATTTTGGGATATACATCCTGCCGTAATGGAACAGGTCCCCGTTTTCTGATTTCGAGGCATCAGAGATCGACCTTTTTTCGTTTGTGATGCTACAGGAATCAGATTGTAATCCTGGATTTAAAACATGGAAGGATTGAAGCAATACCCCGGAAATGGTATTTCATGCTGAGGAGGCTCAAGAGGATGAAATATCGGACAAAAGAAGCGAGGCCATACCAGCACAAAAATGTTCACCAAGGCACGAACAAGTTGTTAACCTCATTATATAGTTACTGCTGCACGCCTGTTGGAATTGAATTCTTCTCACAGAAGTTTCAGGTCATTCCATGAGTTCCTTTTAAAAACAACAAATGTGAAAGCCATTCGCAGTTGGCACCATGGCTCCATGCAGGCGTATCAACCTTGTTGGGGGCCTGGGACGCTATTCGGTATGGGGCCCATTTGGAATTTATGACATTGACATAGTCTACGCAAGTATGATGGGAAGAAGCTTTTTTCTTGTATTCCTGCAGACCCAGAATCAACTTTTTGTCAATGGATTACGTCATGTACCTCAGCATTCACAGGATTGTAGGTTAAACGCATCCTGACACTCTTCTAATAACTTTGATGTAAGTACCAGTACCGGCTTATGGCCAGAGGAAATTTACGTAAACATGCTATTACATCGGCAATGGTATTTAATAGGCATGACATGAAGAGTTGTTATTTCACAGCATTATTTTATTTGCAATAGAAATCAAACCCAAAATTCAAACAATTAAATATTAGAATAGTAAGAATTACATTTTTTCTTGCGAGTTTTTATCTCTGCAAACTGGTTTATTACATCATCAAAATTTAATCACTTAGCAACAGCGTTCTCTAGCGATATTAAGGCTAGGCCTGCCTTGTGGGATTGGCTCATTGTTGAGCGAAGATAGCTTTTAATTATGTATAGAAAAAACTTCTTTCACATGAAGAGACAGACACACATACAGTCAAAAATAGTTTTAGGGCTTCACAAATATTTAGTAACGACCCTTGAAAATCCATTTCGATAATGAACTGTAGCATATTCAAAGCAGACCACGACATCATCTTTAGAAATACCTGAATCCTATAGATACCTTCGGAACCTCATGACATCTGGCACCATTTCTTCCTTCTCAAATCCATCAAATGTTTTTGTTAGCGGCTTAAACTAGAAGGGGAATTGGTCATCACTTTCTTTTACAGCATTCATCGGATTAACAGCAGCAAAGTGTTTGTAAATACTTCCCATTGAGGTTGATCTAGTTTTTAGCTCTACAAGAAACTTATCAGTGCACTCCAACATAGAACTCTGTACTTCCTGCTGTGGAGTCAAGCCTGCGTCTTCGGCCTTTTCTCCTGGCATCAAATGTGGTGGACGGGAAGAATGGCAAAGGAAGGCCTCGTGTGAGATATATGGAACAAGTGATGGAGGATGTGAAAGAGAAGAATTACATTAATATGAAGAGATTAGCCGATAGAAGAACTTAGTGGAGAGCTGCGTCAAACCAATCTGAGGATTGATGACTAAGGATGATGACCACAAGTGCAGGAAACAAATAAAATTGAAGTTACAAATGCCTGTCATTAGCACCTCCGCTGTTCCTCTTGTATCAAGATTTGCTCATGATTATCAAGAGAAGAAACTATTGCACGTGTGCGCGTGAATCCCTAGAATAAAAGCCTTTGCTAAAATTTGTCGTTACCCAATTGACCCTCGACGGACCCTCTGGGTGAGCTGTAACAACACTTTAACTGCCACAATGTATGAATCGACTCAATGGCAAGAAATCTGGCTGCACCTTATCTGCCAGCAAATGCGAGCCGCTCACTCAGACTCATCGGCAACAAATAGCCCACCACTCCTTTGTGTGAAATAGCTCAAAGCACAAAGTAGCAACTAAACCCACAAAGGTTCTGACAATCGCCTATTTACAACCTCAGAATAGTACTAAAATCTCGAAATTACATGATAACATATCTCTCGCAAGTAGATCGGACGGAGTTGGACACGAGCGGACAAAAACTATGGCGAATTAAAAACTGACATCACTTTGTAGCGAATAGCAATTCAGTTATTTCCTGAAGAAAATATTTCAGCAGACACGAATGGACATTTCGCAGCAACAAATAGACTATTAAATATGGAAGCCAAAAGGAAAAGTGCACGTGAGTAGGTATCGGGAAAAGTTATACGTAGGTAGCATTTCTTTGCACGATGTTCTTTTGGGCGCTGAACGGAGCGGCAGATAATAGCCAGGAGTGCCGTTCTCAAAAAGTCGAATGCGCATTGCAAATGGTGATTAGAAAAGTCCCACATATTCCTCGTAAAATTGCACTACTGTAAAAATATATGCGTGCTATAATCGGAAAATTTAGGCATAAATTGAGGCGCCTGCACATCTGCGCTTCGCCTTGCCCTCTTCTCTTGTCCTGGTCGTCGGGGCTTGTGTCATTGCTGTACGTGGGCCTGGAAACTTCCTAAGTCGGTGTTCATACTTTGTTTCTTTGCTCATCAATTCATTTATTACCAAGTTTACGATGTAGTTCAAAAGACAGCTCAGACACCCAATTATTCATTCAAATCAAGGTTTTTTATGGGTCTGGTAAAAACGAGAAAAACTGAAGTTTGGGGGCCTACGCTGAAATTGGGGCCTGGGGCGGCCCCCTCGCTAAGCCTCTGCATGCGGGTACACTCCGGTTGTTTTTTAATGTCTCACACTAGAAGTATTTTATGGCCCATATCTGTATCAAGAGGCGTCGGTTATGCATTTCATTTCCACTAATAAATTTCGCTAAATTTTCTTCTTGCTTTACAACAATAGTTGTCGTATTTCGAATTTTATCATCTCCCGGGTGTCACTTGAGGCGTGTCTTTCGGTACGTGCATATCTGGTCAGGAAATTTAGTCGAATGGCACCATGAAAGAGAAACATTCCCAGCCCGTCCTGCCCGCTGGGTTGATGGACCACTGCGCGCCGGTGTGAAATGTGGGAAGGGTGACGTAGTGATGATGTCGAACGTTTCCCACCTCTACGCCCACTGAGGTAGAAATTAAAAAATGCCCGCTAAGGGAGCAATCCGAGACCACATTCGGAGCAATGACTTCGTCCCCAAATATACGTGGCATCCATACCATCCATCCAACAGTGAACAAACTCTTTCATGATGTAAAAAATGTTAATTCTCCACTCATAAAAGTGTGGCCCTGTGCGAGGCGCTGTGATGGGGGAGTGGCATCATGGAGGGGGTCTGCAGCACCAGGGCACCCTCTCTCCATCCACCGCCCGTCCACCCAACTGACATTAAACGACCAATCACGAGCTGCGGCGACAACCCCCCAATATACAGCGACAGGAAAGGGAAACAGTGTAAATGAGTTCTACTTTCAAAAACACTTCTGGCTTGGAGACCAACGAATTATCACAGCACGGCCGCATTCACTGTTCACTCAACGGCAAAATTTTGACCAACCAATAACTGTTTATGGTATCAGGGAACTTTTATAATAGACTTTCGAGCATTTAATCAAAACGAGATAATTTTTTTATTATTACGATAAACGATTCTATGGATAAAGATTACCTCTTTGACTTTATTGCATGCCGAATAAACTCATTCAGTTATTGACAAAAGATCGCAGGCTTTCCCGGCTGGAAGTGAAGGCTGTTCCCCACCGGGTCAATTCCTCCATCGCTGCCGACGTTTCAAGGAACGAGTCGTTCCCCATCCTCAGGGCTGCCGTGTCATACAGCCCTGAGGATGGGGCCTCAGGGCAGGGCTGTCATGTCATACAGCCCTGAGGATGGGGCCTCAGGGCAGGGCCGTCATGTCATACAGCCCTGAGGATGGGGCCTCAGGGCAGGGCTGTCATGTCATACAGCCCTGAGGATGGGGCCTCAGGGCAGGGCCGTATGACACGACAGCCCTGAGGATGGGGCCTCAGAGCAGGGCCGTATGACACGACAGCCCTGAAGATGGGGAACGACTCGTTCCTTGAAACATCGGCAGCGATGGAGGAATTGAATTCAGTTATTACTTAAGGTAGTCCGTCCGAGTTTCTTGAGACGGTTAACAAAGCGATTTTTTCACCTCAATAGAACATTTATTGTATAAGAAATGGGAGTTGAGATTTTGAAAATGTTTTGCCGGGTAAAAATACGAGAAAATTACGCTTCAAGATGAGGTCGTACATAATGGGCCTTACGAGGAATATGCTACGCGAGCACCGAAAAATGTATTTTACTCGGAAGTTTTCCGGTGAATCATGAAGTTAAAATGCATTTCCTTATTCTTTATGAAATTATCTATGAAACGGAGCCAAATGAAATGCACGTTACTGCGGAAACACCTGAGCAATCTCACGTAAAACGTTAGTTTTCGCATCGTTTTCGGAAAGTCTCAGTCGCCATTCGTAACATATTGGCAACATCGCGGCGAATGGCGCGGGAAGTACAAATCGAATTTGCGTAGCTTTCGGTTTATTTTACAGATTTTAATACATATTGCCACAATTTTGTCTTTATCTAATATGCTAGATGCGTGCCTTAACCAAGTATAGAAGTTACTTTTATTCAGTTGAGTAGCTATACCGTCAAAAACTGTCTACGTACAATTGTTTCTGCCCTACACAATCAAATTGTAACACTTACGCAGCAGCTACATTAAATATTTTTGAATAAAACAAAGTTACGTCAATTCAAAGTACAAACATTGAATAGCACCATCAAAGCCTTTCTTCAGTTTGACGGAACAGTAAAATTATTTAACAGCCTTCATTCACCACAGTTATTCCAAACTTGTCTCTTGAATTCTTACTTCTCACTCGTACCCTTTAATGTCTTACCATCTTCTTCTTTGTGCTGCTTACCCTTTTTGCTGACACCTTATCTGCACTGTAAGTAAGACTGCTTCTTCTTTCAAGGTGAAAAACGGAAGAATAAAAATAGCATAAAAGGAGACTTTAAAAGTTGTGTTATTATCTAAAGAAGTAATTGATATCCCCCAATCACAATTTTTCACAGAACATCATTTTTATATGAGAGCAGTTCTTGACAACAAAACAAGGTGAATAAAATGAGCATCAAGTATTACAAGTTCCACTGATAATATTACAAAACACAATATGAAAAGAAGTAAGAATATTAACAGATACTCAATAACACAGAACCAGACATTTCAAAGTTCACTTTGAATGAATTTTCATCCATTCTATTATAAAATTGACAATTACTTTTTGAATTTTACTGTTAGTTGTTACCCTGGGCTTTCCACCTACATTCTGCCCAAGGAGCAACTTAATACCCTCTTCTCCTGAATTCCTGTATGTTGTCAAGAGGTTGTCATACTGCAATCCTGCTCTTGCAATTTTCCCTAGCATGCAACTTGACACTGCACCTCTCATCACTTTCAGGCTTTCTAAATTTTCTTTTCTCGCTGCCTTTTCTTGGGAACGGTTTGCCAACTGGGATAGGGAAATACCATTCTTCAGAAGTGAATCGTTGTCAACCCCATAGTGCTGGAGGAGTGCCTCTAGAATTTTGCAATCAGTGGCAGCATTGTGTGCACCTAAAAGAATGGGCTTCCATTCAGGACCCAACACCTTTGCTGCTAGAAAGTCTTGCTTTTTGGATTGCTCCCCCACCCCTATCAATTTCAGGGTATCAGAGAAGCCATGCACCACTGCAGTGAATTCCTGCATGGAATTATGCCTCTTCACCCACCTCAACATCCTTGGCCCATCAAATCGGATGATGTTATGTCCAACTAACATAATTCTCCTTTCAAAACTTTGTAGAAACTTGATAAATTTTGTCACAGCTTCATATGGAGGAGTGGTACTAACTTGTTCATCTCTATACCAAAGCTCTCCACAAGTTACTCTGAAACCATTGACAGCAGTTGTCTCAGAGGATATTGAAGTTGAGGGCACCATGAAGACATTAAATTCCCTATTTTTATGTTTTGCAGCAATCTGAATTATATCAGCACTGAGAGACAAACCAGTAGTCTCAATGTCAATGATTATGGGGACACAGGTATTAGCAGTAGTAACTGCTGGCACTGACATGAGGTCCATTGAAGTGGTAGTTACCATATCAGAATGATAACTGAAACCCTCTTTTCTTGTCTGACTTTCCTCCTCCTGTTTTGTCCTTGCCTTCAAGAAAAGCCTCCTGCGCTTACTGGACAGTATTTTCTGTCTCTCCATCCTGCGCTGTCTTGCAGCTTCCTTCATTGCTCTAAACTTGGCTGTAATTCGAGATGGTGACAAGTTACAACTGTCAGCTATCCTTACAACATGGGTTGCCCCTTCATTCTTTTGAAGTGCAGCCGTTGCAACTCTTAAATTGAGCGACTTTGACTTGCCATAATTCCTGCATTTTGGCAATCTAGTGGCACACATGTGGTTGAAAGATTCATTGAGCTGAGAAGATGCCCCTGGAGCTAAACTCTCTGCCCTATTAGCATATAATACAAATATTTTCCTTAATGCCTCATGGAAATCCTTCCCTTGTAACTGTTCTCCATTTGGCAAATCCCTGTGCACGTATTGGGGATTACTAGAGGCATCACACCAGTTACCACACTGACGGTGTTCTCCAAATGCATGGTCAACTATTGCCAGCAATGACTTTCTTAGCCCCTTAGGATTGGTCACATTTTGTGAAAGAGCACAGTGAAAGCATTTTTTAAAATACAGTAACACTCTTTTTGTGAATTGTTTGAAGATTTGTTTATTGTAGAGTGCATACAGTTTGCTAGAAAGACCCCGCCTTGCATGGTTCCTGTCTGACCACTTGGTGATAACATGCGACGACTCCCTTCTCACTGCAGCTATAGACGACGAGTCATCATCACCTATCAGTACCTTAACTTGGACCCCTTCTTCTTTTAACATCGCATTCTTCACCACAAGCTTCACTGCAGTGTCAGGTTCCATTCCTTTCGCACTCCCACAATAATCCTTCCTGCAGTCATGGTCAGAAGAATCATGCCCTCGGGAACATAGGTCACAATCCTTGCTCCTAGCAGCCACACCTAAAACTTTTCCTGATTTGTACCCTACAATACTTCCTTGACCTGCAAAATCAATCAAAAATAAACACATGTTAGAAAAAGTCAATAATTTCATCATTGTACATTTTACCCACAATATATAAAAATAATGAATCATGTGATAGCACAGAGACATGGTACTATAGTCAACACCAGCATCAATGTTCAACACAGGGTATTTCATGTAATTCATAACTCAACTACAAAATCATACCAGTTCTACTTTTGTATTCTCTTCCATTTCCTCGAGTAAACCACTGAAAATCATATGACACAGCTATTCCTACTTCATCATCCTTCTCCCGTTCATCATTGTTCTCCACATTCATGGTGTCCTGTGCCCTGAAAATTAAAAGAGTTTAAATGTGTTAACTATTTCACATAAGCTTACAGTCAAGTCACATAGCCAAAGATGGAAAAAAATAAGAATGAAGATATGTTCGACAAGGCAAACATCAGCATCATTTATAATTGAGTTAAAGAGCATGTCTTCATGTAAGAGTCGATACACCAGTCATTTTTTCCTTCACCAGGGCATTCATTACTCATTGAGTAATGAAGAAAAACATGAATGCCCCATGCAAACCTTAACGTAGGACCAATATATACACAGCAACTAACACTTTATTATTTAAACAGATTTTTGTATAACTCTTTTTGGTTAATGCACTTAAAAATTCAGGGACTTCCCTCAAAACCAGAAGAATTGAAATTATTGATTATTGACCTAAATGCTAAATTGACCTTGATGCTAAATGATAGGGCTTCTGTAACAACCTCTGCTCTTATTGATGACTAAGCAAACAATGTTCTAAATACTCATGAACACAAGTTATATATAATGACAATTATGCTTTTAAAGGCTCAGTTGCAGAATATGTTTTAAACATGGTTGGAATATCCATATATCCTGACCCTTATCACTACATAAGTAATGCAGCCATTCCTGAATTATTGATATAATTGGATGTAATTTTCACTAATATAATGCAAGGAAACATCTGGAAAAAACTATAATCATAGCTGCTAACTTGAACATCAATATAATACAAGAAGAATCAAACAGATTGCACATGTAATTAAACTGCATTGACAGATTGCATATTTCAATGTATCCACTAGAATTGAAAGTGTAATGACAACATATTAATATTTGCAGTGTTGCTGTGCTATACATGCTATGTTTTATATATTTGATGAGTCCCCAATTTACCAAGAATTTGCTGAATATGTTGTGCACTGTGACAATGAATTTCCATTCTATTCCAATCAATTGTCATATTAACTTAATCATCATACAATAGTGGATAGTGTAGAATAGTAGATAGTATAGAATAGTAGAATAATAGTTTAGAGTGGGTTAGTAATGACAGAGTGGAGAATAAAAGTAGACAGATTGTGTGTGTAATGATAATTGAAAATTATCTATAGCCTTAATTTCTTTAACACCACTGTGAGGCATAATAACTTCTATAAGCATAAGATGTTACAATTAGTATCTGCTAGAGTCACCTTGGGTACATGGGAAACTTACTGAAAATACATATATTATTATCTATTAAATGATGTGTCATCTACAGCATGTGAATGTTCTCAGAATTTAAGGGGATTTATCTGCATTCCATAATGAACACAATTTCATCCCACAAACATGCTATCATTCTACAGCTGTAGAAAAACACACGACATAATTTTCAGTATGGAATTTAGTTATCTTACTTCACAACCTATGTAACTATAAAAGCCACTTTGGATCTAAGGAAAACTTACTGAGAATTCACTGTAAGGGACTTTTCTTTCCTTATGGCTCTTCTGCAAGATTCCTGCATTTCCTTTTCAATTACATGTCCCACTCTGTATTCACTCCTCTTGAGAGTTTGACGAGACACAGGAGGAATATTGAGGGCTGTGAGGATGTTGTTTAGTTGATCAAAAGCACATCCAGAGTCAAGACAACCTGAAATTATAAACAGCAGCATCAAGCACCATGAAAATATTATCAAACCATTCATTAGACAATGTTAAGGCATTAGTTTCACAACACAATTCACTCAAAATTGACTTCAAAATTCACTCAACATATTAAAAATATTTTAAAGCATTATTGTAACCACTTAAGTGATAATGCGGCAAAACCCGTTTTCAATCACCGCCAGGCAATTCACAAAAACCCACAGCACTTTCAGTACCTCATTCCGAGAGTGGGTACTGAGTCAGTATGCCGAAATTATAGTTTTTAAATCTTATTTTTTACTACTAGTGGATATCCATCTTCTATTTCAATAAAGTTAACATTACATTTATCGAAATTATTTTATAAGTATAAGACAAAGGAAATGTGTAAAAGTAAAACGACAGCTTTAAACTTACCGATAGCAGCTCTGCAGTTGACAGTGTACAAGGGGTATCCAGATATGCCTCCATCGGTTTTTGAGGTTGCAATACGCTTTAAAAGTAGACAGCGATTGCACCTCACGTAAAATATGGACGCTAAACCATATCTTCTTTCCTCTTCAAGATTTCGAAGAGACAGAGCAACGTCACAGTTGTCACACCACAGCAATTCTGCCAAGAGAGCAATGTCAACGATTCGACGCCCTACGTCCGCAGTGTTTTCGCCTTTCTCCAGGCTCTGACTCCTGCGAAATTTATCATTGATAGCCTTCATATTCTCTTCTGCTTTCCGTCTTCTTTCAGCCTCATTCCTTTTAAGGAACCGTCCAGATTTATCCCGCTTTTGCTCCATGATGATGAAAATGCCTGTAAACACAACTACTCAAACAGGGTGACCAATAGCCAGCGAAAACGTAGACGTTGCCGCACTGCGCAGTAGGAATTCGAACAAATTATCCCACATAATATCCCAATAATAAGAACATAATCGCCCTATATAATGCATAATATCCATCATATATGGACATTATACAGGATATTGTAAAATTGATGGCAATATAAGCGATAAAATGTTCCTTATTTAAAGGCTTCATTGATATTCATGTATCTCCCATATTTTGGTATCACTGTCAAAATTAGTCAATTCCACAACTCTTCAAGGGGCTAAAAAAACAATTTTACACCCAAAAACATACATGAAGAGTGTTCTGCATCACATTATTTGAAGAAATAGAGGCTATTTTTTTCTCAATACCGTAAAAGTTCATAAATATCAAATAAAGAATTAATATCATTACATAAATTGACTTGCTTAAATCTCAAACGGACTACCTTAAGCACTTTTTCCGATCGGACTCGGTGACGCTTTCAGTTCCAAAAGCCGCAGGAACCCAGGCTGGATGTCGTGTTTCCAATACGAGTTCAGTGCATCGCACTGTGGTGAGGACGACATTATGTCACCACGCGGAAGTGCGCGAATTGATTGCCACACACGGCGGAGCAACACCCTCGCGCTCTCCCTTGTCCAGCAAGAGGGAAGCAGCACGGACGGACGATGAGAGGCACTAACACACGGACAAGGGTGGAGAGGGACACAGCAGCAGCACTGCATCGCGTCCGCTTTCACTAATCTGCAGCGAGACATCCGGCCTTGCCTTGTTTCATACAGTTCCATACATGGGGCTTGATTACTGCAGTTCAACACCGTTCTGCCTTCATTACATCATGATCATCATTCAACCCTAATGCTGGCCCTATCCTCTCTCTCTCTCACATTCCTCACAAGTTTGTCTTTTTTTATTTTCACTTGTCCTTCAACGACATCGTGTCTCTAGAGATCATCAAATGCCTGCGGTTGTTCTGCTTCACGATTCGCATACCCTTCCATTCCCGTCCTTGTATACCTCTCCTTCCGGACTGAAGCGCCCTTAAGTGGGACCTGAACACCGCGTAGTCAAGGCTTCACCTCAGAATTATTTCCCTAGACTCTTCCAGAGCTCCCTCAGTTGCTCGCAGTCACCCCATCCATTCTCCTACAACATCCAATTCCCTGCGGCTGCTTGCCCAACACAAAAGAGCGCACTGCAGTTCGAAGCAAGTCTTCCCTCCCGTAGTCGCCGTAGCTTGCGTGTCTCCAGCCGTCGACTGGCTCCTCTCCTCCTCCTTCGAGAACGCCCTCCTTCCCGGTGAAATCCTTCGGGTTCATCCATCGCAACTAAATCTACGAGTGAATTCTAAACATGTTTTAGTCCACTAAACATTTTTGTGATCGAATTTCCGAAATGAATGTTATCGCTAGTGCGAGAAGAGCTCCAACACAGAACAGAACCACCGTCGCCGAAATACGGGTCAGCAAAATGGAGGTGACCTTACCGCACTCATGAGTGAGCGACTGAAAACACCAGGATCCTCTCTCTTCCCACCGCAATATCATCATCAACTAACAAACTAAAATCAGCAGCCACTATCCCACCTCCCACAGCCAACGAAAACCAGAGCCAATTGGTTAATAAAAGTATGTTATATAAGCTAGGGTTATTACTAGAAACCATGTCCATCACATATCTCACACCAGTCACAGACCAAGCTCTCATACACGTGTCCACGTGGTGTGGAGAAATTTCTTTGGTCGAGGCAAGTGGTGCGAATGCTTCCAGTAGATGTGAATGGGACCAGCTTTTCTCCCAGTGGACGTCGCGAAACGGAACCAGGGGGGGGGGGGGGGGAGGACGAGGGGACGTCAGCCAAAGACACAAAACCAAGTCGCTGGAAACTCGGGCAGTGGAAGGTTCGTGGCGTCGCCCGATTGAAACACCTCGTTCGCATTGATATGAATTACGTATAAATTTTGAATTAAATGTCTGATAATTCAAACCTACACCTTTAAGGTTAAAACGGTTAAAAGTGGTAAAGTATGAGTTTTTTAATTTTAATTCACACTAAGAAGAGGTTGTGAATTGTCTGCCCGACGCGTATGACGTGGCGGACGGCTGCAGTTGGTCTCGTACAAAAGTCCAAAGATAATCCACGGAATACTTTCGCCAGTAGATATAATGGATAAGGTTCGACGCCTGAGAATGCCATGAAATGCTCTCGTATGCAGCAAGGTTAATTGGGGAGAGCATGCTCTACAGCAAAACTTAATCACAATTTTCCATTGCGCAAAATATTACTTTCTCCCAACCGATGCGTCCATGCAAAACACCAGACGATTGTATTTCGTCAATATTTTCACGAAATCACTGACACTTGACCCAGCTGACTTAAGGAAAGCACCTTAAAGAAAGCTCCCTTCCTGAGACATCGGATAGTAAGTGTCTGGGTGATTATCACCTCCCAATTATCAGTAAAACGTCAATTTAATCGCCACGAAGGCCCAAAAAAATTTAATTCCTTGAAATAAGCGCTCGGTGTCCTCATAATTGGCAGGCAATAGATTTCAGAACTTTTAGGGTATTTCGTACAAAATTATGAGGGAACACACCTATACTACATCTCCATAACACCCTGCAAGCCACCATAAAGGTGTGTGGCAGAGGGTGAACTCTCACCAAACATGCACTACATATCATGCATAAAATTTGCAATTAAAAATTAAAATAGCAAAGCATACATGCAAAAACATGCCGTTAGTTGGGTTAGCTTTAAGTCCTCATACCAACATGCAGCTACCAATGTTATCCATTGCTACACTCGTACTGGATATATTTACCGTTATTCATATTCCTAATTGTACGAGGAGAAAAGGACATTTTGAATCTGTCAGTTCGGCAATCAATTTCTCTAATTTTGTGATTATGGTCCAGTCTACCATAGTAAGTTGGGGTCCGCAAAATATTTTTAACATCATCACTGAAAATATGGTATTGGAATTTGTTTAAGAGATTAAGTCTAAATTTCAACCTGCGATCTGATAATGATTCCCAATTTAATTCATTTAATAAACTGGTTACGCTAATAAGGTTATCATACCGGCCCTTAACAAATGTTGCCGATCTTCGCTGCACACGTTCATGTTCGTTATTTAGACCGATAAAATAGACCGATACTATGTTGCATTTATTTAAAATTGATAGGAAAACGCGGCAAAAGCTCTTGGAAGATACGTGAAACATGTTCTTGGAGGAATAAGCATTAACTTTATGAGGAATTTGGCGTAAAACGTGCAACTTTAGTGATTCTTTTGCTGGGTCCATTTCCCGCGCGTGTAACTCCAGCACGCTCTCTCACATTCGATTTCCATCCCAACGGAGGTCTTGCTTCTTAACCGCAGGAGGGGGCCTTTAGCCCCTTTGTAATGGCGCCACGACACTCGTTAAATGCCACTTGGAATGGAACTCCTTGTCCGGAATCCGACAGCACGAGTCTCGAAGGAAAGCCACAGTCGCGCACGCTTATTCCATCGGCCGCCAGAGCAGAGTCGTCGGCCCCTCCTTACTGGATGGTTGGCAGCACTGCTGCCCCCCCCCCCTGCATCGCGGCCTTGAAGGGATGCGGAACTCGGTTATAAGGTCAGCGGCCGGGAGGGGGATAGGGGGAGGGGAAGACGTTAAGTGGGGGGGGGGGAAGGACCCCGCTGCACCCCTCTCCTTCTCGCTGGCACCACGGGCAAATGACGGCGATTCCCGCTTTCCACCGCGCGTTTCCCATGGTTATAACAGATCCAGCAGGACACTCGCTAGTGCAGTGGCTAGTGTCGTGTAGGTTCTGGCTTACAAGCATGACATCGCTGTCGTACTGGCTGAGCTCTTTGATGCCATTCTTGGTGCGGTACTAGTCTGCTACGACTAGGGCCCCCTGGACATCCATCAATCACGTCCAGCTTTTACAGTCGCAGTATAAGCATCTCTTTTTTAAATTAGTACTGTAGTTGACACTGAAAGACCAGGCACTGATGTCCGAAAGAAATTAAATTCTTCAAGTCACCTACTTAATGGAAATTGTCCATATTCATTCACAGCCCACAACAATGGATTACATACCACTTTACCGCAGGCATAAGTCCCTGTGAAATTTTCTACAATTTGGGATATCCTATTGCAACTGTCGCAAACAGTTGTTGCCTTGAGGTCTGATCGCTGGAAACCCGGTGTGAAATTACTGCTTACATACGTGGACTACAATTTCCACGCATTGAACCTTGATTTGCGACTCCTTTCGATACCTCACATCGTCATGAACATGATAAATGAAACTGAAAGCTATGTTATCGTGTAATTAGAAATAATGGCGTTAGTTAGGCGCAAACAAGGCACGTGCGACTGAAAGATTAGGAAATGCGAAGGGCTATCAATGATGGGTCCGAATGAATCCACGGCATTATTAGTACGCCAGGATGTTGAAATCGGTGACAGCAAGTGAGCAGTTTGCTGACGTGGGAGTGTCGTCACTTCCTGCGGTTTAAACTGACAATTTCTTCCTGAACGAGGACGCTTCTTCAGACTCCCCCGAACTGTAAGACGAGCTGCTGTTTCTCCCGATATGAGGGGAATGGCCTCCGATGGAAAAGGCGGCGGCACTGGGAAAGATTCGACCCTCTGCTTTTGAATTCCACACGACGTCGTACTTTGCAGGTTCCACCAGCACCAACCAAACTGACCTTCGTATTGACTCTTGGTAGTCGGTTGGTTTAAGTGGACTGTTTACGATGCAACACTAAGCACGTCAAAAACTATACACTTTAAATCAATAGTTGAACCTCAATTGCTAAGGCAGTTGTTCTAGAGAAAGCAACAGACAGGTATATTCCTATCAGAGGTACATATTCCTCGGTACCTTGCAAGATCCCTAGCGGTTTAGCGCCAAATTAAAGACATTCATTGGAACGACGCGTTTCATTCGACAAGATCTTCCGGCAAGATCTCTATCCAGTTCAGAGCTACAGCTGGAGGTGAAATCAATCCTTCCGTCCGCTCTTCTGTCCGTATGGAGCAGCAATTATCTCGTCAACAGACGATTGTGGAAACATTCTGAAGGATGCGCTCCCGCGCTCCTCATTTCAATGGGGAGGAAAAGAAAAGACGATTAAAGCCCGAAAGGAACTCAGTCAGCGAAGTGAGCCGCGTAAGCAAGGGTCCCCTTGGCGCCTAATTCATCCCACAGCATTTGTCCCACTTCCCTGGCCACCGCCAACTATTCCCGCCGATATGCATGAGGATGAAATAAACGTGTGCGCGTTCCCCAGGACGAAAGAGCTTCCCTCTGGACACTCTGCGATGGGAACAGAAAACTGTGTTAGAAAGTTGCACTCGACTCTGAATGGCCCTCGGCCCATGATTCCCTGGAGCATCGCTTTGCTGCTTTGGCTTTTCTCTTTCCTTCCCACCCTCGATCGGAGCCTGAGGGTGCTTTGCTACGTTTCCTGAAAGATTCACCCCAGATCATCCCTCTCTCTGGTCTGCAGCCACGAGTGCTACGATGATCGGACAGTCCTAGTGAGGACCCTCACACACGACACCAAAGCCCAGTTTTATAACGTATAACTAGAGCCCGGAAAAAAACAATCGCTGTTGCGATAAACGGGAATTTTCTCCGAAAATTCGGGATAAAAGCAAAATATCTGCGAAATTAGTAAATATACGAAAATATGCGAAATGTGGTTATGAATTCAAAACACTAGTAGGAAATGGTAATAAAAACATCTTTACATGTTTTATTTGTGAAATATCCCATTTTCATTAATTGAAATTATGATTATTATCACATGAGAACAACAAAATATCCCATTTTCAATATGTGAATTGATTATACAGCGCAATGAGCAGAGGAGCGCTGTTGGGCATTTTGTTTCACCCTTGTCAGTAAACAAACGTGTTTGGGCACGCATTGGCATTCACGTGGTGCATCACTCTTGTGAAGCAGTGTACTACATGCGAGACAGTACGAGGATTCAGGATTTCGAAACTTAGGGGCTAGTGAGTTATCCCAATTATCGACAAATTCGTAACACAGTTAAACTTCGTGTTTGCGTTATGGAAATGTACGTTTTCCCGCGATTTACAATGTTTTCATCGGTTCCCATTTCCTATATCTCCAGCGTATGTACAACCCCGTATTTACACCATCAAATCTTCCGTTTTCCCGCTGTTTGGGTTAGATGCGATTTAGAATGCGAGAGATTGAAAAAAATCCCGTCTATGACATTTAGCCATACAGTCTACACTTTTTTTTACCTCGTTTCCTGCATACACACTTCAAAAACACGAGATAAGAGCTGCAATGTGCTCCCTTTTGTGGAATAATTTCGCATGGGACGCAAGTTACAATTTAGGGACACGTGCGGGAGTATTTTTAAACTGTACCGTACTCACTGCTACGTATTTCGTATTGTGAAGAATGAATGTGAATTAATTAACCCAGACATTAAGAAATGTTAAAAATAAATTAAATGAACTGGTGGACGATAACAGGGAATCATTCGTCTGACCATCACGCTGCAGTAATTCAACAGTTGTACTACAGGTTACTGCGAAACAAAACTTATTGAAGGTTGTTCTATCGCGTGAAAACCGCTTTGAATAAATAAAATATTTTTGTTGAGAAATTTTGCTGAGAATTTTTTGAATTTGGATAACTGGTCGGTCAGCGAAGTAGTTCCATTTGTTGTTTATGTTATCCTTGATTATTCCGCGACGAAAATTTTATTTTTCTTGGAAATGGGAAATGTATTCGAATGACAACATTTTCGGATGACTCGAGTGTTCTTGGGGTTCCTTCCGAGTCGGTCAATGTCCCTCTGAACGGCAGTTTCGTCGGCATTACAGACATGGCGTCTTCAGGGCCGAAGATCTCGTCCCATCAAATTTCCTTTATCTTCTTTCTATATATATTTCCAATGTCACATTTCCTATACTTCGGAAATGAAGATGCCTTCTGGAATGCCGGCGAAACTGTCGCCGAGTAAGATGAACCAACGCGGAAAAAACCGGAAACCCTTGAATCATCTTCTAATCACCGTGGAAGTCTTCGTAGTGACTAGAATATTTTCAATTTAGGCGCAAATGAAATTCGTGGGCTCTCATGATGCAACTCGCACTTATACTGCGAAACATCTAAGATTACCGGTCTCAACAATGGATGCAATTGTGAAAAATCGCGATGTGATTCAGAAACATGGTAGCCAGTGCAGACAACTGTCGAAAAAGAAAGAAAATGTCAAGAAATCATGGTATGAAGGAATACCAACTTGTAAAGATGTTTTTAAGTTCTAGATGGTCAAATCCGTGAATGGCTTCGGCAAAAGAGAAAAAGCCTTGTACAATTTATAAGTTTGGGAATTACGGAATTAACTACGTCCAACATTGTTGGATGGGTTGGTTGAAACATTAATGGAAATATATTGTAAAAATTAAATCAGGATAGCTCTATGTTTTAAGAAATAATTAATAATATTTCTCTAATTCAGTTTATCGTTGTTTCTAATTTACATATTTACTTTATATTGTTAAAGTGTGTGTATGTATTTCCAGAAATGTCCAACTATTTGTATTTTCCAACAATTTACACTTTTTTCTAGCGATCCCTAGAAAAGTGTAAATAAGGGGTTTTACTGAATACATTGTTAGGAGTCTCGCTTGGGGAAGATGGGACGCAACACTGTTACTGTGTTTTTTAAAAAGCTCAAGCATGTAGTGGCAATGGACTTCATACTTTCAATAGTAAAATCCTTATGCATAAGCTTTGTAATGTTCGAGCTACGTGAGAGAGAAAAAAAGACATCATTGTGAAGCACATGGCCCCAGGCTGTCTGGCATCGTCGGGGGGGCCCTCGGCTGGAAACGAACTTGGGGCCCTTTATTTCATTGGCGAATGTCAAAGGCCGTAGCTAGAAAAATGAGTGGGTGGGTGCATTTGGGGGGGGGTCTGTTGTTGAAAGAAAGGAAGCGCTGTTATCCACGCTATTTGGACACCAGAAGAACTCGCAAACAAAATAGGTATGTTTTATTGCGAGACAAACCAGATAAAAGATATACAAATATGTGGTTATAAATATTTAACATGGGTCTGTAAGAGGCAGCGCGACAAACTAGTTTCCGAATACCGCTGCGTCTACTCTTCCCTCGATAAATGAGTTGAACTAAATATTTATAATAACTACACCATATGGAGGCTATTCTACTGATAAGTATGTATCAGAAATCAATGGAGCGGGCGTTAATGCGTTGAGAGGGCGGAGGCAGTTCAAATAGCGAAACGATCTCTCAAGTTGTGGCACATGCGCCTCTCTCTCTTGCTGCCGCTTCTTGAGTTTATTCCGAATCGTTGAGCCCTATAATCAACTGTGTCTCGGATGGGACGTTGAGCCGTAGTGCCCTTGGCGCCTCTTCGTTAGAAGACTGGGCTAACGCCGACGCCGGTTTCCCTCTCCACTCCTCTTCCCTCCTTTCCCTTCCATCCTTAGAGCAGGCACACGCATCATTCCTCCCGGTATGGGGCGCCTATGAGTGCAGGGACAGACTTTTTTGCTAAGCACAGACGATGATGACAATTCTATTCACCTACGGCCTTCATTTTTAAAGTTACGAATCCTTTGAGTCACTCTTAAAGCACCCTTTACAGTAATCTTCCTCGTCGTTTAAACCACCGTGAAAGACTTTCAAAGTCCTGGAGCAAGCCACGTTGCCTCCTGCACGCAATATCTCCATGACGACCTCGCAATTCTTCTAGCGTGACAAGTTCATGACCTTTGAAATGCTATAAATAGCATCCATTAAGTATGTGCTAAATTTAGCACATACTTAATGGATTCGGAAAATTATGATAGTTTTGCTTTCTAAAGTCTATACTTCCTTTAAAAAGGAAAGGAATCAGAGAAGATAACATAGAAAGGAAACACGAGTCAAATCCACAATAATTGGATTTCTTATCATGTTTCGCTTCCATCCCATATCGCCAGAATCTTTAGAATTTGACATCAGAGAAGATTGGTTTGGATGTAAGGAATTAAACCTGCAAGAGTATATCGCTCAGTAAACAATGCGGCAGTAACCAATGACACGAATACTTCAGTCGGTCATTCTATATTGGCACACATTCAATTCTATATTGGCACACTGAGGGTCCAAGCTGTTTAAAAAATATCCATATGTCTGCTGGTACCAGTCCACACCACGAATATGTCGTCAACATATCTGTAACCAATAGTCAACATACTTGGAAAACACTGCATGTTCATTGAGTATTTTTCCTTCAAAATCGTCCTAAAACAGGAGTTTCTGTTGGGGTAACGCATCGCCGAACCAACAGTTCGTTGGAAAAATTCACCTTTGAATTGAAAGTGGTTGTGGTAGACGTATACTTTAAGCAGGGCTAAAAATTCACCAAGAAAGAGACGTTTTCGAACTTAATGGTTTCAGGCTCAAATTAGTGAAATTTATTTTTCACAATGAAAAGTAGAACTTGGTGGCAATTTCACAGAAATTTCAATTGTCGACAATCGACCACTTCAGGCGACGTCGACTTTTCTTGTTGCAGTTGAAGTTGTACTTTTCATTGTGGAAGAAAGGGAGGGGTTGCTGATCCTGTCAGATCTTTTCCCACCACTTTAACTGCTTCGGAACACTCGTTTTGAAGAGGCGTTCAACGGCACAGTGCGTGGCTAGAGCGACGGGGAATAGAGTTTGTCACGATACTCTCCCTGGAATTGCTCACGCCGTGTTTCAGCTGGAAACCCGTGAACTCCCTGAAGTTGGATGCGCTGCGAGAGTTTCTTTTGTTGTTGCGGTAGAACTGGACACTTCAATGGGCACACTTCATTTATGTATTTCCGAGAAGCCGAAAAACGTAGGGGCACACATGACACAGCTACTTTGTACCTGCATTTCAATTGGTGGACAAAGTGGGGGGGGGGGCAGAATAAAGAGATTTTCTCGCCATTTTTGCAAATTTTTCGGTCGTGTCACGTGGGAGTTACACTATTTCCTTCTTATCAATGGTCAACCCCAACTTACTATGGTAGACTGGACCATAATCACAAAATAAGAGGAATTGATTGCCGAAATAACAGATTCAAAATGTCCTTTTCTCCTCATATAATTTGGGATATGAATAACGGTAAATATATCCAATACGAGTGCATCAATGAATAGCACAGGCTTAAGGGTGTTCATCTAAACCAACTAACAACATGATATTGCATGCTTGCTTTGCTATTTTAATCTTTTTAAAATTTGAAGTTTAGACTAGTAGGTATATTATTAATGATCCTTTTTTATGCCACACACTTTTATGGTGGCTTGCTGGGTATTATTTAGATGTAGATGAATGGTCTTGGTAATTTTTCAGGTATTGCGTCTGGTCCATAGCTACCACCGAGTTGCCATTATCTGCTTTTTCTAAAATAAGGTTGTTTTCTCCGAGTAGTTCTTTAAAGCGTTCGTGGATTTTATATTTTCAGATTATGCTTATTTATTGGTGGAGTTTTTCTTAATCGAGGAGGTTATATTATGAGACAACAAGCTTTTCAAGCCAAGCTCACTATTTTTCAAGGCAACATCACAGTCCACAACTAAATGTTCAAATTTCTTTGCACCAATTAGGAGATTAGGAAGGTATTTAAGACCTTTTCAAACAAAACACCTATTTTTAAAAGCGGTGATAGGGAAGAACCCAGTAACTACAGACCCATTTCACTCACGTCAATCTCCTGTAAGGTATTTGAGCACATTGTAGTCAGTTCAATCACGGGGCATTTGGATAATCAGGGATTACTCATAAACAGCCAACATGGGTTCCGGAAAGGTAGATCTTGCGAGACACAATTAGTATTTATCGTACACAGTATTTTAGTCTACGGCGAAAACAGTACGGAGGTTGATGCGATATTTTTAGATTTTAAAAAGGCATTCGATAAAGTTCCTCATGATAAATTAATCTTGAAATGAGAGAGTCTTGGTATAAATAATGACGTTGTATGTTGGGTAAAAGAATTCTTAAGTGGGCGAGAGCAGAGGGTTGTCATAGATGGTATCATGTCGGACACAATCGAAGTGACATCGGGAGTTCCCCAGTGAGGCGTAGTAGGTCCGCTTCTATTTCTTTTATACATTAATGATTTGGGCTCAGCAAGACACGGTGTCCAAGAACATCTCGACGAGGTGGAGGAGTGGATGGACAACTGGAAGCTCGAACTCAATCCCGCCAAATGCGAAATCGTCACTTTCGCCAGAAAAAAGAAGCGCTCACTCTCCACGCCAATCTACTACAAGAACGACCGTCTCGCAACCGTTACCAACACGAAATTCTTAGGCGTTACCCTGGACACCAAACTCACTTGGTCGGCGCATGCAGCAGCAGCTACCAAGAAGGCCAAGGCAGCAATATGCGCCATATACCCGTTATTAAAGGGCGCCAGCCCTCTGGCACTAAAAACTAAAGTAATCTTGTACAAATCAATGATGAGGCGCCTCCTTACATATGGCATGGGGATCCATTGCCACCACCCACGTTAATTCCCTTGTTGTCATCCAAAACAAGGCATTCATCAGCGAGGCCCCCTGGTTCCTCCGGAATGATTACATCCACGAAAACCTTCAAATCGACCATCTTAAGGACCACCTGACATCAATTGCAAAAAATTTCCAAGCCTCACTGAAAAACACGGACAACCACCTACTTGACTCCATATGGGAATACTCAGATAACCCGCACTTCAAGTACCTGAGGCCGAAAAACTCTATGAAAGCAGCCCAATAAACCACAAAAAAGCCTAAAACATATAACCGCCATTCAACAAACACCATACCACTCGACGCATACCAGCTACTGCTGAAAACACGAAGAAATGCGCTACCGCGCATCCAATTGCGTCTGCGAGTCTTGGGTACCGTAATTAGTAGTAAGCTTAGACTTTTTGCAGACGATGCGGTAGTGTACAGGGGTATATCAAAAGAAGAAGACAGGAAATCGCTTAGCAAGGATTTAGATGCAATTCAAGAGTGGTGCGACAAATGGCAGTTAAAACTTAACCTTAAAAAGATGTGTAGCTATCAATTTTTGGAGGAGGAATAATTCGATAGAGCGTACCTATAAAATTAATACCCCGAAGATCGAAAGCGTTGAAACCATAAGGTATTTAGGTGTAACAATCACTAAAGATTTATCCTGGGGATGACACATCCGGGAAATATGCGGCCGAGCGAAGAGAAAGCTAGGATTTATAAAAAGAGTACTTGGGAAATGTGATGAGAAGACAAAAGAGCGATGCTACTTTTCACTAGTTAGGCCCCACCTTGAGTATGCAGCCAGTGTATGGGATACGAATGAATTAGGTTTGATCAGAGAACTAGACAGTGTGCAGCGTAGTGCAGCTAGTTTCGTTAATAGGAGTCACGATGGGTCTTAGTAGTCCACAGAATTATTACAAGAATTAGGATGGTAATCATTATCAGAGCGTAGGTTAAGGTACAGATTAAATCTATTAGAGAAATTTCAATCGGATAGTTTTACTGAAGATGTTAGGCACATATTAAAAACACCAGCGTATTATGCTAGATTCGACCAGATAAATAAGATTAGAGAGATATATTGTCGTACCGATAGATTCAAAATGGCATTTTTTCCCGGTACTATAAGAAAACAAAATAGGCAGCATAGCAAAGGGATAGGCAAGGGAAATATTGTAGAGTAGTCTGTAGTGCATGATGCATGTATTAATCCATCTAATACTATATATACTAACAATCTAGTTGCATGAGACCCTATAGTTGCTTGTTTGCATGTCGGTAGTCATGCTTGGTGATCTTCACCCCCTGCCACATACCCTCGCGGCGGCTTGCAGGGTATCGCGTAGATGTAGATGAACTTCAACCTGAGGATGACGCCAATGTATGTACTTCAGTACCCTCGGACGACACCTATGCACTGAAGCTGGTAGCGTAGTGAAAATGACAAGGTTCGCATTCATCCAGTGACCATGAATGTTTACAAAGTTGCGCGTGGAAACGATGAGCGTAGTGAAGGAGGTGTTCCCTTCGAAGAGGGCGGGAGGAGGAAGGGAGGTGAGGGGCAGGCGGATCGTCCTTTGTTTTTCGAAAGGGGGCGGAGGGATAAACGCTCCTCCGGGAGTGGGAGGAGGAGGGAGGGGACAACACGTTGGGAGAAGCCTCTCTCTCCTTCTGCGAGATGACGGGAGAGAGAGCAAACAAAATAGAAACGCATCCCACCCAGCGCAGTGACCTCAAAAAAAAGACGAGGCGGATGCGCCCACGCCATTAGCTAAGAAGTCGCTGGTTGATTGCCCGCGGGAACCCGAGAGGCCATCATTCAAGGGAGCGCCGATTTCGAAGTCGCTGTGGCCCTCTGCCAATGGCCTGTGAGGCCCCCCATATCAACTGGGGGCCCTGCCCTCCTAGAAGAGAGATGTACCCACCAAAGGACTCTCTCTGGACCAGGATGCTTCAACATGTCAGCCTTCGGTCGTAGGAGAATTATTGCTAGCGTTGTCAGGGGATGCAACGAACAACTGAGGCGGCGGTAAGGACGGGAGGGTGATAGGGGAAGGTATATTTTCTTCAGAAGGAAGGGCTGGTGGAATGAAGCCGGCCTCCTGAGAAAGGGTGCGTCTTTCCCGGGGGGAAGCTCGGAAAGTATTCAGAGGAGTGCTTGCGCAGTGAAGATGCGCACGATAATAGCCGCAACAGGTAGTTGAAATCAGAGCATATCAGAGGGAAAGGGGGAACTTTCGTTTCTTTCAACTCTCGGTGTCGGCAGCCCCCGTTCTACTTACATGGCGGAAGAGTCCATTTGCAATGCATCAGACAAAAAAGCTTCCATGTAAAACTGCAGAAAAGCAAATGCAAAAATTTCCCACTTCAGAAAGGACGCGATTAGAGACGCCTTAAGCACTGGACTGTCAATCAGATCAACCAATTAAGATCATTTTGATGGAGGAATGAGTCGAGTTGATTATGGTTTCGTTGAAGAATGTGAATATGCAAGGCGATAATTCTCAACTGAAGCGTCCATTTCAAGAGGGAAAGCAGGTCTTAAAAGGAGCCTCGAAGTCTTCCTTTCGCGTGGAAGATGTTGAGCCGTGGGGAAGACATTCGAACGAACAGATCCGAGAGAGTGCCACGACGAAACAGAGGCATGACCACTGTCGGCGCTGAAAGAGGGTCGAGTCCGTCTGGTCTCCAAGGCATTGGCTGGCAAACAGTCCGTACCGTCCCGCCGAATGTGAGCGAGAGCCAATTAAAGCCGAGAGATAAAAAGGAATCTTTTTCCCAACTAAACTTAGAATTTTCCCCGCTCCATTCATTCATACAGATATGATGTAATCAAAAGAAGAAGACAGGGAATCGCTTAGCGAGAATTAAGATCCAATTCAAGAGTGGTGCGACAAATGGCAGTTAGAACTCAAACTTTAAAAGTGTACAGCTATCAAATTTTGGAGGAGGGATAAAATCAATAGAGCGTACCTATCAAATTAATAACATGAAGATCGAAAGCGTTGAATCCATAAGGTACTTAGGCTTAACTAATACTTAAGATTCATCGAGGGGGAGACGCATAAGGGAAAACCAACCTCTTGTCTAACTTCGCATCCCGACGAGGTCTCGTGTTCCCTCGGGGCGGCTCTGGCGGAGGCCACTCCAGTCACACTTGAGGTCAATGTGCAGGGGTTTAACGTCCCACCCGACGGACGGAGTACTGAACTCCAATGCCATCGCGGATGAATAGCAACAAAACTAAACTTTGTGATTCTTCATAGAAAAGAGGCTTTAGTGTCACCTAGTTTTCACCACGTAAGGCCTGATGATACTGCACCACAGTGGAAGTCGCAATGAGCTTCTTTTTTTTATGGGGAATTACAACTTTAGTTTTGATGATTCACTGACCATGAAACAATTTCATTGAGGTACGCCTGTCACTATTAATTATAACTAATGCTCTCCACAGAGCGCTCACGCATGGTTTACCAATGAAAAATATCTTCCGCGGGCGGGATTCGAACCGGAGCCCTTTCGACGAGAGGCCAGTTCTCCAACCAGCACCCCAACCTGAACTGCTATCTAGTAACCATCGCCACTACACGAGTAATATTTATTTACCAGTTTCGGTAAAAAATGAAAAAGGAATAGCCGTCCTCCCCTCGGGGCCTCCTTTCGAAGGCCCCGAGAGAGCGGTTACATTCGCAGAGCCGCTCCTCTTCCCAGCCGCACTTCGGACGAGAGACTGAACGAGTGTAGTGGAAGCAAAGTGGGGTCCACCCAAGTGAGAGGGAGAAAGGGCTTCGATCTGACTGCTGGGGTGAGGTCAGAAGGAAAGGACGCGTCCGTTCATTTATCTTTGACTGATTTCCACGATGATACAGTACAGATTAAATCTATTAGAGAAATTTCAATCGGATAGCTTTACTTAAAATGTTAGGCACATATTAAAAACACCAGCGCATTATGCTAGATTCGACCAGATAAACAAGATTAGAGAGAGAGATTGTCGTACTGATAGATTCAAAATGGCATTTTCCCCCGTACTATAAGAGAACAGAATAGGCAGCATAGCTAAGGGATAGGTTGGGGAAATATTTTAGAGTAGTCTGTAGTGCATGATGCTATGCGTTAACCCCTTAAATACTATAGATACTAACAATCTAGTTGCATGAGACACTATAGTTGCTTGTTCGCAATAGTGTGCCATGTGCCAATAGTGCATACTTGGTGATCTTCACTCCCTGCCGCACACCATCGCGGTGGCTCGCAGGGTATCGTGTAGATGTAGCTACAAACCCTTTTTAGGCATGAATAGAAAGCAATTTGGTGTTAATTCACGCTTTGATCACCTTTATGGTGGCTTGCTAGGTATTATGTAGATGTTATGATTGTCCAGTGTCGTTCCTATGTTTTCTGACGGGGGCATCGCTGCGAGGCGTGCTGATTGAGGTTTTCTCTCTCTCTCTCGCACCCCCCTCCCCCCACTTTTGCAAGTTCCCCGGGTCGGCATAGGCCACAACGGTCTGACACCGGAAAGAGAAGGACGCCACAATCCTCTGGAATGGATATCAGGTTGGGGGTGCATTGCGGTTGCCGCGCGCCCTTTTGTTTTTGTGGTGCAAGCGTGGTGCTCCCGGGGTGACTCCACCCCGCACGCACGCACCCAGCACGACGGACAGCAATCGGGTCACAGGGCGGTTTCCCTCCTTCCGTTTCCGCTTGTCAGGGCGACCCCGCCCCTAGACAGCCGCGCAAGAAAGGAAAGTTTGAGCGACCCATATTTTTGAGAATTATTTCTGTTCGGGACTCAAAGCTATAGGCATTTTAACCAAATCACCTTGGAACTGTACGTGGACATGGAACAAGCATGAGTAACTTCATCTTGCACTCTTTTCTCACGAAATTCTAGCTAGTGGCGAAAATAATACTCCATAGGATGCTATATTTCTCGATTTCAAGAAAGGTTTTGACAAGGTTTTCTCATTGCAATCTAGTTGCGAAATTAAAACATTTTGGGTTATACAGTAATACTATATCATGCATAAGTGATATCCTACATGATCGGGTGCAAACGGTTATTTTGGACGGTTTTTACTCCGCGGCCATTGAAGTCACTTCTGTAGAGCCACAGGGTAGTGTGATAGGTCCACTACTGTTCCTTCTGTGCATAAATTATATCAATAAGGTGTTAAACAGTTAGCTTCGTCTATTTACCAATGGCTCAGTAGTGTACAGGAAATTGCAAGGCCCAAATGATAAAGAATATTTAAATGATGACCTAAAAGCAATTGAAAAATGGTGTCATACAATGCAGTTAGACTTAATTTTTTTGCATAGTAAAGAATTGAAATGAATGTACTCAGTGTGTGAAAACTGAATGCACTTGACAGGAAAAATACCCATGGGCTTCGAGAAACATCATTATCCATATTCCCAAAAAGAAGAGAGCGGATACATGCGAATATTTTAGGACTATTAGCCTGACGATACATGCATCAAAGATATTGACAAGGATCAACTATAGAAGCGTAGAACGAAAAGCGGGGGAGTTCCTGGATGAAGATCAACTCGGATTCAGGAAAATTAAGCGTACAAGGGAAGCAATATTGGCCCTTAGGCTGCTTATAGAGAAGAGAATGGAGAAGAACAAGCCTATGTTCATTGCATTTGGGGATTTAGAGAAGGCCTTTGACAACGTGGATAGGGATTCGATGATTGGAATTATGAAGGGAATTGGAGTGTCCTACAATGACCGAAGAGTTAGCCACAGTCTGTATAAAAACCAAATAGCTGTGATTAAATCTGGACCCAGCTATGAAGAAGCAAGAATAAGGGAAGGAGTGAGACAAGGCTGCGCACTGTCTCTTGCAATTTTTTTATGTTTACATCGGGAGAGCCATCAATGAAATCAAGGTGAAGTGTTCTGGAGTGAACATCCACGGAGAAACAATCAGCATGCTACGATTCGCTGATGACATAGCTCTCATAGCAGAGACAGAGAGGGATCTGAATAATATTCTTAAAACTATGGAAAGGACAATGGCCAGATATCAGCTGAAGATCGATAAGAAGAAAACTATGATATTGGTGTGGAGCAAGAGAGAGGAGGCCAAAACCAACGTTACGCTAGGAAAACAGAAACTGGAAGAGGTGAAAGAGTTCTGTTACCTGGGAAGTCGAGTAATCATAAATGGACGAAGCAAGAATGAAATAGTGAGTAGAATAGCCCAGGCAAAGAGGGCATTGTATCAAAAGAAGAATCTACTTACAGCTGGAAATACAAGCTTGGAAGTGAGGAAGCAATTCATTAGAACATGTTTCTTTACGGCAGTGAGGCATGGACGATGACAGCAGCGGAGAAGAAAAGGGTTAGAAATATGATGCTACCGAAATTAGAAATTACCGCATTAGAAATATGGTGCTACCGAAGAATGGTGAAGATAAAATGGATCGACCAAGTGACAAATGAATAAGTCCTAAGAAGAGTTCGAGAAAAGAGGTCTTCCGAAAACTATAAAAAGAAGACGGGACAACCTATTTGGCCATATCTTAAGACACGATGGCCTGATGAAGACAATCGTCGAAGGAAAAGTGAACGGGAATAATGGAAAAGGCAGGCCTCGTATGAGTTACATAGAACAGGTCGTAAAGGACGTGAAAGAGAGGAACTACGATAATATGAAGAGGTTGGTCGATAGAATAATCGAGTGGAGGGCTGCGTCAAACCAATCCTAGGATTTCTGACCCACGATGATGATGATGAGCAATGAATTTTTGAAATAGAGTAGTTCTACTCCTAGTAATTAGAAAATAATTAACAATGAACTAACAACGTGGAATCTATTAAATTTCTTGAAATAGGACTGACACATTATCTTTCCTGGTGTAAAAAGATTCGTGAAATAATGAGTCAAGTGAATCGTAGACTGGGATTCATCAAAAGAGTACTGGGTAAATGTGACGATCATGTACGAGAAATCAGCTACTTTTCCCTTGTTAGACCTCATTTGGAATGAGGTAATGAGGATATGCTGCCAGTATATGGGATCCCAACGAAATCGGTCTAAATAACGTAATCAAACGTGTGCAGCGAAGATTTGTAAAGGGACGGATTGATAACTAATATATTAGCGTAACGAGTGTATTAGATGAACTAAAATGGGAATGAATATCAATCAGATCGTACATTGGAATTTAAGCTTAATCTCTTAAACAAATTCCAAGACCATATTTTCAGTGATGATGTTAAAAATATTTTGCGGACCCCAACTTACTATGGTAGACTGGACCATAATCACAAAATTAGAGAAATTGATTGCCGAACTGACAGATTCAAAATGTCCTTTTTTCCTCGTACAATTAGGGATATGAATAGCGGTAAATACATCCAACGCATAAATACGAGCGTAACAATGGATGGCATAGGTAGTTGCATATTGGTATAAGGACTTTAACCTAACCCAACTAACAGCATGATAATGCATGCTTGCTTTCCTATTTTCATCTTTTTTACAAGTTGAAGTTTAGACTAGTAGGTATATTATCACTAATCCTTTCTTATGCATGATATGTAATGCATGTTTGGTGTACATCACCCCCTTCCAGACACCTTTATGGTATTGCAGGATATTATGTAGCTGTAGATGAATAAATCGTATGGTAGATGAATGAATCGTATAAATAGTGTGCGTTTACTTGATAAGCAAAACCCACCAATTGACAAGGGGAAATATAAACTGTCGGTGGATGACAGTCGCTCATAAAAACTACCGCAGGAGTATATAATTAGTGGACGACTGAGCCATGTACTAGTCACTACAGCCATTCAGTGACTTATTTCGAGGCTGTCAGGTGAGTGTAGAGCCCCAGCCGGTTTATTGCCATCTGCAAAGCCTGTGTAATGCTCACGGGAGGATGGAAAACCAGTGCCTTGACCACCTCCGATATTTCTGTCACCCGATTATTTGGCTATATCAAGGTTCAAAAGTACGCTCCCATTTACCACGAGGGTACTAACTATATGAGCGACAATCGCAGTGGTTAGATTTTAGATTCAAAAATTATGTTTATATTACATTAATTATGAGTAAATTAATTCCCACAACTCCTTCCCTCATGCCTTAGTCCTCTGCTTTGTCCGATAATAATAGCCTTAATAAAGCTAAAGTTTCACGTATATTTCTGCGTATTGAACTGATTTTTTTAAACTGGTAGACAGGTATCCATTGAGGCATGAAGGAAAAGTGGAGAGCCAAGATAATGTTTATACGTGCGAGAGGTGGCCCCCCAATTGAGCACCCACAGGTGGCTCAATGGAGGTCCGGGGGCGGCCCCCCTCTTTGGCGGGGGGGGGGGGGGCAGAACTCTGGCCAACCGCCGCTTTGCAGCTTTCGCTCGCAGTGCCGCCCACTCGTGAAATTCCGATTCCGTCGGGCAGAGAGGAGAAGATATTCACTCGACCGGACACGACAGAAAACCGTTCCTTGCGGATTCCATTCAAATTGCTTTTCCATTGAGGAGGATTCGTTCCATATTCCGTTCAACATGGCCAGCGTCAGAGGGAGGATAATTAACTGCCGCGTTCATTGGGAATTCGCTACCTCCTCAAGAGAGAAGAGAAGACGGATCTCTTCGTCTGCGGAGACTACAGTTATGATGCGACGGCGTGTGGGGGGGGGACGGTAGTTGCGAGATCCGCGTCATGGAACGAGCCACACTGGAGTCGCCGTTAGATAAGTGGACGGAAGGAACTGAGCGAAAATGAAGATCCACAGTAATTTCAGCTCATCTGCCTGAGATACGAAGAGTGATGAAAGGTGAAAGGGCACGCGTGGCCACGTTGCTTTGGAAAGCAGGCAGAAGAAATAAGCCATTTCTAGGCTTATGGGGCTAGCTAAGTTTCTCTAATGTAAGACACATTGATTGGAATTCCAGTCCCCATACGAACGTGGAAGCACTGAAGATGTGTCATCATATGTTTTATTTTCAAGATGGTCACCTCTAAGGTAGGTTGAAACAGTAAAAAAATCACATTTTTTCATAAGAACAGTAATGCTATTCGAACACTCATGAATCTGCACACAAAGGCGATCTTGCAGGCGTAGATTGATTTATAAATCAAATAAGCTGTATGCTCAA
This sequence comes from Platycnemis pennipes, assembly GCA_933228895.1. Classification (NCBI taxonomy): domain Eukaryota; kingdom Metazoa; phylum Arthropoda; class Insecta; order Odonata; family Platycnemididae; genus Platycnemis; species Platycnemis pennipes. Next base: position 135,514,172 of record OW121853.1, read on the forward strand.
ATTACGAAATTAGAATGTCAACAAATATTTAATCATCAAACAATTTTTAAGAATCCAACTGTTGGAAATAAATTATGCCTAGTTCAGTAAAATTGATCCAATTTTTGTGCAGTTACCAAAGAATTATCTATGATATGTTGCAATACATTCTTCATCTACATCTGCATCTACACGATACCCTACAAGCCACCGCGAGGGTGTTTGGCAGGGGGTGAAATCACCAACCATGCACTACTAACATGCCAACTAGAAACTATATTGTCTCATGCAACTTGATTGTTAGTATCTATAATATTTAAGGGGTTAATACATGCATCATGCACTACAGACTACTCTAAAATATTTCCCCTGCCTATCCCTTTGCTGTGCTGCCTATTCTGTTTTCTTATAGTACGGGGAAAATGCCATTTTGAATCTATCAGTACCACAATCTATCTCTCTAATCTTATTTATCTGGTCGAATCTAGCATAATACGCTGGTGTTTTTAATATGTGCCTAACATCTTCATTAAAGCTATCCGATAGAAATTTCTCTAATAGATTTAAGCTTCACACCCTGCCACACACCCTCGCGGTGGCTTGCAGGTTATCGTGTAGATGTAGATGAATCTGTATTTTAACCTACGCTCTGATAATGATTCCCACCTTAATTCTTGTATTAATTCTGATACACAACTCAACCTATCGTAACACCTTTTAGCGAACCTAGCTGATCTACGCTGCACACTGTCTAGTTCTCTAATCAAACCTAATTCATTAGGATCCCATACACTGGCTGCATACTCAAGGTGGGGCCTAACTAGTGAAAAGTAGCATCGCTCTTTTGTCTTCTCATGACATTTCTCAAGTACTCTTTTTATAAATCCTAGCTTTCTCTTCGCTCGGCCGCATATTTCCCTTATGTGTCTTCCCCACGATAAATATTTAGTGATTGTTACACCTAAATACCTAACGGTTTCAACGTTTTCGATCTTCGTGTTATTAATTCTATAGGATCGCTCTATCGAATTATTCCTCCTCCAAAAATTGATAGCTACACATCTTTTTAAGTTTAAGTTTTAACTGCCATTTGTCGCACCACTCTTGAATTGCATCTAAATCCTTGCTAAGCGATTTCCTGTCTTCTTCATTTATACCCCTATACACTACCTCGTCGTCTGCAAAAAGTCTAAGCCTACTACTAACTACGGTACCCAAATCGTTAATGTATAAAAGAAATAAAAGCGGACCTACTACGCTACCCTGGAGAACTCCCGACGTGACTTTGATTGTGTCCGACATGATACCATCAATGACAACCCTCTGCTCTCGTCTACTTAAGAATTCTTTTACCCAACATACAACGTCTTTATTTATACCAAAACTCTCTAACTTCAAGATTAATTTGTCATGAGGAACTTTATCGAAAGCCTTTTTAAAATCTAAAAATATCGCATCAACTTCAGTACTGCTTTCGCCGTGGACTAAAATATCGTGTGCGAATAAAGCTAATTGTGTCTCGCAAGATGTACCTTTCCGGAACCCATGTTGGCTGTTTATGAGTAATCCCTGACTATCCAAATGCCCCATGATCGAACTTACAACAATGTGCTCAAATATCTTACAAGAGATTGACGTGAGTGAAATGTGTCTGTAGTTACTAGGCTCTTCCCGGTCATCGCTTTTAAATATAGGTGTAATGTTAGCTACTTTCCAATCTTTGGGTACTGTGAGGTTCTTTAGTGTTTATTGAATATTATTTATATATAGGGGGCTATTTAAGAAGCTAATGTTTTATATACTCTGGAAGGAATTTGATGCAGAAGGAATTCTAATTCGAAGCTTATGCGTCTGCCTCGTACTTTATTAACATATGCACACTGGTTTTTTTCAACTAAAAAAATAATTCCCAAATGCATTCTAAAGTAAAAAAAACACCGTTCCTCATTCCGAAAATCCCTTCGTTTCATCTCTCTCTGGTTCCCCTTACTTCCTCATGAAAAATCAAAATGCCCACAACAGCACTTGATTAGCATTCAACACAATTCCTCCCAAAAGGATAAGTCGGAGAAGGCCACTCATTCCACTCGCCCCTTAATCCACCCTCACATGGGAGAGAGAGTAAACACCTGTAAATACACACGTCACATCGGAAATGCGGTGAAAACAAATGAAAAGGTACGAAATGACACTGTTGGCTCAGTTGCAGTCTTTGTTCACCAGAGTGCAACTCTCCCACTGTTCGACGAGCCCAACGGTTCCCAGAATTCCTGTGGCTGCGACAGTCCTCGAGTGCGTCCTTCAGTTCGCCGTCCGATGCACGCTTGAGCTTGGTGCGCCACGTCTGCGAAGAGGAGAAGCAGTTCACACTTCGACCTCGATCTCCTCTTCTGCCATCTTCGTTCCCTCGGCTGCTGTCGACGACTGCCAGTCACCACTGCCCTTCCCGAAATGCACCCAGCCATTCGGGCGTCAGTTCTGGGAGAGAGAGACGCGCACCGGTGCATTGTGGCCACTGGAGAATGGTTCCATCAGATTTGGAGCTAGTCAGACGGAGGCTGAGCCATTTCGCAATTGTAGAAAGCCGGGACGTGGGGCCTCGCGAAGACACGGCTTGACGACCACAGATATGGAATGCCGATACACACGCTGGGCGTTGGAAGGGACAGTTGTCCCTTGAGGGCGCCAAACTGTTTTTTGGCGCCCTCGGGAACAAGCAACAACAGGCAACTTCAGCGGAGCAGCAGAAAAAATATGCTGCTCACTCAGATTTAGCTAATGGCCCCCTATAGCATTGTATCTACACACTCTTCGTAAGCACAAGTGATCACAAATACTCTCCGTTCTCTTCGGCAGGGAAACTGAATGCAGCGTGTCTGTGAAATGCAGAGAATGAAATGAAATCCTCACTAAGTAATAGACCCGAGGAATGAGTTCTCAATGTCTTTTTTTGTATCTTCTGCGTGAGCACCCAGCTTGCCACCTCTTGAGTACATGGCTCGGGGATCATCACTAAATACTGACTTTCCATGTGTAACAATGGATTTTGTCTGCGTATTAAGAAAACTGGTGTTATTCGTGCACCTAGCACGGCAACCAAGCGATCCCAATATAAGAATTAATGACAATTTCATCCATGGGTTGAGCACTCATTTGAATTCAATATAACATTTTTTATTTGAGTAATGCAAAGGTAATGTTTAGGTGTTCTTTTTGAGTTAACGTTCATTCTTTACTCTTTAAATTCCACGTTGGAAAGCAGAAGAGGCGCCATTCCTAGGCCCCCGCCTGCCTCTGAATTATGACGCAGCCATGAATAACGTGTACGCCTAACAGCATTCCCCGTCATCTCCTTCACACTAGCGGTCGAATATCTCGCAGCCGTGGGCAGCAGCAGAATCGAATATATCGAAGCCGCACTGTCCACGGATCTCCACCAATTACCCCTGCCGTCCGCACGTCGTGTCAATGAGGCGTGAAAGGACTGCAAGAGGAACGCGTGTGCGCAGACGGATCTCGAATTTTCCACTCCTTTGTGCCGAGTCAGTGAGCGGCAATCTGGTCCATTCGATATGACATCTATTCGATGTTTTTCTAGCATCAATCCATACGATAGGAAACTTCATTAGCTCCTGATAATGTAGAATTGAAATTTCTCTTTTCACTTCGCATCTAGAAATGCACTCCGATGATGTAATAACTCTTTATTTTACAATATCATAATTCGCAGTCATAGTTAACATTCTTGAGACAATGTCATTGAACTTGTGTTAGCCGGCTGTGAGGTGCACTGAAGAAGTGCTTTCATTGTGCGGTGAGTATCTGACAGCGAGAGATGGAAAAACACCTCAAACGTCAAATTTAGTCATCCTTCCGCTCTTGATGAAACACAACTACGCCTAGTAAGTGAATGATGAATCGATTGGAACGGTTTTGCTGCATTCCATGAAACTATCACTTCCTTCTTGAAAGACTTCCAAACGGATTCGACATCGGGAAATTGCGACAGGGATTCGACAAATGAAGGTATTCATTCACTCACTCACATTCGTGCATTTTCAGCCAGTTACGACAACTTGGTCGTCGATCTCCCTGCGCTCAGAACGGAATTTGTGAAGTTTGAATCGCTAATCCGTGCGTCGGCATCCTAGCACCCAATGTCATCGCCAGTATTCATATTTGATTTTATTCCACGAGGTGAATCTTTTTCGTGGACATATATAAAATCGAACTCGCCACACTCCCGTAATCATTAGCGCGCGGATTGATTCAAATCTCATTTTCGTGGTCAACACGAAGGCACTGATGATCTTTTCCCAGTTGCGCTCTTTATTTTCAGGAAATGCCAACTGGTGCCGAAAATTCACGCTTGGATATCGATATATGAGCATCGCTGCGGGCATCATCGGAGCGAAGGAGAGGCCGCGCATCGATCATCGACAGCCTTTGATCGATGATCGATTATCGATCGATTGAGTCGATATTGATTAGAAAAGATTCGCCTTCATTCGTCGCCAACAAATTGCAAGAGTGTTATATGGCTAAGCGGTGAGGGAAGGCAAATCAAAGGAGACATTCGTCGGACCGTCATGGTCCGACAATGGGGTCGTTTACTATATTTTTTACTGCCGAATCTGATAGAGTTTGTGAAATAAAAAGACCCGTATTTTTCCTATTTTTTTGATCCGACAATTATTTCCCGAGTTATAAGCGGCGAAAAACTGATGTTTTTAACCCTTCCAGAAAAGTGGGCGTGGTGCAACCTCTGACGTATATCGACTTCGTCCAATCACAACTGAGCCCGCGAAGCTACTTTGCCTTATCGCAATGGGGGGGACACAGCTGACTCTCCCAATAGGAGCAGTTGCGACAGCATCTGTGCGAGCAGACCTTCCGAGAAATCCCCTCCACTCCCTTCCTCTCCCCTGAAAGCAGTCAAGGACGAGAGGAAAATGACGTCAATGTTATCACAGCAGCTTTTTCGGTGGGCGTCACCTTTTGCTTATTTTAATTTTTGATTTATGAGTGAATGGTTGTAGTTGGGAGATTAATTTTTCCAATAAAATTCTTTTTTCGTTTCCATCTAACAATTTCGTGCACAAAATTGCGATTTCGGCTCCGAGTAAACGCCCCCATTGGTATGATAAGTAGGGACATGCAAAAAATAAAATCTATATTTTGAAAAATTAGTAGCTATTTTTTAACGAGATTAGCATTAATTTTCCTGAAATTAGCACATCTATTCTCATCGAATAATTCAGAATTAAATATCAATTCTTAAGCTTGTTTCTACAATATGCAAATATATCATTACTTCAATAAATAAGCTTGTTTACATTCATGCAATCCCTTTAATGACAAATTAATCTGACAATATCAATTTTTCTAACATGAGAAAAATAGTTTAAAAAACTGTGACGAAGATTTTAGCTAATTCACTTGGGATCCTGGGTAGCGTAGTGGTCTGCGCCGTGGCCCGAAGAGCCAAAGGCCTGTGGTTCGATTCCCGGTCAAGGTGAATATTTTCGCATCGTAATAAATGTAAGGTCTAGCCTGTTTCAGAATCACATCGTGATTTTTCAATATCGTATCTGTCGTAGAGAACGGTAATCCGATATTGCGCTACGTCATTGCAAGTTGCATCAGGAGAATCCACACATTTCATTTACGCCTAAATTTCATTTACGCCTAAAAATATTTTAGTTCCTGCGAAGGCTTCCTAGGTGATTAGAAGGTGACTCGAGGCATGGTACTAATACAATGAATTAGTACCATGACTCGAGGGTTGCCGATTTTTTTTGCCGCGTTCGTTCATCCAACTGGACGAGTTTCTCCGGCGTTCCAGACGCCATCTTCAGGCCCAAAGTATAGGAAATATAAAGCACGAAGATGCAGGAAGGTTATAAAACAAAGGAAATTTGATGGGACGCGATCCTCGGACCTGAAGATGGCGTCTGGAGTGCCGACGAAACTTAGCGTCCAGAGCGAACGCGGGAGAGACCCGAAAATCCTCGAGTCATCTGAAAATATTGTAATTCGCATCCATTTCCCAGTGAAATAAAAATTATTCTCCGGAGTAATTAAGGATAACATGAACAACTTCAGAACAATGAGTTGCGTCGCTGGCAGACCAGCGCAAGCCGTTATCCAACTTCAAAGATTTCTCAGCACGATGGTCTGACAAATGATTCCCAGTTATCGTCTACCGGTTCAATTAAACGTTTTTTTTTAACATTTCATAATGTCTGGGTAAAAATTCATTTTCATTCTTCTCAATTAGAACTTCGGTGCAGTTCATATAATCTCCCGCAGATGTCCCTTAATTATAAATTGCGTCCTATAGGCATTCATTTCATAGCACGAATCTCGGCAAAAAGGATCGCGGGTGTAAATATTTCATCTTTCCGTCACTAGTGGCGCTGTGTACTGTCCCGCTACGCCGCTAAGTTCAAATTATTCCAAATTGGTTCTGAGGTTTCCGCGGCGTTTCTCAACACTGGTAACGGCTTTCGGGCGTTCCTCCGCGTCGTGTGTTGTCAGGGTGACGACAGTTTCTCCAGCCATCCAGAAGTCTGACCTGAAGACGCCAGCAGGATGGCTGGAGAAACTGTCGTCACCCTGACAACACACGACGCGGAGGAACGCCCGAAAGCCGTTACCAGTGTTCAAATTATTCCATAAACGGATCATATTACTGCTCTCTCTCTCTCGTGCTTTTGAAGTGTATATTCAAGAAACAAAGTAAAAAAATGTTTTATTTACACTGGTATGGCTAAATGTCATAGAAGGGAATTTCGTTTTTTTTATCTAACGCATTATAACTCGCATGTAACGCAAACAGCGGGTAAACAGAAAATGCCATGGTGTAAATACGGGTTTTTATACACGCTGTAGATATAGGAAATGGGATGAGACCCGATAAAAACGTCGTAAATCGCGGGAAAACGTACATTTCCATAGCGCAAATACGAAGTTTAACTGTATATGGTGCTTATATCAGATACGACTGAAGGCGTCACTTCGTGGAATTTTGTTACGGAATTCATGGTAACGAATAAAACCTTGAGAATGACAAAAATTGGTCGAAACCTAGTTCGGTTATTAAACAGTATTAAAGAAGTGTGGAATTGACTAAAAGTTTTATTTTATTCGTTGCAATGAGTACTGTATATGGTGCTGGTCGATAATTGGGATAACTCACTGGCACATAAGTTTCTGAATCCTCGCACTGTCTCGCATTTACACTGCTTCACAAGAGTGATGCACCACGTGAATGCAAGTGCGCGCCCAAACACTTTTGTTAACTGACGAAGGTGAAACGAAATGCGCAACAGCGCTCCTCTGCTCATTGCGCGGGAAATTCATTTCGCATATATCTTATTACTTTTAAGTTGAAAACATGTTAATTTGATATGTCCATATGATAATAATTATATTTCTGAAGGATAAAAATGGGATATTTCATAAAGAAAAACATGCAAAGATATTTTTATTGCCATTTCCTACTACTTTTTTACATTCGTAACCTCATTTCGCATATTTACTAAATTCGCTGATACTTCGATTTTTGCAACATGCGATTTTTTTTCGGTCCCTAATTATAAGTACGTACCACACGAGAATGCAGTGCCCGCAGATTTAATTATACGTATGGTAAATTGACTCAAATTAATTAATTAAATTGCAGTTGTTCAAAAGACCGCTCTCGCCTCATTTCAAGGATTTCCTTAGCTAATATCCATAACTTTCCATTTCCATGATAACAAATTTGGAGAAATCCTCACCATGCATTTTTAAATTTCCATTCGCCGCTTCGCGAGCTGCGATTGTTTCCCGAGATCCCATTGGTTGCGATCAACTTCCGTTCCCAAAAACGATGAGGTCCAAATCTCGTCCGATTCCGAGTGTTCGAAGGTCGCCCGCGGCCCTAATTATCTTGGCCTCAGATCCACTCAACCGCGTATTTGGTCAAATACAATTGATTACACAAATGACGCGCGGGACAGAAAAAGGAGACTAAGTGCCTACGTAGATCGCTTCAACAGTCACCGGTCTAAATCAACAAGCTTCCATCCCGCTGGCGTCTTCAGATTCCGCACCGTCTTATGTATGCGAGTGAGGGCCCAAGGTTGGCCCTGATTGGTCAAGATGGTTGCCCGGTCAATAAATGAAACGATCAACAATCAAGACCGCTACGCTTGAACAATCTCTTCCAGCTATTAGACTACTATTATTAAGTACCGTTATTGTGGGTGGTTCAATCTAAAATTATCATATTACTCCGTTCCTTGGAGCCTATAAGTAAGTTTGATTGCACAAAACTTGTAATTTAAATTAGCAAAAATACGTTCCTTCATAAATGCTGTAATTTTCATTGAGCGACCATTCCTTGACAAAGCCCTTCCCTCCAGCTAGGGAGCACCCGAGGCTGGAAGGCATTGGAAGCGCCTGCAAGATACGGTGCGGAGGGAACGCGCATGCGCATATCCCCGCGAGGCGTTGTCCGTATGTCGAGGCACGTTGGGCGCCCGAAATCGCAGATCCGTCATCCGCCCCGTCCACTCCTCACCCTCTCGCCAGTGGATGTCGCTGTGGTCGCCGGGAGGCCACTCAGGCGAGGCACGCCTGCGACATGCATCACAGACCGAGAAACCCTATCTGCACTCGCTTTAAGCCGAGCGAGGGCTCCTCATACGGAATGTATGGTGGGCGGCCTGGCAGTGGACAAGGCCACCGTGGTGACAACTGGTGGACCACCCTGGAGTAAGGGTAAGAGATCCGATCTGCGTCTTGTCCACAGGAGGACAATGTCATCAATATATCTGGCCCACACCCGAACATCCACCACTTTCATCACGCGCCTAGCAGAACTCGTCCTAACAAAAAATGCCTCCTCATTCAATAATAACACATATTTACAGATCCGAGGGTCCCGCATGGCACCCTCTTACGCTAACATTTACATGGGCCTTCTAGAAACCTCATTTTCAAACTCCCAAGTTCTCAAAACCCTCCTGTGGGCCCGATATACTGGTGACATTTTCCTCCTGTGGCCCCACGGACCCGATTCTCTCACCTCTTTCATATCCTCCCTCAACTCTTTTTCCTCAGTTTCCTTCACCTCCTCCATCTCTGATTCATCCGCCACCTTCCTGGATATCAACATTCTCCTTGAAGACTTTCATCACCCCCATCCACAAAAAGCGTACCAACCTCGAACAATATCTGCCTTGTCACCCGCCACACACCAAACAATCCATCCCATACTCTCTCTCTCCGTCCGGGCCCACCGTCTTTGCAACAATGCCCCCTCCCTAACCTTCATCCAGTCCTCCAGAAAGCATGTGTACCCAGAGGCTCTCGTTAGAAAGAAAATTCTATCCCCTACCGCGAATTACACACCCCGCATCAAAAATAACCCTCCCGGCCGTTTGAATTTCATCACCACATTTTTTCCCTGCTCGCACAAAATAAAAAGTATCCTGAGACTCCTTTACCCCATCACAAACCACAACCAAACTACATCACGTCTCCTTCCCGCCTGCCCTTCCGTAACATACAACAAAGCACCCAATCTTAGAAATATTCTTAGATCCACCCGACCCACTCTTCAACATGCTCCCCTTCCTTCCTCTTCACCTTGCAAACGCCCGAGATGAAAATGCTGCTTTCTACTCCGTTCAGCCTCCTCATCAGTCCTTGACAAATGCTCCTCTTCACCCTCCTGCACCTCCACCAACGCAGTTCACCGCCTATCTTGCAATTTCTGCCCCTCCTTCTACATTGGAGAGTGCACTACATCTTTAGCTACCAGGATGAACAACCACCGGCATTCCACCAAAATAATCGCAAGAGAAAAAAAGAACTTGAAAAAAAGAAGAAAGCTCTGCAATCATATAATTGTAAGTATCTACCGAAATATTCGGGTGATCGGGCGAAATGTTCTGGTGGGAGAGAGTTTCGAACCAGGGACGTCGCTTGGAAACTGATAAAATACCAGCGGTAACAAATAATATTAAAGAATTAATGTATTGCACATTTTCAGGAGCATCACCCGAACATTTCGGTAGATACTTACAATTATATGATTAGTTACATAAGTATATATCATTAGTTTTTTCCAAAAAAGCACAGCGTTGGAAAATCACGGCACCAGGCAAATTAGAACAAATGTTGTACGTGCGTCGGGACTGCGTGGCCAAAGATACGGAAATTAAAAATCATGATCACACTTCATGCTCTTCCGTTAATTTCGCACACAAAAAACGACAGGGCGTGCGGACGTATTTCCGAGACCACCACGTACTAATTACGTGATTTAGGTAAATAACGTTTTTAACTATTTTACGTACTAATTACGTAATTTACTAAAATCTACATGTAAATGTACATTTACTAAAATCTACATGTAACAATGACTAATTATAAGGTTTATATTGGCAATAAAATATTTCGAACACGTTTTTTGACGAAGTTACTGGATATATAACCCTATATGGGGGGTGAGTCGTAAATAACTAATCAAGGACTACCTGCCTAGCAAATTTCGTCAAAATCCTAGACCCGAAACTCGGACACTCCCCTTGTCAGTGAGCAGTAAATACGATGGTGCGAAATCTTTGAGTACCTACCTGACACACGCTTGGATTTACCAACTTGCTTTTCCAAAGGACACACTTTGTGCACTTGCCAGTAAAGCTCCCGACAAGAAAGGGAGTTTCTCTGATTATCAGAACGGTGCTTTTGAAGAGAAAATATATATTTATTCCAGAAGGTGGGTACTCGTGCGGAAAATAGTGCCAGTTTCGCTTTGGCAATCACTTTTCTCCCTCTGGAGGAGCAGCGCCCCAAAGAGGAAATCCCCTGGAAATGGGAAATCTGGAGGGAGGGAGGAACTGGAAGTGAATCCCCGCATTTCAATGCCACACTGACCCAGACTGACACCTGAAAGCCGCGCTCTGAAATCATTCTGCCGTTCAGCAGTCGACCCCTCCCGCTGAAGGACTGTCCTGAGAGACGATGAACTGCCAATGGACAATTTGAAGCGAGTTGCAGATTACCCGGCGGCCCGTTGGTCTTTTCGACCGGATGCCATTGGCCCTTCATCTGTCCTGCCTACCATTTAGTAAAAATACTAGGAAATAATGCGAGGGAAAATACTAAGACATCTCGTCTATTTGCAACAGATTGTTCGACAAAAGTCGTACCCGGAGTCTCCATTCGCATTTTGAATAGGAATTCAGTGTTTTTAAAGTTAATTCCATGCACTCCGGACGCAAGCTGATGGGGGCAAGTAACGGTTCACAGCACTGCGGAGACGCTACGAGCGTCTTAGGCAATCCAAGTCTCAGCTGAGCAAAGAAGAAGTCTCCCAATCTCTTCTCCTAGCAAAGAAAAAGACAAGCCAACACTCCATGAGAATAGTACACATTTCGAATTGTTACTTCGCGCTGTGTTCCTCCCTTGCGCTGCTCTCTGCACGGCCGAGAGGGGAATCATCCCCCCCCCCCTCCTTCCCCTCCCACCCGGTTGTGTGCTCCGCGGCTGCATCGCTGTAAAGAAGTGTATCTTTGGAGCATCCAAGTCGCTCGTCAGAGTCTGTGCACCTAAGCACAAAGGTGCGTTCACATAATACCCTTCAAGCCGCCATTAAGGCCGTTTTACACGGTCAATGATACTGCACAGGCTGGTTGCGAGAACACTTGCGCAAGAAATATTGCGCCGTGCAAGGCGACGACTTCCGAGGAGAGACAGCGCCACTGCACGAACGCTTGCGATCAAATTAGAACATGCTCTAATCTGATCGTACATGCGTTCGCGCAAGTTTGAAGTTTATTTCTCTCAGGGTGCAGATGTAGCGGCAAGGAACTGCCTGAGGAAATCTAGCAATTAAATAGGTTGTTGACGATTGAGTAGGGTGTTACTGTTAGCGCTTAACTCCTTAGGTAGTGAATAAAGTGCAATAATGATGAGCTGGGCGATTAATCACGTGGAAGCTTAAATTTTGTTCGTGCAAATACAGAGGACCCTAATCTCGTTACCTTGGCCCACAGCCGTGCGTTCGCTGTGCAAAATTTGGACTAAGTATACGGGAATAGGGTCTCCACTATTATGTTTAGACTATGAATTAAAAACATATTTTAAAGTGGCGGTAATTTATCGCATCTTTCACGTCCAATGTATCGTTGCTTAGCAGATCTTGGCGTTATGCGATATATTGACGGTATTACCGCTACTGAATGGCATATTGTAATACTGACATAATGCACCGACGATTGCACCGTGTAAAGCTGTCAAGCAAGCCTCCTCGCAATTTTCTGCGTCACGGACTTTCGCTCTGCTCAAACGGAAGCAACTCACGCAGTTTCAATGACCGTGGTGTAAAGCGGCCTTTAATGGGTTGTGGCTGTTGTTTCGTGTCTGTCGGTGGCTGAGTTCGTCTGTGGCCGAATTCTTTGGTGATCAAGGCCGACCGGGATCGATTTCAGTTCTGGAACCTGCCTGCTCCTCCTCTTTCTCGCCCTGGGAGAGTCCACACTGGCGGAGTGCCGTTAGTCGGCCGACACACGCTCGGCCGAAATCCATCCTCGCGGTTGCAGAGGAAGGCGCGCAGAGAGGGAAGGGAGGACGAGGGAGTTCCCGGCGCTCACGATGGAGGAACACCACACCCTCGGTCATTGCACACTACTCTCACCCAAGCAGGTGTTCTCACGGACGGTGACGCGAGCCAGGGGAAAAGTCGAGAGATACTTAAGGAAGAGAACATCTGTCTTGAGAGGATCCGATACACTGCGAACAGAAAATCTATTTCTTATAATGTTATCGACCACTTTATTTATTCAGATAAGCTGTCTGGAGTTGTTTGGTCGTTTAGGAGAAACACCAATTTTCGCCGACGTTTCGCCTCTTTATTGCGGCTTCATCAAGGCTATTTGATGCACAATGTAGGTAAGTTTTTACATGTTCATTAATTTTTTACAGACTTAGATCAGAATTTAAAGAGGGGAAAAAAATGATTACAGAGCAATCCTGTTACATGCCTTTTGGTGACAATTTTTTTTATAAACAACAACAACAATGCTACGCTTCTTGTTCTTCTTTTAAGTCTGTAAAAAATTAATGAAAATGTAAAAACTTACATTGTGCATCAAATAGCCCTGATGAAGCCGCAATAAAGTGGCGAAACGTCGGCGAAAATTGGTGTTTCTCCTAAACGACCCAATAACTCCAGACAACTCATCCATTTCTATAGAAAATCTATTTCCATTAGCAATGATTGAAAATCGGATGACTCGTCCGTAGCAAAGGTTAAATAAAAACTGAACTGGATGGGACAAAGGTACTTGGTGTCGCCCAACTGTATGTTCAGGCACGCAACGGCCATTTCAGGAAGGCAGCCTTGATTTGTGAGAGAATCCAAATGAAGGTTGGTGCTCTGGAGCGCTTGCCTCGCCGCTGTTTGGGTCGCAACGCATTTCGAAGAGATGCCAACACTTTGCAATGGCAGCGTCGTCTGATAAACGAAGATGAGGAGGCGAGGCCCATGAAATAAGTGCGATGAAATAACAATGACAGGGCAAAGAAATTCCAACAAAATCAGGATTTCACTTGGCAGCACGGAAACTCAATTTCGGAACTGGGTTTCTCTCGAAAACAATTTCAATGGAGAGATTCACTAAAATTCTATCCTTCGTTTCACATTAAAATAAGCCAGTTACATTTAAATCGAAAGAGGTAATAGCCTAAAACATAATTAAAAATTGGAACGTGACAGCTTGACGTGTTCATAGTGAAAAGTAGAGCGAACGGAAGCGCAATTCGTATTTCAAATTGAGCGAAATGAACGAATGCTTCGCATTTTACCAAATAGGTGGATAATGATGATGTGATCACGAAACTCACTGACTGTTAACCTCTAATTGGGTGGGCATGGAGTTCCCACCATTTCTCCTTTGACAAACGAGAGTGTTCTCGGACGGACACGGAACCACTAAACAATAGCCCAGAGAGAAATGGCTAACATCATTCAAAGGCCGTCAGCATATCAGTAAAGGTTTTCCGTAACTCGACAGCGTGTTGTCGATAGCACGCTGCTGTTAACGAAAGCCACCGCTTGCATCGACACCCTCATACCGAGAGTGCGTTTCTGTAACTCCGCTTATCGACAACTCGTCGATTCAAAACATGCCCTCTAGTGGTTTCGGTAACTAACGACGCAACGAGAGGCACCCTCGAGAGAGGCTAAAATTTTCAGCCAATCAGAAGCAGAGATTTTTCGCCCTTCATTTGAAAAAAGCGAAGTGATATTCTACTAGCTACTAGCAACGGAGAACTTCACATGCGACCACTTTTGAGGAATGTTTCCTTCATTCCCTTCAATAATAATAATTTTATTCGCCAGAGGCATATTCATAATGCTTAGTTTCATTATGAAAGAAATATATACTATAATAATATGTAACTTTTCCAAATATATACGTGTATACGTGTGTGCCAATTAATGAACTTGAAAAAAATTCATCCACACTGTAGAATAATTCACTTACCCACAGCTATTTAAGAGAAATTTTAAACTTAGTTGCAGGTTAATGCTTTTAATTTGGTTTGGTAAATTATTGTACAAAATGATCCCATGGTTGACATTCAAGTTATTAGTCATGCAATTTCCTAAAATAGTCCTAACTCACCGCCACAAACTGACCGGAATTATTTGATATATAGGTGACAACCCATTACTGGGCCTAAGCCACAGGAATTGTTTTAAGCTATTTCAAGGGATTTAAAATGACAACTCCCATTATTACTAGCTGGCTTTCTCTCCATTTTAAATAAATTTAATACACGGATAACATATGTAGATAACACAGAAAGAAAAACACGAGCCAAATCCACAAAAATAAACTTTACTACGACCCGGGTTTCACTGTATTACGGAATCGTCAGGTAGCGTTTATCAAAGATGCACCAACATATATATGAAAGAACCGAAATGGGGGGGGGGGGCAAGGGAGGGAGGAAAGGGGAGGAGCGTGGGAGTGGACGGTTATTGGTGGTCAACAGAAATGACCAGTGTGGGGAAAAAGGAGTGTGGGAGACGTGGGCAGGAGTGGGGGAAAGAGGGGGTGAGGTGGTCACAAATGAGTGGAAAATATAAAAACAAAAGTCTCAAAAGGTTCCATTGAAGACAATCCTTCTCTAGAAGTTTGTTGCAGCACCGGACCCCTGTCCGTTGGGTGCTCCGTTGAGAGGTCATAAATGTGGGAGGGGCAGACCCCTGGGTGATGGGGCCCCCTTTTACAAAGGGTGTGAAATGCGATGACTCCCTTCCTCGCTGTGGGTTAAGCGGTGCCGATGGTGGAGGCCTCCTTTCGTTTGCCCCCTTGGTGAAGGAGCAACACCCGAGTGGGGTACCCCCACCCCTGCTGGTGGAACTCGGTGCAGCTCCTTGTCAGTCAGATGTCCCGTGGAGGAGTCGCAAAGGATGGGCCCAGAGAGGGTGAGGGGGGGGGATGAGGGCCAGTAGGGGGGGGGGGGTGGGGTTGGACGACACGGCGAAGCCTTTCCTTTGGAAAGGAATGATGTAGTGCTGTGGTTCCTTTCCTCTGGTGGTGCATGAGGAAGCAATGGTGAAAAAGGACCTTCGGTACTATTGGTGAGGTTCGAAGAAGATATAGGAGTGGAGCCTTAAGCGCATCGGAAGGAGGGGAAGGGAGAAAAGCGTGAATGAGTTGGTGAGGGGGGGGGGTAGGAGAATTGGGTAGGGGTGCTGGTGGACTGATTAGGTTGTCGAGGCCTGAGTTCTATTTTGGTTAAAGTTGATGGAAAGAAGGGGAGAATTAAGGTCATATAAAAATTCATTGAGGAGAGGGCTATTTTTCTTGGCTCGCTCGATTATTTCGATCTGCTCCAAAGCGTCCAATCTTCTACCCTTCTTCTCAAAATGGAGAACTTTCACTTCAAAGTTGCACTTATGCCTTGTCTCTATCAAGTGCTTAGCCACCATGGAAGTTATATTGCCTGTCTCCGTGCACTTTTGGTGTTCTTTCATCCGCGTGGAAAAATCACGTCCAGTCTGTCCGATGTATGAAGCACCACACTCGCACATTACTTCATAAACGCCACTTTTCCTACCCTTATCCTTGGGTTCCTTCTTATTGCAGAGGAGCCTATTCAGAGTAGTAGGCGTATAAAAGGCAACCTTAAACTTGTCTTTAGGGATTATGTTAGCTATTTGGTTCGATAGTTTGCCCATGAATGGTATTTTACACCCCTTGCGTGAATTCGTACTGCTTTCGGGTTGGAGGGAGGTGTTTCGGTTTATTGCCGCTTTCTTCCGTTTCTTCGCCAGAAGGGAATCAATTATTTTAATGCTATAACCGTTGTTCACTGCTATGGTCTTGATCGTATGGAGTTCTTTATCAAAATTAATGTTGGACATGGGAATATTAACTAATCTGTGAAGCATTGAGTTGAAGATGGCCAGTTTATGGGCTATGGGATGGCAGGAATCGGCGGGAATCACTTGGTCGGTGAATGTGGGTTTTCTATAAATGCAAAATTCATGTTTGAGACGCCGTATGTCGATGGTAAGGTCCAGAAAGTTTATCTTTTTATCTGATTCTAATTCCATGGTGAATTTGATGGATTGGTGTTGTGAATTCAGGAATCCCAAGAATTGGTCTAACTGTCTGTAGCTGCCCGTCCAACAACAAATCACATCATCTACGTATCTGTACCTGTAAAAAACGTTCCTGATGTGGTCGTTTGCTGTGCTGAAAATTCCCTCCTCAATTTTGTCCATGAATATTTCAGCCAGGATTGGCGAAAGAGGTGATCCCATAGCCAGCCCCTCCTTTTGTTGGTAGTACACACCATTGAAGAGGAAGTAATTTAGGTCTATGCATACTGTCATTAGTCTATGTAATTCCTTTGCTATGTGTGGGTTGACATTAGCGTTGAAGAGAATATCTTTAGCAAACGAAAGTGCTTCTTGAGCGGGAATGGATGTGAATAAATTTTTCACGTCGAAAGACACTAGCTTGGCGTTAGGCGGTAGCACCGATTTTGGTGGTGGCGGCGGCGGCTCCGGTTGCTTAGCGAAGGTTTTCGGTAGCACTATCGACACTAGTCTTACCGAACAGCTTACAGAAAGCGAATTGTCGATAGCCAACTCTTTCGTTAAGCTACTGAGATAGCGACGTCGATAGTGGATGCTATCGAGTTACAGAAAACCCCTACAGAGAGAATGAGGAACAGGTATTTGAGGGTGTCGTTATCGAACTATAGGATGAAGTAGATGGCGAAATGGAGAGATTGGGGAGCTATCGAAATGAGGAGGCCTTGAATAAGAAGATGGAAGTAAGAGAGGGAGCGACTGTTGTGGTAGAAATGGCGGATATTGTAATGGGGGTACTGTTGTTTATTAGTGGGTCTGATGTGGACAGTGGTGCTGAATTTATTATTTGAAATGGAGATATCCACATAAGGAGAGTAATGAGTGAGGCCATTAGAGTTGAAGGAATCTGAAGATGGGAGACCTAAGGGAGGCGAAGGAAGGAACTCGATGTTGTCGAATGTGAGCATCATCAATGTATCGGGGGGTGCTTGGCATGGGGCGGAGGATTCTTCTGGGAAGACGAGGGAAAGATTGTTATGGGAAGGGACTGTAGTCGCCATGGCACGGCTTGTTGTCGTCAAAGGCGAAGCGTAGGAGGTCCAAGGAGGAAAGTGGAGGAGGCGACATTTAAGTCCTCGAGGAGACTCGAGTCAGTAGACGGCACGCAGTGGAGTCCAGGACATTCGTTCGGCGAGAGAGAGGACGGGTTGCAAGGGAGAAGGGAGCACTGGGAGGGCGGAGGAGGAGGGTGCCTTGTCGAATCATCCGAAGGAGTGCGTGACCTCTCTCTCCTTTCGGAATGTCACAACGGGGGCTGCGTTTACTCGGAACCGAAATCGCAATTTTGCGCACGAAATCGTTAGATGGAAACGGAAAAAAAATATTATAGAAAAAATTAAACTTCTAACCACAACCATTCACTCATAAATCAAAATTAAAACAAGCAAAAGGTGACGCCCACCGAAAAACCTGCAGTGATAACATTTACGTCATTTTCCTCCCTTGATTGACTGCTTTTAGGGAAATGGGAGGAAGTGGAGGGGAGTTCTCGGAAGGTCTGCTCGCACAGATCCTGTCGCAATCGCTCCTATTGGCAGAGCCAGCTGTGTACCCCCCCATTGCGATAAGGTAAAGTAGTTTCGCGGGCTCAGTTGTGATTGGACGAAGTCGATATACGTCAGAGGTTGCACCACGCCCACTTTTCCAAAAGGGTTAAAAACATCAGTTTTTCGCCGCTTATAACTTGAGAAATAATTGACGGATCAAAAAACGGAAAAATACGGGTCTTTTTATTTTACAAACTCTATCATATTCGGCAATAAAAAAAATGGCAAACGTCCCCATTCCTTCGTGGTATTGAGGGTTGCGAAGCTATAGGAAAAGGTGTCGGAAAGCTGCTGGATTCCTTGATAGAGCAATAGGGAATATAGGGGACAGACTGAGCACACAAGAAAAACATCTGGATGCGCCATTCACTCGCTTCGCTGTCGTGCTTGCTTCCAATGAGAGACTCGCGCGGTTCCTCCAGCACCCGCCAGGCGGCGAAAGGGAGCCCCACCAAGAGCAGGACTTCCCGTCGGAAAAGTTAAAACAAGCGACGGGTGGCGTTGCGTGAAGGGCTTGACCCGAAAAGCGAGAGGCGCAATGCGATATCGATACGCTGTGGTGACTACCGTCGCTCGTCGCCGCTCCCCCTCCCTGCCGCATCGAGTGCCTGCGAGGATAGAGTGTAGACACCTTTTCTTTTCTCCGATGAGAAATCTCGTTCTCGTGATTGAGTGTCCGAGGGCATGATGCACTTAGTGTGCGGCTCTTCTGGCGCATTACATGATCGATTCACTGTAACCGCAAATATATTCACGTATCAGCCTCGCTATTTTCACGTGAGGTGCAAAAAATCAGCCCATGCATTGGGGTTGTGGAGTATTCACCCAATTCAGAATCCTTCAGCTGATCTACATTAGTCACCATGACAACACATTGTCGACCTGCTCCGCTGCGGTGGAATCTTCGTGCTCAGATGGACGCAAGGCTCTCCGTGTGCAGTGCACTGAGGATACATTGCGCTCCTGCCCAGCATCACGAATGAGTTATAACTACTTCGATGCATACGGTTTACTCTTATTACTGAGATTGAATTTCAATAATAAACTTTATTGAAATCGGCGAATTCTATTTTCTTCGAATATTATTTGAAGTTTTAACGAATATTACCATTGGAAGAACATCTTCCGTGAATCAAATAGCTAGCGAAATATATCTCGCGATTGATTCCCACCCGTGGCAAGATACGAACCCGAAATCGCGTGGTCAACCGACCACCCTGACTCCGTTCGCGATGGCTCCTCGCCAGGTGGATCTTCGACACAAGCACCGGGTGTGGACACCAAGATCCGGAGATTAGCCCGAAGAAGCGGACGAAGCTTCCCTCCATCGAACTGGAGATCATGGAGCTGGAATCCACGTGAGCTGTGGTGCCGAAGGGGTCACCTCCAGAGAAATCGTCACTTCACTCGCCGCAGTCGAGAGAATCCAATTCCTGAATTTCCCAAAAAACCGTGGAACGCGCTTCGCTACATGACGAAGTGTTTCAATTGTTATTCATTCTCATTCGATGTGTGCACACAAGTCGAATAAGTGACACTCAGTTTCCATCATGACACAGTCCATTCCAATTTTATGATTTATCCTTGGATTAAATTGGACATCTAAACTTAATGAACTTTCGGCGTAATAGCACACTCGCATATACGCCATCTAAGTCAGCGATATGTGTTTAAATCAGTAATGTGTCTCAGTTTTTCAAAAAATATCCCGTCCTGTTCTGATATTTGAAGGGATATAAGCAATTCTGTGTAGACTTAAAGGGATAAAATTACCAGGAATATCTAGTTTCACTTCTCATTGTAGATAGTATGCGTTTCCATGTGTTCAAAAATATAATGAGTTTCAACGAATCACACATTTTTGTGCCCAATCATAGCCTCGATCGTTTCCATAGGATACTTTTACAATTCCATGACTTACATCCGGTTTCAGTTTTCCTCTCGACACCCTTTCATATTTCCTTCCAGAACCAGAATCAAGTCTTATCTCCACGCAGGGCCATGACCTTAATACTTAAGGCTCGGACGGAACTGAACTGCAGAAGGGAAGAGAGAGAGTGAGCTGGCGAGGGGGAATTCATCTACAGCTGGAATTCACCCACCAAATGTATCAAATGGCGGATTTCCCACGCAATGCAAATTACACCGATTGATAGTGACACCCAGAGCAGAAGAAGCAGAGTGCGGGCCGAACGCAAGAACCCGGATGGAGTGAATTTCAATCTGTTTCCCGACAGCGCCGTGGAAGACCGTTCCCACTCCCGATCCCATGACCCGAACAATTCTCTCTCAATCTCGCACAACGACGTTCTCTGTTCCACCATTTTGTTTGAATGGTCGGACGGGCAGAACGTTCTCATTTAATTCATAAAGAATGCATTAACTCCTTGGACTGCTTTCACTTCTTCCCGGATAAGAACAGTGAGTGCTCTGCAGTGGATCATCTTAGCGTGGCAAGAAGTCGGATTACATGGAAGAAGGCCACAATCCACCGCTCTCCGATATCTCCCCAGACAGTAATTGCATTCTTCGCATCGCACCAAATCACGCCGAAGCTAACCACGTCTGCTTCTCCACTTGCTCGTCTTGTCTTATGCACTGACTGGTCCGGTGGAACCCCTCCCAATAAGGGTCTAAGGGAAACTTTCACCCGACACTACGCTTGCTTGACGAAAGCAAGACCTATTTTTCCTGAATCTCGGCAGAAGCTCACTGCGACGAAGGGACGAGGCTCCTGCCGAAATATACCCTTTAGATTATAGGTACCTCTCACTCAGAACCGAAATGGAGTGAATTGAGGTTCCCTGCGATACACACGCTGCATGGACTTTCAGAAATATAATACCCTAAAATTTTAATTAATCCCGACCAAAACGATGACTTTGCACGCTTCCAATTGGGTAGAATAGTAGAGTCTAAAGTAAAATAAGCCAAATTATTTTTCATATCTTCCTTGCTGACTGGCTTCCTGAATTTAAAACATTAAAAAGGACTATAGCATTTTCTCGGGGCTGAGCCACCGAGAGCGGTTGCGGATGGTGGGTCGACCTCTAGATAGAGAGAGGTTAGCTGCGAGATAGAAGCGAGTTTACTCGTCGAATAAGCAGTCGTGGACAAAAAGCGACGGCATTGGTCCGAGGGGGTATTGGTATTCCGTTGGGTGAGATAGCCTTTTAAGGGCCAGTTTCACCAACGAACATTTATCTATGAAGTACAATATCCAGTTGAAAATCATGCTCGACTGAAGGGGTCGGATACCCATCTATATTAACTTCTTTATGAAGAACTAATTCAGGAGATTCTGGCGACATAGAGAGGAAGCAAAACGTGATAACATAAAAAGAAAACACGAACCAAATCCACAAAAATATTTGGCTCGTGTTTTCTTTCTATGTTATCTTGCTTTCATTAATCAACAACTGGCCTCACATAACATTCTTCTTCGAAATCAAAAAGGCTGGAGAGCAAAAGTTTGAATTTGGACAATTCCCTTATCCAGCAATGACTGGATGTGTTTCTCCATTAACTGAGTTTTTGGCTGAGAGATAAAGAGAATGTATGACTGCTAATTGGAGTATCGTTGATTAATTCAATTTCGTAAGTCACCTACGATGTTACTCCTAGATTTTGGGTTGCTAAATCGGGATACTGAGACGACAAGAATTGCAACTCCCTCACCAAACCATTAGATGGATTACCAAGAACTCGAGATTCCACCGCCGCCGGCTCAGCGTGTTCGTCGTCATTTCGATGCTCGACTGTCGGAAGCAAACGGAAACAATTTTGACGGCTCCAATCCAAACGCGACAGCCTTCGGATGACGTCAGCCTTTCGGATAAAGTCAATGCCCAAAAGGAAAGAGAGAAATTTCTGCTAAATAAAAGTTATGCTGCCAAGAATATTTATCAACCTGAATTTTAGTTGAACAAAAGAACTAGCTTGAAAAGGTCGACCAGCGACCGTAAACAATTTGATAGAATCAGGGATTTTTATGAATTTAAAAACGGAATATTCAAGGCTCGAGAAGAAATTCTGGACACTGCAATGGAAACTGAAGAGCCGGTATCAATCGGGACATTGCAGGATGCCGACTGCAGTAGAAATGGAAGTAAAGGCTTATTATGTTATAAAGAGTTTCACGCACGCTCACGAGGCTCACGGCTGGTAGGCGTGTTCCTCGGTACTTGTTTCGACATTCCCTGACATTGGGTCCAACTTTGAGCACAATTAGAACACACGACATGCCTAGGAGGAGCATTATACGGCTACACCTTCGAAAGGTGTTAGCGTAATCGGCAGCATCCGTTAGTGATGTTGACGTGCGAGCAATGACTACGTCTAATTCTTCAAAAGAGGAGGATTTGATAGCCGATTTGGTAAGAGGATTCAACCCTTGAAATGGACAGTCTGACTTTCAGAACATTCTAATCCCAATACACACACAGCGTTCCTGATGGAAGAGACAAAATGACGCGGTGTTCCGCGAGGGAACTGAAACCTCTTTGGAAGCAACACGACGAGCAAATGCACCATCACTCACAATTTCATTCCCAAGTTTCCTGGTTATCTGGAAACAAGAAAGGTTTTGAGCTAACATATACAGGGTGTGTAAATAAAGTTTCAAGACTGATTTTTTCCTGAGTAGCGGAGCGCGCGGAGACCGGTCCCACCGCCTGGGCGAGGTGATGGGGGGTGTCTGCTAAGCGTCCCAAGCATCGGCAGTCGCCGGCGGGACGCTGGAGTGAGAATATCGTGAGTGCAGTGAGTGTCTGTTTCAAAACGCCGTCGAGAAATCGGAGCGTTCAAAATGTGGCGTCTTTTGGAGCAGCGGTGTTCGATCAAATTTTGTGTCAAACTGAAAAAGACCTTTACGGAAACATTCAAAATGATTCAAGAGGCCTACAAAGAAGACACCATGTCACGTGCCATGGTTTTCATGTGGCACAGGAGATTCAAAGATGGCCGCGAAGGTGTGGAGGACAATGAACGCTCTGGAAGACCTTCAACGAGCAGAACTGACGAAAATCTGGCCAAATTGCGTCAAGTTTTAAATGGTGATCGACGTCTCAGCATCAGAATGATTGGAGATGAAGTGGGTTTGAATCACCAAACCCACGGGATCGAGGGATCGAGTCCGCCGCGTCCACCCGGAGAAGAAAGACGACTGGGTGCTCCACCACGACAATGCGCCCATTCACAATTGCTTCGCCGTCACAGAAGTTTTGACCAGTTTCAACGTGACAACACTGCCGCAGCCACCCTATAGCCCCGACATCGCCCCCAATGACTTCTTCTTGTTCCGCCGGATTAAGAGAGACCTGAAAGGGAAGCGGTTTGACAGCGACGCAGCGGTCCAAAAGGCTTCGACGAGGGTTTTGAACAGCATTCCAGTTGAGGAGTTCCAGGGAGCTTACCAGCAGTGGAAATCTCGTTGGCAGCGGTGCGTGGATTCTCAAGGCACCTGTTTTGAAGAATTTTAGTCCAATGTACCAAAGTGTACAATAATTTTTTTTTTCTGGGACCAGTCTTGAAACTTTATTTACACACCCTGTAAAGCCATATATGATGCCAAATGGAGATTGGCAGCTTTGGGATAACCGAACTCTGCAACATAAGAGAACTGGCGAGAGAGAGAGAGACTGATTCCGTCAGATTCAGCAAATATCAATTTTCAGCACAAGAAACAATTCGAAGGGAGGAAAATCAGCGATCCTTTGTTTCGGTCAAAAGCCTTGGGTGGAGCCGATCTCACTCGCCTTGGTTCGGCCACGTTTGATGTGGCCTCCGGAAATACAGGCAGTGCTCGTGTTGATGAGGTGAGGTTCATCAGGAAAGGTGTCAGGCGAATCGACCAATAGGGGTGGAGGAGGTTCGCGAGGACTATGCACCAGCACTTGGGAGCATGGTCACGGTGGAACAACGGTGGTTCCCGCCGAAAATCCGGAATTTTCGAGTGGGACCTCTCTCCACTTTAGATCTGTCGCCGGCGAAAGTGATTTCTTGCAAAAGGATCATCCGAATGGAAAGGCATGCTGCCGGGGATAGAAACCGCAAAAACAAAATCCTAACTGACGGATAGAATAGTAACAAGTCCAGCCCTCTCCAATGTTCACCGTTCACCGGAACGGAACGTACGAAGCGAAAATTGAGTTACAAAGAGAAATCAAGCACGAGATCCTCATCGAAACACTCGCCACCTGGCGGGAAAAGAGAGCAATCACGCCCTGCTACCTATTTGCAGCGTTTCCCAAATGAAATGAAGATTTTATTTCGAGAAACAAAAAAAGTATGAGTCTAACTATACCATAAAATGTATTACAACAAATAGACAATAATGAGTACAAACCAATAATGAATATTCTTCCCTTCAGGGAAATCTCCACCACTTTGGAAGAATAGCGAGTATCCACCAGGACACCCTCGAAGACGACCAAGTCTCGGAAAGGCGACTCTGGAAGCGGCCGCAGAAAGTGAACTCCTTGCGCCGCCGTCTCGATCAGTGAGAGGGGAGGTTTCTCCTGGCACAAGGAGGGGGTGTTTTCGGCAAGGTCAAGCTGGAGTGGGGGTGGAATCAGGCGATAGGTAGATTTCGAGTGGAGGGAAAATGATGTGTGTGGGCGAAATGGAAGTTTGTCATTGGAGCGTCAGGAACTGTTTCCTGACTCCGGCGGAGGGTCACCGACTCTGTGACGGGCAAACCTCTGGTCTTCATTCAGGAGGGGCTACATATATATAGCCATGGCTTAGGCGCGGACGAAGTGGTGCAGTCCGGAATCGTAGGCATTGTTGGCTCGCCAGTCGTCGGCTACTACGCCTGTCGAGCAAGTCCTTCGGCTAATAAGACCGGAGGGTAATTAGTCCACCGAGGGGTAATGTCCAATGAGGGGTACCAAATATGACACTTTCTTTATGCTTTCTGAACGCTTCTCTCTGTCGCTCCGGCCCGCTCTGCTTGAATCGAAATCTACGCGTCTACATCTACGCGATACCGTCCGAACCACCGCGAGGGTGTGTGGCAGGGGGTAAAGATCACCAAGCATGCACTATTGACATGCAACTAGGGTACGTTACGTGGCGTTTGGCCCCAGTGTTCAGCCAATATACTACACGTGGTTTCCCTCAGAAATCTACAGTGAAACACAATGTTTGTAATTTAAAGCAAGTTGCATGTCCTGACGGCTTAATGAACACCAAATGTAACAGTGGAACAAAGGGCTCCGCCAAGCTGAAATGATGCTGTCGCCATGATTGGTGTATTGAGCATAAGTTTGTATTTGCGTTCATTGAAGGAGAATCATGTAGGTGCTCTGTTAACTGCCTTACGTTATGCTTCGCTAAATCATTCCATATGTTCGAAGCAGTAATTAGCGGCAGCTCTCAACATAATTACTAAATAATATAAACTTCTCCACTTTTTCAAACGAGAGAAAAAAACCTTTTCTGGACCTTGCCAGAGTGCGAGGAAGGAGCGAAGTTCGGTGGAAAGGCTCTGCGTTCGGAGGAAAGTTGGTACGAGATATGTAGTTAAACAGAGCGTTTATAATGCATGCGAGGAATAATGTGCCTGCATTATAGACGCCAGCGCGATGAAAGCTCGGGGCAGGCAATTTGCTGTCGGTCACATTCCGTCTCACACTCGGGCGATGAGTCCATCACCTTACCGTGTTTGAAGTTCCCTCGTGATGGCCGAGATCAAAGAATATTGTACCGTCAGAAATGAATCCGATTTTCTCTCAGAGCGATAGTGGCGGCGCTCCATTTGTTGGGAAACTTTCTTCTCCCACAGTACGTTCTCCGCATTTCCACTTTCAGGTTCTCCAGTCTTCCGCAGGCCCCAAGCGATCTCACGTTCCATGTTCCTACGCTAAAATGTCTATCACACTTGACTGATGTACTCTCTCGAGTAGTCCCCGCTCGGAGATCCGAATGGGGAACAATGTTACTTCTGGAATATTTTACTCGAGAGGGTTCCATCACGTCTTGATAAGAAAGAATAGAGTGGAGTAGCTGCGACTCCTTGGGATAATAAAGTGGTGGTTTCCCCTTGCCTTCCGCATCGCAGTACTACAGCCGTTAAAGTAAACGTTACCACGCCTGTAGTGAAATGAGTGTCGCTGTACCGACCACTAAACCTTCACTCATAAGAAGAAGAAGAGCTGCTGCCCTCTCTTCCGGGTGATGAGAAGCGTAATTGTTGGCGACTTCCCGTCGCGTCTTCACTGGCCTCTGTGGCGTTTAAAAGACTATCTTGCCCAACGATAGACCAATACCACCTCGGAGTGCCGTCGTTTTCTTGTCCGAGACTGCTAATTCGACGAGGTATCTTATCAGTGTCCAAGCACACAGCTTAGACACTGCGGGTGTTTGTGGTCGCGATGGTGACCCGATGCCCCTTTGGTCACTCAATTCGCCTATCAATGGCCACCTCGGTCCCATGCTCGCCCCACTGAAACCACTTTTGAAATTAAATCGGGTGTTTCGACTGCGGGAGGGGATCTCCCTTCTCGGAGGAACGATACAGCTTCTTCTGGTCTGCCCCCTCGCCTCGGAGACCACGGAGAGCGAAGAACAGACACACAAGCCATAAGAATCATTCTCGACGCATCTAAATCGGAAAACCTTGAGCACACTGTAAAAATCATTCAGAAATCTAATCCGGCTAGTAAACTCCGTCCAAGTGATATAAGTGATACGAAGCCCGGCGCGAGCGTGAAGTGCTTTTCTCCGAGGTTGTCCGTAATTTACGAAGAGTAGACTTTTATTTGTGCTAAAAAAAATGATGATTTGATAGCTTGGGCTTTTCCTATTTTTCACTGTTTTTAAGAAAATCTAATTCGCGTATGTCTATTGAAGGCAGCAAATGGGCAATGCTGCAATAGAAAAACTCTCACTGCTGTATAGTGAAAATTACGAAATTCAATCTGGCAGTCAAATTCTCATTTCTTTCGTTGAGGTACATACATATTCAAAATTGGAGATTGGAAACCGTCCAAAACACCCGCATTAAGAGGCAACAGTAAATTCATACTCAGCTCCAAATCATTAATGCCCTGAACATAGGTATCCTGTGACGTGTGCACGCATTCTGGAGGGGGTGGAGGAAAGCCGGCGTCGGCAAATTACTCATTTCATTTATTGTTCAGAAACCAAATTTGCCATTAGCCTGCTCTCACAGAGAGAAGCTTCAAACGGCTGTCCGTTTCTCGTCGAATACGACACAGTTCTTGGAATTTTACGGTGTCCTAGATTCCGATGAAGTACTCCCAGGAATACGAGCCAAGGGTGGGGCGGCCAGGAAGAACCCTCCCAACCGACCCCTCTGGAGCGCTGCTTCAAATGTGCCGATCGAGGAGGCGCCTCGCCCACAATGCACAGTGGAAAACAAAACACTCCCACCTCAGAAGAGCAAATGCATGTGGTTGGTTTAGAGTACTGGCCTCTCACTCGAAGAGCCATGGTTCGAATCCCGGCAGTGGAAGGTGTTTGTCAATGATGGACCAGCACCAACTTGAGTTATTTGTCGAGAGCAATCGAGTTCAGTGCTCCGCCCGTCGGATGGGACGTTAAGCCGCGTTCCCCTCGGTGCCATTCCGTTAAAGCAGGCTGACGCCGGCTTCCTCTCCTCCCTTCCCATCCTTATTTTCCTCCCGGTCTGAAAGCCCGGTTTCAGTGCTGATGCAGACTCGGAAAACATATGAGGGAGGCAAAGGAGTGTTGGACTACAGACGCCTGTCCATCTCAATTAGCGAGGCGTTGTTTCGATTCCACTAATCGAAAGCTTTCGATAGCGACGGTCATAAACGTTCCCTCAAGAAATTACCAGCCACCTAAGACAACCTACGCTGGCGATGAGTGATCCAGACGTCAGCGGAGCCCTTCGTGAATTACTAGCCAAAGGCAGCTCTCCCGAGAGCTACTCCAAGCCCCGAACAGACACACTCCATCCTCATCCAAGAACGCCTGCAAAAATGAACTCGCATTGACTAAGGCTGCAGTCGGGAGAGTTTTGGGCCCACACAAACGGCCAAAACGGACATATTTCCGGGCCGTTATCAAACAAATCAATGGGCACCATCAAATTGATTTGCATATATTTTTGCCGTCCATGGTATGGACCGGCCTGGAAGCATTAGGGATCCCTTCTCGAGGAATTACGTGTATTTTGTCTTAGGACTATTTTCGGAAGTACGTGTAGTTGGGCCGTGTGACATAGCGACATAGAAACCCCTATTCTACCACTCTAGCTGGTTTAATGCATCGGTTAACAGTAAATGTATCGATGAAATTAGTTACACCATTGGTTTTCACTGCATTTCATTATCCCAAGTGCTCTACCAGTGAGTGTGTCCAGCAGTCCGGCAACACCCAGCTCCTTTTAAGCCTCTAGAATTTCCACAGAGAAATAGGACGCCTTGGTAGCTCAACTGGTAGAGCACTTGGGCGGAAATCAGGGGGTCCAGGTTCGGGTCCCGGTCAAGGCGAATGATTTTTTCTCTGTGGAATATCTTGCATTTTGACAAGGTGTCTCATAGCAAACTAATTTTGAAGTTAAAATCTTATGGGTTAGACAGTAGCATTATATCATGGATTTATGATTTTCTGCACGATCGGGTGCAAAGGGTTGTTTTGGACGGTGATTCCTCACCGGCAATTAAAGTCACTTCGGGCGTCCCACAAGGTAGTGTGATAGGTCCACTCCTATTCCTTTTGTACATAAATGATATCCATAAGGTGGTAAAAAGTAAGCATCGTCTATTTGCCGATGACGCAGTAGTGTACAGGGAAATTCTATGCCCAAACGATAAGGAATAATTAAATATTGAACTACAAGCAATTGAAACTTGGTGTGATTAATGGCAGTTAGAATTAAACTTTAAAAAATATCATGTAATGATTTTTTGGAAAAAGAATAGCTCTCCTCCTACCACTTACAAAATAAGTAATAATGAATTAACAAACGTGGAATCCATTAGATATCTTGGAATAAGATTGACACACGATATTTCCTGGGATAAACACATTCGTGAAATAATAGGTCAAGCGAATCGTAAACTGGGATTCATCAAAAGAGTACTGGGTAAATGTGACGATCATGTACGAGAAATCAGCTATTTTTCCCTTGTAAGACCTCATTTGGAATATGATGCCAGTGTATGGGATCCCTACGAAATCGGTCTAAATAACGAACTTGAACGTGTGCAGCGAAGATCGGCAAGATTTGTAAAGGGACGGTACGATAACCTTATTAGCGTAACCAGTCTATTAAATGAATTAAATTGGGAGTCATTGTCAGATCGCAGGTTGAAATTTAGACTTCATCCCTTAAATATATTCCAAGACCATATTTTCGGAGATGATGTTAAAAATATTTTGCGGACCCCAACTTACTACGGTAGACTGGACCATAATCACAAAATTAGAGAAATTGATTGCCGAACTGACAGATTCAAAATGTCCTTTTACCTCGTACTATTAGGGATATGAATAACGGTAAATATATCCAGTACGAGTGTAGCAATGGATAACATTGGTAGCTGCATGTTGGTATGAGGACTTGAAGCTAACCTAACTAATAGCATGTTTTTGCATGTATGCTTTGCTATTTTAATTTTTAATTACAAATTTTATCCATGACATGTAGTGCATGCTTGGTGAGAGTTCACCCCCTGCCACACACCTTTATGGTGGCTTGAAGGGTATTATGTAGATGTAGATGTTACTGCGCCCTTTCATAACATACGAACTAAATATCATCGTTGATTTAATCTAATACTTAACTATTTTTTAAAAATCATATTCCTTCAAACCCTCTTATCATTTATCAGCACGTGCCTGAAGCATGTACGTGAATTAACACCGTTTTTACCTCCTCCCACAGTTACATACCTTGTAGTTGCATGTGCTAAGTCATGTTTGCTGACGACTCATTCCCTACCATCGACGTGGCTTGCAGAAGAGTGAACAGGTCCTTCTTTTATCCCCAAGAGAGTCGCCGAAGGAGACTTCGAGATGACGCCGGCCCAAGACGCTAAGCGCGCCGAGGAGGCGAGTCGAAGGCGGGAAAACCGCCGAAATCCGATTGCCAACTCAAGACTGCCAACCGCTCACGATGTCGACGTCTTTGGAATTGATTGCTAACGAGGGAGCGAGGCACATTCATGTCGGGTTCTACGCGTATCAAGCAGAGGAAACAGATTTTGAAGGGACAAGAGGTCCATTTCATGCAAGGTCCTAGAACATATAATTGTCAGTTCAGTCATGGGACACCTAGATAGCCAGAATTTATTGTCCAATGTCCAGCATGGCTGCCGAAAGAGCAGATCGTGTGAAACTCAACTTGCTCTCTTTTCCCACGATATTTTAGTTTCTGGCGAAAATAATATTCCAGTGTCATGCTATATTTCTCGACTTCAAGAAAGCTTTTGACAAGGTGTCTCATAGCAAACTAATTTTGAAATTAAAATCTTATGGATTAGACAGTTACATTATATCATGGATTAATGATTTTCTGCATGATCGGGTTCAAAGGGTTGTCTTAGACGGTGTTTCCTCACCGGCAATTAAAGTCACTTCGGGTGTCCCACAAGGTAGTGTGATAGGTCCACTCCTATTCCTTTTGTACATTAATGATATCCAAAAGGTGGTAAAAAGTAAGCTTCGTCTATTTGCCGATGACGCAGTAGTGTACAGGGAAATTCTATGCCCAAACGATAAAGAATATTTAAATATTGACCTACAAGCAATTGAAACTTGGTGTGATACATGGCAGTTAGAATTAAACTTTAAAAAATGTCTTGTAATGAATTTTTGGAAAAAGAATAGCTCTCCTCCTACCACTTATAAAATAAGTAATAATGAATTAACAAACGTGGAATCCATTAAATATCTTGGAATAAGACTGACAAATGATCTTTCCTGGGGTAAACACATTAGTGAAATAATGGGTCAAGCGATTCGCAAACTGGGTTTCATTAAAAGAGTATTGGGTAAATGTGACGATCATGTACGAGAAATCAGCTACTTTTCCCTTGTAAGACCTCATTTGGAATATGCTGCCAGTGTATGGGATCCCTACGAAATCGGTCTAAGTAATGAACTTGAACGCGTGCAGCGAAGATCGGCAAGATTTGTAAAGGGACGATACGATAATTATATTAGCGTAACCAGTCTATTAAATGAATTAAAATGGGAATCATTGTCAGATCGCAGGTTGAAATTTAGACTTAATCTCTTACACAAATTCCAAGGCAATATTTTCAGTGATGGTGTTAAAAATATTTTACGAACCCCAACTTACTATGGCAGACTGGACCATAATCATAAAGTTAGAGAAATTGATTGCCGAACTGACCGATTCAAAATGTCCTTTTTCCCTCGCACAATTAGAGATACGAATAACGGTAAATATGTCCTATCGGAGAGTAGCAATGAATAGCATTGGTAATTGCATGTTGGTATGAGTACTTAAAGCTAACCCTACTAACTGAATGTTTTTGCATGTTTTCTTTGCAATTTCTATCTTTTTTAAATAGTGTAGTTCTGACTACTATATTAATACTATTCCTTTTTTATGCATGATATGTAGTGCATGTTTGGTGAGCAATCACCCCCTGCCACACACCCTTGTGGTGGCTTGCAGGGTATTATGTAGATGTAGAGAGGTGAACACATTGGAACACGCGAAGTCCATTGCAAATGCTACACTGTGAAATGCGAAAAGAGAACTCTAACTGCCAATATTCCTCCGATAGTAGCGCAGGTAATTTTGATCGCTTTCGCCAAGTAATGTTGCTGAAATACACGACGACAGACTCATAACGGTTCTGCCGTGCTCAAAGTGATAGGTCTTCAGTTGATTTTCCCAGCGCAACTCGAGGAATTTCTCATTCTACGGAACGAATACGGTAGAACTGAGGGAAGGAGCTCTTCTATCCATTCGGTCGCTCCGTAAACAAGAGTTCCGGCAAAAGTCAACAGGGCGACCAGTAGAAACGGAGCAATGTCCATGCAATTTAGGCGGGCAATTTCCATGCAAGGGACAAGAACAGACAAGCTGCCTCGTCACACGGACAGGAGGTTCATCATACAGAAACGCAAATAATGCAGGAATTAAAATTCTACGAACTGTTTTCGCTGTTCGACCATAGGTGTTCGTTTTCCCGTAGAATACTATGTCTCGCATTCGTAAAAGAGTTTATCCTCGCCGTACGGAGAGGCTATTTTTCTTGCGAACTGTGCGAGGAGGGTTCCGAGGGAAAAATGTTTAAATAACAGAGATCTGATCGTAATAACATGTTTCACACCATAATTTATTGTGCCAAGATTGTATACGTATCGTGGTGCAGCAACCTATTCGTTTGGACTTTGCATGTTCATTGCGAGGTGCTAGCAAAGAGTGTGCAATTTTAACCAACGGAGCCAAATTCAAATTGTTCCATGAATTCGCTAGGATCTCTATTCCATTTAAAATCGACGCATTTCAGCACTCAAAAAATGTTATCGGCAAATTTCCGGAAACTCATTCACATCTTCTCTACGACAAAAGCCTACTCTACCAAGTTGTTCCCAGCAAAAATTGAAAAAATTTCAATAGTTCTGAAAGGAAACTTATAATTCCGTGCACGAATTGAAGGCACTTTTCTTGAAGGAAGTAAATGAGACAATTATGTTTCTTGTCGCATGAAATGCATGCAAGCACGTCGGTGCGGTGGCTTGAGCCACTCGAAACAAATATTAGATCGATCTGATATGAACTGAATATGAACAGCAAGTAGGAGAACGATTACTACGATGGATCTTCGCCCTGCAACATCACTTCTACCACCTACTTCCACTCACCTAGTGTAAAGAATGGAGAAACAGCTTCACCATTGGACAATATCCTTTCCCAGGCCTGTCCACTTGTCCAGCGGCGATTTCGAATAAATTCTTTCCAATGCAGATATCCGATCTTCTTCACTCCCGCGAACAAAAGTTAAACTTTCACGTTCACGGAACTTCACTACCGGTCGTGGCCGTTGCTATGGCAACAACCATGCACTACCACTGAAGACGTCAGTAGACTGGATCACGTTCGATGCACTGCTTCACTTTTTTCAGTTGTCACCGTTTCAAATCCTCTCTTCTTACCAATGCACCCGTTCGAAAGAATTAACTACTCCGTAGGCGAAGCAACCAGAATGGATAATCGGTCGAGAGAACTCAAGAGGCGGGCTGAAAGAAAGCGAAATCACTGCACACTCCCTTCGAACACAGAGACAACTAGACATCTGCCTTGTCTCCGAATCGCACCTTCCGAGGGCCCGCGACGAACTGCGCCGGCAAACGCAAGGGGAGCCTCTGCTCGGGAGGAGGCCAGCGCCGCGGCGCGGGGAAAATGTCAGACTCCCCCACCCTTCCAGTCACGTGGAAAGGAGGTCTTCTTCAGTCGCGCGTTCTCCCAAGGGAAAGACGGCGAGAGGAGCGGAGGATGTCATCCACGGCGGCGTCGCGATTTGCCGACAACAATTATCTACATCTACACGATACCCTGCAAGCCACCGCGAGGGTGTGTGGCAGGGGGTGAAGATCACCAAGTATGCACGACTGACATGCAAACTAGCAACTATATTGTCTCATGCAACTAGATTGATAGCATCTAAAGAGTATTTAAGGGATTAATACATGCACTACAGACTACTCTAAAATATTTACCCTACCTATCCCTTTGCTATGCTGCCTATTCTGTTCTCTTATAGTACGGGGAAAAACGACATTTTGAATCTATCAGTACGACAATCTATCTCCCTAATCTTATTTATCTGGTCGAATATAGCATAATACGATGGTGTTTTAATATGTGCCTAACATCTTGGCAGGGACAGAAGCATATCCGCGAGAGATTCAACCTATAGGAAAGACACTTATGATATTTCGGCAGAATCCAAATAAAAGCATAAAAAGATTATGTAATAGAACAGGAGGAATTTTCTGAGCAATAATCCGTGAATTCGGGAAGTTGTCTCTGTGCTATACTCGTCACTTTGCTCGGTGAAGTAATCATGCGGCAATACGCAACGGCGAGGAATGGTGAAAAAACGAAGACCAAATGTGATTACTTCGGGAAACATAAGTTCACAAGAGAAGAAGTGCCCACTTATTAGTGTAGTGGTGTGGTAATCAGAACAGGCAGCCGGGGACGAAGCAATAGTAGACATGACCAGTAGAACAATCCAGACTAAGAGGAATATCTATCAGAGGAATTCAGTTGCACCCGAAAATACAATATTCAAAGCGTGGACGAAGCTGAGGCTCGAAATATAAGGAAGCACTCCATCACAACTTATATTTGGAGCATAATATTTTTAAATGGCTGAGGTGTAGATGACAATAGTCGCAAAAAAGTAAAGAGTTGTGTAAACTATGGATTAGATTCCATTTTGAATTTCGGATAGAACCCACGGTGTGTATCAACCAACAAAATGATTGACTCGTGAGCATTCGGGTCGGGTCACCCCACTTGCACACTATCGGTGGCTTCAAGGGCGTTGTGTGGATCCAGGCGAGGTGGATTGGAAATATCATACCACACACACGGTGATGACGGAGATAAGAAGGACGGACCGAAGAGGTGTTTGAGAAGAGCACGCCTTCGGCCGCATCTACCTGTGAAGCATGGAGAAGAGGCAGGAAGAGGAGGACCAATTGAGAAGAAAGGTTTGGCGTCATATTGGCCCCCGTCCCCAAGTAGCAGCAGTGGTGGCCGTTGGAGCACAGCTGGGCGATGCTTTTCAAAGCAACTCGTACGTTTCAAAGCATACCCACTCACCCCACGTGACCTTGGTCAAGAAAATCCACGAAATAAAAAAACGCATGGCGGCTCCATTTCTGAGCACTCAGCACCTCGCGAATTTCGAATATGGGGAAATTCAGAATTCTCTCGAGCAGTGAAACACTCGGACGAGACGGACTCTCGCAATTGAGTCAGGGAGGCGAAGGAATGAAAGTTCTCCTCTCAATCCATTAACATGCACGGTTGAATGGTGAACCAAAATTTCTGCCTTGATCAAGAGGAATTAGAAGGCTCAAGTTGAAGGGTTTTTCCGATAGATAGCGTTCTAATGACACATAACTTTCTGATTGATGAGTTCGGAGCTTATTGCTTCAAACCTTCGAGTCACCCCGCAAATATGGAGCCGTTGGTTTGTTATCACTTCGCCATTTCGAGTTGTAAATGCTCTTCCTTCTAAAATCGCAAATTTCAGCGAATGTTTGGTCGCGGATGAACAAGCTCGGAGCTCCCGCTGGATTGAGCTACCCTGCACATCTACAGTAAAGATACGCAAGGATTTGGACGGATGCATCCTGTGGGGGTCCGATTTATGACTACCGACCCTGGGATTCCCTTCTGCAGTCCAACACCGTGTAACCGATTCCGCGGGTAATAATGAATAAACATCGGATAACCATTATTGTAAACATCTTTGTCCACAAGGGGCATTGCTGATTCTTGGGACTGGCAGAGCAGAATGTTCTGCGCACTTCAATTGGTTGCTTACATTTTTGATAGCAAATTTTTAAATCTTCACTGCCCTTAATGCATCTTACTATGTGGGTGAAGTTATTCCAATCTCTCGTCTTCGGGTCCTTGTTTTTCTGGCTCGCTACGCTTAAAGCGGAACTAACTAATGTCTGGTACACATGGACAAATGCATTAATTTACCCACAGCATTTAAATACCTCTCTTGATCGTATCTAACATCACCAAGTCTCATCATTACTGTCTAAATGCAAAGGAACTGACCTTGAGATCGCTTTGTCAAAGTTGTAAAACTGAGAAATTATTTCTTGGGCATATCTCATTCGATGAATGCATATCATCCCGTTCCCCTGAGTCCCATTCATTCCCAGGAAACTTGACATTCTTCCTAGATCTCTGGTCTCCAATTTATTGCCCAACTTTAATCTGAATGCCTCCACCTTCCTCTCATTGTCCCATACACCAAAGTCATCCACACACAGCGTTACAACCAATTCACCACTTTTGTCAACATAGGCAAATATATCTTTATTGAGCCTGGTTTATTCGAGGTCTCTTAATATCTCGTTTTGCGCCACTCTCTTGCACTTTTTTTCAGTCCACTCTTACTTAGCCTCCACACCACTGAGGTACATATATGGAGGGGGCATGACGTCACGAAGTTGAAGCCAGGAGATCGGAACGTCCGCCATATTGGTTCTCCCCGTTCCCCCATGGCTTGCCGTTGGATAGCAACGGAGTTGTGAACAAATTGGCGAATATCAAGCAAAAAAAATTGCCTTCTATCGGTAATTTAAGGTAATTAAGCCTTGAATTGTATTTTAGATGAATTGAGCAAGCGAAAAAAAGCCGGAAACGGTCGCCGAAAACTGCCCGCGGCTGTGCTTAACCACAACGACTTAGCATCAAAATTGGAACCTATAAAATGCTTGTATATAAATAATATACTCAGATAAGCGAGGAAAAGCTTACTTTATTGCAAATAACATTGAATGTTTGTGAAAAAAGTGATCATTGATACAATAAATAATAAATAAATAAAATAATTATTCTGCAAAATTTGTAAATTAACACGATCTCATGCATGTAAATTTAAAAACACAATATCACGTAACAATAAACAATACGAATCATGCCACAAAAAATGTACCTACTCAAATATGATCTTAGGAAAAGGGGAAAGAGTATTTTATTGCAAAAAATCATTGAATGTTTGTCATACAAAATGAGCATTGACAAATTAACGAAAAAAATTTTAAAATATAACTTTTCCATATATATTGTAAAATCTATTGTAACACGATCTATAGTTTGTATATTTTGAATCAGACCGTATCATAAAAAGATAAACAATAGGAATCATACCACGAAAAATATATATTCAGGGGTAATTGGTAAACGGCGAAAGCGTAATTTATTTCGATTAACATTGAATGTTTGTGACAAAAAAGTGAACATCGACAAATAAAAAAAATAATTCACAATACAAATAATGTAAATTAACATGATCTCATATATATAAATCCTCAATCAGACAATATACTTATAACCATAAACAATAGGAATCATGCCATACATAATTGACTCAGGTAGGTGCTTAGGAAAAGGGGAAAGCGTACTTTATTGCAAACAACATTGAATGTTCGTCATACAAAATGAAAATTTACAATTGAACAAAGCACATTTTAAAACAATAATGTTAAACCCAATGTTTGTAATTGAACGCCATCTCATGTATGTAAATTTTGAATCAGTCTACAATATAAAACTATAAACAATAGGAATCATGCCATAAATAATATACTCAGACGAGAATTGGAAAAGGGTGAAAGCTTACTTTATTGAAAATAACGACGAATGTTTGTGACAAAAAAGTAAACATCGACAAATGAACAAAACAAATTCAAAATGTAAAACTTTCAATAAAAATATGTAAATCGACACGATCTTATATTTGTAAGTTTTGAATCAGACAATACCATATAACAACAAATTAAAGGAATCATACTATAAATAATATCCTCAGATAGACAAGGGATTGGCGAAGGCGTACCGAATTGAAAATGATATCGAATGTTTGTGATACGAAATGAACATCGATAATAGAACAAATTTTAAAATAATAATTTTCGAAACGAATTTGTAAATTAACACCATTCCACTGAAAATTCTTTGTAAATGGGACGTTTAAAATCGGGAGGGGGGAAAGGTGCACACTTCCTGAAATATCACTCTGTTTGAAAAACTATTCACATTTAACAGGGAATCACATTTTGGTATAATTCCATCAACATGTTTTTTTCTAAACTTATAGCTCCTAAATATATATTTTTGGTCTGGTATGAATAGCCAACATACTGAAATAAATACGACACTAGATCTTCATAATGCATCAACATATGGAAGCACGCCGAGTAAATTATCACCGCAAAGATCCATTTAACATTTAACGAACATTTCACTGTATACACGCACTTCATAGAAATATAGCTTACAACATTTGCTGATTTTGGGTGTGATTAGATAACACATACTATTTACTAAAAACACGGAAATTTACTTTTTCCGTAGGGGTTAGACAGGAGTAAATGATGGTAATAACATTATATGATTATTACTTCACATGCTGACTGCGGAAACCAGTCTATATATATATCACTACGCGTAGTATTAAAATATCGTCTCGAGAACACATGAACTCAAGTTATGTCACTCGATTTACGCAGAGATCGTAAAGAACGCATATGTCAGAGAACGCTCGGCACGTACAGTAAAAAAAAGACCAGTAGATAAATAAATGAAGAAATAAACGCATTAAAAAATAAGAGGATTATACCTATGATACAATAAAAAAGTAGAAGAGTAAACGACAGCAAATAATATTAGGCAGTAAAACATGGTCTTCGTCATAATGAAAAAAACGTGAGAAAAAACAAATAATGATGTCATGAAGTTATGAATGGTAGGTAAAAGTTCTAAAGATTAAAAATATTCACTGCAAAGGTAGCAAATATTTGTAATTATTGCATCGCTAGGAAATAGCTAGTAAAATAATTAGTCGCTTTTTCTTCAAGACGTTATAAAACGTAAAAAAAAAATATTTTAATGCAATGGAGTCGTTCCATTACCTTAATAGTGAATAAACGTTAATTCCAAAGAATAAAATGAAGTCACATCTAGAAATGATTAGAGTAAAAACAATTTTAAAATGCAAGAATAAAATAGCCACTAATCCCTTTTGGAAACTTCTAGGCGTATTTAAAATTCCAAATCGTAAGTTGTAAGATAAATTGATGGAGATTGTGTAAATTCAATAATATATTTTTTAAGAATATGGTTCACCAGCTAAACGCTCAATCACATTTTAAACATGGGAAAAATGAATACTCTTCACACAAATGGAATCAATTAGAAGACGCCGCCTAACACACAGTTCTTCCTTGCACAATTAGGTTCAAACGGCTTTACATTCCAACTAAAGTCAAGACAAGACATGAAACGTACAAAATTTCTCGGGAATTTATAGGTAAAACATGATGACCTTATAGCAGACGCGTGCAGAAAGACTGGAGCCACTGGAGTTAATGCCCGGAAACAAAAAAGAGATACAAGTAGGAAGAATAATTACGAGATGAAAACTTTAGGTGATTTCAAGTGTAACGCTCTGAAGACTTCCTCGGTTACAATATTGCGGACGTATGTAGGAATGAGGTAGGGGTCGCAAGGCCAGTATTTAAACTACACTTCCTCACACAAAATATATAAATATACTACTCTGCCACAATCTTGTAAGGATGTTAATCTTGGATAGCAAAAAATACACAAAACATATTAATTTTTTATAGCAACAACAAAATAATTACGATTAGCTTGAAGGGGTTAATTATAATTGTTACGTCATTCAACCAAACACACGGGCGTTATTCCACGCCGGACCCAAGAGGTCAACGCCACCGGCTCGTTAACCTTTGTTTAACGTGGCGTTTCCCCCTGCGTTCCCCTCCGGGCTGCACAGAGGCCTATTCCACGCATTCACTCCCAGACGCGATCAAGTACGGACTATGAACTAGAAGCTAAGTTATGTCAATAAGCCCTATTCTCCACATCTAACATCCACCCACCCTCTAAACTAAATCTACTGCTTACATACCCTAGGCCTACCTATTCCATTCGCATACCTATCGGCGCTGACCCTGTTCATCATCATTCATCCACCAATCAACAAAATACCCTCTCAAATATATCATTCACACATGTACCTGCGAAAGAAAGCGCATTAATGGAAAAACCTGTAAAAGGAAGTGGAATAAATCGTCAAAAATAAAAGAAAGGAACAGTGGCATGAATCCGTGAATACGGGGAATAATCTAAAAATATAAATGGCATGGTAGCGCATGATGGCGCTAAGAGTGTGATTCCTAACAAAGTAAAAACTCTAAGAGCCCGTGCACAAGGCAAAACCGGAGTTCAACGACCAAACCTGGATTGACCCGGGTCAAACGACCGATATGCAAACGCCTACACCCTATAAGTTCTAAATATAATATAGTAACATAGACATATAGATATCACAAATGCATAGATAAATAAACATTTAAATAAAACATTTAAACACAAAATGGGCATAAAAACCTTTATACTCGTTGTCAGTCGTGGTTGCTGTCTCTTCTTCATGGTCTGCTGCCACTGCGAAGCTATGGGAAGGGTAGGCACAGAAAGGAGCTAAAAACTACACAAGCATTTGTTTACATAAAATTCAATTCACTAGAGTCTCTCCTGTCTTCTTGATGCTCACCCACGGATGAAAAAGGCACTCACTTAAACAACACTGACACCACACTATCACCACACTATCACCACTCTCACTATATTCTCGTTTCTGGTTCACACAAATCACTTTTTCGTCACTTTCGTCTGTGCTCACTCGCTGCACTACCTAAGGAGAGAGCGGGTTAGTGAACATAATAAACAACAAAAGAAATAGAGTGGATGCCAAGCTGCTCACATTTATTGCAGATATCCAAAAGTGCATTTTATAAAAATGCGTGGAATGGTCACTCAGAAACTAAGTACACCTGGATGCACATCGTAACTGACGAACCGATTCCAATAATTTTGAAATTTAACTCTAGAGCAAGCTCAACATCCCCGAAAAACGCTATGAGCTAAACGCAATTCTCCTGGCTACCCTACCGTTACGACGGGCCGAAAGGGCCTTGAATTCAAAATATTGAAAACTGACTACATACCCTACCCTCTAGCAGGCCGGGGCGTTGTGGAGTCAGCTAAGGAGAGAGCGGGTTAGTGAACATAATAAACAACAAAAGAAATAGAGTGGATGCCAAGCTGCTCACATTTATTGCAGATATCCAAAAGTGCATTTTATAAAAATGTGAGGAATGGTCACTCAGAAACTAAGTATGTACACCTGGATGCACATCGTAACTGACGAACCGATTCCAATAATTTTGAAATGTATCTCTAGAGCAAGCTCCACATTCACAAATACTTAAATTAACGCCTTCACTAAGTCAACGAGAATAGGGATGTTGGAAATGTGGATGTTCCCCTGCCACACACCCTTGTGGTGGCTTGCAGGGTATTATGTAGATGTAGATGAACGCTAACGGATTGATACGATGGGCCATAATGGCTGGAAAAGGCTCTAAGCTGACTAAGCTATTCCTACACTCTCCTCGGCATGCAGCGTTCTCCAAGGCATCTGCTTACCTGAGAAAGAATCCAAAATAAACCAGCGTATAAAATAAAAACATCCATCACAAAGACAACACATTAAAACGATGAAAATTGGCACAACAAATACACACAATGAAAGACGAACTACAAAACATTCAAGGCTTCACATGATGTATTATACACACAATGCAAACATAACCCTGCCTAGAGTCGACTCGCTAGACCAGGCAAGTGGCCACTTGTAGTTCGGAGGACCAGTCCTCCTATGTCGGGTACCCGACATCAGTTTACCGAGGCCTCTACACCAATAATCAAGCTTGATATACCAATATACCTTCACATTTGACCAGACCAATGCCATGTATGGAAAAAGGGGCAATCGGCTCCTATGACGAACACAAGAGAACCAAATAATTGTGAACACACATTTTACCATCTCTTGCATATGCTCTCTTCACCTTTTAGATCGTAGATCCTGAAACAAAAGTTAGTTTTACCACAGCATTGGGAAGCCATGAGCAAACCAATGTTTGTCCTCCTGTTGAGTCTGCTTCCTGTTCTTGTCTCGGGCAGCTACGAAGATTCCTCACCCTAACCCTGACAACTTATGGGAAGCGACCTTCCAATCGAAGCTCCGCCTCAAGTCCTGCAACGGCACAAATAAATTCAATTTAAATTAGCCTGCCGTCAAAACAACATACCCCTGTGCAAAGGAAATAATATTTTTTCATATATTATATGTGCTTTCAACATCCCTATTCTTTAACTAACACAAAGCCCAGTGTGAAAAATAAGATAGTGAATATAATTTTTTTACCAACTTCTGTCATTGTATACTAAGTTTGAAAGTACAGTTTTACTAAATCACATCGAGGTGTAAAGGCCCCGGTTAATGATGTCTGGGCCCCGACTTGGGAAGACAAGTCCTCCGAACTCTTAGATGTTTCGTTTATAGTTTATGCCGAAATACAAATCTTTTACACTCAAATTTAACGTGGATAATGCCAAAAACAATTGTAAATGTTATGAGCCCGAATGTGAATCGATTCGAATGCGATCAAAGTTCTTCCACGCCTCTGCTCCTGAATACAACACTCCCTCACATCCATTTCATGCAAGATCCTAGAGCATATAACTGTCAGTTCAATCATGGGACACCTAGATAGCAAGAATTTATTGTCCAATGTTCAGCATGGCTTCCGAAAGAGCAGATCGTGTGAAACTCAACTTGCTCTCTTTTCCCACGATATTTTAGTTTCTGGCGAAAATAATATTCCAGTGGATGCTATATTTCTCGACTTCAAGAAGGCTTTTGACAAGGTGTCTCATAGCAAACTAATTTTGAAATTAAAATCTTATGGGTTAGACAACAACATTATATCATGGATTAATGATTTTCTGTATGATCGGGTTCAAAGGGTTGTTTTGGACGGTGTTACCTCACCGGCAATTAAAGTCACTTCGGGTGTCCCACAAGGTA
Organism: Platycnemis pennipes; assembly: GCA_933228895.1. NCBI lineage: Eukaryota > Metazoa > Arthropoda > Insecta > Odonata > Platycnemididae > Platycnemis > Platycnemis pennipes. The sequence continues at coordinate 135,557,068 of OW121853.1, forward strand.
GTGTGATAGGTCCACTCCTATTCCTTTTGTACATTAATGATATCCAAAAGGTGGTAAAAAGTAAGCATCGTCTATTTGCCGATGACGCAGTAGTGTACAGGGAAAGTCTATGCCCAAATGATAAAGAATATTTAAATATTGACCTACAAGCAATTGAAACTTGGTGTGATACATGGCAGTTAGAATTAAACTTTAAAAAATGTCTTGTAATGAATTTTTGGAAAAAGAATAGCTCTCCTCCTAGCACTTACAAAATAAGTAATAATGAATTAACAAACGTGGAATCCATTAAATATCTTGGAATAAGATTGACACACGATCTTTCCTGGGATAAACACATTCGTGAAATAATGGGTCAAGCGAATCGTAAACTGGGATTCGTCAAAAGAGTACTGGGTAAATGTGACGATCATGTACGAGAAATCAGCTATTTTTCCCTTGTAAGACCTCATTTGGAATATGATGCCAGTGTATGGGATCCCTACGAAATCGGTCTAAATAACGAACTTGAACGTGTGCAGCGAAGATCGGCAAGATTTGTAAAGGGACGGTATGATAACCTTATTAGCGTAACCAGTCTATTAAATGAATTGAATTGGGAATCATTGTCAGTACGCAGGTTGAAATTTAGACTTCATATCCTAAACAAATTCCAAGATCATATTTTCAGTGATGATATTAAAAATATTTTGCGGACCCCAACTTACTATGGTAGACTGGACCATAATCACAAAATTAGAGAAATTGATTGCCGAACTGACAGATTCAAAATGTCCTTTTACCTCGTACTATTAGGGATATGAATAACGGTAAATATATCCAGTACGAGTGTAGCAATGGATAACATTGGTAGCTGCATGTTGGTATAAGGACTTGAAGGTAACCCAACTAACGGCATGTTTTTGCATGTATGTTTTGCTATTTTTATCTTTTTTTAAATAGCGTAGTTTTGAACAGTACCTATAAAAGTACCTATCCTTTTTTTATGCATGATATGTAGTGCATGCTTGGCGAGAGGTCACCCCCTGCCACACACCTTTATGGTGGCTTGCAGGGTATTATGTAGATGTAGATGAACACTTATCTGCAGTTGTAATGAACTCATAACCATTTTGACACTCAGAGAAACTCACATCCCTAATGATGTTCCAACAATGATGTTAATAATAATGGAAACAATAATGTTGATAATAATGTTAACAATAATCACGATGTTCCAACAATGGACTTATTTTTTTTAAAAGGCGAAGATATAAAAATGCTAATCACAGAATTGTATTCACAAAAACACGCTGTAGGTACGAGAGAAATCTTGAAAAAAATATTTTCAGAAAAATGGTGGAATAATATCGAGTGGTATTCCTTTTTTTCCAGTTGATTTGGACTTAAATGATAATAATCAAATTCTAACCTCAGATCAAAAAAAATTCGATATACCATACCGGAAATTAAACCTAACTGTTGTGTATGTATCAACATTTACATGAAAACGTGGGATAACAAGATGCAACTGCGTGATGCAACTGCAATGCAGCATGCAACAGATCAGATATGGTGATTTCTCCAGTAGGATTGAATGTACATGAAGGAGAAATCAGCATGCTGGCCACTGGGCGACAATGAACTCAGAATAGGGGTGGTTGGGAACGATCGAAGCCCACCTACCCCGTACAAAACATTGTGTTTTGCACGGAGGCATTTACGTATTTGTACATAAATGCCTCTTATATGTATTTAAACATAAATAACAATGAAATGTGGGACAAATTCAATCCCATCGGCGTCTGCTAATCTTCGTAAAGGGAAATGGGGCCGGGAATCAATATCAGACCTTAGGTTAAGTAGAGATCTCAAGTAGGAAATGGATAGGCAATAGGTGAAATATTGCTAGAGTAGTCTGTAGTGTATGATGCATTTATTAACACCCAACCCCTATATTATGTACTAACCATCTAGCTGCAGCACGTGACCCTATCACCTAGCATGTCTCCATGTAGTGGCCTAGTTGCATGTCAATAATGCGTGTTCGGTGATCTTCACCCCCTGCCACTCACCCTCGTGGAGGGTTGCGAGGATGAATATGTATTTAACGTAGGTGTTGATGCATTTTATCTATCAATTATCATCCTATTCGAGAACACAGGAGGGCGACAAACAAACAGCAGACAGCCATCGCGGAGCACTCGTGGGAAGGCCCGACGCACAACATGTCAACTTCGACGGAGCCAAGCTGATCAAGGCTGAGAAACCCTGTTTCCCTCAAGGCTCATGCGCGAGGCGATCGAAACGGCCATCCTTGGAAGCGCCTGATTGAAAAAAAAAAACTAGTCAAACGGCCAATGAAAATGCGCCCACTTCTGAACATCTGAACGCAGAGGTAAATGGTATATAAGCCGGTAAAAATCTGCTATGAAACACTTCAGACCTGAATACACGAACTGAAACGTTGGCGGAACTGTTGTGACCCCAGAATGGACACACGCGAATCCCGAAACGAATTGATCCTAAAACCAGACATTCCGCGGAAGCCTCAATGAGGAATGTAGTAGTCTTCATACATGTCAATAGTGCATGCTTGGTGATCTTCACCCCCTGCCACACACCCTCGCAGGGGATCGCGTACATGTAGGTAAAATATTTAAGACGAAACGAATGCAAAAAATTGTGATTTAAGGATGAATAGTGACCGAGAGATATTAATACCCCTAAAAATGAATTACAATCAACAGATTTAAGGCATGAACGCAAAAGGTGAAGTTTATTCAAATTACAAAACTCACATCAAATCTCACGAGAGACTGTGAGAGAATATCTTGTAACAGTCGAATCACACACGCCGTAATCTTCCAATTAAAATATTTAATGCTGTAATTAGTCATCAGTTAATGGAAATATGGCGGACTCTACCTACTTAATAAAAAATAATATTCATAATCTCGCGACACGTAGCGAACAGGCAGTTCATACATCGGATCTGCTGCTCCCGAGCAAAAATATTGACGAAAATCAGTACAGCTGTGTCCCTTGCCTATATTCTAGAGCTATCCGTCTCTCTTCCGTAGTAACAAGAAACAGTAAGATCGCTATAAAAAAATATCATAAAAATGTAGCTCAAACGTCGGCTATTGACTCAAAATTAACGTCGTGAAACTTGGATCATTTTAAATTATCGTCCGAGATTAAACAGCAATCGTTTAATACCGATTTTAAGTTAATTTCAAACAGGACGGAAGGGAAATAGACTACAATTTCTCGAATAACGCGTGGAGATGCAGCAAGAGCAGTCGAGGGTCGTCCGGGAAAATTCTAGGATACCAAACAATCTTTTGAGATTTTCGGCGGGAAGTCGCGGTTCAAGAAAAAACAACCTAGCATCGACCAGAAGTAAAAGAATCACAAAAAGGGCGCGAAAAACGTTACGTGAAAATGAAAACACTTGTCAGTGAAAAATATTTTCAATTAAGCGGACTTACCATCAACCCACTGAAGACCGTTTCTCACAGACAGTCTATCGAATTCCCAGTTGTCCCTCTTAAAGTCCCACGTGATCGACGACGAAGATCCCGTATAACGTCGCAGGCAACTCGAATAACTCCTTCCTATAAAAAATTCAAACCATTAACCGACGGAACCACAAATTTTGCTGCACTGCTACTGTAATTACCCAGCAATCAATTGAAAAAGGAGTATTCATGACATATGCAGGAGTGAATTACTAAATAAAGCAAGATTTCAAATGTAGTCAAGTACATATCTCGGAATATAGGTATCTCTACTCTTCGTATGTACATCCAGAAAAATAAGTTACTATTTGTTTCGGATTTCCCTTTTAAGGTAACTCCAAAATCGATGAAAGTTAATAACGGGTGCTTTCCAATCATCGACGCAAGTCGACACAAGTCAACTTGTGTCGCGTGTAGTGCTTTCCAATCAGTGTGTGTCGCTAGTGTGTCAAACGCGAGTCGACACACGGTGACACACCGGTGATGGTGAGTTACTGAAAAAAGAAAGAAGGACGGCGCAAGCTCTAAATCGCAATACGTCTGCAAGAGGCATATTGAAAATAACCGATAAATCAGAACAAATGTTTAAGTTAAGTATTTTCTTAATTAATCATCCTACAACTCATTTTTTTGTTCATTGGTAACAATCTTGCTACAGCAAGAAGGAAACATATGTGGATTCAATTTCCTTCCCACAAAAACACACCAATCACGAGTCCCCGTGAAAGTCCTTAGCGCATCAGCTACTGCGCATCTGAAACTTGCTTTCCATTCGCGAAGACACAAGTCGACTTGAGTTTCCGCGAGTTAACTCAAGACGACGCATGAGTCGCTTGAATGGAAAGCACCCAATGTGGTTAACTAGAATCATCTTATCAATAGCTCTAGAAAGAATATAATCTTACAGTAAAAATGAATCCACTCCTATCTTTAAGTTCTCCGAGTCTTTTAACTGTTGAAGCGAGTAGTTTACACCGTGTAACAGAGCATCAGATTATCAGCGTAAATGTAGTTCTAGGGCTCTAGTAGTTCTCCACTCAAAAATAACTGCGTTATATGTTCAGTTAATAGATAAAGTAACTTCGAGTGGTTTAACTTAAACACATTTATCCATAGTATTAGTCAACGAGTAGCAGTTTTGTTGGAACACGTCTCATTACGATCGATTGAAAGGTGAATATCTTTTAAAAAGAGCAGGCCCATTAGAGGGTAATACTACATAAACCATGATTTACGAAATTATTTGATCGAGAAACGAAGAAATCCATGTGTGTTACATTGATATATGTTCTCATCAACATACGAGTATGGGAAATGAACACACGTGAATTTCACACGATTATGCTGATGGTATATCTCACGGAATATCTTCGTACATCCAGAAAAATAAGTCACGAATTTCCCTTTCAAAAATAACTGCCAACTCAATGAACGTTAATAATGAAAACTGACTTGACTGTTCTTGAAGTAAAAGTTTCTTAAACTGAGGCTGAAAACTCACCTGACCTTCTATTACGGCGTCCAGACGAATACTGAAGACGTCTGATCACGCGATTCAACGTCACGGTCTGGCGTGACGTCACCGAGACCGGACCAATCACCAAAGTGCGTGAATTCGTCGTGATTAATAATTTCAAAAACGCTTAATTATTTTCGCTATTTAAATATTCTTTTGCTTATATTATTGCTGGATATGCATTTTGGATGTTGATAATTGCCTATAATGGCAACAAGATTCGTTTTCCGAAAATAGTTTGCTAAAAATAATTAAGAGCACCACCTGCTATTACGTCCGTTAACTACTCGTTTTGGCGGGAAAAAGTGATAAAATTTCCCAATAGACGTTTTAATCCTCAAGTTTCTGAAAAATGTCCCGTAATGAAATATTTAAAAAAAAGATATTGTTTTCAAACAAATATTACACCATTATGCAACGTGTAGGGGTTTTATTTCGTGTCTACCAACACTTACAGTTGAATGACATCTGATACCCGATTTCAATTTTGCATTGCTAGAATTATTGCAATTATTTAAATAGTTACATAAAAATTATTTTCAGATTAATATGCCCATCGACGTTCGAATAGTAAGTCCATGTTCCTCTACTGTTGTCAGTAATCAAGTAAAAGAAACTCTTCAATAAAACCACTGGAAACCACTGCCAACCGCCCTTCTAGTTGCTTTCTGGATATAATCCGGATATAATCTGGATTTAGGATCTGGATATGTCGTCTATCTACCTTGAATTACGTACAAAAAAGATTAGCAGTTGCTAATTCTAACCTTCCTACTGCAACAACAACGAAATTCGTCGGCATAGTTCACAGAATACTTCATCAACCCAAATCACATTTGGACGTGGGTATACCCAATAATAAATAATAAACTATAAATAGTAAATAATAAATAGTAAATAATAAACTCAGATGAGAATTGGAAAAGGGTGAAAGCTTACTTTATTGAAAATAACGAGAGTTTGTGACAAAAAAGTAAACATCGACAAATGAACAAAACCAATTCAAAATGTAATATTTTCAATAAAAAATACGTAAATCGACACGAGCTTATATTTGTAAATTTTTAATCAGACAATTCCATATAACAATAAACTAAAGGAATCATACTATAAATAATATCCTCAGAAGAGCATGGGAAAAGGGCAAAAGCGTACTTTTTTGCAAATGATGTCGAATGTTTGTGATACAAAAACAACATCGATAATCAAACAAAGCAAATATAAAATAACAATTTTTGAAACGAATTTGTAAATTAACACCATCCATTGAAAATTCTTTGTAAATGGGATGTTTAACACCAGGAGGAAAAAAGGTAGACATTTCCTGAAATAATACTCACTTTGAAAAACTATAGCATAATTCACATTCAACAGGGAATCACATTTTGTTATAATTCCATCAACATGTTTTTTCTAAACTTATAGCTCCTAAATATATCTTAGGTCTGATATGAATAGCCAATATTATGAAATAAATACGATACTTAATCTTCAGAATGCATCAACCTATGGAAGAACGCCGAGTAAATTATCACCGCAAAGATCCATTACACATTTACCGAACATTTCACTATATACTTACACACACTTGATAGAAAAATAGCTTAGAGAATCTGCTTATTTTGGGTGTGATTAGATAACGCATACTCAGGTGGAAATGATGACAGAATTTTTATCGTTGTATACGTCGTCAAGGCGATAAACATCACAGAAAGCGAAAAGCAATGTAATGGAAATTTACTATTTCCTTAGGTGTTTGACAGGAGTAAATGATGATAATAATATTATATGATTATTATTTCTCATGCTGACTGCGGAAATCATTCTATATATGACTACGAATGGTAGTAAATAATATAGTTGCAAGAATACATCAACTCAAGTCATGTCACTCAATTTACGTAGAGATAGAACGCATATGTCAAAGGACGCTCGGCACGTACAGTAAAAAAAAGACCAGCAGATAATAAAATGAAGAAAAAAACACAATAAAAATAGAAGACGATTACGTGATTCAATAAAAAGTAGAAGAGTAAACGACAACAATAAATATGAGGCATTAAAACATGGTCTTCGTCATCATGAAAAAAATGTGAGTTACAACAAATCATTATGTCATGAAGTTATGAATGGTAGGTGAAATTTCAAAAGATTAAAAAGATCCACTGCAAAGATAGCAAATATTTGTAATTATTGCATCGTTAGTAAAATAATTAGAGCAGCTTTTTCTTCAAAACGTTATAAAATGTAAAAAAAAATATTTCAACGCAATGGAGTCGCTCCATTACCTCAATAGTGAATAAACGTTCATTCCAAAGATTGAAATGAAGTCATATCAAGAAAGGATTAGAATAAAAACAATTTTAAAATGCAGGAGTAAAATAATTATTATAGCCAATAATTCCTTTTGGAAAGTTCAAGGCGTATAGAAAATTTCCAAATCTTAAGATGTACGTTAAATTGAAGGAGATTGTGTAAATACAACAATATATTTGAAATAATATGGTTCACTTGTTCAACGCTCAATCACATTTTAAAAATGGCAAAAATTAGGAAATTTCAAATGTAATGTTCTGAATACTTCTCTTGTAACAATATTGCAGCAGCATGTAGGAATAAAGTAGGGGTCGCAGGGCCAGTATTTACGAAGACTTCTTGACGCAAAATATATAAATATACTACTCTGCCACAATATTTTGCGATCATGGATAGAAAAAAATACACAAAACATCTTAAATTTTTAAGGCAACAACATTATTACGATTAGCGCTAAAGGGTTAATTATAATTGTTACGTCATTCACACAACACGCGGGCGTTATTCCATGCCGGACCCAAGAGGTCAACGCCACCGGCTCGTTAACCTTTATTTAACGTGGCGTTTCCCCCTGCGTTCCCCTCCGGGCTGCGCAGAGGCCTATTCCACGCATTCACTCCCAGGGCCAGGGCAAGACGCGAGATCAAGTACGGACTAAGAACTAGAAGCTAAGCTATGTCATTAAGCCCTATTCTCCCCATCTACCACCCACCCACCCTCTAAACTAAATCTACTGCTTACATACCCTAGGCCTACCTATTCCATTCGCATACCTATCGGCGCTGACCCTGTTCATCATCATTCATCCACCAATCAACAAAATACCCTCTCAAATATATCATTCACACATGTCCCTGCAAAAGAAAACACATTAATAGAAAAACCTGTAAAAGGAAGTTGATTAAACCGTCAAAAATAAAAAAAGGAACAGTGGCATACATTCGTAAACACGCAGAATAATCTAAAAATATATATGGCATGGTAGCGCATGATGGCGCTAAGAGTATGATTCCTACCAAAGCATAACCACTAAGAGCCCGTGCACAAGGCAAAACCGGAGTTCAACGAACAAACCTGGATTGACCCGGGTCAAACGACAGATATGCAAACCCCTACACACTAAGAGTGTTAAATATAATATAATAACTTAGAAATAAAGATATCACAAATGCATAAATAAATAATAAAATAAAATATATAACGCAAGACAAGCATAAAAACCTTTGTACTCGTTGTCAGTCGCGGTGACTGTCTCTTCTTTCTGGACTGCTGCCACTGCGAAGCTATAGGAAGGGTAGGGAGGGAAGGACCATAAAAAAATACACAAGCATTTATTTACATAAAATTCAATTCACCAGAGTCTCTCTAGTCCTCTTGATGCTCACCCACGGATGAAAACGGCGCTCACTTAAACCACACTGCCACCACACTATCACCACACAGACACCACACTATCACCACACTGACACCACACTATCACCACACTGACACCACTCTCACTATATTCTCGTTCCTGGTTCACACACAACACTTTCTGCGTCACAGCTTCCTGTTCTCACACACTGCACTACCTAAGGAGAGAGCGGGTTAGTGACATAATAAACAACAAATAAAATAGAGTGAATGCCAAGCTGCTCACATTTAATGGAGATATCCAAGAGCGCATTTTATAAAAATGCGAGGAATGGTCACTCAGAAACTAAGTACACCTGGATGCACATCGTAACTGACGAACCAATTCCCTCAATTTTGAAATTTAACTCTAGAGCAAGCTCAACATCCACAAAAACGCTAAGAGCTAAACTACATTTTCCTAGCTATCCTACTGTTACGACGGGCCAGAAGGGCCTTGAATTCAAAATACTGGAAACTGACTACATACCCTACTCTCTAGCAGGCCGGGGCGTTGTGGAGTTACCTAAGGAGAGAGCGGGTTAGTGACATAATAAACAACAAATTAAATAGAGTGAATGCCAAGCTGCTCACATTTAATGGAGATATCCAAGAGCGCATTTTATAAAAATGCGAGGAATGGTCACTCAGAAACTAAGTACACCTGGATGCACATCGTAACTGACGAACCAATTCCCTCAATTTTGAAATTTAACTCTAGAGCAAGCTCAACATCCACAAAAACGCTAAGAGCTAAACTACATTTTCCTAGCTATCCTACTGTTACGACGGGCCAGAAGGGCCTTGAATTCAAAATACTGGAAACTGACTACATACCCTACTCTCTAGCAGGCCGGGGCGTTGTGGAGTTACCTAAGGAGAGAGCGGGTTAGTGACATAATAAACAACAAATTAAATAGAGTGAATGCCAAGCTGCTCACATTTAATGGAGATATCCAAGAGCGCATTTTATAAAAATGCGAGGAATGGTCACTCAGAAACTAAGTACACCTGGATGCACATCGTAACTGACGAACCAATTCCCTCAATTTTGAAATTTAACTCTAGAGCAAGCTCAACATCCACAAAAACGCTAAGAGCTAAACTACATTTTCCTAGCTATCCTACTGTTACGACGGGCCAGAAGGGCCTTGAATTCAAAATACTGGAAACTGACTACATACCCTACTCTCTAGCAGGCCGGGGCGTTGTGGAGTTACCTAAGGAGAGAGCGGGTTAGTGACATAATAAACAACAAATTAAATAGAGTGAATGCCAAGCTGCTCACATTTAATGGAGATATCCAAGAGCGCATTTTATAAAAATGCGAGGAATGGTCACTCAGAAACTAAGTACACCTGGATGCACATCGTAACTGACGAACCAATTCCCTTAATTTTGAAATTTAACTCTAGAGCAAGCTCAACATCCACAAAAACGCTAAGAGCTAAACTACATTTTCCTAGCTATCCTACTGTTACGACGGGCCAGAAGGGCCTTGAATTCAAAATACTGGAAACTGACTACATACCCTACTCTCTAGCAGGCCGGGGCGTTGTGGAGTTACCTAAGGAGAGAGCGGGTTAGTGACATAATAAACAACAAATTAAATAGAGTGAATGCCAAGCTGCTCACATTTAATGGAGATATCCAAGAGTGCATTTTATAAAAATGCGAGGAATGGTCACTCAGAAACTAAGTACACCTGGATGCACATCGTAACTGACGAACCAATTCCCTCAATTTTGAAATTTAACTCTAGAGCAAGCTCAACATCCACAAAAACGCTAAGAGCTAAACTAAATTTTCCTAGCTATCCTACTGTTACGACGGGCCAGAAGGGCCTAAATTCAAAATATTGGAAACTGACTACATACCCTACTCTCTAGCAGGCCGGGGCGTTGTGGAGTTACCTAAGGAGAGAGCGGGTTAGTGACATAATAAAAAACAAATGAAATAGAGTGAATGCCAAGCTGCTCACATTTAATGGAGATATCCAAGAGTGCATTTTATAAAAATGCGAGGAATGGTCACTCAGAAACTAAGTACACCTGGATGCACATCGTAACTGACGAACCAATTCCCTCAATTTTGAAATTTAACTCTAGAGCAAGCTCAACATCCACAAAAACGCTAAGAGCTAAACTACATTTTCCTAGCTATCCTACTGTTACGACGGGCCAGAAGGGCCTTGAATTCAAAATACTGGAAACTGACTACATACCCTACTCTCTAGCAGGCCGGGGCGTTGTGGAGTTACCTAAGGAGAGAGCGGGTTAGTGACATAATAAACAACAAATTAAATAGAGTGAATGCCAAGCTGCTCACATTTAATGGAGATATCCAAGAGCGCATTTTATAAAAATGCGAGGAATGGTCACTCAGAAACTAAGTACACCTGGATGCACATCGTAACTGACGAACCAATTCCCTCAATTTTGAAATTTAACTCTAGAGCAAGCTCAACATCCACAAAAACGCTAAGAGCTAAACTACATTTTCCTAGCTATCCTACTGTTACGACGGGCCAGAAGGGCCTTGAATTCAAAATACTGGAAACTGACTACATACCCTACTCTCTAGCAGGCCGGGGCGTTGTGGAGTTACCTAAGGAGAGAGCGGGTTAGTGACATAATAAACAACAAATTAAATAGAGTGAATGCCAAGCTGCTCACATTTAATGGAGATATCCAAGAGTGCATTTTATAAAAATGCGAGGAATGGTCACTCAGAAACTAAGTACACCTGGATGCACATCGTAACTGACGAACCAATTCCCTTAATTTTGTAATTTAACTCTAGAGCAAGCTCAACATCCACAAAGACTTAAATTAACGCCTTCACTAACTCAGCGCTAACGGATTGATACGATGGGCCATAATGGCCGGAAAAGGGTCTAAACTGACTAACTATTCCTACACTCTGCTCGGCATGCAGCGTAATCCAAGGCGTCTGCTCACCTGTGAAAGAATCTGAATAAACAAGCATTAGAGATGAAAACATCCATCACAAAGAAAATACATTAAAACAATAGAAATGGGCACAAAAAAATACACTCAAGGAAAAACGACAAACAAAACATTCAGGACTTCGCATAATATATTATACACAGTATGCAAACATATTCCTGCCTAGAGTCGACTCGCTAGACCAGGCAAGTGGCCACTTGCCTTATAGTTCGGAGGACTAGTCCTCCTATGTCGGGTACCCGACATCAGTTACCGAGACCTTTACACCAATAATGAATTTTGATTTACCAAAATACCTTCACATTTCACCAGACCATGGCCATGTATGGAAATAGGGGCAATCGGCTCCTATGACAAAAACAAGGGAACAAAATAATTGTGAACACTCATTTTACCCTCTCTCACATACGCTCCTTTTACCTTTTAGATCGTAGACCCTGAAACAAAAGTTAGCTTTACCAGAGCATTGCGAAGCCCTGAGCAACCCAATGTTTGTCCTCCTGTTGAGACTGCTTCCTGTTCTTCCCTCTCGGGCAGATACGAAGATTCCTCACCCTGACGTCGACAACTTATGGGAAGTGACCGTCCAGTCGTAGCTCCGCCTTAAGTCCTGCAACGGCAGAAATAAATTCAATTTAAATTAGCGTGCCGTCAAAACAATGAACCTTTAAGCAAAGGAAATAATAATAATATGTTTTCGTATATTATATCTGTTGTCAACATCCCTATTCGTTAACTAACACAAAGCTCAGTGTGAAGAATAAGATAGTGGATATAGGTGTTGATGCATTTTATCCCGCAAATAACTATTTAATTTTATCAGGTTAGAATTTAACCAATTTAAACTATATATTTGGCGTTAATTGGCTATCTTTCTTCCGTTTCTTTGACGTTTAACAAAGGTATATGATTATTTCTCTAGGTTGTCTTAGTTTTAATGGTTGTCCAAAACATTTCATCCGTACGAATATCGCAAGTAGCAAGCCTGTTATGTCTGTACCTATTACCTAGATCTCTTCTCAAATCAGCTGACATACGTCCTCTAGTACATTCTAACTTCCTTATTTACAACGGTTGTCTATAGCGATGGTCTATCTCCCACAACCTAACCGGTTTGTTTACATCACGTATTCGCGTGTCGCGCATGGTAACCGTTTTGGTTAGCGAAGAGCAGTTAAACTCCAACCAGTCATATAAGCATCGATTGAAAGGTGAAGATATTTTACAAGGATTAGCAAGATTATAGGAGCAGGCTCAGGTGAAGGTGATACAACAGAAATTAAGTGTTACGAAATTTAACGATCGAGCAACGTAAAGCTGGAGGAAAAACTGGAGGCCAATGGCAATATCGTATTAGTTTGTACTGACATTATTAACAGAATAAATGCCGCATCGCAATAAGAGAACAAATCAAATAATAACAATCGTTATCTAAATTAGAATATAAATATATTCAGTTTAATTTCGAAATAGATCCTGTTCATATTGAAAAAGACTGTTACGCGCTCAGAAGTCTAATATTAGCCAATACGTGTCTTGTTTATGAACGCAAAAACAAATGATTAGCAATTGAATTAAATAGAAAAGCTAAAATTATTAACCACGCCTGAATCCATAGGAGAAAATAATTATTTGCATTCAAGATTAGAGACAGGAAAATTGGGTCTACAATCTAATTGGAACACTGCTTGAAGTTTCCAAATTTCGACAAATCAAGGCACAATTTAAATCATATCAGCACAACTTTATCGAAACTACTCTACCGGCAGCCACCATTTTGTATGCACATTGTATTTCCAAATTAAAAACTTTATGTTTACTGCGTAAATTTCCTCGAACATTAAAAATAACAACTTCGTTTTTCGAAATATATTCGTATTCGTGTAATCGTATCTACTTCGTATACGAATGGTAATAACTTCACCTAAATTCAATCGACACCCCGTATAGGAACAAAATATCGAGACCGAAAATGATGGATACTGATTATCCGCCTAAGGAAGCAATGCTAATCAGCTGACAAAAGTCTTTCAATTGTTATAGTTATGATAAAAAAATATTGATCATGCATGAAGTATGTATATGAAATAAATAAAATTATGGATAAAATCTAGTTTTATATATGAATGTTCTACTTCCTAAAATAACCAACTGTTAACAACCAATCGAAACAATAAAGAGCACAAACGCAATAGGTTGGAAATCAAGTGATTTAAACTTGTGTACTCAAGTAGCGACTTAAAACATAAGTATAGCTGCATTAGAATTAGATTTATTGTGCGAGGTATTAATTTAGCGATAAGAAATACCATGAAAAAATAATTTGAAATACAATGTTTATGAAAGGCTGTAAACTCATTTCAAAAATCCACAGTAGTTGTTAGTAAATGACTCTCTCATCACGGATTTAACACTTTCCATCATATCGCGCTATGAGGGACGGGAGTATGTTGATGTGTTGTTAGCTGTGCGAAATAAACTGATGAAATCCAGAGACTAAAAAATCCCTGTGTCCTGTCCTCTTACGAAGAAATACAGGTAACCGAGGCAGTAAATAATTCTTACTAATGACTAAATCTCGCTAAAAATTGGTCCCTCTGTTTTACGACATCAAAGAACATAACACCGATAAACTTAAAGGGGAACAATTGCAAAACTAGCCAATCTGGTAAAAGTTAAATTTCAAAAAGCTACAAGCCATATGGAATAACAATGTCTGGTAATCAAAGCGCACAAGATTACCAAGATCCATTATTGGACTTCAGAAGACATAATAATGTTCACCTAAAATTCAACAATAGCTGAAAAGTATTTAAATTCAAACGGACGAGCCAGATATCCCATGCCTCTAATGTTTAACTGGTACTCAACTTGCGATCGAAGTGATCTTTTATATTCAATAATCAGAACAAAATTTATCAAATAAAATATAAGGAAGTGCAACAAATAGAATGCGTGGAAAAGCCTTGATGGCTTAACTATCCATAAATTTATTACGGCATTATGAACCCTGAACTGATACTTGACCTTTGATACTGAAAGAAAGTTGAAAACACTTTCAAGCTGTTTTTATCCTTGGTCTGTGTGCAATGTTAAGAGCTTGGTTGAAAATTCCTGGAACTGGCGCTCAAAACTGGCGCCTGGACAATCTTAATTTGATAAAATTCAGTTAAAAGGAGGTTGGATTGAGTAAAAGGCATTCTCTTTTGTGACTGCTATCGAACCACTAGTGACCTCTTCAATTCTCAGCGTCTGCTTTGTGTCATATCGAAGTGCCAGGAACTTTCAACCGAAAAACCTCGTGAAACACTTTCCTAAACATTCCTGAAGTTTTATAACAATGACAAGACACGAATTTTTACCATATCGGGAAAACTAAATCTAGTAGGAATATTATTCAGTTATAACATTACCACGAAGGGATTCAATAATGACTGCCCAAGTCGTACACAATATGTGAAACAATCCCAATTTACTAGGAATATAAATTTATTCCAAAGATACAAATAAATTACTCAAATAAATCAGTCAATCAGATGACCAAGTTTCTTACACTCACGAGGGAAAATGGTATCCATTCCGAGTTGGAAATATAAACAAACCGTTCGTGGATAATGTAAAATGCTTATGAAACATGACGCGGACTCACAAACTCATATTTGAACTCATTATATTCACCAAGAATGACACAGCTATTTGCAGCTGGGGTTCTAAGATTTTAAATTAAAATTGTTGGGGTGTTTGGCCGTTTCGATCGCCTCGCGTATGAGCCTTGGGAAATGGCGGTCTTGATCAGCTTGGCTGCGTCAAAAATGATGTTGTGTGCAGGGCCAGAAGTGCTTAATGCTGTAATTAATCATCAGTTAATGGAAAAATAGCGGACTCTACCTACTTAATAAAAAATAATATTCATAATCTCGCGCCACGTAGCGAATAGGCTGTTCATACATCGTATCTGCTGCTCCCGAGCAAAAATATTGACGAAAATCAGTACAGCTGTATCCCTTTCCTATATGCTATAGTGCTATCCGTCTCTCTTCCATAGTAACAAGAAACAGTAATATCGCAAAAAAATATCATAAAAATGTAGCTCAAACGTCGGCTATAGACTCAAAATTCGAAACTTAACGTCGTGAACCTTGGATCATTTTAAATTATCACGGAATAAGGTAACGTCTAATACGCAACACTTACTTTCTCCTGTAACATACAGGATGAGAATTGATTGCACAATGTGAATTGGGCTTATAAATGCAGATCGCCTACGAGGTCAATGCAATAGATGTTAATTATTTAATAAATCAGTTTGCGAAACTGAAATTATCCACAAAATCAAATTAATTGCAAGAAGGTAGAAAGTGAAGATACGCGACTGCACTTTCGACTTTGTTTTATTAACAGCAATCGTTTAATCTCGATTTTAAGTTAATTTCAAACAGGAAGAAAGGGAAACAGACTGAAATTTCTCGAATAACTCGTGGAGATGCAGCAAGAACAGTCAAGGATCGCCCCGGAAAATTCTAGGAATCGAAACAATCTTTTGAGATTTTCCGCGGGAAGTCACGGTTTAAGAAAAAACAACCTAGCATCGACTAGTAGTAAAAGAATCACAAAAAAGGCGCGAAAAACATCACGCGAAAATGAAAACACTTGTCAATGAAAAATATTAGCAATTAAGCGGTCTTACCATCAACCCAGTGAAGACCGTTTCTCACAGACAGTCTCTCGAATCCCCAGTTGTCCCTCATAAAGTCCCACGTGATCGATGACGAAGATCCCGTTTTACGTCGCAGGCAACTCGAATAACTCCTTCCTGTAAAAAATTCAAACCATAAACTGACGGAACCACAAATTTTGCTGCACTGCTACTGTAATTACCCATCAATCAATGGGAAAAGAATTATTCATGACATATGCAGGAGTGAATTACTAAGTAAAGCAAGAATTTCAAATGTAGTCAAGTACATGGTATATGTATCTCGGAATATATCTCTACTCTTCGTATGTACATCCAGAAAATTAAGTCACTAGTTGCTCCGGATTTCCCTTTTAAGGTAACTCCAAACTCGATGAACGTTAATAATGTGGTTCACTAGAATCATCTTATTAATAGCTCTAGAAAGAATATAATCAGAAGGTTAATAATGGAAACTGACTTAAAGTAAAAGTTTCTTAAATTGGGGCTGAAAACTCACCTGCCCTTCTATTACCGCGTCCAGACGAATACTGAAGACTGTCTGATCACGCGATTGAACGTCACGGTCGGGCGTGACGTCACCGAGACCAGACCAATCACCAAAGTGCAATATGGAATTCATCGTGATTAATAATTTCGAAAGCGCGTAATTTTTTTCGCAATTTAAATATTCCCTTGTTTATATCATTGCTGGATATGCATTTTAGATATTCATAATTGACTACAGTGACACGAAGATTCGTTTGTCGAAAATAGTTTACTATAAAAATTATTAAGAGCGGCACCTACCATTACGTCCGTAAACTACTCGTTTTGGCGGGAAAAAGTGATAAAATACCCAATAGACGTTGTAATCCTCAAGTTTCTGAAAAATGTCCCATAATGAAATATTAAAAAAAGAGAAATTGTTTTCAAACAAATATGACACCATTATGCAACCTGCAGGGGTTTTATTTCGGGTCTACCAACACTTACAGTTGAATGACATCTGATAACTGATTTCAATTTTGCATTGCTAGAAATATTTCAATTATTGAAATAGTTATATAAAAATTATTTTCAGATTAACATGCCCATCAACGTTCGAATAGTAAGTCCATTTTCCTCTACTGTTGTCAGTAATCAAGTAAAAGAAACTCTTCAATAAAACCACTGGAAACCACTGCCAACCGCCCTTCTAGTTGCTTTCTGGACATAATAGGATTTAGGATCTGGATATATCGTATATCTACCTTGAATTAAAACAAAGATTGGCAGTTGCCAATAGTAACCTTCCTACTGCAACAACAACAACGTAATTCGTCGGCATCGTTCGCAGAATACTTCAGCAAACCAAATCACATTTGGACGTGGATAATTACGTAAACATGGGAAATGGAAGCAAACCATGCAATTGCTTACCTTTATGGGAACACCAAGACCAGTGTACCTTCATTACACCTAGGGTAGTAGATTCACTGCAACGATTTCCAGCTAATTCTTCTCAGCAAGGCACATAACCACGACGCACGACACGACATAACTTGCTGACTCAACCAGTGATTCATGCAAGTGAAGCACAACTATTCATATTTCACTTGCGAGGTTATGTTGGAAGATGAAACACTGCCCGGTACTTGGTAAACACTCAAAAATTACGCTGGATAACGCCTTCTTATGCATTGACATCTTGAGGAGTGTCGATTTACTAACAGGCTTCTTTGGAGTCAGGATTTGGTGAGCAACATAATATTCACGGGAATAATTCACGTTCACGATACTTCTCATCATGATACATCGCCAATCTTAGACTTTCTCACTCACTGAAACACTAGCGGACACTTCTTGCAAAAGACTTAATACGAAAATCAGCTTCTTATTGCATGACGGAATGCCTCCAAGCATTCTCGCAAGGATTCCACACCACTGCTGATCAGCTGTTCGGGATTGTGTTGTTGCCTCGTAAGAAGAAAACATGGAACTAAGACGAAGGTTTGCTTCGTTCTTTGGAAGGTCGTGGGTTTCGCAATCGCTGAAATCTCGCTTTCGCTCTCACGGTCGAGAGCGAAGCACTTCACAACAAAATGAGGCATGTGGAATTGAATGCCCTAGAGGCAGACCTCGTCGGAAATATTTCAGGCGACGCGTCAATGCAACCGACGAATTGAGCGAAATGCAATGAGTGCGTAATGAATGTATTGACTGCGATGTAATGAGTATATTTGGTGAAGCGTAATTACACTATTGAATGACTGATATGTAATAAGTATAAGGAGTGAAATTTAAGCTTATATTACATGGTACATACCAATGGTTGATCGCGGGGTCACCAGATGGGTAGTAATTGTTTTTGTATGAGGACTTAAAGCTAACCCAACTAACAGCATGTTTTTGCATTCTTGCTTTGTTTTTCTATCGTTTTTTAATTGTGAAGTAAAGTAGAATATGATTAATAATCCTTTTTATGCATGATATTTAATGCATGTTTGGTGTTAATTCACCCCCTGCTACACACCTTTATGGCGGTTTGCAGGGTATTATGTAGATGTACTTAATTTACATATTACCCCACAAACCACTACTATGGTGTTTATCAAGGGATAAACCAACACTTAAAATCAAAAGAGATTTAAATTTACACTTACTTGTCATCTACATCTACATAATACCCTGCAAGCCACCATAAAGGTGTGTGGCAGGGGGTGAACTCTCACCAAGCATGCACTACATATCATGGATAAAATTTGTAATTAAAAATTAAAATAGCAAAGCATACATGCAAAAACATGCCGTTAGTTGGGTTAGCTTTAAGTCCTCATACCAACATGCAGCTACCAATGTTATCCATTGCTACACTCGTACTGGATATATTTACCGTTATTCATATCCCTAATAGTACGAGGAAAAAAGGACATTTTGAATCTGTCAGTTCGGCAATCAATTTCTCTAATTTGTGATTATGGTCCAGTCTACCGTAGTAAGTTGGGGTCCGAAAAATATTTTTCACATCATCACTGAAAATATGGTATTGGAATTTGTTTAAGAGATTAAGTCTAAATTTCAACCTGCGATCTGACAATGACTCCCAATTTAATTCATTTAATAGACTGGTTACGCTAATAAGGTTATCGTACCGACCCTTCACAAATTTTGCGATCTTCGCTGCACACGTTCGAGTTCGTCATTTAGACCGATTTCGTAGGGATCCCATACACTGGCAGCATATTCCAAATGAGGTCTTAAGAGGGAAAAGTAGCTGATTTCTCGCACAAACAAAATGAGAAATGATCAAGGTTCTCACTTAATGAATGATGAGTAGTTGTACCTTGCATTCTACAGATACGCCTACCCTACAACCTGCACTTAATTACTGTGTATCTTATCATCCTTTGATACATGACCTTACACATTTCCCATGCAGGCATGCAAAAATAGCAGTCCGTGCAGGCACTACATACCATAAACTGAAGCTACTACTTTGCTATGCTGTAATGTGTAATTACTTTGCGTAAAAGGTTAGATAATCATTCACGAGAACCGTCTAACTAAATTGTTAATCCACACCAATCAATGTAATGAACTAAAATAACTGAAGTAAGTAATTAATTATAATTCTCTAGAACATGCGTAAGAAAGTAATGTCGAAACATGAACGTCACACTATTCCTCTGCATCAAAATATACAGCACCTATTCTAATTTCCTACTGTATCTTCGCTTTAATCCATTACTGTCCCAAATACTTTTGGTTGCTCTAGCTGGTTGGTTTAAATATTTCAACTGGAGCTATAATTATAGAGTAAAGGCTGACTCAGGAACTATCCTACTCCATTTCTCAAATTGATTCCTTGTGACTTCGGTGGTGTTAAAGGTTCAGGCATCCTCGCACCGCGTAAGGATTCGTTGGGTTCCCAAATTACCAGCAACTGAGAGGTAAAATGTTGTTACAATAATTATCGATAAGTCAAGAACTTCTTAAGCTGCAGTAATTAATTGTTCATTCTTTTCTAGAGCATATTGTTGAGCAATAATTGTTGGAAATGTTGAAACATGAATATGTTAAAGTAATTACTACACACTCATGTCCTACTTCAAAATGTACAGTGCCTAATCAAATTTCCTTCAGTATCTTCACTGTAAGATATTACTGTCACAAACATAATTCGAATGGTCATGCTAGTTGTACTAGACATTTCATCTGGAGCTATCATCATCTATAATGATGATATTAAGGCTGACTCAGGAACTATCCTCTTCCATATCCTCAACATATAGGTACTTTATCTACATCTACGTGCGGCAGGGGGTGAGGATCACCAAATATGCACTATTGACATGCGACTAGGATATTTAATGGATACATGCCAGATAATAGGGTCACACGCAGCTAGATGGTTAGTATCCATATAATAAGAAAAGGATTATTGGTTGTTATTACATGCATCATGCACTACAGACTACTCTAACTGTATTTCACCTATCCCTTTGTAACACTGCCCCTTAAAAGTTAGTGTGAAAAATGACGTTTTAAATCTATCTCTCTAATCTTGTTGATCTCATCAAGCCTAGCATAATGCGCAGGGGTATTTATTGACCTCTTTTATCGGTGGGAGATGGTCATCGTGGTCATCGCCCCCAAAGGGAAGCAAGAGTCAAGGCCCCAATGCCCGAATTGTAAGGCGAGGCAACTGAGACACCAATGTCTTTCGACCTCCCTTTCCTCGATCGCCTCAAATCAGGCTGGCGTTGAATGGACTCATTTCGCCGCTGCACCTAATTAAGTTAAATTAAGGGCCGAGAGGCATGAGACAGGTAGGGGCCTATTCTTATCGTTTTTGTAGAAATATGGGCCGGAAATTTTCGCGGCTTTCTGTAGTCCACATTTAATGTTTTCCCAACGCTCTTCCTCTGATGTGTCAGTCAGTTCCTCTCCTATGTTGTTTCCCACTGCTTTCTGAAATGACAGCGGATGTTGAGCCTCCTTAAGTTTTTCTACTTGCCATATGTCCTTCACTGCTTTCTTCAATTTCTTGAATTTTAGATGGCATTTATCATCTGGTCACTGTCGATGTCTGCACCCGGATAGTCCTTCTGCAGCCCTTCGCCCGTTTCTTGAATCTCTATACTTCACCAAAATACACCTGCCCTTATAACTTGGATAACACCAACAATGAAGGTTAAATTCTGAAGATTCAGGCGATATGGAGTGGAAGCGACAGGGGAACGAGGAAAATGATGACCATCTATCGTAGTCTTCATCCGAAGACTTCCGTCGACAGATTGTATCTCCCGAGAAAGCTAGGTGGTAGAGGGCTCATAAGCCCTCTCTTCGTTCTCGCGTGCCATGATGGTGTCATCAACACCCTCGTGTACCGTCACCTCATCTTTGGGGCAAACGTGACGGTCACGAGATGCAGAGCGTGTCGAAGGCAGCCGGAGACTTTAGGTCATTTACTCTCCGGCTGCAGCTTTTATGCGAAGAACGCATAAATAAACCGGCACAACTCTGTTCTACGGTTGTTGTATTACCATCTAAGACACCATAATGGTTTAGACGCGAATCCGGTGCTGCCTTACGTCCCTGGACACATCGAGTCCGTCGTGGAGAACGATCACGAACGTGAGAAGTGTAAGATCTCGTGGAATTATTCCTTTTCCACCTCCAGGCAGTTAGAGGCGACGAAGCCTGATATCGTTCTCCTCGACAATCTCTCGCATGCCATGTTCGTGATCGAGTTTTCGGCACCGGCCGAAATGAACATGGCAGCGAAGGAGATTGAAAAAAGGACTAAATATCAAGATCTGCTGTGCGAACTCCGGCAAATGTACGCGGGCTACTCTGTGAAACTGGTAGTCCTCATCATGGGTGTACTTGGTGGTGTCAAGAGCTCACTGGTTGAGAATCTCAAGTGCATCCCGGCGTGCAGGGCGCGAGCGGATGCACTTGCAAGTGCAATGCAGAAGACAGTCCTTCTCGGGTCCCACCGCCTGCTTCGTGCGCATTATCCTAATGCTGGGTGCCACCTATCCGACGGTGGTGGACGTGGCTACCCTTAGGCGCGACCCCTCTCGAGTCTCCGGCAATTATGACGGCAACGAAACCTGATGCTAGCCGGAGACTCTGGGTGGATGTTACTTTACTGTAACAAACAATAATAATATTTATTATCCAAAGACCATATTACAAAGGTATAGGATTCGTCAGTTTTGCAGAAGTGTTTTTTACAGAAAGTTATTTCATCGTGTAAAATACCTTGGAGAAATGCATTATGCACATCCATTTGGCCTGCACCTAAATTTGTACGATTAATGACAGATAGCAAAATTCTAACTGTAGTCGACATTTGGGCAACAGGGGCATATTTCTCTTCGTAATGAAGACCTCGCCTTTGAGCACAGCCTCTGACAACTAGTCTTGCTTTGAATCTTGCAATATTTCTATTTTCATCTTTCTTCACTTTGAAGACCCATTTTGCATTTATGGCCTTTCTTCCTTCAGGGAGTGTACATAATGTCCAAGTTTTATTTTCCTTCAGTGAAGATAATTCCTCGTTGATTGCTTCTTCCCATAGTGCTGCATCTTTCTTCTGCTCCACTTCTTCGAAGGTTGCTGGTATATCACTATAACACATTCTTCTGCATTTAGGGCATATGCTACAATGTCGTCATGATCTCCCAAATATCTTGGTGCTCTCTTTTCCCTTTTTCCTCTACCTATAGTTCTTCTGAATTATTGCTATTATATCTTTCTTGTTGCATTAACCCTTGAAGTACTTCTCTTTCCTAGGGTGGTTCTTTTTCTATTCCAATTGTAACTCATCTAAAACATCATCTTGCAACTTTTCCTCTCCTTTATGATCAAGACTTTAATAACATTCTTCATCTTTCTTTAATGCCCTAGACGTTCTTCTTTCATCAAATACAATATCCCTTCCACTCACTAACTTATTATTTTTGATATTCCAAAGTATCCAAGTATTTAGCATACTTTGGAGTGGCTCTCCAGTTTCCCTTTCCACAATTCTTTTGGTATATGAAGCTGATCAATACATCCAAAAACTTTCAGTTTCCAAAAACTACAGATATGCCTACCTAACAATCTGCACTTAACTTCCATCGTTCATCCTTAAATATGACGCGAACCATGACACATTATCCAATTACGGGTTAGAGACTGGGAGGCCATCTATATACTGCTGCCGGCTGGAATTCAGTCGTTTGTGATTATTAACTTTACTGAATGATTGACACGGATAACTTGCGCCGTTAAAACATTTCCCTAAAAACCATTTTGTAGATAAAAATAAGCATGACCATTATAAATATACAAAACTGATATTCTTTCGACTCCAGGAGAGATAAATAAGAGTTTCCTCCATATTGATGAGAACCTGTTTCCCAGTCCTGGCAGATTAGACTTGCTTACTACTTATTCCACTGCTCGTAACAATTCCACTGCTATGCGAGTGGTAGAGGTAGTGGTGGAGGAAGAAAATATTTCGAGTACCCGGGAACTAGTAGGCGGAGGCAAAATTTATCTCCAGAAGCACTCTAAAATACAGAAAAACACGAGTTTTCTGAAATAATGTAGCATAAGCTTCAATTACATTGATAGCGGGCTTACCATAACATATTTTTTTACGTTTTTCAAATCTTAACGCGCTACTCGAATGCGACACGATATTCGATAAACCAGTATATCGGAGTATATCGATTAGCCAAGGTCGATATGTATCAGCTGGAGAGATTTGTTTTGTAATCAGTGGCTGTCAAAACAAGATCCTGACATAATTTCGTCTGCTCCGCAATGTATTTATTCAATCCACTATGGCACCAATAGGTATTATATTTCTTTTAGTAAGGTTAACCACCTTATTATGATTGTAAACTGTTGGACGATCCTTTTACGTGCAAACATTCTCATAGTGTGGAATATTAAGATCTGTTTACATTTGGTGATGCCGTTTTAGTTCTTTCATGATTTATGTGATTATTTTAAGCGGAAAATAGTACTTAGGATTGAAAAGTGAACTTTCCACGATGGCGACTACGTACCAGTTCTTGGCTTTTATAACTTTATTATGGGATGCAGCGAAACTGGTATGTAATGTTCTTCAGTGGTGTATTTAACCCTAAATTTGTCGATATGTAGAGTTAAAGTGTTAGTTTTGTCGCTTAATATATAGTTTGAAACTATCTATCCAAATTTAGGTGATATGGTACGAAATGAGTATATTTCATTTAGGTACTTAAAATGTTTAATACTTAGTCCTTCTCAATTACTAAACATTTATGTGACATGAAGCAATGTTATTTTCCCAATTGACCAATCATTAGTAGTAATAATAATTATAGTAGCGTTAATATTATTAATTTCAGGTCCAGGGTAAATACTGTGGAACTGAAGTTCATGGGGAAATAAAATTTTTTGTGTAAGTCGATTTCGTTCATTTTTCACACAAATTTTGTGAATTTATCAAAAGTGCGTTGCGCTCAGTTAAAGTAATTGATCAATCTCTGGCTGCTTTCCAGGTGCCCACACAACGAATATTGCTGCAAATATGGATGCTGTGTATCTCCAGCTTTTCAATTTTATCAGCTCTGGTATTACTGGTGAGTTTTATCATGTAAATTTCTTAAACAACTTGCCCTTGATGCGTATAATTGCTTTTGATTTGGTGGTTTTATTTCAGAAATATAATTAAATTCGCCTATTGGCGTGTATTTAGTTTACCTTCCTTGCCATTATAAGTCATGCTCTGCAAAAGCTACACTTGTGCTGTATTAGCCATTTTTATGATGTGGTCCACCGGCTACAATGCAAACACTGGCCAGCATTCTACACTGGTAAATCCACTCAACCCCAATGATCAACATTCAGATCAATAACCACCGCCCCTTGTGCAATGACTCCTCTCAGTCGTGTTCTCTTTCCGTGGCACAACGCTCCTTCAGCCACGAGAAATCATTCGACAATTGTTTTAATGTGTCGGTTTTGGCTTCCCTCCCCCCGACAGCATCTACACTTAAACTTAATTCCTTAGAACTTGCGTACACTTGGCTTTTGCGAGCATATAATCCCTCGGGCCTCAATACAAATCGCCCCTTCCCCTCTTCATCCTTTTCCAACCCCCTCCCCTGTCCTTTCCCTTCTGTACCATCCCCTCTCCACTCCGTCCTTAACAGTTCAGTCCCCTATATCCTCTGAAGAAGAAGGCGGTTGCGCCGTCGAAAATTAAGAATATATCCCAGTCTCTTTTTTAGTCTTTATTTTGGTGTCATCATGCCTGTGATAAACTTGTATTGAACTATCATTCACATGAGTGATTTTCAAAGAAAGTGCACTACACTATATCTTCCATTCTGTCTGTGTGAGTGAGTCTTTCTATCATTTCCTCCTCTGTGTATTCTCTCTTCGTTGGTGGGTGGAACCATGCCCTAGCGCCATCTCTTGGCCGATTCAATGCGCTTCAGTGGTGGCCTATAGTGGGTAGAGAGCACTGCACTACTGATTGGAGGGTCTTGTGTTCAAATCCCGAACGAGGGCCTTTCTGGATGCCCCCATCTAAAGTCCTCGTGATTCGATTTTCTGCTTGTCAGAACTTTGTAGGAAATCGCAGGGAAAGGCACTACCCTCAATATGTGTGGGGGTTTCACACGCCATTGGTTTAGTAGGGGGTGACCTGTCAAAGATCAACCTTTGGGTTGAATCGCTGAGTGAGTGTGAATTCAGTGGCAATCCCTTCTTCTTGCTTTCTCCAATGTTCCAGGTTGCTCGTCATTTTCATGTTTCTGCTGTGCTCGGGTGGCGGCTGGTGGTACCGCTCGTGGCTGCAGGCCCGTCTGCAAGGGGGGCTGGGGGGGACGCCCTTGCCTGGAATGGCCCCGCCATTGAACCCTGCATCAGCAGCGTCCGCTCTCGGAGCACCGTCCAGTCAGTGCTGCACTGGGGTCCTTGTGCGAACCACCTCCAGGGCACAGCCCCGTTTCGCCAGAATCACGTACCATCCGTCAGACACGGTTGCCCTTCAGCACATATGGAAGGGTAAGCCACTGTTCACTGTGGTCAATTGGGGTCCTTACGCCAGAACATTTCCATTCAGATTGTGGAGATGAATTGCTTCTGCTTATCATCAGTTATGACATTAATCAAGTATGCATTCAACTTTTCCAATGATAAACACATAAATATTAAGTGTTGTAAGTAAGTAGTAAGTATAGTAAAGTAAGTATAGTAAGTATAGTAAATAGTAAGGGTTGTAAGGACCACATGCAATTAATTTTATTTCATCCTGGGGTAATAATTAACTCAGCAGCTAAAATTTAACAACATCCCTCAGTGGTGAGCGTTAACAATTAGCCTCAGCTCATACATCAGGTAGGCATGCATCCCACATGTCACATTGTTAAAGTATTTGTGAAACCTCAATCTGGATAACTGTTGACAAGAATAGCATTATTTTCAAATTAATGAATTGTTAATGAAAATTGGGTATTAAGAACATTGCTTAACCACCATCAAATCATTTTTCAAGTTCCTCAAAGAAGCATTCCCAAAATGTTTCCTCATTGAAAAGTTTCCTGCATAAAAACTATTGGCTATCTAACATAAACCATTCTGAAAGAAAAACATGTCTGGAGTAATATAATGTGATCTTCCCATGAAGTCTGTCCGATATATACTTTCGAAGGCATGGCAACCGATTGAGAGAGAGAAAATGTGCAAATCTGCTGATTTTTATGATCTCTCACCTATCCCTAGGCCCTATGCACTGGCGGATCTAGGTTTTGACGAAGGGGGGGGGCAAACCGGGGGTCTGGGTAATTCCCCTCAGCCGAAGGGGGGTTCGCGGATTTTGGAAATTAGGGATTTTCAAGACTAAAAAACATAGGTTTTAGGCTAATTCTTTGATAAAAAGACACTACTATGCACATGTAGTAGGTCGTTTTATTAGTAAAAGGTTTATGGTGGTCATTATGGGCCTAGATTGAAATACCGGTAATATTAATAATAAAAACTTATGATGATGCTTTATCTAGTTTTTAAAGTATGACTTAATGATAAGGAACACAAATATAGACAAATCAGTTTTATGATTAGATAAGTTCATTTGTTTTTATTACTAAATTTTTACGTTAAACTACAGGAAGTTAAAATAGGAATAACATTCAAAATGTAATTATAATTAATTTAAATTTGACTGCTTATTGATCTTTGAACTAGAGATACTTAACAATAAAAGTGGGAATTTAAAATGGGTGCTATAAAATAGTAAAAAAAATTACTTCCAATTGAATACAGCGGTTTAATTAAAAAGCTATAATGACATTCTTCGCCTAGTTGTGGAAGCTGCGTTATGAATCATTTTCCCAGTTCTCTACACTCATCCATCTATTCTTAGCCTTGCTAAATATGCTGATTATTTCGTCTACTGGTATCTCCCTTTCTTTTGGCACGTTTGCGAGTGCCAGTCCATTTAGTCGTACATCTCCCATAGTACTTCTCAAATAAGTCTTCAACCTAAAACCAAACATAAAACCCATTTTACATGTTATAAATATGAATTAGAAAAAGTACAAAAATATTTTACATATATTATTAAAAAGTAGTACAACAAAAAGATCTTTGAAACAGCAAACATAAAAGTGTTTGATAAATGACTGATTTAGAAAGGTTATAATACATAATTATAATTACCTTCTTAGCGTTGAAAATGAGCGTTCCGCTGTCGCAGTTGTGACAGGGATCGTTCCCGAAACTTGAAGGAGAATACTGATCATTGGGAAAAAAGAAATTTCCAATTCTTTGAATGTATCAAAGACTGTTTCAGGCGGATTGCATATGTTGCTCCATTTGTTTCTCCACATCTTGATTTCTCCCACCATCAAGGTGGTAGGTACTTCTAATCTCTTCAGTATAGGTTTGATGTTTTTCAGCAGCAGCTAGAATTTCCTTGTCCGTGAATCTTGATAGGTTGGAGGGAATGAGGCCTTCAAGAGGAAGGACTCCACAGAAACCTCTGCTGAATCTTGCATCTTTCTCTGAAATAAAATGATCCAAAAGAGGCAGGAAGACTGATCTCCAGAAATATTCTTCAGGGTTTTCTGCAGGCGCGTTGCTTCTTTGACGTATGCATGTTCTCGGTGTTGATATTTCAAACCCCAGCTCATCTACAACTTAAAGGGAGTTTTCGTACAGACTTTTGAACTCAAGTTCGGCTTCGCGCCGAATATTTTTGAAGTTCTCCAAAATGTTAGTTACGTTAACTAAAGCAGACGAGATATCCTGCTTGGGGCTTTGCAACCGTTGACTTAGTCTTAAAGTTAAACCAAGGCAGTAGGCTTCAACTTCAAGGCCAACTACAAATTCGCTTTTTTTTGATGGCGCAGGATAACATGTATGCTTCAGACGACACTTCTGGCATTTTGTTGTCAATCAAATTTTGCAGTACTGTGACAGCAGGAACAATTAACTCTTTAAAGGTGATGACGCTATCATGTCTCTCGACCCATCGTGTAGAGTAAAGTGCCTTCAGTCTCTGTTTCTTTGATTCGGAGAAATTCATCCTTTCGAGAACATCGATAAGAGCATTTACTCGATGAGTGGAGGCCGATAGGAATACAGAAACCGTTCCAACCGTTCCCATAACATTTCTTATTGCTGGGATTTCACAACATTTTGTGATGTACAAGTTCAAGGAGTGACTGAAGCAATGAGTGTACATTGCTGTTGTGGATCGATGTGCCTATTGATTTTATCTGCTTATCTGTTTGCTGTTGCTGCGATATTAGGGCTTGCACGCCGTGTAAATGTCCCACCATATTTGATCCTCCATCGTACCCTTGACCACATAGGTATTCATATGACAAGCCAAGTTTTGACATCTCTTCGTCTATCGTTGATTTTATAGTCAACCTCGTTGTTGATTTGAGCTCAATGAAGCCAATAAATTCCTCCTTTACTATGGATTTGTTCATATCAATGTATCGTACACAGAATGTAAGTTGCTCCTTCCTACTAACATCGGTTGTCTCGTCACATATTATGAAGAAATATTTGGCTTTTTTTTACATATTCAACAAGTTTCTGACGTAAAAAATCACCAATGCATTCTATCACATTATTTTGGATGGTTTTGCTAATAAGTGTGTTGTTGCATTTGAATGTCGAAAGATGTCATTTTAAGTCTTCGTCGCCTGCATCTATTCTAAATGACAAGAGACTTTGAAAACCCCCTGTTTTTCTTGAAGAGCCATTTCTTGGTCTTCTTCACTGCTCAAATTGCCATCATCTTGATGGCCCCTCATGGGGAGGTTTTTCTGGGAACAAAATAGTATTCTTTTTATTATGGGTTTCAATCGTTTTCCATTTTGCTCAACTATGTTTGCTTTTTTTCTATCGAACATTAGAACAACATGTTTGGTTGAAATTCCAGGAGCAGATTCCATAGACTTTTGAAATGTAGAGCTTTCTCCATTGTAACTAAATATAACTAATATAACTTAATACTTATAAAATAGAACTAAATATTTTTTACAAAGTGATAACCTCCAAAAATTTCGATTTTATCTAGTGTATGTTTCGACCCAATGCCCCTTAGCCCCCCCCCCGTAGATCCGCCACTGGCCCTATGCGATAGGTAATCGGGAATGGGTTTCAGACCTTATCAGTAGTTGGGTGTCACATTTACACAGTTAGCCCAGACAGACTTAGAGGAAAATAAGTGTGAGGGCCAATGAACAATTCAAGTCTTTCTTTCACAGTGACGACAAGCTTTTTTTTAAAACATTTATGTGTCCAAATTTACTATTCCACACACTTGTGATAAAAGTGCCATTATTCATTCCCTAGAGTCTTTCGAACTCCAAACGGTCGCAACACGGGTGAGTCTGCCTCCCCTTCTCTCCATCCAGGAGCTGCCTGCTCCATCTCGCTTTGCAACCCTCCCCTCACCTTCCACCCTCTAAAGAGGCAGCCCTGATTGCACCCTCCAGGATTCCCCCCCCCCTCATATCCTTGCAAACCCTTCCATTTCGACACACCCCTCTTCCTTGCCAGGCCTCTTCTTTAGAATGGCGTCGGAATAGCATAAGAACTGGTTGAGAAAAAACATGCTGGAATTTGACCATGCCCCGTGCTTTTGATTGAATCATGCATAAAGTTAATCCGTCAACACTCGACCTCAAAGTGATGCTAGCCAGGCCAGCGCTTGAACAATCGACAAAGTCACTGCCCCTCAGCATTTCAAACTATCTTCTCTCTCCTCCTGCCCACCATTTTCTCTTGAGGTCCGATGATATGCCTTGAAAGCTACGCTGTACAAAGTGCTCTACCAAGATATTAATGATATTAAGTAAAAGAGGAATAGTTGTTGAAATCATAATTTATGCACTGTTTTGTATGTAAAATATAAAATTTATGTTTTTTACTTTTTGAGCCGGAGCAAAAATTCCACACATACAACCTGCCTTCAGATGAATCACTCTTTAGTTTGGTTGTATATCTGAAACAGAAGTATCTATAAAAAATAGCAGAGAGTTTATTGTGATCATATTTACAATTCCTTTTATTAGTTATTTATTCGCCCCATTAAAAACAACATAGGTACACATCTCCTGCCATCAATTAACCTTTATTTTTAATTGTTTATAGTTGGTGTCGATCCCCAATGAACATCTTCATTCTTTCTTGTTTCATATGCAAAAAAGTTTTTCTTTAACTTAAATTATAAGCAAATAATGTGCTTTAACATAAACAAAGTATAGGATGTCAGAAGTTGATAAAAATCCAATTTGCAGATATGTACCTTATTCATCACTCTAGGCACTGCGCTTAGTGTCGTAGCCTCGGTACCCCTCCATGTTTCCCATGGTGTAGCGTTGTGACACTCTCGTAGCATTCCCTGCCTACCAAAACCCAGGCATTGAGAGTGTGCTTAGGGGATCGCAGTTGGCTGACCCTTGAGGCCTCGATCGGCTCTACACAACCATGCTTCCCCCACAAACGGCCCCACACACACTTTCTACACAAGAATCTCGATTTCCAATCGATCTCGATAACTCTGAGCTTATATTTTCCCAGCATGCTGCAAATATTGTGATACTTAGTGTTATCATTATATATCCACCGAGTATGTAAACAAATGCTTGACCACGAACAAACAGTGAAGGCATCTACCTTGCTGAGACGAAAGATGGGAGATTACTCCTTCCCACAGGCCACGGAAGGGTCCAGCGAAGAGCAGGGTGGGGAGACGATAAAGTTGTCATTTTTAGGGTCTATCCCTCAGTCAGGTGGTCCACATAATTGACACATCTAAACCGGTTTTCCCCCAAAGACCCCCTCACCCAAGAAGAGTTCTTTGTCTCTTAATCCTGGGCACGATGAAATTCATCTGGGCGTGACTCATTCAGCGAGAAAGAGAAGTGGCCTGAGAAGATCTCTCCGCCTCTTATCTGTAATTGTCTAGCCCATCGCCCAGCTTCGCTTCGACCCAGGTGGCCTCCACTAGATAGAGGGGGAGGACCACCACCCACCATTTGGGGGCTTCCGCAGCCAACACTTTTTTTTGCTTACTTGCATCTCGCTTAGCAGCAGAGCCGTGTTGAAATTCCGTTAGTTCTCTTGCTTGGAAAGATCTACGCGTGTTATTAATGACATTCATATGGCTCAATTGAAAAATCTACATGTGAGCACGGTTAAGTTCGCTGCGAAAGGGTGGAATACAAAATTTTACTTTTCATAATGTCGCTTGGATTCATTAGTTATCCCTTCTCACAGACAAAATTTAATATGAGAACAATGAATCTTCCTAATTGAAACGGATGAACTGACAGCTTTCTAAAAAGTGCGAAAAAGTGTTACAGTGTTACGACATTTCTATGCATTGGTGCGACGCATAGCGATTTTGCGGATATATTTCATTGGGCACAAAGAACACTTTTCAGTGACAGAAACATAGGTGCTGGATCATCAAATGCGACATTGTCATTCGGACTAGCCTGGGCAGGGAGTTTTGCCAGATCATAACAAAGCACTGATAACATTTTGTCGATTCAGGGTCAAGTGATTGCCGATGGCACGTGGTAACATTTGGATGCTGCTGCCTTTGGAGGTGAAGGAGGACACAGTTCCTCCATATGCAGTGGTACGTGCGTCACTAACGGCTGCTGCATCTAGGGGTCATTCTTACTTTGAGGCGGAAGAACACAAAAAGGAGAAATTTTCTCCACTATGTATTTGCATTCAATTCTCCTGATTAGTATAAAATATAAAAGGTTACATGGATCTAGCATCAACAAAATAAAACAAAGAAGGGTGATTTCCCTTTCAGTAAAACTCAGATGATTGCAGAATTTGACAAGAAAGAAACTTAAATACCTTGCATCATTTCTCATTACTTCACGAAGTTGATGATGATTTTAAAGATAGTTTTAAAAAAATTGTAAAGTAATCCACTCAAAAATGGAACGGTTAAAAGTGCAAAAAACATCACAAAATATTTCACTTAGGCGTAATTCTGAAAATGAAATTTTACGTTCAGAGGGGTTTTTCTTCATTTTCATTTTGCCCAGGCAGTTTATTTGTTTGGTATGCAATGCTATTTAACTTACACTGAGTCTTGTACTTTTCTATTTAACTATGTTGGATAACTTTTTTAAACCGCCTTATTTTCCAATTTTATCTCTGTTCAGTTCAATTCACACTCTTCCTCGAGCACGATTTGCTAATCATGTACACACTTGATTGCCACATGTTTAAGGCCTAAATCCGTACTTTGGCCTGAGCAGCCAAAATGTTTGATTGTGTTCTGAAATTGTAGTGTACGTTTTAATTAAAATGTAATTTATCTCTCCACCATAATTAAAATAGTTTTATTTTCTACAGTGCAACATGTATCTAATGATGATCTCTTTGTAGTGAAAATAGTTTCAACATCATTGTGTTCTCATATGTTGTGATATCTTAGCATATTTTTCAAAATCCTCTAACATCTTGATTTTACATAACACCCTATTTTCGGGTCCCAAGGTGTTATGTAAAATTAAGACTCTACTGTATCAACTGCTGTGGAAAGTGTCAGAATATTCTTTCTTCGAGAAAAATAGCCCAAGTGAAAACTGTGTGTGTAGTTTTACCATGCAGCGTGGGCAGCTGAACGCGCTTACCCCCAAAGCACACCGCCACCGACAAGCAACCCGTGAGTCTTGAGCATATCTGCAGCCTCTTTTATGGCTTTCTCGTACAATCCATTCAGCTCTTTTTTCTTTTAAGCCCCACCTTAATATCTTTAGGGCCATCTGACAAAAGGTGTGCTTGGTCAGTTTTTACTTAAATTCTGTATAGCTTAGTCTCCAATAGTTAAGCATATACTGTCATGAAATACATGTAGTGAAACCGGCCTAAACGGCCACCTCATGAAGCACCACTTTTTGCTGGAACCGAATACATTCCCCATACTTGAGGCTGGTGGACAGGTGCCCTCCACGCAAACGGCCTGTTCGCTAGCTAATCCATTTGCTATAAACATGCTTTCTCTCTCTCTCTCTCTCTCTACCGCATTCTAGCTGTCTAGGCAGTCGTATTGCCTTAAAACAACAGTTAATTATCGCTCCCAAATGATGGTGGACTGTATTTTTGGGAAAAAATGAGAGAGAGAGAGGAATGGCTCCGACCTTCTCGTAAGCAGTCTTCTCTCGTTTCCTCCTTGTTCCGGCCATCCCCTCAGCACCGCCCCACTCTTTGGCACCCTCCCCCATTTGGACTCCTATCACTCCACCGAATAGAGGGCATTTCTTGCGACGACACCTGGCTCTCTCAAACATTACGAAACACTAGCACTCTGTTGTTTTCGGCGAATTGCAAAAACCTGGAAATGGAATCAAGATTTGACTCGTTGGGATTTCTCAATGTGCCATTGTCACCTCCTGCTAATCCATTTGCCTTGAAAAAATACAGACAAAAGAAAACATTGCAGTAGACTAGACTCCAAATCCATGGCCATCAGGATTCTCATTGTTGTTTGTGAGGATTCATTGCATGCAATTTGCATCACAGCTGCAAATAGAGGGACTCCTTTGCGTACGGAATACGTTTAGATCAACTAGATATTTTGTCCCGCGTAATGAAATGGCAGAGAGATTTGATGCATCCCGTTGTTCCCATCTCACTGAACAGGCCCAGGCACAAGAATGGGCCACGACCAGCCGCCCCCTCCGTACTCCTCGCTCGAAGGGGAGAGCTCCTCGTTGGGGGGGTGCGTGGCAGAAGGCGCCTCCGGTCACCCCCTGCCCCCTCGCCCGTACCTGCTCTACGGCCCACCCCCCAGCTATGACTCCATCGCCATGGAGATGAACCACATCCCTTTCCCTCGAGAAGAGCCAACGGTGGCCGTGGAATCGGTTCCGACAGCACATCAAGAGGGAGGGCCGTCGACCAGTAGTCACCACCAGTGTCCATCCTCATCAACGTCCTCCAAGCCACAAGATGAAGCTCATAGCGGCCCTTCGAGTGTCTCTGCTGCTGCGAGGGGGGACGAGCCAGGGGGCTCTCAGTGAGGGAGGCCATCGTTGGAACACGTACCTAATGTTACGGGCATGAGATCTCTACTCCCCGAGTCTTCTCATATACAATTCATACGAATAAATGGACGCATATACATACATTAGTAGCATACGATGAAAACACATATTTTCAATATGTTGGTCCATGTTGTTTTATGAAATTCTCCACCGAACCTCCCGAGAGGTTATCTCTTCTTTGGACTTTTTCTCATTGGAGGCTCTATGGCTGTTCTATCACTGGAGAGTTGTTCAGTGACACTATCTTCCAGGGCAACACTATTGCCAAATTCAGTTAAACAATATCCAAGCATGCGATCATTGAATGTGATCAAGTGCTGCATTTTTAGTGCCTCTTTTTTTACGTCCTTGGAATGAAGACAGAATCATTTTGCTGTTGCGTAGATATGCATACTCGTATAGTCTGGCAATGGTAAAAAGAGCTTCTGGTTCCCTCATGGTACTCCCCGGTAGATATTCTTGCTATGTATATAGAAATAAGAGCACACATTCCATTTAAACTACAATAACTAATATCATGAAAGAACAGTATTGGCACATTATTTATACATTTTTCCATGTAAGGCATTGGTGTAAAAGCAGCAGTCAACGTTATCTTCATCATAATATACCTGCTTTGTTATTCATTTGCAGTAATTTTCCATGTAGAGAATTACATGGCTAAATAGATTGATATGTTTTTGATGCTTAGAGTTTTACTTACCCTACAATGATGCACATGAAATGCTCTAGTGACTCCTTCCATCATTATGCTGGCTTCCTCTGCACAGTATGTCATTCTGAGTAATATTTATTCCTTGGTGTTTTTAAACATTAGAGCATGCATTTGTTCTTTAAAAGTGATATGCATTTACGCCAAACCTGGGACCTGTTACCTATCCTCAAACTTGACTGGTGATAGTGAACAAATGCATATTGAACAGACTTTGTGAATGATTTGAAGAATGATATCCAGTACTTAATGACACTATTTCTTACATTCCATATCTGTATCAGCAATCAATTCCATTTTCATATCTTAATCGTGTCATTTCTACTCTTCAATAAACCTGTTTCATTCTACATGACAGCTAATGCCATCTCTTCTTCCCCGTAAATACTTCCATGCTGCAGATCTAATGATTTCTTGGCCCTGTTTATTTTGCATTCGGACACGTCTGAATGACATATTACCACATTCACTGGAATT
This sequence comes from Platycnemis pennipes, assembly GCA_933228895.1. Classification (NCBI taxonomy): domain Eukaryota; kingdom Metazoa; phylum Arthropoda; class Insecta; order Odonata; family Platycnemididae; genus Platycnemis; species Platycnemis pennipes. Next base: position 135,593,209 of record OW121853.1, read on the forward strand.
ATAATTTTCTCCACTTTGGCACAAGCTGCTCAGTACTTTTGTAGAAAAGGCTATTGACATCCTTCCAGTAAAACAAACAAGGTTGAAACCAATTGGTGTCATCAGCAGTAACTGTGGCAATTCAAATGTAAATAATTCCATGCAATCATTTGTTTTTAGTACCAAAAGTATTTTATAGTATCTCATCTTTCTGCTGTCAAATTACAAGTGATCATTAGCGTATAGAGTCGTATCTGCATAGAAATTAATTCCATCCTTTTAGAATTTTCAACTTCAAGGGTGTGATTCTTCCAGTTTCCATCATAACTTTGGGTTAAACTTAACCTATCATCCTATTATTATAAAATATTTTCATTCCTTGAGTAGAAGATAGTCCTTTGACCATTAAGGCCGATAGGTACAAAATGTTAGCCCTTAAGGATACCTACTCAGGGTATGTTGCTCTCCTTGCCAAATCAAGTCTTACCACGATATTTTGCATAAAACTTTCCCTCTGCATCCTGATTACAAATGCCAGTCTTCCACTTGAGGATGTGAATTCATTTTGAGATGCTTTTACAGGTTGACTGAGACACTCCATTTGCAGCCACTTCCAGAATCGTTTCATACAGCTTACTACATACAATTGTAATTACATACTTATAGGGAGACGGTGTCTGTGTGGATTTTCAATTTCATTCAATCCATTTGAAGACAGCCTCAGAAGAAAGTTTATGTTGCTACAAATCTCTCTATTTCTCTCTGCTGGAGCTGCCAATGAAATTGAGATTCTCACTGCAGCCCCTGCATTGCCTGAGACATCTTTCAATGTTTTTCTTAGCAGATGGCTGAGCTTGTGGGGTCACTTCAGGGTTACTCGGTTACGTTGAATTTTTTGGCTGGGCATGTTATTCTGAGTAGTGTGAGTCTTCCCCAGTGGTTTCACATGCACATTAAGCATGAGTCTAACATGGGCTGTTCAAGAATTATGACATTCTACTTGAGCTGTAAACAGAACATTTGTTTCTCTCCATTTGAGTATTCAGCAGTAATTTCTTGGAAGCCAAAGTGAAGTAGCTGACATCGCTCTGTACATACTGAGGTCATCCATTGTGAGCTGTATGCATTTACTTGTGCCATATTAAATTACTCATTCATACCAAAATTACAGCATTCTGTCCACCAGCAGTTTTTTTCGGCAAAGCAACCGACACTGATAACAACATACCAGATAAAGTGATTACAGAAAGTGAGCATTTGTGGAAAGTCATTCCCTCTTGACTCCAAGGTAGCTGCACGCTCAGGTGAACCTTTCAAGTATTCCATTGGCTGTGTCATAAGGGAACGTGTCTCCAGCCACTATAGTGACGGAATTCTTCTTTGTTTCCGTCGATCTCTCTTCATAATTGATTTGCATTTTTTCACATATTCATGTGGCCACACATTGTCATTCCCCAACCAATAAATAGAACCACCGTCGACACATTTAGTGTTTGCTCATACTACTCAGCTCTGGCATTAATTTCTCTCGCTGTAAAAAAAGAGATTTTACTTCACATGAAAAGGAGCACAACTATGTGTATATATTTAGGGCTGTAGTTCAAGTGCTTTTTTATTCAATGTTTCACTTGAATATTTCAAGCTGCCCTCCACTTCATAACTAAAGTGAAAGATAATTAAAGGTAAAATGTGTAATCAGAGCATTTTTATAACAACCCATTTTATTACTGTATGATGATCTCTGATAATGGCAATAGATTTCATGCTTTGTATTTTATAACTCTTACATTTAAAGCTTTTTATCACTAGTGCCATTTTGGAACTCGTAGATAACAGATTGTGAATTAAACTCAACAACACAGACTTATGGTTGAGATTGCGCTGTCCATTACATTGTCAGAGGAGAGCTCCATGTGCTTGACAGAAGGAAAGTTTTCATTTTCAGTCACGAACAGGATTCATTGCATCTCATGATGAAGTAAGGCTTTCTCACGATGTCCATGGGAGCACTTATCAATTGGGAAGGAGTCACCATCATTTTTGTAATTAAAGCACGCACAAGAAGTTAATCTTCTCGCCACTAAGATACCACAGTTTCCAAGTCTGGTCCAACATTAGAGCTCCCCCCCCCCCCACCCTCTCTTCACTTGTTGATGCATGCGCACCAAGCAAAAACATTGCTGCAATTCATTTGAGCCTGCCATTTACATGGCATAACACTGGCGGCACTTAATACGTGTGCACACCCGATCCATTTGATAAAAGAAACAATAACACCTGGGTGTAAATTAGTTGCTTCATGTAAATAGGATTTAAATTGATTGAGTTGCGGAATATCATCTCAATTCTTTCCAAGGCATTATTTTTGCAGCTTAAAAAAGTTTATCAGTTAATCTGCCCTGAATCCTAAGGTTTTTACAGCCAGTTCATGAGTTCTAGTTAACATATCGCTGTGGCCAAATAGAGTGAGTGGTGACCTTTTGTAAAACCATTGTCATGTCCTCCGTTTGACAATCACCTCTCTCTCTGGCCTGCTAATCCTGAAAGTTAGTGACCTTTCTTTGACGAGCATATTTGACTCAATTTCAGCATACATCTCATATCACCTTTGGAAAGCTGTGATGAAATCTTTTTCTGTTTGAGGTCCTCTTCAAGTTGCTATTCCTGAAGTCTCTGTCACTATTCACTGCTTAATGCTGGCGTAAGTGTTCAACATATATTCTCCTTGACCTTTAGGTATTTGTCAATCAGCACATTGAATACAGTTTTCTTTTGGCTAGAAAACAGTTAAAGGTGTTTGCATGGTGATCTCCCATTTTTATAGTGCATGCGAATTCCATAGGACATTTGTCTAAGGGTAGTATTTGTGTGGACAAGGCCACAGTGTGGCAACGATGTGAGCCAACCATTTGAAACAAAATTACATCCAAACAAATGTGTTGAAGTACGTCCGAATTTATATCTTATCAGAAATAAATTATAATTTTTTTCCTTACGATGGATTTTTAGGGTAATTGTAAGCAATAGGCAATTGTCTCCTCAGTTCCTGGCACTAAAATTGCTGCATTCCTCAAAGCCCTAGAGAGTTTTGCATGCGTCTACACATGTCTGCACCTCTCACTCCTTTCTTAATGTCTTTAGGGTCCATTTTAACACTTCTGGATAATTAGCCTGCAGTTTATATGGGTGTCTAATTAATTCTGTGATTACTGATACTTAATTATTTATGAAGCACATCACAGAGCCCCTTATTTTACAAGAGCAGTAAGGGACAAATAGCTCATCATATGATTTTCACTTCATGAAAATAATCTTTTGATCATTATAAATTTGGGTTTCAATGAACTCAATTTGTTCCAAAAGTGATGAGTTAATTACCCTCTTTACAGTTTAGTCACTCTTATTTTTCTTTGGGGTATTCTCGTATGACACCAGTTACATCTGCTTTCTCATAGGTTTTATACATACTATATGAGCCACAATGTTCAATCCAAAATAACCACGAGTGGCATATTTCTGCCAACACATTCGTAGGCAATCATTAATCCCCACGGGAGATGACACTCGAAAATAGAGTTAAGGCAGTACTTCACATTTCCTCTTGGCATTATTTTCATCCCTTGATGGAATCCCAATTCTCTGGCTAATTATACTCACACACACTATAGGTTCCTCACAAATTGGTCAAGCATCACCCCCTGGGGGGTTGTGCGTGAAAAGTTAAGAGAATTTTTCCTATCAATCACAGAGTTAATTTCTCTCTTCAAATTCATTTGCAGTTATTTCTAGATCTTAAATAATTCTTAAAACATGTCCTTGATCTCTCTCTCTCCACAAATGGATTCATTAATGTGAACAGTTAGCGGATTACTTTTACTTTTCAGAAAAAAAATATATATAGCAAATGAACAATTTAGGCCTAAATTATTGGGCTCTCGATTTCTCATAAAATGATCATAGAACAAGTAAATCGAGATATCATTTGTCCCAGACTGCACCAGTCCAAATTTTCAAATAGCTAATTGTGTTTTGCTTACTGAAATTAAAACTTTTTCAGAGTTCAGGAGAATTCATTCCCCCTTGGTTACGGAATGCCAAACTTTTCCTGTGAATACATTCTATTTGCATTCAAATATATGTCTATGATATTCATTTTGAAGCAATTTTTCTTTCAAAGTCTGTAGTTTTAATTTTCATTGAGAAACGTTTACTGTCATCCCCCCCTAGGGATTATAGCGTGGGTGGTGAGACTGGGAAAACTGCCAGCAACTTTCGGAGGTTAACAAAAGATACAGATTTGTCCTCTACTATCTCAAAATTTCAGCGTGCTAGAACCCAAACAAAGATTATGAAGACTGAGTTTGGTTGCGAGTTGAGTAGAGCATAGTTTCCACATTCAAAAATATAGCAATTGAAACCTAAAAATATTTTAAGAAGGGAGTGATAATCGTCTTAAATACTCAACTCTCGAGGGCTAACTATAGCTGTCATTTTGGAAGTTAATAAATAGAAGCACTATCTCACCTCGTGATTGGTCAACAATTCTGGGATTGGTTTGATGCAGCCCTCCACTCTATTCCCTATCATTACGTTTCATTGGCTATTAAAGCAGGTACGTACTTCAGTTACTCACACTTTCTTCATGCTCATCACAGTCAGCCATTATTAATGTGGGTCATCAAATATACCTAATTGCGTATGTGCTATTTTGATAATCTGCAAAGAGTGACCACCATCGCCTGTGGATTGAATTACATGCATTTCGTATCTCATATCCTCTTCATTGCTAAAAAAAAATGTCCTGTTAATTATTCAGTGGAACATCATTTTTCATCAAGTCTCAAATAGTTTTGTTGGGCTTGAAAATGTGCAGAAGTTCTCTGCACAACACTGTGTTATGACTGACTAGGAATTCAACTGGAATTCACAGTCTCTTGTTGTGTGCTTTCACTCTTTGAAATGCATCCCTGTGGACAGTTTCTTTTTGGTGTGAACTTCAGCAGCATCAGTTGATTTGTTCTTTCCCCTTGCATTTCCTTAGGCTTGCAGCTATTTTCTAATGCATTTTGCACACTGCAAACTGATTACAATTCTAAAATGTAGTTTATTTACATGTAATTGTGGGGGTAACGCGTGGAATGTTAGAACATGCACCATGGAAGAGTGCGAACGTTTTCTCTCTTTACTATCGTGTTACTCTCTAATTCTCAAAGTTCCAGACTGCTATTCAAATGTTTTGTATGCTGGTTAGCAAGTGTCCATCCAGTGTAATATATTAATATGTAATTTGGCATTTCATGCTCTATAGCTTTACATTTAATATTTCATTGTAAAGGGCAATAAAATGAAGCCATCTTCTGTGTTCAGAAACATTATAAATTAGTTCAACTTGCATTTCATTTTTTTTCCTACATGGAGTGTGCTCGGGAACTTCTGCCAATCTTGTTTTAGAGTTTCCGTGAGTAGGCTGAAGTGATTTCCGACGAAATGCCATTTGCACTTATTAAGGAAAAGATATCTTCAGTGGTAGAGTTGCCTATAGCTACGAAATATATCTGCTGCCTCCATGAACTGTAAGAATGAATTTTCCTGCCTTCTGTTGTTGTAATCTAAAATTTTCTTGCATCTGTATATTTCATGGTTAATAACAAGTGTTTTAAGTGTTCTTTCTTGTTCTGCTAGGTATAAATATATCCTAGGTGTGTTATTCTGCCAATCCAAATTATGGCAGTAAGCAATCGAGAACATTAATTCACTCATCAAGATGTTCCATTTCGCACGTCATCAGAAAGACAAAATGGAGCACCACGAAAGAAGTTTTGATGTGCTCCACTTATCGGTTTCAATTGACGCCACCCAGGTTTTTACATTCCATGTCATCGTCAGGTGTAACAAATTAACCATCTTAACCAATCTTGACAAAAAATGTTAAAATCTAGTTTGTGTAAATAATTACCAGTAAATGGTGTTCACCAGTATCTCCAATGTGACGTGTAACTTTCACAAAATCAAAAAAGACTATTTCCTCAGTTAAAATATTTTTACATATTCCTGTTTTCAGAATAATCCCATACTTTCATTTAAGAGTATTCTTGCAGTAGTACAGGAGAGCACATGGTCAGCTAAACAAGTACTGTCAGCCAAGTCATTTCGATCAAAGCCTATTTGCAAATAAATGTATTTGTGTATCATTTGTGGGATTTACATTCATCCACATGTTTTACTTTCGACATTTAATTTTATATTTTTTGTACTGATGCTTTGATAAATTTAATTCTAAAATATTTCTTTTCTTGCAGCTAGTCAATTCAGTTAATGATGGGATACAATGAAGAATAAATTGTGATTTACATCCATGTAATTGTGTAAGAAATCTCTGTAAATAGTGGTTGTTAATGTGAAGTATATTACGTCTCTTGGAAATACAAAGGGTGTACACTTTTTGTCCACTCACAAATGTGAATGAGTTTGATATGATATTGTGGGAGGTATTTACTTTCTCAAATTAGCACATTATTTATTTAAATGATCATGACAAGCACTGTTAGTTTGACAAATTATGTTAGGCATGCGTAAAAATGATAACGATACAACTGTGTGGTATCTTGGAAAAAGAACTTTACGATATATAGAATGTAGGCTGTGAAAATGTGATATCTGTAACAGCCAAACACTGCAGGTGAAATGATTTTAAAATTGAAGGAATGGAAATTAACCACGAAAAACCAAATCGAATGACCCACAGTGATATGCGCAGCAGCAAGATTTCCACTGAGACAATGGAATCTTCTTTGACTGGGATACCATCAAGGTGGATGATTTTTACTCTGTAGAAATCTAGCTATTGCATTGAAAATGTTTTTTCATCCTTCCAAAAACTGTTCTAAATATGTGTCGCCCAAAGCGACTCTAAAAATTGATCAAGCCAATTCCAAGCCTGCATAATATCTCAACCTAGAATGTCATGAAATTGTGTTTTGTTGTGTAAACTGTGTACAATCCCTTTGTCCATTTTGCTCCATATTGTGAAATAAAATGGACATTTTGTGTCTTTGAGTTGTATTGTGAAACTTATGTCATTGCCTTCCTTTCCAAGCCTGCACGGCATGACAACTCAGGGTATGATGACGATATTGTCTGGCACTATTTATGTGAGCATAACATCCTATTGGTAAATAAGTCTGCCATACTAATTAAGATATATCTCTCCCTTTCAAGTATTTATGGGAAATTATGCATAGCAACAGTTAAAAGAATTAAGGGAGAGGAATTTGAAGGAGCAATGGGATGAATCAATGACAGAGACAATGAATCAATCAATTAAAGGTGTAATTATGAGGATTCGCATTGTTCCTTTCACCTTCACAACCAGAAATAATTAGTGTGTCATTGAGCCACTGATCGAGAATCCTTAGCCTGTTGGCATCCACACCGCAATGCATTTCACTCTGCACTGCAAGATAGAACGAGTGTGGGTGGAATGGTGAGGCCACGAGGAACCTTGCATCAGCATTAGCCAGCTTTCAAAGACAGAGTCTTCAGGAAGCAAAGCTGTAAGTATCGCCCAACGGATGAGCACGGAGTTCCTCTCCTCACACACCACCCACCAAGGCAGCAGGCTGAAAAATCATCACTGCCTCTCACAGGATTTGAGCTCAGGTCCTTCAAATTGAAAGCCAATCACGTGGCCACAACTCTCTAGTCAGTAGCCGTGGCAGGAACAGGCAACAAGCCCAACAAGAGTTTAGTCAGGTGAATCTGAGTAAAAACTTGTGTGCGCAAATGGAGCAAGTCTGTTTGAAGGTGATGTGAGACCCTGAGCTCTCAAGGACATTACACTCGTCATCACAGGAAATCGGCACTCAACATTGGGCCTTCACCTTGTTTTGATATCTTTCTTCCTAGTAATAGTTGAACTTTATCATCTCATTGCAGAATATGGACATGTCAACATATAAAGGCACACACAATTACATGTCAGTAAAAAAATTCCTTATTTTTATAAAATAATTATGCAACAGGAATAATTTCGACTTGATTTTGATGGCTTCCGCAATGCATGCCTTTCTGGTATTAGGCACCCACTCATGCCGCAGGAGAGAGAGGCGGGATTTTGGTTGCGTTCCGTCCAATCGTGCTTTAACTCAGACAACGAACTGAAGGCCAAGTGGAGGACTGTCGCAGCCACAGGAATTCTGGGAACAGGGAACCGTTGGGCTCGTGAAACAGTGGGGTAGTTGCGCTCAAGCCTCGGGCGATTACTCGTGAATAAAGACTTGAACTAAGCCAACAACGTCCTTAGGTACATTTTGATTTGAACAAGCACAGGGGGTGAGTGACCCCAGTAGTAGCAGTGACGTGGGGCAGAACACGTCCAGGGGCCATCAACACTCTTACGGGAGGCATCCACCGCTACGCGCCCCTGGTTTTGAATGTCTAGAACTGGAGCTGGGGTGTGCTTGAATCGTCGGAGATTTATTCTGGTGCAGAATAATACGAATGCAATGCTATAACATATGAGTGAGTACTTAGTTTCGTATGCAAATCAATCTCAAACCATTCAAAAGAGGCAAGAAACCTTTCAAAGGATCAGCTTCATATCCTTTTTCTTCTAGACACTAGAAAAGATAGTCAAGAGGGACACAAGAGAAGTGCCTTTCCAAGACCACCCACTTCAAGGATTCCCTTTCCGTTCTTTTATACATAAGTAAGTGGAGACAGCAATCTAGTCTTGCCAGCAGGATTGAAGATGTGCTGGAGTGTATAGATAGGGAGGGTGCATTTCTCTGTGTCACGGGGGCATTTAACAACAAATTCTTCTATCAAATCGGAGCAAGAGCAATCAAAAGCAAGAAGATATGGCCTCCATGCTGTTAACTGCACCAGACACATGTTACAGCAAAGAACTCTCAAGGTCGTCCTGGGGAAAAATTTGACGAAGATAGAAGAGTTACAAGGCTACAAGAAGAATTACAACCGTTTAGGGTTCTTATGTCTCAGGGGCATGGTGGTTGACAGTCTTCTTTCAGCATTGAACCATAGGAAACGCTTTTGTACAAAAAGAGGATGTCCATGATGATGTGAGGGCTTAATAAACCAGGTCAGAGGGTAAGGAAACTTATTAGAATGGCTTCGGACCTTATCCTATCCCCATCCCTTCCATTCCTATCCTTATACCTTTCCTCCCGGTCTGAAGCGCCTATTAGTGCGGAAACAGACTTGAAAACACCCATGACTTATTAGAATCAAAACAACATCGTTGAGGTCAAGAGTGAATAATTGCTGGATGCTGCAACTTTGCTGTCAGGCCAGTAGAACACTGCCAGTCTCAGATTTGTCCCCTTAGTATTTGGATGTAGGTCTCTTTGACAACATTTCATTTCTAGCATCATACCCTAAAACTTAAAAGATTATTTCCTAAATATTATGAATATTCTACATGTTCCTTCTAAGAACATACCCTCTTACTTCTGGTGGCAAAGGGAAATCTCCCTTCCTCTATTCAGTATTCTTCAGTCTGCCTACCCAATTCCCTCCACCGATTACCACCCTGCCATTAATCCTCCCATTCTGTTCTCTTGCGAACCGAGACTTTTCAAGTGCACTGCATGACGACAAGAGCCTTAGAGCGGCTCTAACGAGCTCCACCGAGAAACGAAACCTTGGCACTCACACCTCTTCCCTGGCACACCGCCCGTGGTCTTTGGCTCACTACTCAGGTGAGGTGCCCAGAGCTTCAAATTCACAACCTGCTCGGATTGAAAACTCAGTCAAACACTCCCGCAACAGAACAACATAAGCACGCTCCTAGCGTGCAAGCAACCAATCAAACAAAAGAAAATCGGTGAGCAATGATTCGCTCCACAGCATACCGCACTATTGTCACAAACCATGGCCTTTCTCCTGGAATTCTGAAAAATATACATCTTAAATGACGTTTTGAATGTGTTCTGAGCCTTGAAATTCCCTTAGTAATTGGATGTTTTGAATCAATGTTTTTAAAGTAATCCACAAAATTGTGAGGTTCAAGGCCTTAAGAGGGTAACTTTTTATATTTTTTCATACTCGAGAAAAACCTGCACTATAACTTGAGCAAATAGTGAAAAATGAGGATGTTTTTAAATAATTTTTATGTTATCCATATTATAATCTATTGAGTAGTGATGGTTCAACTTGGCTTGGGAAAACATTAATTTTAATAAACATAATTAATTTTTTTTGTACTTCATGCTTACGGTACACACATTGGGTGAAGTGAATTCTTAGATGTCTAATTACAAAGGAGATTTAAATTACACTTTTTCATAAAAGAAATAGGACTTTGTTAGCAAGGAAACTCTATATTGTGCAAAATATTCCGATTCTTAGTAGCATACCTATTACTTTGGCCTAAGTAACGATTTGTAAAAAATATTAAGAAATATAATACCTAGTACAAACAGCAAACTAACTCGAGGGCTTCTTCAAGGGGACAGATCTGGCAGACAGCCCCTTCACTCTGCTTTTCCATTACTGTCATTTGTGGTGTGATCATTCAAATCACGTGTGCGATTTTGTTCACAGCCATGAGTGTTAGAAGACCTGAGGCATCTTCAGAGTCAAGGCTTTCAATGTTTGGAAATTTCCTCTCTCAATGATCATGGAAAAAGACGATGCGGACAGTGGTGTAGCCAGGTCTAGGAGGCTCCATGGAGGAGGGGAGGAAATGTTTAGGGCATGTCGACTTATAAATTCACCAGTTTACTAAACTTCACATACTGTCATATACTTTTACTGTATTATTTTGTTGGTAATATACTATGATCCAAACTTGTAGACCTTGTAGAATTAATTGTTGATAATTAAGTTATGTCATTGATTCACGTACATATTTGGGGCTTAAGAATGGACACATTCACAGGCTAAGGAGCACAAGGGGGACCCCTGCCCTCTCCCCAGCAACGATACTGCATACATCCCGTTACACCTGAGAATACTCCCAGAACCAGCCTCTCCAGCTTTGCCTCTAGGAGGTCGCTCTTCACTTTGCTCTTGCGACTAGCAACAGAGTACCGGCCACGTATGCTACTCCACTGACTCTATAGGTTTTACCTATTCCCTCAGAATTTGAGTAAATAAAATAGGGGAGGGTATAACAGTATCGCATATGAAAGCCTAAGCCATGCCGATTACACCGCCGGGTTGGGAGAAGGTTGGCCACCACCGCAGACGACGAAAACGTATTCGGCACCCAACGTCCACACAGTACACCCCTACTGACTTAAGCAATGGACTCGTCTTTCCACAAAAATTACTCAGTGAAGTCCTGTTCTGTCTACCTATCAACTGCTATAGATGAAATGTAGAAGCCTAGTAAAGTTTATGGAGTGTGTAAATCGAAGTGTAGTGAGGTAGTTTGGTAGTTGTCTTATTTGTTGGTTTGCTGCCTAAAAAAAGATATAAAAACGTAAGAAACGAAAGTTTTTGATACAATTGTACAATTTGCATGAGTTAAACACATAAGTTTTATGTTTTTTATCAATGGGTGTTTTTATCAAATGGGTTACAACCCCCAAAACTCCCCCCTGCATACGCCTATGTCCTGCCTACCCTCATCTACACTCCCAATGTTGTTTTATTTACAAGATGTATCACAGAGTAGCAAGGAAATGAGTTTGTTCATTAAGTTTTTTCCACTACTCCCTTCATGTTCTATTATTTCAACTTATCATAATCCCGAAAAAGAATCACATTCCAATGATATGGACGATAAATTAAGGAATTTACTATTAATATTTTTATATTTTAAGCAACTTTTGTAGTAAAAAACATGTCTTGAATTCCGCCCTCCTTTGTTGATAGTAACAAAAATAATATGCTGCCCAACTACAAACAAAGCTAAACATTTGCAACTCTTTCAATCAATTTTGACGCTTCTCGTAATTTCCCGACTAGGTCTTGCATTTCTTCCATTGAGCATGCAAACTGTATCTTCCTTTCACCAACTCCCGGTACTTCTGTGAGAAAGTTGATTAAATACTGCGGACCGGATTTGTATTCAAGGTTGCCACTCTGCAGGAATGACATCAAAAGATTAAAAAATTTCATGATATAGGTTCCAGCAAAAATTATCATCGGCAATATTCAACATCCCTACCTTGCTTATATGATCAAGTTTCCAAGTGGCGTCAACAACGTGCGGAGCAAATGATCCTATGCCACTCAACTGTGCCTGAAGCTTCGGCTTTACTATACCGAACAGTTTCAGAATTTTATCAATCCGGGTAGAATCAAGCTTCTTCTCCTCCAACAGAGAGCAGAGAGTAGCAGAGTCAGTATCATAGCGGGCTGCTTCTATAAGCACGGTTAACAACGCCCCGTAAGCCGCTTTCCCATCTATGTCGTCCGAATAAGGTGCTTTACACCCACCTAGAAAATGTTAACTGTATTAGAATCACGAAGCTTATTAATACGACGGTCAATGATAAAGTAAGGTGCATACTTAATTTATCAGGATTTGACAGAGCGATGAGAGAGGATTCCAATAAAGATCTAAATGTGTCATCATCAACTTTTGATGAAATGGCCAGTTGTTTCAAGCCTTCAGATATCTGATTTGAAATCTCCATTGTTTAAGCACAACAGCTGAAACATAAATTTTTTGTGCACACCAAGTTTTCAAGTAAACACAACAGTTTTCGTGAATATACCACGATAACGAAAATTATTCGATTCAAAACTTCATTGCATGCAGGACCACGATATTTGTTCACCTCGCAACAAAAATGATAAAACTCTACATTTTAACCCTTCTCTCTTCAAGTAACTTCACTGAAAATTGGATTTATTCAGACGTTCGCTCTCTGCTTCACGCCTGCTCCGCACTGACAGCTGTTGACCAGGACGTGTGTAAATAGGAGGCCCCAGTAGGTGGCAGGCCGAACGGTTTTTTGAGGAACATTCCCGCGCATTTAATCGAGTTGCCAGATTTCGCCAATCGTAGCGCTGCCTATTCCAGATGTCCGGCTTCTTCGCAAAGTGCCTGTGGTAGCTGCAGTTTTGGAGGACTGAATATTGCTGTTCTTCGAAATTTTTCAGTGATTCTGCCCAGTAGACTTCCTGCAGAAACGATGAGATAATCACCGTGTTGTTTTGTGCCTGGCTGCACCTCAGGATATGAATCCACCATAAAGGAAAATAAGCAGTCGGGGATAAGGAACAAAAGTTTGGTCAAGGTAAAGGTTAGTGTGATATCTTTAAGAATGGGATATATCCAGTAATGCATTAATATAGCATCCCTGCCGCTGACACTCGCCGTGAAAAATCGCTCGCTTGTGAGGCCGTGGAAAAAGAAGTAACTAATGGCAGCACTAGTAACTCCACCCAAGCAAGGTCCGCTTGCACCCAAGCAAGGTCCGTTACGGACCTCGCACCCAAGCAGAAAGCTGATACAATCACGTTTGCTTTAAATTCTAGCATGAAAAGTGTTTCAGCAATTAAAATTTAGCCTACATATTTAACAAAAAAAAACAATATTAATCATCTAACTCATCTTGTAGAGCCCGCCATTTGAGAAATGGCAAATATTTTCTTCGAAATAAAATGATAGTAACAAGGGTAACAACCCAGCTAGCACAAGGGGATATATATCCCATCCATTTCATAATACTATCCAAGTATTCGAGGGATATCATATCCGGCAAGGGAAAAGATATCCGGATATGAAGGGGAAAACCAACGGAAAAATATGGGATGAGTTTCCGCCTTTGAAGGGATATGGTTTCCGTAGTTAGAGGCCCTCTATTAACAGAGGTTGGCCAAGTGAAAGGCAGGCGCCATTTTTCGGACGACCGGCCACTGATTGTAAAAAGCTTTCGGGATTCTTCCGCGTTGTCATTGTGTAAAATGGCGACGTTTCCCCCACTGTACTGCGGGCGTCCTCAGGCCAGGCTGAAGTGAAAATGCTCCGAAGTTGACGCTTATTTATACTTGTCTTCTGAGGTGGCCGCTGCTCGCTGATTGGCTGTTGGTGTTCGTGTGAATACTCGTTTCCACGTGTTGGAGAGTGGGTAGCTGTCCTCTCTATTCATATTGTTGGGCCTCTTGGAAATTTCAACTGCTTCCCTTATAATTCTAGGGAAATATCGCTTTTCCCTCGAGACGACCGGCCACTGATTTTACATGGCCGCTTATGGGCGTACGGAAGTAGATGGTCAATTTTAGCGAATTTTCTCCATGTCATCCCATTATAATGGCTTCTAAAACATCTACAGATATATGAGAGAAGTTCGAAAATAAAGAAAATGACAATTTTGCATAAACTCGGCCGCGATTGGCAATAATTATCCGACGGGGCACTCCCACTATGTTACCGCTTATTGGCGTACGGAGTAAGGGCTACGATATTAGCGAATTTTCTCCATGTCATCTCATTGTAATGACTTATAAAACATCTACAGATATATGAAAGAAGTTCGAAAATAAAAAAATGACAATTTTGCATAAACCCGGCCAATGGTATTCGGGGATAACGCATTGGTGAAGGGTACGGAGCCGAAATCGGCGCTGCCCGGTCAGAACAATGACAACAAAAAGCTGTCATTACTTATACTGCCGGCTAAGTCCCATTTATAGTTATCGTATCCGGGGTTAGCATAAGGGATTACCCGGCAACATGAAAAATAATCGAGGCGTGGAACCTTTTACACTGCACTGAAATAATGCTGTAAGAACTGTGACTTGAAAATGTGCACTGTATTCATATAATAGATACAATGGGCTGAAGGCAGCGTATGAGTGCAGCGATGATCAATAATAAACATATACTTTCACAGAAGAGTTAGATATCCAAATGAACCAGTTTCCATTACGGGTAATTGAATATAACTAAAGGCTTGCCTACACTTAGCAACGCATCGCAAAACCCACATCATCATGCTTTACAAGCCACTCATTGACATATGGGGGACAGACTTGCACTACCACCACTCATTCAATCCTTTGATTGGCAGCTCTCAATGTGCCCGTCTAATGCTAGTTTCCTCACTTCTCCATAATTACAGTTAAGACTTGCAACGCAGACCTTTAAAAGTCCCCACCCCAAAATAATACGTCAAAGGTCCAAAAACAGAAAATAATGCAAGATTATGCAGTGCCTTCCTACAAACCTCTAACACTTGTCTTTACCTAAAAAAAAGTCGAGGGTCAACACGAAAGAAGAACCCGATGAAATAGCAATAGTACAACAAAATGGTGAAATCGCAATAACATAGTGGCAATGAATATAACAAAACAGCCTTGGGCTAATGACATCTTTATTGACTCAAAGCAGAAACACCACTTCTCAGTGGTAGCAAAAATACCACACATCAGCATACACATTCGAGCACACCATAATTTAAGAAATTGTGGAGAGTACAGGAAAAGGAAGTAGGTACACCGACATAAAAATAGACATGCAATAGCAATTCTTCTAGGGATTATCCCTCCTTGAAGAAGGTGGTGGACACATGGCTCCATCCGCACCGTATTCGGAGTCCAGTAATAACTGAGTCTGAAAAGAAATGTCTTACCATTAGCACAAAGAAAATATATGAATAACAAGATTCTGGCTAACCTTAATATCGAAGGAAACATGCTTATAAATATTAAGTCAGCGAAACAGCATTAAATATGGTCATCACGTTATGCAATATGGGTCATAGAGATGGTGGTACATATAAACCAACCATGCTAAAACCATTTCTGTGATCCATTGTCACATCTATATTGCTGCATTTATTAAGACATTTATAGTCTTAAACTCCTATACAAGTTCCAAAAACGATGTCTATGCCCTGACAAATATGATAAAAGATAATTTAATAAACATTCTTATAAATTCACACCACATAGTCATAGTATTAAGGTATAATAATGCAGGGTGTGCTATGCATTTGTGAATATGCCAATTACCAATTGCGGAAAACATATGTCACTACATATGTAGAACCTTGCTAGCATTAAGTGTAGAAAATTTTCAGTATTGTTAAGAACTTCATATCATTCAAAAAATGTCATAGCACTTAAGCAAATGCAAATGGCTAAATGTCAAACATAACACAGATTTCACATTACGAAAAATAATCATTTGCGCTTGAAATTCAATGTACTAAATATAAGATCTTGTTCCTACTAATGACATGAGGCTTATTACATGACAAACTCATTGAAGTCAGGGACATGAGGAGCAATAATTCCTATTGCACATTGCTCAGAAGTCATTTCAAAATACAAGCAAGGTCGCCACTACCCCAAACTAATTCATGAAGAATTAAATGACAAACATGGCACCATAGCAATGACACCTGGCAATGAAAAAAACACTATCCGCAATGTATGGTAAGTCCACAAATGACTGAAATTGAAAAGGAATGTATACCATAAGATAAAAGATATCAAGAATAACAGTATTCACGCAAACCTTTAAGTCAAAGGAAACAATACCTTAGTACTCAATACATGACCAAACAAAGTCCAAAATTAATCTATAATAACAAAGAAGAGAACTTACTTTTCCAAGAGAATCTCCATCCTAACTTCAAAAAAAGGCCCCTGTAGTATATGTGCATCGTTCAAGTTATCCATCAACGTCAGTTTATTGCAAGCATCATTCCGCCAAACAAAAGCAGCAGAATCAAAATGTCCACAAAGACCATCACACTGGCAGTGAGGAATCCCATCCAGCGAAAACATGTATTAGGTTTCCTCTGCTGACGCCTAAGCGACACAGTCTCTCATTCCTGAAACAAGGAAATATTTTAGTTCTCAAGACATGACCAAACTAAGTCCAAAATTAATCTATAATAACAAAGAAGAGAACTTACTTTTTCAAGAGAATCTCCATCCTAACTTCAAAAAAATGCCCCTGTAGTATGTGTAAAATATATGACAGAAACATCACATAGATCTGTCTGGGGCCAGCAATAATGTTGGGCAGCAAACGACATACATATTTACATAAAATACTATGAAATGGATGTTCATCCTTCCATAGCCATCTCCTGTAATGAGAAGAAAGTCTGATAAACACTGAAATCTCATGAAATGCATTCAAACAACCAGATCATTGTCAATTACTTACCAATGAAATTCAGCCTCGATTTAAGACAACTGTATGGGGCCAGCTGTCATGTCGAGCCTCACAATACATGTAAATACTTAAACACATCAAAAAATATATGACAGAAACATCACATAGATCTGCCTGGGGCCAGCAATAATGTTGGGCAGCAAACGACATACATATTTACATAAAACACTATGAAATGGATGTTCATCCTTCCATAGCCATCTCCTGTAATGAGAAGAAAGTCTGATAAACACTGAAATCTCATGAAATGCATTCAAACAACTAGATCAGAGTGATTAATGGTCTGTACATAAGTAATATATCCACAGAATTAATCTTTACTCTAGTTCAAAGTCACCAAGGTACTGTAAATATTTTAAGTCCTGTTATAATGTATTAAGAATAACATCATCAGACACCATTATACACTAACATACACTATATTCTAATAGAGTTAATAGAAGTAACACTATTGACATTAGCTAAGGTGAGTAAACAAGGCAGATGGTGACATTTCACAGGCATACGCTACTCTATGGACACACTTGCTATGTCGTGGAGACTGTAGATATTGGAACACCTTGAGCAAAGTAAATGTGCAGACCTACGAGGGCTACACAGGAAAGATATGAGGAGCGCTATCAATTGTTCAAAGCAGATGAAGAGATCTGAGGGCAAATGAAATAAATAGCTACACTACCAATCATTAGAGCTAATTATAAGCTCTCAAGGGCAGCTCATATGGTTTTTCTACACTACCAATCATTAGAGCTAATTATAAGCTCTCAAGGGCAGCTCATATGGTTTTTCTAGCAGCTGAAGTATTGTAAATATCACACTCTCTTGGTAATATATATATTTGAGAATAACACAATTCAGATACATTCATTACTTTGACAAAACTGAAAGCCACCATATTCAAAGCAGTCATCGTTTTTTGTATACACGACGTTTTTGCTAGTTGCTACCATATACTTATATCACTAGAAACACACTCCACACATGCACACAAACAGAACTATATGAACTACATTCTTTCACTTACTTCACAAAGGTAGGAAGCGTACGTTGCTCGCCAGTGTTTCCTGTTCACTTTAGCCTCCCATTCCTTCCTCCTGGCTGGGTCTTTCGGAAAAACACTCAGAATTTTCCCATCGGAAGGCCTGTTTGAGCATCTATATGCTGCGCAGGCTGGCATTGCGATAAAGAGTGTCGCTAAGAAAATGAGGGGATAGAATTGTTTTAAGTGAAGACAAAACAAGCACGTCACTGATCATATTTAAGAAATGCATTACAACTCACAGAGACCGTGTCGCATATCACAATTAGGCTACTTACCTGCCTACTGTGCACTTCACATGAGTCACTAAACCAATATAAAAGGCAGAATTGTAAAATAATGCCGGATTCATAACTGTTTCCAACGTTCACGACGACAGTTTATCAAAACGAGGAATGAAGAATAGGTACGGACAATAAATTGTTTTAAAGTAGATTACTGACCTCGTGAAGCATATGCACGTGCCTTTATTGAAAATTACATATGAGAAAATTACAAACTCCATAATTCCCACACCCCTTATCAATGAAAGAAAACACGAAGATTCGCTGTGGTTGTGGAATACTTATGCGCCGTCACCTTATCCCTTAATACGTAGACGTCCATTAAAAAAATTCCGGTATCGTGAAACAATTACAATCAAATGCTTACATGATTGTATTTCCTCATCGATCAACATAGAAAGGAATTCCTTTTAAATATTTAAATAACGGGGTGATTCTCTCGAGGCTGTGAAGTACTTGGGCGTTCTAACCACGAGGTCTGATTTCCCTTAATCACGCTTATTACTCGGAAAATAATAAATTAATATGATAAGAAACGTTTAAAATGAAATGCATAAATAATTACCCTTATTCATCAATTGCAAATAGGAAACAAAGAACGGAATGAGTCACGGTGATTGTCAACTACTGATGTCCTGGCCACGCCGTCTTAATTCTTACCAATCACATATATTACTTGGCAAATAACAAAATTAGAGATCCACTAACGCAAATCAATCGAAAATATTCGGGTTATGTGTTGCTATCCACCACAAAATCGAAAATTACCAGGGTGCTACGGATCGTATTCCAAGCGCATCATTTAACATAGCATAATACTACGGAAAATCCAGTGAAAACTCATTTTAAACCATTAAATCGATGCAGCAGTGTTAGCGCTCATGATTTCAGCAAAAAATTTGTCGTACTTACCTTTACAGTGAAGTATATTGGCAAAATTGCAATCACCTTCCCTTCACTTCAATGTGATCCAAGTGAATCTGATCCGACAAATGGCGTCCGGTCTCAGAGTGCACTCTGGGTAAAAAGCGTCAGCCTGTAGAAAATTAGCGGACACTTGGCCAACCTCTGTTAATACAGGGCCTCTATCCGTAGTATGGTATAAGCGCCGCCTAGCGGTGAAAACCAGAACAACAAATGATCGACGAAAACGATATATATCGATCATATTCCCAGTATCGAACACCTATCGAGCAATTGTATCGAACACCTATCGACTGTGATATCGCACTAGTAATATTCGATATACGGCTTCTACTCGATATATTTCATGCAGACAAAACTCTTAAATTCCTACTAAAAACCCCATTACCAAAAAATATCAAATAAGTAACAACTCATTTAAGAAATACTACTGCGAAAACAACCACCCACCAAAGGAATACCAATTGAACTACAATTTTGATGAGCATATCGAGAAGTCCCTGTAATAATATAAAGGTGCACCAAGCCCTGGAAAAAACAGAGTGGATAATAACAAGGAGATATAGGTGAAAATATTTATTCAAGAACTAGAGAAAGATATTTTTATAGGTAGTAGTTTTTTTTCCTGGATTCTCCCCTCAACATCGCCAACCATAACAACTCTCCTAAACTCCGATTAGCTGTGATGAGGTAAAGCTGGGATGCATTGGTCTTCACTGCACCTTGGTAAATAAAAGAATCTTCAGTTAACTGTTTAAAAATGAAGGATAGACACGTAATTTTCGATTATTAATTCACCATATTCTATTGAAAACAAACCACCCATTTCTGGAACTCTAAATAAACCACAATTTTCCAAATAAAAACACTACAAAAATAAATTTAATGCTATGTCTAAGGTGAAAGGAACTTTTAAAAAACGAATCGCCCACTAAGTTAATAGGATAACCATAATGCCATTACATTAGCTTATTGTTGCCTTCCAATTACTTATTCTAAATGTTTACGCCCTAATAACAGACTTTTGTGCAATATTTTGATAGTAAAAGTGAAATATTGTCGGGAAAATTTTTTCACAAAATGATAAGTCAATGAAACATCAACAGACAACGGTTAAAAATTAACAGCTTATTAATATACACAGCAAAACTGTTATCTTCTTATTTAGGTGAATGAATCCCTTACATGTATAACCACCGTCGTGTGTATGTATTTATCCGATGTCACTCACTACTCATAAGAAATGTATTAGGCACGACCATTAATGATCACCGATAACGCCATAAATGTTCATTCCCCAAAGCACCAGTTAACAAATCATAACGATTACCCAATTGTATGCCACATATGATAATATTATCCAGAATACATGGGGCTGAACATGAGTTGCCAAACAGAAAACTGTGTCAATAATATCATTTCGCGCCTAAGTTAATTCAAGCCACGTCGTAATATTAAAGATTATTACCTTTAAATTAACAATTGTTTTCCATTTTGTAATAATATGGTCAAAAAGATAGGTACTAGTACAAAATAGCGATACACCGGCAGATACAAAAATTAAATGACAATTACAAAAAATTTTAAAAAAGCAAAATGAATGTTACCTTACCTTATTGTCTCGTACAAGAAGCTGGTTGCGATGTATATTCGTTGAACTAGGTTGTTGGATTCTTCTCGGCATCTGAATATTTACCATTGCAGCAGGAATAATGAAATGAGCAAAGCAAGGAAGCGAGCGCAGATTTATTACCAAAGTAAGACGGGCTCCAAAGATGGCGATTTTCACATGGCGAAAGAGTTTCATTTTTCGCATGTTTTTCCGGAATTGGCCGAGAGAGCGAGCTAAATTTCGCCAAATGTCTGCTACCGTGTAGCTCAAGCCCGCATTAGATATAATACACCAGAAAGAATTTAGTCCTTCCTGAGAGTAATCTCTCGCTAAATAATTAACAGTGTAATTTAATCAATTGATTAAATTACACTGTTAATATAATTAATATTATTAACTACTTCTAATATTTAACTACTTCTATTCTTCCGAGTGGACCCATTATTATGATCACGGATAAGTCGCTGACATGTTTTCTCCGTGATATCCGTCCCTGAAATCCGAAGAGCACCTTTTCCGTTATATATCCCCTTCATATCTGGGAAACGATATCCCCTGTGCTAGCTGGGAAGGATGTCTATACGTTTTTATAATGCTTGGAACGCTGTTATATGGTTGAGAAGAATACTAAAAGCTACTAAATAAAAGAACCTTTACTCCATCTGATACTTGGCAAGCAGCATGATGAGTCACTAACTATGACGCCTGAGAAAAAGGGGCACAGAAAGTAGGTATTACAGAAACATTTCAAATGAAAAAATGAAGTAGCCCAAGCCTAGTGATTACTTTTGTTGTAACCTTTTATCCACCCCAGGAACTAGAATAGCAGTAGATTGCACGAAATAAATTGAATGCTATTTAGAAACAAGTAAATGTTATCTTAACTCGCTGAGTAACTAAGTTTAACCATAATAAAATTAATTACAAATCCACTAGCAGAGTAGTTCTAAAACACTTGACTATCCCACTTTATCTGCCCATTTGGATGGTTCAGCCTCGCAATGACTTCGTGTAGCAAACAGCTGCATTATTACCATTATAATATAATGATTGATCATCCATACATTGATCATCTCCCGGTGCATTGAACATGGAAATGTTAAACCACCAGAGTCAACATTATCATCAATGGTCACTTCATACGCATTGATAGATTCAAAATTAATTGCAAGCTTGTCCTCCACTGACTTGATAAATTTTAAAAGATTTGCATTTGGATGAGCCATTGTACCCTATGATTGGCAATAATAAGCTTTGCAACAGCAACAATGCACAAAGTGTATGGGGAACGAAATATACACTGGACAATTGCTGAATTTTTGTATTTGTTTACACAAATAGACAGTCATCATCATGGAAACAATCCTAGGATTGGTTTGACGTAGTCTTCCACTCGATTCTTCTTTCGGCCAACCTCTTCGTGTTCACGTAGCTCCTCTCTTTTACATCCTTCACAACTTGCTTCATTTATCTCACACGAGGCCTGACTTTTCCATTCCTCCCATTCACTTTTCCCTCGACGATTGTCTTCATCAGGCCATTGTGTCTTAAGATGTGGCCTATTAAGTTGTCCCATCTTCTTTTTAAGGTTTGCAGTAGACATCTCTTCTCTCCCACTCTTCTTAAAGACTTCATAGTTTGTCACTTGATCGATCCATTTTATCTTCCAACAATTAATAATGTTGGATAAATCGAATTGCTGATGGATGATCATTGGCTCCAGCTGATTGGCGTATGGTGAGAAACTTTGTGGCACTGACATTTTACCCCACAATATTATACCATGTTTTTTAAATTCCATTTTACCACAGAGCTGCCACTTAAACAGCTCAAATAATCTCGTGTCGTATCCACCCGAGATATCTACTAAGAATAAATAGCGCCTCACAGTCCTCACACTTGGCAGTGGAAAAATTTCACTATCGCAAGCCCATTTATACCCCGCAGGTGAGCGCACATGAAAAAGTATGCACAACAGTATCCAGTCTTCAGAATACCTTCCTCCATTAGTCTTACTTAGCTTGGCTGCATGTAGGATTTCTTTCAAGGTTATATTTGTTTGTGTATATTAGTTATATTTGGGTAGGCTTCCAGGAAACGAACCGTCTGGCACTCTTTTCATGGACCTCCGTTGGCAGCCTATCTCTCTTACTATTCGCACGGATTAGCGATCGTTTGAAATTGGAGCTCCTATTCATCAGTGCTCGAACAAGTTGCTTTGTTTGGGGCTTAATTGGCCTGTGAGACGTGTTCTGTTGGCTTTTTGCTTCTGCTTCAAAAGCTTCTGAAGAAATGTCCCCTCCGCTTGCTCATAGTGATTGCAGCGTTATCAATTATCATCTGGCTGTTTATGTGCCTCCACTGCCTGGAGTTATCAAGTAAACGCTGCTCTTCACCTCTATCGGTATGTCACGCATCACATTGTCGCGGCAAACTATTGCCGCATCTACTTTCCTGATGATTTCCTCTAAATCGGAGCAGCTTTCCACGGGCCCACTTTGAATGTTCAACCATTCATTGTCTACCGTCTTTCCAATCACAGAAAAAGCCACAACACCGTCTTCCTTCACGCAAATTTCTTTGAAAATCGCCACACTTACTCTCCCATCAGGCTACATCAATGAGATTAGCTGCGTAAAAATCACCATTTTCGGTCCAAATTTAGGAATACTTCTGACCCATGTGAATGTCAGAGGTACATATTATACATTACGGCACAGTTCTTGAAACACAGAAATAGTTATTGACACAGTTTCACTCATGATGGAGAAGAAGGGCCCTCAGTCATTTTCAGTAAACAAGTTTTTCCCTGCATCAATTCCGATTCTCTTTGCCCTAGAAAACGTTTTCTTGACTACAGCTCTAGGTATAGACAAAAAGTATCTCTCACATTAAAAAATTGCCTGTCTTGAGCCGAAAATATGCTCTAGATAGAGCTCGTTGCCACTTGGATATCTTATCGGGGTCTTTAGTAGCAGAAAAGAAGGATAAGCTCGTTTCGTGGAACATAACCTTTCTTGCAGTTCGGAGCAACCGAGCTTCGCGGCATCTCGCTTTTCCACAATAAAACTGATTCCTACTTCCGTCCACTAGCTTACACAGAAATGCAGTTTTACTATGGAAAACTATAATAGCAAAAAAGCTAAAATTGTGCACGTAAAATGCTAATTATCCATTCTCCTCCCTCAATCACAAGGATGTGGCTGAGCTCACTTGGGTGGAGTTACTGGTGGCCGGCGTGTCGCCGAGTTGACAGCCAAAGGGCGAGGGCGGTTGACACCCGAAATGAGCAACTGTCCGTATTCTATGTTAGCACGACAGAGCGACCATCATACATAGGGCTGGGAAGCGAGGGACTGCCCGCAGTCAGGTGATCATGGGAGAGGACCCATGTAGCACAGACGGTTGGGCCAACGTTGGGAAACGGTGCCACGGTTGGGGAACGGTTCGGTTACTTTACGACCGTTGGGCCAACGTTGGGAAACGGTGCCATTCGCACGGTTATTTATGAATCGTTGGGCCAACGTTGGGAGATGGTGTAAGGGGACTGCCTGATTACAGCGCAGCCAAGCTGGATATTATCTCACTTAGCACATTCTCACCTACATGGCGTTTGTTATCCAAGAGTTTTAGCCGAGATGTAGCGAATCCTTAAGGAACAACTCTGAATAATGACCCTTTAAGTACTAATTTTTTTATGCACCTATTTGCATGTTTCTCTTCATCCATCCATTAATCCATTATTGGATTTTTACGCATCCGTTGCATAGCTTTCCTCCCTCGTTGACCTAACGAGGGAGTATTCCATTCAACGAACGTACTGTGCTAATGTATATACATTGTGTTTATCACTGTCATCATTAGTACCCACATAGCACAAAATATCTACTAGATATCTACAGCATATCTTCAATGTCTTAAATATCTTAAATGTTTACAAGATGTTTGGAAAATATCTTAGACATCTCCTAAATCTGAAAATTTTATTTTTTATTCATCTGATATGGATTCAAATGTCATATTCATCTCATATCCATTCAAATGGATATCCATGAATGGATGCCTTTTCTCAGTCCCTTGTAGACGGTATTGGACTTAGAAAAAATACGGGTGCGCTCGCCGGAAAAATCTAAGGCCAGGAGGATCGGTGAGAGTGAAAGTACATCTGAAATTTGGTTTTAAACGCGATTTACGATCTTTAAAAGTGATTGAACATTGGTCACGGATGATTTTTCTCAGTCTCTCGTAGACGTGTATCGGACTTGGAGAAAATACTGGTGCCCTCGCCGGGAAACGTTCTCAGCATTATTGAGGAAACTCTTATTTATCTCTCCTGGAGTGAAAAGAATATCAGTTATGTATATTTACAATGGTCATGCTCATTTTTAACCAGAAAATTGTTATTAGGGAAATGTTTTTATGGTGCAAATTATCCGGGTCACCCTTTTAGTAAAGTTAATAATCACAAACGACTTAATGCCAACCAGCAGGTGTATATATATGGCATCCCAGTCTAATAACTGTGATTGGAAAATGTGTAAGGTCGCCCTGACTTACACATACACATGAGTGAAGTGTAGGTTGTTAGGTAGGTGTGTCTGTAGTATGCGAGGTACAACTAGTCATCGAGTGAGAACCTGGATCATTTCCCTTTTTTTCAATTTTGTTCCGTTGGGGAACAGTTGGGCTAATGGTTGGGGAACGGTTGGGGAACAGTTGGGCTAATGGTTGGGGAACGGTTGGGGAACAGTTGGGCCAACGGTTGGGGAACAGTTGGCAAAACGGACATAAATAACGGTTGGCCAACCATTGCACCTAACCGTTCCCCAACGTTGGCCCAACCGTCTGTGCTACATGGGAATGCTGTAAATATACTTTTCTTATCGGCCCACACTCGTAAGAATCACGTGAATTCGTTTACGTGTGGGCATTAAAATCCGTTTACGAGATGCTTACATAAGCATGTAGCATGTACGTTTACGTAGGTTATCATAAAATGCTTAGTTAGAATTTACGTAAACATGAAATAATACGGGGAGATTATGTTTACGTATACATACGCACCTTAAGTTTACGAGGATATTACGTAAACTTGATGCCGTGTGCAGGCTGGGAAATTTCCCACAGCAATAGCACTTCACTTGAGGCACATTGGGATTTCCACTTACCTATCTCTTCCTCGGCTGGACGGTTGTTGCCCCGGCACCACCCCTGGCACCCTTCGAGAGGAAATCCTTTGCTCCCGCCGTGTGTGGTGAAGCACCGAAGAAGCGCCATCCTTCCCGGCTGCCTCCAGGGCCGTGGCGATGTACTCACTGCTCTCTCTCATTACGTCGGGTCCTTCTCGCCCAGCAGACGATTTTTAATGGTCTCGCTGCGCAAGCCGCCGACAAGACGATCTCGTAAATAGTCCGCTAGATTTTCTTTGAACTCGCAGTGAGTCGATAGCTTCTTCAATTGCACTACATAATCAGATATACTTTCGTGCTCCCATTGCTGGCGTAAGCTAAATTTATATCGTTCAGCAATGAACGATGGTTTCGGATATAAATGTTCTTGCACAATTTGCACTAGTTCTTTATGCGTACTAGCGCTCGGCTTTTGCGGAGTGCATAAATCTTTCAGTAAGTTGTACGTCTTAACTCCAACTACAGTTAGCAGAGTACTATCATTGCAATCCACGAACGACTCGAAGCGTTCTATGTACGAGGACCACGACTCCTCGGCATAGTCAAAATTTCCAATTGCACCTATTAACGCCATTAGACCAGCCTTCTCACGTCCCTTGCTTGTAATTACCAATTTCTACAACGGTAGTGAAGGCTGCTCGGGTGCTCCACCGGGTAATCTCCTCCATGGCTGCCGACGTTTCGGGGTACGAGTCGTACTCCATCATCAGGGCTGAATGTCGTGGCTCGAAAAGTGGCCGCCTTATATAGCGGTGTCGGGGCCTCAAGTTCCCTCTGATTGGTCCTTGGGTTTAGCCAATCGGATGCTTCGTAGGATAGGTCGCCAGGTGTTGCTAAGAGAGTAGCCACCGTCTCTATTCATGCTATTATCCGCAAGCCGGATCTCTATGGCCTCCTTCGTAATCCTTTCCCAGTATTTCTTTTCTCGAGAGATGATCTTCACCTCGTCCCAATGGATAGCATGGTTTTTGTGGATGCTATGTTCGGTCACCGCAGATTTTTCAGGTTGACATAGCCTGAAATGCCTTTTATGCTCTTTTATTCTCGTGGCAATTGTCCTACCAGTTTCCCCCAAGTAAATATCTCCGCATTCACAGGGAATCTGGTATATTCCGGGAGTCGCGAGGCCACAGGGATCCTTCGCTCTAACTAATTGGTCCCTCAGCTTGGTACATGGCCGGAAGAAGGATTCGATTCCATGTCTCTTCAAAATTCTGGAGATTGCCGGCTTTCCGAGTCGGATATGGCCCTCGCTCGGTGGAATAGCGTGGACAAAACCGATCTTCTTTGGGAGGGAGGATGATGACTGCGTCCATTCAGGTAAAGGTCGGTGTGCGTCGGTTTTCGGTAGACGCTGTGTCCAAGTCTACCATCTTTCCGGCGGTGGATCAGGATGTCGAGGAAAGGTATCCGGTCGTTTTTCTCTATCTCCATGGTGAAGAGAATATTGGGGTGCTGGCTGTTCATGTGGTCTAGGAAATGCCTTAGTTGGTCCGCTCCATGTGGCCAAATGATGAAGGTATTGTCCACATAGCGGAAAAAACACTTCGGTCC
The DNA here is from genome assembly GCA_933228895.1 of Platycnemis pennipes. Lineage (NCBI taxonomy): Eukaryota > Metazoa > Arthropoda > Insecta > Odonata > Platycnemididae > Platycnemis > Platycnemis pennipes. The sequence continues at coordinate 135,620,900 of OW121853.1, forward strand.
AAGTGGAGCCGAAGAAAGTGCTTTTTCCTCAAAGTATTCCATGTAGAAATTCGCGATCACCGGAGATCCCATGGCGACTCCATCTCGTTGTTCAAAAAACTGACCGTAGTACTTAAAGTAGGTGGACGTCAAAACGTGGTGAAATAGATTCACCGTGTCTTTGTCAAATTTGGCTTCCAGGAGCCTCAAAGTATCCATAAGCGGGACACGAGTGAAAAGTGATACGACGTCAAAGCTGACCATCATGTCAGTTTGCTCTAAGCGGATGTCGGCGAGAGTTTCCACAAACTCGGATGAATTCTTGATGTGGTGCTCGCAGTGACCGACGTGTTGGGATAAAACTCCTGCCAGAAATTTTGCCAATTGGTAGGTGGGGGATCCAATGGCACTCACGATTGGCCTCAAAGGCACATCCTCCTTGTGAATTTTTGGCAGCCCGTAGAGCCTGGGAGGAGCCGGTGCTGGGGGGCGTAGGCTCCTAGTGACCTCCTCTGAGAGATTTGATTTCTTGATCAGGGCGAGCGTCTTCCTGGTGATGGCCTCAGTAGGGTCTCGAGGCAGCTTACGGTATGCTTGATCCTTGAGGATATCCGTGATTTTCCGTCGGTAATCCTCGGTGTTCATGAGAACAGTGGCGTTCCCTTTGTCCGCCGGCAGAATAGTCACCTCTTGGTCATCTCGCAGCACTCTTAAGGCAGAGCGCTCCTGTCTGGTGGTGTTTGACTTAAAAATGAGTTTGTGTTCAAGGAAGTTGGATTCGCAGGGGCAAGTTCCAACAATCTTCCGTTTGCGAACGCGATAATGAACGGACATTTCCTGAGCAACAACGCAAACTATGTTGGATGTGAGCAGCGAGGCGTAAAATTATCATATTATTATTATTATATTTCTTGCGTTATATTATGTAGTAAACCATGAATTATCCCTTCCGTTATGTATTCGCCGTAATAAAGCCTTAAATTTAAGTAAGCTTTACTAAATAACTAATCAAGCTTTTCTGAACAGCGCACTATAGGTGGCTGTGTTAGAGTAATACAGAATGACGTGAATGGCATGCATTGCAATTTAATTAATTATGGGATAGTTTTTGCTTTTGTGACTACCGATAAACGAAGTTCGTATCCTTCATTTTTGTATTTTACAGGAAGTGGCCTGTGTTTTATCAAAGAAATCCTTCATTTTAGTACAAATTTAGTGTTTTACAGAGTGCAGACCACTAAATATATAACTAATATTTCTCCGCAGGTTTAAGCTTCCCATTTCCATGAGTATTAGGAAACTTCTACATTTAGAATCATTTAGCATTACAGGAAAAGGAATCAATTTAAAAAGGGGGATAAGGAGAGCGCGTTTGAACACTATCAGCAATGGCAAGGAGTTATTACAGTTGATGCCCTGTTGGTGCCTAACTGGAGTGGATGCATCTTCATTCGGAGGAAAGTCTAAATACTTTACAGCTGCCGTAGTTGATGTGCTCGCATTGGAAACAGTACTAAGTAGTTCTATAACCTTATTCTTCTTGAGAACAGGCCTCTCTGTCAAAGGCATAATTTGAAGGCCCTGTCTAGAACTCAAACACATGTTTGCACTTTTAACACTTTTTTTGATTCTGAGTAGGCCACCCATCATTTTCCTTCTCATATATTTGTCAGCAGCCTCTTCCCACTGAAAATGGAATAATATATATTTAACAAACGAAATGTAACTACTTTTGTTCTCTGCATATCGGGTTCTGCATATCTTATCGAGCAACGATATATCGTCAATTTTAAAAGCTCAAAATCGCCCAGGCCTAGTTCCCAAGCCACATTTGCCCTTTCAAATGTGGCCGTTCCCAGTCCAAACACCCAATCCCGTCTCGGAAAACCCTCTTGTTGTCTAAATGTTTTTCGGCAATCGTTTCTCCAGATTGATTGGTCGATCGTGAGGGTCCCGTTCTCTCTGGAGACCCCGAATGCGGATGTTGTCCCGGCCCTTGAGTAGCGTGATCCCTGGCAGGGCCGTCACAATGCCCCAGCAACGACTTACTTCAGTGAATCATTCTTTACATCTCTCTCACGTGATCTTTAACCACCAAGTATGTAAACGTTTGGCATCCCTGTCAAATAATCATCCACTACAGTTATATGTCATTGTTTTCCATCTCTACCACGAGATTTTTCCAGGTATATGTAAATTTGCCATCCCTCTCATTAATTTAAACAGATGAAACTTTACTATACCCCCTCAAATAATCATCCAGAAGTTAATGCTATCCCTAAAAAAATATCGATACCGAGTTACATACTATTGTTCGTATATACCTCGGTACACTTTCCTATTTTTCTCCAGCTTAATTACATCCCAATACTTTTTCTTTACTAATTCCCACTTTATTTGACCAAATATAGTCATTCCTTGGCCTCTCGAATCGTATCATTTTCTGACTTAAGCCTGGGTCTTCTTCTCCATTTCCCACTTCCACTCCATCATCCTTCCATAATATTTTTTCAAATCCTTCATGATGAGAACGTGGCTTATGATGTCATCTCTCCTTTCTTATATGCTGATCCATTTTTTATTACTTTTTTGAAATTTGATATTTACTTATATTTTGACGGGTTAAACCAAGGCCGTCTCAATATACCGTACAGGCTTGAAACTCACTTACACGATGACACGATCCAACGAGAGCCCGTAGAGTAGAGAAATGCGAGATTAGTTATGAATACGCCGACTCATTTAACGTGTTAACTCGATCTGGTTCTAATTCCACCAATGATATTCCATCGCTTACGCTTTTATGCGTATAACAGTGTTACTTATGCAATAATTTTACACTCAGTGTCCCAGGTCTGTATACCGAGATGGCCTTGGTTAAACCACCACTTAACAAATTGTGTAATTTCTGTATTGCAGGGTGACGATCGTTAGGGAAAACCTGGAATTTCTAGGGAATTCTGCATTTCTGGAAAAGTCAGGGAATTATCGTGACAGTCAGGGAGAAACAAATTGAAATTCTCGTTATGTTTCTACCATTACGTTTATCGGCCAGCCTTTCCCGCCCTTTATTTCACCAACTAAAACTAATATCCGTCGCTGACGTGAATGGAATAAGCCCCATCAATTTGTGGAACATTCAGTTGTGAATCTTATTAGTAGTGTCTCTTAGTTACTTAGTTGTGAATCAGACGTACAATGGTTCCCTTGTGTACATCCTTTCCAAGGGGAGGTTCCAGGTGTCGGGGAAACTCGACAAGGGATCCAGGGGGAGATTCCACCCAGGCATTCTAAAAGACAACAACCGGTCCCAAAGGCAGTTTGTACTTTGCCTTGCTGTCGGATGGCAAATGTCACGAGACAACCCAACCCCAGAGGTGCCAATGATTGAGGGGGAGGCACTCAGTCGTCCCGATTCGCATCATTGGAAAGATGCCATGCTGACTGAACTGAATAATATGGTGAAGCAGGACAATTGGAAAGTTGTACCTCGTCCAAAGTGTTCAAATGTTGTTGGAAGTAAGTGGGTATTCACTGTGAAACTAGTGAACGGAAGGGCGATTAGATACAAGGCTCGCCTTGTGGCAAGAGGTTTTTTTTATCAAATAGAAGGGGTTGATTACTTTGAGACTTTCAGCCCTGTGGTCCAGAGAAAAACTTAATTTATTGATGTCCTTAGCTGTGGAAAATAACTGGGAAATCGATCATTGTCACGTTTTTGGTGCTTATTTAAATAGTGATTTAGATGTTCCAATCTTTATGGAACAAGCACCAGGTTTTCCAAGTGAGGGGAACCCTTACGATTTGTGTATGAATTGAAGAAATGTGTGTATGGGCTGAAGCAAGCCGGGAGAAATTGGGATCATCACATAGACAACCTATTAACTGAGTATGGTATGTCCAAATGTGTTCAAGACCCTTGTGTTTATTCAAAGGTGGGTTTAATTGTTGCAATCTATGTGGATGATTTCCTCTTAATTGGGGTAAGAAAGGTTGTAGGCCAGATGAAGGAATTCTTGTGCAGTAAATTAGATGTGAAGGATCTGGGTCCTGTGACTAACTTTTTGTCTATCCAAATCCAAGGCCTACCCGGGACACACTAATCTTAAGTCAAAAATCATACATGGAGGAGATCTTGTAGGAGTTTTCCATGGCTGATTGTCGTGGACTGTGTACTCCACTATAAATGGGCTCTACCAGTCTAAAAAAGGGATGAATCTGCTGAGGAGTTTTGCGAAGCCAAATATAGGTGTGTTGGCATGCTCCTATACGTTGCACGTCTGACCAGAGTTGATACTGCAAATGCAGTGTGTTTTGTAAGTCAATATTGTCATAATCCCTTAGTCACAGGTTGGAAAAATGTTGTTCATGTCCTTCCGTATTTAAAGGCAACCAAAGATTATTGTTTGTGTTTCTCTAAGTCAGGACAAAAGTTATGGGTGTATGTAGATGCAGATTTTGCAAACAACAAGGATGATTTAGTGCTATCTCAGGGTGTTTATTCTGTCCAATACAGCTGTATTTTGGCGTAGTAAGAAGCAGAGTGGATGTAGCTTCATCCTCAACGTTGGCAGAGTATGTTGCAATGTATGAGTGTTCTACTGACTTTGTGTGGCTCAAGGAGTTCCTGAAAGAAATTAATCAAGGGAGATTTGTACTAGAGCCATGTAAGATATATGCTGACAATACGGGTGCCATGTGTATTGCTAAGTCTGAAGCAATTTGAAACCAAACTTAACACATCAGGGTGAGATACCATTATGTGAGAAATTTGGTTAAACAAGGGGAGATAGCTTTTGAGCATGTGAAGTCAACTGCAAATGTTGCTGATCTCTTGACCAAACCCGTCTGGTGCTCGCACCAAAGAATTTGCTCCTTCCCTGGGTATGATATAGCTTTTAGGGAGTATTTCCTTGTAAATGTTTTTTCAATTTTTAAGAGCGTAAGCCTTTTGAATTAAGTGCTGCTAAAGTCTTGTATTTTCATTTTTGCTTGGTTTACATCGAGCTATCCTTTTTGTAAAATGTTTACCTTAATGTAAATGTTGTGTTGAATTTTGAAGAGAGGTGTTGTAATATTGGTAAGGTGGTACCAAAATACGCCACACCATTTTGTTTTTGTGTATCAGCCCCTGTATGGTGCTGCCCTCTGGTGTTCTTATCTCCCTCCAAAATAAACGAAGTCAGTTCTCAAGCGAAAGCATAAAGAGTCGTGTGTGTTTTCTTACTTCAACAACTTTGCTGCATTATCGTTTTTGATAGGATAAGCGTACAAAGTGTATTTATCTCAAAAGCGACTATACAATGTTGATTAAGAAAAGCAAAACCAAATCAAAGTACCAAAGAAATCAATATTCGTGGTTCTCTCCATTTTCCGGGTTTGCACCGCGTTGGTAGTCATGGGTTGACGACAGTTTCGCCGGGATCCCACCAGGCGTCTTCAGGTCGAAGGGCCGATATCGGCATTTTGGCTGCGTTTATATAGCCCTCGTTCTCTCGTCGCTGCGCTGTGATTGGCCGGTTTCTGGAACACTCTCTTCCAAGCGTTAGTCATATGGTATCCGTCTTCCCGGTTTATTGGCATTTTGGTGTTCTCAATTGACTCCCTTATCAGCCTAGGATAATATCTTCTTTCCTTGGCGATGATTTCGGCTCCGTCAAATTTTATGTCGTGTCCAGGTTCGCTCCAGGCATGCTCGGCGACTGCTGATTGGCTGAATGTCTTATTCTGTGTTGCCCCCTTGTGTTCCTGCAGGCGGGTCTACATGGACCTGCATGTCTTGCCGATATAGGTTTTTCCGCATGAGCAAGATACGCGGTATACTCCTTCGTGGAGATATTGTGGGATATTTGGGCCTCGGAATTATCTGGCTTATTTTGGTCACCCAGTTCAATCTTGTGACAATGTCCTTCTTCTTCAGGACCCTGGAGATCTTTTCACTGGTGCCGGCGACGTAGGTTCCTCGTCTTTCAGTTTGGCGTTTCTCCTGGTGGCGTTTTTCTACTTTGGCGGTTCTTTTCAGGACCATTTCTTCCTTGTACCCATTCATCTTCAGGGTCGTCATCAGGTGTTTCTTTTCCTGGGCCAATGATTCTGCATCCGAGAGTTTGTATGCGCGATGCAAGAGTGTCGCCACCAGTGAAGCCTTCTGGGATGGTGTGAGTAGGCGTTCAGGTAGCGGTCACTATGAGTGGCCTTCCTGCACACTGCGTGGCCGAGACTCCCGTGGATCCTCTTCTTCACCATCACGTCCCAAAACGGGATTTGGTTGTCTTTTTCCTTCTCCATTGTAAACTGTATTTCCGGATGCTGGGAGTTGAGGTGCTCCAGGAATCTCTGCAGTTCTTCAGGTCCATGCGGCCAAATTACGTCCACGTATCTTAGCCATAACTTGGGTTTCTTTTCGTGGGATCCGATCGCCATTTGTTCGAATATTTCCAAATAGTCTGCTATCACCGGGGGCAGCCCATTGCCGCTCCTTCGCGTAGTTCAAAGAAACTCCCGTTCCAAAGGAAGTAGGAGTTTCGTAGGCAGTACTCTATCAGCTGGGAATAATCCTCTGGAATACCGCATGTTGTGAGCTGTTTTATGAAGTTCACCGGTTCTTCAATTGGGACGTTGGTGACAAGGGATGCAACGTCGAAGCTAACCACGATGTCGTTGGGGCCGATGGTAATCTTTTTCAACATTTCGATGAAATGGGTGGAGTCTCTCACGAACGACGAGGTTTTTCCGACGTAATGCTGAAGTGATGTGCTAGGTATTTGGACAGTCGATAGGTTGGTCCGTCTATTTGGCTTACTATTGGTCTGAGGGGCACTCCTTTGTGGACTTTGGGTAATCCATATAATCTTGGTGGATTGGCGGCAGATGGGAACAGACGTTTGTGTTCTTCCCTTGGGATGGATGACTTTTTTATCAATGCCCTGGTGTTTCTCTCCGTTTCTGCAGTTGGATCCGATCCTAGTTCTCTGTAAGTTGAGTCTTCCAGCATGCGGGAAACCTTGCTTTCGTAATCCTCTTTCTTCATGAGGACAGTTGAGTTTCCTTTGTCCGCCGGAGTATGAGAATGTTCTTGTTTCTGCGGAGATCGGATAAACCGCCGAATCCGGAAAATCCGAATAAAGCGCAGCGGAGAAACCGGCCAATCACAGCGCAGCGGCGAGAGAACGAGGGCTGTATCATGGCCGACTTCATAACGTTATGAAGTCGGCCATGGCTGTATAAACGCAGCCAAAATGCCGATATCGGCACTTCGACCTGAAGACGCCTGGTGGAATCCCGGCGAAACTGTCGTCAATCCATGACTACCAACGCGGCGGCGCAAACCAGGAAAATGGAGAGAACCACGAATCCAGAACGCCACGGAAAACTACGATCCAAAGAAATCAATACTTTTTAAATGACAGTGTAAGTAATGTCGGTGATGACACTATTTATGATGTTTCAGAATTGTTTAATTATGATGGTGTTCGGAAACAAGTACCCCCTCTTAGTGTAAATGTCTGTGTTGTAAGTAAACCCATGTCATTTGAAGTAGATTCGGGGTCTGGTATCAGTGCGATATCAGATGAATGCTACAAAAGCAAATTCAGCGATTTAGATTTAGTTCCAACTAATCTAGTTCTTAGCTCCTATACTAGCGAAAGAATATTCTCCTTAGGGGTTATTGAACTAAATGTACAGTACGAAACCATTTCTAAAATGTTGGATTTGTATGTAATCAAAAAGGGAGCTAACCCCATACTGGGTAGGAACTGGATCAGAGCCCGACGCATTCAAATTTCCATTCCTAAAACTAGTTTTCAAAATTCGAAAATAGTCGAAACTAACTATACTAAGTCCAAGTTAGTTGCCCAGTAGTTTGAAGAATACCCAGAAGTATTTACTGAGAAACTGGGAGAGTATAAAGGTGAACCAGCCAAACTTCTGAATCTGAAACCTAACACAGTTCCTAAGTATTACAAGCCTAGGTCGATACCATTTTCAATGAGGGAATAAAGAGTTAAGAAACTTGCAAGAAGATAACATCTTAACACCATGGTTGATTCAGGTGAGAGGGGAACACCAATTGTCCCTATTCTTAAGCGTAATGGCCAAATTCGAATCTGTGGCGACTTCAGGATCACTATCAATCCTAACTTAGTCATTGATCGGTACCCTATACCCAAGATTGAGGAAATTATTGATAATTTTCAGGGTGGTTCCACCTACTCTCTACTGGATCTTAAGGTAGCGTACACACAAATTCTGCTAGATGAGGCATCTAAAAGTATTGCACAAAAGTACTCATAAAGAGTTGTTCATGTTCAACAAATTGCCGCATGGAATTGCCTCTGCACCAGGCATATTTCAACTTATTATGGAGCAAACGCTACAAGGCATTCCCGGAATAGCAATTTATTTGGATGATGTCTTTGTTACAGCTAGTGATGAGATGGGACATCTTAATAGGCTCCGAGAGGTATGCAAACGCCTTAAGGAAAAAGGTTTGACAGTTGCTAAAAACAAGTGGAGCCTGTTCTCTCAAACACCTTAGAATATTTAGGATTCTCCTTGTGCTAAGCTGGTATTAAACCAACTGAAAATAAAACTAAGGCTATTTTAGAAGCTGCCATTCCTAACAATGTTACTCAGTTAAAAGCATTCCTAGGGCTAGTTCAATACTATGCTAGGTTTATTCGTAACATGCCAACTAACTTAGGCCCTCTGTACAATTTGCTTTTTGAAGCAAATCATACAGAGGGCCTGAGGAGTGAAGCTCATTTAACATGGGTAATCCAAACCTAGAAGGAATTATTACTCTTTGTACCCACATTAAGATACCTTGTTCAACCGTCACTTCATGTTTCCTAATAGACCTCTGGACAATTTTTTAAATCTCCTTGAAATGCTACTTTAAAAATTGTTAATTATACTAACACCTTAGCGATGAAAACTATGCATTTATTTAATGTATTTTTCGAGAAATAAGCAAAAGAAATGCCCAGAAAACACGCCCACTCTAAAACGTATTGTGATTGGCCGGCTGAAAGTGACGTCAGGTCCTGCAACTGCAATGGAGAGGAAAACGGCGGAACGTACTGTACCTGTGGACGTTGTTTTCAACATTTGTTGTCGGATTTAGATATCTTTGGTGTGGTTAAGGAAGGCTGCGAACATATATGATTTCTTTAGAAGGTATGGAGTCTGAGTTTGTCAAAGCTGAGGCAAGAAATCTTCCGAAAATCTCAACATTAGCAATGTTTTCATACGTATCAACACATCTTCGAAGAAAACATGATTCAAACGGAAATCCAAAGAGTTAAGATGGCGAGGTAAAAGCATGTCAATGTTTGAAAATGAATGTTCATTTGAGTTACGTAATATTCATAATATGGCGATGATGAATGTTTTGGTGTTAGGGTCGTTCGTGAGGAACACGACGATGATGCCATCGGCTATGTGCAGGTTAAGCTCGATAAAATGTTGTTCGTGCTCGTGTATGCCCCGAGCATAAACTAATATGTCGTGGAAGCACATATTTTGATGGATGGCGAAGACAAGTAGGTATACCTACTTGTCTTCGCTATAGACTATAGTGAGAATTTCGTGCAGGGATTGTGTAGGTACGTCAAGTTCGGGACCACAAAAATAAGATGTATTATGGGCATCTAATTTATCCATTTGTTTACTTTGAATTACTGCTCCAATATGTGTCGACATCTCTCTATTTTCAGGCACATTATATCATTAATGTATCATTTGGGATGCTTTCAAGGATTCGGATTAAGGCCTGGTTACACGATACATTAACCCGTACGAGTTAATGTGTATATGCATGAACGCGAAAATTCCCCGTGTAACCACACCTAAATGTACAAATGAATGAATGCGTGAACAGAAAATAGGTCCTGTTCTATTTGGTTCATGCACTAACGAACAAGTTGAGCAGAAACCATTCACGCAAATGTAGATTAACCCGTACGTGTTAATGTATCGTGTAACCAGGCCTTAAAGGCCTAAATAAAAAATACAATGAACGTGAAAATCTTTTGTTTGTAGTGGCATAACCTTATGGTGCAGTTGTGAGTTTTGATACGATTTCCAAGAACTTCCTTTTGGGGAAATATATATTGGGCTATTGAGACAAAGGGGGATTAAAAAACCCTTGATTACCGAATATAACGAGGAACTTCAAAGTTCAACCTGTGTCGCAGCAAGCAAGTGCGATCGTGATCCTAGATTCTAATGTTGTGTGGTGTAATATTGGTGTATTTGGCATATTAGCTGATCTCGACGCAGACGCGGTATGTTGAAACGTGAATCTAAAATGTTAACTCGTGAAGGTAATGCAAAGAAATAAATATTCCCGTCTACAACTACTTTGGTTTAATAAATTGTTTTTATGTGCACAAGTAGCCATTCACGCATCCATCGTTCACACTGACCTTCGAAAATTGAAATTGACCGGTGAAAATTACTGCTTGCGATTAATAAAAGTTAGGACATCTAATCTTGAAAAGTAAGCAGCGATAGGTTCAGTGGGTTCAGTCTTTTAATCATAATTGAAAGTTGCTTAGCGAACTTTTTCAAACATGGCATATTGCCTGATATGGAAAAGATTTTTCGTGACATATTTCCAGCAAATTTCCCTCGTACTCTGATTACTGATTTGTGCATGCATTAAATTTCCTAGCAGTTTTTCAATCAATGAAAAAACTTTACCGAATAATATTGAGCCCATATGTCAATCGCATCAATACTACTACTGGCGGCGCTTTGTTTTGGCCTAGTTTCTGCACAATTAAGGTACAATTAAGTTTAATTTAGTTTCCAGAATTGGTAAAATGAATATAGACAGAGTGAACGTTCAAAAATTCACACGTTTGATTGCATAGACAAAGTTTCATTTCGCTTGAACTTCTTTCTTCACCCATATTATCCTGTTTCGGGAAATTAAAAAAATACTTGTTGGGAGGCATTTCCGTTGGTGTCATTATATTTTGGCACAAGACAACATTTAAAACAACGCTTTGGCATATTAAAATAAAGTGCGTTCATGAAAGACATTTCAATAGTGATCTCCTAAACGCTTCAAACTTCGCATAGAAACCGCGACCGCTGTTGCAGGACCTGACGTCATTCAAGATGGCAGCGATGCGAATTACGTTTTTGCGAGGGACCAGCTCGTGGCGATTCAAATGCTTATATTTTAAAAATAAAATACTTTCTGTCAAAACTGCTTTCGCAGCAAGTAATTTTTTTGTTTAAACTCTACGAAAATGCCTTTATTGGAATATGTGTCCAGAGACCTATTGTAACGATGATTTATATCGGCAACTAGGAGCGTGTCGCCGACTGCTGCGCCTCCTGTCTTTTTCTGCCGGCAGCTCGTCTCTCTCTCTCTGAGCGGCAGCTCGTCTCTCTCTAGAGGCACTGTATTGGGATATTCCCAATACAGTGCCTCTAGTCTCTCTCTCTCTCTGAGCGGCACCTCGTGTCCTTATCTGCGCGGCAGCTCGTATGTCTGACAAGGGGAGTGTCCGAGTTTCGGGTCTAGGATTTTGACGAAATTTGCCAGGCAGGAAGTCCTTGATTAGTTATTTACGAATCACCCCCCCCCCCCCCCATATAGGGTTATATATCCAGTAACTTCGTCAAAGAACGAGTTTGAAATATTGTATTGCCAATATAAAGCTAACAATTAGCTATGTTTAATCATTGCAGTTTGGGTTAGGGGTAAAGTACTCGCTTCAACGAAATGTTCGGGTGATTCTAACATGCTCCTGAAAATGTGCAGTACATTAATTCTTCAAAATTATTTGTTACCGCTGGTATTTTATGTTTCCAAGCGACGTCCCTGGTTCGAAACTCTCTCCCACCCGAACATTTCGCCCGATCACCCGAACATTTCGGTAGATATCTTACAATTGTGTGATTGCAGAGCTTAAGTTCTTTTTTCTCTTGCGATTAGTTTTTCCAAAAAAGTACAGCGCTGGAAAATCACGGCACCAGGCAAATTAGAACAAATTCTGTACGTGCGTTGGGACTGCGTGGCCAAAGATACGGAAATTAAAAATCACGATCACACTTCATGCTCTTCCGTTAATTTCGTACACAAAAAACTACACGGCGTGCGCACGTATTTCCGCCACGTATTTATTACGTGATTTAGGTAAATAACGTAATTAACTATTTTACGTACTAATCACGTAATTTTAGCAAATTGCGTAAGAAGTACGTAAAATAGTTAAAATGCATCCCGGGTAAACAGATTAAAAATACGTAAAACCAGGGACAGTCGTACAACGCAACTGCAATTTTAAACAAATTGGAGATGGAGAGTCTCGAACCATATACGACGACATTATGAAGCGAGTACTTTACCCCTGACCTAAACTTCAATACCTAAGGGCCGTATTCACAACGTTCAATGGAGTGAAGCTTCTACTCCTTATGACGTAAATCAACACTACATGGTATTCAGAAGCTCTATGGAGTGGCGGTCTCACTGCTCTTGTAGTAACAGCTGGCCTAAAGTGGCAGGGTACCCCTACCCACCCTAAAATCACCACTACATAGAATATCAACATGGCCGACGGCGTATAATGGTCGACGCTTCGCAAATATACACGCTGTTTTCATGCGATATTAGGTTATTAAGCGTCATTGTTACGTTTTGTAATATCAAGCAACATAGCAAGAGTACACTGATATCAACTTGTGTGCGAGCAATGAAACTGTTTGGCAGGAATATCTTGATTACGGATTCTGGGTAATGAACCAAAATTTGTAGGTTATACATATGAAAGGCAGTTTGGGTTAGGTGCTTGCTTCACAGTGTCGACGCCCCTGGTTCGTAACTCTCCTCCTCCGATTTTTTTTCGTCGCAGTTTCGTGGTTGAGCGCGATGTGGCCATTTCGCTCGCGCGTAATGTGAAACAATTTACACGTCATGCAAATTACCACATATACATCACTTCACCAAAAATACATAATAATAATAATAAATAATAATAATAAATTTTTCTTTATTCCGTTAGGTCTTATAGACATGGGAATGTCGTCAATTACATGTCGAGTACATACGCTATAACTAAGGGGAGGAGACAGGCACAGGGCCACGTACGCACGTTGCCATCGCCGGAAACGACGATAAAGGGGGAAGAAACGAGATTAGATGCGTAAAACAACGGAAGAAAAAGGGGGAAGCGCCGCCGTTACATTATGAAGCGGGAGTAATCGGTAGGCTTTCCATTTGGCCAACCACACCTGACATGATGAATGATTTTACTCAAGACTGAGTTTTTTGAGACTTTTCTACCCCTATGAAAAAATTGTATACAAAATGTATGATTTGTATACAGCGGATTGTATACAGAAAGCCTGCAGGCTGTATACAGAGCATACAAATTTGGCCCAAAACAATTTTTATACAAAATGTATACAATGTATGCAATAAGTATACAAAACGTATTAATTGTGTACTTTTAATACAAGATGTATAGAAAGCAAACAAAATGTATGCAAAGCATTCAAAATGTATACAAAGCATACAATACCCATACAAATTTGGCCCTAAACAATTTGTGTAAAACATTTACACTTTCTACCCATACAAAATTTGTGAATAAAATTAAAAGGGCTTTTAAGGAAAAAAATGACTTCAATGCAAAAGAGTGATTTAATTGAAAAAATTATTGAAACAATATTGTTTGCTTCCACAAAGTGACGGCTACAAACAATAATCGTCATAATATAACTTTCAGGAACAACTCGAAAGCACCGCGTACGATTTTAAACAAAAACAGCTTTATACCTATTTTAATATTTATTAGCACTACTTCAAATTTCAATGATTGCATTCACTTGCCTATGAAACACACACTTGAAATAACATTCCACATTTCAGGCACTATCCAACGCGACTTAAGTCACACCACATGGCATATGGGAATCAACAGCTGCAATCGAGCTTGCTTCTTGCACAACACTAATTTTTCAAAGGTTTATCTGGGCATTCAGTAACCAAGGGTCTTTTAAAAGAATAATGGTCCACTGAAAATTAAAAGTAGATATTTTGAAGAGGGAGTTCTTTGAAATCTCATCGAAAGTCGTGACTGCACTGAGGTAGACACAAATACACAAAAAGTTTCACATTCATTACAAAGTTGATTTGAATCTTCATTAGGTCATTCCTAATGTCCCAATACGTTAATGGTATAACACATGCCTGTGAAAATAAATAAAGTTACTACTTGTGTTAAGAATTCAATCAAGACTACACGGAAGACATATCAAAACTGACAAAGTCGTGAATTTTCTTCAGCAGTCTCGCTTTGTAAAGACAAAATTACTCACCGTACATTATTCGTCCATTCCAGTTTTAAAGTAAGCTTCTTTGGTGACGAACTTCATAAAAACGCTATGCTTCGAGATCAATTTCATTCCAGTTGCTTGCCTCCGAGTTGACTTTACATGATCAATTAATAATAATTCACAACTACGAACCGAAAAACGCAAATCACAACCGTCATTTTGAATGTAGAATTCGATTGGATTAGCATTTCGATTATATCGATATAGTCGATACCTTTCACAGCCGCGAACTATGAAATGAATATTCCGGTTAAAGTTATTCGTGTGCACCAAAGTTGTAATTTATCGTTCATGATAGTGCTCTAATTAAAAAACACAAGTTTTCTAAACTGCAGTGCGTTTGAACGTATATACTTTGAATTTCATCATTGGAAATTAAAACGCAATAGTTAACTTGTTGAGTTGACATGGAGTTTTTGATCCTAGAATTTTACTTCTCATATTAATATACTAAGTAAGCAATGGTTTTAAGTTTAACTAGAACTGAATTGCCAGTCCGTACTGAATTTTTTTAATGATTGTCACGGAGGTGAAAATAGTCTTTTGGCACATCGGCAAGTCACCCCCGCTCATGTGGCCATTATATGATTTCCAAGAACTCAAAATGAAACATTGGGCTACCATCGTACCGATGTCGGCAAGTGGTGTCGGTAATGCTACTTGAAGCTGGTGTTGGCCCAATGTCGGCAAACCATAGCCGATGTCGGCTCTGAGTCGGCTTAGGTTGGCCGACTTTGCCGACAAAAAGCCAACATTGGGCCAACACCGGTAGTTGATGATGCCTGGGAATACAAAATGAACACAATAAGACAGCACTATACAATTCTTATGCGGTATTAAACCCCTCTGCATTTACAATGGCCTTCAACTTTCGTATTTCGTTCAACCTACGGCCCATGGCCGAAACAAGCTAGGCAGGTCTTGTTGTTGGCCGCCCTTTCTCCACGTTGACTAGGAGCATAATAACATAAATTACATAAAAGAGAATGTATAAATTTTTCATGCAAGGAGCATATTTAATTCTCTGTATAAATTCTGTTTACAATGTTTACATTTTATACTGAGCATGAATTTTGTGTACAGAGTATATTTTCAATACATTTTCTATACAATGTGCACATTCTTAAAAGAAATTGTATGCATTGTATAAAATGTACAGAATGTATACAGCCCTATGAAATGCATACAACAGTATGAAATATGTATACATTGTATACAACCCGTGTGCTTTCTGTACACAATATTTTCGTATGGGTAATGTCTTCATAACTTAAGGAGGCTCCACCGAATTATGAAGTAGATGTCATTTCCGTGAAAATTTCAGGAGACACAATGTTTTGGCCCTTCTATCGATTGGCAATAAAATAATGAGGCCTTTCCATCATATATTTGAAGAAAAAAGACGCTGAAAATCAGATACTTTATACGTGGTCATACGGCAGAGCATGGCTGTTGCAGTGAATTTTGCAGATTAACAATGTAAAGAGAAATGTCGTTTTGATGAAAAACTAATATAACATGCGCAATTTTATATAGAATTTGGCATTGTGAAAAAGTGCTCGCCTTACCACACTTGTTTAATTGATATTAATAAATGTTTGCTCGAAAAAATAGCAGAAATGTCTTAGTTACATGAAAGTGGCGCTACAGTATGTTGTTATCACTGGCAACGGTAATGGGAGGGAACGTTCTTACAAGCCTATTTACTAACTTAATTTAGAACAATACCTACCTTACCAAGGTCCTAATTATATTTTTAATGTATTTTCAATATTTCATAGGTTATTGATATGGTATAATTAATACCAATGCTTCCAAATGGTAGCAGCGTCTTTGTTGCCAAACAGTTTTCAAAAATATCAATATTAATAAAATTCAAAACAAAGAGTTGTATTTGCAAGGGAATAGTTTAAAACTAAGTAAGAAAATACTTAACCTATTTTAGAATACGTATTAGCGGAATTGAGCATGTATTCTCACATTATAAATTAAACGTGGCAACAACACGTCTGCCATGTTTCGAAGTCAAAATGAGTTAAAAGAGTTTGTAAAAAATAGAATGCAACTACAACACGCTATATAATAGCACACTCATAAATTATTGTGTATGTGTTATCACCCTATAGATGGTTTTCCATATAGGTGTTTTTCTGGATCTGTATTTATTCATTAAATAACAAATAGCTCTTTTACAGGATTTTGAATCGCAGAGTCACGGTGGAACCTCCTTAAGGGAATATCATTCTCAAAAATGCATTGTAAATATGTGCCAACAATACCATCATCCATTCATTACACTCCTTGGCTGACTCGAGAGGTAAACGAGACAGACCATCAGCATTTCCATGCTTGTGAGATCTGACATAACAAATGTCAAAATCATACGCTGAAAGAAATAATGCATACCTTTATAGTCGACTAGCTGCACAGGCAGTAAGTCCTTTCTATTTTCCAAATACGCTCAGCAAGGACTTTGATCAGTGCATATAGTAAAGGATCTCCTCCAAAGGTACTGATTGAACCTCTTCACTCCACAAACCAAGCTTAACGCTTCTTTATCAATCTGAGAATACATGTGTTAACTTTAGTTCAATGTACGTGAGCCAGAAGAAATGGGTTTTCCTGTGCCATCTGGATGAGTTCGAGACAACACGTAGCCTATTCCATAAGCTGATGCATCGCATGCTAGCTTAATTGGTAACAGAGCGGCCGTGTATACGATACCCACGCGTTGACATCGCGCTGAATCAGCTGATAACAAATCAAGCGCTAAGCACAGGATAAGAAATATTAAATTTTACATACCCTTTTCGGATGGTAATATTAAAATTTCAAATGTGCAGCAATGATGCACACGATGCTAAGCTTACCTATGTTATTTTCACTCACTGCACAACTTCGATACTTGTAAGTAATAACTTTGAGAATTAAGAAACCATTTATTTCTGATTATACTCAGTAACTCTCTTTAAAATCGTGTTCAGTAAATGGCAAACGAATATATTTTATATAAATAATTTAATCCTTTCAATGAAAACATCCTGGACGTCAAAAATAGACCATTTGCCATACATGACCTATAGTCCGGCAAAATCCATAATCCGGCATCACTTCGGTTCCGGCTGTGCCGGATTAAAGATGCTCAACTGTATTACAACACTTGAAATATATCCATGTTAAAGTTTCAAGCGAATAACACCAAAAGTAAATTCGTGGTGTTTTTATAAATAACTTACCCATTTAGGCGACCAATTAGAGAACGCGAAATTTTTGTGACACCGCTACAGAAATTAACCTATCTCGACGAACGTCGGAGGCAGACTACAAATATTTTAGAGATGAATAACTTCAAATGACCCTCTCTCATGGTTCCATTTGATTTTTTTACCGATAAACCAGCTCCTTTCCTTATTAAACGCAATTTCACTCCGGAGGTGCAGACTACTGGTGCCTTTACCTTATATGAAGACAGTATGAAAAAGTTTTTAAATTTGGAATTAGAGGGGTGAGATTCATAAATAACAAAATAACAGATAGGCACCAATGAATATCAAATATCAGACAGATTACCAAAATATGCAAAATGGCCCAACAGAATTCAATTTCTGTGTGTTGAAGTCCAAGACTTTCAAGAAATAACACAAGTTGATAAAATTCACAGTGAAAAGTTTAACAGTTTTTATTAAATATGAGGGTTTAGTACTGCAATTGAAGACAAACATAATCAATCACCCTACCCCTTTGTACTCCAGCAAAAGTTTAAATTGTATTTCAAAGCATCAAAAACATGGTGAATACCTGCTGGTTTATTAACGTGAAAGCAGTCAACTATACATAAAAATAACTGCATCTTTAAAAGCTTTATACATATACAGCATACCATTCAAAATTCATCATTAAAACTTTTCAAACTTCACAAATTTACAACAGTTAACATGATTTTTAACCATTCATCCTTTTTACAATAAGTATCAAAATATAGTCAAGGGACTAGAAAATAAACACAAGTACACTTTATGCTCCAAAGGAGAATCAAACATCTTTAAAAAGTTTTCAGTAAAATCTAACATTGTGAACAACATGTCCTGATGCAAAAAGGTTGCAAAGGGTGTCCAAAAGAGAATGGTCTTCCGAGCAGATGTTCACAAGGAAGTCAGTTGCACGAGCGTCCATACGCACACACACACATACAGTCCGATGTGGGAATAATCACAGATGAAGTTATCACCACCTACTCACTAGGAAGGAGGAAATAAATCCAAAAGCAACACAAAAATATATTTATACAAATGTAACGTGCTTAACATTTGCTGGGTGGTACACTCTTGCCATCGACGAGAGGGGGGGGGGGAGGAGCTATTGCCGGCACACCGCTGCCCTCTATCTTCCCATTGACAGGCTCCTTCACTGCACTCTCTCGACTAGGCCCTTCCTTTGGTTTCAGGACTTCAGAGGGTGAAAGGAGGCCAATGGCAGGGCAATTCAGGGGCTTGGGCTTCGACTCAACGCTGGCGCTGAGTTCCCCGTTGAGCTTCCCGGGAGCCTTGGTCACCTGTCGGTGTTGAAGCAGGTGGATGGGCGTGACAGGGTGGTGGAAGTGGTGAACAGAGGCAGGAACCCTTTGAACAGCAGGGGGAGGGGGCGTTTGTGATGCTGCCTTCTCCCCGGGCCTAGACTGTCCGAATATCATGCTGATGCTGGGGGGGAGTGACGGGTGAAAGCCCGACACTGTGCTGACGGGAGCGGTGGAGGTCCGCGATATTGGTAACTGGGCAGAGGAGGTGGCAGCACAAGTTTGCACGAATGGAGCCGATGGAGCATGACTCGCTGGTGCCGCAGTTGGTGATATCAGGGCCTTGTGACCACTTCTCGACGTAGGTGTGACCGCAAATGCCGCCTTTGCTGGGACTGCAGAGGTCTTATCTGGTTTACACTCTGGCACTGCAGATGATGAACTTGGCAGCAGTTCTGCCGAAGAGTAGGATTCCCCCTTGGTGAGGCTGGGAGGCTTTGGCGTCATGGCTGAAGGTACTGGTGCTGCTCCACCACTAGCACCAGGGTGCAGGGAGTACATGGGTTTCACTCCGGAGGAGGGATTTCCCAAGTATCTGGGCATGTTATTTCTCATCTTGAAGAAACGCAGTGGTTTAGGGGACGGAGGCAACCTCACCCCACCACCTTCTGAACTCACACAACTGACTTTCCCATCGGCCCTGCCCTCTGCTTTCGAACTTGGAACTGACTGCCCAGGTGCACCCAAGCTGCCATTCACGTTGCCCACGCCTGCTTTCCCATACGCTGAATGGTTTGCCAACACCCTGGATCTAGGAATGCTGGGATTCCAAGTTTTTGGAGGAGTTTTCAGAGTCTTATAGCCCACTGGAGCAGAATTCGACTTCCTGGGAATGGTTGGGGCTGAGGGGACACTGGATGTTGAAGCACTAGCCGTTATTGCTGTCAAGTTTACACTGTTGGAGACGGCCACTGTCGCACCTGGCTGAGGGGAGTAGTTTGATGGGAGGCATTCTGACGATGCCACACTGGTTTCCACTTCACTTTTCACTTCCTTACTATTTACATCCTTTGGCTTTGAATTAATCTCTTTCTTTGGAAAACTATTCCTTACACCCCCTTGGGCTGTTTCCTCACACACATTGTCCATCCGACTGCCCTTTGAAGGCAGTGAGGAAGGACCATTGGAATCCTTGCTGCCAACTACCGACTGAGGCTTAAACCCCACATCATCACCATCCAAATATACACTCTGGTTTCTTGAAGAGACATGGTTTTCACTAACGTTTTCCTTGGAACTTTCACCTATTTCTTTTGCTTTGCCAGGTATTTTAGAACTGTCTGCAGTCACAGTACCACTCACTTCACCCTTCAGTTCCCCACTGCTCTCCTCCGCTTTCCCGCTACTGATTATCGTCTCATTGTAAGCACTGCTCAACATCCCTCCCTCCACAGCCGACACGAGGTCATCCAAGTTCCTCACGCTCATCACACCATTCTCACTGATTTGCAATTGCACTTCCTTCCACTCTTCACCCGAGGAGCCACTTACAGCCACGTCCCCTCCCACACTCATATCACATTTTTCCTTGGTCATCTCAGATCCTATGACTTTTGAATTCAAATGAGGCACCAAGGGAATTTGGTCATCAATTAACCTTCCACCATCGTCTTTACAGTATTCCACAGCCTTAATTTCACTCGAGTTGCCCAAAAGTTCACTCTTTAATGCACCTGCTACAAAACTGGGAGAAGTTTTGCTCCTTTCAAGATCCAATCTTCTCCTTTTATGGGGTCTTTCAAAAATCCTGTATGTGAACCGCATGACACCCTTCTGAAAAAGCAGCAAATTTCAAGTGTAACAGTTAAATACAATGGAGATAGATGAAACGTGGCAAGCCAACATATTAACAAGGTGGTGTAGTGCTCACTGAGCGACCAGTGAGCAGTTGAGTTATCTCCCCCTGGATGCGATCGTTATGTAGCTGCTCAGTATGTAGCTGCCGCCATTTTTGTGAGTGGTGTTTTAGACCGATACCTGCTCTCAGCCCTTGGGTAACACCGAGCATTTGAAACAGCACACAACATATCCAAGAAGAGCTGTAAAGCCCGATAAACATGGTTCTGCATGTTGGAAATTTGGTGGAGCAGAGAAAAATCAACAGATACTTCTCTAAGTAGAAACTGAAATTGCAAAAATAAATTTGAAAAACAAGGCACAATATCCTCCAGCCTTGAATATTATGGATAAAGGTAGAACTCTATAAATGAGGTCAATACCATTCCTCTTAGACTTTGCTGAAATATGGAGATAAATCTTTGGTCATACTTTGCCTTTTCTGAAAAATGATCCTCTGAACAACAGCACAGTAATGCTGAATATCGGTTGTCAGTCAAGTGGCTTCTTGGTTTATGTAGCAGACAACAGTGTTTAGAGCATTTGTTGACCTCTATATGGAATTAAGTCCATTTTGTTTCACTGTCAAATTTATTCTAAATATACTAATTGCCCTTTACTAAATATCATCAAAGTGAAAATGTTATGACATGCCTAGTATATGAAGTAGTGATGGTCGGATCAGATCCATCGAATCCAAAGGGATCTTTCATTTTCTTCGATTCCAGATTCGGATCCAAAGACACCGAGTAAAATTGAAACCGGATCGTAGATTTTAAATTTTCACAGTTTAGCAATGGGAAAACACCGTCAATGGAATGTAGGTGCGGTAGACATTGACAAGAAGAGGATGCGTAACTCGGGTCACAAAATTACATGAAAATGTTCCATTGCAACTAAAAGCAAAACAAAGAAATGTGACTTTTTTCCCCATTACCCCGGAATCGTGAGAAAAAAATACGTAGGATGTCACGCGGGTAGGCTACATTCGCCGGGATCAGGCTGACAACGAGAGCTAGTGTACTGTGCGTAGTTCGATCCCTATCGCTGTTTAATTTTCTCTTTTGGTCATTGCATCGAAAATGTTATCTTCTTCAATTTCAAACCATTACATCTGAATTCTCACTTTATTACTTTTGTTGTTTAAATTAGATTTACAAATGTACCACTAAAAACTTGGGGATGGTGGGGTCGGATCCAAAGATACACGGGTCTTTCATTTCATTCACTACTGAAATCAAATCTGAAGACAGTATAAATTCAGATACGGATCGAAGATTTTAAAATTTCCCGGCTTAGTAATTGATGCTCCCTATGAATGGAATGCAGGTATTGTGGATATTGACAAGGAGAGGTTGTGTAACTCGGGTCACGAAATGAGATGACTTTTTCATTGCCACTATAACAAGATAAATAAATACTCGTTGTGACTTTTTTCTCCATAGGCCTGGATGCGCGAGAAAAAAAATAAAGCTGAATGTCACACGGGTCACCTACATTCGCTGGATTCGCATGAACCTATGGTAGCACAATTGTTAGAAATAGCTACTGTCGTGGAAAAAAGTCATGACACTCGAGTTTACAAGTCAATGACAGTTGTATGCGTAGTCCCACATAAAAACAAGTTATATCAAAAATTAGCAAATTTAATTCTGCGTTTAACTGTGGAAAGTGAAAATTTTTATTTTGACTTGTTAAAATTTTATTGTCTGCGAAACAAAAAAAGTGCCGGTTTTTTCACTGTTTTAAACGGAATGCTCACTTTAAAAATCCATAACTTGAAAAGTATTCATTGGATCGTAACCAAACTTTAATATGAAATAAAGGAACCTGTTTTAAAGGTATGTACAAAGTTTTAAGATAATCAAAGTGTAAATAAATTTGTTCTTGTAAATTTTGTGAAACAACTTTTTCTCAGTACTGCGTGGTCATATCGATACGAATCTTGTTCTGTCATGGAGCTTATGGTAATACAAGGCTAATCGGTTCTCCATATTTAGAATTTATTTAGTTGTTTATTTTATGTGCGCTTACATTTAATTCGGTGTTTCCTACAACAAGAGGTGTGAAGCGAACGAGAGGAAACGGACGCATGACCTTGGAAATCCGTGCGACGTTGCCGCGTTCGACACCATGTGTAGAATCAGTACATTTTTGTTGCATTGTAACTTAAACAGATGGGATTCTTATCTTTCGAAAGAAAATACACCCCTTTCCATCAACTTTTTAAGCGACAGTGCAACAAATGGTGTCCGATGGCAATAGATGGTGTCGAACGCGGCAACGTCGCACGGATTTCCAAGGTCATGCGTCCGTTTCCTCTCGTTCGCTTCACACCTCTTGTTGTAGGAAACACTGAATTAAATGTAAGCGCACATAAAATAATCAACTAAATAAATTCTAAATATGGAGAACCGATTAGCCTTGTATTACCATAAGCTCCATGACAAAACAAGATTCGTATCGATATGACCACGCAGTACTGAGAAAAAGTTGTTTCACAATATTTACAAGAACAAATTTATTTACACTTTGATTATCTTAAAACTTTGTACATACCTTTAAAACAGGTTCCTTTATTTCATATTAAAGTTTGGTTACGATCCAATGAATACTTTTCAAGTTATGAATTTTTAAAGTGAGCATTCCGTTTAAAACGGTGAAAAAACCGGCACTTTTTTTGTTTCGCAGACAATAAAATTTTAACAAGTCAAAATAAAAATTTTCACTTTCCACAGTTAACACTTTGAACGCGGCACCATTGTTTGAGTTACCTATCCGGTGACTGAAATTTTATTTACCAATTTTCCGATAGATTTCAATGCTAAAAGTCGTTATTTAGTGTTAAAAAATTTGTAATATAAAAATTGTAATTAATATAATTTTTTTAAAAAATGACGGGAATCCCCGTCACGAGTCACCGGAATGAACATGTAGTGCGTGTTGCATAGATACCTCCCGTTCATTTCTGGCGTAGTTTTTGCATTAGGTCTGTGTATTTTTTAATATTCCCATATTATTTCATGAGGGTTATATATACATTCAAATGATGAATTAGAGCAAATATGAATGTGGAAATTGATAAAAGGAACATGACTGCGGTCGTGGGTTTTCCTTACATATTCATAAAACGGCTAACATTTGTGTCTATAAGAGAACTAATTCCTACATGATTCCCTCTTTCAACACCCTTGTTAATAGAAAGTTATATACCTGCTTTAAAATGTCTAAGCAGAAATACACCGCCATGTCTTCTAATTACCTACCTTTGTAGAATATAGTAATTGGTTTAGTTTACGTATTCATCAAAAGAAGAATGAATTCAACGAGAAATAACAAAAGTCGCACGCATTTTTATAATAATTTTTACATAAGAGACTGATACTCTTTAACTTTTAAACTGATTGACTCTAAAACTAGAGAAAGCACATGCATTACAAAAGTTTAACTAATATTAAATATATTTTTTTCCTTAAATTTCCGCTACCTACGTTTTAGAAATAAGAAGATGAATGATCTATTCAAAGAATCAACATGTATTTTCGATGCATAATATGTGGGAAATAATTTTTAAAATAAAAATCACTCTTTTATAAATCAATCTTTTATTTATTTAAACACAACTTTTATCTTTTTACACAATTAATTTATATACAGCTTATATCGTTATGATATTCCACAAAACATAGAATGAGACACAAGGGGGTGCAGCCATCGCACTCCGGACAGTAAAAACTTGATTCCTTTGTCCCTTTTCTTAGCACTCCCGGCATCTTTTTTGGAGTGTTCTTTTCCTATTTTTTTCTCATTTAAACTAAGCATGAGTGGGAAATGTTTCAATAAGCCCTTGATCCTTGGAGTAGACGAAGGATAAGGTCGAGGAGTGGGTTTGGAAGAAGAGGGTTGGAGTAGGGATTTTATTGCGGTGAGTCGGAGAGAGTAGGGTGGGATTATAAGTAAAGGAAATGGCTGTTTACAAGGAGGAGGTGGACAATGTGGATGCCCAACTTCCGATACCATTTAAGTGTCTTCCTCTCTATTGGGTAGCAAGGCATCATTTGATTCAAATGACAGAGGGATTCCCATTCCGGTTAGATCGGAAAGTGCCGGAGGTTTATCTTGTTCGGGATTTTTTGGGTACTGGAGGCATCGCAATATATCCATTAACTTGCAACGACTCATGTAGCGTCGAAAACATTGAAAATTGATCAAGGAATCTGTACTCCAATAATCCGACATCCTACTCAGAGGAATGATTCACATGTGGTATAATAATCCAAGAAATATAAGAAATTCCTCAGGGCCCAGACTCTTCCATTTCTGAATCCATGCTTTTGGAGCTAAATTTCCTGGCAATAGTGTGTCAGCAAAGTTGTTAGTCTCTGTCACTGTTATGTGTATAATATTATCCGTCAACTGAATGTCGAAAAAGTCTCGGGGTTCATCTCTAGGTTCAGGAGTACTCAGTCCAGGGGTGAGCGTTTAGGGATTTGGTGCAGAACTCTTGTCTGTGGGATGTCCAAGTGTATGTTCTGCCAGGTGTGCGAGTTGTTTCTTCCTGAAAAGAAGGACCGGGAGTGCTGATAGGGCTGCGTGTAGATGATGTTTGCGGAGAGGGAGCAACATCTTCGCTTTCCCCCTCACTGTTACCCCACTCCATATCCCCAGAATCATCGCTGAAATCGCTTTCTTCCACCAGATATTCTTGTAATTCCTCATCACTGAGAATTTGTTGCCCCAAATCAACCTTATATTACTTCAACGGAGGAGGCTGGGGATCATCAGCTGATGAAGAACCGAATCCCCGCGATGTGGAAGGTTGTGGAGAGGGATTCCATGAAAGAGACTTCTGAGCTCCCCAACATCATAGTTCTAATATATAATGCCGAGTTCTCCGATTTTTGCTTACATGAATCGCTATTGCGTTGCCTTCCCTCAAGGAAAATACACTTGACTTGATGGAACCTAGAAAAATTGAAATATTAATAGCATCCGCATGCATTGCTTCATAGCAGAAGGTGCGACTATTATTCTAGGGATAACTGGTCTTACATCAAATCGTTTTTGTATTGATTTCTTCAAAAATTTCTTCAATTTCCTTCCCTTAATAAAGTCTATAAAAATAAATAAACTCATTTTTATGCAAAAATAACAAAATATTGTAGTTTCTAAATTTATTTTGAAGATAGCTTTGTACTTAAATCTAAAAGCTAAGACAAAAAAGACAATATGTGTCAAAAAACCATCACCATCCGTATCCATTTAGAAAACGACAACACAGGGGCGTAAAATGGACGTACTTTATAACTTAAACAATATAATTTAGAAAACAAATCGGACTGACCCTTGCAAAATAAAAATAAATGCACTTCATTTTAGGAAACCGATAAAAATAGCAGGTACTAATTCATTAAATAAGCTCCACGTTTATTAGTTGAAAGTAGAGAAAACTAAAACGGTAAATGTTGTGTTGAGAGTATATAATGATTTAACATAAATATATTACGGAACACATTTGTTTTGAAAATGAAATGTCTATAATAATAGGATTCACCCCTAGCGTTATTATATCAGGAAATCTATAAATGTTACCTTAGATGGACCCAAAAAATGTACAAATTTAGGGATAAAAAAATACGTGTCACGGAAGACGATAAGACGTCGTGCAATTTTTTCCTTTCCTAAGGCATATGTTTATCTGTGATTCTAAATTGGTTAAATATACAAGTGACTAAAGATAGCAATGAAACAATAAAATGTCCCGAAAACGTTAAGAAAAATTATTTTAAAAAAAATAGTGTTTGTACCCCTGGTGAGTAGGCAAAATGCAGTTACAGGCGATCAAAAAACAATAACAAACAAGTAAAAAATTCTTTATTTCGTTAGAATATTATCCCTGATCTAAAAATTGTTTTAATATGGGGAAAATGAATGGAAAAACATGAAAGACATTAATAACTTTATAAGAAAAAAGAAAGACTAAGTTGCAGTACTCACCAACAAAACGATGTGTAGTCTTCAAAGCTCCCGGAACCAAAACTGAGCGCACTCCCTCAAAGTAGGGTTCACAGTGATGACTGCAGCGAGACGACAGTGCCCTAACGCGTGACTGAGAGCAGCAGGAACCGATAGAAAGACGCATATACCAGTGACGGGAACTCCCGTCATGAGTCACCGGATAGATCCTAGGATACGGGAATTCCCGTCATGCCGCATTGAACGTGTTAAACACAGAATTAAATTTGCTAATTTTTGATATAACTTGTTTTCATGTGGGACTACGCGTACAACTTTCATTGACTTGTAAACTCGAGTGTCATGACTTTTTTCCACGACAGTAGTGTACTGCTGGTCGCGATATTGATCCTTAACACTGCCTAGGAATACAGGAATTCCTAGGGTAATGCAATCAGGCAGGGAAAAAAGTAGACTATCAGAAATTTCAGGTCAATCTATAAGTCAACAAATTAAACAAAAATAATAACGGGAGAAACGATTCACTTTGTACTTATTCTACGACTTTCTTGTTAACCCAACGACGTTAACCCGATGACGTGCTAACGTCGAAACCGGTTGGGTTATAAAAACTTCGTGGAATAAGTTCAAAGTGAATCATTTCTCCCATCATGACGTCATTCCACAAAGTAGAGCCTGCAACAGTTTTGAAGTTTTACAAAAATTAATAACATTTGGCATTAGCTAAAGTGATTGGAAAAATATTTTATTACAGAATTAAATTGTGGAATCATTATGTTACCTTCACAATGTATTTTTGAGTGATGTATTTGTAAATCTAGTTGAAGCGATAGAAGCACAACTAAGTCAGTATCCACACACAAGGATTGGAAATGAAGGATGATAAAATTTTTGATTCAATGGCTGAAAGGAAAATTTTAAACAGCGATATGATTCGAACTTCATTACCTGCAGTCCACTACCCCACTCTGCTATTGTCAGCTTACCCCAGTTGAGAGAATGCAGGCTGGAAGCATTTGAAATGTAGGCTACCGAAGAATTCATTGGATTAAGTGATAACCAGATAATAAGCGTCCGATTTAAATATATTGAACAAAATAGAAGCGATAACGCATGTCATTCTACTTTTTTTCTTGCAAACCCAGGCCAATGGAGAAAAAATTTGAAACACATTTTTTAAATTTTGCTTCTAGTAGCATGAAAAAATGCTCATCACATTTCAAGATCCGAGTTACACAACCTCTCCTTATGTTGCTCTAATATTGCTCTAAAATTCCATTTTAAAGGTTATTATTAATAAGACATTGCAAAATTACTAGTTTAGCAACTTGGAATATAGTATAATAATTTTTCATCTTAAAATTGGAATCCACAGATATTCTAAAAATGGAATATCCTGTCTGCATTTAAGTTTTTTTTTGTGTTTCTAAAAAACAAATTTGAAATTATTCAAGGATTTGATTAACAACGGCAACCCTTGTTAATGTGAACCCATTTTGCACTGAATCAATTGTAGTCGTTGGAGGCTTTCGGGGGCAGCTGTGCACGGTGCATTGTCAGAGTGCAAGCTTTCGCGGCCATTACAGGAAGCATCATCAGGCAATGATGAAAAATTGGAAAAGCCGATGTTTTATATGTATATATATCAATCCCTCCCCCCTTTTACTGTGGAGTGGTGGTGGGGGGAGTGACTGTCACTGTCCTTGGGGAGTCAATGAACTTTCCCTCCCCGTCACAGTGCAAACGGGTGTGTCATTGTTTGTCTCCTTCTGCAACCATCCAGGTGTTTCTTTCCTTTGGAAGAGTCTTCTCCACGTCGAACTAAGTTTACTGCCGTTGTCCCAGTTAACGGTTAATGTTTTTGCTATATGGACAGGCACGGAGAGGCAGCTTGATAATTTCCTCAAGACTTTGAACTCGCAGTGCAACAATACAGTTTTCATGCGCGAAAAAGAGAAGGCTGCAAAGCTCCACTTCGTGGATATCAAAGGCAGTGCAGGGATTCGAGTTCTCAATTTTTCTAAAAAATACCACACCACAGACCAGTTTATCACCCACAAGTCTCGATGCCATATCTCACAAAAACTTTCGGCATTTCACTTCATGTTGAATAGACTGCTAAGTATCCCCCTCTCGAGTTCAAACTTCGATCACGAGTTGCGAACCAATAAATTCATTGCCTCTCATAATGTTTACAATGAAAAACTAATTGACAGGAGGTAGAGAAAGAAATGTCATTCAAGACAAAAGCTGCTCTGTAGCTATAAGAAATGGACTCATTGTGAATGATAATGTGTTTGTGAATCACTCGCCACTGCTAGAGAGGCCTCCCTTTCCTCACCCTCTCAACAGTGAGGAAAGGGAGGGTACTAATGTAGAGGTGTCATTGGAAAATTTGAGTTAAGGGCGACGTAAGAAGAAACAAACAACAGCAAAGAATGAGGAATCAAGGGGACGTGCTTAAGGAATGGTTTTATCTACCCAGAGCCATAGTGCTCATCATAAGAAAAGTCCCACCACATACAGGCTCTCAACAGTCTACAATAATCTTCCTAGCAAAATAAAGAAAATTGATAATTTAATCAAATTTAAGAAAGAATTATGTACATACATTTCTGGTAAAGGAGAGGTATTATTCCCTGACCGAGTTTGAAACACATGTAAAAGTTGTTTCAACTCACATCTATGAATGACATGTTCTATGATTTGTAGAAATCCCACAGAACAGATTAAAATTATTATTATCATCTAGCCAGAGCCAAAGACATAATACTCAGCGGTCAGCACCTTCAAGAAGAAGCGGAGAAGAAACTTAGTCGTTTGAATCTTCAAGGGTTTGCAGCAATCAATGGACGACTGGATCGGTTCAGGAAAAGGAAAGCAAGTGTGTACAAGCTATAGGGGTGGACGGGTCAAAATTTTAAGGCTCACGTTACAATACAAACAAATAACATAAATCATTGCACTGAAGGCTCCACCCCCACCACACCACCTTCCTCCCCCCCCACACCAACCTCAACTGCATATAAGTGACAACAACATTTCTCTAATCTGTACATGATAATGACGTTAATCGTCGAAATCACGGTTGTAGTACTGCGAGATAAATAAATGTGGAAATAAAAAGGTTATTTTGTTATTCATAATGAATACATGTGAATTCCATAAAGTGATGCCAGAAACCATCAATTTTAACACAAATAAATAAAATAGTGAGTAGTATATGAACTAAGGGTCAAAACAAGCACCTTACTGTATTTCCTGTACTAGTAAATACATCCCTGTTCTTCCAGTTCACTGAATTTGAGACAGGCTCAATGGGCCATATTAGAAATTTTTAAAATAAAAAAACAAATATACAAGGGAAATATTTTGTTTGCATAAATATTCAACTCTTTGGTTGAAAAAGGATTAGAGAAACAAAGATCTCAAGTCTCAAAAGAATACAATTCATGTACGCTTGCGTGAACAAATGGATGAATAGGTGGTTACATGTGCATGAAACCGCGTACGTACCGTATTCCTCCGAATATAGCTAGCCCCCCCCTTTTTGGTGGAAACCTTCACGGAAGAAGTCTGGGGGGGGGGGATGGGACGGGACTATATTCGAGCTCAAGGCACCTAATGTCCGTTGTAAAATTCCATCCCCTGAGTTTGAAGGTCAATATCTCAAAAATGGGTAGTTTTATTTTAAAATAAAGTATATCAAACTAAATCTTGTTTATTTACACATTTAATAATGCCAAAAATATATTTTTTACTTGGTTAAATTAATTAATTTTTCGACCGAGACGGATAAAAACGCCGGATATTTTTCAGGTTCCAGTAAGCAAGTTTAACTTTGACGCCCACTTGAAGATACACAAGAAAAGCCACTTCTCTTTTCTCGCATAAGATATGGAACATATATTTATCTTAGACTAAAAAAAGTTCAAAATAGATTACTCAGAAATTACGTTACGACAAATTTTAAACACATGCGCTATCTCCGCTTTTGGAGGTCGGAAATTTAGTTCGTTTTGAAGGTATTCTTCGTCTTTGAAAACTAAGCACGTGTAAAATGACTTAACAAATTGGGAGAATTAGATATGCTTTCAACATGTATATATTTATTTCAGAAACGAAGATCCACGGGACAGGACTTGTGGCCAGGAAAGATAAGCTGCTTGAGGTTGCCAAGTTATACACTACCGTAGGTAGGTACCAAGCACCAAACACCACGCGGGAAAATTTCTCTAGTATGCACAGGAAAAATATCCTAGCCTATGCTGGAGTAAAAGCAGAAGATTCCACGTGCGCTACCTTTCTCTTTCAGGCATGCTCTGGACAGTTGAGCATGCTTTTATAGCCTAAAATAAATATATATCGATATCAAATAACCAACGAATTCTACTGAGATTTCGTAAGTGGATTCATATTAATGACTCGAGAGCAAGAGAAAGGTTCAAACAGTGATTTCCGGAACGGAAAGCGTGCGGGACAAAAAATAGTGCAGTCTGACAAATTCATCAATAACAAAAAAACTGAGGAACGTAATAGTATGAAACTTCATATGACTATTAACAAAGCCTTTAGCTACAATATGTGAAAAGGAAAGTCTGATATCTTGATCTGTGTTGTTCTTACAATGCCCCAATTCGATGGATCCATCTGGTACCCAAAAAAAATCGCTAAAAATCCATTCTTAAACACGTACTTCAGTAAAATATTTTAATACCATCAGTAAGTGTATAAATAAACAAGCTTTAATTTGTTATACTTTAATTTAAAATTGCATTAGCCATCTTGGAGATATTGGTCTTCAAACTCGGGGGCGACGGAAATTTTGTAACGGATGGTACTTGGGGATAAATTCCCTAAAAAAGGGACTCTGCGGCGGTATTGCGGAGAAAATACAGCGGCTGCTCCCTAAAGACACAGTTAGAGCAGCCTTCTATAATAAAACCACCCTTAAAAATGTACTCGGATCCAACAAAGACAAGGAGAAGATAGAGCAGCAGAGCGGCGTCTACATGCTGGACTGGCCAAACAGGGAGGACGTTGGCCACCAGAGCGGCCGTGCCTGCTTCATAAAACGGAAGGCCACAACAGCGAATTCGCCCCAAAGGCACTACACCTCGAGAGGAAGGGATTAGATTAGATGCCTTGGAAGAGTTGGAAACTCTGAGTCACCTCAAAACAACTTGCTAATGATCATTTGTATCCCTCCCCTCCTGCATTTCCCCTACCTTACCCATTACCCACTGAGACAACCACTGCCCTACTCCCTTCTCGAGGGGACGAGACCCCTTGGAAGAGCTGGATTTTCTGAGTCACCTCACCTCCAACAACTAACTCCTCCCCCCTTCTCCTCCTTTAACCTCTTCCACCCCCACCCCCCACTTTCCCCAACGGTTGTGTACCATACATAACACTTATGCTTGACTTACTGTTCACCTGATGATGTAGCACTGCTACGAAACCATGGTTGTGTTAAATAAATATCTAAGTGGAAGCTGCAGTGGTCAATCCTTTACTCCCAGTGCGAAGATTTAGAAACAAATGTTAACCTTTAGCGTCTATACAGTTGCAAGTCCTCTAATTACAGCGAATTCCAAATATTACATTCCAATATATAAATGTGCAACTTTTTTGTTACTTATCTTTTCTTAACTGGGCAGAAATTCTGTGAAATCTATGATCGCCAACATCGGAAATCGCCAATTACATAGGAAATATTCACAGGCTTATGTTTTACGAACTTTTATGCCATAAAATGTATGTATATTTATATATTATTTTGAGAGTGCGAAAGACTCAAACAATTACCAAAAATCTTTAAAACTTTACCAAAGACAATCAAAGTTAGAAGAAAGAAAAGTAAAATATTTTTCGCAATGCATTAAATTCTTGCAATTTTTGACCCGAGATTTGAAAAGGCTTGACCCGAAGGCCGGGTCAGGACAATGACCCGACCCGAAAATTTCGGGGCTCCATTCACCCCTAGCATAAGCAAAAAGGGTCAATCCAAAGCTGTCAGTCAAATATCCATTGATATTGGAAGAGTATGAAAACTTTAGCTAAATTTCTAACTAAATTTCCAGATCGAGGAGGCAGTGGTGCGATGTCTCGAGGAGGTGCTTGGCCAGCAGTGACGATTTGTCTCCCTTCTATACTCACACCTTCTTGAAGTCTGGTGGTCAAATCCCTGCCCGTCTGTCCAACGTCATATTTATCACAGCTGAGGCACTTGACTTTGTAGACGCCTGAATGGAACCCCCCCCCCCCTCCCCTTTACTCACCATCTAGTCATCTCCCCCCCCCCCCAACCACCTTCCCCTATCCCCATTCCCTTCCATATATATTGCGCTGCCGTCACGGAAGTTTATAAGTGTACACCTGATGATGACTTAGTAAGCCGAAACACGTGTTGTGTTATTTTATTATTTTAAATACATTGTGGAAAAGTGCTAAAGTTTTCATACTCATCCAATATGTCTAAATTCCACTACGTGACGCCTGATACTGTGAACTGTATCCATTGATATGACTGATATCAAATATCCAGCATGAGGAACATGTGCCAGCGACTCTAGCAGAGAGGAGGGTGGAAGCACTGTAAACGTTTCAGCAATGCAGGTCCCACTTATACATACATGGGTGAGGGAGTGCTGCTCAGGATGCTGCCTTGGAAATGCAGTGCCTATGCAGAAAGGGAGTGCAGAAAGGTGTGCTCCTCAGACTGCATAGGCAGTGCCTTGGAAATGCAGTGCCTATGCAGAAAGGGAGTGCAGAAAGGTGTGCTCCTCAGACTGCATAGGCAGTGCCTTGGAAATGCAGTGCCTATGCAGAAAGGGAGTGCAGAAAGGTGTGCTCCTCAGACTGCATAGGCAGTGCCTTGGAAATGCAGTGCCTATGCAGTCTCAGGCACTGCAAAACGCCCATCAACAATCAACTCTTTTTTTATGTCAACGTTTGAATTAAATGAAAAATGTAATGGAGATGCTCAATGGGCTAGATAAGTAGTTCATAGTTCAATTTTGCAGCGTAGGCTGATTACATTTTCATTTAGTTTTTTGCAGTGTTGCAGCAATGCAGCATTGATTTTCGTCCATTCAGTTTACAGCACTAAACTAGTTTGTGTATTTTAAAGTTAATAAAAATATTTCACGGAGCATAACACAGTTGACAGTGAAGAGTTTTCCTTTGTGTTGGACACCTGAAGGGCAGGATTGGACGAGTAGCTGCATTGCCGCACGTAATCGCTCTGAGGTGGGCTAAAGGGTACGTCCAGTAGAAAGTGGGCAAATTGGAAAAAAGAGATTTTCATGGTAGAGTGAAAATTTTTCTTGCATAATGAAATGGATAGACTGGAAAATAATTTATGGAAATTATATATTTATATATTCCTTCATTAACTATCAGAAAATGTATTTAAAGTGGGATTTTAATGAAGTAAGGAATACTCGTCAAATATCACCAACTTTAAAATGTCACTAAATATTAAAAAAAAAGGTGTAAAGAAATTACTACTAATGTACATCTCTTCTACAAGGGTTTTATTTTGATTTTATGGCTGCATTATGGGTGAAGTGTAGTGTGTATAATAATTAGAGCGCAGAAAAAAAGTCTTTTGACTTTTTGTAAAAGTGGGACTTTTGTGGTTTTAAATACAAATCTTCACCAATCTCATCAAATAAAACAGTTTTTAATGACTTTCTTAGAGACTTTTTGGGACTTTTTTGGCGTGACGGGACTTTTCCGATTAAAAGAGACTTTTATGGGCCTATTTATTTGAACCACAGGCCTAAGTTAATATTTGGCTGTTGTGATCACATTTGTTCAATTGTGTGTTGGATGCATCTGTGTTTTTCATGCGTAGGGACATGCAAAAGGTGGGGTTATTTTCTAGCCAAAAGTGGTGATATTTTTTTACAAAAGTGGTATTATTTTACCCTGAAATCGGTGTTATTTTAACAACAAAATAATTGATGTTGATTGAGTGCCATGCTTTTAGTGGGCCCACCCGTTGCCCTGACTTTTGGATGGTATTGACTAAGGATAATTTAAGCAATAATAAACATGGAGTATTGACTGAACTAACATTATATATGTTATTCTTCACATATTCATGTATTCAACTTACATAAAAAGACAAATTACTATTAAACTTCTGTATTTTCAAATGAAATAAAATGCCATCATGGCCAAATTGTCTTCTTTTAGATTTGTTCTCGTAGCTGTTAACACAGTGCTATAGCAGGAAAGAAATCTTTCTGAGTCCACATTTGCACAGGGGGTCCAAATTGCTTCCAGGCACTTAAATGCAAACAATGTCTCAGACAATTTGAGCACCTGCATGTCATTAATTATATCCACTGAACCCTGGGAATTTTGCTTTTGTAGTAATTGCTGTAATTCTCCAAACCCCAACATCAACTTCTCTGTCTCCATTGACTCAAGGCCATTAACTTTTTTAAATTTTGTAATTAAGTCAGGGTTCACCTCTGTAGTCAGAACTTCTTGGGGATCAAAAACTGATAGATTTTCAAATATTTTTCTGCTTGGATCTTCTACCATAAGAGAACTAAGTTTGGTTGATGCCTTTGAAGCCATCTGCATTAGTATTGACTTTACAGCAGCTGCTTTAGATGTCGTCATGATTTGTAAGTAATTAGTGGGTTTATCAAAAAAAATACCCTTTTGAATATTTTTGAGACTCATTTTTAACTTCCGTACCTCTCTATGTAATGTGTGTGCATTAGGATAGTTTGAACCCTCCAAAAATTTGATCAAGTCAACCAGCTGTTTCCAATGCTCCATAACAAATATTGCCTGGCATTGAACAGAATCTATGGTATCATTATTTAAAGTACAAAAATATCCTACACCGGAATTGTGAATCACTTCCATTTGGTCAGTGTTACAAAAGTCAACTGTGTGTCGAAAATAATCGGCTAAATAAAAGACACTAAGAAACCAGGAGTTCCATCTGGTGACAACAGGAATAGGGAATAATACTAAAATCTTTTCATTTCTGTCCTGAAGAAATTTTAAGTACATATGTTTTCTTTTTCTTGTGTGGAGAAATAAACTTTTGGTCATCATGACTGCTCTATTAAGGTCAGCCATCTGATGGATCCAAATATTTCCCACAAGATTTAATTTGTGAGCCCAGCGTTGTATGTGGATTAACTCCTCACCAATAATCAATTTCAAGCCTGCAACACACTTTGTCATATATTTGGCTGAGTCTGTTATAACACTTTTAACATCTGAGTATTGCACATTATAAATCCTCAGGGACTCTTGCCCCAATACACTGTGGGTTGCGTCAGCACTTTCTAGAAAGTGGACACCACCAACGTAAAGCAATGGCTGCTCATTAAAATCTTTTAATGTCCTAAACAGTACCACAAATACACATCTGCCTTTTTTGTCCGTGGTTTCATCACAAAAAACATCGATGGGCTTGCCTTGAACAGCAACTTTAACTTCTTCGATTCGGTCCTTGGCCAGATAATTTACATATTTTTCTCGAAGCGTTCGAGCACGGGGTATGTCACCAGCCCCTGGGTATTGTAGATATAAAATGAAATGAGAATGAATCCTAATGCGTAAAACAAAGATATTGCAGAATTCATAAAATTTGATCAATATTTATGGGAACCTGCATGCATGCATTATGGAATAACTAGGTGTATGAAAAACATAAAACTTTCACTTATTAATGGTCTAGTGGAGCTACTAAAGTACATAATTTAACACTAACCATCTACGTATTTGCTTAACCATCTTCTAATGTTTGGATCATCCACCTTCTCAAGCGAAATGTTGGCTCTTATGAAGGCCTCTGTTGTGTCGTTTGCAAATTCATAGGAGGCATCTCTCTTCTTGATCGTTTGGAGCAATTTTGTAATTGATGCCTGCCGAATAGTTGTACTTCCACTCGCAGAATTTTTTTCTACACTAGACTTGTGTTTTTCATTCGCGGTATGCTTCGTGCAGCTGTCCTTCCTTTCCCACGAAACAGCTACATCGCAAAAACAACAAAATATTGTTTTGTCATCAGCACAATATAATCCGTGGTCCCGAAATTCTGCTTTGCGTTGTTTTGCAGTCACTTCCCACTTCGGCATTATACTTTTTTTGAATGCAACGAAACGAAATTAATTCACGATGCCGATGTCTCAAACGACGGTAAGCTACTTTTAACCCGCTTTACTTTTCGAGCCTTCCCGGGATTAAAATGGGAGCGCCGGTAGTGGCGATAAGAAATACTTAATGGCATTTCGGCTACTTTGTAGACATCGTGTGAACGCGTTCACCAAGTAGCCGAAACCGTAGCTACAAAGTAGCCACGCGTGGTTCATGTTGTGTTTTTGTTTAATCCTGTGCCACTTCATCTCCGGTTGCTAGGTTCTTGTTTATTGTGTTGTTTATTGTATTGTTGTCTTCTTCTTCTTTCTCATAAGAAAGTAAAGAGAGCATATTCGTTCTTTCAAAAGAAAGCTGTGTCCTTATTGCCCTGAATATTTCCACGTAGTCTAGTTTTAAAAGGTTATGGGCCCAGAACGCACTGTAGTGGCTATACATTAGTTGAATTTCTGCTCAGCAATTTTACAAATATGAGCAAAGTCAAGTTTAGCACTACTACCCCTGGTATTACAAAATGGAAGGGGAGTAGCAATTATGCTACGTGGAAGATGGATATGCACGGGGCCTTGAAGCGGGATGGACTGTGGTCGGCAATTGAGTCTCGCAAAACTAAAGCGAAGAGCGTCGAGGATGAAGAGGCGGAGATCCTTCGCGATGAACGGGCCTATAGAAGTATTTTCGTAAATCTGGAGTCGGGG
Source organism: Platycnemis pennipes (assembly GCA_933228895.1). NCBI lineage: Eukaryota > Metazoa > Arthropoda > Insecta > Odonata > Platycnemididae > Platycnemis > Platycnemis pennipes. The sequence continues at coordinate 135,658,460 of OW121853.1, forward strand.
CCAAAATTACACGTCGGGGAGAGCAACACTGCCAAGGAGGCGTGGGACACACTGAAGAAGCAGTATGAGGCCAAGACCACCAACAGGCGCTGATTCCTCCTGGAGCAATTACTCAATCTAAAGCTCCAGTCGGATGGAGGAATGCATAAACAAGTTCCTCGACATCACCTCACAGCTGGCTGCGATTGGTGGACGATGAGATGAAGGCGTGTGTTTTGCTCATCGGGTTACCAGCATCTCTAGCACCCTTCAAGATGACAATGGAGAGTGCAGATGAACTGAAATACGAATCTGTGCTAGAGAAACTGACCGCTATGGGCCAGAAGGAGAAGCTGGAAAAGGGTTTGAGTTCAGCGTTTGCAACTTACAAGAACTCTGGTAATAATGGTAATAAGAGTAAGGGCAAGAAGTTTATACCAAAGTGTTTCAAGTGCCACAATCACGGCCATTTTGCAAAAAATTGTGATCAGAAAGGCATGGACGAGGACTTTAATGTTAGTGGGACAATCACTGGTACTGGGACTTTGGTCAATGGTTTGTATAAACTTGACACTGAAACTGTTAATTGCAGTGAAGTAGTTTTAGAAGATAAGGTAGCTATGTCCACTGAAGTAAATGCTGTCGACTTACAGTATCTGTGGCATTTGAGACTTGCCCATTTAAATATCAAGAGCATGAATTTACTTAGGAATGGACTAGCAACTGGTGTGAAATATTCAAATTGTAATTTAAAGCCATGTTTACCTTGCCTTCAAGGCAAAATGCATAGAAAGCCATTTTATCAAAGTTCTCCTTCCAAAAGAGCTGAGCGTAAATTAGAGCTAATTCACTCAGATGTGTGTGGTCCTATGAAGGTTGAATCATTTCTGGGCCCATAACCTTTTAAAACTATTTAATGCAGTAATCCATGACAGAGGTTTGTTAATCCTTTTGATATTGAAACCATTGACATCGAAAATGAGCCTGAACCTGATCCAGTTGAGACTATTGTTACTATTAAGAATGTTAAGAAAATTCCTGAAGACAATGTAGAGTCCGAGACTGCCATCATGTGTCCTTTGGATCCTCATCCCCAACACATTCTTAGCTACACCAAGGTCTTTAATATCAAAGTATTCTTACAGTATCTGTGGCAATCACTGCATTAAGAATGTTAAGAAAATTCCTGAAGACAATGTAGAGTCCGAGACTGCCATCATGTGTCCTTTGGATCCTCATCCCCAACACATTCTTAGCTACACCAAGGTCTTTAATATCAAAGTATTCTACAAGCCTTCCTTTGATTTCAGAATGCAAATTATCATCACCGCAAAACAGTAGGAAATCATCAACATACAATGCAATGATAGCTACTTCACCATTTTTGAAAATTATATAAACACAAGGCTCTAAAATCAACTGTGAGTCGCCTAGTACACTTAATACTGTATTACATCTGTCATTCCAGGCTCTTGAGGCCTGTTTGAGGCCATAAATTGCTTTATTTAACCTACAGACTTTCCCTTCACAATTCTTATTAACAATCCCTTCCGGCTGAGCCATATAAATTTCCTCCTCTAGTTCACTAGCCAAAAATGCACATGTCACATCCAAATGGTGAATCGACCAATTATATTTAACTGCTAATGTAAACAGTAGTCTTAGACATTCAAAACGCACAACAGTTCAGACATCCTCTTGACAAACAAGTCATATTTTTTCCTCGAATGTGTTACTTTGTGGACATCGGGAAGGCACCTTTATTTTAACAAATTCCCGAGAATTTTTCACCGTATTTGATGCTTAGATGTTATCTTTCGACAAGAAAGGCATTTTTCAAAAACTCTCTTGTGCGTATTATTTTCGTATAATATACTGAGTTTATCTACGCTCATTATGAATATATCAGATTAGTTACTAGTTTTCTTTCTTTATTAATCGTTCATCCTCTCCGGGAATATTTTAATGCAATGACTTAGAGCCGCATAAAAATTTTATACTATTGGTGTAAACATTACGGAGTGATTTCTCGCTGACAACTCATTCACGATCGTCCTTCCCTATAGTGTAATACTGTTATTCTACCACATATTATTGAAAATTAGTCAAGAAAGCTATCCAAACCCTCAGTTTATCGGAGCAATGTGCCATAAACATACGCCTCGAAAAAACTTTTGTGGGAGAAGCATGAGCAGAAGAATAAAATGATGAAAATCGCGTTTGAATTGGTGAAATTCGCATTTGAATTGGTGAAATTCGCGATTAACACGAAATTCGCGGGAAAACCCCAGAATTCGCGTTATCGCATTTGAGACTTTTGCATGTCCCTATTCATGCGGTACCACACGGTGCAGAGATGTACTGTAAAATGTAAGCTCCTAATAATTGTTCATGCGAAATTTAAATAATAGCTCCGGAAACTGCAATGAATTCTTTCTATTGCTCCACCGTTCATGAAATAATCACACTCACTCAGTGCTTCAACCTGAAGGTTGGTTTGGATAGGTGAGGGTAGAGCTCACCCTGTACTTATCCACTTGCATGTCAAATTCACATATTGTTCCTTTCCCTGGGCCACCTCGCACTTCGAGTTTTTTTTTCTGAGGGTGTCCAAAGACTTCACAAAGGGATAGATTGATCTGAAGGAATGCATTGATTTAATTATGAACCAGCTTATTTGAACCCGGGTGGTCTGCTGACAGCCGACAGCGCTACACTGTATGCTAGCACTCCACTTTTGATTAGGAGATTGGTGGAAAAATGATACAATTATATGAAAGATCATCTAGAATTTCTGACGAGGTGAACGCGTCACATTGTGTGCAGATGATCATTAAATGAGCCTACATTGTAGCGAGGCAAGCATGACGTAGATGAACCTGGACCCTCGGCTGCGATCAAGCGGAGAAGAAGATTTTAAAATTATTTTAAAATCTTCTTCTCCGCTTAAAATTAAAATATAAATTAAAATTTAAAATATAAAAATATTAAAAAAAAAACAAGAGAAAAAGGTCCTCAGCTTCCCCTAAAATAGGGGTCTGTACAATGGACAACAAATAAGTACTTTTTTCTCATTTTCGGTATTTCTTGAGCAGAAAACTAAGTTTTGAAATATTGAATCATGTTTCAACTGCCTTGTAACATTATTGATCCTATGTAAAAACTTGTTTTGTATTGTATATTATAAAATTTTCCCCTTTAAATTTGACTGAAAAAAAATGCCCTGTTTCCAAGGTTTTACAATGGAGTGTACTTCCACACTCTTTGTGATCTAATGCCTTTTTAGTAAGAGGTAGGGTGCTGGGGACTTCCAGATATTGAAATAGAGGAACAATGAGATGGGAGGGTGAGTTTCAAATAAAATGAACCATGGGGAGACGGGAGAGCGAATATAAACGATGTGAGGGGTTAAGCGGGGTTGCATAACTTGGAGCATACAGCCCCGCGATGCCGAGGCGCATGTTTCAGGCCGTGCTGGCGCCTGTTTGTCCTATGTCAAAATGTTAGAGTACCTTTTTGTTGCTTATATTGTCTTCTTTCCGATTATTTGATTAGTTTTTCCCAAAATCAAAACTAAACGATTTAAAAACTAAAAAAGCAATTTTTTTGAGTGTTATTTTCAAAATTTGAGGGGGTTGCGGGGTGAATTTTTGGTGGAAAGTTAGAAATTCGGATTCAGCAACCCAAAAAGAATAGGATAAATCTATTTTCAGAACTACCTCTAATTTTTCCAAGTAAAATCCCCTAATGCCTGGACTACCATCTCTAGGCTCTTTTCTCCAACAATTCAGTTAAATTCAGCAACTTTCTCACGGAAATAACTCAGACTTTTGAGAGACTTTTTTCAAAAACATTGGTGACTTTTTAGGCGAATTTTTTTGCAAAATTGAAGACTTTTTTCCGCGCTCTAATAATAATCAATAACCAAAAATGGAAGTTATGTACTGTTACAATGTCCCCTTATAGTGTTAGCCCACATATGTAGTCAGATCATTTTTTTAGTTTCATGTTTAATGTGCCCATTTCATTGCTAAAGTGCTACCCCTACCATTTAAACTTCACGAACAAATTTGAATTTGCTGTACGTGCCTTCACTGCATGCTTGACGATCCGTCACAAGAGTAACCACTTTTTCTACTTGTAACCCTGTTTTTGTCTGTCTCTCTTTATATACTTATGCACTATATATTTTTGTACTTCATTCCTAAGACACTAGAGTAAAATATAAAAAATATTTTAATGGAATATTGTAATATGAAGAAGAGAAAATTGATTTATGTTATATAGTGCATTTCAACTGTCTTTTTTTAGTCACAAGACATAACACTATTTCCATGTGCTTTTTATATACTAAATTGATGACCTGAGTCCTAAATGTTCGGATGTATTTAATAAACATTATGTATTCTAATTCATTCAAAAGTGTTTACTTTGAAAAATCTAATATTTCTATAACCCTGACAGTTTTAATGGAGTCAAATGCGTCAAAATGTCACAAGAGTAACAGTGGACAGAGCCTAAAGCAATGGCTATGCCTGACAACAACTTACTTACTTGACGTGGGAAGGGGTGGTTAGGTGATGGAGATGGCGAGAAATTCGTTATAAAAGAGGCGAAATAATTGGCCTAGGGACCAAAGAATAGTTTGCAGGGATTTCGTATCATCCATACTCGTTACATGAGGGACATTTAACACCTGCAACCATAGGAAAGTCCAAGGAACTCACCTCGTAATTGGTGGGATTTTGTTACATATGCTATCGTTATAAATGAGTTTTACTGTATTTCATTAATATTATACGATCAAATTATTTCCTACGACAAAATAAAGGCAAAAACTGAGTATTTTGGAACATTTTGGAAATGTCATTGACTGAGAAATATCGATGGTGTTAATGACAACTCTAGCTTCAAACTGCATTTAGACGTTTCACGTTTTAACCTTTAAAGGACTGGCGTGCCCGTACGGGCACGGTAAAAAAGCTCCACTCGGGGCCGAGCGTGCCCGTACGGGCACGCTAACTTCGATCGGCTCTAACTTCAATGAATTTCAATTTAGCGGGGCAAAATTTTTTATTATTATAGAAAAATGTTTTATTGATACAATTATTTAGTTTTTATATTTTTAAGAATGTCTTTTTTAGATAAATTTGGTATATGAATGATGTCTCGCGGTGTTAATATTTCTTATAAGACAACTTTGGTATAGTCACTTCGGATGATCTTCAATCTGCTATTTTCCTTGAATATTTCCATAGTTAGTTTTACTTAATGCCTTGCACGTGCACAGGCAATGAAAATATAGTATTTTTCTTCTTGATTTTGGTATCAAACGGTCAAACCCTCATAAACATTGGTGGTGGCTCTAGTGTTGACGGCTAACTGCGACCTCATTTCATTTCTAAGAAAACGCCTTCCTATAGGGGCAGTAATGCTATTGTGTATCCAAATGGTGTGAAAAGGTCTGGGTTTGAGGAGGGGAACATGGCCTTCGAAGGCCATAGACCCCCGGGCCAGGGGGAGATGAGGGAAAACCAAGAACCCTCTCTCGGCTGCGGGGCGCCGCCCACGCGTGTGCAATAAAGGAAGGGACTGCAAGTTGCACCCGTTCTTGGGTCCGTTATATTCTTCTACCATGTTTCGGGTGGGCTCAAACCAAACTTCATTCCATCTCAGCTTTCTGGTGGGTGCGCTTGTCGGTTTGCCTTGTGTTCAGTCGAAGATATAGAATTTTTAGAGAAATTGTAACATTTTTGGTAAGTACTCATTCTCTTCAGATATCCGGTTCATATTTCCCTTATTGCACTATATTTATTTATAAATAGGTATTTATTATTTACTGTTCATAGCCATGGATTCTAAGCGGAAATTATCCGATATAGAGATAGAGCAGGAAGTGTTTTTGGATTCCGACTCAGATGCTGGGGAGTCGGACGTCCGACGAAGTGTACACTTCGTCGGAAGATGAGGAGGCAGATCCTCCTGCACTATTTTTTCGCTCCATTTTTTAGCAACACAATGAGACGAGACCGATTCCTTCACATCTTGAGATTCCTCCACTTTGCTGATAATTCAAAGCCACCCCAAAATGACGAAAACTATGACAGACTATGGAAAATTAGGGCCGTTTTCGATAAGCTCAATGAATGCTATGCTAAGTATTATAATCCTGCTGAGCACTTGGCTATAGACGAAATTATTGTGCTTCTCAAAGGCCGGGTGATATTCAGGCAGTACATACCAAAAAAGCACAAACGTTTTGGAATTAAAATTTATAAACCCTGTGACAAAACAGGATACACTTTTGACATGAAAGTCTATTTAGGAAAGGACCGACTGACTGTGACACAGGACATGTCAGCAACGCACGCAACAGTGAGGGCGCTGACAAGGAGAGTGGAAGGGGTTGGCCATAAATTGTACATGGACAACTTTTTTTCCTCTCCTGCTCTTTTTGACGACCTGAAGACTAAAGAAATTTTCTGTTGCGGTACGGTAAGACAAAACCGCAAAGGCATGCCACGAAATTTTGATAGTCAGACATCAAAAATGAAGCGAGGAGATTTACGGGTGCGCGTTAGAAATGACTTGACTGCCATAGCATGGAAGGACAAAAGGGAGGTGTTCATGCTGACAAACATACACAATCCACCAAGAGAGGGAAATTTCTGCGATGACCAAGGGAAAGCTTTGAAGCCAGCCATCATTGAGGACTACAATGCGCACATGGGCTACGTTGACAAAGGGGATAGGATGGGTACGAGCTACGATACTAGCCGACGTAGCTGGAAGTGGACGAAGAAGCTCTTCGCTCATCTATTGAACGTTACCATCCTCAATAGTTACGTGTTGTTTACTTCTTCCGGGGGCCATATGACGCATCGGCAGTTTCGGCTTTCACTGATAAGGGGAATGATAGAAGAAGGGGCTTCTGCCCTTCCCGCTCTCAGTTCACGGAGGGGGAGGCCAAGTAGCTCGTGTGGAAGAGAACTGTGTCGCTTGGAGGCGATAGAGAATACTCACTGGCCAGTGAAAGAGAACCGCCTAAGGTGCCGTGTGTGTTCCGAGAAGGGTTTGTACACGTGCACAATTACAAAGTGCGGAGTGTGCGAGGTTGGACTATGCACTTATAACTGTTTCCAAGAATATCACACAAGGTTATAAATCTGACATCAGATGTATTATACCACATAGTAGCATGTATATAATAAGTAAAATCATTATGAACTTAATTTCTCTGGGGGAAAAATTACTCCAACTTTGTTTGTTTCAACTTTGTACAAGAAAAGAGATTTTTTAAATGTTTTTGTAAATAAATGACCTCATAATAAATTAATAATACTTTTAAATCATACATTTAGCTAAATAATGCTTTTTATTTGAACAATTTATCTTTAGTAGTTGTTGAGATATTGGCGTTTTTCGAGTCGATGACAAGAAAACATTAAAGAGCCAAAATTAAATCCGGCCGTGAAGGTCGATTTTTGGGCATTTAAATCCGGCTCCTAAAGGTTAAAACAGCGTAAATTTTTCTATGCAAACGAACGAATGACTTTTTTAAATGGCGCTGCCATTAAGCTAGCCCTATGCAGCCCTACAAAGTGTGTGTCATAAAGGACTTCTTCTCGGGATGCTATAGGTACCCTTTCTCAGTCCGGGGGAGACGATTATCTCGACCCTGTGCGCACCCCACTCCCAGCAGGGTCAGTTGCTTGTTGGTGCAGTGGAATAACAACTTAGAAGTTTTTGCATAATTGGCAAATTGAGCATTTTAAGTACATTCCTTATGTTTAGCTCTACAACAACAAATTTTAAACGGAGCTCTACCGTTATTTTTAACGAAGTTCGTGTGTAAAGGAATCTCGGAACTAATTTTTGTTAGTTATTTAGTGGGTTAATGAGGGATTTTTTTCATGGTTTTATTTAGTTATGGAGTTATTATTTTTGCAGGTTCAACAACTGAATGTTATTTTTTCATATGCGTCGACGGCCATATTTTTCGTGAGTTTCAATGTTTGTTTTCCCCTGTAATTACTCATTCTAATTTAATCATGACAGCTGACTACTTCAGATCTGTTTTCGTTGGTCATTGGTTTCCACCAAAAGAATACAGTGATTCCTGGCAGTCCTTCAAATCCCGAGGAACACAAATGTTGAAGGTATAACATTCGCTTCGAAGAATTTGATTCCCAAAATCAGGTAATTTGTAAATGAAAATAACAGTTCTGGCTTGCAGGGTACTATATTAACGTAGATCTAGATAAAAATTTGTACAAAACTCGATATATCGTGCTACGGTACATTAGAACATAAACAAAAAATTAGTGTAATAGACTGTACAATCGACAGATAACAATAAAAGACCACATTAACTGTAATGGAGAATGTATAACTAGGCTTTTTTTTACAAGTTATTAAGAGTTTTCGATAGCTAGAGCTGCTACTTTTTTATTTATTCTCTAATTTATTAGTCTTAACTGCTAAGTAGTACCTACTAACATCAAGTCCAAATTATGGTCAAATTCATTGAGAAGTGCAAAATGAAACGACAAAATTATTTGTTTGACCATTGATATGATTTTTTTGCTAGAGAGCTTTCTTCAAATTTTAAAACTGTTATATAGGATTTATCCTTTCATTTAAGGTATCTTCTAGGATAACAAAAATATTTCTCTGCCTTTAAATGATATGCATAGTTCACGTTTGGAATGAAAGCATCATTCATACAATAAAAACAGGAGGAAAAAGATGTTGGCATTCCAAGGGGTAATGGAGGTGGCCGTTGTGGCAGTTTACCAGACCAGGATTTAAAAATAACTATTTTATTAACTCAAAAGGAACTTACTCTCCTCCATAAGTATATGTAGGCCACATCCATTAGAGAATATTCCTCCTTTAGCAGCTCATCATTGTACATTACGTCAACCCTATGTTCAGCAGAGATTCCATATTTTGAGCGTAACAACTTCTTCAAGTGGGAGACAGTAACAGCAGCAGGGCACCTAAAATATCTCCGATGGTAATCCTGAAAATGCACAGGCATAAAACCATCAATCTAGTGCACCATATTGCAACAGTATACAGACAACTGCATCCGATGATTCAAAAAGGTACATTTAATGGCTAAAGTCCCCCAGTGACAATTATACTCTTACTAATTGTAAATAAAACGTACACATCCGATACTGAAATGACTGAGTTGTTTCATGCGCTAAGGTCCATTAAATCAAAACACTTCCAGGACTACTTCTTTAAATTGTCCACCAGAAAAACTCAATCTGATTCTCACTTAACACATCTTTTCATGGCAATGTTTAAGTCAGACCAAAATACAATAAACACTCCAAAATTTTTCTATTAAGACCACCTTTTCTTTCTTTTAAGTTTTCAAATTTTCCAGAAGAGCTGATTTAAATTTTAACTCTCCCAGTAAAAATTCACAGTGTCTCCTCTGAGTTTCACAGATTACTGTCCATAAATCAATGACTATAAGGGCCGGTTTTATAATGTCTGGTTAAACTTCTAGTTAGTTAACGTGGACGTTAAGTTGAGGTGAAGTTTAACCTGAGGATGGGTTTTATAAAGATAAACAGACCTCCGGTTAGTTGACTAGAACCCTAGAGACGGATGTGTGTACTTAAGACAATTCTCATACCGTGAATACGTCATGACGGTCATGACTGGCCAAAACAAATGAAAAACGATTTTAAAAAATCGCCGCGACGAAAGCATTTTAAAGTTGTAAACTTACGACACAAAAATTAATTATCACCAATTCACCGTATTTCTACCACATATATCTCATTAGTTGGTGTCTTTATTTATAATTTCCTTGGAAAATTAGTTTAAATTTCCTCACTGAATGAAAATGGCCAAGAAAGTTCGGACATTATCATTCCCACCCAATTCATTTCCTCTTTTTTCTCGAACTTCTAGCTGTCTTCCTAACAGTGGTAAAAATATCAGCAAAGAATTGCTAGGAATTACATTAATTTAGAAGATGGAAAAATTGTTTTTCATGCAGAGGGTTTATTTTACAATTTTTGGCTATGGTAAAGGTGTTATTTTCAGTGAAGTAATCAATAGCAAGTGTGAAAGAGCACTATATTACCAATTTCTAATTCATCAGATGTAACAATGCGCTCCAGAATTCTTAGCATCTTAGCCAATGACGCTGACCCAGTAATTTCATCCAGATATCTTACCTTTGCCTGTACAACTATATCATTACATAAAAACTCTTACCGACTAACAATGGTGCAACGATTTCTGCCAGTTGCCTCCCATGAAAAGCTACATGAATACAGATTCTTTATCATGATTTTAATCTCCTACAAAAACTGACCCTCTGACCAATAGGAATGATTTATTTAAAGAAATGTAGGTATCTGTTCACTCTAGGGAGTTTTAAGAGCCTAATTCTCCATGTACCATGTCAATTTATTGGTTTTGTATGGTCATTGTATGTGACAATGAATCAAGTAAATAGGAGAATTAGAAAAAGGGGAGTAAAGTATAAAAATCTGTACAGATAATTCCTCATTGCTAACAGATTAACTCACAACACAAATAAATTGTTAATAATCAAGGTTTAATTACTATACTCATTCGAGAAAAATTCATCCACATATTAGTATGCCTTATTTAATAATATTTTGATCTTTGACGCATTTGTGGAGGCGATTACAATGGTATAATAAAGCTGATATTGCACATCATTGCAATTGAAACACCATTTACCTTCTAGGTACAAAAAAGTAAATGTTTAAAAATGCATATTGGCAGCTTTCTTGTGTTGTAGGTAATTATTTACCATGAAAGTATTTAAGTTTCTTTTACTAAAGATGACAAAACATGAAATGTAAACATTGTTAGTACCTTTGTGCCATGATGAAGATTATAATATATATATATATATAAGTACTATCTACAAATCATAGTTTGCCAGGGATATGAAAAGAAACACCTAATATTGCACTTTTACCAGGAAAATATTTTTCTAGAAAGTCCTGATTTCCCCCAAAGATTAAGAAATATGAGAGAATGGAATGCATTATGCCACAATAAAAATTTAAGAAATTCAGTTGATACATTTGGTGTCAACTGTCTAATTATAAAGTAAATTGAGGGAATTTTCTGACATAGTAAAATGACGTGATCATTTGTCAGGGTTTCCACGAAATGTAGTTAAGATAATATATTATCATTGAAATTTGTCACAAGGAGGCATTCCTTAGCTTCAGTAGTTGGCTGGTATTATGACTTCCAAATATGAAGTGTCTGAGCTATTTATATTACTTTTAAGTTTATTGTTTTCACACAGTTTAGGCATTTCATTTGCAGAAGTTTGCTTATGTGACCAAGTTATAATCACGATAAATAAAAAATTTAAAATATCAGCGCTGACAAACCAAATAGATGATTGCCTCTTAATCAAATTACCTCATTTATGACACATCATGGAAATATTGTGAAGAGCAACACTTATGTTTGACTGGAATAAATTATGGCACTAGACAATAAGTATAATTGATAGGTACCAGCTTGATTGGTGTTAATACACAGTAACATGAATGAAGACTTCAGTGGACTTGACCATCTTGCTTTGACATGACCTGTCCACATTGAAGAAATGCAGCAGATTCAAGCAAAATAGCCTATTCTGTATCTCAACCCTCTCTTTTCATTGACTCCTGAGAGGTGAATCAGACATAATTGGCAATTCTTTAAATCTTAGATAAATTATCTTCTTCTTTAAGGAAACACTTTTAATGAGAATCTCACTTAATTCCTTGCATTGTCTTAAAATGTTCTGATTAAATAGTTGAAAGTTGAACTTGGCAGTAGTGTTTATGCCTAATATATGCTCATTCAATAACTTCTAACTGTAATTTACCTACATACCTTTAATTAAAGGCAGGTAAAGGTTTTTGTTCAAATATGCCTAAAAACATCATCAGGAATTATATTCCATGCCCTACATACATGACACAAGTTTTCTAGTTTACAAGTTTTCTAAATTCCTGACTGCAAAAGAATAGATGTAGTATTCCACTGTATAGTAAATATTCACCTTATCAACACAAGGTTGTCTTTGTAAAACACATTAGATCATTCATTAGCCTTAATCATTCATAATCCTTGGAGGGAGAAATGCATCTATTTCTCAAAGAGCTTATTACAGGTTAAAATATGAAAGGTACAGATAATGATCTATCACAAATTTATTCCACATTATATACTCTCTGTCTATGCTTATTCATAGCTAAATAAACTTTTATCAAGGCAATAGCAAAGTATGGTAATAACACTAGAGATAAACTTGAGAAACAAATCCTGGGGGGCTAGCTATAATGCATGAAAAATGTAAACAAAATGTCATGCCATATATACTCATTTTTAATCACAACGAATTTATCAAATTCATGAGTTTCAATACATAATAACTCATTGAAAATACATGTAACTATATAGTGGTATCACTCTGTGATAAAAATTAGTTAAATATTCAAACACACTAAAATTTCACAGCACCTAGAGCAATTGAAACACAGGACTCTACAGAACAACATACGAAATTAACCTCGGCATCTAAAGTAAATGCCATTGCAATCTAAAAAATCATCACATCGGTCCTTGCTATTATTTAGAATCACAAATCGTTGTAATAACCTATATTCTATCTTTTGTGGAAGTGAATATAGTAGTCTTCCAGCATCAAATTCATGAGTTTCAATGCATAACAAATCAATGGAAATACATACAACGATATACTTAGTTGACATACATACTTTCTGGGTTAAAATTTAGGTACTCATTCGAAAACAATAACATTTCACTTCTCCTAGTACAATTGAATCACTGGGTTAAAATAGAACAACATGCAAAACTAACATCTACGTCCGAAGTACCTAAATGTCATTCTAATCCAAATAACGTTCACATAGGTCGTAAACTTGCTATTACTTTACATCACAAAACGTTGTAATTATATTGTATCTCATGTTGAAGTGATTATAGTTATCTAACAGGACGCATTGTAAGGTTTGACACAACATAAACATTAATTAATTAATTGTTCCTAGGTTTAAAAAGTTTTTACGTGCCTTGTTGATGGCGTTATATAAACGCTTATGTATAACTTGAGTAGTAGCACAGGAAAAATGAACGATGCAATTAATTAATACAGTCTTTGTAACGCTAACTATCGCTAATATTTGTATAAACAAAGGAATTCTCAACTAAATCCTAACCCACTCACTTCCTTGGGTGGGACGTGTGGGACAAATAATGTTTAGAATAGCTCTCATTGCTTGCACGAACTAGTATTCTTCGGCATAAGCGCCCATTTAATCTTCTATACTTCCGTTATCACCTGTATTCCGAATACTTCACTCAAAACTCATTATCTTCCGTTATATTACATCACCTAATACCTGTATACCACAACAGAAAGAAAATCACAACCCAAGAACATCAACACAAGAGCACAAAATGAGGCAGCAGTGGATGTATCCCAAACGTTGCCTAACTTCGCACTTTCAAGGGGTAAATCCCGCTCAACTCCGGACGCCTAGAATATGATCAAACATTTTAACGTAAATTAGAGGGTACATAACGTGAACACTGGATCTTAGCGTAACTACAGTCTATCTTAAATCACCTTGAAAGCTCAGAAACCTGCTGGTTTAAAATCTAATTCCATCGATGGTAATCACCAATAACGTATTTACGTTTTTACCGTTGGCTTTTGAAGGACGAAACCTTCCAAAACACTCTGCATCACTCAAAATGACCAAAACTACTTCGAATTAGAATTGCAATGCCGTATTTTTTTAATTCTTCGTCTTCAAAATCTTCATCCGTAGCAAGAGTCCCGTCAGTATCTTCTAGTTAACCCATGGAAATCCGTCGTTAAGATAACTAGCACTTTGACCTCCAGATTAGACTTAACGACCGATTGTAAAACTGAATTTTTGGCTTAAGCGTCGGTTAACTCTAACGTCCAGTTTAACTAGACATTATAAAACCGGCCCTAAGAGGTGCATTATTGATTTAAGATGGCTATTATCTGGAAACGATCATTAGTGACATATTTTCAGGAGAAGATAACCACCTTGCTTGCTGGAGAAATAAGATGCTCTGACTTGGTTGTTTCGGCTGGTATGTTGGAGGAAGCCTTCCCAGAGTATTCCAGGCACAAGGCAACAGTCTCATCAGGACAATAGATGCACGACGTCTCTTCATTTATCACTCCTGCGTCATACTCTGATGCCGGAGACACCTCGGGATGGCAGGCATAAAATTCTTGCCTTTGTTTCATTTCATCTGTGAACAATAACATGAGTAATTAGTTCCAGGGAATCAACAATGCCATTAAATTCAATCAATATTAATTCAGGGAGAGGTTGAGACCAGATAGTGCCTTCATACACCAAACCCCAATTAAGACAAATTAAGGTAAGCGATGTGATTATAAAATATTTGACCAAAGCTGATGCAGTGAAGCTACGTCAACTACAAAATATGGCGTAGCAACTGCAGTTCAACAACTGTTAGCATGATGCTGCCCCTGATGTGTTGTGGGGAACAATTTCCCCACAAGGCGTTGTGTAGAGGTGGAGGCCAGCACGCTTGTGAACATAGTGCAACTAAGATGTTAAAAGGGCGTATGTTGGTGAGTCAGGAAGCCTACAAAAGAGAATACTTAAGTTTATTTGTGCCTTCTTATTCCCACGACCAGTGGACAGCAGAGTTAGAGGACAAATACGACATGTTCTCAATGGCAGAAGAATGAAGCTCTGACCTCAGCATTATACATTAGTAATAGAGATGGGTCTTATCCAGTTTTTCTCAGATCCGAATCTTAAATTCACCCTCGAATCTCATTCCGAACCCGAATCTTATTTTTACCATTAACTCTACATTTTATCTAAAATCTAAATGATACCATTTTCATAAATCACAATCATAATTTCAAAGCCAAATATTTATTTTCTCCTGAATCTTATTTTTTTATTTATATTATAAATTTTACACATACGATTGAATTAAACACTACAAACAAGTATGATACAATTTTTTGCTGCAACTTTTTAATTTAAAAAACAAGTATTTTAACACACTACGGATCAAGCCTATTTATTATTTCATCACGAATGATGCCAGCCGTGCTGAACAGTCTCTCTGAGTCAGTGTTGCCGGTGGCACTGAAAGGTACGTCCAAGACAATTCTCTTAGTACCTGCCTTTTTTGTTTGTAACTGCCTCTATATAACGATAGCTAGAGCCACGAATTTTTCGCAAAATGATTTTTTCGCAAAATAATGCGAAATATCAAGATTATTAGGGATAACGTGAAATATATTCTCCTGAGCGAAAATAATGCAATTTTTTAGAATTTTTACGGGATATTTTGCGAAAATGTTGAATATATAGTAAAACCTCTACCTATGGAACATCTTTTCATCGTAAAATCCTCATCGCCGGCCAAAATTCAAGCATGTAACAGAGGGAAACATCTTTGTATCGAACCACATTATTTTCGACAAACCTCTGTACTTTGTACTAAGAGTGAACCCCCCGAGACCGCGAAACTACCTCCACCGAATGGAATATTCGGTGATAATTTTTGTTCTTGCTCCCACACTTGTTTTCTCATTTCTCCACGAAATATTACCGATATTACTGGATGGAAAAGTGTTGATGTAAGAGAAACAATTGCACTTTTCCACAAATTGGTTTATTGCGTACAACGCGTTTCGGCTCACAGAGCCATCATCAGGTACTTAGGAAAAGTGTTGCTTGGACATCTGCGGACCTTATCCGGTGACCCTGAAAGGAAACCGTTATTTACTGACATTTCAACATGAGTGGTCTAAATACACATTAGCCACACCTATAGAGCAGCAAGATGCACCAACAGTAGCCAAGGCATTTGTGGAAAATGTGATTTTGAAATATGGAATACCTCAGGTACTGCTGACCGATCAAGGGAAAAACTTCCTTAGTGCCTTATTCAAGGAAGTGTTGCCGTATGCTTAAGATCAAGAAGATTCAGACCACTGCGTTTCACCCCCAGAGTAATGGATCATTGGAGCACACTCACAAGACATTGATGGAATACCTGAGGCACTTCATTGCAGAGGCTCAGAGAAACAGGGACGAGTGGATAGCCTACGCCATTTTCGTCTACAACACTACTCCTCATACGGCTACAAGATACACTCCCCATGAAATGATGTTCGGCAGAGCAGCCAACATACCAGGATATCTGCAAAAGGAAACTCCAGCGATACAGTATTGCCATGATGAGTACGTAAAGGAGCTAAAATCCCGATTGCAGACCTGCTGCCAAAGGGCGGGAGAGAACCTCTTAGAAGCGAAAGAGAAAAATAAAGTATATTATGAGAGGAAAACAAACGTAGAAATCTTTAAGCCAGGTGACAAGGTTTTACTGTTTGATGAATCTGTTAGGAGAGGCAGGTCTAGAAAGTTATCCGCACAATGGATAGGACCATTTAATGTCACCAACGTAGAGGGAGTAAATGTAGTAATATCTAGAAAAAGAAAATGCATGAAAGTACACGCCAATAGGCTAAAGCTGTTTTTCTAATAAAATTTTGCAGGAATGAAGGAAGCGGTCGCCGTACTGGTGATAATGTCCTCTTGGGCATTGTATCCGGTGGCGGAAATTGATTACCAGGTGACCACTACTCAAGAATCCCCCGGGTTATATTATGAACACCGAAGAGAGGCCCAATTATATTACACTGAATGGCAGTTAATTTCTGTTAATATAGATTCTTTAAATGAAAAGTATGATCAAGTGAAACAATATGTAAGAGTCCCAGCTTGCCTGACTTAATTTTTCCAACGGGCCAATACATCGGCTTCCATGTAGTCCATTAGTAAAATCATTATAACTTATTACATTTATATTGTATGGTGTGTATTTTTTATTCTATTAAAAGTGTGAATTCTCTGCTTTATGGAACATATTTTTACTATTTTTTATTGTCAATTTTAAATTCATTTCATAAACCATAATTCATGCAATAATTTTGGAGTCAATTTTTTCGCGTTCGTGTAGGGAAGCTCAGCCTAATCTAATGTTTGTTCTTTTTTTGCTAAGTGTTGTTTTCACTACGAACAAGCACTGAAAAGCAAATAACATGATAGTTCTGCTATCTTATGAATGTGTTATGGTGAGGTGGTTTTTATTCAAAACTGCTTACTTAGTACATGGTGACCCGACACATATGAAAGCATTACTTTGTAATCATTTTGGTATCTCCTTTCACCCTTCCAAGCTAATCACTTGGGCCGTGTGGAATGGGATTACATTGTCAGCACTTCTTTGTGTGTCAGGGCTTTATTCTTTTTCTGCATTGAGATAGTGACTACACAGTTGATAGAATATGAGGAAAGCAAGTCTCTTCTCTTATGGCCAAGGAAGTTCAGTGAGGTTTATCCCTTGCAAGTGTGTGGTTGAGTCAAAAGCAATTTCAGCAAACGCTGGTGTTTCATTTTTGTGTTCATCTTGGGTGTCTGATATGGCTACTTCTAAAGAGAAAGAAGATGAAGCATTGGTAAATTACCTATTGTCGCTAAGTGACGGCGATGATGATGACTCAGAGGAAGATGACGAGAGCGAGCATTTGAATGACGAAGAGAATTCCGATTCTGACAACTCTGACATTGTGATGCAGAGAAAAAGGCCGAGAGTTATTGAGGAAAGGGATGAAGATGATACAACCAGTGAAGTGACCGATGCAATTCCACAACCGAGGTCCAACGTGACACTTGAAGGCCGTGACACTTGGAATACTAACGCCTTCACTTATGCAGAAATACCAGGTCCCAAGCATGCGCCATCGTCGACAGCTGACCCCAGAGCATACTTCAATTTTTGTTCACCCCCGTGCTATGGAATCTGTTTACACAGGAAACCAACAAGTATGACGAGCAGTTCCTTGCTGCCCATGATACATTGTCGCCAAAATCAAGAATGAGGCAGTGACGGAAGGTGACAGTAACTGAATTGAAAGCATTCATTGCAATTTTACTAGAAATGGGTATAACAAAAAGACCAACCATCTTTTCTTACTGGGCAAACAATTCTCACACCATACCATGGTTCAGCAAAATGATGTCTAGGGATCGTTTTCAATTGCTTCCAAAGTTTTTCCATCTCACAGACAATTCCAAACTTTTTCCACCTGGGAATGAAAAGTATGACCCTTGTGCTAAATTTCAGCCCATTGTTGACCATGCTAACCATCTATTTCGCCATTATTATACACCGCATGAACACCTTAGCATAGAGGAAACTTTAGTTGGTACTAAAAGCCATTCACAGTTTCTTCAATATCTACCAAATAAACATCACCACAAATGGGGCATAAAATTCCTGATACTCGGTGATTCGGTAGTGAACTACTGTCTGGCCTTCTACCGTTATCGTGGTGAGAATAATAAAGAAGATAAGAAAGAATTGCAGGAACATGGACTAAGTTTTGTGGTTGTGAAAAAGCCTTTGACAACAGGTAATTATTTTATGAACGGGTACTAAGTTGTTGTGGACAACTTCTTTTCGAGTGTTGACCTGGCATGGGAATTATATAAAAATCAAACTTATTTGACTGGGACATTGAGAAGGAATCGAAAGAACATTCCCAAAGAATTGAAAGAGAAGTTTAACGTAGGGGAAAAGACATATGTTAGAAGTGATGAAATTTTTTTCTTAGGACAAAGGGGGGAAAAAAACCAAAAAAATCCTGTTCTGCTGCTTTCCACCAAAGCAACAGCACAAAGCACTCATGCAAGTAAGAAAAATGGTAAATCAAAGATATAGCTAGGCCACAAATAATAACTTTATATAACAGTTACACGGGAGGAATTGAAACATCTAATATGATGGTGTATTCATGCCTAGATGAAAGACGTACCATAAAGTTTTGGAAGAAATTTGTTTTTTCTGTAATTGCTCGCTTGGTTCTCAATTCATATATAATATACAACTAAATAATCCCGTAAAAACAATGACAAGGCTTCAATAGACAGCAAACATTAGTCTCTCTTGAGGTGGAATGGTTTGGGAAGACAGAGTATCTTCTCGTACAAGTGGACCGAAGGCTGGACTGCAGCAACTTACAGGGAAGAAAGAAAAAAATTGTGTTGTCTGTAGAGGAAAACATGGCAAGAAGAGAAAAAGATTTCGTACAGTGTTTATACAGTGTAATAAAGGTATGCATAGCATGTTTGGTTCAGCATAGGTGCTAGATGAAGACACGTACAATTAGGGGAGATGTCCTGATGCTACTCCGCAATACACTGCAGGATGTCGATCGGCGGCCCAATTTCAAATTCCCGTATATTTCCCGTATTTCCCGGACGATTATTTGCTAAATTCCCGTATAGGAGAAGTCCGTGTAATTTGAACCGGCATGTAATTCGGACCGATAGCTTTACTTTGTATTCATTAAGGGTAGCAACATGTTTAGGGTGTAGACGTTTGGGTGTATTTTTGGAATGTCTTCTCTCCAAATTTCAACAATCAAGCCCAGGTGATTGAGGCATAAAGGCTAAGTGAGCGAAATCGTGAAATTCCCTTCCCCCACACAAAGCATAAACAACGAAGACACACTCTAGACAAATACACCCATTGGAATGGCTCTGACTCCTAAGGCGACAGCGAAATATAAAGTTACTTTTGCTAGTTCAAATACAGAAATTACTCCACTCTTAACATAATTCGTGTAGAAAAGTGCAAATAATTCTTTTTAATGTATCTAAGGATGTTTCTGTGAAATTCAGTCTCATTTTATTTTGATCCTCATAGTGTATTTCGGACCACCGAAGAGCGTGTATTTTGGACCGGTCCAAATTACACTGATAGTTACAAAATAATTCGCCATATGCATTATCTAGTACAACAGGTAAAATGAAGTGATTAAACTTTCTATCTTATTAAATTAGACTTTCGAACCGGATAAGTCACATTATCACGCTGCATTTTTCGACAAAATCGTGCGACGCGAAATCTATTACTGTGGCAAGGGCGACAGACGTGTGTGTGCTGTTTCCACACTTGCCGAGTCAGCCTCACGTGCGCTGAAATGACAACCTTGCGCTCAGTGGGTTACGAAATCTTCATGGGCTAAACACTGCGACTCCCGCACTGCTAAGGTCCCACCAACCGAAAATATGGTGATCTTCTGGATCTGTTCATTACAGAGCATTTCTTGAAATTTCCCCGACACTATGCGAATTTCCCGTCTATTTCCCGTATCGATCGACATCCTGCACTGTAAGGTGGGACTATGCAGAGGCGGACAAAAAGTTATGCAATTTGCTAGTTTTGTAAAGTTTATTTATTAATTTTTCTACGTACATTTTTAATTGTCTCTATTATATAAAAATATAAGTTTCAATAGGAAATGTTTAAAAAAAATTAATTATTATTGTGTCTGAAAATCAATATATTATTGCTAAAAAACTATTGTCCAACTTTATCAAACTGAAATAATAACATTTATTTTTTAGTCAATGTAAAAAAAATTGTATCATTATTATTTAGTTCAACTTAAATAATGCAAAAAAAAAACCACATATGGATAGATAAAACAATAGCTTCATAATGTTATTTTCCTAAGGCGCTACATTTTATTAAATTACCCTCCGCATTTCTCGCTAGTACCCCCGGGAGAAAGGTCAGCACTAAGAGGGTTAAATAACTCACTTTATCTACCCGAGGAGTAATTACGATCCATCAGTCGAAGCTTAGGTGGAGCACTCTTTGAATAAATTATTACGTCCAATTGACAACTTGATTTGTCTCTTCTTCCAACCGCTATGACACTTAAGATACTCTTGTATTTTAAGATACTATTGTAGTTATTGTTTCCATTAATGCTTTGCGCAGACTTACTGAAATCATCTTTCATAAGCACAAATCTGAAGGATCTTTTGGTATAAATACTATGCAAGTCATATTTCGGCGGCGCAACGAAAACGATGCGCCCCCACCCCGCCACCATAAATGCGATCTAGGGAGACATAGGTACGCAGATATCATTGTCACATGCATCATCAAACTGATGATAGCGGCGTGGTCACGTAAATAATAATTATCTATGTATTTATTTCAAACCATGAGTTAGCAAACACTTTTTCACAAAATGGGACTTTTCATTACGCGTCTTTACATGCATATCAAAATAAAACTTAAAGAATTTGTTTTTTCGCAACATATCATACGATGTTGATATCAGACAATATGAATATGATATGATGAGGTTTAAAATTTGTGCCATTTCGTACAAAATATCGCAATAACACCCAAATACTGTTCAATTTCGTGAATACCAAGTTATTCGTGAAATTTTGGTGAATTTTGCTAATGTTAAAATGGTAAATTTTAACTTATTATGGCTTTAGACATCAAAATAACAACTTTTCACTTAAAAAAATCATGAAAAACCCCATTTGCAAAAATCTAGGGTCCCTACTTATGGCAAATATCTCAAAATGTTACACACAGCATCACAATGACTCAACCAACTATTACTGATTGCTGGAGAATAATTACTGCCCCATGAGCAATATTTAGTCAAAAATGCATATTTTTAAGACTGGAGAGCACCTAGGAAAACGAAACAATTCCCCAGGAAAACCTGGAAAACTCAGGGAGTTTCTAAATGGCTTTACAGTGGACACTCTGGATAATTTTCTGTCAATTTTTAAATATAAACCAGTAAAAATCCACACAAACGTAAATTACATGATAAATTTCAGGCCCCTGATGGACATGACAAATCTTTAAAAGAAAAAGAGGCAGCTGGAAACAAAAACTAAATTAGCAATTTTCCAAGCCATTGATGAGGAGAAGCCAAAAATAGACGTTGCTTAGATGTTTAGAATAACACCATTCACCCTGATATGCATTTTTTTTAATGTTTAGAAACTGAAGAAGCAACACTTTGAGGGTAATATGTGAATTGAAAATTCTTGGGCAGTGAAAAGTGAACAGGTAGGTGAGCACATAATCTGAGTGGTTGATGGAAGGTAGAGCCCAAAATATTCCCATATCTGGATCGATTCTACAGCAAGGCAAAAGAAGCAGCAGGGAACATGGGAATTGAACATTTGCAAGAATCAAATGGATGACTAGAAAATAAACTACTCAAGTGCGGTGTAATCTCAAAGCATTAAAGATGTGTGGAAGAAGCTGCTGTAAGTGATACAGTGGTAGAAGAGTGGGAAGAAAAAACTTTGCAGATGATTTTAGTGGGGTAAACCACAAGACATTTTAAATGCTGATGAGGTAAGGGGTTTTTTATGACTTGCTTTCTGACAGAACTCTGCCATTTACAAGCCAATCATGCCATGGAGGGAGGAAAGCAAAGAAAAATTTACAGTGCTTTTCATGTGTCAATTTTGATGGCTCTGAGAAATCGGAGCCACTTGTTATTGAGAAATATATAAAGCCTTGAGGCTTTAAAAATGCTCAAAGCAGTGGAAATGAGCGACCCGAAAATAGTCTTCATTGATCAGTGCACACAACACATAAAATAAAGGGGATTGCGTTATGATGCATCAAAATGGAGTATTTTTCTCCAAACACCACAGTAAATTGCAATCCCTTGATCAAGGAACGTTTCCATCGTGAGGAGAAATTGCCAACAGCAATTGGGTGGTGCACATGCTGCCATCAGTAAATGAGAAAAATTATATAAGAACTATGTTCGTGAAATATAATGCAGAGCATGCACAGGCTCTCTTACATGCACTTATTTGAAGTTGAAGGTTATTGAGAACTGTTTTAAGAAGGTTGGATTTATGGGGGACCTCAGCAAGGAAGACATTATGTATGAGGATGTGCCAACAGAGTGGCAAGAAATAAATAAAATAACTCATGTTCAATCATAGTTTGATGACTTAATAAATGATGACCATGCCTTTCTCACATACACTCCAAATTGAGGGGATGATGGCGGGAGAAGTGGAGGAAGAAGTTGGAGGGGAGTCACCAATAAACTTTAACATGGAAGACGCGGGTGATGGTGAGGAGTGAATGTCGGTGACAGTCAAGAAAGAGGTGCATGATGCTTTAGGTGGGATATTTAATGTGTGGAACACTCTGCACAGTGAGAATCTATTATTATTAAATGAGGTAGAAAATATCATTTCAAAAGAATTTGAAAGAAAATGAAAGAAACATAAATTAATTTTTTTTTCGATGAAGTTTGATTAAGTAAGTTTTAGTTCCCTTGTTTTCATTATTATCAACATTAAAACTATGAAAAATCATAACATTTAAATATACAAATATAGTAATTAAAGAGACAGCAGCACATATCATTGCCAAAATGTTCCATAAGGCAGAATATAGGTGTCCATTTTACTGAAACCTCTTTCTAACAAACCTCTATCTATCAAAATAACTAAAAAATTGGTCCCTTCCATTTCGATATAAAGAGGTTTTACTGTATTAACTGTAGGCTTTTTGTCGGGATCAGCAGTTTTGCTTCCAGTATTTTCGTTCCTCACATTATCGAGTCTACTGTACCCGTGCCTTAGCCGGTAAAATATTATGTTCCGGAGGATGCATGTCCTGCGACAGCAGATTCCTTTATGCTCCCGTGGATACGATTGCTCTCCACTTTCAGCCTGTGTGACACAGAGCACCATCAAGGCAAACAGTGCTCTTGAAGAATCGATTTTATCCATGGTGTGTCAATTATATTCATAGGTGGTGGCGGTAAAGTCCAATGGACAGGAACACAAGTCTTTTCATTGGCCGAAGATGCAAGTGATTCAGTTTTGTAAGGATTCGAGGTGAAACTCAATGGATTCGAGGTTTCAACGAAAGAGGCATTATTTGAGTGATTCGAGGTCTAAACATGCAGATCAATCACAGTAATTCAGAGCCAAATTTTTTCGGAGAAAAGAAAAGCCTTCAGATAAGGAAATCCGACTATAGTACATGGATTTATTGGTACTAAATTGGCACAAGGCCTGATGCAAATACTTACGTTGGTATAGACCAGGAACCAACTTATACACAATGTTTTGCAAAGTATGATCAGCTCTGATATTCTGCAAAGGCTTGGTTTTATGAACTTGTACATCACAAATTGGGCAGTATTTGCTCGTTTCCAAGTACCTGACGATGCATGTTTTGCAGACTGAAAGAAAAACAATGTTAAAATGTTAGATGGCTAACTCCATTATCCATAAAAGTCATCTGCACAAACTATCCCCCCCCACAACCACCAGATTGTCCACAATTGTAACTGCATGAGAATAGTACACGTAACACAAATAGAACTGAGCTCACACATTAATATTGACGTGAAAAGAAAATAGTCTTGGTGAAATCAAATGCTTGAATGAAGAGGAACAACAGGTGGTAGAAAAACACGGAGCAACAAGTGTCACGACCAAGGGCAGACATGTGAAACAACAACCACAGCGAGCAATCCAAATATTGGTTCCATACGGGAGGGCCACGCTCACCTCACACTGGAGACAAAGGAGAGTGAAATTCGCCCATTCCACGTGACAGGTTCACTTCCAATGCACTATTGTTTAGTCTTTAAAGCGCCACGTGGTATCCTGAATATCTACCTGCCATGTGCAAGACAATGACAGCAGCATTGCAGGGCGCCCAGCACTTTTCGTTTTTTTATTTTCCCTGACTTTTCCCTGATTTCCACGACCAAAATTTTCCTGACATGTGAACCATTTCAGGATGCATTTGTTTAGCATTAATATCCACTGTGCGTCTTCGTGTAAAATGCTGTTTCAGGCATTGCAGGAACACAAATTTACATTTTAAAAAATTATAAAACAAGCAAATTTAAAAAAATAATAACTTAGCCTAGGATCCAAACTTGCAAACAAGAACCGTAATGACAATTGTGACAAAAGTGACATTTGTGACAAGTGATAATTGTCACATTAAGTGACAATTAAGTTCAACCATTCATCAGCACTCCACTCGTTCCAAGAACCACATTCACCCTCACAGTTATAATCTGACTTCCGCCCAACCGCAGCACTCTGCATCCCTTGCATACAATAAATTGCCCCAATCAATTAAGTTAATTAAATCTCCTCACACATTCAAATGTCAATTAAAGAAAATGTTGCTCAACAAAGGTTACTACAGTGTAAACGAATATTTTTCTGACTGACTATAATGCAATGAACAGAGTATCCTGTAAATTAGAGTTTGTATTATTAGTATGTGTTTGTACTGCGTAAATTGTGTAAAATGTATTTTGTATTTCTATGTTTTCATGACCTTGTTCTATGTCTAATTTTCTTGACCAATGAAACAATAAACATATATATTATTATTATTCTATCAGAACCATAGCACTAGTCTCTGAAAATATTGCACAGGAAACTCTAAACCTGCAGGTACACCCAAATGCATTGGGCTCTCGTTAGCGAGTTTTTGTAGGGACCCAGGATCCTGAACATTGCAACGAGGAAAACAAGCTGAACAGGTGAGGCCTCCTCTTGATATTTTCAAATTTCATGTCTGGGTTGCATACATTCCAAGGGACCAATACGAGTGCCATCAAGCTAGTGCACTGCTGGAGTTAATTTATGGCAACAAAGTTTCATTTCCGATTATTGCGCCTCCCAAAAAATATGTACAATACCTTGTTTTGATGTGCACTCGATAATTAATTATGACTATATGACCAAATAGCATGTTTTGTGTACAATGTTCATGCCAAAAAGTAGATACATATATATACTCTACTTTGAGGGTTGACATCCCAAAAAAGGAAGAATGAAATTCATGGAGAGCATATCAGCGTGTAGATCATTTAGCCTTTCGTTTAATGCAGCCACGAGACTTTTTTTAATATTTACTTTCGAGGCTTGTTTTTGCAGTGAGGATGAAAAATGGCACATTTTTTAGAGTTGCAGAGGCCAGAGTCACTTTGCAGATTGTCATAACAAAATGATAAGCGCAAATGAAAGGAAATTTTGATTGAATATGAATCTTACTTTTGCCATGACATCCTTTAAGTTTCATATATTTACTTATATTCGTTTAAGTTATTCTAGTCAATTTATGAAACTAGGTTTTCTCCGTAAGTATGCAACATTGGAGGCACGCCACAAACACCTTCGTCTTCATTTTCAAATTTCTAATGTGAATCCATTAACGTCATAAAAACTGACCACGCCACGATATTTATGAATTTTAAATTTTTAGAAAATGAGTTTGGAATGTAGGCAGAAATGTGGAATAACATATGGTTGAGCAGAACGAACTTGAGTTGATGGTGGTACTTTAATTTTTGCCGCTATTTCAGCAAACTTTCTACGTGCGTGGTTTTTCGTCTACTTTTCGGAGGAGGTTGAGCTATTCGCCTCAGGCTTTCCCATAGCCAATTCTAAGAACTTGTCTCATTTTTACTGTCACAAAAATTGCAGCTAAGTAAACAAGTACGCGACACATTGGTAAGTCAGTTGAAGAAGGCGGGAATTCAAAATTATATGTTTTTAGATGATTTTCACTGAACAAAAAAACGAGTACTCGAAAGTATCGAAGTATCAGGAAAATGGCCGATACCCAATACTCGCTATCGGTATCAGCTCAAGTCTAGTTAATATGTTTTTCCTTTTATAGTCCTATTAGCCTTTCTCTACAATTACCTTGTATTATCTTTGTCACTAGGAACAGTAAAACACGCTTAAAATGAAGTTTACGGGACCGGCCTTTCGTTTAGTTATAAATGGGATTTCATCCAAACTAAAGCATTTTTGCTGTACATGGCATAAAGAGGCAGGCTTTTTTGTCGTTAATCATCTGTATTAATGGAAGAGATCCTTAACGATTTGCTATCACCCCCCAGTATAACCTTTTTTACTTATCCTAATAATTCTTACACATATGTACTCATGTAATTTCTTTCACCAATAGTTACTATAGCTCATCATTCACTCAACACCGCACCTATCTCTGTTCCCGAGAGATAATTCATAATGAATGGCACTCTTAAATATCATTAACATCTTCTAAGATCACGTATTAGCCGCGGAAACATTAGCGGTGTTACTCGCTGAAATTGCACTATAGCAAGATGTTCCACAGAGAAAACATCATTCGCCTTGACCGGGACTCGAACCCGGACCCCCTGATTTCCGGCCAGGTGCTGCTCTACCAGTTGAGCTACCAAGGCGTCCTCTTTCTCTCTGTGGATATTATAGAGCTGTAAAGATGTTCACGGACTGCTAGACATATCAACGCCACAAAGCAGCTGAAGTCGTGCACATGGCGCCACTGTCCACGAGGTTGAAGCCGACGTCTCAACTGGTAGAGCAGCACCTGGCCGGAAATCAGGGTTCAAGTCCCGGTCAAGGCAAATTATGTTTTCTCTGTGGAAGTATATAAGAAGCCATAGTATCATTAATGTCTTTTGGTGTACGATTGCATTGATATGATCCGTTTCGTAATAAATATTTACCTCGACTCCTCAGATGACTCACGTCACCTCTTCAAGTGAAACGCTTTTTCAGCATTTCATGCACGTGGACTATGACATTGGAAATCTATATGAGAGGCTAACAGGGTCCACTTCCTTCAAGAAATTGAAATTGCTGTAATCTAAAAATAAGTGAAGAATTGTGTGTACCACTCCTGTTCAACGTTTTCGATGCAAAATGTAAGAAAGAGATTAAAGATCACGTTACGAAACTCGAGATGTCAGGCCACATTAGTTCGTTGCATCTAGATGAAATATCATCATTTTGCGTAAGACACGGGAGTAAGGAAGAGGGCACGTTCTCTCGACGATTCCAAGCGATCAGCACTTTTGGACACAAAGCAATCAAGCATCTTTAAATGCAAACACAATATTGCCGAAAGAGGAAAGGCACGCTCTCTAGATGACTCCAAGCAATAAGCATCTTTGACGCAAGGTAATCAAGGTATAGCATATTACTTTTCCTTAAGCTAAACATGATATCGCCAGCAATTAAGGCATTGTAGCTTCATGTTCACAACAAGGGATATGAAGTTATACTTATATTAAAATAATCTAAACCTCTGACTTGCTTGTTGGATGTACACCACGTGTCTCGTCATTGAGTCAGATGGTCTTTAAGAACAAGAAGTGCTGGGCTTCACTTAAATGTACATTGGGATTCTTTGACTACTTTGTGACAAAAATGCTGATAAATTGCGCATTAGATTACCACTGAACTTGCACATCTTCCTCCTCTATAAATTTATGCAGCACAACATCATGACTCAGACCCTAGGAAATCGACCTCCAGTGTGGTGATTGTTTACAACTGTGGTGATTAATTAACTGTGGTGATAATTAAGAGAATGTCTTAGGTTCAGGCTGAAAATGAAGTTTAAGTAATAAAACTTTTTTAAAAAATAAATCTTTTGATGGGAAGATAAAAACAACATAGACAATATCCTAAAATTTCGAAAAAGGAAATAACTAAGAAATACAAAATATCATCTCCTACGCTCTCTATTGATTTAGCTCTAGGATGTGACATTGAAAAAGATGCAGTTGATTCCAATGTAAAAATAAGGAAACAAAAAACAGTGAAGAATTCGAGGAATTAGAGGATATGTTTGCAGATTCGTTTTATCTATTTATGTAATTTATGTAATGTATTGTGCCTTATTTGTAAAAACACACTCTGAATTCTTGGTAAAGAATAATAATGTGCATTCCTATGGCACAAGAAGAAATTGTGATATGCATATATTTCCTAATAATAGTGCTCATCATAAGAAAAGTCCCACCACATACAGGCTCTCAACAGCCTACAATAATCTTCCTAGCAAAATAAAGAAAATTGATAATTTAATAAAATTTAAGAAAGAATTATGTACATACATTTCTGGTAAAGGAGAGGTATTATTCCCTGACCGAGTTTGAAACACATGTAAAAGTTGTTTCAACTCACATCTATGAATGACATGTTCTATGATTTGTAGAAATCCCACAGAACAGATTAAAATTATTATTATTATTATTATCATCTAGCCAGAGCCAAAGACATAATACTCAGCGGTCAGCACCTTCAAGAAGAAGCGGAGAAGAAACTTAGTCGTTTGAATCTTCAAGGGTTTGCAGCAATCAATTGACGGCTACATTGGTTTAGGAAGAGGAAAGCAAATGTGCACCGGCAAATAAGTGAAAAATCCAAAGCTGTTAATCAAATATCCACTGATATGTTTGATATCAAATATCAAGGATGAGAAATTCCCACCAGTGACTCGGATGGGATGGAAGGGCAGGAAATGTTTCGACAAACCATGTGCCAGATGAACATGGGCAAGGAAGTGCTCAGAATGATTCGCTGCCTCTACAAATCTGCATATGCTCAGACACAGACACTGCGAAACACCCATCAACATCGACTCTTTTTTGTTCAAGTTTGAATTAAAGGAAAAATGTAATGGAAATACTCGACCAGTTAGATATGCATTTTACAGTTAAATTTTGTAGCGTAGTTTGATTAAATTCTAAGATAGTTTTTTCAGTGTTGTGGCACTAATTATCATCCATTTAGTTATAATGATGAAACTGGTTTGTGTTTTTTTTCATTAATTATTTTAAATATCTCACGGAGCATTAGGGAGTCCACAATGAAGAGTATTCCTTTGCATCGCACACACCTGAAGGGCAGGCTTTAACCAATAGATGCATTTCCGTACGTAATTGCTCTGAGGGAGGCTAAAGTGATGAGGCTATAAATGAGAACAACTCATAGTGTGGGAAAGGGCCGATATGTTACAGTATGGCTAGTAATTCGTTATGAAAGAGGCAAAAATTAGCCATGGGACCAAAGAATAGTTCGCTATAGCAGAGGGATTTCGTATCATCCGTACTCGTTACAACCATGATATAAAACATCTGCGGCCATAGGAAAGTCCCAGGGACCGAAAACTCACCTTGTTATATGCATGATCGTTATAAACGAGTTCTACTGTATTTTTTTGAGTTTCTCACAACTACAGAATTGTGCATTAGTTTAGGTGGCACGGTATCTATTCAGGGGACTTAGGTGATGGAAACGGAAGAAGATGAAGTGTAAAGATATTTCAGTATAATGACATTGAAATGACTTATTTCACTTGCGGTTGGCACTTTCCATGAAAAATCCCAAAAGGCCAGTAATGCCAAAGGGGCGGCCAACAAAAATTGGGAGCAGGATTTATTCTCATGCTCTGTTCAGAGACGTAACATACATATAGATGCTTTTATTACGTCTGGGAACAATTCTTTGTCTTGTTAACACTGTCTGATTCCAAAGAGGCAAGGAAAGCTTTTGTATGCGAGTATTACAATGAATAAAAGGCATTGGAGAGACTGACATCACTTAAAAGTAATAAAACAATAGAAAATTACTTCCACACGATGTTAAGATTACAATACAAATTCATTCACTTCAAAAATAACATTATATTCCCCTAGCAGATGGAGTTCTCTGGACGTAATGACTACTAGCACCACGTAGTTCACTATTTCGCCACTGGCGTGGCCTCTGGATTTTTTCCCTGCCAGTCTCATTTCTCTGACATTTCCATGACTTCCCAATTTTTATTTCCCTCACCGGTATGAACCCTGCTAACCTCAGGAAGGGAGTATCTCCACTTCGGAGAGTTATGCAAGGGAATACCAACGTCTGGGGGCTCAGGAGAAACAGGCGAGTTTGGTCGGTTTCGTCACAGGTTAGGAGAACGAGAATAGACGCCCTGGATCTCAGTTTAAAGTTCCTGGCACCTGTGCAGAAACCCTTTTTAGGCTGAGCAAGTATACTTGGCAGCTAGAAAGGGGCACAGAGGAAAGCGAGCATTCACATCCTCCCACGCAACATCCTCACAGCCACTTTCCCCTTCCCTCTCTCACTAATACTCGTTCCACGCAAAGACAAGTGCCACAAATTTTCAACCAAGCTCTACAAAGGTCAAGAGCATCTGGTGTTGATTTTTGGAGCAGGCGGGTTCACTGGGAAGACAAA
Organism: Platycnemis pennipes; assembly: GCA_933228895.1. NCBI lineage: Eukaryota > Metazoa > Arthropoda > Insecta > Odonata > Platycnemididae > Platycnemis > Platycnemis pennipes. The sequence continues at coordinate 135,689,464 of OW121853.1, forward strand.
AGAATTGTCTTTTTCAGAAGTTTAGAGCAATATCCAAGTTTACGAAGTACAGAATGTAGGTGATCAGGGTATTCCCAGAAGGTGGGGGTGTTGTTACAAATTTGGTGCCCTCTAATGGAGAGAGGGAGTCCGGGATTTATAAATTTGATGTGGATAGGGTGGAAATTGAAGGTTTCTGTTTGTGGACAGAGTAGAGTGACTTCCCATTCAGGATGCAAATGTTGATGTCAAAGAAGGTTGCTGATGTTCCGTCAGGAATTTGTCAAGAGGTTCTTGGCCATGAGTCCAAAGAAGGGATTTGCGGTCCAGGAGACCGACATCACAGTTTACGTACTTTTCAACCGCTCATAGTTTTTGAAAGGTAAGACCGCGTACCCTGATTTTGTTTTACCAATTAGTTATGCAATAATCACCACTATCAACATATTAAGTAGTAAATTTGCTATGATACAATCTGTTAGTTTAGACCAAGAATAGCAAGCTTGAGCCATAATGTCTTCTATTTACCAGAGTAAGAAAACTATCGGATCCATACTTCACCAACAAATTCATAGGTCTACAGAAGTTCAGTGATGAATTTGGGTAAGGGTGTCAGAATAACCTGAATATTCAAACATAGATATTGCTGAATTCAGACTGATAATTAGAATTGTTTCACTTTCTTCTGTTTGAAGTCCACTAAAGAAAATAACGAAAAGCTTTTTTGCTTTGGTCACAGTGGACCTCCATTACTCTGCTCAATTAAGTCGTGAAAGAGATATGAAGCATTTGCTGAATATCTTCCCTTCTCTGATCCCCGTACATGTGTTGATAGGAAGAAAATTGATCACACTGCAGTGCTCTGCTGGATTTTTGGGTATTTCACAGACAATTTGCTGGTATTTCTCCATTTACCCACAAGTATGTGTTCACAAAATGCATGTACCATTTTGGGAAATGTGCAGATTCAAAACATTTATGACAAAAAACCTTTGAAAAAAAGGCATCAAAGAGATAAGTTCGGTAGATTCACAAATCAAAATGATTTTGTCTCGGAACAAGGCATGCATTAGCAAGATGTTTCCTATATGAGATAGAAGAATCTTGCACTACACTATACTAGGAATATTATTGACAATGAGCACAGAACTAGTAACTGGAGATGAGAAGAGACTAGGGAAACGAAAGAATACTAGCTGCTACAAGATCAATTAGAGAAAAAAATCAACAGATATCGCATCAATATTAATGGATATCTTGGTTTCAAAATTAATATCTGTTGAAATTATTTTTTAACAAGCTCTACCCGGCCACGCGTTGCTGTGGCACAGTCTGGTTAAATGGAAAATGCATGTTTAGAGTATGTTTAATTTCACAATTCTTACGGGTATACAATATTTTTTGTTGTTCCATTGTTTGTGCAGATATAGAGAGTCTGGTTTGCCGACTCTAGAACACGCAACAAAACACACGTACATGTGAGAAGCAATCCGTGTCTAGATCTAAACCGCATAGTTCTCAAGATTGGCCCTGAGCTTTGTTGATGGTGAATGCAAATACCAATCGAATTGGTATTACAATCACTTAAATTGAAATGGAATATCTGTTGGAATCATAGGAATGCGAGGAATGAGGACATCTTCACCTTTGAAAGTTCATGTCCAGATTGTGGATTCTACCACGTTGCTCATTAATTTATTTACTGAAAGCCGCGTGCCGTTGCAAAGCTTTGGCTGGTTGACATTTAGCAACATGATAATTGGCATGCCGATTTTCAATTGCGGTATGTGCGGTGGCATCCCTGGCAGATCGAGTAAATTCAAAAATTCCGTTTGATAACCAATTGCCTCATCAACTTCCACAACAGCGTCGACGGTCTTGTACGTATGTGCCTGCGTTGTTTTGAGTGTTAGACTGAATAATATTGTTAAGTTTGTAGAAGTCTTTACTCTTGGCCGCAAGAATAGATCGTTCACTTAGCCAATCGGAATCCTCATAATTGATTTGAATATTGGGAAATACTCTTTCAACCATTTCTTCTTTTGACATTGCAAAATTGCAAAAGTTATGAGGCAATGAAGTTTTTCCTGAGGTCAAATCAACCAGCACCTTTCCGTTCCCAATTTCCAGGAATTTATGTGAGTATATCTCAGCTGATCGATTGTTTTGCAGCTGGACACGCATGTTTGTATTTAATTTTAACGTCATTACATGCCGTAACAACGTAGAATATTTCAGGCAAGCATTTATTTCATCTGCTAGTGTCGATCGAGGAATTACAGGTAAAGTTTGCCTGAAATCTCCTGCAAGCAATATTAATGACTTCTCAAATGGTCTCAGGTTTCCACGCAAACCTTGCAATGATCGATCCAGAGCCTCGAGTGATGCTTTGTGCACCATTGTGCATTCATCCCAAGCAATAAGTTGGCATTTCTGAAATATTTGTCCCATGCCGGATGATTTGGATATGTTGCACGTGAGAGTTTCAATGAATTGCACGTTCAATGGGATGCACATCCCGTATCCAGTATCGATATTGTATTCTCGATATTGTACAAACCTTCATGGGAGTGAACTAAACAACTGACCAAAGATGCATGGAAATTGGATGAATGTTGAGGTAATGCATGAAGTTATCAATATTGTAACGATACTTTATAAAACTTAAAAAAACTAAACAATTTCACCTCAAATTTGTATCGATATTGTATTGATTTATCGGTATTATATCGATAAAGTATCGATATTGAATTATCGATTTTGTAGAAACCTTCGCAGGAGCGTGCTCAAAAACTTCCCAAAGTTTCATGACGATGCGATTAATGGTGTAGTAATGCATAAAGGACAAACAGACACACATACATTCATTTTTACATATAGGTAGATAACGAGCATAAATCCGTAACATCAGCATATATGGAGCACTACATGAGGTACACCATCTAGAGTGCATAGAACAAAACTGGCACACATTCGTGTTGAGCAGGGATATATATATCAAAAGCAAACAAGACAAATGAGGTACATAATTAAAACTGTTTAACGGAAACCAGTAAACAACAAAACACACATATTTGTGTATAAAGTTGGGTCAATTACAACAATATCACATCAATGTTTGATAATGCATACCCAGAATATTACGCTTCAATATTCTGTTCTCGCATATTTTGAATTTCAAATATTATTCTGATTGAGTATACATGAAGTTTGTTTCCCCGCATTGTCACTGTTATTCAGGATGTTGAGGGCAGCGATTCAGATGCTAATTCACTAGCAACATTGGAAGTAGTAGTCCCTGTTGCCACAATATCATTGTCCAATCAAGACTATCACTCTGAATCAATAATTTCTATATCTGCTGGTCTGTATTGCGTGATCTCGCCCTCATGTTTTCAGTCGTGGAAGACAGTGGTTGAACAGTGGTATGGTCTGAAGTTCTCACCGCGGAAAGAGAGAAGTATTTAAGGGTTTTTATGGTATGGTTGTAAAACATCTTGAGATTTCAGGACTGTTGGAACTTAAGGATCAAGAACCTGACGACAACACATGCCTCAAAGAAAAGGATCATCTATAGAAGAATAGACCAAGAAGCAGAGGGATTCCAGATTGAAAACCAATTTGGAACAATGTAAATATGAAGATTATGATGCCTTCTGTGTGGCAACCTTCGGGGCATGCATCTCATTGTCTGCGTCAGCCAGTCGTGGTCTGTGAATGTGAGTTGTCACGGGATGGTGATGCCGAGTCGGTACTAATCGACAGTTGGAGATGTAGTCGCTCACGTTACGTATTGCAAACTTCACTAATATACGTGTTATCTGTTGTATAGTGTTCTTTGTCATTGTCCTTTGGAATTAAGTATTCCAAAAGACGAGAAAACCACAGTGGCACTCATTTCACCCTCATTATAAGAAGAGAGCTGCGTAAATCAATCTAAGGATTTCTGACTTGTGATGAAGATGATGATTATGGTCAGCATCATGTTTAATGCATATGCTGGGTCTACACTAGCGCTTTAAAGTCCACTTCAAGCCACTAGTCACTTTATAGCGTTGATGTAGGTGTCAGCAGCTTACTTAAAGTCCACATCCACTTAAGTTGACCAATACCCCCCATTTAAAGTGAGCGTAGTCAGTTGTTACCCATTAATATGTCGTCAAGCGCACAGAGTGACTATGAGAAATCAAATCGTGGGATACTAAATTAATGAAATAGATGCATATAGATACAAATTTATTGAATGTACACACTCCCTTAGTCAATTCATGTCTATACAAACGTATGTTTACGAGTTAAGTAGTCAGTGAGCAACTTGTCAATTATCACAACCATGAATATTGCAATAATATAATCTCCATAATTTATATAATCCCTATGATCACAAACATTAAAAAAAACATGAAAAATTAATCAAAACTAAATAACCTGATTAATAACTACTGAATTTAATCTATTCCAAATGATTTCAACCAAGAAAAGGACCCTAAGAGAGCGGACAATTGTAGTTTTGAGGAAGTGGTTCTCTTTTCAAAATATGGGAAAGTTATGCCATAAATGGCAAATTTAAAGTACACACCAAGCATTACAATTTGTTTTGCATTAAAGTTTCAAAGGTTTGCTTATGTTTTAATGGCGAAAATTTATTTTTTCTGGCTCAAAATGGCAATGAAATAATGTGAACACAAGAAACCTGCGAGGTAAATCAATATATATAAACAAGCAACGAAGTTTGAGCAATAAATTATGTGGCACAAAATTAAAAGCGTTTGGGAGAAGGGCTGCTCGTTCAAAATGTTACTCAGTGAATCACTACATTATCCATTTACAATGTACATCAATGCTACGGGTCTGAAAGTCCGGAACATTTTCGTAGTTGAAAATATCACACATAGTAGGTACGTGACTGGGCTTATAATTAAATATGATTTCCTTAAGGTTCTCCACTAGGTAACAACTCTTCTACTAATCAGTTACTCAGAAGAATTAAATTATGAATATACAGTTGAGCACCCTTAATCCAGGAACACCTATAATCCGGCAATTTTGCCACGACCACCAACCCGGTACTTTGTGGAAAATGCCAAAATTTTTTTACCGAAACTGCTTTATAACCTGCTGAGATATTACCCCATTCTTAACGTTAATTTTCCAATACCGAGAATCAGAATAATTTAAACATTAATTTTTGGAACTTCGTGTACACTGGAATTATTCTACAACTTGAACTAAACATACAGCATTGAAGACTTCGCCGTGACGGACTACACTAGTTATAGATCGGCAACTTTCAATGGCGGGTGCATTTTTGATTGACCACAGGTCGTAATTTGATAAAATTGTTTCTTATCTGCTTATGTTTCTCCCAAACCATGTCTAATCTATATAGTTGTGACCACAGCAGAGGAATGAGCATTAGTACAAAACGTTACCGATTGTAGAAGAAGTGCAAGTTGTGAAAAAGCTTGACATCATTACATCGATGCACCTATCAGTAACGCGTTTGTCCGAAACATACTGCGTGGGATCTTCGACAGTATAACGATATAACACATTAAGAAGCAGAAAGAAAAAATCCTCAAAATTTTACAGTTACAAGTGACATGAAGAAATAGACGACAGAAAGAAAAAACTATGAAAGACGATTTAAGTGTTGATTTTACCATGAGTGGTTTCGATAGCGTCGAGTGAAGGGCTTAGTATTTTTGGCCAAATGCTAATGAAGCAGGCTAAACTATTTCAGAAACAGATATAATCTAAAAGACATAATGTGGGAAATTTTGCGTGCATGGAATAGTATTTCACAGTCAGTTGTAAAACACGTGTGGTTTAAATTGTGGCCTGCTTTGAGGCTTGATGTAGATGAATTAAGTGGGGATTTCAAAGGCTTTCATGTTTCTGACAATAAATATATGATGGAGTTAGTTGACTGTGCAAACATCATCCATAACCCTGAATTAAAGGAAATGGAACTGGTAGATTTAGAGGAATGGATGGCTAGCGGCCACGATTCTCTCACCACACAACATATTTTCACCGATGATGAAATCACTGAAATGGTAATTCACAACAATAAATCTAAGTGGGGATGATGAAGAGGAGGCTGAAATTGTTGAAGGAAGACTACAATTAATGATGATCCTTAAAGAATCATCCAGTTCGGCCGCCCGCGACGTACTGATGGGCGGTATAGACGACACCCACGCGTTGACATAGTGTTCAATCAGCTGATAACAAATCAAGCGCGGTAGGAAATATGTTGCCCGAAGCCCAGAATAAGATATATAAAATTTTATATACCTTTTTCCAATAATAATATTACACTTTTAAATGTGAAGTAATATGATGAACACTATGCGTAGCTGCCGTTATTTTCACTCACCGCGCAACTTCGATACTTTTCAGTAATAACTTTGTGAATTAAGAAACCATTTCTTTCTGATTATTTCCAGTAACTCTCATAATAATTGTGTTCAGTAAATCGCAAACGAATATATTTTGTCATAAATAATTGACTTCTTTCAATAAAAACATCCCGGACATCAAAAATAGACCAGTTGCCATGCATCATGACCCATAGTCCGGCAAAATCCCTAATCTGGCATCACTTCGGTCCCGACTGTGCCGTATTAAAGATGCTCAACTGTACAAGCGAGTCATTTAAACTTAGCTCGCTTGCATATCTTCGAATGTTTTCCGTCTTTGTTTTTAGTTATTAATCCTGAACAACCGTGACTCTGCAGTCAACTTAAAGTGCATGTGTAGAAGACGTCCACGACTTCAAGTTATCTTTAAGTAGGCTCACTTTAAGTGGAATTGTAATGTAGACCCGGCTATACCTCTTCGACCGGATCCCCTACATAAGTCACCTCTCAAAACACTTTCTTGGATTGGATAAGTTTTCACCTGATATATCACCTATTGAAGAGCCACCATGAAACTCAAATTTTAAGACACCATAAGAATCTATTTACTTGAGTCTCTCTGTGTTATTCAAAAGTCAACCTCGCTTGTGCTCCATTGTGCTATTCAACACATTAAAATGTGAATGAGTAAATATGCAAAACCCCATGCAAAGACCCATAAATTGCACCTTACACACCAACACAATAATCTCTTCTTCCTTTCCTGCTCCCCATTGAACTTTAATGGGCATTTTCTTTAAAGACAACAAGTACAAGGCAATAGAAACTATTACCATAAAGCAATAAATTAATGAAATGTAATGAAAATAGTCCCAATGGTAAGTAACATGATGCAGAAAAAATCTAAGGATTGATAACATCTAATTACAATCATGTACGAATCTCTTCCAGAAAGTGGGATTTAAATATCCAATTTTTTTCTGATAAGTTTAGTCTAGTTCAGGTAAGTTTGGTCAGCAGCAATATTTGACTGACACTTGGTGCAACCATGATAGTGAAGGAAAGATATTACGACACCTTCCTAAATACATGGAAATGGCTACTAAAAAAGTTTTAATCCATGAGTCTAAGCAATCAATTCCCATTTACAATAAAAATATCTTCAACATCAATGGCTTTTCATTTCCGTATTTAATTTTCCAAGAATTTGGCTTTTCAAATATTAGAAATGCATTGGTTCCTAAAAATTTCAGTAACTTCATTACTGGAAAGATCGAATGCTCAGTATTGCGGTAATACTTCATTTAACATGCAATAGTCACTGGTATCTTACACAAAGATGTGTTTTCACAACTGACATTAGCGATATCATACATTTCAAAAATCATAACAGAAACAAAATAAAGTCCCTTTCAATGTATCTGGTCAATATATGAAGTTACTCACATGAATGAAGACATTCAACTATTGTAGTGGCATCAATGAAATATCCTCCACAAAGAACACATATTAAATTCGGGTTAACATCCGATAGTTTTAACCTCGATGGCCGATTCATTTTCAATTCTCTTCTGGAAGAAAAAATAATCAACAGATTCAGTCACTCACACTTTTCAAGAAAGTTAAGACGGGGAGAACCATTTCCCAAAAAATAGTGTACGAGGACTTGGTAAGAATGAATGCAACTCAAAGTTAATAGAATTCAATTCAATGTAATACATTTAACGTATTTTCTCCCCTTCCTACGTAAGGGCAAATATTGATTATATACTTCCACACTTACATTGATGCACTAAAAATTCATCACATCCATTCTCAATCCCTAACTTACACATGACCAAAATATGAACGACAGAAAACTGTATCAGACGCACAGGTAAGAAAATGCAAAATTCCAAGAGGGTGAACTTTTGTCAACAAAGAAAAATAAATTGCTCCCTCAAGGTAACAGCATACATTAACAGCCAGTTTGGCTAAACAATGATGACCACCTTGAATTTATTAATGACGACACAGTACTAGTTCAAGAAATTTAACATTTCAGTTGAGAACAATAACAACATAGACAGGGGTGCAACGCCAAAAGCGAGGTCAGCCATGTTGGAAATTGAGGTTTCCATCCATGTCCTGACGGTTGAAAATGAGAGCGCGAAATTCAGGGAAAAGACAACGATGAATACATTACCAATGCGCTGATAACAAGGCATATATTTACCATAAATCCCGTTCGCCCAAGTTACACCATAGCCAGAATTTATTTCAACCCGACGCCACCTTCAACTTAGCCGAAAACAAAATAACCTTCGAATACGAAAGCACATCGATGCTTGTTTGTGAGTTGTCACGTGATTCCTCCATATGTCAGTCAGCTTCACGAAAAACTCATGATTGTAGTGAGTGACTTTCACGCGTAAGATTCGGTTGAGGTACGCACCACACCGCCAGTCTTCATAGAACACTATTCTGAGTTAACTGGTCAGACACACCACTTAAGATGCGACGCACAAATATTTGTTTACAGTTGACCAACAGCGGGAAACTTTTTTCATAATTCCGTAGTAGCCACAGATACCCAACTCGTAGGGTTATTAGCGCCCCTGTCGAGACCCGTCAAAACTCTTAACACATTTCCCGCCTTTCGAAGTGAGCTCAATTGCAATATACAAAGCTGATTTCACCGACTTTATTCACGTATCATAAATATAAAATCTTTCATTTCTTCACGTAATTTTATTGTGCGCGTACAAATACATTTGATGAGCGTGAGGATGTAGATAATTTTCGTTCCATACCTGGACACCACAGCGCTGTAACTCTCTAATCAATATTCCTTCTTGTAAACAATTATTAAACGAGAGGCCTGTGAGTCTAGGAGGGATTTTAAACTATGTTAAATAGTATTTGTACAAGTGAGTCCAGTTGGTCAAAGTTAATATTCAGTTAAAAATTTAAAAAGCCACTATTAAAGTAAAATAATCCTTTAAAAGGTCCGGTGATTTGATTCCTAGGATACACCATGTATTTGCTATTCGTTGCAAAATGCTGACAGAATTTTCCAACGAAAAGAACAACAAAATGAAGTGTATTTTGTTGCTCGTTATTTAATGTGAAAACAACACATTTATTTTATTTGCATCAACTATTATTTGTTGAGAATGCTATCAATGCCAGTTTTTTTCAAGTGCCGGGAACACAATTTATCATGAGACTACAGTCAGGGCCGGCGACAAGGGGGGGCAAAGGGGGGAAATGCCCAGGGGCCCGGGCCATCAGGGGGCCCGGGGCAAAATAATTAATTGAAAATAAAAATTTAAAGTATGAATAAATTTAAATGCCAAATAGAATACAAAATATTGTTGTTTAAAAAGTGAAAAAAACAAATCATGGTAGAGATGTGTCAGTGCGCAATAGAGAAGTATTTCGAAATACTTCCCTATTGCGCATATTATACAACAATGCTAATGATCATTAGCATTGTTGTTGTGGTCATCGAGGGTTTTGGGTTGATGGGGACGATAGAGCGAGAAGCGCGGGCCCTGTGTCGACACTCACCTCCCCTCCCTTTGCCGCGAACATTCGCCACTCAGTGACATATTGTAACCTGAACGACAAGAAACCTCACCCCCCGCCTAAATCATGTTTACTAAGATGATGGTTTACTTGTTATTGGACTGTAAATAATCATTTATTCTGCAGTCAAAGTTACAGATTAGCAGTAGCAAGCTACAAATTTAGTGTTGCGTCATGGGTTTTGTATACATGACCGCCCATATATGGGCGTGTATACACAGGGGAAGGGAGGGACTGCGGCCCCCCAACTTAGCCTCCCAGTAAGGATTGCAATCCCAGAGAGATTTTTCAATCCCGGGATTACGGGATCATCATCAAAAGTTAGACAACATTTTCTGATATTTGGTCCATCTTGTTTAATGCTGGCGATCACTATGTCTTTAACACGCGCACCGTAAGCTCATTTCCGTTTTTTTATGTATTACAAATGATGACAAATTACTTATTCCAATAAAATGCATTAGTAAATGGACTCAGACGTCAAACATTTCATGTCCAAGAAAACTTACTTATTAGCGCTGCCTGTTAGCGAAAAGGTGTACGTCAATCCCGGAATCCCGGGATTCGTTTATACTAAATCCTTAACTCCCGGGAAAAATAAAAAAGGGAAGCAAAAAAAATATTTTATATTTAAAATTTTGTGAATATATACTTATTTCAGAAAGTTATTAATTCTTAAACATGATGTATAATTTATCCTTTTGAAATTTTTCTATATTTGCTTCCTTGTTTTACTTAAATAAGTTCAAGGCCCATGCACGCACTGTCATGATTTTGAGTGGTTTTTGTTAATAGAAAGGAGAGGAAGGAATTTTTGAAACGATGCACAGTAGGCTGAAATCGAAAAAATGGACAAAATTCCAATATGGCTTTTTTGGAGATAAATCATGAAACTTGGTACAAATACTCATAATTGATTGGCTAGCGTGGAATGGCATGCCATTGGTCATGTTCTGTCGCCGTTACCGAGATGCAGGGGCTCAAACATATCTAAAATTCCAAAATTACACCCGACTTCAATTTTCTACGAATATCTTCCTATTTAAGTTGAGGGTGATGCTGTGGGAGGGATTTGGTCGGATAAAAAACTAGTAGGTCTGTTAAAACCACACTTTTACTTTACTGTGATTAACTTTGGGAGTTTTTTTTCCTAAATGTAAGTGATATTACGTAACAAAATGCCGGACGCTATTTTCACACAAAAATTCATTTTAAGTAGTAAATATCTGGCATGTTAAGTGCCTGTCAAGTGACTCATATTCAATCAATTTTTGATGCTTTTTAAAGGTAGATCTGAAAAAAAATTGAAAATTCGTTTGGGACACCAAAAATTGCATTTGATTTTTCGTACGCGCGTCCGGAGCTTGAGGTACGCCGGGAGCTGCAAATGACGTGACAAGAGAGTTTTTTCAATCCATAAGGAACATAACGCTGCCTATTCGCCTTTTTTTAATATGCGTGCATTGCTATCGATCTCCAACGGCTCTACACGTGTGAAATCGTGGGGATATAGAAATAATAAGGCCTGTAAGAGTACGCGAAATCTCATTCGAGGTATCTCCCCTCAAAAGAACACTTTTCATTCACACCCTCAAAATTCCTGTATTTTTCACATGAATATTATTTTACGTTCCAGAAGGACCTTATTAAAGACTTATTTTCTTTACTGTGCCTTTACTGTGATTTACTTTTCTTTGCCCCTTCGCCTCAACAGTCCAAGCCTTTGACCCTACCAGTAGGTTCATGCAGAAAGGTACATTTTGGACACCGCGGAGCTTTTGGTTGTTCAACGAGAAAATCTACTGAAATATTTCGTTTTCCCGGTGTTACAATATGCATATCCCTGATTTATACGACACATTAGACTTTAATCATCTAGGAAAAATTGAGTTTCTACTTTACTTGAATTATGCACACAGGAATGAAACAAATTATCGAAAATAGCTTAAGCTTAAGATTAATTAATATTGAGGCACAACAAAATATATTCTGTTCGTTAAAACCGTTAACTTACATTATTTTTACCCATTCCCTGCTGTTACGTTTGATTGAGAGAGTTGTAGAGAAAGCAAAGCTTAGTAGAAGTGAATAATCAGCATTCATTTTAATTTGGTGGTGATATAATTATCTCCATATCTTCGAAAAGATGGGAGTAATTGTGGATATGCCAATTGTGAAAAAAAGGAAAGTACGTTTTATTATGACTTTTTATAAAATGTTCAAGTTCAAGTAAGTCCTAGTTTTGATTACTGTAAAATGAAAGCGTAAAGTGTGTTACATCGTCAAAAAGTTATCATTTTGAAATTGTTTCCCCATCCCATTCCACTGACATATGTTTAATTTTAAAAAAAGGACAATTTATAGTAAATCAAAAGATAATGTATGACAGTGTGCAACTTTCCTCTGATGAAAAAGCTGATACATAATAAGGTAAGTCCTGGTTATAAAATAACCTGAAAGTTCGCAGTTCTGGTCTAAATTGAGTGAGGGGGTTTGCCGGGATTTAGGGGGCCCGGACCACTCAGTTGCCCAGGGGCCCGAAAATCCTGTCACCGGCCCTGACTACAGTTTGAAATGTATTACTCAGTACCCTGGTGAAAAGAAACCGTGACAGAAGCGTGAACACAGTGTGCTTAGAATGTGACATGAGCGTGAGTGCAGTGTGTATACACTGTGACAAAAGCATAAATTGGGATTCAAAAGACTGATGAACAGTGTGACGGTACAGTGTTCGTTCACTGCTCCAGTGAGAACAATTTGGAGGATTCCCCGCAGGTACCACGTGGAAATCTTAGGTGGAATCAACATGAATATGGTCACCAGATCCACAAAATTTCCACCAAGATGCCAAATTTCCACATTGATTCCGCATGAAATCCACCATAATCCTTTGACATACTAATTTCCACCATGAATCCACATAAACTCCACATGAGTCCCACGTCAATGCAATGTGGAATATACCTCTAGTCAACACATTTCCACGTGGGATCCACATACATACTTCACAAGACAGACACTACTGCAACATTATTGAAGTTTATGGACACTTAAAAGCATATTCAAATGTTAACATATAGTAATGAAGGATCTCAGTTTTTCCCGGCGAATAGACTGGAAGAAGAGTTCTCGGGTTTCCAACTGGGCGGTTCTCCGGTGCACCGGTTCAGCGGTTCGGTTTTTTGCAGACCGGCAGGCCGGTTCAGATTTAGTAAAAAATCGGTGCACCGGAGAATCGGTTCACCGAACCGGTGCACCGTTTAAGCGGTTCTGAACCGTCGCACCGGGAAGGGGTTCTGAACCGTCGCACCGGGGAAGCGGTTCTGAACCGGTGCACCGGAGAATCGGTTCTGAACCGGTGCACCGCAGAATCTGTTCTGAACCGTCGCACCGGGGAAGCGGTTCTGAACCGCCGCACCGGGGAAACGGTTCTGAAACACCGATGATCATCCCCCCTGCGGGTAGGGGGATTGAGAATACTCCCGCAGTATCCCTGCTTGTCGTAAGAGGCGACTAAAAGGGCGGGGAGACAACCCCGATAACAAACCCAGAGCCAACAAGGGTTGAGCCCGGACAGTCTCGTGGGTCAACTGTCTGTGTGCGGCCATACCACCTGGCCTGCGATCCACCCGCATGTTTGCCGTGTGCGGAGACCCGTAAGGAGGAGAAGGGGATCCTGGAGGGTGAAGTCCGTGGTTCCCAGCCGGGTGTCGGATGCTCGGTATGGACTACGGGCCTATACCCCTCTTCGGCCCCGGATTCGCTGCAAACGGGCGGCCGGGAGCTAGCCACTCCCGGTCAATCGGCTTCCGATACGTTCGGTGGCGAGTGCCAGGGAGGTGGGGGTCTGCGTAGGGCGGTCGGAGATGTACGGGTTTGGTGGGCCCGTGCATTAAAGACCCAACCCGAAACAGACAACCACCTCTAGGGTGCTATATCCCCTCGGGTAGCCCTGGCGACCGCACCGGTTTGCGGTGCGGCGTCCCAAATGTGTGGCTCCATGGTGGGTGGGGAGCCCAGGGGATGAATCAAGTTTAGGCATGGCGGATGAATCCCTTCCACCACCTAAGAGATCCCGTCCGGAAATGGACGGGGGAGTTAATGTTCCTGGCGCTAGTCAGCGCTATCTAGTGATGAGGTGTCAGAAGGAAGGGGAGAGCCTGAAAAAGGTGTCTCCCTTCCTTATTCGCAAAGTTCTGTCTGGTTCTGTTCCTGGGGAACTAAAATCTGCCAAGAAACTTCGCGATGGCACACTGCTCATCGAAACGGCAACGAGGGATCAAAGCGACAAGCTACTGAAAATGGAAAAGCTTGGCGAAATTCCCGTCAAGGTCGAGGTGCACCGCACCTTGAACACCTGTCGGGGAGTGATTAGTCACTACGACCTGTTGTACGTGGAGATCGACGAGATCAAGCGGGAGATGGCCTCTCAGGGGGTCACCGATGCTCGTCGACTCACTACAAAGCGCAACGGAGAAAGAGTAAACACAACGTCTGTTGTACTCACGTTCGCGCGTGACCAACTCCCCGACAAGGTGTTTGTCGGTTATGAATCGGTCCCAGTGCGGCCATTCATACCGGCACCCATGCGATGCTACCAGTGCCAGCGGTTCGGCCATATGGCCACACGGTGCGAGGGCAAGGCCACCTGCCCCCGCTGCGGCCTGGAGAAGCATGAGGGTGCGGAGTGCATAGGAGACCCACTTTGCGTCAATTGCGAGGGTGCACATCCCGTGTACTCTCGTAATTGTCCAAAGATGATCGAGGAGCGAAAAGTGATGGAAATAAAGACGGTTGACAAAATCCCCTATTTCGAGGCTCGGAAAAAGTATAGAGCACAAGTTGCTCCTACTTTCTCCAAGTCGTACGCCCATGTCGTTTCCCCTCGAATTGCCAAGGTCACCATCTCGAATCAGACGGAAGATACCGAGAACCAAAAAACAAAAGCCTCTGTTCAGAAATCGGTCATGCCGGCTAAGGCCACAAATCCGGCAAACAATACAGCAACCACCGGTCCGGGTTCTCCTAAGAAGAACCCCAAAAAAAATACCGCCGGGGCCACGTAGACAAAGCGTGGTAACTCACAATCCCCCGGTCCATCTGGTAAGGTTCGAAAGAGCCAACCAGAGCCAATGGAGGAGTGTCTATCAGACACTGAAATCCTCCAATTTGGCAGTAAGGGGAAGAAAAACCGCATTAAGCGCTGATCCTCCAAAAGTTTTAACTGCTCGTTTTTATTGTTTTAATCCCTTTTTATATTTATATATATATATTTATTTATATATATTTATTTATTATGGCTTTTATTTTGCAGTGGAACTGCAACGGTTTTTATAGGCACAAGGAGGAGCTGGCCATTTTAATTCGAGATTTTAACCCTTTTTGCGTTTGTCTTCAAGAAACGCATTTTAAAGACACGGACAGTGGGATTTTAAAAGATTTTAACGTTTTTAGACATGACGACACCAGCGGCCAACGAGCCCAGGGTGGAGTGGCAGTTGCTATTCGGGAGGCCCTTTACACCTCCCGAATACAGCTAAATACACCGTTTCAAGCGGTGGCGGTTACGGTGCACGCTCCGGAGGCGATTACGTTATGCAACGTTTATCTGCCGGAGGGTGCACCAGTCACCCGTTTTAATCTAGAATCCCTTGTGCACCAGCTGCCTCGGCCTTTTATTTTACTCGGAGATTTTAACGCTCATGATTGTCTATGGGGAAGCACTGCGGTGCAGTGCAACCGCAGGGGACGCATTTTATCAAGTTTTATTTTAGATTTTAACCTAGTTCTATTGAACAACGGGGAGAAGACCCGGTTTAACTCTTCCAATGGTGATTTTTCCGCCATTGATTTATGCATTTTATCGAGCAGTTTAACAAATAAAATATCTTTGTCTGTGCACGAAGATCTTTGTGGGAGCGACCACTTTCCCCTTTTAATTTTTAAGGAGCGAATTTTTAACTCTGATTTTATCCGACCAGGCAACTGGATTGTCCGGAAAGCCGACTGGCCTTGTTTTAAAAGTAATTTTAAATACACGTGCGATATAAATCGCGACAGCTCTTTTAATGTAAAATTATTGACTAACAGCATCATCAACGCCGCCGATAAGAGCGTACCACGGTCTCGGCGCATCATGTCGAGAGCTCCCGTGCCATGGTGGAATGATGACTGTGCCAAAGCCATTCGGCAACGCAGGAAGGCGTTGCACATCTTCAATAAATACCCCACTCAAAACAATCTGCCCTCTTTCCGGCGTCTGAGAGCTAAAGCCCGTCAGGTCGTGAAGGAGGCAAAGAGGGCCTCTTGGATGAATTTTGTCTCTGGTGTCAATATCAGCACACCACTTGCACAGGTTTGGTGCAAGGTGAAGAGCATTTCGGGAAATCATCAGCAGCTCGGTGTCTCCTTCTTAAAAGTCAGAGGAAATGTGGTTACACCTCCAGCTGCCATCGGCGAGATATTCGGCCAGTTAATCTCAAATACGAGCAGCGATGAAAATCTGGATCCTGCCTTCCGAACGATTAAGCAACGTCTCCAGAACATTCCTATCGGCTTCCAGGAGACGCGGACAACGGCAGATTACAACCTCCCCTTTTCCTTGTGGGAGTTGAAATCTGCCATCGATGACTCCCACGACACCTCTCCAGGACCAGACGGGGTCCACAATGCTTTTCTCCGCAACCTCCCAGAGACAGCGCTGCAAGAAGTCCTGCAGACGTATAATCAGCTGTGGGCAGAAGGTAACTTTCCTTCGTCCTGGCGGGAGTCTGTCATTGTCCCAATTCCCAAACATGGGAAAGATAAAGCTGACCCGAATTCTTACCGGCCAATATCTCTCACCAGCTGCTTGTGCAAGTTAATGGAGAGAATGGTGAACCGGCGTCTCGTTTGGTGGTTAGAGCGCCGGAACCTTCTCTCCAGCATCCAATGTGGATTCAGACGGGGCCGTTCCACAATGGACCATTTGGTGAGGATCGACAATTTCATCCAAGAAGGCTTTCTCCTCCGCCAGCATGTGATCGGGGTCTTCTTCGATTTGGAGAAGGCATACGACCGGGTGTGGCGGCGGAAGGTATTAATGACTTTGCACGAGTGGGGCTTTAGAGGCAATTTGCCGATTTTTATTCAAATTTTTTTAATGCACCGAGTTTTTAAAATTAGAATAGGCCAGTTTTTATCCAATTTTTACCGTCTTGACAACGGAGTTCCCCAGGGCTCCGTCTTGAGCGTGACGCTTTTCGCCATCGCGATAAATGACGTCGTAAATTGTACTAAGGCGCCGGTGATAGGCACACTGTTCGTGGATGACCTGGCAATTTTCTGCAGGTCATCCAAGGTGGTAACTGCATCTCGAATGGTCCAACTAACATTGAACAAATTGGACCAATGGACCCAAAGGAACGGATTTCGGTTCTCCTTCGAGAAGACCAGGTGCGTCCATTTCCACAGGAGAATAAGAATCCAAATGCAGCCCACATTATCCCTTGGAGGAAGAATTCTTCCTTTCGTCCAGTCGGCCCGCTTTCTCGGTATGACACTCGACTACAGGCTCAATTGGCGAGAGCACATTCAACTTTTAAAGACGAAATGTCTGAAATCGTTAAACGTGTTAAAGTTTTTAAGCCACACATCGTGGGGAGCAGACCGCACAACATTGCTCTTATTGTATCGCACATTGGTTCGTTCTAAACTAGACTACGGTTGTTTTGTTTATGCGTCCGCCCGCAAGTCATACATGCGAGCATTGTCCCCCGTGCACAACGCGGGGTTGCGACTCTGTACGGGGGCATTTCGGACAAGCCCTGTAACAAGCATCTATTCTGATGCTGGGGAGCCTCCTCTATGCCACCGCAGAAACGCGCTTATGTGCAATTACGCCTCCAAAGTTTTATCCATGACGACACACCCATGTTTTAACATACTCTTTAAACCACGTTTTTTAGACATTTTTAACCGACGGACGAAGGCCACTAGGCCCGTTTGTGTACGTTTTAATGATTTTATTCGTGAGTGTGATTTCAGAATACCGAAAGTGTACCCTGTATCTTACGCAACCCACCCTCCCTGGTTAACACCCACTCCTGTGGTTAATACAGTCCTAAGCAAACTACCAAAATCCTTTACCACTTCCTTGGAATACCAACGTCCGTTTTTAATGTCTCTGAGTAATCACTCCGAATTTGTTCCTGTGTACACTGACGGTTCAAAATCGGAGTTAGCCTGTGCCTGCGCAGCGTTCTCGAGTACCCAAGGAGCCGTCAAAGCAAAATTAAATCCGCTGTGTAGTGTGTACACAGCGGAACTATTCGCCATGAAGATGGCACTCGAAACTCTATGTGACGGAGGTGGCTCCTTTGTTATATGCACCGACTCCCTGAGTTCCTTACAATCAATTTCCGGTTTTTCGCCCATGCACCCGATCATTCAGGATATACATTCGTCCCTGCTGTCTCTCAGCAGAAAGGGAGTACTTGTTTGGTTCCTTTGGGTCCCGGGGCATGTGGGAATAGCCGGAAATGAAAAGGCAGACGCTTTGGCCAAAGAAGCTCTGAACGAGACGGAGTGTAAGTCCACGCTGGTACCTTACGAGGACCTACAATCTTGCCTGAGACAGGTAGTCCTAGGGCAGTGGAAGGAATATTGGCGCACTACACATAATAATAAACTCCGCGACATCAAGCCGGTTACGTCAGTGTGGCCCTCTTCCGTCAGGAATAGCCGAAGAGAGGAAGTCGTCATCACACGTTTGAGGATAGGGCATTGCCCTCTGACCCACTCATTCCTCTTCACGGAAGAGAAACAACGACCTCAGTGTGATGACTGCGACTGTCCTCTCGGCATATCCTGACGGAGTGTGACAAATACCGTGACGCGCGAAGGCGGCTTAACTTAGGGGGATACCTAAAATCCGTCCTAGGAGACGACCCTAATGTCATAAGCCGAGTTATCAAATTTCTGAAAGAGACGGGATTATTCAGAAAAATATAACTCTCACCCTTTTTTTATAATAAATCACTGTATTCAATTTTTTAATAAGTGCCATAATTATGATAGACAATTTTTATTATTATTACTGTTACATTTATAAATTTTACTACTAAGAATGGGTAGTGGTGCAATATGACCTAGCCGTCGACGCACCCTACACCTACCTACCTACCGATGATCGTTCGCTGCTCGGCTTTCACTCCACTGCCTCCCTCCCCGTCTCTGCTCGAGTTGGCTTGCGTCCACCCCTGTGAACTTTCCTATCCCCTCTGTGTTATAATTTGTCTGCCTATCGTCTCACAAATAATCGGCCACTAGAGTGCAGAGCGAACACTCGCACATCTAAAGCAATGTCACATAAGTAGCTATACGGGATTTTCCGTGTTTTTATGTTATTTTGTTTTGTCGACGATTACAACGAATAAGTTCGTTCAGGTGAACAACCTAACAGTTCATAATCATTCAAGTTAGTCCAGTAGCATTTTTTATTAAACCAATGCTGTTGATTTGGGGAGACTTTGTGGAGGAAGGAGCATTGTTTCAAGTTCCTATCTACCCCTGCCACACGTACATAAGAAGCGCCAAATTCAAACAAAATTTGAACATATTGACGTTGATTATTAATGTACAATAACGTAATGAAGACATTCTCAGTTGGTGGAGGCTTCATGAGGCAACCTTCTCCTTGCTTGCAGGGCTGGCAAGGAAATATCCTGCTATACCAGCAACAACAGCAGAATCCGTAAGAATTTTCAGTTTGGGATGACTTGTTATAAATATACTGCGAACGTGTTTACTAGGCGAACGTGTTTACTAGGCGAACGTGTTTACTAGGCGAACACGCCGAAGAACTAATTTTCATTTCCATGAACCAGCGCCATGTGCCAGCCGATTTCTAGATTTAAGTTAGTAGTAATTGAAAATTGTAACTTAGAATCTGCACTTGTGTTAAAATGTAAATTTTGACAATCAATTTGGTGTCGACCTTCAGCACACCCTTCCAGTAATTGATAAAATACAGCTCCATGTGGCATTAATAGAACAGCATTTTATTTCTTTGAAGAAGTCACTGGGATGTTTACCGAAACAAAAACCAGACATGTAAGAGCATCGTTTGGAACCTTAAAAATGTGAAGATAAATATAAGCCCAGGCCTCACCTAAAAACCATTGGCTCCCCAAACATGCTCTACTACAGTTCAGTTTAGAAAAGAATGCCT
This sequence comes from Platycnemis pennipes, assembly GCA_933228895.1. Classification (NCBI taxonomy): domain Eukaryota; kingdom Metazoa; phylum Arthropoda; class Insecta; order Odonata; family Platycnemididae; genus Platycnemis; species Platycnemis pennipes. Next base: position 135,709,588 of record OW121853.1, read on the forward strand.
GCGTTTTAACTCCTCAAGAGTATGCGACGCAGTATATGCGTCCACTCAATTCCATGCCTTCGGGGTAACTTTAATCGAAGGTATTTTAATTGCTCAGGGTGCTTTAATGGGGAAGGCATTGAAGACTTAGTGCAGACTTCGACGAAAACGTCTTAGCGGATCGATGGCTCTTGCGACTTCCAGTTTTGGGTTTTCTTGTTGGCTTGTCAATCTCTTGCATTCAATTTCGGTAATCGAGGGTTGTCCTTTGAGCTTTTCCAATACCCACCGTTCCGATCACTTTGTTTCAGCAACCTCAATTGTATTAAAACCGTCACGGAAAATTAACTGGAAATATTTCAGAACACTGAACTGGCACTATTTATTTACCAACTAAATCACACGTGAAAGGCAAAGGATGATAAGCATTATCGATATCTTCCCAATGATTTTCTTGCATTAAAAATTAACTGAGAAATGTTTCCTCTTCCTGCTAGGTGCAGGAAACCAGAGGGTACCCAATTTAATCCTTGGAAATTGAATCTGAACTGACTTCACTCCTCTCTATCAGAGCGCCTTGCATTTGCTTGTCGGACAACTCACGTGAGCTAGAATTCATGGCCAATTTAAGAGGAAGAGACGATCCCGATGCGGAAAAGAATAAAGCCACCAAAGAAAACACAAGGCGTCAGAGTAAGACCCTCGACTCGTAATCGTTGCCATTATGAAAGAGAAAGGAAATGTCGACTAAGAAAGGCAGATAACTATGAATCACAGACGAAAGGAATCAGTTTCTCCACACATCTCAGCTCTCTGGAAGCACTTCAATCAGATCAGATTAAGTGGAAAGATTTCGTCCGTACGTAGACACCAGTCGCTCTGCCTCTAGGGAGCTTTTCATTCACCAAGGATGAGTTATTAATTTAGCACGACGCGTTTTGTTGCTACAATAGCAATATCATCGATGCTGATCAAGCCAATTGCTAATGCTGTTTTACCAACGAAACGCGTCGTGCTAGATAAATAAATATCCGAGGAAATTTTGCAATGTCTTCATTAAAAAATAATGTGAATTTCATCGCCGTTCACGCGGCAGGTTCGAATTCGGCAGATCAACAAATATAGGTGCATTTTTTAACACTTCAGAAAACCAATTTATGTGTACGCCCAGGCCTTATACAAAAGCCATTGGCTCTCGCAAACATTCCCACATTTTACTGTACAGTTTAGGAAAGCATACCCGCGTTATTAAGAAGTATCTTCATAAAGAAAAAAAAATCTTCAAAAAACTGTATAATACATAAAAAATAGACCAAAAATATTTTGGATGAGAAAAAACGCGGTTCACTAGAAAAACTACAGTTCAGTAGAAAACACCGGTTCATCAGAAAACACCGGTTCATTAGAAAACATCGGTTCATTAGAAAACACCGGTTCAGCAGAAAACACCGGTTCAGTAGAAAACACCGGTTCTGTAGAAAACACCGGTTAAGAAGAAAAAACCGGTTCAGTAGAAAACACCGGTTCATCAGAAAACACCGGTTCATTAGAAAACATCGGTTCATTAGAAAACACTGGTTCAGTAGAAAACACCGGTTCAGTAGAAAACACCGGTTAAGAAGAAAAACCGGTTAAGAAGAAAAAACCGGTTCAGTAGAAAACACCGGTTCGATCTTTTGAACCGGTGCACCGCCGTCGCAAACGGTTTTTTCAGAACCGAGAACCGCTTCAGCATTTCCTGCACCGCCCAGCCCTACCCTGGACTATCACAGCATTACCTCAACAACCAGCTGCATCGACTGGGGATCAAACTGCGACTGTCCAAAACCAGCTAGGACAGCCCGACCTAGGCTTTCCAGACGAGAATCTCCTCGATTTTCCTGTGTTACCATCCGCTCAGGGACCGCCAACAATGCAGCGGGAAACGGCCTCGTCCATCCGGATACCCCTCAACCGCAGAAGCCGTCAAGCCCCCACGGAAACTGCACCTTCCATCGACCCCTTCTCGCCAGCGGCGGGCCACGCACCGGGAGTCCTGCCATCTTCCATGACCACAATAATGACAGTTCTCGTGAACGTAACGCAGGCTCTCCATCAGCAGCTCCAGGTCTTGACCAACACGCTGCAGTAGCTCCCTCAACTTCTCAACGCCCATTATGGAAATTAAGACCAAACGATCGCAACATTGTCTCACCTTCGCCTGCTGGAACGTAGGCGGAGGACTTCAATGGAAGACCGCGGAGCTGCTTCCCTTCTTGGCGAAGCAACGCTGCGACATCGCCCTGCTGCAAGAAACTCACCTTCGGCCAAACCAGCGGTGGACAGTGCCCGGATGGACCATCTTCCTTGACGATCGCAGCACAAACGGCGGCGGCACGGCGATCATCGCAGCCTCTCACATCAAAGCGCAGCGCATCTCCTTGGCCACGGATTCTCAGTCATCGGCGATAGAATCTACAACCATTCCTATCGACTGCGAAGGCGGAAATATTCGCCTGACATCGCTCTACATTCCGCCAAACGCGAAATTTCTTCCTGCAGATCTGAATTCGATCATCGCCGGAGATGCGTCCATTATCGCCGCCGGGGATTTGAACCACGCCTGGAATTCAAGAATCCCGAACACCAGAGGACTGCGCCTCCACCAATGGCTCACGACATCCGTCACAGCGCCGTCAACCGCAACGCGATTTGGCGACAACGGTGATGTCCTCGACATCGCGCTGCACCGTAATCTGCGGAAGAATCTCACAGCGAAATCCATCGCAGCCCTTGATTCTGATCATCTCCCGGTCATCTTCCACGTTGGACATCGGCCAATTTCCGTGCCATAGAGAGCGGTGCGCAACTGCGATGACGCTGATTGAGACCTGTATCGAAGCCATCTCACGCAAGCTCTTCAACCGCTATCGGACGAACATCTTTTCTCTCCACCAGACGTTGATCGGCAGGCAGCAGCGATCTCGAAGGCCATCGATGAAGCCATATCCGTCGCAGTTCCGGTGAAATCCATACGAGCATCCAATCACCTGCAGCTTCCATCTTGGATCTGCAAGAACACCCGGACCAAGAACGCCCTCCGAAGGAGATTCTTCAGGACCCTCTGGACAAAGCCCGTCTCCAAGATGCCCAACACCGCATCATCAGAGACGACATCCTTGCTTTCAGAGAAGAAACCTGGAAGGAAAAGGCAGAGTCCTTATCCACGGAGAAGGGATCGCTATGGAAGATGGCCCGCGCCCTTCGAACCACATCCACGGAAGAAGCACCGCTAGCGACGCCTGATGGCCCAGTGAAATCTTTCAGCGAGAAAGCTGAATTCATGGCGACGTACCTTGAAGAGGCATTTACACCACTTCCGACAGAAGACATCGCAGAGGATCCCCTCAACACGCCGGTCAGCCTTCCTAGGACGCCGCGTCGTCGCCCGTCGCCGCCACCGGACTTACATGAAAAGGACCTTATCAAGTCCCTCAACGGTAGAAAGCTCCGGACCCCGACATGATCGACAACGAGGCTCTCATTCGCATGCCCTGCTCACTGGCGCATGCTTTACTGCTACTATTCAACGCATGCCTCGCTATAGGAAACTTCCCCAACATTTGGAAGCACGCCTGAGTTATCTGCATTCCTATGATAGGAAAATCACCATCGCGTCCGGAGAATCTACGGCCGATCTCCCTACTCAGCGCCGTCGGCAAGTTGCTCGAAATGCTGGTCCTGGAGCATCTTAAACTCATCACGGAGGAGCTCTGCGTCGTCCCTGAACAGCAGTTCGGATCCAGAGAGGAACACTCGACGACGCGCCAGGTCGCTCGGATTCTGAACTTCATCACCGAGGCGTTCAACTGGAAGCACACCGCGGTCGGCGCCTTCTTTGACATCAGCAAGGCGTTCGACCGCGTGTGGCATGCAGGGCTCCTCCACAAACTCCATTCTTTCGGCTATCCACAGTGGATAATTTCATTCATCAGATCATGGCTCCAGAACCGCAGCTTTCACGTCGACTGGCGAGACTCATCCTCCGGACGTCGCAGAATTGCAGCGGGCGTGCCACAGGGAAGTGTCCTATCGCCCTTGCTCTTTAACATCTTCACTGCCGATCTGCCAGGCTTTTTCTCACCACACGTAATCAGTGCGCTTTATGCAGACGACGCAGCACTCATCTCTCGATCCCGAAAAGGCTACATGGCGGCGACGTACCTCCAGCGGGCGATCGACACGTTCATGAAATGGTATTCAACGTGGCGCTTCGCAGTGAACTCCAGGAAAACACAGACAATCGTCTTCTCCATCAACCTCGACGAACCTGGAGAACTTCCAGTCGGAGACCAAGAGATTCCATGGCATCAGAGCGTCACCTACCTTGGCATAACACTCGACAGACGCCTTACTTTCGTCCCAAATGCCAGGAAAGCAGCGAGAACCGCCATGGCCAGACGTGGACAGCTTCGCTGCATCCTAGGAGACCAAAACCTACCTGTCAACGCGCGACTACTCCTTTGGAAAAACATTCTCCGACCTTCGCTGACTTACGCCTCACCCGCCTGGAGCGGCGTCGCGTTGCGGAAAGCCCGCTCCATATTAGAAGTCGAAGACCGCAAAGCACAACGTCAGGCGCTCCAGCTAGGAAGAACGCCACACAACTGCTTACTTCCAATTCTCACCGAATCATCCACCTCAGCCAAGACATGGGCCGACGACGCCAAGAAATTCTACACAAGAACAGGACACTCAACATTCCCGGAGCTTCGCCGGATCTCCGAGTTCAAGACCACCCCATGGGATCGTCATCGTCGCCCGCGCTCCGGCACCGGCGATCCGGAGGACTTCCCGCCGCATCAGCGGCGACCACCGCCCACCTGAAAAAGTCCGTAGGGACTTAAAAAAGACCGTCATCAACTAGAAATTCTAAGTCCCTCGGGACCTAAAAAGGGCCGTCACACATTGAACATCATCACCAAACGCAAAGCGGCTAAAAAGGATAGCCGCTATTCTCACCTTCAGAAGCCCTGCCTGAAGAGCCTACAAGAGCTGACCAGGCACATTGTCTGCGAGACATTCACCCTGCGTCTACGGTCACTGAGGTAACGATACTCGGTATGAATTAGATCTTCAGCCCAGACAGCACAGATTTGGTATTATTACAGTTTTACGATTGTATTACAATCATATTACAAAAGAGGGCTATTTGTATTACAATTGTATTACAATCATATTACAAAAGAGGGCTATTTGTATTACAATTGTATTACAATCATATTACAAAAGAGGGCTATTTGTATTACAATTGTATTACAATCATATTACAAAAGAGGGCTATTTGTATTACAATTGTATTACAATCATATTACAAAAGAGGGCTATTTGTATTACAATTGTATTACAATCATATTACAAAAGAGGGCTATTTGTATTACAATTGTATTACAGTCGTAATACTGTGTCAAATGTCCTCTAATACCATTGTAATACGGTTGTATTACAGAGGCAAAATACAAGGGATTTACAAATTGTATTTACGTTTGTAACTTAGATCCAATTTACAATCATTTTACAAATTGTATTATGATTGTATATTAGTGACAAAATACAATCGTTTCACGAATTGTATTATTGTTGTAATTTAGATATCAATTACAATTGTTTTACGAAAACAATATTTCGTATTACCCCTGTAAATTTGTAGGAAATACAGGACTTTCAAGTAAAAATAAAAGTATTTGCTCTGTAACATTAAATTTCTTTTATTCAAAAGAGAACTGTGGTAAAACATAGTTATGGTACGTACAGCAAAACGGGTATCTCCTCAATGCCTCTCGTTATCGTGAACTTCCACCGAATAACATACAGAGCAACCGTATACAAAACTATCAATTTCAAAAATATCTACGATATTCTCAAAGAAATAATCAATTTCATTAATGAGCTGGTAAATGTACAAGTGTTACACATAACATTTATCTTTATAACTCAAGCATTTTTTAAAGATACGTGAATTCAGCTATCCCGTGGAGGAATGAAGGCGTGAAAAGTAAACACTATGTGAAACGCTCATGCACATTTACCGCATTCGTAGTTAAAGGGTGCACAATTCGTAGGTTTGGTTACACAATGCATAAACTGTGCAAGTTCATGTACTAAAGCATGCCTCATCCGCCCAATATCATCGTGAAACCATACGTAACTACTTCTATGAATGAATGGGTGCTCGTCAATGCAATAGAACCAGTTAAAATTTCGTCCATCCACACATCTTTCGGCCATGGAATCACACGGGTTCATGCATCGTGTAACCAGGCCCTATAAACTATGGCTGAACTTGTAGCTAACGTAGTCCACGTAAATAGAGGCAATTTAAATTATTACGCACAGAGGCATTAAGGAAAAATACATAATACTCTTACCAAGATCTAAATCGTAACAATTACGTTCAAAAGCATTTGCACTTGCCATTACGTCTCACAAACAGTATAACTCATAAAGGACTTAAGTACGCACACTATTAAAAGGAGTAAAAGCTTACTAACGTTGCTGTGGGTCGGCGGATTCATAATAAACAAACGTAAATTGGCGATACTAGCGGTGTCCTGCGCTAAAGAAACACACCAAGCTTTTGCAAGCGTGCGAACAATACTTTTGTACTATTTTCATTAATACAAATGTAATACATTGGCTTTACGAATTGTATATTCTTGGTATTTTAATGCTGTTTTACAATCATATTACCATTGGCCACATAGCCACCTTCGCATGCGCGCGCACAAGATGTTTGTATTATTTTTCGTGTTAAAATTGTAATACAATGCTTATACAAATTTGTATATTCTTGGTATTTTAATGCTGTTTTACAATCATTTTACCATTGGCCACATAGGCACCTTCGTATGCACGCGCACATGACGCTTGTATTATTTTTCGTGATACAATTGTAATACAATGGTTATACAAATGTGTATATTCTTGGTATTTTAATGCTGTTTTACAATCATTTTACCATTGGCCACATAGGTACCTTCGTATGCGCGCGCACAAGACGTTTGTATTATTTTTCGTGTTACAATTGTAATGCAATGGTTATACAAATTTGTATATTCCTTGTATTTCTGATGCTGTAATACAATAGTATTACGATTGCTTTGTATGAAATGTCCTGTAATACAATCGTATTACAAATTTTTTTACGAAAACTATACAATTTGTAACTGTACAAGATAATTACAATTTGTATACCAGTGGCTGTGCTGTCTGGGAGGTTGTCTAAAGTAGAATGGAAGGCCAATTAGGATTAGAGTAGTAGTATTCGAAATTAGGTGATTAGGGATATCCCCTCAACTCTGAATTTCAACTGTCAATGAAAACACTATTTTTTTTCTCTCTTTGTGCTAGGTGCGCCCGTGCAAGGTTATGGAGTGACTGTTTTGTATGAGCCAAATTCGTTTGACTAACCTTCCCTCTACAATATTTTTGTCTGGGGATCTCCAAGACGTCTAAAAACAGAACGTACAGATCACTAAGACATTTTCAGATCTCCGAGAGATGTCTCTGAGACATCTCACGAGATGTCTCAGAGACGTGTAACAAGAGGACATAGAGCTCTCTATGAGACATCTCAATGAACTTTGGAGACATTTGAGATGTATCTGAGAAGTACCTACTTGTGCTATGTGGGTAGGTGAGATATTGCTAGAGTAGTCTGCAGTGCTTGCTGCACGTATTGACATTACAAACCGATGCATGGTAGGTAAATTCAGATCAAAATACGAGGATAAATAATATTGTAACCAATTTTCCCTTTAATATACTATGTAGATACTAACCACATCGCTACATGTGACTCTATTGTCTAGCATGCTTCCATGCAGCAGGCAAGTTGCGCGCGAGTTAATGGTAGGGTATGGAAGGTCACAGTAGAAACATTACTTCCTCTCATGCTTAAATTTATATTTGAACGTCTCGGATGTGATTTCCAACGATTTTTGTTCATTTCGTTCCGTTTAATATGATACTGTGAACTCTAGGAGACTCAATGACACAAACGTTATTGAAGACGCATAAACGTCAACATTTACGCGACCTACAGTTCATGAAGATTCGCAATTCTTACTAGTCAATTATTGGAGTTGATAACCCAGCCAGCACAAATAAACATTTTACCTTCAATTTATTTGAAATTTACGTAAATATGTCGTAAACTGTTTATTTGTTTACAAGTTGCTCACGTAAACTTCTAAGATGCATCTCGTAAAAATCGCGGCCACATGTCCTCATCGTGGAGTAAGCAACACAGAAACGGTTTACCAGAACGTCCGCCATAATGCATACGCATCAAATACTTTGTTTGCCATATATATTACCTCACTACGTATTAAATGTGCAATTAAATCCAGTGTACCACGTTGAAAATTTTCACGAATAAAAAAGGTAAAAAAATAAAATTACATATACATCACTAGCATCGCTTTCGCCCCTAGGCGGCTCAGGGAACCGAACCCGTGTCGTTCGCTTCATATCTCGGCACGCTACCACCAGGCCAACTGATTCGTTGTTGTGAGTGTTGTCAGATTGCTAGTTGTTGTGACGCGGTTCATGCATGAACTTGCGCCGGTTCATGAATGCGAAGTAAAGTTTCAATAGTTGATTATAACTATAATTCATTACATAACTATAAGTTAAGACTATCGAAGGAACTGTAGTAATGATTTACGATCGAATTTGCTTTCCTAAATTGTCGAACACATGAATCCTTCGTTAATTGTGCTGGAGTGACAACACCCCTTAGAAAAATCCTTGAAGATTAAAAATTAATTTCTCTTCACCAATGGTTATGATTACTGGTGAGCACCAATTAACTACTTGTGAATGATGATTAATTACTAATATTTGCAGTGATTACCTACTTATTTCAAGGGAGCTCAGGGGTGGATTTTGGAACAAATATCAAACTGCTATCTCATATCGGTGATCAGCTTGAAACATATGTACTCCACATTTAATGAAAAAGATACTTGAAACTACTTCATGTATCTACATGTTAACTTTATGAGCCAAATATTTTCATTAAACATACGCGCAGAGTATAATCTATGACATAATGCTGTAAATTTACTAATTTCTTAATGGCCCACACTCGTAAGAATCACGTAAATTCGTTTACGTGTGCGGTTTAAAAACCGTTTACGAAATGCTTACATAAGCATTAAGCATTTACGTTTACGTTCATTCTCATAAAATGATTGCTTAGAATTTACGTAAACATGAAATAATACTGGGAGATTATGTTTACGTATACACACGCACATTAAGTTTACGAGGATTTTACGTAAACATGTTACCGTGTGCTGGCTGGGAATGGCATAAGAAACTTTAATTAAGTTCGAAAAATTATCGTACTATTTTTAATAATTTGATTCACCGATGAAGTTGGCAGAATGGATGAATGTCTCGATTAATAACATACTGAACATAACAAACAGGGTATTTTCCAGCCAATAACCTGAATGTATTTCAAGCACTCAACAGTTAAAATGTATTAAACTGCTTTAACATGTTAACACTTATGTTTCAACTGTTATTATTACATTATTCCATCAAGATTTCCCTCTATCAACGCTCTTAGCTGTTTAAAACCACCGTGTATAACCTCCTCAAAATGCAACATTCCTAATTGTAAATGGCATATTTATGAAGGATGCATGAAAAACGTTAATTTTTATCCTAGAACGTCGATCAAAAGACGCTTGTAATTCTCTTAGAACGTGTGATACAATGGCGGTAATGAATTGTTGCCCATTTAAATAGTTAATAACTTTTAGCATCGCATTGCACGCGGTCAGTTTCGTCCGCAAGAGTCCGGTCGCTGATGAGGGTCAAAGCCGACCGAGGGTACCTAGGGATTAGGCCGATCGCGAGCAGAGACCCTCGCTAATGACCTTCTCTGCTCCCCAGAAAACTACCATGAACCACAATTTATTTTTCATTATTCTCAGGGACTCTTTTAATAATAATGTTCAGTAAATGTCAAACGAATATTTTTGTCATAAACAATTGACTCCTTTCTATGAAAACATCCCAGATGTCAAAAATAGACCAGTTGCCATGCATGACCCAAAGTCCGGCAAAATCCCTAATCCGGCATCACTGTGCCGGATTAAAGATGCTCAACAGTATGATGAAAATATGTGTAACTTCAATTGATTAATAAATATGGTATATCTATTTTCTTCAAACAATGCATACTGAACTCAAGACAGGATAAAAAGTGCAAAAAATGTTCTCTCACAGTGCGAAATTCTCCTGTTATTGTTCAGCACATTGTGGTCACACTGTCCGTCGTGCTTTATTGGGAGTACAGTGTGCGCATGGTATGCATTCACTGGGACTAATACACTACAATACAAGTGAAAAGACAGTGTGACTTGTTGTCACACTGTCTTTTCACTTTTTCTTCACAAACTTAATATATTTATATTTGAAAACAAGCCAAAACAAGACAGCCCATTCAAGAGAACAAAAGCTGCCCAGGGTTGCCATACCTCACCCAGTAAAGATACACAAGGCCAGAAAGCATTTCTCTAGCACTGAAAAAAAATATCCTTGTCTGCAATAGATACTGTAGTAAACATCAGAAATTGCTGTTCTCTCCAAAATAAATTCAGGGATATGTTTTTACCAATTATTCTATGGCAGTTTTTAAAAATTATGACTGCTTTTCACTGCTAGGTTTCACTCTACTTCTCAGAGTGTTATTAATATGCAAAAAAACTAATTTCATAATTCTAAAATTTCTATAATTTTCACTTCTATCATATTCACAAATGGAACACTCGAGTGTTGTCCAGTTCACCCATAAACAGAATCACTTTTGAAGATGATAATTGGTTTCATACCTATGTACATGATCCTTTTGCCATCATCAACTCATGGCAAACATAGGAAAAGCATCTCAACAGATCGGTCAAAGGGAGTTCTGGGAAAATTATGTTACTACAGGTAAGAATCAGACTTTGTCATTTTTTTTCGTTGCTTCTATTACATCTCGCAGCTGGCTGAGACTCTCCAAGTTGCACCTTTTGGCACCACATTGTGACTCCTGCTGGCCATCCTATTGGCTCGTAAAGTCGCCATTGCAGTCGGGAGGTGGTACACAGTCACTGCTGACAGGGAGGGAAAGCAGGGTGGCCAGAAGTAGGCGGAATGAGGAATTAGGTGGGAGGAAGCAGTCGGGAAAGCTGCAACCAAGGGTATTCACAGGTGAAAGAAGTCAAGGTCCTCTAAGTATAAGCTGTTGTCTCACACACGTGTCCCATTGGCTTGACGTCACTGACGACCCTTATTGCCACGATCTTTGAATTTCTGCCATACGTTGCTCACAATCCTACGGGTTTGCAGCTCATTTATCATGAAGTCATTCACTTTTCGGGAAATTCATAGCCGATAAAAGTTTATTAAATGATAACATGGGTGGCAACAGTATAAAACTCAGTGTGATTAAGGTTGACAGGTATAAATTGAGGGAAAAATGTTGTAAGACAAAAATTAGTTATGCGTGAACTGTTCTATAAATAAATGGTGTTTGGATTTAGTTCAATTAATAGAATTTGGAAGCTTTTAAAAGACACACTTAGTCTTTAAATATGTACACACTACAATTGGACATGAAAAACAGTTGGCAAGTGATTTATACTGCACTCAAGAAGGGTCGTGATGCGGAAATGTTGGAGTCAGTGATAAATGATGGCAATTGATCTATACCCCTCACGTTTTTTAATGAGAAGCAGTAACTTTGTGATTCCACATGTATTTATTGGAAACAACCTACGTTTCGACATAGCACGTCATCATCACGCACAAATATCACAGAACACTCAGAATATATAGTCACAAACATTGGTCACAAAAACACATAATTAATCAGGACAAAGGAAAAAGATAATTTTTGCTCAGATGAAGTGCCTGCTTAACTTGAGGAATACTAGTTGAAATACCAGAAAGAAAAATCTTTTCGTAATATTAACATCTTTGAATTCACAGCTAAGAAACAAAATACCAAGCCTTGTTCCTTACAGAATGGTTACAAAATAATGGAACCACTGAAGAGAAAAAAACCTGGGAGATGTCAAACGATTAACTGCACACACAGTGCTTGTGGCGATGATTGTGTCTAAATCCGGGCAAAAAGAATTTCTGACATTGTAAACTTTCAGTACAACTAGCATTGAGTTTTTAAATATATTTGTAATACCATCCTTGAAAATTAAACTGGTCATTTACCGCAATGAGTAAACAAATAAACAGGCACAGCATGCATAAATGCTTTACTCAGATCTCCCAGAGGGCAAACGAATGATATCATTGCAATATAAGAAATAAAGTAGCATTTGAAGGCCGATAATTGAAATTTGGTGAATAAACCATCGATACCACTGTGATACGAGAATTCTTTACCTGAGTTTCCCTTCTTCATCAGCCTATTGGTGCATGTTGCTATAGTACACCGGGCTCTCGGCATTTTCTTCGTTTTTCAGAAAATAAAAGTTTTCTGTTCCAAAAAACAGAGTCTAGGAATCGCAAAATATCGGTGAAGTAGGTACTTAACACGTTCACTGCAGCGTGACCCACTGGTGGGTCACGCAGATGCGACTAGCGCCGCGGCCACAAAATTCTTTGAATTGTCATAACTTGCGAGGAGGATTGTGAGAGTAGGAATCGAGAACTTCTCAAGTTACTTCACCCAGAGGTTAGTCACTGTTCAAATAATAGACTTCTATGTGACACTTAGTGTGACCCACCGGTGGGTCACGCCGCCCCTCCTGAAACTTTTTTCAGCGTGAGCGGTGTGGCCCACCGGTGGGTCACGAACAAATTTACATATTAGCATATTATATCCAAAATATGTTTATTTTTTGTTTTATTTTTGTTTTTTTTTTCAAGTTTATGCGATTTTTATACATAAGGTTGAACAATACTCGATATAGTAAAACATATCTACTTATTAAAAATAATTAAAATGTTTAGGAAAAATTTTTCTCCTCAACCTCTTGGCTGTCCGTCAGTTGCTTGTAAACTAAACAGTCCGAACTGCACTTGCCTGGCTGTGTGAGAGATTAAGACTCTCTTCCCTTCCCCCCCCTCTACGGAAGGGCAATTGGGAAAGGGTCGCGTAGCGTTCTTGAGCCAATCCCTCAGTGGTGGATGAGTGACCGTGCCCTTGCCGTGTGAACGTCATCTGAAATACAGACACTACTTTTTTCTGAGTGAGACAAACCACTATGCACTCTTTCCAAAGGAACCCCCTTCCCTTTTCTCATAGTGTGAGCAAGGCTGGGGAATCGGTACGCACGGACGGGCGTCTACGTCTCACAGATGGGTGCGAACAAGGGCAGGTGCAATAAACAGAGACGGGTGGGAGTCTCCTGGGTTTTCCGAACGTCAGCAAATCTTTACCACATGCATTGTATTGTTGGCCCTCTCTTCCCCCATCCCACGCCAGGGTCTAGCCGATAGCATGCCCCACGTGGCTTGTGGAGGGGCGGGCTGGGGGCGAGGCTGGGAGTCGCCTCCCCCAGCCTTCCTCTAATCTCAGGAAACAGCTGAGTGTTGCCGCTTCAACCACCATCCCTCAGCAGCGGCCAGAAGCTCGGAAGGACTGTGACCCACCTGTGGGCCACACCGCCCATGCAAAAGGCTGAGTGTGACCCACCGGTGGGTCACACCGCACTGTGAGGGGTAGGGCTTTGAACAGCTCTGCAGTGAACGTGTTAATGCAACACCAGAAGCTGCACTATAATTCAAGGCTTAACTGTGGTGAAAAGTTGTGAACAGTCGGAATTGCCGCATACACACTCAAGGCAAGCTGGGTGGAAGCACGGGGAAATGGTCGTCAGTGATGTCACGGGGAAGCAGTTGGGGGATGCACAGTGGTGACCAAGAGATAACCTTATACTTTAAGGACCTTGGAAAGAAGTAAGGAGTATCTCTTTCTCTCCATCATACAGTGGCCTACAATGGAGACCAAATCACTAGCTTGATTAAGTAAACTTGCAACACAATCTCACGTTATGTGGGACACCTTAAAATGGAAAAAAATAGCTTTTACTTTCAGTTAATGGATACTGGTGTAACTTCTCAACTAACTCTCCAGGATAAACTAATGACTGTGCATGATTTGCTTTTATTAGAATCATTTCAACAGTACATGTGCTTCAATGAGCCATACAACTCTGTTCTCTTTCAAGAATATTTTACTCTTAAACAATACAATCATTACAACAGTATATCCTGCACATCCTCCAGGAGGGATCATTTTTTACAACACCTCTTATCAACTGAAATCATGCAGCAAACAGAATTATACAATCAGTGAGCCTGTCCCAAAGCAATGTTCAGGTCTCTCAAAATATCCCAAAAATAGAAAACATAATAAACAAAATGAATAAATGATTAAGGGCAAGAGCACACATTATTAGTTCAAAAGCTGCAAGAAAATGCCTTGCCCATTATCACTATGTCAGGGAATTCACTTAGTGAATAAATATAAGATCAGAACAATACACTATAATTGAATAGGAAAGACTCTTTATTTCCTGAAGGGCATGTTTTCTGAATAGATGTCAAAAAATGCTCAAAGCTGACATGCTAGCAAGATGTCAACTTTGAGATGATAGGCAACGCATGTGAGAGAGACACACAACTGTCTGGATTCTTCTCAGACAGGCTCACTCAGGCACTTACGGAGAAGAAACTATGCAGAGTACACATGTATTGAACAAAATATCCCCAACTTGACACCATCCAACATTACTCTTACAGTTGACACTATTTGGCACAGAGAGCTCAGAGGAATTGAAGAGTCTGCAGAATAAATGATTAACCACTAGGGTACAATGAATCTTGAAATCTGTGGCACTTCTGTGAGTGTAGAGTGGCAAGGCCAGGTAGTATTGCACACACACGCATACACACGCACTGCCACGTCATGCACCACCAACTTTTCCCACCCTGGGCCCACCAAGTGGTTGTCCGTAGCACCACGGGTGCAACCCTAGGCTGCTTTGGTACCGAGCACACGCACCCCCAACCACCTTACCTCAAATCGGGAGAGGGTTGGAGGAACTGAGGGAGGGCAACGGCGAGAGCGCACCGCGCCACTCACCACTCTGCGTCACCATTGGCCCTCTGGAAGACAAAGTCCTTCCCGCCCAGGTTCATGATGCCATCCTTCAAGTAGAACTTCCACTTGTTGCGGCTCCTTGTGATCTGGGAACGAAGAGAGAGAGAGAGACGTAGAGGGACCAAGGCGACAAGGCAACAACATTAGCAAAGGAGGAGGAGAAGAGGATGCCACATGCCCAGAGGAATATTTAATGTGGTAAAAGAGGATGCCGCAAACGTGGACATCACAATCAGCCAACACTTGTAAGAACCGAGAAAGAAGAATACATCCATGACAGGCATTGGTTACTGTAATTTTCCAAATACATTATAAATCCACCACACCCAAGTTCTTAACTAGCAACATGAGAGAATGTCCCAACTTCTATGCGTAAAACACACCTCATTTTAGGAGATAAACATTTAGCAATATTATCGTGTATATGTTGTTCAGCTGTACAGATACAAATATTGAGCATGTCATAATTTGATCTGGTCATCAGTCGGCCTAGCAATATTCAGGCCATATGCCATTTGTTTATTAACAGCATCTTTTAACCTTTTTATCATAATTATAATGTCTGGAACTTTCCCTTTGTGATAATTATCTTTTACTTATCAATGCTGTACATGCATTCATTTCAACTATACTATAAACAAAAAAATTCAATCTAAATTCATTATAAAAATTAATGCAAATGAGATTTTTAAAATCAGTGTCCTATTTTGGGCTGTACTGGGTTTTGAATTGTCTGAGGCTGTTCTTGGACAATCATGGTAAGAGATTAAAGATGATTGCCAATTTTCCACAGAATAACCTTTAAACCAATTGGTTTCGATGTACTACATAATCATAAGGTTTGATACATGTCCGTACTACATCATCATCAGGCCTGATGAACTTTTTTTTCTTCACTTTATCATACGTCTCATGGTAATAATGCACAGCACGTTGAGTATGTTCACCCTGGCAAAAATGAAGGGTAGAAAACGACACAATGGGCGGAAGGTACCCACGCCTTACCCATGAGCGGTGGTAGAGGAAAATGGGGTTCAAAAACATTCCGAGGGTAGAGGAAGGGACGAGGAGATGTAATGCGTGGGTAGTTGAAGGGTAGCACGCGTGCCCGTGGTGGGTATGGGAAGGGTAGAACGCGTGCCGTGGAAGGTATGGGAAAGGTAGAGGAAGGGGATGAGACAAGAAAGCGTACAAATTGTGGTGGAAAGAACCATTCACGAAGCGGCGTAAGAGTTCACGAGCAGGACACAAAAATGTTGACTAGATCATGGAATTGTAGAGAGGAGTAGTACTCATTTAGCCATACAAACTGGCTATTAAAATAATCACTAGCATTAGTGCTCCTCGAACTAAAAATTGGGAATGGAATGCAAGCTGAAGAGGAGAAATATATTAAAGATCACGTACAGTAAATTAGCAATTACTATGATATGTGAGTACCATACTAATAACCTGCGTGTCCTAATCATCTATATTTGACCTATCAATCATGTATCGACGCAATGGTTCATTAATGCTTTTCCCTTTCAGGAAGCCATTGTTGGAGAGCCTTGTATACAGCGACTGTCTGGAATTAATTCATTCGTGATAACTAAATTACTTAAATTTTGATACTGCCGATTTTTTTCATCCTTAAAGCAATTCCTCAATGACCATTTCATGGATAAAAATAATATTGACCGTTATGAATATACGTAACTAATATTATTTCCAATCCAGGGGATATAAATCAGTTTCCTCACTAACGTGCTAATCATATAAGGACACCTACGAATTTCTCGATAGCCCTGCCCTGCATTACTCTTTTGTTATTCTCTGGCAATTATGTTTCACTGGTTTAACCTTGGGTCCGAGAGACA
Organism: Platycnemis pennipes; assembly: GCA_933228895.1. Classification (NCBI taxonomy): domain Eukaryota; kingdom Metazoa; phylum Arthropoda; class Insecta; order Odonata; family Platycnemididae; genus Platycnemis; species Platycnemis pennipes. The sequence goes on from OW121853.1 coordinate 135,726,598, forward strand.
ACAGCATTGTGAAGTCCTTGGAAATGCAACGATCGACAAAACTACCATGTGCAGTACAGAAAAATATGTAAAATTAATGATTTCCCAAATGGCAGGGCATGCATTTAATAATTTCCCGCTGCAGGCAGTCATCATAACGGTAGAATATATTCCGTTTCATCGAGATATGAAACTTAATTTTGATTATTTTTAAATTGGATTGCTGGCACCAATTACGATCTCATATATTCCAAGGGTGAGTCCGCGTTAAGTATTGCACTCTTTTATTAATTACCATTCGGTATGCTTCAAAACTTGTATGCTGATGATATTGGGTTCTTATGTCTCCTACAACCTGTCAGCTGTACATATTTGGAGGCCAATTTCTAGGGATATTTCTTGGACTTGCCGTCTCCTATCATTCCGGCTAATTGTAATAAATGAAACTCTCTGCGAACCATTGAGTGACGAACGAGGTCTGATTCCTAATCATCTTATGACTGTTAATTCTGATGGCCATTTGTTTTGTACTGCCCCTAAAGATATACTTTGCCAGTGTTTGCTTGTTGACACGGGAGATATGCTGTGCATTTCAGCAATACCATATGGTTGCATGAGTGACTGATCAGTCACCAGATTCCATTGAAGAAGTTTCTTCTTTAGAAATGCTTTTCAAATTTCGTATTCTAATAAAATACAATAAATAAAATCAACCAATTCAGGCGAGATGTAGTGGAAGTTTGACATATTAGAATAAAATATAGGTGCACTTTTCCACAACTAATTTATTGATGCGTACGACGCGTTTCAGCTCACAGAGCCATCAACTCGTGTCTTGTACCAGATGATGGCTCTGTGAGCTGAAACGCATTGTACGCATCAATAAATTAGCTGTGGAAAAGTGCACCTATATTTTATTCTAATATGATAAATAAATTAATATTTCTCAGAATGCATTACTTATAACAATTAATTTGCGAGAATGATAGGTGATGGCATGTCCAAAATGATTCCCTGTAAATTCGCCTCCGAAAACAGCTGACTTATTAAAGGAGTGAAATTATTACCAACATACTAGTAATTATTGCACTCCTTTATTAATTGTCCTTTGTTGCTCACCTTTATTATTTGGAATGGCTACTGAAGTACACAAATCATACTTAATTGTTTCCGGCTATGCATTTTACAAACAGTCCAAATTTAATTTTCTAGAAATGCACACACTATATTCTACCGTAATTACCACAGCCTAACAATATGTGGCATTGAACTGTCTTGAAAGCAAATGAGCTTCCACATTGCAATTATTACTTATTCATCGGACGAGCCATGTGATTCCACGCGCTTCTACGATGTAGCCCACGTCTGATCTTCCAGCACGTTAAAGTGGGTTTATGGCAAAGCCAGCATGAAATTGTCGTTAGCGTGATTATAGCATCGGATTCAAGAACCCATGCCGGCAATGGCGACGTTAACGTGAAATATTAGCTTGAAACCCGTGTTAAGTAGGAGAAAAATTAGCGTATTAGGATTGATCAAATTTGAATTAGCATCATGCTTTGATCTCGCTCAAATGGTTTTTTTCCTAAGGCTAACGGGTAGCGGCAGGTTAGCCGTGCACATTCAGGCAAGGGTAGAGGGAGGGTAGCATTACTTACCCTCCACGGAGGGAAGCAGGTGGGTAGGCGGAGGGTAAGCGACGGAGTTCCCAGCGAGGGTAGAGGAAGGGCAGCGCTACCCTTCCCTTACCCTCCACGGAGGGTAGCGGGTAGCTAATTTCATAAAAAGTCGGTCATGATGAATGTGGTCAAAAGCCTTTGACATGTCAAAAAATAGCCCTAGTTTCATGTTTGCTATCCATAGAACCTAAAATGCAATTGATGGCTTAATACATAGCAGCCATGGCAGATTTACCACATCTAAATCCAAATTGTGAATTAGAAAGTATACCTTGTCTTTCAATATATAACATTAATTGAAGATATATTGCTTTCTCAAAGATTTTAGAAAAGGTATTTTGGATGGCAATTGCCCTATAATTTATAAGATTATTATTAAATCTATTATTTTTATAGACAGACTATTTTTGACTCTTTTAACATAGAGGGAAAAATACCTTGGGCTATGGATTCATTTATTAAGTACAGCAATGGAGCTTTTATATAATCAAAGCTGTGGTAAATAACTCTGCCTGGAATTTCATCTGTGTCCAAGCTTAATTTATTACTACGTTTGGATATAATAGATTTGAGTTCAGATTCGAAGCAAGGTCTTCTGAAAAAGGATGGTGGTAAATTATAAGAAGGAGATTTGGCTTGGGAAGCTGGAAGTCCGGGAGCAGTAGAAAAGTGGCTAAATTAAATTTGTTTTGTGAAAGAGGGATGGTTTGTCCCCAAGCTAGGTTCCTGGTCGCATAGTTTAGGGAGAGTAGGTTGTTTGGATTTATTTCCTTTACCTTCATTAATAAGTTCCCAGGCTGTCTTAGATTTATTGCGGGAAGTAATTTATTATCATTGTAATTTATCTTAGAGGTAGCAATTAACTTACGGTAGTACATCAGAAATTTTCCTAATAGTATAGTTCTTGTTAGAGATTTCCAGAAATTTTGATAGAGGTAGCTAAATCTTTGAAAAAAGCTGAATAATTTCGAATATCATCAGTCAGCCATGGCTTAGGATCAATTTTGTGATAAGGTTTACGTTTCTCTAATGGAAAACAAGAACAAAAGTAATGCCTAAATGTGCGATACATGTAGCCAAAACCTTGATCCAAGGTTTCCACATCATAAACCTGATCCCAATTTTGATCTTGTAGCATGAGTCAAAATTCATTGATTTTAATGTCATTAAATGATCTCATGGTGAAGATATTACCATTGGTAGATTTTTTTGGAGGGTGGAAATAAAAAATTGTTGATACCAGGCTATGATCAGATATACCGGGGTCACAGACATCAGTAGTACGGGTTTGGTTGTGATCTAGATTAGTGACAACATGTTCAAGTAAGGTGGCAGAAGAAGCAGTAACACGGGTGGGATCATTTCACACCACATTTCAATCCAAAGGTATTGAACAAACTCAGTAATTCTAACTTATGATGACTGTCGACCAAAAAATCACAGTTAAAATCTCCAGTTAACACCAGTATGTGGTTTTGACCATAGAATGTAGAAAGAAGTTGGTCCAACTTTTGAAGGAACATTTGGAAATCCCCAGTGAGCGAACGATATATGTACTGTAATGAGCACTAGAACCACCCCACAGGGGATTCAAAAAGACAGGCTCTGCACATTCAAAGATTTTTTCTTCAGTGGTAGTTACTGTCAGGGATTTAATACTTCCATGTACTCTACTGTGGGCAAAAATAGTCACACCACCATTTTTATATGCATTACAACAATATGACAAAATCAATACATAATTAGGAAGGGATATAACATTCACCTCTTCTGCAATCAGCCAATGTTCACTGACACACAGGATATCAGGTTCAGAATCGTAAATAGACACTTCCAATTGACTAACCTTATGTCTTAGCCACTGTACATTTATTTGTGCAACCGAGACACCCCCACATTAGAGAGTGGTACATTTGTCTGGTTTCCACTGCACAGGTTGGGAAGGGGGTTCTCACACTCTCCACGTGTTTGTAGGCAGGGTTTCACCAGGGAACACACACTGCTGTACAGAGGGAGACTGAGCTTTACGTGTCAACTCATAAAATTTTGTGCTTGAACTACTTGTGCGGTGTCCATAGACACTACATCTTGTATATTTTCTAGGAATTAAGATTGAAAGAACAAGAGGAGGAATGTTTTTCAGCCAGTTTAGAGAAATTATTAAACTGTTTCAATATGAGTGACTGTTATCCAAGTGATACACGCATATCATCAGGCAATGATAAAATAGATTGGAAAGGTCCTAATAAATCTCCATCCCTCGCCCCTTTTACTGTGGAGTGGTGGAATGACGTAAGAAGGTGAACTTTCCCTCCCCCTCACACTGCCAACGGGTGTCTCTTCTTCTGGAACCATCCAGGCGTATCTTCACTTTGGAATTCTCCATGTGGGACCCAGTCGAATGCCATCCTCCCGGTGGAAATTCAGGGGGCATTTCTCGATCTCAACATAGCCTCGCAGATCAGTCAGTCAGTGATGATAAAATCTTGCTCGGGCTAACACCCGCGTCTCCCCTCGATTAAAATCGGGTGTCCTTCCTCGGAAAATGTGTGTTCCGCTACGGCTTCCCCGTATCCAGTTGCGATAAGGCTCTTTGACGTTCGGCAAGTCACAGTCTGTCCGACGTATGCTTTCCCACAGGAACAAGAGATTTTACAAACGCCTTCAAAGTGGAGTGGATGGCCGATGGAAACATGTTTCTCATTTTCCTTAGGTGACGCTTTATTAAGTACGTGGGAAATCCTTTCCGTGGTTCCAGAGATGTACGGAATGGATGCGTATAGGCAACTGGCTTCGTGTCCTCCCTCCCTGAAGTGCCTTGTGATGACCCTGTCTTCGAAGTTCTGGAATGGCGGCGGATGAAGGATTCGGAGTAGCCATTCTGTCGGAGCGCTGCCCTCACGTGGTCTTCTTCGGTCCTGAGGGAGGGGTCATCGGATACCGATCTGGCTCTGTGCAGCAATGTTTTGATGAGCGCTGCTTTCTGTTGAGGGTGGTGGTGGGAATCTTTGTGAACGCAACGATCGGTATGGGTTGCTTTGCGGTAGACTGAATGTCGGAGGGACCCGTTGGTGTCCCTCTGCACCAGAACGTCCAGGAAGGCTAGCGATCCATTGACTTATGTTTCCATAGTGAATTGTATGGTCGGGTGCAGGCTATTTAGGTGAGATGCAAACTCGTCCAGGGTGTCTCTCCCGTGTGGCCAGATGACAAACCTGTCATCAACATATCTTATCCAGCATGTCGCTCTTAATTTTCTGGAGGCTAAGGCATATTCCTCGAAATGCTCCATGAATAGGTTGGCCACGACCGGTGAGAGAGGGCTTCCCATGGCTCTGCCCCATCCTTTTGCTCGTACTATTGTCCACCCCATAGCAAATAATTATTCCTCAGAGGCAGAACTCGGCTAGTTTTGGGAAATCCCATGGAAGCCCGACGTCCATGAGTTTCCTGATGATGTCCACTGACTCTTTGATTGGGACCTTCGTAAAAAGGGAGACGACATCGAAGCTGACAAGGATGTCTTTCTCGTTGACCATCACTTGTTTTAATATTTCGATGAAATTCTATGAGTTCTTGACGAAGGTTCCCATCAAGAACTGCTATGATAAATCACTGGGAGGGTTTGAAGCGAGTGCTTAGATATATTAAGAGTACCATTAATTTAAGATTACTTTATCCAAAATGTAATGTTGACTTGTTATGTGGCTATGCTGATGCAAGCTTTGCTGATGGTGAGGGTAGAAAATCAATCTCTGGCTACATGTATCACGTTTTTGATTGTCTTGTTTCATGGAATACAAAGATGCAATCCATTGTCACTAGATCCACTCATGAATCTGAACTCATAGCCCTAAGTGCAGTGAATTGTTGTGGCTTGATTCAATACTAAGGGACATTTTCATTCATCCCAGTATCTCTATCTACGAAGACAATCGAAGGCATGCATTCATTCCATTCACAAGTGTGAAAAGAAAAGGGTAAACTGTGTTGACATCATTTTGTAAGGGATTTGTTTCTGAAGAATGCCATTGATGTAAAATATATTTCTAGCAGATACCAAAAGGCTGATATATTTTCCTAAGGTTTATCTACTCCTATATTTATCTTCTTAGGAAACTTTTAAATCTTTTGTAAATTCAATATTGTTTACATTGTATTGAGAAATTGAGGCAGAGTGTTGAGTGTAACAGCAATTTCTCATACCTCTGTTTTCTCATATGCTGCTTTCATTTGTTTCTTTTGTGTACACCCCTTTGTAAACACCCTGTACAAAAGTCAGTCGAGATGAAACCGCTGTTGCAGAAGGAAGTTGGGCTTAATAATTAACAGTATTAGTAAAATTACCAATAAAATTTGTGCTTGAACTACTCGTGTGGTGTCTGCCACATGCATGTAATTTTCATGGACCGGACATTTAGTATAAAACTTTATTTTTTGATATTACAGTCGACAATTAAATATCTCTATGTGGCAGCGAAGCATGGACAATAACAGCAGCAGAGAAGTCCAGGCTGGAAGCATTTGAAATGTGGTGCTACAGAAGAATGATGAAGATGAAATGGATCGATCAAGTGACAAACGAAGAAGTCTTTAGAAGAGTGGGGGAGAAGAGATGTCTACTGAAAACATTAAAAAGAAGACGGGACAACTTAATAGACCACATCTTAAGACACAATGGTCTGATGAAGACAATCGTCGAGGGAAAAGTGAACGGGAAGAATGGAAAAGGCAGGCCTTATACAGTGGAAGCACTGTATTACGAGTATGGCCTATTGCGAGACCCCCGCCATTATGAGAGATTGCAGGGGCACCGTCAATTATGATTGCCATTTAAAAAAATACGGTTTTTACGAGACCCTTTTGGTGTTGGCACCTGCCATTGCGAGAGTTTCCGTCACCGGCAAACGAACACCAAAAGTGGCCAACATCTGCCATAGCTTGCGATCTGTTAGCAATGCAACTAATATGAAATGTTATGCATCAACTGCACGTTATAAACCACCATCCGATCAATTTATTGTTACTATTGGTGGAAATACTGCAGCATTAGCAGTTACGAATTTGATCTTCTTTTGTTTCCCGGGCGGTCGAGAGCACACTCGCATGTCTGTGAGTTGAGAGCATTTCCAAGATAGACACGTGTCCCCAGTGGCGGATTTAGGGTGGGGGGGGTCACAGGGGTCATGACCCCCCCCCCAAATTTTTCAAAATTTTTAATTTTTATTAGTTTAATAGTTTTCGTTTCCTTGGAAAGGATTAAAGGGAGTGTATATGCAAATGCATGGCTACAAGTCCCAAACGTGAGAGAAGTTTGAGTTGCATTTATCATAGAACATAACACTCCCTGCTGTAAAAACAAGCTCAAAAATAAAATAAGCTGTGTCCCAACTCATTAGGCATTAGGGAGCATGGATTTGGGTGCCTAAATTTAGCTGGCTAATCCAAAAGGGAGCATGAATTGGGACATCCTTACGCAGGTATTGCCATCTGCTGGGATCGAAACCGATGAAAAACAAGAGAATGTGAAAGGGATGACAAATGATGTACGAAATCTTACACAATCCATATTGTTAACTTTCTCATGCCATTGTGTATAGACAGAATTTAATTTGAGTTTAGGGTACCGCAGATTAACATCTTGTCATATTTTCCGTAATTTAGGTAATACATGTATTTTAATGTGGAACAATTCGGCCTTCTCCTACTTCTGAATGAACCTCCCCGTCATGTCACTACTCCCTATAACGATATTTTATTGTGATAAAAGAATCAACATGACTAATTGTAAAAATATCAACAAACTTTCAGCCAAAATACTTTCCCTCGTTGGTAGCCATCTTTATGGAGTCCACTGCTCTCACTTTGAATCATGGGAAAAGGATGCACTCGTCGATGCCCAAATCTGGTGGCTGAAAAAGGTACCTAAATCCACTCCCTTATGATAATAACGAGTTGGGACACCCTTCCAAATTGGCGTCCTCCCTAAATTTTGGGATGGTACCTGATGGTACCTATCTGGTGAATTGGGATACAGCTATAGAGCCCGCATAGTCGAAAGTGCCTCAATGCTTTCGGCAATGTTCGGTAGTTTCCGATATCTCGTTATAAGCTCGTGGAGCTCGACTGACAGACAAGTGAGTCTTCACCTACCCTTGAATAGTAGGAATAGCCAATATCTGATATAATATGGAATAGCAGGGTCGCACCAGGCACGTAGCCAGGGGGGTTAACCCCCCCCCCCCCCCCCCCCCCCCCCCCCACTGAAATTTTTCATCGGCGAGGAAAAAGAGAAAATAAGGGAGGATAAGAGGAAGGCTATACGACCCAAGTAGCATTGTATGGCAGTTATACGTCGGCTCAATGTCATTTTGATGTCACCAATGTCGTTTTAACATTGGCTGATAATTACGATATAAAAATGACACAAATGATACCTTTCTCCGATGTAAAATTGATATCGTTGATCGTATCTTAAATTAATATTTAATAGATATCGTTTTCCGATGCAAAGATGATGTCATCTGAGCTGAGTATTAAAGGGCATAAAAATGATCATATTTTTCTGGTCGCTGGATATTATAATTTTGAGTATTCACATTTTTTCCCCCGACGTCAGAGTAAAGAAAGCCAAAAATTTGTGATTGGTCAGAACATCAGAAATCATTTGGAGGCCTACTTATAGAATAATAAATATGGTTTTTTAAGGATTCGATAACACAGAAAGAAAAAAAGACGAGCCTGCGTTATCATGTTTCGCTTCCACTCCATATCGCTTGAATCATCAGAATTAGTAAGGATTAGATGTTTGCTTACAAATTGCCGTTCACGCGGCAGGCTTGGAATATCCTACATTTACCGCCAAGCGCGGCTTTAGCGCCGGATGGGGTTCACCTTTGGTCGTGGTCTCTGTCGTTGAAGCTCGAAGGAGTCGGTTGTCCGAGAGAGCGTTGCCGTGAGGCTGCGAACTTACGCCCGAAGGATTTGAGGCTGTGCCCCTACAGCTCTTCGGTGAGTTGGCATCAGTCTCTTTGCTATCACTGCATTGAGTGTTTCTGTCTGGCTGGTAGCTGAGGGAGTGGGTTCCTCCCTTTCTTTCCCCAGGGCGGTTCCCGCTGGGCCGCATGGACCCAGAACGGCTCTCGCTGAGCCGCAGGTGCAGTTTTGGCACGGGATTTGAACAGACTCAAGAGTTTCCGTGGGACTGAAAGCGGGATCGAGCATGCGTCGCCGCCAAGTCCACAAGTCTACGTCAAGTCTGGATCTGTGTCTCTGGTAGACTATTGTAGACAGAGGAAGAAGAGCTGATTTTATTGTGTCATGGTTTATACCAATTGGCAGTGTTAATGTCATTATTTCATGGTTCATTCTACTTGCTTTTTCTAAAATTGTTATCAACCTTTAATATTATCCATAATTTCCATCATTAATCATTTCCTACGTAGTAATGTAACTACGAAAGATCACGTTGTGTTAAACTTGTTTTATGTTGTATTTGATATGAATAATTTCCTACATCCTGTTATTGTTGTGTGCAGTCTAAGAAAAATAAACTGCATACATTGGAAGTTTTGTCAGATGTAATTGGTGTCCTCCGTAGGAGGTAATTAGGCTCAGTCAAGTGGTCCTTTTTGGTCTCTCCCGATTCATGTTGCCCTTAGGAAGACAACTTTGGTTGTATGGCGCCCAAACTAAAAATAAATTCCTATGAGGTTGACACCCACGACAGAGATTGGAGCCTGCCAAGAGCTGCCGGGACAGCAGTACCTGGTAGGCAGATCTCAGGGATCATAGGCCCGAGGATTTGCGTTGCATTTGATGGCGCCTAACGTGGGGCACATTTGACTGAGAGAGGAGCCCATTTGACTTGAGTAAAGTAGTGATTTGAAGTCTTGAAGACTTGAGATTTAATTTCAATAGCTGTCTTGAACTTGTTGTAATTATTAGTGGACTAGTGTGTACTGTAAATCACTGTAATAGTTGGGGAATATTTTGTTGAATTGTCACTGAAATTTTGTTTAAATTTTTCTTTCATGTAACTGTACCTAAAATTAAGCCAAACAGGCAGAGGTGGTCAGTGGATGCGGCGGGTTGTCGTGTGCTCGATCTTCGGCTTGGGAGATTTGGAATTCGGGGGAAAAATTTCCTGTCATTGGAGAGCACTCGAGACTGGTGAGGCCCTTTTTCTCTGTGATTGGCCAGAATGGAGGTTAACCATTTAACTAAAGATGAGCTGATCTACGAAGTCGAGGTGCGTGGGGGCTCAGCTGGTGCCAATGAAGGGATGGATGATTTAAGAAGGGCTCTCAGGGACTTAATGCGTAGCGACTAACCGACAGGTGCTTTTAAGGAAGACGAAAGGTTTGAAGTAGAGTCAGAACTTTTGGTAATTGAATCTAAAATTTCTCTAGTACAGTTGGCCATACACGATATTAAGAAAGGTAGGAAGGAGATCTCGCCCAGGAGAATTAAAACCTTGTTATTTCACGTAAACAATAGAATTAGTTATATCTTTCCCAGGTGTCAAGGTGGAGATAGAAAAAAGGCTAAAGAGATCTATAGCAATTTAAAACAGTTGAGTACATTATTTAGTACCCTGGGTGAAGGAATTGAGTACCAAAGCCCAGAGGTCTGTACCATGTCCTCTTCTTCAGAACCAGATGTAGATAGACAGAACTTGCAGGGTCACGGAAGACCTGTAGTAAATGTTGAGACGGGTCGTTATGAAAATGGTCAGGAACCTAGTGCATTTCGTATAGAGACCTTTGAAAATGCAAGAACAGATCGTAATTACGAGAGTAGTCCCCAGTTACATAAGTGGAGCATCACATTTAGTGGTAATCCATCAGAGAGTGTTAATGCATTTATTGTTAGGATAGAGGAACTAGCGATAGCTCGTGGAGTGTCGGAAGCCAGATTACTTCTTGGGGCAGTGGAATTGTTTGAGGGACAAGCTCTACTTTGGTTTCGGTCTGTAAGGAATGATATCTAGAGTTGGGAGGAACTTAAAGTTATGCTTCGCTCAGAGTTTCTTGCCTTAGACTTTGAGGAGAATTTGCTACAGGAAATAAGAAACAGGAAGCAAGGAATAAATGAGTCAGTGGGAGCATTTGTAGCCTGTATGTTAGGACTATATGATAGACTAAGTAAAGAAATCGGAGAAGAAGAAAAGTTAAGTCAGATTAAAAGAAATTTAGCTCCTTATTATCTTGAAAAGTTAGCCTTGCAACCTGTGTTGTCCATTAGGCAATTAAAATCGATTGGCAAGGAGTTAGATTTGAATAAATTCAGAATAGAACAATACGAGGCATCAAGAATTAGCAAGATCAAACCTTTAGAACCCGACTTAGCTTATAAACAAACTTCCCATTTTAGGGTTTCTCCAAAACCATCAGTCCAGTCAATAGGGACAAAAAGAGAGGGTATACAATGTTGGAATTGTGACAAATATGGGCATAGATTCTCAGAATGTAAAATCTCCCCTAAAATATTTTGTCATCGCTGTGGATACAAAAATGAAGTAACCAGAAACTGTCCTAATTGTAGAAGAGGGAACAGAATGGATAGAACTTATCATAAGCCACAAATACAGGAAAACTAAGGAGGGAGTCTGACGAGGGGCATTCGTACTCTCTGAATAATTTAGTCCCCCCTTACTTGAACCTAGATTTAGTAAAATTAAAAATAGAAAGGGATAATAGAACTTATTTGCCAATATCAGTTTATGGATTGAGATTTTATGGATTGTTGGATTCAGGAGCCACTCGTTCAGTTATCGGGAAATTAGGTTGGAAAACCTTGGTCAAATTAAAAGTGACTCTTGAACACCCAGCATACACTGTAATAAGAGTTGCCAATGGGCAGGAATGTTCTATAAGAGGGTTAGTAAAACTACCAGTGGAGGTAGAGGGCATTACTAGGATATGTGAATTTCTAGTGGTCCCAGATATTACTTATGAATTCATTCTTGGTGTTGATTTTTGGCATATTATGGGCTTGCAACCAAATTTGTTAAAGGGTACATGTAAACTTACAAAAGCCATCAGTATAAATTCTGTGGAGACATTAAGTTCCAGGCGGAAGCTAAATCAAACCCAAAGAAATCAACTAGAAAAATTGATTAAGGACTTTTGGGAAACTATAGGAAATAAAGGAATAGGGTGTACCAACTTGGTAGAACATGTGATAGACACAGGCAATTCACCTCCCATAAAACAACGTTATTACTCCTATTCCCCTAAATTACTAGAGATCTTGCATAAAGGAATAGAAGACCTTTTAGACCAAGATATAGTCGAAGTGTCTACCAGTGCTTGGGCTTCTCCTGTGCTATTAATTAGAAAGTCAGATGACTCATATAGATGGGTTGTAGATCTTAGGGAGGTAAACAAGGTATTTAAACCAGATGCTTATCCTTTGCCCAAAGTTGAAGACATTCTTACACAGTTGCGGAATGCTAGGTACCTGAGTTCCTTAGACATAAAGTCTGCTTTTTTCCAAATACCATTAGAGAGTAAGAGTCGAGAAAAGACAGTGTTCGTGATTCCAGGCAAAGGCTTGTTTCAATTTAAAAGAATGCCTCAAGGTTTGAACTCAAGTCCTGCCACCTGGCAGCGCCTTATAGATAAGGTGATAGGAGAAGATTTAAAACCTTATGTGTTCTGCTATTTAGATGACATAATAGTCGTGTCCTCTTCTTTTGAACCCCATTTGGAACTTTTATATAAGATACTTGATCGTTTGGAAAAATCTAACTTGACATTAAATTTAGATAAGTGTTGTTTCTGTAGAAATGAACTAAAGTATTTAGGGTACGTAGTAAATGAAAATGGACTACAAGTGAACCCAGATAAAGTTAAAGCCATAGCTGAATTTCCTCGCCCCTCCAATGTCACTGAGCTTAAACGATTTATAGGGTTGGCTTCTTGGTATCGGAAATTTATTAAAAATTTCTCAAGTATCATGCAGCCACTACATGCTTTAACTTCTACAAAGAATAAGTATGATTGGACAGAGGAATGTGAGTATTCTTTTAAGGTCATTAAGGAGAAATTGATATCCGCTCCTATTTTGTCATGTCCAGATTTTTCAAAAGAATTTGAGTTACATTGTGATGCGAGCAATCAAGGGCTAGGTGCCGTCTTGTACCAAGAAGGAAAGGTGATTACTTTCATTAGTAGAGGCACTTCTAAAGCAGAAAAGAAATACTGTGCCACTGAACTTGAATGTTTAGCGGTATTATGGGCTATTGAAAGGTTGAGAGGATATCTTGAAGGTTATGTGAAGTGGCAGATCTCAGGGATCATAGGCCCAAGGATTTGCGTTGCACGGTCCCCACTTGAGTTCCTGGTGGAGGGCATTTCAAGTCCAGTACTCCGTCCGTCGGATAGGACGTTAAACTGTGGTACCCTTGGTGCCTTTCGTTAAGAGTAGGCTAATGCCGATACCGGGTTTCTCTCCACTCTTCCTCCGTTTCCTGAAAACTCCTACTATTACCCAATTACCAACCTATCCTAAATGGTGCAAATGACCTCAGCTGTTGGTTTTTTTTTAAACATTTTTGTATGCAATTATTTTCTAGATTTTCCCACTTTCGTTATTTGAAAAAACTGATCATGAGTTGGCTTTCTATAAATTCTTTTGTTTCATGATACTGATGATACCGTACAGCAATATTAGCACCCAACTCAAACTTTTTAGTAAGCCCCTAATTAAACAAATAGTTTTTAACTTTTATGTGTGTGCTTATCATCATTGTAAACCTTTTCCAATGAAATTTTTTCACATTTTCTGTTGTATGAAACATTAATATTTTATAATTATTTTAAACTTCAAGTTGGCTATTTATTCCTTCTCCATTGTTAAACTTCTTAATTGTCTAAAATTGTTCAATTTCATCTGTTGTTAAGAATACAAATGGAAGTTTAGGCTCCAAAATGCGTAAAACATGGGTTAAAAAAATACACGGGAGAACGCCTCTCTCTCCCGAGGGGGGGTATTCCATACTCCCCCCAGACCAGGTCATGACCCCCCCCCCCCCCAAATTTGATGCTGAATCCGCCCCTGCGTGTCCCCATGTGTCCCCATGACCCCAAAACGCAATTGACTTAAGTGTCGGAAGGGAAAAACGGCAAGCTACTCAATTGTCTCTTCTCTATTTCTTTTCATATTTTCTTTTACTCTATATTTATCAATGTTGAACATTTTCGTGAGTTAATTTTACAATTTACGAGATTATTGAAGTTAACAAATTATTATTTGTTACTTATACTTGTAACTGCTTGAGGTATATGTGATGAACGCGGTGCCAAAGGAGTGGCACTCTTAGTTTATTTACTTTCAATACGTCTATATTCCTTTCTAGGTTTTGCTGCCATTATTGAACAATTACATGAATTAATACTTAACACATTTGTTGGTATATGAGGGCTCTTTGTTAGACCCATTTTTTCAGTCCTTTGTATCATATTACTGTTGCGCATAACACCCGACAAAATTACTGTAAGTACCTCAAGGGCCTAACGAAATCTCTAAAAAGAACTTACTGTGATACAACCACTATTTCAATAAAATTGCTATACATGGTAGAGCAGATTGTTTTTCGATGTGGACATTACATCAGATAAAAGAAAATGCCCTCCAAGGCAGGATCCCTTCCACCACTTCCAAGGTCTCGTTTCGTCTGCTGAAACAAATGCAATACTTATTCCAAATGGCTTCCGCGAAATGTCGCGAAGAAGGTGAATATACTGATCATAAAAATTAAGACCAACCAAGGGAAAGCGAGTAATAAAGATGATACAATTTTGATTTATCAGTTATGGTTTAAAATTTTGGGAAACTAATCAACATTATGGAATGAATGTTAGAAAATGGAACGAGCATTAGAAAAGAGAAGTTTGGTCATTTGTGTATTTGGGAAAATGGTCGGCAATTCGAGGCTTTTTGTATTTTTTAGAGCAGGTACTGTGCTTTTTGATCCAATGGTTAGGTGGTAAATTAAGTAGGGATATGAATTACTGCAAAAACTTTCCCTTTCCTTCAGGATTTGTGCTCAGACTCTCTGGATGGAAATACTTCCGCCACCACACCAACCCAATTCCTAGAAAATTGTTGATACATAATAGGTTTCACGGCGATTATTTACACCAACCTCAGTTCGACGATACTTCACTATAGCGAGGGTTTTCTTGGGCACCGTGAGGTCTTGTTTCAAAGAGGTTGAACTGTATGAGGTATATGGAGCAAGTTGTGAAGGATGTAAAAGAGACGAGGTACGTCAATAATAATAAGTTTATTTGTCCAGCAGACACAATGCACAGCATTACAAATACATATGGCAGGTGCATACGACACGTCAAAAGTAAAGGCAATTATATTAACAAGTAAGACAAAATAAAGATACATCAAATTGTAGGTTTACACTTAGATAAATATTCATTTACACTATAATAGCACTTATCGATCAGATAAGCAAATACCATTTTTTCATTTTTTAAACAATTAGGTAGGTTATTGAACAATTTCATGCACATTGATATTGGCCCTTTGGCCACCATAGACAAGTTTGTTGATATCACATGTATCTCTTCACATCTTCTGGTATTGTAACAATGATTACTATCATTCAGTGTAAAGTCATTCTTGTTTTTCATTGAATATACAGCTGCATGGTAGATGTATTTAACAGGGTACAGTTGATACTCCGAGGTATTTGAAAAGAGGTCGGCAGTGTGCATGATAGTGCTCTTTACACGTGATTTTTTATTTTTTTTTAATTTAAAATACCTGGTTTAATGAAGATGATGATCCCCATATTACAATTCCATATGAAATTACGGAATAGAACAGATAATAATATAACATTTTTAAGACATCTACGCTGACAGTGTATTTTAACACAGATATCTGATGGTAGGCTACATTAATTTTTTTACATATCTGGGCAATGTCCCACTTAAGATGGGGATCAATACATAACCCCAAAAAGTCAGAGAGCCAGACATCGATATTACCAGGACATATTACAGACATCGATCGATATACTAACAGAACCAAAAAATCTTTCCCAGACATAGTTAACTTCACTACAGCACATTCGAATTCCAACTCAGAATTTCGATTGAGCACAGTGTGTGACATACTTGTGAACTGCAAGGATCTTTTAACGAAAATAACAACACCTCCATTACGATGACTTTTCCATAAGAAAGCATCTCCTACAATATAATCTGGTATCATTACACCTATTTCTTTCATCCAATGTTCGCAGAGACATATAAGGTCACGTTTCTCTATTACGGCAAGAGTTTCTAATTCCGTAACTTTATTGCTAAAGCATTGAATATTAAACACTAGTACCTTAAATTCTGATGGTTGTTCTGAATATACTGGAAAGTGAGCTAGTCACATGGGTTTCTTTTGCTTAGCATATCCTTTTGCGAGGCACTCTTAGCTTCTGATTTTTCAATCACCTCATTCTTCGGTTAATAGAATGTATTACTAATTACACCATTGGGCCAGTGTAGTGGATTAATTACCTTTTCAAAGTCACCATACCAACACCAATTTTGAATGCACTGAATTTTTCACTTCTTCCTACGATCTTTTCGCAAGAATCACACGTGCCGTCGATATGTTTTTCTTCACATGTGCTACCATCACTTCGCCTTCACTTACATATCACTGGCCAGGTGGCTCACGCACACACATACGAAGTAACTTTCGCTGCACGTAGACCCATGCTGCCATTTTCATATTCACCTCTTCCGATAGAGAAGAAGCTTTGTCGTTTTTTTCTTCTACGCTGGACCCTAGTGTAGCCTTCGTCGTCCATATCTCAAAAACCTTGTGGCAGATTTGAATGTAATGCCTTTATGTTGGTTTTCCTCGAAAGTGCCAGAGTCATTTTCTTCTTTATCACTTTAATATTGGAGACTGAGGTTGCATCTGTTCCCTTTTGAGTTTGGTCTTTTGCAGGCCGCAGCAAGATGACGCAATCTTCTACATTTTCCATTTTACAGTCTGGGTCAGAGATTTTAGTGACCACGTTAGCGAAGCTCACTTTCTTTTCATGATTTACAATCACAGGATGACGATGTTGATCAAACTTCTCCTTTAAGTTGATAATCTCTGCCTTCAAATTTTCGATTTTGTCCTCAACTTTGGACAGTCTGTTGCCATCTCCCACATGACAAGGGAGACACTTCCAAAACAAACCGACAGCATCCTCAAGGGTTTTTAACGCGATTTCCTTTATACATTTGCAGTTCTTCATTCGCAGTGTTAAGGCCACAAGTTGGACTATATGGAAAACCTGGAAATTTTTTGTATTCCAAAAAATCTAATGTATGTGTGCTGAATGATATGCTCCCTTCCCAATCTCCTCTCCTAACCGAACCTTCCTCCCCCTCCCGTAATACAATTCCCAACAATGCTCGCTCAAATGCCCTCCCCCCACCCCTTCCCCCCCATCGCCTCCCCACTCCCACCTTAGACCAATGATCTTACACTTCCCGCACATTGACTCCTTCCCCCCCAATCCCCTGCCACCTCCCCCCCCCACTCAATTCTGTATATAAAGGGCTCGTGATGTACCATTGTCCCCTTGATAATGACTGTGTCAGTCGAAACCTGGGTCGGTTCTAATAAAAGTCTGTGGAATTTTACTAAGTGAATTTATTTACGTTATCAATATGTGCTTATACGAAGTCAAGCCTTGCAATTTGTTATATATTAATAGTGGAGTAATTGTGAGATCCAGTGGACCAGTGTTTTTCATGGAGTTATTCCATTAGTCGCTGAAGTGTCCAACAGAAGATGGGTACGGGCCAACAACAACAAATACTTAAAACACCTGTGTGAAGCAATGAATATTCACTAAATGTTGAGAAATACTCTGGGTGTATTTATCTTAATAAGCGTATGTGTCATGTAAAAGAGGCAGGTAAACAATTAGAACACAGAAGGAGAAAAAAATCAATGTATTTAAACTTCCATATTCCACAAATCAATATCAAAAAAATGAGAAAGCATAGATCCCAATTCAGGGTTTAAAGGAGTTTTTCATTTTCATTTTCCCTGACTTTTCCAGGATTTCCAGACCATTATTAGTGATTTTCCCTGACTTTTGAGTGCTTGAAAACGCCAAGATTTTGGTCATTTATAGAGATAAAAGTTGTATTGAGGATTGAGTGGTATTAAACGCTACTACATGAAACATACACCACGACAAGTAATAGCCGCTACTGATCTTGATGAGTCTCTTGCAGCCCGTGACTTCTGGAAGGGATACGACATCTAAAAAGCCATACTAAACATTGCAGCTGCATGGAATGATGTTCAAAGCTCGGCTATGAATGGCGTATGGATGAAGCTGTGCCCACAATTTGTGAATGATTTCAAGGGTTTTGACAAAGGTGAAATCAATGAATCCTTAGAGTCATTGAGCAGTTTACTGCAAATGGGCTTGGAAGAGGACTTTGTGGAATCATTTGAGAAAGACAAACAGCCCCTGACAAATGAGGACTTGATGGAAATTTACGCTCAGCAAAGAAGTGAAGTGGAATAGCCAGGAGATGAAGCAAAAACCTTTACGATCAAGAACATGGAGGAGGCCTTTGCTTGCATGGAAAAATATCTCACGTTTTTTGAAGAGATGGTTCCAAATGCTCAGTGCTTTTCAAATGTTATGGGGGCATGTCACGAAGCTTTTGTCCCTTACAAAATAATCCTTGAAAATAAGAAGAGTAGGTAAGTCAGTTAAAGGCACTCTCGACCAGTTTCTGAAACGCATCGACACTCAGAATTACTCGTGTGATGAGGGCGATCCTCAGCCATCTACGTCCATCTAATCGTACCCACCTCATCGTCCACCAGCCGCAAAGGATAACATAAATATCGCCCTTCAGGTAGGTTACAGCATTAAATATTATTCCTTGGTAAAATTAAAAGTGTTAGATGTGAAACTTTCGATGGATGAGCACTGCATTTGTGCGAATGTTACAATAGCCGTCTACATTTCAAAAACCGTCACCCACGAGAGCGGAGGCAAATATGAGAACAAATATGCTGTATGCGTTCACGATATGTTTGAAATGGGATTATAATTATGTTCTGTCTTCTTTTGGTTAATAATATTTTCTATAATATACAAGAAAGTACGTTTATTCTATGAAAATGACACGTAAACATTTCATTACTAGTGGTCCTCTTGGAGTTAGTTCAAATTTGGATGTCAAAATTCGACTTACATCACATCTCATGGAACCAAGTAACGACATAAGAAGAGGTATACCTGTATAAATACTTCTTCTAGTAGGTACATCTTTGAACACGCAGTAAATTCCATGCAAGAATTCAACCAGATTCCAATCAACAGCCCTAAATCCACCCTTGAAACTATTATTGGCAGTATGGAGGCCACAGGATCCCATGTCAAAAAAATAGGGCTATTAGGTCCATTTTGTTCAAGTACATAAGCCCGAAGCTCTTTGAGAAAAGCCAAGTTGACATTATGGCCATCTATTGAAACTTGAAGCGTTTTGGTAAGCGAGAGCTCTTTCAGCTCTTGTTAAAAGGCCTTGTGTAGATCTACTGCCTGGGAATGACCATGGAAAACTGAGTAATAATAATGCATCTGCACATCATTTGTATCTTTGCTCCAAAATGTGATTGCTATGTCCATTGGCAGATGCTTAGGTTTCTTGTTCAGTATTTTTTCAAAGAAATGTGGACCTAATCCAAAGGTAAGAGAATAGCCTACTTTATCTTTGCCCAATCTCATTTTCCTCGCCATATTGCTGTCTGGGAACATTTGCTCGATCAGATTTGCTCATTGATTTGCTCATCAATTTGTCGAACAGAGATGCCTGCTTCCCTGTGGCCGAGAGGGAGGAATGGTTTTCAATAGCTTGCAGACACCACAGTATTTCTGAATTTGCGACATCATTTTGCATACAAAAGCACTCGATACAACTCTGGTTAGTAGAAGCAGGCCCAGCGATGCTGGCTAACTCTGCAGTCGGGAGACCTGATGATGGATTGCAGCACCTGATTGTGGATGTCTGTGTATTCAGCGAAGGTGGGCGGTCAGGGTGTCCACAAAAGTCAAAATATAAAATTCAAGCATAATTCAAGGTTTTCAAGGCTAAATTTATAAAAATTTCCAGGCTAATATATCGCGGTTCTTGTACGAGTCAAAAGTGATGTTTTTCAAGTTCTATGTAGAATATGGATTTTTTGTAGTTTAACCCATAGCATAAGATCATTAAAAAATAGATAAAGTAATTAAATAAGAAATAATTGATAAATTAAAGTAATTAAAGATGTAGTTTTATTGGTAGTAAGAGACTCTCTTTGTTGGTTGGGAAAGATAAACTACTTTTTGATTGAACACCCTCTTTCTAAATTAGCATTTCCATGAGAAATTACAAATTCTTCTACAAGAGGAACTTAAAGAACCCACTGGCTAAAGTCTTCAGCATTCAACCACTGTTCTTGGAATGATGATTTTCTACATTAACATTTTTTGCCATGCTTTTCTATTACAAGTCTCAAAGCCTCAATTTTCTGTTCACTCAGAATCAGTATGTAACATTTTTGTACCAGTAGATTATATAGAAAAAAGTGAAATCACAACAGTCTTTAGTATCCTACACCATCTTTTTCTAACAAAAATTAATGTAATAAAAATCCTAATTCAAGTAAGCGCATCCTGAATATATCTAACAAACATCAGCAATTAGATTTCTCAAACAATTATAGAAAAGTTTGTAAAAAATATATTGCAAAGCCTACCAGAAAGCCAACTTACATTGTACTTACAGTAAAGTATCCGATCACATCAAATGTGCAGTTAAAGAAACATTATAAGTTCATTTTCATTATTAGGAAAGAAGAAAAACTTAGCTAGTTCCACAAATATTTAATCACATGCGACCGGTTTGGATACAGTGTATCATCTTCTGGCAGTGATGACAAAATTTACGTACAATATATAGTGGTGGTCTGGGAATGGATGTGGGGTCGGGAAGGGTGGGTGGGGGAGAGGGCTAGGTGAAGGGGTGGGCGGGGGTGGTTGGTTTTCCCGAAGGAGAAAGGACGGTTGAAGCATGGGCGGGGGAGAGGAGGAGGGATAGGACTGGGTGTCTGTGCATCCGAGTCGTAGGACCGAGGCGGGGGGTAAATGGGCCATTAAGATGATGGTGGGGGTTTTTCTTGGGAGGAAAGGGAAAACATATTAAGGAGAGGAGAATTCCATGAGTATTATACTCCTAGCCCTAGTATAGCCCTATTCTAGGATTTGATTATCCTCTTCAGGGTTTTGTTCTATCTGTCTATGGTCTTTTCTATTTTAGCTTTCATCGTTCTTGCTATTCCATGTTTGGTTTACGGGAGTGCCTAATGGACCGGCATAACAAAGGCCTGCCAGGAGATCCCATTTATGGAATATCCAGGGATTCCATTTTTAAGACGAAGAAATTACTATAGAATATTTCAAGCTGCTGAACTAGTAATTTTGCAATGTCTCAAAAATAATAACCTTTAAAATGAAATTTGAGAATTTTATACTCCTAAGGAGAGGTTGTGTAACTCTGATCTTGAAATGAGATTAGCCATTTTTCATGCTACTAGAAGCAAAAATTTAAAAAGTATCGGATTTTTTCTCCATTGGCCTGGGTTTGCAAGAAAAAAGTAGAATGGCATGTGGGAAGCATGTATTCTCCAAAATCAGGTAAGCGGAAAATAGCAGAGTGGGGTAGTGGACTGCAGGTAATGGAGTTCGATTCTTATCGCTATTTAAAAATTTTCTTTCAGCGATTGAATAAAAAAATGTATCATCCTTCATTTCCAACCTTTGTGTGTGGATACTGACTTTTTTGTACTTCTATCGTTTTAACTAGATTTATAAATGCATTGCTAAAAATACATGGGAAAGTTAACGTAATGATTACACGATTTAATTCTGCAATAAAAAATTTTTCCAATCATTTCACTAACGCCAAATTTTTTTATTTCTTTTTGACTTGTAAATTGACATGAAATTTCTGATAATCTACTTTTTTTAACTGCCTACTTGCATTACCCTAGGAATACAGCATATCCTGTATTCCTAGGCAGTGTTAAGGATCGAACTCGCGACCTGCAGTACACTAGTCCTCATTATTAACAACTACGATATCATAGGTTCACGGGAATCTGGCGAATGTAGGCGACCCGCGTGACATTCGGCCTTATTTTTTTTCTCGCGCATCCGGGCCTATGGAGAAAAAAGTCACGACCAGTATTTTTTTTTGTTTTTGTGGCACGGAAAAAATTTTCTCATTTCGTGACCAAGTTACACAACCTCTCCTTGTCAGTATCTACCATACGTACGTACATTCCATTCGCGGGGCGCATCGATCACTAAGCCGAGAAATTTAAAATCTCAGATCCGGATCTGAATTTTTACTGTCTTCGGATATTTCAGTAGCAAATGAAATGAAAGACCCGTGGATCCAACCCGACCAATCTTAATTTATTAATGGTACATTTGTAAATCTAATTTAAACAACAAAAGTATGACAAAGTGAGTATTCAGATGTAATGGTTTGAAATTGAAGATGATAACATTTTCGATGCAATGACTGAAAGAAAAATTAAACTGCGATACGGATCGAACTTCGCACAGTAAACTAGCTCTCGTTGTCCGCCTGATCCCGGCGAATGTAGGCTACCCGCGTGACATCCCACGTAATTTTTCCCGCGATACCGGGGTAACGGGGAAAAGTCATATTTCTTTATTTTCCTTCTAGTTGCACGGGAACATTTTCATCTAATTTCGTGACCTGAGTTACACATCCTCTTCTTGTCAATATCTACCGCACCTACATTCCATTCACGGGGCACTTCGATCGCTAAGCCGCGAAAATTTAAAATCTACGATCCGGATCCGATTTTATACCGTGTCTTTGGATCCGAATCCGGAACCGAGTAAAATGAAAGATCCGTGGTGGATCTTTGGTTCCGACGGATCCGATCCGGCCATCACTAACGTTAGGCATATGTTTGCGTATCATGGGCTTAGTCCGATGTGCAATGAATGAGAACAAAGAGCACTTGACGTGACGCTGAAGGCATCCGTTCGACTGACGAACGTCTCCGATCCACACAGCGCTGACGATATATTGAGCCTAACTACTTTTCCGTCGTTTATTTATTCATTCATACCAACGGCAAATCCATATCTTAAAGTCGTTGTTATTTATCCTATTTATAAAATAAGGATTTTTTGTCTTGAATTAAGAATTTTTAAAATTCCCGACTCAGACCAGAAAATCACGAATAATCCACGAACAATTCCCTGCATTGAAAATTCACGAATAATTCCCGATTTTCCAGGTTTTCCCGGTCAGTGGACACCCTGGCGGTTATCACTAACTTCTGCATCATGACCAACAGAAGATTCTGACTCCCCTACCAGTGAGAGGTTTTATGCCAGACATTTTCATTTAAATTAAACTAAGTGGGATCAAAAATGTAACATTATAATGTTGTATCGAACATTATAATGTTGTATCTAGCGAAAGTCTCTCTTGGCGAACATATAACATTTGCTATATGTTCGCCAGACAAACGAGAATAACCTTTTCGTTGTCAGCGGGATGAAGCTGTCTGGTTTACTGGCTAAATCGCTAGCGAGTGAAAATGAGAATATGAATGCGCACACCGTTCACCTATTTTTTCGCCAAATTACACAGGCTATAGCCAAAAAGAACCAGGATAGGGCCCCTGGGCTGCCTCCGCAGCAAAGCCGGCCTGAGGCCAGTCGTCCCCTCCTTCATCCCGCCCTCCTCTCTTACATGCAGTTTTCAATCTCTTGGCATTTTCAGGTGATAAAATCTTAAATTTGACCGTTTTGCGATTTTTCCCTGACCACACACAAAATTCCCTGACTTTTCCAGGATTTCCTTGACCATTTCATTTTCCCTGACTTTTCCAGGTTTTCCATGATTTCCAGGTTCCTATAAACCCTGCAATTTCAGTGCAGACCAAGGGTGATGGCATAGGCGGACGAATATCACTTGAAGAAAAATTGAGAATTTAACACGTAAAACCGACGGACGCGCATTCGCGTCTCTTAATGACCTCTCTGAAGGATGCAAACTCATGTCTTTTATAAACTATCGAGTTTTGTTATTCAAAATATTTTTTAACTAATTTTAAATAAGATTTAAGTGACTGGCCAAATTCAAGTAGCAGAAAAAGCTTTCTTTCCGTTTTTCATGATTGCACACTAAAAATATTCCAGGTTGAATGTGTTAAAAGCAACTAAATATGGGAGATTTCGCCATCAGTTTTTGAACATTGTTTACTATAGTTAACAGAAATTTTCAAGGTGCAGTTTCACTTAGAAGTGTTGTAAAACTAGAGAGTGGTGAACCAAAAAAATTAGTCATTTAGGAATATGTATAAAATGCTTTGACTGGTGTTTGTAACTTAATGAATATGTTTCATTCCGATCCAGTATTGAAAGCAAAAATAGAATGTCTGCATTTTGTTCAGTTCCATTACAATATGAAATGCAAGAGAGGATTGTTTAGACCTTGGAAGAAACTTCATTCTCAGGAACGAAACAATACTTTTAGAAGCTCTTTTGCTCCTAGTAAGAAATTGAAGATGATGAAATTTTGTTACAATCAACGAAAGCAAAAATTTAAACAATGTGAAGGATTGAACTCATAACCGCTAGGGCACTAGTTCTCATTTTTAACAACTACGCTATCATAAGTTCACTTGAGTCTGGGAAATGTTGGCAACCAACTTGACATTCTCCTTAATTTTTTTCTTATGCATCCGAGATAAGGAGAATTAGGCCAAGGCAAGTACTTCTTAATTTTCTTAAGGTGGCACGGAAAACATTTTCATATCATTTCGCGACCTGAGTTAAACAACCTCTCCTTGTCAGCATCTACCGTACACCTGTGTTCTATTTGCGGGGGGGTGCATCCATCACTAGGCCATGACATTTTTTCAATGCAATGACTGAAAGAAAAAATTAAACTGCAAAATGGATCGAACTTCACGTATTACACTAGACCTTTTTGTCCGCCTGAATCCGGCGAATGTAGGCTACCCACGTGACATTCTATGTATTTTTTCTTGCGATACAGGGTTAATTGGGGAAAATTTTCATATTTCTTTAGTTTGCTTCTAGTTGCGGGAAAATATTTTTCATCTAATTTCGTGACCTGAGCTACACAACCTCACCTTGTCAATATTAACCATACCTAGATTCCATTCATGGGGAACTTAGATCTTTAAGCTGCGACAATTTAAAATCTACGATTCGGATCTAATTTTACTCCGTGTCTTTGGAACCGATTTCAGATTTGAGTGAAATGAAAGATCAAGGGATCCGACCCGACCACCCCTAGCATCAAAGCAACTGTCTGCAAGTGACAAGCAGGTTAAATGTGGGTTGGCACAAAAAGTAGTGTAGGTGCCCACCCAGCTCCAATTCACATTTTTGTTGAGGCAACAAGGAGTAGATGTATACGTATTATTTCCTGGTCACAGAGATTATATATCCAACAGAATCTTTGGA
Source organism: Platycnemis pennipes (assembly GCA_933228895.1). Taxonomy (NCBI): domain Eukaryota; kingdom Metazoa; phylum Arthropoda; class Insecta; order Odonata; family Platycnemididae; genus Platycnemis; species Platycnemis pennipes. The sequence goes on from OW121853.1 coordinate 135,751,843, forward strand.
TCATGCAGCCTCGCCACTCACCTTGTCATACTGGCACACAACAACATTGTCTGTGTCAAACAAGTCAGTGGGGTCCTCGTCACTCACGTCGTCTTCCGAGTTGAGCGGCTCCTACACAAGAGAAGAAGATTATTATTATTTTATTAGCCACCTTTCCAATAATCCTCAATATTCTCTTTCAAATGTTCATTTGCTCAATGAATTGAGCCATTAAGTCCAGTGCAGAACTTGCCATAACAACACAGGAAAAAAAAACATCAAAGAAGAGCTGTCACAAAATAAACAGAAATTAATTTACAGCTCATGTTAATTAGAATTACAACAAAAGAGTAAATAATTCTCCAGAGGATACTATCACAGTTTTATTTTGAAAAATTACATGATATGAACAATTTGCAGATTGTTTTAGATGACAGTAACCTAATAACGATAACATTTTGCATTGGGAGAGTAGTGGGGGTGGTGGGGTGGCAACGGAGGATAGAATGTTTCAGAAGAGCCAGTGCATTGGTTTTGAGAGGCCATCTAGTACGACTGACATACAAAGGCTTGCTACTCACGATACTCATACGGATGAAGTTATTTCTGCACACAGTATCATTTGGTAGGCACATGAACAATGGAATGATGCATTTGTAAATGCATCAAAGATACAGAGAGGGAAGTGTGCAAACACACACCAAACATGCAGTTTAAATTTGAACCAGTTTTAGCAATGCAATCAACTCCCAGGGGATTCAAATGCAGAACCACGTCCTCTAAACAGGTAGCCTGAGGAAGATTAACTGATGCCACTGAGTGCTGCAATGCCTTCCTTCATGTGCTAGTCCACATGCAGTCTCCACTTAGAGGAGGCCATGTGCACACAACACAAACGCTAGAGTGGCTTCCCAGACACCCCCACGTTGGCCGATAGCACTCTGCCACTACTCCCCAAGAGTACATTCTTCATCGTGACACACTTTTCGACTCAAGGAATTGCAACAATTGCCCACCAACAGAAGACGTGGGACATACAGTTCTCTTTTCTCGAAGAGGAAAAGTCGAGATTCATCAACATTCGATTTCAGAAAGCTGTGGCAACACCAGCCAGCAAGACATTTAGCGGCTACGTTGATTGTACAACAAAGAGTGAGCGCTGGTAGGTGTGGCTGGCAGCAACACATTATGATTAGAGATCATATCCGTCGGATCGAAATATCTGTGGATCTTTTGTTCCACTCGACACTGGATTCGGATCCAAAGACAAGGAGTAAAATCAGATCCGGATCATAAATTTTCGCAGCTTTGCGATCAAAGCACCCTGGAATGGAATGTAGATGCAGTAGATATTGTCAAGAAGAGGATGTGTATCTCATGTCACGAAATTAGATGAAACTTTTTCCGTGCAACTAGAAGCAAAATAAAGAAATGACTTTTTTCCCCATTTCCCCGATATGGCAAGGGGAAAAAAAACGTAGAATGTCACGCAGGTGGCCTACATTTGTCGGCATCAGGCTCTCACAAGGAGAGCGAATTTCATAGAAACAGCGTGAAGTTCGATCCCTATTGCAGTTTAATTTTTTATTTCAGTCACTGCATTAAAAATGTTGTTATCTTCCATTTCAAACCCTTGCATCTGAACACTCACATTTTTATACAAAATTACAGTTGAGGACCCTTAATCCGGGAACCCCTAATCCGGGAGCACCTATAATCCGGCAATTTTGCCATGACCAACTATCTGGTAGTTAGTGGAAAATGCCGAAACATTTTTAACCGGAACATTGCTTCATAACCTGCCGAGATATTATTCTTATATTAATACCGAGATACCATTCTTAACGTTAATTTTCCCATTTCGAGAATCAGAATAATTTAAACATATTAATTTCTGGTACTTCATGTACACTGGTATTATTCTGGAACTGGAAGTAAACATATAAATTTAACGACATCGCCGAGACAGACTACGCCTAATTTACAGATCGGCCACTTTCAATGGCGCGCGCATTTTTGATTAACCACTAGACGTAATATGATAAAATTATTGGTTATATTCTTGTATTTCACGCAAAACATGTCTCATCCATACAGTTGTGGCAACAGCACAAAACGTTAACCATCGCAGAAAAAGTGCAAGTTGTGAAAAAGCTTGACGCCGTTGCATCAGTAAATCGTTTGACTGAAACATACTACGTGGGATCTTCAACAATATAGCACATTAAGAAGCTGAAAGAGAAAAATCATCAAAATATTACTGTTAAAGTGACATGAAGAAGTAGATAACAGAGAGAAAAACTATGAAAGAAGATTTAAGTGCTGATTTAGATAGCCTGGTTTCGCTTGCGTCGAAGTGAAGGGCTTAGTTAGTATTTCTGGCCAAATGCTAATGCAGTAGGATAAGCTCTTTAAGAAATAGACATGATCAATCCAAAAGACGTGATTCGGGAAATTTCACGTGCAGGCAATAGCATTTCATTTCAACCGTCCGTTCTAAAAGCACGCATGGTTTAAATTGTGGACTGCTTTAAGGTTTGATATAGACGAAATAATTGGGGATTTAAAAAATTTTTTGTTTCTGAGGATAAAAATATGATGATGGAGTCTGCAAACATTATCCATAACCCTGAATTAAAGGAAATGGAATTGGTAAATTTAGACGAAAGGATAGTTAGCGGCCACGATATTCTCACCACACAACATATCATAGATGATAAAATCATTGAAACGGTAATTAATAACAATAAATCCGAGTGGGGATGACGATGATCAACCTGAAATTATTGAAGGAAGACTACTATTGATGATGGTCTTTAAAGAATAATCCAGTCCGGTCGCCTGCGGCGATGTAGTGATTGGTGGCCAACTTCGATAATTTTAAACAATAACTTTTTGTATTAAGAAACCATTTCTTTCTGATTATTCTCAGTAACTCTTTTTACAATAATGTTCAGTAAATGGCAAACGAATATAATTTGTTATAAATAATTGACTCCTTTCAATGAAAACATCCCGGACGTCAGAAATATACCAGTTGCCATGCATGACCCATAGTCCGGCAAAATCCCTAATCCGGCATCACTTCGGTCCCGACTGTGCCGGATTAAAGATGCTCAACTGTATTTAAATTATATTTATGAATGTACAGTCGCGAAAATAATTAACGCAAAGGTGTTTGGCGTCTAAATGCGGCCTATGTGGGAACTAAATTAAATCCGCCAACATTGAGAAAGTGAGTTCAACACCGGGAATATTCAAACCTCATAAGGATGCCAATAGTTTTTACACATTGATGCAATAGGCATACATTTCATGTCTACATTCGCAAGAGATCCCTGGAGTTAATATGATGGATCTCCACCACTCTCACCCTGTAGCCAGTTCATGTTCCAAAGTTATTATAATTTATATAATGATACTTGCTATTTATTTCATGCGTTCACATCTTTGAAATATTTTTCTCGGTTTAAAATTAATGAATTTACACGATAAGTGAATTTATCGTAAGGATGCAGCTTGTTTGTTTGATCGAGATATTATCAACCTAAAATATCCAAAGGGTTGTGGATGAATGTCGTTTTTATTTCGTTATAATTCTACTGCTGGAGGCTAGGTTGACTAGCTAGATCGTTTACGTGGAGGAATATCAAACATTCAAATTAACATTTTAGCGTATTACCTGACAACTTTTACGTGTAAATACAGGAAACTGGGTAATAGGAATCTAAAGAGGTGGAAAATAATTCTCACCAAAAGAATCCACCTATCAAAAGCGGGTAAAACTTTTCTTCAAAAATATTGACGATACCCAAATTGGATACTTGATTTCCAGTGCTTAAGAAGTCGAAAGAAAGGATTTTACAAATATTTTGACTTCTTAGTTCAAGCTTACGTATTTGCCAAGTTTGTAATGATGTTGAAAAGCTGATTTCCTTCAATAAATCAGGAGTCCTCATTTAGTCAAGGCTACAAATGGATCGTTTAATTTTACTTTTTCTGTAAATATGAAGCCCAACATAACACTGACAATCGTAATTGTTGTAGTAGCCCAGTGGTAAGAGTAGTCGTCGGCGAACTGAAGGGTCCTGAGTTCAAATCTGGGTGACGCCTCTTTTAACTCCCAACTAAATATTTGTGATGCGATTGTTCTGTCATGAAAACTTCTCAAAGAATAAAATACCCTACATGCGTAAATTTTATACTGGTAGGGATTAGAAAATTAATATGTCATTTACTTCACCTCTAAACCCAGCCATTGGGTTGCTCGCTGAATGTGATATTTGACTTGGGTTTTCTGCCCCACTTGCTTCTCAATTCCTGCCCGTCATCTGATGTTCATGTCGACTGACTTGCTCATTCAGTGAACGCCTATTTTTGAAAGCAGGTGGTTGACCGTATCTCTGATGGCCTTTATCACTCGATTTAATGCGCTATCCTGATTTTTCATGTATGTTATGTGCAGTGCAGAAGAAGGCTTGGTGCAAAAGAAAGCTATTTCACTATAATTCAGCTTCCGGGTCCATCTGCCACATTTGCGAAATTTAATATAGATTACTGGCCAGAGTGAAGGACCCAAATAAAAAAGAAAGACTCTTGAAATCGTCATTCATTCTGGTTTTAGTTTTTCAGCGTCATTTTCTAGATTTTCAGTGAGATATGCGTATGCTATACGCGTATCCAAATCAAGTTTTCTTCTTATTTTGGAAATACAGGTAATAGTTGATCATAAAACAACGTATGTGGGAATCAAAAAAATTATTGCGTATTAATATATGCCAATGCTATTTTTAAATATTCACTTTCCACTCGAGAAGTGCCATTTTCCACAGCATTAGGTATTACAAGTGTCCTTTAAGTAAAACTAATTTTGCCAATGTGTTTAGTAATTTTAACTTTTATGAGTGTATTTTAACTAGCAACGTTTTGAATTTGGATTGACCCGGCGTGAACCGAAAATCGGCCACTCCTATGGCAGCATTCTATAGACAGGGGGTCCCCTCTTTGCATCACTATGCTTATGCAAGAGATCCGGTACTCCGTCATCTCTATCTGATTTTCCAACACATTTATGCTGTTCGGTACACTTCGTCGACCCTACACTTATGAGATGACACATCAACGGCGAGCACAGGGAGGGGTTTGGGGTCGTAGTGGCCGAGCTCCGAACCCTCCCCCTGGACACTCAATAATAAGGTCGTGCACTTGCCCACTGAAATGGGTTTCTTACCCCCCTTGGGGAGCCTTGAGCGGACGGTTCGAAAGGCGGTCGCTGCCCCATTTAGCGGCAAGGAGTGCCGCTACATGGTTGTGCATTTTTCGGTTTCTCCAGTGGTGGTTTGCGGGTCTGCTGGCGTGTGGGCGCGATCTCTTGACTCGCGAGCGCACGGGAGCTCGCCGAATAAACGTATCCTTTTCGCTCGAGAACGTGTCTCCGCATTTTCAATCCCAATGATAACTCTGGGCACCGTGGCCCTAGCATCTCACAGATGCTCTACCATCATGACATTTAATAAGAAAAATACATAATAAATTATAGATATTTCAAAATGCTTATTTTTAGTCTTTTAAATCGCATCTTTCATTGATACGTTCACAGTGAAATAAATTTTCTCATACCTATACAAATGAGCATTTAGATAACACCTGTGAAATAACGTAATAATAAACTATGCATGAAGCGCGTACGGAAAATGGTGATTCGTTTCCGTCGTACCAATTTACGACGAAGTTTTGCAGAACCTAATGTGACGGATAAGGAGGGACTCCCTGCATTCAATTAATCCAGGGTATTTAAGGTGAAATAACACCAAAAGGCACTTGTGCGAACGCCTATGATATTCTACATTAATTGTTGATGCCCGCGACTCAATTACGCATCGAAAAATTCGCTCCAAAGCTCTATAAGGTTTTTTCTTTGGACTGCTCTTTACTCGTGGGAGCATATATGTATTTGGCATACTATCACGGGTGTTCATCCGGAACGACAGCACCCGAAGGTGAGGTGAACACTTAAAAGCGGTGGCGAGCGCTACCGCGGACGTCAAATGTAGTTCCCGTTTACTTGGAGAATGGTGGATGTCATTTGATGGAACATCCGCCGTACACCATGAACGAAAGATGGCGAACAGTAGTGCAGATTGATGCTCCTGGGTCGTTCCCAAATGTATGTGTGAGAAAAACGGGCGTTGTTTGGCTGATAAAGTGGTATCAGCCCCAAAGAGGAATACGAGACAATGAAATAACTAATTGAATGTTTTCTCATCGAAAAAAGAACTTAATTCCAACATTCTTAACCTTGTCCAGCACACACACTTGCCTAGGTGCACAAGAGCTAACACCACCTTGGCTGCTGCACGTCTTAGGCGGATATTGAGTTTCGAAAGGGGACTTCGTGCAGTTCTTCAGGTCGCGGGGAGCTCGTCTCTATCCGGACCCCAGTTACCGAAGTGAAGGAGTTTTCCCAAATCTATTGAAATATCCGTTCATCCTCATCGGTGATGGTGTTTCGTAGCCTTCCTTATCGATCTTTCCTCTCAACAGTATGTGTCGTCTCCCAACTTGTTTTGATGAGGGTGATAGTTACATCCATTCACCGGGCAATTTTGCTACAATGAAGTTTACCTGTAAAATCCCCTTCACCTGTTTCCTTCTCTGGGGAGAAATATGTGGCATACTGTAAGACCAATGTGGTTGTTTTTACCCTAAGAAAGTGCATGCCTGCAGTAGCATGACAGCTGTGAAATAAATCTTCTAACGAAGTCTACTCTGGCCCACTATCGACACAAACCTCAATGTAGCGGTAGTCACGCATAAGCTTGAGGGAAGTTCCAACGCTCCAAGTGGTTTGCTGTTGTTAATCTGGAGGAGAAAAGCCCTTTGAGGTTCAAGAATACGAGAAGGCCCCGTCAAATACTTGTGGGATGGAAAAATTAGTCAAAAGCCACTTCTTTCCTGTGAGATGACCTATTGGGCTCTGAATCTCGATGTTAGGCATAAGCGATATCATCAACCACACGCCGAGAATATACGCTTTTTCCTTTAGTATTTAATGTTCCAATTGCATGAAGATTTATTTTATCTTAGTTTGCATCGCACCAAGGAAGCTGATATTCTAATTTTCGGGCTAATAAAATATTGATCCCCTGGGCTAGATTCGAACCAGCGACGTTTAGTTTGGCAGGCCAACGCGCTACCAACCTGACTACCACGGCCGGCCCATACACAGACATCAACGGCAGACTACGTCCCAAATGAAAATGAATCTTTGATTTTTTCAGAGTTTGGAAGAATTAGTCTCACTAAATTAATTGGAGCTAGAATTAGGATCCAAACCTCTGCTGATGTTGGCCTTGAACATTAATTGACTGGTGATGTGACTGGCAAATAGGAGATTGATATTCAAATTCTGGTTAACTCAAATGATATTTTTCGTGTCGATGTTCATTCCACTGGTATATGCCCGATCTCAGATCACCTGCGAGTCGTTGCAACGGCATCTCTCATTCATTCATTTCCCTATTATGAAAAAAATCCCATTAAAAGTTATTTTTCTTCACCAAAATTCGAACCCCGACCTCGCAAATGCTGGTTATATAAGTAGATAACTAATTAAGGGTTAATTATGCAGCTATTACATTTAATCCGAACATTTCTCACCAAACGCAAAAATTACAGAGAAAGGAAATACTAGTTACTTTTTAAAATATTTTTCTAGGTCGTCGTAGTCACGGCTACTAAAAATTATAAATTCATGTGTCAATGCGATGTTTATTATCGATTGATAACTAATGATAAAGGGCAATTTCAATACTAAAAATTTGTGAAGTGAATTGCGCTTGAAATTGCCACAATGTTCAAGTGGTCCCGGATCTCCGTTATTAGATAAAAGACAAATCGGAAAATACGCCAACCTAATTAGGTATTTATGCGCGTATGTAATTTCGGAAATGGTATCTTCAGGTATCTCCTCATCTTCACTCTCGACAATCAAAGGATTATTGAATAGTATATCATGATCCATTTAAAAATTTATATGCTTCTTGTATCCGCAGATTGAAACCGGCGAAAAATAGGCTTATGTATTTTAATTTGTGCTTTCTTTAAAATCTGACAATCAGTTCCTGTGACAGTTTTATTTTAAATTTCTCAGCAAAAAAGACAAGGGGCGCATCATATAAAAAGATCCTTGGAAAGTCGATCACAGTAAATGTCCTTAATTTGACCTTAGCATATAAAGAAGTCGGCACCTATTAGAGATGGACTGGATAATGATTGCAGTTAACCACTCCTTCATTAAATACCGTAAATATAGATTTATAACAGAAATGCCGAAATGAAAACGACGAACACTACGAGAGAACGCGCGAGAGAATTTGACACTGCGAGAGAATTTGAGAAGTTATTTCAACGAAGGGGTTATTTATTTGTAAGCTTTAGGTTCCGACTGAAGTGACTTGTCTTGTGGATTTCAAACACTCGCGGTTGATGCCTTCTTTTCCCGGAGTTGCCAGTTGTTCACTATTCCTAGAAGTTCCTGCGAATGTCGCATTGGCGCGCAAAAAGATCTGTGTTAATTTTTTCCGCCACTGTACCTATCACTCAAAAATTAGGGATGGTTGGGTCGAATCAAATATCCATGGGTCTTTCATTTCATTCGCTACTGAAATAAGAACAATGACTGAATCCAGTATTGAGTGAAATGAAAGATCCGTGAATCTTGGGATCCAATCCGACCATCCCTAATATTTCCATCTTCTTTCCATAAAGCCTACGTTTAAGCGCCATATCGTGCCATGCTTCACATCAAACTTTTCACTAGTATTCTTTACTTCACTGCTTAACGCCCCTGTCATTAGTTTACGTCTACGAGTAAAAACTTATCTTGCCAATAAGATTTTCCTTCTGACATCAATGCTGCTATACCCCTTTTTTTCCAATACACTACTTCGATAGTGGAAGGTGGAAATGGGAAGAAATGGAGAGCCTTCGTACAGTCAAACCTTGCTTCAAATAGTAGGCAGAACAGCAAATTAGGAAACCCATGGTTCAAGTCCCAGATAAGTCAGTAAAGGTAGTTGTTTCAGGCTTGATTTGGTGGAATATCATAACGAAAGAAAAATACTGCAATTTGCTGTGAGGGGAGGGAAAGGTTGAAAAGGGGGGGGGGGGTAGGAGGAGGGGGGGGGAGGGGTTGGAGGGAACAAGGGAATTGAGAGAAGGGGGTGAAAGGTGGTGGGTGTTGATGGGTAAAACCAAGCATGATGGCGACCTGGGGATGGCCCAGGTCATTAAGGGTCTACGGAAAGTCCGAGCGGAGAGTCCAAGTGAAGTCCTCTGTGGAAGGGGTGAAGCGGTCCGGGCGTTGGCATCCACCGGAACGTCGGTTCCTTCGGGTTAAGGAGGATTAGCTCCTTGGGGTTCCTGGTGTATTCTTCCAGATAGTATGAGGGGGGAGGGTGGGGGGCGGCGGGGGGGGGGGGGGCGGTGGGGGGGGGGGGGGGGGTTGGGGGAGGGGGTCCGGTGCTTAGGGTTACAAACGTGCCACAAATAATAATAATAATAATTGGTATATAACACAAAGGTGCCTCTACCTCCTCAGCTCCACCCTCCTCCTCCTCGTCCTCGTCGTCATCGTCGTCGTCGCGCTCGTCCTCTCGCTCCTCCTCCCCCTCCTCCTCCTCATCCTCGTCCTCCTCATCGTCATCGTCCGAAGTGTCCCCTGCGCCATCCAGCTGGCGCACCACGCCACCAAACGCCTTGGTGCCAACCACCACCTTTCCCACCTGCTGCTGCTGCAAGGCAAGGCACACTAATAAGCGACAAAGGGGAGAGGGGGGGGGGCAAGACAAATGAAAGCAGCCTTCCCCCCTACACGTGAGCTCCAGGTCCACTTTCCTTTCACTCTGTTACCACTGGGCGTCCATACAGAGCTACATTTGGCGAGGATTACCGACCACACACAAGTGTTTTGAACATGGACGAGGCTGAATTGAATAAGAAGAGGCCGGGTGGTTCACAAGCGGAGAATAAAACCATTCAACCTGGATTCAAAGTGTCAAAGGGCAGGATGAGCATTCTACTAGGGGGGAAAGTTGCTGGGGATTGCAAAATAAAACCCCTATTAATCCAGGTCACCCACCATCTCCGTGTGATTTCCATGGAAATATCTGTAGTGCTGTACTTGCCATGACTTCTCTCTTGCAGGTGATGGATCAAAGGCTCAAACAGAAATTTAAAATATATGATTCAAGGAGAACCTTGGGGCAAGTGGTGAAGGCTGCAGAGGGGGGGGGGGGGATAAAGAGAGCACTTAGGCTATAAATAGCACTATCAATAAGAGCACTTCTCGATAGAATAATATATGTCATGTGTGTACGGAAGCTTTGAGGAACATTGATATGCTGCCTGGCATGAAATTACGTTATCCACAATGGATGCTGTTTGGAAGAAGCTCACCCCCCTATTTATGCACAACTTCAAGGTATTTGAAGAGGAAAATGTAATGGAGGAACTTGTGGGCATAGGAAGGACGTTACAATTAAACATCATAGAAGATGGTTCTGAAGAAACGTTGTAAAATGACGAAAAAAATTGCGCAATGAGGATGTGTTGGAACTAGAGAGTCAGAGAAAGAAAGGTGAAATTTCCGAAGAAAACCTGTAAGTGCAGTTACCAAAAACATTTGAGTTAAAAAAGATATTGGAATGTGTTCATGTGTCGGAGAAAGGATCGCCAGGTTTTGAGGCACAGGACCCAAACCCTGAATGTTTCAGAAATGTTTCTAAGGCAGTAAATGATGCTCTTTCTTGTTGCAAAATAATTTATAGGTGAGAAAAAAAGGGCTACTATACAAACAACAATGGACAAGTACATGCATAAAATAGAAGCTGATGGCATGCAAACGTCCTCTGCAGATGAACCTTCGTGAACAGAGACGTTTCTACATAATTAGTTTTTATTGAGAACTTTATCCAATTATGAACAGGAATTCACATAGGTATGATAATTTTGACAAATTTTCAATTTATTCATGTTTTGTGTATTATACTTATTTTAGATGTAAAAATCCAGTGAAATAAAGATTGAATTAGTGTTATTCACAAAATTGTGGCATTGTGTTAACTTAGAAGGCCTCTCAAAAGATGACATTATCTGTGATCATGTGCCGATTGCCACCAATTGCAGTAAAAGTATATGAACACGAGTTTCAAGCTTGATATCCAAAAAATCTGAAGAAGCAATATATGTGTAGTAGTAGTTTATTAACCAAGAGAACCAATACAGGCAAGTAAATGGTATAGGCTTCGTCAATACAATGAATATGAGTGATACATAGTGGTATATCAGGGAATATTTACATAAAAGGTGTTCACATTATCAGAATCAAGATAGTTATAGCACAATATTTCATGTACAAACAATTCTCATTGAAGAAGTTTACATAATGTAACTACTTCCTTTACAATAATTTATAAATTCGTCAACACTATACAAGGTTTTATTAACAAGATATCTTTTGAGATTCGCTATGAAAAGTTCTGTTGAGGACAGATTTCTCAATTGTTCTGGTAAAAGGTTGTAGAGCTTTACACCCTGTGGAAAGGACCTTCACCACTCCTTTTTGTCTTTCTAGGAAGAACTTGCAAGTAGTCCTTGGTTCTTGTCATGTGCGAATGGTAGTCCGCATTTTTTGAGAGAGAATTTATACGTTTCTTTATAAATAGCATTAAATTCAGAATATAAAGGGATGTTACCGTTAAGATTTTGTGTGCCTTAAAGTAAGGTCGACAAGATTGTCTATATTTTAAGTTTAGCATAATTCTTAAAATTTTCTTTTGCATAATAATAAATATTTCAGTGCTATTGCAACTGTCACCCCAGAAAATAATACCGTAAGATGTTAAGGATTGAAAGTTAGCAAAGTACACATATTTTAAAACACTCAAAGAAACACTTGATCGTAAATAGCGCAGTTGATACATAATACGTGACAATTTGGTGGTTAAGATTTCGATATGTCTAGACCACTTCAAAGATTTGTCCAATGTGATTCCAAGGAAAGAGGTATTATTTGCATAAGTGATTTCAGTACGGAATAATTCCACTTTTGGTGGCACTTTACAATTGAAGTTCACACACACAGTTTTCTGCAAGTTGATAGCCAGCATACTGTTTCTCAGCCATAATTGAATATGTTGAACAGTAGAGTTTATCTTTTTCTGTAGTTCTTGAAAATTTGGGGCTTGAATCAGTATACTTGTGTCATCAGCAAATAAAACTGTTTTTACGTCCCGGAGGTATTCAGGAAGGTCATTTATGTATAAGGTGAAAAGTAATGGCCCTAGGATTGAGCCTTGGGGTACTCCGTATTTAACTTTTTTCATGGTTGAGGAGAAATTATTTATATATTTTGTATTTGAGTCAAAATTTGAGGTATTTGGACAATTTGGTACCTGTTTGTTAAATAAGATTTTAACCAAGAATATGCTAGACCTGTAATACCATAATTTGAAAGGCACTGCAACATAATATCATGGCTAACAGTATCAAATGCTTTAGTGAGATCGATAAACAACCCCACAGCTAGATTATTTTTATCGAGAGCTTTAGTAGCATCATTAAGAAATTCAAACAAGGCATCAGTCGTTGACCTATTTTGTCGGAAACCAAATTGGTGTTTTGATAAACTTGCATTTTTATTTAGAAAACCTAAGAGGCGATTGTACATGACTTTTTCAAATATCTTGGAGAAACCAGAAAGTAAGCTAATGGGCCTATAGTTATTACAATCCTTTTTATCTCCTCTTTTAAAGAGGGGGTAGACTTTACAAATCTTTAGCTGCTGTGGGAAGATACCTTCTGTTATTGACACATTACACAAATAAGTGAGTGGGTTGACGATGAAAGGAATAGAGTATTTTATGATCTTATCTGGAATGCCATCAAAACCCGATGACATTTTATTTTGGAGGGATAGACCAATTTGTAAAATTTCTCTTGGGGTAACAGGGTAAATAAAAGGTGCATTCTTAGGTTTAGACGCTGGTGGCTTGTAATGGGGATCTTTGGTAAGTGCTGTTAAAAGTATTGAGTATTTTCTCAGGAGTTTCAATAAAGTAATCATTAAAAACATTTGTCACAGTTAATGGATTTGTCTCTAAAGTGCCAGCATGTAGAATACTCCAGTCCTCAAATAAAGAGGCAGTATTTTTGTTGCTTTCCTTGTTAATAATCGACCAAGCTGCCTTTGAAACATTTCCTGAGTTTTCTATCCATTTATTGTTGTGGGAAGATTTCGCATTATGTATTATTTTCTTGTATTGTTTGACAAAATGTTTGTAAGCAGTTCTATTTTGATCATTGCTACACTGTTTATATTTATTATACAACTGTCGTTTTACTTTGCTCAAGTGAACAATATCAGGAGTTATCCAACTCGTTAGTCTTGAGTCAGAGGTGCAAACCCTACACTTTTTAAATTGGAAAGTTGTGTCAAATATGTACTGAAATCTGGATAGGAAAACATCCATTTTAACATCAAAGGAGTCAGCTGCGAACACTTCACTCCATTTTTCATTTTCCAGTGTAAGTCCAAAGAGATGAATGAGATTGTCATGGTAGCAACGTTTGTGAGACCATACGTTAGGATTTTTAAGAAGTTTAGAATCACAATTCACTTCCAGTAAAATAGCTTTATGGTCGGAGAAACCAGGTTCAAACATGTCGATTTTAACATTTTTTTCGGAAATATTTGTCATGATTTGGTCCAGGGTGGATTGCTTATATTTCACAATTCTCGTTGGGTTTTTGATACACACGTGAAGATTAAAACAGTTATTAACATTAACAAGTCTCATGATGATATCACAGTCATCCCTGGAGAAATCAATGTTGAAATCACCACATAAAATGAAATTAGCATCACAAACTTTTAACAAATTATCCAATAGTTCGGTAAGTGTGTTTATGAAAATATTTATGTCACCAACTGGGGATCCATATATACAAACAAGTACTATGTTAAGAGGAGGAATTTTTACAATTGAGAACTCAATGTGCTTATCAATGCTAGATACATTTTTGAGGTAGATTGGCTTATGCTCAATACCACTTTTTACAAAAATCGAGTCCCTCCATTTTTACAACTCGTCCAGCAAGAAATGCTACCAATAGAAAAACCAGGAATGCGAACGAAGTCGACTTCCTTGGTGTTTAACCAGTGTTCAGTAATACATAAGAGATTAATTTGGCCATTTTCTTTGTTAAGTAGTATTTCTAGCTCATGCTATTTATTTCTCAACGATTGTACGTTGTGATAGTAAATATTTGTAATCTTTGAGTCCAATGAACTAGTAACACATGAATATGGATCATCATATTCATTTGTTACATTAAAATCGCCCCTTTCTGGCGCGGGAATAAAAAATGCCGGACAATCACATCACAAGGCTACTTATCACTGTGTAACACTTCATCGCGTAGATGGAAAGGCACTCCTATCCTAAAACTGGCATTTAAACCTTTGGATTCTAGTTTACTCACTGAGACTTGAACGCCAGGGAGGTTTCTATTCAGAAAACTTTCAACGTTTTCCTCTGTAGTTTTGCCTTCAAGCTTGCCAAGATAAATCCAAGCTTTCTTCACTCCCACTAAACCCGTTTCGGACATATTCTTACCCACAATAGTATTACAATGACGACTATTCAGCTTCACTTTTTGGACATCGTGCTTATCGGTGCTATTTTCATCCTGCTTGTTCTTCATTATATTATTTCCCCTCTTCTTACTCTCTACCTTAACCCAGTTGTTAGCAACATCCTCTTCAGAATGATCACGGTTCACCACGTTCAAGGCATGCACGTTTGTATCACCACCTGATGCTAATCCACTAATAACTGAAACATCCTCAGAAATAGTAGTTGAGGAATCACTAAGAGGGCAGCTGGCAGTTTTTTTCCCCAGATAATCACGTCTTATCTCCCCAGATAATCACGTCTTATCAAGAAGGTCTAGGGTTTTCCATCATAGGTTGTTGCTCGGAGATAGTCAAGGAATCACTAGGACTTTTGCCGGATAATCGCGTCTTATCGTATCCAAGGAGGAGGAGTGGGAGATGGTAGTCATAGCGTGAGTCACTTCTGTAGATGAATACTTTCCACTATGTTTCATAACATGATCGTTTTCTTCAGCTTTAGCGCCCGGTAGCGATTTAGTCATGGATCTCAGCTCGTTGCGAAGGAGTTCAAATTGTGAGAACTGACTCTTCATGTTCCCGATGCACTCAAGCAGGCTATTTTTAAGGAATTCTACAGTTTTTCCAAATTCACATTGGTTTTCTACGACAACACCAAGTATTTCTTCCGCCGAACGAATTTGTCGGTAAGGCTTCACTGAGCAATCTTTACATCAATACACTAATTCACGTGAACCATTTAGCGCATTCAGGCTAGTTTTAGTTAATGAAGTACATTGCATATGAAATTTCAATAAGCAATGGAATTCGCAGGTGATAATTACACTGTTATCGTCAAATACTTCGGAGCAAACCGTGCACTTTTCTATAGAGTCGGCCATCTTGTAGATTATCAGTGTGTAGATAATTCTGTCCTACATTTGATTCAGGTTGTATACTTTTTTATAATAACCTTGAGGAATGTTTTTACAGTGAGTGTGAACAATGGCCTCATTAATTTAGTCACAGGGGGTAGTGTATCTTTAGAGGTTTGCCATAACAAAGTGAAATGTTCAAAGGAATGTGAATTTTGATAGGATACAAGTGGTATTTGTTCTCTGTTTCAAATGATTTACTTCATTTGTTTAATTATAATCATATAATAATTATAATTACATGCATAAGTTAGTGGTTTGTGCTCAATACTAAATGAGGAATAAAAAAGAAAACACTGCCGTAGTTTTAATAGCACACACAGTGTACGCACACACAGTCTATGTGTAATGTGAGTCATTGTGTTACAGGTTATGAAATGCACACAGAGGTAATAAAAATGGTAAGAAATCAATAAAATACAAATTTAAAGATAAAATTTGGTATAATAATTAATATATCACTAAAAAAAACTAAAAAATGCATACGCAATGAACTACTTGGTACACATAGTTTTACAACACTCTTGCTACAATGGAGGAGCTGTCCAAGCTTGGAAGTAGTTTACTGAAAGCACAACAACAATAAAAGGTGGATTCTGAGATCATCTTCAAGTTTCACAAATTCTAAGTTCAAAGTAAAAAAATATTGTTTCCCAAGGGCTTGAAACCACCACCTGCATTTCAGCCAACACACACAACAAGTCCCCAGTATTTCTTGATGAAAAAGCCACAATTTTGCGCACAGTATTCAGTTAACACACTAGAAGAATGAAAACTTCCTCGAAATTCAGACCGCAGGCTTGAAACACAGACCCCATTGGTTGGTTGTGTGCTACTGGAATATTTTGAACATAAAATATAATTGTATACATATCATATTATATTAAGCGAGCAATCTCTGTATGTGTGTATTTCGCACCTTTCTTGCAAATAGCTCTAATGATTTTCTTGAAATTTTGACTTCCATTAGTAAACACAAGGGATTTTCTTGAAAAATCTGGATCAACAAACAACTTCATAATGTTTGCACCAACAGTCACTAAAAAAGACGCATATTCATTGTTCTTCTACCGCAATAACTTCTAATGCTACCTGCAAGATCTTTCTGATACTTATACCCTTCTGCCCCACTACTTCTGAATTCATTAATTAAACGACTATCAATACCAGGGTCCTTATTCTCTTTCTGAAACTCTCGTGGTATCCAAGGGATAACATAGGTTTTTCGGGACTCGTGTTAACTTTTTGTAAACATTCTAATGAGGAAATCAATGAAACGCAACCTCGGTTTCGTTGCTGGGGAGATAACCGAGGTTGCGTTTCAAACGAGAATACGGGCCCATGTTTATTACAGTAAAACCTCTCTATATCGAAATGGAAGGGACCAATTTTTTAGTCATTTTGATAGGTGGAGGTTCATTATAAAGAGGTTTTAGCAAAATGAACACATATTTCCGCCTTATGAAACTTTTTGGTAGTAAAATGTGCTGCTTTCTCTTTGATTACTATATTTGTATATTTAAATATATGCAATTATGCTTTTTCATAGTTTTAATGTTTATAATAATAAAAAAAAGGGTACAAAAACTTACTTAAGCACTCTCCGCCGAAAAAAAATTGTAATTTCTGTTTGTTTAATTTTTTTCAAATTCTTTTTAGATCATAACTTCTATCATATTTAATAATAGTAGATTTTCAATGCTGCAGTCCTCCATATTAAAAAAAAAATCTTTCCATCACACCCAAAGCATCCTGCACCTCTTTTTTTGTTGGCTTTGGCATAAAATCCTCACCATCACTCTCTTCTTCTTCCATGTTATGGACTACTAATGGAGATTCCCCGCCAGTTCTTCCTCCATTTCTTCGAACACCTCTCCCTCATTTGGGGCACATGTTAGCAAGACATTGTCAACATTAATAAAGTCGTCAAATGATGACTGAACATTGATTATTTTGTTTATTTCAAGCCATTCTGTCGGTTCGTCCTCATACAAAATATCTTCCTCACTGCTGTCCCCCATAAATCCAGCCTTTTTAAAACATTTGTCAATAACTTTTGCCTTCAAACAAGTCCACAAAAGACAGAGCCTGTGCATGGCCTGAATTATGTTCCAAGAACACTTCTTCAAATCATTTTTCTAAACTGTTCGCAACATGTATGACACCAGTTGCTGCCTGTAATGTCTCTTCACAATGGAAATTATTCCTTGATGAAGTGGTTGCAATTTGCTGGTGGTATTTGGAGGAAAATATACTACTTTGACGTGTCGTAACACAATCCCCTCAACTTTATGTGCTGTGCACTGATCGATGAAGAGAACTATTTTCCAGTATCTCACTCCCATCTTTGAGTCCAGCATGGTCAACCACTCACAGAATAAAGATCCAAGAGTTTTGAGTTTTGTATGAGCAAGGAAATTTCTTAATATTTTTAAAGCATCTAGACTTTTTATATTTTCCAATCACAAGAGGCTTCAATTTCTCTGAGCCATCAAAATTAGCACAGAAAAGCATTGTGAATCTTTCTTTGCTTTTTTTCCCTCCATGGCATGACTGGCCTCTAACTGCTAAAGTTCTGTCTGGAAGCAAGTTATAAAAAAATCCTGCCTCATCCTCATTAAAAATGTCTCGTGGTTTATACCTGGCCAAAATCGTCTGCAAAGTTTTTTTCCACTTTTCTACCACTTTTCTACCACTGTGTCACTTACAGAAGCTTCTTCCCCACTCATCTTCAAAGTTCTGAGATTCCACCGCACTTTAAACTTTTGAAGCCACCCATTCAATGCATGAAAATTTTCAATGCCCATATTCACTGCTATTTCTCTTGCCTTTTGCTGTAGAATAGGTCCAGAAACAGGAATATTTCTGGCTCTACCTTCCTACAACCAATCAAATGTGTGTCTGTCTATTTTTTCACTTTTCACCGCCCACGATTTTTTATTTATGCGTCCTCGATGTGCTGCCTCTTCAGTTTCTTTACGTTTTTTTAATTTCTTTAAAAAAATAGACGGTAAACTTACACGGAAGTTAGGTGTATTTCACTGACCGATGTCTTAAACTACAAAATTGTGGCTCAAATAACTAGCAAAGTTGTATGTGGGGGGAAGGTAATGCACCATTGTTATGGATTGAAAGATAATAGAATGGTCGAGTTACAATTCGCGGCGACAATATCCGAAAGTCAAAGACGACTGCCATTAAGCGCAAACATGAAAAAAATGCGATCATTCCGGTACGGCCGTAATAATATCGAGTGTTCATAGTGAACTAAACTTCAAATGAATAGCTCAAAAATGAAACAGAATAGGCGAAATTCTGCTTAAAAGATCATTTGAACGCGAAAATATAACAAATCTTCCAATGCGGTACATAAGTCGCATCAGATGTTAATATCGTACGTGGGCATGGGTCTTTCATAGCTCGGCGTTGCGTTGAATGCTAAAATATAACACATCTAACGATGTGGTACAATAGTTGCATCAGATGTTAATCTCATACGCGGGTATGGGCCCTTTCATAGATCGGCGTTGCGTTTACCATGAGCTTTCATAGCTCCGCGTTGCGGAAACAAACGAAAAGCGATAAGCGTTTCGATAAATCAGCCGCAAACTCACTGCAATTCTGTACATATCGCATTAGTATTTGATTATAACTGTGTTAAATCATTTCTACATACAGTAAAATAAATATACAAGTATTATGAGTTGCTACCAGCATTTTTACATTCCATCTGCACACTCGCTGACTTGGAACACCATTATTTTAATAAGTAACCTCAATGACTCAAAATATGAACTTAGTCGCCAAATCCTGTTATTTGTTAATATTAAGTCATTGTGGATGAATAATCGTATATATGTTTAAATAAACTATCTAGATTAAGATATTATTCAGTCACTTGAGCTTGAACAACTCAATTGCAAATGTGTATAGTATGCGATATATCGCATATATGCTATTGTATCGGAGTTAAGTTTTCTGTGTCATTAAGGATTGGCGAGGGTAAATGGAAATAGAATATGCAGTGGTGTCATTCGTGATTATTTGAACCTATGAATTAAACCATTTTACCGCATAAATCAGTCTGGGAGTTGTAAAAACTATTAGGACCCCGGGTCTAAATCCAGCAGGAAATTTGTCGTAAATATTTATATATGGATGTTTTAATGATGAATATACAAAACACAAGCAATGCAAATCGATGAAAATAAGTCTTTGACGCATATGATTAATAACAAACACACTAACGACTGCCCAGCTAAGCTTCACTTTTCAAGCGCTGCGGGTTTTCGCGCTCCCAACGTAGAAAAGTCGGAACGGCCGGACGGAACTTTGTGCGGCTGGCGCCGGCTGAATATTTCACTCCATGGAGGTAGTTGGCACGTCATGGGGGTGTATTCTAAGTACGAAGAGCAGAGGTTTTTCGAAAACATAGAGGTGCGATATAGAGAGGTTTCTCTATATAATTACATAAAAATTTTGGTTTTATAATTACATAAAAATTTTCTAAGTACGAAGAGCAGAGGTTTTTCGAAAACATAGAGGTGCGATATAGAGAGGTTTCTCTATATAATTACATAAAAATTTTGGCGGGACCAAGAAGTTATTACGAAAAACGGAGGTTTACGATATGAAGAGTTTTTACTGTAATACTATATCATGCCTATTAATACTAAACAAAGCGTAGTTTCAGATTTAATGACTATTGCCAGCCATGAAGTTGTCTTTTTCCAGAGCCGCAGTGAGTAAAGATTGGTTATCCAAAGTTTCGTGTCCATTATGAGTCGCCTCAGGGTTAAAATAACGTGGAGGAAGTCTCGCCTACTTAGGCTAGACATGGCCCCCCCTTACTGTTCTTAGTCTTATTTGGTATTGTTTCTCATTGACGATTTCCCCACTCGTGTTAGATGACGATGAGTCAGCCTGTGCCCTGGGAGTTTTGGAGGACTTTCCCTCCAGTGGCAGATGAAAGAATCTCTTTTGTGCAGAGATGAGTCAAATGCCATTGTCATGGTTGAAGTTCCATGGACGATTCTCTATTTCAACTGCCTCTCATATCCACCTTGGGTAGCAACGAGATTACTTTTCTATTGCCTGTACCTTTTCTGCTAAACTATTATGTACTCTGCCCTCTGGAACCTCTGGAGAGATGCATACTCTGTGACGGTGGATTCCTTTAGGCTTCCGTCGATGATTGATCTCCGGTGCACCCAGCCCCAGCCTGCATGGCACAGAGCACCATTGGGCAAACAGGGTTTTTGAATCCATGCTTCAGACTTTTAATCACAGGTGGTGGCGGTGAAGGAATTTGGATTCAAGGTGTAACTCAATGGATTCGAAAATTTGAAGAAAAAGGCATTATTTGAGGGATTCAAAGATATGATGGTCCCATCCCTTAAATAAATCTTTCATCAAGGAAGGAAACAGGATTCATTGATTGGGATCCCTGCTCCACCGCAAACGTATTTACATTTAGAATTCACATAAAGTGCAGCAACGAATATCTCTTCCTATCGGCGCCTCCGAGCTAAAGCATTGAAGGGAGGGTGGGGAGGGGAGGGGGAGCAAACGGGAGGCGCCTCTGGGAGATGGGAACTTTTGGATCTCGACTACATCTCGCCTTCAGCAAGGAAGGATTTGCATTCCCTGCCTCACCGCAGACGTATTCACTCCACGCAATCAGTTTGGATTGAGAAGAAATCCCAGTTTACTACTCGAGATTTAAATGTTAATTTTAAAATTACTTTGATGAAAAGCTCTGAAATGGCAGGATGTGCTGCCTTCTTGCTGACGTGACAGGAATATATTATAGTTTACGTTGCGAGGCATATTGGGAATATTCGTCTCCTGAGTTATTTCAGAGCGCCTCAACTCTAGTGGATGTGGTATTAATAATAGAGACTGTGATAACTATAGAGAGTTCGAAAAGTCTCCTCTGTCATTAAACGTGGTATTAATTAATAGTCGTTCATATAGTCTCCAAAGGGCATCATCCCGCTCTCGTGTGGAGTCTGCGAAGCGTGAAGTTCTCGCGATCATGTTCTAACTTCTCGGTATGTTTAGTAAAATGAATACTGTTTTAAAATGAATCAACTGCATAAATAATTTTGAATAAATAAATGTTAATCATAAAAAATATACCTCCGATATTAGTTAACAAGCTTCAACAGAGTGCAGTGTCTGCTTGGGAATAAATAAATAAAAGTTAATCATAATAAATTAACTGAATAAATATACCTCCGATATTAGTCAGTTGTTGGCAACAGTCAACGCTGTACTTCATCCTGCTCAGCAACGTGTGCCTGTGACACCAGTGTCACGACATGCATGCTTGCAGGCGACCCCAAAGCGAACTTCATCTTGTCACACAGAATAGCTGACGGGGTTCCTATCTCTAGGTAATTAAGCAGCTTTGCATGAGCATTCCATTGCAACTGTCAAAGCGTAAACAAGTAAACACCTTGAACCCATAGCTTTTCAGGCTGAAAGATGGAATTGTAAAATATATATATGTATACCATTAAAATGATTCATTATAGTTGAATTTCATAGTAGTACGGCATTAAATTGAAGATTTCCTTTAATGATGGAGAAGAATCTGCCCAAATTTAAGTTTCTTTAAGATCTTTTGCTTCATTTACAAAAATCTAATTGATACCTCCACCGTGGAACATGATAGCCTTGCGTAAAATCATTACAACGAATTCACGTAAAATCAAATAATGATTCCATAAGAATACTCAAGGAGTCAGCCGGTTCTGCTCATTCACTGTTGTGAAATCAAAATTCTAACAGTGTTGCATTGCCGTCAGTCCCTGAACCTTTTCGAGCGTTGGGGCGATCCAGGCGAGCGAGCTTAGGCGTATAGTATTTCCGAGGCTGTGTAGGTTTCTTTTGGCAAAATTACAAATTGAAAATGCCTAATTCTTAAAGAGAGAGGTAGTGAGTCGTGGTAGTTCTGGGAAGTTGAGGATTACTGAAAAGGCATCAAAGAGAAAGTTAATGGCCAATTTAGTGGTGGACTCCGACACATGCATCACTAAGGTGGGCGAAAAATACAAACCAAAGCCAAGTGGTTGTACTACTAGATCAAAATCGGAATGCACGAGTGACCTTCTGAAGCAAATAAGAATTTGAATAACATGGTTATAACCCCTTGATTGCAAAGGCCTGGTTACAAAATACATTAACACGTACGGGTTCATGTACATTTGTGTGAATGGTTTCTGCTCAACTTGTGTGTTAATGCATGAACCAAATAGAACAGGTTCTATTTTCTGTTCATGCATTCATTCATTTGTACATATTGGGGTGGTTACACGGTGCATTTTCGCATTCATTCTTGCGTTCATGCTTTTACACATTAACTCGTACGTGCTAATGTATCGTGTTACCAGGCCTTAAGAGAGAATCATTTACGTAAAAATATTTGTATAAACAAACAAAACGTAAGTGCACGACTGCGAGAGAGAATAGAAGACAATTATTAGCATTGGCAGCATCACATTCAGGAATATCATATTTGAGGTGGTTTGTGACCAGGCTAAATTACCTCGAGGGGGAGCTAAGGTGGCCATTTAATAATTACATCGAGCGTGAAAGGTGGGGAGGGGAGGGGAGGACTCTTCTTACTGTCTCGCGAAGGGGGGTATGGGAATCAAAGATGATCTTGAGTAAGATTTTGTTTACACGTGTGATCGTACTTGTAATAAAGTTTTAATAATCATCGTCTCATATTTTTAGAACTGCAAGCACATATTTACTACAAGCTAGTGTGCTCCAGCTACCTCTCAACCTGAGTCTCGGAAGTTAAAAAAAACACGAGGTATAATCTTCCGAACACCATAGCCTCGGATTCCTTGTGATGAACAGAATGCATGGTGATGATGAATTTTAACACTACTAGGCAAATATCACATTAAAGATATACAAAAGGGATACATTGTACGTCTGATTCACAGCTAAATATTCAAGATTCACAACTGAATGCTCATCGAATTGATGGGGCTTATTCTATGCACGTCAGCGGTGGACATTAGTTTTAGTTGGTGGAATGTTTTGGTGAAATAAAGGGCAGGAAAGACTGGCCGATAAATGTAATGGCCGAAAACGAGAATTTCCTCGCCCAGTTTCTCCCCGACTGTTACAAGAATTCCCTGTCATTTCGCTGACTTTTCCAGAATTTCCAAATTCCCTGACAATTCCAGGTTTTCCCTGACGATTGCCACCTTGCATTAGGTTTTGCATGACTATTTCTCAGGCTCAGTGAATAGTTCTGGGGCCTCAGGCGTCTTCAACTTTGTCTTCCCTTTACTTTCTTGTCCCCAGTTCCTTCCTTCTCTATCACCCTCAGTGGTGAACAGGAGTTGGATTGGTTAGCAGGCCCTTCATTCGCCCCACTCACTCCATACTGAGACAACCACCCTCTCCTAAGGGAGGGTTTTTCCTACCCTGATTCCCTTCCACGTGTGGGGGGGCAGACGTATCCCCTTTCATCCAGGCCCACACTGGCGCTCAACAATCTGTCACCCAGTGGCCTAAGTCTGACCCATGGCAATTTCCAGGGCAGCTAATGTCACACTATGATGCCCCCATCCCTTCCGTTGATTGACGCTCTTGTGGCTGGCAACAATCGCTCACTAGAATCCTCTGCATGTGCATCGCATGATTTGCTCAGTTCAGATTATTTCCAGAGTGACGACACTAAGACTACAGGCACTACACCACAGGCACACACTACTGCATAATATGTTGAAAAGAGCTTTTATCGCGCACATACAAGGTTGGTTTCACATTGCGGCTTGGCATTGTTGATGCTTGCTGCAGCAAGAATTGGAGAACTACCTCAAACTAGTGAATCGAATGCTAACTGCTATATTACATCAATGCTCATCAGACACATCTCAGCGGCCGCTGTCCAACGAAGTTCAATTTTGATGATGCAGCTGTTTGAACCCCTTAACTTCCCTATTAACAGGGGCCTGACTGCATACTGCCATTACTTCTACCCCTTTGCCACATTCACCTCTCCCACAACCCTTTTGCTCTCCCTCTGACCCTGACAGATTATAAGCTGACCAGGTTTAACAGTTACACCCACGAATTGTGCTCCGGCACAGATGGATCTTCCTCCAGTTTTGAAAATACCCACTTCCCAAGCCATACCACCATGCTCATCATGCTAAACTTTTCCACTCGGGTCTCGAGTGATACTCGACACAGCGTAGCTCACCAACAACTCCTGTGTCAAGTCTCACTCGACACTCGAAATCCAGGGGCATTTAAAATTAAATTCCGAGTGGACTACTGGCATAGAGGGTGAAAAAATCCAAGTGCAAAGGTTTGAGAGGATCTTACCATGGACGCCACACTGTTGGAGTTGATGACAGGATTATTGTTGGCTGATGGATGGATGGTATTGGCAGTGACAGCTGCAGCCTGTAGCTGACCCTGCAGGGCAGTGGTGACATGTTGCTGCAGGAGTGAGGTGGCCAGGTGCAGAGGCAGCGCCATCGTGGCCGAAATCACGGGGCCAGAGAGGACAGAGTGCAGCTGGTTGCCTGAAAGGATCAAGAAGCAAGGGAATCATGGCTTTGCTGTGAACAGCACTCAAACGGACTCCATGCCACTCAACTGTCACCTCTGACCACTCTGTGTAGCTAGACAGTAACTTGAGATTCCAAGGATAGCCAAAAATTCCATTTGAAAAAAGCACAAACAGCTTAACAGCAATCCACAGCCTCAATCAGCAAACCACAATAACAGGGGGTGTCCACAGTGAAACTCAATCTCTTTTTTTACTGAGTTTTCTAGGCTTTCCACACAAATTTTTCCATTTCTTTAAGGGTCTTAATGGACATTGTTCCCAACAAATTTTGATCAAATTTCCTATTATATCTGCATATTTAGTCAATATATGAAACAACATAAATTATGAAGACTACTTTGAGTTACATAGAAGATGAAAAAAGGTAAATAATGTACATGAAATAATTACAAGTATTACCTACCTGCATTGAAATTTTCTCTTGGAGGAGAGAGCTTCTCAAACTGAGAGGGGAGGACTTTGCTGACAGACCCTTACCAAATTGTGTCACTTACGTGCAAGGTAAGAATTAACGTCAAGTAGAACTTGAATATAGGATACTGGGATCAGAGTAGTTTGATAAAAAACTTAAAATTAAAATATGTCAATGACTTTTCAATGCTTGCACTTCTGCTTCGGTCCCAGAAAAAATTTTCCCAGCATTTTCGAGAAGTTTGGATTTTTTGGTTTGCAGCTCATGAACCTTTTAAAGTACAGTTGAGCATCTTTAATCCGGCACAGTCGGGACCGGAGTGATGCCGGATTAGGGATTTTGCCGGACTATGGGTCACGCATGGCAACTGGTCTATTTCTGACGTCCGGGATGTTTTCATTTAAAGGAGTCAATTATTTATAACAAAATATATTCCTTTGCCATTTACTGAACATTATTGTAAAAAGAATTACTGAGAATAATCAGAAGAAATGGTTTCTTAATACACAAAGTTATTATTTAAAATTATCGAAGTTGCGGAGTGAGTGAAAATAACGGAATCTAAGCATTGTGCATATTGCTGCACATGTAAAAGTTTCATATTGTTATCGGAAAAGGGTATAAAAATTGATATTTCTTACGCTGTACTTTGCGTAACATAATTTCCTACCGCGCTCGATTTGTTATCAGCTGATTCAGCGCTATGCCAACGCGTGAGTGTCGTGGCCGCCCATCACTACGTCGCCGCGCGGGCGACCGGACTGGATTATTCTTTAAAGACCATCATCAAGAGTACTCTTCCTTCAACAATTTCAGGCTGATCATCGTCATCCGCACTCGGATTTATTGTTATTAATTACCATTTCAATGATTTTATCACCTATGATATGTTGTGTGGTGAGAATATCGTGGCCGCTAACTATCCTCTCGTCTAAATTTACCAATTCCATTTCCTTTAATTCAGGGTTATAGATGATGTTTGCAAACTCAACCATCATATTTTTATCCTCAGAAACATGAAATTTTTTAAATCCCCAATTATTTCGTCTATATCAAACCTTAAAGCAGTCCACAATTTAAACCACGCGTGTTTTTAGAACGGATGGTGAAATGCTATTGCCTGCACGTGAAATTTCCCGAGTCACATCTTTTGGATTGATCACGTCTATTTCTAAAAGAGTTTATCCTGCTCCATTATCATTTGGCCAGAAATACTAACTAAGGCCTTCACTCCGACGCAATATTGCGTATTCGATATCGAAACCAGGCTATCTAAAACAGCACTTAAATCTTCTCTCATAGTTTTTCTCTCTGTTATCTACTTCTGATCGTGTCACTTTAACAGTAAAATTTTGATGATTTTTCTCTTTCAGCTTCTTAATGTGATATATTGTTGAAGATCCCACGTAGTATTGGTAGTATGTTTCCGTCAAACGCTTTTCTGATGCAACGGCGTCAAGATTTTTCACAACTTGCACTTTTTCTGCGATGGTTAACGTTTTGTGCTGTTGCCACAACTGTATGGATGAGACATGTTTTGCGATAAATATTAGAATAAAACTAATAATTTTATCAAATTACGTCTAGTGGTCAATCAAAAATGCGCGCGCCATTGAAAGTGGCCGATCTGTAAATTAGGCGTATTCCGTCTCGGCGATGTCGTCAAATTTATGTTTACTTCAAGTTCCAGAATAATTCCAGTGTAGGCGAAGTACCAGAAATCAATATGTTTAAATTATTCTGATTCTCGAAATAAGAAAATTAACGTTAAGAATGGTATCTCGGTATTAATATAAGAATAATATCTCGGCAGGTTATGAAGCAATGTTCCGGTTAAAAACGTTTCGGCATTTTCCATTAAGTACCAGATAGTCATGGCAAAATTGCCGGATTATAGGTGCTCCCGGATTAGGGGTTCCCGGATTAAGGGTGCTCAACTGTATTTCTTTCCTATATTTTTCACTTCCTATTGAGGCCATGTTAAGGTCCATCTTCATAGCAAAGGCTTCAATGTATTTTACATGAGCATTTCGAAAACATTGAATTGATTATTTGGCATGTTTTAAATACCCCCCACCCAATGATTGCATCGTCAACAGTAGGTAGGTCAACAAGAGGGACTTGATTGGAATTCTCAACAAGAAGAGAGGAGTCATCAGAGGAATTGCTCTGAAGACTAGCGTTCCCATCAAAGAGAATACACACAACCCCAAAATATCTTTTCAAATTATCCACTTTCGTCTCCAATTGCATTGCATCAAACATTTGTCAAGATGATCACGATCTCTAA
This sequence comes from Platycnemis pennipes, assembly GCA_933228895.1. Taxonomy (NCBI): domain Eukaryota; kingdom Metazoa; phylum Arthropoda; class Insecta; order Odonata; family Platycnemididae; genus Platycnemis; species Platycnemis pennipes. Next base: position 135,779,740 of record OW121853.1, read on the forward strand.
GTAAGTGTTTCAGCTTGTTCTCCATTGGCCTAATCTCCAAAATATTCTTGAATTCTTTATCAATAACATCACCCTCATAGCCACTAATGTGTTTCTATTCACTGAGATGAATCAATGATGAGCATTATGTCTCTTGGTAATTCGATTGCCACTTGTGGATCAAAACGAGTAATAGCCTTTATGAGGACACAGGCAAGGAGTGTTTTATCAAGAATATCACCACTATGCTCTTCATAGATGTTCAGCATTTGTGCTGCAACACTAACAATTCCTTGATGCCTTGAACTGACTCACATCTTTATTGATTCCTCAACCAATATTAACTTTCTGATGCAGCAGCAAATTGGGAGATTACACGTCAGATCGATCAAAATAAATACATTTTTGACCTCACCACTTCTGATTTTTATGAAACTTAGCATGAAGGACACATAGTATGTAAATTTAAGTAATCCTTCTAATTTTCAAATTTTTACTTTCGAAATTGTCCAAGATACAGACATAATAAAAATCTAAATTTTCATAAAAAATGGCAAACTAGCTTACTTGCTGGCTAAATGGCTGTATACTTTTTTCTAAATATAGTAGAGTAAAAATTAAAACATCATTGAAAAGCTAAGATATAGAGCTTTCTACTGTTACCATATATGACCTCCTTACGATAGGTTTTAGAGTTCAGGTCATTCACTCTGACCTTTGACCTTAAATATCTAAGATGCCATTTAGAGACTGCCTGGCACTTTAGAGACAAATCCATTAACTGTGACAAATGTTTTTAATGATTACTTTATTGAAACTCCTGAGAAAATACTCAATACTTTTAACAGCACTTACCAAAGATCCCCATTACAAGCCACCAGCGTCTAAACCTAAGAATGCACCTTTTATTTACCCTGTTACCCCAAGAGAAATTTTACAAATTGGTCTATCCCTCCAAAATAAAATGTCATCGGGTTTTGATGGCATTCCAGATAAGATCATAAAATACTCTATTCCTTTCATCGTCAACCCACTCACTTATTTGTGTAATGTGTCAATAACAGAAGGTATCTTCCCACAGCAGCTAAAGATTTGTAAAGTCTACCCCCTCTTTAAAAGAGGAGATAAAAAGGATTGTAATAACTATAGGCCCATTAGCTTACTTTCTGGTTTCTCCAAGATATTTGAAAAAGTCATGTACAATCGCCTCTTAGGTTTTCTAAATAAAAATGCAAGTTTATCAAAACACCAATTTGGTTTCCGACAAAATAGGTCAACGACTGATGCCTTGTTTGAATTTCTTAATGATGCTACTAAAGCTCTCGATAAAAATAATCTAACTGTGGGGTTGTTTATCGATCTCACTAAAGCATTTGATACTGTTAGCCATGATATTAATATCGCGACCATGATAAATATAGCGATAAAATATCAAAATATCGTGACCGTGATAAATATCGCGATAAAATATCATGATATCGCGCCCCGATAAAATATCACGATATCGTGCCCCGATAAAATAACACTATATATTATCACGATAAATATCACGATAAATATATAGTGATATTGCGCTCGTTCAAACATACCGTGTCCGCGCCTGATGAAGCTTGAAAAATATCTACGACCCCCGAAACATGCCGTATTTCAGTGAAACTTCAGGCCAATTTTCCCAACTGATGGACGTACAGGTTAACATTCGAAAATTCGACAAAGCTGATATTATTGTCATGACATATTCGCAAAATTATCCAAAAAATTCCACAGTATACCTAATATTTTAATTCCGGCTTGTTACGCTGTCTTTACAGCTTTCTTCGGCGATCGAAAAATAGAAGAACTGGAAGAAAAACATCGAAACTAGGGGAATTAATATTTTATATAATGGAAAATGTCCTGTTTCTTTCATGAAATATGTTGATATTCTACCAGATTGTGCCTGAAATGAATTTTTTGCTGTTTACCTTCGTCAAATACCACGGAAACAAAAGAAAACTGTATATACGAACGACTATGAGAATTAGGTGGGTTTTTTCAACACCATCAGATATAACGAGCGCTCGATTTAGCGAGTGATTTCCGAGGGATTATGAGAACTCGTTATACCGGGATTCCACTGTAATGTGAACTTTTGTGTGAATAATGTGAACACCTATTATGTAAATGTTCCCTGATATACCACTATGTATCACTCATATTAATTGTATTGACGAAGCCTATACCATTTACTGCCTGTATTGGTTCTCTTGGTTAATAAACTACTAGGGATGTGCGAGTACTCGAAAATTCGAGTCGAGTCCAGTAGTTTTTGTCGACGGAGACGCCAAAGACAATAGGTTCAGAAATCTGCCGACAGGAAGCGCTATCATCAAAAACAGGTAAATCTCTGGTTACACGGTAGATAACACGTACGAGTTCATTTACATTTGCGAGAATAGTTTCATGTACATTTACGTGAACGGATTTATGTACGTTTGCGTGAACGAATGGATGAATCGGTGGTTACACGGTCCATGAAACCGCATATGTACCGTATTCCTCAGAATGTAGCTAGCCCCCGGGGCCCCCCTTTTTGGCCGAAATATTCGCGGAAAAAGTCTGGGGTGGGGGACGATATTCGAGCTCAAAGCACCTAATGTCCGTTGTAAAATTCCATCCCCTGAGTTTGAAGGCTTAGATCACAAAAATGAGTAGTTCAATTATAAAATAAAGTACTTATATCGAACTAAATCTTGTTTATTTATACGTTTAATAATGCCAAAAATATATTTTTAGTTGGTTATATTAATTAATTTTTCGACTGAGACAGATAAAAACGCCGGATATTATTTAAGTTCCGGGAAGCACGTTTGACGCCCACTTGATGATACACATGAAAAGCCACTTCTCTTTTCTTCGCATAAGATATGGAACATATATTTATCTTAGACTAAACAAAGTTTAAAATAGATTACTCAGTTACTAATTACGTAACGAATAATATTTAAAAATGCGCTATCTCAGCATGCGGAAGTCAGAAATTTAGTTCGTTTTGATGGTATTCTTCGTGTTTGAAAACTAAGAACGTGTAAAATGACTTAACAAATTGGGAGAATTAGATATGCTTTCAACGTGTATATATTTATTTCGGAAAGCGAGCTCCACGCGACAGGACTTTTGGCCTGGAGAGATAAGCTGCTCAAGGTTGTCAAGTTGTAAGCTACCGTAGGTACCGCACGCACCAATCACCACGCGAGAAAATTTCCCTAGTATGCACAGGAAAAATATCCTTGCCTATGCTTGAATAAAAGTTTATAAGTTGCAGTATTCACTAAAATAAAATCAGCGATAAGAGAGATAGCTTCTGTCCCCACATTTCTCGGCTTCTCGACGAAAGAAACAAATTGCATTTTAAATTATTTTCAACTCCGTCTCCAAAATCTTTACGCGAGGAGTATGCTTCCAAAGATACCGTCAGTTTTTAAAATGACACTGACTTGCATTCTTAAAGGCGATACTTTTTTCCGCTATTGTCGAGTCTTCATGACTCATTCACAGCGATAGGCGATCTGCTTGCAGCAGATGATTCCACGCGCGCGCTACCTTTCCAGGTATGCTCTGGACATTTGAGCGTGCTTTTATAGCCGAAAATAAATATATATCGATATCAAATAATCAACGAATTCTACTGAGATTTCATAAGTGGATTCATATTAATGACTCGAGAGCAAGAGAAAGGTCCATACGGCGATTTCCGGAACGGAAATTCATCCATAACAAAAATATTGATGAACGTAATAGCATGAAACTTCGTATAACTATTAACAAAGCCCTTAGCTACAATATGTGTAAATGAAGTTTGATATCTCGATCTGTGTTGTTCTTACGATGCCCGAATTCGATGGATCCATCCGGTATCAAAAAAAATTCCCTAAAAATCCGTTCTTAAACACGTACTTCAGTAAGAAAAATTGTAAAAATATTTTAATACCACCAGTAAACGTAGAAATAAACAAGCTTTAATTTGATATACTTTATTTTAGAATCGCTGTAGCCATTTTGGAGATATTGGTCTTCAAACTCACGGGTGAAGGAAATTTTGTAACTGATGGTAGGCATCCTATTATAAAGGCATTACGGATAATAATAATAATAATAATAATAATAATAAGGGGTCAAAAACGGACCACCAGCCTCCTCGTGGCGTCCCCGGTAACGGCTTCGGCCGGCTAATGGTGGCCGTCTGCTTGTGGGGTTAACCTCCCCACTCGCGGAAATATTGGGTTCCTAAGAAATCCAGTGACGCCACCCACAACCGGCCCTTCTCGGATGAGGGCCCTAGCAAAGTTGGGTGTGGCAAACCTATGCCATCAAAAAAGGGAGCTCGCATGGAGTGGACGGAGACCCTGAGGGAGACGTTGTAGCTTGCCATGCTGCCAGTGAGCCAAGTCGCAGGGGATACATGGCGAGGATGCACACTTTGTGGTGTGAGAAGAATCCTGAACATAACCATCTGTCGCAGCAGAATCTGCGCGACTACGCCAATCACCTGCGCAAGAAAACGACATCAGAGTAGCACACCACCGGCCAAGGCTCTATCTCCTACCAAGGCAGATGTACCTCCTACTGCCGGTGCTCCCGCCGAACTTTCGGCGAAGGGAGACGAGCCGAAGGCCGATTCTGATCTACTTCAGCGGTTGGAAAACACGATAAGCTACGATGAGACGACTACCAGGCAGAGAAATATTCATCAGAAAATTTCTCTGCTGGACCAACAGCTGTCCCAGCTGAATGGAATCGTAGATATGATCCTGACCGAAACGAGTAGCCTCTGGGAAATAGACTGCGTGGTATATGCTGCCGCCACACTGTTGGCATCTCCCCGAGTGCCTGCCACTTGGGAGACTAAAGCAGCAAACAGGCTTAAACAGCTTAATGCCAAAATCACGCTGGCAAGACAACAGGTGCCGAGATTTCAGTGTGTCATGGATTACCTTTCCTCCGGTCGGGCCTTTACGCCGAAGGTCAAGCGCATTGCGCGTGCAATCCGGAGAGACCACCACACACTGAACAAAAGAGTACTGCTTATCCTTAAGCAGCACGAGGTGGATAGAGTGCGGGCACTTACAACGGCGAGGAAGAAGTTGGTCAAAAGGACCAACACCAGGAAAGAGAACTCCACCTTCTCCTTTCAGCCATCCCGCCTCTTCCGACCCCCTCCACCTGTTGTCCAAACACCACCAACTGTCCCGGAGGTGGAACGTTTCTTGAAGGACATCTACGAGACTAGGAAGCCATTCAACGAAGGTACTCCAGCTATTGCCCACTTTAAAGAGTTTTGTGACCGCCGCCTAGACGATATGGATCGTCCCATCTCAGTCACGGAAAGTGATGTGAAGAAGGCCTTCTCTGGCAAGAAGAACTTCACTGCTCCAGGAATGGACGCAGTGAATAACTTCTGGTGGAAAAAGTTCTCTTCCACGCACAAACACCTGGCCAGAATCTTCACATCCTTCCTGTCAGGAACGGAGCCAATTCCGTCCTGGCTGACTGAGGGGCGAACGGTCCTAATACCGAAAAAGGGAGACTTGTCCGATCCGAAGAATTACCGCCCTATAACCTGTCTCAACACTGTATGCAAGGCGTTCACTTCCATCTTGAACGACCTTATCCTCCGCCACGTCCAACTGGTATGGGAGGAAGTGTACGAGCAGAGGGGCTCCAAGAAAGGCTTCGCAGGATGCAAGGACAACCTGCTCATTGATAGGTGTGTGAGCCAGGATGCTTGTCAATACAAGCATAACCTGTCAATGGGCTGGGTGGACTACAAGAAGGCTTTTGATACCACCTCTCATGAGCTGATTATAGCCATTATAGCCATCTGAGGTACATGAAAGTCCACCCAGAGGTTGTGTCCTGCATCGTACGCCTGTTACCACTATGGAAGACGCGGTTCGCCATAACATCTGGCAAGAAGACCGTCTACACGGATTTGGTAACCTACCACCGTGGCGTTTTTCAAGGCGATAGCCTCAGTCCCCTCCTGTTCTGTTTATCTCTCCTCTCACTGTCCGTTCAGTTGGGACGAGGTAGGGGATATATGTGCGGTGTCCTGTCAAAAAGGGAGCATAAGGTCACCCATCTTTTCTATATGGATGACCTGAAGCTTTATGCTTCAAGCGCGAAAGACCTGCGCCTGGCATTGGACACCGTACGCAGATACAGTGAGGATATAGGGATGGAATTCGGATTGGACAAGTGTGCGACCATCCATCTGGCGAAAGGAAAGATTTCGGAAGACCAGGAAGACGTGCAGCTCGTTGACGGAAACGCTATTTGTCTTCTTGATGAAGACGAAGCGTATGAATATCTTGGCGTCCCCCAGCGCCGGTTGCAGGAGGTGAGAGCAGTGAAGGAAAGGCTTGCAGCGAAATACAGGCAGACTCTCAGGCGAATCTGGAGCTCTGACCTGTCAGGCAAGAACAAGGTTCTTGCGACCAACACCTTCGCGGTTCCAACACTGCTCTACACCTTCGGTTGCATCAAATGGAATGTCAACGAGCTGCAAAACCTCGACAGGGGAACGAGGAAAATGATGACCATATACCGCAGTCTTCATCCGAAGTCTTCCGTCGCCAGATTGTATCTCCCGAGAAGGCTAGGTGGTAGAGGGATGATAAGCCTGGAGTGCCTTCATGACAGAGTAGTCTTGAATACGGCTTGCCGCGTGTTCCACAGCACGGACCCCTTATGCTGCTCGTGAAGAAACACGAGAGTGTCGGCAAAGGGGCATTCCTATTCCAGGCGGCGAAAAGGGCAGCAGACGGCCTTGGACTTGGACCTTACTTCCAGCGGAGAAGCGTGCGAAAAATCAATCTTGTCGCTGGAGGCGGACGTGTTAAAGCTCGAAATAAAGAATGCGGAGCAAAAGATCCTGCTCCGCAAGCATACCGAGAAGCCCATGCATGGAAGTTTCTGTCGAAACTTGGAAACGCATGGGCTATCGAAGGAGCTCACGTTCGCCTTCCTGCGCTCCGCAGGTCTGAAGTCCGAAACCGAGGGATTCGTTCTCGCGTGCCATGATGGTGTCATCAACACCCTCGTGTACCGTCGCCTCATCTTTGGGGCAAACGTGACGGACACGAGATGCAGAGTGTGCTGAAGGCAGCCGGAGACATTAGGTCATCTACGCTCCGGCTGCAGCTTCTATGCGACGAACGCATACATAAACCGGCACAACTCAGCTCTGCGGGTGTTGTATTACCATCTAAGACACCATTACGGCATAGACGCGAATCCGGTGCTGCCTTACGTCCCTGGAGACATCGAGTCCATCGTGGAGAACGATAAGTGTAAGAGCTGGTGGAATTATTCCTTCTCCACCTCCAGGCAATTGGAGGTGACGAAGCCTGATATCGTTCTCCTCGACAATCTCTCTCATGCCATGTTCGTGATCGAGTTTTCGGCACCGGCCGAAATGAACATGGCAGCGAAGGAGATTGAAAAAAGGACTAAATATCAAGATCTGCTGTGCGAACTCCGGCAAATGTACGCGGGCTACTCTGTGAAACTGGTAGTCCTCATCGTGGGCGTGCTTGGTGGTCTCAAGAGCTCACTGGTCGAAAATCTCAAGTGCATCCCAGCGTGCAGGGCGCGAGCGGATGCACTTGCAAGTGCAATGCAGAAGGCTGTCCTTCTCGGGTCTCTCAGCCTGCTTCGTGTGCATGACCCTAATGCCGGGTAGCCACCTATCCACCGGTGGCGGACGTGGCTACCTCTAGGCACGACCCCTCTCGAGTCTCCGGCAATTATGACGGCAACGAAACCTGATGCTAGCCGGAGACTCGGAGGTGGATGTTACAAAAGTAACAATTAATAATAATATATTTGAAGACCTTAGTGCAAGAATCAGATAATGACCACTTTTTGCGAAAGTGAGATTTCCACATACACATGAAGCCCTTCCTGCCCTTTAACAGTAGACATAGTCATTTTCGATGGCAAGTTCTAAATAAGTTCAGCAGACATTGTTGGAATTTTACGTTCTGCTCTCTGAGTGCAAGAAACAGATAATAGCCGGTGTTTTCTCGAAACTTCACTTTTGGCTTTTATCTTGTTCTTGCACTCAGGTCTTCATTTATTGGTTCCCAAAATACATGTCTTATCCATGTATGGAACAGGTCACAAAAATCAATTCAAAGAATCGAAAATAGATAAACAATCAAATCACCATACAAATACCAACATCATATTATCAGAATAAAATAAAAAGAAAAAATATAAGAAGAGAAACAGTCCAACATCATCCACCCTCACATAAATACCTATAGGAAATACATAATATAATCAGAATACATGGCATACAGACATAAACTCATCTATTGAGTAAAATGGGTGGTCACAAAGATATTGATAAAGATGAAATTTAAACTGAGCAAATTTTTCCATAAGCCTTAACCTCCTGGGTAAGTGATTAAGAAATTTTATACCAGCATAAATGGGGTTCTTGCTGAACAGAGTGGTGTTGTGTGTTATAACCCTAAGATCGTCACACCCCCTTGTGTTATAATTGTGGACATCATAATTAGCTCTAATGTTATAAGAAAGTTTATTTTTTTGCACAAAGATAATAGCATGAAAAATTTATAAGCATGGTAAAGTAAGAACTTTGAGGGATTTAAAATGTGATCTACAACTGCTTTCCTTTGGAATTTTTTTAATAATTCTAATGGCCCATTTTTGTAGTCTAAAAAGACGAAACGAGTGGTAAGAATGACCCCACGCTGCAATTCCAAAAGCCAAACGACTATGAATAAAGGCATAGTATACTGCAAGAGCAGTGGCAGTATCTACAAGGGACACAATTCTTCGAAGGAGGTAGCATCCACTAGCTACTTTTGAGCAGAGTTTGTCTAGATGTAATTCCCAGGATAGTGACTCGTGAATATATAAGCCCAGAAATTTAGTCACTGAGGAGGAAGTAATAGAGGATCCATTTAACTTTAAAAGAGGAGAGGAAATAATTTTTCTTTGGTGAGCATGAAATTGAATAAAAGTGGAGTTATCACTGTTGATAAATACCATGTTGTCCTTGCACCATTCACCATGCAATTAATGTTCCTTTGAACTACTGCATGGTCCAAGTCTTTAGAGGAAGTAAGGTGGGTTGTGTCGTCTGCATACATGTAAACTGAGCCACTGCTGAAATAGTTTGGAAGGTTATTAATGTAGATAATGAAAAGAAGAGGACCCAGTATAGATCCTTGAGGAACACCTCTAGAGATTGTTAAGGGGGTGGAAGTAGTGTAAGTTCTAGTTTCAGCTGAGTAGATCTTAACGACTTGAGATCTACCAGTTAGGAACGATTTTAACCACTGATTGGCAATACCTGAGATCCCATAAATTTTGAGTTTCCTCATCAGGGTTTCGTGATCAACAGAATCAAATGCTTTTCTTAAATCATAGAATACCCCTGTTATATGATTCTGCTTATCAAGTTCCAGTGTGATGTCGTGAATGAATTTATACATGGCAGTTTCAGTAGATCTATTTTTTATGACACCAAACTGAGAATCTGATAGTATTTTGAATTTATTAAGGAAAGACAATAATCTATTGTGCACAACTTGTTCAAAAATCTTAGAGAAAAGGGAAAGAATGGAAATGGGTCTATAATTGTTCATATCATGTGGGTCACCACCCTTAAACACTGGAATGACTTTAGCGACCTTTAATCTATTGGGAAAGATGCCAAGTGACAGAGATTCATTTATCAAGTACATTAGCGGATGGATGACAGAGAATTTGGCAGTGCCTTTTAACAAGGAGCAGGGAATATCATCATATCCAGCCGAATGTTTTTTATTAATCTTTTCAATTATGTTATCAATTTCTCGTATATCAGTTGGATAAAGAAAAATAGAATGATCATAATGAGGCATATGCTTCACTGAATTATTTATTGTCTGCTGTTGACTCGTGCTCTTAAGCAGTGTGTTAATGGAGCTGAGGAAGTTGTGATTGAAGATGTTAGCAATTTTGTAGTGATCAGAAATCATGTTATTGTTATGGAGAATAGTCTTGATGCTAGACCTATCATTATCCGAGGAGCAGGTAGCATTTTTTATAAGGTTCCATGCAGATTTACTTCTATTACTGGAGGAATTAATTATGGACATATTACGTTTTATTTTGGTATCCAGGATTAGGTCAATATGTACCTTCTTAATTGACTTATAGTAGGTCTTAAGAGTCTCGGAGTCACTAGATTTAAGATCACGGAAGACTTGTTTTACTCTTGCAGAAGAAGCCCTGATTTCTGGAGTAACCCATTTACACTGCATTCTTTGGGGTACAGGAGGTTTCACAGCTTTCAAGGGGAAGCATACATTGAAACAATACAAAAATAAATCAAGAAAATTGCTAAATTTAACATCAAAAGCATCATCTGTGAATACACAATACCAGGATTGTCTCTGCATTAAAATTTCGAATTCAGTTTGTGCTTGGTGTGAGTAGTTCCTTTTGTATTGAACCACATTATGCATTATACTGGGGTCACTGTTAAAATAAAACTTTGAAATCTGAGCTTTGTGATCAGAGAAGTATGTATCCATGTTTGAACTTTCATATGGAAGCAAGGTAGAGAAAATGTTGTCAATGAGTGAAGAAGAGGAACTAGTAACCCTAGTTGGCTCACTTATAGTAGATGTTAGGTTAAATGTCAGCAAACTATCCAACAGATATTTCTTCTTTGTAGAGAATGAGTTCAAATCTGTATTAAAGTCACCACACACAATAGTATTTGCTGCATTTTTCACAAAGACAGGTAGGGCATCAAGAAGAAGATCCATAAAAACTGAAAAATCGCCACTAGGAGACCTATAGATACACATTATAGAAGTAAGAGTATTTCCAAAACTCAGCATTGTCCCACAGCATTCAAAGTCCATCTCAATACTAGGGTTCTTGAATTGAAAATGACGTTCAACAAGGTGACTTTTCACCAAAATTAGTACACCACCACCTTTGTGTTTCGATCTACAAAAGGATGAAACGATTTTGAAGCCCTCAATACTGATTAATTGAATTTCATCAGAGTGAAGCCAATGCTCAGAAATACAAATGACATCAGGCTGATGGTCAAGCAGGAATAGTTCTAGAACATTTATTTTTGAACGTAAACACTGAATATTTAAATGTAAAATTTTCAAAGCACTTAGTTTAATGTTTTGATTACCCTTCGCGATGTTTTCTTCACAGAACACACCACTAACGATGATATAGGTATCGTATAAATCTTATAAGTTTTACTATTCCATTTTTTATTTCCTATTTAGGATTATTAATCACATCATTAATTTCAAGTTCCTATAGGACCCAAGTTCCTAATATCAACATTAAATGTAATTCCTCAATAGAGCTAAGCGAAAAAAGTCCTTCTTCAAATTGAAGTTGAAGTACTCACACTATAACAAATTTTCGAGCACAGACGTCCACCTCAAGATTTTCAAATGCTTGAGAGTATCTTAAAATTGTTTCTTGAATGGTGGAGCAAGAAAAATCAATTATCTATCCAACCGCATTAGTCCTCCGAATATAATTTAAAAGTAAATTCACAGTATTATTAGCATTAGACCCAAAGATTCTTATGGGCTCTCTACGAACCGAAAAGGTAGGGAAATTCTTACCCTGTAATTTCTCTAGCGATATATTCGCCCCATTTTTTCCCTTTCATTTCTGTAAGGAATATCTTCTGTGCTGGCTGGGTAGTCATATCTTAAGATAGATAATTATAAATATCTGTAGATAATTATCTATAATAAATTTTTGTTCAAATATATTTCCTTAGAAATCGAAAACTTTAATCCACAGGACTCTATACAAAATTCATGTACACCCGTCCACATTAAATTGTTACCACTTCGGAGGCCGAATTTTTCTAAGTCTCGAGTTGAAGGAGATTTGACAACACTGTCCCTTGGCGCCGAGTTTAAATGCCCAGAGCTCTCGCTGCTCTCGCCATTTATTGGGGGTACCCTTCCCTCGAGAACAATTCCCTTTTCGCACTTTTTCAAGTGAAAAACCAGGGCAGACCGCCTTGACTCAAGACCACTCTTCTCGGTGGTCATGCTTGTCCACGATATCTGCTAGAAGACGAGTCGCCCAAGACACAGGTACCCTTGGCCACAGAACGGGAGAAGGGGCACGAGATGAATTCCAATCACTTTTCACCACATTTCTACTAGAAACATAATAGAAAATGACACTCGCTTTATAACCTCTTTTGAAATTACCTAACATTTATTCCGAGATCACTTTGGAGTCATATGACAACCGGACGATTTTCCAAGGGTATTGATTAACGTGCTAAATGGTCGTTGCGCTTCCACGGGTATTATAAGACCGTAAAATATGCAATGTTCTGGTTGAAATTTTATGACCTCTAAACTTAACACTTCAAAACGCCTACATTTATTGATCACTAAGTCACCAATTAACTCAGATTCATCCAACATTCATGTCGCAGAGCGTAGGTGTGAAGAAAGTCTAGTTTTTTTTTTCAATTGATCACTACTTCAACTGCTCATGTATTACGTCGAAATGAAATTAGATTAGTTGCTAATATGATCTTCAGTATTTTTGTTACGCTTGAACTCCTGGAACTTTATTCAAAAGCCATTAATTTCTGAAAATCAATAGCTATCGGCTTACGTGGGCCGAGATTCTTACAAAGTAGAAGTCTCTAAGTTTTTCCAGACTCATTACCTAATTCTCTCTGAAAGACAATTGCATAAAACGGCTTAATCTGAGAAGCCTTTGAGCGCTTAGCCGATACCCTACTTTCGGAAATAATTCCGATATGTTCAGAAGTCAGTCGGTATATTTTTTCACCCTCAGAAACATTCCCGACACGTTTTATGATACCCACAACCCCAAACAGTAAGCAGGTGGTGAAAATAGAATCAAGCCTGATCACAACAAAAAAAAACTCTTCCGGGAAATGAACCTCAGATCTACAAATGTGCTGTTATACGCGCTATTCCAAGCAAGGTTTGAATTTGGGCAGGCTCTCCATTTCTTCACATTTCCACCTTCCGCTATTTAAGTAGTGTATTGGAGAAAAGGGGGTATAGCAGCATTGATAACAGAAGGAAAATTGTATCAGCAAGATAAGCTTTTAGTCGTAGACGTGAACTGTTGACAGGTGCGTTAAGTAGGGAAGTACAGAAAATACTAGTGAAAAGTTTGATATGGAGCGTGGCACTATATCACGCTCAAACATAGACTTCATGGAACGAAGATGGAAATATACTCAGAGCTTTTAAGATGTATGGAGAAGGATGGAGAAATTAAAGTGGGTCAAAAGGAGGACAAATGATGAAGTATTAGAAATGGTAGGAGAGGAAAAAATTTTGATTGATGAATAGAGAAGATAAAAAGGGCGAGGGTGAATTGAAATATGTGATTGAGTGAAGAATATTGGTTAAACGGGGTAGAGTGAGGCGAAGAACGGGTACCTTGGATAAAATGATGGGAGGTATGAGGGGCTGAAGAGGGACATTGTGTGGAACCAAAACTAATGATAATAATGATTCTCATTACTGCAATCACATCACGTGTTTAATTCCCTTGGAAAATATGAATTGATCCTCACCTAGAAATTCATTGCTCTCTTTTCCATACATCGATTGATGATTCTAAGCACCAACGTAGCAGAATGAGAGATTCAGCTGTTTTCGCATTCCCTCGTTACTCTCTTTTTCGTTTTAGATGGCAATACAGTTTCTTCGAATACTCCGACAGTATATTCTCCTTGCATATCCTACAAGCGAGCCCATAAAAATCCTCCGACCTCTCTGCACAGTAGTTCAGTAATTCCAAGTATTTCCTATAATTATGTTGAATGTGTTCTGGTCATATTGCAGAATTACACGTCCTGTCCTTTTGTTATATTTCAAGTAGCATATACTGCGATATGAATTGCCGAGTATTCATTCTAAGAAATAACCAGGCGAGTATGCGAGAGTGCGAGGATTGTATGTAATTTGAAAGAAATTCTAAATATACCCGCGATAATTTTTCCCAATTTATTACCCAATTAAGCTTGGAACTTAATACTTATATGCCGTAAAGACGTTCAGTACTTCTTATCTATTGTTATCGAAATCTGCCTGTAACAGTTATAGCATTATTATTTTTACCATTTACTATACAAGTGCATTTTTCGAGCTCTTATCTCGAATATTTTATGATCTCATTATTTCCTATGACGAAATAAAGGCAAAAACTGAGTATTTGGGAATATTTTGGGAACGCTTTTGACTAAGACATATCGACGGTGTTAATGACAACTCTTGCTTCGAGCTGCAATCATATTTGGGTCGTCACTCTCTCAGCAGTCGCGAAAACTACACGATCATCTTCGAGGGAGGCCCTCGGAGCAGCAATCGAAAAGAAGGCTGCGTTTCGGGAGGCCTCACTCCTCGCAGCCGATTGTCGCAGGGCACCCTTGCGGTCCACCCCCCACTGCAAAAATCCCTGTCCACCTTTGTCAGTCCTAAGAGAGAAAAAACCCGCCATGCTTTACCTGCTCCTTAAATACCCATTGTGCTTGGGCCCTGAAAGATACTTGAACCGGTAGGAAGAAGACCCGCGGTGTCGTGGATGGAGTGGTGGGTGTCATAAAACGTGTCAGGGATGATTCTTAAGGTGAAAAAATCTACGCATCCACACCCATTTCCCGTCTCGGCATTATTTAAGAAAAGGGCCTCAGCAAAGTGGTCCGTGGTCACATATCACCCATATCTGGGCATGTAGTTTTCTTGGAGAGGGAGAGAGGGGAAGGAGAAATTTTTCCTGCAGGTAAATTTATATTTTGTCATCGGAAAGCAGTTTTTCAATCAACATCATTGGAATGAGTGGAGAGGATTAGAATGTAATCGGAATGTATCTGCGTGTATTGTTAATTTCAAAAATATTTTTGACAGAGTGAAGAGGAAAGGGTTAATGGAACTATTGCGTAAAACAGGAATAAATTGGAAGAAGAGAAGACTGAGCCAAAGTTCATGCATTACCGAGAAAGTGCTGGTGAGAGAAGCGGACGGGGAATTAGATGAGGTGGTATTAGAGAGAGGGGTTGCGTAAGGCTGTGCGTAGTCACCGGCACTTTTTAATCCACATTCGGAGGGTATGGTGGGGGGGCTCGATACAGGTGTATAGGTAGTGGAAAGTTGATAAGGTTTGCGGGTGATCAAGCCCTTGTCAACTAGTCACCCAAGGACTTAAATCATAAGAAGACTCAAGTAATGAAATTTTGCATGCATGAAGGGTGATTTTAATTTAGAAGGGAGGGGTTAGATCATGGAGCAGGGGGTGTAATTTAGTATCCCAGTTAGTATGGAAAAGGAGTATTCTGCCAAAATTGAAGTCCGAAGGGGAATTACGTTGGTTAAAGAGACGTTTCGTCACAGAGGGGGATAAATGACTCATTCATTTATTGCTCTCTTTTCCATACCTCGGTTGATGATTTTAAGCATAAGCATAGCAGCATGAGAGATTCAGTTGCCATCGCATTTCCTTGTTACTCTCGTTTCCGTTTTAGATGTCAGTACAGTTTCTACGAAATCCTCCAGCAATATATTCTCCTCGCATATCCCATGGGCGAGTCCATAAAAATCTTCTAGGCCTTTTTACACAGTCGTTCAGTAATTCCACGTATTCCTTCTAATTACGTTGCATGTGTTCAGGTCACATTATAAAATTACCCGTCCTGTCCTTAATACACATTTCCGTTTAACGATACGAGAAAATGTTATAACCTTTGAGTAGAGGTAGTAGTACTCCAGTACACGCAGTACTCAAATACGGCCTGCTGGGTTTCGAACAGGGACCTCCGAATAGGAAAACACTTAAGAGTTTTGACCAATGCATCTAAGAGACGTTCAATCTGTTCCTAATAATCTCCTTAATACTTTTATGTATTAAGTGAGTTTTTTTAATTTTAGAAATAGCATATACTACGATATGAATTGCCGATGAGTATTCATTCTAAGAATTAACCAGACGAATATGCAAGAGTGTGAGGATTGTGTGTAATTTGAAATAAATTCTAAATATATCCGCGATAGTTTTTCCTCATTTATTACGCAATTAAGGTTGGAACTTTACAAGTAAAGACGTCCAATAAGTCTTCTCTTTTCTTGTTGAAATCTGTATGTGCCAGTTGTAGCGTAAGTATTTTTGCCATTTACTATACAAGCGCAGTTTTCGAGCTCATCGCGCAGTCAAATAAAATTCACCGATAATTTAAAAATAACACCGATCGTTAACAGATATATAAATGCTGATAACAATATTCATCTATGTTATTCATGTTATAAAATCAAAATTTTCTATGATGAAATAAAGGCAAAAATTGAGTATTTTGGAACGTAGTGGAAATGACATAGACTAAGAAATATCGACGGTGTTAATGACAACTCTTACTTCGAGCTGCATTTACATTTGGGTAGTCACTCTCTCAAGAGCCGTAGTCGCAGAAACCTATGTGACCCATCTTCAAGGGAGTAACTCCGAGCAGCAATCTAAAAGAAGGCTTTTTTCGGGAGGCCTCACTCCTTGGGGCCGACTAATTGTCACAGGCCACCTTTTACGGCCCTCCCTCTCCAACGCAAAAATCTCTCTCCAGGGCCCGTATTCTCGTTTGAAACGCAACCTCGGTTATCTCCCCAGCAACGAAACCGAGGTTGCGTTTCATTGATTTCCTCATTAGAATGTTTACAAAAAGTTAACGCGAGTCCCGAAAACCTATGGTATCCCTTGGATACCACTAGAGTTTCAGAAAGAGAATAAGGACCCAGGTCATTGAGGAAGGGTCTCACCACAAGCCATGGCAAGGGAAGGAGGACCGTGCCTCGGTCTTGCTGGTGCTGCTCGGGGCATTTAAAGGGACAGAGCTGCACTGTTGTCAAATCTCCTTCAACTCGGGACTTTGAAAAATTCGGCCTCCGAGGTGGTAACTTTTTATTGTGGATGGGTGTACCTGCTCACATTCATCTGTGTATGAAAATTCATTGCTCAAACATTATTAACTTGCATTAATGGATACTGGAAATAACCCGTGCTGATATTGGGTGTTCATGCATCGTGCAAATGGGGGTGATTGACACAGGTCATTTTTATGAATCTAAGTTCTATCATGTTTAGACAGAAATCACCGATTTTGAAGAGATGGTGCCATTAATTGGAAGAGGAAGAAAAGTTATGTTAAAAAACTAACTATGTAATTAACGGCCAATCATAAATTTGAGGCACGAGCTTATCAAATATTTACTGCACAAATAAGGCATATTGTATGAAATTCACTGTACTGTTGGACTAACCCCGGCATACACGACATCACTGAGAAAGCGTTTAGCTCTGAAAAGAAATACATAGGAATGCGAAATACAAGGAATGCTCTTCTAATTAGGCTTATGTATTCCTTAAGAAAAAATATTCCTGGCTTACTTTCAAGTTAATAGGGCATGTCACTCATATAGGCCTCATATTATGCCTAAGTACACTCTAGGTACCGTACTGCAAGCTAATTTACACATTTTTGAGTAATCCTAGGAATGAAGGTAATTTTCTTATTTCGAGAGCTACAGGAAAATTTCCATTATGTCTTTGGGCCTGTGCTACATACCATATTAATTTGACGGTTTATAACTATGCATTAGGTAGGTAGACCTGCCATTTGATAGTCAGATTGCTGGCTAACTTTAATTGCAATGACTTAAGTAAGAACTGGGTCTCTTTACTCATGTACAATAATGTACAAACTCGACTCGACTCGATACTTGCGAGTACTTAACAACTCGACTCGATACTCGACTCGAGGTCAAAAAGTGCTACTCGCACATCCCTATAAACTGCTACTACTACTATTTCAGAAAATTATAAAAAATATATATTTTATTGCCAAAATATTATTCTACCCATTTTCTAAATATTAGACTGGCACCACAATGGCAAGGCAGTACAGGATTGACGGGAGTGTCATGCTGCACACCCTTCTGTCCGACCCCTCAGGTCTGATCTGAAAATTTAGATCAGACCTGATTACGTCTTAAATTCTATTGCAAGTCCTGAGAGCGCTCGTAAGCAATGGTATATTAAGATTCATGTAAATGATCAATTACATTTAAAATTGACACAGGATCACAAGTCAATATGATTTCAATTGACAGGTTTAACTTTCAGATAGATGTGTTAATACCGACAGAAGTAAAACTAACGTCTTTCACACAAAACATTGTGCCTGTTATTGACGTTTGTAATATTCAATGTATACATAATGAGACGGAATGGTCTTTACCTTTTTATGTGATAAATTTTAAGTGTACTAATTTATTAGGTTTGGAGAGTAGTGTTGACTTAGGAGTTACCAGGCAGGTGAACGCAATAGATAGTGAATTTAAGGAATTATTTGATATGAGGGTTTAGGTGAAATACCTATTAATTTAGAGGCAAAAGGAAAAGCCAACCCCATATAGTGTGATCCAGAAGAAAAGTTGCATATTCCTATAGTAAGCTTAAGACTGAATTAAGTAGAATGACAGATTTGGGTGTGATTGAAAGCAATGAACTGATTGGGTCAGTCATTTGTTTGCAGCCGAGAAAAAGAACGGGTCTTTGAGAGTACATTTAGATCCAGTTCATCTAAACAAAGTTATTAAAAGACCTCACTTACAGTTTCCTACTTTTGAGGATTTATTGGCAATCAATTGCCTGATGTGGAGTGTATGGTTTTCTTTCAGTGGAAATTTATTCCTCTAAATTCTATATGCAGAGCAGCACCTAGTTGAAAATGATCGTGCAAATCGCACACTTCCATAGTGTATGTACTCATAGCTCAAAAATATAAATACCTCACTCACGTTTACATTACGAGTCTGCCAGCAGAGATTAATGTAATAATGAAAAATACTATTCATACTATAGGCCAATCCATAGGCCTAGTACAAACTGCACGAAAAATTTGCAAAGATGCTTGATTGCCTAATCTCTGTGACTCAATGGAGAAAAGGAACAAGTTAGTCGTGTTTTAACTTCATCAACCCTGTGGAATACACATTTAAAGATACATTCATCAATTATTCACTCTCGTCACAAAGTGATGCCACAACCACAAAGGTTGGTTTTGGGTATTTCATATTCATGAATTATAACCTTCTAAATCATACAAGTGCATTGCGTAAGGGCATATATTTAGTGGGGATAGCTTCATTGCGATGTTGATGATACTCCTTCAGACGATATTTCACATTATGAAGTGTCGATTTTTCCACTTCCGCTGACTTCCTAATTTCGAGTTTCTACTGTACTGAGGCAGCAGGCCGAAATATAAGAAGGATGTAGAACGTGAAATTAGAGTTTATTTCAGTTTTAAATCTTATTTACATATAACTGGCAGACTTATATTTAAAAATGATTTTATTATTGTGCCTGTGACTCCACAAGAGCTCATGCTTCAAAATGCGCATGTTGGACATTTGGGCATCCATTGGTGTACATCGAGGTTGCGATCAGTTCTTCACTGGCCAGATATGGGTGCTGGAGAATTATGTCAAATCGTGTGAAACCTGTGCAATTTTAAAAAGAAGCAACACTACGATCCATTATTATGTCATGTACATAGTGCCACATGTGCCTTGGCATGATGTGGGTGGTGATGTTTTTGAGAACAAAACATATGCAGCGGTAGTCCAATTATATGTAGAAGTTCAAGGGATTACTAAAAATAACTGACAAAATACCATGACTACACTGAAGTCAATATTCGCCAGACATGGCATACCCTTCAAACTATTGACTGGTATTCACTCAGCATTCTCTTCAGAGTTACAGTCGAAACTCAGAATTACGAAGTCAATGGGACGGGAAGAATCAACACCTTGTAAGACCAAATTTCGTATGAACTAGGAGTATCCTTCCAACATGCCAATGAAACTATTTTTTATTTCCCGAAATACATGCACTCATGCCATTCACAGTGGAAGCCCGGTATAATGAGTACGGCTTATTGCGAGAATTGCATTATAGCGAGTGATTGTCTTTGTACCGCCAAAAGGCTTTGTTCCGCCAAAAGTTTTACATGTAAAATAAAGCGGACATTGCGATGCCAAAATGTTCCTTCCACGGTGTACACTCGGTATTACGACAGATATGTCTCAAGGTCGATGCACCGCCTAGCAAAAAAAAAACTATTGTATTTTGTATTATCTGCTAATTAAACTAAAAATACAAGATGTGTGCCATATCAAAAAACACCTAAAGCCAGTTACGTCCAAGCATTAGTGATTTACAGCCTTCAGTACGCTTCTGCACGCTCCCATTTTACGTTCTTCTTTTGTTAGGCCCAGTCATCAGTGGGAGGAGGGGAGTGGGTGGATGACGAGCAAGTTGAGAGTAGGAGAGGGAGTTAGGTCCCCCCTACCCTATGGCTGGCTCCATCGCTAGGCGATGTCTTAGCGTGGACACTGTTACATTGTGGTGAAACCCCCCCTCCATCTTTTCCCATGTAATGGATTGTAGCGATGAAAGTGGAAAGCACAACACTGTCATAGATAGATCGGCGCCCTAAAATAGATTTTTGCATTATGGAAATCTAGAGCCATGTTACTTGTCGCTTCATGCTGCCCAGCGATGTATATTTCAATCTTTCCTTCATGCATGGGAATGTAGATCGATCAAGATCTCGCCAGCTATTGCCATGTAGGAAAATCTCTTACAGTTATGACCAAGGTGGTAAAGAAACAGCGGTAAAAATGTTGTAACAGCAGAATTACTGTACTGATAGCAGAAATCCTCTTGCTTAGCAACCAATCATAGTGAATCTTCATTATCTCTTCTTGATGCTCTCCAAAATTCTGCACGATTCGTTTTGCACCATATCAGCAAAACTGTAATGCCCTCCCGCGCAATCCCTTAAATATGTGTTTAAATGAATGGCAAAATAAGGTGCTGGTTACCCTCGAGGGCAATGTACTATGCGAGCACATTTAATAAAATGTGGATTCCTACATCAGCTCCTTTGAATCTTGTGGCATTGATTAAAAGCTCCTATATTACTGATTCCTATGTCAAAAATAATATTCCGCTCCGAATTGCAGCATCCAGTACTCTCATCACTTCTCATTCAGCTTAAGGCAATGTATCCGATGCTTGGAGCACAATCTGTGGCATGGGGCCTCAACATTCAGCAGAATGAGAGCGATCTGTCGGAGCAATCGAGAAACTCCCAAACATTCCATCAACTGGATGTGCCCAATCACACGGCAGCGGAGAGGTGTGGTGTGGGTAAGGGGCGGAGTTTCGTCATTATGCCAATGCCAATGACAGTTTGCCTGTGCGGGAGGAGTTGACGGAAGACAAATTGATTGACTCAGTCTGAAACAAAGTTGACGAAATAAGTTCCGATTCCGAAGAAGAAATGGTGCCTATGCCCTCGGGAGCTGAAGCACAGCAGGCTATAAAAGTAATTAGCGACGTCTATACGGCCAGTAATGCTTCCCTTGACGAACTAAAAACATTCAGTCAAGTAGAAGGACTTGTGCTTTCCACAACTGCCACTAAATTGAAGCAAACAATGCTTGATACTAGAGATGGGACAAATCCTAAATTTTCTCGAATCCGAACCCGAATCCTAAGAGTTTATCGAATCTCTCGTATACCTCGAATCCTACATATAAAGTTGATAATAACAGAAAAGAAAAGACTTTAGCAGCTGCATTCAATGAAAAACAAATTTAAGAATAGTTTTCAAAAATACAACTCTTAATTGCAATAATACAAATAAGATTTGAAGAGCTACCATAGATAAGTAATAAACATGATACACAAAATTTTTTGCACGAAATGAAAGCATGTTTAAGTTCTAGGAGGCATAGCGATGAGATGTTTCCAAAAAGTTATTAAACTGAAACTGAATTGCATGTTTAAGAACGATATCTTTTTTCCAATTTTGGTGCGTCTTCGAGACTCATTCACAGCGATAGACGAGCTGCTTGCAGGAGACAATTTCTCATGTGTTAAACATTATATTGCAGGGGGACACAGGGAAATATATTAACTAGATTACATATGGTTGGGCCAAGATTAGGAACAGTGTGAAAAAATTGTAGTTGTAAATCGGAGAGAATATCAGGAATTAGTTTACAATTCGAGATGAGGAAAGATGCAGAAAAGCAAGCAGTATGGTGCAGTAGACACAAGAGTGGTGAAGACACATTGGGTGTTGGCACAAACTATGGAGGAAATTGAGGAATGATGGAAATAGAAAGATTTAATCACAGCAAGGCTGAATAAAATTTAAGGAAACAAGCAATAGACTTAGGAGGGGTATGAAGAGTGTGAGAGAAAAGTGGCAAAAAGGTCAATGTAAATAGGTTGAGAGGTTCCAGAGAGAGGGAGAAATAGGCGCCCTGTACTCAAGGGTTAGAAGGTTATTCAGCAGCAAGAAGTGGAATACGATATTGTGCATTAGTGTTAAGTCAGGAGAGCTGCTGATAGAACTTACAAGAGATTCAGCATAGGGGTAATGAATGCGTGACAAGAACTGCATGGCACTGACAATAGGCAAGGGAACTTGGGAATAGAAGAGAAGGATATAGATAAGGATGAACTGGGACCAGGAGTCCAGCCATGCTAGTAAGTTAGGGTAAACATTTTGAGAAAAGAAGGTGTGAGAGACTATAATGTTATCCTATCAAAGCTACTGAAGATTCGAGGTTGAGAAGAACGTGATGATTTTACTGTTTTGTTCACAGGATGTATGAAGATGAAGTTTGGCTGGAGGATTTTTTAAAATCTGTATTAATGCATAACCAAAAAAGAAACTGAAGGCCGCAAATGCTGCAAAGCATACACTTCTTAAATAAAAAGAAATTTTCATCACCAATGCGATAGCATCAGCCGATCCGCGAGTTATGCAACCCGGACAACAATCGCGACAAAAATGACGTACGTGCATTGTAATTTCTCGCGGCATTACAATTCCACAGATGACCGAGGTCACGATAACTGGTGGTACATCTGAGAAAATTTTATTTATCTTTCATAGTGGTAACTTACTGCATGAGTTTTTACTTTGTCTTTCACGGAGCGTTGAGTCCACCCACCAGTTATGCAACCAGGACGACAATCACGGCAAAATCGTCTCGTAAAACGCAAATGGCGAGCCATTAAAAAATTTGCTAGCGTAAATAAAGGGAAGATGTTATTTGCGGACATAAGGAAATGGGGGCGTTTACTCGGAACCGAAATCACAATTTTTTGCACGAAATCGTTAGATGGAAACGAAAAACGAATTTTGGTGAAAAAATTAATCTTCTAACCACAACCATTCACTCATAAATCAAAAATTAAAATAAGCAAAAGGTGACGCCCACCGAAAATGCTGCTGTGATAACATTGACGTCATTTTCCTCCCGTCCTTGACTGCTTTCAGGGGAGGAGGAAGGGAGTGGAGGGGGGTTCTCGGAAGGTCTGCTCGCACAGATGCTGTCGAAATCGCTCCCATTGGCCGGGTCAGCTGTGTCCCCCCCTTTGCGATAAGGCGAAGTAGCTTCGCGGGCTCAGTTGTGGTTGGACGAAGTATACGTCAGAGGTTGCACCACACCCACTTTTCCGAAAGGGTTAAAAACATTAGTTTTTCGCCGCTTGTAACTCGGGAAATAATTGTCGGATCAGGAAACGGAAAAATACGGGTCCTTTTATTTTGCAAACTCTATTAGATTCGGCAATAAAAAAAATATGGTAAACGACCCCATTATTAGGACTTGAAGGAAAAGTCGTTAATGGCGGGAAAACGTAAATTGCGGGGACGTAAAAGCAAGGTTTAACCTTATTTTTAATGAAAGTTTTTATCGGTCGAAAATCGGTCGAAGTTATTACAGAAATAAATCGGTGTTTATTTATATTTTAGGATTCGAAAGATTCGCATGATGAAAATAGCACAAAGATTCGAGTATTCGTTTCTCGAATCTTTTTCAAGATTCGAGGGATTCGAGGATTCGAATGTCCCATCTCTACTTGATACATTTTTCACCACTGTAGGCATTGAAACTATTTTGTGATTTATATTATCGATGTGAAGTACGTGTAATGTGTTTGTGATAAAGAAGGTCCCCTATTTTTTTGTTACGCTCTTACTTTCCCAATGAAGTCAACAAGGTTTTCGTTTGCAAAAGAATTATTTATTTTCTCGCATATTAAAAAAGGGTTTGTATTTTCTTTAGCTGTGATAATTTTTTATTTTTTTGTTATTTTTAAAATATAACCAAGCCTTATGCTGCGCTAATAATTAAAATTCATCCCGTTCACCATGTTTTTTATTTTTTTTGTGATTCCTTATTTCACAGGTTATAATCATTATTCAAATCACACGGGTATTTTTCCAAGAAACATACCTGCATTCGTTCTATATCCTGGAGATGGCAGTACTTGCACAAAACATGATGTGCTGCCCAATCTACTGAGGTATTTGCTAGTGTAAATAAATACTCAATGACACTAATTTGCGGGAGATAATTGAATTTGAATCATAGAAACTGCTAGGAATAGGTGACTATGTGAGAAATATTTTCAACCACTTAAACATGCCGTATTTCTGTGAACCTTCAGGCCAATTTTCCCAACTGATGGATGTACTGGTTAACATTCAAAAACTTGACAAATCTGATATTATCGTCATGACATATTCGCAAAATTATCCAAAAACTTCCACAGTATACTTATTATTTTAATTCCGACTAGTTACGCTGTCTTTACATATTTCTTCGGCAATCGAAAAATAGAACTGGAAGAAAAACACCGAAACTGGGGGAATTAATGTTTTATATAATGGAAATTGTCCTGTTTCTTTCTTGAAATATGTTGATATTCAACCAGATTGTGCCTGAAATGACTTTCTTGCTGTTTACCTTCGTCAAATACCACGGAAACAAAAGACAAACTGTAAATACAAACAACTAAGAGAATTAGGTGGTTTTTTTCAACACCTTTGAATATAACGACACTCGATTTAGCGAGTGATTTCCGAGGGATTAAGAGCACTTGTTATACCGAGATTCCACTGTACTTGCATGATTTACGAGGTTATCAACCATAAATGTTTCTCTAATTGTGTACTCCTGCCAACAGGGTTCATAAAGTTAAAACACAACTAACTTGTTCCTTTTTTCCAATAAGTCAGAGATTAGGCAATCAAGCAACTTTGCAAAATGTTCATGTTGTTTGAACTAGGCCTATGAAGCTTCATCCGCACATTTTTCTGTATTATTCTAATCACTACTAAAAAACTTGTAACGTAAGCATGAATGATGTAGTTATATTTTTGAGCTATGAATACATACACAATGGAAGTGTGCGATTTGCACAATCATTTGCAAATAGATGCTGCTCAGCATATAGAATTTAGAGGAATAAATTTCCACTGAAAGAAAATATATAAGCTCCGCATCAGGCATAATAGATTAGAACTAAATTAAGCTAAAAAAGTGAAAAGATTCTCTCACGGATGTTATGTCTATCGTGTATTTCACACAAATATGCCCGTTAATTTCACGAAATAGCAACCGTAATTCTTCCCTGGATTCAGCTTATCTTTGCGTGGTTATTCCCGAGGCGAAGGCTCTGAAAGAGGAGCTTAAAAAGGAGTTCAGCTTAATGTTCACCTCCTTTCCAAAGTAGTAAGTAGCGAGCTTAGATTTTTTGCAAACAATGCGGTAGTGTACGAGAGTATATCATAAGAAGAAGACAGGGAATCACTAAGCAAGGATTTAGATGCAATTCAAGAGTGGTGCGACAAATGGCAGTTAGGACTTAACCTTAAAAAGTGTGTAGCTATTAATTTTTGGGAGGGAAATAATGCCATAGAGCGATTCTATAAAATAAGTAACACAAAGGCGAAGTTTCTTCTGCCATTGTCTGTAAAACTGGCCTTGCACTGGGAATTCGAATTGAGGCAAGTGACACTAAAATATCCTGTAGGATTGGGAAGGTTCATCACAATTTGTGCCTATAATAATCCACCTCTTGTAGTGAAATTTGCGAGGATAAACTTAGCCGAGGAATTCGTGAAGTCAAGGAGAGTGAAAAGAAACTTATCGCTTTCAGACCTTGACCTAGGTATCAGCAGTGATAAGCAAGTCTATGTAAATGAATCCTTGACTCCACACAACCAAAAGCTCTTCAATCTTGCTAAGGACCTGAAAAGAAATGGGAAATTAAAGTATTTATGGGTACGTGGGGGTCGCTTGTATGCACGAAAGAGTGATGGTGGAGAGAAGTATATTATCCGAAATGAAAATGACATTGAGAACCTACAGTGAGATATGAATTGTATTTCAACTCATAAAAATAAGAGTGATGAATCAGTATGCATGATAAATGAAACTTTGAAAATTTACCATCAGAATAATGTAAGTAAATTCACTTTGTAAAATTCCACAAATCTGTGGAATTATACAAAGTGAATTTATTTACATTATCAATATGTGGTTCCACAAAGTGAAGCCTAGCAATTTGTTATATACTATCAGAATGTTCGGGGAATGAAAATCAAACTGAATGTGTTTAATATGTTTTTGTGTGAATTTGACCTCAATGTTGTTTCAGTGAAACATGGCCATCAAACAGCGTGATACAGATGTGTGTACAAGTGGACAGTATAAAATCTACAGGAAAAATAGAGATAGTGTTATGACCAGAAAGAAAACTGGTGGTGGCGTAATGGTATTAGTTAGGAATTTGGTCATGTCGGTAAGACTTCCAGAGTTGGAGACTAGTGAAGAAAACATTTGGCTTAAGATTCTTATAGACAGAAATAAGTGGTTATGTTTGTGTCTTGTGTATTTCTCTCCTTCTTCCATATTGTCGAACATTATTCCAAATCTTATGATAAGGTAATAGGTAGAGCGATATTGTCCCAAGGAGAGGGCCACGACAGGGGGTTCGTAACTCACAGAAAAGGACCGTTGCGGGCAGGTTGAGCTTTCCATAATCAAAACACCACTCGTTCTTGGTGAAATCCATTTATTTTCACAACTTAAGTGCTAAAGCTTACATCTCGGTGACTTGACGGAGTCTCGAGGGCGGGTGAAGAGTGGCAGGAATGGACCCTGGGGTGCGGAGATAGAGTCGGATGGCGGCTTAGATGGTCGGTGATTCTTCGAGTAGCGTAACGACGTGGACACGGGTTTGGATAGAATGCGAGAGTCGATCGCGTCCCTTGTTTATATAGGGTCGGAAGCCAACACCCTACAATGTTCTGGAAAATTCCTAGGCTTCGACAGAGGGATGGCTTGGTCTCTCGGCCCCCCTTCCCTTGGCCTGAGATCATTCCATCCTGTTTTTCCCACGGAATACATAATTACGTATTCTCAGCTTACACGTGCAGGCTGCGGTTTGACTTCCGGATGCCCTGTTGTCGGACTGCAAGATACTCCTTTTGGGTCGTTAAGTCCCTTATTAGTATTTATGCAGTGATAATATCTCTATGGAAGAATAGGAGAGTCGAAGGTCCAAGAGTAATTCCCTTCTTAATATTTAGGCAGTGATGATATCTCCATGGAAGAATAGGAGAGTCGAAGGTCCGAGAGTAATTCCCTTCTTAATATTTAGGCAGTGATGATATCTCCATGGAAGAATAGGAGAGTCGAAGGTCCGAGAGTAATTCCCTTCTTAATATTTATGCAGTGATAATATCTCTATGGAAGAATAGGAGAGTCGAAGGTCCGAGAGTAATTCCCTTCTTAATATTTAGGCAGTGATGATATCTCTATGGAAGAATAGGAGAGTCGAAGGTCCGAGAGTAATTCCCTTCTTAATATTTAGGCAGTGATGATATCTCCATGGAAGAATAGGAGAGTCGAAGGTCCGAGAGTAATTAGGGTACGGCAGGCTAGGCAAGGTTCCATCCTGACGGTTTCAGTTATGGTTTAGGGAGTCCGCATCCGGGCGGGCATGCATCGGCTGCAAGCTAGGCAGGTGCGTGAGAGCGACCCGGGCCCAAATTAGAGGGGGGGGGGCAGAGGGAGGAAAGGGGAGCCCTGTGCTCGGGACTCATCCGTTCGGGTCGCGACATTATTATAAACAAAGAAATAATTATTCTAGGTGATTTTATCTGTCCAAATTTTATGCCTTTGGAAATAAATAACTAGGTACTTTATGTTGAATTATAACTTTTCATAAATATTATGGGTATGGAGCAGATAAATAGTATAATGAATCAATATAAAAAATTGCTTGATCTTGTTCTCACAAATATTGAAGCTAATGCTGTTAAGCGGACCCCAGGTGATATGTCATTGCTATCGGAAGATCCATATCATCCAGCCATTGAATTTGACTACTCATATAAACTTAAAAGAAAATCTCCTTGCATCTCAAGTGACTCGTATAATTTTAAAAGAGGAGATAACTTAATGTTATACAACAAGTTGATTGGTAAGAATTGAAATGCCAGTAAGGGTATTAAGAATGTTAATTAAGGTTTAAAATTAATATATTCTTATTTTTATGACGTGATGAATGTAGCTATTCCCAAATGTAAGACAAAAAATACAAGTATCCATATTGGTAAACTTATGACCTAACTAAGAAGATAAAAAGAAAAGCAAGGCATAGAATATTGTTTAGAAAGAATGGCTCAAAGTATCATCTGGCAATGTCAACACATTAAGATTAGAAGTTAAAAAAAGTGTAGTGGATAAAAGTGAAGTTTTTTCATTGCATCTACATATAAAACAAAAAATAGAAGTAATAATTGAAATATGCAAATTAAATAGCAGATTGAGGATCATCCAAAGGTGAACTTATGCAATGTTGTGTTCTGAGAAATATTACCACCAAGCACCATCATTTAAATATCGAAATAATAAAAAATATTGGTTAAAAAAAATTAAACTTAAGGCTATTGCATTACAAAGGTGTTTTTCTACATTTTCTACAAACTATAAAAATTTTGCGAAGCATTTTTCTACAAGCATTAAAAATATTTAATGCTTGCAGAAAAATACCTTTGTAATGTGCTCGGGTGAAAGAGTGGATGGTCTGCGATGTTTTACCTGCTTCCGGATCACCCCTCATGCCTGGGCGCTGGGCTGCAAGGGCATACACTCAGGATGTTGACCCGAGGCATGGAAGGGGTCGTGGGTGCGTTAAAACGTATGGAGTAAGGTTTTTGGGCAGTGGAAAATTATTCCTCGCGGAGACCCGTCCTCCCCATTGTCTCAGTACAGGGAGTGGTCAGAGTGCCCCCCATTTGGCATCTCCTTTGAGGAAAGGGACAACGAAAAATCCTCCCATTGCGATTCCCTATTATCCTACAAATATCCTCACCGAGTGATTTCCTACATTTCCCTCAAAACTAGTGATGGATGGATATCCAGGTTTTTTGTCGGACCCGGATCCTTGCCTGGGTTTCGGATCTTTATCTCGGTTTCGGATCCTTAGTTTCACATACCTGATTGTGAATTTCATTCATTTTCTGAGTGCAATGACCGCGCGATCCTAGATTTTTAATACATACATAAATGCAGCAACAATAGAATTACCAAAAACAAGTATATTTATCGTAGAAAAAATCAATTTCCTATCATCTATGTGGATAATATTTTCCTGGATCAAGATTTACGGATGCAATAACTATATCTTATTACTTCTAATATAAAGATCACCTTCCTTATCACATAATCATCAAGCAATAATAATAATAATATTTATTAACACCATAGGGATACAATTGTCCATGGGTTTCGTCAATTAAAATACAGATTACAGTGACAGAGACGTGGAAGTACAATAAAAGGAAAGTACAGTAAAAGGAAAGTAAAGTAAAAGGAGAGTAAAGTAAAAGGAGAGTAAAGTAAAAGGAGAGTAAAGTAAAAGGAGAGTAAAGTAAAAGGAGAGTAAAGTAAAAGGAGAGTAAAGTAAAAGGAGAGTAAAGTAAAAGGAGAGTAAAGTAAAAGGAGAGTAAAGTAAAAGGAGAGTAAAGTAAAAGGAGAGTAAAGTAAAAGGAAAGTAAAGTAAAAGGAAAGTAAAGTAAAAGGAAAGTAAAGTAAAAGTAAAGTAAAGTAAAAGGAAAGTAAAGTAAAAGGAAAGTAAAGTAAAAGGAAAGTAAAGTAAAAGGAAAGGAAAGCAAAAGGAAAGTAAAGCAAAAGGAAAGTAAAGCAAAAGGAAAGTAAAGCAAAAGGAAAGTAAAGTAAAAGGAAAGTAAAGTAAAAGGAAAGTAAAGTAAAAGGAAAGTAAAGTAAAAGGAAAGTAAAGTAAAAGGAAAGTAAAGTAAAAGGAAAGTAAAGCAAAAGGAAAGTAAAGCAAAAGGAAAGTAAAGTAAAAGGAAAGTAAAGTAAAAGGAAAGTAAAGTAAAGTAAAAGGAAAGTAAAGTAAAAGTAAAGTAAAAGTAAAGTAAAGTAAAAGGAAAGTAAAGTAAAAGGAAAGTAAAGTAAAAGGAAATGAATGTAGCAAAGGAGAAACCTGTACAACTATTCTTTAGAGTGCAGTTAAAAGAAACATTTTAAGTTCATTTTCATTAATTAAGGAATTATTTTCCATTTATTAATCAAATCCTTGAATGCTATCAAATTCTTTTTTAGAAATACAAAAAAATTTTAATGTGGCCAAGAGATCCCATTCATGGAATATCCTGGGATTTCATTTTTAAGGTGAAAAAATTATATTAGAATATTTCAAGCTGCAAAACTAGTAATTTTGCAATGTCTTATTAATAACCTTGAAAGAGAATTTTCTACTCCTAAGGAGAGGTTGTGTAACTCTGATCTTGAAATGAGATTAGCCTTTTTTCATGATACCATAAGCGAAATTTAAAAAAGTTTCGGATTTTTTCTCCATTTTTTTCATCTGGGTATGCAAGAAAAAAGTGGAAAATACATGTGGGGAGCCTGAATTCTCCAAACTCAGGTAAGCCGAGAATAGCAGAGTGGGGTAGTGGACTGCAGGTAATGAAGTTCGATTCTTATCGCTGTTTAAAATTTTTCTTTCAGCCATTGAATCAAAAACTTTATCGTCCTTCATTTCCAACCTTTGTGTGTGGATAATGACATTTTTGTGCTTCTATCATTTAAACTAGATTCACAAATGCGTCACTAAAAAATACATGGTAAAGTTAACGTAATGATCCCACGATTTAATTCTGCAATAAAAATTTTTCCAATCATTTCACTAATGCCAAATTTTATTATTTTTTTGACGTATAAATTGACATGAAATTTCTCATAGTCTACTTCTTTTAACTGTCTAGTATTTCCTTAGGAATACAGCATGGCCTGTATTCCTAGGCAGTGTTAAGGATTGAACTCGTGACCGGCAGTACACTAGCCCTCATTTTAACTACTACTCTATCATAGAGTCACGGGAATCTGGAAAATGTAGGCGACCACATGACATTCGGCTTTATTTTTTTCCTTGCGCATCCAGGGCTATGCAGAAAAAAGTCACGATGAGTATTTTTTTATTTTGTTTTTGTGGCACGGAAAAAAATCTTCTTCTCATTTCGTGACCAAGTTACACAATCTTTCCTTGTCAGTATCCACCATATGTACATCCATTCGCAGGGCGCATCGATCACTAAGCCGCAAAATTGAAATGTAAGACCCATGGATCCGACGCAACCATCCCTAATTTATTAATGGTGCATTTGTAAATCTAATTGAAACAACAAAAGTATGACAAAGTGAGTATTCAGATGTAATGGTTTGAAATTGAAGATGATAACATTTTCGATGCAATTACTGAAAGAAAAAATTAAACTGTGATAGGGATCCAACTTCGCACAGTACACTAGCTTTCGTCGTCCGCCTGATTCTGGCGAATACAGGCTACCCGCGTGACATCATATGTATTTTTTCTCGCGATACCGGGGTAATGGGGAAAAAAGTCATACTTCTTTATTTTGCTTCTAGTTGCACGGGAACATTTTCTTCTTATTTTGTGACCTTAGTTACACATCCTCTCCTTGTAAATATCTACAGCACCTACACATCCCATTCAAGGGGTGCTTCAATCGCTAAGCCGCGAATATTTAAAATTACGATCCAATTTCACTCTGTGTTTTGGATCCGAATCTGGAACAGAGTTAAATGAAAGATCTGCGGATCTTTGGATCCAACGGATCCGATCCGGCCATTACAGGAAAACCTCTCTACAACGAACCCCCATGCAGCGAAATTTTAATGAAACCTCACTATTTCGAAGTCAATGGCCCGGACCCTTCCAATGGACAATGCACGCAAAAAAACCTCCCGTAACGAACCTCTCTAATTACGAAAACTCCCTCCAATGAAGCCTGAGAATGGGCCCAAAGCATGAAAAGTGCCCCTCTACAACGAATTATTGAGAACAAACGCAGTATTTTGCATTTCAAGGTAATTTTTTCCATCGATATTTACGTAATAAGCAGGAAGTAGAACCGCAGCGGAGTGTACCGCGTCTTAACCGTTCTGCTCCGAGCTTCGAAGGGGTTCAAATCCGAGACCTACGGAGCGGAGGGCATGAAGGAAACTTGACACTCTGGCTCGGTGAAGGCCATAGTCAACTCTGATGGTTCCCACCATAAGAAATGTGTACGGGAAGCCAAAGCTCTGCTCCGCGTGGCTCCGTCTATTGCTCCGCTCCAACCTTTGTGCCGCTCCAAGAAGGAGCGCTTGGCAATTTTGCGCTCCTCTCTGAACCGCCTAGGCGGTTTACAAGTCGAACTGGTTTGACAGAAAATCCACGGAGCAGCTCCTTCTAAATTAAATTTCGATAATATCCCATTGAGCATCCCTTATCAGGGTGTCTACTGACCGAGAAAACCTGGAAAATCGGGAATTATTCATGAATTTTCAATGCAGGGAAATGTTCGTGGATTATTCATGATTTTCTGGTCTGAGTCAGGAATTTTAAAAATTCTTAATTCAAGACAAAAAAATCCTTATTTTAGAAATAGGATCAACAACGATGTCTTTAAGATACATATATATTATTTGATAACTGTACAAGATGTAATGGATTTGCCGTTGGTATGAATGAACAAATAAACGACGAAAAAGTAGTTAGGCTCAATGAATCTTCAGCACTGCATGCATCGGAGACGTCAACTGATCGAATGTCATTGAACAGATGCCTTCAGCGTCACGTCACGTGTCCTGTCATTGCACATATAGAAGGCAACTACATAGTCGAATATCTTCTAACTAGACTAGGAAACA
The DNA here is from genome assembly GCA_933228895.1 of Platycnemis pennipes. Lineage (NCBI taxonomy): Eukaryota > Metazoa > Arthropoda > Insecta > Odonata > Platycnemididae > Platycnemis > Platycnemis pennipes. The sequence continues at coordinate 135,812,952 of OW121853.1, forward strand.
CTGAAGACATCAAGTCATTGAAGTGGAACATCCTGCAAACCATTCAGCATCTGTGTGTTGCTTGGGATGGAGTAGAGAAAAGCACAATCTCGAATTGCTTCAGGAGGGCAGGCTTTCCCGGAGAGATGGACGCCCAAGACGACCCACAGCCGGAGGAGAGGGAGGAATGGGGTGAAGTCGCTCAATTATTAAACATTGAAGGGGTATCTTTCGAATAGTATGCGAGAATTGATAATGATATCGCTGTATTTGCCAACAATGAGGATCCCGAAATTTTGGTGGAGACGCAGGATGGAGCGATGAAGAGAGAGGAGCCCAGCAATAGCGCAGTGCACCCCGGTTGGAAGGAAGTGGTGGACGCAATAGATGTTTAGAAGCGAGATTTTTTATGTCAGAAGATGGAGTAGAGAATTTGAAGATTGAGAAGTTGAGCAAGCAGGCAGCAAAGAAATAAGGAAAGGGATGAGACAGACGACTTTAGAAAACTATTTTGAATAGAATAATTTTGAATTAAAAAATTGCTTTAAACCTATGTAATTTTTTGAAATTTGTTTTAACTTCCTGAAATATACTCATATTCAAGCAACATGGAATGCTTCGGCCGAGGTAAGTCGCACGAGAGCTGACTGTATGTACGGCAAGGATGGTAGATGGTCCTGTATTTATATTTGTGAGGAGGTAAGTGAAGGAGAGATAAATCGAAAACCGGATTAATTATTACAGGAACTATTGTACTTCTTCTGTCTGTGTGCCTAACCAGTTGGGCTATTTGAAGAGCGGCAGACGACTGGGTCACGATATATCGCAATAACTTGAGATTTCGGTTAGGGGTAAGGGGAGTCATTGAGGAGTGGAATGGGCGAGGGAGGTCTCCCCGAAGGAACGTGGGAAGGGGATGGGAGATAACAGCAGCATTGTAGAGAAAAAGGGCGAATAAGGGCGTAGTTATTCTTTCTTTCGGAGGGGGAAGGTTATTGACTAATAGAGATTTTGGTATGGAATGTTTGGGAGGGGTTACTTGGCATTGCACTCCTTCCTCTTACACATTTCAGTGCGTGCGCTAGGTTAGATTTCTTGCTGCGTCCAACTCAAAATGTCTCCATTCCAAATTGTTAGCATGCAATATTGCTGGTGCAACTAGAGTTTTCAGAACAGTGATCTTCGCTCGTATACTTGGTTTAGAAAGAGGTCCTTCTAATGTCATAAAAGATGCGAAAAGAGTGGGCTCAGGTTCTTTTACGTGTTTTTATTCTCTTAATTGCTAACATAAGACATATTTAACTCATGTGATTCTGCTTTAGTGACTAATTATTCCAGTTTAATAGTTTTAGCCTGCAAATGGCGCACATTTTCAAATGAGAGACATTCTGCAAAGGACTGAAAAAGGGCAAACCTGGTTTTAAATTTTCTTGAAGTATGAAGAGGTAAATTACTGGATGAACAACGACAAGGCGTGGATTCCAATATTACCCGACGTACTCGAGGATGGTACTGTGTTTTGGCACCGAAGAACGGGTGTGCCAACAGAATACCAATCGTGTCCAGCTTCTATGAAGGCATCATCAATGCATTATCATCTGAGATTGCCATTGTGACCTCAGGGCATTGCCAACTGCCACGTTTTTACTCGTGGTAACTAGGTAACTCATTCCACGTAATGCTGGCTCTACACACTAGGATGAGCGGCCTGGATCAGCCGACTTAACGGCTGATCCCACCGATTAGAGGCGCCACCACCATTGCTCAGCCGAGGGGTAGGCTCAGCAAGCCTCGGAACCCCAGTTTAAGTAATACGCTTTGTTTTTGTTCGGATTAAACAACTTGTGTGGCGCAATAACGCGGTTGCTATTTAAAACTTGGATAAATAAGATTCTCAATCCAATGGAAGGAAATGGGGAAAAAGTTCTGGAAAGTACCGAAGGTAATAGAAATTGATAATATACCCATAGAATTATCTCATTCTCTCAAAAGCTTTCTATGCCAGTCATGTTGAGTGTTTACAATGTCATTTGTAAACTTCGGCACCAGATGGCGAAGCGTCGATTTAAGTGCTTCGTGTAGAAAGGAAGGTGGCTCAACGTTCAGGCTGAGCCAAGTACGCTGAGCGCAGGCGGACGTGTAGAAGAGGCATAACTTCCATCTTTGTTTATCGATATCTAATATATACCGGTTTCGAACATAGATATTTACCAGTATTTCAATGGGATTTCAATTTCAATTCCAACAATTCATTTTATTTCGTAAGTCTAAATGGCAATATGTGCTCTTTCAAGCAAAATTGCTGTATAAAACTGCCAATTGACATTGACTTAAATTATTGCACTCCAAGAATAATATCGACTAGATACTGAGAAAAATTATGGAGCACTTTAAAAATACGTAATCCACAGGCTTTAATTTTGGCATTCCTTTAATATCAGAACGTAACTAAAGTAAGCAATGAGGCGTAGAGCAGAATGGACGAGAAAAACAATAATTTCAATTAGAAATATGCAGATTGAAAATCACGAGGTGATAGCCACGGTATTTGATGGTAAATAATAACAATTGTTTATCAACTCTATAGGAAAGGTGAATAAAGCAAGATTAAGAAATTTACACGACTTGCATCGTAAACATTACGGAACACTTGGGGTGCCCCTGCGATGACGCAACCCGCATAACACCTCCGTACAAGGAAACCCCCTACAGCGAAGTTGTGATTGTTTCGGTCCCAACAAATTCGTTGTATGGAGGTTTTACTGTACTACTAAAAACCAATGCAAAATTTATTTAATCACATAGTGGTTGAACAGTGGACACATGCTAGGATTTTTGGCACATTGTGATTCAATATGGGTAGTAGATTTACTAATTTAGATAATCGATTATGCAACATTTGAACCTATCTGAAAATACTTATCAACATGTTAACACCTATGTAATACCGTGTAAGCCACCTCAAGGGTGTGTGGCAGAGGGTGAAGATCATCAAATATGAAACACTTACAAGCAATTTAGAGCTACAATGCCACTAATTCATGGATACATGTTAAAAATAAGAGGCACATATAACTAGATGTTTTGTATCTACTAATCCATGAAGCGAGTATATGTTAGAAAGGGTGGAATTTTCTCAGAGCAAAATCCACCAAGACTGGGTCTCGAACCCGGAATCCCCTGTTTCCTGGCCAGATACTCCACCGATTATCCTATTTAGTGATACTCTACCAATATTCCTTCTCCCCTGTGGATTTCTAGAGGCATTTATGGACAATATGCTACGTGTCTGCCGTACTTAAATGTCACAGGCAAGCCAAAATCGTGCACACAGCACCACTGTCCACGAAGTTAAGGCAGTCTTAAAACACTAAGTTGTGTACTTGAACAAACTTAAGGATTGTGAACTAACAATGAATAACATAGCAAAGTTACCCGCTGAAATGCACAATAGTAGAATTTCCACAGCGGAAAAATCCACCTTGACCTGGACTCGAAATTGGATTTATAGGTCCTTGAAAATGATTAAGTGCAAAATTAGGAAAATTAATGCACCCCTTAACCATTTACTGTTTCGAATCTTGATTCTCTCATTCGTCCGCAAACATTCTTCTCAACGTTATGTATATAGAGGGGGCCGTAAAACCAATCCATGTGCAATCATTGAGAGCTTGTATAGCATCCATATTAGGTCCTAAATGTAATCTTTACGTTGAAAATTCCATCAAATGCTCTTTCTTCTCAGTCATTCTGCACCTTTATCACTTTTTCATCGAACTTAAAACGTGAGATAATTCATAACAAGCCATTATGTAACACCAATACCTGAAGGGACCTGTGAAAAGGGGCGTGAGGTCCAGGGAATAATATAAAATATAATTTCGATGTTGACAAATGTTAGTTAAATTAATAAAGATGTGTACGTGGTAAAAAATATACTGAAAAGACGATTCCAAGGATAATATTTCAAAACACTTTACGAATTGCAATGAAAAACAATACAACACTGTGGTGTCATAAATACAAATATTTTCAAAAACTAAAAGTACAAAAACATTTCACTCTCATTGTAAAAGAATTGATGACAAAATAAATAAAAATCACTGCTGATCGATGAATAGAAAGGGCTACCAATGGTTTTGAGGCTTGAAAAACTATAAACACAAGTCCAAAAAATATTTTAAAATCCTGAAAAGTCACTTGGGCACAATTTTTCTTCAATACTGCCAAGCTACAACTGAATTTAATAAACACATTTCTCCAATGAAAAGAAAACTGATCACAAAAAATGCCTGTCAAGAATGTCAACGGCTCTGCATAAATGTCCCTTGGTGCACGAGCCCAGTGGGCAGGCAAAGGCTCTGAAATCATCGGTGCAATCATAAAAATCATAAAAGTCGCTGAAATCAAAAAAGGAGAGGGCAAAAGGAATTCAAAAGAAAAACTACTGTGTTTCTGGAATGTTACATGGGCCCTGGAAAGACTACACTCTTTTCAAGGGCTGAAGGGCATGAATAAGAAGTATTTTCCCGGAGCATAAGCGAAGAAAAATAAAGTGATTCCGCGTAAACTTATCTGGTCGCACGATTCAATATTCTCACGATTTCATCAACATACATCAGTGCAGGTTAGTGACAATGAGTGCAGCTGAAAAACGACGATTTGGAAGCCTTGGGTCCATGTCACTTGAGCAAAGTAAGCGAGTCACGGAACTTCCAGCCCCAGCCGCGCACAGCCATACCCCGGATGTGCGATCGGAAAATCATATGTATCTTTCGGTGTCGTGGGCTTATTTTTAATTTCTCTTCAATTTTGTGTTTATGAGTCTTCAACGAGTGCTCTGATATAAGTCACTTGACAGGTCTCTACCAAAAACGTTAGATATTCTCTACATTATGTAAACATTTTATCTAAGAACAGTGTCCGACATTTTTTAAAGAAACTGCGCTAAAGTGCTTCAAAAATATTTGAAGCTTTGGTAATTTAAAGGCAAAGTCTTGTGTTAATAGATCATGCTATTCTTTATTCAATCAAATTCCTCACATAACGTCACGATCAACTTAACTTGGAAGGCATTTGGAGAAAAATTAGTTCAGGTGTTTATTTGGAAATTTGGTCATTTTTGAGCTCCTGTATCTGACTAATAGATGAAAGGCATGTCAAATGATGTATTATTCCTTATTAGCAGTCTTTTCTGAGTATTTGTGTTAAGTTTCAAGTTATATCTCAAAGAAAGCTATTTTTGTTTTTTGTCCAGCTTTTTCCTATTTCCAACCACTATGCGATGGTAGCGAGGGTAGAGATATGTTCAGGACTTCAAATGTCGTTCAGCGCGAGTTGAAAAAATCGACCATGGACTGCCCACCATAGCCCCCTTCTTTAGGATATGAGAAGACCGACCGTTCAGTAATCCCTTTGACCCTTCTGCTAAAGGAGTGGGGAGGAGGAAAAGGGGTTTGTTTTCTGTCAGAGCTTCTCGAGGCTCCGCCAGAGGAAAGCCGTGACGCAGCGTTGTCAAATCACCATCAACTCGGGACTTAGAAAAATTTCGGCTCTGAAGAGAGCAGACCTGATGATGACGCGTTAGCGTTGAAACACGTGTAGTCTAATTTTGCATTAAATTGTGGAAAATACCACATCTTAAGAAGGTTTTGTACTTCATTTATTTAAGATGCTGTTCCACCAAATCTCGCCTGACACTGTTGAATTTAATCTGAATTTGTATCAGATAGATAGAAATCAGATTAGATAGAAATAAATTTTAAGAGAATTTATTCCAAAACTAATAACACTGAGGTAATGTTGTTGATGTATAGAATAAATAATTTATAATTGTGTTTAATCTATTGATATTTATAATAACCAATTTTAATAATACGTATTTCTATTTTATTGTTTGACTAGTCTTTTTACCAGTATTAATAGTATTGGTATTTTCTTGTTTGATCATTAATTGTTTACCCTATAATTACATTTATGTTGGGTAAACATTAAAAACAATAAAACAAACAAAACAAAACAAATAGTGCATGCTTGGTAAACTTCACTCCCTGCCACACACCTTTGCGGCGTCTTCAACAGGGTACACCCATGGAGAGGAAGGACAAGACACTGGAGTCTTTTGTCCTGAATAGAGACATGCCCCAATACCTATTTGAACAGGTTTGACCCCGTGCACAGGTAAAAACACACCTCAAAGAGATTATTTTTAAAAATGTACTGGCATTTACTGTAGGACTACATTATCTACACACTATTACAATCTGCATGAATATCACTTGTACTGTCTTTGAGATATCAAGACTCAAGTTTGAGGTTTTATGCTGTTTCTTCTGTTTCAGAGATACAAAAAACCTCAAACTGAGTCTTTTTGCACAGACTGTACATACAAATGTGCTGTTTATAGTGATAAACACATAATTATTGAGAGTGCGTTAAAGTCATTGTACGTATTTTATAGAGAGGCATAACAAGTGCAAATGAAACTTTTCTCACAATAAATGAACACCAGACATAAATGGAATGAACAAAAATGAACTTCAGGCATATAATTCTACTGAAAGCTATGCAACTTGCAAATATGTACTTCTAGGAAGGCTTAAGCTGTTTTGCACGTCTTATCTCGTTACCACGTTCAGAAGTAGCTGAATTAACTTGATAAATGGAGTCCACTGCACATGTTTAAATGTCCCTTGATACGTCTATTGCCCAGATTTGGAACTAACCAGAAGACTAGAGATGGCCCACTGAGGATTTCAATTGATGGTCGGAAACCTGCTTTCCCCCCTAAGGGGGGACCACACACTCTAGCGACAGGACATGCAGTGCAGCCCTGGTGTCCTATCGAGCACCCTGCATCCCCCTTGGACATTGGCACCTGCTATCTCGAACAGTGGACTCCTCCTCCTCCACACGGGGAGGGAAGGCAAAGTTCCCCCCACCATGGCTGGCGCAAACGACGACGACCCGTTGGTGGAAACAAGGAGGCGTGATTGCTGCCCACGCACTCACCTTGGAGGGCTGAAGCCGGGACTTGTATGGTGAGCACCCTGGGGTGGCTGTCTGTGGATCCCGCTTGCGGCGGCAGAGTTATCTGCACGGGAACAGTTTTGTTACTCTCAGCTGCCAGGGCGGAGGGAGTGGCTACGGCATTGTGGGAAGGCGCTGGTGGCTGCTGAGTCAAGGTGTTGGCGTTGGACCCTTGAACCAAATGGTTGCTCCCTAACAGGGCGAGGAGAGCAACATTATGACACAGAGACACAACCGAACTTACATTTGGAGAGCATCCTTCTGTAATGCATCTTTTGGGCAAATCAACCTATTCTATTCTTCAAATACTATGTAGTAAATAATTTTGCATGATCAAGTAATACATTATTAGGACCTAAATCTACCCTGTGGGAAAAGTATTTTATACGATTTCAAGGCATATCCAGAAAAAGTAATCATTACATTACTGGCAATAATATAAAAGTAAGTAGAAGCTCTATCTAACCTTACTGAATGACCATGAGAGTTTTAAATGGTACTTAGAAACATAATATCATTATCATTAAGGTTTAAGTCGCTCTTGAGTTCTATTACAACTAGACAATTTTTTTAGGGCAATAATTTTTGGTGTAAATGGTAATAGTGTTTTCATGAATATCATAGGCTTGCAATTACTCAATTTAAAACTTTTAGTTGGCATTCTGAATCCTATGCCTTAATATTTCCTAACACATACTTTTTGATTGCCAAGTAACCATTTCCCTCTGGTCCAAAGTTATCATCTCCAAGCAAGGAAGGTGAAAACACTAATTCGTAGCACATTCCACAGATAATAGGCAATCACTGCTTCACCTACTCGCTTAATAAGATCAGCTGCTATTGCCATCTACAGATTTTTTATGACCAAGTAGGAACTCTTTTAACGTTATTCAAAGCCTTTTTATGATTACCCACAATACATTCAGCTTTCACCGGTAGAGCTTCTTGCAAAGGAGAAGTCATCTTGCTTTTCTGGCCTCAATTCACTCCTTACATCAAATGGGAGTCCCATAAAACAGAGAAGGGCAACAAATGGCCACTAGATACCTTGCAGAGCCCAACTATGAAATAATGCTGACACAGAAAATGGGTCCAAAGTAGGTAGGTAGATTTAATCATCTCTACAATCATGGCCATTTGAGCACATAATCCATTCCAGATTACGTAGGTTAAGGTAACTGAATTCAACAATTAGTGATGCTAATTCCCATTAAGCTCCAGCTAAGACAAACCTGAAATGTTCCGAAGCTGGAGCAGATTAAGAGACACGAGAAAGGAAGAGAGGTGGGCAACAAAGAGAGCACCTGAATGGCTGGCGGTGGCCGTGGACATGGGGTGGTGGGAGGCGGCATTGGCGGTGGTGGTCGCGTTGCCATGCAACGATGGGTATTGGGCTGCCGTGGCAGGAGTGACGACGGGAGGCTGTGGCTCGGGTGGCTCCGGATTCAAGTCAATCGCCTTTGAGGACAGCAGCTTGCTCTCCCAAATGTGGCGCAGCTCAATCAGCACCTGCTCGTCCACGCCATCGTCCAGGAACAGCTCACGCACCCCAGCTATCACGTCTTCCATCACGCTCCTGTACACTTTTAACTGAGAGGAGGAAGAAGATAGGCCAACATTTAATTTCCCCTCTCGTTAGCGACAAGCTAGGGGATTAGAGAGGGAGAAGCACAGGTGGAAGCACATGATTTTCACCAACTAATAATTCTCATTACAGCACAGAATTGGGGCATGACTTTAACATGCATAACCATGAAATTTTTACAATTAAATTATTCCACACACCTCAACACTGATTGTAGTACATATTAATATTCAGTTGGCTGAGCAGACACACATACATGGTGAATATTAATAATATATACATATTGTTAGGTTTTAAAGTTGCAAATCCTGTGCAAGATATAAAGCAATACTAACTCTTAAGGATTTACTTAGGACTGATAAGCACATTTTCAGAGACCTTATAAATCAGAAAATGTTAACTCTGGAAATGGCCAACCATCTTCAATGTTCATTCAAATTGAAGCAAGGATGTGAATCTTGCTTCCATGGTAAAGCTACATATCCCAAGTGCATCCCAAGTACATTTCAAAAGTCTGAGAAAAAAGCTAGTGAGCTCAGGTGCCAGATTAATCTTGAAACCTGGGCAGATGAATTTAGCATCAGAGAACAGGAGGCTGAGGTGGACATTTATTTGCAGCAAACATGTTATCATACTATCAAGCCCATCATACTTCCTGAACCTTCCCACTTTCCAGAAAGCATTTGCACAATAAATAAATATTTTATGAGCACTAGAGAAGTTCCCCTGGAAATTATGGAGGAAATGGTTTGAGAAGCGATAGGGGAGAAACTGCCTAAAGAAATAACAGAAGATCGAAAGGAAGAGGAAGGAAGTGAATAAATCTGGATGAGGAAAAAAATGATGAGCGAAGCAGAAAAAGAAATAGGATACGTACTATGAAAGAATTAGAGCAAAGAAGCCGTGGGTAACAGGGGAGATGTCGAAGAAGATGGCAGAAAGAATAGAAACAAGAGAGGTGAGCAAGAAAGAGACATGTGTCAAAAGTTGAATTGAAGAGGGAAACTCAAAAGGCAAGAGAGAAGTGGCTGACAGAAGCACGTGACGACATAAGAGAACCTAGAAAAGAAAGGACAGTATGACCTGATGTATAGGAAGGTAAGGGCAGTAACAACTGATAATAGGAAAAGGAAGATGAGAGAAGTTTAGAGTAAAGACAGCAGAATAATGCACGAGAGGAAAGAAAAAAGAGAAAGATGGACAGAATTTTGGTGGAAATGGGTGGACAGAATGGAAAGACCTGTATTGCAGCCAGTGGATTTGGAAGAAGAGGGCCCCCAGAGGATAGAGGTTCGTCAGTGATGAAGAGGGAAGTAGAAAAAGAAATGAGGAAACGGAAATGTTGAATTCAAGGAACAAATATACGAACAACGCAAAGGTTTGGCTATGGGTTCACCCCTATCCCCATTGCTTGCGGACATCTACATGGACAATTCCGAGAATGAAGTGTTTGCATCTGTGAACCCTTGGGTGAAAAATGTCTGCGCTTGGTATTACTAAGTGGACAATATTTTGTTTGTGTGGTCAGGATCCACGAGACAGCTTGACACTTTCCTGCACCTCTTTTAAATGCTTTGGGCAACTCCATAAAATTCACAATGGAAAATGAAAATAATGGATTGCTAAATTTTCTGGATTCAACAGTTTCTAAGGGATTTGATAAATTTGTATTTTCCATTTCCTGAAAAGATACATAGACCAACCAAGTAATTCATGCCAATTCCAGGTATCATTTTGCACAAAAACTGTCAGCGTTCCACTCCATACTCCTCCGTCTGCACACTATCCCCATGACTAAATTCACATTAATTGCCATGAAAAAATTCACCTGGTCCAGGAATCTAACCACAGACCTTTGGCTTTCCAGAAAGCCGAAGGTCTGTGGTTCAATTCCCGGTCCAGGTGAATTATGTCACATGGCAATTAATGTGAATTTTACCTCCGTTCACATGCCAGGTTTGATATATTCCCCATGGCCAAAGGTGATTTCCAAAAAGAGTTCAAAATAATAAAACAAATAGCATTAAGTAATTGATACCAAGCACAGCTCATGGATATATTATACCTGAAAATAATTGGAAAAGATTGCTGTCCAAACCATTTATGGAATCCCCCCCAGTGCAAGTGTTGACAAGTGGAGGAAGTTTCTTTACCAGGGTAATTTGTCCCTCCAAGCAACCGAGGTTATACCTAAACATAGCACCATTTTACAATAATTGTAACCTAAAAAATTTATTTTCCAAATCCAAAGACATTATTCTGAGGTTGGAGAGGAGTAGTGTATACCAACTTAAGTGTGAGTGCTCAGTGATTTATATCGGCCAAACAGGAAGGAGGTTCCACAAGAGGGTGAAAGAGCACATTGCATGTTTCAAACACCAAAATTTAAACTCGAACTTTGCCAAGCATCTTTTGGACAACAGTCATGAAAGTGATTTTCCGCCTGACTTTTTACATTTTGAAAAGAAAGGTCCCTGACTAGATGCTCTAGAGCAAGCGGAATTTCACAAATGTGTGCATTCTGACTGCAACATTGTAAACGACCTTTTGTGTGTATGCCTCTCCCCCTCCCTGTTCCATTAGCCCTCTGTGTTCCACTACCTTCAACCAGTGAATCCTTTCCCACCACCCCCTGACAGTTGCACTAAGGGATCTACTTCCACCTACCCCCCACCCTCTCTTCCTCCCCCTATACGAGCAGATAACCTCTCTGCCCCCCACCTACCTCAACTGTATAGGTATATAGGTGACAACATTTCTGCAATTTGTACCTGATGATGACGTTAACCATCGAAACCATGGTAGTAGTAGTGTGAAATAAATAATTGTGCAATTACAAAGTTTACCCTATCATTCATTATGAATACAAGCTACATTCATAAAGTAATGCCTGCAACCATCGACCTTACTGTGCAGTGAAAGCCTGGAGTTGAGAAAGAGGCCAGCTAAACGTTACACTTGGAGCGTTTTCATGTATGGATGTGAAGCATGGATATAAGGGAAGAGGGAAAGAGATGGAATAGAGCATTTTGAAATGTTGGTGTGGAGAAAGATGGAAAGAGTAAGATGGGTGGATTAGTTGAGGGAGAGAAAAAGAGAGGAGGAATACGAATGGTAATTTAGGTGAAGACCAGCAACTACAAGGTGACTAAAGAGAAGGTTTGGGACAGAAGTGGATGGAGACAAGTGCAGTGGTGGTGCAGTGGGGACCTGCCTCTGCAGGCAGAGAGAGCACCAGATGACAGAAGTCCTTCGTCATCACAAATCAACAACCTCAAGATTAGTTTGACGCAGCCCTTCATCCGATTCTCTTATCAGCCAACCTCTTCATGTTTGCAACATTTCTTTTCTTTCACAACTTGCTCAACATATCTCATGCAAAGCCTTCCAATCACCTATTCTTCAACAATTGTTTTCATCATATCTCAGGATATTGCCGACCAAGGTGGCTCCCCTTCTTTCAAAACTCTTCAGCAGCTTACTTCTCTTTTCTCCCACCCGTCTCTGCAAGACATTTGTCAATACATTTCATCTTTCTTCGGATATAGCACCACATTTCAACTGCTCCCACCCTCCACTTCTCTGCTGCAGCTACCATGGTCCATGCCGCACTGCCATAACAAAGCATTCTGCACATGAATGTTCCAATCTAGTGTTTCCTTACTTCCACACCACACTTACATTTCCAGCTGTGAGTACTTTCTTCTTTTACAGCATTCACCTCGGCTATCCCACTCACTCTTCCCATCAATACTCATTCAGCTTACTATTCTCTCTCACTTCTTCTTGCTTTCCCTTGCCAATTTTAATGTCGGTCTTTTCTCCTGCTGCATACCTTGTACTCCTTCTATTCACCTTCAGTCTTACATGTCTTATCAGTATTTTTTCCATGTTTACTAGTCTTTTCTCTCTCTCTGCCATGAAAACTATTTCATGGGCGAATGAATGCATGCTGATTTTTTCCCATGGATATTCACTCCTGAAGCCTTCTGTGTGCTTTCATTGATGGCTTTTTCAATGCAGACATTGATGAGTATGGAATACAACAACCTTGTGTCATGCCTTTCCTTATTCTTGCTTCCATTCAACTGAGTCCTAATTCCTAACTACACTCCTAATTCTACTGAGTCCTAAGTGAATAACAGCCACCTTATACAAACTCGGGATAATTCTTCAGTTCTTTCATGACACTCCCCCATTTTTTTTAGAACTGTGAGCGCTGAGTCCCAATCATACGACTTCTCCAAATCCAAAAATGTAATAATGATTTTTTTCTCCTTCATTTACTTCTCAATAAGCAGTCCATGGGTCATAATTGCTCCTCTTGTATCCTTGCTTTTTCAGAAACCAAACTTGTCTCAATTCAGGAACTCCTCAGCTTTCCATTCTATTCTTCTGTAAATGATCCTTGTCAATATATTCAACGCATGTGTCATCAAGGTTACATTCCTTAAATTATCACAGTTTTGCACCCTCTTCTTTTTCATGCATGGAATGATGATTCCCCAACATTTCCTGTAGGCTACTTCTACTTTTTCCTGGACAATGTGGTTTGTACACCTTTCCACGAGTCTGTGATCCACATTTATTTTGCTTTTCTCACTTTGGGACTTACATCATTTCTTATTATTTTGTAGTAGGGTTGCCCTTCTTTTTGTATTCCCGTTGTCCGAAGGAATCCACTTAAACATCTTTTCATAGTGAAGAACATCGAGGTATGTGGAGAGGATGGTCTGCTTATTGGTGGCCAATGCTTGAATCCTCATAGAGAGAGAGAGCACGTGTTTCCTCCTTCACAATGTGAACTTCATATCTATATTTTGTGTGTAGAGTGACATTGTCTAAGACACACTCAGTTTTGCGAAGAAATACGATACTTACAAATATTTCCAGAATTAAATTCACTCTCACTCAGTGATTCAACCCAAAGGTTGGTTTTGATAGGTGAGGGTAGAGCTCACTTCGGACTAAGGCATGTGAATTTCACACATTCAGGGTAGGGAGGGGGGCAGGCAGTTCCTTTCCCTAGGCCACCTCACACTTTTCGTTCGAGGGCATCCAAAGGCTTCACACCCAGATTTGAGCCTTCGATCAGTAGCCAAGCACCATCACCCATTAGGCTACCACACTCCTAAATTAAATTCAGGATTCGCTCATTTCCCGCTCGAGAAATAATGGATTACATAATGAATATACACCATTATTATGAGTTTATTGATGAATCCATTTCAGTGGTGGTTCAAAACTCTCGCAAGAATTAAAAACACTATTCATCTCCTTGCGTAACAGACATAAACCCAGAAATGGTTCTGCAGAAGACTATGACCGCTTTTGCTTTTTTATAAATAATGATTGTTGTTTTGCTGTCATGGATACAAAAACATGACCAAGTGGCTGACTATTAACTATAACGGGCCAATTAACATTGGAACGGTAGCCAATAATGATTGTTACATTTTGGCAGTTCGTCTAATGTCAAAATATCATTTAATTGAACTTATACGTCAATCTCTATGCATTAGCACATCACACTCCCACAATAAACATTTTTAGAACCTTAAGCAATTATTAACGAATGACATGAATAAAACTTTGCGAAGTGATTATAACTGTGACTGTTAAAATGTTCACAAAGTAGAACTGGCTGGAAAATGGGTTTGTGAAATAAAGACAGCATATGAATTTTCAAATAGGTGTTTTATTGGCAAAAAAAAAAAATTAAATTTGGAACACAAATACTGGACAAATAGTAAATGGCATAACCAAGTGCAGTGATTAGAAATATAATACAGAAAGCCCATAGTCCACTTCACAAGCATCACCTTCCTTGAAAATAATATAATTCAACATTATTTCAGATTAGCACCAGCTACATCAATATTTGAAAGCATTTGCAGGAACTACTTCAAAATTAAAACAACACAATTTGATAAAAGGAAAATACAGATGTACAGCATGTTGCATTATTTGCATTCAGAATGGAAATATCATCCAAAGGGATGCCATTTCCATTATAACCACCTTTTCCACTTGTGAGTGAACCACAGGTTTTTGTAAGATGACTGGAACTGGCGGGCGGTGGAATTGTTGTTGCTTTGAACCAACCTTATGTACTCCACCAAGAAAAAGAGCTCCAGGTGATCTTGGCTCACAACCTATGCAGCAGTACGTATGCACACTATGCTCTATGAATATCTGGCCATTAGATAGTCCTACCACCGCAGAGTGATTTTAATTGACACTTGAAAGCCTGAAAATCCCACCCTCCGTTTGGAGAGGAATTCATGCACGTACCAGCATTGAATTTACGGCAATATATATTTGTCACATGACAATAGGAATTTCCTCACCTCCCCAATGCTCCCTGAATGAAGGGGCTTCTTCGAGCCTCAATAGGTAATATTTCAGGAGTTGAGGACATCGAACAACCTGTTAAATGACCCTAAAAATGTACACAATGGTGAAGCACCCTGAAAGCAATGAACCCCCACTTCCTCACACAGCTCGAATGCATCCGCAACAGTGGCACTTAGAACCTGCGTGGCAAACTTAACCTTCCTTTTTGGTATTCTCCGTGTTATAAGGGCAGATATATTATTTCTATATAAGATATATAAGTCTACAGATTCAGGAAACGGGTGAAGGACTGCAGAAGGACTATCTGGGTGCAGACATCTACAGTGACCATAATTTAGGTATGATAAATGCGATAAATACCATATAAACTTCTAGAAATTGAAGAAAGCAGTGGGAAGCAACTTAGGAGAGGACATCATCATCATCATCAGGGTTTCAATCCTAGGATTGGTTTACTGTAGCCCTCCATTCTGCCCTATTCAGTGTTAATTCCCTCACACCCTGGTACGTTTTCTCTTTCACGTCCTTCTTTATTTGTCCTTCCATTGTCATATATGTCCCTAGGTCTACTTCGCAGGACCTTCCCTTCAATTTTATTTCTACCTACATAATTCATTGTGCCTCAAGGTATGTCCAATCCATCTGGTTCTTCTTCGCTGCATGGTTTTCCATATTGTCCTTCCTTCATCTGCTCTTCCGTACACCTCTTCGTTCCTCACTTTACCTGTCCATTTCATCTTCAACATTCTCCGCCAGCACCATGTTTCGAGGGCTTCAATTCTTCATTGGTCCGCTTCCCCAATGTTCCAAGTATCTGATCCGTAGAGTGCTGCCATGCTCCACACGAATGTTTTGATGAAGTGCTTCCTTGTTTGCAGCCGTTGGTTATTTGAGCACAGTAGTTGTATCTTCTTCATAAACGCCTCATTAGCTTGCGCTATACTTCACTTGACGTCCGTCGTGCTTCTTCCATCCCAAGTTATAGTGCTGCCGAGGTAGGTGAAGTTCTACACTTGTTCCAATTTCACTACTCGAATTAAGATATTTGCCCTAAGCTTCCCACTTCCACAAACTAGGATTTTAGTTTTCTTCTTGTTGATGCTCATATTATATTCTTGAAGTACTTGGTCCATTGTGGTCAGGGATGCTTGCAAGTCCTCTTGATTTTCTACTACAACTGCGATGTCATCAGCAAACCTTAGCATGTTTATTTCTTCGCCATTCACCTTGATGTCCTTGATACCAATTTCCTTTGTCTCTCTTATTGCTTCTTCCAGGTATATATTGAATAATGCTGGGGAGAGGTTGCATTCTTGTCTGACTCCTTATTTATTTTGGCTTCTATCTTCCTTCTATCTTTCATTCCCATTGTGGTGTACTGGTTGTAGAGGCTATTGATCATTCTTCTATCCTTGTAGTCTATTCCAATTGGTTCCAGTATCTTGAACATCTTGTTCCATTTGACATTGTCAAAGGCCTTTTCCAAGTCCACGAATGCCACATACCACGGCTTGTTTATGTGTATCATTTTCTCAGCAAGTATCCTTAAGCTGAGTATTGCCTCCCAAGCTCCTCGGTTTTTCCTGAATCCAAATTGATTTTCTGAAGGATTCCCTTCGATCCCTATTGTTCCATCCTTCTTCTAATTATCCTCTAGTAAGTATTTTCGATGTGTGTGACATCAGGCTCAATGTTCTAAGTTCTTCGCAAGTACTTGGTTTCTTCAGGTTAGCGATCATTTTACTCTTCTGGAAGTCATCTGGTAGTCTTCCTCTGTCATAGCTATCTTTGATTATTCCATAGAGGGTATCCTTTGCTTTGACCCCAAGTGCCTTGATGACTTCTCCATTTACTTTGTCCCCTCCTGGTGCTTTGTTGTTCCTTAGGTTTTTCACAGCTCTGTCAAATTCGCTTCTAAGTATCTCGGGCCCCCATTCATCTTCATCCTCCCTGATTTCTTCTTCCGTTACGTCAGCTTCCTGTGGTTTGGGTGCTTGATAGAGCTCTTCTATGTATTGCTTCCATCCCTTCCCTACGTCCTCCTGTTCTATGAGTATCTTTCCATTCGAGTCTCTTATGTTGTGGGATCTTGTTTTCCTTTCTCCGAATCGTCTCTTCACCAGTTTATAAGCCATTTCGGCATTTCCTTTCATTATGTTGTTATTTATTTCTTTGCAGCAGTTTTATATACATTCTTCCTTGGCTATCTTGCACTCTCTATTTACTTGGTTTCTCAACTTCTTATATTGGACCTCCTCAGTTTCATTTCTTTGATTCTTGTATTTTCTTCTTTCCACTATGAGGTCCCTTATTTGGGTCACTGTCCATGGCCGTTTTGTTTCTATCTCTTAACTAAGTTGCTCATCTGCTACCTCTGTAATGATCTTCTTTATTTCATTCCATCTTCCTGTAATGCTTGTCTCCATCACAACTAGTTTTGCATCCATGGCTGAGGTGAACCTTTCTCTTACTTCTTTTTCCTCCAGTGCCATCTTGGTTCCTTCGTAACTCTCTTCATCTTCTTGTATCGCAGGCAGCTGTCCATGATCACCTGTTTATGGTCACTAATTATATCTGCTCTGGGGTAGCTCTTGCACTGCTTAACTTGTTTCTTATATCTTGTTCCGACAAGGATGTAGTCTATCTGGTATCTTCCTCTGTCCCCCGCAATCTTCCATGTGTATCTTCTTCGCTGATGTTGCTCGAAGAGGTGTTTGCTATTACAATGTTCTTTTCTTCACAGAACTCTACCAGCCTTTCTCCCATGGCATTTCTTTTTCTCAAACCGAACTCACCCACGCTACTTCCTTCTCGGCCTTCTCCAACCACTGATTTCCAGGATCCCATATCTATTAGGTTCTCCTTTCCTTTTACTGTGTCTACGACCTCTTCCAGTCGCTCATAGATTTCTTCTATTTCCTATTCAGAGTGGCTGGATGTCAGCATGTACACCTGCACTATCACTGTGTCCATATGTTCTCCTTCTAACTTGATTATCAGAATCCTTTCATTATATTGCCAGTAGTACTTCAATCTTCTTGACCAATCTTTCTTGAAAATATATCCCACTCCCGCTATCTTCTGGTTATCTCCTGAGTTTATCATCCTGTAATTGTCACTGCAGAAGTCGTCGTCCCCAGCCCACTTCATTTCTCTCATTCCCATGATGCCTCATTTCCCAGTCTGTCCATCTCCATCTTAAAGTTCTCTCACACTCCCCACACTGATCTTACGTCCCAATTCTGCATTTGTCTCTCATGTTCCCCTCCCAGTAGTCCCCACCCGGTGATCCGATTGGGGGACTATTTTACCTCGGGAATTTTTTACCGGGAGGAATGCCATCACATCATGTTGGATGCAAGGCTTCTTCTAGGGAGAATAATGTGATGGTTTCCTGTTGCCTTCCACATCGCAGTACTGCAGCCGATTCCATGAACTTCGCCTGCAGCTATGGCATCTGATACTGGATCAATTCACTTGATTACGCGCCATCAGGGACCCATGGTGAAACTGCTGCCTTTCACCACTGGGGTACTGAGGTGTTTTAGAGTAGGAGCCAATGTCCACGTTGTCTCGTTCCGGAAAAATCAGAAAATATAATTTTTCCAAAAGCTGAAATATACTTTGCACCACTAGGAATCAAACCAGTGACCCTCAGCTTACCAATCTCACTTGCTACCCCTAGGCTACTTCTCTCCCTATTGGAGAGGACCTGACAGAGAAATCAGTGAAAGAGCATTGGGAAAACATCAAATATGGATTACAGGAAGCGACAAAAGAAATTCTTGGAAGAAAAAAATTGTCAAGAAGCCATGGATCATTGAAGAAGTCTTAGTGCTGATTGAAGAGAGAAGAAGTACAAGAATGCAAAAACTGAAGAAGGGCAGCTTTGCTAAAAAAGAATTAGGAACAAAATTTTTCACCAAGCCAGGAAAGCTAGAGAAATGTGGATGAAGAATCTACGTGAACATGTATGAAACAACCTTTCATATGGAAAGGTGGAACTGCCAATGGTGGGTAAGTAAGGAAACACTTCAAGAAATGGAGAACAAGATGCAATGTCATTAGGAACGAGGGTGGAGAACTTATAATTGAAAATGAAAATAAAGTGAAGAGATGGAAAGAATATCTGGAAGAGTTATACAATGGAAACAATCTCAGAACAAAGCAAGATGCAATATCATAGGGGAAAAGAATGGAGAAATTTTGATTGAATTTGAAGACAAAGTGAAGAGGTGGAAAGAATATCTGGAAGAGTTATACAACGGAAACAATCTCAGCACGAAAGAGATCCAAGAAGTAATCGAAGTCGAAAAGGATGATAAGGGAGCATCAATATTAAGATCGAAATTCGACGCTGCAGTAAGGGACCTTCGGATGAATAAGGCTTCTTATATTGATGATGTTCCTGCAGAACTAATTTAAAATGCAGGAGAAAAGATATTACCCCTTTTTAGAAAACCATTCTGTGACATGTACTCAAAAGGAGAAATACCCAATGACTTCAAGAAAACATCATCATTCCCATTCCCAGAAAGAAGGGTGCGGAGAAATTTTAGAGCTACAAGTTTGATGACACATGCATCGAAGATATTGACAAGGACCATCTACAGACAATAGAACAGAAAGCTGAGTAGTTCCTGGATGAAGATCAATTCGGATTCAGGAAAAGCAAGGGTACAAGAGAAGCAATATTGGCCCTTAGGCTGCTCATAGAGAAGAGAATGGAGAAGAACAAGCCGACTTTCATTGCATTTGTTGATTTAGAGAAGGCTTTCAACAACATGGATTGGAATTCAATGATTGAAATTCTGACAGGAATGGGAGTGTCCTACAATGACCAAAGAATTATACACAGTCTGTACAAAAACCAAGTTGCTGTGATTAAATCTGGACCCAGCTGTGAAGAGGCAAGAATAAGGAAAGGAGTGAGACAAGGCTCCACACTGTCTACCGTAATTTTTAATGATCACATCGAGAGAGCCATCAATGAAATCAAAGACAAGTGTTCTGGAGTGAACATTCACGGTGAAAAAAACAGTATGCTATGATTCGCTGATGACATAGCTCTCATAGCAGAGACAGAGAAGGATCTGAATAAGATGCAGCCGGACAATGGCCAGGTATCAGCTGAAGATCAATAACAAGAAAACTAAGATATTGGTGTGCAGCAAGAGAGAGGAGGCCAAAACCAACGTTATAATAGGAAAACAAAAACTGGTAGAAGTGAAAGAGTTCTGTTACCTGGGAAACAGAGTAACCAACGATGGACGAAGCAAGAAAGAAATAGTGAGTAGAATAGCCCAGGCAAAGAGAGAATTCTATCAAAAGATGAATCTACTCACAGCTGGAAATACAAGTGTAGAATTAAGGAAATAATTCATAAGAACATATATCTGGAGTATGCTCCTCTATGGCAGTGAGGCATAGACAATGACAGCAGTGGAGAAGAAAAGTGTGGAAGCATTTGAAATGTGGTGTCATAGAAGAATGATGAAGATAATATGGATCGACTGAGGAAGTACCGAAGAAGTTCTAAGAAGAGTGGGAGAAAAGAGAAGTCTTCTGAATACCCTAAGAAGAAGATGGAACAACTTAATTGTCCATATTTTGAGACTTGATGGCCTCATGTAGACAATCGTCGAGGGGGAAGTGAATGGGAAGATTGGAAAAGGCAGGCCTCGTATGAGATATATGGAACAGGTTGTGAAGGATGTAAAAGAGAGGAGTTACATCAAAGTGAAGAAGTTGGCTCAGAGGAAAATTGAGTGCAGGGCTGCGTCAAAACAATCCTGGGATTGTTGACCAATGATGATAAGAGCAGACCTCAGCTTGTTCCCTAGATGCAAGATTTCCATCTCCTGGAGCTCCCAAAATCTCTCAAAATATTTCCACTTTATTTTCCTGTAATTCTTATCAAGGAGAATCATCTTCTCACCAAGGGTGTTCCTGACCATTTTTGCCAAATGTGATGGTTCTGGCAGGATAAACTGACTGGGTGGGGAAACCATGTGCGAAGAGCACTTGCGTGAAATGCACAGCCAAGAATCTAAGCCGTAGTGATATTCGATGGAGCTCCATAGAAAGCGATGGAATTCATAAAATGCCACCTCCATAGTCAGCAGACAAAATTTGGCACACAATACTTGCCTTCTGCTCTGCACTCATACCATTTATAGGAAATATTCCACCGAAAGTTTCCAAAAGAAGGTTAAACTGACAATCATCACAACAAGTAGCTACTTGGCTACTGACATGCAGTCAGCTGTGATCCCTCTGCCAAAATCAGTATAACCATGGTACCTGTGCCCATCCTATTCCACGTGCTTCCTGATAGCCATTCAATTAATTATTAGATTGCACTGAATGCTCTTTGCAAAATATTTTGCAACTCATTTCAGGGAATTAATAATTTCCACAGTTATTCCAGGCCAACAATCGATACTGCTGTACCACTCAGACAGTGTCCTGGAGTGTGGTGGACAAGTGTTAAAATTCTGCCTTACACATTGCTAAGCTTTTGTGAAATTAAAGTGAAGCGTTTGGGCAAAAGTCTTCAGCTCCGGTTCATATTCTTTCACCACTGCTTGGTCATCGACTTCAATCAATCGGTCAATATCTTCGGGGAGGAAATGCTCTGAGCAAAAAGCACTCGTCGTGCTGGGAGAGCAGTTTTCCCTTCTCACGGCATTCACCCACGCCTCTCTTCATTGAGTGTTTTTTTTTGGAAACCTGAAACAATTATCGAAAGCTGATATCATCGACAAAAATTGGAAACTCCTACAATAAAACCAAAGTATTCCAGAAGTGGATGAGTTCAATGAAACATTCTCATGTCTTCAGTCGTACTCTGTAGGTAAGATCCAACTAATATTTAAATATTAGTTTGATCTAACCTACAGTTGATTGATTAATTTGTTAATATTTATAGTTTTTATAAATAGACTGTCTCAAACCTTCGAATTGTGACTCCATGTTTTAGGCGATCGCTGTGACTACTGCACCCAAATGCAGTACAGCGTACTGGGAACAAATTAATAATAACAAATTCCTAATAACTCATAATCCTAAGGAAAATAATTTGTTAAATCGAGTGGAAATGATAGCTCAATGCATTTAAGATACAACTCAAGGCTTAATTACCTTAATTTCCGAGAGAAGGCAATTATTTTTGCTTGATAGTAGCCAATTTGTTCACAACCCCATTTCTATCAAACGGCAAGCTAGGGGAGAACCAACATGGCGGACGTTCTGATCTCCTGGCTTCAACTTCGTGACGTCATGCCCCCTCCATATACCTTAATGGTGAAGACCATGAAGTTTTGATAAATGACCAACAATATTAGAGTTCCTCAGTTTTCACTTTACCAATCATGTCTCTCTCAACACCACAAGGTGCCTTGACTTTAGCGAAAGCCTCAAATTACTACTATACATACGGTTGAAATCCAATCTATTAACCAAAGCCAAACTAATACAAAATTAAACGTGGTAACTGCTAGATAGGAAACACCTAGATAAAGCTCAGAAACAGCTGATATAAATGGATTAAGTTTAAAATCTCATAAGTGGCTTTAGGTAAATGGTAGCATCTATGTTTGAGGATTTAAGTTAAGCCTAGTTTTTTCACATAAAAAGTGCTAACTTCATTGCGGTAAATATCCCAGAACTTCACAGCGATCTCCATTTGCTCATTTTCAAAATATGGGTTGAGACTTTCATCAAAACAGGCAGTAAAATGATCCTCATTCATCAAGTCATTCCCAGTCTCGGCAGCAAACAGAGGTCCGAGCCTGTGTGCTACAGGGTGCGCAGTTTTTGTGCTGCTTCATTCCATACCGCTTGCAATTTCACTTTCAGGAAACATGCACTGGAAAAGTTCACCGATTCCTTCCTGGGCACAGAAACTTGGGTGAGTATTAACTGCACGCAAAACCCAAGTGTATTTCAGTCTTAATCGCAGCATTGTCACTGTTGAAAGGTATTATTGTTCCTGACTGACACTGAGGGGTGCTGAGTAATAGAGGCAGTCGAACTAGAGGGAGCACTCAATGATGGAGCAAATGGGAATGGCACGTGGGGGATGGAGGAAGACGTCCCCTGGACTAGAGGCAGAGAAGATTTTTTGCCGCCTTAGAAGCCTCTCAACATGTCGGCAGCAGTGATGCAACACCACCAGAGGGTCTGGAATAAGAGCTGTGGTCAGCCAGCAGCATGCAGACGCAGGGGGAGTGGAGGAAACACAGCTCCAGCTATCCTGAGAGCCACGCCGCACCGCCTCAACCCAGTGCAGCCAACACAACAGGGTATTTCACCGAAGCTCGAAACAGAAGTAATGTGGGAGAGGGGATGCTAGCTGGTGACTCACACCCGTGGTAAATGAGCAATAATGGCCCATTTACAAATGCGGAACACTGCAATATCATGGAGCCAGATGCCCACTCAAATCAAGGATGGTCCATTTCTTAATTAAGGGTGCCGAATGCTCTGTAAGGGCATTCACATCTCTCCCCTGACCCACAGCCCCAAAGACACTTAATATTCTAACCCGCCTCAACCCACTACCTCAAGACGAGTTAAAATGCAATGCCGCGGGTCAGGGGGGAGTCTCCCCCTGCGGGTTGAGAGTTGCAGAATACTCCCAGTTTCCAAATTAAGAAAACCCCAGGAAAAATCCTTGAAAACAAACCCAACCTGAGCCAGGGTTCAGTCAGGCCAGAATTGTAAGTAATGTAATATAATTGTGAGAGTTATTTCTTAAGTGCATTGCTCTTCTCTTGACTCAGCCTTACTCATTTAAAAGCACTCCTGATCAATACACCATTATGTCTCCACCCCTGCAACATATTGGTGTCAAAGAGTCCAATGGATTTTTTTGTTTAAAAGGGATTCTGGGTAGCCACGGCGGAGAAGAGACTTATGAAGGGTCGAAAGGAATTCTTGCAGAGAGTCCGGGTTGTTACAAATGCAGTGGCCGCGAATGGAGATTGAGAAGGGAATAGGCCGTTTAGTATGTGAGGGATGGCAGCTACTAAAATGTAAACATTGAAGTTTGTTGGTAGGTTTGATGTGGATGGCAGTTTTGAATTTCTGGTTGAGAGGGAAATGTTAACATCGAGGAGATAAATATTAGTGGTGGAGGTGGTTGAGTGAAAGAAACAGAGGAAGAGGCATCAAGCGAAGAAATGTTTGGGCAAAAAAACAATTGGGCGGCCAGGATTATTGTCTTTATGGATTTTTGGAAGGAGGTAAAAGTGAAGGGTGCGAGGATGTGGGGGATGTCTTCGTCATTTAGACCTTCTGCAGGGCCTCTGTTTTTGAGGAAGGAGGTGATGTCAATTCTAAAAACCCATAAAGAGAATAATCCGGGCTGCCCTATTGTTTCCTCCTGCAACTCGACCACGGAATGCATTTTGGCTTTCGTAGATCACACTCAATAGTAATAATCACAGGGCATACAGCAAAGAAAATACAGAAAATAACACATACTTGTTTTAAATGTTTGGAGGCATGTACCTCTCCTTCCTCAGAATATTAGAATGCAGTGCGGCCGTTGGGACTGGCCAAGGGAATAAGGCAAAGGGGGAGGGGAATATTAGGGCTACATTGCAATGTGGAAAGGTTAGAGGCTTAGGTTGAGTCCGGGTGGGCGTTTACAATGCATCGGGGGGCATTTTCTATACTGAGTTGACGATGTAAGCTTGTTGTTAATAAACCACCTTCATGAAGATTCGGCTTTTGTTCTGGGTTTTAACCCTTAAGTGACCAACGGCCTCACGGGATTTTGCTCAAGCCACTCGGAGCGTTTTCCCATCTACTTGTTGCGATCTGCCGATCGTGACAACACACACAGGCTGAAAATGCTTACATTTAGCTAAAAGATATATTGCTCTCACAAAGTTGACAACTCTGCTCTTCCAGTAAGCAGCAATTACACATGATTTCTCAGATGGAATTGAATGACTTATTTGTGGTCTTCCCTTATCTGTGAAGAGCGCAAAGCTTCCAGCTTCTGGACTACATGAGTGGCATCTACCACAGAATAACATCATTACATCTCTTTCTCAGGACCACAAAAAGGATATTTTACTATTTTTCTCTTCTGGCCTTGACCACAAAGACATTAATGTAGTAATACAATATTTGGGATATGATTAATAACCAGAATGATGGTGACTCTTTATTGAGACTTCCAAGACAAGTTTGAAGGGGGCTTAGCTGAATGCAGAAAATGAGCATCCTAGCATGCTTATTTTCTACTCAATGACAATGTCATATGAAACAGTGAAAATATTGCTTGACTGTGAGAATAGTACAATTTATAACTTTATGTGGTGATTTCATAGTTATTGAACTGCTTATGGGAATGTTATTTGGTTACTCCACATAAAACTGCTCTCCGTGTGAGTTTGATATCAGGGCAAAATGTTCCAATAACACTGTGAAAGAGCCTGCACCAGCATTGTATCACCCTTTATCAAAGAACATTCAACATGAATCATTTGCGACCCCAAATAACATATTCTTGCTTCTCCTACACATTAAACCTGGTTTGATGAAGTTGCACGAAGGCCATGAATTGTGAAGAATGGCATTCCACTACCTAGACGAGAAATTTCCTCTGGTATACGAGGCCAAAAGATTCCTCAGATGGAATTGAATGACCTATGACCTATAAAACAAGTGTATTTTGATAAGTTGCTTCAGAGAGCCAAAATAGAAGTCGCAGAATTAGTGATGGACGGACCCAGATTTTTCATCGGATCCAGAACCGGATCCTTGCCTGGGTTTCGGATATTTATCTCGGTTTCGGATCCTTAGTTTCAGATACTCGATTCTGAATTTCATTCATTTTCAAATCCTAGATTTTTAATAAATATATAAATGCAGCAACAATAGAATTACCAAAAACAAGTTAATTTATCGTAGAAAAAATCAATTTCCTATCATCTATGCGGATAATATTTTCCTGGATCAAGATTTACAGATGCAATAACTATATATTATTACTTCTAATATAAAGATCACCTTCCTTATCACAGACTCATCAAGCAATACATTTTTTAAACCTGTACAACTATTCTTTAGAGTGCAGTTAAAAGAAACACTGTAAGTTTATTTTCATTAATAAAGGAATTATTTTCCAATTATTAATATATTCTTGAATGCTTTCAAATTCTTTTTTAGAAACACAAAATATTTTAATGCAGCCTAGAGATCCCATTTATGAAATATCCAGGGATTCCGGTATTAAGACGAAAAAAATTATCATAGAATATTTCTAGCTGCTAAAGTAGTAATTTTGCAATGTCTTGTTAATAATAACCTTTGAAGTGAAATTTGAGAATTTTCTACTCCTAAGAAGAGGTCTGATCTTGAAATGAGATTAGCCTTTTTTCATGCTACAATAAGCAAAATTTAAAAAAGTCTCGGATTTTTTCTCCATTGGCCTGGGTTAGCAAGAAAAAAGTAGAATGACATGTGGGGAGCATGTATTCTCCAAAATCAGGTAAGCCAACAATAGCAGAGTGGGGTAGTGGACTGCAGGTGATGAAGTTCGATTCTTATCGCTGTTTAAAATTTTACTTTCAGCCATTGAATCAGAAACTTTATCATCCTTCATTTCCAACCTTTGTATGTGGATACTGACTTTTTTGTACTTCTATCGTTTTAAACTAGATTTACGAATGCATCACTCAAAAATACATTGTAAAGTTAACATAATGATCCTACGATTTAATTCTGCAATAAAAAATGTTTCCAATCATTTCACTAACGCCAAGTTTCAATATGATTTGACTTATAAATTGTCATGAAATTTCTGATTATCTATTTTTTTTAAACTGCCTACTTGCATTACCCTAGGAATACAGCATGGCCTGTATTCGTAGGCAGTGTTAAGGATCGCACTCACGGGCTCTTCTCCATGGGCCCCATTGTTCGGAAAAATAAAGCAGAATGTCACACGGGCCACCTACATTCGCCAGACTCGCATGAACCGATGGTAACGTCGTTGTGAAAATAGTGGTCTTTATACCCAATAATGACACCACTAAAAAGTTTGAAAATATTGATACTTTAATGCCAAAAATGTATCTTAACTTCGATGTCTCCAACTCCCACTTTAGTGAAAGATCTAGGAATACTTTCAAGTCAAGTACAGTAATGACCACAGGGGCAGACGTCAAGTATGGGGGGGGGGGCAGTCACCACTGTTGTTCTCCTCCTTACCCCTAACCCTCCAATCAAAAGACAGTCTATCTAGTCCGGTCCTTTTAAGCTTTGGGGGGGAGGGGGGATCCGCTTCCACCACCCCTCTCATGGATCTGCCCCTGGTAATGACAATATGCTAAACTCAAGAAAACATTTTCTGTACAGTCCCATTATCAGTGTTTTAACCATAATGGTTACCGTTTTGAACAGTTTCAGCCAGATCCACACACTCCATTCCGTTTTCATCATAAAATACCAGAAGAGACCAACACTATATCCTTGTCAAAAATGACCAATTCCTGGTAGTAAGAAATGACCTACCCTGTGAGGTATATAATATCATTTAAACCCTATTAAAGTATTGAAAATAAAAGAATGAAACTTTGTTAAGTTTACTTTATATTTAAATAAGCGTGACCCGGGTTTCAGAGCGTAGTCACATCTTCAGGTTTCCATTATGGAAAGGTATCACATAGTTAAGCCTGAAGATATCAGCCCTATTAACACGTTCACTGCGGGGCTGATTAAAGCCCTACCCCTCACAGCGTGGCGTGGCCCACCGGTAGCTCACACTCAGCCTTTTGCATGGGCGGTGTGACCCACCAGTGGGTCACAGTCCTTCCAAGCTTTTGGCCGCTGCCGAGGGATGGTGGTTGAAGCGGCAACACTCAGCTGTTTCCTGAGATTAAGAGGAAGGCGACTCCCAGCCTCACCCCCATCCCGCCCCTCCACCGGCAGGGTGGGGCACGCTATTGGCTAGACCCTGGCATGGGAAGGGGGAAGAGAGGGGCAACAATACAATGTATGTTTGTAAAGATTTGCTGACCCTCGGAAAACCCAGGAAACTCCCACCCGTCTGTTTATTGCCACTGCCTTTGTTCGCACAAAGGAAAGCAGCGCCACACCAAAAGTGCACCAGTTTGGCTTGGACTGCGAGGAAATTCCTGCCATGTGCCTGTCCTGCTTCAATACCCACAATTAGATTTAGGATCTCAGATGAAAGGCAAATGTTTTCTTAAAACATATTTGAAATTTTATTAAATCTTTAAATGTTATGTTCCATAAGCTTATTAGTCAATTATCTCATTTTGTACGTTTGTTATCTCTATTCTATGGGCCATATACCTAAACATTCTCATTATTTTTTACAAAGTTGATAGTTGTTTTACTGTATTGAATATTATTCATCCTTTTGTATAAAATTTGTAAAAAACGTGAAAAAACAGAAACAAAAACAAAAGATAAACATTATATTTGGATGTAATAAACAAATATGTAAATTTGTTCGTGACCCACCGGTGGGCCACACTGCTCAAGCTGAAAAAAGTTTCAGGAGTGGCGGCGAGGCCCACCGGTGGGTCACACTAATTGGCACACAGAAGTCTATTATTTGAACTGTGACTAATCTCTGGGTGAAGTCACTGGAGAAGTTCTCGATTCCTACTCTCACAATACTCATTACGATAATTCAAAGAATTTTATGGCGGCGGCACTAGATGCATTAGCGTGACCCACCGGTGGGCCCTTCCTGAAACTCTTTTCAGCTTGAGCAGTGTGGCCCACCGGTGGTCACAAACAAATTTACATATTAGCGTATTATATCCAAGTGTTATGTATGTTAAAGTATGCTCGATCAGTCTGATTGCTTAATACCAGGAAACAAGTGCTGTTGGGTGAGCATTAAACATTTAATGTTGTATAGGGGCAGTTGTGGTGCGCATGCGAGCGTGAATCACAAGTGCATTGTGGGTGGGGGCTGATGAGTGGCCTCACTCTCTAAAAAGATGTAGCCAAAGCACCACGCATTGCAAGCCTCATGTTTTAAGTCTTTATAGGCAATGTAGCCTAAGTTGTTTGAGAGAAAAGACTGGACTTATGATTCATTTCCACACATTAACATGGCAGCAGAGGTCCGTGGTTATTGTTCGAAAATGTGCTTCGTGAGTGCTGTTACATAAGAGTATTGTTTAAGTGCCATTATTCGCCTTTCTTGTCTACAAAGGAACATTCACAATAAAAAATGGCAAGAAATGAAGTTACGATCCTGGTGATTGATGGAGAAGACTATAGTATGCGTAAAAAGAGAATGACGATGTTTCTGAGAGTGAAAAAATGCTAAACAAAAAGAAAAAGACCCAAGTTAACCACGGATAGTGGTGACTGGGATGAAAATGACCTGAAAGTGAATAATTATATATGCATAGTGCAATAACGAATCGAAAACTAGAATTTGTGTGTGATAAATTAACAACGTATGAGATAATCAAGAAGATCGATAGTTTATATCTAAAAGAGTCAATGGCCAAACAAATTGTGTACCGAAAAAAGTTAGAAAAACTGAAGCTAAAGGATTACAGTGACTCTACAACATTTTCAGCAGTTTTGAAAAGACGGTCAAAAAGCTGAAAATTGCTGGTGTGTGTCTGAAACAGAGAAGTTTAATTACATGTTAAATACATTGCCGGAATCTTACAGTTACATTGCTGATTTAATTGATATTTTACATGAGGAAGATCAAACTCCAGACTAAGTAAAGATAAGATTCAAATGGTTTAGTTGAAGCATTAAAAAGAGCAAGCATTTGGAAGGAAATCCAATGCTTTCATGGTTGACAAAAGCAGACAGGACTGAATATGCTTTCAGTGTGGTGAAGTTGATCATTTATGGAGAGATTGAAGATCAAAAAAGTCAAAAAGAACTCTGAACATACTGAAGTTCATTATCACTATGTACATGAGTGTGTAACAGAAAATGTTATAAACATGGTTAAGATTAATACTCATGATAATACTGCTGATATTTTCACACAAGTGCAAAGGCCACTTTACATGATACAATTTTTTGTACAATTGTGTAGTAGTATTGTGTTTGTACAGCAATTTCTTTTGTTGTTCTTTTGCATGGAAAAAGCGACATTTTTCTTCTTTTTGTATCTCCATGGAGCCGGCTACACAAGTAGTCAGCGGTCTGTATTATGTGAGCATGTAATAAAGTTTTTGCATGGATTGCTGCCTTATTAACGGGTTATGGGCCCAGTTTGTACTCAATAGTTAAGCTCAATAGTTTGTCTAAAAGGAATTTACAATGACAGAGAAAAAGATACCACTGTTTGATGGAACAAATTACGACAGTTGGTGGTTTCGTGTAGAAAATTTGCTAGACGAAATAGAGTTGCTTGACTGCATTGAGGAACAGTTAATACAGCAAGTCGTTATTGCCAAAGCGACTGCAGAAGAAAGAGCAGCAATCGACTCAGCAAACACTAAGAGGAAACTCTGAGATAAGAAGGCTAAAGGTCAAACTGTGCGGTTTTTAGCTGACAGCCATCTTGAGTATGCACAAGGAAAAGAAACTGCCTATGACATTTGGCATGATTTGGAGAGCACGTTTCAGTGTCGGACGGTTAAGAGTATCGAGAGAATTACTGACTATGAAGTTTGATCCAGCAGTAGAGACAATGGAATCTCATTTTGTGAAATTTGACAGGAAGGTCCGCGAGTTAAAGGCGGCTGGTGCTAAGTTGGAAGAAATCGACGTAGTCAAGTCACCAGATACTGACAATGCCTGACGAGTATTGAATGGTAGTGAGAGCAATAGAGATGATGCCCCAAGAAAATCTGTCCTTGTCCTTCACGAAGAGTCGTCTTCTGGATGAAGAGGTGAGGCAAGACAACTCGACCAAAGGGAGGCCTTCAGAACCCATTGCATTTGCCAGTCATCCGAGACGGAGTGAACGTCAGAACTTCAGGAGAGGAAATAGACGTGCTTTCGGGAGAGGAAGGAGTTTCCCCTTCCGATGCCACACAACTGTGGTGAGTGCAAGGAACTTGCCAGAGTGGTGGGTCACGGTGCAGAAGCTGAAGGAGATAACCTTTTGTGCAGTGAGTAAAATAAATTCTGCTGGTTCTAGTTGGTATTTGGATTCTGAAGCATCGGAACATTTGAATCATGATGATGCTATTCTTGAAAATGTGGTGGACCTTGAAAAAGCCTAGATCCATAAAAGTAGAGAAGGCGAGGCAAGTAATGTACGCAACCAAAATAGGCCAGGTTAAAATATATACTTTAATAAGCAGCAGAGTCAATTCCACCACTATTAATTATGTCCTATACATGTCGGCGACAATGGAAGAGAATATATTTCCCAAGGTATGCAAAATCAGTTTGAGAACCATGGAATTCAGTTTGAATTTACAGTAAGCTACTCTCCTCAACAGAATGGGGTTGCTGAAAGAATGAATAGAACATTAGTGGAAAAGGCCTACAAAACTCTAAAAAACAGTGTTCCTTCTGAAATATGGCATGGAAAAAAACCAAATTAGCAAAAATTAAGAGTGTTTGGAAGTCTAGCCTATCTAAAAATCCCTAAGGAAATTGTGAAAGAGAAGTTTGATTCTTGTACAAAACAATGCTCTATGGTAGGGTATTGCGCAAATGGTTACAGACTAAGGAGTCAGGAGGAGCAGAAAATTATAATTGGTAGAGATGTGATATTCGATGAAAGTAGATTTATAAATGACATGTCGTATAGTTGTCAACCTAAAAATAATGTAGAGAATGAGTCTGATGACATGCTTAATGTCTAAGGTGAAAAAAGGGGCTCCGATGGCAGAGAAGGAATATTTCCTGAGGGTCAGTGCAGATCTTTGCGAAATATACAAAAACCCAAATGGCATGACGATTATATCATGAGTGATTATTCTGTGTTTGCACTAAACGTAGATGTGCTTGAATCAATTTTGAATGATGTACCTCAGACATACGATGAAATTGACCTAAGAGATGATAGAAATTATTGGTATGATGCTGTAAATGAGGAGTTAAGTGCACTTAGTGAGAATAATACTTGGACTTTGGTAAATCTACCACCAGGAAAAATAGCTCTTAGTTGTAAGTGGGCATTCGGAACAAAGCAAAATGCAGCAGGTGATGTTACTAGATATAAAGCCAGACTGGTGGTAAGGGGATATAGACAAAGAAAAGGTTTTGATTATTCCGAAACATATGCTCCAGTAGCTCATCCGACAACTGTAATGACTTTATTAGCAATAATCAATGCCCATGAATTTGTAGCTGAACAAATGGATATAAAAAATGCCTTTCTTCATGGTAATTTATCAGAAGAAATGTATATGCAAATTACATCCGGAATTTTTGTAAAATATAACAATAATAAGATGGTCTGTAAACTTAATAAGTGTCTTTATGGGTTGAAACAATCTCCAAGGGAATGGAATGCTTGCTTTGACAAGTTTGTAAAACAATTGGGCTTTACCCAGTCAGAATATGACAGTTGTCTTTATACATTTAAGAATAATTCAAAGGCTGCGTATCTCTTGGTACATGTTGATGATATAATAATTGCAGGGAATGATGTTTCTCAACTATGTACAACAAGGAGTCATTAATGTCCAAATTTAAAATATCAACTATGGGTCCTCCGACATGTTTCCTGGGTATAAACATTAATCGTTCAAAGGATGGAATGACCCTAGAGATTGTACTTGAGAAACCTCTTAAAAACATATGGAATGGAAAACTGTAATCACATTGGTACTCCAATGGAAATTTATCCAGATACTGATGTAAATAAAGGAGTGTGTATTATAACCTCAAAGCCTTATCGAGAATTAGATGCAAAGTACAATTTTATCCGTGATCTTTATGTGAAAGGAATTGTTGATGTAAAGATTATTCCATCTAAATTGCAAAAGGCAGATATTCTAACGAAAAGCCTTCCAAAGAGACAATACAAGGTGCTTCCTACTGCTAAGTTTAATTGAAATGTATGTGTAACTTTTATTAATTATGTAAAGTGAAATTGAGGAGGAGTGTTGTAGTATTGTGTTTGTACAGCAATTTCTTTTGTTTGGAAAAAGCGATATTCCTTTTCTTTTTCTATCTTCATGGAGTCAGACTACACAAGTAGTCAGCGGTCTGTATTATTTGAGTATGTTTTCCAGTTGTTGCATGGATTGCTGCCTCATTAACAAATTTCTTGCACAAACTCTAGTATGAGGAAATTGTACCGTGTAAAGCGGCCAATTATAGAAACGCTTCTGCGATTGTCTGAATAGGAAATAGAACCTGTTCTAATTTCATTCAGCCAAACATACAATTTTGTTCAGTTTATACAAGCGTTTGTACAAGAAATTGTACTGTGTAAAGCGGCCTTAAGGGAAAGTATGAAGTATGTTGAACCTGGAAATTTGAGCAATAAATAGTGCACCTGAAATGGGAAATTTAAACGACTAATTATAAAAAGTAAAATCATGAGTGTACAGCCAGTACCTACATCTTTGTAACTTCAGTTAATGTTAAAGATAACTTACATAAATTCAATTTCCAATGTACCTATGTAGGTACATGCATACATTGGGAATAATATGAAGCTCAATATTGAATTTCACCAGTCAATAAAACACAGCAAGCACAAACTACTGGCGTAAGCTTTCGATAAATTACCAGGCAAAGAAAGGTCAGGGAGTAATGTGATATTTGAAGTAAATATGGCTATTAATAAAACCTTTTTCGCTCAGTCCATACATTTTTAGAGAAAATTTGAATGGTCTGGGGTTTTAATTGTAACCAAGTCATGCACCCTCTCATTGCTTTAACTTTGATAATGTACATTGTGGCTACATTCATTAAAAGACAAATAAATAATAACACAAATGTCAAATGGATAAACATTAATAAATAATCATTGATAAAAAATTACAAATTAGAACGTATTGTATTTATCATAAAGTAACGAAATTCACAAGAACGGCTATCCCTATAATCCTAAATCTTGGCAAATAATAAAACAGATGACAGGGAACCAATTCACACGAAAAATAATTTAGGTGCCCCGATATGGTATGTAAATGGATGGAGGCCTATATGGTATGCACACTTTAGTTCTTTGGGGCGCAGAGACTTGAACTGACAGTAGACAAAACGAAAATCACGCCCTACTGACAGATGATGGCACATGTCATTAAACTGGAAAGCCGAAGTTACCACTGACACATCGTTGGCTAAATACATACTTAATTAATCGACTAAATATGTACCAGCTGAGCAACAACATACATTACGACCATTCGCATTCTCGTCATTAGGACTCTACTTCCCACCATGTTTCTTAAAAAATAGTGAGTCCACGGCCAGTCAAGTGCATTCTGTATTATTTATGTCTC
This sequence comes from Platycnemis pennipes, assembly GCA_933228895.1. Lineage (NCBI taxonomy): Eukaryota > Metazoa > Arthropoda > Insecta > Odonata > Platycnemididae > Platycnemis > Platycnemis pennipes. Next base: position 135,847,299 of record OW121853.1, read on the forward strand.
CCAAATGTAAATCGCAATCGTAGCCGATACTCGCACGCCGTAAGGATATTCGATTATGATTTCAAGTTTTCCTGGTTCATTTTTAACATTAGTTCAGTACTAAGAATAATGTGACCACCAGCGTACCATTTCGAATTCAAACCTAGCGCTACCCACGAAGCAGTAATGGAATTGGTATTTGGATGCTCCGACGACTCGGAGAGTAGCGAATTTTTTCCCTTTAGTTATTACTGAGCCATACACAGAACGTTAAACACTGGCATAATTTAAAAATAATATGTAACAATGAGTTACCATTCCCAGAGAGTGAGATGGTTACTCTTTAACTTTAGAACGACATCATGTTTATGATGTGTCATCATTTTCGCAGCCATTTCTCCCAACATGTCGAAACATTCATCCAACATAAGAGCTACAGTTGCGACGTATATTCGCTACTCACCACAGTCGTTTGGCTAAGAGCCATTTCAGAAGTTTAATCCTAATGGCTTCCGGTGCTCAAATATCCCTACGATTAAACCCCTCAGAACAGAGGCTCGCACCGAGAGCACCTCCTGCATCCACTGTCAGCCTTTATATACTTTCTTCACTGGTTCTCAGTCTATTATAGAGGGCGTATGGTGCGCACAGGGGCGTCCATTTCCGGTAATTTGACCACTTTACACAAAAGAGTTAACTTTTTAAATGGAAAACAACGGTAGAAAATACGCTATTTATTTTCTTCGTTAAATTGATTTAATCATCACTTTTTAATTGCTACTCGTAATGTCATTCAAAAGCAAAAAAAAAATAGGCTCGGGGAACAATTAAATTGGGAAACAATGCATTACTAAAGAAAAAAGTGAAATACGTAATATTTATATCAATTTCAAGATGATCCAAGATCATGCGGACAACCAGCAATTTGCAGGTCAGCATATTGTACATATTTTTGTATCACCAACTCCATGGAATATGGGTGAAAGAAACACACGATACCTTTTGTTAAAGGAGTTGAAGATTTCCGCTGATTAGAAGTTTTCTTGGTATCCCGTAGATGGTGCTAGAAGACTTTTTAAATCTTTATTTTAAATCGCCTTTAAAAGTTATATTAAAAATTGTAAATGATGCTAAAACAGCTTAGCGATGAAAACTATGCATTTATTTAATGATTTTTCGAGAAATAAGCAAAAGAAACCCCGAGCAAGAATAACTAAGATACAAGGGATAAATCGTGAAAGCACATATTTAATGGATGGCGAAGACATGTAGGTGTGAGCCTTTCGTGCAAGGGTTGAACATCAAGTTCGGGTTGGTAAAAAATAAGAGTATTACGAACATCTACTTTATCTATTTGTTTACATTGAATTCCTGCTCTAATAAGGGACGACATTTCTCTATTTTCAGGCACATTATATAATTTGGGATAAGTTTTCAAAGATTCAGATTCTAAATAAAAAATACGATGAGCGTGAAATCTTTTGTTTTTAAAGGCATAACCTTTGGTACAGTGATGAGTTAAGATGCGATTTTGAAGAACTTCCTTTTGGGGAATTATCTTGGGCTATTGAGACAACGGTGAATTAAAAAGACCGTTGATTACCAGTATAACTTCGAAATTTAACCAGTTGCGCAGCAAGCAAGTGCGATCGTAATTCTTATGTTGTCTGGTGTACGATATCGGTGTATTTGGTATATTAGCTGTTCTCGATCGAGATGCGTCTGCGTCGACGCAGACGCATTATGTTGATATGTTCTATTTCATTGTTCTCCGAGCCTATTTTTTGTACGTTTGAATGACATTACGAGCAGCAATTAAAAATTGATGATTAAATCTATTTAACGAAGAAAATAAACAGCGTATTTTCTACCGTTGTTTTCCATTTAAAAAGTCAACTCTTTTGTGAAAAGTGGTCAAATTACCGGAAATGGAGGCCCCTGAGCGCAGTGTATTCTCCCGGTGTGTGAATATACGACATCATGGAGATTATATATTATTCTAATATCCATGTACGACGTACGTAACCGACCGTGGTGTGCGTGAAAACGGCCTAAAGGATTCAAAAACTATAAAGAAACAAAATAGTAACATTGCTCAAAAATGCAAATAAACGCAACTACATACGATTAAAATAGCGTGTTACACACTCCCAACGAAGATACAAATATCCAATGACAATATATAAATGACATATAAACAAACCGGGGAAACAATTGAGCAACACTTTTCGTTCAAACGGTTCAAATTTATTTCATGACGTAACAGAGTAGTTCTCGTCCCATGTAGCAGGCTTGCATATCGAGACGGCCTTGCCTTGGTGTATCGCGATCTATTCATTTCTCTTTCGCAACCTCATAACTGCCCCAAACAAGGGCTGTATATTTATGGGTATGACGGGACAATGGATTCTTTATAACCGTTGAAAATTTGTTATTCATGTCTTTTCTTGAATGCGTATTGGTACCATGTGATCTCAATTTTTACACTCAATTGTGAAACTAGTCTGTCCAATTGGTCATAAATTGTTTCACTGACTACCCGAATCCCGCCACTGTTGTAAACGTCCTTCGTCGCGATTTTTAAAATAAGGATGAGCTGAAGAATGCAGTAGACGCCTGACTTTCATATAAGTTGGCCATTCTAAACCACCAAACGATGTTGGAGTTTCCTCCCCTAAAACCAGATTAAATATTTCAAAACATACTGGTACCCGTTGGGAACCCTTAGCAATTAATCTTTGTCCTATCTCACGTAAATGTACATAAATATTTCCGTACTTATATCCGTAATGTCCGAACCTCAGCATCGACATGACGAGAAACAGTCCGCATACCCATCAGAGGGCACTGCCGACGAGGTAAGCCCCGTAGGCCCCGTAGGCAGTGTATTTTCCCGTCGGCTCCCATAGGTAGGTAGGCTCTCACGTAGTGCTCCACAGCGCAGGAGACCCCCGATGAACAGATGTTTCGATCAATATGGCCGCTGTGAAGTATGTCGAAATAAGCAATGTTATTGCAATGTAGGCCAAATTTCATTGTGTGACATTTTCTGTTTGGTGGGCCTAGGTTACAGATTTTGCGGAATGATAATAAGTGGTCAATTATGAGTGATAGCTCAAGTACTCCTTCAGATTCGCCGACTGATTCTGCTTCTCAGACCTTGGACGATGTGTCCCAAACTTCATCCCTTCAATCCACGAGTGATCAGAACAGTATAAGAAAAGTATATTTCCCCGAGGAGGAAACAGATTTAGTCACAGGATATCTTGAACCGCCCGATCCATGGCAATATGGTGAGTTGAAAATAATCATCAAAAAATCACCCCGAGTTCCCTGATACTCAGCCATAACTCTTTTTGCAGAGCACTTGTTGATAATCACCAACAAAAGTTCATTATGGTAATATTGAGCACCTAAAAGGTTCAAATTACGTAGATGCGTATTACGTACATGAAATATTTATGTATTGGTTCTTATTATGGTTGTGTTGAGCCATAAACTGCAAAATGATTACTTTGTCAAATGAAACTTGTCCGTTTTCTATGCTATTGGTTTCACTTCTGTAATGGATTCATCAGTAATGGAATGGATGAACAAGTGAATCTATAAAACTCAGGATTTATTACATATGTACATGAAATTGTGAAAATGTGTAATATTACTTTGAAGCAGTTGAAATTATTGTCTTAATGCCGGTATAATGCACTGAGAGAAATTCTTGCTTCACTATGTAACACGGTTAGTTTTAAAGGACAGTTTGTTTCTTACATGTGAGAGAAACTTGTTCTGTACTATGCATGGCATAAACTCTTGTGCTAATAAATTTCTCAGTTGGAAGTTAACATTCTTTCAATATATCCTGACGATATTCGTCTTCCCATGATCGAAATACCCAATCTTTAGTTTTCATGCTGAAAGTTTAAGGGTTTGAAGTTGATAGCGCTAGATTTTAATGAAATTTAGTTCCTTAAGGATTATATTAGATTAGGATTTGGTTTGTTTTGAAACTTGGGATTATATTTCACCGTCGTTGATTATTTTATGAAAGGTTGGGGTATTTTGGGTCAGATTGTTAAATAATTGAAAATTAAAGTCGTTTTGCTATTATGGATTTATTATTATTTATTTATAATGCAATGCTTCATTCGTGAAAATGGTAATCTGAGTGATAAATGCTTTCTAATTTTTCCTCACGTGTGTGAATGTGACAGTAAAGTTTGTGTGGCCATCTATGGGGTATGAAATACCCAACTACTAATAATTTAATCGAGGGTGAGGGTTGTTGCAGTTACTACTTCAGAGCTATCTGAAACAACAGACTTTATTAATGTGGTACATCTCGTGAGTCTCACTGCGTTTATTGTCATTTATGTATGATGGTGCTGGGGCAGGTGCTTGGGTATCTGCATGAGGTAAATGCATCGAATGTGCGCTTTTGTTCCACTCGTGGAAATTATTGCAAGTCTCTCTCTCTGTATCTGGGAATATACCTGAAGAGATAAAAATGGAAAGTGTTATTGGAACCTTTCGTAAATAAGGGATATTGTCACTGTTAAGGCCGCTTTACACGATACAATTTTTTGTACAATTTCATGTACAAACTTTTTGTTCAAGAAATTTTTGTCAAAATTTCTTGTATGAGGAAATTGCGCCGTGTAAATCGGCAAATTGTACGAACGCTTGTGCTATTGTGTGAATAACTGAGCGGGAAATATAACCTGTTCTAATTCCATTCAGACAAACATACAATTTCGTTCAGTTTATACAAGCGTTTGTACATTAAATTGTATCGTGTAAAGGGCTTTTACTGAGTAATGGCTTCAGTTTTGCTCAGTTTCTTACCGCCTTTTATTCGGGTCAAGGATTGAGGTTTGCATTTATTTCCTAGCTATTTTGTTGTTTGTTTATTATGGACTCCCTTAGTAAATTTCCAATAGAATATTTGTCACCTAGAAATGTATGGCGTTGGGGAAGACTATTCACAATCTGTCGAAGCATTGAAGATGCCTTTAGGTAAGGCACCTTGTGCCGTGGCATGAGTTGTAGGAGGCCACAATGTACTATCACACGTTATTGCATTGAGGAGTCATATTCAGTATATTGCTCTTTCTGTATATTCACCTGTTATCAATGCTCAACCAATTGCTGTCAAACTTTATTTTGTGAAAATGGTCTCAAGTTTTGATCACTTTTGAAATGAAATCACTTCATTCTAATTAATAATGTTTGTTTTCTTTCACAATGAAGGTAGTGTTTTAGGTCACTAGACTTAGTCTCTCATATTTCCCTCAGTATCTTGTCAAGCAATTGAGCTGTGTCAATTTTTGTCCTAGCTTTGAATGCCTTATAGTGAATATGGTGTTTCTTTGCCTTTACTCTTTTGTGTGAAGTGTATCCCTTCCCTTTGTGTCCCAATGCTCCTGCTTTTCCTGACTGCATACAGTAAGCCAAATCCTGGCTGCTATTGCACAGCAAACAAGCAGAGAGCTGGGATTGGGAGATAAATCACTCTATCCATTGGACACACTCTCATTGCCATGGCACCCCTTGGAATACCTTGGTGATCCGTTCATGTGAAGTTGATCTACAATGCACCATGGCACAGGCTAGGGTAAAACTGTTTATTCTTTGTTGATGGCTAGTGTTTGAGAGGTAATTCATGTGATGGCAGCAGTGCCATTGGAGGAGTACACTTGGCCCGACCACCATGGTTTCAATGGTGTGCTTACCCTTGGCCTTGGAGTGCTTTGTTGAGCAGAATGGGGAGGGGGGGAGGACACGTGGGGCCAGGTGCAGCTACACTCAAGTGTTGTGTGTTCGTGTGTGTGTGTTACTAAGGCCTTTGCTTGGATCACTGCATGAACCAGCGTTCTCCCCCTGGGCAGTGGTGCTTGAGGTGAGGATATTTGAATGTGCTCCCTTCAAAAGTTAGAGTTGCTGCTTACATAGCGTGGTAATATGGTGTGTTTTGGTTCTAGAATGTATTCCATGGCACACCTTGAATTATGTTGTAATTGATCTATAACCCACTGTGTACATCTGTGTAAGCAAGTGTTGCTCATGACTGTAAAAAACAAGTGATGTCTGTTGGCCTTTTGATGCTGCAAGTTGCTCATTTACAGTCGGCTAGGTAAATATGATATGTAGGAAATATAGTCTCTGGTGATATTTGTGGCATTTATGATGATATCTTTAAGGCTTTACATTTTCATCCTTTATTGTGATGAGTGGGATTTGAATAGACTCGCCATTGAGACTATGCAAGTATAATTTAATACTCTTGTTCAGTGATTTATTTAGGTTTAAGAGATTTATCAGTTGGAAAAGTGTATTGAAACTTGAGTGACGGCTGGTAAGGCTGTTTCCTTGGACAGACAATGACCAGAAAAGACAGCAAGGAACATTGTGCATAATATTTCCATCTATGGACGTAATAAAATTAATTATTTTAGTTGCTGGAATTCCTTGCCTCAATATGTTCTTTCTGAATGTGTCATCAAATAAGGCGATTTTTGAGTGAATTTACTTGCTTGTACCTGATAAATATTCCCTCATAATATCTTATTTCATTCATGACAATGCATTTACTCTTGGAGTAGTGAATGGTCAGTAGTGTTTTCAACGTACTTGGGAGATTGGATTATTTGGCTACTTTGTGTATCAGGTGGCTCAAATTATTGTATTAATGAGGCATTTGTGCATTTGTTTAACAACCACTTTTAATGTAAATAGTATTGCAGCTAAGGATTTACTCAAAGAGATGTAGTACTCTTCTCATGTCGACTCTCTTACAATTTAGCCAAATGCATGGATTTCATCTTTTTTTGCGTTGTGATTAATTTTTTGTGATGGTTTTTCATTTAAAATTGTGTGTGGGCTTACATTTTCCCTAGCTGACTCTGGTGATTGCAAAACTAAATGGACCTCTGTGACCTGTAATTAAGACTTAGTAATTATGATGCCACAAATGGATGTATTCTGTGGGCGGGGGAGGCCAAGGGAGAGGAGGAGGAGTGCATGATGGGAAGTGTGGTCTGGGCAGCCTGCGATGTCCGCCCTGCCCGGGTGCGTGCCCCCCCCCCCACTCCCCTCCCCCTCTCTCTCTTCTCTCTCTCTCTCGCTCTTTCCAGCACAACACATCACGCGAGAGGAGCTGATATCCCGATACAAATCCTCCTGTCGTCACCATGGCAGTGAACCTCTTGCTCGAGTGTTGCAGCAGCTGAAGGTTTGTCACAAGTTTTCCAGTTGCATTGTATTGTAGGATCACCGTCAGCATTTTATATAATTTATTTTGACATTTGCCTCTGTTCGTCAAGGTGACCATTATTGCCCCATTAGCTTTTTTGGGTTTCGCTCATTCGTCTTTGACTTCTGACGAGTGTTCGTCAAAGTGCACGAATTCAATGAAAAGGTGGAGCTCTACGGCCTTAAATGTACTAACGAAAATAATAACTCCAATGGCCATAATGTTTGACGCACCAAACATGGTGAGGAAGGATAGGAGAATTTGACTGCCCAAGAAAGATTCCCACAAACAGGCACACAATCATGCACACATTAAGGTTGCGATTGTCTGCAGAACAATTAATTCATCATCAGTGACAACGGCAGACTACATACTCACACCCTTGAATGATTCCTGCCTGCAGATTTCAGGGGGGCACATCAGTGAACTAACCTGATATGGCACGAGTGGCATTAGCTAAAGGACTTCCATTTAATCTGGCATATTTGTGGATGCCTAGCTTAGATTCGTTGATGGATGCATTTCTGGATTTCAGAAATTACGGGCAGCGCAGCGGTGGGAAGGAACCAAGAGTGTAATGTGGATATACTGTGTATTTAGTCATTCTGGCCTCTTGCTCACAGCCCCTGCCACACATAGGTCGCTGCTGCATCCACTCGATCAAGCCACGACATTTGAGTGATAATCATGTCTGAGGTCATCTTTCTTTGGGCAGATGACACATCATGATCAGCAAGAAGGTCTAGTCAGTTGTGCAGTCATTGTTGCATCACTCGTCACCCTGTGAAAGACGCCAGTTAGAGATGATGAAGCCAAAGCGTGGAATGAGGGAAGAAGGTGAAGGTGGGCTGCGAGAAGTGGAGGAGTGAATGGCTACCAGAGGTACCAAAGCGACTAATTTTTTTTTAAGCCCTAGGAACAGCTCCATACAGTCCTACACTCAAACTTAACACTAGAACCGCTGGATTGTGCAACATTCCTAATGCCGCTGACTGGAAAAAAATGTCCCATTGGCAATATTAGGTGTCTGGTGACTTCTCTTGACTTTTTCTCTTGACTTGTTTCACTAAGAAGAGACTTCAGATTGATAAGAGAATTATTCATATTAGCTACAATATGTTCGTGTCTAAATACTACAATTTTATGGGCCTTCATATTACAAGCTAGAAAACCAATATATTTGTATTTTGCACATGATGTCTATTACCCTTATAGTTGGTGCATAATTTCGTTGATATTTTTGGAAGGGAAATATTTTTATGACTTCTTGCTAGTACAGTCAAGTGTAGAAGCTTTTATCGCAATTTAAAACAAACTACAATTAAGTAAATATGATATAAAAATAATGATTAAAACAAATGTCCTTATTGATTACCAATATAATGACATATCATATCTTTGGCACCATTTTTACGTATAGTTTGATATAACATTCTGAGTCGGTCACTAAATTACTTTCAGATATGTTTTCTTCGTCTCTAGACTGTGTATTACAAGAAGCACAAATGTAAGAAACAGCAGCAACACATTTATTTAACACTAGCTTAAAACATGATTCACAAGTATAAGAATTTTTTCCTTCTCTACAAAACTTTCACACCTGACAGCGGCGACGGGGACCACCAACCTTCGATGGATCCAAGCAGTGTTTGAGAGCCACAGTATTATAAAGTTGCTCTTGACCTTTCTTCATGCAGTCCGGTACTTCCCCTTTAGCTTTGTTTATTGTGCGTAGCAATCTTGTTCGTTTGCTTTCAAATAATTTGCTAGTGAAAGTGAAGTAAAAAAGTAGTTTCTCCCTTTGCTTAGGAATGGGCTGGCAAGTTTCTTGACTTCAAATTCTCTAAGACGTTCACCAATAGGACGAATTTAGTCTTTCCCATTCATCATATTTTTCCATAGATTAAAGAAGAGAAATTTTCTTTCTTCTTTAATCTATTTATATTTCGAATCCTTATCTATGGCTATATAGTATTTCTGCCTATATTTGTCAGGCTTGGAAGCCATGAATTTTGTCAATGTACAATTGCACTTTGAGGGCAAAAGCTGCTCATCTACGGAAATATATGGACTGGGAATGCACATGCTTTGATAGTTTGCTATAAGTCTGTTCCAAACCTTTGATATCAGAGCAAACTTGTCATCTTTCAAATGCTCCAAGCATGTTGACCTGCTATCAAACCTTGGGAATCTCTCAGAAGCGTTCACATGACATCACAGATTAGCAAAATGGTAAACCCCATTTTTCTGACCAAAGTAAATCTACTTCAATTCCTTTGGATTCAGTAGCACCCCTCACATATAAAATACGTTGGAATGCATCAACAATGGCTAGACCAATCATCCTCTCCCAACAATCTATATGCCTTTGTGTCACTGCCTTTCTGAATGTTCTTCAGAATAAATTCATCAAGGAACAAACTCCAGTCACTTGAGACAAGTCCAGTGATGACATGCCTCTTTGCTCAGGGATAAAGACCCAGATTTTCTGGTACAACACATTGGTTTCCTCTCCTACCAGTGGATGGTAAACTAGTAGAGACTACTATTTACTTTGTCCCGACAGGAGCCTCAACCTCTGTGCCAACAGCCAATTTGCTGAGATGTTCTTTCTTACCCAATTTAGGCATTCTTATTTTCGTTGGGCGACTAGCTTCAGAGACAAATGCAATCTAAGAGTTGCATTGAATATAATCGGCATCGACTCAGTCTTTGTTCTGGTCAGCATCGACATCTTGCAGAAGGGCGATGGTATCTGAACCACAAAATCTCTTTTACCAATCATCTCCAGTGCCCTCACAGCCACGTTGACGACGCAATGTACACCGAATGGCTTGTTGTGCACTTAGATAGATAGATTGAAATAGTGGTGGAGTTCCTCGCAACGGAGGCCCTGGAGCACTTAGACCTATTGGTCCATTGTGCCAACCACCCTTTTGGAGAAGTCACCCATAAAGGCCAATCGCCTTGCTAAAGGCCAGCAAGTCCCCGATGGGGATTTCCCTTACCTCCCTGGGTTCCAAAAATGGGGAACCCAGGTACCTGTTTCGAGTCCTCATCACCGCAGGGCACTCGCATAGTATGTGGGATGTGGTTTCGTCCCCTTCTTCGCACCACCTGCATCTGGGGGAATGTACGATTCCCAGGAGGTGCAGGTGCCTCATCACCTGGTAGTGCCCCGTGAGGAGACCCACTACCGTCCGTAGTTGACCCCTGTTTAATGACAGGAGTCTTCTGGCAGGCCCAGGTCTAGGCTCTCCAATATGCAGTTTGGCCTGTCTAAGGCCTGGTGCCACTCGCCAGATCTCAGAATGTCGGGCTAGCCCCCACATTCTAATTTCCGCCATCCCTACCGACGAAGCAATAGGTATGATTGGCTCTGGACCAACCGGATCTCGGCTGGAACCGGCCCTTGCCAGCTCATCAGCCATCTCATTTCCGGATATGCCTGCATGACCAGGCACCCAGAAGAGTTCCACCTTGCCGCATCTTGCTATATTATTGAGTGCCTCACGACACTCCTGCAGCAGCTGTGATTTGCACCATGGCGATGTCAGCGCCTTTAGAGCTGCCTGACTGTCCGTGCATATGTGTATCGGTCTGTTAAACTTCCCGATCTCCTTAATAGCATGCGCGCAGGTCAGAAGTGCATATACCTCCGCCTGGAACACCGTAGCATATTTTCCCAAAGGGATTGAGAGCTTTCTTTGTGTACTACAATTGTAGATGCCCGCTCCCGCTCTTCCTTCTTTCCTAGAGCCGTTCGTATACCATACCTCGGCCCCAGAATGAAGTTCTTTCCCCTTTCCTCTAGCCCACTGTTCCCTATCTGGGAAGTGGGTTTTGAATTAGGGGGGTGTTTGGTTGAACCTGGCTATCATTCCATCACTGCCCATCCCGAGGATGGGACTCGACTTCATGAGCTCCGTCCAAACCTGTCTATGACCATAGGAACTTCCTTTGTCATACCACTGTCCCATACATTTGAGACGATAGGCTGCTGTCCTTGCCTGTACCTCAGCTTCCACATAAAGTGGAGGGAGGTTCAGCAGCGTTTCCAGAGCTAGAGTTGGGGTTGTTCTCATAGCCCCCGTAATGCCCATGCAGGCCATTCGCTGAAGGTGGTTCAGTTTATTCTCAGCAGTTTTGAGCCGGACTCTCTTCCACCACACTATAGAGCAGTACAGGAAACTAGGTTTAATGACTGCCGTATAAATCCATCTAGTGGCTTTTGGTTGAAGTCCCCATGTTTTACCAAGGGTCCTCCTGCACATCCATAAAGAGGCACAAGCTTTCTTTGCCTTGGTCTCCAAATGCTCTCCCCAGTTAAGCCTGGGGTCCAGAATAACTCCAAGATACTTGACCGATGGTGAGGGATGTAAAACCTTTCCCTGCAACTAGGGAGGTCTAAAGCCCTCCATTTTCCTTTTATTGGTAAACAATACAAGCTTGGTTTTCTCCGGATTTACAGTCAGCCCTGTTTCTGCACACCACCCCATTACCTTATCCAGGGCTTTCTGCATAAGTCCGGAGACAGTATCAAGGTATTTTCCAGTGATGAGTATAACTACATCATCTGCGTACCCCTGAGTGTATGCGCCAGTCCTATTCAATTTTACGATAAGACTGTCGACTACCATATTCCAGAGGAGTGGAGATAACACTCCTCCCTGAGGGCAGCCTCGAGTCACTGCCACCTTCATTGAACTGTCTCTCAAGACTACTTTGACAGTTCTCTGTTCCAACATGTGTCTAATCCAGCTCACAATGTGAGCATGGATGCCATGTCTTCCTGCAGCAATGCAGATTTGATCGAAGGACGTGTTATTAAATGCTCCCTCGACATCAAGAAATGCCCCCAGTCCGTACATTCCATGCTCCAGCACCCCCTCAATCCTGCTAACAAGATTGTGTAGCGCCGTCTCCACGGATTTTCCTTTCTGGTAGGCATGTTGATACAGGTGTAGGGGGTGATCTCTTAATGGTCCCTCCCTTATGTACCTGTCCACTATCTTTTCTAATGTCTTCAATAGAAAAGACATAAGACTGATTCCTCGAAAGGAATCTGCTCTTGTGTAGTCCGTCTTACCCGGTTTAGGTATGAAGACCACCTTGGTGACCCTCCAGGCTTTTGGAACATATCCATAAGCCAGGCATGAGCGAAATATTCTTACCATTGGAAGGAGGAGCAAATCCTGCCCTTCCTGAAGGAGTGCATGAAATACCCCATCCTCCCCAGCAGCCTTAAAGGGGCTAAAGCTCATGATTGCCCATTTTGTAACTGAGTACGTCACGATGCTGGAGGAAAGTCTCCATTCTGTCCGAGCCGGACGGATGGGATTCCTCCCATACTGCATCTCCCTCAACTTTCTGGAGCCTGGGAAGTGGGTCTCCAGCATTAGCTTTAACGCTTCCTTATCGGAAGACGTGAAGTCTCCCGAGGGAAGCAGTAGAGAACCCACCCCTGCTTCCGAGTCTTTTGATAGGATCTTATGAAGTCTCGCCATCTGTGGAACAGTCTCTACGCTCTCACAGAAGCCCCTCCATGAGTCCCTTTTACAGCGCTTAATTGCTGCTTTGTACCTCCGTTGGGCAACCTTAAAGTTTTCCCAATCCCGAGGCATTCTTGTCCTCTTTGCTTTATTAAAGAGTTTCCTAGTCCCTCTACGGAGACCGTCTAATTCTGCTCTCCACCAGGGCAATTTACACCCTTCCTTCCTGGTCATTAGGGGGCAGCTGTTTTCGTAGGATGTGATGATGCTATTCTGTAGATGCTCCACAGCAGCCTCCACCTCATTCACGTTTCTAAACTTGCACTGAGGTGCCCCCTCTAGGGCAGCTCCCAGCCTCTCTCGATATAGTCCCCAGTTGGTATTCCTGGGGTTTCTATATGTTATTTCCCTGTAATTGGATTCTAAAAGAGTGAAGAGTATGTGTCTGTGGTCGGACAAAGTTATCTCCCCTGACACTCTCCACCCATCAATCCTGTGCAGCAGAGAACTGGTGCACAGTGTAATGTCTATCACCTCCTGCCTAATGCTGTTTGCAAAGGTAGGTTGTGATCCTTTATTGAGTATTTGTAACTCCGTAGACATAAGGTACTCCAACAAGGACTCTCCTCTACCGTTGGTGCTCCCACTCCCCCACACAATGTGGTGCGAGTTAGCATCACAACCGATAATCAGGTCCCACTTGTTGGTCTTGCAGTGACTCACCAGCCTTTCCATCTCATTCGATGGTGGGGGAGCCGGTGAATCATATGGCAGATAAGAGGAGCAGACAACCACTCTCCTCCTATTCTCACCTTCCCCAAGGGTCAGCAGAACTACTGCCTGATCCCTCGTAGTAAATTCTGATAAATGTGTTGCATTTATCCCATTCACATAGATACAAGCTCTAGGTCTGTCAACAGTGGTGCAGTAAAATACTTTACCCACAGTCATACTTAGTCCTCTGACTCTGCCTTGGAAAGCCCAGGGCTCTTGAATCAGAGCTATCTTAACCTCACCTTTCGATAGGATCCTTTGCAGGACCCCCGAGGCAGCCCTGCTGTGCTGCAGGTTGGCCTGGAGCATGTCGATACCCGCCATGCTTAGGCCCTCCCAGCACCATCTTCCTCCCCCAGCACCTTTTCCTTGGGGGGATGTTGGACCTTCCCGTCCTCAGAAGTATGGGGCTTCTCCTCAGCCCCATCCCTACCCAAAAGGGTCACCTCTACCTGCTGTAGGCCGATGGTTCCCTTGAAGTTTGGCGCTGTCAAGCACTTGATGGATGCTTCATCCACCCCCAGGACAAACCGAGTTCCCCGAGGGGTGTCGCACCTTTCATAAGGTCTCCATAGGGCTATTTGCAGCCCCGGATTGACCCTTTGTAACCTCCCCAGGAGGGTCTTGGTGTCCGGTTTACTACGCCCCGGCACCCAGATCATCACTCTTCTCCTCCTGATGAGTTTATCGGCATCCACAGCATGGAAGATGGTCCCCTCAACCGGTCCCATCCTCTTTGCCGCTTCAACCAACCAGGCTGCCGAACGGTCGTCGTCACAGCTAATCTCGAGCGCCCCGTTTGCAAACCTGGTCCCCCGAAATACAGGGAGGTCCTGGTCTTCTGGGACCTCGTCCCAGAGTCCTTCCAGTCTCCTCTCTATCTCCTCTTGCCATTCCTCTATCATCATCACCTGAGGATATCCTATTGGGATGATGGCCATTTTCTTAAGATTCCTGGACGCCTCTGCATATGAGGGCCGAGAACCAGTCTTTGCCCTCTTGGCGTCCTGAATCTTATTTGTAGGGGGTTACCCCAGGGGGTACGCCTCCCCTTTACAGAGGTGGGGGGAGTCTCTATCGTCCCCACTCCCCGCCCCGGGGCCCCGCCAGCAGTCACACCAGCAGTACCCCCATGAGCAGGAGGGTCCGGCAGACTCTCGCCACGTCCCCCCGCTCCCGGCTTTTTCCTCTTCCTCCTCCTGGCGGCACCAGTCCGCTTTCCTTCCGTAGTGAGCCTCTCCATTCTCTGAGAAACGCTCCCTAGGGTGTTAATGGAGGCCCCCGAGTCAGAGTCTACCCCTTTGGGGGGGGAGCCCCGACCCGGTGCCTCTTTGATGGTCGACTCCGAGGAGTCAGAAAGGTTGCCCATCTCCTCCAGGTGGGTGGGTAGGGATGGAACAATGGAGGCTGCGTCCTCATCGGGAGCCCCACAGGGGCTCACCGACAGTATCGCTTCCTCCATAGATAGGGATGGGGTAGTGGGGGCGGCGTCCTCACTGGGAGCCCCACAGGGGCTCACCAGCAGTATCGCTTCCCCCACAGGTAGGGATGAGGTAGTGGAGGCCGCGTCCTCATTGGGAGCCCCGCAGGGGCTCTCCAACAGTATCGCTTCCTCCACAAGGGAAGTGAGACTACAAGAGTCCATTTTGAGAGTGTGCCTTTCAGCACCCTCCATAGCTCCCTCCACAACTCCCTCCATAACTCCCTCCATAACTCCCTCCATAGCTCCCTCCATAGCTCCCTCCTTGGTTATTTTTGAGTTGGTATCCATATTTGGTCCCACGAGTAGCTAGGGAAATAAAGGGTCCACCCACACAGAGCCCCGCATGCGTGGGTAAGGCTAAATAAAACCGGAGGTCGCCCAGTATCCGGAGTCTCTCTGTTAGCGACTTCTTACCCTCCGCCCCGCAACTGCGGTCACCCTAGGCACAGAGACGCACCGTGGTGTTGGGAGCTGTTTATCGACCGCCAGGTCTAGATCCGTCATGTTCAGCGATACCAGGGGCACCTCGTGGAGGATGTGGCTCTTCACCACGCATGACGGTCTTGGTGGTCCATAGGCATGGTCTGCCCTTGTCCCACCCTGGAGTCCCTTACTCCTTACCCCCTGTTGTGCACTTAGTCTAGGAGTATCAGCGCCACTTAGTGAGAGTAGAAGGGGTTCACCATCAACACTGCTACGGCCAAAAATAGCAGCTTTATATCCTTAGAAAACAAAAAGAAGTTTGTAGTGAAATATATTTTATTTTAGCGACTAAGAGCAGCAAAATAAACACGTCTGGTTGTCAGAACTGTTTCATTACTGCTAACCTTTATCCTCGTTGTTATTCCTCTCTGAATCATCTGAAGATGTTACTGCACTTTCTCTTGGAGCAATGTCAGAATTTCTCCAACAATTGTCGTCAACCTCTTCACCTTCCGATTAACCTTCCGGAAGATCATTGGGCAATACCACGATCCACTCGGGAAAAACACTGCAAAGAAGAGACATATTAATTACACTTACTGGAAAGCACTTGTTGACCTGTATGCGTTCGTAAGGTCGTGATTACTCTGGCCTCTATCAAACAGACTCGCAGCTACTATGTGTCGCCTTGCTGGCTTGAATTTACAAATCAAAACTCAAGGTAGCCAAAAGGTGTTGTTTCACTTCGTAACAACAAGTTCGAAAAATGAATTTTATTCTTCAAAAACTCTTTCATTCCTTTCATTCTTTTAACCTTGAAAACTCCCCGCGTAAATTGTACAACTTGGACAATGTTACAAGTTTAAAAGTCATTAAAATGATAATAAGGCGTATTTGGCTAAATTGTGGCATGCAGCCAAAACAAAATGTTTTCTGGATAAAGTACTAGCAAATTTTGTGTAACTACTGATATTTAATAGGCCGGAATACGGCATGGAACATAAATGTTCTGTTCGCGGTTTTAGGTATTTCTAATAATTATTCAAAATACATGTGCTTAAACGTGGTGATTATTTTTCAGAATGGACCACTTACATAAATATTAAAAGTCGAAATCCATCCATGTAAATAGAACACTTTCTGTGGTTCTAGTGTTTAATAAGATAGGCTTGTAATTTTTGGTTGCACAATTTATCAATATTTCTCGAGTAGCTCTATTAATTACCTATTCATCATTAATGAAATGTAATTATGCAGTAGGCAAATTAGGGAAGATGTGTTTTCCTTGTGAGATTTCATTATACCCAGTTTGAGTGAGTTCTGTTGGATATGTCCAAAAGGGCTTCACCCGGATTCGCATCGGGGCGCTCTACCCCATACATTCTTACCATGCTGTCTCATAGAGGACGAAACTCCCAATTTTCCGTGCTAATGACTGGTAAAGGGAGCACGGATAATTGGGAAACACGGATAACCCACTGCTATTTGGTTCTTTCCGGGTTAATTTCTCTATGTTGCCAAAATATAAGAACTCCCTAATAGCACTGCATGCCAGTGAAAAGATCCTCGCTGTACATAATATAGCATTTTACGGGGAAAAAAGAATCCAGCAGAAGAGCTGTCCCGGATGCAATTTAATGTTCGCAGGCGTTGGCCTGGCGTGTACGACGTTGGACCATTCGGTGGGCCAATGTGAATTGAACGCGATTGGAGGAAAGTAACTAAAGTCAATGGACCTTTGAGACCACTGCCGTTACACTAATGGCGATGCACGGATAATCCGCAGCCTGGATATAGTGCGCGCGTATGTGGATAATCGGGATTCTACTGTAATTGCAATATGCCTGAAAATTTAGCACGATGCTAAATGGTATCTGTCATGTACACACCTAATGATTGTTTTAAAAATCACTATCACTCTCTGAGTCAGAGTCACTTTCCCTTATTATTACGTTCTCCACCAAGTTTTCAAGCACCACTTCATCCTTAATATACTCCCCCTCAGTTTCTCTTACTTTTTGGCAAACTACTTCCCACTATACCTTCCCTATTTCATCACACTTCTGCTTCACAAGTTTTTCCACGTCCGCTGCTTTGAATCTCCTGCTAGACACCCAACCCTTTTTAACCCTTTTACTGCCAGGCCATTTTAGGTAGACCTTGCGAAAACTGTGAGATTCCCCAGATTTGTTTTTGATAGGGTTCAGCTCAGGATGATACCGGGGGAGTCTGTTGTTTGTTTACTTATATGGTCAAGCCGTGCATTTCGCACTTTGATGGAGTGCTGGTGCCAACAGACCAGTTTTTTCTTCAGCCACTGTTTTCTTCATTGCTGAGTGTACTCCACACAGCCCATGAGAAAGGGCTAGATCATCTTGGGGAGCGTGCTGCAGACATGGTAGTTCTGGTGCCTTTGATGGCTGGCCTTCCCGCTGGGAGGAATTCGAAGCCATCCAAAAGAAGTTGAGGCTGCCTTCTCATCGCTTTCTGAAGCATGTTTCTTTGCGCTGGCTGTCTTTAGAACCAGTGGCTGAACGCCTGCTAGAACAGCTTCCTGGGCTGGAGGAATATTTTCTCAGGCACTTGACACCTCAGAATAAGGACCTTGCATCCAAAAAAGTAGCCACCAGGATTAGGGATGGTGTGAAGGACCCTTTTCTGACGGCTGAACTGTACTTTGCCATCAGCAGCACTTGGCTTTTCACGAAATTCACTGGATTTTTCCAGGCAGACCAGCCATTGGTGCACATGCTCTACTCAGAAATGAAGACTTTGTTGTTAAAGTCAGCGGGTAGAATCTACAAAGTCGATGCTTACAGTAAGTTGGGACTCTGCAGTAACCTTGTAGATCCTGAAAACCTGCTGAAAGTTGACGATGTTGAAGTAGGGGAGAAGACTAAAGTGGAGTTGAAGAGGCTTCAAGATCTTGCTTACCCTGCTGGTGATATTCAATCCTTTCGGCTACAGGCACAGAGGCACATCGTTGCTGCCATCAATCAGATTCTTGCCGATTCTGCACTTGGGAACAAGGGTATCATAAAAGCTTGGAAAAAAGGGTTGAATATTGGGAAAGTATTTTCAAGCTGAAGCGTCAGGCCAACGTCATGAAATATGAGCTCACCGTGAAAGTGGTGGAGGCATCTGTGTCCCTAAGTCACGCTAATGCTCAATTTGTACATGACTGCACCTAAGGCTTGCAGGCAAGAAAAATCACTAAACGCAGCTATGACAGTCAAAAGTGCCATGAAGGTGTATGGCGGTCCGGAGGCCTTCCCCATCGACGAGAATCTTCTGAGAGTGCACCAAAATGCTAATCACAGTTACTCTGACTATCTCAAGGGAGAAAGGAAGAAGAAAATAGGAGACAAGAACAGGCTCGGGCAGAAATGGAAGCTTGAGAGGAAGCACGCCGGAAGTTAGACGGAGCAAAAAAGAAGATTGTTGAGGAGGAAGAGCAAGTGCTAGAGTTGCCGGATGTCGTCAAGAGCAAGAAAACCACTGCTGCTAAAGCATTAAAGGACCGAAATTTAACTGAAATCGCGGTATCGCAAGTCATTCTGGAGGTCGCCGATAAACTATTGGAAGAAGCGGAAGAGAAAAATAAAGAAGCCAACGCTTAACAGAAGTCCATCGACAACAGAAAAACCAAAGTCATCCACCAGCTGGAATCTACAGCCAAAAAAAGCTGGACTGATGACTAGAGATTCCTCATCTGGTATTTTATTCAACTTCATGAATAAAATTGTTCATGTTTCCAACTTCCTTGTTTCTCTCAATTTTCGCCGGTTCCTTAACCTCGACCACTCCAACCAGACAGCTTTTAAGAATAAAATGCATGCTTTTGCCTAATAATGCAGATGTGGTCCGATTTACCTTGATTTTCATGCATATTATGAGTCTGCTTTGGTCTATATTTTCACAAACTTGGGGGTCTATAAAGTCTATATTTTTTGCCCTGTGGGATGCCTGCACATCTTCATTTCATCCTTTTGACTGTTGCTACTCGGTGCTATGTTGACCTCAGTGCAGTGGTATGCGGTGTTGTCCATTACAACAATAGAGTTATTTGGCAGGTTAGGTATTAATTGGTCCTGCATCCATTTCAGAAAATTGTTGGCATTCATGTCCCCGTGGTAGTCCCCACTTTTGAGTCCTGAGTTAAATGCAAGTAAGCTCTGGGGATAAATCCTAGCTCTCTGCCTCAAGAACATAAATTCTCATGTTATTTCTTGGCAACGATTAAATGTACCGTAAAACAATCATCGTTACATAAATACCATTATGAATCCTGAACGTACCTGCTAGAATGATGACCATTCGATGCCCTTTGGATGTAGGGGCTTTCAAGCCAGTGTTATCAGCATCTGTCTGCACCGAAATGCAGCAGCATGTGAGGAGTGAATGTAAGTTTCATCCGTGAAGGCAGTGTTCTACCCCTCCTCCTGGAATTGACTAATTCTTCACAAATATTCAATTCTCTTAAAAGGGATTTCACTTTGCTCACACAGTATGGCTCTGTTGTTCTCAGTCTTCTTCCAACTACATATTTAGCGTAAAAGTAACACAATTAAAATGTGACTATATAATGGACCACAGTTCAGGTCAGCGAGTGTGGTGGAAAGAGACCGTGACTTACCTGAAGCCAATTCTATGAAGAACACGTCGGAGAGACGACATTTGGCCAGCAAACCCTGTCGCATCCTTAATTACAGGTAGTAGAGAGGCCAATGTAAGATGTCTTTTTCTTAATTGTGGAAATCGTTCACCATCCATCGTATAACTTTCACATGAAAATCATCAAGGGATGTCTTCCATTTCACCTGCGGCTTTGTTTTTGGTGGACTTTGAAAAGATCCTCCAGGCTTGCCTACCAACTTATCGCCCTCCTTCGACCTAATGCACTCCTAGACACTCTCGTAGCGGCAGCAACCCTTTCAAATATTTTTGTGATGGGAATTGAGATTCCCTCCTCTGCTTCCTTCTTCATCAATGAGACAATGTTGTGAATTATCCCTCTGGACTGGCTGTGAATACCTTTGTTACCAATTTTTGATTTCCCAATGCTCATGGTGATATATAGTAGGGAGAGTTAGCATTATAGCAAGAAGCTATTGAATACCTAAGCCCATGCAAGAGAGATAGCTATGATATCCACTGATCTAAGAAAAATCTAGGCAGTAGGTGTCACAAAAACTATTTCGTCAACACAGTAAAATGACACACAATAAAACATGCAGTGGTGCAGAACTGTTCTCTTCGTGATAGCAAAGGAAGAAGTGAACCTTCGAAGGCACATTTAGAGGACACTTCTGCAAGCAAGTTATTTCAGCTTTGCTCTCTGTTGCTGACCTATTATTTTCATTTCTTCTGATCTGGTCCTCGTCTTGAGAATCAGCATCTTGAAGTGAGGGTCTTTCTCCAAATGAAATCTTACCATCTTCTCATTCATGGGCTTTTGGAGACTGCATGCAAGTTGATGCATTCATTCAGTGACCCTCTCTGTTGCTCGGGTTTTTGAGTCATCCTTTCTTCATTTTTTTTCTCCATAACTCGAGAAGAAGCTTATTCAGGCACGATCTCTTGCTCATTATCTTCTGGGTTTTGAGAGAGATGTAGGTCTTTTTATCTGGGGTCATATTTACGATGGTCGATGCTGATGGTCGTTTGTTGATGGTGTATTTACATTGGTGCATTTTTTATTTTTTCACACTTGGGATTATCTCTTGGTCAAAAATCTATTCAGTTCACCATGGCTTTTGACTCTCATTAGTTGACCGAGCAGGAAGTACTCGACGCTTTGGAAGAAAAGAGTGAAAAAAGTTTGGATACCTACCATTTCCAAGGACTCTAATGTATACATAATCGATTCTAGTTCCGAAAAGGATGAAAAAGAAAACTGATCTCTATGTGCTATAAATACTGTAAGTTACACTTGGAAAGATGTTAATGGTGCAAGATTTCCTCGGCATTTTACATGTGACTTTTCATCATTTTGATTGGCAGTTGTATGAAGCATCAGTTGGAGGTATGCACAAGTAGCATTGATTCTCCATTAATAAAAGCTGACTTCGGTATATTTAGGTTTTGACGCATATTTCTGCAGTTCTGAGTTTCGCAGCACACAAGGCCATACAAGGCTGCAGTGGCACATGCACATCCTCCCACATGAGCTAATCTCTCACCAGTTGATGGGACATCCATCGAAAACTGGTCTACTGCGCAAGTGCCACGAGCTTCATCTGCATGTGACCACAAGACATTTGCACAGATTCACCCCTTGTTAGTGTCATCTCACTCATCTGTTTTCATTGTAATACACGGAGAGATAGTATTTTGTCGATTATTTTCCTGTGGTCAATAACTCATGGACAGGCAAATGGTATCTCATTTACGATGAAATTGTGTTATTATGATGTAAAGTGTGCGATTTTCAATGCATATGATTACTACTGATATGTAATAGTTGTCTTTGCCCTTACTAGTCTATGATACATGATGATAGAGAAGCAGAAAAAATCACATTATTGTACCTTAAAACAACCAAATTGACAATGATTGAAAAGGAACCTTAACTTTGTCATTCCACGTAAATTTATTAACAAACGACCTTGGTTTTGACATTGAAACACTGGTTGTTTGTTAATAAATTCATGTGGAACAATAAAGTTAAGTTTTCTTTTCAATCATGAATAGGTTCCATAAAGTAACACCTGAAAATACCAGTCAAATTAGCAACTTTTATCTGAACTTTGGGGCTTCTACTATATTGGAACCTTGAAAATTTGGTCATCAGCCTTGAAACGACCTGGAATTTAGTTTTCCATTTTGGTAGACATCCTGAATACTGTATCATTTTTTGAAACAATGAAATCACTCATTTCCTAGTGGGAAGTTCTAAGTGAAAGGAATTGTAAACTTTATCGCTTTCATTAGTACACCACTCAAAGGAAGCACTTGGATTGCTCAGCATTGCCGGTATAGGTACACATTTTCTTTGGTCTGCACTTAAAAAAAAAAAAAAAAATGTGAAGTTAAATATAAAATATTGTGGTATGTTAATTTTTAAGTCGTTAATTAAGTTGCAATAGGAATTTAAAAGGAAGACAGGGGTGATTGTCATGTGCCTCAATCAAGTTGCATGCTCAGTGTAAGGATTGATGATGATTCCTACTCCAAGTACTTGCTTTTTAAAAGAGGTTGCTATAGCTGCTAGTGAATTTGGGAGTGCAGGACTTTAGCCCGCCACTCTCAGTGTTTCCCTTGCGTGCAGGAGATGGACGTGGAGGGGGGGGAGGGGTGCTGGGAGGTGCTGAACCTGAAGGGGGAGCAGCTGCGCCACCACCACTGTGAGCCCCTCGAGGAGATCCTGAAAAGGCTGCACTTCCACACCATCAACCTGGAGGAGTGTTTCCAGGAGGACGAGGTATGCCCCTCTCTCAATTAGCCTCCCTCTCATGGGGAATTGGTGAAAACACACTTGTGAATTGGTGAAGTGGGAGGCAAAGGTGTTTATTTCCATGAGGAAGCCATTAAATTCTATTGTTTCAATCACTGCCGATTGGATCACATACTATTTGTAAGCTTCGTGTAATGAATTGATTGATGTTGTGTTACTACAGGCACAAATAACATTAAGGTATGATGGGGTAAATATTTGATGCAAATGTGTTTGTTGTCTAAATGCAATCTATGTGGGAACTAAAAAATGCAGCAACTTGGCAAGCGAGTTCAACGCCGGGAATATTCAAACATCAGAAGGATGGCAATAGGTTTTGCACATCGAAGAAATAGGCATAAATTTAAGGTCTACATTCACGAGAGCTCCCTGGAATAAATATGGTGAATCTCCACCACTCTCGCCATTATTAAGTTTTTAATAATGCCTCCCCAAGCCAAAATTCTTCAATAAATCAGGAGTCGTCATTTACTGTCCATGCCAAAAGTCGAGGTACTTGAGTTTGGAATGTTCTGTCGCAATAACTTATTCATCGATTGTTATGAAACAAACTGAAAATGTAAGAAAATTTATTTCTCTGTTATGTGAATAACATCAGCGATTGTTCACCATATCAGAAAATTTTTTATTTGGCTTTGTATGGAAAAAAAGCATGGTTTTTGGCTCTCAGAAAACGGTACTTTGAACAATGACTTAAAATAAATTTTAAAGTACTGTAGGCACACCCCATGCACACTCTGTTGACGAATATTATAATTATGAAAGATTATTACCATAGTCCATGTAGAAAATTGCTTATCCTTGTTTTGAGGCCTGTGCCGAGGAGGTGGAGGGAATGGGGAGGAAAAAGGGTAGCCTCAATAACGTGGTCGGCAGGTACTACCCCCAGAGGCTAAATATCGAAAATAGCAGAGTTTTCTTTATCAAAAAGTTTTTGATAGTAAATAAATAGTTAGGAGGTTATGCTTCAGCATATGCATTTAAAAATGTTTCATCTTGCACCTTATTAAGTCTCATGATGGTAACTTGAAAACGCACCCACGTTATATACCCTCTGAGGGGGTGGTTATCTGGGGGGGGGGGGAGTGAGGAGAGTATGGGGAAGGGTCATGCTTCTTCAAGCCGCACCTCTGATTTTTTATCGCGATGATAACAAAAAAAGTACAGTTTTTTTTGCATTTTCTAAGGGAGCGCTCTCTTTGACCTCTCATAAGGCAAAACGTTGGAGTTCAATTGTTATGAAATTTTAACACAGTAACGAAACATCCTTTCCTAATGTTATTCTAAAATTTCAGGTCATTTCATTTAGCCATAAAAAGGTTGTTATTAATTTTATGAAACAACTTTTTCTTGGCAATGAATTGTCCCGAAAACTTGATCTTGGTCTTGTTTTAAAGCTCTTTGACGCAGTATTGTAATAAAATAAACATAGTCAGTCCAAAACTTGTGCCCTATTTTTAACGAGTTAATAAACAACAGAGCATTTTTATGGCAGTTACGCTACCTTTAACACTCGACGTAATTATTGAATGGCCCCCTTTAGCTCCCTCTCGAAGCAATTTAGTCAGGTCACAAACCACCTCAAATGTGACCTTCCTAAATATGACTCTGCCGTTGCTAATTGCCTCCTGTTTTCGCTCGCTGTGGCGCGATTATGTTTTGTTTGTTTCTACAAATATTTTTACATTTTTGGTTCCCTCTTCCCAACAGCGGTCTGTACAGCGACACTCATTTCACAACAGGTGTGGTAGCATTTACCGTATTTACCCGATTCTAAGACGACCCTGAATGGAAGACGTCCCCTCATTTTGAGCTCCCAATTGAAAATAAAATGACAAATCACCTATTATTATGCTATTTGTCTTATATATCAGTCCTCTACTTTACTTGCATTAATTTTGCAAAATAAAACATATACTCATTTCAAATTCCAACAGAAAACATAACTTAACCAGAAAACACATAATTTAAATAAACTTTGTCCTGAGCAACAGAGTTTTAGATACTTTCCTTACATATTTTTTGCCTTTTAGCATACCACAGGATAACTTTTGTAATAGAACTGTTTCGGCTTAAAAACATCCAATATAAAAGAAAAACAAGGAAAAGCATTTACAAAGCATTCAGACTTTTGGAAAATTAAAAATATACTGCTCTTATACACAGAAATATATAACTTACAACTTAATTCTGAGTAAAAAAATCAGATACTTTCCTTCTTCATAATTGCCTTATAGCATGAAATATCACAAAATAACTTTTGCAATAGAACCATTCAGACTTAAAAACGCATAGCTTTTTGTTTCAGCAGTGCCCCTGGATGTCTATTCCACATCACATGTTGCCAATCTTTCATTAGATCTTCTGTCATCTATCCCTTTTCCTGGCATCTTACTATTATTCCACTCGGTATATGGGCATAGTTTTACGTTTTAGAATCACATACGGCGCTTATTTAGTACCATATAGATGTTACTAAATATATTTATCTATATATCTATTTATCTATAGATAGCAGCTGCTAATACTCCCAACATAAGTCACTCGCATTTTTTCGTTACTACCGGTAGTTTTTTAAGGACGGACTTGGCTCCTTTCTCGGTCACGGTGTAATTCGACGGCATGTCGAAAAAATCTGGAGTTTCGTGTGCATTTCCGATTTGGCTCAAAAGATAATTTATTTAAAAGTCCGATTATATATTTTTGGTAAGCGATCAGTTTTTCGCTGTAGTCTCTAGGCAATTTCTGGCACAGTGAATTCCTGCGCCGTAAAGAAAAAATATTTCGTCGCACGAATCTGGTGCACCAACGTCCACGTGCTTTTAATTCTTGTGCTGGTAGCTTAGTCTTCTGGCAACTTTGTGAGCTTTAAGAGTTCATACCTTCCGTTGAAACAGGCCGCATACCATTCTGCCGCAAAGTTTGATTGAACACCACTTCTTCGACATAAGGGAATCGGCCTGTTTTGGGACCTCTAAATGACTTTGACGTCCTGCATGTTGTGTATTGCAGATCTCCATCTTCGCTCATTTGCCTCGGGAACTCCTAACATTCTACTTGCGTCACAGTTATTTGATTTATCGGCATGTTGTACGACAAGTAGCTTAAAATTTGCGACGTAACCATGTCTAATATATTTGGTTCACTTTCCCTTCGCACTCACGCCACGTATTTCTACATGATCTGTCATTTTTAAGTGATACATATGTAAGGTACATTTCAATCACGAATTCAAAACTTCAGATAAGTGTGAAAACTGCCGAAAGTGAATTCCAGCCTTCGTTTGTTTTTTGCGTATGCCCGAAGCGCTCGATTGAAATACATCGCTGCGGCCATAGATAATCATTGACACTGAAAAATTATCATACCCGTCGTTGTGATGTAATTTTACGTTAAGAATTGTTTATTTTAGTAATTATTGCAATGGATTCTCGTGGAATGGATCCCTATTAATCAATTAGTCACACATTCGTACATTCATAGCATAGCGCCGCGTAAACACGCTGTTCTAAGTTGTACTCGAATCTAAGACGAGTCTAGGTATCTTTAGCTGAAAATTAGGCAAAAAAGGTCGTCTTAGAATCGGGTAAATAGGGTACTTAAACGGCTGTAGCACTAGGATGTGGAAGGCAAGGGGAAACCACCACTTAATTATCTCTTTCAGCTACTCCCTCTTTTCTTCTTATCAAGACGTGATGGAATGCTCTTGAGATAAATATTATGGAGGTAAATTGTCCCCTATTCGGATCTCGTGGTGGGGACTACTGGAGAGAGTAAATCAGTCAAGTGTGATAGACATTTTAGGGTAGGAACTTGGAACGTGCAACCACTTCGGACCTGCAGAATATTGGAGAACCTGAAGACGGAAAGGCGGAGAATGGACGTCGACATACTAGGAGTCAGTGAAATGAGATGGATGAAAAGAAGGAGACTTTTGGAGTGGAAGTTATAGAATTATTCACACCGGATCACTGGATGGTATTGCTGGAGTAGGCATAATGCTCAGGTAGAGTCTGGGGCTGCCTGTGAAGAGCTTCCTGCACTACAGTGCAGAGTTAATTTAAGTAAAAAAACTGCAAAACTATTTGCGAAAAAATTAGTCTACAAAAGTTTTGAATCTAAATTCATATTCAGTGACCTCGAAAACCTATGTAGACCAAATTTCATATAAATTGAACAATTTTTAATTCTAAATACCAATTATTAGGAATCCTGCACTGCTGTGCGGCGTGCCGCTCTGCTTTCCTCAAAAAAAGCCATGAATGTCACGGTACAGTCCATTTCGAGTATGCGGCATTTTAATTACAAGTAGGAGTTTAATCATGAATGAAGTAGATAAGATGCTGTGCTTGTACTTTTAATAATGTGGATATAATAAGATGGCCAATTCCAAGTGAAAAATTTGACAGGACATTGAACTATTGGCCGTCACAATGACTCATTAAGAAGTTAGCGTTTTTGGTCTGAAATTTTAAAGTTTTTGTCTTGAAAAGTCTTGAATTTCGTTTTCATATATTGGTAGACACCATGTACAAGGATGCAAAAACTGATGGGCAGATTTGCTACAAAAGAATAAGGAACGAAATAAGCTGCAAATCCTGGAAAGCTAGAGAGATGTGGATGAAGAATCTATGCAAGGATGTACAAAACAACGTTGCACTTGGAAAGGTGGAAGCTGCCTATAGTATAGCGAGGAACTACTACAAAGAACGGAGCGCAAGATGCAATATCATGGAAAAGAATGGAGAAATTTTGATTGAATTTGAAGACAAAGTGAAGAGGTGGAAAGAATATCTGGAAGAGTTATACAACGGAAACAATCTCAGCACGAAAGAGATCCAAGAAGTAATCGAAGTCGAAAAGGATGATAAGGGAGCATCAATATTAAGATCGAAATTCGACGCTGCAGTAAGGGACCTTCGGATGAATAAGGCTTCTTATATTGATGATGTTCCTGCAGAACTAATTTAAAATGCAGGAGAAAAGATATTACCCCTTTTTAGAAAACCATTCTGTGACATGTACTCAAAAGGAGAAATACCCAATGACTTCAAGAAAACATCATCATTCCCATTCCCAGAAAGAAGGGTGCGGAGAAATTTTAGAGCTACAAGTTTTTTTAAATTTTAGAGCTACACATGCATCGAAGATATTGACAAGGACCATCTACAGACAATAGAACAGAAAGCTGAGTAGTTCCTGGATGAAGATCAATTCGGATTCAGGAAAAGCAAGGGTACAAGAGAAGCAATATTGGCCCTTAGGCTGCTCATAGAGAAGAGAATGGAGAAGAACAAGCCGACTTTCATTGCATTTGTTGATTTAGAGAAGGCTTTCAACAACATGGATTGGAATTCAATGATTGAAATTCTGACAGGAATGGGAGTGTCCTACAATGACCAAAGAATTATACACAGTCTGTACAAAAACCAAGTCACTGTGATAAACCTGGACCCAGCTGTGAAGAGGCAAGAATAAGGAAAAGAGTGAGACAAGGCTGTGCACTGTCTCTTTTAATTTTTAATGTTCACATCGAGAGAGCCATCAATGAAATCAAAGACAAGTATTCTGGAGAGAATATCCACGAAGAAACAATCAGCATACTATGATTCGCTGATGACATAGCACTCATAGCAAAAACAGGGAGGGATCTGAATAAGATGCTAACAACCATGGAAAGGACAATGGCCAGATATCAGATGGAGATTAATGAGCAGAAGACTAAGATAAAGGAGTGTAGCAAGAGAGAAGAGGCCAAAATCAATTACGAAAACAGAAACTGGAAGAGGTGAAAGAGTTCTGTTACCTAGGAAGCCGAATAACCAATGACGGACGAAGTGAGAAAGAAATAGTGAGTAGAATAGCGCAGGCAAAGAGGTCATTCTATCAAAAGAAGAATCTACTTATATCTGGAAATACAAGATTTGAAGTAAGGAAGTAATTCATCAGGGCGTACATCTGGAGCATGTTTCTTTATGGCAGTGAGGCATGGACGATGACATCAGCGGAAAAGAAAAGGGTAGTAACATTCGAAATGTGGTGCTACCAAAGAATGAAGATAAAATGGATCGACAGGGTAAGTAAGGAGGAAGTCCTAAGAAGGGTCCGGGAAAAGAGAAGGTTGCTGAAAACTATAAAACAAAGACGGGACAACCTAATCAGCCAATTCTTGAGACACGATGACCTGATGAAGACAATCATCAAGGGAAAAGTGTCATGATGATTGGAAAAGGCCTCTTATGAGTTATATGGAACAGGTCGTGAAGGAAAGAGGGGAATTACGTTAATATGAAGAGGTTGGCCGATAGAAGAATTGAGTGGAGGTCTGCATCAAACCAATCCTATATTTGATAATCGAATATTTGATGAATAAATTGTACCATTAAATGTCATAATTGCCACATAGGCACACAAAACTGTTTGAAATATACTGGGAACTTCCAAGTTGTATTTTTTTTTGTTTTTTTTTCTTTGTATATATGTATTTATTATTTTTATTGTATAATTTCGACTGTGATTTAGTTATATGTTATAGTCTGTATTTTTTC
The DNA here is from genome assembly GCA_933228895.1 of Platycnemis pennipes. Classification (NCBI taxonomy): domain Eukaryota; kingdom Metazoa; phylum Arthropoda; class Insecta; order Odonata; family Platycnemididae; genus Platycnemis; species Platycnemis pennipes. Next base: position 135,876,703 of record OW121853.1, read on the forward strand.
TAAGGTGGCCTTGCCACAAAAAAAATATTATTATTATTATTAATTCTAGGACTGTTGACCCATGATGATGATGATGTTATTCTAGGTGGTATTTTATATATTTGTTTATTATGATATGTTAATTGACTATGGGTTTTTGAGTGATAAACCAAAATGAATCATACTTCTCCTGTTTCTCTTCTTGTACAGTTATGTTTCTTTCTTTTAAGGCTTCTGTGGCAATCTTTGATATGGTAGAGTACTATGAAGCAGCTAAGCAGTTGAATATTTCTTCCAATAACAGCATTGGTCTACGGGGTTGGCAGGCCTGCTCACAAATGCTGAAAAAGGTCTGTAGTATCATATTCAATTTTTCACAATTATTTTCATTAGTTTTCAATGTTGAAATGTACCTTCTTGTTCTAGTAGTCATTGTGGAGCTTTTTTCACCTTGGGGAACAGTAAATTTTAATTGAGGAAAGTTTTTAATTGACTGAAGGTGCAGTCCCGATTTTTTCATGACTACCTCCTCATCTCTTTGTTGGTAATCATTGGTCATATATATAGGACTAGTAGTGTATCGTTTTATTCTCTACCCTTTATTAGCTTGTAATTCTTTGATATTATTATGTGGTGGCCTATTTTTTATCTATAATTTCTGTAATATACCAATAACAGATGAAAACCCAGATGATGATTGTTAACTTGTGAATGCATTTGGTGTTTTCTTTTTTCAAAGGGAAGAATTAGTTCTTACAGTTAATAATGTCAGAATTTTATCTTTAGCTTAAATTTTTCTGGAAATAGGTTGGATTGATGGGCATTATTGTCGACCAAATATTATGTATACTCAAGTTTGAAAGTGTTTATTAAGTAACCAAATACCTGCAGAAAATTCAATTACATATTTTTTCTCTCTCGTTTAATTATGTTAATTATTGCACCTTAAAATTTTTTAAATTAAATTTTTATATTTTTTATTAGTTTGAATGCAAAAAGTTAGTTTTTTCATGCGTTCCACAATTATACTGTCTTTAAAAATTTATTTCTAAAAAACCAGTCATCCGATCAAATCAAAATGGTAGCACTATACATCTAGGTATACAAAAATGTTTTATGCATTTTTGTTAATTTCAGAGTTTTATTAATTAACAACTTCAATCCCGATTTCCTTGATAGCATACGCGCAGGTCAGAAGTGCATATACCTCTGCCTGAAACAGCGTAGCATATTTTCCCAAAGGGATTGAGAGCTTCCTTGGTGTGCTACAATTGTAGACCCCTGCTCCCCCTCTTCCTTCTTTCCTAGAGCCGTTCGTATACCATACCTCGGCCCCAGAATGAAGTTCTTTCCCCTTTCCTCTAGCCCACTGTTCCCTATCTGGGAAGTGGGTTTTGAATTAGGGGGGTGTTTGGTTGAACCTGGCTATCATTCCATCACTGCCCATCCCGAGGATGGGACTCCACTTCATGAGCTCTGTCCAAACTTGTCTGTGACCATAGGAACTTCCTTTGTCATACCAGTGTCCCATACATTTGAGACGATAAGCCACTGTCCTTGCCTGCACCTCAGCTTCCACATGGAGTGGAGCGAGGTTCAGCAGTGTTTCCAGCGCCAGAGTTGGGGTTGTTCTCATAGCCCCTGAAATGCCCATACACGCCATTCTTTGAAGGTGGTTCAGTTTGTTCCCAGCAGTTTTGAGCCGGACTCTCTTCCACCAAACTATACAGCAGTACAAGAAACTAGGTTTAATGACTGCCGTATAAATCCGTCTAATGGCTTTTGGCTGAAGTCCCCATGTTTTACCAAGGGTCCTCCTGCACATCCATAAGGAGGCACAAGCTTTCTTTGCCTTGGTCTCCAAATGCTCTCCCCAGTTAAGCTTGGAGTCCAGAATAACCCCAAGATACTTGACCGATAGTGAGGGATATAAAACCTTTCCCTGCAAAGAGGGAGGCCTAAAGCCCTCCATTTTCCTTCTATTGGTAAACAATACAAGCTTAGTTTTCTCTGGATTTACAGTCAGCCCTGTTTCTGCACACCAACCCATTGCCTTATCCAGGGCTTTCTGCATGAGTCCAGAGACAGTATCAAGGTACTTTCCAGTGATGAGTATAGCCACATCATCTGCGTACCCTAGAGTGTATGCGCCAGTCCTATTCAATTTTAAAATAAGACTGTCGACTACCATATTCCAGAGGAGTGGAGATAACACTCCTCCCTAAGGGCAGCCTCGAATCACAGCTACCTTCATTGAACTGTCTCTCAAGACTACTTTGACAGTTCTTTGTTCCAACATGTATCTAATCCAGCTCACAATGTGAGCATGGATACCATGCCTTCCTGCAGCAATGCAGATTTGATCGAAGGACGTGTTATTAAATGCTCCCTCGACATCAAGAAATGCCCCCAGTCGATACATCCGTGCTCCAGCACTCCCTGAATCCTGCTAACAAGATTGTGGAGCGCTGTCTCCACGGATTTTCCCTTCTGGTAGGCATGTTGATACAGGTGCAGGGGGTGATCCCTTAATGTCCCATCCCCTATGTACCTGTCCACTATCTTTTCTAGTGTCTTCAGTAGAAAAGACATCAGACTGATTCCTCGAAAGGAGTCTGCTCTTGTGTAGTCCATCTTTCCTGGTTTAGGTATGAAAACCACCTTGGTGACCCTCCAGGCTTTTGGAACATATCCATAAGCCAGGCAGGAGCGAAATATTCTTACCATTGGAAGGAGGAGCAGATCCTGCCCTTCCTGAAGGAGTGCAGGAAATACCCCATCCTCCCCAGCAGCCTTAAAGGGGCTAAAAATCATGATTGCCCATTTTGTAACTGAGTACGTCACGATGCTGGAGGAAAGTCTCCATTCCGTCCGAGCCGGACGGATGGGATTCCTCCCATGATGCATCTCCCTCAACTCCCTGGAGCCTGGAAAGTGGGTCTCCAGCATTAGTTTTAGTGCTTCCTTGTCGGAAGATGTGAAGTCTCCCGAGGTAAGCAGCAGAGAACCCACCCCTGGTTCTGAGTCTTTCGATAGGATCTTATGAAGTCTTGCCATCTGTGGAACAGTCTCTACGCTCTCACAGAAGCTCCTCCATGAGTCCCTTTTACAGCGCTTGATTGCTGCTTTGTACCTCCATTGGGCAACCTTAAAGTTTTCCCATTCCTGAGGCATTCTTGTCCTCTTTGCTTTATTAAAGAGTTTCCTAGTCTCTCTACGGAGACGGTTTAATTCTGTTCCCCACCAGGGTAATTTACACCCTTCCTTCCTGGTCCTTAGGGGGCAGCTGTCTTCGTAGAATGTGATGATGCTTCTTTGTAGATAATCAACAGCCGCATCTACCTCATCCACATTTCTAAACTTGCACTGAGGTGCCCCCTCTAGGGCAACTCCCAGCCTTACTCGATATAGTCCCCAGTTGGTAGTCCTGGGGTTTCTATATGTTCTTTCCCTGTGATTGGATTCTAAAAGAGTGAAGAGTATGTGTCTGTGGTCAGACAAAGTTATCTCCCCTGACACTCTCCACCCATCAATCCTGTGCAGCAGAGAACTGGTGCACAGTGTAATATCTATCACCTCCTGCCTAATGCTGTTTGCAAAGGTAGGCTGTGATCCTTTATTGAGTATTTGTAACTCCGTAGACATAAGATACTCCAACAGTCCCTCTCCCCTTCCGTTGGTGCTCCCACTCCCCCACACAATGTGGTGCGAGTTAGCATCACAACCGATCAGAAGATCCCACTTGTTGGCCTTACAGTGACTCACCAGCCTTTCCATCTCATTTGATGGTGGAGGAGCCAGTGCATCGTATGGCAGGTAGGAGGAGCAGATTACCACCCTCTTCCTGTTCTCACCTTCCCCCAGGGTCAGCAGAACTGCTGTCTGATCCCTAGTGGTAAATTCCGATAGATGCAAAGCACTTATCCCATTCACATAGATACAAGATCTAGGCCTATCAACAGTGGTACAGTATATATTTTTCCCCCTGTCATGCTCAGGCCCCTGACTCTTCCCTGGAAAGCCCAGGGTTTCTGAATCAGAGCTATTTAGACCATACCTTCAGAGAGTATCCTTTGCAGAACCCCTGAGGCAGCCTTACTGTGTTGTAGGTTGGCCTGAAGCACGGCTATGCCAGCCATGGTTCGTCCCCGCCCACATCTTCTTCCTCCCTTGTCTTCTTCTTTTCGAGGGGGTATGGAGCCTTCCCTTAGGCCACTACCCACAGGGGCTCCCGAGTCAGACTCTACCCCCATGGGGGAGACCAGGCTTGGTGCCTCCTTGAAGGTGGGCCCAGAGAGGTTGAAAAGGATGTCATCCTCCTCTCCCCTTGAAGGGTATGAGGGGCAACTTGGATGTGTGGGTCTCCCAGAAGGAACCCCCACAGGCAAGGTTAAGGTAGTAGAGGGTGCGTCCCGACTGGGATCCCCATCGGGGCTCTCCACCGGTATCGCATCCCCCAAGGAAGAAGACAGACTACATGAGTCCATGTGAAGAGTGCGCCTCTCAGCATCCTCCATTGCCTAGACCTAACTCCCTCTCCTACTCTCATCTTGCTCGTCGTCCGCCCACTCCCCTCCCACTGATGACTGGGCCTAACAAAAGAAGAACGTAAAATAGGAGCATGCAGAGCGTACTGAAGGCCGTAAATCGTCAATGTTTGGACATAAATGGCTTTAGGTGTTGTAGATATGGCACACATCTTGTATTTTTAGTTTAATTAGCAGATAATACAAAATACAATAGTTTATTTTTGCTAGGCGGTGCATCGCCCTCGAGAGATATCTGTCGTAATACCGAGCGTATACTGTGGAAGGAACTTTTTGGCCTCGCTATATCCGCTTTATTTTACATGTAAAACATAGGCCTTTTGGCGGTACAAAGACAATCACTCGCTATAACGCGATTCTCGCAATAAGCCGTACTCACTATACCAGGCTTCTACTGTATTTCTCATTTTATTATGTATAATTATTTAATTACTTTATTTATATTATGCTATTGGTTAAGCTAGAAAAATCAATATTATGCATAGAACTTGAAAAACATCACTTTGGTTGGTACAAAACTGTGATGTTATAGCCTGGAATTTTTTATAAATTTAGCCTTGTAAACCTGGAAGTAAGCTTGAATTTGATATTTTGACTTTTGTGGACACCCTGGGTAGTAATATTTTTAGTAATTTACTCTAATAATTAAGTAATGACAAAAGTGATGTTGGTCTGTAGTTACTTATTTTTTTCCTATTTCTTCTTTTGACAATTGGTATTACTGCAGTGGATTTTAGGTGCACAGGAAATTCACCTTGGATCATACTTAAATTAAAAATAAATGCTATAACTGGTGCAATCTGCTCACACACCTTCTTCACGGTATTTACATTTATTTGAAAATAACCTGTTGATTTTTTTGCATCTAAAAGTCTAATAATAGAGGTAACTTCTTTTTATCTTTTGGTATTAAATAAAACGACTGCACCGCATTAAACCATAATACACTTGTTTTCATAAATGTTTGCTAAATGTTGCCTCACTTTGAAGCCTCAGCACAATTTCTTGAAAATATTTATTTAATTTATTGGCCAATTCTAGAGAGCAAAGTATCATGTCATTATACAAATGTCCATAGGAATAGCGTGTTTTGCTCTTGCCTAATATCCTTTCAATTTATGTTGCAATGACTGATACAGACAAGGTGCCTTGAGAAGCTAGTTGCGCGGAACACTCAGCTGAGTGAGCAGCTGATGCCAACCCTGTGCCGTGGCCTGCGCATTGGCACCAACCTGCAGATCCTGCACTTGGAGAACTGCAGCCTGAGTGGACGGCCCGTTGCCATTCTAGGTGAGCCACGAGGTTTGCCCACGGCATTACATCATCCATGGCATCCCCTCTTGTTTTCTAAGTCACCTTGTTAAATTCTGACGTGCCGATGATGTAAAAAGATTAATAATCACATGGAATTGGAATGCTCCCATTCTGCAGGATACTTAATAGGAAATGGATCACCAAAAATTAAGTATCTGTTGTAAGTGAGAGTTTCAAATAAATAACTGAAAAGTAGACGTTTGAATGTTGTAATTGATGAGGCTATTTATAATATATATAATAAGCGGACAAGTTAAGCCAAGTCATTTCATCCTTCTTACGTCTTACTCTGAGAATATAATACATATTAGCCATGTGTCAATGGGTTGTTTTAAAACTTCATAAAAATTAGGCAACATTTTATTTACCTAAAACTCTGCAACAGTTGTACACATTTGTTCCTTCATTCATTCATGATACCATTTGATCGATCAATATGTGGATTGATAATGCAGTTAATGTGGTTACTGTTTAGTACAATCAGATTTTTATACTCTACAGTTTAAATCACTTAAAAAATTGGTCCAAAGTAGTCTGCTTTTTATTTCTTGTGCCTAGATCAAGTATTTTTGTGTCGAGCTTCGCGTGGAGATCCAAAGCGTCATCTGCTCTCACAACACTTGTTAAGTAACGGCGTACGTACTCCATAGCCTCGACTGTTTTAGCTAAAGTGGGAACTGGATTAGACTCAATTTATTGCTCAATATCATCATTTTTGTCTATTTCTACCAACTTCTGCTCGTGATTTTCATCAATCGACACGGTCAGGTACACATTAAGATTATTATCGCACTCGCAGTACTCGTTGAAATTCACCTCTCCAGCAATCTGATGACACTCTTCTGGGGGGAAAGGAGTCAGTTGTGCCTCATCTGCTGTGTCATTCGTTATTTCACACTCTATACGAGTAAATCCAGAAGCTTTAAAGCAATTGGTGATGTTTGGTTAGAGAATCCCATGCATATGTGACGAAGTGCATGGCATGCATAACGTCTAATCTTCTGCTCAGCTGTTTGTAGGGTTGCCAGCTCTTTTTTACCAGCTCTTTCTGTACCCTCTTCTATATTTTTGCTGGAAGCATTGGCTGAAACCTTGGTTGGGCAAGGGGCACTCGTTGTGTTTGCTGGAAAGAATTCGAATGTTCCTTAGGTAACTTGTTTCTATGGGATGAGCAGCATATTGATGGACAAAAAGTAAAATTTTTCTATTTTTGCCACCCAGTTTAGCATCAAACCCACACAGAAAGGTTTCAAAAATAGATATTGTCATCCGTGCTGAAGGGTTAGCCATGTATTGACAGGGAAAGGTTCAAACGTTCTTGGAACACTTTGGGTGTTTAGATTTTCCTATTTCAAGTGGAATCAGCTTGTCAGTTCCTCCACTCTCGTTGCAGCACAACACAACTGTCAGTCTCTCTTTGTTTCATTTTCCACCATGCCAATTTTCGACTTTAAATGCATATGTTCGATCTGGTAAGAAGTTGAAAAAAAGAAAACAGTCTCATCGGCATTGTAAGTACATTCAAGCCCGTCTATAACGAATTGGAGGGGGCCGAATATTTACTTTGTAATAACCAAACTTCGTTATGTGTGGACCAGTTTTTCCCAGCCTCTCTTTGACGGGGAATAGCTTTTACATCGTTATAATCGGGACTTCAATGTCAACGGGTTTGATATAAGTGGGCTTGACTCTATCATGTAACCCTCAAGCAACTTTGACAGGCTTTTTATCCAAGATATTTCGAAGACATCAAGGTTAACACCTCTCACCTCGCACACACCTGTAAACTAATCCATGTCTCTTTTTGAAACCATCAATCCAACCATTGATGACCAAGGAAATTTTCAATGCCCATTTTCACAGCTATGTGCAATGCCTTTTCTTTTACGATGGAGCCTTCGAATGGCACGTTTGAACTTCGTGCTTGTTTGCACCATTTAAGTAGAACATCTTCTGATTCTGGAAATTCCCCATCATGGTGCACTTTCGCTTTTTGTCACCAAGACTTTGAATTTTTTCACGATTACTTACAATGATTCCGTTGTTTCAGGCGTGACTTCATGGAATTTGCTTAGCATATTTGAATAAGAAGCAGTAACTTTGTAATCCCACATGTATTTATTGCAACCGACCTAGGTTTCGACGTAGCACATCATCATCAGGTGGTGATCAGATTCAACGTAGCACGCCATCAGATGATGATGTGCTACGTTGAAACCTAGGTCGGTTGCAATAAATACATGTGGGATTACGAAGTTACTGCTTCTTATTCACTTACAATCATGCTTAAAGTTGATGCAGGAATGTTTAATCTTCACGCTAATTCACTCTCTTCATGTGTGGATTTCAGTCCACTTCTTGGAGAATTTCAATCCCCATCTGCAGTTGTAATCTGCTTCACCACTCATTTTATTTCCATCTCAAATGAAATTAAACTGCCCACTCCTGGTGAATGGCCACATATTGTTTTTCACCACGTCACAAAAATTGAGAAATGCATATGGATGAACATGAGAAGGTCAAGGGTTGATAATAATAAATTAACTTGTAAATTCGGTGGTTTACACAACTTAAAAAGATACTAGAAAAGGTCTTGCAGGTTGCTTTATGCCAAGTAATTGAATGTACCAACCAGGAAAATGCCATTATTAAAAATGTACTAACCAAATAATTTTACCTGTATTTTGGATTGATGGTACCGGAACGGGGAGAAATCACTGTGCAAAGGATGAAAACATGCTAAGGAGGAACGTACCAACCAAGATTCTCTGTACTAATTTCTGGTACTTCGTTTACACTGGAAGTATTCTGTAATTTGAACCAGACAAATGAAATTGAAGACATCGCAGAGGACTACGACTAGTTTACAGATTGGTCACATTCACTTACCTGGAATGGCACGTGCACTTTTGCATGATAAGTGACCATTAGCTATACATAGTTTGAAAAAATTATTTGTCATCTGCTTATGCTTCTCCCTAATCATCTCTAATCTATACATTTGTGGCAACGGCAGAGGAGTGATGCATCAGTACAAAATGTTAACGGTTGCAGAAAAGTGCAAGTTTTGAAAAAGCTTGACATCATTGCATCGGTAAAGCATTTGCCTGAAATATACCGCTTGGGATCTTCGACAATATATGGCATTAAGAAGCAGAAAGAGAAAATTTTTAATTTTACTGTCAAAGTGACATGGAGAAATGGACGATAAAGATAAAAACTATGAAAGAAGGTGTAAGTGCAGATTTAGATCGCTTGGTTATACAGTGGTTTTGATTGCATCGAAGTGAAGAGTTTAGTATTTTCAGAAATAAACCTTGCTATTCTGTGTCATTTCACAACAGGGTGGTGGGATGAATTTAAGAAAAGGCATGGTACAGTAAGACCTCTTTATATGGAAATGGAAGGGATGAATAGAGGTTCATTATAAAGAGGTTTCAGCAAAATGAACACCTATATTCTGCCTTATGGAACATTTTGGCAATGATATGTGCAATGGTAACACACTCCACCGAAAAAATTTTAAATTCGTTTTCTTTCATTTTTTTTCAAATTCTTTTGAAATTATATTTTCTACCTTATTTAACAATAATAGATTCTCATTGCTGCAATGTCCTATATGTAAAACCACACCTAAAGCATCCTGCACCTCTGTTTTGATTGTCACTGACATTCACTCCTCACCATCACCCACTTCTTCCTTATTAAGATATGTTCCTGTTCCTTTTCGACAGTGCGCGAAGGCATGGTGAAATACATCCTCACCGAAATTTGTGGAGATATTCAGTGGATTAATTATACTGGTGGCAATTAACCTGTTAATTATATTGATACAGTAGAAACTCGATATTACGAAGTCAACGGGACTGTAAAAATCAACAATTTGTGATGTCAAATATCGTATGAACGAGTTCCCTTCATCAACATTTAGACGAAGTTACCCTCCATATGCATTCCCGCAACGCAAATGCATGATGTATTAATGAATGTATCTAGAAAAGTGCATTCACGGTTCATAAAGTTAAACTCAACTAACTTGTTTCTTATCTCCAGTGAGTCAGGAATTAGGCAATCAAGCGTCTTTGCAAAATCTTTTGTTGCGTTTGTACTAGGCCTATGAAGATTCATTCAGGTGCATTTTTCTATGTTACCTTGATCTCTACTGAAAAACTCGTAACGAAAATTGAGTGGTGTATATATATTTTTAAGCTAGTATTGATGTATGCATACACTATGGAAGTGTGCGATTTGCGAGATCATTTGCAGCTGGATACTTCTCCGGATATAGAATTTAGAGGAATAATAAAAAAAACTAGAGATGGGTTCTCGAATCCACCTAACCCCCCGAATCCACCGAATCTTACTGCATTCGAGGATTCGAAATTTTTGGCTGGATTCGATCGAATCCAGTTTGAATTCCAAAGAGCAATTTTATTTTATCAAACTTTTTTTAAAGCTTTCTTTAGAATATTACTGTAACCTTCATTGCCATAACCACATAATTCATAGTTTTCACTGTCTCTCTTAAACACGTCAATTTTTACTGCATCAAAGCGTAAGATGCAATTTTCATCATAAAAATGTGATTTAGATGTAGATAAATGCATGAGGAATTTCGCTCGTGAACTCGTAGGCGGAGATAGCTCTCCATTTGCCGTAGGATGGCAGGCACAATGCAGTCGTTAGTGTTAATACGGGGCTTACCAACATACCGTATTTACTCGTGTAAGCCGCGCCCTCATGTATCCCTCAAACCCCTATTTTCGGGCAGGTTCGTGAGGAAAAAATTATTTCTTTCGAAAAAAAAAAATTTTTCCCTTGACTCTGCATCATTTTGTCATAACATGAATGCACGTTCTTTAATAGAAATGCTGTGCCTAAATTACGTGTACGTCTTTCTCATTAATTGATTGAATTATGTGTTATTATCGTCACGATCGTCATCAATGCACGGCCTCTTTTACTGTGCATCTGTTTCTCGTAGCATCTCACAGTAATCGCAGTTTCATACGATCACATCATCCAGCTATAAAAACGGCATTTGTTCAAAAGAACATCCAACTGAAATAATTGCAAAAATATATTCAATTTCAACCCGTGATTACTCTATTATTACGGAAATCATATCAACAAAAAAAAGCCAAACGCCATCCGTACCTGATAGCGGTGATCTCGTCTGCTCTCTGCGTAGTAGCTGTGGACTGGGACGATTTAACAACACAGGAAAGTTATGGGAAAACATGGAAAAAGCTAAGCTCAATGTAATAACAATAATAATTCTTATAAAACTAAAGAAAAACACATTCCCGGAAATATAATCATAAATCACTAATGAATATTCATATCATAACAGTTCTCATTCTTAGTTTTCGTCACTGCTAGATTCCGATGCACCATATTTCCTTCATGGAGCTCAATTTCCTATTTTTTCGGCATCATTTATAATATGTAGCTTTATACTCACAGGAAACTATCGAAATTTCACATCAGAATTCATTTTAGGGTGAATAGCAAATTATTTTAAAATGCTAAATGATCGATTCGAACGCGTTTACTACTCTCACGCTTGGAGCGGATAGCATGGATAGTAAGAAGGTATATTCTCTGAGCATATGACTATTGCCACCACGTAACAAATTTTTTGTCGTGTCTTTGCAATGTAGCTTTAATGTGTATGCAAAAGGAGCTATCTATTAGTACGTAAAAATGTTGATACAGATATGTGATACCGAAACATACGATTTTAAAAAAACATAAAACTCCTTGCAGCAGCTTACAGTATACAGTATATTTAAATACATATCAGTGCTACAATGTGTTGTCCTACTTACGATCTATACACGATAAATCTATTGCTTTGACAAATGGTGTTTCTGATCTAGCGTTTCTTCCAGTACCGTTGTACGCTCAGACTTTGTTAAACGCGGATTTTTATTTTTAATTACATACTTCAAAATTTCAGAATACTTTACAATGTACGATTTACTACTAAACCATGCTGTGAAGACTAGTATACCACTACTACTAGACAGAATGTGAAACTTAGGAGAGAAATCAACAGGAATCTGAGGAGAAATGGTTCGCGGCTAACACGAAATCTGGAGGATTCGTGTAAGCCGCGCACCCCCATTTTTTCTCCGGCGTTTCGGGAAAAAAGGTGCGCGGCTTACACTCGTAAATACGGTACGATATTTTAAAATAATATAGAATTTTTTTTTACTGCTAAAGAAGGTCAAACGTAAATAATGTATACTATCTTAAAGAATAAAATATTTTTTAAAAATGTAGTCTTCAACTACTGAGTGATCATGTGAAATTTCTTTTGTTCTATGTGTAAATTGGAACAAAATGAAAAATGCATAATTTTGTCAGAAACACATCAGTGTATCCTGAATGAGTTAATTTGTTTTGGTTTTTAAGCAATAAATATTAATAATATGGTCAGATTCAATTTAGATTTTTTGTAGTGTTATGTTGTTTATTAAACTGCAGATATAACAAACACTTACTGCACATGCATTCACATTTGCTTTGCATGATAACTATTTGAAAAGGAAACATTGCCTGTCATCACAATGTTCATAAACGGAAAGGTAGATTCGGGATTCGATTCAAATCTTAGTTGGATTCGATTTGGGATTCGGATTCGAGGAAAAAGTGGATTCGACCCACCTCTAAAAAAACACAAGAGAGAGCACTTTTTCCACAGTTTTGATGGTGGCACTTTGCGTTTCAGCCGCTAAGCCATCATCAGGTGCAAAGGATATTCGGTCAAGAGAGCGGAATATATACACAACTAGGAGGGAGTGATAGGGGGGGGTGGTGGTGGCGAGTGGGGGATGGAATGGCTAGGACATTAGGGATAGGAGTGGGGACATCAGAACAGCTGATCATTCACAAGGCACTCCTCCTCCCCGGACAATTTCCAATTGTTCCAGAGCGTCCACTCTCCAGCCTTTCCTCTCCACACGGAGTATCGGAACAGGCAGAGTGGTGTGCTGTGTCCAAGAGGTGTTTGGCCACGAGGGAAGATGGGTCCCCTTTCTCCCAACATTCCCGGTGCTCAATCATACGGATATGCTATGAAGTGGTGTAGACTACCTTATATTGTCAGTAACTACTGAAGAAGATTCACAAGAACTGGATTCTGTGGCTCTAACATCCACTGTGTCCACCAGTTTAGGAATTTGGTCACAATATAAGAATCTTGTTACCTCTGCAGAGAATATTCCCCAGGAAACATCAGAGGTGAAGAAGAACTAAATAAGTACATTAGTGAGAATACATTGCACCCAGAAGCAAGCATTGGAGAAATTGGGAGATACTGGCACAACAGCCAGTTTATCAGACTGAAAAAACTTGCTTTAAAGTATCTTTGCATACCCCCAGCTGCAGTCTTCAGTGAAAGGCTTTTTAGACCTGCAGGGAATACTGTAGATGTCAAAAGATAAAGGTTGGATCCGGAGAGGGTCAAAATGATTTCATTTTTTCATAAAAACTTGGACAATTGACTGTATGATCTGTGGATTTGAATGTGGAAAAATGTCTGAATCTGAATTCATTTTTATCTACGTCATAATGTGCATTGCCCACGCAATTTTTCTTTTGTTAAATTGAAAGGTAAAGTGCAATAATGCCTATAGGTATTAAAAATTCCAAATATTAGTTATTTATCATTGAATTCTTTATTCTTTTTTGCTTTTCTGTTAAGTTTTTCTGCTATGATTTTTGAAGTGAAAAAGCTAAATTACTATTTTAATGACTCCTATTTGTCTTGAATTCTGTAGAATTCAGTTAATATGGAAATTCCTTGTCATGTAATATGCATTCTTCCACAAATTTTTTTAGGAGTAAAAAATATTTGTTTTAAGATTTGTGTTAGTTTTATTTAAGTGATATTTGTTTTAAGATTTCAAAACAATATCCAAAACTTATGGCTCATTGTAGTTTATAGCTTGGCTATATATAATTTGTTGCCTATTGAATGATTTAGATATTCAGACTTTACAATAGAGCACCATTTAATAATCGAGAATCTAAAACACGGGGATCGGGTTTGGAATGGAAAAAAACTGGAATCGACCCATCGTTAGTCTAAATGTCAAGTAAATTGACAGAGACTACTTTTCAAATGTTGTGAGTGCAAACGTATGCAGGCCGAATTTTTATGCTTGAAGATTTAATAATTTGTTCAATTTATCTGAAATATAAGCAATAATAACTTTTTCCATGTGAAGTAACTGTTAGTGTTACTAATAACATATTTTTAAAGATAAAACAGTCATACCAAAGCCTGTGTGGGATTTTGAATTATTGTTGACAAAATCAATATTCCTTCAGAAGAGTACTTCCTATTACCGTATTCCTCCGATTATAGTCCCCCCCCCCTTTTATATTTGTGGAAAAAGTAGGGGAGGAAGTGGGGGAAGGGGATTGGGGGGGGGGGGAATATATATTCGGGAGAGCTCAAGGCACCTAATGTCCATTGTAAAATTCCATCCCATGAGTTTGAAGGTCAATATCTCAAAACTGGGTAGTTCAATTTTAAAATGAAGTATATTCGAACTAAAGCTTGTTCACTTATACGTCCATTGAATGACAACCCCAATGCAGGTTTCCTCAGGGGGGTTTCCTCGTTAGGGGCCCAATTTCACCAAATAAAAACTGATAGTAATATTGTATGTTTTTGTGAGTGAAATAAAATATATTATTATTATTATTGTTATTATTATGGAATTAGTACTATAACGTAACTTCCTCCTCCGAGTCCCCAGCTAGCATCAGGTTTAGTTACCATCAGAATTGCCGGAGACTCGAAAGGGGTCGCGCCTAAGGGTAGCCACATCCACCACCGTCGGATAGGTGGCACCCAGCATTAGGATAATGCGCACGAAGCAGGCGGAGGGACCCGAGAAGGACAGCCTTCTTCTGCATTGCACTTGCAAGTGCATCCACTCGTGCCCTGCACGCTGGGATGCACTTGAGATTCTCAACCAGTGAGCTCAGTGGCGAGGCGTGATGATTTTGACTAGTCATCGCAGATGCAAAGGGTAGGTGGGCCAATGCGCGGCATGGTTTCCGAAAAACACATATACCAATGGCATGTTTATTCTCCTGGCACTGAATCTTTAGGAAGTATTGCATTAACCCTTCAAGCCCGGAGGAGGTTTAAATGAATTTTAATCCAGTCGACGGAGGAGATACAAATGTTTTGATACCATATGAAGACCTGTGATCAATGACTTCAATCTGTGATCAATGACTGTGATCAATCAAATGTTCTATTGTTTGTTTTACTAATTTTCTTTGCATAACAATTAGTTTCCTCCGCAATCATTACTACTAAATCGTTAACAAAAAAAATTGAAATATTGCTTCAATATTTTTCTAATTTTTTGCTCTGCCCTGTGGACCGAAATTACCAATGGAATTTTCTCTTTTTCCTTTATAACTGGAAATGTCCTTCCAAGCAAAATCTGAAGCTTCATCCTCTACCTCATCCAAATCTTCAAACACCAACGCATCAACTTCGGGGCGATCCTTTATGTCATTCTCACTGTTGCTATCAGAACTCAATACACTGCTTAGTCACTTTCAAGCAAGACGTCCTCAACCTGTGGATCACTCAACTCCACCAACATTTTCTTTCCTGCACACGCTATAATTGACGGTAGGTAAGTAACAACCTGATAAAGAAAAGACAAATATTCCTCAGTTTGAAGCGTACGGCTTGCGGAACGAAGCACTTACGAAGTAAGCGATATAAAGTAAGCCACTAAATTGTCTGTAAAAATAAAACAAAACTCCTATAATATTCCATCTAGAAAACTAAGGAACTTCCAGGAATCCAGGAAACGTTCTAAAAACTTCTTGAAGCCGTATGCTGCACACCTGTCGGCTGCTTTCCACTCGTCAATATTTTCATGAATATTTGAAAAAAATTTAATGATAAGTTCCCGATATTTTTCTACAGTGTTGACAAGCCTAGAAGTGAAGCACCATCTAGTGGGAGCAAACGATGGGATCGACTTTTTAAGTACTCTTGAATAGCAAATGATCTCTTACTTGAGTGAGATGAGAAAGTCGAAATTCCACTTAGAGTTGAAAAAAATGCTTTACATTCAGTGATGTCAACCATTCCCTGAGACAAGACTAAGTTTAACACGTGTGCATAGCAGTGAATAAACAAAGCCATTGGATACTCTTCCTGCACTTTTGTTTGTAACCCTGACAAGTGGCCCGACATTACTGATGCTCCATCATATGTTTGAGCAATGAGCTTTGTTCCTATATTGTACATTTTTACAACATTGTCCACATGCTTGAATTAACCGTCTGCAGTTCGATCAGCACTAACGTCTGAAAACCCTATAAACCTCTCTTTTACAACCCCATTGATTTTATTTACGTACCTCAATACAGTTGAGAGCTGTGACCTGCTCCTAACATCAGACGTCTCATCCAGCATGATGGAAACAAAATCAGAATTTTCCGTTTCCTTCACTATTGTTTCGCTCACAACATTACTAACAACACTAATCAGTTCATTTTGAATATCACTGGATGTTCCTTTAAACACTGTAGACGATTCTAAATGCCCTTTTAGCACTGGATCCCACCTTATCAAGAGATTTAAAGTTTCCACATAATTCCCTTTGTTCATAGACTCATTCTTTTCGTCGTGTCCACGAAACGGCTTGTTTAGCTAAAACATCAATCAACGTAACATCAATCAAGCATTTCAAAATCTCTCTATTCTTTTTCACTTTTTGATTGTGTAAGGTATTATTGATTCTACGTGTGTTGTTCAAGCCTTCGTCAACTCTTTGTTTTCCGAAATTATAATGATCCATTACACTTTAAAGATGACTTTTGGATTTTTCATGACCTTTTGCGGATTTAGTGAGTCCAATTAAAAAAAAAACCAGTTGTAACCCAAATATTTTTGTTAGAAATTGTTGAAAATAAAAGACAAGGCCAGCAAAATAATTTTGAAAAATTTTCATTCCCGCACATCCAAGTATGGTACTCGTAGTTCGAAACAGTGAAGTGACTATTATAAGACCTAGTCTTTTCGGTCACTTTACACGTCAGGTTCACTAACGGAGGACACGGACGGCCGCCCTGAATAATAGCCAGCTTCTCCTCAAATGGAAGTGAACTGAAGGGTTTTTGTTTTAGCTTAACAACCAGATCACAGTTTTCTTCCGCACACGCCATTTCACAAAGTGTTATTACTGATATCCAAACAAAATTGTAACCGGCACACAATGATAAAGATAAAACAAAAACACAGCACGACCACTCAACCGCACGCACCAAAACAAAACCACGTGTCTCGAAGCTTATTAGAGGGACTTCAAGGGGGCCCCTTCGTGGACTCCCACTCCAGGCGGCCCTCCCTAACGAGAGCTGCCGAACGTTACCGTCAGAAGACGAACAAGCAACCGATGCGCCAATTTTAGAGATGACTTGCCTAGCTAATCGCCATAGCCGACTTCAGTGGAGGGGATGGGCGAGGGTGGGCGCGGGGCTGTTATTGCGTATGGCGTTAAGCTAGGCAAGTCATCTCTGAAACTGGAGAATCCTCGCCCGCTCGGCGTCAATCGGCCACGTTCGGAAACTCTCGTTAGGCAGGGCCGTCCAGTGGTGGGGAAAAGTTTGCCTCGGACCCCCACTTAAAATTCATACTCAGCGTAGTGGGGTATTGACACCGAAACAGATTCTCTATAATGAGCGAATCTGTAGCTTAAATGTGGTCTTTTTACGTTGTTTCTTCGACAAAAAGGAACAACTACCGTTGTTCGTATACTCTCAAACAGTTTATGATCTTCTATAAATCCTTCTTTAGTTTTACATTTCGGTTTAGTCATCGGCGAATCCAGAGATGACCGCACGCCTCGCCAATGAGTGAGCTCTTTACACAACCAAGCACGCCCACGATGAGGGCTACCAGTTTCACAGAGTAGCCCTCGTACATTTGCCGGAGTTCACACAGCAGATCTTGATATTTAGTCCTTCTTTTTTTCGCTGCCATGTTCATTTTGGCCGGTGCCAAAAACTCGATCACGAACATGGCATGCGAGAGATTGTCAAGGAGAACGATATCAGCCTTCGTCACCTCCAATTGCCTGGAAGTGGAGAAGGAATAATTCCACCAGATCTTACTCTTATCGTTCTCCACGACGGACTCGATGTCTCCAGGGAGGTAAGGCAGCACCGGATTAGCGTCTATACCGTAATGGTGTCTTAGATGGTAATACAACACCCGCAGAGCCGAGTTGTGCCGGTTTATGTATGCGTTCTTCGCATAAAAGCTGCAGCCAGAGAGTAGATGACCTAAAGTCTTCAGCTGCCTTTAGCACGCTCTGCATCTCGTATCCGTCACGTTTGCCCCAAAGATAAGGGGACTGTACATAAGGGTGTTGATGACACCATCTTGGCATGCGAGCACGAATCCCTTGGTTTCGGATTTCAGACCTGCGGAGTGCAGGAAGGCGAACGTGAGATTTTTCGATTGCCCATGCATTTCCACGCTTCGATAGAAACTTCCATGTATGGGCTTCTCGGTATGCTTGCGGAGCAGAATCTTTTGCTCCACATTCTTTATTTCGAGCTTTAACACGAGTGCCTTCAGTGACAAGATTGATTTGTTGCACGCTTCTCCACTGGAAGTAAGGTCCAAGTCCAAACCGAGGCCATCTGCTGCCTTTTTCACCGCCTGGAATAGGAATGCCATTTGCCGACACTCTCGTGTTTCTTTACAAGCAGCATAAGAGGGTCCGTGCTGTGGAACACGTGGCATGCCGTATTGAGGACTACTCTGTCATGAAGGCACTCCAGGCTTATCAGTCCTCTACCACGTAGCCTTCCTGGGAGATACAATCTGGCGACGGAAGACTTCGGATGAAGACTACGGTATATGGTCATCATTTTCCTTGTTCCCCTGTCGAGGTTTTGCAGCTCGTTGACATTCTATTTGATGCAACCAAAGGTGTAGAGTAGTGTCAGAACCGCGAAGGTGTTGGTTGCAAGAACCTTATATGCACATATATCCCCTACCTCGTCTCAACAGAACGGACGGTGGGAGGAGAGATATACAGAACAGGAGGGGACTTAGGCTATCGCCTTGAAAAACGCCACGGCGGTATGTTACCAAATCTGTGTCATAGGTCTTCTTGCAAGATGGTATGGCGAAGCCATTATTGTTATTATTATTTATACATATATAGTGATAACTGCAGAAGGTGGCATTTTAAATGGAAAAACATTTGGTGACCGTGATTTCTAATGCATATACGGCGGTGCTTACACTTCAACATAGTGGTTTCTCACGAATTCTCTTTAAATATCTCACTTCTCCATTCCTCCTAATTGTGGAAATATAATTTCCCTAAATACAGTAGCTAGTCAACATGAATAGGTCAAATTATATTGAGTATTTTGGTAAACATATTAACTTGATTCTCTATATTGATAACTGAAACAAAGGATATTTTTATTACTCAAGGTGCTGAAGTTTTTAACCCGATAAAATTATGTGCAAGTCCTGCTTTGCATTTCAAAAAAATATTTCCGAAACTGAACTTAAACATTGTGGGGGAGTATTCTAATGAGGGGGAGACTATGTTCGGAATATGGTTTCTTATTGTTTGTATGAAAATTCTTTTCTTTATACTCAAGGCCTGAATTGTTTTAAAAAGATTA
Source organism: Platycnemis pennipes (assembly GCA_933228895.1). NCBI lineage: Eukaryota > Metazoa > Arthropoda > Insecta > Odonata > Platycnemididae > Platycnemis > Platycnemis pennipes. The sequence continues at coordinate 135,896,250 of OW121853.1, forward strand.
ATTAAATAATAAATTAAAATTAGAAATAAAAGTAACATCTGCACCCTTGGAAGGTATCATGAGAGTCATAACTTGATACAGCATTTTCAGGCCTGAAGATGCTGTAAAAAGCTAAACCCAGTGGCAATAAACATTTTTCTCTGTGCAAGTTGGTCATTTTTCTGGTTACTACAGTAGAAGCCTGGTATAGTGAGTACGGCTTATTGCGAGAATCGCGTTATAGCGAGTGATTGTCTTTGTACCGCCAAAAGGCCTATGTTTTACATGTAAAATAAAGCGGATATAGCGAGGCCAAAAAGTTCCTTCCACCGTATACGCTCGGTATTACGACAGATATCTCTCGAGGGCGATGCACCGCCTAGCAAAAATAAACTATTGTATTTTGTATTATCTGCTAATTAAACTAAAAATACAAGATGTGTGCCATATCTACAACACCTAAAGCCATTTATGTCCAAACATTGACGATTTACGGCCTTCGGTATGCTCTGCATGCTCCCATTTTACGTTCTTTTTTTGTTAGGCCCAGTCATCAGTGGGAGGAGGGGCGTGGGCGGACGACGAGCAAGATGAGAGTAGGAGAGGGAGTTAGGTCTAGGCAGTGGGCGATGTTGATAATTCAGTATCGGGGTACGATAATTTTAGCATATCGAAAGGTGGCGATAACGATAACTCATATCGTTACAAACACCAAAAAACACTAACTAGGGGACAAACAACAAAACACCGAAACTAGGGGAATTAATATTTTATATAATGGAAAATGTCCTTTTTCTTTCATGAAATACGTTGATATGCTACCAGATTGTGCCTGAAATGACTTTTTTGCTGTTTACCTTCGTCAAATACCACGGAAACAAAAGAAAAACTGTAAATACGAACGACTATGAGTATTCGGTGGGTTTTTTCAACACCTTCGGATATAAGGAGCGTTCGATTTAGCGAGTGATTTCCGAGGGATTATGATCACTCGTTATACCGGGATTACACTGTATTCTGTTACATTTCCACTCAATCACGCCTGAAACCTCAGAATTTGATCATGAGTCATTTGCCTCTCTCTGCGTAGGTTGAAATGTTTGTGTTTTACACTTACATGTCATCATAGCTGTGATTGTATACATCCAGACACTCATTTAAGCAATATATTATGGATGTTTAATACCAAACTCTTGGTTTCATTACAAATATTCATTATGGTCTCTCATTCTTACGGAGAGCGTCACAAAAAGTGCCCCAGCAGTCATTTTGAGGAAATTAAACCAAAAATGGCATTAATTTCTATTGAAGGAATAGAAAAAGCCATAATGTTTATTCCTGAGGATGAAAGCATACACCTAGATAATTAGTATGATTGAAATGATGTTAGGATTAACTCAGTCCCTTTCGGCATTAGTTGCTAATCATGTTTTAGGCCAAAAAATGTTGTTACGATGTTGTATAAGAAGTATTTGAAAATTGAAAAAGACAATTCATGGACACATGCAATTTTTTATTGAGATCCTTGTAACATTTTGGTCACAGCAGGTAAATTTCTTAAGAAATATTTCACAAATGAGAGGGAGAATATTTTTTTAATGAAACAGTACACCTTGAAGAGTGGTATGTAAGCAAAATGAGAACTTGCTTGAAGTTTGAGAGAGGCTCAGTGACTGAGAAACTGCTGGAGCTAGATAAATAAAATTTGTATTTGTCACCTAAAATGGTGAAAAGATGATATCTATCAAGTTTTGTCAAAGTCCAAGTAGGTGGGTGTCGTGGTGTGGTTGAACTGACATGGAATGACCCTTGTATCTTAGATTTAAATTTTGAATTGTAGTTGTATGTCATCTTTTGTCAAAATTCACCTCTCCCCTGATACCTCTATGTAAGGAATATCAGCATGAGATGTTTCTGTTCTTGTATGAGATGAATGTTTTGACCTCGAAAAGACCTGGAATTTTGGACTTGTCTAGACCCTGAGTTGAGGTAATAGCAGAGAGTGGAATGCTTGGCACCCATTCAAGGCACGAGAAAAGAGGAACTTCACTTCAGCTGAGAGTTCAGTTATGATGGTGCACAGCCTTGCTTTCATCAAATGGAATATGTGTGTCTTGGCTATTGCATGCAACACACCCAATTCCAAATGGGGTGGTCAGCAATTCATTTTCCTCGGAACCTCAGTATATGCAATGTGCATATGGACTATTAACACAAAGGACAATGCAACGTTGAGGTAACATTGTTGGCTGGTTACATTTAATATCGTAATGTGAATTGCCGAGAAGGCTGGGTTTAAGTCCAAGCTTTGAAATATGAGTGTGATAAAACCCAATAGTGATTATTCTCCTGCTTGATGACTTTCTTCATGAAACATTGTTTTCCAAGTCAAGCCATGATTGCCACATTCATAGTGGTAATGTTTTGTATAAATCTGGTCAGTTTTTGGATAGTATGGTGGAGAGGCAGTTTTGTGACTTTATTTTGGGGATTTATGGCAATGTTGTGTGTGTTTTGCCCTTACTAGTGAATGCATTGAAGACAAACACATCCTTGAAGGAGCTCCACTTGGCAGATAATGGTCTCGGAGTGGCTGATGCTTTGCACATTCGGGATCTTCTCAGGGTCAACTCTACATTGCAACTGCTTGATGTGAGGTATGTGGCTCCTTTCACCCTCACCCATTACGAAGATGTCATGTGAAGCATACATTGTGCGGGCTCTGGTCTAGTGTTTGCATAGACACATTTCTCATTTAATTCCTAAATAGTCGCTGTAAATCTATTGATCCCACGACAACTGATAAACAGGTGCTCTTGACTGCAGGTGGCAGGTAACAATGTGGTTTGTGCAGTGGAGTACCAGGAGAACTCCACAACCCCCCCCCCCCCCCCCCCCCCATCCTTTTATTCCCATATATCCTATTTAGCTTTCTACTGCCAGTTTCCAGTGTTTTATCATCTGTAAGCCCATGCATTTTCTGGACAGTTGATACAGCTGTGATAATTTACTGCTAGAATTGATGATGTGTGGGTGGGAAGTGTGGCTAGTGATGATGAGAACATGTGTAATCTTTTTCCTGAGCACTTTTCCAGCAGCCTCTGCCCTCCCGCTTGAATATTGACAACAACAGTCTCCTCTTCATCTCCCTTTTATCCTATGAATTTGCTCTCCAATGAATCATTTACTCGGGAGGAACTTTATAAGACGATAAAAAGATGATGATGATGGGGATGAAAAATAATGTAATACCCAGCAATGACAGAATACCTATTGTTATTGAAAAATCTGTGCCAATGAATTGAGTTTCCCTTGGTTAATATTATTTAATAAAATATTGAAGCATCATCAGGGTTTATAGGAACCTGGAAATTCTGTAAAACCTGGAAAAGTCAGGGAATTTAATGTGTGGTCAGGGGAAAATCACAAAACGTACAAATTTTGGAATTTATCTCCTGAAAATGCCAAGAAATCAAAAACTGCCCATAGGAGTGGAGGGCGGGGTGAAGGAGGGGACGATTTGCCTCAGGCTGGCTTTACTGTGGAGGAGGCAGCCCAGGGGCCCTATTCTGGTTCTTTCTGGCTATAGCGATTGGGTGAAAAGATTGGCGAAAGGTGTGCACATCTCATTTTCATTGGCTAGTGATTTTGCCAGGAATGCTTTGATTTGTCCCTCTGGTGACGAAAAAGTTATTCTCAGTCAAAATTGGCCACAGCCAAATTTGTAGAAGGATGTGAGGAAGAAAAAATCAAGATTGATTCAAAGAGCTACTTTATCATGAAATCAGGTTTGAAGGAAAAGCCAGGTTAGCCTTCTTTGCATATATTTTTCTGCAATTAAAACCCTTTCTGAAGGCGTATCAATATAAGTAATGATAATTTTTATTTTGTTGACTTAAAGTTGTTGATCTCTTATTTCTGGAAGTTCATATGATTAATATGAAAATAAACCTACAATTTTTCATAAGTTTAGACTTCTCTGCTTCTTCACTATCACTTTTATCTCTATAAATGACCGAAATCTTGGAGTTTTCAGGTGCTCAAAAGTCAGGGAAAATCACTAATAATGGTCTGGAAATCCTGGAAAAGTCAGGGAAAATGAAAATGAAAACCCCTATAAACCCTGATCATACCTTTCCTCAAATGTGGAAGAATGCAATTATTGTGCCATTTTTAAGAACGGAGACAAATCAAATAACTACAGGCCAATTTCCATTTTACTGACAGTTTCAAAGGTTTTCAAGAATCTTCTAAATGACAAAGTTTTGTCAGATTGTAAGGGAAACTTCTCTGCATGGTTTTCGTCCTTGCTGATCAACTTCAACCAACTTAGCAGTGCTTGCTAACCTTGCAATTGGGAAGGGTTTTCAAATGGATTCTGTGTACACCCGTCCACAATAAAAAGTTACCACCTCGGAGGCCAAATTTTTCAAAGTCCCAAGTTGAAGGAGATTTGACAACAGTGCAGCTCTGTCCCTTTAAATGCCCCGAGCAGCACAGCAAGACCGAGGCACGGTCCTCCTCCTTCCCTTGCCATGGCTTGTGGTGAGACCCTTCCTCAATGACCTGGAGAGAGATTTTTGCGTTGGAGAGGGAGGGCCGCAAGATGCCTTGTGACAATTAGTCGGCCCCAAGGAGTGAGGCCTCCCGAAAAAAGCCTTCTTTAGATTGCTGCTCGGAGTTACTCCCTTGAAGATGGGTCGCTTAGGTTTCTGTGACTACGGCTCTTGAGAGAGTGACTACCTAAATGTAAATGCAGCTCGAAGCAAGAGTTGTCATTAACACCGTCGACATTTCTTAGTCTATGTAATTTCCAAAACGTTCCAAAATACTCAGTTTTTACTTTATTTCATCGTACGAAATAATTTGATCTTATAACATGAATAGCATAGATGATTATTGTTATCAGTTTTATGTATCTGATAATGATCGGTGTTATTTTTAAATTATTGGTGAATTTTATTTGACTGTGCGATGAGCTCGAAAACTGCACTTGTATAGTAAATGGCAAAAATACTTACGCTACAACTGGCACATACAGATTTCAACAAGAAAAGAGAAGACTTATTGGACGTCTTTACTTGTAAAGTTCCAACCTTAATTGCGTAATAAATGAGGAAAAACTATCGCGGATATATTTAGAATTTATTTCAAATTACACACAATCCTCACACTCTCGCATACTCGTCTGGTTAATTCTTAGAATGAATACTCATCGGCAATTCATATCGTAGTATATGCTATTTCTAAAATTAAAAAAACTCACTTAATACATAAAAGTATTAAGGAGATTATTAGGAACAGATTGAGCGTCTCTTAGATGCATTGGTCAAAACTGTGTTTTCCTATTCGAAGGTCCCTGTTCGAAACCCAGCAGGCCGTATTTGAGTACTGCGTGTACTGGAGTACTACTACCTCTACTCAAAGGTTATAACATTTTCTCGTATCATTAAACGGAAATGTGTATTAAGGACAGAACGGGTAATTTTACAATGTGACCACAACACATTCAACGTATGTAATTAGAAGGAATACGTGGAATTACTGAACGACTGTGCAAAAAGGCCTAGAAGATTTTTATGGACTCGCCCGTGGGATATGCGAGGAGAATATATTGTCCGAGGATTTTGTAGAAACTGTATTGACATCTAAAACGGAAAAGAGTAACAAGGGAATGTGAAGGCAACTGAATCTCTCAAGCTGCTAAGCTTATGCTTAAAATCATCAACTGAGGTATGGAAAAGAGAGCAATAAATGAATGAAGCCGCCTTGTCCGCGATATCTGCTAGAGGACGAGTCAACCAAGCCTGTCATTTATCCCCCTCTGTGACGAAACGTCTCTTTAACCACCGTAATTCTCCTTCGGACTTCAATGTTGGCAGAATACTCCTTTTCCATACTAACCGGGATACTAAATTACTCCCCCTGCTCTATGATCTAACCCCTCTCTTCTAAATTAAAATCACCCTTCATGCATTTAAAATTTCATTACTTGAGTCTTCTTATGATTTAAGTCCTTGGGTGACTAGTTGACCAGGGCTTGATCACCCGCAAACCTTATCAACTTTCCCCTACCTATACACCTGTATTGAACCCCCCCACCCTTCCCTCCGAATAGGAATTAAAAAGTGCCGGTGACTACGCACAGCCTTACGCAACCCCTCTTCCTAATACCATCTCATCTAATTCCCCGTTCGCTTCTCTCACCAGCACTTTCTCGGTAATTCATGAACTTTGGCTCAGTCTTCTGTTCTTCCAATTCATTCCTGTTTTACGCAATAGTTCCATTTACCCTTTCCACTTCACTCTGTCGAAAATATTTTTGAAATTAACAATACACCCAGATATATTCTGATTATATTCTAATCCTTTCCACTCATTCCAGTGATGCTGATTGAAAAACTGCTTTACGTTGACAAAATCTAAATTACCTGCAGAAAAATTTGTCCTTCCCCTCTCTCCCTCTCCAAGAAAACTACATGCCCAGATATGGGCAATAAGTGACCACGGACCACTTCGCTGAGGCCCTATCCTTAAATAATGCCGAGACGGGAAATGGGTCTGGATGAGAAGATTTTTTCACCTAAAGAATCATCCCTGACACGTTTTATGACACCCACCACTCCATCCACGACATCGCGTGTCTTCTTCCTACCGGTTCAAGTCTCTTTCAGGGCCCAAGCACAATGGGTATTTAAGGAGCAGGTAAAGCATGGTGGGTTTTTCCTCTCTTAGGACTAACAAAGGTGGAAAGGGATTCTTGCAGTGGGGGGGGGGGTGGACGGAAAGGGTGCCCTGCGACAATCGGCTGCGAGGAGTGAGGCCTCCCGAAATGCAGCCTTCTTTTCGATTGCTGCTCCGAGGGCCTCCCTCGAAGATGATCGTGTAGTTTTCGCGACTGCTGAGAGAGTGACGACCCAAATATGATTGCAGCTCGAAGCAAGAGTTGTCATTAACACCGTCGATATGTCTTAGTCAAAAGCGTTCCCAAAATATTCCCAAATACTCAGTTTTTGCCTTTATTTCGTCATAGGAAATAATGAGATCATAAAATATTCGAGATAAGAGCTCGAAAAATGCGCTTGTATAGTAAATGGTAAAAATAAAAATGCTACAACTGTTACAGGCAATAACAATAGATAAGATGTACTGAACGTCTTTACAGCATATAAGTATTAAGTTCCAAGCTTAATTTGGTAATAAATTAGGAAAAATTATCGCGGATATATATAGAATTTCTTTCAAATTACATACAATCCTCGCACTCTTGCATACTCGCCTGGTTATTTCTTAGAATGAATACACATCGGCAATTCATATCGCAGTATATGCTACTTGAAATATAAAAAAAGGACAGGACGTGTAATTCTTCAATGTGACCAGAACACATTCAACGTAATTATACGGAATACTTGGAATTACTGAACTACTGTGCAGAGAGGTCGGAGGATTTTTATGGGCTCGCTTGTAGGATATGCAAGGAGAATATACTGTCGGAGTATTCGAAAAAACTGTATTGCCATCTTAAATGAAAATGAGAGTAACGAGGGAATGCGAAAACAGCTGAATCTCTCATACTGCTACGTTGGTGCTTAGAATCATCAATCGATGTATGGAAAAGAGAGCAATGAATTTCTAGGTGAGGATCCATTCATATTTTCCAAGGGAATTAAACACGTGATGTGATTGCAGTAATGAGAATCATTATTATCATTAGTTTTCGTTACACACACTGTCCCTCTTCAGCCCCTCATACCTCCCATCATTTTATCCAAGCTACCTGTTCTTCGCCTCACTCTACCCCGTTTAACCAATATCCTTCACTCAATCACATATTTCAATTCACCCTCACCCTTTTTATCTTCCCTATTCTTCAATCAAAATTTTTTCCACTCCTACCATTTCTAATACTTCATCATTTGTCTTCCTTTTGACCCACTTTAATTTCTCCATCCTTCTACATACTCACATCTTAAAAGTTCTGAGTATATTTCCATCTTCGTTGCATGAAGCCTATGTTTAAGCGTCATATAGTGCCACGCTCCATATCAAACTCTTCACTAGTATTTTCTTTACTTCCCTGCTTAACGCCCCTGTCAACAGTTCACGTCTACGACTAAAAGCTTATCTTGCCAATACAATTTTCCTTCTGTCATCAATGCTGCTATACCCCTTTTTCTCCAATACACTATTTAGATAGCGGAAGGTTGAAATGTCAAGAAATGGAGAGCCTGCCCAAATTCAAACCTTGCTTGGAGTAGCGCGCATAACAGCACATTTGTAGATATGTGGTTCATTTCCTGGATGAGTTTTTTTTGTTGTGATCTGGCTTTATTCTATTTTCACCACCTACTTACTGTTCGGGGTTGTGGGTATCATAAAACGTGTCAGGAATGTTTCTGAGGGTGAAAAAATATACCGACCGACTTCTGAACGTATTGGAATTATTTCCGAAAGTAGGGTATCGGCTAAGGGCGCAAAGGCTTCTCTGATTATGCCGTTCTATGCAACTCTCTTTTAGAGAGAATTATGTAATGAGGCTGGAAAAACTTCTTCTCCTAAAAAATGAGACTTCTCCTTCTCTTATCATAAATTAATGGCTTTTGAATTAAATTCCAGGAGTTCAAGCGTTACTAAAATACTGAAGATCTTATTAGCAGCTGATCTTATTTCATTTAGACGTAATACATGAGCAGTTGAAGCAGTGATCAATTGAAAAAACTACGGAATAATAAAACTAAGGCTTTCTGTTAACACCTTCCTAAGACTTTCTTCACACCTACGCTCTGCGACATGAATGTTGGATGAATCTGAGTTAATTGGTGACTTAGTGATCAATAAATGTAGGCGTTTTGAAGTGTTAAGTTTAGAGGACATAAAATTTCAACCAGAACATTGCATATTTTACGGTCTTATAATACCGTGCAAGCGCAACGACCATTTAGCACGTTAATCATTACCCTCGGAAAATCGTCCGGTTGTCATAGGACTCCAAAATGGTCTCGGAATAAATGATAGGTATTTTCGAAAGAGGTTATAAAGCGAGTGTAATTTTCTATCTGTTTCTACTAGAAATGTGTCGAAAAGTGATTGGAACTCATGTAGTGCCCCTTCTCCCGTTCTGTGGCCACGGGTACCTATTAGTCTCGGGCGACTCGTCTTCTAGCAAATATCGTGGTCTTGAGTCAAGGCGGTCTGCCCTGGTTTTTCACTTGAAAAAGTGCGAAAAGGGAATTGTTCTCGAGGGAAGGGTATCCCCAATATATGGCGAGAGCAGCGAGAGCTCTGGGCATTTAAACTCTGCGCCAAGGGACAGTGTTGTCAAATCTCCTTCAACTCGGGACTTAGAAAAATTCGGTCTCCGAGGTGGTAACATTTTACTGTGGACGGGTGTACATTGATTTTGCATAGGCTTTTGCTAAGGTTGACCATGAGTATGCGTTATGTACACTGTGGTCATTTGGAATTTGTGGTAACTTGCTTAAACTTTTCTAGTCTTACTTATGTAACAGATGTAAAACTGTTACAGTTGAAGGTTGCTTGTCATCACCTGTGAGAGTTACACCTGGTGTTCCCCAGGGTTCGATTTCATACCCCCTACTTTTTCACATATTTATTAAATGCTTGCCTGGCTGTTTGGAATCGGGTTGCCTTTTGTATGCTGATGACTGTATGATTTCAACCAGGGTCAATTTTTTTAACGATTGTGTTCTTTTACAAAATGATCTGAATATATTTTTTAACTGGTATGTTGAATGGAATATATATCATAATGTAACTAAATACAGAATTATTTCCTTTACTTAAAAGAGGAATTTTGTTCATTATAACCCTCATTTAAATGGTGTTCCTCGTGTGACCTTGATTACTGACTATAACTATTGACAGCAAACTGTCTTTTAAACCGTATTTTCAATCTATATGCTTGTAAGCATATCGCCTCTTGAAAATGAAACTGCTTTCCCAGCTGTATTGAAACTAAGCATATTCATTTGGTCAGTTAAAGCATTTCATACCTTGATAAGCATTTCGTTTTGTTCACCACACTCTACTTATACAACACTCCCAAATTAAACTACACCTTTAAAATTTCTTTCGATCATAGCACGCAACATACAAAAACTGATAGTGAAATCTCCCAATTTCATTACTTTCATTTAAAGTTTCAATTTGTTTTTTTTTGTAATGTTCTTCCACCTTTGCCATTACCCTTGGTCTCCTTGATCCATTAAAGGTGAATGGGATTTTCATATCTAGTCGACGATAGTCCAGGACTTATTTTATCTAAATTATTATTTTACCTAACTTAAAATGCAAGTAGGTACCTGAATTTTACAGCAATTTTTTAATGTAGAGTACAAGATTTTTGGAGATTTTCAGTAGAGATACATATTGAGAACAAACTAGATTGCTATAATACATTCAAATTAGTACTTCTTTCATCACTCAGCAATCAAGGAGGTACCAGGGAGCTCATAAACAAAAATTCATTTGACATTGATTCTGTACTGTACTGAGAATGACCACAACTTCTGTCAAAACAATACTTGAATATTTGAGCTCAGGTAATATCACGCACAAAAGAAGTAGACATGCTTGCTACGATTTGTGATGCCTTTGCAGATTTACTTCACACAGTTGGAAAATAATTGTAAACTGACCTCCTAAAATGTTGTAATACAGTGGAACCTCAATTTATTGTTTTTCAAGGGGATGGATGAAAAAAACGATGAATACAGGAAAACGAATAATCCGGGAAATCATTACCTGGGCGTCTAAGGAGCAGAAATTAATGGCAACTGTTATTATTCTCGGGAATTGTACAGGGATGTTCCGTCAAAGCTGGAAATCTTTAAATTAATGTCAATAATTTGTGCACACAACAAAAATTGCCGCACAATATTGTAATGTTCATTATTGTCATCACAAGTTCCAATGGCAATTTCCATTATCCTTCTTGACAATTCCATGGGAAAATGCTGTCATATAATAATACTTTTCATAGAACAACCATCATTCAAATAACAACATGAAATTTCTAATGATGAATTTACAGCTTGACAAAGGGAGGAAGATGCTGTGTTCTACGCTCATCCTTTTGCATGGAGAGGGTGCAGTGCACAGTGTTCTTGATTATTACGAGATTATATTGTTCCACATTTGTATGTGGAAGATATGGTAAAATAAAGCATCTGGTACTTTCCTGGCGCATGATGAATCTGGATTATTTACCTATTTTTGGGGATACGCAGCATAGGTCAGGGGAGTGGCTGCTGTCCAGCGTCATTCATCGGAATATATTTAAAGCGAAGAAATAAAAATGCATTCTGGATAAACACATTATATATATGGGTCATTCCACCTCAATTCAACAAACGTTTGTCCCTTAGGGTCTCAGATTTTGATAAAAATTGGTGTATGGGAACAAAATCAACTCAAACTGAATACCCTCAAACCGTTTTGTGAAAAAAAATTTTTTGAGCGAATTATGCATGTTTTAATTTTTCCGCATTTTTAGCAAAAACCAAGCCTTAAATCATATTATCACTTATATCTCCGCTTGTAATTGTCATACAGCAATGATTAATAGCTCTTTTTAAAGCTAAATATTTATTAAATGCAATTATATCCATAAAAAATTATTTTCTTATAAACCCTATTGTTGTTAATTACTGATGTTTAAAAAATTGTTAATAAACTTTTCTCAAATACTCCATCTCAGAATCGGCCGAAACTTTTTTTCCGTAATTTAAACATACCCAGCTAACTATTCCAAAAATAAAATTTAGTGGCATTTCTTAAATGCGTTTTTTATAAATATTTAAACATTTACAATTTTCTCTCCCGCGACCCGTCGGCTCCCCCATTTGGAATACCTGCAGCAGACATGCAATACAAGCCTAAAAATTTCCTAATCGCTCAAGGTCGTGGCTCTATGAGATAAAAATATATTATAAACTATAAATGTTAACAACAATTGTTATTTGTTCTGTTAAATGGATGTTTGCAGAGAAATTTACCTTTCAGCCCCACTTAAGTTTCCAGGCGGATTAACTTTTATTTGAGCTAAAACATCTGTGACAATTAATATGAAAAAACTTTTTTAGAATCTTCAAGTATAATTCATCGATGAAATTAAATGAAAATAAATTACAATTATGGAATTTTTGCATCATTTGCTCTATTAGAAAAATGTCTTCGTTTTTGCTATCTCGCTCTTTTTATCTCTATAGACAAATTTACTGCAAACTCCGATTTTAGTGTCCAAATATTTTTTATCCATACAAAAACATTTCATTTTCAACTCGAGTCGAGAGCCTGCAGCTGTGGCTTTTTGTGCATTGAGACGTATTCCGTAAACGTAGCTCTCTCTAAAAAGAAATATTTTATGACACCTACGGATAGCAAGAGGGTAAAAACCTTTCCACTTCCTTTCAGAACCCTTTTATTATGACTCCGTTGGTGGCCAATTCTGCCCATTGCGGTATGTGCCTAAAAGCTTGAAGGAAGACCATCTAGCTCCACATGTTTTTGTTGACAGCCGCGTTTATTCACAGAAGAAGTCTCAGTATGTTTTGGTCTGTCACCGCATGTGCATCTTCTTATTCAATAGCTGTCTGCCTTCTCTTTTTTCTCGTACATATGTTTTTAAACTAATTGTCACTTGTGTCAAAATTTGCTCCATCGGTATGTTTCCATCCATTGCTCCATACAGTGAGAGGAGGAAAGTGCTCCCGAGGCTGTGTCCTTAAATGTATCGAAGAGACTGCAGCTCACCGAGGATAGAAGTGGTGTCAAAGTGGAAACAGCGTGCGTTAACAATGAAAAATCGTTTCTTGCTTTATATTCAAAGCGTCAAAAACTGTGTTGTTTTCCACTGAAACTGCATTGAATTATCCGTAGTGCTAATTTATATACAATTACTGCCAAATATTACAAATCGAAAATTTTCAGCACTAGAGTGATGTCTTTGGTCGAGGGCAGAAAATTGTGTCGTCAGTGCAGAGTGTTTCTGAATAAGGGAGTCGCGAAAGGTGACACACCAAGGTCTCCTATCAGTCATCAAGAAGACCTTCCTGAGCAGCTTGTGGCTGCAGAAGCAGTACTGTCACAACCGGGGCCTTCTGGTTTGCAGTTTGCGGAGGCTCATGTATCCCTACCTACAAGCAACTCCAGCAATGACAGTGACTCACAAGGAGAGAGCGATGGTGCACCTCATTCACCACGTCAATCTTCACTAGAAAAAATCAACCGAGTTAATCCGAAATCTGTACATCACCAGTAAATAGAAAAAAATTGAGAAGTAGAAAATACTCTGAAGAAAAAATTCATAAAATACCTTCTGTTTATCGAAGAGCAATCGGTAAAGTATGGGGAAAAGCAAGAACTTCCTTCGGCCCATAAGAGTTAGTATGGTGTGAAATGCTAAGTCAACTCGAGGAAAAATTTTCTGAAGCTAATTCCTACAGTGAAAAAATTTTAGTCCTGTCTACACTGCCTAGAAGCTGGAGTGTGGCAAAAATTCAAGAGAAATTTGGATTAACTCAATATTTAGCTTGAAAAGTGAAAGAACAAATAACAATTGTTGCTAACATTTAGAGCTTATAATATATTTTTATCTCATATAGCCATGACCTTGAGCATTTAGGAAATTTTTAGGCTTGCATCGCGTGTCTGCTGCATGTATTCCAAATGGGGGAGCCGACGGGCCGCGGGAGAGAAAATTGTAAATGTTTAAATATTTATAAAAAACGCATTTATGAATTGCCACTAAATTTTATTTTTGGAATAGTTAGCTGGGTATGTTTAAATTATGGAAAAAAAGTTTCGGCCAATTCTGAGATGGAGTATTTGAGAAAAGTTTATTAACAATTTTTTATACATTAGTAATTAACAACAATAGGGTTTATAAGAAAATAATTTTTTATGGATATACTTGCATTTAATAAATATTTAGCTTTAAAAAGAGCTATTAATCATTGCTGTATGACAATTACAAGCGGAGATATAAGTGATAATATGATTTAAGGCTCGGTTTTTTGCTAAAAATGCGGAAAAATTAAAACATGCATAATTCGCTCAAAAAATTTTTTTCACAAAACGGTTTGAGGGTATTCGGTTTGAGTTGATTTTGTTCTCATACACCAATTTTTATCAAAATCTGAGACCATAAGGGACAAACGTTTGTTGAATTGAGGTGGAATGACCCATATGTATAACCAGGATGGGTCATTATACAAAAATGCTGATAAAAAATAATATACCTACCTGTAATTGCAGTTTTTAACCTTTGGTTGTCCATCCATCTCAGTACGTGTTTTCTCATTATATTTTCTGCCAAGACTTTGAAGGAACTATTCCTGAGTAACATATTCACTTTCCTCTGGGTATTTTGATTAGTAAAGAGCAACGCACTGCAATTGTATGTACATATGTCTAAAAGATTCATATCAAATGCACAAGGTTTGTTTTTCTCTTGTACACAGCCATTTGACCCATGAATCTGTGATATCCTTGGTGGCATTATAGGGCAATATTATCATTGGTTTATACTTTGTTTCTGCAAAGCAATTGTTTCACCATGGTGTGTATAGAATATCGAGCATCAAGGCCTCCGGGTTCAAATCCCAGTCAATGCGAATGTGATTGATGTGTGGAACTATTGTGTGCCATTTCAGTGGGTAACACAAAAGGTTCTCGAAGCAATTTGTATTCCCCAGATTTCCTTTGTTGGAATCTCTTACCTAGGGCTGGGCAGTTCACTGTTTCTTTCAGAAGTGGCAGAGGCCGGTTCGGATGTAGGGAAAAAACTGGTGCTCCGGGGAATCGGTTCTGAACTGGTGCACCAGGGAAATGGTTCTGAAACACCGATGATCGTTCGCTGGTTGGCTTTCACGCCGCTGTCTCTTCTCGCAGCCAGAGTGGATGGCAACCACACCTGTGAACTTTCCAGTGCTATAAGTTGTCCACCTGACTGTCATCACACAAATAATCGGCTGCTAGAGTGCAGATCAAGCACTCACCCATGTAAAGCATTGTCACGTATGTAAGTCAGCAGGATGGTGCGTTTGTTCATGTTATTTGGTTTTTCGATGATTACAATGAATAAGAATGAGTTAATAATCCTTCAGGTTAGTGCAGTAGCTATTTGTATTAAGCCAATGCAGTTGGTTTTGGGAGACTTCGTGGAGGAAGGAGCATTGTTTCATGTTCCTATCTACCTCTGCCACACGCAAGAAGTGAGAGGATAATTCAACTGCTTACTGCAGCCTCAAAATTCGTGTTAGTAATGCATACATGGATGGGAATTATTGTACATAAGATGCGCCTAATGCAAACGAAGTTGAGCATTTTACAATGCTTAATATTGTAAGTTCTTTCCAAGACTTATTTTATGGCAAAGGATCTTTGAGATATTTTTAAATGAATAATATTTTAAATAATTGTAAATTTAAGGAATATACAGTTTCCTAAGGCAAAATTTGATGTGACACCTTATGTCACCAGAAATTTTCGGATGGTTTGCAGGCTGCCAATTTTTAACAATGTTTCAAAAAAGGCATCAAAGTCAGACCTTTGCCCCATAATTGTTGCCAAGATGAAAGATAAAGGAAATGTTGACTAAGAAAGGCAGGTAGCTTTGAGCTACAGATGAAAGTAATCAGCCTCTCCACACATATCAACTCTCTGGAAGCACGTTAATCAGATCTTAATTGGAGGGGTTTCGTCCGTGGGCAGACGTCAGTCGCTCTGCCTCCAGAGAGATTTTCACTCACCAGGCATAAGTTAGTAACTTAGCCCGACGCGTTTTGTTGTTACAACAGCATTATCATTAAGGCTGATCAAGGTGCTTTATAATGTTGTTTGAGCAGTGAAACGTGTTGTGCTAAGTAATATCTCTGGAAATTTTTCAATGTCTTCCTTTAACAATAATGCGAATTTCATCGCTGTTACAATATCAAAAGGAAATTTATATGTACACCCAGGCCTCGCATAAAAACCATTCGCTCACGCAAACATTCTCACTTTTTACAGTTCAGTTTAGGAAAGCGTACCCGCATTATTTAGAAGTATCTTCTTTAACCCTTTTGCGACGGGGCCACATGTCAGAAATGCTGCTTCCCTCACGAATGCCGTAAAATATTCTTTGCATTGCCAGTATGGAGCACTACGCTAGGATCCTCTCAGGTACCTGTTTCCCTAAATTGGGTTGGGGCCCTCAGGGGTGTCGAACCTTTTTCTCGGGCACCGGGCCGAGATAATCTTCACCCTTTCCTGCTTGGGGACCCTTTAACAGCATGCCGTCGCGGTCAACTATTTATTTATGCAATGGTTTTGCTAAAAACATTGTTTGCTGCTGCCTCGATAATGCCTTTATTGGAAACAAATTGTTTTAGTTTTACGGTGCCTTTACAGCTTTTAAGTGAAATTCTACCATAAATATTAAGGTCTCTAGCAAACAAAATCATATCAATGGTTAAACAAATAATTTTGTTGTTTTATTTCGCACTCGTCAATGAATTTGACTGTGATTTGGACATGATGTTAGTACTACTTAGCAGTTAAGACTAATAAATTAGAGAATAAATAAAAAAGTAGCTGCTCTAGCTATCGAAAACTCTAAATAATTTGTAAAAAAAACCTAACTATACACTCTCCATTGCTGTTAATTTGGTCTTTTATTGTCATCTGTCCATTTTACAGTCTGTTACACTAATTTTGTGTACATGCTCTAATCTACCGTAGCACGATAAATCGGGTTTCGTAAATTTTGTTTATCTAGATCTAGGTTACTATAGTACCCTGCAAGTCGGAACTGTTATTTTCAATTACAAATCACCCGATTTTAGGAATAAGAAATTCTTTGAAGCGAATGTTATACCTTCAACATTTGTGTACCTCAGTATTCGAAGGACTGCCAGGAATCACTGTATTCTTTAGGTGGAAACCAATGACCAATGAAAACAGAACTGCAATAGTCAGCTGTCATAATTAAATGAGAATTAGTAATTATCGGGTAAAATAAACATTGAAACTCACGAAAAGTATGGCCGTCAACTCATATGAAAAAATAACATTCAGTTGTTGAACCTAAAAAAATAATAACTCCCTAACTAAATAAAACCATGAAAAAATCACTCACTAACCAACTACATAACTAACAAATATTAGAGAAAACGAACTGTTTCAGGAGTAACTTTGTGAAATTTTTCCATGGTGGAGAAAACAAACTTTGCAAATTTCACTGAATAGATTTATTCACGACCCGGGTTTCAACACATCGTGTCATCATCAGGTGAAAAAACAGAGACGCAGTCCAATGTATATATGCACCTGTGCACAGGTGCATGTATACATTGGCACCCTGTGCATATATATATTGGACTGCATCTCTGTAATATCTCATATCTGTAATATCAGGGTGCCAATGTATATATGCACCTGTGCACAGGTGCATATATACATTGGACTGCGTCTCTGTTTTTTCACCTGATGATGACACGATGTGTTGAAACCCGGGTCGTGAATAAATCTATTGAGTGAAATTTTCAAAGTTTGTTTTCTCCACTAACAAATATTAGTTCCTTCGCACACGAACTACGTTAAAAATAAGGGTAGACTTCCGTTTAAAACTTGTAGCTGTAGAGCTAAACATAAGGAATGTACTTAAGATGCTCAATTTGCCAATTATGCAAAAACTTCTAAGTTGGTTATTCCACTGCACCAACAAGCAACTGACCCTGCTGGGAGTGGGGTGCGCACTGCGACTTGAAGGGTCGGGATAATCCTCTCCAGCGGACCGAGAAAGAGTACCTATGGCGTCCCGAGAAGGAGTCTTTTATAACACACACCTTTTAGGGCTAGCTTAGCGGCAATGCCATTTTAACATGTCGTTCGTTCGTTTGCGTAGAAAAATTTACACCGTTTTAAAACGTCGTTCATTCGCTTGCGTAGAAAAATTTACGCTGTGTTAAAATGTCATTCGTAGCAAAAGGGTTAAGGACAAAACATGTCCTGAAACAGGTTAACATATTGGCAAAAACCTTTTGGATGACAAAAATTGCAGTTCAGTAGAAAAAACGGTTCATTAAAAATTGGTTCAATATAAAACACCGGTTATGTAGAAAACACCGGTTCGATGTATTGAAGCGGTGCACTGCCATCGCAAACTTTTTTTCAGAATCGAGAACCGGTTATCAGTATTTGCTGCCCTACTCCTACCACATCAAAATTTTTTCTAAAAAAGAATTTCTGTGTTACATTATTCTTGGCATGTGATGCACTAAGAAGTGTTTTTAATATACATAATTAGATTTATACCTTTCTGGATAGAGGGTGATATAATATGGCATTGGATATTGTATTTTGGAATAAAATTCAAATATATGAAAATGAACTTATGATGTTTCTTTTAACTGCACTCTAAAGAATAGTTGTACAGGTTTAAAAAATGTATTTTTTAATGAGTATATGATATGGGAAGATATATTTATATAAGAAGTTATAACATATATTGAATTTGCATATCTTGATCCAGGGAAATATTATTCACACCGATGTTAGGAAGTTGATTTTTTTCTGCAATAAATTTACTTGTTTTTGTGGAAATACTATTGTTGTTTATGTGTATGTATTAAAAATCTAAGGTAATAAAAGAAATGAAATTCAAAATCCAGTATCTGAAACTAAGGATCTGAGACAAAGATCTGAAACCAAGGCAAAGGTCCAGTTCTAGATCTGAAAAAAACTAGTAATTACCCCTTAAAATCAATTGTGGCATTCCTCCCATCCTGATAACAAATGCATGTTTTAAGATCACAACATCGTCGTAAGTCAATAATCCCAAGATGCAGCTCTCCACTCTATTCTCCTGTCAACCAACCTTTTCATATTTTCACATAATTCTTCTCTTTCCATCTGTCTGATCTACCTCCATTTATCTGATTTGCCTTTCTTGATCATTCTTCCGGCTCACTTCTCCCTCGAGGATCATCTTTATCACGCAAACATGTCTAATGATATTGTCTAACATATCTAACATATTAACTTGTCCCATCTTCTTTTTAATATTTCTAGCAGACTTCTCTTTTCTCCCACTCTTCGAAAGACTTCTTGGTTTGTCTCTTGGTTGGTCCTTTTTATTCTCATCATGCTTCAGTAGCGCCATATTTCGAATGTTTACAGCCTTCACACCTCTGCTATTGTTATCATCCTACCCTCTCTGCCCTTAAGATATTTGTTCCAGATGTAAGATCTAGTTAAGTGTTTTCTGCCTTTTTAAGTTCCAGACATAAATAGATTCTTCTCGTGGTATATCATCGTTGAAATTTAATTTTTTTCCTCGTGTATAGACACTCCTGTTGCCAACTCTGTGACCTCATTGATTACCTTCTTGGTTTAAATAATGGTAATGATAGAAGTCAGTGCTCAACATTGTCTCACTCCATTCTTTATTCTGGCTTCTTCGCTGCTAGTCCCAGATTTAATGACTGCTACTTGGTTTCCATAATAAACTGTGAATAATTTGTTGGTAATCATTTGACTTGCCAATTTCATTTTGAATTTTCAGCATTGAATTCCAATCCTGATCGTCAAAAGCCTTCTCCAAATCCACAAATGCAACGAACATTGGCTGGTTTATCTTCCCTGTCAGTGGGCTACAGACCAAATTCGCTTCTATTGCCTCTAGTGCTTTTTCGGAATCCTAATGGACTCTCATCCGATAACTCCGCAGCTGTTCTTTCAATGCTCATCTAGATGATAGATTTCACTAGCTTCATTGCATGAGGGAAAACCAGGACCCTTGTTTATTGTGGGTCCCATGGCTGGTTAGCTAGGCAGGAATATTGTCGATTCCAGGAGCATTCTTCATCTGTAGGTCCCTTACTGCTGCATTCAATTCCAACCTTAAGATTGTGTCATCCTTTTCTACTCGGTCATCGTCTTTGATGGTCTTCGCACTGGCATTGCTTAAGTTGTATAATTGCTCCTAATATTCCTTTCATCTTTTCTCTTTATCTTGTTTTTCAATTAATAGTTCTCAATTTTTGCCCTTTATGGTAATATAGCCCCCTTCTTTGAAGTAATTTCTCACCATTCTGTAGGCAACTTCCATCTTTCCATGTGTGAGGTTGCTTTGTACATCTTTGCATCATTACTTTATCAACATTTCTCTCGCTTTTCTTACTTAACAACACTTTGTTTCCTATTCTTTTGTAGTGAATTGCCCTTCTTCAACCTCTTTCTAGTATTTTATTCTATCTTCAATTAAGTCAAAGATCTTTTTCCATGATCCCAAGCTGCTTCTTGATATTTTTTCTTTTCCTCATAACTTCTTCTTTTGTGCCTTGATGCATTTATTTTTTAAAGTTTTAAATCACTCTTCTTCATACTTCATTGGCATGTATGTACATACTCATTCAACTTCTTTTCCACTGTCCTCTAAAAGGCCTATGTAGCCTTTGCAGTCCTTTAACTGGTTTCTGAATCTTTGCTTAGCAAAAATTGAGTTAATTTGAGATCGCCAGGAATATAAGCAATCATATCTTCTTGGGCTGTGGTGTTTGAACACTATGTTTGCCAGCACTCATTTGCTAACAATAGATTTTCAGTCTTCTAAAAGAATGAATTTTTCATCCCCTCCTACCTGTTTTACTACTGATGTGATATCATCAGAAGCATCTTGTACTAACTACTTTATCTTCATAGTCTGACTTGGGCATGTGAACTTTCATCGCAAAGTTGGCATCCATGAAAAGTGGATGCTCAACGGATGAGGTATATAAAATCATAATAGTAATTCAGTTCACGACGAGATGCACTGACATTGTTTATTACGTATTTATTTGCGCAGGTTTATGTACCGTCATTATGGTATGGATCTTCACCTTTACTATCCTTTAACTATATTTCAGGAATGTCTTCACAAGCACACCAGCTCTCTTCCTAAGCACAATGCCTACTCCAGTATTATTTTTCTGAGATTTCATGTGTATAATCCTGTGTTTCCACTCCAAAATCCTAATTCATCGGACCACGTCATTTCACCGACTTCTTGGACATCAGTGTCTATTCTTCATATTTCCACCTTCAGGATCTCCAATCCTCCACGGGTCCGAAGGGATCTAATGTTCCATGTTTCTTCCCTAAAATCACACTTGACTGATGTACTCTCTTCTAAATGGGGGACTGTTTTACCTCCAGAATATCTAACACGAGAGGGTTCCATCATGTCTAGTTAATGTTGTATACTGGGGAATTTCAATTACTTTCAACCATCCATTCTGGTGTCCACCTTCCCCATCAAATCCTTATTCATAATTTATTGTTCTTCAAGCCTATTCCATAAAAACTAAACTTTCATGATAAATGTGGCATTTTAAATGTTAGAGATGAAGGCAATCATAAAAGAAAGGGTTGACGTGAAAAAATTAAATGTATGGAATCAAGTAATTACTTTGAATATTTTCAGGTGTTACACATTGTAAGAATAAAAAAAATTATGTCACGTAAATGTTTGTATAAACACTTGATTTCATTGTCTTAGCGTCGTTGTCAAAATGACAAATGTCTCGGACAATGACAGTGATGTTTACTCGGAACTGGAATCTCTATTTTGCTCACTAAATAGTTAGATGGAAGCAAAAGATGAATTTTAGTGAAAAAATTAATTTTCTAACCAGGTTACTCATAAAGCAAAATGCACAAAAGGTGACTCCCACTGAACGAGGGCTGTGTTTTGGATATCTTCCACTTCATATCGTTGACTGCTTAGAGGGAGCGGAGGTGGTCTGCTCGCGCACGTCCTGTCGCAACCACTTCCATCGGCAGGGTCAGCTGTGTCCATCCCCTGCATTGCGATAAGGCAAAGGAGCTTAGCAGTCTCGGTTGTGATGGGACAAAGTGGATGACCTTCGAGTCCTATGCTCGCCCACTTGTCAGAAAGGTTGAAAACCTCAGTTTTTCATCGCTTATATCTCGAGAACTAATTGACAGATTAAAGAATGGTAAATTATTGCTCTTTTTATTTTACAAACTCTATCAGATTAGAATTTAAAAAAATAATGGTATACATCCCCATTACTTGAAATGACATTAAGAAATTGGAATTGTTTGGTAAAATAAAATTTTAAAGTGGACTTATATAAAGCTCAACAATTCTTACTACATTGAATGACCCTTAAGATTTTCCCTAGTGCTTTTCTTCAAATCACCAATGATGACAGACGTTTTTGCGCTAATAACATCAAATGTTGACATTAAATCAGCTCCTAACGGTATATTTAGTTGGTACAACCATGGGGCTGTATCTTTATTAGGGATGTGTCGATTCCCAATACTTATTCTCGATACCACTGATTCTTGAGGATTGGAATCGAGAATCGATCGCCTAAATTCGATACCGTTGATAGTAGGGGGATGGTCGGATCAGATCCATCGGGTCCAAGGATCTTTCATTTTACTCAGATCCGGATGCAAACACACAGAGTAAAATCAGTTCCGGATTATGGATTTTAAATTTTCGCTGGTTAGCGATCAAAGCATCCCCATGCGGTACTAGGTGCGGTAGATATTGACAAGGAGAGTTTGTATAATTCAGATCGTGAAATTATATGAAAGTTTTCCCGAGCAGCTAGAAGCAAAGTAAAGAAATATGACTTTTTCCACATTACTCCGGCATCACGAGAAAAAAAATGTGGAATGTCACGTGGGTAGCCTACATTCGCAGGGATCTAGTGGACATGGAGAGCTAGTGTACTAAAGGAAGTTCAATTCCTATCTCAGTTTAATATTTTCTTTTAGTTATTGCATTGAAAATTTTATCATTCAATTTAAAACTCTTACATCTGAATACTCACTTTTTTATGCTTTTATTGTTTAAATTAGGTTTACGAATGTATCACTCAAAAATTAGGGATGGTTGGGTTGGATCCAAAGACCCACGGATCTTTCATTTCATTCGCTACGCGTTCATTAGAAGTAGATGCTGGTGATGAATATGGGTTTCATGTGGCGGTTGATGAAAAAGTATCAGTAAATGCCGGTTTTGTTTCTAAAGTAAAAAATAGAAATTATGATTGGACTTTGGATTCTGATATAATAACATGGGATGATACTCCTGCAGAAAATGTTAGAACCTTGATTGAGCTAGTAATACATGCTGCTAAGACAAATGATTTCATCTTAGCCAAAAAGATAGGGGATATTAAAGGTGTGACAGAAGTAGATGGGAAGTTAGTGAAGCTAGACTTTAATGATGTACTACTTGTAGAGAATCTTAAATGCAATCTGTTATCCATATCCAAATTAGAAGATAAAGGGTGTAAAATGATTATTGAGCAGGGATTATTTATGGTTTTCCTCAATGATTATAAGTCTAAAGTCGCTGTGGGCAAAAGACAAGGTAGCTTGTATAAATTGCCTTTTGAAGTCTCTAGTAATCAACAGTGTTTTCTCGTTAACTCAGAACAAATGTGGCCTAAAAGAATGGGACACATCAGTTCAGAGTGTCTAAGGAAATTGTGCAAATCAGCTGATGGTGTGGATGAAATTCCTAAAATTCTTGGTAAATTTTGTGACATATGTGTCGAATGTAAACAGACAAGTACCACTGACAACCATCCAAGGAATAGAGCAGATAGACCCCTAGGGAGAATACATAGTGATGTATTTGGACCAATAACACCAATTGCATATAATGGGGTAGATACCTTTTAACACTTGTCGATGATTATTCCCACTTTGTAGTTGCTTATGGTCTGAAACACTAAAGTGATGTTCCAGCATTTATTGAGCAGTATGAGGCAATGGCTACAGCTAGGGTTTCAACTAAAATATGTCGCTTCGGATGTGATAATGGTAGAGAATATGTCAATAATGAGGTGATTGAATTTTTCAGGAAGAAAGGAATACAGTGGGAGACCACTATTGCCCATACTCCAGAACATAATGGCGTAGCAGAAAGGCTAAATCGTAGAGCAGTGGAGAAAGCTCACGGTATGCTAAGAGATTCAAGTTTAAGTAGAACCTTTTGGATAGAAGTGTCATTGATGGCAGTCTATGTAATCAATCGTAGTCCAACTAGAGCAATAGAGGGAGATAAACTTCCAGCTGAGCTGTGGTATGGATATCGCCCTAACCTTAGCAAGCTAAGAAGATTTGGTTGTGTGGCCTTTGTTAGGAAACAAGCCTCTCTGAAATGCAGAGGGTAAGTTTGAGACAAAGGGGAAGAAATGTGTTTTCTTGGGATATTGTCCAAATGGGCATAGATAATAAATAATAATAATAATAGGACTTGGTTCTTTCCCGGCGAACTAATGCTGTGAATTATTCTCGGGTTTTCCACCGGTTTGTCACAACCCGGTGGAAAACCCGAGAGGAATTCACAGCAATAATAATAATGCAGAAATGTTTCTCGGGCTTGACACCGGTTAATAGGCTCCATTACTGCCAACGTTTCAAAAAGCGACTCGCTTTTCATTATCAGGGCTTCTGAGTGCCGAATTTTATTATTGCGGTTATATATATATATCTTTCGCCCGGGTCAGGTGTCTCCTGATTGGCCGAGACGTCGGTTTAAATTTAACGGGCCCGGTTGTTGACCTCCTTGAATATTCCCCGCCGGGCCGCCCTTCCTCATCTCTCGGATGCAATTTATTACTAAAGATATATATGTATAACCGCAATAATAAAATTCGGCACTCAGAAGCCCTGATGATGAAAAGTGAGTCGCTTTTTGAAACGTTTGCAGTAATGGAGCCTATTAACCGGTGTCAAGCCCGAGAAACATTTCTGCATGCATACTATTCGCCGGGAAAGCACTAGATCTTATAATAATAATAATATTTTATTTTCATTTTGGCAGATACATGCATGGCTACGTCATCAAAAATTTCAAAAAGTTTCAAAAGACTCATAAAACATCATACATCATGTTTTGTCTCGAAGAATGCCAAAGGAAACTGAGAAAAATAAAGAACAAGACCGTGATTTGCAAATTTTATGTACAAGAAGGAATCATTCTAAACATTAAGTATGAGCTAGTTAATCATTCAAATATTCAGTGACGTCATAACAACATTTCTCCAGAAGTAACTTTTTAACCTTACTTCTGAATAGGTCAGGTGAGGCTATAACTTTAATATCACTTGGTAATTGCTTGGTAAACAAAAAAAAAACACTTGGTAATGGCCATTTAAACAAAGAGAACTGGAGTAATGGTTGGAGTGAACATTATTTCTGAAATGGGTGCAATGGTCATGGAAAGTAGCATTGGTGAGAAATTTGTTCCGGTTGGAGTGAATGAAGCATATACAAGTTAAAGTGTAGAGAGATGGGAGTGTTAGAATCCTAGATTTAGTAAAAATTGGTTTGCCTGGGGTTCGAATGGACACTTGATACATTGTCTTTATTGCTTGTTTCTGAGCGGAGAAAGCTCTCCTGGCAACTGTAAAACATTATGCCATGGGATAAATGAGAGTGTATTTTAGCATAATACACCTTCTTTAGTGTGTCAAGAGACACAATAGAATGATAATTTCCTAAGCATAGAAATGCCCGCAGACACTTTACTAACAATAGCTTGCACATGGTGAGACCAGTCAAGGCTCTCAGAGATAATGAGACCCGAGAATTTAGTGGTGATAAACTGGTGATTATTGTTATTACTGTAGGGAAGATTAATTTTATTTGAACTATTGTGGAGGAATTGCAAAAACACAGTTTTGTCCTCATTAACCACGAGGTTGTTATTACTACACCGCCTTTGCATTTCCTTGACTGTCTCATTGGTTAAATGAATACAATTTTGAGGACTGATTGCAGTTATTATGGCAGATGTATCATCTGAATAAAGAATTGTTTTGCTGTGGGAAAGGTGGTTTGGAAGGTCATTTATGAACAATAAAAACAGGAGTGGACCTAGAAGGGACCCTTGTGGAACCCCACGGGTAAGTTTTTTTGGACTGGATTTAGTAACCAAGTAATTAGTAGAATAGCAAACAACTTGTTGTCTATTACTCAGGTAGGACATAATCCAATCAAGAGGCACACCAGATATACCAAGAGCACTGAGCTTATGTTTAAGTGTATCATGGTCAATTAGATCAAAAGCCTTGCTTAAGTCACAGAAAATTCCAATAGTGAAAAGTTTGTCATTTAGGCCACGAAGTATACCATTAATAAGCTCGAAGGAGGCAGATGTGGTAGACTTTCCAGTTCGAAAACCTTGTTGATTTTCATGAAGAAGATTATTTTAAGATAAATAGTCATTTACACACATAAAAAACAGCTTTTCTATTAATTTAGGGAAGACAGATAAAATAGATATGGGCCTATAGTTACCAGCCTTATCCTGAGGGCCTTTTTTGTGAACTGGGATCACATGGGACATATTAAGTGCTGTTGGAAAAATCCCAGAAGAAAAGAATGAATTGATAATATCTGTCAGGGGTGAGGCAATAAAGGGCAAGGCTGCTTTCAGGACTGGCATGGGTATTAGGGTGGATCGGAAAAATCAATTTTTCGCGGAGAAACTTG
Source organism: Platycnemis pennipes (assembly GCA_933228895.1). Taxonomy (NCBI): domain Eukaryota; kingdom Metazoa; phylum Arthropoda; class Insecta; order Odonata; family Platycnemididae; genus Platycnemis; species Platycnemis pennipes. The sequence goes on from OW121853.1 coordinate 135,922,767, forward strand.
GCCCTCCAGAAAAAGTTGTCAAAGTGACTCAAAATGAGGCCAGAAAAATTTGGGACCTCTAGGTCAACCCAAACCCTTGTGCCGTGGCCATTTATGGAGAGGGGGGCTGAAAATGGAAAAAGTCATGTTTTTATAGTGATTCCCCATGCATTTTGCCGAGTTGAGGCCGTTTAGGGCAAAAATTTTGTCCATTTGTACATATCTGCAGCCGTTAAGCCACATATTGTCTATTTTGAGTGCGCGGCCACGCATAATTATGCACCACCCATGCAGCATCACAGCGCAATGGTCAGAAGGCCCCTCGCGCCTCCTGCCTGGTCGCAGCGAACGCAGCAGAACTCATCATGGTTGCGTCTTCCGTCATTGGTCTCATTAATATTAGGTAAATAACAATTTCCAGGTAATAACAATTACGGAAGGATTATTTGAAATTAATATAACTACACACTATGACCTTTTTTCCTGTCCCGTTGACATAAACAAATTGACGTTACCGACTTTTAAAGAAGTGATAAAATATTCTTTTTTGTTCACGATATATTGATACGAAAGCACAGGAAGGGAGCCTAAGGTTTATCAAGTAGTCTGGTAGTGAAACAAGTGTCCGAACTTCGGAGACGCACCCCTATTCCAATCGTTCTGAAACATGGTGTGATTAAAATGATTATACGGTACCATACAACGTACTACGGCTTAAGAAAAAATGCAAGCAAGCCTACAAAAGGTGCCAAATCGACAAAAAATTAATATATTTTTTTAATGAATCCCAGAAACTATGTGATATTTGTGGGTGTCAGTGCTAAAGAATTAATGAGTGTAAATTTAGAAAGAGGGTATAGTTCTCCCGAACGATGTGGCATTTTTGAGGGAGCACAGGACAAAACGAAAGATGGTATCCGGTGGATTGGATGCCTCAGAAACTCGACGATTAAAGAAAAACCTCAGAAGAGGACCATCGGAGAGCGCCAACTCAAAATCTTTCATTCTTGAAGAGGTAAAAAGTGAGCATCAAGAATTTTTTCCGCTACATCTCGAGAAAACTCAACTGACGAGGAACCAACCGACTTGGACCTCAACGTTCCTCATACGATTAGGAATGAAAATCAACCTGGACCTCCTTCGATGCAAAGACTTCTTCAATTGCCAGCTGTGGCGGAGGTATGTGCAAGTACCGGTGACTTGTCCCTCAGAGCAGCAGCAATGATTGTCAGCGCTACTGTATCCGACGCAAAGCTCAAAACTCCGGAAGACACGTGAAAGGTAGTGGACCGGCATTACTTACGAAGACAGGAAAAGAAGATGCTAGATTCAGTAAAAGCAAAGACAATCAAAAGATACAATTGAAGGTCTGTATTTTGACTGCAGAAAGGATGAAACAATTAAACTGGAGAAAATAGGCAAGAGGACTTATCCATCTAAGGTTAGGGAGGAACATGTCTTGTTTGTTGAAGAGCCAGGCTCCCAATTTTTCGGTTTTGTCTCCCCCACAGGAAAAATCACATCTCCAATTCTTGATTTTTTTGCGAAAGAAAATATTGAACTTTCAAATTTAAAAGTGATTGGATGCGATGTCACCAAAGTGAATACAGGTCAGGATGGAAGCATCATCCGTTTGCTGGAAGCAAAACTCCGACGTCCGTTAGAGTGGTCCATTTGCCAATTACACTTGATTGACTTAACACTGCGGCAGTTGGTAGAAACATTATACGGGCAAACTAAGGGTCCAAATTTGTTTGCAAGACCTATTGTCTCCACCCTTCAAGACTGCCACACTCCTGATACCATACGATTCGAGCCAGTTCCAACAAAATTGTCCCAAGAAGAAGACTTGAGATTGCTGAGCAGTGACCAGCAGTATCTTCAGAAAATGTCTAATGCTGTGTCCAAAGGATTTCGCTCGGAAAATTTGGTCAGATAAACTCCAAGAAAGTGGCTCATTCTCGCTAGCTCACTACAGCCAGCCGACAACTGAGGATATACATGTCCACTGAAAATTCATGCGCTAATTTATAAAATCTAGTGTCATTCAAAAAGTATACACACCTGTCTGGTTTTCAGTGAAAAAAAAACATTGTATATACGCTGGTGCTGTAAATTTATGGAAATTGTTAAATTGATCAAGATATCTACCAGTAGATCTTAAAAGAGACATTGATCCTGTTATTCAGAGAAACTTTTTTCGGGCACTCAGAAAATTTACTTCTCCCAATGATTGCTGACAGTGGAGAGGAAGTGTGAAGAGATGCATGGAAAATAATCTTAGAGGCATGAAGAAATACGCGTGCGACAAAAATCCAAGAACTTTTGAGTTGACAGATTTTAAATTTGATGTAGAGGACTACAAGCTGCTGATAAAATGGGACAAGAACACCGACTCTTGCTCTATCGCATCTCACGACTGAAGAAATTCGAGAATTACTTGAGTAATGCTCAACTGTAGAACGCAGTTGTCTTTGTCACACGCAATTTTTGAAATATTTATAAAAGAGGTAACCCAAGCTTCATTGGCATCCGCAACAACGAGAGTCGATAAGAAATACTGAAAATACTAGAAAGCAGAACCAAAATGCCAACCTTCAAAACCTAGTCTCAGTTCATGCTGTGATAGAATGAGTAAGTTTTACATTTATCTGCTCGACTTCAAAAATAAAGAAAACATCGATAATGACCTTTAGTGTTCAATGAAAATAAAGTTTAAAGACGAATACTTGCACACAGATAAACCGACTGGTACTAAAAAATGACCACTTTATTTTTTCAATAGCATATAATCTGATAAAGGAAATGCGTTCCTCTATTCTAAGAGTGGGTGTGTGGGCAGGGGAGTTCATAGTGCAGGTACCTCAACGTGGTGAGCTCTGGTAACTACTTTAATTATTTTTGCATTCTTTCTCCATGCTGAAAAATAATGGTAAAAGTAGGCTAAAATTCGTGGAGTGTTTCTTTACTCCCTGAATGATGACGGTGTGTTGTAGTAATTTCAAATAATCCTTCCGTAATTGTTATTCCCTGGAAATTGTTTAATTGTCTAATATTAATGAGACCAAGGACGGAAGATGCATCCGCAATGAGTTTTGCTGTGCTCGCGGTGACAGGGCAGGAGGCACGAGCCGGCAGGAGATGCGTGAGCGGCCTTCAGACTGTTGCGCTGCGATGCTGCATGGGTGGTGCATAATTACGCGTGGCCGCGCACTCAAAATAGACAATTTGTGGCTTAACGGCAGCAGATACGTCCAAAATGGACTAAATTTTTGTCCTTGAGGAATCGCAACTCGGTAAAACCCATGGGCTATCCGCTATAGAAACATGACTTTTTCCATTTTCAGCCCCCCTCCCCATAAATGGCCATGGCGCGAGGGTCTAGGGTTGACCTAGAGGCCCCAAATTTTTCAGGCCTCATTTTGAGTCACTTTGACAACTTTTTCCAGAGGGCCAAGTTTCTCTGGAAAAACTGATTTTCCCGATCCGCCCTAATGGGTATGTCATCAAGACCTGCAGAAAGCTTGTTTTCAAAAGAATTGATATAGTTTTGATATTCTCATGCTGATCAGTTGGAAAAAGGAACATGGAGTGAGAGGTGTGGTTTGGGTAGTTATTTGGTATATGGGGTGGGTAGATTAGAAAAGCAACATTGGAGAGTGTTGAACATTTCACTCATCTCCCCTGGAGATGAGTGAAATGTTTATATGCATTTTATAATATTAGAAAACATTTTTCTTCAGCTGCTTGAACTTTCTGTTTGGAACTCTTTTGTTCTCTACTGCAAGACGAGTGGAACAAGTGCATTTAGACTATCGTCTTAGACTAATTGAGCAGTTATTAGTCTCGTATCACCCCTCAGTAGAGTTCCCACAAGTGGCTAGGCCACCCGCAACGCCACATCCACGACGCCTCACGGAGAGACATTCTCCGGAAGTAATCCCTCCAACTGAAAAGAAAGGTAATCCAACGAAACAATGTTACCTATGTTGCCGAAAGAGAGAGACAAGAGGAAAAAAACTTAGAAAAGAGACAAGGTATTACTGTCCCCAGCGTGAAGTGTCTCGTTGCGTTACCCCTTGTTTTAGAAGTGCTTTATGTGTTTAGAGTAAAATAAAGTTTTTTTTACTATTTTTTTCCCATACGAGTAAAAAATGCTTATTTCAAAAATAAAGTAAAACCAGGTCAAATAGTGCAATATTTAGGTAAAATTTCAAATATTTTAAATTGTTGATAAATATTTATAAAAAGGTTTAACAGCATTATTATTTACACATTTATTCACAAATGAATAAAGAACAATAATCTGGAATAAAAAATGTTATTTTTTTGACCATACACCTCAAATTAATGTATCAGGGAAGCGGTAATAGAACTTAGAAGATGATAAAGTAAGAAGTACTTGTTTGATGAAAATAGAAATGTTTCAAGATGGTTGTAAAGATTTCTTCCAGAGTGAACAGCTGAAGCCAGCAAATGATTCATTTGAAAATGTAAAAGAAATGATAGTCAGTGGAGGATTCAGATGTTGGGAAGGTAAAGTAAATATGTATGATGGTATAGTAGATGATAAAATCCCTTATGAAGTAGGGTTAGGCAGGGGTAATAGACTTAAGAAAACCCCATCATACCATAGGGATTATGTTGACAGTATGACAGATGATTATCATAATTTTGTATCAGAGGAAGAAGGAGAAAGAGTTGAATTTGCCTTATTAACTAATATTCCTAATGATGGTAATCTTAAGAATGTAAATTTGGATCATGAAGGACTTGTGCTTAATGCTATTTCGTATAGTTAAGATGTTCCAAATTCATATGATGAAATCTTTGGTAGACCTGATGAAAGTGAATGGCTAAAGGTAGTTAGTGAGGGGAGATGGAGGCAATAAAATCTAATCAGACAAGGGAGTTAGTTGAACTTCCTTCTGGTAAAAAACCAGTTAAATATAAATGGGATTTCTCTGTTAAGTATGGTGGTAATGGTGAAATAGACTGATACATATGAAGTACGTTTAGTGGCAAAAGGGTGTTCTCAAAAGTTTGGTCAAAATTTCACAGAAACATATGCACCTGTGGACCGAATGTCAACTTAGCGAACTTTGTTAAGTGTGAGTAACTATCAAAAGTTGCATATACATCAGATGTCAAAAATGTCTTTTTAAATGGTGTCCTTAAGGAAGAGATTTATATCACACCTCCTGAAGGTATGAGAGTGCATGAGGGATTGGTATAAGAAAATACTATATGGCCTGAAGCAGGCTCCAATGGAGTGAAATGACCGGTTTGATAAGGTTGCTAAAGATATTGGTTTTGTTCAGTGTAAAACTGATTTATGCATGTACGTAAGCACGGTTAATAATGTATAATAATCTACTAGTGATGGGCAAAGTCGGTCTTTTGAGAGATCTCGGTCACGCCTATCACTCCCACTTGTGATTCGGTCGTGAGCTTAAGGTCAAGAGTGAACGATGTTCCAGCTAAGTGATCTGCTCAAGTTGCCTACGATCAATGATCTATCAGGAAAGTCGTGAGCGATAAAAAATGTGGTCGTTCGTGATTTTTATTCTGTAAGCATGACCGATGTGTACAGATACCTTGTTTAGTGCCGGTTTCCGTGGAGTTTTGAGCAATTCTTCGAAGTCAATTGAAGGCACAATTGTGCAATACGTTCGAATGTTTGTTTTGTTTTTACACATTAATGTTCTTGGTTTGTGATTTTAAGTATAGTTACGAAGAATATTATAAATATCCCACTTCATTACAAAACTATTGAAGTGACTTATTTTATAGACCAAAATCAGTGAAAGGATAATGATTGATTTGTGTACCTACGCAATGTAGGTATTATAGATAGATATAGTGTATAGTTTTTTATTATACTTCTTTCAATAAACGTTGCCACCTCAGAGTCATCTCTTTATATTATCTCATTATTGTATTGGAAATGAGATTGTGTTGACTTAATTAATCACGACCAGGAAGTTGGCCCACGGTTACTCCCGTAGTTTGCCCATAGTGATTTCACCATTAAAAATCGTAGAATTATGAATTTGCTACTTTTGGAGGAATTGTAATTCAAAGTTACGAAACTCTAAAGTACTTTTTCCATAGTCTCTTTGCCGACAGTGTAACAGATTCAGTCTTCATTTTTAATTATGTTATTATTCTAAACTAAAAAGCGAGCCAGCAAAACTGGCAAAACTTTCTCAATGCAAGATATTTGTGACGAGATGTAAATTGTTGACTGTTAGTAACGCTGCGTCTTTGTTTGCGCAACTGAGCGGAGCATCGATGAGAAATCACGAATATAAAAATAACTCATGATTGGTTTCACACGACTTAACTGCCTACATCTCACGAACGATCAAGTAACTTATGCTTCTCACGTTAGACAAATCACTCAAGATTTATTTGGCCGGTCTCAGATCTCGTGATCGATACTTGATGCCATATAATCATTCCTATCGTGATCCGTAAAGATGAGCTCTTCGGTCATTGGAGAGATCCAGTTCATCGATCAATCTTTTAAAAGAACTTGATCTCGGGATTCGATCACTCACGACCGACCCATCACTATAATCTACCTACTTCTTTGTGTTGATGATGTAATCCTGGCATGCAATGATCTTGGTGAATTAAGTAATCTCAAAAGTACTTTAATGGGAGAATTCAAAATGAGAGACCAGGGTGAACTGAAATACTTTCTAGGAATTAAAATTGAACATATAAATGATTCCTTGTTTCTAAGTCAGGCAAGCTATTTAGATAAAGTAATTAAAAAATTTGGAATGGACTCATGGAAGCCAAAATTAACTCCTCTGGGTACAAATGAATTTCATGATATTTCCTCACAACCAATAGACAGTAAACCTTATAGAGAACTTATTTGCTGTTTAATGTATGCATGCTTAGCAACTCGTCCAGATTTGTGTGCAGCCATTAATTTCTATGGTCAGTATCAAAGTAAAAACTCTTTGGGAAGGTAAATACGTGAAGGGGACATTGCACTATGGACTTAGGTTTAAGGGAAATACTGATGTAATTGTGTGTGCTTATGCTGATGCCAGCTACACCAATAACATTGATAGGAAATCGGTAACTGGATATTTACTTAAAGTTTGTGGTGATACAGTTATATAGGGTTCTTGCAAACAGAACACAGTTTCAATGTCTTCCACTGAAGCCGAGTCAAAGGCATCAGCATCAGCGGAATCGTTGTGGCTTAAACAGTTATTAACTGAGATGAAAATTGAAACCAAGCAACCCATAGCAATGCATGAAGACAATCAGTCATGCATATATGCATTACCAAACTGGGAGCAGAAAAGATTAAAACATATGGATGTTGTTTACAAATTTGTTAGAGACCTAGTTAATAGTAAGATCATAAATGTAACGTATATTCCATCCGAATGTCAAACTGCAGATGTTTTAACCAAGGGTTTACCATATGATGTGTTTTCTAAGCACTGCACTGAACTTGATATGAGTGAAATAAAATCAGAATGATTGTAAGTGTGCCTTGAAAATTTTGAGGAGTGTTGGGAGCTAACATTTGCTAGGCACACTGTGCTACACTAGTAATGCCACCTGTGGCTATAATTGTAATTACCAAACAACTGAGTCAATAAAAGCGGGTCGACTAGCAAGTCGCCTGGGAGATTGCCTTTGAACACGGAAGTGAGTGCACATTATTTTTCCGTCTCCCAATAATCACAAACCTGCGCCAACATAAGTCAACAAAGTAAATAAAATCTGGTGTTTGTGAAAGTGATTGGAAAAATATTTTACTGCAGAATGAAAAGCATGGAAACAGTATGTTAACTTTACAATGTATTTTTGAGTGATGCATTTGTAAATCTCCCTGGTAAAAATTTAGCAGGAAATTGCCCACATTTAGTAGGATTTAGCAGGAATAGCAGGATTTAGCAGGAATAGCAGGATTTAGAAGGAAATTGCCCACATTTAGCAGAAATAGCAGGATTTAGCAGGAATAGCAGGAAATTGCCCACATTTAGCAGGAATGGCAGGATTTAGCTGGAAATTGCCCACATTTAGGAGAGGGAGAATAATGTAACCTTGAAGTTTTTTTTCGTCAACATTCAGTGTACATATTAGTAATAAATACCTTGAACTAGAATTACTGACGAATGAACTGGGGATTGATGTTTTGGCACTAGCTGAACACTGGTTATGCCAGGTTGAAATATCTTCCTGTGCTATTGAAGGTCTTAATCTAATCTCCTCTTACTGTAGGCAATTGCACAAATGTGGTGGTGTCTCTTTCTATTGTCAACCAAAGATTAATATGGTCTGCCTGAACTTGGATTGTTCAGTGGAATCAACTTGTGAGTGCTCTGGTGCTTTGCTTAAAGTGAGAAACCAAACCTTTGCAATCCTATCCATTTATCGGCCTCCTGGTGGTAATTTTAGCATCTTTTTGAATACTATAAATGATGTTCTTGTGTCTCTACTGGGCAGAAGCCTGAATGGTATAGTAATATTTGGTGATTTAAATGTTGATTTTCTAAAAGATTCTATCATGAAGAGTGACCTCATGAATTTGCTTTCCTCCTTTGGGCTTCAGGTTGTAAATTCTGATCCTACTAGAGTTACTGCAAATTGTCAGTCCCTCCTTGATTATTTTATCACGAACATCCCAGCCTCTAAGCCAAAGTGTGAAAATGTAAATACTGGCCTGTCTGACCACTTTGGCCTCTGTGTGCATGTGGAGTTTGACACTTTCATCTCCATACCTCCCAATCGCTTGGTCACTAAGAGAATTTTCTGTAAGAACTCCATGATGGAATTTGCTACCTCACTGGAGCAGGAATCTTGGGAGGATGTTGTCTCTGCTGCCAACTGTGATGCCAAATTTAGTGCTTTTATCAATGTTTTTATCGTGTATTTACAATGTTTCTTTTCCCCACAAAAAAGTTAAACTAGGTGTGGCAAATGGAAATTTTAAGATTATCTCACCTGAAATTATTGCCCTATCTAAAAATATCCGGGAACTTCATCTTAAAAGTAAATTCACTGATCCTAATCTCCGTAAAACATATCAATTAGCTCATAAGAATTTCAGAACACTCATAAACAACACCAGAAAACATAAAATTGAACAAACTATTAGAAATTACAGCAATATTATTAAATCTACATGGAATGTCATAAGACATCTTACCACTGCCTCTACTGTAGAAATCAAAAATCCTCCCTCTATCAGCTTTGGTGGCATCAGAGTCTCGGAGCCAGAAGCGATTGCCGACTTGTTTAACACTCACTTCTGTAATGTTGCCACGAAACTCCCCACAAAAGTAAACACACCGAACCAACTTCAAAAGCACTTCCATCAATCTATGTTCCTTTTTATACTAATCAGTTAGAAATAATAAAAACTATCAACTCTTTTGGAAATAAATTTTCTACAGGCCTGGATGACATCCCTATGCCAGTTTTGAAAGCTGTTGCACCCATCATTGCATTACCCCTGGCTGATATCATCAACTCATTCTTTTCCTCTGGATGCTTTCCTACTACCCTCAAATCTTCCCGTATGATACCTGTTCATAAAAAAGGTTCTCGCGAAAATGCTGATAACTACAGACCTATATCCATCCTTTCTGTTTTTTCAAAACTAATGGAAAAATTATTCTTCACACGTGTATATGAATATTTATCTTCAAAGAAACTACTCCATGAAAACCAAAATGGTTTTCGGAGTGGTAAGTCCACTACAACTGCCTTCTTTGAGCTCATTAATGAAATACTTCTTGGCCTTAATGACAAACTTCTCACCCTTGGTATTTTCTTTGACCTAAGTAAGGCATTTGACCTCATTGACCACAACATTTTAAAAAATAAGCTCAATGCTCTTGGGATCACTGGTTTGCCCCTAAAATGGATTATGTCCTATCTTAGTGAAAGGATGCAAGTTGTCTGCTATTCCAGTTGCAATTCGACTGTAAAATCCAGTCCAATGAAACTCTCCTGTGGGGTACCTCAAGGGTCACTCCTGGGACCACTCCTATTCCTATTGTTCATCAATGACCTTCCGAACCACCTATCCCATAGCAAATCAATTCTCTATGCAGACTATACATCTGCCATCATCACGGCTGAGAGTCCCCAAAATCTAATCCACCTCAGTAATGTGACTGTCAATGAAATACAACAATGGTGCAGCATGAATAACCTCATGCTCAATGAAAAAAATGTCATGTCTTTCTGCAATTCCTGCATAAGAGATCCAATAAGGTGGTTCTCTTTCCCAGCAATAATAAAAATCTACACGGAAACAGCGTAAATACCACTAAGTTCCTTGGGCTTATCATTTCTGATACCCTAGATTGGTCACATCATATCCAAGCCATAATCAGTAAATTATCGGTAGGCACCTATATGATCAGGAAGTTAGCACCTATTGTGTCTCCTGATACTTTGAAAAAGGTGTATTTCGCTAAAATACATTCTCATTTATCCTATGGCATTTTGTTCTGGGGAAATTCAACTGCCTCAAGAAGAGCTTTTTCCGTTCAAAAGCAAGCCATCAATGCAATGTTCCAAGTCTCTATACAAACCCCAGGCAAACCTCTTTTTTCAAATGCAAAAATCCTCACACTGCCTTCTTTATATATTTTGATCTGTGCTTGCTTCATACACTCCAACCGGGACAAATTTCCTGCCAACGCCTCTTACCACAATTACTCCACCCGCTCCAGAAATAACATACACACTCAGCAATACTCTAGTTCTCTCTGCCTGAATGGTCCCTACCACTCCGCCTCTGCAATCTTTGATAATATCCCAGACGAAATTAAAGCTGTCTCTTCACCTGTTTTGTTTAAATTAAGGGTAAAAAATCTCCTACTCAATAGGTGCTACTATAGTGTTACAGAATACTTTGAAGACTCTCATATAAACATATGATGGTGTAGTCTGTAGTGTATGATTTTTCCTTTTTCTGTATTTCTCGCTGTGTATTTATATATGGTGTATGTATCTCTTAGGGCCGGTTTTATAATGTCTGGTTAAACCTCTAGTTAGTTAACGTGGACGTTAAGTTGAGGTGAAGTTTAACCTGAGGATGGGTTTTATAAAGATAAACAGACCTCCGGCTAGTTAACTAGAACCCTAGAGACGTATGTGTGTAAATAAGACAATTCTCATACCGTGAATACGTCAGAACTGACCAAAACAAATAAAAAACTACATATTTTAAAAATCGCCGCAACGAAAAATTTTCAAGTTGTAAACTTACGACACAAAAATTAATTATCACCAATTCACCGTATTTCTAACACATATATCTCATTAGTCAGTGTCTTTATTTATCACTTCCTTGGACAATTAGTTTAAATTTCCTCACTGAATGAAAATGGCCAAGAAAGTTCAAACATTATGATTCCCACCCAATTCATTTCCTCTTTTTTCTCGAACTTCTAGCTGTCCTCCTAACAGTGGTAAAAATATCAGCAGTATAATTGCTAGGAATTACATTAATTTAGAAGATGGAAAAATTGTTTTTCATGTAGAGGGTTTATTTTACAATTTTTGGCTATGGTAAAGGTGTTATTTTCAGTGAAGTAATCAATGGCAAGTGTGAAAGAGCACTATATTACCAATTTCTAATTCATCAGATGTAACATTGCGCTCCAGAATTCTTAGCATCGTAGCCAATGAGTCTGACCCAGTAATTTCATCCAGATGTCTTACCTTTGCCTGTACAACTACATCATTACATAAAAACTCTTACCGATTAACAATGGTGCAACGATTTCTGCCAGTTGCCTCCCATGAAAAGCTACATGAATACAGATTCTTTATCATGATTTTGATCTCCTACAATAGCTTACCCTTTGACCAATAGTAATGATTTATTTAAAGAAATGTCGGTATCTGTTCACTCTAGGGAGTTTTAAGAGCCTAATTCTCCATGTATCGTGTCAATTTATTGGTTTTGTATGGTCATTGTGTGTGACAATGAATCAAGTAAATAGGAGAATTAGAAAAAGGGGAGTAAAGTATAAAAATCTGTACAGATAATTCCTCATTACAAACAGATTAACTCACAACACAAATAAATTGTTAATAATCAAGGTTTAATTACTATACTCATTCGAGAAAAATTCATCCACGTATTAGTATGCCTTATTTTATAATATTTTGATCTTTGACTTTTAAACATTTGTGGAGGCTATTACAATGGTATAATGAAGCTGATATTGCACATCATTGCGATTGAAACACCATTTACCTTCCAGGTACAAAAAAGTGAATGTTTAAAAATGCATATTGGCAGCTTTCTTGTGTTGTAATTATTTACCATGAAAGTATTTAAGCTTCTTTTACTAAAGATGGCAAAACATGAAATGTAAACATTGTTAGTACCTTTGTGCCATGATGAAAATTATAATCTATATATATAGGTACTATCTACAAATCATAGTTTGCCAGGGATATGAAAAGAAACACCTAATATTGCACTTTTACCAGGAAAATATTTTTCTAGAAAGTCCTGATTTCCCCCAAAGATTAAGGAATATGAGAGAATGGAATGCATTATGCCACAATAAAAATTTAAGACATTCAGTTGATACATTTGGTGTCAACTGTCTAATTATAAAGTAAATTGAGGGAATTTTCTGACATAGTAAAATGACGTGATCATTTGTCAGGGTTTCCATGAAATATAGTTAAGATAATATATTATCATGGAAATTTGTCACAAGGAGGTATTCCTTAGCTTCAGTAGTTGGCTGGTATTATGACTTCCAAATATGAAGTGTCTGAGCTATTTATATTACTTTTAAGTTCACTGTTTTCACACAGTTTAGGCATTTCATTTATAGAAGTTTGCTTATGCGACCAAGTTATAATCACGATAAATAAAAAATGTAAAATACCAGCGCTGACAAACCAAATAGATGATTGCCTCTTAATCAAATTACCTCATTTATGACACACCATGGAAATATTGTGAAGAGCAACACTTATGTTTGACTGGAATAAAATATGGCGCTAGACAATAAGTATAATTGATAGGTACCAGCTTGATTGGTGTTAATACACAGTAACATGAAGACTTCAGTGGAACTTGACCATCTTGCTTTGACATGACCCGTACACATTGAAGAAATGCAGCAGATTCAAGCAAAATAGCCTATTCTATATCTCAACCCTCTCTTTTCATTGACTCCTGAGAGGTGAATCAGACATAATTGGCAATTCTTTAAATCTAACAAGGGAAGGTTCCCAAGTGTAACCTGCGGATCGCGATCAAACTTCGTAGGGTGGTAGAAAACGAAAATTCATTAGATACGTGTCTTCGGAAATGCGTCCAATAGGCCTTAGTTTTCGAGATATTTGCATTTGAAAATCTTTAAAAACGCCTAAAATGAAGCGTGACGCAACCCGCAACACGCGTACGCGGCCCCTGCTCCTTTCTCGGGGTAATCTTCAAGCGATGGAGTGGACGGGACTCTTGTGTCACTCCTAACACAAGCTAATGCTTTGTGTGCGGCAATACCTGTATTCACCACTCGTCAGAACATTTGCCACGACTTCAGTATCGCTACACGTGTTCGTATGCTGAATGGACCTCTGCCTTGATGCTTTCAGTTGCAGACGAAGCTCATTGAATAAAAGCTGTAATAAATGTATTGCATGAAATGGGCATCCCTCGACGTTAGATGGTCATGGTTCTTCACTTTTTTCCTGAATTGGTAAAAGACCTTCTTGAAAAATTTATAATCCCCAAATTTCGTTCCTTAATTTTCCTAATTTTTTAAGTAAACCTCAGCAACTCTACCTCTATTTTCCATAAACCATTATCAATCAGCTATCTTGGAATGCGCAGCTTGAATTTCTTGGGTTAATTCTGGGTAGAAGTTGGCTCTATATTATGCAGAACCTTTCCTCTACCCCAGTATTTGACATTAGAATTAAGAAACAGGGTCGTAGTAGAAATGTATATTAGAGAACATAGTCACAAGGCCTAAAAAATGCGGTCAGGAAAAATATATCCTACACATTTTAACTTGGCACACAATTCATTTAAGCAAATTAAAAATCATTAAATATTCACTTTATTTTGTGAATGTATAAATGTTCACTGTAAGAAATTATGCGTAAACATTTCGTAATTTCATTCCCCAGAACAGTCACTTGGGTGATAATTATCATAAAAATAGGAAAAACAAAAGTACTTCTAACACCAATAACACTTAATAAATGCTCCATTGCCACAGTCACATAATTTTTTTACCAGTTCTTCAGGAAATGAAACATCATTTACGTTAACGAACACTTCATTATCTTCAGTTAACTTTCAGGCGTACCAAGCATACCAGACTATATTTTATTAAACTGGAGCCTGCAGCTGGTGATGCACTATCGAGTGGATTTTGAAGCATCATTTCTTGTTTTCAAATCCTCACTCAAAGGTCAAACTTCTTTGGATCCACAGTTTGCGAGTAGTGGGCTCTCTCAACCATCTGTAGTGGATTCCGCAAGTAATTGTTCTGTTGTCTTGACTACGTTTTCATTCCTGCTCTTGGATACCCATTATTGAATCATACAGAAATTTCAAGTTAACCAAGTCATTATGTTCGCATGTTTATATTAATGAAACAAGAAGGTATACGTTTCTACAAAAGGGCACATATATTCATTTATTAACCGGTAGTATGCTAACGAAATGCAAGCCTGAAGACCACACACGAGTTATTGTTCAGCATCCTCACAAAGATGACCGGCTGGAAAGTTTGTAAGTTACCTTTATTTACACAGATCGTCATCCCAAATAACAATGACTTATTTCTAAATACAATATTTACAACTTGTCACAATCAAAACACGCATTACCACTTCCATTGCTAATTATTCTATCAACGTCACCATTGTTTTTGACACCTCGCTGCTCGTGTAGTCACTAATACACTGCCACCCTATTATATTTTCCATTAATATATTTAATTTATTCTAGAGCAATCAGTTACAATATTTAAAAAGAAACCATCATCACAGTCATTGAAATTTAAATAACATTCAATACTTTTATCATTAGTGCTATTTCCGCTGTTATACTATCCTTAAACTTCTCTAAAACTGTTTGCCATGCTACGTAATAAACATTATAGTAATCGTTTAAATCTTAAACAATAATCATTTACAGTGTATGGATGAAAGTAAAATATTGTACGCGGGAAACTCCTTTCTCTCAAGTACAATGTTATATTTTCACGCAGTTGACAGATGTAAGCAACATAAGCAACTGCATTGTCGCACTATTTTCAGAAATGTGTCTATTGTTGCATTGGTTGTAGAAACAACAATGCACTTTGAAAATATTGCACAGCAGCAGAATGTGTGTATTGTTGCATTGATTATATAAAAAACAATGCACTTTGAAACTATTGCTCAGCAGATTGGAGTAACAATTGCAATGGTTGTCCAATCCAACTAGTTGGAGCTAGACTCTTTGCGAGAGCATTAAATGAAATTGGACGGTTCACCCAACCATCGTATCGATCACGATTGGTTTTTGGAATAACAATTCCTTATCCTACTAAAATTGGATGCCTCATCCAACCTCTTTTTTGAGTGCAGACGCCAAGTGACATGGAGACCGCAAGCACACCACAAACTAGCGATATGTTATCCGGGATTTCATATGACGAAGACCGAAACCCATTTAACATCCCGATTTTTAAGAAAAATAGTGAGAAGCAGGAGTTAACAAATGCGTTGCATTATTGTGGTGAACTTCTACGACAGTATAGCTTGACTACAACTCAAGCTAGTAAAAATGTCTCTCTCCCTGCAAAAGCAATTGTGAAAGAAAATTTTCGTGTGTGGTCTTCGTCATATAAAATCCCAGATAACTTGTCGCCATCGGGGACTATAAATTTTTCAAGAAGGTCTTTTACCAATTAAGGAAAAAAAGTGAAGAACCCTGTCCATCTAACGTCGAGGGATGCCCATTTCATGCAATACATTTATTACAGCTTTTATTCAATGAGCTTCGTCTGCAACTGAAAGCATCAAGGCAGAGGTCCATTCAGCATACGAACACGTGTAGCGATACTTAAGTCGTGGCAAATGTTCTGACGAGTGGTGAATACAGGTATTGCCGCACACAAAGCATTAGCTTGTGTTAGGAGTGACACAAGAGTGCCATCCACTCCATCGCTTGAAGATTACCCCGAGAAAGGAGCAGGGGCCGCGTACGCGTGTTGCGGGTTGCGTCACGCTTCATTTTAGGCGTTTTTAAAGATTTTCAAATGCAAATATCTCGAAAACTAAGGCCTATTGGACGCATTTCCGAAGACACGTATCTAATGAATTTTCGTTTTCTACCACCCTACGAAGTTTGATCGCGATCCACAGGTTACACTTGGGAACCTTCCCTTGTAAGATAGATTATCTTCTTTAAGGAAATACTTTTAATGAGAATCTCACTTAATTCCTTGCATTGTCTTAAAATGTTCTGATTAATTAGTTGAAAGTAGAACTTGGCAGTAGTGTTTATGCCTAATATATGCTCATTCAATAACTTCTAACAGTAATTTACCTACATACCTTTAATTAAAGGCAGGTAAAGGTTTTTTTTCAAATATGCCAAAAAACATCATTAGGAATTATATTCCATGCCCTAAATACATGACAAGTTTTCTAAATTCCTGACTGCAAAAGAATAGATGTACTAATCCACTGTATAGTAAATATTCACCCTACTATCAATACAAGGTTGTCTTTGTAAAACACATTAGATCATTCATTAGCCTTAATCATTCATAATCCTTGGAGGGAGAAATGCATCTATTTCTCAAAGAGCTTATTGCAGGTTAAAATATGAAAGGTACAAATAATGATCTATCACAAATTTATTCCACATTATATACTCTCTGTCTATGCTTATTCATAGCTAAATAAACTTTTATCAAGGCAATAGAAAAGTATGGTAATAACACTAGAGATAAACTTGAGAAACAAATCCTGGGGGGCTTGCTATAATGCATGAAAAATGTAAACAAAATGTCATGCCATATATACTAATTTTTAATCACAACGAGTTTATCAAATTCATGAGTTTCAATGCATAATAACTCATTGAAAATACATCTAACTATATAGTGGTATCACTCTGTGATAAAAATTAGTTAAATATTCAAACACACTAAAATTTCACAGCACCTAGAGCAATTGAAACACAGGGCTCTACAGAACAACACACAAAATTAACCTTGGCATCTAAAGTAAATGCCATTTCAATCTAAAAAAATCATCACATTGGTCCTTGTTATTATTTAGAATCACAAAGCGTTGTAATTACCTATAT
The DNA here is from genome assembly GCA_933228895.1 of Platycnemis pennipes. NCBI lineage: Eukaryota > Metazoa > Arthropoda > Insecta > Odonata > Platycnemididae > Platycnemis > Platycnemis pennipes. The sequence goes on from OW121853.1 coordinate 135,940,090, forward strand.
TCTATCTTATGTGGAAGTGAATATAGTAGTCTTCCAGCATCAAATTCATGAGTTTCAATACATAACAAATCAATGTAAATACATATAACGATATACTTAGTTGACACACATACTTTCTGGGTTAAAATTTAGGTATTCATTCGAACACAATAACATTTCACTTCGCCTAGTACAATTGAATCACTGGGTTAAAATAGAACGACACGCAAAACTAACATCTACGTCTGAAGTAAATGTCATTCTAATCCAAATAACGTTCACATAGGTCGTAAACTTGCTATTACTTTACATCACAAAACGTTTTAATTATATTCTATCTCATGTTGAAGTGATTATAGTTATCTAACAGGACTAATTGTAAGGTTTGACACAACATAATCATTAATAAATTGTTCCTAGGTTTTAAAGTTTTTACGTGCCTTGTTGATGGCGTTATATAAACGCTTATGGTATAACTTGAGTAGTAGCACAGGAAAAATGAACGAATAAATGAAAAACGAACTATCGCTGATATTTGTATAAACAAAGGAATTCTCAACTAAATCCTAACTCACTCACTTCCTTGTGTGGGACAAATAATGTTTAGAATAGCTCTCATTGCTTGCACGAACAAGTATTCTTCGGCATAAACGCCCATTTAATCTTCTATACTTCCGTTATCACCTGTATTCCGAATACTTCACTCAAAACTCATTATCTTCCGTTATATTACATCACCTAATACCTGTACACCACAACAGAAAGAAAATCACAACCCAACAACATCAACACAAGAGCACAAAATGAGGCAGCAGTGGATGTATCTCAAACGTTGCCTAACTTCACACTTTCAAGGGGTAAATCCCGCTCAACTCCGGACGCCTAGAATATGATCAAACATTTTAACGTAACTTAGAGGGTACATAACGTAAACACTGGATCTTAGCGTTACTGCAGTCTATCTTAAATCACCTTGAAAGCTCAGAAACCTGTTGGTTTAAAATCTAATTCCATCGATGGTAATCACCAAAACGTATTTACGTTTTTACCGTTGGCTTTTGAGAGACAAAACCTTCCAAAACACTCTGCATCATTCAAAATTACCAAAACTACTTCGAATTAGAAGTAAATGTGAGCTTAAGGGTCACGAACTTCAAACATTTGTTTCAACCCCTAAAAATCGTCATTTTTGGATGAAATTTTCAGAACACAACCTGCTATAACAGCAATTTACACTCGCGAAAAATTATTTCGAGAAAAGTAGAAACTCACGAATTTGCAGCGATTTAAATCCATGAGGTGGGTGTTCGCAGCACCGCCATATTGGTGTTTCCCAGCTTCGACACCAGGTGTCACGGTGAATGTTGAGTGCATTTTCTGCAGTAAAATGGTTGGCGGGAGAAGGCGGGCAACAGGAAAACAGCGGAAAGTGTGTTACGAGAGTCCTCACAATCATTGAAAATGAGCAAAAACATGAACGGGATGGGGGTTTTGAATCACCACACAACCGATGAAACTGCACAAAAACACGAACGGGATGGGGGTTTTGAGTCACCTCACAATGGATGAAACTGCACAAAAACATGAACGGGGTGGGGGTTGTGAGACACCTCAAAGCCGATGAAACTGCAATCGAATCGCAGGTTTTTGTCGGACGGCCACCAATATTAGGATTGATCACTTATTTCACATTCTAAACAAAACTAGGTGAGGAGGAAAGGACCTCCGTCTGCCTCGGCAGCCACAACGGACGACAATAGACGATCGAATCAACAAGTTCGCGTTTTAAACAATGCCCTTTGGAAGCTAAAACCCAACGTCCCACGACATCGCGTATTTAAACAATGCTCTTCGGAAGGTAAAATCTAACGTCACACGACATCGCGTATTTAAACAATGCCCTTCAGAAGCTAAAACCCAACGTCTCATGACATCGCGTATTTAAACAATGCCCTTTAGAAGCTAAAACCCAACGTCTCGTGACATCGCGTATTTAAACAATGCCCAATCTTTAAACAATGCCCTTAAAAAGCTTAAATCCACCGCTCTGCACAGGATATAGGGAAGAGGTGAAATGTTGCGGAACCCTCTAGCGGTGGTCTTGGGAACAACCCAAGATGGCGTTGAAAAACGTCGATTTTCATGTGAAAATGGTGATTTTCGGAGTGTTATATCTCATGAAATAATGGCATTGGAGCAACAAAAGGCATGTCATAATAAATCTCCATCCTTTCTTTACCTAACACAGTTGGAATAAAAGGGCTAATCAACACCGTTTTTGCAGGATAAATATTCAAAGTTCGTGACCCTTAAGCTCACATCTACCGAATTAGAATTGCAATGCCGTATTTTTTTAATTCTTTGTCTTCAAAATCTTCATCCGTAGCAAGAGTCCCGTCAGTATCTTCTAGTTAACCCTTGGACATCCGTCGTTACGATAACTAGCACTTTGACTACCAGATTAGACTTAACGACCGATTGTAAAACTGAATTTTCGGCTTAAGCGTCGGTTAACTCTAACGTCAGGTTTAACTAGACATTATAAAACCGGCCCTTAATGTTTAATTTGTATTTTATATTGCATTTTATATATGCAAACCTTTTGACGTAGCCATGCATTGTATTTTGCCAATGGTGATAAATAAATATTATTATTATTATTTAGCGGGAATAGCAGGATTTAGCAGGAAGCAGGACATTGCCCACATTTAGCAGGAATGGCAGGATTTAGCAGGATTCAGCAGGAATAGTAGGATTCAGCAGGACAGTTCTTTATACAAATATGAAAATGAATAACATCATCCACAGAAATAACGCAAGATTCTTAAGAATCTTGCCAGCGCGACACTCCAAGTTGCTTTCACCAACTATTTTTTTAATGCTGATAAACTTCAATTATCACAATCAGGCCAGTTCACCCTGCAATTTTGTTGTCTGTTCACTAATCCTCTTAAATAGTTCTCCTTATTTCTTTCATCATCATCATTAAAGACCCAAATTGAGAAGCCAACACACACAGCCTCCTCCTCATTTACGAATTCAAATAAACTACATTCAGAATCGCTAATTTTAATCAGCAAAGTCAAGGACTGCATTTTCTACATTATGCGAGATGAATGAGATGATAGAAGATTCTGCAATTCACACTACTTTATAGATGATATGTAGCATTGCAGAAATGTAAAACACAATAAATATATTATTATATGCATAGCAATGATTGTTTTCTAGTTGATTTATCAATAGAAAACAATTGTTGCTATGCTATTTGAAATCCATTGAAGAGTAATTATTCTAGATACATATTTTCTAGGCATGAATGTTACACAACAATAATGTAGGAATTTAATGAAATTTAAATTAAATGCTTACATTTTTACTTGAATGCATTAAGTGTTTCTTTTAAAAAAATTACTCATTAAAAACCTAACAGTATTCTTTGCAGAATCGTGCTGGAAATTAAATCATCAGTCAAATTGAAGTTGAGTCCTGTTAAAATTCCTACTAGATCCTGCAGATATTCCTTCTAATCCTGCTGGCATCAGCTAAATTCCTGCTAAATCCTGCTAAAGTTCCTGCTACTCTTGCTAATTTGATAAAATTCCTGCTAATCCTGCTAAAATTCCTGCCTATCCTGCTAAAGTTCCTGCTAATCTTGCTAATCCTTCTAAAATTCCTGCTAATCCTGCTAAAGTTCCTGCTAATCTTGCTAATCCGCTAAAATTCCTGCTAACCCTGCTAAAATTCCTGCTAATCCTGCTAAAATTGCTGCTAATCTTGCTAAAATTCCTGCTAAATTTTTACCAGGGCTAGTTTTAGCGATAAAAGTAAAGAAAAATCAGTATTCACATACCAGGGTTGGAAATTAAGGATGATAAAATTTTTGATTCAATGACTGAAAGAAAAATTTTAAACATCGATAAGAATCGAACTTCATCACCTGCAGTGCACTAGCCCACTCTACTATTGTCGGCATAGCCCAGTTCAGAGAATGCAGGCTCCCAGCATATCATTCTCCTTTTTTCTTGGGATCCCAGGCCAATGGAAAAAAAAGCAGAGACACATATTTCTTTATTTTCCTTCTAGCAGCATGAAAAAAGGCTCATTTCATGATCCAAGTTACGCAACCTCTCCTTATGAGTAAAAATCCCACAATATTCATTTTAAGGGAAATTATTAATAAGACATTGCAAAATTACTAGTTTAGGAGCTTGGAATATTCTATAATATTTTTTTCATCTTAAAAATGAAATCCCCAGATATTCCGCTTTGAACTTTTTTTGTGTTTTAAAAAAAAAAGAATTTAGCATTCAAGAATTTAATTCACCACAGCAACCCAAATTAATGTAAACCGATTGTGCACTGAATTAATTTTAGGTTTTTGATTGTGTTAATCATTTAATATTCTATATTATATTATTCTTGGCGTGTGACATGCTCGGAAGTCTTTTTTGTATAATTACATTTATACCTTTCTGGATAGGGGTGATACAGTATGGCATCACTAGGATCTTATATTTTGGAAAATAATTCAAATATTAATGAAAATGAACTTGTTTCTTTTAACTACTATTTAAAGAATAGTTGCACAGATTTAAAATATCTATTGTGTGATGAGTATGTGATAAGGAAAGTGAACTTCATGTTGGAAGTAATAACATATAGTTATTGCATGCATAAATATTGATCCAGGAAAATATTATCCACACAGGTGAAAGGAAGTTGATTCTTTCTACAGTAAATTTACTTGTTTTTTGGAAATACTATTGTTGCTGTTTTTATGTATTGATTAAAAATCCTAAAAGAATACGAAACATGTGAGTTTCTCTTCATAAATGAGAAACATGTATAGCACAGCAGGAAACATTTGTGACCAGAAACAAAATCGCCTTGATACAAAAATGTTGCTTTTTTGAACAAAAACCTAAAGTAGGCTAAAGTGTTTGTGTCATGACCCTTTATTCTTATTTCTTAATGTTGAAAGTTTGAATTATAATTTAGGTTAGTGTTTTTATTACTCTTACAATTTGTTAGTTGATGATAACTCATCACGTGACTTCCTGCGATTACTTAAATCCTATAATTTATTACCTACCGTCAATACTACACCAACCAGAATCACGTCTAATTCAAAATCTCTACTGGACAATATTGTTTCTAACCTGCACTCAAGGTATGTACTTACCAAAGTCCTTGATGCAACCATATCTGATCACTGTCCCCTATTGTCGTCCGTAAATGTTGATCCACTCATTCGCAGTAGGAATACTTATTATTCTAGAGTCTATTCTAAAGTAAACCAGGACATATTTTTATCCAACTTAGAGTCTTATGATTGGTCTGAAATATACAATAGTGATTCATTTGATGCAGGCTTTCAACTTTTTCATGTTTACCTTCAGCACAGTTTTAATGTTGCCTTCCCTCTTGTTCCCATGAAAAAAACTTTGATATCACCTAAAAAACCTTGGGTAACAGATCAAATTCGCTTCTACTCAGTTTTCCTCAAAAATCTCTATGCAAGAGTGAAACATTCAAATGATCCTCTCCTTCGCGATGAGTTCACTATCCAAAAAAGGAAATACAGGAGACTCTTGGAACATGCCAAAACATCTTATAACAATAATAGGGTACTTGCATCAAAAAATAAATCCAAAGTGTCTTGGGATATTATACGGGAGTCTACAGGGAAATTCCATGAACACATTCTCCCTGGAATTACACAGTCAGAGGATGACTTACACATTAAATGCTCAAACCTAGCAAATGAATTTAACGACCTTTTTACAGTCAAATCATCAACCACCTCACCTCCTACCTCTTCCAATAACTCATTCTATCATCAAACCTCCCATTTGGCCTCTTCATTCTTCATTTGCCCCTGTACGGAACCTGAACTAAGAGCCATAATATCTATGTTTTCCAGCAAAAACTTCTCAGGCCCTGACGAAATCCCAGGGAAAATATTATATCTTTCTTATACCTATATAAAAGAACCTCTCTTATTTCTTGTCAATGAATCGCTCAGGCAAGGCATTTTCCCATCTTCTCTGAAACATTCGAAAATCATCCCTCTTTATAAAAATAAGGGATGTTCCAATAACTTAAATAATTATACACCAATTGCACTTCAAAATGTCTTGTCCAAAGTCTTTGAAAAAATTTTCTGTAACCATTTAACATCATTCTTAGAAAAATTTGCCCAATTGTCATCTAATCAGCATGGGTTTCGAAAAAACCGTTCCACTTCTACTGCTTTATTTCAAGCCACTGACTTCTTATTGTCTTCTCTTGACCATAAACATAAAATAATGGGAATCTTCTATGACTTCTCCAAGGCGTTTGACTATGTTAATCACACATGCCTTTTCAACAAAATTAATAAACTGGGTGTCAGAGGCATTGCTAACAAATGGCTTCACTCTTACCTCGCCAATCGAACACAAGCTGTGTCACTTACCGTAAAGGGTAACAGATATTGCTCTGAGAGTAGTACCACTTCTGTTGGTGTACCACAGGGGTCCATATTGGGCCCAGTTCTTTTTCTAATCTATATAAACGATTTGCCAGCATCTATTGCCAATATTCCTAATGCTGAAGTCATAATATATGCTGATGATACAAACATCTTACTTTCTGCCCCATCACAAAATGACCTTATCATGAGCTCTAGATCTGCAAACCAAAACATTCTTCGCTGGTGCGTTGATAATGAATTGAAATTAAACACTGAAAAGTCGCACATTGTTCAATTTGGGTGTAAAAGTCATCTCCTTGAAAGTATTTTAATTAAAATTGATAAAAAGTCCATTGAGAATGTTACTATAACTAAATTTCTAGGTTCATATATAAGTGGCAATATGTCCTGGGAGAAGAATATTGAAATTTTAGCCAATAAACTTAGCTCTATTTGCTACCTTTTACGCCACCTCCGAAACTCTGTTAATGTAGATATCTTACTTACTGTATACTATGGTGCCTTTTATTCCCTGATGTCATACAACATAATTTTTTGGGGCTCATCACCTCACGCATCCAAAATATTTACATTGCAAAAGAGGGCAATTAGAATTATATTAAGAAAACCTTATGATGCTCCCTCCAACCCCATCTTTAAAACTTTGAAGATCCTCCCATTACCATGTGTCTATTTATTATCTCTGCTAATTTTTACGCATAAAAATCTAGACATGTTTGAAATTAACTCCAATTTTCATAAGTATGAAACCAGAAATAGGCAAAGCCTTCACTTTAATACAGTGAGGACAAACAGGACTAAGTTAGGTCCAAGAGAAATGGGACTCCGAACCTACAATAAACTCCCGCACCATTTGAAAAATCCATGTGAGTCATTGCTGTCTTTTAAAAGGAAGTTGAAAGTATTCCTGCTCGCAAAGAATTACTATTCTGTGTCTGAATATCTTACTGACCCTACAATCTAGTGCTTCTTTTTTATGTTGAAAATATATTGTATGTGAATTTAATATATACTTTGTACGTAACATTTCATCTTGATGCTTGTGAACTACTAATTTGTATTAATCTCCTCCTCTTTTTTTGACGTGTCTTATATCTTTCTGTAGATCTTTGGACAAAAATAAAATATTATTATAAATATATTATATTAGTTATTAATCATATTAAAATTCAACTTATGATATGTAAGTTATATTATTTTGAATTTCTTATGACATTTTTTATCTGATCAAACATGTTTTGTTATTAAACATGGCATTTGTTATTAAACATGCTCTTGTAAAAAAACTCTTGTGTTATCAAACAGTTTTTACTTTCAAAATGTCCTCATAGTGGAATATCGGAAGTATTTTCCCAAAGTTAAGTAGGTACAGGGTTTCTATAAAAAGTAACCGGACTGAGCTCAGAAAACATATTTATTGGCAAAATTTCTACACTTTTCCTCTAGAAATTTTCGAAGTAGTCCCCATCGGAGTCGTTTGGTACTGGATTTTCCAGTGCTCGAACGCCCCCCGGAAGTCGACAACCTGTAAGGCATCTAGAGCCCTCGTTGTAGCGAGTTGAACGGCTTCCAGAGTCCCGAACCGCGTCCCCTTCAGTACTTTCTTGATCTTGGGGAATAGGAAGAAGTCCGGTGGTGCCATATCCGGGCTGTAGGGAGGCTGTGGCAACGTCGCCCTCGAGTGTTTGCCAATTCCTCGGTGACAAGCAGGCAGGTGTGCGACGGCGCATTGTCGTGGTGGAGGATCCAGGAATCGGCAATCTCCGGACGGACTCGGCGAACCCGGGCGGTCAGTCGGCGGATCACCTCTATGTGGAACTGGCCGTTCACAGTTTGGCCGGGTGGCACAAACTCTCTGTGAACAATGCCTTTCACGTCAAAAAACACAATGAGCATCGACTTCACCCTCGATTTGCTCATGCGCGCTTTCTTCGGTTGTGGCGAGGCTTTTGTGTGCCACTCCGAACCCTGCCGCTTCATCTCGAGGTCGTATTCAAATACCCACGTCTCATCTCCAGTAATGACTCGGTCAAAAATATCCAGTTTGGTTTGCAGGCGATCAAGGATTTCCAAAGCGACAGCAACACGACGCTCCTTTTACTCGTCCGTCAGGTGTTTTTGCTCCAGCTTCGCACAGATCTTCCTCATGCCCAGATCGTTCTTAACAATATCGTGAACGGTCATCTTATCAATTCTGACCTCTTCTGCGATTGCTTGTATGCTCAGACGACGGTCAGTGTTCAACACATCAGGCACTTTTTGAACATTTGGGTCCGTGTGACTGGTTGATGGACATCCGGCGTGCTTTTCGTCGTGGATGTCATCGCGGTCCTCTTGGAAATTCTTGTGCCACTGGAGGACCTGAGTTCTGGATACAGCATCCTTACGGTAAACCTCATTGATCATTTGAAGAGTTTCCGTAGGCGTTTTCTTGAGTTTGACACGAAATTTGATGTTAACACGTTGCTCGATGGTACGCTCCATTTTCACTCCGACGAGGTCACTGAACACGCACTGCGCTCTCGCACGATGGTAACCCTCCAAGCGTCTGCAGGCAACTGACTCGGGCCCTTCCCTCGATCCCCCACCACCACTATAGCACCAACAACCGGTTTGCGCACGCTTTACCTGGGCGTCACAAGCTCAGTCCGGTTACTTTTTATACAAACCCTGTATATTCAAATTTTTGTTTCGTAACATTGTATTTTTAGATTTCATGGAAGATTTAATAATAATGCATAGGAAAACTAGGTAAAAGAAACATATGTATAGGTTAATGATATTGGTATCGAGAATCGATAAATTTGGTATCGAATCTTTATTCATCTGCTCATGGGGAGGACACACAATGCCTCTTTTGCCCTCTGCTCAATTGTCAGCATCCACCATTATGCTCACTCGATGGGTAAGTCAGCTGGTGTCCATATATGAGTCAACTCAAGTGATTTGAGCATGCCAAAGTTTTTGGTTCATACCACGTGGCTCGTATTCAATGGTGAAGTCGTAAATGACAAAATTAAAATTTTGAAAAACATAGGCCCCCTGGGGTCCTTCCAATTAAAGAGAATCTTCGGAGACATTAATTGTTGCCATTTGAAAATATGCCTCGTGCAAATAACATCTTAAGTGACTTGGAGCCCAAACAACTCCAAGAAGTTTCCCCATCTGTTTCCGAATAATTCATTGTGGTGGTATTTAGTGTACCAGATGTGTAGACAATGGAGTATTCCGCCCCACTCATTTCCTGCAATACATCCTCCTTGAGTACTTAATTAAGAAGGGATGATAGTCACATCCAGCACCCTGAAGTCTACGTAAAAAGATTTGAGCACTTAACTGTATTTCCCCTCGAGGACTCTTCTCATGGCAAGGGAGAATGAATTGCAATTGGTATTGAATGATAATTAGCCAGAGATATGAAAGTTGCTCCTGGGAGGAATGATCCCTATCAGATTAATCAAGGGTCAAAAGACTTATGAAGCATATTCCATTCTGTTCATTTCTGTGGTGAGGTGACTGCTGTGAAGAATCATCCAACCTCATGATAAGTGAGAATGCGATTTGAAAACACTTTTCAGAAGGAAAAACTAGGTTTTGATTTTTTTGTATTAATGTCCATCCTGACTTATCTTTGATTTTTCAATTGTTTTTACTATCATTGTGTGGCTTTTATCAAAACCTGTTGATTGTTTGGTACTATTTTTCCCACAATAAATTGGACAAACTTTAGCAGTTTGCATTGAATTAGACTGCGTGTTTCATTGAGCTATGCTTTTGGATTTATTTCAGCAACAACAGCATGCAGGACAAAGGAGTGGGTCACATTTGTGATGGACTTGTTGACCAGGCCCTGCAACATGGACAATATAGCAACTTGATGAAGGATCTCTCGGGCATGTGCCACACCTCAGGGGAGTCCTCTGGTCCAGGGCTGAGTGTACTCATTTTGTGGAACAACCAACTCACCAAGAACTCAGCATTCAGCTTTTACAAACTCATTGTGAGTCTTTTTGCTTCTCTTGGATGACCATTTTAACAATTACTTCAAATAATTTGCTGTTTGGTGACTTATGAGATTCAGTTAGTTAAATTGCATAGTTGTCAACAGTTACCTGCCTTTTCAGTTACCCCTTTTATACTCGAGTTTGCATCTATTCTCTTTTTATTGACTGTATTCCTAGGTAGAGTTCACGCAGATGCACAGTGGGCTGAAATGAAAAAAAAGCTGGCCAAAAGTCAAAAAGAAGGGTTGGGGGAGGGATTCGAAGATTCGGTCCAATCCAAGGTTAAAGGATTCGATCGAATTTTCTAAGTCCCGAGTTGAAGGAGATTTGACAACACTGTCCCTAGGCACGGAGAGTTTAAATGCCCAGGGCTCTTGCCTTTTATTGGGAAGGGTACCCTTCCCATGAAGGATTGTCGCCCTTTCTCAAGTGAACACCTCGGGGCCTTCTCTGCGATCTTCCCTAGAATACGAGTGGCCCGAGCTGCATAGGTCCCACAGATCAGGAGAAGGGGCACGAGATAAGTTCCAAGTGCTGCTCACCACATTTCTAGTAGTAACATCATTGAAAATTACACTCCCTGTCTCTAGCTCTACCGAATATACCTGCATTTATGTCCATGTCACTTTGGAGTTCTGTGTGCCTGAAGTGGACGATTCTCCGAGGTTAATGTTTAACATGCGTGAATGGTCGTTGCATTTCCACAGATATTATAAGGCCTTAAAATAGTTCCATGTCCTGGTTGGCATTTTAGATCCTATCTACTAGAGATGAGTCGATACCAATATTTATCGATTCTCGATACCGATTCCATGCCTGGAAATCGATTTTCGATTCCCGATACTGATACCATTGACCTATACCTGTATACCTATGTTTACCTAGTTTTCCTATTACTATTATTTTTACCTATTTTCTATACATTATTTTAGATATGTTCCATAAAATCTAAAAATACAATTTTATGACAATTAAATTTGAAATACCTACTAGGTATTTATATAGCTGATAACTTCAGGCTTGACTATGTGACAGCGTCGTCGGAAGTGGGGAGCAGGAGGGGTATTCCCCCCCTCCCCCAGAATTTGCCACGGGCCCTTGAGAAATGAGTCTTCATTAACAAAAATTAAATTTCATTGGTTTCTAGCTTGCCTTATCCCTTCAAACGCATATTCTACCACCTTCATATGCACTTTTAGCGGAATTTTAGTCTCTACACCCTCCTATCTGCAAAAAAAAATGCGAGCCCTTTTCATAGAAGCCTTTTCTTGAGAGCCCTTTTCAAGGTTGGCCCCTCCAGCGAAAATAGTTCCGACGCCCTTGCTATGTGATACCTTTCCATAATGGAAATAAAAGAATGAAACTCATTTATGTTCACTTTATATTTAAATAGGCACGACCCAGGTTTCATATCGTAGTTACACCTTCAGGTGATTGTTCATGCACACATCTTCTTTATATAGCAAGTTGGGTGCGACAGAGTAAGGACATCTGTCTGTTGGAAGGGAGTGGGGTGAGTTGATGGTGGAATGAGAAGGGATAGAGGGGGAGAAGCAGTGTTAGGTTAGGTGGAGGGATTTCCCTGCGTTGATGGGTCTTGGGCCTGCGGGAACTGGAGATGTAACTATGTTATGAAACCCGGGTCGTGATTATTCAAATATAAAGTGAACCTAACAAGGTTTCATTATTTTATTTTCTATTTACTTTGGGAAAAAACTTCTGATATTGCGCCATGAGGACATTATGAAAATAAAAACTGTTTGGTAACACAGATTTTTATATTTTTTTTTACATGTCTAATAACGAAGGTCATATTTAATAGCTAAACATGTTTAGTATCAGATAAAAAATGTCATAACAGATCGAAATAATATGACTCATATAATGTCATAAGTTTAATTTTAATATGATAAATAATTAGTAATAAGAGTAATAAAAACACTATCCTAAATTATAATACAAACTGTAAATATTAAGAAATAAGGATAGAAGTCATGACACAAACCATAGAGCCTACTTCAGGTTTTTGTTCAAAATAACCAACATTTTTAGCCTCTCTGGATCAAGGCATATTTCGTTTCTGGTCACAAATGTTTCCTGCTGAACTAAATGTTTCTTATTTGTGATGAGAAACTATTGTGTCGTGTAGGTATCGATTAGTGATGGACAGATCCAGGTTTTTTTTGATCTGGATCCTTGCCTTGGTTTCAAATCTTTGTCTGTTTCAGATAGTGGATCCTGAATTTCATTTCTTTTCTAATCCTACATTTTTAATCTGTATAGAAAAACCGCAACAATAGTATTCCCAAAAATATGTAATTTTATAGTTGAAAAAAGGAACTTCCTATCATCTGTGTGGATAATATTTTCCTGATTTATGAATTCAATAACTATATGCTATTACTTCTAACATTAAGGTCACTTCCTTATCACATACTCATCAAACAAAGCATCTTTGAAACCTGTCAGGAGTGTCATCGTCGGAACTATTTTCGCTGGAGGCCACCTTGAAAAGGCCCGGCTGCTAAGAAAAGGGCCCAGTGCCTAATAAAAGGGCCCCCACACTTTTTGTGGCTAGGAAGGAATAGAGACTATCCGAGACTCAAATCACCGATGGCGGCGCTGCCGTCGTGGATTATTTTTCCAAGATGGCTGCCCAAACGATGTTAACGCTGAGATTTACCTGAGTCACATATAGAGGTAATAGCAGACTTCTACTAAGATAATGAATGCTAGCTTTTGTTCCACTGCGAATAAACAATAATTACACCTTCGGCAATGGCAGAGTGGCCGCTGCATGGTATCTTCATTTTCATATAATTTCTGGAGTGAATCAAAACTCATTTACGTAAGTGAAAATGAGAGTCCGGCTACACCTTTCTTTCGCGGAGATTTTGATATACAGTGGAATCCCGGTATAACGAGTGCTCATAATCCCTCGGAAATCACTCACTAATTCGAGCGCTTGTTATATCCGAAGGTGTTGAAAAAACCCACGTATTTCTCATAGTTGTTCGTATTTACAGTTTTTCTTTTGTTTCCGTGGTATTTGACGAAGGAAAACAGCAAAAAAGTTATTTCAGGCACAATCTGGTAGAACATCACATATTTCATGAAAGAAACAGAACATTTTCCATTATATAAAACATTAATTCCCCTAGTTTTGGAGTTTTTCTTCCAGTTCTTCCATTTTTCGATCACCGAAGAAAGCTGCAAAGACAGCGTAACTAGTCGGAATTAAATTATTAGGTATACTGTGGAAGTTTTTGGATAATTTTGCGAATATGTCATGACGATAATATCAGCTTTGTCGAGTTTTCGAATGTTAACCGGAACGTCCATCAGTTGATTTTGAGTTTTTAAAATTGACAATATATCGTTGCTCGATAAATATCGTCTTATCGTGCCCCGATAAAATATCGGGGCACGATAAGATATCGGGCACGAAAAGTTATCGGGGTACGATAAATATCATGATGAACATCACGATAAAATAACATGATATCGCGTCCCAATAAAATATCACAATATCGTGCCCCGATAAAACATCACGATAAAAGAACGTGGTATTGCGCTCGTTCAAATATCGCATAATCGCGCCCGATGAATTATCGTGATATTGTGCCGGTTAATCATGTTGGAAAAAGACAGCCGTTGGGTTGGCCTTCGCTTAAGTTGGAGCAAGTACGTCACCTATCTGTACACACAAGTACGTCAACTATCAGACCACTAAAATTGGAAGAGAGAGTGTGAGAGAACTGGTGAGAATTAGAATTAGCATATAGCAGAATAGTAAGTTTTCAAACGTACTTGCTCCAGCTTAAGCGAAGGCCAACTCAACGGCTGTCTTTTTCCGACACGATTAACCGGCGCAATATCACGATAATTCATCGGGTGCGACACGCTACATTTGAACGAGCACAATATCACGTTCTTTTATCGTGATAATATATCGTGATATTTTATCGGGACACGATATCGTGTTATTTTATCGTGATGTTTATCGTGATATTTATCGTACCCCGATATCTTATTCGTGCCCCGATATCTTATCGTGCCCCGATTATCAATATCGCCCATGCCTAGATCTAACTCCCTCTCCTACTCTCATCTTGCTCGTCGTCCACCCACTCCCCTCCCACTGATGACTGGGCCTAACAAAAGAAGAACGTAAAATGGGAGTGCGCTGAGCATACTGAAGGCCGTAAATCGCTAATGTTTGGACATAATTTGCTTTAGGTGTTGTAGATATGGCACACATCTTGTATTTTCAGTTAAATTCGCAGTTAATACAAAATTTATTTTTGCTAGGCGGTGTATCACCCTCGAGAGATATCTGTCGTGATACCGAGCGTATACGGTGGAAGGAAATTTTTGGCCTCGCTATATCCGCTTTATTTTACATGTAAAACATAGGCCTTTTGGCGGTACAAAGACAATCACTCGCTATAACGCGATTCTCGCAATAAGCCGTACTCACTATACCGGGCTTCTACTGTCCATGGGCCAACACCACCATTCATGAGGCACAATAGAAGGGGAATATGTATTTTACGCTGAAGCAGTAGTTTCAGAGAGGTCCAGGGAAAAAGTGAGCGGATTGTGTCGATATTTACCTTAATTCTTCAAATCAGCACACAGTGGGTTGAAATCGGATAAAGCTGACAATAATTCCAAAAAATATATTGGTAATGACCTCAGACCTTATTATGTGGAACCTCTCCATGATGAAATTGAGAATTAAAAAATTATTACCCTTTGTAACAATAAACTGTATAAGTGGGTCATTACAAAGTGTAATAATTGTTTATTCTCAATTCCAGAAAATAGTTTGTTTTCAGTCTGGAAGTTGAAATTTAGCTTGATGGCTCTCCTTTTACTAGTGCATGTGACGTTTCATTTCATTTCTCATCATTACCGCACACTAACAATATGAAAGGGCTTAAATTTTCTCAAAGTATGCAATACGACGGACATTCGAGCTGACTATGACTGAAAAGTCACCGGCTACCTATCACTAAAAAGTTAATTTGAAAGTCCCTGGATGGTTGCCAAAAAAATAGGTACGGCAATTGTGAAGGTTTCTATGAATTACCATGTAGCTAGTTTCTAATAGCCAGTGTCAAACGTTTACAATTCAAGCAGACAATATTATTTCAGGGATTGACCAACAATAACACTTCAACAAATAATTCTCCACTCTACTGAAGGCATCATGGAGTGGTCTTCAACTAACAAGGGGAGACTACGAACCTTGCTACGCCTTTTTGAATGACATATTTTTTACGATGTTCGGAATGCCAAAGATGTATAATATTTACATTTATTTTACTACTTACATACCAAGTAAATTTATTTCTTTTTCAGTTATATTATAATGAGACGGGTTGATAATAAGGTAATGTTCCTGGAAATGATCTCTTACCATCCTCTAGGCAACATCCACTTTTCCATTTCAGAGGTTGCTTTGTACATCTCGCATAGATCCCTCATCCACATTTCCCATGATTTTCTCGCTTTAAGGTTTATTTTATTCCTGATTCTTTTATAGCAAAGTTGGCCTTCTTCAATTTCCACATTTAATTTTATTTAATTTAATTGAAATATTTAATGAAAAATATCATATTTTTTGACTGAAGAGCAATATCTATTGAGTACTAAGAAGAATAGGACGAAAGTCACGGGCTCAACCAGACATATGGTACCGAAGTGTCAAAATATCCATTTTACGAACCCTATTACTGGGCGGTGCAAGATAATCTCAAGAAGGTCGAAGTAATGATTGTATGCACAACATCAGCAAATGACGGGGGTGCCTTGGAGGAAAAGGGCACTTTCAAAGGGCTCTGCAAGTTGCAAACAGCAGCTAAACATCTCCAGGCTCCACAGTCTTAAATGTTAACAAGAAATTAAGGGGTTTGCCCCTTTATAATGTATCCAAAAGCGGAATACTTGGGTTATCAAACAACTACCGACTATAACTACTCTCTTAGCAAATAACTACAATGGCTCTCATGGCGGTTCTGTACAACGCATACAGTTAGGAAATCACCATATGTTACTTCGTGGGTCCACAGCATATGATGTTACTCACCGCGTCACTGTATTCCCATTAGCTGGCATGCAATACTGCCTTACTTACAGTTATTCATTTGAACTATTTCTCACAGAAAAGGAAAAACACCGTGGAAATTAGGGTCCGACATATTGTCCTACGAAGAGGGGGAATATCCTTAAAAATCAATTGCGTCTATAACATTTCAAAGACTAAGATTAGTTCTGTAAAATACCACCACCTTAATTCCTTAACAATACTACAAAAGGTTCTGCAGCCTCTTCATATCAGAGATGTTCAGCGAAAACTGATTTCTGGTGTTTTTTTGCATTTTTATAAAACTTTAAGCCCCTGCATATCGTTAATCCACAGTAATTATGAAAAATGAAACCATGCTTCACATGCACCAATAAAAGGAGAGTCGCCATGCTGAATTTCGACTTATAGGCTGAAAATAACATTGTTGGAATTTTAAATCATTTTTCAATTTCAGCCTACTGTGCGGTGGGAATACTCCAGAAATAAATTTCCAGCAGTGAATATACGATAAAATGTATAAATAAATGATTTGTGAAATGAAAAATGCAAGATAAAACCAGGAAGTTTAAAAAAGATCATATAAGAATACAAGGTACGGATGGGTTTGGGGTATGAGGTTAGTAGAAAGGAACCTTAGGAAAACATGGCAGTAATGGAAAGTGGGACGATAAGGATTAAAAAGTCAATGAGAAATGAAAAGAATGAAACAATTAGTTCTAATAAGAAGTGTTTCCTGAGAATTAAAAACTGCAGCATTTTAGGCAACACCAATAAGCCTCACGACTGCTGTTAACAACCACGGAAAACAATCCACAGCACGAGGGAGTAGACATCATTTGGATGTTTCGGACTTTTGCCCCTAGGTGGTGTCTCTCAGAGTCTCGGATAATTTTTCTAAAAGAACATAGGAAGGTTTGAGAATATGTGTCAGAAGGGAAAAAGCAAGCTGGAAACAGGTGAAATTTATTTTTCATTAATGAAGACTACTCATTTCTTGAAGGGCCCGAAGCAAATTCAATCCTTTGGCCCCTCCTGCCCCCCACATCTGGCGTCGCTGAAAACTGTACAACTATTTATTTTTATTTATTTTCTATT
The DNA here is from genome assembly GCA_933228895.1 of Platycnemis pennipes. Taxonomy (NCBI): domain Eukaryota; kingdom Metazoa; phylum Arthropoda; class Insecta; order Odonata; family Platycnemididae; genus Platycnemis; species Platycnemis pennipes. The sequence goes on from OW121853.1 coordinate 135,957,740, forward strand.
GCCACCAAAAACAGTACACGTGGCCTTTACATCGGGGTATTAACAACAGACAAGTACACACATCCTTGTCCTGAGTGGTGGAATATCCACTCTGGCGGGACTCGAACCCATGACCCTATGGTTAGCAGGCGAGGACTTAACCACACCGCCACTGGGGCCCACGTATTGTATTATTATTCTATTCTTTAGAGAGTAGTTAACCCTTTAACGCCGGAATTTTGTTTCCCTCCGATTTTTTTCCTCTTTTCAGGAGTTGATCATCATTGTATTTAAAACTTATATCCCAAATATTATAGAAATATGTGCAGTTGTTTCATGGAAATGACCTGTGTCCATATGATCATGCTAGGTAGATACCGCAGCAATAGCATCCCCGCTCGTGTATATTCAATTCTTCAAATTATCACTAAATTTATCTTGCTCCCTGGATAAAGGCTTTGAAATAATTAAACATACTGATTTTTCGAGGTATATTTATTGATTCTGCCATCTGCCACCACCATAATGAGGGGAGTCCCGTCCTCGTCGACATCACCTTTTTCAATGGCCATAGATGCTTCCGATTTGGCATCCATCTCCATTTCTAGCAAGGCACTTTTTTCCCAACCGTCACAAACTTTATCATGGTATTTTAAAACTATTTTGCTGTCATTGTGGGTGTATTCATGGCAGTCAGTATACCTTCAAGCTGAGACTGGCCCCCACCAGATGACATAACACCAGAAACGGCCGAAATATTCACATCTGCCTTGTTGGAGTCGAATCCATCAGTCCAAATTTTTTCTGTTACTTGACAAATTTTGTAAACAAGCACGACCTCAAACCTAGACGACGTTTCCTCAACAGTTGCATACCTTATAAGGAACGGGGAAAGGAGAATGATCGACGGGTTGTATCTGTTCTATAAAATATTTTAAGCTGATAATTCTTCTTCCCATTACTCCACCGGATATGACTTCATTTTTCCCTTTTTCAGCAATTGCCATATCGTCAAATGAATCATGCAAAGTTTCATCTGCTAAAGAGTCGTCAATATTGAACGGTATTTCTTCAATAGCGCAAGTAGTTGCTTCTACGTGCGACTCTGTTCCCATTATTTTGAGATGCCGGTCTCAGATAATAGAAATTGTCATGCATACACATGAATATATCATTACATAAAGATGACTATAAGGTTTTCACAAAAAAATGACAATATTTACCTTTTTTCTTCCCTCCAGTTGGCCAAAAATTCACGTTTTCTTTTTTTCCTGGATGCCGATAATGTCAGGCGACTACCTACTTTCATTTTTCGATATTGGTAACTTCCGATGACATTTTGAGACCTGACAATTGGTCAGTTTGACAATAACTAGACACCCCGAGCTCGACAACCTAAACAGAGACTCAAGAAACAAGTAAATGAACCACTCCGTCAATCGCCTCTCCTTCCCGCCCGCCTTCACTATCCCTTCCTCCAAGCCCCCAACACCCCTTCTCCCTTCTTCCTCAAGCGTACAGTTGTAGGATATAGGGTAGAGGGACCTTGTCACTTTTTGAGTAGTGCAGTAGGCAGAGAATTTGTGAACTGTTAAGTGATCTGCACGATGCTTGAGGCATATCCCTGGGCTGAAGTCGGCGAAAAACATAAATTACTTTCAGAGTATCTCAACAGTGTGTCTTTTAATTAAAATCAATAATTTTCAAGGATTCAACAGACTAAGCTTGAAACTTGTATCCTAGAAAAATTATAGCTAAAAAAATGGCCCCTCTGTCTCCCTATAATTGAAACAAAAAGGTCTATTTTTGCATCAAGATATATTTAAACTAGGCTTATTATTTAAAATCTAGGATTATAGAGTAATAGTTTGATGCTTTCTCTTTTAATTACTGAAAACCGCATTCCAATATCTAGATTCCTGTTGGAGCAATCTTCTGCAAAAAATAGGTCTGAAAAATAGCTATGTCCCACGGCCCCTTAACACATTCGGGGCGGCGCTTCGAACTTGCCTCAGGAATGGCCGCCGCCTTTCGGCGTCTTACGTTACCAGCATATCAAATTGTATTTTTTTTTCGACTCCGCTCCTCAGCGTTGTCCTACAACTTTCTGCCGGTCCTTACATTGGTTTGTCTATGTAACATTGTAACTCGTTCTCACAAATTACGATTAGTTGATTCGATAATACATTTTAAGTTTGCTCCTTTTTTTTCCTCGTCCAATTTTTTTCTATGCTAATTTTTCAATGCCCAGACACCTGCTGTTCGATATCATTGTATTTATTGCTAAAATCCTTTGTATAATCTATTAAATGGATAAAAGTTATACATCTTATCAATGAAAATACTTTCTTTTAGGACTATCAACGTGACTTTGACATAATTGATTCCGCATCCTAACTTTGGATCACGTTTTGTAGGCACTTTTTTTTTAGCAGTATCCTTCGTTCTTTCTGTTCTTGGAGCAGCTTTGTTACAAATTCAACGGCTCTGAGTGAATGTGAATACTGAGTATAAATTGTCTAAACATCGGAAAAGGAGCACATATCATCACACAACAACTCGTGTTGCCGATGAAGACATTGCCCGGTTCGTTGAAGAGCCAGATGAAAATACGGTTGTTAGTGAATCAGACTCTAATTTTGTAATCTGTAATAATTCGTAAGACGAGGAAACCGATGCCATCTCAGATGATAATGAACACAAATATGACATCCGTCAGGCCTCAGGCATTTCAGGTATACTTACGGCAGTGCACAAAAAACGGGAAGCATAAATATGGATTGAAATTGCACCAGCTTACTGAACCAAATGGACGGGTTTTGGATTGCTTAGTGTATACCAATGGGGGCATTTACTCGGAACTGAAATCGCAATTTTGTATACGAAATTGTTAGATGGAAACGAAAAAAGAAAATTTGTGAAAAAATTAATCTTCTAACCACAACCATTCACTCATAAATCAAAAATTAAAATAAGCAAAAGGTGACGCCTACCGAAAATGCTGCTGTAATAACATTGACGTCATTTTCCTCCCGTCCTTGACTGCTCTTATGGTAAGGGGAGGGAGTGGAGGGGGATTCTCGGAAGGTCTGCTCGCACAGATGCTGTCGTAACTACTCCGATCGGCAGAGTCAGCTGTGTCCCCCCCCTTTGCGATAAGGTGAAGTAGCTTCGTGGGCTCAGTTGTGATTGGACAAAGTCGTTATACGTCAGAGGTTGCACCACACCTACTTTTCCGAAAGGGTTATAAACATTAGTTTTTCGACGCCTATAACTCGAGAAATAATTGACGGATCAAAAAATGGAAAATACGGGTCTTTTTATTTTACAAACTCTATCATATTCGGAAATAAAAAAATATGGTAAACGACCCCATTCAAGGGATACTTATGTTGGTGGAGTAGGTCACTCAGAAAAAGTCGTTCATTCATTTGTCTAGCTACTCCAATGTTGATCATGCTGTATGTATGGACTTTTACAATAGTCACAAAATGTCACTATGCCGGAAAATCTGCTGCAAAAGAAATTATATTCAACTAGGACGCTGCAAATAATGAGGAAAGGTAAACCTCCTAAAGTTGCGAAGAAAAAATTGATAAACAGAGATTTTAGCTCAGTATAGGAAAGAGGGAATGTCCATATGTAATTGGAAAGCCAAAAGAGATGTTCTCTTGATTTCATCAGAGCATAATGCAAATATTATAGAAGAGTCCAACTGAAAAGGAAAGGTTACTAAGAAACTACGGATGGTTGCTTAACATAATAAATACATGGGAGGAATAGACCGTATAGATGATTTTCTCTTATTATCCAGGTAAAAGAAGAAGTTTGAAATGGTTTATAAAATTATGGAGAAATATATTTCAAATACTGCTAAGCAACTTACAAATACTCCACAGCAAATTTAGTGGTGAATCTTCAGACGTGTCGCGAGAGTTATTGGGAGTCTTATCTTCAGGAGCGATTTTCATGAAATGCCTGATCAAGCCGTAGGTAAGTAAAAAGTCCTACCATTTCAAATTCAAGCGGGAAGGGTTCTAGAGTCCAAAGAAAATGATGCTGCAACTGCTCAAGTAAATGGGTAAGGAAGGACGTTGTTTCCTTGTGTGAATATCCACCCATGTGTGAATATGAACCTATAAGCTGTTTCTAGATCCCGGTTTCAGAGTTTTCCATAGGCACTAACCAGGGTCACGGTTAGGAAAAATGTAAATTACAGACTAAATAATGTTATGAAAACTAAATTCAGTAGATTCTGGCGATATTGTGTCGAATTCGAACATATCGAAAAGAAGACGCAAATTTGCAGTTTACCACAAATAAAAAAACCTTTATTCCGACCCGGATTTCGTTGGCACTGAAATATCATCAGTTGATGCATGCGACTCCATTCGTAGAAAAAAACTATATTTTGAAATAGTAATCATCTTCAATTTTAATAAAAATATTAGGGTTTTACAAAACCTTATTTGTATAAAAGGAAAAAATATGTAACACATACAAGAATAAAAATAATGTTTAGGGACGACTGTGGAGTTTAGGAAACAGGCCTCCTGAAGTAGGTAATGCTAAAAAAAGTTAATATAATTTTTTAACATGAAAAAAATTTATTTAATGTAAATTTTAAGTTAGAAGAGAATAAACAATTTCAAAGTGCAAGAATAATAGAGAAATGTTAAAGGCTGATCAGTAACGTATTTGAAAACCATTCCGCGGAACGGACTGCCGCCGATCTGCGGCATTGTAAACTTTTTAAAAATAATAATAATATGCAAAATAAAAAGGTTATAAATAGAAACAAAGTGAAAGAAATAACATAATATACGATATTCAAGAGAAAAAAAAACCCGGTCCTAAAACTATTCTTAAAATATACAACCGCACCGAATGTGTTAACCCCTTCCCTGACGAATTTTTGCGAGAATTCCTTTAAAATGAAGACATATTTTTTTATTTCATTTTCCTATTGTCTGGCAGATTTAAAAACAGGGGAAAAGGTCATTTTTGAAAATATTTATTTTTAGATGGTATTTTAAAAAACTAAAAAATGGCGATTTTAATGCATTTTTCAACATTTTGAACTTTCTTTGGAATGGCCTAATTTTTTTTATGCTTACAGCTTTTAGAAATGAAATAAGTATATATTACTATCAATACGAGTAATTTAATTAGGACATTTATTTGCAGTTTGTTTTTATCGAAAAACAAGTAATTATGCACTTCAGTCCGAACGAAATGCAGGCGGTGATGCTTCGTTCAAGTGCCTGTCAGCGATGATGATGCCCGTCATGCGGTGACGCCCTTCGGTGATGCCCGTCAGCGATCGGTCTACCGCTCGTCACTGCCAGCTGCGTCGCAGCTTTCTCTCTTTTGGAGGGGTTTTCTCGACCCATCTCAGCAGGCGCTCTATGCTTTTCGTATGGCCTTGGCGTCACGTGGGTTGCCTATACCCGGACAGCGATGTTTTTTGTTTCAACAAAATCAAACGTATTGCGTACATTACTAGCTGATTACTATTTATATATCACTAATATATTGACTATTAGTGTTCTAATACAAACTTGAAAAAATCTGTTCAACTGAATATTTATTTTAGAGATCTATCGACACTATTATCAAGAAAAATGAAGGCCATCTCAAGACGTAGAGAAATAATAAATGGTAATAAAGGGAAAAATTTTACATAAATGAACATTTTAATTCATTGAGAAGTGAATTGATTTAATTTTTCCATATTCCTAATAAGAGAAGAAAAATATTACACCATAAAATTTGCACATAATAATTATAAGTTCACTTGTGTGTGGTAAACCTGAAAGCAGGGAGTTACGCACAAGGACACGTCACGAATTTGACACATATATCACGTTTCTTTGCGCAAAATTTTCCCACGAGCATCTCGCTTTCTTGCGCACACGACACACTTTCTTGTGGGATTGGTTTTTTTTTGCGTTGCCGCAATGACGTCCGGGAAGTGCCTCTCAGTTAGGTGCCGGGGGTGCGGCGCAGAGGGTGGTCGGCCTACCCTGGGGGAAATAATTTGGGGGTGGTATTTTTCAATTATTTTGTCCACAATGGTAAGCCTGTAGTCGAGGTGCACACTTCTCCCTCCTTTCTTTTTGTACGAGTTGCAGACACACAGCTCCAATAAATGGAAAAATATTTTTTTATAATACTTTTTCCTGCGTTTTCTGGGAATTGGATAATCGGCCAAATGTTGGTCGACCCTGTCAACACCCCCCAGGGTCTCATTGTAGTCTACTACAACCTTTAGCTTTATAATCACTTTCCCTCTTCTTTCCACCTCTTGCACCTCACTGTTGTGCACTGTAGACAACAGTGTGACATCCTTCTTGTCTTTCCAGCGAACTACCAAAACTTTACCTTTCTTGTAGGACACTATTTCACCCTTCTTCAATTTTTTGTTTTTCAGTCCTTCCGGCATTCCTTTCCGCATCACACGAAGAGTCCCGTAAGTGTCACAACGCCGAGAAAGAAGAGCCTCAGCTAATTCGGGGGAGGTATAGAAATTGTCTGTTGTGACACAGTACCCCTTATCGAAAAGAGGTTTCATAAGGGACATCACCTCCAGGGAGGACATATTTCTGAAATCCTCATCTAATAAAGTTCCTTTTCCTGTGTACACGATAGACGACCAACCATACCCACTCTTTGATTCACGTAATAAAAAGGTTGGCGCCAACCCAGTCTTCCTTTTTAAAGTAGTAAACTTTCATCCACCGTTACGTCTCTCTCCGGAGTATAAAGTGCCTTGAATTTTTCTTCTAGCAAACAATAAATTGGCCAAATCTTGTTCAGTTTGGGGTTTGGGTGATTTTCTGCATTGTAAGCATCGTTGTTGCTGAAGTGCAAAAATCTCCGTAGATGGATAAATCGCCGAAGGGACATTGTTTCTCCAAAAAAGGGTGTTGCTAATATCCGTCTTCTGGACCAATACTGTTCCTGCTCCGGTTTCCGAATGATACTTTGCAGTATCACCAGCCACAAAAACACTCGCATTTCTGCGTTGGTTGCCTCGCGCCATTGGTGTTGGGTTGTTGATGCCTCATCTCGGAAACACTGGGATGCGTACCGATTCGTCTCATCAGTTATAAATCCCACTACATGTTCGTCGAGAAAAAGTTCAAAGAACTGCAGTGGGTCACCGTCCGCATCCAAGTCAAAATTCAAGGACGATTCTCCCTCAAACTGCAGGGTGCAGGCTGGCGAGAATTATCCACTTCACACCACTGCCCTTCTGGCGCAGATTCCTCTTCATCTTCACTATCAGAGAGAGAATGCTCTGAGAAGCTGGATTCAGATCCGGAATCTTCAATGTCTTGGACTTGCAGTTCTTCCTCTGAAAAGTCACTTTCATTTTCACTTGTCATCGTGAAAGATAATAATTTCTCACAAAACCAAAAGGATTACTTTCACGGCGAAAGAAAAAATCACAAACGACAGTAAAGACTGATACCTAAGTGAGTGACGGCATTTCCGGTTGTTAAACAAAGGAAAAAAAAATAAAAATCTGAGAAGAAGTGTCGTTTAAATCTCAAACAAAATATGTAAAATGACAAGAATCGTCGTAGACTACTGTAGTCGTAATACCCACCACGAAATACAGACATTCGCAGCGTGTGGATTTAGCCGCACTCGCCACCTGGGGAGCATATTCATCTGCGGCTATAGCCGCTTAACTGACTTAACCCATTCAATGCGGATGACTGCCCTGGCAGTCATCTGCTCCCAGCCGCCGGCGTGGATGACAGCCAGGGCTGTCATGCCCTTGGTATCTTTTTGAATGGTTATAACTACGCGTGGCCGTTTTGGGGTGCTTTCTTTTCTCCGCTCTGCAGTTGGGTTCTGGCCGTCCTGTCGTGTGCTTCGTTTCTGGTTTTACCGAATTTTAGCTTTTCTGCAGTTTTTCACGTTTTTACGATTTTTTTGAGTTTTTGCTACTTTTTCGCTGTAGTTCCAGTGTGATATTTTCCGATGTACGTTGTTTTTTTGTGTGTTACATGTGACTACTGAACTACTACTGGCATTCGAGTTTTACCAATTGATTTTCAGTGTAGCGTTTTATTCTTCGTCAGTATTTTGGTGTTTAACGATGAGGTTAATGTCCTTATTCTTCGGGAGACGGAGAGGAATGCGGAGTGCATATTGTTGAACAACCCATCTCCTAGAGGGAAGATAACGGACTGGAAGCCATTGGATAGGGAGGAGTTTAATGTTTGGTTGGGCCTGCTCTTCCACATGGGGACAATCAGAACAAACCGGATGTCTGATTATTGAAAAACATCGATATTTTTCAATTTTAAATATTCCGGGATTCGATGCCGAGGGATCGTTTCCTAGGGGTATTGCAAGCACTGCACTTTGCTAAAAATCGATGCGAATGATCCTGCTCCCAGAGATCGTGTGTATAAAATAAGATCCCTTATACATCTACATCTACATAATACCCTGCAAGCCACCATAAAGGTGTGTGGCAGAGGACCAGACTATACTTCTAAACTGCTTCCAGGAGGCGATGGAGGAAGGGAATTGTGCATCGACGAATCGATGCTACTCTGGAGAGGCCGCTTGGTTTTTAGCCAATACCTTCAGGGTAAAAAACACAAGCATGGCATAAAAATGTATATGCTTTGTGAACCTTCAGGATTAGTCCACCGCTTGATTATTTACGCGAGCTCCGGAGATGATGAGTTGGGTGGACGAGGACATGGAGGTCAAGTTGTGCATAAACGTTTAGAGAACTTAAAGCATAATAGACACAGTGTTTATCTGAACAATTATTATAACAATGTACGTTTAACTGGGGATCTGCTTTCAAGTGAAACTTACTGCACAGGAACCCTGCGAGCGAACAGGAAAGAAAATGTAAAAGGGGTTTTCGGCCGAAAATTGCCAAAGGGAGAGGTCATTGGAATAAGTATGGAATTTACGTCTTTCGATGAAAAGACAAGACAGACGTTGCCATGATTTTCTTTATTTGGAAGCAACTTTGTACCAAATTCACGACCAGGCAGAGGAGAAGCCGTAGCTACTTAGAATAAGTTTAGGGGGGGAGGGGGTAGATCATTGCGACCAGCTGTTTGTCGTACTACACCTGTGAGCACAAAACGCTCAGGTGGTATAAGAAGGTAGGAATCCACATATTTCAGATTATGCTGGTGAACAGCTATATGCTTTATAACAAATATAGCGGGAATAAAAAGAGCCTTTATGCTTTTAGGTTTGAGTTAATTGAGTCCTTACTTTCCAGTAGGACAAAGGCTTTGATTGGTTTTCCGCAACCAAAAAGGGGTCTCGCCCACTTTCCCACTATAGCAGCTGTTGGGGAGAAAGGGAAAAATAGCAGGAGAGATGCAGAGTATGTCACACTAAGGGAGTACGGAAATCTGTGGTGTACATTTGTCCTAACTCTGAGGGCGAGCCGTGACTTTGCTTGCGCCCTTGCTTACAGGAATTTCATAAAAACATTTTAGTTTTCGTGAAAATCTATTCTCGTAGGATTTTTGTTCGCATAATTATGGATTCCAATATAATACATTTTATAAGGTATTAAGTTTAGATTCATTCTTTAGTCTGTAAATATTGTGTTTTCGTTATTATAATATTTAATAATTCATGATTTTCAAGATTTTCCGTAAAGACATTTTTCCTGTAGCAAATATTGTAATTCATTTAATTATTGGTGACATCTCTTTTATCATTGCTGTTATAGACTTATTTTTCAGAATATATTTTTTATTTTTTTATTGTGTACCACTGCATTATTCAAAACTGCTGTTTGAATGAGTGTGTAAATGTATGTATACATACATTTGTGAGATCTTACGTTTGGAAGAATACTGTATTGCATCGAGCATTTTTGCATACTATGATAAAATACAGTTTATCCAATGCACATCGGATTGATTTATTATTATTGTAAGTAATACAATTATTTATCCAATGTTTAAAATCACTAGTAAGTCAACGTAGCTCCCTGAGTTTGTTACAGTTCCGTATTTCTGAAGTGTATACGTGAGCTTAAAATTCAGAGAACTGGGTGTTCTAAATGGGTAAAAAAAGGAAGTGAACAATGAAATTGAGGAAAAGAGATAGAAGGAACAGGAATTTGGATGGTCAGGGGTTAGAAAAGGAACCACTAGAGGAGAGGAAAGAAAGTTGTGGCTTGGCAGGGGTTGGGGAAAAGGAAGCGACAAGTGAAACCCGAAGGGGGGAGAGGCAGGGGATAGGACAACAGAAAGGGTACAATAGACCGAGGCACTCAGCGGCTCATAAACATTTTTACCGAGGACGGGTTTTTCCAAGGATACTAATTGAATCAGTGGGGTTTTCATAAAGACAATTGCAGAATGTCTGCCATGACGAATTCTCAGGCATGCTACGAGCGGGCGACACCCAGCGGACGAGTGATATCATGGGATTCCAAAATAATTTGGTGTGATTGCTAATTATATTATGGTAAATACGAACCAGAGAGTATATGCAGTTAGGCTAGCGCGTATAACTATAGTGATAGTGCTGCTGCCTGAGCTACGATCAATATAATTTTATTGTTGTTAGTGGCTTTCATGGGGGCAAAATCTTTGAAGCGCCTAGAGATATGGGGTTTTTTCTTGTACATTAGGGAAGGAAAATTTAAGGAGTACAAGGAGAAGGAAAATTTAAAACACTGCTGAGTAAAATGTATTTAACCATTACGAATAGAGAATACATTTTATCTTCATATAACTCAACTCAAAGCCGAAAAATTTACAGCAAAAAAATGCGATCAAGATAAGTGCAAATTACATGCATTCTTACAGAACAAAAATTAAATTTAAAATATAAGCAGACAAATACCTGTGTGAAAACTTCTTTGCTTAGATAAACGCAACCATTAACCTCTTATTGAAGTTAACCAAGACAGTAATTTGAAGTTTTTCTCTAAAATTTCGCAAAACAAACGAATCACCGCACCAGTTGTGCGGGTTGCATAAGTCAGGAAACTTCGCCAGGAACGGATGACATTCCTGAATGTCATCAAAAAATTTTTTAAAAAAGAGATGAAAAAAGGCAAGTACACGTTATTTATAAGTATGTTATGCTTAAATTAGGCAAACTAAATAGAATTAGGCAAAAAAACATATTCCGACACCGGCAAAGGTACCATCATATGGTGCCGCATTGAAAGGGTTAAGGGGTTAATGGTAAGCAGCACACTTTAGTTCAGTGTATGATAGTGACATCTGAGACTGCATGAAATACGCTGAACCTTAGACGTAAATGTTCGCCCAGCTGTAATGCAATCTATTACTCCCTGAATCCTTGACGACTGTTTCCGTGCCAGTGTGATCTTGGCATCTAACTTTTTTAGCCTTGCAGCTGCCTTCTCCTCTCAAGTGGAGTTCTTCTGTGAGTAGGCCATTGTTTTGGCCACAGCATAGACCACGCAGTTGACCATCCAGAGGTCTGATGACTCTGTCATGATCTCATCTATTAGTCCATTCATTCGGTGCTGAGGTATGTCCTGCAGAGAAATTTTCAGATTGATATTTCTCTGTACTTGCTCCTCATCATAGGAGATCGTGCTCCATAACCACGATCTTAGTTCAGAGTTGGACTGACTGATCTCCCCCTCTTGAACTTCAGATACTGACACATTCACGTCACTCAGGTCAGCCAGTGTATTTGCGGATTGTGTCGGGTAGGTACATTCAGCCGGTGGTGTTGTACTCTTGACTTTACGTTTGGTGAAGTGACTTTTTTTCGTAGGTAGTTGGCCTGACCGCTCAAATTTTGCTGCTAGAGTTGATGTTCTGGATGCCTCTCACACCACAATGAGTGCATCCTGGCCGTATGCATGGAAGAGCATATGCTATTGAAAGAGCTGACGTTTGCCTGTCTACGTTCTGCGGGTCTGAAGTCTGAGACCGAAGGATTCATCCTCGCATGCCAGGTTGTTGGTGTCATAAACACCCTCATGTAGCGCCACCATATATTTAAGGCAGATGTAGTGGAAATAAGAAGCAGAGCATGCCGAGCCTAGCTGGAGACATTGAGTCATCTTCTCTTTAGTTGCAGTTACTACCTCAAGTCAGCGTATTTAGCTCGGCACAAAGCGGCTCTGCGTGTGGCAACTGTGTTGGTCTGTCATGCAGTCTTGCCTCTTTAACTGCATATGCACAAGCCAGAAGAGCATATACTTCTGCCGGAAACACTGTTGCATATTCCCCTAAAGGGATTGATATCTTCCTCGATAGGCTGCAGCTGTATATATAGCAGTGCCTGCTGTACCTTCTTTCCTGGAAACCATACATAGAACCATTTATGTAGTCCTTTCCCTCCTTTCTCTGCCCACTGTTCCCTAGCTGGAAAGTGGATTTTGAAAAGTAGGGGTGACAGGTTGAATGTAGCAATCATTGTGTTAGAGACCATTTAATAAATTATACTTGACTTCTTGAGATCTGTCTATAAAGTTCTGACCACCAGCTTTATTATTCCACTGCCGTAAGCTTTTAAGAGGTGCTGGCCTACCTGAGCTTCATTAAAGTGGAGTGATGTTCAGGAGAGACTCAAGTGCCAGAGTTGGGGTTGTCTTCATTGCTCCTGAAATGCAAGCCATTCTCTGTAAATGGTTTAACTCCTCCCAGACAACATTTTGGCGGGTTCATTTCCAGCAGAACACCAAGCAGTAGAGAAAACTAGGTGTCATTACTGCTGTCTATAGCCAGTTCATGGCTTTTGGTTACAGCCCCCAGGTTTTGCCTAGGGCTTTCCTACAAGACCACAGAGAGGCACAAGCTTTCCTTACTTTTGCCTCTAGACGTTCTCCCCAGCTGAGCTTGGGAGTCTAGAATGACTCCAAGGTACTTGACTGTTTACGAAGGCTGTAGAATCTTTCCTTGTAAAGATGAAAATCTTAAGCTCTCTCTTTTTCTCTCCTCCAGGCTGTGGGACATATCCATATGTTAGACATTTGCAAAAAATTCTGACAGTGGTGACTAGCATAATCTCTTGCCCTTCTTGAAGAAGTGCTGGAAAGACCCCTTTCTCCCCAGTGGATTTGCAGGAGCTAAAACTCATGATAGCCTATTTAGTAGCTTTGTATGTTATGATGCTGGTGCCAAATCTCCATTCTGTCCATGCAGGACTGGTGGGAGACCTATTTTGCATCTCCTATGCATCCGCAAAGCCTGGAAAGTGGGTCCTTAGCAATAGATTCCATGCTTCCTTATTGGAAGACGTAAGGTGGCCCTTAACCCTTTCACTCCCAAGCACTTTTCCTGTGTACATGTCCAAAAATACCAGCTCTTTTTTGAAGAAATTTTCTCTCTTCTTTTAAAAAATTCTATTGTCTTTATTTTACCACATATTAATATGAAAAAAATACACTTATGAATAAATGTTGGCTGTTTACATGTACAATTTTATTTTTCCTCATGCTTCTTTAGTTTTGTAGTAAAAAAATAAAAATTAATTTTTTTTAAATTTTTTTATAAATAAATTTTTTTAAAAGCTTACTCAGTAAACCTTGGTTATTAGATGCAACTTTAAAGTATGTATTTATATAGTGTACTTTATTATAAATAAGTTGGCTAAATTTTGTTCGTATTATTCCATAGGTTATGGTATAAAAAATTTATATAGTATACCTCTACACTAGCGCTATTGAGGCCTACTCTCGCTGTGTAACTTATGAAAATGTCCAATTGTTTAATTTTGTGAATGGCAAAATGAATATGATAAACAACATATAATATGCAGTAAATATAACAAAATACATCTTTTTAGTTAACATATTAGTTATATAACCATAAATAATTGGATTGCCAGAGCATAAATATTGAAATTTGTAAAATGTTGACGGATAACATGCAGCATGAAAACAACTGCTTTTACAGCATATTTCTCGGAAGTACTTTCCATGTCAATTAGGAGGTTAGTTGCACTGCTGATCTTCACATATGAAATATAAATGTAAATTTGTGAGCTACTCACGGTCTTTGGGGCTAGCACTTATGTTTAGCTAAGCACTCGCCGTGCAATCCCCGGTTGCATCGGACGCACACTGTCCTGGATCTTCTCCTCTGTTCCTTTGTGCTGCAGACACAGCATCTGGACTCTTTACGGCCTCCCAATGTCCTAATTCCTGGTGAACCACGTCCACTCCCTCTGGACTCATCCCTATTCCTCAACCATTCTGTCCCTAACACTTCTATCACATTTGTTGTGTATAAAAGCCTCGAAAGAGGTTTTCCAGGTTCACTAAAATTTTCTTTGTATAATATGTAGCTATTCAACACCATCCTTCCAATAATATGGAATGCTACCTTTTTCCATTAATTAATGTTTTCCTTTCATCTAAATATGTGTACAGCATCATGTCTGATGTGTCCACTCCTCCCATGAACTTGTTGTATTCTAATATTATTCCTGGCTTTACATTTTTTTTTCTCCCGGCCTTGCCTTACTCTCGTAACTTCTCTATCCTCTGCTATTGACTTGCTCGAAAGGAGCATCACCGGTCCTTTTTGGGAACTTTTTTCCCTGAATGCACATCCTAAGACACATCCAGCACGGCAATAAACCTTCTCACCGACGGAAAACTTCTTCTTGAAAAGTTCTGGTAGATATTTCCGATTTTTCCTGACAGTGCCTGTAATATACGTGCCCATTTCATAAAGAGTATTCACCAGTGGAATTGACATGAAAAAATTGTCCACAAAAACATGGTAGCCCTTGTGCAAATAATTATTCACTCCAAGAAGTTTCATCACCACCGTATATTCCAGTCCATGTTCCTTTATCTCCAATCTTTCTTCCTCACTTGCCCTACCTTTATACGTAAAGAATCCCAGGCAATAATTGGACACCGCATCGCAAAGCATCCAAAATTTGATTCCCCAGCGGTGATGGTGCTTATTTGGAAGGTACTGCAACAAACTTGAACGATTTTTAGTCCCTACTAGACTTTCATGCACGCTTAGTTCCTCGTGAGGGGTATAATGGTATCTAAATACTCTATTGGCATGATCTAAAAGGGGTTGGTACCAGATACATGGGTCATAACCGGGATCATTGCATGTTTTACACTTCTCAGAGTCTACCAAATGAAAAAATCTCAGAATTTGCAGAAAACGATTCCTCGGAAACATTTTTCCGAACCAAGGGGTACTTTGGGATGTTGATTGCGACCAGTACGAAGCAATGGTAGGTTTCCGGATTATTCCCATGTTCAAAATACGTGCCAAGAATCCTTTCATTTCTGCAGATGAAATGTTTTCCCACTTCACTGATGGTGATGATCTTCCAGACTGAGAGGAGATGTACTGTTGGGCGTAGCGATTAGTTTCAGTAACAAAGAGAGTAATGAGAAAATCTGTGAAAAAAAGTTGAAAATATTGAATCGGAGGAGAGTTACGGGGAGGCACACGCTTGGGGCCGGTCATTTCCTGGAAATGGTAATGTGTGGGAGTTGATTCTTCTGGTGGCACTACTTCCAACCATTCTCCATTTTCTACATAACAATTGTCTTCATTACTGCACTGCTCATCAAAAGGCTGCAATGAATGTTGATCTTCATCACTGCCATTCCCCGTCTCACTGTCACTTTCAAAGAAATCAGTCACACTTTCATCGGATGAATCGTCTAATATATTCAAAATATCTTTTTCTCCTATACGTGATGGTCCAGCCATTGTGTGGTTATACTTTTACAAAAAATATTCACCACTGTAAAAGAATGCTAAAGTTTTACAAAAATTCTTGTATTGATGCACTACCAAATGCGATTGCGAACACGCGCGTGTGGTTGCGAACTAAGAACTCCACAGGGAAGCACGCAGTCAGAGACTGAAGACCATTTGGAAAGGCGTTCACTCAAAGAAAGCAAAGTCAGCAAGGATAAAATGATTCAATTACGAAGATAACAAAGTATCATTTCATGATAGAAAACTGCGGATGCAAAGCTTCTTCAGCGATTCCTCGTAGCATTAGTCACCAGTGCGATGAGAAAAAAATCGTTCGCTACGCTATATGATATTACATGGTTATCTTCAATGTAAATGAAAAGCTACATTGTATTTTACCGATAGTTATAATACTAGTCTCCTGTATTACATTTCATATGCAGTTTATTTTTACGCATACCCTTTGATTATATTTGAAATGAAGATATCCTGAACTTATCACGTACCAGACGCGCGAGGAGGATTATTCGCTATATATTTCAGGACTAGAAAATTACGTAGATTCATGAACGCATTAGAAAAGAAAGATATAAACTGTAAGGAGTAGTTGGTAGCATAGAATCTCGTAAGGAAAAATATGTTTCACTGCGAACATCAAGGGCAAATTAGTCACCTGCGGTGGCATTTTCCGCGATGCAATGAAAATGCAATAGATCAGGAATAACGACATAATGTTAGTAGTAATGAAGAAAAGAAATATCTTTCGATAATATATAATTTCCAGTTCTTTTTTCGAAAAGATTTTAACGGAGACTAAATAGGGTTCAGATTTATAAGCGTTAATCGAACAATCTACGGTTCACTTCAGCACGTAAAATATTCACGCAAGGTGCTGAAAAAAAAGTCTTTAATAAATACTCATAATGCCGTAAATATTTTACAATTGCCACCAAATGACGAAGAAAGATGTTTTCTTTCATAAAAAAGAAACTTAAAGTGCATAAACATATTTGTTACTGAACAATAGTCTCCGAAACTAGCGGCCGATATATCGGCCGCTTGGGAGTGTAAGGGTTAAGGGAAGCAAAAGAGGTCTCACTCCCACCTCTAGTTCCTTTGATGTAATCTGATGAAATCTGGAGAGTAGTTAGTGAAACAGACTCAATAGTTCCACAGAAACTTTTTCAAGATCCCCATCTCGAGTGTTTGATTGCCACTTTGTACCTCCATTGGGCTGACTTAAAGTTGTCCTAGTCCTGAGGCATTGCATTCCTCATTGCTTTATTGAAGAGTTTCCTGGTCTCCTTATGGAGGCCCTCTAATTGTGAGCCCCACCAGGGTAGGTTGCTTCCCTCTCTTCTAGTCCTGATGGCTTCACAAGATGTGATGATGCTCTCCTGGAGATAATCCACAACGGCATCTACTTCATCCACTCTCCTGAACTCGCATTGTGGTGACTGAGAGAGGAATCCTCTCAGCTTCTCTCATTACTGCCCCCAGTTGGTATTCCTTGGGTTTCTGTATGTTGCTTGCCTATTGTTGGCTTCTTGGAGAGTGAAGAGAATGTGTCAGGCAAAGTGATCTCCTCCAATACAATGCACAAAGAGTTTGTGCAGAGTGTAACAATTTTACATCTGTCTGTAACATTGTTATACTCTGTACACTGTAAATCTGTCACTTCCTCCCTCACAACACTATTGGCAAAGATAGGCTCGGATCCTATGTTGAGGATATGCAACTCAAGAGTCCACAAGGTATTCTAGAAGAGCTTCTCCTCTGCCATCGGTGTCTCCACACTACATGGCACAAGTTGGCATCACAGCCAATGAGAAGGTCCTATTTCTTGATTTTGCAATAGTTTACCAGTCTCTTCAGCTCGTTACTGGGTTGTGGATCTGGCCCGTCAAAAGGCAGAGGCAATCTCCTCTCTCATGTTCACCACCCGTTAAGCATCTGCCATCTGGTCCCTGGTGGTTAATTCGGGTAAATGTATAGTGCTTAACCACTTGACATAGATACAAGTTCTAAGTCTGTCAAAAGTCTGTCTGTGGTACTTAAGAAAAGTTCACCCATAGTCTTGCTTATGATCCCCTTAATCTCTGCCGAGGGTTCCTGAGTCAGGGCCTCTTGCCTTCTGACAGGGTGGAGGCAGTGAATGCCTGCCATCTCTGTGCCTCTGCCCCTTTTTCTCATCGGCCTTTGCCTCCGAGGACTTCTCAGAGCCCTCCCCCACCCCATACACCCAGAAAGATTACATAGACCTTATGTCACCCCTGAATTGTGGTCTGGGGATGAAGTGTACTGATGGCTCATCTACCCCCCCCCCCCTGATTACTAACCCCATGGTGTCACCCATTGGAGGGTCACGGAGTACTTCCCGATCCCTATCTAAAGTTGTAAAACAGTGGATGCTGTGTAAATGGAATAATGTGATGCCAGTGGATTGAACCACAGCTCTTCCTCCGCCTTGTGTGTGTGGCCCTCTCTGGATTGCCATCGGATGCTGCGCTTTGTTGATGATACTCTCTCTTTTGGGCAAGAGTGAGCCGAGTACAAATGCACAGAGAACATGATCATCACAAGTCTCGATACAGAGTTTCACGCGTGAACCTGATGTTCAGTTGAACCTGATGTGATGGGCGTTGAGTTGGTTTGTGGCTTATTTGCTGATATTGTGCTCCTCCCATGACAGGCCAACAGCAAGACGTTGGACACGCTGAACGTGGGCCACAACACGCTCACGAGTGAGAGCTTGCTGCAGATGAAGGAGGCTGTCCAGCAGAGTCGGTCCCTGGAGCGCCTGGGTCTTCAGTCGACTTGCATGACTTGCGAGGGGGCAATTGCACTGGCCGAGTGCATAGCGGTCAACTCACAGCTGCAGGTCAGTCTGTTGCATCATCCCACTACATTTGGCTGGCCAAAAGATGCCTTTCACTCCAATTTGAAATGAGCTTGACTTTCCATCAGTCACCCATTTGTGTGCGGTTGTAAAACACAGGTGCAGCTCTCGTTTAAGGGGCTGCTCTTTCCCAGAATCATGTCAGCCATTAGTTTCTACCATTCTGCATGCGAGGAGGATACATTCATTCATATGCGCATGTGAAATTTACACATTCTTCCAATTCATTTTTCAATGAATGGAATAGTAAACA
Organism: Platycnemis pennipes; assembly: GCA_933228895.1. Classification (NCBI taxonomy): domain Eukaryota; kingdom Metazoa; phylum Arthropoda; class Insecta; order Odonata; family Platycnemididae; genus Platycnemis; species Platycnemis pennipes. Next base: position 135,976,560 of record OW121853.1, read on the forward strand.
AATGGAAGTGTTTGCTTGGTGGTTAGGCATTCTCATGTACACATGCTTTATAGTAAATAGAAATGTTAAGTGATGGATAACATTTTGCACAGCTTATTTGATCCTAAAAATCGATTACCAGAATATTTATGATGATCTTTAACCAGAACTTAGGGAATGGGAAGATAGTTGGTTGGACAGAGGCGAGGGAAAATTAAAAAAGGCAATGCAGACCCTACCAATTAGGAGAATGCAAAGAAGAAGTAGGGCAGGGGTGGTAGGCATCTTGAAAGTCCAGGAACTGAAAAATTGGTCTGGAAGTCAGGGAAAAGTCGGGGACTTTCATTGTTGGTCAGGAAAAAATGACCCACCTTCAACTGGGCATGTGACTCTTTCCACTGCACTATGGATCCTATCCTTCAGTGTGCCGAGGCATGAATAACAGGGTAACGGGAAAGGGGATACAGCATCAAAAATATCTAAAAAATAGCTGAATATCAGTGACTAAAGATAATTCCATAAATGTAAGAAAGAGTAATTCCAGGATTGGGAGCTTGAAACAGTCAACCCTCTCCTAAGGTTTCAAAGAGACTCTTAGACAAAGTATTTGGTTAGATGTGATGTAACCAGAGAGGAGATTTTATGGTGCCCACAAACTGTCATGAATCATTCGTCGATCTCCTCTGCAGGAAAGTCTGTCAATCTCTTACCCCTGATGTTCCCTGACAGTAAGAGAGCCAAAGACATGAAATTAGGAAAAGATGAAATAGGTTACGTGCAGGTTTACGGTCTGGCACCAATTTTTCATTGAAATGGTGATCAACGAAGTTCTGCAAAGAGGCCCTTTTGTAATTTCCTTCGATGAAAGTTTAAACAAATGCAGCCAGAGTTACCCAATGGATCTAGCAATTCCGTTTTGGAGCCCCAGTTCAAATGAAGTTACCACTCTGTACTCTGCAGTTTTCGGCCATGCTAAGATGTCATCAATCAAACCAAACTTCTCAAACGCAAACGTCTTTTACAGTTCTCAATGGATGGCCCAAACATTAATTAGAAATTTGTTAAGGGACATACTTCAAGGCGGAGAAGAATCTCTTTTTCATGGGTGGCTTCCACATGCAGCACAATGCATTTGAAACAGACTTCAGAGGTTCTGGACGGAGAGTTGTTCAGTTGTTGAGAGCAGAGTACATATAATTTATTCAAGGATGTACCTGCCTGGTGCAGTGACTGAATTGCATATTCAGGATCTGACTTATTTCCACTACAATTTTGCCCTATGAGGTGGGTGAACAATTCTCCTGTGGCTGACAGAGTGATTATCATACTAATACAGTAAAACCTCCCGTTAGCGAACTCCCTTTCAACGAGCACCTCCGATTAACGAGCAAATAGAGTTGGTCCCGTCAAGCTGCTATCCAAAAGCACGCATTTTGACTCCCTTACAACGAACTCCCGTACAACGAGAACCTCCCGACAACGAGGTGAAGAGACAGTCTCGTGCGCACTGGTTGACCTCGTCAGGACGAATTTTTTCTCGTCAAATGCCATTTTTTCCAGAAGTACGTGGGCTGTCATTTACTCTTGAAATCCGTGTTTGCTGTTTTCCTAAACGTTCGTTTAAAAATCGGGTTCGTGTCTTTCGTGGAATTTTATGTATCAACATGATCGTTTTTCGCTAATTTTCGTGACATAACCAAATAAGTCTTGAACTAGTACGCATGTCATTATTGTTTGCTTTCATTTTTGCCGTGTTACACTGTTGCTTTTTTATCGGTTTGCTGCAAATAGCGTAGTGACAAAGACTGGATTAGCGTTGCCGCGGGAGGTTGGATGTTTCGCAAGCATTTGCTGCACACGGAACGTCAGCGATCGAAAAAATGTAATGCGCAGTATTTTTAGGTGACGTATGGCAAATGGATATGCTGCGAAGAAGCCTGACATAGATATCAGGGTTTATAGGAACCTGGAAATCCTTGAAAACCTGGAAAAGTCAGGGAATTTTGCGTGTGGTCAGGGAAAAATCACAAAATGGTCAAATTTAAGATTTTATCACCTGAAAATGCCAAGAGATTGAAAACTGCATGTAGGAGGGGAGGGTGGGGTGAAGGAGGGGACGATTGGCCTCAGCCCGACTTTGCTGCGGAGGCAGCCCAGGGGCCCTATCCTCGTTCTTTTTGGCTATCGCTTGTGTAATTTGGTGTAAAAATAGGTGAACGGTGTTCGCATTCATATTCTCATTTTCATTTGCTAGCGATTTAGCCCACGGGCGTTCAACTCAAAGAAAAAATAGTTTGACAAGATTTGGAGGTGAAACTCAAAACGTGACGTGTCGACTACTAGCACATCTTAGAATGCCTACCGTAACTAGCTGAGATTTTAAAGGCAATTTCAGCCAAGGAGCATGCAGTTCTACATACAACCGCTAGATGGTAGAACTTGTATAGATCATATTCCTTCTTTACTATACCATATATTCTTCATACTACTAATTATGTTAATTTTTTCATTTTAATCAAGTTTTCGGCGAGAAGTACAGCAACCCTGAATGGGAAACAGTGCATGATTGATTAAATAAGGAAAAAGTACAAGCTGTACTTGCTAATTTTGCATACACACGGCTAATTATTAATTGAGAAGCCACACTATTCACTAAAGTTTCTTATTCCAAGACTGTTCTACTTCCTACACGAAGTAAATGCATTATTATCTCCATCGAAGGAAATTAAATATCGTCACCATAAGTATATGAAAAGGCGCAAACTCTGAAAATAAATATGTGGACAGGAATTCATATTCAAAAGAAATAGAAATTTGTACCTTTGGTACAAGAAGAAGTTTATTTGACTGTGATTGGCAAAAATTACAAATACACCAGTGAACATCTATTGGTCAGATTAAAGCATAACCTACAGTTATCAAATTAAGCCAGTATTTAACATGACACAATACTTTTCAAGATAGAGGTAACAATAAAATATAAATAAGCATTATGAGTACCCCATCTGCAGCCTCCATTACAAATGACAAGGATGGGAACTAAATTTTCGAAGGACTTGTGAAACCTTCAACGACAGGAGCTTGAAAGCATGGTCAAGTAGGTGAATCCTCCCTTACAAAAATTGTTCTCTTGCAACGAGGTTCAGGAATACAAAGTTTGGAATCATAATTAATGTAATTTAAACGAGGACACCTAGGAATATTTCTTTAACACAATCCGAGTGAACTGTGGATCGAAACACACCCCTATGAGACAAGAAAGTAATTCAGGTCATCAGAACGTTATTAATAGTAGTGTATTGCTCCCCAAATGCAATCAAGTGCTTCACAAAAAAACACCTGGATAATACAAATACAGGACGAAGGTAGAAAGCAGCAGGCTTACACATTATGATGAATGAAACAGGCAAAAATTTTACGAACATTATATGTACGTCAAAATGTTTCCTTGGCACTTACGACCAGCGAGAAGACATCAGGGACAATCCATTTCCTAGAAACTCGTGATTGGCGAAGGAAATCCAGCCTATGTATGTCCACAAGCACTTTACACAGACCACCTCGCACAAAGCAAACAAGATCATTGCTATGATGTTGTTGTTTATATCACTCGTCTTATGAACATTAACCTTCAGTTGGCAAGTATTTACAAGGTGATGAGCCAGTAGGAAGACTTTGTCGAAAAAACTTCGTCAAAAGGATGATTATTTGAAAGTTAACATTAGCTTTAGCATATCAGAAATCGCTTCCACACTTTCACTATACCAAACTCAAACTTTCACTATATCTCAGCACGAATCATAGGTCGTGCTAACTACGTTTAAACAAATAGACCATAACAAGATATGAATTGAGAATTAACAAAGCACATGTCGCATAAACATTCTTGATACACTTTCTCCTACAGTAAACGACTAAAAACACAATCAGGAACTAAAACACCACGAATAACACAACCATCTCTCGAGGCTCTGCGTGAAGACTAACGCGACGCTACAAATTTGAACGGCAAACGTCCCCGAGCAATTACAGACGAGCTACAAAAAATTTATAAAATGAGAAAATAGTTCCGACATCCAGTAGGCAAGAAAAAATATTTAAAAAATAAAAAAAGTAGTTCCAACTTCCGGTAGGCGATTTAAGATGGCTCAGAACGCAGTCAAAGGTTTGCCCGGGAAGTTGAATCCCCGTGATTTAGCCAGTAAACCAGACAGCTTCATCCTGCTGACAACGAAAAAGTTATTCTCGTTTGTCTGGCGAACATATAGCAAATGTTATATTTGAGAGACTTTCACTAGAGAGACTTTCGCTAGCAGCTTAGGAAAAGTATTGATGAGTCCCCGACTCGTGATTTGATAACCGCTATACACCATTATAATGTTACATTTTTTATCTCACTTAGTTTAATTTAAATGAAAATTTCTGACATAAAACCTCTCACTGGTAGGGGAGTCAGCATCATCTGTTGATCATGATGCAGAAATTAGTGATGACCGCCCACCTTCGCTGAATACACAGACATCCACAATCAGGTGCTGCAATCCATCATCAGGTCTCCCGACTGCAGAGTTAGCCAGCATCGCTGGGCCTGCTTCTACTAACCAGAGTTGTATCGAGTGCTTTTGTTAGCAAAATGATGTCGCAAATGCAGAAATACTGTGGTGTCTTAAAGCTATTGAAAATCATTCCTCCCTCTCGGCCACAGGGAAGCAGGCATCTCTGTTCGACAAATTGATGAGCAAATCAATGAGCAAATCTGATCGAGCAAATGTTCCCAGACAGCAATATGGCGAGGAAAATGAGATTGGGCAAAGATAAAGTAGGCTATTCTCTTACCTTTGGATTAGGTCCACATTTCTTTGAAAAAATACTGAACAAGAAACCTAAGCATCTGCCAATGGACATAGCAATCACATTTTGGAGCAAAGATACAAATGATGTGCAGATGCATTATTATTACTCAGTTTTCCATGGTCATTCCCAGGCAGTAGATCTACACAAGGCCTTTTAACAAGAGCTGAAAGAGCTCTCGCTTACCAAAACGCTTCAAGTTTCAATAGATGGCCATAATGTCAACTTGGCTTTTCTCAAAGAGCTTCAGGCTTATGTACTTGAACAAAATGGACCTAATAGCCCTATTTTTTTGACATGGGATCCTGTGGCCTCCATACTGCCAATAATAGTTTCAAGGGTGGATTTAGGGCTGTTGATTGGAATCAGGTTGAATTCTTGCATGGAATTTACTGCGTGTTCAAAGATGTACCTGCTAGAAGAAGTATTTATACAGGTATACGTCTTATGTCGTTACTTGGTTCCATGAGATGTGATGTAAGTCGAATTTTGACATCCAAATTTGAACTAACTCCAAGAGGACTACTAGTAATGAAATGTTTACGTGTCATTTTCATATTATTAACCAAAAGAAGACAGAACATAATTATAATCCCATTTCAAACATATCGCGAATGCATACAACATATTTGTTCTCATATTTGCCTCCGCTCTCGTGGGTGACGGTTTTTGAAATGTAGACGCTATTGAAACATTCGCACAAATGCACTGCTCATCCATCGATAGTTTTACATCTAACACTCTTTTCATTTTACCAAGGTATAATATTTAATGCTCTAACCTACCTGAATGGCGATATTTACGTTATCCTTTGCAGCTGGTGGACGATGAAGTGGGTACGATTAGATGGTTACATCTTGGACATGGATGGCTGAGGATTGCCCTCCTCACATGAGTCATTCTGAGTGTCGATGCATTTCAGAAACTGGTCGAGAGTGCCTTGAACTTTCTTACTCTTCTTATTTTCAAGGATTATTTTGTAAGGGACAAAAGCTTCGTGACATGCCTCCATAAACTTTGAAAAGCACTGAGCATTTGGATCCATCTCTTCAAACAACGTGAGATATTTTTCCATGCAAGCAAAGGCCTCCTCCATGTTCTTGATCGTAAAGGTTTTTGCTTCATCTCCTGGCTATTCCACTTCACTTCTTTGCTGAGCGTAAATTTCCATCAAGTCCTCATTTGTCAGGGGCTGTTTGTCTTTCTCAAATGATTCCACAAAGTCCTCTTCCAAGCCCATTTGCAGTAAACTGCTCAATGACTCTAAGGATTCATTGATTTCACCTTTGTCAAAACCCTTGAAATCATTCACAAATTGTGGGCACAGCTTCTTCTATATGCCATTCATAGCCAAGCTTTGAACATCATTCCATGCAACTGCAATGTTTAGTATGGCTTTGTAAGTGTCGTGTCCCTTCCAGAAGTCACGGGCTGCAAGAGACTCATCAAGATCAGTAGCAGCTATTACTTGTCGTGGTGTATGTTACATGTAGTAGCGTTTAATACCACTAAATCCTCAATACCACTTTTATCTCTATAAATGACCAAAATCTTGGCGTTTTCAAGCACTCAAAAGTCAAGGAATATCACTAATAATGGTCTGGAAATCCTGGAAAAGTCAGGGAAAATGAAAATGAAAAACTCCTATTAACCATGGTTATGCAAAACTGGCAAAACTTCCAGTTTTATTTCCTAACGATGATATTTTTTATTTTGTTGACTTATAGTTGTTGATCTCTTATAACTGGGAGTTCATATGATTAATATGAAAAAAAACCTACAATTTTTTGTAAGGTTAGACTTCTTTCCATCCTCAATACCACTTTTATCTCTATAAATGACCAAAATCTTGGCATTTTCAGGTGTTCAAAAGTCAGGGAAAGTCACTAATAATGGCCTGGAAATCCTGAAAAAGTCGGGGAAAATGAAAATGAAAAACTCCTATAAACCCTGGATATGTTGAGCTAAATATCGTATGCCCAGCATCAATTGACAACTTACGAGTTCATAAAGGTGACTTCAAAGCTCGCCTAAATTGGCTATTGTACATGTAAGAGTGTCGCGGGGGAAAATTATGTTTCTGGGGTCTCTGCATGCGTTAATTGTGATTCATTGAACTTGCAGTAGAAGAAAGAAGGTGGAACTTGGGCACCACGAAACACTCTGGGGTTGAGGCATCAGTAGATCCCAGTTTGAGAGAAATTAGAGGCAAAAGTTTCCAAAGTTGATCGGGCAATACCTACCGAAAGACATTTTTAACGCTGATGTAGCACGATTTTTCTACAATTTTTAGGAAGCCTTAAAGGAACCAGATGTACTCAAACTGCTTGGCATATGTCAGAAAGCAGTCGATGCCGTGCGCATGGCATCACCGTCCAAAAGGTTAAGGCCGAATTTTGAAATTTTGAGAAGTTCTTAGGTGCTTACTATATCAGGGGGTCTGAGTCAAGTTCATCGGAATTATTTGAGTCTTGACAAATGATTTTTTTCTCTGTGGAACCTATGCTACCTAACATAAGGAAGGTTAAAAATTCTGCATATTCCGTGGTTATTGCATCGTAACATTTTGCTTAAGGGGCCTGGATACCACGCGTGAAAAGTCGAATTCAGACCGTTGGTTCTGGCATCGACATGGTTACGTGCTAACAGATGAAAAAATTATGTTTTCGCCATTCGACGCTAGAAAGATGTAGCTAGAACACACATGTTTCCGCATTCACTTGTTACTAACCACCTTGGAGAAATAAATAAGAGAAATTACCTGAAAATAGATTATTTTTGCTGGAAAGGTTCTCCGCCATAAGATGAGACACAAAAATGATTCTTCGTTTGGATCAATGCTACATCCTAGATTTTTCAATACAGGAGCATTTCATGAAATTTAATTTAATTTACTCTCTATAATCGTGTAAATTGTTGAGCATGTTCAGAGCATTTTTGGGGCTCCGTCGCACGTAATGCTGGTGGGAAGGCGGCGCTGCCAGCGGCGTGGCTGCGGACGCCCCCCACCTCCTCCTATTCCCCCTCCCTCGCCCCTCTGCTGGCCCCCTCTTCTCGCCCGAAAAAATAGAAGTCTTCTGAGGTTCGGATTTCATGGGTCTACGATTGTGTTCCATCTCACGGTGAGCTGAAGAGAGTTGCGCAATATCTCAGAAAGGAACAACAGATCTTGGGGTGAGTCGTGGTCAGGCGATTTTTGTTTTACTTCCTTCCGATGTTCGGCTAGGAGCGTCCAACGGGTCCTTACGTGAAGAACTACTTCCCGACCTGCGAAGTATTGGAGGACATATTTTACGCCAGCTCCATTCGGTACCGCCACTTCCGTAGTCTTCTATGTGCATAACACGGAATGTCCAGACTGACTGATTTATTCACTTATCAACGCACAGCGCAAACTACACGTGATATTTCGACGAAATATCCCTATCATGGTCTAGGGGCACACTAAAAAGAATTTTTGCGTAATTCAATTTTGTTGTTGGCTTGTTGTTGTTGTTTAAACTCCATTCTATTTATTTTTTACTCCCACAAGAAAATAATTGGATTAGGTGTCCATGTTTCTTCTTATGCATTTCGAAATTAGTTGCACTCAAGATATAGAACTTTTTATCATTCAACGGATAAAGGCATGCTTTGTTTAATTGTATCATTCAGTCTCCTTATTCGATTCGTTTTTGTCTAAAACCTACATTTTTAGTTCCATATTTATCAACCTTTCTTCCTTTTCAACAATAGAAATTTGCTTGGCAACCAGGTGTGAATATCCATTGAAATGCGATTTGTAAATGTAACCCTCTCTTTGCATGACATAGTTCAAGAACGACCCGCACGACGTGTACCTACACTGGCATTGAATTATACTAATGGTAGTGGAATCCAATTTAGCAGGTTTCTTCATTGGCTTTCCCAGTGGTGATCCCGAAAAGCTAATGCAACATTTGAATCGTTGTGTGTGTCATCAAGTTTTTTGGAAGGCCCTATTCGTGGTAGCATTGTATGAAATATCACCATACAAAAGAGGAGCAGAAGAATTTTTAAAAGAGCTTACAACAATTAATTAATTCACCCAATAGATGGGACAATATTTTGGACTTTCTGGCAACCAATATCCCACAACTAGCGACTAATATTGAGACCTTCGTGATACTAAAAGACCACATGGTACCTACTGCGAAATTCTCTTTAATTTTGAAACAGTTTTGAATGAAAAAGAAATATTGACAATATTAAAATAGGAGACTTCGATACTTTTTAAAGTTATTTGAGAGATTCCTTTAAAGATTGTAAAAGTTATCCCAAAAGCTTATTAGCTGAGGGCTGATAGAAGTCGTTCCTGCATGTGACGAGCACGGGGTTAGTAAATGTATCCCTAGTAATTTTAAAAAAGAAAGCAATGAAACAAGGTGATACAATGCGGAAATGAGATAATCCCTCAGACAACAGCGAGTATGCCCTGTAAAAATGAAGAAATAGTAAATATATGCCCACCGATGAGCGTGCGTGATCATCGAAATCATAAAATGCCAAAATCCACTGCAAAGGACGCTCATAGAAATGCAGTTACAGAATTCAAAAGAAAACTACTTGGGGAACCCATTAAAGGAAAATCCAAAAGTTGGTCGTACGTGAAGAAGGTACAAGGCAATTAGTCTGCCGTCAATTCACATAAAGAGATTGACATAAATGATAAGGGGTAATTCAATTCCAAAAAATGTTGTTACAGCAAAAAGCCCAAGTCTAACATATGATTTTGATAATAAAAATCCTTCACTGTGCCCTTATCAGTGGTCTCACGTTGAAAAATAGTACTAGGTACTACTTTTAAAACCATTCATGGAATTTACTGTGGAAGCCAGTAGGTAAACGGGAAATCCCAATATCTTTAATACTTCCCGTAGTAGAGACTGAATTTATTCTTGTCTAAAGCAAAGAGCAGCAGCTCCTTTAGGGTAGATTTTTCCACAGTATAAGAACTATTAGTTTCAATGAAGATAAGATTTAGATCATATCTAGAAACAAGTGTTTATGCTTGTCATCTGTAATATCCAAGAGAAAAAAAAAATTCAAAAAGAGGATATGGTAAAGAAAATAAAATGTTGGACAAGACATAGCCTAGAAAATGTTAACAATTCCAAATCTCAAGAAATATTGAATTCTGAAGCTTCAAGTTCTGGAGATGAAGAACTTAGAGGAGAATATCTAAGTATTGCCAAGTTATTTGATGAATTAGCTTGTGGTAAACGAAATAATGAAGAAAAGCATGCCTTCCAAAGAAAAGAAAAAATAAACTAACAAATGTTTCCAGCAAAAATATGAAAAATCCAAAACATAATGCCCCATTTTTGTGGTGGAGAAGTGCAAAAGAGCTTTTTCGAAATTTGAGCGAACTGGCTGTGAAATATCTTGGTGGCCCTGCATCTTCTATGAAAAGTGAGAGACTTTTAAGCACTGGAGGAAACATTTACAGTGGAATCCTGATTTAAGGTTTTTCAGGGGGGACAAAATTTAAAACACTAAATGCGGAAAAACACTAAATGGGAACTTGTCATTTTTTTGAGGTTTTAGGGTCTGTAATGGGGTAATTCCACCAGAAATCAACCAATTTTTATGAAAGTGGTTGCTGACCCATTTTTAATTTTTTTTATATTTTGTACATAGATAGGTGCATATATATAGATTACAAATCAGTTCTCGTTATATTTTTAGAGCAAACCATATCCGAAATACGGGCATTATCGCATGTGCCGGTAGAGTAAAAATGTCACTTTTTGACGCTAGCAATTATTGCTACTATTTGCATGTTTTTAAAGTTACAGCAACCATAATTATATTAATACTTTTTAAAAGTATTGCTCTATATAAATATTTAAGAAAAAATAAATTTAAAAAAATATTTAGGCATAAACGAGGGTGTCAAATTTCCACATCAAAATTTTGTTTTTTTCACTTTTTGAAGGCCAATCATTCAAAATAGGGACCAGATATCAAAACAGATCCTTTTGGGATTAATACTCTAGGTACACATGTATCACACAAACAATATATTGTTTTGATCCTGAGTCCCCTTTACCCCCCAAAACAAATCCAAAATGGGTGGAAAATCAAAATTTGACATTTTCAAGGTCACATATATCAAAAGGGGGACCTAGTAAAAATGTGATATTCCTAGGAAAGTAACGTATCATCATAGCCTACACTGACTTCAAATTTGGAGTTGATACTCAAAGCCGTTTAGGTGTGACAGCCTTCCGAAATTTGACGGAAATTGTGTTTTGCAGCAATGTTAAATTAACATTATAAAATGTCCATACACTTTTGTACTATTAATATTGCTACTTTTAATCTTATGTTAAATAATTTCTATTAGCTTTAGATAAAATTTTTGTATTCCTATTATATTTTTTATGGTGATACTACTTGAAACACTGTGGATGGGGTGGGAGGGCAGAGATCCGACATACAAATATTTGTTTGCATGCACAGGTACTGTTCACCTATGTGGAATGAGAAGTGAAGGGAGGGTGGATAGCTTATTGCTAGCCTGTCTCAGCATACACATTCTTGGAGGTGAAGCTTAGTTTTAGGGGGGGTGGGAGGGGTGAGTGGCAGTCAGCAAATTCCTGTTGGAACTTCCTCTAAAAAAATTGAATACAAAATGTATATATTGTATACATTCCATGTACAATTGTATACTATGTCTGCATTGTGTACAAAAAGTATAAACAGTACACAATGTATATAAAATGTATGCACCATACATATACTCTACAGAAAATTTATACAAAATTCATTCCTGGTAAGTCACTGTGCACCAAGTGCTATCAGAGGGTATCAAAAATTGTATAGGCGATGATTATAACCAATATATTGTTTATCAGCCTCCAGAAGTGGTTTTGGATTGTGTTAACGAGGCATGCATTGCAGTTAGTGTGTCTCCTTTCAAAATTAAAAAAAACTTTGTTAAGAGAAACGACCCGCAGCATTCAAGAAGAAAGTTTCCTGGCCTAAGACACAGGTATCAAGAAAATTGTATGAGTCAATGGAGTGCCAGGGTCAGCCTGATTGCGAGTCTTCTGGCGATAATGACGAACACAGACACGAATATGCTGATTTGTAGGAGATTTTAATAAAGACATTGGGAAGCGCAACAAATGCTAGAGAAAAAATTCAGATTTTAAGCCTTTTTCCCTGGTCACGAAAAAAAGTTTGCACCTAGTTTAATGTGAGTGATTATTTAGTGCGGCAAACTAGAAAACTAGTGAACAGATATGGTGTTTTGCCAGAGTTTTCTCCAAACAAGAGTGGCCGTTGTGCTCTACTGACAAATCACGTCAAAATTATTGTTGAATTTTATGAGTATGATGAGAGTAGCAGAATGTGTCCTGGAGGAAAAGATTATATGTCAATTATAAATAGTGATGGTAGGAAAGAACAAAAATAGAAATTACTAGTTCTATGCAATCTAAATGAACTTCATGTTAAATTTAAACAAAAACATCCAGAAATCAAAGTAGGTTTCTCGAAATTTGCCCAGTTATGCCCAAAGTGGTGTGTGCTTGCGGGACCACATGGAACCCATACTGTTTGTACATTCCATAGTTTATATATTCCAGAAGCATGTCATAAATAAACTTAAAATATTGGCTCTTCAAGTAACTAAAATTCACTGCTATTCGGACGGGGCTGCAAGCCAATATAAAAACAAGAAAATTTTTACAAACCTCTGTCACCACAAATCCGATTTTGGACTAGATGCAGAGTGGCATTTCTTTGCCACTTCACATGGGAAGGGCCCATGTGATGGTATAGGAGGGTTGTAAAGAGGGTGACTACAAAAGCAAGCCTCCATCGAACTACTAAAGATCATATATTGACACCTGAAAAAATGTTTCAATTCTGCACCAGCGAAATAAAAGGAATATCTTTCATGTTCCTAGTGAAGAAATTGAAGAATGTGGTATATCTCTTTTACAACGATATGAAAATGCTCTGCAAGTGCCTAACACCCGTGAAAATCCCAACTTCATCCCAATAAACAAGCAAACAATGCAAGTTCAACAAACATCATCATCTTGTTTGTTCCGTGAAATGTCTACCTCTAAACTAGCACTTACTAAACCAACGAAAAACATTGAAAAAAAAAGTGATTAGGTTGCTTGCGTGTATGATGGCAGTGGGTGGTTGGGCATTGCGTGTCAATATTGTGAAGAAAAGAATGATTTTAATATTCACTTCTTTCAACCTGCTGTCCCAGGGACTAATTTCAAACTTTCAAAAAATGATGAAGCATGGGTGCCGCATTGTAACATTCTACGAGTTATTTCGGCAAGCGAATTGACTACATCTACTTGACAGTCACACAGCATATCATATGAGCTTAGCCTACAAATCAGCACCATGATGAATGCCCATTGGACACGTATCCACAAACCTGTGAGTTACTAGTAATAGGTCTCTTTAAAACATTGACGTAGTGGTATGAATATGTGGATAAAACTACATGTGCACCATTTCCGTCAAATCTCGGAAGGCTGTCACACCTAAACGGCTTTGAGTATCAACTCCAAATTTGAAGTCAGTGTAGGTTATGATGATACGTAAGTTTCCTAGGAATATCACATTTTTACTAGGTCCCCCTTTTGATATATGTGACCTTGAAAATGTCAAATTTTGATTTTCCACCCATTTTGGATTTGTTTTGGGGGGTAAAGGGGACTCAGGATCAAAACAATATATTGTTTGTGTGATACATGTGTACCTAGAGTATTAATCCCAAAAGGATCTGTTTTGATATCTGGTCCCTATTTTGAATGATTGGCCTTCAAAAAGTGAAAAAAACAAAATTTTGATGTGGAAATTTGACACCCTCGTTTATGCCTAAATATTTTTTTAAATTTATTTTTTCTTAAATATTTATATAGAGCAATACTTTTAAAAAGTATTAATATAATTATGGTTGCTGTAACTTTAAAAACATGCAAATAGTAGCAATAATTGCTAGCGTCAAAAAGTGACATTTTTACTCTACCGGCACATGCGATAATGCCCGTATTTCGGATATGGTTTGCTCTAAAAATATAACGAGAACTGATTTGTAATCTATATATATGCACCTATCTATGTACAAAATATAAAAAAAATTAAAAATGGGTCAGCAACCACCTCTGGTTGATTTCTGGTGGAATGACCCAATGATTAGAACAGCTTTCTACAAAAAGAAAATATAATTTCAAGTCACTAAAAGGGGTCACATACAACAATAAAAAATTTCCATAGTTTTATATGCTCTCCCCAAAGAAGATTGGATTCAGTGACAAAACGAAAATGAATGAAAAATGAACCGGTTCATTTTTTTCAGGTTCAGTTTTTTGCCAAACATGAAAATGCTATAACAAAATATACAATGCATTAGCCTTCTGACTACTCAGAAATTCAATATCAATTTTAAAACTTTTAGGAGAGACTAATTATATTTCTGAACAGCTACTTTTTAAAAAAATCTGAAGTTTTACTCTGCTTATTTTTTTTTGCTGTAACTAAGAAGTAGATCATTTTCCAGTTTTGAAACCATCAGTAAAGTAGATTGATTGTTCTCAATGGATGAAGAGTATTATTTCAATTTTTCAAGTCCAACCACAGCCTCCGAAAAGGTAGCCACTGTCCGCACTTCCTGATCCTCATTCTCACTGCAGTTAGAATCTGTTTCATTTGATGTACCACACAATTCCCCTATTGAAACAATGCCACTGGTCTGTATTTTTTAAATCTGTTACGCAACTAAATAAACCCTTACTACTGACCATCCAGCCCTTACTCGTAAATGCTGTAATTTGAACCTTCAGGCAAAACACATTGTAATTCAATCCTCCTGCCTTTTTTTGTGTGGCCGTAACTTGGCATGAAGCGAAGCATGAAGCTAACCTCGGCGTTTTCTGGGGTTAAATTTTACTGTCGTCACTGCGGCACCTAATAGATGCTGGAAATTTTTCTAAGAAAAATGGAGTTACGGAAAATTCCCGCTGGGAATGTTAGTGTGGACGGTTATCAACGTTAAAAATTCCATTTATACACATTTCTCAGTGGTCTCGATACATTTTTACACCCATTTGATTCTGTAAAAGCGAGGTGTAGGCAGCTATGTACTCCAAAAATCATCATCATAGCATCATTGAAGACGAGCGAAAGGTAGACATTTCATTTTGCAAAATATTGATACTTTCCAATTGTGAGAATATTACTGATGGTACGACATAATGAGAATGCTTTTTTAGCAATCAATTTTGATTTGTAGCTCCGAGAAATTAAGCTGCTGTTGCACATGCATGTTTCTCACATGGCGTGCAGTTCCACATTCATTTTTTCTATACAGCCCCCGGGAAAATTTTGACGATTTCAACTGCCTAATATGGCATATCATCATTGGGTTAAACCTACTACAGGGGAAAATGCGGTTTTACATTTATGTATGTATTACCAAGAGCATACAATATCTTAATGTTCGTATGTTCATTATACATTCATACATTGTACATATACAAGCATCTTAAAGCAAAACCTTAAGGACCGTCGACCTATTGAAAACTAATGCTGGTGATAGTCATCACTGATGTATGGATAATCATTTGAATGAACCATCATGAATAAACCTTAAATCGGGTAAAAAATCTTGTGCGGGAAAATTTTTTACGACCTAGAATGCGGAAAAACACAGAATGCGGAGACACTAAATTAGGACAATTTTTACATTGTTTTTATAGGGAATGAATCGGGACCTCAAAAAATAAACGTTAAATGCGGAAAAACGTTAAATGCGAAAACCTTAAATCCGGATCCGACTGTATGCGGCGACAAGGAATAGGCTAAGCCCTGGAAATGGAGAAATTCTCATGTTTTTGTATTACAATTTAAAAATATAAAATTTTGAATATTGATTTTTTCAATTTTAGATACGATGAATTAAAATAAATCATTTTTATATGGTTGAAAAGGAATGAATATTTAAAAATTAAAAGTAATACTGTTTTCATATATTAAAATATGTAATGAAATAACTTGCTAGGAAGATGCTTTGTTAATTTTCATTTCTTCATGTAAGTAATAAATGTGTAACTGGAATCTATGATACTTCTTTCCAGCTCGGGACCAAACAACATTACAAACAAAATGACCGATTTTCGAAGACGATCAATCTGCCAAATCGCCGATACCGATTAATAGGCAAAATGGTCGATATGGACGATTACCGATTACTTGTCAATGAATTGGTTCAACCCTATAAATAGGACTTGGTTCACAGAGACACTGACCACGTCAACATTTGGGCGTATATACAACTAACGGAACACAAAACCAAAAGACATATTGGTAGATAATATACTGTTCCCTTCCTGCAATCGAAATAAGGTGACTGAATTGGGGAACGTCAATAAGGTTTCAATTGCGGACAGCGAGAAGAGTAGCGGAAGTCGAGTTTTCCCCGCAGATCTCTTCGTAGGCGAAAAACTGCCTTTTCTGGCAGCTTCTCCAGACTGATTAGTCTCCGATGGAGATGGGATAATAAATGTAATGTACCCCTTTATTTACAGAGATGTTACTCCTGAAAAAGGAATCCATAGAGAAGGATAACATTTACTGAGGAATTACTGGAAAATTTCGTTTCCGGCGGAGAAAATTCATAAAATTTTCATTCAGGGAAAGATGCAAATATACTACAAAATTATTTCGATTCTACTGTTTGGTCCCATATGGGAATAATTTTTAAAAGAATAGAACGGGTTAAAATAGCTGTGGGAAAACAACATAATGGATAAGTTACAATAATTTTAATATTCTTCAGTCCAAAATGTCAGCGGATTCTAAGTTAATAATTATTCCAATCTACTCTTTAATACCTTTCTTATTTATTTTGACATATTGCTGCTTTCTCCCGAAATTAGTATTTTTTTAAACTACTCTTTAGAGGAGAAATAAAACTCAACAGTCTTGATCATTATATGCAATGGCTAAAAAAGAAGCGCATAGCTCTGGAAATTTCATGCCATGTTTTTATTGGCTTGATTCATGTTATTTGTGGGTACTCAAATTCGAAGTGAAATGGCTCTGCTCTGGGGTTTAGTTTGGAGTAGTGGCTTCCCATTCTGAGGACACGGGTTTGAAAAAAGCGGACAGTACTACATACGAATCCACGGAAAACGCATGTCGCTAAATAGAGAGTCATCCTCAATTGGAGAGATCTTTATCTTGTTTTCTATCTAAAAACGGTACACCACGTTTTTTACTCGTAGTTGTAAATAAGCTTTTTTATAATTTTTTTTAAATGCGTTCGTTTCATTGTATTCTCGATGGCACATGCTTCCGTCTCCTTTTCTCTCATCTCTGAGGTCCCTTTAATGGATGTAAACTCAAGTGAGTTGTATTCAACATTCCAAAATTTAACTTGAAGGAAGAACGTGATGATTATTAATCGAAGATTAATAATCATCACGTTTAAGATTAATACTTCTACAGATAATAGTATATTAGAAACGTTGTCGTATGTTAAGCTGTCTTCAATTATATTTGCTGAGAAGGGATCGACTGCCGAACCTGGTTGCACTCAAAATAAACAGTGGAGGAACAGAATTTACTTCATCAACAAAAATATTTGAAAGCTGGAAAGTGAAACGCATGTGATGGAAACCACTGCATAGATGAGTCATCGAGAGAAGAGATTCACTTGAAATCTGGCTTTATATGAGACTCTTAGTAAGACGCAAGCGTATTCGTTTTAAATATTTATATCAACTAAATTGAAAGTGGCTCAACGTAGAGTTCATGCATTGTCCTTTCTTCGTATGTGTATGTACGTATTATTATTAGCCTTTTATGAGCAGATTTTTGATTACATTCTCCTGCACATAGTCTTTTACTTTCTTCATAAACATCTTTATTTACACAATATCGCAATTCAGGGCCGTTCTTTACCTGACATTTATCTTCTGATGTCTTAAATTGTCTATTCCCCTTCATCTTGGGAGCAGCTATAGTACTTGAGTTATGCCACTAGTTGATATGGGGTGTTCCTGCCTCAGCATAGGCCATGTTATCTACCAACATAAATAGTAATACCTATGTTAAAATATTCATTTCACTCTTTAATTCATTCAGTAATTTCGCTCTTAAATTACGATTAACCTCAAACTGCCTATTACATCAATGGAACATTTACGTTCGATGCACTGCAATCCAACGAAATAAGCTATGAAAAACTAATATTCCTTATATGATGCTTGGGCGTCTATTCAGCTAGGGGAGAACCATCGAATTCGCAAAGTCGTGACCATGTAACGTGAAACCGCTTGCGACAGAGCCTCGCTCGACCCTCTTCCCCCTTTCCTCCCCCCTCTCCGCTACTTCCTTCTCTCCAACTCACACCCTCAAAACACCGGAGGAGGGGAGGGACCCTTATGTGGCAGAATTCGGAACTAAGTCGCCCCGACGGTTACGAATTAAGATTGGGTCTTGTATCCAGGCCCCTTAAAAATATCTACTTCAAGAGCGGTGATTAATATTATGGCAATGGAGATGAGAATATAAATGGCGTGGAAAATGTTTAATATCGCAAAGATGGAATAGTTTCGGAGTTATAAACTGTAATTTTTTCATAAAACTTTCAGCGGATTTTCGACGGCGAACAACGACAATCGCGAAACCTCGATTTCTATTCCCACAATCAAAATACAATTTCGCCTGCAAGCTTCTGATTTCTTTTGCCATTGTCATTGACCATAAAAAAATGAAGTAGTAGTTTCGCTATATATAGTATTAAATAATCCATAAAGTTTGTATGCAGTTCGTTAGGCAGCTGTGTTTAACGCAATCGATGTTATAGAAAGAATTAAATATACTTTTAAAAGAATGCAGCAAGAAAAACTATTCAATTTGTACATCACCTACCAAAAAAACCACGGAGCCAGGCAGTTCGCCACGTAATGTCATGAAAAACAATCATTGTCCCGACGGCATATTATTTTCCTCTTCTATAATAGGTAGTTACTTACAATGTAATTCTTCAGTAAGTAGTACAAGAAACTACAACATACATTTATGATGTCACTTAGCGAATACCTTGTAAGACCCATGCTAATTTTGCTCGATTACTCCTACTTCCTGATTACGACAAGAAAAGCGCCTGGAAAAGTGTGGATGTATGCAACCCGCCCTCCGATTAACGAACTGCCCGTTAACGAGCACTTGAAAATTTGGGTCCCTTGAATTTCGTTAATGGGAGGTTTTACTGTATATGGAAATGTAGTGGTTTCTGTCTGCTGTTTCTCTGTTTGTTTCTCATTTCCTGAAAAACTACTGAATTGATTGAGCTGAAATTTTGTAGGATTCTAGTGTATACACTAGAAGGTGCTACATAAAAAAAGGCTCAGGTCATGGGTTCGATTCCCGGTGCCAAATATGTACTTACATTGGTTTAAATTGACTTTCATTTTATGGTATTGCAAGAGTTTACTGTTTTTTTTTGTTCTTTTCTGAGCATTGCTAAAACCTTTGCCGTTGTTGACTCTGAAATGAAAACATCGTTGATGCTTAAACAGTTTGTCGTAAAGGGATGCCGTAAAGGACATTGTGCTTTTCACGAGGATATAGGAAGGTACTGAAGACATTGTAGGCTATTCGTGAAGCAAGGTCAGCCATGTTTTTCCACACAAAGATACGTGCTGACTCGCCACTCAAGGTCCCTATAAAATGGTCGTCTATCTCCCCCTCGGGAGTGTTGCCTGTGGCGATGAATGACAACTGATCTAATGGTGGCGCCACCACTTGTGGAAATGTGGAATTCAATTGTGGCAGTTCAAAAACAAATCGGGACGAGAACGAGTCTGAAGTGGACGATTTATAAGAGAAATGATTGGCTGAGCTGAATAATTTCACCATGGAAATACGCTAAGGACTATAAATCGCCAGTTATCTAAAACCGGCGAGTAAATAAGACCTAGTAAAGCCGAAGTGTTAACCTAGTAGCCGAAATGTTACTCCCCAATAGGGTTGTTCCTACCTCTCGGAATTTGCAGGTTAAATGCTTTGTAGTGACTCCACAATCACAATTAATTTACACGAAATCATCAAATCTACGACAGAAGTCCAATTTTGAATGTACGAGAAACCTTAATTCCCTAATTTACAGGTGGCCAAGAACGTTGTGGACATGACTGTTATAACAAATATTTCAATTCTTCATTTTTGGGATGTATTGGGCATCGGAGAGTATTATTGTATCTAAGGGTATTATAATGAATGGGATTAACAGTCTTTGATGGCATTTGAGGGAAAACAAAGACATCAAGAAAGACCTTAAGTAAAAAACTTGCACAAGCTCCCCTTCCCTATGACTGGCTTGCTGTTTATGTAAGTGCTTGAACCTGGAAACAATTTTTGATATGATTAGTGAATCATCAATAAAGTGATAAATAAATAAGTAAAATAAAATTTATAATAACTTTGAGGCACTCATTCACGTGGGTTTGCATATACAATATACAGTCTTTCACACATATGCATTTATTTTTTTCTTTTTTATTCTCATCAAATTACTATCCACCATTTTTATTTTTATCTTGTGTGTTTGATGGGTCACTGGCATTGGAGAAATCCTCTTAAATGCATGTGTGTGATTGAACTCACGAAGGTGACTCTGCATTTAGTATACAAACCTGAGTGATTGTGTGAGTCACTGTTTATTTTTATTTTTAGCTTGATTCCCTTAATTTTGTCTGCGACGATTGTTTGTAACACTGACGGGTGTGTGTGCGAGTGTGTGTCATTTGCTTCCATTTGAAAGTCTTTGCATGCTTGATTTTGTATGAGTGATTGAGAGCTCCCCTACTTTACTCCTTCCTACCCCCTTTATTTCCCTCGCCCCCTAACATTGCAGCTTTGGAGATATTTTGTTCTGCAATTTTGTCTTTCATTGTATTTTAGTAACCCAAAATGACAGAAACCTGATCTTTCTTCAACAGAGAATTGACCTCCGCGACAACCCCATTCAGATTGGGGGATTACTGGCTCTGGCGCGATCTATGAAAGCATACACCGGTGTCACCAGGCTGGATCTTGATGACAAACCTAAGAGGAAATTGGTAAGTGTCGATTCACACCTTGCTTCCCACTGTCTTTTACCCTCCACTGCACTTTAGATTTTTCTCATAGCCCTCTACGATTACAGAGCAGCCCTGGGATTACTTTCTAGGTGATTATGTACGCGTCATTTCGCAGTATTTTTCTAATTTAACTGATATTTACTCACTGGTTAGTTTTTCAGAAATGACAAGTGGAGACTACTAGAAAAAAGTGTAAATTGTGAGAAAATGCAAATAGTGGTAAAATGAGAATTTACTGTTCTACATGCATACTATAGAGCAGAGATAAAAATAAGAAACACTTTTGAACCGATAAAGAGATATTGGCTTTTAGAAGCATGTAAATTTCCTGGAATTAATGTGATGCACCAGCCCTCCCCCTACCCTCTCCCCCACCTCTCCCCCACCCTCTCCCCAAAGCTATTCATTCTCCCTCCCCCCTTCCAACCGTCCGTCTCCTCACTAGCATTCCTCTTCCCATTGAGAAAGGTGGCAGTGACCACCGAAATATTCTGCAATAAGTGTGAGTTTTCATTTTCTGTGTTTTTCTGTGTTTAATTTTCACACCTGTGAACATTGTTTATTTTCCATGATTGTGGCTTCTCCCAAGACTTGTACATATAAATGCTAGCTACAAGGTGTTGAGGGTGGGGGTGAAGGAAAGGATAATCAGTGGACACTTACCAGTAGATGACCCATGGAGAGCCTGTGTCCACTGCACTTTGGAGCTTTCGGGTCACGAAACCTTCTTCAGCTGGAGGAGATCACTACTGGGGTGTCACACTGTAGTCAAGGGTTTCGGTTGGTGTGTGAAAAGTTGCATGGAAGCTACGCTCTAAGGAAGGTCTCTCAGAAAGTACTTACTCCCTTCTCTTCTAATGACTCCCCAAAATACATAAGCCTGGCATCCCTGGTCGCCTGATAGTCTCAAGTTACAACTCCCCCACTGAGAGAATCTGTGCCCTAATTGATTTCCATCTCCAGCCATTCGTCTGCAACTTGCCGTCCTTCGTGCGTGACACCAATCATTTCCTTGAAAAACTAAAACTCCTCCACTCACCTCTTCCTCCCGGCTCCATCCTGGTCACAATAGATGTGTGCTACTTGTACACAAACATACTCCTTATAGAAGGCCTGGCAGCCACAAAAGAATTTTTAATCAGCAGACCCATTGAATCGCGTCCCTCCACCGAATTCCTCCTTGATCTGATGAGAATGGTACTGACAAAAAACTACTTCACTTTCTTGGTAGATGGGAGGAAAAACTTCTGTCCTCTCTCCCCTTAAGCCTTTAATCTGGCTCCGCTACATAGATGATATTTTCATGATTTGGACACATGGCAATGACACCCTAAACAAATTCATTCAGCAAATAAATTCGCACCGTAGCCTAAAATTCACCACCCACTCTTCCACCTCGCTCATTACATTCTTAGATGTAGACATCCACTTAAATGAGAGGACAATGAGCACATCAGTCCACGTGAAACCCACTAACTTGCAGCAGTATCTACACTGGGATAGCTGCCATCCCGAACATTGCAAGTGTTCCCTGCCATACTCCTTGGCGTGTCGAGGTCGCCGTATCTGCTCTGAAACCTGGAAGACCTGGAATCAGCCTTCCTCAATCGTGGTTACCCACCCTCGATAGTCAGAGAGCAGCTGGCCAAGGCGTGCGCACCCCGCAATGGACCACGCACACAACAGCAGAAGACAAATCACCTCATAATCTTGCCATCTTCGCCACCACGTTTCATCCGGGTCTAGACTTTGCATTAAAAACTATCTTTAAGTCAGCCCAATCTATTCTTTTATCTTCCCCCTTAACTTCCTCACTCATCCGGAGACCTCCCGTGCTTTCCTTCCGTCGTCCTACCAATCTCCAAAACAGCCTTTGGATTCGCAAGACACTACTGTCATCATCATCAGTTTGTGCCGCCGATCTCCAACCGATTGGCTCACATCCTCGCAACAAACCCCCAATGCCTCATGTGCCACATTAACTCCCATTCCCATTCCTTTATCAGCCCAGTTATAAACGTGACGACCAAATACATTCTCGAGGAACCTGTTCCTCGTGTAGTATAATATATGAAATTTCCTGTAATCACTGCCAGGCCTTCTCTATAGGACTGACGACCACCTCTTTTAATATGCGAATCAATAACCATAGGAGCAGTGTCACCCGAAATTTAAGGTTGCCAGTAGCCGAGCACGCCAATTCCCATAACCTTCCCTTCATGACTGCTTCAGAGTAAAGGTAATTAGGCTGGTATTCTGAATCGGGGTCGCTATTATAAGGCCGCGCTATTCCACGGGTCATTATTCCCCGATCTGGTATTCTGAATCGAGGTGGGGAATAAATTGCCCAGTTCTGAGGTGGAATAATTGTACCCGCCCCTTCCGGTATGAGAACGAAAAAGATCAGAAAACAAAAATTCCGGCAGCCAATAGCAAGCGATGTTTACATTTTCTGGGACAGTTTGGGATAGATTTACGGCCAACTTTACGCCTCTCACCTATTCATGCCTCTCACAATGGCCAGCGAACAGCTGATATTAATGTATAAAATTATAAATGAATTATTTATTATCTTGCTTGGAAAATTCGCGTATTCATCCAGATCAATGTATATTTCGAGCAAACATCATTAACTGAGGTAACTCTCCTGCTTACATTTGCATATGAAACAGCCAAACTCGTCGTAAAATTGTTTTCGCCTGTAGTTGATTAAAATCCTTAGCTATAAATACGAAATATGAACTTCTCCGTGGATATTTTACGTTAAAAAGCATGCCAGAGAAAAGGGCCTTCGTTGAAAACGTACTCATTATCAATATTCATGTGGTGGTTATTAATGGTATATAAATATGAGTTTACTAATGATGAATTGGTACCTAATGCTCCTCTCTGGGGTTAGCAACCACATTCATTATATTCATCCGATTATCACAAACCTTAAGTGGTAGAGCTTATATTAATTACTTTATCATCTTCATAAACAATGTTGATAAACATTAAATACGTTTTGCTACGGAGTCTAGGGTACTCGCACGAAAATCGTACTTATCATCATAAAAGATCAATAGTTTCATAATTATACAATTTGCAAATTAATAGAATGGAAATGATTGTGCACAACTGTGAAACCGTGGTTTCTGTACCCTTCAGGATTATTAAGCGACACACAGCTGCTCACGTTCGGCAATTTCGTTTCTGTACCGGTATTTTCATGAAATCACCGTTGTTTGTTTACAATGCAAGCTAAATAAAAATCGTTTACACTCAAGGGTCCTCCGGTAAGTTTATAAATAACACTTTCTAGTAATTCTTAACAAGATTTAATTCTTACCAGATAAATGAACATGCTTGAAATTTTCCGATACAACAACCACAGAAACTAAAACAGGCACCACCAATGACTTCAAAGTAAATAGAAACACCACAGTCCACTGATTTCACAAAAAACAAACACATATGTATCACTTTCTCTAATCGTAGCCTACCCCGGGCTTCTACATATGCATTAACAATTGCCAAAACTTGAAATGCAGACGTCCAGTCCTTTCAGATAGTAAACAAACGTCGAATATATACCCGATACCACTCGAAGTAAACATTATAAACATTTGAAAGTCATTCAGCGAGCTGATTTACGTCGCGCTATCCAGATTGCCCGGTCTTCAGAATCGGGGAATAATATTACGACCCGGCCGGTCGCTATCTGCCGTTCAGAATACCATATTTCGACCGCGCTATGGGATATCTGTAGAATAGCGACTTCCGGTGACTCTTCGGCATTCAGAATAGCAAATAACGACTGGGTCGTAATACTCTTGAAAATATCGACTTTTTCCGCTATTATGACTTATAAGGCCGGCCTTATCTCGTTCAGAATAGCAGCCTTAGAGTATTCCCACCCGAAACATCACCCAATCTTAGAAATATACTTCCTTTTTTGTAAGTTACGGAAGGGCAGGCGGGAAGGAGACGTGATGTAGTTTGGTTGTTGTTTATGATGGGGTAAAGGGGTCTCAGGATACTTTTTATTTTGTGTGGGCAGGGAAAAAATGTGGTGATGAAATTCAAACGGCCGGGAGGGTTATTTTTGATGCGGGGTGTGTAATTGGCGGTAGGGGATAGAATTTTCTATCTGAAGAGAGGCTCTAGGTACCCACGTTTTCTTGAGGGCTGGATGGAGGTTATCTATGGCTTGGTGTAGGGAGGGGGCATTGTTGCAAAGACGGTGGGCCCGGACGGAGAGAGAGTATGGGATGGATTGTTTGGTGTGTGGCGGCTGACAACTAGTGTAATGCAGATATTGTTCGTGGTTGGTAGGGCTTTTTGTGGATGGAGGTGATGAATTTGTTGTCTTCAAGGAGAATGTTGGTATCCAGGAAGGTGGCGGAGGAATCAGAGATGGAGGAGGTGAACGTGATAGGAGGAAGAAGAGTTGAGGGAAGAGATAAAAGAGGTGAGAGAATCGCCACAGGAGGAAAATATCACCAGTATATCGGGCCCACAGGAGGAGTTTAGAACCATGGCCACTTGAAGTGATTAAAGCAAAGAAATCCTCCGTCTCATATAGGGCTCAATAATTTTAGTCCGGTGCACTCTGATTGGCCGTTGGGTCCACTGCGCTCTGTTTAGTGTTAGGCTTGAAAATATGCTTCCAAGCATTAGAGTGTTTGTCTTCCCTGCTGAAGTTTTTCGGGTGCTTGGTGATTGCCTCCCGTATCAGCCAAGGAAAATATTTATTTTCCTTGGTGATGATTTTGCTATAGTCAAAATTTATGTTGTGTCCGGGAGCTGACCAGGTGTGCTCTGCGACAGCGGAATTGTTTCTTCTTGGCGGCCCTTTGATGTTCCTCCAGTGTGCATTTCAGGGAGCTGGAGGTTGGCCAATGTACGATTTGCCGCAGTTGCATTTTATCACGACACGATACCACCATTGGTCACCATAAAGCATCCAGTCCAAGAAGGCGAAGAGGATTCTCCGCCACACCCGTTCTGCACTTTTGAAGGAATGGGTGCAGTACACACGAAGCGCTCTCCACCATTGCTCTACGGAATAAGAGAGACGGCTACTTATGCAGACAGCACCCAAACCTCCTCGACTCTACAGCTTGCCGAAAATACACAAAGAGGGGACTCCACTCCAACCTATAGTGTGCACCATTGACTCTCCAGCGCACAAGCTGGCCAAGTACCTGGCTCTCAGATCCTCGGGCCATTTTCGGGCTGGACGCCGACCCACATAAAGAACTCTGCTCACTTAATTGAGATTGTACAAAATGCCAAGATTGGAGAAGGAGGTCTTCTTGCCAGCTTCGATGTCATATCTCTGTGTACCAGCATTCCCATTGAGGACACCATCGAGAATTCCAGGTCGCTCATGGGAAGGGGACTTCCCAAGGACATGGTGGAATTTTGCCTAAAAAACTCGTTCTTCTCCTGGAACGGCAAATTTTACGAGCAAACCAAGGGAGCAGCTATGGGATCTCCTCTCTCTCCAGTCATAACAGATCTGTCCATGGAGGACTTTGAACGAAGAGCCTTGGAGCCAAGTGCAAAAATACCAACACTTTTCGTAAGATACATAGACAAGACCTTCACCATTTGTCCCCACAAGTTGGAAGAGCTGAACAAATTTCTTCAGCACCTTAATAGCCAGAACTCCTCCATTCAGTTCACTATGGAGGTAGAGAAGGACGACAGACTTCCATTCTTGGATGTACTCGTCACCAGGAGACCAGATGGCAGCTTAGGACACTCCGTTTACCGGAACCAACACACAGACCGGTATTTGCACCCCAACTCCACTCCTCACCACCCCAGGCAGAAATCATCTGTAATCCAGACCCTATACCACAGGGCACACATTATTTCTGATTCATATTCCATCAGTAGAGAGAAACAGCATCTCCTGACGGTGCTCCAACAGAGTGGATCATTGAGGTATATGGAGAGGGCGCTTCCTATGCTGGCCAATGCTTGAATGTGTAACGTGGGCGTGGCCTATCCGCCATCTTGTTCTTCCCCAATTTACCATTGCGCTTATGGGATGACACACTAATTTTGCATTTTTACGATATTTCCCATTGATAATCCTCAAAAAGAGATCATATGTTTCCTTCTTCAAAATGCGAACTTCATATATATTTACTGCGTATTGAGTGACATTGTCGGAGTTGCACTCAAATTAATTAAGAAATACGGTACTCACAAATATGCATAGAATTAATTTCCGTATGTTCTCATTCCTTGCCAAAGTATTAAATAATGAGGATACGACCTTATTATGAGTCCATTCACGAAATAATTTCAGAGGTGATTCAAAACTCTCGCAATCATAAAAAACACCTTGCATCTCGGTGATGGGGTGCGTATCCGACATCACCCCAGGAATGGCTCGGAAAAGACCATACGACTGCATTCGCAATGTACAGTGTGTCATTGATCGTGTGTCCTTTTGACCTTTAATTTAGACACTTTCTTTTAAGCCACATGGATGAAATTTGATACCGGGCTAGAAAAAGGTTGTAAGTTTTGTTGAGTTAAAGCAAAATTTTAAAAATAGTATGGCCTTTTGACCACAGAAATAAGGTCCAACCTAAAATCCAAATTTTGCCTAATGGGCTTTCAATGTTAAAATATTCTGAATACAAAAAAGACAATTGATTAGCGTAACTTACAACTATTATGTTTTTGGGCACGAAGAACATGATGGAAAAACTTTGGAGTTGGAAAATTGCATCCGTGACCCCTGGAAGGGCACAGTCAAGGTCACAGAGGTTACAAAAAGTGAACCACCGATACAAACCTGTCAAATTATAGGTTTAAAAATGTGCCAAGGTCGATGGTAAGGTCTTCAGATCCCTCTTGTCATCCCTTGGCCTTCAAGGGTTACTCAGGGGTCAAAGGTCAAAGGGTGACAGATGAAATGAGGCTACAAATGTATCGAATTATAGGTTTACAAAGGTGCCATGGTCGATAGTAAGGTCTTCAGATCCTTCTGGTCATCTCTTGACCTTCAAGGGTTACTCAGGGGTCAAAGGGTGACAAGAGATGATGTGATGCTACAAGTGTATCGAATTATAGGTTTACAAAGGTGCCATGGTCGATAGTAAGGTCTTCAGATCCTTCTGGTCATCCCTTGACCTCCAAGGGTTACTCAGGGGTCACAGGTCATAGGGGTGACAAAAAGTGAACCAGGTCTACAACAATGTCGAATCATATGTTTCAAAGAGTGCCCATAACGATGGCAAGGTTATCAGATCCCTCTTGTCATCCCTTGACTTTCAAGGGTTCCTCAGGGGTCAAAGGTCATAGGGGTGACAAACAGTGAATCCGGTCTACAACAATAGCATAAATAGCATTATGAAAATAGCAATTTATTGATGAATTATAATACAGAAAGCCCACAACTCCACTTCCTAATCATTACCTTCCTTGAAAATACTAAAATTCAACATTATTTTATATTGGCCCCAGGTACATCAATATCTGCAAGCATTTGCATTAACAACTTCAAAATTAAAACAACATCATTTGATGAATCCAAAATACAGGTAGTCCATACCTTCACAGACATTTCCTTCCTCAAGAAAATACTGTAATTCAACATTATGAGATTGACACCAGTAACATCAAAATTTCGAGGCAATAGCTGTTTCCACCTAGGTGGGATTAGCAGTGGAGGTGATAATCCTAACATGCACAGTTGTTCGTCACCTAGAAAAGAATTGATGACACAAGAACTTGTGGACAGTTAAACATGGCCATGCATGAAACATGGCAAATCTTGAAAGGCAAACAAAATGGAGACAAACTGCTTTTGGTCTAGCTCCTCATCTTTGACCTGACCAACATGGGTGACCCTGCCAGGAAATTGTGAATTTCCCATTGGCATCACTCTCTGATTAATTGGAGCTCACAAACCCTTCCACCACGATAAGGTAGCAGTTTCATTGGAAGGGTACAGTATTAACTATTTACAATGATCAAAATAATAGAACATTATATGCATACACACAGATGCACACATAATAGAGCATGAGAAATATACAGCAGCAAATGAAATAGAGCATGATATATATTTACAGATGCACAAAAAGCAGAACATGAATAATATATAAATGCGTCCATGAAATAGAGCAAAAATTATGTATACAGGTGCAAATTAAATATACCATGATATATATACAGGTGCACATAAAATAGAACATGAAATATATAGATGTAAAAAAATTGCATAACTACTGGCCACTAAATAGGACAACCTTGTTATAACATTGCCTTACTTTATTTGCCTGCAAGTCAGCAGTAATGCACTTTGCAGCATAGTGCATCCTTACCTTCACATACTCTTCTGCTATTGTGCGAATTAAATGCACCCAGTGGCTGCACTCAGGAGTCTGGTCATATGAGTGCTTAACCAGCTCAGGGAATACCTTCCTTGCACCTGCGGATTTGAGGACACTGGACACCATCGCTAGTACATTAGGCTTTGAACTAGGTTGTAAACTAGGTCGTACACACTTCTCACTTAGCCTACAAACCGTAACCACATCAGCTGATGGGTAAACTAATCTTCCATTGCCCTTTTTCTTTATTAGCGAGAAGGATGTCTCACTGCCATCACCTCTCAAAACACATGTGCAAATTATACACTTGATTGACCTTTCCAATTTCCTCACCACAAAACCAGCAATGTACACTATTACTAAATCACTCACTTCACTCAGGTCATGTGGGTGAGGAAGAGAATGGTAGGTATGATCATGCTCCACAAAATCATTGACAAGCATGTCACATACATCTGTTGACATATTGATGATGTCCATTGATTTGCAGCCAGTTTCACTGTTCACATTCAGAATGGAAATATTGTCCAAAGGGATGCAGTTTCCATTACTACCACCTGCCACTTGTGTGTGCACCAGAAGCTTTTTGTAAGCTGACTGGAACTGGCGGGCTGTAGGATTGTTATTGAAGCCACCTTTGGACCTGATACAGGAGAAAAACAGCTCTAGGTGGTCTTGGCTCAACCTACACAGCGGGATGCTCTCTGAATGTCTGGCCATAAGATAGTCATGCAACCCCAGAGTGCTTTTAGTTGCAACTTGAAAGCCTGAAAATCCCACCCTCCTTGGGAAACATTCAAGAATGTTCCAGAATTGTCTTTAAGGCTAGATATATATTTGTCACATGACAAGAGGAATTTCCTCACCTCCTCAATGTTCCCTGAATGAAGGGGCTTCTTCCAGCCTTGCTGAAGAATATTACGGGAGTTTAGGACATCAAACAACCTGTTAAATGTCCTCAAAAATGTACATAATGGTGAAGCACCCTGAAAGCCATGAACTCCCATTTCCTCACACAGTTCAATTGCATCAGCAACGGAGTCACTTAGAACTTGTGCGGCCAACTTAACTTTCGTTTTTTGTCTTCTCCAAGTGATATGGGCAAACCTCAGCTTGTTCCCAAGATGCAAGCCTTCCATCTCCTGGAGCTGCTGCAATCTCTCAATGTACTCCCACTTTATTTTTCTATTATCCTTATCAAGGAGAAGCATCTTCTCACCGAGAGTGTTTCTGACCAATTTCACCCTATGTGATGGGTCTGGCAGGACAAACACAGGCTCCTTATTGACTGGGTGGGGAAACCATGGGCGAAGAGAATTTGTATCAAATGTACAGCCAAGAATCTTGGCCATAGTGATATTGGATGGTGCTCCATCAAAAGTGATGGAATTGATATGTATGCCAACTTCATTAACAGCAGAAAAAATTTGGCACATAATACTTGCCTTCTGTTCTGCACTCATACCATCACTAAAAGATATGCCACTGGCAGTTTCCAGAAGGAGGTTAAGCTGACAAGCATCGCAACAAATACCTCCTTGGCTACTGGCATGCAGTCAGCTGTGATGCCTGTGCCAAAATCAGTATAGCCATGGTACCTGCGCCCATCCCATTCCACATGCTTCCTGATTGCCATTTCATCAATTATTAAACTGCAGTGAATGGGTTTTGCCGAATATTTGGCAGCACATTTCAGGGCATTGATAGACTCCACAGTTATTCCAGGTTTGCCATCGATACTGCTGTACCACTTAGAGAGTGTCCTGGAGTGTGGAAGGCAAGTGTTAAACTTATTCCTTACATATTGGTATGCTTTTGGGGACTAAAAGTGAAGTGTTAGGGCAAAAGCCCTCAACTCAGGTTCATACTTTTTCCCAACAGCTTGGTCATTGACCTTCTGAATAACTCTGGTGAGAAGAGTTTTTGAGGAACCACATAGTTTATTCAAAATACTGACTTCACATTCATCTACTAAGTGCTGCTGCCTTAAGGTACTCATTACTTTTGAAAGCACAGCCTTCTTCTTTGCATTCCTCCTCTTGTTCTGTTGGAGTGCTCTGGCCTTTCTCCTGGCAGCTTCATACAAGGCTGTGACCCGTTTCACGTCCACTTTAAGCAATCTAATTTCCTCCTTCATCTGCACCACCTCATGTGAGATTGTGTTACCATCTTGAGAAGGGAAGGTTTCTGCTTCTGGAAGAAATTCTAGAGTTGGAGTTTTCTCTGCATGCATCACCTTCCTTTTCTTAGTTCTAGGGGTTGTCTGAGCCTTCTGTTATTAGAATAAGGTAATATAATTGCTAATTTAGCATTGAAAACCATTTACATTATACTTGATAAATGCTCTAACATTCACTGCTTAACTTTTAACATGTGATGGTATTCCATTTTAGAATATATGATAGTACCTACACGTACAGCATATATGCAGGTAAATTTTCTACAATTTTAGTGGGTGAAAATATGCTATAGCAATGTCCACTCAATCAAGTCAACATATATTCCTTTCAAGATTATATTATAACATGGTACTTCCAAATGCTGGTGAAATATTATTACTTACTGTCTGAAGGTATGCTGGGAATGCCGGAAAAATCTTTGGAACAGCATTTTCTCGGATTCTCACACAATTCAAGCTGGTCCGGTCAATATCTTCTTGGAGAAAATGTTCTGAGCAAAGAACACTGGTTGAGCTGGGAGACCAGTTCTCCCTTCTCACAGCCTTCACCCACATCTCCCTTCTTTGAGGGTTTTTTGGAAACCTACAATTACCGAAAGCAGACATCATGGACAACAATGTAAAACACAACAAAAGCAAACAATTCCAGAAGTGGATGAGTCCAAATGAAACATTCGCATGTGTTCACTCTAAAGTATGACTCTACACATGAGAATGCTTCATTGGGACTCATCTACTTCTGGAATGTAGGTAAGATCAAACTGAGATTTATTTATTTGCTCAGTGGATCAATGTATAGATGAACTATAGAAGATATAAGGCATGTCATATGACATATCTATATGGATTGCACAATGGATGTTAATATATAAAAATAGTCATCATTAGTCTTCAATCCTCTGATGGGTTCAATGCAGCTCTCCACTGAGTTCTTCTATCAGCCAATCTCTTCATATTCATGTATTTTCTTCTCTTTCAAATTCTTCATGGCCTGTTCCATGCATCTCATAGAAGGCCTTCCTTTGTCGTTCTTCCCATCCAATTGTACTTCAATGATTGTCTTCATCAGGCCATCATTTCTCATGATGTGGCCAATCAAGTTCTCCCATCTTCTTCTTAGGGTATTCAGCAGACTTCTCTTTTCTCCCAATAAAAATAATATTACATTAAAATCATGAAGTATAATGTGCATTCAACCTCAGAAAGCATGATTCTCTAGATACAATTAAGGGACTAATCACCTATATATTCTTCGACAGGATAGCAAATTTTTCTACGAAATATTTTTTCCAGTTAAGCATTAAAGGAATCCATACTATTAGAGTTTAAAACTTCAATACGGAGTTGAATTAAACAAATGAACACCCATTTCTTGGGGTCCCAATTTCATTCTTTCTGTCCTGGTTGATCATATATGTATATTATTATAACTTCTTGTAAATTGTGAATGGTAATCTGAATCTTGAGAGTATTTGTGTATATTAGCGCATATGTATGATAACAAGGAACGCATGTAAATACAGGGAAGAGGAAGAATTGTTTATGAATAAAGTATTGGCTTAAGTCTCTAATTAGAGGGTGAGTTGTAATGTCAAAAGGCCATAATTCTGACTATTCTTTTCTGATTTTTTAATATCATAATTAAGTAGTGGGAGTACCCCTAGAACATAATACTATCTAACATCTTGCAATAGAATTCACAATAATTGACTTTTAGCAAGACCTCTCTACTTCTTGTATGCCTTAATTGTCTCTATAAATAACATGTTAAGTTCAGCTTGTACTGTTACTCAATATCTGTTGTTCCCAATTGTCATATTAGAAGAAATATATATTCATAGTAACTTACGCATTGAAATCTGGTACTGACTATGGGAATGAATTTTAATTTAATCAAAATATAACACCGGTGTTAATACGTAGGTGTCTTCGTTTTCCCGTTGGAATTTGAAAAGTACATCTACTTTGAACATAATTTCAGCCATATAATACCACAAAGGCATCAAGGTAAGATAGGTAACAAAGACGCAGTGCGAATGAAACTTAGACGCAAAATTAAAATAAAGCGACAGGTAAGGGGAAATTCAGCTCCGCAAGGTAAATTAATGTAAGATTCTCTCATAAAATCACCACTGCTATATTATTTCCTACTCTTACCCCTCCCGTTGAGAATCAACGTGTGCCTTCCGCTAGAATTTGAATAATATAGTCTTTATTAAACACATTATTTCTCAAACCTATGCAATGTTACTCAAGGTTTTAGGCGATCGCTGTGACTACTGCACCCAAATGCTGCACAGCAAACCATCTGAGAAGAAATTAATAATAATTAATATTCCTAAGGAAAACCTTTTGTTACGTCGAGTGGAAACGATAACTTAATACATCTTAAATACATTTCAAGGATTATGCACCTTAAATTTCCGAGGGAAGGCAATTATTTTTGCTTGTTAGTCGCCGATGCAACTACAACTCCGTTGTATTCCAACGGAAAGCTAGGGGAGAACGGGGATGACCAATATGGCGGACGTTCCAATCTCCTGGCTTTGTGACGTCATGCCCTCTCCATATACCTCAATGGAGTGGATACAGCCAGGATGTCATCCTCAAGACTGCCGGGAATGAAAAAGAAAAACAAGGGACGTCCCTACAAAAGGACCTTTGAGGCTGAGGTCAAACAAGAGGCCCGTGCCCTGGTGCCATACGCCGCAGGCACCTCTGAGAGAAGATCGCCTCGCCAAGCATGGCATTGTCACGAGATTTAAGAGCGACATGAAGGACATCCATGGGGGCGTGTACGAGATAAAATGTAACAGCGGCAAATCGTGCATTGGCCAAACCTCCAGCTCCCTGAAATGCAGATTGGAGGAACATCAAAGGGCCACAAAAGAAGAAACAATTCCGCTGTCGCAGAGCATGCCTGGTCAGCTCCCGGACACAACATAAAATTTGACTATAGCAAAATCAGCGGCTGATATGGAAGGCAATAGAAATCACCAAGCACCCGAAAAACTTCAACAGAGAAGACGGCTACCAACTCTCTAATGCTTGGAAGTGTATTTTCAAGCCTAACACCAAACAAGAGTGCAGCAGACCCAGTGGCCAATCAGAGCACAGCAGACTCAACGGCCAATCAGAGCGCACTGGACTAAAATTGAGCCCTATATAAGACGGATGATTTCCTTGCTTTAATCACTTTGGACCTGAAGATGCCAAATGGAATGCCGGCGAAACTGTCGTCCAGCAGTAGGATGAATCAATGTGGGAGGAACTCCTCGAGACATTACCTGATCACCACGGAAGCCTTCGCAACAATACTATACAGCTGTTCACATTAAGAGAAAGGTGAAAGAGTTGTGTTACCTGAGAAGCCGAGTAACCAACGATGGATGAAGCAAGAAAGAAATAGTGAGTAGAATAGCCCAGGCAAAGAGGGCATTCTATCAAAAGAAGAATCTACTGACTGCAGGAAATACTAGCATAGAAGTAAGGGAAAAATTCATCAGAACTTACATCTGGAGCATGTTTCTTTATGGCAGCAAGGCAGGGTAATGACATCAGCGGAAAAGAAAAGGATCGAAGCATTTGAAATGTGGTGTTATAGAAGGATGATGAAGCTGAATTGGATCGACCGAGTGACAAATGAAGAAGTCCTATGAAGAGTGGGAGAAAAGAGAAGAGTCTGCTGAAAACTCTAAGAAGAACACGGGACAACTTAATAGGCCACATCTTAAGACACGATGGCCTGATGAAGACAATCGTTGAAGGACAAGTGAACGGGAATAATGGCAAAGTAAGGCCTCGTGCGAAATGTATGGGACAAGTGAGGAAGGAAGTAAAAGAGAAGAAATAGCTAAATATGAAGAGATTAGCCGATAGAAGAACGCAGTGGAGAGCTGCATCTAACCTATCTGAGGATTGATGACCAATGATGATGATGTAGGTGATAATGTGAATGATGATGTTTTTGTGCGTACATATTTTCTCATTCATTGGTTCTGAATTTATATACCTTTTGTCTTCTAAAATGGCTGCAATCTTATAGTTTAATGTTTAATTTTTTTCTATTTCATATTTAATTTTGTAATAAAATTTGTTGTTCAATGTCTTATGAAAATGTTTCAAGTTAGACTAATAATAAAGATTAGAGTGTTGTTTCTCTTTTAAATTTGACTTTGTATTCTCATACTCTGTGTTTTGGAAAAGTGCTCCATGCCTGTACATAAATATTATTATCATTAGGTACTACATAGTGTATAAGGAAAGAATCCCTAGTGTGTGTTACTGGAATAAATTTTCATACTTTTCCCATTGAGAGTCATACTTGCCTTAAATATTTTCATCTGTAGTTATCTGCAAAGCATTCAAATTAAAAAAAGAAATGTTTTATGTGAAACTGTCATTAGATACTTTCTAGTTGTACATTATTGTCGGGGTCCATAACTGTCAAAGCTTACCCTTCGTTCGATGCCTTCCACTGTGTTTTGTTTCTCTTCTCTACTTCTGGACGGAGAACTCTTATGATTTTGGGTTCACACTCTGTGATGGGACATTAAATATTTTGTCAGAATACTGCCATGTTTCAGTGTGCATTTCCATTTGGCAAGTTCACTTCCTCGATTAAATTTCTTTTGAAATTGTCTGTAAGAAAAGCAAGAGTGGTATCATTTGGATTGCAATCACATTTCCTCTCCCACTTTCAAGTTTCCCACAGCATGGGTCAGACGGGAATCTGAAGTATGAAATACTGCTGCTCCCTTCCAAACCTTCGATTTTATCAGAACTGGGTGAGCCAACTGCTACACTATGCCTATTTTCAGGCATTGACCGTGGAAAAGACCAGCGACTCACTTTCAAATGACACACAAACCCTTTTCGTTTAATTCAAAGGCACATGAAGCACAGCCACTCTCAAGTCACTAACTGCTGGCGCATGATGAACGGCTACAGTGTGAGTTTGGGGAATATAGTGACGTCTCGTGTGACGTGTTTATTTATTCATTAACTCCACCTCCTTTTGCTGGTTCGAGGTCCACCCGTCACCTTACAACGACGCCTCCAATGACCTGCAGTAACCGTCTACTTCCACGTTCTTCCCGTTCCCCACACCCTTTTGTTCCCCTACATATGCTGCTCCTCCTATGATATACTCTGCCTGATGATGCTGTAATGCAATGAAACCCGGGTTGTGTTAAATTGAAGTATTGTGAATTTGGATCGTGTATTCTTTCCATGCTGCCACTTTTCGCTTCCACTCCATTTCCCCTCAATTTTTAGAATTGTTCGTGCATTCTTTTTTGCAATTTTATTCATGTTGCATATCATGATGAATTTCCAGCCTCTGTCCATTGATACACTTTTCTCTCTCTGTACGTTGCAGGATGGAGGAGCAGAGGCAGTGCAGCAGTTTTGCGACCTGGTGCGTGAGATAAGGGAGTACAGTGTGCGCAATGCGCAAGTGGCCCCAAGCAGCCGAGATGGGAGAGGGGTGGCCAAGGGGGAGGCAGGGGTGCGGGAGCCACCCGCACCTTGCGTCATGAGCATGTCATCCAATTCTCGGAAGATATCACTCACGTGTGAGACGTTGATGCGAAGCAGTGGGGGGGGAGACCCCTCTCGTGAAGAAAGGAAAGGTGGGTTTCACTCTCATCACACGGCTTGAAAAAGGGAACGTTTGCATGCAGTTTCCTGATTTATTGCTGACTGGATGGTAGGGAAATGGAAAGACTCTAGAAATGAGCACTGTTATTTTTTTGGTGGAATTGCAGTGCCTGTGGGGCACATTTATGTATGCCTTATTTTAAGATTGGATTTTGTCCATCATTCCACAAAGGAAAGTTAGGTCTGCAGTGCCTTGCACAACAATTTACAGGGTGCGGCAACATAACTTCCTGTTTAAAATGCGTGCAATTCAGTTGGTTGATGTTGTAGCGTAGCTCTAGTGATTTTGTTCAAGTGACGTGACTGTAAACAGGGTGTGATCAGGGAATTATCGTAACAGTCAGGGAGAAACTGGGATAGGAAATTCTCGTTATTTTTCTACCATTACGTTTACCTTCCCTTTTCGTCTTTCCCGCCCTTTATTTCACCACCTAAAACTAATGTCCGTCGCCGAAGTGCATAGAATAAGCCCCTTCAATTCGTTGAATATTCAGTTGTGAATCTTAGTTAGTTAGTTGTGAATCAGTCGTACAATATATCCCTTGTGTATATCCTTAGTGCGATATTTGCCTAGTAGTGTTAAAATTCATGATCACCGTGTATTCTGCTCATCACAAGGAATCCGGGGCTATGTTTTTCGGAAGATTTTACCTCACGTTTTTTGTTTAACATCCGAGACTCAGGTCAAGAGGTAGTTGTAGCACACTAGCTTGCAGTAAATACGTGCTTGCAGTAAATACTTGCTTGCAGTTCTAATACGAGACGATGATTATTAAAACGGTAATACAAGTACGATCACACGTGTAAACAAAATCTTACGTGAGATCATCTTCGATTTCCATACCCCCCCCTTTGCGAGACCATAATAAGAGTCCTCCTCCCCTCCCCACCTTTCACGCTTGACGTAATTATTGAATGGCCCCCTTAGCTCCCTCTCGAAGCAATTTAGTCAGGTCTCAAACCACCTCAAATGTGACCTTCCTAAATATGATGCTGCCGTTGCTAATTGCATCCTGTTTTCGCTCGCAGTGGCGCGATTACATTTTGTTTGTTTATACAAATATTTTTACATTTTTGGTTCCCTCTTGCAATCAAGGGGTTATGACCACATTAATCAAATTCTTATTCGCTTCTAAAACTCGTGCCATCCGATTTTGATCCAGTCCAAGAATTTGGCTTTGGTTTGTATTTTTCACGTAGCTTAGTGATACCTGTGCCGGAGTCCACCAGTAAATTGACATTAATTTTCCCTTCGATGCCTTTTCAGTAATCTTCAACTCCCCAGAACTACCACGACACTCCACCTCTTCCTTGAATAATTACCTATTGTAAATTTGTAATTTTACCAAAGGAAACATACACGGCCACGGCGAAAAATGTATTAAAAGTGTGTACAAGTCGTGTGAGGGCTTAACTTGTGAAGGTTTAATATATTTTTTGACTAGGGCGGAGGTACCATATATTTTTTCATTCTTATAGCTTTTAATGTATTGATTTCAGCTTTTAACATTTTCTGAGTTTTAATGAAAATTTAATTCAGCAGAAATAAAATATTCCGATAATAGGAGACCATTTGGTGATCGGTCAGGGAAATTGGTAGAGCCATCAGGGAAAAATCAGGGGAAAGTCAGGGAATTTGAAAATTGGTTATCAGTAGCCACCCTGATAAAGTTTTGTTCCCACTAAGTTCAGTTGCCATCATGCATTGGAAGAGTGAGGAGCATGCGTTTGCCGTTGAGGCCTATTTTTGGAGCGGATGTTCTGTGATTGCAACCCAGCGCGTCTTTAGGAATCACTTAAATTTAGCCCCATTGGCCCCTGTCCCGGACCATAAATCAATTGTTACATGAATCACTATGTTCAGACAAACTGCAGGTGCGACAAGACGAAAAACTGGAGTCCCTCGGCCCATTAGATCACCTGAGAACACTGGCGCAGTGAGAGCTTCAATTTTGCAATCACCACAGCGTTCGGCGTGCAAACATGCGTCTGCTTGCCTTGAACTTTCCGATCGTTCTGTGAGGAGAATTCTTCATGATGATCTTCATTACAATCCTTACAAGATGGCCATTGTGCAGGAACTGTCTGAACGTGACTTCAATTCTCGGATGAACGCATGTGAGGGTCTTCTTGAAATCGTTCCTGAGTATGATATTGTTTTTTTAGTGATGAAGCCCATTTTCATTTGTATGGATCCATCAACAAACAGAACATGCGCTACGGGGCT
This sequence comes from Platycnemis pennipes, assembly GCA_933228895.1. Classification (NCBI taxonomy): domain Eukaryota; kingdom Metazoa; phylum Arthropoda; class Insecta; order Odonata; family Platycnemididae; genus Platycnemis; species Platycnemis pennipes. The sequence continues at coordinate 136,015,950 of OW121853.1, forward strand.
GACACCAATCCTCGAGAATTGCATCAAAGGCCTTTGCATTCACCTAAAGTCACAGAGTGGTGTGCAGTTTCCTCAGCTGGAATTATTGGTCCCTGGTTCTTTGAGGAAAATGAAGTCACAGAGACAGTGAATTCAGACCAGAATGTAAACATGTTACAGGAATTTTTTTTTTCCACTGCTAGATGAGTTGGACTTAGGGGACATTTGGTTTTAAGAAGACGGTGCAACGGCTCACACTTCAAGAGCATCGATGGCTGTTTTGAGGGAACACTTCCCAGAGCACCTCACTTCAATTAGGGGCGATTTGGATTGGCCGGCCCGCTCTCCCAATTTGGCCCCTTGTGATTTTTTTCTATGGGGTTTTTTGAAATCCCGTGTTTATGTGAACCGTCCAAGGACCCTACAAGCTTTGAAGATCCAGGAAGAAATTGCCAACATGACCCCTGCTATGCTGGCAAGGGTCATGACAAATACCAGAAATCGGTTTACTCAGTGTATGGAGAATGGGGGACGTCACCTACCTAATTTGATCTTCAAAACTGTCTAAAACAAAACTTTAGTTATGTGCCTACATTATAAAAAACAAATCAAAAATTTCTGATTCATACAATGGGTTTTGTTAAGTTTTGAGAAAAGGAAGTTAGGTTGCCTGTATAAAGGAAGGGAGTAGGATGCAATTTTGGAAGAGGACCCTTTGGATGGCCCCCCAACTGCTCAGGTTGGATGGAATGTGGTGATGCCTTTAGTGTTCATCAGGCAGCTATTGTTGCTATCGATTAAAGAGGCCATTGGACGTCCATAAAAATTGCATTTTAAATTTGTATTTATCTTCTGCAGACTTTGTTTCTTTTGTAGCTATGAATTATAAATACAGTACCTCAGGTAGTTCGGTTCCACAAGACTAGTAATTGTGAGATTTTAAAAGACACGATTGTTCTCCTCGTTAAGGTATGGTTTTAGATGTCATGATTGGAACAAGCCTGGGAATCATGTCCCATTATCATTCTCTACATTGTTTCAAGGATTAGGAGACATTTTTGAAGTAGTGGACCTGTTGAATAAATCCATATCGTGAGGTAAGTACGTCATAATCCATGACATGCACTCTTAATTTCATTATGATAAATAATAATAATAATAATGTTTTATTGGTCAGTCGTATTCAAAGGATACACAGACCTCGTCAAGAAAAATAAAAAAATGTACATACATATACAAGAAAAAAATTACAATTCATTAGAAAAGTTACAATTATGAAAAATTTCAATTACAGTTTATAAGCTGCAAGTTAAAATACCATATCACAGGTGTTATGTGTAAAAAACTCTCCAACAGAATACAAAGCCTGTAAGGCAAGCCATGAGTGAATCACACTCTTGAATCTAGCCAAGCTAGTCAATCTGGCTGAAATCGGTAGATGGTTAAATAGCCTGATACCTAAATTATGCAGGGAAGATTGGGTTTTGGTCAATCTGCATTGGTTAAGGGATAAAAGATTATTATATCTCGTGCTGTAATTGTGAGTTGCACATCTTGTAGGAAAGAGATCAAGGTTTTCTTTTACATATATCAAAACTCTATATACATACAGACTATAAACAGTTAAAATTTTCAATTCTATAAACAGTGGACGACAGTGCTCCCGAGATGTGGAATTAGTTAGTATTCTAATGGCCTTTTTTTGCAACAAAAAAACAGATTTAATGTCAGGGGCATTCCCCCATATTTCCAGACCATAGTCCAAGTGGCTATTAAAAAAGGCAAAGTATATACATCGCATGAAATCAGGAGGGACTATCAAGCTTAGCTTTCTTAAAATAAAGAGAGCTTTGGAAAGCTTTTTGTTTACCTCAGTGATATGATAGCTCCAGCTGAGTTTAGTATCAAGGTAAAACCCAAGTAACTTTGTTGGCTTCAGATTACCTGGGGCAGACTTCAGGCTACAGATTAGCTTTTGAGTTTTTTCCCTGTTAAGTACAAAGCCATTAACTCTAAACCAATCATTAGCCAATGCTAGATGATTGTCTGCACTTCCAGCAGCAGTGGTAGTACTTTTGGAAACATCTATTAAGGTTGTATCATCAGCGTAGAGAATGGAATTAAAGGGTATGCTGTAAGGTAGATCATTGATCATTATTAAGAATAAGATGGGTCCCAGGACAGACCCCTGGGGAACTCCATATAAATCTTTGCTCACTATTAGTCATGGAGCTACAGTAGAACCTCTTTTTTACGAACCTCTAATTTACGAAATGACACCAATTTACGAACCATTCTGCTGGTCCCGATCTTTGTATATAGGAAAACCATGTAAAATGACCTCTATTTTACGAAACCTCGATTTTACTGATTTACGAAGTGAGAGGCCGGTCCCTAGGAGTGATTGACCTCTGTTTTACGAAGTTTTTGAAATGATTTTGTAGCACTGAACTCGGTACAATGGAATGATGATCGCTGTATACCGCGACAGGAGCAGCTGAAGCCAGATAGGTCATGTTGAGAGGGCCCTCGGTCCAAGTATTTATAATAATAATAATAAATTTATTGTTCAACTGGTCATGTGACATATAACTCGTCAATAGTAAATGAAAACAGAAGCAGCACAAGGAAGCAATAATTACAAACAACTCTACAATACTATGGACAAGAGTGGGCAAAAAAAACATATACGATGATGCTTTATACAATGCAAGGTTATAAAAGTACAGGGTGTCTACCAGTCGGGAAAAGTCGGGAATCCGGGAAAAAGTCGGGAATTTGTTAACGTCGGGAAAAAATCTGGAAAAGGTCGGGAATTCGCTGAAAAATAATCAAAAGTCGGGAAAAATGGTTGCTTGCAAATCGTCAGGATAAAAATTGGAACGGCAGACAAAGCATTACAAAATGAGATATTGTTTCCCTTTTTCTTTATTTGTCATTATCAAAGAGGTGTTATTTTAAACCTCTCTGGTCAGTATTTGTGAGTTCGTGACTTTCGTCGTTCGATTGCACTAGACATGGGCACCGTTTCCTGCATGCCGCCTCATGACAAATCGGCTTGGTCGGTTGCAGGTTGAAGATCGTACACTTCCCTCCTGCCCATGAATGCTATTTCGAAAGAATGACCTTGACCGTGGTTATTACAACGCTCCCAAAGGCGATCCATAGATCGTACTCTAGTACGATTGTGACATTTTGCGTTTTGCCATGCCTCTGAGGGTGTAACTCGATTAAATTCCACTAGAAATATAATATTTAAACCATCGCGTCCTAAGTTTCTATGCTGCGCATCATCATAATCGGGTGGGATTAATTAACTTTACTGTGGAATCCGAATGTTTTCTTTCTCCCATCCATTCAGTAAAGTTTACCGTTTGCCATTTTGTTATTAGCATTTGCCATTGAATTGTGTTGGTTTTATACACAAGCATAACGTCTTTGTGAAAGAACAGAGATCAGCCCCTGTAAAGAAAAAACATTATATTACCATTTGGTGTTTTCCCGGCGGATTAGATGAGTGAAAGTTTCTCGGGTCTTCCACCGGGTCAAAGGCTCCATCTCTGCCGACGTTTCCGAAAACGATTCGTTTGCTGTCTTCAGGGCTGTGAAGATGTCCCTGGCTCACATTCCTGAAGATGGAAAACGAGTCGTTTTCGGAAACGTCGGCAGAGATGGAGCCTTTGACCCGGTGGAAGAGCCGAGAAACTTTCACTCATTATATTACGTTGTCGCCAACGACGCATATATCGTTGGCTCCTGGATGATATACTGGAGAACTCACCATTTGCCAGCTAGTGCGGTGGAATGTCTTTGTTATTCATCTGATGGCGAGCTTGCTAGCTCGAAAACTGCCGGAAAGTCTGGTTCATCTGTCGGCATGTGCATGTCTGCAACAAACTCGTTTGTTTTTACTGGAAAACTCTGCATTGGCCAGCTCGAGTTGAGTTGGTTCGTCAGTCTTCGAGTTGGTGTGTGCTCAAGAGGTGCCTTTGGTTGGACTGGCGACGGACATCATTTCATTCAAAGGCTCCTTTCACACGTGACGGCGCGAACCCGACTGCCGTGTACGGAGCACAGTGGTGCAGGATCCCTAATACTTGGTATTTATGAGTCTAGTAAAATTTTCTATATATGGTTTTTGTGCATATATGTTAGATGCACCGATTGACGAATTCAAAACCATCTTAAGTAAGGACATATCGCCGTTGCTACTCCTCTAGTAGATAAGATAAGATTTGCACTGGTAACTGGTAGTGCATCATTTGAAAAGGAGCAGGCACAGCTTCACCTTCAATTCTCTCTAATATAACGTGTATTGCCCCGATTCATATTCTGAAAAATGGGTTTTGTAATTGATGGTGAGTGCTTATTTACTGTATATTAATATATTGCAAATATAATTTGAAAAATTATTTTTTACATGATTTCTTGTTCAAAAATAAAGAAATTTTATTTGAAAATTCACTTTTATATTTTTTCAAAATAATTAATTTGTGAAAATAATAGCATCGAATTCGTGTTCAGAGGTCACGAAAACCTTTGTGCTATAATTTTTAATGAAATGAGAATTTTGAGTTTGTGTAAATCCAAATAATAAAAATATTGCAAATACTTTTGTGAAAAAAGTAATTAGCGAAAATATGAACATCAAATTAGCATTCAGCAACTGAGGAAACGTATATTTGTTCACATTAATCGTGATGTTTAAAATAAGAGTTAATTTAAGTAAAAAAAATTGCAAAACGTTTTGCAAAAAAATTAGTTTCCTAAAGTTGAAGTAGTATGAATCTAAATTCATATTCAGCGACCTCAAAAACCTATATAGACCAAATTTCATACAAATTGAACATTTTCATTCAATTAATTAAATTGAACATTTCAACAAAAGTTGAAGTAATATGAATATAAATTCATATTCAGCGACCTCGAAAACCTATATAGACAAGTTTCATATAAATTGAACATTTTTAAATCCAAAATACCAATTATTAGGGATCCTGCACCGCTGTGCGGCGTGCCGCCGTGCATTCCTCAAAAACAGCTGTAAATGTCACAGTACAGTCCATTTCGAGTATACGGCATTTTAATTTCTAGTAGGAGTTTAATCATGAATGAAGTAGATAAGGTGCTGTGCTTGTACTTTTAATAATGAGGATATAATATGATGGCCAATTCCAAGTGAAAAATTGGACAGGACTGGGCATTGAACTATTGACCGTCATGATTTTGGTCTGGAATTTTAAAATTTTGTCTTGAAAAGTCTTGAAAAAGTCTTGAATTTCTTTTTCATATATTCGTAGACACCATGAAGTAGAAAAACATTGTGTAAAAAAACATACATACATACATACAGTAAAACCCCTCTTTTACACTTTTGAGGGGGATAAGGGAAAAAAGTGTAAATCGTGAGAAAGTGTAAATTGAGGGAAGGCACAATTTAATGAAAATAATCCCTTAAAATATTGCTACAAGTTCTGTTTTTCAATTGAATCATGTCTTAAATGAAAAGTAAGTATAAAAAATGTATAAATTATGACAATAAAAAATTCTTTATTAATACCAAACTCTCAGTGAGGTAGATTGTATAATATGTCAGTCTTCAGAAAGAGATCATTTTACATAGGTGGTAGCTGGTAAATAAATGAAACGAAAGTACATATTCTATAAACTCCATAAAATGAAAAAATCTTCTCAAAGTAAAAATATTTAAATCTTTGGATAAACTAAACAAAAATATGACTTAATAATCCATATAAACCTTTAGCTTTATAAAAATATGTACCAACCTTTACTCTCAAAAAGTCTTCTAAAAATTTAAGCCAAAGAACTATCTCAGAATTTAAATAAAACATTCTTGGCTGAATTCAGCTATAACAAAAAAATACACCATAATTAAATGTTCATTTAACTAGCCTCCATCTGGAAATATTCCATTATTGCTTGCTTGCTCATTGTATTTGTATTAATTGATTCTACTCTCTTTTCTATTCTGCCCAATAGCTCTAATTCGTTCTCACTTCCTGCAACACTTGATAAATATAGTCGTAGTACATTAACAGCAGAAATAGCATTGATTGTGTTTCTTTTGGTGTTTCCGTATCATCATCATCCTCCTCGCTTGCTACCTCTTCACTGATATGCAGGTCAATAGCTTCATCGATTGTAAGAGTGTTACTTGTTGATAATTGCTCATCCACTCCAACAAAATCTGAAAAACTTATTTCAGCTCCAAATAATGGCAACTGAACATTGTCTCCCATAGCTCTATTATCTCCTCCCCCTTCTTCCAGTGGTGCTACACTATCCTGTTCTAAGTTGTAGTCTAGAGAAAAACTAAATCCTGCTTTTTTAAAGCAATTTGAAATTTTTCCCTCATCAACTTCTTTCCATGATCGTGTTATGTAGTGTAGTGCATCGAAAACTGTGACTTTGAAGCTCTTAGGGTCCCTCCCACTGTCTATAAGATTCATAGCTTTTCTCACCAGAATCCTTCGGTAGTTTGCTTTGAATACATGGATTATCCCTAAATCTAATGGCTGTAACTGGCTGGTACAATTGGGTAGGAAGAATACCAGTTTTATATTCCTCAAATTAATATTGTTTGGGTGGGCTGGGCATTGGTCTAAAAATACTACAATTTTTCGGTTTTGTCCACCCATCTTTGCATCTAGAGCTTGCATTTGTTCCTGAAAGACGTGTGACATCATCCAAGCTTTGGTATTAGCGGCATAGGTTGTGGGAAATGTCTTGATCTGAAAGCATCTGGGATTTTTGGACTTTCCAATGACAAATGGCCTTAACTTCTCACTACCATTAGCATTAGCACCTAAAAATACTGTCAGACGAGCTTTACTATGCTTTCCCCCATGGCAAGATTCACCTTTAAAGTCTAAAGTCTTATGAGGGAGCACATTGAAAAAAGGCCTGTCTCATCCAAATTGAAAATGTCTTTTGGTGCATACGATTCAGTTTGGTCTTAAAGAATGTTCCTTCCACTGTGTAACTGTCTGGGGATCAACACTGTTTGACTCACCACAAATTGATTTATACACAACATTGTACCTAGTTTTAAATTGGCTTAATTATCCGTTTGAAGCCTTGAAGTCTTCAATTCCTAACCTCATTGCCACATGTTGTCTTTTCCTTACGAATAACTACACTGATGGGTATGTTAGATGCTCTGGCGCACTGAAACCATTCCTTCAAAATTTCTTCCAGTTCATCATATTTTGAATACTTGTCGTATTTTCGCCTCCTTGCACTGGGTCCACATTCCACTGCACTGGTTTCAATGGTTTTTCGTGTTTTAACAACAGTGTTCAATTGGAATCCCAAGTTCTCTGGCAAGGGAAACACGTGAACCTACATGCGAGTCAACTCTTCCCGAAATTTTTATCCTGTCTTCTATTGACAACGTTTTCCTCTCTTGTTTGTGGGCCATTTTTTGTTTTGATCACGTTACTTGACGATGTCACGGAAAAAGTGATTACAATTAGAATGACTTTAAAATTAATGGCAGAACTTCGTAATGCACAAGAAGAATAAAACTAAGTGCGTGGATCATAGTGAAAACACCCACGAATATAAACATATAGTGTCTATATTCGTGGACACGACGCTTACAAGTAAGGTAGAATTATTCGCAGGCATGACTGTTAAAGAGAAGTGCATATTATCGTTTTATTTCACATAATTACAGCCAACTTCTTCCTGGAATACAGTTTTACGATGGAAGATACATATCCTTCATGATTTTACCGCATAATTGCCACTCGTAACGTAATCTAAGGCATTTGGGGAACTAGCTCAATTGTTATAATTTTACCTGATTTGCCTCTTGAAGAATTTAAACGAGTTTATTACGAAAGTGTGAGATGAGCCCAGAAATAGAAGGAATTAGAAAATTTATTGTAATTCAAAGGTCTTTCGCTTGCAAATGTACCAAAACTTTTACCGCCGATTTCCATTTCGTTCCTCATATGGTTGTGATACGCTATCCGCCATGTTCCTTTGGGCGGCCTAGCGCAAATGGCGGACCATTTAAAATTTCGTAAGTGTAAATACGGGGAGGACATAACACTGTGGAGATGTATAAATCATCGGGACTTGATGAAAAAGTCGTAAATTGCGGGAAAACGTAAATTGCGGGGGTGTAAAAGAGGTTTTACTGTATTATGACAATTAAGGACACATTTATAGATTCTCATCAAAATACTCATTCAAGCTGTAATACAATTTGCTTTGTTGAAGTTTACGTAGTCTGCTCTTAAAAATGACTGGAGAAGGAATTGATTTCCTTGGCAACTTATTGGGAGGCTGTGTGTGATGAGGACCTCGCCTAAAATATTCTAAGTTATGTCCAATGACATGAATATTATTGGAACCACGAGTCATGTATGCATGGTAGTCAGTGTTTGTTGGGAACAGGGAAGGATTTTTTTTTGACCAGCATAGAGATGTAGATGCAAGGGAGTGGAAGGACACCAAGAGCTTCAAATATAGGCTTTCCTGGCATTCTAACTGAGACACCCCAAATGACTTCTACAGATTGTTTTTGCAATGAGAAGGCTTTAGCAGCTGCTCTTGAATTTCCCCAGAAAACTAATCCATATGTAATGTGGGAGTGGACATTAGCATAGTGCACCACTTTTAATGTGGAAATTGTGGTTACTGGTCTTGGTTTCCTAATCATATAAATACCAGTAGAAGCTTGGTTGGCTAGATTTCATATGGGAAAAATCGAATGTGAGCATAGTGCTTTTTGCAGTGCTTAAACTGTAGCAAAAATCCCAGAGACTGATCATCCATATCGCAATTCAATCCTAATTATATGATCCAAGGAAAAAAATGTTCAAAGATGCATGGCACGATGCCTACTTCTCGAAAACAATGCCCCACTTCATAAAATAATCGGATTAGTGCTTGGTAATTTCTATTCCTTTTCTATCATTTTGTGCATTGCGAATACCTAACTCGTCGTCACAAAGGATCCATATTTTCTCTGGAATTATTTAAAATTAGCTTTAAGGTGGTCGCCACAACCCCAATTCAGAACTTTGTTCAGCCTTTGAAAACTTGACTTGAAAATAGCATTCCCGTAGGAAGTTCTTTGCTGCAGCTGTCGTGGAGTTAAGTTTCATTAAAAAATACTAAATTTGCAATAATAAATTACTTATATTCAAATCTTGATGCAATTTGATTATTTAATTTTTCATTAGAAGTGTTTTACGTCGTTAGGTAAGAATCGCGACGGCTTTCTGTAGCCGCGAGTAAATAGTTCTCGTAAATCACCGCTAGATGTCAGCACTATAGAACGCATCTTAAAGAAGAGGGAATCTCAAATTAACTGAGTGAGTGAGTGAGTAATTTCTAAGATTGACTTTCATCAGCGGGGAAATATTATTAAATGTATTTCAAACGATACGATTTCTTAAAAAAAAGGCATTTTCTGGTCTTTTCAATGAAATATATTAGGTCAGTTGGAACTTTGTTTTGAAATTTCCTAGTTAAAATGCTTCCCTGGCTTTCCCATGTTAAAATGGCTTCTTTAAACACAAATGGACTAGCACTAAATATACACCTTTCGTTAATTAATGCATAACTGCATATGCTTAAAATACTCCGCGGGATGAGTCAATTCTCTTATTAGTTATTCCCCTTATTTCGAGATCTACCAACTGAACAGCTACAAGAACTTAATTCAGTTGCAGCAGCCAAGTTCATACCATTATAAATGTGTAGAAAAATATTCACCTGTTTTTTTTTTTTTAATTCATGGCTGTTTCATTCTCTTTTACTAAGGTGAGTCTACTAGCCTTAGGAATAATGCCTATGCTATTGTTGGCACCACTCGGGAGGTAGGTCATTAATTTCCCTACCTTCCCCACTTTAAATTTCCCACCCTCTCTCCGTGGGCGCTTTCCGGCCTTCATTTGTTTCCTCGACTCGACTGGCATTCGATTGTCGAGTTTTCGTCTGCTAGAGAGTGTCTGGCTGGAGTCGAGAGGGGGCAGAAGTGTGTGTGTGGAATCGGCTTCTGGCGCGACAGGTCAGTCGTCGGCCGTCAGCTCAGTCGTGGGTCGGTTCCTGTTAGAATTGCCGTCCTCTCACCCGGAATGGGCGATGATAGATCAGACCAAGGTAAGCGCCCAAATCCCTTGTCCTATCCCTGTCCTCCCGTAATTATTTTTGCTCTCCCACTGTTTTCGTCCCGGTTTCTTTCCTTTTTGTTTTAACCAAGTACCCGGCTCGCGTAGGCCTGCCTCCCCGTCCTATTTTCCATTCGGTGCGGCAGTTTCGGCCCCGAGTGAGTACATTTTTGGTGCCGAAACCCGGGAACCTTTTTCATTAATTACGAGGACTTTTCTGTTTCTATTTTTCGTTTCCGTATTATTTAATATGGGCGGGACGGAAGAAACCAAGAAAGGGGTACCTCTGACGAGGGAACAGTTTGACTCGCAGCTAAAGCTTCTTCGCTTCAAGCGGGATCAGTTTAATGCAACGATTTCTGTTGCATATAAATTAGCCAAGGAGTTAAACGATTCGGGAGCGGAAATCTCCATTCATCCCAAATTAGATATGTTTCGCGCTCGTGCGGCTCACATTCAGGATGTCTACGCCAAATTTCAGAGTGCTCAACATACCATTTTCGAGTATTGCCTCAATTCCAACAAACCGGAGGTCTTTTCTTTGGATTCTAGTCTTTCAGAAGACGTCGAGGACAACTTTTATTTCATTCTCTCTGTTTTAGAGAAATCAAGTTCATTCGCATCGAATAAGTCTGTTGCGGAGTCTAATTCTTCCGTCACCAGTAGGCTATCCCGGCTTCCCATGATTGAAGTTCCGCGTTTTTCTGGTGTATTTTCGGAGTGGGAATCTTTTCGCGATCTTTTTCTATCTGTTGTCCACGAGAGAGAAGATATTTCAAATGTGGAGAAGTTTTCTTATTTAAAGACTGCCCTTCATGGTAAAGCAGCCGCATTAATTGCTGCAGTTCCATTCGGTGAGGCTCACTATGCGTCAGCGTGGAAAGAACTTTGTGATCACTATTATAATCCAAGAATCCTAGGATTTAATTATTTAGATAAGATTTTGGAGTTTTCTCCAATTAATTCTGGGTCCTTGTCATCTCTACAGCAATTTGTTAATACGTTTTCGGAAACTTACGCGGCCTTAAATACTCTCGACTTTCCCAATTTAGGTGAATTTATTCTGTTTAGGCTGGCTGTTCGCGTAGTTGATCTAGAAACCATGGCCCGTTTTGAAGAGACGTTGAACGATGATCCCTTCCCTTCTGTCCTTCAATTCCTCAACTTCGCTAAAAAACGTATTAAGGTAATGCTGACATCTGCCGGGCCTGTCGGTGCTGTTTCTTCTTCGCGTGTCACTTCACGGTCTTCTCGTGTGGTGATGCCTGTTTCTGTTCGCGATAATACTCCTAACATTGAGGGTAATTCATGTCACGCTGAACGTTGCATTTTGTGGAACTCTAATCACCCGCTTCATCAATGTCCCAAGTATTTGGCGATGGAGATCAACCAGCGAACGGAGTTTGTGCGTTCGAAAAAATTGTGCCTTAATTGTTTAAATTCAGGACATTGGGCCCCAAGATGTTTTAACAAAAGGATGCGCTGTGTGACTTGTAGACGATTTCATCATTCGACACTTCATCCTTCCAATACCACTGCTAAGAGACAAGTCGTTCGTCCTTCCACGGAGCCTGTCGTTCCCAGCGCCACCCCTCCACTGTCGGACTCAAGGTCATCGGGCACACCAGATACATCTCTCACCTCCTGCGTCGAATGTGAACCTTCGCAGATGGTTGTCCTCGGTACAGCAGTAGTGCGCATTCGGAATGCCGTAGGTCAGCTGGGGCAAATTAGGGTTCTTTTGGACTGTGGATCGCAGGTCACTGCGATTTCATCCGCCGCGGTTAAACGGCTGAGATTGCCCGTATCAGGTTACAGCGGGTGCTTGTATGGGCTATCGCATACTCCCTTAAGACAGCCTAAAGGGTCTGTCTGCATCAGTCTATTACCCAGACACGCTTCGTCCCCAGTCTTGAAGACTAAAGCCGTCATTCTTCCTCAATTGACGAAAGATCTTCCTCCGGTACCGTTACCACATTCGTTACGAGAACGTTTTTCTCATCTGTTCCTTGCGGACAGGTCTTTCGAACGCCTTCACCGGTTGACTTAATTTTGGGAGGTGATCTTCTCCCAAAGGCTTTTCTTGGTGGGCGGAAGACATTCGCTGACTGTGATTTAACCGCCTTGAATACCATTTTTGGATGGGTTTTAATGGGTAGTGTATCAGCGACATCCTCACTTCCCTCCTTCCAAGTATCATGTACTACGTGTGAGGCAATTCCTCTTGAGAATCAGATACAGCGTTTTTGGGAATTAGAAGAAACGTTAAATGAACCATGTCAAAGTCCAGAGGATCGAGTGTGTGAAGAATTCTTCTTGCAAACCCATGCCAGGGGTGTTTCGGGCAGATATACTGTGTCGTTACCTTTCAGAAATATCCCTCCTCTTTTAGGTGACTCGTACGCCCAAGCGCAGAGAAGGTGGCTTAGTATGGAGGCAAAACTACGTCGGAAGCCTCAGTTAAAAGATGAATATAGTCGATTTCTGTCAGAATACGAATGCCTTTCGCACATGTCCCCAGCCGAAATCAATTCTGGCGCTTACTGTATTCCCCATCATTCTGTGATTAAATCAACGCCTGGGGCTTCGAAATTAAGGGTTGTATTTGACGCCTCTGCGCGTTCTTCCACGGGTACATCGTTAAATGATGTGCTCCTCGCGGGCCCGAAACTCCAAAGAGATATCTTCGACATCTTAATTACTTTCAGAATCCACCAAATCGCATTCACAGCGGATATTGTAAAGATGTATCGCCAAATTCAAATAAACCCCGATCATCGGAGGTTTCAACATATCATGTGGCGAGAAAATTCCAGTGATTCCATAAGGGAATTTGAACTAAATACAGTCACTTATGGGGTGGTCTCTTCTCCATTTTTGGCTATTCGCGTTCTCCATCAACTAGCTTATGATGAGGGAAGTTCTTTCCCGTTGGCCGCTGAAGCCCTGTTAAGAGATACGTATGTCGATGACATTGTCACAGGAGCTGATTCCATATCAGACGCCTTAGCTTCGCAAACTCAGCTCATTAAATTATTAAATTCAGGCGGTTTCCCTTTAGGAAAATGGGCTAGCAACTCTATAGAGTTATTGCGTAATCTCCCGGAAGATGAGCGTGAGGTTGCATCGTATTTTGAGGGGGACGAAGTTCCTTCCTTGAAGGTCTTGGGTATGTTTTGGTCACCCAAATCTGATATTTTCTCCTATTATGTTCATTTTGATTCTGATATCTCGTCCAAAAGAATGCTTCTCTCTAATATTGCAAGAATCTTCGATCCAATTGGGACTTTATCTCCCGTTGTTTTTTGGGCTAAATGCTTAATGCAGTCTCTCTGGACATTAAAATTGGGTTGGGATGACCCTCTTCATAAAGAATATCTCCTTAAATGGGAGGAATTTATATCCCAAGCTCCTATTTTGTCGGAAATTCACATTCCCCGGTTCGCCGCACTTCCTAACCGCCCGGAGTGCCAATTAGTAGGATTTTGTGACGCTTCTGAGCTTGGGTATGGTGCTGTAGTTTACCTACGCTCTGTCAGAGGTGAGGGACTCAAGGTTAATTTTTTGGCCGCTAGGACAAAGGTAGCTCCCCTCAAGACAATTACCATACCTAAATTGGAACTATTAGCGGCGTTTTTGTTGTCACGACTCTTGAATCGTATTTATCTTACTTTGAAAGATAGGATTTCTATTTCTCACACTTATGCCTTTTCAGACTCAACCATTGTTCTTTCATGGTTGGCTACTCCTCATTTACTTAAAATATTCGTAGCCAATCGGGTGACAACGATAAATAATTATCTTCCAATGTCCTCATGGCGTCATATTGACTCTTATCAGAACCCGGCTGATTGTGCTTCTCGCGGCCTTCTTCCGCAGCAACTAGTGCGTGCTGAACTATATTGGTCAGGACCATCATTTCTCACACTTCCTATTAACCTTTGGCCCTCAGAACATGTACGTTTGGAAGCGTCTTCTCTCCCAGAAATCAAGCAGCTGCAACCAACTACTGGTTTTATGCAGGAGGAGGAGCATCCATTAGCATGGATGCAACCATTTTCTTCATACATCAGGCTGGTCCGAGTGATGGGATACATCCAAAAATTCATTGACGCGATTTAGGCCAAACGTGGAGTGTCTTGTGCTCCCGTGGATGTTTCAGAGTGGACCCGTAGTCTTTTTCAGGTGGTAAAGTTGGTTCAATCCTACCACTTTATCGCATTGGCAATTAATATCAAAAAAGGTGGAAAAATCTCGGCCGGTATTAATAAACTAAACCCTTTCCTGGACCATCAAGGACTTATAAGGGTAGGAGGCCGACTCAAATACTCCTTACTTCCACTTACCGCTCAACAACCTTTACTGCTTCCTAAGGATGACCACTTATCAAGGTTAATAGTTAAACACTATCATTTGGTCACTCTTCATGGTGGCCCAAGAGCCGTGGAAGCAGTGGTTGCGCGACAGTTTTGGATAATTTCTCTTAGAAGTCTTATTCGTTCCCAAATTGCTAAATGCTCAGTCTGTGCTCGTTATCGAGGTAACACTTTACAGCCGATAATGGCCAATTTGCCTCAACATCGGGTTACCCCCCAACCATCATTTTCTTCTGTTGGAGTGGATTACGGCGGGCCTATTTTATATAGATTCAGTAATAGGCGAAATGCTTCGTGTTCGAAGGCATATGTGTGTTTGTTTATTTGCTTCTGTACCAAAGCGGTTCATTTAGAAATAGTGACTTCCCTATCCACTCCAGCATTTCTCTCTGCTTTTCAGCGATTTATTTCCCGTCGGGGCATTCCTTCAGTTATATATTCTGACTGTGGCACCAACTTCGTTGGAGCGGATAAATTTCTGTCAGAATTATATCGTCATATTAGGTCCGATTCGCATAAGAAGGCGTTATCTTCTCTCTCTCCAGAATCAGGGATCATTTGGAAATTTAACCCCCCTTCTGCCCCTCATTTTGGGGGCTTGTGGGAAGCTGGGATAAAATCGGTGAAGCACCACCTTCGTAGGGTGGTTCAGGGTCAAATTTTAAATTATGAAGAACTCCATTCGTTGTTTTGTAGAATTGAGGCAATACTGAATTCGCGCCCTTTAACGCCCCGGTCGGCTGACCCATCGGAAGTAGATTGTTTAACTCCGGGTCATTTCTTAATTGGCCGGCCCTTAATAGGATTGCCAGAAACCATTAGTAACGACAACATTCCTCACCCTACTCGTTGGAAGCTCATCGAGCAAATTAATTTGAATTTTTGGCGGCGTTGGTCGAAAGAATATTTGCATACGTTGCAACAGCGCGCCAAGTGGTTCGAGGGCTCTCCTAACATTAGTATTGGCGACCTACTCCTTATTCGAGAAGGCAATATTCCTCCTGCAAAATGGAGAATGGGACGCGTTGTCAAGCTGTTCCCCGATTCTGAGGGGGTTGTTAGAGTGGTCGAGTTAAAAACGGTTTCTGGAATGGTAACTCGGCCAGTCGTTAAATTAGTACCCTTGCCCACTTCGGGCTAAGGGTTATCAACAGTTATTATTTTTTTGTGGGAGATTTTGTTGTTTTCACCTAGTTGGGTTTGTTTTTTTTGTTAATTTTCGGGTAAATTGGAGGCAATTCACCGGTGGGCGGGATGTTGGCACCACTCGGGAGGTAGGTCATTAATTTCCCTACCTTCCCCACTTTAAATTTCCCACCCTCTCTCCTTGGGCGCTTTCCGGCCTTCATTTGTTTCCTCGACTCGACTGGCATTCGATTGTCGAGTTTTCGTCTGCTAGAGAGTGTCTGGCTGGAGTCGAGAGGGGGCAGAAGTGTGTGTGTGGAATCGGCTTCTGGCTCGACAGGTCAGTCGTCGGCCGTCAGCTCAGTCGTGGGTCGGTTCCTGTCAGAATTGCCGTCCTCTCACCCGGAATGGGCGATGATAGACCAGACCAAGGTAAGCGCCCAAATCCCTTGTCCTATCCCTGTCCTCCCGTAATTATTTTTGCTCTCCCACTGTTTTCGTCCCGGTTTCTTTCCTTTTTGTTTTAACCAAGTACCCGGCTCGTGTAGGCCTGCCTCCCCGTCCTATTTTCCAGTCGGTGCGGCAGTTTCGGCCCCGAGTGGGTACAGCTATACTGCGAATAAATACAATTGAGGTGTAATTTTCAAATCCTTTCAATTTGATGTAGATAAACTGCACACACAGAATTTCACGTAATATCTGTTGTTTTTTCCCAGAATGAGCAGATGAGTATTATTTGTTATAGTAATTATGTAGTTTGATTTCAACCCTAACATAACTATTTGACAAGTTAAGTACAGCAGAATGTTTAATTGCATTGAAAGTATACTCGCATTCTTGTAAGCAGAGTTTTAGTAGACGTACATTTGTCGCAGATCAAGCCTCTTATGTGCATGATGTGCCTCCATGGACATTGCTCCATGCTGTGTGAGGTGTTGCCAGAGCATGGGACAGTGTCACCGCAAAATATATTTCCAACAGTTGGAGATCAGATGGTTTTGGTGACACATCAGTTCTGGAGACAGAGGAGTTAGTGGAAGATAACCTCCAATTAACAAATGCTCTGATTTACAAAGCTCAAATTTTTGGGTCCCTTCAACTTCATAAAATATCATTAGGGACTTGTAGACACTTGTGCACCAGCTAGCACAAAATCCATAGTTGACTTGAAATTGACTTTAATATTCCAGCAACAGGAAGGCAACGGTCTCAGACGTTGACGTCAACGTTACGTCAACACAGGTGCAACAACAGTTCAATATCATCATAATAAGGTGCCATTTTAAGGTCAATTTAATTTTGGGTCCCTTCGACTTCGTAAAATAGAGGTTCTACTGTATCTGCATGTTGTACATTTGACCTTGTACATGTTCTGCGAGTTTTATATCCCCTTTCCTTCAAGGTTTCCTATAGAGGAGGGATTAGTAGTCGAAGTGGTGTTGCCAAAGCAAAACTGCTGAAGCTGTGACTGTTCTTGTCGGATAACTCTTTCGAATGACAGGTTAATTTTGCGATTGCGCTGCAGCCACTGATGATAACGCCATGGCTGTGTCTGTGTAACAGCCTTCAAGGCCGTCATTATCATGGAGGAATGAACTGAACCTGATGGGTATTTCAAAATCTGATTTAAATAAAAAGAATCATCATTTATGATTTTTTAAATAAAAACAGGGTTTATAGGAACCTGGAAATCCTGGAAAAGTCAGGGAATTTTACGTGTGGTCAGGGAAAAATCGCAAAACGGTCAACTTTAAGATTTTATCACCTGAAAATGCCGAGAGATCAAAAACCGTAGCCCTTAGGAGAGGAGGAGGAGGGTGAAGGAGGGGACGACTGGCCTCGGGCTGGCTTCGCTGCGGAGGCAATCATATTTTGGTTCTTTATGGCCATAGCAGCCTGCTTGATATAGCGAAAAGATAGGTGAATGGTGTGCGCATTCATATTCTCATTTTCATTCGCTAGCGATTTCACTAGGAATGCTTCACTTCATCCGGCTGGCAATGAAAAAGTTATTCTCGTTCTTTCTGGTAAAAATGAAGCAAATGTAAACATTTGCCAAGAGAGACTTTCGCTAGCAGCTTAGCGAAAGAATTGAATATTGTCCTACTCGTGATTTAATAACTGCTATACACCATTATAATGTTACATTTTTGATCTCACTTGGTTTAATTTTAATGGAAATGTCTGGCATAAAACCTGTCACAGGTAGAGGAGTCAACATCTTCTGTTGGTCATGATGCAGAAGTTAGTGACGACCGCCCACCTTCGCTGAATACGCAGACATCGACGAGCAGCAATCCATTATCAGGTCTCCCGACCGCAGAGTTAGCCAGCGTCGCCTGGCCTGCTTCTACTAACCAGAGTTGTATCGAGCGCTTTTGTATGCAGGATGATGTCACAAATGCAGAAATACTGTGGTGTCTGCAAGCTATTTAAAACAATTCCTCCCTCTCGGCCACAGGGAAGCAGGCATCTCTGTTCGAGCGAATGTTCCCAGACAGCAACATAGCAAAGAAAATGATATTGGGCAAAGATAAAGTCCGTCCACATAACGATTGTGTGTCCACATATCTTTCCAAAAATACTGAACTTTGCCCATGAAGCAGATGCATTTGTGGCTTCTTATGATGGGAGTCTAAACAAGAAATGTAAGCCACTGCAATTGGACGTAGCAATCACATTTTGGAGCAAAGATACAAATGATGTGCAAACACATTATTATTCCTCCTTGGTCGGTAGATGTACGCACAAGACCTTTCAACTAGAGCTGAAAGAGCTCTCACTTAACAAAATGCTTCAAGTTTCAGTAGATGGCCCTAATGTCAACTTGGCTTTTCTCAAAGAGCGTCAGGCTTATTTAACATACCCAAAAGCCCTATTTTTCCTGACACGGGATTCTGTGGCCTCCATACTGCCAACTATAGTTTCAAGGGTAGATTTAGGGCTGTTGATTGGAAACTTGTTGAATTCTTGCATGGAACTTACTGTGTATTCAAAGATGTACCTTCTAGAAAAAGTATTTAAATTATGTTCAGTGAAGAGAGTGTCCCTGTTTTTCTTGCAAAATTCTGCGCAGAGAGATGGCTAGAAAATGAGGAAGTGGCTATAACTGCTCTGAAATCACTTTCAAACTTAGCCAAATTTGTAGAAGGATGTGAGGAAGAAAAATCAAGATCAATTCAAAGAGCTATTTTGATATGACATCAGGTTTGAAGGAAAAGCCAGGTTAGCCTTCTTTGCATGTGTTTTTCTGCAATTAAAACCCTTTCTGAAGGCAAATCAATGTAAGGAACCAATGATTCCATTCTTGTGTACAGACCTGTCTTCTCTGATTTAGGGACCTTCTGTCTCTCTCTATCAAAGGTGATATCTTAGATAAGGCTAAGTCAGTAGTGGATGTCGAACTCAAGAAAACAGAAAACTTCTTACCTGACAAGTATTTGAAGCTAGGAACTGCAGTTAGAGCTGAGCTGCGGAAACTTAAATTGAGTGCAGAGAAGTTGAAGAAATTCAAAACTGATTGCAAAGATCTGTTACGTAAATTATGCCAAACGTTAATCTATTAGTCATCTGTTAAGTACGAGTCGTGTGAGAGTGTCTCATTTTGTGATCCAGCACTAATTGCCAGTCATCCTAATGTTAGTATTACTAGATTGTCCAATACTGTTGAGTTATTCCTCGGAAAAAACTGGCTTTCAGCAGAAGTCTGATCGCATTATTACAGAGTTTTGAATTCTCATATACAAAACTGAAGTGATTGAAGCATGTAAAGCCTATCGCTAGGGACATGACATTTTCGCGAAAAGTTTTTTGCGACAGGATTCACGAAATAAGCGACTTTAGGGTTTAATCACGAAATTATCCGTGTCTTCTTTGAAACGCGATTTTTTTAACGAAATTTGAGATATTTTGCAAATGCCGAATTTTTGTAGCATGAAATATTTTCTTTAGTGATGGCCGGATCGGATCTTTCATTTTTCTTGGTTCCGGATTCGGATCCAAAGACACGGGAGTAAAATCGGATCCGGATCGTAGATTTTAAATTTTCGCGGCTTAGCGATCGAAGTGCCCTGTGAATGGAATGTAGGTGCGGTAGATATTGACAAGAAGAGGATGTGTAACTAAGGTCACGTAATTAGATGAAAACGTTCCCGTGCAACTAGAAGCAAAATAAAGATATATGACTCTTTTCCCCCATTACCCCGGTATCGCGGGAAAGAAATACATAGGATGTCATGCGGGTAGCCTACATTCGCCGGGATCAGTCGTACAACGAGAGCTAGTGTACTGTGCGATGTTCCATCCCAATCGCAGTTTAATTTTTTCTTTCAGTCACTGCATCGAAACTTGTTATCATACTCAATTTCAAACCATTACATCTGAATACTCACTTTATTATACTTTGTTGTTTAAATTAGATTTACAAATATGCCACTCATAAATTAAGGATGGTCGGGTCGGATCCAAAGATCCACGGGTCTTTCATTTCATTCGCTACTGAAATCATATCCAGGGACAGTAAAAATTCAGATCCGGATCGGAGATTTTAACATCTCGCGGCCTCGTGATCGGTGCACCCCGCGAATGGAATGTACACCCGTCCACAATAAAAAGTTACCACCTCGGAGGCCGAATTTTTCAAAGTCCCGAGTTGAAGGAGATTTGACAACAGTGCAGCTCTGTCCCTTTAAATGCCCCGAGCAGCACAGCAAGACCGAGGCTCGGTCCTCCTCCTTCCCTTGCCATGGTTTGTGGTGTGACCCTTCCTCAATGACCTGGAGAGAGATTTTTGCGTTGGAGAGGGAGGGCCGCAAGATGCCTTGTGACAATTAGTCGGCCCCAAGGAGTGAGGCCTCCCGAAAAAAGCCTTCTTTAGATTGCTGCTCGGAGTAACTCCCTTGAAGATGGGTCGCTTAGGTTTCTGTGACTACGGCTCTTGAGAGAGTGACTACCTAAATGTAAATGCAGCTCGAAGCAAGAGTTGTCATTAACACCGTCGATATTTCTTAGTCTATGTCATTTCCACAACGTTCCAAAATACTCAATTTTTGCCTTCATTTCGTCATAGAAAATTTTGATTTTATAACTTGAATAACGTAGATGAATATTGTTATCAGCATTTACATATCTGTTAACGATCGGTGTCATTTTTAAATTATCGAATTATATTTGACTGCGCGATGAGCTCGAAAACTACGCTTGTATAGTAACTGGCAAAAATACTTACGCTACAACTGGCACATACAGATTTCAACAAGAAAAGAGAAGAGTTATTGGACGTCTTTACGGAATATAAGTGTTAAGTTCCAACCATAATTGCGTAATAAATTAGGAACAATTACATTAATTAATTTACTTAAAATTTAATTAACATTAATTAAAATTACTTAACATTTTCTCGTATCGTTGAACAGAAATGTGTATTAAGGACAGGACGGATAATTTTACAATGTGACCAGAACACATGCAACGTAATTAGAAGGAATACGTGGAATTACTGAACGACTGTGCAAAAAGGCCTAGAAGATTTTTATGGACTCGCCTGTGGGATATGCGAGGAGAATATATTGTCGGAGGATTTCGTAGAAACTGTACTGACATCTAACACGGAAACGAGAGTAACAAGGAAATGTGATGGCAACTGAATCTCTCATACTGCTAAGCTTATGCTTAAAATCATCAACCGAGGTATGGAAAAGAGAGTAATAAATGAATGAGGCCGCCTTGTCCGCGATATCTGCTAGAGGACGAGTCAACCAAGCCTGTCACTTATCCCCCTCTGTGACGAAACGTCTCTTAAACCTACGTAATTCTCCTTCGGACTTCAATGTTGGCAGAATACTCCTTTTCAATACTAACTGGGTTACTACATTACTCTCCCTGCTCCATGATCTAACCCCTCTCTTCTAAATAAATTAAAATCACCCTTCATGCATGCAAAATTTCATTACTTGAGTCTTCTTATGATTTAAGTCATTGGGTGACTAGTTGACCAGTGCTTGATCACCCGCAAACCTTATCAACTTTTCCCTACCTATACACCTGTATCGAGCCCCCCCACCATTCCCTCCGAATATGAATTAAAAAGTGCCGGTGACTACGAACAGCCTTACGCAACCCCTCTTCCTAATACCACCTCATTTAATTCATCGTTCGCTTCTCTCACCAGCACTTTCTCGGTAATGCATGAACTTTGGCTCAGTCTTCTGTTCTTCCAATTTATTCCTGTTTTACGCAATAGTTCCATTAACCCTTTCCTCTTCACTGTGTCGAAAATATTTTTGAAATTAACAATACACGCAGATATATTCTGATTATATTCTAATCCTTTCCACTCATTCCAATGATTTTGATTGAAAAATTGCTTTCCGATGACAAAATATAAATTTACCTGCAGAAAAAATTTCTCCTTCCCCTCTCTCCCTCTCCAAGAAAACTACATGCCCAGATATAGGCGATAAGTGACCACGGACCACTTCGCTGAGGCCCTATTCTTAAATAATGCCGAGACGGGTATGGGGATGGATGCGTAGATTTTTTCACCTTAAGAATCATCCCCGACACGTTTTATGACACCCACCACTCCATCCAGGACACCTCGGGTCTTCTTCCTACCGGTTCAAGTCTCTTTCAGGGCCCAAGCACAATGGGTATTTAAGGAGCAGGTAAAGCATGGCGGGTTTGTCCTCTCTTAGAACTGACAAAGGTGGACAGAGATTTTTGCAGTGGGTGGTGGACCGCAAGGGTGCTCTGCGACAATCGGCTCCGAGGAGTGAGGCCTACCGAAAAGCAGCCTTGTTTTTGATTGCTGCTCCGAGGGCCTCCCTCGAAGATGATCGTGTAGGTTTCGCGACTGCTGAGTGAGTGACGACCCAAATATAATTGCAGCTCGAAGTGAGAGTTGTCATTAACACCGTCGATATGTCTTAGTCAAAAGCGTTCCCAAAATATTCCCAAATACTCCGTTTTTTCCTTCATTTCGTCATATGAAATAATGAGATCATAAAATATTCGAGATAAGAGCTCGAAAAATGCGCTTGTATAGTAAATGGTAAAAATAATAATGCTATAACTGTTACAGGCAGATTTTGACAACAATAGATAAGACGTACTGAACGTCTTTACGGCATATAAGTATTAAGTTCCAAACTTAATTGGGTAATAGATTACGAAAAATTATCGCGGATATATTTAGAATTTCTTTCAAATTACATACAATCCTCGCACTCTCGCATACTCGCCTGGTTATTTCTTAGAATGAATACTCATCGGCAATTCATATCGCAGTATATGCTACTTGAAATATAAAAAATGACAGGACGTGTAATTCTGCAATATGACCAGAACACATTCAACGTAATTATGAGGAATACTTGGAATTACTGAACTACTGAGCAGAGAGGTCGGAGGATTTTTATGGGCTCGCTTGTAGGATATGCAAGGAGAATATACTGTCGGAGTATTCGAAGAAACTGTATTGCCATCTAAAACGAGAATGAGAGTAAGAAGGGAATGCGAAGACTACTGAATATATTGGTGCTTATAATCATCAATCGATGTATGGAAAAGAGAGCAATGAATTTCTAGGTAAGGATCAATTCATATTTTCCTAGGGAATTAAACACGTGATGTGATTGCAGTGATGAGAATCATTATTATCATTATTTTTGGTTCCACACAATGTCCCTCTTCAGCCCCTCATACCTCCCATCATTTTATCCAAGGTGCCCGTTCTTCGCCTCACTCTACCCCGTTTAACCAATATTCTTCACTCAATCACACATTTCAATTCATCCTCGCCCTTTTCATCTTCTCTATTGATCAAATAAAATTCTTTCCTCTCCTACCATTTCTAATACTTCATCATTTGTTCTCCTTTTGACCCACTTCAATTTCTCCATCCTTCTCCATACTCACATCTTAAAAGCTCTGAGTATATTTCCATCTTCGTTCCACGAAGCCTATATTCGAGCGTCATATAGTGCCACGCTCCATGTCAAACTTTTCACTAGTGTTTTCTTTACTTCCCTACTTAACGCCCCTGTCAACAGCTCACGTCTACGACTAAAAGCTTATCTTGCTAATACAATTTTCCTTCTGTCATCAATGCTGCTATACTCCTTTTTCTCCAACACACTACTTAAATAGCGGAAGGTGGAAATGTGAAGAAATGGAGAACCTGTCCAAATTCAAACCTTGCTTGGAATAGCGCGTATAACAGCACATTGTAGATCTGTGGTTCATTTCTCGGATGAGTTTTTTTGTGATCTGGCTTGATTCTTTTTTCACCACCTGCTTACTGTTTGGGGTTGTGGGTATCATAAAGCATGCCGAGAATGTTTCTGAGGGTGAAAAATATAGACCGACTTCTGAACGTATCGGAATTATTTCCGAAGGTAGGGTATATCGGCTAAGCGCTCAAAGGCTTCTCTGATTAAGCCATTTTATGCAATTCTCTTTTAGAGAAAATTAGGTAATGAGGCTGGAAAAACTTCTACTTTGTAAGAATCTCGGCCCACGTAAGCCGATAGCTATTGATTTTCAGAAATTAAAGGCTTTTGAATTAAGTTCCAGGAGTTCAAGCGTTACAAAAATACTGAAGATCATACATACTAGCAACTGATCTAATTTCATTTAGACGTAATACATGAGCAGTTGAAGTAGTGATCAATTGAAAAAAACTACGGAATAATAAACCTAAGACTTTCTGTTTACACCTTCCTAAGACTTTCTTCACACCTACGATTTGCGACATGAACGTTGGATGAATCTGAGTTAATTGATGACTTAGTGATCAATAAATGTAGGCGTTTTGAAGTGTTAAGTTTAGAGGACATAAAATTTCAACCAGAACATTGCATATTTTACGGTCTTATAATACCCGTGGAAGCGCAACGACCATTTAGCGCGTTAATCATTACCCTCGGAAAATCGTCCGGTTGTCATAGGACTCCAAAGTGGTCTCGGAATAAATGCCAGGTATTTTCGAAAGAGGTTATAAAACGAGTGTCATTTTCTATTATATTTCTCCCGAGGTAAATAGCAACAGTATTCCTATGGTATTTATCAGTATTCCGTATTCATGTATTTATTAATATCGCAAAAGTATTCCCACTGAGACGCAGAAATACTACCCAGCAGTATTGATTGATATTGATTATGCATTCATCAGTATTCCACTGGTAGTATTTATCGCTATTGCTTACGTACTTTTTGGTTTTCCTTAGGCAGTATTTATATGCATTTCTTTAGTATTTATAGATACACCCATTATGATTTACAACATAAAAATTGAGACCATTAAATGTCTGAATTTATACATTACTAATC
This sequence comes from Platycnemis pennipes, assembly GCA_933228895.1. NCBI lineage: Eukaryota > Metazoa > Arthropoda > Insecta > Odonata > Platycnemididae > Platycnemis > Platycnemis pennipes. The sequence continues at coordinate 136,040,908 of OW121853.1, forward strand.
ACATGTTAATGACAAAATTCGAATACAGGGCAGCCAAAGGAAAGATACATACCACCAAAATAACAGGAGGTCTCTACTGAAGCAACTCACAATTACACATTCTCACACGTTTTCACATTTCTGGGTCAGATGTGAGTAAGATATTTGCTGTGGAACCAGTCAACAAAGTGGAGATTGATGATTAAATATTGATGGGATCCACAAAAATGAAATACAAATTTAATAAATTTATTCTCTTGTTAAGACATAATTATTTCTTAATCATTGAGTTTTGATTACCGTGTATTATGGTGTATCATATTAAAATTAATGCCAAAAATTAAAAAGTTATATGTGAAAGTCCACCACCTCATAACATTATACAATGAAGTACCTTGCAATGCACAATAATTTTGCATTTTAATGCAAATACATTCAAATGCAAAATTATGCTCATCAAATTTCTAGTACCTAACATTTACTCAATCATTCCAGCTTATGTTATTATCAATGTCTCAGAGGAACTGCTGCAGAGCTGAAGAAAATTTTACTTTTATCACAACACTTTCTGTTTCTAATCGTGAACGGCACCATTCATTGGCACTTTCCAATACATAAGTAATGTTTATTAAAGAATATTAAAAATTCAAATCCTTTGGGGAACACATTTCATCTTAGGGGTACTAGGTATTAATAGGTTTATTTCAATTTTGCAGAAAATATGCAAAATGATAATGAAAAGGGAAAAAAATGTTTCTCCCACCAAATGAAATATCTTCAAATTTCTAGCGTATAGCATCAAACCGAGTTTCAGACATGATGCACATGGCGCAATTATATCTCTACAGTTTGCCATCAAAATTTTGAAATTTATACTTCACTTAGAACAATTTCCTCTTCCATTTAAGATTTTAGAGCCAGCATTCATTGATGTTGAAGATATGTGCAAACCATTAGTGATTCCCAGGACTGATAATGAAATACCTGCTCCACAAACTATATGTTATCCATATCCATTTCATTCATCTGTCATACAATTTCCTAGGAAAATGAAGAAAACCGAATTAACTCATAACAAATAATAACTCAGTAAATAACTACAATTATTTAGAGAGAAATGTATATTTCGCTTTGAATTAAAATTGAAAAACAAGGAATCTTCTTCCTAGCAGATAATTATGCCTCAATTTCTATTCTTCCAACAGGTAATCATATAAATTTTTGGGAAGTTATTATTCATTTCTGTACTTAAATCTTGACACTCCACATTAACCTGCCTGCACTTGATTTAAATAAAGCAAGTGATACACGAAAACCTACCATAGAATATACTAAAACTTCTTATTATGTAAGAATCTTATTTATTGCGAGCCATATCACGTAGCTATTTGGATATATCTACAAAAATCCAACCTAAATCCGGAATCATAATCAAAGGGGAATAGAAATAGACCTGAAGAAGCAAGTAATTTTCTCCCGCCTTCCACAAAATAATTTTGAGGCGGGTTAATTAGGCCTTCTAAGTGAAGGTAAAGAAATCTCAGATACCCCCTTGTGCCCCTTGGGTAGTTGGGCAGCACTGTGTGTGTGGAGTATGATGGGTGCACGTTAATACTTTGCCATTTTGGATGTATTTCCTATTTTTTATTGGTTTCTTAAGTATGTAATTGGTGTCTGGTGGCATAACATCCTTCAAAACATCAAGGTGTTAAAATATACATGTTGTCTGCCAAGGAATTAAGTGGATTTTTTAAATTACTTTTGTTAGGCATTACTCTGACTGACAATAGAGAGACAGTGGCTGAATGTGTATGTGTCGATCCCACTGTAATCTATTCATAAAGGCTGGTTTTCTTGAGGGTTGTCCAAAAAAAATACATAGATACATGGCAAGGGAATGTGTCACACAACCACAGCACAAGATATGTCCTGCAAATACCATACCCACAACACAGACTTAAACTACCTATATGAAAAATGTCCATATTACATGGGTATAAAACTGTATAATAAGATACCTAAACACTTAAAATATAACTCGATCACTTTCTCAAAACAAAGATACAGGAAATACTGACCGATGAAGCATACTACTCTATTCAAGAACATCTGGATGATGAAGAACATTTATGATGTAGTAAATGCCAAATTGTATCCATGTACCTCATATTATGTGTATCTCTGAATGGTATTAATTTATGTACCCATGCACTTAATGCCTAATTATATCCTAATATTTCAAACTATGTACATCTCTGTAAGGTTACAATTCATATATCCCTAATACTGTATATATTTTTCCCCAATATAATTTTATTCTTTGACGAGCCACCAACTTACCTTAGCCATAGTTAAACTTTTGCAAGTGCAACGTGACATTAAATTATATTATTATTATCATGTGCTTTCCTACAGTCGCAAAATAATTACAGCCACAAAACAACAACATAAAATCACATAACTAAACAAAAAAAAACATGATTGACAAAAAATGTAAACCATATAAAGAAGAAAGGACCAACGAAGAGTCTAATTATGGAGACATCAATATACATTAATAGGCAAAACTATATTTACATCATGTTTTTGCAACATCCATAAAACATTTTATAATATATAATTATTTCCACATATATGATTAATGTATTGCAAGAAACAGTTTCTGTTATTTTATAGGTAATTATTTGTTTCTTTTTTCTGTTTACTTACTGTATTAATGACTATAGAAGCAGTGGTGTTGATGAAGTACATATATTGCTAGGAAACTTGTATGGGGAGTCCAATTGCCACATCATAGCTGATCTTGTTATGAACCAATTACTTGATGAAGTCATATCCTAACTGCATTTTATGCTCACACACATATGTCATTATGTAGATGACATTGTTCCAATTTTCCCCAACCAGATAGACATTGTTGTAGAATTATTCAATATCTTCCACCAAAAATTGCAAAAGTTGAAATAGAAAATCATTTATGCGAACTTCTTTTTCTAGTTCTCCATCATCATGAGAAACAAAGATGGTACACTTAGCATAGACTGGTGGAGGAAACCAATGAAGAGTGACAGATTGGCAATTACAATTTCCACTGCCTCTTAAAACATAAAATTAATCCTGCATTAACCCTACAACATAGCAATCCTGCACCACATTAAAATAATATTAGCCTAGTGAGAAATATCCTTCCTAAAAATAATTTTCCCAATACAATCATCATTACCATCCTTTGTAACAACAAGATCCCCATGCAGAATATTCAACATACTCAACATAAACTACATTGCCCTAAATATTGTAACAACAAGATCCCCATGCAGAATAGTAAACATACCCAACATTAACTATGTTACCCTAAATATAAAGATAACACTAGACAAAGGCACTATTTCCCACATAAATTCCACACATGACAAACCTGACAATGAATCCATAAACTCACCATATGCAACAAATCCAAGACTCACAGTAGCATACCATACATCAAAGGCTTGTCAGAAATACTACAAAAGCACTCAAGGAAAAAAACATTGACTCATTGTACATTCTAAGAACTACAATCTGAATTTTTTTATTATTCCTCAAATTAAAAAGTCATATCCAAAGAAATGTCAAGAGTAATCTGGTGTATTCAATATATTGTAATGATTGCAAAGGAAATGATGTATGACAAACGTCACAATACCTAAAAAGCAGGATATCACAAGACAAATAAGATGTACCTAAAAATCAGACTACTTTCTGTGCACTTCAATTTCATTTCACCTTCCATTTTAAAAACACAAAGGTAATAGACACAAACACAACAAGAAAGATCAATGAAAGAGACGATACATATAGTCAAGGACCCAAACGTGTAATAAAAGGTGTGAGATTGCTCACCTAAGTTGCATTTATGTGAATTTCATTTAGGGCCGGTTTTATAATGTCTGGTTAAACTTCTAGTTAGTTAACGTGGACGTTAAGTTGAGGTGAAGTTTAACCTGAGGATGGGTTTTATAAAGATAAACAGACCTCCGGTTAGTTGACTAGAACCCTAGAGATGGATTTGTGTACTTAGGACAATTCTCATACCGTGAATACGTCAGAACTGGCCATAACAAATGAAAAACGATAAAAAAATTGCCGCGATGAAAGCATTTTCAAGTTGTAAACTTACGACACAAAATGTAATTATCACCAATTCACCGTATTTCTACCACATATATCTCATTAGTCAGTGTCTTTATTTATCATTTCCTTGGACAATTACTTTAAATTTCCTCACAGAGTGAAAATGGTCAAGAAAGTTCAGACATTATGATTCTCACCCAATTCATTTCCTCTTTTTTCTCGAACTTCTAGCTGTCTTCCTAACAGTGGTAAAAATATCAGCAGTATAATTGCTAGGAATTACATTAATTTAGAAGATGGAAAAATTGTTTTTCATGTAGAGGGTTTATTTTACAATTTTTGGCTATGGTAAAGGTGTTATTTTCAGTGAAGTAATCAATGGCAAGTGTGAAAGAGCACTATATTACCAATTTCTAATTCATCAGATGTAACAATGCGCTCCAGAATTCTTAGCATCTTAGCCAATGACGCTGACCCAGTAATTTCATCCAGATGTCTTACCTTTGCCTGTACAACTACATCATTACATAAAAACTCTTACCGATTAACAATGGTGCAACGATTTCTGCCAGTTGCCTCCCATGAAAAGCTACATGAATACAGATTCTTTATCATGATTTTAATCTCCTACAAAAACTGACCCTCTGACCAATAGGAATGATTTATTTAAAGAAATGTAGGTATCTGTTCACTCTAGGGAGTTTTAAGAGCCTAATTCTCCATGTACCATGTCAATTTATTGGTTTTGTATGGTCATTGTGTGTGACAATGAATCAAGTAAATAGGAGAATTAGAAAAAGGGGAGTAAAGTATAAAAATCTGTACAGATAATTCCTCATTACAAACAGATTAACTCACAACACAAATAAATAGTTAATAATCAAGGTTTAATTACTATACTCATTCGAGAAAAATTCATCCACATACTAGTATGCCTTATTTAATAATATTTTGATCTTTGACGCATTTGTGGAGGGGATTACAATGGTATAATGAATCTGATATTGCACATCATTGCAATTGAAACACCATTTACCTTCTAGGTACAAAAAAGTAAATGTTTAAAAATGCATATTGGCAGCTTTCTTGTGTTGTAGGTAATTATTTACCATGAAAGTATTTAAGTTTCTTTTACTAAAGATGACAAAACATGAAATGTAAACATTGTTAGTGCCTTTGTGCCATGACGAAGATTATAATCTATATATATATAAGTACTATCTACAAATCATAGTTTGCCAGGGATATGAAAAGAAACACCTAATATTGCACTTTTACCAGGAAAATTTTTTCTAGAAAGTCCTGATTTCCCCCAAAGATTAAGGAATATGAGAGACAGGAATGCATTATGCCACAATAAAAATTTAAGAAATTCAGTTGATAGATTTGGTGTCAACTGTCTAATTATAAAGTAAATTGAGGGAATTTTCTGACATAGTAAAATGACGTGATCATTTGTCAGGGTTTCCACGAAATGTAGTTAAGATAATGTATTATCATTGAAATTTGTCACAAGGAGGTATTCCTTAGCTTCAGTAGTTGGCTGGTATTATGACTTCCAAATATGAAGTGTCTGAGCTATTTATATTACTTTTAAGTTTATTGTTTTCACACAGTTTAGGCATTTCATTTGCAGAAGTTGCTTATGTGACCAAGTTATAATCACGATAAATAAAAAATGTAAAATATCAGCGCTGACAAACCAAATAGATGATTGCCTCTTAATCAAATTACCTCATTTATGACACATCATGGAAATATTGTGAAGAGCAACACTTATGTTTGACTGGAATAAAATATGGCACTAGACAATAAGTATAATTGATAGGTACCAGCTTGATTGGTGTTAATACACAGTAACATGAATGAAGACTTCAGTGGACTTGACCATCTTGCTTTGACATGACCCGTACACATTGAAGAAATGCAGCAGATTCAAGCAAAATAGCCTATTCTGTATCTCAACCCTCTCTTTTCATTGACTCCTGAGAGGTGAATCAGACATAATTGGCAATTCTTTAAATCTTAGATAAATTATCTTCTTCTTTAAGGAAACACTTTTAATGAGAATCTCACTTAATTCCTTGCATTGTCTTAAAATGTTCTGATTAAATAGTTAAAAGTTGAACTTGGCAGTAGTGTTTATGCCTAATATATGCTCATTCAATAACTTCTAACTGTAATTTACCTACATACCTTTAATTAAAGGCAGGTAAAGGTTTTTGTTCAAATATGCCTAAAAACATCATCAGGAATTATATTCCATGCCCTACATACATGACACAAGTTTTCTAGTTTACAAGTTTTCTAAATTCCTGACTGCAAAAGAATAGATGTAGTATTCCACTGTATGTATAGTAAATATTCACCATATCAACACAAGGTTGTCTTTGTAAAACACATTAGATCATTCATTAGCCTTAATCATTCATAATCCTTGGAGGGAGAAATGCATCTATTTCTCAAAGAGCTTATTACAGGTTAAAATATGAAAGGTACAGATAATGATCTATCACAAATTTATTCCACATTATATACTCTCTGTCTATGCTTATTCATAGCTAAATAAACTTTTATCAAGGCAATAGAAAAGTATGGTAATAACACTAGAGATAAACTTGAGAAACAAATCCTGGGGGGCTAGCTATAATGCATGAAAAATGAAAAAAAATGTCATGCCATATATACTCATTTTTAATCACAACGAATTTATCAAATTCATGAGTTTCAATGCATAATAACTCATTGAAAATACATCTAACTATATAGTGGTATCACTCTGTGATAAAAATTAGTTAAATATTCAAACACACTAAAATTTCACAGCACCTAGAGCAATTGAAACACAGGAATCTACAGAACAACATACGAAATTAACCTCGGCATCTAAAGTAAATGCCATTGCAATCTAAAAAATCATCACATCGGTCCTTGTTATTATTTAGAATCACAAATCGTTGTAATAACCTATATTCTATCTTTTGTGGAAGTGAATATAGTAGTCTTCCAGCATCAAATTCATGAGTTTCAATGCATAACAAATCAATGGAAATACATATAACGATATACTTAGTTGACATACATACTTTCTGGGTTAAAATTTAGGTACTCATTCGAAAACAATAACATTTCACTTCTCCTAGTACAATTGAATCACTGGGTTAAAATAGAACAACATGCAAAACTAACATCTACGTCCGAAGTACCTAAATGTCATTCTAATCCAAATAACGTTCACATAGGTCGTAAACTTGCTATTACTTTACATCACAAAACGTTGTAATTATATTGTATCTCATGTTGAAGGGATTATAGTTATCTAACAGGACTCATTGTAAGGTTTGACACAACATAAACATTAATTAATTGTTCCTAGGTTTAAAAAGTTTTTACGTGCCTTGTTGATGGCGTTATATAAACGCTTATGTATAACTTAAGTAGTAGCACAGGAAAAATGAACGATGCAATTAATTAATACAGTCTTTGTAACGCTAACTATCGCTGATATTTGTATAAACAAAGGAATTCTCAACTAAATCCTAACCCACTCACTTCCTTGTGTGGGACGTGTGGGACAAATAATGTTTAGAATAGCTCTCATTGCTTGCACGAACTAGTATTCTTCGGCATAAGCGCCCATTTAATCTTCTATACTTCCGTTATCACCTGTATTCCGAATACTTCACTCAAAACTCATTATCTTCCGTTATATTACATCACCTAATACCTGTATACCACAACAGAAAAAAAATCACAACCCAAGAACATCAACACAAGAGCACAAAATGAGGCAGCAGTGGATGTATCCCAAACGTTGCCTAACTTCACACTTTCAAGGGGTAAATCCCGCTCAACTCCGGACGCCTAGAATATGATCAAACAATTTAACGTAAATTAGAGGGTACATAACGTGAACACTGGATCTTAGCGTAACTACAGTCTATCTTAAATCACCTTGAAAGCTCAGAAACCTGCTGGTTTAAAATCTAATTCCATCGATGGTAATCACCAATAACGTATTTACGTTTTTACCGTTGGCTTTTGAGAGACGAAACCTTCCAAAACACTCTGCATCACTCAAAATGACCAAAACTACTTCGAATTAGAATTGCAATGCCGTATTTTTTTAATTCTTCGTCTTCAAAATCTTCATCCGTAGCAAGAGTCCCGTCAGTATCTTCTAGTTAACCCATGGAAATCCGTCGTTAAGATAAATAGCACTTTGACCTCCAGATTAGACTTAACGACCGATTGTAAAACTGAATTTTCGGCTTAAGCGTCGGTTAACTCTAACGTCCAGTTTAACTAGACATTATAAAACCGGCCCTTAATCTGTTTAATGAATTCCTTGGTCAACAAATCTTAATTGGGTGATTATTACAAGTTGCCTGACAACATATATAATAAATCATCACCTTCTGGTTCTATAGGCATTAAAACAGAACCAAAGCAAAAAGAAACAAATATGCAAACTAGAAAATGACAAATGAGAAAGTTTTTGCAATAAATTTGTATGTATGTATATTTAAACACCTTGATGTTTTGAATAATGTTACACCACCAGACACCAATTACTTACTTTATAAACCAGAACTATTCGGCAAGACATCCAAAACGAATTGACAACGAGACAGCTACCGCTTTCAGAAACAAGTCAAGGGATTTGGTTTTTATATACAATGTAACTAACTACCGTGGGTCTTCTGGGTAGAATTGTAGAAGTGACCTCTAATCTTCTGTAGGTAAAATTATTACTTAACGATGTTCATCAAATAGCATATTATTCATAATAAATGACCCCTCGGTCAGGTAATGTTTCAACGATAACCACAGTCTAGCATCAATACATACCAGTCACACTACATTGTATGTAGGAAATCTAGACAAAACTCTCAATGTCTATTTAAACCAATGCATACGGAAACACTCACCCACATACTTCACAATACTTCACACAATATCACAAGCCAATAAGGTATCACCTCAAATTAACATGCTTAGGCAAAAACATACAAAATGTACGACACTTGTGAATTCCGCTTGTGCTATTTTCGAAAAGGATCATAATGAACATTTGGCGTGCAACTATTTCAAATATATTTTTAACAATGGAACAAATATAACTAACAAAAAGCGGAGTGTCAACAAATAACTTAGGCAAACACACACATACTCCTGGCGTGTACATTAATAAATTGCCTACGTTCACTTCAAACAATCCAATCCAATGTGCATGAGTAATAATAGTTAAATAATCATTTAACGTTAACAACTAAAATGTTACACGAACAAAGCCACAAACTATTCTCTGCGACCAAAACCTCGCGTTGTACTACTCGCAGCAGCTGACGACGATTACAATTTTCTATTATTTTCACCGCAATAGCCCGCCAAATTTAAAACACGTCGTTCATCTACTAAAATGTATCTTACCTTATAATTTCCCGTTTTATGGTATCTAACTTTGTAAGTGGCTGATTTATTGGTGATAGAGGATAAATGCATTTCTTCAGCCTTTGTATCCCATTTCGAACAGAAGCTAAAACGGAATATACACTCCATAAAAATGTTCATATTTCCTTCGTAACTAAGTACTCATCTTAAGGATAATTTGCAAATGGCTTTGAATGACCTGAAGAGAAAATAATAGAGAATTACTACGAGTTCTTCGTCAAATGAATACAAGATTTCTGCCATACTGTTTGAATATGGTTGTCAAGGGAAATACGATGGTATTCTCTAGGAATTCTGTGCCTACCCAACTACTGATAAATACGATACTTTTTCCAATGAATACTGCTTGGCAGCGCTGTTCGTATTCCTTGCATTCCGTGAAATACGGAAGTAAAACTAATAAATACTGCACCCTGGACGAATAGGATCGAATAGCGTAGGAATATGGAAGGAAAGGGGATAAATACCAATAAACACGAGAGGGTTACTAATAAATACTGTTGCCATTTACCTCGGGCTAGTAGAAATGTGGTGAAAAGTGATTGGAACTCATATCGTGCCCCTTCTCCCGTTCTGTGACCACGGGTACCTATGTGTCTTGGGCGACTCATCTTCTAGCAGATATCCTGGACAAGCACGACCACCGAGAAGAGTGGTCTTGAGTCAAGGCGGTCTGCCCTGGTTGTTCACTTGAAAAAGTGCGAAAAGGGAATTGTTCTCGAGGGAAGGGTACCCCCAATAAATGGCGAGAGCAGCGAGAGCTCTGGGCATTTAAACTCTGCGCCAAGGGACAGTGTTGTCAAATCTCCTTCAACTCGGGACTTAGAAATATTTGGCCTCCGAGGTGGTAACATTTTATTGTGGACGGGTGTACGTATGGTAGATACCAACAAGGAGAAGTTAAGTAACTCGGGTCACGAAATGAGAAGAAGATTTTTTCCGTGCCACAAACGAGGAAAACAAAATAAAAAAATACTCGTCTTGACCTTTTTCTCCATAGGCCGGATGTGCGAGAAAAAAATTAAGCTGAATGTCATGCGGGTCGCCTACATTCGCCAGATTCCCGTGAACCTATGAGAGTGCAGTTGTTAAAAATGAGGGCTAGTGTACTGCCAGTCGCGAGTTCGATCCGTAACACTACCTAAGAATACAGCCGTGCTGTATTCCTAGGGTAATGCTAGTAGGCAGTTAAAAAAAGTAGATTATCAGAAATGTCATGCCAAATTATAAGTAAAAAAATAATTAAATTTGGCGAAAGGAAATGATTGGAAAAAATTTATATTACAGAGTTAAATCGTGGAATCATTACGTTAACTACACAGTGTATTTTTGAGTGATGCATTTGTAAATCTAGTTGAAGCGATAGAAGTACAAAAAAGTCAGTATCCACACACAAAGGTTGGAAATGAAGGATGATAAAGTTTTTTATTCAATGGTTGAAAGAAAAATTTTAAACAGCGTAAGAGTCGAACTTCATTACCTGCAGTCCACTACTCCACTCTGTTATTGTTATTGCCAATATCTCATTAATTTGCCTTTAACTTAATTTTGCCTACTGTGTTTTTTATGTTGCGTAGGGTAGCCATAACTTCTGTATTGGATCTCAAATGTGTGTACTATTAACTGTTTGTTCACATTGGTATGAAGCCTTTATTAATAATATTAAAAAAAACCCTTCCTTTAAGACTCCTTTTTCCCAACATTAAACACAGCTTTCACCATTTTAAAATGATTTTATTTACCGTATTTGTCATTTTTAAACACCGCTTTTGATGATTTTTATTTACCATTTTTCGGTGTCCCTACCTATCTCAGAGGTGTCAGAGAAATGAACACTTAAAGAGAGGTCTGCTTGAAGGTATGGAGAGCTTCCAAAACTTGTAAGCCTTTATCAAGATGGTGCTAATCTTGAGCCATGGGCAAGCCTTTGTGGAGAGAGGTTTCTCCGTCGACAAAGAGATTATACTGGAGAACCAATTGGGACATTCCCTGATTGCTCAAAGACACATTTACGATGCTATCAAAGCAGTCTGTGGGCTTCAGAATATGACCATTGACAAAAAGATGATACTGTCATTCTGACATGCATGGTCGCATTATGAAGGCACCATGAATCAGAGGCGGCAAGAGGAAGAAGCAAAGAAATCTCATTTCGTTACCAAGAGGAGTCTTCTTCAACAGATCGAGGAATTGAAAGCCAAACGAACCAAATTAGTGACAGAGAAAGTCACTGAAATTCGATTGACGACGAAATCGTAAATTTGACATCAACATTGAACTAATTTTCTTTTTATTTTGTGTACCCAAAGATTGTAGCAATATCAATTGTTATGCAAAACTAGCAAAACTTCCAGTTTTATTTCCTAATAATGATAATTTTTATTTTGTTGACTTAAAGTTGTTGATCTCTTATTACTGGAAGTTCATATGATTAATATGAAAATAAGCCTACAATTTTTCATAAGTTTAGACTTCTTTGCTTCCTCAATACCACTTATATCTCTATAAATGACTGAAATATTGGCATTTTCAGGCGCTCAAAAGTCAGGGAAAATCAATAGTAATGGTCTGGAAATCCTGTGAAAGTGAGGGAAAATGAAAAACTCGTATAAACCCTGAAAAATCATGATTTTTATCAACCCTGGGCACTGGTATCAACTATGATTTTAAGAGAAGGTGCGAACCGGCGGTGTCATTCGTCCATTCCAGTCCTGGTCTCTGTGAGATGCAAGGTGGAATTGAAGTCTTTTCCTGGTAGGATGGTGGGTGAACCAGTATATGTTTCGGGTGGAAGTTGTACCGTTTAGGTGTGTAGTTTGGATGTAGCCTATGGCGCAACTTCAGAAAAGGCAGTACTAGAAACCTATGACATACTGTGTTGTAGCGGTTGACCATTTGAACGTAAGTTTCAGCTTGTGCATGGCCCTGGAACACTGTCAAATGTTTCAACTAATTAGCCCTTTATAGCAATGGCTGTCCCATTTTGGGATGTTACTGGTAGGCATAAGAATAATTTGTATCCTGGTCGGCTGGGGACTGGGACAGTTGTAGTATTAATGTCTTGCAGAAGTAAGATATCTGGTTTCCATTTTGTGGTAAAGGCCATCAGCTATGCCTATTTATTGAAGCCTTGCACTGATTTTACATGTAGGGATGCAACTGATAATGAGGCCTTAGTTCAGTTTATATAATTACTCTTTCTTCTAGAGAGCCTTGCTGTGCATGCTCTCAGCATCTCTGAGACGTGTTGCTTCACTTGAGCCAGAATGTCGCATAAATCACTTGTGTCACTGGTCAAAGTTTTAATGATAACTACTTGCTTTGGTCCTGTTATGGTTTTTTTCTAAGAATTTTATGAGTGCTCTATCTTGATCACTGAGTTGGTTGCTTGACATGTTTTTTCTCTTTTCGATTCGTCCCTCCCAACTTATTTTTTCAGAACTTCCTTTGGTGTGACATCTTCGTCTATTTCAGCTCTTTTTACTGTGCATGGAAATACGGAATGACTTTTGGAGAGATCGCTGAAAATCCTCTGCCATTCTGGAAAATTCACCGACGGATGACTGCAGCAAAAATTCCTTCCTCCGCCTTAACCACTGACGTGACCTTTTATACTGTATTTCAAATATTCAACTTTATAAAATGATTTTTGGCAGTATAGCCCTCCATTGATTTCCATATCTTTTTTAAGTGTAATAGTTCTCATCCTCTTTATAATATAAACAATTGCAAGGATAATATTTCATCTGAAGAGAAAGATTGTATTTAAGGTGAGCACGTTCCACAGCGTCTGAGACATGCTGGTGACACGATTCTTAAGTGGCTTAATAGTAAAGTAACCGATCAAATTACATCATTAACCCTTTGCGGTCCAATTTTTTTTGTGGAATTCAAGTAGTAGCCGAAAGAAATACTATTTGCAAAATAGGTGAAAAGGCTTCATAAGGTACTAGAAGTTCACAAAAGTGACATAAGATAGCAGCACCTTACATAAAATGCGCATAATCGCAGCGCCATCTGATGTCGAGCTCAACTCGACGTTGGACTTGCTACTAGAGCTAGGCCTGTCGAGCCAGCCTCGACGTTGGACCGCAAAGGGTGAACCTATGTGGAGAGAAAAAATAAATTGGAAAGTACCTTGTTGGTACCCTTTGGAAGAAAACCTATTAGTTTGGATGCGGACTGGAAAACATGGATGAGGCCTCCACTTCAGCAGCTGCCCTCCCACACTAAATGTTCCTTCTCCCCCTATTTGTCTCTCCTCCATATTTGCAACAATACCAAATCCCTAAACAGATTTCTCATCGACCTTCACCACTCTGTCCGCCAGCGTTGCCCCTCTCCTCATCTACTTCCGCCCCCAAAGCTTACCTTACCCACCTTACCCACACAACTGACGGAGGGGCTAAACCACCCCATTTCTTAAAACACCAACTACCCCACCTACCATCTCCTCCCCATCATCCTCCACCAATATGATCTACAGGCTACAATGTAAACTCTGCCCAGCATGTTAAATGTGCATATCCTCCACCCCTCTTAACTTTCAGATCAACAATATCCTAAAACCACCCCATTCCAATCATTCTCTCTTCCCATGACACAACACTTTTCACGCCACGAGAAATTTTCCAACAACTGTCCCCCCACACAAACTGTATGTGCAACACCCAAACAACAAAATGTAAACACTCTGTACCTCATCATGTACATTTGGTTACTCAAAGCCTTCAACCCACCGGGCCTCAACGTCATGCACCCCTCTAACCCTCTTCACCACACACTCCAACCCTCTTCTTTCCCCTCTTCTCCCCCATCCCCCCAGGTTCAGTGTCCTGCAGTTGTGTCTATGAAAGTTCAGAAGATTGTTTTTTATGGTTGTGTCCATTTGAAGTGTTTTCTCTGTGTCTGTGTACATTTGTGTTACTACTACTCTTATGGGGCTAAATTGTGTACCTTTGACCACTAGTAATAATGATAATAACTTTCTTGCTCTATTGGACAAGTGTTGACATAGAACATGGTCAGATATATTTAAAACATACCAGAATCATCGATCTACACACATAAGCATAAGTATATTATAGTATCCTGTCACATGGTGTCTTTATTTTACAGGAAAATTGCCTTTCTGGCTCTCTTGTAATTTCTTGTTCCTGACTCGCATTCCCCTTATCATTCTCTCCCTCTCATGTCCCAATCATTTGTAGAAGAATACATCTTTAGATTTCTTGTGAATAGGCTAGTAAATATCTTTATTGCCAGAGATTGTCGATGGTATTGATGTAAATGACAGAAAGTGAAAGAGCTGTATAATTGGGTGAAATTCAGTTTGAACCCCATCCAGCTGTTGACTCATGAACGTAATAATAGTTTATTTACAATGTGAAATAATTCTCTGTATGCCTCTAGTCATCCTGGCTAGTGGTGGTGGGGTGGGTCTCTGTTGGTGGCTCAGTGTTGATGGTTGTGCCTCTGCATTGTAGGAGGCAACTGCTTGGAGCCGCGCCGTGGCATGCGGCTGCGCAGTCCGGCACCTAGTCCAGTGCCCAGCCCGTCGCCCTCACCGCACTCGAGCCCCCTGCCCAGCCCCTCTCGCTTCCACGTGTCCAAGGTGCCCGAGGGAGCCTCCTCCTCCTCGTTCCTCCTCCTCTCCAGCCCCTCCTCTTCCTTGCCCGACTCCCCCGACCCCTCCCCCTCCTCCTCCCACCGATCCCGCTTCAAGGTGACTCTGGTGTCAGAGCCCACAGTCTCGCTGGGGACACCTCCGTCACCCCCCCCGCCCCCCCCCACCGTGGTCACCAGCTCGACCAGCAATGTCACCATTGGGTTCACGTTTGACGAAGCCCCGAAGATGGACGACGGCAGCAGTGGTGACGAGAGGGGTGGCACCACGGGATTGGTGGCCACAGAGGGGGAGGGAGGGAATGCCGCGGAGGAGAGGGCTTCATCCGGCACGCGCGACATCATGCCGGACGCCACAAGGCAAGCAAGTGAGGGCTCAACCAGTGTGGAGGCTCAAATGCCTTCTTCCCCCGAGCCGTCTCCATTCTCTGTCCCCGGGCGAATCCGTAAGTTCTCCAGCATTGTGCCACCCCTTAGCGTGGAGGCGGAGCAGCCCAAAAACCCGACCAATTTGGAACGACTGCTTGGGCTTTTCCAGCACCCGAGCAGTCTCTTCACCAAGTCCGTGACCAATCCCCTGTGTGCTCAGAATGGTGGTGGCCAATCCTCCGTGAGCGTTGGCTGCTTGTTTGGCTCCTCTGTGGCGAGACTGCCTTGCACCGAAGTGCCCCAGGCCCCAGCCCTCTCCAAACCCTTCAGTGCAGCATTCGTATCGGTGCAGGAGGTGCCCACCACTGATTGCCAAAATACTTTCCCGAGTTCCTCTCGATTGGATCCAATGGCCAGCCATTCTCCGCCAAGGCAGCCGCCGGCAGTGCCACCGCAGGGTGCTTCCCTCGTGCAGGGGGGGGAGGGGGGAAGGACCCTGCAAGAAGCGAGTGGCGGTGAGGACGGTCAGCACTCGTCTGGCGCTTTGCTGGCCCAAGGGGGAGACCTGCTGGGCTGCTCTTCGTGCTGTCGCTACCCGGACCCCAACTGCAACACTTACGATGGGAGTGGTGGTGATGTGGTGGACAACATGGAAGCAGTGAAGAAGTGGAGCAGTGAGCAGCAGTGCAAGGTGGTGTGGGGGGGAGGGGGGGGTGGGAGGGGAGAGTGGGGGGCTGCCAGAGGAGGGTGGTGGAGAGGAGGAGGTTTGTGCCTCGACGGCTGACGTGAGCAGGCCACCCCTGCACTCCAATTTGCTGGCTCATCTCGGTGGGGAAAGCTAGGTGAGTGTGGTCTCAGTTCGAAGGGTTTGGAGAGCTCATCTGGAGGCTTTAAAAGACACAAGAAGGACTTGTATCTTTTCAAGTCTCCAGCACAAGGTGTATTGCTACAGAAATAATTGGTATAGTGAGAGGCATTCCAAGTGAAATCAGAAGAAATCTTAAATTTCTTCTCATCAGGTACCACCTTTCATTTTGAGAGTGCCTCCTTCTTGGCCAGATAACACTGCCCTCCAATTGCAACAAAGGGGTGCCTTTTTGGGGGGGACTGCTTCACTTCCTAAGGGCATGTGCAACCAGTGTGCAAGTCTGAATCATTTGAATCATGCTCTCCAACCCTGGCGTCCTAGGAAGCCCTTTGAGGCTGACTGGTTGTTCACAACCAAATGACACTAACTTTTAATAATTGTGGCATTTTTTTGGTACCCTCCCCCTTCTCCCCTCATTGGACATCACCATAACTAATTACCCTCCGGACTTACCCGAAGGACTTGCACGACAGGTGGAGCCAACGACGCCAACAATGCCTACGATTCCAAAATGCATCGATTCTGGACTGCAGCATTCCGACAAAGTGAGCCGCCAAATCGTGCCGCCATATCGCGCCGCCTCCTCACCGGGGTCGCCTTCACTTATATAGCCCCCTGAATGCGGATCAAGACCAGAAGTTAGGCCATCGTACAAGCCGTTATTTTGGTGTTGGTTTTCCGGAGTCAAAAGAGAGGTCCTGATTCTCCAATGATAAACTTCCACCTAGCCCTCTTCACCCATACCACTTTCCCTCCCCTCAAATTGTACCTATCGACGATTTCCACGTTAAACCCCTTTCCATTTCGTCCTTGCCAAAAGTACCCCCTCCTTATGCCAGAGAATACCTCCCCTCTCACGCCCTCTGTTCCAGTCGAGCCGGCAACGAGTTCACTTCTTGGCTACGTCCGTCGGTCTAGAGTTAGTTTTATCGGAGACTTCGTGATTCTCGAGAGTCTCCTAGGGGCCATGGGTGCAAGTTATTAGGGTTTCCCTGAATTGGGAGGGGTATTTCAATTTTGTTGGTTTGTACTTTGTCCTTTGTTGTTGAAATACAGTGTTTATTCAGGGTGGCAATCGTCAGGGAAAACCGGGAAAACCTGGAATTGTCAGGGAATTTGGAAATCTGGAAAAGTCAGGGAATAGTCAGGGAATTCTCGTAACAGTCAGGGAGAAACTGGGATAGGAATTTTTTGTTATTTTTCTACCATTACGTTTACCGGTCAGTCTTTCCTGCCCTTAATTTCACCAAAACATTTCACCAATTAAATTAATGTCCGTCGCCGAAGCGCAAGGAATAAGCCCCATCAATTCGTTGAACATTCAGTTATTCACAACTGAATAACTGAATGTTCAACACTAGTTATTTAGTTGTGACTCAGTCGTACACACTATACCTTTTGTATATCCTTAATTCGATATTTGCCTAGTAGTGTTAAAATTCATGATCACCGTGTATTCTGCTCATCACAAGGAATCCGAGGCTATACGTTTTTCGGAAGATTTTACCTTGCGTTTCTTTTTTTAACTTCCGAGACTCTGGTCGAGAGGTAGTTGTAGCACACAAGCTTGTAGTAAATACGTGCTTGCAGTTATAAAAATACGAGACAATGATTATTAAAACGGTATTACAGGTACGATCAAACGTATGTATACGTGTAACCAAAATCTTACGTGAGATCATCTTCGATTTCCATACCCCCCTTATCGAGACCACAAGAAGAGCTCCTCCCCTCATCACCTCTCACGCTCGACGTAATTATTGAACGGCCCCCTTAGCCATTCAATAATTGCTTCCTCTCGAAGCAATTTAGTCAGGTCACAAACCACCTCAAATATGACATTCCTAAATATAACGCTGCCGTTGCTAATTGCCTCCTGTTTTCGCTCGCAGTGGCACGATTACGTTTTGTTTGTATATACAAATATATATTTACATTTTTGGTTCCCTCTTACAATCAAGGAGCTAATGACCACGTTAATCAAATTTTGTTCACTTCTAAAACTCGTGCCATCCGATTTTGATCCAGTCCAAGAACTTGGCTTTGGTTTGTATTTTTCGCACAGTTTAGTGATACCTGTGCCGGAGTCTGCCAGTAAATTGGCCATTAACTTTCCCTTCGATGCCTTTTCAGTAATCTTCAACTTCCCATAACTACCACGACACACCTCCTCTTCCTTGAAGAATTAGACATTGTCAATTTGTAATTTTACCGAAGGAAACATACACAGCCACGGAAATACGATAAACGGCCGCGTATCCACGGCCGCGAAAAATATATTAAAAGTGTGTACAATTTGTGTGAGGGCTTAAGTTGTGAAGGTTTTACTATATTTTTTCAGTAGGGCGGAGGTTCAATATATTTTTTCATTCTTATAACTTATAATGTACCTATTGATTTCAGCTTTTAACATTATCTGAGTTTTGACGAAAATTTAATTCAGCAGAAATAAAATATTTCGATAATAGGAGACCTTTTGGCGATCGGTCAGGGAAATTGGTAAAGCCATCAGGGAAAAATCAGGGAAAAGTCAGGAAATTTGAAAATTGGTTATCAGTAGCTACCCTGTTATTAGAGTTAGATTCTCATACTTTTGTTCTTTGTTCTATATTTGACCTCATCTTGCTCACCCGTGTTTGGAAAGAATTTTGTCCCCTGGACAAGCGTTTCTCATGAACCTATTTCTCATTTCGGGAAACGCTGAATAATATCTCTAA
This sequence comes from Platycnemis pennipes, assembly GCA_933228895.1. Lineage (NCBI taxonomy): Eukaryota > Metazoa > Arthropoda > Insecta > Odonata > Platycnemididae > Platycnemis > Platycnemis pennipes. The sequence continues at coordinate 136,060,033 of OW121853.1, forward strand.
TAATTGATAGTCATCATTCTCTGAAGAGTAGAGAAATGTACTGATTTAAAGTTTCCTTTTATTAATGAGCCCATCCTTTAAGAGATGGTGGCTTTCAGCGTAAGGCAGCAGGTTAATGTAAGGTATGGTACGGCGCACAGTCTACATTCCATTCACAGGGAGCTTCAATCGCCGCTAAACCTTGAAAATTTGAAATATATACGATCTGACCATACCTAGTTTTGAAGGTATCAGTATTGACTTTAGGTGGTCAATTCTCGATACCAATCCACGAAGGAATGGGGTCGTTTACCGTGTTTTTTTGTATAGCCGAATCTGACAGAGTTTGTACAATAAAAAGACCCGTAGTTTTCCATTTTTTGATCTGTCAATTATTTATCGAGTTATAAGCAGCGAAAAATTGATGTTTTTAACCCTTTCGGAAAAGTGGGCGTGGTGCAACCTCTGATGTATGACTTTGTCCAATCACAACTGAGTCCGCGAAGCTACTTTGCCTTATCGCAATGGGGGGGACACAGCTGACCCTGCCAATAGGAGCAGTTGCGACAGCATCGGTGCAAGCAGACCTTCCGAGAAATCCCCTCCACTCCCTTCCCTTCCCCGAAAAGCTGTCAAGGACGGGAGGAAAATGATGTCAATGTTATTACAGCAGCTTTTTCGGTGGGCGTCACCTTTTGCTTATTTTAATTTTTGATTTATGAGTGAATGGTTGTGGTTAGAAGATGAATTTTTTCACTAAAATTCTTTTTTTTTTTGTTTCCATTTAACGATTTTGTGTACAAAATTGCGATTTCGGTTCCGAGTAAACGCCCCCATTGGTGGTATTGAGAATATATATCGAGGATCAACACATCCTTAATTATAATTTCATTTCCATTAATATGTATTTGAAAAATTTTCCCAAATATAGGAATCCTAGAGATGCCATAGTCTGGGTTGATACGCATATCGCAGTTTTGATTTTCCCCAACCTTCGAGACAGAAGCACACATATTTCCTGACTTTTAAAAATCCCCTCATTTGAGAACGAATGAAATAATGAGAATTATGTCAAAAGACTCCTTATTGTATTGCCTTCATTTAACCTTTAAAGGACGGCATAAAATCCCAATTGTAACTCTGAATGGCTGGGGATTTGAATGGCCACGGTTCGAAATTGAAGCAGCTCTCCGGTTTATGTTAAATAACTCGAAACTATTAGTGCAGGTCTAGGGAAACAAATTGTATTTTTAAGACAACACTATGATATCAATACGTTTCTTTTTTGTCCAATATTTTATATCCACTGTGCAGGAACTGAGTTTGAAACGAAGAGTTGTAAGAAGTTCTTTCATGAAGGCAATATTTTCCCACACATAATTGTAAATATTACTTAAAATTATAAAAGTGCTTGGTCATTTTCAATCAGTTTATAATTTGTTTAATTAGTTTAACTACTTATACTATATCTTTTTCGTGTGATTCTCCCAAAAACAGGGATCAATGCACAGTCCAGTGTCACACTTCACACAGCGAGTTTTCGTGCACCTGATGCTCTTCTTCGTTGAATACATGCGACCTTGCTTCTTGCTTGTTTTTTGAGGCCAGTGCTACATCTATTTCGCGTTTTTCCAATGATGTTCATGACATATGGGTTTGGTCCCCCTCTAAGCGTAGCCTCTGACTGATTCCCTACTTTTTCCAGAAGATTCCACACTAACACCAGGCTAAATACATATACGGTGGGACACTTCTGTACTCAGGACTTTAGACATGATGTAATATGAGTTCAATATGGTGACGTCCATCAAATGGAAAAACACTTTCTTTGTCCACTTCCCGGTCCTTCTACTAATAGAATAACTGTTTGCTATTCTGTCTCCCTTGTTACCCATATTGTGGTTGTAGTCCTGAATGATTTTCGGTTTTATTCCATTCCCGAGTTCATCACAGAAATTGCCATGTGGTGGTGGATTGTGCATATTTGTGAGTACATGTTTCTCGCCTCGTTTGTCCCTCACGTAATGGCCATCAAATCGTCGCGTACTCTAACACATAAGTCGCCTCTTTTTAGCTTTTCTTTCCCTTCGACATTCCCTTTCGTTAGGTGTCCCACAACAAAAGATTTCTAGTCTTTAGGTCATAAAACAAGTCAAGGAGAAGATTGTCCATGTAAAGTTAATGCCCAATGCCTGCTACTCTCTGTGTCAGATGCTTCTCAGTCGCATGGGCCGTGGGCATTGTCGTGGTAGCCTTTTATTTGCCTCTTGATCCCAAATAAACTGCCATGTCATTAGTATTTTCGGTGGAATCCCAAATTTTATAAATTTTCACTCCAAATCTTTGTTTTTTTTTGGAATATATTGTTTGAAAATTACTGTACTTTTTTATGAAACAATTATTTCATCCACGCTTATAAAATTTTGCATAGGCATCATTTAGTTATTCAAAAACAAGTCTCAATTTCCAAAATCGGTCGTAGTCTTCATTTTTGTCAGGTGATTAGGATTATCACTATAATGGAAAAATTCAAGTATAAGTATGAATCTGTCGCGTGGCATTATATTTCTGAAAATTGGTGTATGAAATGTATTGGTGTTCTGGAGTGAACATCCTCGGAGAAACAGTCAGCATGCTACGATTCGCTGATGACATAGCACTCATAGCAGAGACAGAGAGGGATCTGAATAATATTCTTAAAACTATGGAAAGGACAATGGCCAGATATCAGCTGAAGATCAATAAGAAGAAAACTATGATATTGGTGTGCAGCAAGAGAGAAGAGGCCAAAACCAATGTTTTACTAGGAAAACAGGAACTGGAAGAGGTGTAAGAATTCTGTTACCTGGGAAGCAGAGTAACCAACGATGGATGAAGCAAGGAAGAAATTGTCAGTAGAATAGCGCAGGCAAAGAGGGCATTTTATCAAAAGAAGAATGTACTTACAGCTGGAAATACAAGTTTGGAAGTAAGGAAGCAATTCATTAGAAGGTATATCTGGAGCATGTTTCTTTACGGCAGTGAGGCATGGACGATGACAGCAGCAGAGAAGAAAAGTGTGGAAGCATTCGAAATTTGGTGCTATCGAAGAATGATGAAGATAAAATGGATCGACTGAGTGACAAATGAAGAAGTCCTAAGAAGAGTGGGAGAAAAGAGAAGCCTGTTGAAAACTATAAAAAGAAGACGGGACAACCGAATCAGCCACATCTTAAGGCACGATGGCCTGATGAAGACAATCGTTGAAGGAAAAGTGAAGGGAAAGAATGGAAAAGGCAGGCCTCGTATGAGTTACGTAAAACAGGTCGTAAAGGACGTGAAAGAGAGGAACTATGTTAATATGAAGAGGTTGGCCGATACAAGAATCGAGTGGAGTGCTGCTTCAAACCAATCCTAGGATTGTTGACCCATGATGATGATGATAGTGTATGAAATTGTTCAGAGTTAACCAATAATCGTTCATAGTGTCTCGCAAGTCATATTCCATTTGAATGATGAGTGCCAAAAAAGAAAACATTTCGTCAGTGGTCACTAGATAAAAAATAATGCCACAAGTGGTTTGGGTTTCTGACCTCTTGAACTGTTTTAAAATACTTATCACATCCTGTGAATCACACATATGCTTAAATTTCCTTTCACAACATTGAATCGTGAGGGATAAATCCAGTTTCTTTCAGATATTATCAGAAGAGTAACGGTCAACCTGTGTTTAGCTCTTTTTGGATAAGCTACAATAATAGCTGGGTCACAGAAAGTTATTCCTAGACAAATATGATATTTTATCGGAGATTTTTCTAAAATCTTTGTTGTGACAGGTTTTAGAAAACCGACACAGTCCTCTCTAAATTCATGAATTTCTTCTCTTGTGACACTTTCACCATCCTGAGTTCAGCTTTGGCAACATTTCCCAAGTTTACATAGTTTTACAAAATTAAGTTACTGTTATTATTTAGGATAATCTTGTCTATGGCGCATTTTCAAACACTTCAGGCTTGAAATAATGTGCATTAAATCAGATGAAAGGGCAGAAAGTCCCTGGGTAGGAGCAGTGCCAGTGGATTACCTGTCCTCTGTCCCCTTAACAACGATTTTGAAACTATGGCATTCAATTTTAATAATGTCCCTATTGCAACCTCAAGGAAACTCCTCCACATTTTTATAAGTCATAATCGCTCTGTCAGCCACAGGAGAATTGTTGACCCACCTCATAGGGCAAAATTTTAGTGGAAATAAGTCAGATCCTGAATATGCAATTTAGTCACTGCACCAGGCAGGTACATCCTTGAATAAATTATACTCTGCTCTCAAAAATGGAACAACTATCCATCCAGAATCCCTGAAGTCTGTTTCAAATGCATTGTGCTGCATGTGGAAGCCACCCTGATGTATCCCTTACCCCACTTCGCTTTTCGGTTACCTTACCTTTTTAAAATCTTCCAGCTAGCTCAGTTGTCTTACCTTCCACACACACTCTTATGCAGGTACATATATTACACATACATATATATCAATACCCTTTAATTTACTGGTCAGTTAGGGAAATTAAACAAAAACCATTTATGTTGTTCATGCACAAATATCTCTATATTCAATCCCTTTTAGTTTAGATTAGGCCCAATTTACAAATTCATGCTAATATTTATTCTAATTAATGATTTCAAAGAAATCTTTATATGTAATTAGGCAGTGGGCTGTTTCTCTAAGGAAATCGTGATAATGGTCAATTAATTTCCACTTATCGTGGCTACTCGTTTCGTTGAGCCGCTGGACCGTGATGTTAGGGTGGCGTACACCTTCCCGTAGGGTTTCCTCACGACGACCTCTCGTTCCTGCTCTTTCCTCCGCTGTCGTCCCTTTCTCCAGCATCCTCCGTGTAATCAGCTTGTCCCGCCGATATGTCCTTTTCAAAGGTCCCGGGCCTGCTCTGCTGATGCACACGTCTCGTACACCTTATCTCTCGATCCTCTCCGCGTCCTTTTCCTCACGTCTTTTTCTTTCTCGCGTCTTCCTGACTCTCGCTGTCCTCTCTCGCGGCCACGTAACTACTGACGCTGTTTATCTTTATTATTGCCCCCTCCTTACATTCGCTTTCTCACCTATTGTTTTCCGCCAGGCGTAATGCCAAACTCCCGGTGTTTGACTGATAATCTATTGTTATTCGCGCCGCGGGTGCTACCAACCTGTGGCGTTTAACCCTTAGGTTTACATAGCCCCATTAAAAGAAATGTTTCTTGGGCACCAAAAATATTTCTTCTAAAGCCTTCAACTAAAATAACACAAGTTTTTATCTACATCTAACGCCTTCGCCCTAAGCCCCAACACCTTCAGACCTTTAACCCTCTCTCCTTACAATGATACCCTTAAAAACAACAAAGAACACTTAAAATAAAATTACATACAATCAAGACAGGCATCTCATCAGCTCTATAGCTGGGCACATAAATCGACACCTGTTGTTACCAATAAAAAATCACTGGAACATACCTAAATGTAAACAAACACAATAACATTTTGAAAAATAAACAAACGAACACTCTTCCCACACCGCTTCGTACAACCACACACTCGCACTCTCTGTGTTGCACTTTGTTTTTATGCCACGCCCCCCTTTCACAGGTTGGTGTACTTCAGCAGTCTTTCTTTCCGAGCGTTCGTTTTTTATTTTTCTCGGGAATCGCACCACTCATATATACATGCACAAAATAACCCTGACATTGTATCCCTTAAACATAAAATTACATAATTGCTCCCTCCAGTTAACACTGCTTACAATGTAACAAAGTGTGTGTGGCCTGCTCTCTCTCTCCCTTCCTGAAGGATAATTATATCTCGCCCTTTCAGTTGCCCGCTTCGCGTCGCATTGTTTACTTCTTGGCGCGATTCGTGACATACGGCGTGGCACATCGTGTTCTTATGCTATGTTGGGGTTTAGTGTGCTGTAGTATGGCCTAAAATGTGATACGTGGAATGTCCCTCGTATTTCCCTGGTATGTGGATTCTCCACAGTGCAGGTGGCTGGACCCTAAAACTCCACGATCGTGTATGGTCCTTCATAAACCGGGAGGAAGTCATGGAATATTCCTCTCTCCTTGTCAGACATCCCGCATATTAATACCTTATCTCCTACTTGGTACTCAATTCTCTTTCTTACGTGCTTCCTATGATCTCTCTCTATCCTCCGTTTTGCCTTTTTGGAGATGTTGTCCTTGATCCTCTCTAGAGTATCCACAGCATTTGCGCTCTCTGTTCCCTGCTCTATTTTCAGCCATTTCTCGCAAATCCTCTCAGGTTTGTACCCAAACTGTGCCTCAGTCGGAGTCACTTCCGTAGTAGTATTATGGGAATCATTCATGCAAGCCTCTACAATTTCCAAGTGTCTCACCCATGATGAATGCGCTGTTTGGCAGAAAATCCGTAGAAGTGTTTTTATCGTTCAGTGATACCTCTCCACCATATTCCCTTGTGTATGTCTGATGATGCATAAAATGGGTTTTATCAGTTTGTTAACCATCCCGGCATCAGTGCATAGTCGGATCGGTCCATCTTTCTTGACTGCACATTCCCCAGCGGTGATATATATCTTGAAGAGCTACTTTCAATTATTCCCTCAGCCATCATTTGCCTAATTGCATTTCTTGCCTGCCTCCGGAAATTCAATGGGATGCCATATCCTCGAATGCAGAATTCTTCTCCTTCCCTCATATCTATCTTGTATTCATACCCTTTTATTATCTCGGGCGAATCATTAAATAAAATTACATGTCTTAATACGACTGTAGTTAATTTCTGCTTCTCTTCTTCAGATATGTCATCTGTCTCCGCAATTCTTTCCTTGGCATCTTGCTCTGGCGTGCAATTTCCCTCTTCTCCTTCCTTTTTCCCGCTCCTCGTCTCCGTCAATGCATAGGACGATTCGCTGTGATCCCAGGTTCGTCTTCTTGAAGGTGCATATAGCTTCTTTCATCCCTTGCTTCACCGTTATCATCCGATGGTTATAATCTACCTTCGCCGATTGTAATGCCAACGTATCAGTGCCTATTATAACCGTTTTTACTAGCTTGGGCACTATCAAGCAGGTTATATTCAATTGTATTTCGCCTATTGCCACTTGGGGACAAATTTGTTTCGTTATCTGTCCGCTTCTCTTCCCGATTGCTCCTATTAATTTCATCCCTCTCACCGGCAATTCGAGGGTATCCTTAAATAATTGGGCATTGTCTCTATAAAATTCCTGGCTCATGCACGTTAATTCTGACCCCGTGTCTATCAACGCAGTTGTTTTCAAGCCTTCAATTTCGATTTCTATTTCCGGGCATTTAGTCTCCTCCGGAACGTCCGTCTCTCCCTCCATTAAAAAGTCCCTCGGTGATTCAAATACATTGAGCACCGTTCTTTCATCTACTCATTGATCCTTATTATCATCCCTTTTCTCGCCACCTTTGGCCTTTGGTACGACGGGGCTATGCATGTGCCTAGCCGTCCTTAGTTTTCCGAATCCGCCCTCGAGTTCTCCACCGTCAGTGAATGAACTGGGAATTTATGTTCGGATATAACTCCTCCCCTTGGATCGCTGCATCCTGGTTGTTGGCTTCTCTGGCGTTCGTCCCCCTCATTCTCTTTTTCTCTTCTCGGATAGTATCCGCGTTCCTCATTTGGTCCTCTCTCATCTGGTCTCCTTGGTGTTCTCCTCTCGTACCTTTGGGTCGGTGTATTTTCCCACCTTCTTTGTCCTGATGTTTCGGGGTACCTCTCATCCGGTCTACTCGGCCATGCGCGTCTTTCGCTCTCTTGAGGGCCCTGGTTCCTCCACCTACGCTGTCCCATTGTTTCCGACCGCTGCTCCTCTTCCGCGATTCTGTCGTATTGTCCTAGCAATTGCGGGAGCTAGGAAACGCTAGGAATTGCGGGAGCATCTTAACGTTGTGGGAGATCATTCCTGTCTTCACTTCCGCTTCAAAATGCTGTCTAAGGAGGTACACCAAATTCTCATCTGCTATCGGTGGTGTTAATTCCTTCGTTGACCCTATCTTAGTGGTAGCGTACTCCACCCTCGTTTGACTCCTGTTTTGTTGGTAACTTCCGGTGTCCAAGGCTCTCCTTATTTCCATTTGCCGCTCATGGCTCCAGTATTGTTCCCTGAACGATTCTTTGAATGATTCAAAGTCCCGGTGTAGGTGTGACGTGGCATTCAACCATTCTCCTGCCTTGCCAACCATCCCTTGCCTAGCAACGCGTAACATCTCCGCTCCTGACAGCTTGTACATATCCTGGTATTCCTCTAGGTCAAAAATAAACCTCATAGGCCTCGACCCGTTCCGCCCATCGAAATTCGGTGTCTTCAAATGTACCACCGGTACCTGCGCGGGTGTTCGGATATGGTCTTCCTTCAGCCTCTCCTTCAGCTATCTCCTTCAATGTTTCTTCATCAAGTCCCGCTCCTTTGCTCTGCGATTGTTGTGTCACGATCGTCGATAATTGTTCTATTATATTACCCTTTTCCTCTGCCTTACTATTCATTTTCTCTTGGTTCTTACACAGCTGTTCTATTTTCTGGTCGCCCATTTCTATCTTCGTTTCCAACTCCGTAATCTCCTCTCGTACCCAATTCTGCGTCTCTTCTATTTTCTTTTCTTGCGCCGTTAATCTCCCATGGCACTCTCTTCGGAAAATCTGTAGAACCTCGAGTACTTTCTTGGTACTCTCCTCGTCCCTCTTCTTCAGTTCTTCTTTCATTTCCTCGTCCCTCTACTCCTGTCTTTCTATCATTTCCTCATCCCTCTTCTTCTGTTCTTCTCTCATTTCCCTCAAAATGGCTTCGATGCCACCTTCAACTTGTTTCTCCGTCTCAATTTCGACCTCATAATGTTCTATATCTATCCGTTCCTTCTCTAATGCTATTCTTAACCATTCCTGCAATTCAAATTTCGCCCCTTGCACTGGCATTTGTTGGTCCTTCAAGAAACTTTGCAATTCTGATTTCTTCAACTCGTAAAACCTCTTTACTATCCCCGCCATTTTGTCAATCTTTCCCTGATCGTCCTTGACTCAGGTTACCTGTGGTCTCCATTTTGTAGAGTGGTCGTGCGTTGACGTTGCGGCGTCAAAATGAAGCCCTGCCCCCTCTTTACGTTCGCTTTCTCACCTATTGTTTTCCGCCGGGCGTAATGCCAAACTCCCGGTGTTTGACTGTTAATCTTTTATTATTCGCACCGCGGGTGCTGCCAACCCGTGGTGTTTAACCCGTAGGTTTACCCTAACCCATGAAAAAGAGATTCTTCTCCACCATTCACTGCCTTGAAGTATGTCTCTTGACAAATTTCCAATTAATGTTTGGGCCATCCATTGAGAACTGTAAAAGACGTTTGCGTTTGAGAAGTTTGGTTTGATTGATGACATCTTAGCATGGCCGAAAACTGCAGAGTACAGAGTGGTAACTTCATTTGAACTGGGGCTCCAAAACGGAATTGCTAGATCCATTGGGTAACTCTGGCTGCATTTGTTTAAACTTTCATCGAAGGAAATTACAAAAGGGCCACTTTGCAGAACTTCGTTGATCACCATTTCAATGAAAAATTGGTGCCAGACCGTAAACCTGCACGTAACCTATTTCATCTCTTCCTAATTTCATGTCTTTGGCTCTCTTACTGTCAGGGAACATCAGGGGTAAGAGATTGACAGACTTTCCTGCAGAGGAGATCGACGAATGATTCATGACAGTTTGTGGGCACCATAAAATCTCCTCTCTGGTTACATCACATCTAACCAAATACTTTGTCTAAGAGTCTCTTTGAAACCTTAGGAGAGGGTTGACTGTTTCAAGCTCCCAATCCTGGAATTACTCTTTCTTACATTTATGGAATTATCTTTAGTCACTGATATTCAGCTATTTTTTAGATATTTTTGATGCTGTATCCCCTTTCCCGTTACCCTGTTATTCATGCCTCGGCACACTGAAGGATAGGATCCATAGTGCAGTGGAAAGAGTCACATGCCCAGTTGAAGGTGGGTCATTTTTTCCTGACCAACAATGAAAGTCCCCGACTTTTCCCTGACTTCCAGACCAATTTTTCAGTTCCTGGACTTTCAAGATGCCTACCACCCCTGCCCTACTTCTTCTTTGCATTCTCCTAATTGGTAGGGTCTGCATTGCCTTTTTTAATTTTCCCTCGCCTCTGTCCAACCACCAGGGAGCCATCTTTCTGTTCCCAAAGTCATTCTCGGGTGGCACAGCAACTGCGATCACCCCTCCCTATCGGATGTAGTTCACCAACATGCCAAATATAGCAGCCCTGTATGGGTGAATAATAGTATGAACAGTGTATGATGCAATGTTAGAAGAATTCAAATTTTGTCATGTAGCATAATTATTTGAGTTCTCGAACATTGAATACTTTGTAGTATTCGAGGTATTCGAGTGTGTATTTGCACGTCTCTTCTAAAAAAACCAGGTTTCAAGCCATACTCACTGTATGCTCTTATCATCTGAAAAATGTTGCATTGTTTTTAGGAAATATATCAGACTTCAAGTGGTGGTTAATGACAATGTTGTTTCATTCAGTTAAAAGACAAAAAACTTTATGAAACAGAAAAGTGAAACTTTTAGTTGATTGAAGGACATCGTAATTAAAATAAGTTAAAAATTTGTGATGCCCTCAGTTTACTGAAATTGTTGCTTAAACCCTCAAGTGCAGTGGGCATTTCAAGTCAATCCCAGTGGCTGGAGGAGATTTAAAGGAAATTGCCTTTACCACATATTATCTTTCACTAATTTATAACTCTTATGATATAATATATGTAATAAGTGTTACATTTATTGACCTGTGTAAAATAATGCATTTTTTCACATATTTAAAAAATATTTTTTATCTCTATTATTTTTTTTCTTGTTGTACCTGTAGTACTCCCACTGTTATCACTGAGTTCACACAAGGAGCAATTTCTAAATTGAATAAAATATGTTAATACACTGAGCAATCTTGAATATGTGCTATACATTTTATTGAAGTCTATACATGAAATCTTACTTAATTTTCTTAAAAGAATTCAAAGCAGTTTGGAAGCTTCCATTTTCCCATTTCACTTGAACATGATTCAGAGTCTATCCTCAGCTTAACAAGATTATCTACTAATAATTTGTTGCTGAAACCAAAGTTCCAAGGTTTATAAGGTAAATATTCAGGAGGGTTATGTTAGTAATTCTGCTCTGTATGATAAGTTGCAGAGCAATTCATGCACAATTCCACTGCACATGCTTTATCCTTTATCTGCCTACTCTCTTCTTTCCAAGAACACCACAAACTACAATTATCTTTCTCTCCCATTGCAGTAATTCTTCTCAGAAGAAGTCTCTCAGTGACGTGTGGCTCTAAGTTGTCTCCTCTCTTAGTTGGACACACTGGTATGCTTTGATACTGTTGCATTTTTCAGCAATTTTCTCCTTGCTAGTTGTGCTCTAAATGGTAGATGGTTAACTTTTTCCTTATGTATAGCATATGAATTTAGGACTGTGTAATTAAACTTCATAAACATCCTCAATTCTAGCACACACAGACTGCGATATATGCATAAATCTTTCTGCAAGCATTGGTATAATTTTCTCCATCACCTTTCAAACTCTTAAATTTGGTCAGAAACACTGGTCAATAATATGTCACCTATTTCATCGTCACTTCACAATGAACATCTTTTAATTTTAGGACTCACAAATGCGATTTAAATGCATTTTTGCTGTTTTTAACATGCGCTGTGTTTAGACTCGTTAATTATTGTAAAAACCAAGAACATAAACATTAATTAATGGCTCATGACAGTGTTTTTGTTTGGTTATAGAATTATTTCCAGGTGGTGCTAAAAGGTATTTATGTAGTTTAAAAAAACGAACTGATGGTTCAGGGAAAATATTTACACTGCGATAGAGATTACTTGTATCAACTTATCATTATCTATTATCTCAGTTGTTAATACTTGGCCTGCACACTGCACGATACCACTGTTATTCCTGCGTACGTTTGTGTATCTACTGAATGACACCACGTTATTGATGATGTAACGGTAAAACGGCAGCTTATATAGGACTCTTCGTTGGCATCATTGTACTCGCGATTAGTAACTTTAAAACACTAATAATGTGGTGATTTCTGCCCTTGTAATGTTTCCCCGATATCCGTTTCACGGATAAAAATAAGTACAGCCGAAATACATGATTGATATTCTTTTCATGCTAGGCGAGATAAATTAGACTTTTATTGCTTCAGTAGCTATCACTTAGAACCTATTGGCAGCATACAGGGGTTAAAGTGATTGAAACGGTACTGCTACAAATGAAATCAACTTGGTGATGAATTTTAATGAATAACATACATTGTATTTGTCCATATGTTATTTCATTGAATTTATACATATGTATAATATGCATGGCAAATACATGACTTTCTCCTATGTATATCCAAATGCGTGCTGTAGGGGATATTAGTGACAAAATACAATCGTTTTACGAATTGTATTATTGTTGTAATTTAGATCTCATTTACAATTGTTTTACAAAAAAAGTTATTTCGCATTAACCCTGTCATTTAGTAGGAAATTCAGGACTTTAAAGTAAAAAATTATTTGCTCTGTTACAATAAATTTCTTTTATTCAAAAGAGAACTGCGGTCAAACATAGTTACTGTCACATACAACAGAACCGGTATCTCCTCAGTGCCTCTTATTATCGTGAACTTCCACCAAATAAATAATTATATGTTAACATAGCATAACAGCAACCCTATACAAAACTATTGATTTAAAAAATATCTACAAAATAATCAAGTTTGCGAGCTTGAACGAGCTTGCTGGAAAATGTGTAAGTGTTACACCTAACATTTGTCTTTATAATTCAGGCATTTTTTAAAGATATGTGAATTCAGTTATCCCATGTAGAAGTGAAGGCGTGAGAAGTAAACACTATGTGGATTAAAGGGTGCGCAATTCGTAGGTCTGGTCACACAATGCATAAAGTGTGGATGTTCATGTACTAAAGTATGCCTCATCATCATGCAACATGCCCCATCATCGTGAAACCATGCATAACAACTTCTATGAATGAGAGGGTGCTTGTCAATACAACAGAACCAGTTATAATTTCGTCCATCCACACGAACATGGAATCACATGAGTTCATACATTGTGTCACCAGGCCCAATAAACCTTGATTTAACTTCTAGCCAACCACGCTCCACTAATCGAGACAATCAAAATTATTATGCACAGAGGCATTAAGGAAATATACATCACACTCTTACCAAGATATAAATCGTAACAATTATGTTGAAAAGCATTTACACTTGCCATTACCACTCACAAACAATATAACTCGTTTAGGACTTAAGTGCACTCACGATTTAAAGCGGGGATCGGGTTGGTGTGGTGGCTAGAGTACTGGCCTCCCATCCCGAGGGCCCGGGTTCGATTCCCGGCAGTGGCGGATTTTTCAGTGGTGTAACCAGTCCCCACTTGGAATGCCTAGTGGAGGGCATTTCAGGTTCAGTACTCCGTCCGTCGGATGGGACGTTAAGCCGTGGTCCCCTTGGCACCTTTCGTTAAGAGTAGGCTAATGCCGACGCCGGGTTTCTCTCCACCCTTTCTCCGTTTCCTGAAAAAACTGCTATCATTACCCGATTACCCATCTATCCTAAATGGCGCAAATGACCTCAGCTGTCGGTCGCCTCTCCTAAATAACCGACCAACCAACGATTTAAAGCTTGCTAACGTTGGGTCAGCGGATTCAAAATGAACAAAGGAAACCACATGATAAGCAAACATAATAAATTGGCGATACTAGTGGTGTCCTGTGCGAAAGAAACACACCAAGCTTTTGCGTGTGCGCAAACAATACTTTTGCGTTTTTTTCTGTAATACAAACGTAATACATTGGCTCTACGAATTGTATATTCTTGGTATTTTTACGTCGTGTTACAATCATATTACCATTGGCCACATATGCACTTTCGCATGAGTGCACACAAGATGTTTGTATTATTTTTTGTATTACAAATGTAATACAAAAATTTTACGAATTGTATATTCTTGTTATTTTGATGACAGTCAAATTACCGTTGGCCACACATGCATCAATCACACATCAGGCAATACACACACAAACTTGTACTTTGTTCTTTGATGTTAGTAAAGCTTTCAATTGTGTTAATCATGAGCTGCTTCTTGCTAAACTAGATAGGCTCGGCATTCTTGGCATCGCTAACAATTGGATAAGGTCTTATCGTATTGAGAGGAAACAAAAGGTCATTATTAAAGAGAATGGACGTAGCTTCAGGTCTCTCAAAAAAATTCTGTACCTCATGGTGTTCCCCAGGGCTCTGTCCTGGGGCCTGTTTTGTTTTTGTTGTACATAAATGATCTGCCAGGCATACACTCGAACATTGTTGGTATTGTGATGTATGGAAGTGAACATCATCACTCATTTGTTTGTGGTAATAAACGTGGTTGGGTGGACGCCATTTTGTGGCAGTCTTCCGCCAGGACTCAAGGAGTTATGTTGTTGGTTCTTTGCTCCTCAGTACATTACAGTGGCGACGAGGATGACGAATATGTTGGATAATTTTGTGGAGGGAGAGAAAAGTTGGGAGTCATATGAGGAGCCGCTGGAACGATATTACAGCCTGAATGATTTAAAGGATGGAGTAACCGAGAATGAGGCGAAGAAGAAGGCCATTTTAGTGTCGTCAATGGGAGGAATGACTTACTAGGGATTTGTGCGACCCAAAAAAGCCAGGGGGCTTCAAAGTTTGCAGAGTTGGTCACAACCTTACGGAACCATTTCAGCCTGGAAAGATCAGCGATTGCCGAAAGGCACAAATTTCTGCAATGTACTCAGGGGAACGGAGAGACTGTGCGTGAGTTCGCCACGTACTTGAAAAGTCTTTCGCGTTACTGCAAATATGGCGAATTCCTTGATCAGGCTCTGCAGGACCAACTTGTACTTGTACTCGTGGCCACCGAATTTGTAACTCTTCTGACACATGTTCTCATTTCCTGTCTCAGCTACGCACCGCCGTTCTCCACCGCGATTATCCTTCGCACCTCCTTGACAAAAGGATTTTACCAGCCACTGTTGACTTCACACCCCGCCCAAAAGACAATTCAAGCACCTTTAACCTCACTACCACATATTTCCCCGGCATCCACCGATTAAAGTCATTTCTCTCTGAACTCTACCCCATTCTTGGTAATAGCAAAATTACCAAAAGCCTTTTTTCGAAACCCCCCTCGATAACATATCGTAGACCACCCACCCTAAAGATGCTTTTCAATCGAACACGCACACTTGAACCTCCTTCTCCTTCGCCGTTACCCCCTGCCACTTACCCTTGTAATCGCCCTCGATGTAAATCTTGTCCACTCCTCACTAATGATTCCCAATTCTCCAGCCCCAACACACCTTTCACCTACCCTATTCGCTCCCATACGACTTGCACCTCGAATAACATTATTTATAAACTCACCTGTATTCATTGGCCTGCTACCTTTTGCGGTCTGTCGCCCTTATCTACCCGAAACCGCACCTCCTCTTTGGGGTGCCGGGATCGAGGTCCGCTGCGTCTCGTTCCTCTTCTGGGGCAGAACGCAGGAAAAACCGCTAGGGAACGACTTTGTCAATTCCTCGCGGAAGTCGTGGTGATCTCCGTCTCCAATTATCGCCTCTCTCTCCGTCCACACTCTCGCCTGGCTTCACCAGCACACCCTGAGCTTCTGTGCTCGACTCCCAATCACCAACTGAACTATCATATTCCTCCCGACCCAACAGTCGGCGTCCTCCCTCTAACGCTCATCCCCCCCTCTCACGTGACTTCAATTCAAAAATCACCAATAGTTTCATGGCTTACACTGCCCAATGACCTGGGTAGACACATAAGTGGCGTGATTCTCACTCTTAAAGAATCCAATGCACAAGAAAAAGGAACATTTTACCAGATATCCACGCAGAAAAAGGCAGGCGTTCATCTCGCTTACACAACGGGGACCCGGCTTGGGACGCAAATGACCGACGCGGGAGGCGCAACCAGGGAAAAACAAAGATAAGACGGCCAATCCGTCACAATATATATTTATATATATTGTGACGGGACACGTGGCTGGACTGTTCGACTTCCTCGCAGCCGGGTTTTGTCTCCGTACGGATCCTGCGGCCGGGCAAATTCCCCTCCCCCCTTTTCACTCCCTCCGTCAGCCACGAACGAAAACGTGCCAACGCCACTCCGGAGAAAGGAAAGGAAAGCTTCGCTCCTAATGAGAAGCGACAAGGGGTGCCACTCAAAACCGGGGTCAAGCTGATCAGCAAGCAGAGATCAACGAGAAAAATATCTTAGGGTGAGGCCTTCGCGGAACTGCAGCATTACCCTCCGAGATCGGCGGTGATCGGACCTGAAATCGAATGGACGCGGGTCACCGCGTTCGGGAGTAAAGGACGACTCGCGCTCACAGGAAAAACACCGATTTATTACTAGACACATAGGAAAATTACACTCCTATACTATAATGAGGGATGAATGAGTTGGTGATACGTGAAACATTAATGAAATATACCCAAATGATAGCTAACCTAACTACGAACTAATGAATGATACAAAAATGAACAGTGAAACCCTTTGAAAAATGAAATGAAATGACATGAAACCCTTTATACAATATTTACAAGCTCCTCGTCCTTTCGTTTGAAATATGGTTGAGGACCACTAGGACGGGGGGGCTTTCGCCCCGATTCACTGGGCGTCGAAGACGGGGTCGGAGTTCGCTCGACCATCGGCCGATCGGGTCGGGGAGTTTGATAGGAAAGTACTTATGCCTTGTAAGGTGTCTGGAGCATGCCCGGAGACACGTGGGTTTCCCGGCCCTGGGGTGAGAAATCGTTGGCGCCGGTCCTCGGCCCAATCTTCTACGTCCGCCTTAGAGCCAACAGGGAAATTGTCGCCTGGCTGCGGTGTCGTCCGCTTGCACGAGATGTGTCTCTCAAGCGATGACTCTTTCACAGGTCCGCCTCTCCAGCTCCACGCCTTATGGCTGCTTTCAGTCTGTCCTCCTCGCTTCTCCGTTCTCTGCGTCCGCGTGCGTCGCGTCGCTCTCCTTCGTTCGAGTCGCCTCTCTTTCCGTCTGCCGTCTTTCACTCTGGAGTCTGAGGTCTGGGGTCTGGGTCTGGGGACTGGGGAACCCCTTTTTATATAGTCGGTCAATGCGACCAGCGCTACAACTAACATTCAAAATAATGGAGGATCGAAAAATGGTGGGCGGTAATTTGAACCACCGCGCGAGCCGTCTCTCTCTCCGTCTGTCGTGCACATCCACACGATCGCGCGAAGACGCCGTGATCACGCTCATATGAGCAGATCGTCACAATATATACATATATATATAACTCAGTCAATAAACGCTCATTGTATGATATATATATATATATATATATATATATATATATATATATATATATATATATATATGTTTACTTTTGAGTTTTTTCTTTTTGTGTCGCCTCATCTGTCTGCTCTATATATATATGTATATATCATATATATATATATATATATATAGAGCAGACAGATGAGGCGACACAAAAAGAAAAAACTCAAAAGTAAACATACTTGTTAAATTTTCGGAGGCATGGACCTCCTTCCTCAGAAGATTAGAATGAATTGCGGCCGTTGGGATTGATAGGAATTAAGGGGAGGGGTAGGGAGGGGAACAATTATGGCTACATTGGAATGTGGAAAGGATGCGCCCACCCCACATGGACACGTACGATCCGCGAAGAGCGGACCACACGCGCACACGCGAAATGGGCCTTAGAGGTTAAGGTTGAGACCGGGTGGGCGTTTACAATGTAACAAATGGATGTGTTATATATATTTGGAGACAAAAAGGGTATCCCCTGAATGGCAGCAAACAGATTGCAGAGATGGGCAATCATACTGCAGGGTTGTAACTTGTAACTACCAAATGAGGTATATGAAGGCAGAGGAAAATAGGGTAGCAGGTGGATTATCTCGCCTGCCATTAGAAGAGGAGGTAATGGAAATCAAAGATGTCTCGTACTTGCAGAGAGGGGAAATGGAATCCTTGCCAGTGACAACAGTGGAAATGAGCAATGCAAGATGGCGAGACATGAGTAAGGTGCTAGATTGTGGCGTGCGTGGTTGGCCTGGGGAAGGTGAAGACAATCTCGGGGCATGCCAGCTAGCAGGGCTAATGAACTAAGTGTGGAACAGGGCTGTGTATTGCGGAGAAACAGGGTAGTAGTTCCAACTTCCCTTAGGGAGAAAATTCTGAAAGAACTTCATTCTGGCCATCTTGGTATTGTTAAGATGAAATGATTGGCAAGATCATATGTGTGGTAGCCATTGTTGGACAAGGACACAGAAAGGAAATAGAAATAGCTAAGTGTTGCGCTGCGTGTTTGGCCCACAAGCCGATGCCCGATAGGGTACCGTTAAAGAGCTGGGATTGGCCTGAAAAACCGTGGGTAAGGCTCCTCATGCAGGACCCTTTCTCAGTTAGGCATTCTTAGTTGTAGTTGATGCTTGCACGAAATGGCCCAAAGTCAAGCAGTTGCGCAATGGAAGGGTTGATGAGATTCTGCTCCATCTGAGAGACACGTTTGCAACATTTGGACTTCCAGAAGTTAGTAACTGACAATGGGTCCCCTTTCGCCTCGTGCCTGTTCGATGGATTCTGTAAAATCAATGAGATTGAGCATCTATCCTCCCCTCCCTATCACCCAGCCACAAATGGAGCAGCAGAGAACTTAGTAAAGCGTTTCAAAAGTAAAATTAAAACTATGCTGGAATATGGGATCCCATTAAATGTAGCCTTACCTTTATAACTCTAGGATTACACCCCACACAACAATGGGAGAGTCACCATCCAAATTAATGTTTGGACGGATAGTCAGGTGGAGCTGTGTTGAGCGTATAGAGGGGCCAAGGTGAGGATAAAGCAGAGAGGGAGGCACAAAGGGGGGAGGCGTACACTCAGACAGGCAGAGGCAATTGGAAGCGGGTGACAAAGTGATGGTGCGGCAGTGCTGCAGAGTGGGGGGGAGGGAGGGGTAACAATTGGGTACCAGGCATATTTTCGGCAGTAAGTGACAACTGAGAGGGGTCAAATATGGCACAGACACATAACTTAAATTAGAGAACAATTGTTGATGAGGGTGACATCTCCTCAAAAGAGTGTGGTGTAGGGTGAAACAAGTCAGTCCGAGGCCAATACTGACAAGACGGTAACAGGTGAAAGAGTCGGTGTGCACCAGGGGCTCAAAGGGTGGGAGTGTGAGATTGGAGAGGCAAGGAAACTACTGAAGCAGATATACTGTGTGAAGCCTCTCGATAGAGGAGGTAGCCATCAAGGAAGGAAGTGATGGACCTGTCCACGAGATTCTTTTGTGTTCTCGTTAGTATGTAACATGATTATTCTTGGTTTATCTTGGAGCACATTTTCTTAATTGTTTTTTTTTTAATTACTTGGGGAGGAGGTGTGATGTATGGAAGTGAATATCATCACTCATTTGTTTGTGGTAATAAAGGTGGTTGGGTGGATGCCATTTTGCGGCAGTCTCCCGCCAGGACTCAAGGAGTTGTGTTGTTGGTTCTTCGCTCCTCGGTACATTACAGGTATCAACCCCATTCTGTATGCTGATAACAGTAATTTCATCGTCTCTTCAGATAATTCAAGTGATCTCCTTCATAAATGTGAATTAGTAGTCCACGTATTACGAGTTTGGTGTAAATATAACTCCCTGCACCTTAATATTTATAAATCACGAATTATGTACTATGGGAGAATAAAGTTTCCCAACAATTGGAGCGCCGCCACTATCGCTCTGATAGAAAATCAGATTCCTTTCTGCAAGGTACAATATTCTTTGGTCTCGGCCACCACGAGGGAAGTTCAAACATGGTAAGGTGAAGGACTCATCGCCCGAGTATGCAACGGAATCCGGCAGCAGCTTGCTTGCCCCGAGCTGTAAACGTGCTGGCATCCAGAACGGACGCATATTATTCCTTGCATGCATTGTAAACACTCCATTTAACTATCTCGTCCTCGCCGAACTTCACTCTCCATTCTCCGTCTTTCCTACCTTTTTCTTTTAGGCCTCTCTCCTTGTCTCGCACACAGGCAAGGTCCTAGAATCCACTCGGTGTCCGCCTCTTCACTCTCTTTCTCCCATATGAAAAGGTTAACAAAAGACGAGCTTGAATACTTTCCACGTCCATATAAACCATTGAATCGCTCCGTCAATATCAGTAGGGAGTGGTTGAGCTGTAATGTAACCAACTGGTTATACGAAGTTTTCAATTCGAGCCCTGAAAATGGCGAGTATTTTTTCTTCGCCACTTAATTTACATAAGAACATACATGTTTTTATACAGAGTGTCCCATTGATCGTGTGTCATTTCTAACCTGTAATTTTAGACACTTCCTTTCGAGCCACAAGGATGAAATTTGGTACCTGGCTAGATAAAGGATGTAAGTTTTGTTGAGTCTAAGCAAAATATGAAAAATATGACCTTTTGACCCCAGAAATAGGGTCCAACCTAAAATCCAAATTTTGCCTTATGGGCTTTCAATGTTAAAATATTCGAAGTACAAAAAAAATGGAATTATTTAGCGAAACTTTCGACTAATAGGTTTTTGGACACGAAGAACACGATGGAAGAACTATTGAGGTCAGAAATTGCAACTGTGACCCCTGAAAGGTCACAGTCAAGGTCACAGGGGTTACAAAAAATGAATCACCGCAAAAAATTGAAATGAGGCTAGAAACGTATCGAATCATATGTTTGAAAAGGTGCCAAGGTCGATCGTAAGGTCTTCTGATCCCTTATTTCTTTCCTTGACCTTCAAGGGTGACTCAGGGGTGAAAGGTCCTTGGTGTTACAAATTTCGCAACAGGAGCTACAATGAAGCATTTTGTTTAAATAGTGCCTAATACGATGGTAAAATCCCTCCAGGAAGTCTCTGACCTGGAACGGTTGGGCAGGGGTTAAAGTCGTGTAGTGAAAAAAACATTTTCGGGCATTGAAGAATTAAAGTAAGAAATTACAACGTGTGTAGAGTCCATATCTCCGAATATGCTGGAGGACACATTCACACCCGCTTTTATCGGGCAAATTCAATTGTGCCTGGCATGGAATATCGGGTACGTAGAATGAATAAAAATTGATTTTCATTCTTACCTCTTCGATATTTTCATTTTAAATTTTAATATTTAATATAATAAATACTTTTTTAAATAAAACGTATGGTTAAGTATTTTTAATTGAATAAAAGTAATTAACTTGAAATTACAATTGAATTTTTTCATTGATTAATAAACTCTAAATCAACGACTACCATATGACCCAGAGGGTTAAAGGGATGGAAGTTGGGATCTGAATATCTTAATATTCCCTTTGGCAGCCTAAATAATGTCATTCATATTATGTGTTTCACGTCTTGGCATATTTTACATCTGTGACCAATAAACTCAGTATCCTAGATTTAGGGTCTATTGCCCTAAATCTAGGATACACCTAGTGACCTTTTGCCCTTTCCCAACCGTTCAATGTCAGATAATTCCTGGAGGGACTTTACCATCGTATTGGGCACTCTTTGAAACCTATGATTCGATACGTTTCTAGCCTCATTTCAATTTTTGTCACCATTTTGACCTTTGACCCCCTGAGTAACCCTTCAAGGTCAAGGAATGAAAAGAGGGACCTGATGACCTTTCCATCGACATTGTCAACTTTTAAAACCTATGATTCGACACGTTTGTAGCCTGGATTCATTTTTTCCATCCCTGTGACCTTTGACCTCTGAGTTACCCTTGATGGTCAAGAGATGAAAAGAGGGATCTGAAGACCTTGAAATCCACCTTGTCATCTTTTTAAACCTATGATTCGAAAGTATTGTAGCCTCATTTCACCTTTTGTAATCACTGTGACCTTTGACCCCAGAGTTACCCTAGAAGGTCAAGGGATGAAAAGAGGAATCTTATGACCTTTCCATCGGCATTGACACCTTTTTAAACCTATACTCGACACGTTTGTAGCCTGGATTCATTTATTCCATCCCTGTGACCTTTGACCTCTGAGTTACCCTTGAAGGTCATGAGATGAAAAGAGGGACATGAAGACCTTAAAATCGACCTTGGCACCTTTTCAAACCTATGATTCGACAGGTTTGAAGCGGTGATTCATTTTTTGTAACCCCTGTGACCTTTACTGTGACCTTTCAGGGGTCACAGTTGCAATTTCTGACCTCAATAGTTCTTCCATCGTGTTCTTCGTGTCCAAAAACCTATTAGTCGAAAGTTTCGCTAAATAATTCCATTTTTTTTGTACTTCGAATATTTTAACATTGAAAGCCCATAAGGCAAAATTTGGATTTTAGGTTGGACCCTATTTCTGGGGTCAAAAGGTCATATTTTTCATATTTTGCTTAGACTCAACAAAACTTACATCCTTTATCTAGCCAGGTACCAAATTTCATCCTTGTGGCTTGAAAGAAAGTGTCTAAAATTACAGTTTAGAAATGACACACGATCAATGGGACACTCTGTACAAGTCACGTTAAAGGAATGTTATGCTATTTTTTACACTTGACCCCCTTCTCTTTTGCCATGGAAACCTATGTTTTTCCATTCAAGCGAATTTGGAACTGATCTCATGATAGGTAGATGGTTATGTCTTCTACTGCTGCAATAACTTTCCGTATTTCGCTGCTTCAAGGGAAATTCTCGGGTAGTAGGTAAAGAAAACCATTTTTATGTCCAGCTCTTTTTCTGCTCGTCTAACGGCTTCCTGAAAAATTTCCGCCCTCCCTGAACTGGATTTCAGCAAGAATATTATTTCACTTAACTTGCCTGGGATTATTGCCATGTCTTTCTATTTTTCTTACCGAATACTGCCAGCTATTGAGGTATCCACGTGTTGGGGTCGTAAAATATTGAGTAGGAAGATCATCATTCATTCATTCATCCACAGTGGCCATGAAATGCGCAATATTCAGGCCACATGATGACTCTTTGAGGCCTGAAATGTTATGATAATGGGTTTCCAACTTTCTTTTTGTTTTCCAGCGTTGTGCATTTTTATAATTTGAAAATACATCGCTTGAGAAAATTTAACTCCTCTTGAATTATTATATTCATTGTTTTCTTAACCCGGTAATGCCTGGAAAAAAATTTTTCTCAGAATTCAGTGAAAAACTAATATTTGAATTAACATCATTTTCTGAGATATAATGCGTAAATTTTATTCTTAAAACATTGGTAGTTATGGAGATACAGCCTGGTACTAAAATGTAACTGATTTGGAGAATCTCCTGAAATTAAACTTTAGCTGTCGAAAATGCTTAGTATATTATATTTTAAATCCGAATATTAATTTTTAACATATTATGTCCTTGAAATACCATGAAACATGCAAACAATTTATTACCATCGTAATAATAATTTAAAATATAAATTTTCCCAAGGTAAATGAAAGTTCATTTCAAGGCTTGCATAAATCAGTGCCAGAAATGGAATGATGCAAAAAAAAAACAATACATAATCCTACGTTACATTTCAAACATTCTGTTCATGTCCTACTGGTGCAGTTTTCGTGTTTCCATTTTCAACATTCGCCGCAGGGGAGTGGATTTCACGAGATAGTTGTACCCATCGTACCTTACTTCATCTGAGACACTGAAAAGAAAATCTACCGATAGCAATCAAATGTAATCTATTGAAAATAATATGCTATCTGATGATGAGTTTACTAACATCATTCCGGTTTCACGTCTTCAAGATGCAGATGCACGTCTCTCAGATTTTGCGGGATACTGCACAACTGCCCGACGGAACTCTAGTAGGATTATACCTCTTCCTGACTTCCTCATCAACAACCATGCATTGTGCATCATTGCATCTAGTCTCCGCGTAAAAATTATCCACCACCATTTCTTTTCCCTAACACCTACACAAAAAATGGATATATTCCAGTCCATTCGATCGGCGACCCCTTTAAATGCATTATATTTCCCAAAAATATCAGGTCGTGGCACAAGGATTCTCTTTTTCTCCCTTTTAGAGAATCTGCCCACACCAGATAATGGATATATATCGTGAGATGATGATATAGCTGATACAACTTCATTTTACACCTATTTCATGCAGTTATGTTGTCTTTCACGCATCTTCTAGCTTCAAAAGATTCTCGTTTCATCTTAACCAATTTCTTATTGGACTTCAAAGGACAGTCTATAGGTATTCTACTTTCTCTCACTGTGCCAGTTGCACCATATTTCCTTTAGCGGAGATAGCTGATTAGATTCACTAAGCTGTTACTTGTATAATAATTATCAAAATAGAACCGGTAAGGTGATTCTTTCTTTTGTAATTCATCTAACATTCCTATCAGAGATGCTGCTGCCTATCCAAATTATTTTTCGTAAATTTACACTTTCCTCGGGTTATTCCCTTAGAATACGTCGAAATTTGGCAGGTAGCCATCTGGGCTATTGAGACACCAAACTTTATAGCCAAATCTTATTTGCTTACCCCGGATGAATTGCTTACATTCGTGTCTCCAAAAATATAATACGATTGACTCACTGAAACTCAAGCACTGATCCTCTTTGAAATTCTAGCCAAATTTATTCTTCAGTATGTCCATAAGAGTGCGCATTTTCCACATTTCATCCTAGGTTTTACAGCAGTATTATCACAACCATAAATTAATCTATTTATCAGCAAGGATCTGTCTCACCTCATTGAATTACACACAATCTCATTTCTCATGTTGTGTGCTCCTTCCAATAAAAGACAGTTCCACTAGGAACCGTATTTTACCCACGAAGGAAAAGAACAGCAACAAACACTTTCACTTCTTCAGGTGAAATATTTGGATTAGTACATTTGCCGAATAGGGCATACTTATTCGATTCCAGCACTAGGTGAGAAATAACTTCTTCGTCAAAAAACAGTTCAAAAACTGTGTTAGGGGACATTTCACGAAACGAGGAGTAATCAGGATTATGGAAAATCGTGTCACGTACAGTAATTTCTTTATCAACCCAAATGATCAATTTCTCACGTATTTGAGGTCTCTTGCGTGATTTACGGCTCAGACCAGGTTCACCACATGCGGACTACTATTGCGATCTACAAACATTTTCGAGGTGTACATACAATAAACTCACGCTATAATCATGTATCAATAAAAATGAACATCTAAAATAATTATTATAATAATAAAATAAATAAGAACATTGATAAAAAGTGTTAAAAACATAATATCGCAAAAGAATCGGGTGGAAATACAGCGCGGAAGGAATTCGCTCCCCGCATGAAAATAGAATGGGAAGTGCCTAGCGGTACCATATGGTACCACAGATATATTAGGCATTGTAACTTCTCTATGAATACATCTAAATCCAAATAATCTACTCTAGCTCATAGCTACATGTACTAAGATTTAATATTACTTGAAAAACTCGCATAGATAAGGAGAGGAATAGAAAAATGAAATAAAATCGGAATGAGTGCACGAAAAAAATCGTTTTTTGGTGATCATTGAAAATTATCCTATTTCAAACATCTGTATGTGCGTTAATTATGGTTCAGTAAAAGCGAAATCTTCGGAATCATATGCTTCAACATATGTAAAGGAATTTGAAGTTAAAAAAATTGGAAGGAGTTTAAACAAATATGAATAAAATTAACTTAAGGAATACATTACCGAATGGTACCAAACGGTACCGCTAGGCGTTAATGGGTTAATGCAACTAATCAGCTCAAACATTTTCAAGGTAATAATTTTTCAATGATTTACATAGTATGTGTTTCATTAATAACTTATTATGGAATATCTCGCTGGATCATCTTCTACAGTAAAAAATTCTCTGGTCACTAAGTCATCACCGAAACAGACTGTCAGATTACCAGAATCGACTGAGTTTCTTATGGAGGTGACTTTTTCATCATAATGATGATCACACAGTCGAAGCTGAGTCTTCTTCTGTGCAATTCTCTCCAAATGTGACTAAATCCCACTAGATCCCAAAGCTGTATTATAGTATTGTGGACTAATGTAAGAAAGACTTGATGATGTATTTTTCACACTTTTTATTGAGTAAAACCGGTTTCGACACTCTCATGTCATTGTCAAGGGTACTCAGATACAGTGACACGAAAATGTCGAAACCGGTAGGGTTTTACTCAATAAAAAGTGTGAAAAATGCATCGTCAAGTCTTTCTTACACCATGTCACTTTTTCACGAAGTATCGCCTGATTCCATTCAATTCTTGTGGACTAATTATAAATTTTTTGAGTTAAGGGCAAATGTGACTACAAGAATAAACAACTAAGAACATTCTTCCAATACCAAAGCCAGGAATACAGGCCTGTAGTTGTACAACATTACATTGAATTTGTGATATATAAGGGTATCTATATGGAAGAAATTTGACGAACGATTTCTTGCTGCGGAGAAAAAAACTAAGGAAGTGTGTATCGGCCAAATAAGTAAAAAGACCAATTCCAATACAGCTCAATACCGAATATGTTGCTCTAGAACACTTCTGCTCGGGGTATTTGTTTCCAAAGGGTGTCCATGAGATTTGGCTCAAAAGTGAAAATAGAAGTTAAAGAGAAATTTTCAAAATTTTTGTGACTAGCTCATAGTCTGAGAAGCTATTAAGCAATACATATGAGCTGTATTTTGACCAAGAGTTTATCCTGTGCATAAACAACAATAATTTCCTTTTGGTCATTAATTATTGGGCTGGACAAACCAATATTTCCCTTTTTAATGAAGGATACGTAGATGTTTTCAGCCAACCAACATACAAATCCCCACCAGAATACACTCCGGTAATGCCACCGAAATCACTCCAATTTCTCAGCCGTAGGACATTTACTTTTATAATTTAGTCAAAATGTTACTTTCCTCAATCCAAAATTCTTCATACTTTATACATAAGAAACGAGATTTTACCAATAGAATTTATATAATTTAAATCTATACCCTACTTCATCAACAGCGTTTGGCCCCAGTCTTCAGCCAATATACCTGTGGTTTCCCTCAGGACTACAGTGAAAGACAAGTTTTGTAATATAAAGCAAGTTGTATGTCCTGCCGGCTCAATGAAAACCAAATGTAAAAGTGGAACAAAGGGCTCCGCCAAGCTGAAGTGAAGCTGTCACCATGATTGGTGTAGTAAACATAAGTTTTTATTCACATTTACTAAAGAAAAATCATTGAGGTTCTCTGTTAACTGTCTTAGATTATGTTACATACTTCGCTAAATCATTCCATGGGTTCGAACCAGTAATTAGCGGCAGCTCTCAACATAGTTACTAAATAATATAAACTTCTTCACTTTTTAAACTAGGGAAAGAAAGCAAAGAGGCAAACACCGGGTGAATCCCAGGACCTTGCCAGAGTGCGAGGAGGAAGCGAAGTTCGGCGGAAAGGCTCGGCATTCGGAGGAAAGTTCGGCGAGTACGAGATAGTTAATAAGAGCATTTAAAATGTATTTGAGGAATAATATGCGTCCATTCTGGACGCCATCGCGTTTACAGCTCGGGACAGGCAAGATTTCGGTCTTCCGTCACATACTCGGGCGATGAGTCCATCACCTTACTGTGTTTGAACTTCCCTCGTGGTTGCCGAGACCAAAGAATATTGCACCGTCAGAAAGGAATCCGATTTTCTGTCAGAGCGATAGTGGCGACGCTCCATTTGTTGGGAAACTTTTTTCTCCCATAGTACATCATGAACAGAGGCTAGCTACATAATGGTATCCATTTGATTATTAACAATAGCAGTATTCCCCAGGTAAGCTAAATTCCTTGGACTTTCTCCATGGACTCTCATATGACCTGGGAGCCTCACATTGGTGAATTAGCCACTAAACTTTATAGCTCTAAGTGTTTTATGTTTAGATTTATTAGACATACTGTACCTGTAGTGCTTTCACTATACTATGGAGGATTTTGCTCTCTTATGGTATTCTGTTTTGGGGCTATGCCCCCCGTTCTGTTGTCATATGTAAACTTCAGAGAAGAAAGCTGTGAGACTAATTGCAAATGATCCTATCTTCGCTCCTCGTCAACCAATCTTTAAAGAATTAGGTTTGCTGCCCTTACCTTGCATGTATATTTTTTGTGTTTTAATGTATGTGAAAACTAATATTGATGAATTTGAAAAGAATTCAAATGTGAACAATTACTCAACAAGACTGACTTGCATAATATTCCATTGGTAAGGACGTGTAACACTTCCTCAATCCTAGACCTATGGGGATTCCTTTATAATAAACTCCCTCCAAAGTTCAAAGCTATTGGTAAACTTAATACTTTTAAAAGGAAAATTAAAGAACTACTACTATTGAAAAT
The DNA here is from genome assembly GCA_933228895.1 of Platycnemis pennipes. Classification (NCBI taxonomy): domain Eukaryota; kingdom Metazoa; phylum Arthropoda; class Insecta; order Odonata; family Platycnemididae; genus Platycnemis; species Platycnemis pennipes. The sequence continues at coordinate 136,088,430 of OW121853.1, forward strand.
GTATTATTCTGTAAATGAATACCTTATAGATAATGATCTATGGCTGTATATTATAGTGTTTTACTTGATGTGTACATATTGACATGTCCTATATCATCCAAAGTATCTTTGGACAAATAAAGATTATTATTATATAAATGTGGGAGCTAGTTATTCGTTTTATTTAGGGGATTAATCTTGAATTTTTACAATATGGTTTGTTAAAAGTGGACTACAGAGAGCATGTGCTTCTTTGCTTTGCAGAGTGTGGCCTTTGTTGGAGGCCGTGCAGCGAACGAGGCCAGAAAGGAAAAGGCGACGACGACGGTGGCAAGAGACTGGCTTTCACTTCAGCCGACTTTGCTGTGGAGACATTGGTGGTGAAAATCTTGGGTCCTGGCAATGCTGAAGCAATTATGTGAATTGAATAATCTGCTATGTGGAAGTTGTTTATTGTTTTAAATATTTATATTTGAGAGGAAGGAATATATCAGAAGCACGTTGAAGTGTGTAGTGAGATGTCATAATAGGGCCTCAATTTACTTAAAAGAGAAACTGACAGCCTTCGTATGTTTTGTAAATAATATGAATATAAACAAGATTATATTAATCTTTATCCATGAAATCACATTTGGGCATACCGAAGTAATAAATGATGCAATTATGACTGCATGCATACAGCTGTTGTGTATATTTGCGCAGAGTGGGTGTGCATTTGTATTTAAATGCACCCAAACATGTTTTGGGGGGTGAATTGAACAAATTGCAGGTGAAATGGGTGAAGTCATTATTTTTCAAAGCTGATTTCATCTCTATTTTTCATGAAGCTTATTTCAAGCATCACATTACTCAGTTGTTGGTGGCAGCTTTATAGACAATTAATTGAAAATATTTATTTAACTTGTGAGGCAAATTCAGACATGAAAAGAAGCTATGTCATCACGTTTACCAAAGCAAATATCACAACTGTGTCCCATTGTTTTTTCGCTTGGGGAGTTGCTATTTGCTTTGTTCTGGAATGAGCCTTTGGCCACTGAGTGATACTGGTTGATTATGTCTTTAACAATATATTTGTATTACACAATAACAGAACTTTGCCATGGGCTTGATTGCTGTTGATTGAGCAAATCATGTGTCTGTTGTAGGGAATTGAAATATTCAAAAGGAGAAATAGTTAATATGTATATACTATTAATGGTCTTCATTCTTAATTTTACAGAGAATAATATTTTTTTAAATGGTTGTGAAGAATGAAATAAATGGACCAATGGGAAATTTATGAGAGGGAATCAGCACTTGCTTGTGGCTCTTAATTTCTTTCAGAGGGAAAAGATGTCAGGATCCACTCGTGGTTGTGAATGCTATTTTTCCATTTGTGCTTTGTGTGGGGAGCGATCAATAGGGATCTTATTGTGATTGACTAGTCTGAATTTTGTCCCCCCCCCCCCCCCTGGGGAACTCGTGGAAAGTGTCAGAGGAAGAGGCTCTCACTCGGTCGTTTCATGTCTGCCTTATGTCTCTCTCTTTCTGTCCCTCATTGTGTGTGACTTAAGTAAGTGCATGAATGGTGGAATTATTGGAATTTATACAAGCGTATTTTTGTGTAACAGTTTGAATATTCATAAATGTTGTTACATCGTGATTCTTTGGACCTCTTAGGTGAAGGAGTAGAGTCTATTTCAAAAATTGAGAGTGTACACAGGGAGGCTTTTGGTACATTGCTCTTTCTAATGATGGTCATGTGATTGAAGAGAGGGTAATCGGTGACCTCTTTGCAGCCCACCATCTGTGATTTGCGTGTATTTCTATGGTTTACTGGTATCTGTGATGAATATGCACATAAACACACAAATGGTGACCTGTGAGTTCCCGTTTTAGAAAGAAGAGATGGGCAATACTGGTGCTAAGCTAAGGCAAAGCCAAAGAACATGGATTTTTAAAAATTCGTTCAGTACTGTAAATAATGTAGTTTTTTTATGTTAAGTTAAAAGATGTGTGTGTGCGAGTATGTATGTATGTATGTACACATATGTATGTACACATATGTATGTATAGACACTTGGAGCATACAGGTAACTATATTTCCGCTCCTGCTGCCCCGACCCGGGTTTACCCAAACCACGTCCCACAAAACAATGACCATTTGTCTCCTCCCAGTCAAAAATCCACAGAGACCGCTAAACAAGCAGTTGTAAATCTTTCCTCAACCCCTCTCTCCCCAAGCAAAATCTCTTTGCTAAGCAAAGGCCTCTCCTTTTCTCCAACTCCTAAAATCAATCCTGGTTATATCTTAACCGACACCCTCAACTTCTATCGCAACTTTAAGTGACAATACTTCTGGAATTCCCAACCCACACTTCCTTCACCCACCAACTCAATACACACAGCTCTTACCAAATTTAAACCCCCCTCTTCCCATGAACCCAAGCCTCTCCCCTCCAATCACCCTATTGAAATTATTTGTAACCTCCTCTAAGATTTCTAATCCCACCTTCATCAACTCCCTTCAACTTAAATCCAATCTTTCTCCCACAGAAATCTCAGCCCTTCATAACCTCACCTCTAATCCCAACATTGTCATCACCCTTTCTCCGATAAAGGCTCCACCGTTGTGGTCCTTAATTCCTCCGATTACACTAATGAGGCTCTCAGACAACTTTTGGACACTTCTTCCTACAACCCCATACCCCATGATCCTAACCCACAATTCCTCAATGAAATTTTCGCAATATTAAACGAGAAGGGCTCAGGTGAAGGTCTCACCCAGCAAGATATTTCCCTTCTCACCCCTCCACATCCCCGCACCCCCCCATTTCTACATCCTCCCAAAAATTCACAAGCCCAATAATCCTGGCTGTCCCATAGTCCCCTCCTATGACTCACCCACCGAATGCATCTCCGCCTGTGTAGATTTTTACCTTCAACCTCTAGTCCATGGCCTCTCCTCCTGCATCAAAGATACCTACCACTTCCTCCAACGTCTCAATTCCACTCCACTTCCTAATAATCAAAAAATATCACTATGGCCACCATTGACGTTACCTCTCTCTATACCTCTATTCCTTACTCGGAGGGCCTCTCCTCTCTCCGCCATTTCTTAAACCAACGTTCTACTCCACACACTCCTAGCACTGACTTCCTTCTTGACCTTACCCACAATTCCTTTTCCTTCAACAACCAATTCTACCTTCAAACTAGGGACTGTGCCATGGGGAGTAGGTTTAGTCCCTCTTATGCCAACCTCTTTCTCGGCCTCCTTGAAGAATCCTTTCTATCCACATGCCCCCTCAAGCCCCTTCTCTGGCTCCGCTATATAGATGATATTTTTCTCCTTTGGCCACACGACACCGACTCCCTTAACTCATTCCTCGCCTCTCTCTGAACGCTTCCTCCTCAGCTTCCTTCACATATCTCCTCTTCCAACATCACCTTCCTCGACGTCAATATCTCCCTCTCTAATAACAAATTTAACACATCTGTTCACATCAAATCCACTAACAAACAACAATACATCCACTACAATAGCTGCCACCCCTACCACACCAAAACTTCCTTACCTTACTCCCTTTCCATTCGTGGCCACCGTATATGCAATAACCCAGAGTCCCTTAATAGATTCCTCACTAACCTACACGTCTCTCCTCTGAGGAGGATACTCTGAGCATCTTCTCAACAAAAATATCTCCAATAAACCCTACTCCCCCATAGCCCCTCCTCGCAAAACCGAAGACAACCTCTCCTTGTGCACAACCTTCTTCCCTGGTAATCAGTCCCTTAAACACATCCTCAAAGACCTATTCCCTATCCTGTCTGATAATCTTACCACCACCAATATTTTCCCTAAATGCCATCTCTTACTTTCAAACGTCCCCCCAACCTCTCTGGTGTTCTGACAGCCACCAGACCTCTGTCCAAATCCCATCTTCTTCCAAAAACACCCCCTTCCCCCTGCAATCGCGCTAGATGTAAAACCTGTCCTATCCTTATCACCCAGCCTCTCCCCAAACAATTCCTCTCTTTTCCACTTCCATCCATGCCTTCACTTTCCTGCACCACTGAAAATACTGTCTACCTTCTTCTCTGCCAATTCTGTCCTGCTTTTTACATCTGCCTCTCCTCCACCCTGCTATGCATCCGTATGAATGGTCACCGCTCCTCTTGCAATAATCCCTCCTCCCATTCTTATTCTCTCCCGGTAGCCATGCATGCCTCCTCCCACAAATCCAACTTCAACAATTGTTTCAAGGTGGTCCCACCTTCAGCGTCTCCCCTCCAACTTAAAACGTTGGAGCAATCATTAATTTGGCTCTTCCATGCTTTCCACAAACCGGGAATTAACAGGGCTCATTAAAGGAACCTTCTGTCTTTCTCTAATACCCTTTCCCTCCCCCCTTATCTTTACCCCTCTTACTTCTACCCTTCACTTGTTTCCTCGACCTGCCTTGCCTGCAATATATATACACACGTGTGTATATATACATATGTTTCACTCGTAGTAGGATTTTAATTCTTTGACCGCCGATATCATTGTGTGCCTCACTCAATGCACATTCACTCACTTAGTGATCAACCAAAGGTTGGTTTGATTTTGGAGGATCAGTAAGGTCATCAGTAAGCTTGAGGTGGATGGCTGTGCATCACTCTCCTTGCTATTGCCTAATCACGAAAGGTAGTTTGATGCAATCAATAATATGGTCGTGCCACCAAGTGAGAGGTATCTATGAGGGCCACCTGTGAATTTGGTGTTGAGCAAGGGATACCTGTATGCATACATATTTGTACTCAAGCATACATATACTTTTATTTATTGTTGTGTAAATAATGTTATACATTGAAGGTTAGATCTCATAATATATGTATATGAGAGGGTAAAGTGATAGAAACAGAGAGGTGTGTGGACTCCCAAGGCCAGCGAAGAGGGCGTCCATTGATGTGAGTGGCCTGACGATGTTTGCGTAGTACACCCTTTGTGTGTCTGCCTGCCTGAATGTGTGTGTGTGTGCGACTGAGGGAGAGAGCATTTGCGTGCGCACTCGGGAAACGCAAAGTCAGATGCAACGTAGGGTAAAAGGTGATTCTGCATTTATTTGAGGGTTATCGGGGAGAATCTTCCTAAGTTGTCACTGTCCATCCCCTGCATAATTTGAGACTCCTCAGCTTGGATATCTTTCCATGCAGTGTGAAGGTATCGATTGGGGGCTGACAACTGAAATTGACGCAAATGGTTGTGCACGCAAATGCTGTTGGCCTGCCCTCTTTGTGTAGTGTCAGTTTGTTCTGCAGTTTGGATGCATTGGATTTTTTTTAATTCCTGACAGAACATTGTGTAATGATTACAAATAAAAGACATGTTACTCAAAGAAAACTTTTAAAAATTGGTGGTGGGATGCTTAATTTATTTTACAATAATACAGAATTGTGCCTCTTGCTATTATCATATTGATGTTATCACAACCAGGGTTGAATTGACTTGTATTTTATTTAACCTGGGTGGGATAGGACATCCCTGTCTACCCCCCACCCAGGGTTGATTATGTATAGAATTTTATTGTAACATTAAGAATCTTGTAGAACACTTATATTCATGAAGCAGATGGCATTACTATAATGCTAATACCCCACTTTCTTTTTCTTCAGTCAAACTGTATAATTCTGTATGAGCTCATAATTTCACTGTAAAATGTTTGGATATCTAAGCTCCATGCAAAGAGACTCCACAGTCGGGTGCACTTAAGTATGTTTGGGAATTTCAAAACGTATGTCCCAAGTGTCCTTTTTTAAATGCATCTTATCAGTCCAAAGAATTGTTGGTGGATTTGTAATGGTCCCTGGGCCATTGCTCTCTCTGCTATCAAATCTTGACTTCCGAAGCTTCGCTGTTGCCAGGAGGATCAGTTTAGTGTACATAAAAGTCAACCAAACGTTCTACCACCTTCCCCTGTGAGTCAGACTCGTCACTCACTGATTCAACTTTCAGTGGGATGTGCATGCTGTGGATGTGATTTCTCATTGAAAGCTGGGAAGGGTGAACATTCACTATCTGAGTGGAAGTCAGACTATGTCCTCCAAGAACTGATGACAAGTATCATTCTCTTTATCATTTAGCATGCGCTTAGACACCCCGTGGTACTCAGGAGAGGAGAGAAAGGCTCAAATATTATAGCATTTTGACGTCAGGTCAGTGAGCATGGTTATTCTTCAGCAAGATCTTTTTTCAAACGTATGCATCTAAACCATACAGTAACTCTCCCATATTATACTGAGCAGTGACTCTCACCTGTAGCTTTAATACTATTTGGACTCTTCATTAGGGTTTTTATCAACATTACTTTCAATGGCAAAAGACCACTCATATTTCATGTTTTCCTCTTTTAAGTAAATGTCTTACTGTTTCTCAGAGTCATCAAGTAAATTGAGGAAGTTCAATTCAGGGTGCGAGTGAGGCTCTGTGCATGGCTATACATTTGAGGTTAACATTTTTTTAATACAGCTACCCCAAGTTTCATAACTGATGTGTCTGGCATTACCTGGGCAATTTGATACTGATGTGACTCATAAATTTCTCTGGTGTTTACTGTGGAGAGGGAGAAATATGGGGCTTTATTAGCAGAGCCATATTAATCCGTCCTCTTGTAAATGTGGCCAACGTCACCATTACAATCTTATTCACTCTCCACTTTGACTGACGTGCATTTTCATTCAGCAATAGACACCATTATCAGTGTAAGCTGCTGATGAGGTGTTGCTGTGGAATTAATTTCCAAACAGAAGTTTTGCAGAAACACAGAAGTATGTATGTGAGCACAACCAAAATGCCACTAGGTACAATCGGTCTGCAGTGTTATTATATCTAACACACAGTGGGCTGAGTGCATTTTGTCACTTCAGTTTGGTTAGTTATTAGTGTTTCCTGGTAGACAATGTATGCATACACTCAGAGTTCAAGGTTAGTTGGATAGGCGAGGGTAGAGCTAGGCCCGTATTAGGCCATTGGGGGTGTGTGGTGTGAAGTGCTCGACTATATTCAGGGTCGAGGCTGGCTCCTTTCCCTGTGCCACCTGCGATTGCATAACAAGATCACACGACAATGATTTTAGGGAGAAAATGGTCAGTCATAGCTTGAACTGTGGATGAGTTGTTTTTCAGGCATACTGCAGCTCAATAATTTAATTGCATTGTCATGTTGCACTGTATTAACTGCATCATAATTGTGTTGCTGCCATTTTGTGAATTGTTACATCAAATTACAATAAGAGAGGAAGTGATCAAGTTTCATTAAGTGAATTTCACTTTACTTATTACGTTTCATTAAGTGAGTTTTAATTGCATTAATTTGTGTAGATGAAACTTCATTAGATGGATACCAAAATATATCAGATTGATTTTTGCATTTCTTTTAAAACACAAACCACACAATCTTTTCAGCATAATTAACTGTATAACTGAATGGTCTTACTTTTTATTATCCTCTCATTTCAATGCTATCAAAAGTCAGCAGCATCTTTTTGGACAAGTTGAGAACTTACGTAAACTTGTTTTTAAGTAATTGAGAGTTGTGGAACTTGGGACTGCTGGTATTTAGAGATCAAGTTTTATTTTGGGCCTTGTGAATGATTGTGCTAAATAAAGAGAGTTGTTTCAGACGTGATGTGGTGCAATAACATAATTCAAGAAGATTGGCAATAGGGTGGTTGACCATTTTTATATTATTTTAGCTATTGATAGTTCATACTTTAGTAGGAGTAACCATATCATTATCGCAATATATTCTTTGTCATAAATGCTATAAAAAACATTTTAAAGTTGCAAATTTTGGATTGCGCCAAAAAAGCACGACTGCCATCTTGAACGTGCTTGTGACATCACAAGCCCTCAGCTGCTGAACATATATTTCAAAACCTTGCGGGTAAACTTATTTCTGGAGCATTTAAGCTCTGTCAAGGCGAAAGATAAATTATGATTTACAAGAAGAGATTAAATATACAGGGAGAAATGACAGAAGAAGAATGTGCGTACACTGCAAAAAGGAAAGTCATTACATGGTTCTTTGCCTCGCAACGAAAATGCACGTCTTGGAGTATGCCCGGTAAAGTTTTCCGAACTGAGGAAAAGAATAGAAGTTAGAAGGCTGTGGTATCTTGCTGCTCCACGCAAATTACCGACTTACGCTCTGAAGGGAGCTTGTCTGCTCCCCCGAAGACTCTGCATGTGACCTTTTACAGAGGACAGGGGGTAGTGCATTTTGTCTGCGAGAACAACGGAACTCAGAAGCCTAAGATGTGTTCAAGAATTCTCACAGAATGGTATTCTATTGTTGAAAGTCTCAATCTTCCCGAAAGTGATGTCTGTTTAACTTTGATGAACCACATAAGGAATGCTAATGTAGTGTACTAAAGCACAAAATGACATTAAATAAAGCTAAGTAGATCAATTTATTGCAGTACCAAGGTATTTTGACGTCACCTACAACACAGCAGCTGGTCACTCTTCACAGTTATCTAGCATATTACTTTTTTCTTCTTCAACGGTTTGGTTTAAGTTGTAAGCTTTCTTTTATTAACTTTGTACTCCGGGTGTATCCTACAATGAACATAGTCACTCAATATCCCTTCTCTTTTTAGCCTAACATAGCCTGCAGTGGACTACCCATATGCTTGTGTGCTACTGGAATATTTTGCCCGTAAAATATAGTTGTGAACATATATTTACATATATTCGGAAACCAAATTTGTCACAGTAGTCACGATTTTGCTTTAGCTCCACGGAAGTTAAAATTTTCAATTTTATAAACAGTGGGCGACAGTGTTCCAGAGATGGGCATTTAGTAAGTATTCTAATGGCCTTTTTTTGCGACAGGAATACAGATTTTATGTCAGGGGCATTCCCCCATTATTCCAGGCCATAGTCCAAGTGGCAGTAAAAAAAAAGCAAAATATATAGATTGCATGAAATCAGGACGGACTATCAAGCTTGGCTTTCTTAACCCTTTCGCTGCCGTTTATAAACGCAGCAGAATTTTTCTCCTGTGAACGAAGGCCGTGTATAAACGCCGCAGATTTTGCTACGCAAGAGAACGAAGGGCATCTTAAAACGGTGCTAGGGCCAGGTAGGCAGAAAAGGTCCAAGGTGTCATAAAGGACCCTTCCTCGCGGCTCTGAAGACCCTTACTCGGCTTAGAGGCGGGGATTATCTCGACCCTTCTTCACAGCGCGAGCCTCACTCTCGGCAGTTGTTCGTGGTCACTTTTTTGTTTATGCAGTGGAAAAACCAAAATAATATTTGTTTCTAATTCGCATTATTGAGGTCCCAAAGTTAACTCCTTATGTTTTTTTGAATCTCTAGAAATTTTAAACGGAACTCTAACGTTATTATTAACAGAGTTCACCTGTCAAAGAGACTTCAAACCGATTTGGGAGAATTTTACATTGCATGTGAGAGGAACTAAGACGTATGTTTTTTTATTATTTGACGATAAGGTAGTACCGATATTTTTCTCTCCGTTTTACTTGTTTATGGACATGTATTGGAAAATGAACTGTTATAGTACTACCACGTGACATACCGCAAAATCTATTATATCCACATGAAAGGCTGAAAATCCCACTGAAGGGTGTGGTTTATGCTAACATTAGCAGTCAATAAAGTTTACTTTCTTGTAACTGAATCTTTTTGGTGCAACTGCCATTCAGCTATAAAAAGTATCTTTAAAGCTGTGAAGCATTCAAATTTGTTCTGTGTGATGTGGTAACGAGTGATCATTATGTTGTAATCATTTATGTTAAAACTAGAAGAAAACCGCATGCGTGCTTGATGGAATGGATGCTTCCTCCCAATGGAGGTTCAATAAATAATTGCTAGGCGGAAAAATCTATCTCGCGCTACCATTGCGAATATATTTACATAAAAATGTTTCCTGATGAAGGTAAAGCGCCAAAAAAGTGCATGTGCTTTTATATAAAACCCGGGTATGCTTGGATTATGCGCGGATGTCTTCTATTGCGAAACAACACAAATAATTATTATTGTAACCATTGATATGATGTCTATTGTGCTAAATATCTTAATATTAACATTAGAATTTCGTTTAAAATCTCTAAATGGTATTTATAACAACAGGAATTTATTTCTGTATTAACCCCCACTTAAAGTCTCACTATTATTTATTTAACAAAAATCACTGAATTAAAAATAGTTGACCGCGGACACAGGCCAAGGTGGGTTCTCATTTGGAAAAGGGCAAAGATAATCTCTGGTCAGTGGCCGAGGAAAGGGTCGGGAACCCCGCTGGGTCCGGTCCCAAAGCGGGGGAAAGATATACCTGCTTGAAGCCTTGTTTCAAGAGAGCTCCGTACACGGAGTGGAAGAATATTCTAGAGGAACCCGTGGAAAGGAAAGCATTTTCCTGCGTAGAACACCGGCGTGAAAGGGTTAAAATGAAGAGAGCTTTGGAAAGCTTTTTGTTTACCTCAGTGATATGATAGCTCCAGCTGAGTTTAGTATCAAGGTAAAACCCAAGTAACTTTGTTGGCTTCAGGTTACCTGGGGCAGACTTCAGGCTGCAGATTAGCTTTTGAGTTTTTTCCCTGTTAAGTACAAAGCCATTAACTCTAAACCAATCATTAGCCAATGCTAGATGATTGTCTGCACTTCCAGCAGCAGTGGTAGTACTTTTGCAAACATCTATTAAGGTTGTATCATCAGCATAGAGAATGGAATTAAAGGGAATGCTGTATGGTAGGTCATTGATCATTACTAAGAATAAGATGGGTACCAGGACAGACCCCTGGGGAACACCATATTGAGTAGGGAGGGAAGAAGACTGCACTCCCTCCATTTCAACACATCATTGACACGGAGAAAGATATGATTGGAAAAGAGACAACTCGACTCCTGAGATCCCATCGTATTTCAATTTTTCCAGTAATATCGAGTGAGAAACACTATCGAAAGCCTTGGTAAGATCAAAACCCTTTAAAAGGTTAAAGCAAAGGATAATTGGTCTTCATAAGAGTTATGGATAATTTTGGTGATAAATTAAAGAGCTTGTGCGGTGGTTTTACCTTTACGGAAACCATATTGAGATGAACTAAAAAAGCCACTATTTTCTAAATAGTAGTATAGGTGAGAATTAATAAATATCTCCCTGGTAAAAATTTAGCAGGAAATTGCCCACATTTAGCAGGATTCAGCAGGAATAGTAGGATTCAGCAGGACAGTTCTATATACAAATATGAAAATGAATAACATTATCCACAGAAATAACATTTATTAGTTACTTTCCCTTATTTGATTACGCAATATGTTCACTGATTTACATAGAATATTACAATTAATTATACAAGCAGACCCACCTATGCAAAAATTTTTTCAAATATTGCTGTGACAATACAAAAAAAATGGCCATTTTTAACATGTGGGATGTACATGCAGAGGACGTTAGGGCAAATGAAGTGTAATTGTGCTCACCACCATATGCCAATTGACTCTTGCCAGCACAACGCTCCAAGTTGCTTTCACCTACTATTTTTTTAATACTGATGAACTTTAATAATCACAATCAGGCCAGTTCACTCTGCAATTTTGTTGTCTGTTCACTAATCCTCTTAAATAGTTCTCCTTATTTCTTTCATCATCATCATTAAAGACCCAAATTGAGAAGCCAACACACACCGCCTCCTTCTCATTTACGAATTCAAATAAACTACATTCAGAATCGCTAATTTTAATCAGCAAAGTCAAGGACTGCATTTTCTACATTAAACGAGATGAATGAGATGATAGAAGATTCTGCAATTCACACTACTTTATAGAGTGATATGTAGCATGGCAGAAGTGTACACACAATAAATATATTATTATATGCATAGCAACAATTGTTTTCTAGTTGATTTATCAATAGAAAACAATTGTTGCTATGCTATTTGGAAATCCATTGAGTAATTATTCTAGATACATATTTTCTAGGCATGAACATTACACAACAATAATGTAGGACTTACATGAAATTTAAATTAAATGCTTACATTTTTACTTGAATGCACTTTACTTGAGTCCTGTTAGAATTCCTGCTAGATCCTGCAGATATTCCTTCTAATTCTGTTAGGCTCAGCTAAATTCCTGCTAAAGTTCCTGCTAATCCGATAAAATTCCTGCTAATCCTACTAAAGTTCCTGCTAATCTTGCTAATCCTGCTAAAATTCCTGCTAATCCTGCTAAAATTTCCTGCTAAATTTGTACCAGGAAAGCTTAAAGATTTTACAAATGATCGGTATCACAGAAATAGGGCGATGTGAGTTAGGGTCATCTTTGGGGCCTTTCTTGTGTTTTAAGATATGGAAAGACACCAGATTGAAGACATGTATTGATTATTATACTGAGAGGCTCGGTTATAGATTCATTTAAGCTCTTGAGGAGGTTATTTGAGAGGCCATAAATGTCTTCACTGTTTTCAGAGTTTTCAGAGATTTTATTACCTTAAAGATCTCATATGGTGTAATTCCACTTAGAGTGGCTTTTGTTTATTGTGTGTTTGTTTAACAGAAATGTAGCTTTAGCTTTGTCAGAAGAAGTAGTTGAAGTTTTGTTCTCAACTGTCTCCATAAAAAATTTGTTGAGATCACCTGGAGAGATTGAAAGATCAGGAGAAGTTTTTGCTATGTCAGCCTCTTTTTTAATGATAGTCCATGCTGGCTTAAGTTTATTGTCGGAATTGGAGATGTATTCAATGTTAGCTACTCTTTTGGCTTGGGTTACATAAGCAGATTGTATTCATTCTGTGCTTTGGTTAGAAGTTCTTTGTTTAGTTTGTTACTGTTAGATCTATATGACTCTTGGACAGAAACAAGTTTCTCCTTCATTTTGAGAATGTCAGGAGTGACATAGGCTATCTTAGGAGTTCTTGGACCAGTACTTAAGAACTTCTTTGTGAAACACATCTCAAAGAGACCCATAAATTCTGAAAAGAAGAGTTTGAAATTTTCCTCCCCGTTATGTTTTGAAAGTGAGAACCAGGTGATATTAGAAAGAAGACTTTTAAAATGCCGTACACCAGCAGGTGTGATGGGTCTGACTAGTGCACATTAAGTGTCTTTCTTTGAGGTGTTGTCGAATGAGGATACAGGTGCATTAAATGTCAGAGCTAAATGATCCGAGAAAATTGGATCTTTAGTCCGAACATCATATTTTGACTCTTCCAAATCAGTTATGATATTGTCTAGGCACGCAACAAGTCTGGTAGGTTCATAGTTAGAGCAGTGAAGGTTGGATGAGCTCAGCAGATTAGACAATGTACAGGCAGTATTGGAGGCTAGGGACATGTCAACATTGAGATCAGCACATAGAATGATATTAACATTATTCCCTTTACTCAGATTCTAAAGCTTGTTCCAGTTTATCACAAAAAACCTGAAAGTCTCCATTGGGAGAACGGTATGATGAAAATACGACTTCTTTATATTTTTTAACATAGATTGCAACCATTTCAAAGTTTAGTTCTGAGCAGTAGCTAAATACATCAATTATAGAAAAGTATATGTTGCTTTTGACATGTATTACCTCACCACCATTCTTATTAACTTCCCTGCAAAATACACTTGCTATTTGGTAGCCAGAAATATTATATAAGTTAACTTATGGAGATTTAAGCCAATATTCATTAAGACAATGGATGTCATACTTATTATATATATATATATATATATATAAATATAAATTCAGACAGAAGGTGAAAGAAAGAGACAGTGAACATACAATAAACAGTGAACACAACGGTGGTGTGGAGATGAAATGATGGTCGAAAACACATGGAAAAAATTTCGCCTTGACCAAGGCGAAATTTTTTCCATGTGTTTTCGACCATCATTTCATCTCCACACCACCGTTGTGTTCACTGTTTATTGTATGTTCACTGTCTCTTTCTTTCACCTTCTGTCTGAATTTATATTTGTGTATTTGCGCCTATGGCGTTGTGTATGAATGGTGTTTTGTGTATATATATATATATATATACATTTTTCGAGCCCTCATCACTATAGAGGATGCCTGAGAATTGACATTGTTATCTTCCTTCACCATTGATGCGTACGACGCATCATTGGTGGGTAGCACCGAGTTGTCCATGACCTGTTGATTGGCGCGATCAGCACTAAGTGTGTGTATGTTCTTCAGAAATATAAATTTATTCACAGAAACATATGTTTCGGCCACGTTGTGGGATCAGAAAGCTTTAGAAGATGGACTGCATCGGCAGACACACGAAAGGACGCTTAATCTCCTTTGGATGCAAGTTCAACTACTTCGGCCACTATGGATGTTTTATTTTTTAAGTTTCGCGACATCATCGGCAGTGATGCCATAGAATGGGTATGCTCCAACACTCCACCTCAATTATAGAAATGTCCAAAATGAAATAGATTCAAAACATAGAATTAAATATAAACACAAAGAAACTTAGAATACATCTAAATAATTATTCCCTTGACAATCTGAAAAATTGAATAAACAAAGTCGACATTTTTTTTACAGTGCACCTACAAGACGAGTGATTTTGTTACCAATTAGTTTAGGACATTTGTTTTACATGTTTAAGTTTTGTGTTCCCACTTTGTTAAACAGGCAATACATGCCTTATTGTCTTCATGGACTACTATTTGGTGTTCTACTTTTTACCTAAATTGGTAAGAAGATTGTTAACCATAAAAGTTCTTTACATGCCATTACAAGGGCTACGTACTTGGCCTCAGTAGTAGAAATAGTCACAGTGGTTTGTTTACAAGTGGCACAGCTTACAGGTGCTCCATAAACTTGGAGCAAATATCCAGATGATAACTTACAGTCTGTGGTGTCTCCAGCCAAGTGTGCATATCCCATTACTATTGGTGTTGCTCAGAAACTAGTCCATAGTTAATAATTTGACCTTTAGGTAGCACAAAATTCATTTGAGTCCCACTCATTGCGCTGCAGTTTGATATCTGCTGAACAAATTGAATGATGCACTCAGGTCCGTTCATGTAGTGTACGTCAAATGCATACGGCACCCTACTAGTTCTATGTAAGGCTTCTCATTAACTATGCCAGGGCCTCCCAAGGTTGTTACAGGTTTGGCCTCCATTGGAGTCTTGGTTGGATGACAATCTTCCATGCCAAAATATTATATAGCAGATTTCTGATGTAGGAATGCTGGCTGAGGACGATTCTATCAGTGCACCGATCAATCTTTGTGTTTGGAAAAGATCTTAGGGGGCCTAGATCCACCTGCTTAAGACCATGGAGATTTTTTTGATTTTTGCATACTAGTTCTCCATTTCCTTCAACATAACTCTTTAACTGTTTCATGTGAATCTCTTCACTGAGGTTCCCATGAAGAAATGCATTCTTGAAATCCATTTGCTCTACATCCTGATCTCATAAGCAGGATTCCGAGGGTCACAAGACCAGCTACCAGTGAGTGTGCTTCTTCGTCGTCACGTCCTTTGTGCCGAGCCTTGTAGCTATCCATGAGTCTCCATTTTCAGTCCGCTTGGCTTTGAAAACCTACTTTTGCAGTCAATTGCTTTCTGTCCTGTGGAGTCAAAAACCAGGTTTCATTTTCATGAAGAGCCTTCAATTCCTCTCATCAATTGCATTGCACCACTTGTCTGGATCCTCTTGCTCTTTGATAATGGAGAAATCTTCAGTTACCTCACCCAGATATGCACTCATCAGGCATTCAGTTCTGATATATCATTGTCTTCTAAGTGGATAGGTCTTCTTCTCTCTCTGGTCGAGCTTCTGATTTCCTCTTCTACTTCTGAATCTCCACCTGAATTCTGGTCTGTCTCTTTCGGTGAGCATTTTCCGTCAGTTTCATCCCTGTATCCAAAATTCTTATTAGCTGGGAACTTCTTTTCATCAAAATATTACATCTCTTCCTCTGACAATTTTTTTCGAAACCAAAGCCTGTGCCCATTCGTGCAATACCCGACAAAAATGTGTTTCTTTCTTCTCAGTTTTACCACTCATCAATTCTTTGAGGGTGGTACGCAGGTAGGCTGCACATCCGCAAATCTTTAATTTACTAAGATCTGGCTTCTTTCGAGCTGGCACTTCCTTTTTTCAGGGCTTTTGTGGGAGCCCTGTTGATTAGGTTGACAGCAGTAAGTACTACTTCAGTCCACAAACTTTAAGATATCCCAGAGCTATGTAGCAAGAATCATGCTTTTTCAAAAGCATCGTGTGATGCCGTCATTGTGCCAGCCCATTTTGTTGTGGTCTGGAATTGTAAATTCAAATTGTATGCCTTGTTCTTCAAAATGGGTCTTCATTTCATTAGTTGAATACCCCTGTCATTATCACTCCTGAAACGGCTCAGCTTTACCCTAAAATGAGTTGTTGCTATTTTTTCGTAAATCGTGAAGCAGTGGGAGGCTTCTGACAATTACATTTCTGAAAGAACGCAGCTGGAAAGTGAGTATAGTCATCCACAAATGTCATCACATGAAATTGGAGATACAGGTCCAATGAGATCACTGTGTACCAGTTCTGGTGGACGTGTGCTCTTTCGTGCTCTGTGTGGCTGCTTTGTTTGTTGCTTTGTTTGTTGCTTTGTTTGCTTCCCAGCCAAGCAATAATGGGTCTTACTTGAATTCACCCTCTTCAATTCCATCCACCCGTGTGTGGTTAATTCCTTCCATCCATCCTTGGAGATGTGCCCTAGTCTTTGGTGCCACAGATTTCCAGCTTCTATTGTAAGGAAAGTTGTGTCTGTCCTATGAAAAACAATCTTATATATAATTTTCCACAGCAACTGTAAGCTGCCACCACTGTCTTACTACCATATTCAGTATTGCATTCCTTTCCCATCTGTGAACAGCACATCATAACCACATGAATCCAGTTTTTGGAGAGACAACAGATTCATCTCAAGATTGGGAACCTTTAACACGTTGGCTACGTGTAAGACAAGCCATTTGCCAGTAATAAAAACAACACCATTAATATTTTCAGTGGAGTAGCACAACTCTGGGGAGTAAGTTTGATTCTTGAAATGATCAGTAGGTGCAGAGTCTAAAGTGAAGGTTACTTCACTTTCAGCTAGTGAGCCTATTCTCGTAGCAGTAGATTCCTCCTCCACTGTCTCACCATACTCGATTGCTGCTAAGTTGTAGCGAATGCTGTTATGGGCACTACCTCAGATGTGGATTCCACCTGCTGTTTTCCATCGGCCTGGAGCTATCACTTGGATTCCTCATCAAGTAATTGGTTATTCACAAAGGCCAAGGTTAGTTGATCAGTGCAAATGGTCTCTATTGCTGTGGCATTCCTGCAGCAAAGCAAGCAACAAGTGACAAATAGTATCTGGTTCATTCACATCAGCGCCTTTCATTTGACGAATCTATTGCTCAAAATAAAGAAAATGAGTTTCTAGATCTTCCCATTTGCGGTTATGTTGGCATGCTGGAGATAGAAGCTGTCTTCCCGTCTGCAATTGAGTAGTCAATCCTTTTCTTTTGAAAGTGTCCTTCAGTGCTTTCCATACACTGCATGCTAATGTTTTTCCTTTTGCATATTCCAAATGATTGTTCGCAAGCTTCCGAATTATAAGTCCTCTGCATTTTTTATCTTGACTCATCAATTGAGCATTGGCTGCTTCCCGAGCTGTACTTTCTGATGCTGATTCATTTAGGATTGGTCTTAGATAAATTGGGTCTTCATCAGTGAGTGATAAAAGATCCATTTCATCAAGTAATGTTAGAAATTTCCAGATGTCTTATTTGATCCCACTGAGTCGAGGAATTCTAAACCTGTCGTCTTGATATTCCGCCATCCTTTTAGTGGGTTGTTTAGATTTCCAACAGGATTTCAATGTTAAATGATCATGGAGAAAACTTAATGGAAACTATTCTTAATAGGGTGTAATTGCCTGGGCCCATAACCTGTTTTCAAGAGGTTAAGAAATGAACTGTTGGATCCTTTCAAGTGTCACAACAATACTTCTTAGCAGTATCTAGGCTTTTATTTATTGTGGTTACAAACCTCACTAACAAACCTTTAAGTGCATAGAATTGGTATACTCCAACAATGTCACTAGGAGTGTCTTGATTGTACATATTAGTATAGAGCTTGAGGAATTGATGTCCAGGAGCTCCTCAAAAGTAGTCTTCTACCTCCACAAAGTTTTTTTTACACTCATCTGATGGCAGTTGAGTAGTCAATAAGGGGCCACTGTGGAAAAAAATGAAAAGAACAGGTGAAGAATATTCTCTTCGTACTGATCTTAATTGTAAGGCATATTTTTTTTTCATCAGAAAAGCTATAGTGCCTCTCCATGAGGAGGAAGAAATCATCTTGTTTGAATATGCTCAGTTAGCGAGTGCACTGTGGTCTTTCAAATTGCATTCTGGTTCCACAATGCATTGCAGGCTTAATGATTTGGATACTGTTTGGCGTAACTTGGTGGAAATTCATGATGAATGAACAAGTACATAGTACCTTATGGTGCCCTAAGTGAGTGAAACCAGTCATTGTTTAATACATTTTTGTGGAAATATATAAAGTTATTACTTCAGTCATTGCAGTTATAATTCATTGCAGGCTTAGTTCACAATCGTCGTTGAATTCTGTTTGACCTATGGTTAGTCAAAAATTTGATTCATAACAAGGCCAGATAGGTATTCTGTGGTCAACATCCAAAGGGCTTGATAGGCTTTTAAGATTTGGTATATATTTTTGTTTGAATTTTTCCAATTGTCATGAAGCCTTGAATTTTTTTCAAATCTCTCGCCTTGGAAACTTCCACTCAGAACTGCTTAGTGTTTGTTCACTCATCATTAGAGTCTCCTTATCACTTTGAATTTACGTATCCTAGAGTTACCTACAGTTGAAATTTTTGTCAACACAACCCTGATTTTTTTTATGAGTTTCAGTTGATACCTGCGTATGTATTTGTGAACAAGTCATTGAAGGTTGTGACTAATGAATTGAGTTTATTAACAGAATGGTTTTCATACAGGTGTTTCATTGAGTAGAAACACATTAAGGTACCTTTTGGCTGACGATGCTGCACATGGCGAGTTCATTATTCTTTAAGTATTGTGGAAAAATACAACTTTGCAATAAATTTTGAGTTTGCTCATCAAAATTTAAACAGCTTTTCTCTCTTGAAAAAAAAACTATTTATTGCTCTCTCATATTTCTGATTCGCTGTAAGGCAGTATTATACTTGGTACTTATGTTTTGAATTCAGTGCATCATCAATCACCTAAACAACTACCGTCAACTATTTGCACCTGAAATCCTATGAAAAACGTTCCATTCCTTGTTCATGAAGTGTAGTGATGGGTGGTTGCCATGGTAACAGCCTTCTTGTGATGACGTGTAAGAGCTCGTGGAGCTTTTATTTGACTTTGTTATATCATTGTGCAAAATATGTGCATTAATTGATATGTAACAAGACACAAAGGAGTAAATGGTAATTACTATAAGATAGGCATTTGTTTTCATTTACTGTACCGTCCACATGTCCATCTTCACCTGTCATGGCCTGCATCATTTCCCCACGAGTTCATCAATATTCCTAGTTTAACGTATGCAGCCCTATGTGGGCTTCATAAAAGCATGAATTTAGTGTATTCTCTGCTGACAATGCCCTGGTGTCTTTTTGGAATTCCCCCTGAATTTTTTTCTTGTAAAAATTTAGAGCAATAGCCCCAAATAGCAAAATATATCATATGTGGTGAAGGCACGTACTCAATACTTAACCCTTTCGCTGCTGTGAACGTACCTAGTACGATCACACGGCAGGCTGCTATGAACGTAGTTATTCGTTCTCACGGTAGCGCTTTCACTTTTCCGCTGCATGTGAAGAGTAGGTTTCCGGAGAGTCTGCCACTGCGAAAGGGTTAAGCAAGCAAGCAGAAAAATTTAGGATATAAAACTGCCTAGCATTGCTAAACTAGCTAGAACTGTAGGTTAATGAAGGCAGTGCATAACCTTCCAAAGATTTAAAGGTGATTTCACGTGGAAAAAAATCCATAGAAAAAAATAGAAGTCCACAGAGGGGAGAGGGAAGCATTGGTGGGTCAATCGTAAAAATAGCTGGCAGGAGGTTCTGTGTTTGTCCTGGTCAAGGTGGCAGTTTTTCTCAGAAATTCTGTGCATTTCATAGGGTGACTCCCCCAAGGTATTAGTGGCTAGTTGGCTTAAATTGGAGTGTAGTGACTTCATTCATTGATGGTATGAAACAATTAAGGTATTTACATGCATCCACAATAAAATGTTACCACTTCGGAAGCCGATTTTTTTAAAGTCCCGAGTTGAAGGAGATTTGACAACAGTGCAGCTCTGTCCCTTTAAATGCCCCGAGCAGCACAGCAAGACCGTCCACTGAAGATAGCCCCTTACCATGGTTTGGGGGGCGAGACCCTTCCTCTATGGCCTGGATGGATTATTGCGTAAGGAGGGGGGGGAGGGTGGCAAGCAGGGGTGCCCCCCCCCCCCCCGTAAAACCAACAACTTCCCCCCCACCCCCGAGGGGGGGAAGGGAGGATTCGGGAAGTGTTTTTTAATTATTAGCTTCACAAAATGTTGTCCACCACTGTGATATCCATACTTTTAGAGTGAGTTTTGAGGGTTTGGCTCCAATGATTTATGACCCAACACTCAAAAACTAACTAAAAATAGAAATAAAATCTTAAGTAAGCTATTGCGCTTATATAGGGGAACTATTTAAAACTTAATACAATGCTAAAAACAATCAAAAGGATGTGAGAGTTTATTTTTCACGATAGCATGCTTAAAAAAGGAATAAATTGTAAAAATGAGAATCATTTAGTTCTTATATTTTATTAAAGTAACTGAAGGATTCTTTCACATTTCAAATTAAGAAAAAATAAGGGAAATATATTGAATATTGCTCTCCTAAAACAACACAGCTGGATCCTGTATCTAACAAAGTAGGCGATCAACAATTACTGCGAAGGCACTATTATGATACTTTATACCAGCTCTCCTGAAAGCTTATGGTGTTTGTGTTGCCTGCATCATACAAATTCCATTTTTCGGAATGCACTCATGGATGGCACAAATGCCATGTGTCTTCGCTTTCCCCTTCATTTGTTTTCCCTAACCCTTTCCACCAAACTTTACCCCTAGACGACATCTTTTTCTGCGCATCCGAATGCCATAAGCTTTCGTAAGAACTGTACCAGTGAAATTTGCAAAAAATATATTTTTTACACATTTCACTGGTACAGCTATTGAGAAAGGACATCTATATAAACCAAGCATTTAAAACTAAGATTAGTCTTTAATTAAATGGAACCAATTTAGATCATTATTCATAGCTCTTATTTACAAACTATACCGGTAAAAAACTCAAATAATAATAATACAGATAAAATCACCACTGGCGGTGGTACCATTTTGACTACCCTACCTTTGATGTCCTTTATACAGTATATGTAGTATTTTTTTTCTTTGCTCACTTGACAAAGCAAATTTTTCTGTAACTTCACTGTTATGAATAGATTTTGAAATGTCTTTTTTGGAAGAAAGGACAAGCACATCCAGACATCTCCCAAGCTGCTTCTCGGCCTATTTTTCACACGTCCGAATCTGCTCATAACCTCCTCTGGTGAGCAACCTGATGCTGCAGTATGTTCTGGCAATGCCAGAGGTATGTGGTATAACATCTTTAGGAGAGGAAACCCATAAGTATTTAGTAAACACCTAGGTATAAGGCCCAATGAATCCTTTCTTGATCCTCTGATCCGGAAATATTTTTTGTTCGGGTGTATTAGGATCTGTACTTGTAACATCAGACTTGTCATCACAAGAATCTTGAATGTGTTACTTTTGTCGTTATTTTGGGTCAGACTCTCTTCACTCAAGCTCAGCTCATCTGATACATCAATAACTTGCTAACTTTGTACAGTTGACTAAATACATAAACTTATTCACAAAGTTACTGATAAAAGAAATGGTTGGCGAGTTTACGCTGTGGAAGTTATTCATCATAAAAAAGAAAAAACTTGGTTCTTTTCCACAAATATATTTAAAACAAATCAACCGGTTTCGGCCTTCTCAGGCCATTCTCAAGATTACAGTAATTGTCCTCAGGCCATTCTCAAGATTACAGTAATTGTCCTCAGGCCATTCTCAAGATTACAGTAATTGTCCTCAGGCCATTCTCAAGATTACAGTAATTGTCCTCAGGCCATTCTCAAGATTACAGTAATTGTCCTCAGGCCATTCTCAAGATTACAGTAATTGTCCTCAGGCCATTCTCAAGATTACTGTAATCTTGAGAAGGCCGAAACCGGTTGATTTGTTTTAAATATATTTGTGGAAAAGAACCAAGTTTTTTCTTTTTTATGATATTCACAAAGTTCTTCACCATCAATTCCATGATATACACAAGTAACTGACGAGAATAGGCCTTAAGAGTACCATTCATATTTTTCACAATATTGAGTAAACCTTCATGGGAAAAGTAAGTCATTTATTTGAAAATATCCAAGAACATTAGTTGAAAGAATATCAGTTATGTACAGATTGTCCCATTGATCGTGTGTCATTTTCAACCTCTAATTTTAGACACTTCCTTTCGAGCCACATGGATGAAATTTGGTACCTGGCTAGAAAAAAAGGTTGTAAGTTTTGTTGAGTCTAAGGAAAATATTAAAAATATGACATTTTGACACCAGAAATAGGGTCCAACCTAAAATCCAAATTTTGCCTAATGGGCTTTCAATGTTAAAATATTCAAAATACAAAAAAGACAATTATGTAGGGAAACTTTCAACTAATAGGTTTTTGAACATGATGGAAGAACTTCTGAGTTCGAAAATTGCATCCGTGACCCCTGGAAGGGCACAGTCAAGGTCACAAACAATAGGGTCAATTTGTTCATTCTGGGACAAGGTCGCCCTTGAAATTACATTTGCCTTTCACTTCCGGATACGTCCAACCCACTTTCCCTTTTCGCGCACGGAGACGCCTGCCCCCACTTTCACATTTCGTGCCCGCGACTCGGAGACACCCGACCCACTTTCACTTTTCGCACACGTGTTGAGGAGACGTGTACCACCCTTCCACTATTGCTTGCAACATTGCGATTGTTCTTTACGTCCCCCTCCCATCTTCTCAGACAGTATAAAAGCGCGTTAAATCGAAGCGATATATAATCGCTGACAGATATTCGACACGTAAGGATGTCTCCCTTACTCTCCGTGAAAGCTGAGCTTGGTGGGAAGCATCAACTCCTCGTTCGCAAATTCAAGGATAATGTGAACAGCATATATGAAGTGCTCCTCCCATTACCACTACTGGGCAACAACGAAGAGAACGATCTTAATCTCAGTATAGAATTTGAGGAGAGATGCTTCACAGTGTTCAAACATATGAACAAATCCATAAATATCGTGGGAAAAAGTGTAATATTATCGGGGTTTGAGAATCCTGAAACAGATGAAGTGGAACGTTTCCACGATCAAGCAGCTGAAACTCGAGGGGGATAAGCTGGAGAAGGCCAAGAGACAAGATCCATCCATCACGTGCCATGTCTACGATATAAAGAAGATGAAGAAGATTGCTTATTAAATGGGAGGATCCGAGTTCATCTCAAAAGGCGGGAGAACGTCAACGGATGGTGTCCAATTTGATTTCGCCCCACCAGAGACATTCACAACTGGAGAAAAGTCACGAATCAGCTATTGTAATGTTTACGATCAACGAGGGAAGCATTTGGAAACGTATACTTTTATACTGAATGTTGCACCAACATGAATATACTTTGTTCTAAATAAAAATCAAATCAAATCTTCTCGCCTAGTTATCATTTCTCAATACCTTTTCCTTAATATTAAGAGGAAGGTTGTTCAGTAAATAAAACACATAGCATATAGGTTTGACAGATTTATTTCATTTTTTAACATATTTTATTTTGTGTACACCAATCTGCTAGCTTATAACAATTTTTTCTTGCACATTGCAGATTATTTTGAGAATGTGACTTAATTAAACAGTCCTCATTTGTGGCTAATTTCTTAAGTGAAGGACAGCCGTACATTTCCAAGTTACCCACACATATTCCTTTGGGAAGGAGACTGGTCAAGAAGGATGCCTTTTGAGCACCTTTTGTGAATAAAAACTGATATCCCTTTGTATATTCAAATAATATACTCTCCAGTTCCGAATAATATACATCCCCAGAGTATTCATTCAATCCATGATAGTTGTTTCTCAACCAAGACGAGTCTCTCGCGTACAGTAATCTTGCAGGCGATTTGAAAAGCCACGTATTGCAACATCTCGTATGCATATTAATGATGGCCAATTCCTTAACTATATATTCACCGTAAGTTGCGGTGAATCCTTGAAATTCGATAATGACACTCATGGTGTAATCTCTCAAACTTACAAGGTTTTTACACCCAATGCCAGAGGTTCAAGAAATTACAAGAGCTTCTGACTTGCAGAATTTTACCTCGTGCCAGAGGTCAGAAACCCTTTGCAAACACATGTAATCAAAGTACAACCAAGTTATACCTTTTGATTACAAGACACATCATTCAACATGAGTATAAAATCAAATTCCAACCTTTCCAGATCATTTTCAGTAATATCGTTAGATATCCTGCTAGCGAGAAATTGTCTAACCTTATCGTGATTGTCCGAAAGTCTCCGGAGGAATAGATTTATCAGATTGGAGATTTTTAATAGAGCTTCCCATTCACCGACATTAAGGTTAAATGAGCTCTTTGGGAAAATATTTTTAATAGACAAATGTCGCTTCCCAAAGTAATTTGCATAGGATAAGCAATTTGAGGAGAGCTGACCTTTTAAACCAGCATATAAATAATTACTCACTGATTTTTCCAAATTTATGACATTAGTCCATTCACTATGTGAAACAATAACACTTTTCTTAGTTGTATGATTAAATTACACTACTGGTTCAAAGTCTCTGCTGGGGTCGTAACCCACACAAACACTTTTTGATTTCACACCATTGAGATAATACACAGTCTGAAGCAGTAACAGGGTGTCCACTGACCGGGAAAACATGGAAAATCGGGAATTATTCGTGAATTTTCAGTGCAGGGAATTGTTCGTGGATTATTCTTGATTTTCTGGTCTTAGTCGAGAATTTTAATAATTCTTAATTCAAGACAAAAAATCCTTATTTTATAAACAGGATAAATAACGATGACTTTAAGATATGGATTTGCCGTTGGTATGAATGAATTCATAATAATAATTCATATTAATAAATAAACGACGGAAAAGTAGTTAGGCTCAATGTATCGTCAGCGCTGTGTGGATCGGAGACGTTCAACTGTTCGACTGTCGAACAGATGCCTTCAGCGTCACGCCAAGGGCCCTTTGTTCTCATTCAATGCACATCGGACTAAGCCCATGATACGCAAACATATGCCTAACGTGTAGTGATGGCCGGATTGGATCCGTTGGATCCAAAGATCCACGGATCTTTCATTTTAGTCGGTTCCGGATTCGGATCCAAAGACACGGTATAAAATCGGATCCGGGTCGTAGATTTTTAATTTTCGCGGCTTAGCGATCGAAGTGCCCCGTGAATGGAATGTAGGTGCGGTAGATATTGACAAGAAGAGGATGTGTAACTCAGGTCACGAAATTAGATGAAAATGATCCCGTGCAACTAGAAGTAAAATAAAGAAATATGACTTTTCCCCATTACCCTGGTATCGTGTAAAAAAATTACGTGGGATGTCACGCGGGTAGCCTACATTCGCCGGGATCAGGCAGACAACGAGAGCGCATAGAAATATCTAGATAAATAATAAGCGATATTGTCCTTATTAGTGATATTCAATGTAAATGTTATTAGTGCCAGCATTGCATTCATCGTACAGCATACAACAGTACCAATCAATTTTCAATTGACCAATTGGTTTCGAAGTTAGCAGGGGTTTGCGTTGTTTACAACAAATCCATCAATTGTAATGGTATAAACACTTTGTTTTCTGCAAAGTGTTACTAATAGATTTGGCTTCCTTATATCAAAATCGCAAATTCTTGGAACAAAAACTACGGGAATACCAAACGCTCAAAGTTGGGCAACTTGATTTTACGCGCAAAAAACGAGTACTTTTTTGAGAAAAAATTAGGTACAGGAAATACTCTTGAGCCGAAGATTTTTTGAAGTTAATGATCCAACGTAGAAATAAACTCTCACTCGTATGCTTTTTGTTGCATTGAAATTGATTGCTTCGTTTAGACGATAGAGCTCCTCAAACTCGGGTGTCTTGCTTTTTTTTACAGACAGTAATGTACTGTGCGAAGTTCGATCCGTATCGCAGTTTAATTTTTCTTTCAGTCATTGCATCGAAAATGTTATTATCTTCAATTTCAAACAAGTACATCTGAATACTCACTTTATAATACCTTTGTTGTTTAAATTAGATTTACAAATGTACCATTAATAAATTAAGGATGGTCGGGTTGGATCCACGGGTCTTTCATTTCATTCGCTACTGAAATCATATCCGAAGGCAGTAAAAATTCAGATCCGGATCGGAGATTTTAAATTTCTCGGCTTAATGATCGATGCGCCCCGCGAATGGAATGTACGTACGTATGGTAGATACTGACAAGGAGAGAATGTGTAACTTGGTCACGAAATGAGAGGATTTGTTCCGTGCCACAAAAATTAAATAAAAAAATACTCGTCGTGACTTTTTTATCCATAGGCCCGGATGCGCGAGAAAAAAATAAAGCCGAATGTTACGCGGGTCGCCTACATTCGCCAGATTCCCGTGAACCTATGATAGCGTAGGTAGTTGCTAAAAATGAGGACTAGTGTACTGCAGGTCGCGAGTTCGATCCTTAACACTGCCTAGGAATACAGGCTATGCTGTATTCCTAGGGTAATGCTAGTAGGCAGTTAAAAAAAGTAGATTATCAGAAATTTCATGTGAATTTATATTTAAAAAATAATAAAATTTGGCGTTAGTGAAAGGATTGGAAAATGTTGTTATTGCAGAATTAAATCGTGTTATAATTATGTTAACTTTACAATGTATTTTTGAGTGACGCATTTGTAAATGTAGGTAGTTTAAACGATAGAAGTACAAAAAAGTCAGTATCCACACAAAAAGGTTGGAAATGAAGGATGATAAACTTTTTGATTCAATGGCTGAAAGAAAAATTTTAAACAGCTATAAGAATCGAACTTCATTACCTACAGTCCACCACCCCACTCTGCTATTGTCGGCTTACCTGATTTAGGAGAATACATTCTCCCCACATGTCATTCTACTTTTTTCTTGCAAACCCCGGCCAATGGAGAGAAAATCCGAGACTTTTTTTTTAATTTTGTTTATAGTAGCATGAAGAAAGTCTAATTTCATTTCAAGATCAGAGTTACACAACCTCTTCTTATGAGTAGAAAATTCTCAAATTTCATTTCAAAGGTTATTGTTAATAAGACATTGCAAAATTACTAGTTTAGCAGCTTCAAATATTCTATAATAATTTTTTCGTCTTAAAAATGGAATATTCCATAAATGGGATCTCTTGGCCGCATTAAATTTTTTTTGTTTCTAAAAAAGAATTTGAAAGCATTCAAGGATTTGAATAATAATTGGAAAATAATTCCTTTATTAATGAAATTGAACTTATAATGTTTCGTTTAACTGCACATTTGATGTGTTTGAGTTGGCTCTCTGGTAGGCTTTGCAATATATTTTTTACAAACTTTTCTATAATTTTTTGAGAAATCTAATTGCTGATGTTTGTTAGATATATTCAGGATGCGCTTACTTGAATTAGGATTTTTATTACATTAATTTTTGTTAGAAAAAGATGGTGTAGGATAATAAAGATTGTTATGATTTCACTTTTTTCTATATAGTCTACCTGTACAAAAATGTTACATTCTGATTCCGAATGAACAGAAAATTGAGGCTTTGAGACTTGTAATAGAAAAGCATGGCAAAAAATATTAACTTAGAAAATCATCATTCCAAGAACAGTGGTTGAATGCTGAAGACTTTAGCCAGTGGGTTCTTTAAGTTCCTCTTGTAGAAGAAGTTGTAATTTCTCATTGAAATGCTAATTTAGAAAGAGGGTGTTCAATCAAAAAGTAGTTTATCTTTCCCAACCAGTAAAGAGAGTCTCTTACTGCCAATAAAACTACATATTTGATTACTTTAATTTATCAATTATTTCTTATTTAATTACTTTATCTATATTATGCTATGGACTGAACTACAAAAAATCCATATTCTACATAGAACTTGAAAAACATCACTTTTGACTCGTACAAGAACCGCGATATATTAGCCTGGAAATTTTTATAAATTTAGCCTTGAAAACCTTGAATTATGCTTGAATTTGATATTTTGACTTTAGTGGACACCCTGAGTAAGTTATTAGTGTTAGAAAATGACGAGGGGGCGGGGGGATGTTCAACAGGTCTCTTCCTTTTCACTGGCGGAGACGCCTTCATCGATGATGACTGGATAACAACTGATGATCGACAGGATATTATCTTGCTTAAGAGGGATTAGGTGGGGGAGGGGTGGGGGAACAGTCGCTGGAGCAAGGCTCAACTTCTGCTTTGAGGCGGTTGTATTGCATCCATTGAGCGAGGGAATGCGCATCACGGAGTGCGCACGTACTGATACGTAACTTATGACATGGGTTCAGACAGGAAAAGGTGGGGAAGGAGCATTTTTCAGGTGCCGGACAATGGAGTTCTTTCTTCAGGGAAATGAAGGTACGGTCTGTGAGGTCGGAGAGGAACTCACACTCGGCTTCACTATATGCATACAAAGAGGTTGCTCCTTCAATGATGGCTTCCAGCGCGGGTAGGAGCTCCACATGTGAGATGAATCCATGATCGAAGGTGGTCTCCTCGCAGTTTAGCGGATCATGTAACTGCAGTTTCTTCCCACCAGCGATAAGCTTTCCATGCTTCTGAAAACTCCCCCAGAACAAACGATTTGAGTCGACATCCACAGCTGCCAGCTCAATGACGCCACCCTTGGCGAAGCACACTGACGCAATCGATCTGCATTTCGGAAAGTCTCTCTCGTCAATGACGTTTCTTCACCCGAAGCATCATATTTATCCTCGAGCAGCACCGTTGAGCTTTGGGATGACACTTGCTTTCACTCCTCAACTCGTTGAAGGTCAGGTGGAACCGCTCCAGAGCGCGACAGTCGTTGAGATGAGGGATGGTGTGATGGAATTGTGTGAGGAATTTGTGTAATGTGTACCCTAACGACTTACTAGCTGCGTAAAGACAGCAGTATTCTCCGCAAATATCAGAATGGAAACTTTGAATCTGAACGCTATTGTGAGTGTAAGCGAAAGGTTTCAAAAAATTTATTATACCGGGAACGAAAAGGGCCAATCCCTAAGAGTCAAAATACTCTCCTATTCCATTGAAAATATATACCGCGACCCAATGAGACCCGGGTAAGTATGAAGGATCTAAATTCACTACGTATACACCATTTCTAGGAGATTGAGGTAATTTATCAGAAGCGAAGACTCCGCGGAATATTTTAAACGGATTCAATAACCTATCAATCCGTACACTATCCATTGCAAGACTAATAATTTGTGATGATGTTCCTGTTTTTATCGATTTCTAGAGAGGCATCGTATTCTGCAAATACCAAGCACGTCACGGTGTTTGTCAATTCTTTCTCGAATTTCGCCTCTATTCGCACCACACCTCGATTTCCGAGACTTACATAATCTTCGTTTCCTGAATCGTCCGGGGTGAGATCGAACACCAGCATGAAATATCCATGTCCAAACATGTCATACGTCATTTGATTTCCTCTATCATAATGCTTTATTCCACTGCCTGAGAATATGGTATCATACGCTCGCGCCCAATACTTTTTACTGTAGAAATTACACTCCAACCCTTCGGAAGGAAACTGAAGGAACGCCCGGGCGCGGCCCCCGGGGCGTGGGGGGGCGGGGCGAGGGGGGCGGCGGGCCGCGGGCGGGGTGGCCGGGCTCAGCGGGGGGCGGATTGTTTGGAAACCCTTTCTTGGTTGTTGAGAAAACCGATCATAGCCAAAAGTGGATTTTGGGGTGGGTCAGGGGGCTTAGCGGGGCAGGGGCGAGTTAGAGGGGCAGTGCGGGGCAGGGGCGGGTCAGAGGGGCAGTGCGGGGCAGGGGCGATTCAGAGGGGCAGTGCGGGGCAGGGGGGCGGGTGGGGTAGGGCAGAGTAGCGGGTCAGGGGGTCAGGGGCGGGTCATGGGGGCAGGGTAGGGTCAGGGGGGCAGAGCGGGGCAGGGGCAGGGTAGGGTCAGGGGGGCAGAGCGGGGCAGGGTGGGGGTCAGGGGGTAGGGTCGTAGTGGGGCAGAGTTTCGGGTCAAGGGGAGCAGGGGGGCAGAGCGGGGCAGGTGGGCAGGGGCGGGTCATGGAGGCAGGGGCAGGGTAGGGTCAGGGGGGCAGAGCGGGGCAGGGTGGGGGTCAGGGGGTAGGGTCGTAGTGGGGCAGAGTTTCGGGTCAGGGGGAGCAGGGGGGCAGAGCGGGGCAGGTGGGCAGGGGCGGGTCATGGAGGCAGGGGCAGGGTAGGGTCAGGGGGGCAGAGCGGGGCAGGGTCGGGGTCAGGGTACAGGGTCGTAGTGGGGCAGAGTTTCGGGTCAGGGGGAGCAGGGGGGCAGAGCGGGGCAGGTGGGCGGGGGCGTAGTGGGGCAGAGTTGCGGGTCAGGGGGGCAGGGGGCGGATTCTTTAAAAACCTTTTCTTGGTTGTGGAGACGTGTGATTAACCCTTTACGTGGTGTCATCGTCCCAGCGAGAAGACATCGCTTCCGCAAGATTCATGCGTTAGCGGTTTTACGCGGTGTCACCATCCCAGCGAGATGTCATCGTTTCAGCGAGATTCAAACGGCCACGGGTCGGGGGGAGGGGGGATTGCTGAGAACACGTCTCTACAGCAGAAACGAAACTCATCGTCCGACTCGCCACCTGGTGACCTCGCCGGGAAACACGTTTGTTTTTCAATATGGCGGCTCGGCGAAGAGTCACCTCTTGGGTTTGAAACACTGGAAAAACGTGAGTTTATCACTTTCATTAAATATTGTTTAGCGAAAATGTACTGTCAAGCCAGCAGGTTGTTCCGTTAAAATTTTGTCGAAAAACGTTGATTTTAAGGGGGTGAAAAAAATTTTTGAACGATGTAACCCTCTCGCTCACATTTACCGAAATTGTTGTTGTCAAATTATCCCGATGTTGTAACCCAAAATCTAGGAGTGACATCATTGATGACTTATGAAATTGAATTAATAGACGAATGTCCTGTGAGAAGTCATCCTTTTCATCTCTCACCGCCGAAAACCCTCCTGATGAAGCAACATGTGCAGTCGTTATTAGATAAGGGAATTATCGAAGTTTCAAATTCAAACTGGTGCTCTCCTGCCTTTTTGATTCCCAAAAAAAAGGTTCGCAAAGGTTAGTTGTTGATTATCGTAAGCTTAACCGACAAATTAAGAAAGACGGTTATCCGACTCCTTCTGTGGAACACGCTTTTCAGTATCTGGCTGATGCCAAGTATTTCACTATTCTAGATCTTAATTCTGCTTTTCATCAAATCCCGCTGTCTGAAAATTCAAAGAAATACACAACATTCGTAACGTCTTTCGGAATGTTCCAGTATACAAAGTTACCGTTTGGGTTTGCTAATTCCAGTCAAGTAT
Organism: Platycnemis pennipes; assembly: GCA_933228895.1. Taxonomy (NCBI): domain Eukaryota; kingdom Metazoa; phylum Arthropoda; class Insecta; order Odonata; family Platycnemididae; genus Platycnemis; species Platycnemis pennipes. The sequence continues at coordinate 136,120,094 of OW121853.1, forward strand.
TTACTCGTTTGATAAACGAGATTTTGGGTGATTTGTTATTTTCGTGTGTGTACCCTTATATTCACGATATATGTATCTATTCTAAGAATTCCAGAGATCACGTAACTCATGTCAGAGAGGTTCTTAGTAGGCTTCGGTCCGCTGGTCTGACTATTTCTGAAGAAAAGATTAAGTTGGGCTGCACTTCAATCGCCTTTTTAGGCCATCTAATTTGCAATGGAACCCTTTGTGTCGATCCAGACCGGATAAAACCCATCGAATCCTTTCCTGTTCCGAAGAGTACGAGAGATGTGGCCAGATTCCTGGGCATGTGTGGGTTTTATTCCAAGTTCATACCAAGGTATTCTGAAATTTCTATTCCTTTAAATCACCTAAAACGTAAGAATGTTGCTTTTTGCTGGTCAACGGTGGAGAACGAGGCTTTTGTTGAGCTCAAGAAAGCATTGATGAATCCACCTGTGCTAACTTTTCCTCGTTTTGACGAGGAATTCCATTTGTTTGTGGACGCCAGTGGTTTGGCGTTAGCCGCCGTATTAAATCAGAAAGTAGATGGTGATTTTGACCCTGTGGCATACGCTAGTAAAACTTTATTGCCACATGAACAAAAATTGTCCGCATACGAACTTGAATTTATGGCAGTTTGTTGGGGCATAGAAAAATTTAATGTATACCTCCAAGTAAAACCATTCCATTTATATACTGATAATGGGGCCCTTACTTGGCTGTTCTCTCACCCTAAGCAGTTAGGGAAATTAGGCAGAATGGTGTTACAACTGTCTTCCTATAATTTTACTATCCACCATGTTCGTGGGCACAGCAATAGCGTAGCAGATTGCCTTTCAAGAAGTCCGCCTGTCATCCTAACTGACAGTGCCAATGTTGAGCCATGTCCACCCATTTCTTGTGTTTTACATAATATTCCTTTATCATTTGTGGATATTCGTGACCATCAACGGTCAGACCCTACCTTAAGGGAGATTTTTGAGAAATTGGAGAAGGATTCTTCCTCTTCTCCAAATTACTTTGTCAAAGACAATTTGTTGTGTTTTGGGAATGCCAATGCCCGAAAGGGAAAGATTGTCTTGCCGGTTGTATTGTGGCCAATGATATTCCAATATTATCACTGTTTAAGTGTGTCTGATCATTTGGGTATGGCCAAAACCTATGAAAAGGTGAAAAGGGAATTTTGGTGGAGCGATATGAAAAAACATATTTTTGATATGGTTCGTAAATGTCATTTATGTCAGACATGTAAACCCAGGAATACTGCCCCACCGGGTATGATGTCTTCTAACCTTCCTGCTCATGTGTGGGAAAGGCTTTATATCGATTTCGTTGGACCTTATCCTTCGACAAAAAATAATCACAAATATGTCTTATCGATTATTGATGGATTCTCTAAATTTTGTATCCTGGAACCTGTTCGTAATGCCACTTCCAGTGCTGTGGTTAGTGTTCTTACTCAAAGAGTTTTTTCTAAATTTGGTTACCCTAAATTTCTTGTGTCTGACAATGCAGCGGTGTTCAAGTCACACCTAGTTAAGGAAATGTGTTGGCAACTTGGGATTAAACAGGTTTTCACAGCTCCTTACCAACCAAGTTCTAACCAAGTTGAAAGGCAACATAGAAATTCGAAAGCTGCATTGTCAGTTCTTTGTAACAATGTACATTACAATTGGGTCAATTTCTTGGCAGATTTAAATTTTGCCTTTAACTCTGCCTGTCATGGTGCCACGGGAGAATCTCCCGCTAAGATAATTTTTGGCAGACAATTGCTCCATCCTCTAATAAATCAATGGTCTATTCCTAGAGAACTGTGTGAGGATGATATTTTGGAAGAGGAGAGGGAAGCTTATTTGCAACAGGTAGTTGCTAAATTGAAGAGAGCCAAATCTAAACAAACGCTAGTTTTTGATAATTCACATTCTGACATAACTTTCAAACCTGGAGATAGGGTGTTGTCAAAGAAACATCCAATCGGTTCTAAGGCAGACAAGATTATGTCAATTGACATAATCTTGTCTTAAAGTTAACCCCTCTATGGGAAGGCCCATTTATTATAAAAAAGTTAGTCTCTCTTGTAACCGCTGTTCTCGATATTGGTCCTAGCAAGGAGATAATATGTCATGTTTCTCAATTAAAGCCTTATCATGGTGATTAATAATTTATAATATGTTCAGTGATAAAGGAATCTAAATACTAGCATTTATTATCTAACTATTGTCTTGATTGCTTACAAATTTCTCTCTTCACTATTTGTCATTTAATTTACTATAATGTATGCTACTTTGAATAATTATTTAATTGTAAAACTGCCAATTCATACTTAATTAATTTGTTGATGTTAGTGCTGCCTGTTTATGGGGCATTAGTTGTTATTTTGTTATACTTTGGTTGGTTCTACCTGCTCTTCATCATGTGTGTCTACCAGAAGGGGGAACGGTGTTTGCACAGTGCTATTGTGAATTCTGGAGGGAGTGGGGAGAATAGTCATGAACATTCCCGAGGTGCACCTCGGGAGCCATGGCTCGCTTCCAGTTAAGTCGCGGAGGGTCATTGGCTATTAAGATTATTTAGTGACTGTTTACACCAGTGATCATTGGTCTTCCTGATCATTCCTCCGATGTGGACCAGAACCTGGAGTTATATCGTTATTCACTATTGGGTTTATTTATCACTGGGGCAGGTCTTTGTCTAGCTCAGTGACATTTTGGCAGTTGATTCTGTACCTGTTTATTGCTTATGTATACCATTGTTATCCGGCGTAGGGGTTGCGAACTCATCGCCCAGCTAGTTTTACCAACTCGCTGCAATCAGCACCCAGCATTGGCTGGATGGGGTATTTACCCTCATTAATAACTTTGCAATTGCATTACCCTTGACGGTGGCCACTAAATTAAATTTTCCTCTTTAGCTTTGTGTAACATGTGTTTGGCTTAACCTGGCCCTGGACTTATTGAATTTTTTCTATTTAGTCATCCTAATCTATTTCCATATTTTGGGCTATTCTAATTGGATGACAGTTGTATAGAGAAATCAATTTTTTTTCTCTAATTCGAATTGTACTCTTATGTCATCTGGAGGCATTTCAATTAACCCTCAATTTCATTGACTGGCTCAACGCATAACAGTTCCACCCAAGTTGGTGAACGACAACATGTAATTAGTATTTAAGATATTATTATTGGGGATTTCCTTATCACTCTCATAATTGTCATTCATTTAAATTTAATTATTGTAAAATACTCTGACTGCTCTTCAAATAATTGTTAATTCACTACATGGCTCTCACTAATGCACTGAATTTAATATGTATTGTAATTTTGTCAATTCAACCAACCCAAGTCTTTGATTGACTGAATAAGTGTCTAACAGTTCAACCCAAGTTGGTCAATGACTGGATAAGTGTCTAACAGCTCAACCCAAGTTGGTCAATGACCAAAATGTAATTGAGTATAAAATATTTCTTCAATCAGTATTGCACTTAATTATTATGTATTGTAATTTTGTCATTTCAACAAACCTAAGTCTTTGATTGATGGGTCAGTGTTTGGCAGTTCAACCCAAGTTGTTGAATGACAAAAGGTAATTGGCTATTGAAATATTTCTTGATCATGTTCTCATTTCTACTCTCACATTGTGAAAGAGTCTGACTGCTCATGATTTTATTGTTAATTCTCTACATGGCTCTTATTACTGGTAATAACTAATATATATATTGTAATTCTTATGATTTCTATCAAACCATGATTCTTGATTGACTGTCAATGTTTATTCGATTCAACCCAAGAGGCTGAACGACTATGTAATTAGTCTTAAGGTATTATTAAGCCGAGTTTACACGATGCATTTACCCGCGCAAGTACGTGGCTGGACAGATGCGTGAATAGATGTCTGGACAGATGCGCGTTCTCGCACTTGAGGAGTGTTTACACGATGCTTGTGTTCGCGCAATTGTTCAACCATTTTCTAGATACGCATTACGCGATTTCTTTTGTTTTACTAGCATCAAGCGCCACTTCTACGAAACAGACAACATCATGCCTGAACTTCAGTTATTGTTGTTGACTTTGTTGTTGACGACCACAAATTGCTCGTACGCATTCACCAAAATAGAACAGGAGCTATTTTCTGTGCACGCATTTGCGTAATTTTGAGTGTTTACACGGTGCAATTTTGATGGTGAATGTGTTCACGCATCTACCCGCGCGTGTAAATGCATCGTGTAAACTCGGCTTTATGATAATTAATTTGTTTACCACTATCTCAATCAAATACTTATTTAATAATTTTTGTAAAATAATCTAGTTACACTTGGAATATTGATTTAACAGCATGGCTATTGTCCCTGCCATGTGCTAATTGGCAATTAATTTGTATGATTGTTTTGTCTTCAATCAATTAACTAATGTACTTATGCCTTATGCAAAGTTAACTGATTTTGTTCATTTCACTTCCACCCAACGAGTCAGATGTTCGTTACTATGGGTGATGTATTTGTTCATAAGTTTCATTTGCCTTGGATGTGAGACACTGGGCATCCTAATTCATTCTAATTTTCACTGATATTAAGTTTGATATCAGATGTTATCTGTGACTGTTGGTTCACAGTTGTTGGTGACAGTAAGAATGGTTACTTACTCGTCATGTGCACTCAGTTATTGTTCATATTCTGTTAACTCTGTGAGTGTATCTTTTGTCATTTATTCATTTTTTTGGGTATGTGTTATCCTTGAGGTGGATAGCCGCTGAGCTTTACCCCTTCGCAGTGGGTGAGAGAACTACTTTGTGTTAGTCATCATTAGGACTAGAATTCACAACAGTGATGATTAATATTGTCTTTACTTTTCCAAATTGCTAATATTTTGGGTATTTGAACGGTGTTATTCAGTGAGCACCTGCCACCCTTTCTGTTTGTGTGAGATGGGTTTCCAATACTGTGTGGGAGTGTTGTAGTTTTTTGGCTCCTGTTTCTGCTTGTCAATTCAGCAGTTAATCATGTGGATCCCCGAGTGAAGTGATCAGTGTTTTCATTAGACCAATTGTTCTTCCCCCAACCAGAAGTTTATTTTGGTGCACAGTTTTCCCCCAGTGGATGTGGCATTTTTTGGTCCCCCCTCCTCCCCCCCTCGTTGGACATTACCCCTCGGCGGACTAATTACCCTCCGGACTTAGCCGCAGGACTTGCTCGACAGGCATAGCTAACGACAGGCGGAGCCAACGACGCCAACAATGCCTACGATTCCAAAATGCAACGATTCCGGACTGCAGCGTTCCGACAAAGCGTGCCGTCAAGCCACGCCGTCTAGCCACGCCGTCTAGCCACGCCGTCTCCTGGCCAGTGTGGTGTTCACTTATATATACCCCAAAGCGCGCAAGAAGACCAGAAGTTAGGCCATCGTACGAGCCGTTATTTAGTGTTCCCCCGCCGTAGTGAAAAAAGAGTCCCGGATGACCCAATCCCAAGCTTCCACCTCGCCCCCTTCACATCATGCCACCTTTTTCCTCCCCTCAATTTGCACCAATGGAATTCCACGTTAAACCCCATTGCACTTTGACCTTCCAGAAAATACCCCCTCCTTACCCCAGAGAATACCTCCCCTCTCACGCCCTCTGTTCCAGTCGAGACGGCAAAGAGACGATATCGAGGCGAGGTGAGAGGAGAGTTAGTGTTTGTCGATTCTCCTTTTTGCGCCATGGACTTTTGGTGCAAGTTATTACTTTTCCCGAAATAGGGTAGTTTCCTATTATTTTTTTATTGTCTTGATCGAAAGTTTATAACCTCTGGAGAACGTGTTTTAAGCCGTTCGATTTTTAAATGACGTTAAGTATTTTTCCTCATTAATTAAAAAGTGAAAAAAATCAATGGCGCGAAAACGCGACGGCAAACTATTGCATGCCGGTTAATCCTACGTGTGACGTTAAACTATTTCCTCTACCTGCCACCAGGTGGTGCTGCGGACGCTTCCAAATAGACGCCGCACTCCGTTAAGGCTTATGAACAAGTATTGGAGGCATATTTATTCCGTTAATTAATTATAATTAACTTTTATTTATTTATTTAACATGACTTATGCAGTTGATTCATTTAAAATCAGTCAGTATTCCTTTCACAAGCATATCATGTAGTTCGCCTATCGCCGCACGACCTTCACGCCATGCTTCGTCGTAGCAGAAGACACAGCGAGCAGGACGTCCTTGAGCCTATAAAATGACTAATAATACCATGTTTAACTGAGAATTCTTTTCCAACATTGATAGTTTTTACAGGTTAATACTAATAAATATTCACTAGAGCTAAGGGGCCCTGAAATACAACGGTAAGTTCAGGAGACGAATTTTCCTATTCTTCGCAACGTAAACTACCTTCCTGTTACGTCAGCATGAAGGCAGCGCACCCCGCCATTTCAGAGCCTTTTCAAATGGCCTTAAAATTAACATTTAATTCGCTAGTAAACTGGGAATTCTCAATACAAACTTTTTGCGTAAATTAAATACATTTATGGCAGGGCACAAATCGCAATTAATGAAGTCCGTTTTCTTTAATGAAGGAAACTACCCTATTGTGTAGAGTATTTCAATTTTGTTGGTTTGTACCTTGTCTTTTGTTGTTTAAATACAGTGTTTGATTAGTTAGATTGTCATGCTTTTGTGGTTTTTTCTATTTATGGCCTCATCTTGCTCACCCGCCTTGGAAAGAATATTTGTCCTTTGGACAAGCGTTTCTCGTGAACTGCTGTTCTTCTTTCGAGAAACGCTGTACTTTGCTTAAAAAACAGGCCAATGCCTGCACCCACCTGCCTCTGAAGGGCTGGTACATCATGACCAAAGCATGGTCCCCTCTTTGGTTTTTTTGATGCAAGGGGGTGTGGTCCCCTAAACTTGTGAAGCCGTTTATTTTTAATGTGTGGCTATCAAAGGCAATAGCCTTTGATAGCTTCATTTCATCTACCAGAAGAACTCCTGCAATACAGAGAGATATGGTTAATAACAGTTTCAGTACAATACCATATTGATTCACATGATGTCCACCTTACCTCTCCTACCCTCTGGAGGAAGTTCGCCGGCTTTCTCCCTCAGGCACTTGAACATCGACTCCTGGAATCCATAACTACCCTTCACATTACTCAAGTAACGTGTAAGAGTGGTTAAGCTGGGAAGGGCTAGGATTCCGTGCGAACGAACGTGTTCATAAGCTTTTCTGCTTTTAATCCGGAGTAGGAGACACTCATACACCCAATCACGGGTGTAGCCTTTACTGCTCCGAACTTGAACAGCAGAAAAGCAAGCTTTGACAGCCTCTTGCTGGCACTTTGGAAGGCTAGAGATCTGTGATTCCAGTGTCTCTCCAGACTTATGAGCACATTCTTCCTTCAGGTTTGCCATTTTCAGTTTAAGAACATCCACCTAGAAGACAAAATAATAACAAATAAACACTGTAGGTTACCAGGACATGAGTAAAACTTGATTCATATTCCATAAAAATGACAGATGATGTAATCAATGTTAACCTTGCGCTGGAGACGTGAAGCCTATAAACGGCAAATCTTCAAAGCTCCTCTAACAGCTTTTTCCCTCCTGCTCCTTGGGCACCCCTGGTTTTTCCTTGCTCGATCAGCTAGAAGCTTTCTAGCTGCTCTACAAGGCGAGCACCAGTCACTCGGCCTACCTCTCTTCCTTCTGAGGCTACTTTTGTCCTTGATATATCCGTGACACTGGGCACCAACTCTGCACATGGGAGATATGATGCAACCATAATAAAAAATAATGAATTTAATTAGTGAAGCATCACACCGATCAACATTAAGGATTTATCTCTACTATCACTGTGCATTTTGTCTAAAAGCATCACTATAGGTTGTATACCACTGTAAAGAATAACAATCAAGTTTATGGACTTAGGCATGACTCCATAGGAGGAGCATAAAAACAATCAAGAATAAAATTTTTCAATTTGTCATAAACCAGATGATGCTGCAACAGCGAACATAGTTGTATTACTGTAGCATACAAGATTGTAGAATTTACGTTTATTCTTGAGAGTTATAGTATATATATACAATCTCCAAAACAGCCTTTGGATTCGCGAGATACAACTACCATCATCAGTTTGTGCCTCCGATCTCCAACCGATTGGCTCACATCCCTGTAACAAACCCAGATGCCTCACATGCCCCATTAACTCCCATTCCCACTCCTTTATCAGCCCGGTTACAAACGTCACATACCAAATACATTCTCGAGGAACCTGCTCTTCGAGTAATGTAATTTATGAAATTTCCTGTAATCACTGCCAGGCCTTCTATATAGGACTGACGACCACCTCTTTTAATATGCGAATCAATAACCATAGGAGCAGTGTCACCCGACATTTAAGGTTGCCAGTAGCCGAGCACGCCAATTCTCATAACCTTCCTTTCAATGACTGCTTCAGAGTGAAGGTAATCAGAGCATTCCCACCTGAAACATCTACGTTAGAGCTCCGTCACTGGGAGCTCGCCTATATTTCCATATTAAAATCAACCACTTCTCCCGGCATCAACATTCGCTAGCTTTCTCCACCCGTCCAATTTCCCTCTCCATTTCCCCTTCCTAGTCCACCCTCTTCCCCCTCCCTCCTTTTTACCCTAGCCAATCCCCTTTTCACACACCAACCGAAACCCTTGACTCCAGTGTGACACCCCAGTAGTGATCTCCTCCAGCTGAAGAAGGGTTCGTGACCCGAAAGCTCCAAAGCGCAGTGGACACCAGGCTCTCCATGGGTCATCTACTGGTAAGTGTCCACTGATTATCCTTTCCTTCACCCCCACCCTCAACACCTTGTTGCTAGCATTTATATATATATATATATATATATATATATATATATATATATATATATATATATATTATATATATATATATATATAGCAATAAAGCTGGTCACAGGCGTGACAAAAGTATAAAGGCACATAAAAAAGGACACTCACAAAAATAATTTCCGATATTTCGGTGGCCACTACCACCTTTCTCAGAGGAGAGGAGAGAACTGACGGGGGGGGGGGGGGGGACGGCAGGTCGAAGAAACAAGTGAAAGGTGGAAGTAAGGGAAAGGAGGGGTATGGAAGAGGGGGAATGGAAAGGGTATGAGAAAAAGTATGAGAAGATGAAAGAAAGAAAGACAGACGGCTCCTTTAATGAGCCCTGTTGATTCCTGGTTTCCGGAAGGCATGGAAGAGCCAAATTAGAGAATGCTCCAGCGTTTTAAGTTGAAGGGGAGACGCTGAAGGTGGGAGGGAGGCCAGTATGCCCACCTTGAAGCAATTGTTAAAGCTGGAATCGTGGGAGGAGGCATGTATGGCTACTGGAAGAGAATAAGAGTGGGAGGAGGGATTATTGCAGGAAGAGCGGTGACCATTCATGCGGATGCATAGCGCGGTGGTGGAGAGGCCGATGTAAAAAGCGGGACAGAATTGGCAGAGTAGAAGGTAGACAGTATTTTCCGTGGTGCAGGAAAGTGAAGGCATGGATGGAAGTGGAAAAGAGAGGAATTGTTTAGGGAGAGGCTCGGTGATAAGGATAGGACAGGTTTTGCATCTAGCGCGATTGCAGGGGGAAGGGGGTGTTTTTGGAAGAAGGGGTGCCCAAGGGGGTGTTTTTTTCTTCTTCCAAAAACACCCCCTTCCCCCTGCAATCCCCCCCAACCTCTCGGGTATTCTGAGAACCACCAGACCTCTGTCCAAATCCCATCTTCTTCCAAAAACACCCCCTTCCCCCTGCAATCGCGCTAGATGCAAAACCTGTCCTATCCTTATCACCGAGCCTCTCCCTAAACAATTCCTCTCTTTTCCACTTCCATCCATGCCTTCACTTTCCTGCACCACTGAAAATACTGTTTACCTTCTTCTCTGCCAATTCTGTCCCGCTTTCTACATCGGCCTCTCCACCACCGCGCTTTGCATCCGCATGAATGGTCACCGCTCTTCCTGCAATAATCCCTCCTCCCACTCTTTTTCTCTTCCAGTAGCCATACATGCCTCCTCCCACGATTCCAACTTTAACAATTGCTTCAAGGTGGGCATACTGGCCTCCCTCCCACCTTCAGCGTCTCCCCTTCAACTTAAAACGCTGGAGCTTTCTCTTATTTGGCTCTTCCATGCATTTCGCAAACCAGGAATTAACAGGGCTCATTATAGGAGCCGTCTGTCTTTCTTTCTTTCATCTTCTCATACTTTTTCTCATACCCTTTCCCTTCCCCCTCTTCTTTACCCCTCCTTTCCCTTACTTCCACCTTTCACTTGTTTCCTCGACCTGCCGTCCCCCCTTTAGTTCTCTCCTCTCCTTTGAGAAAGGTGGTAGTGGCCACCGAAATATCGGAAATTATTTTTGTGAGTGTCCTTTTTTTTTTATGTGCCTTTATACTTTTGTCACGCCTGTGACCAGCTTTATTGCTATATATATATATATATATATATATATATAAATGCTAGCAACAAGGTGTTGAGGGTGGGGGTGAAGGAAAGCAGTAGTGATCTCCTCCAGCTGAAGAAGGGTTCGTGACCCGAAAGCTCCAAAGCGCAGTGGACACCAGGCTCTCCATGGGTCATCTACTGGTAAGTGTCCACTGATTATCCTTTCCTTCACCCCCACCCTCAACACCTTGTTGCTAGCATTTATTAGGACATCTCTTCTCTCTCTTCTACATATTTATATATATATATATATATATATATATATATATATATATATATATATATATATATATATATATATATAATATAATATACATATATATATATATATATATATATATATATATATAATAATTAGTATTTCTTGATGGAGAGAATCCATGCAATGATAATCCATTATGTCATATCTTCAGAAGATTATCCATGCATCAGTCACAGCTTCAACAATTAAAAACAAATCACATAGTTGAAATGCACTAAGGAAACTCACCATAATGGCAGTAGTTTCTGTCCACAGGGATATCATGAATGATAATCCAATATGTACCCCATGTTAAGGTCATAAATTGGGGAAAAAAATTGGAAAGGTAAGGATGGGTTATGGTCGGAGCATAAACTACCGAAAAGATCTTTAAAAGATATAACAAGCCAAAATTCACCCAAAGATTAACTAGGGTATTGGTGGAATTGAGGCAAGAATAAAAATCTATTACAAGATGCATATAGCCTAACCCTAATCGCTTTATATGTACTTCTCAATCATGGAAACCACTTAATAAATCTACATATGTCATAAAATTAAAGTTTTTGAAACACTGGTTAATTAGTGACACACGCAAGAGATTATTCTATCAAGAGAAACAGGAAAATAATATCGAGAAAAGTTGTAATAAACCTTTTTTTAAACTGGCTGAAGACTTTGATAAAAAAATTAAATTCTCACACTCATTATTAACCCTCAATTCCTTGGTTAACACCTAACAGTGAGTAGGATTTCACAAGTAGTTCCCAATAACTGAGAAGTATTGAATGTTGATGTAAGAGTGGACGTGAGCAATTTTGAATGAAGTGTTCACTTTATGATGGTTAAAACAATCATTTAATCCTGATTACTTTCATTGCAATAGCCCCTGATGGTAGAAGAGTAATTGAAAAACCATATAAAAGGATAATGAAGAGTAGTGAGCATTAAAATCGACAACATCAAAAGAATTAGTGACTTAGGTATTCCAGAATACTTCATTTGTGACATGGCGTACCAATTGAAACAATGGTCTTAATGTTTTACATTGGTGAAGAAGAATGAATAGAAAGAGTATACCTTTCCCGTAACTAAAGTGTGTGGTGAAAATAATACGGCATAGCATACTTTAATATAATTTCAAGTTGCTCCATTTTCAATAAAGGATTTTGATATGGCTAGTGATAAGGAATACATGGGATATTGATGATTTCCCACAGGAAAGCCAGATGGATATTCTCCATTCACTATAAATGAAGGACCAGTAGATATTATATGAAAAATACATACAGAAAAAAAAACAAAAAATTTGGTTTAACTGACGAGTGTCTCTGCAGACACTTCCTCCACATGCATCAAAATTTCTAGAAACAAGTCCATTTCAAGAAGCTGCTAATTTGATACATCACCGTTCACCATCAGTCATCAGTTTGGAAATACCAGCACATACTCTCAGCCCATGTGCTGTGTTGATGACATCTATAATGCCCTCCATATTCACTATGGCACTTAAGCCATGGATGGTGACCTCACTCCCATAGAATAACACCTTAAAAAATCAGAAGTTAATCATAATCAACATCAATGCCCGATAATTTCAGGTTAAAAACAATATTATAGGCAGCACAATACACAATAGTGTACATATCAGATTTCATAGCTCACCTTAACATCAAGGTCTTCATTAATGATTACAGTTTTCTCAGTTAAAAAGTCCATTCCTATACAAACAAATACAGCATTGTTGCCGACAATGGCAGGAACCCAGTTGTGACCCGGAAGTTTAATGCTGGTGATGCCCTCTATGATGCTACCTAGATTAAACACCACCTCGACTTCTTCCACCACCTCAACAGGTGTCATACCCGTAGCCACATCAGCCCAAGGTCCGTGTATATTTACCGACCTTGCATCAGCCAATAGAGATAAGTTCTCTGTAACAGCAGGCATGTCATTGCTGTCAGGGCAGTCCTCATTGTCCATCAATTGTGGGCAATCCACTACAATGGAACTTCTTTCCTTTGGGGGCTTTCTAGGGTTACCTACCCTGCTGAGGTACTTGGGCAAATTTGGGAAAATAGTTGGGATGGCATCAGGCTTCAGAGAGGGTCTTTCTCTTATCATTCTGTGCACACTGCCATCGAACAATTTGGTTTCAAAAAAACCTGATTATGTCCACCTCAGCAAAATGCAGCTCACATACCACATCAGATTTGGACAACACTCTATCTTTCCGAGAAACAGCCCTGCACCATTTTTGCAACTGCAATTCACCCTGAAATTTAATATGCTAAAATTAAACACACGCATTTGAAAGTGAGACTCTGTATTGATCATTATTTAGTCATCTATCCCTAGATACTAACATCTATCTTACTTTCATCTCGACCACAAATGTGTGTGGCAGCAGCTGAACTATCACCAAACGTGTACTAAACTTCTCCATGAATTTAGTCCTTACATGTAACTGAGAGGCACAATGTCACCGCCAAGGAAAATATCGGATCAACATTTACCACACAAATGAAATGTTAGCTACAAATGGCACTAAATTCATATGAATACCCACACAGCACGGAATATTCCAGGAATATTCTATTTTCATCCCCAATATTCCTAGTTGATCCCAGGGACATGGCGAACCATAATAGAATATTCCAAGAATATTCGAAAATGGTTCGCATGGGAATATCCCATTGAGAATATTCTAGGAATATTCTAAAAAGGTTCTCATGGGAATATTCCCGTAGCGAATATTTGAGAATGTTCTAGGAATATTCTAAAAAGGTTCGCATGAGAATATTCCCGTAGCGAATATTTGAGAATATTCTAGGAATATTCTATTACGGTTCGCACGGGAATATCCCCATTACGAATAATTGAGAATATTCTACGAATATTCTAAAAATGTTCGCAAGAGAATATCCACGATGCGAGTACTTGAGAATATTCTAGGAATATTCTAAAAAGGTACTCATGGGAATATTCCTGTTGCGAATATTTGAGAATGTTCTAGGAATATTCTAAAAAGGTTCGCAAGAGAATACTCCCAAAGCGAATATTTGAGAATTTTCTAAAAAGGTTCGCATGAGAATATTCCCAAAGCGAATATTTGAGAATATTCTAGGAATATTCTATTATGGTTCGCACGGGAATATTCTCGATACGAATAATTGAGAATATTGTAGGAATATTCCAAAAATATTTGAGAATATTCTACGAATAGTCTGTTATAGTTCGCAAGAAAATATACCCAATTGGAATATTTAAGGATATACTGGGGATATTCTCTTACGATTCTTATCGGAGTATCCCCAATGTGTATACATAAGTTTTTTTTTAAATGGAGATCGCTTCAGCTCTACACTATTTGATAAATAACTTCCAGGGAAGTCTGGTCAGAACCTTAAAAAGATTAATTCACTCGCCGAGTCGATTTCATGTTTAGCAGCATTGTTTCACTCACTCTATTGTAACTTTGTACAATAGGGTCTCAGCAATAGATACTTATTCAAGGAAATTCTTACTTTTCTATATTTCGTTTAGCATTGAAAGAATGCCTATCAATTATGTAAATACATATCGGTCAAACTTATTTTAGTCCTTAAAATGATTTCAGAGGAACAGTGCAAGGGGGAAAATCCGCGCAGTGTTAGTCTTTTGAAATTTATAGTTCTCGCGAGTGAGTTGGTGGCAGCGAGTAGAGTCTCTTACCCATCGCTATGTAGCTCAAAGTATCATACATGAGTAGTTTATAGTGGTCATGATGGGATGGCCAGGTTATCAGACTTTCAGGTAGTCGGCATGGCAGTAGGCAGGATAGGAACGATGAAACAAAATGAGACACATGTTTTTGGCGATAAACAAGGAATAGGTATGTTCAGAGAATATTCCAATGAGTATATTCCGCAGGAATAAAGTCAGAATATAGCCTGGATATTTCGTATAAGCTAGGAATATTCCCGGTATACCAAGGAATATTCTTAACAAATTCCTCTAGAATAATCTTCAGGAATATTCTTAGCATATCCTACAGCCCGGACATATCGCATATGTTAGGAATATTCCCAGTATATTCTGAGAATATCCCCCGAATATTCTGAGGATATGCTAGGAATATTCTAAGTATATGCTGAGGATGTTCCAGGAATATTCCAATGAGAATATCCCAGGAATATTCTTAGTATATTCCTCTGGAATATTCTTCAGGAATATTCTTAGCATATCCTACAGCCCGGACATATGGGATATGCTAGGAATATTCCTAGAATATTTTGAGAATATTGAGAATATCCCAGGAATATTCTAATATTCTCATGAGAATATTCCAGGGATATGCTAAGCATATTCTTGTGCTGTGTGGGTATATAGTACATGTAAAGCAATGAAATAGTACCTACTCGATTAGTCAGTCACCCAAGTACACAAGACATTATTACCTTTATACGCACACACACATCTTATGTCAAATATGTATATTTCAAAAGATCTCTACCATCTTAAATCTACAACATCTATTTTCATTTCCTTATGTACCTCAACTATAATCAGTTACTGCCCCTAAATGTGTGCAAAAAATCGAAAATTTGAAACTCTCTGTGATACATCTCATTACAATTCATCTTCGTAATCCACCCTGCCAAAAGTATGATTGGGCTTTCAATAATTTCGTCGCATATTCAAAGAATTCTTCAGGTTAACCTGTCAGTTAAAATACCGATTAAAACTCCTGCAGGAGTTTTAATCGGTATTTTAACCTAGGGTATGAAATAATTACAACCTAATCCTTAATAACCCAACCTAACCTATATTGATTTCAATACCCTCACACTATCTGGATCTGTAATCAAACCTAAGTCATTCTAAATAACCTATATTATGCAGTGAATACATAGGTATTCACTGCATAATTTAGGTAGGTATTAGCAAGTAAAAAGTACCATATTCCTTTGGATTTCTGTCCCTTTTCATAAATCCTTCCTTACTGTTGGCAATTGGCCGGATACCCACACAGCACACAGAAAATTTATGCCGTATAAAATATGCATAAATGGATTGGTATAAATAGTAAACAATATTCCGTCAATTATTAGCATTAATTTGAATAATATGCGCGCACTGCAAATCGATGTCTTGCAAACAAGATCGACTTGGACCATCTCGAAAATCAAAATGGCAGTCCTGTTGATAAGCCGGTAACGTGAGAAAAAACTAGCTCCTCCAATATTTACGTGTTCTGGCAATTTGTGATCGTAGAAGCTTAATTTTAATTCTAATGGACAGTTAAGTTACGGTGAGTACCTACCCAGTCGGCACAAGGGATACGCGTATCTGTGGTGGGAAAGGATCTACGAAGGATGGTGTATCTCATATGATATATATCTCTAATTCTCCCATCGTTTCCGCCATTCTGTTATACGACATAGAGTCTTTTGAATATTAATGTGGCGTAAAAGTATCTTTTACTAGGTAAAAGTGCAAAAATAATTATAATAGAGATTATTTGTGTAATTGTATGCATACGCCTGCTGCCCAATACTGTTTTTCAAATATAGACATGCCGAGGCGCCGCTGACTACTGCAGTCGTGCGCGAGCATTCTGTTTTCCGAGAAAGTTGACTAACTACTGTGTGCGTGAACCTGTTGAGTAAACATTGCCTTTTTTTTTAGCTAATATGGATTTACTTTTGACCCTCGAACAGATTCGGAATATTTTCCTTGTTTCGACCCCTGCGCTCCTGTTGACTATTGCTCTACCGGGTTCGACACCTAACTTCTTGGATCCTAATTTTTGGATTGATACCATCGAAAGTTTTAAGTTGGACCGCCATACCTTGAACATAATTATGCAATTTTTAAGTAGATGCGGTGAATTCTTTAATAGGGTTGTCCACCATTTTTTTTTATTTGAGAAATCGAAAGATTATGCTTCAGAAGGAGTAATGACAATTATATTATGCTTTTCTCTTCATTGTACATCCTTAGGGAAGGGTTTAAACAGTGACAAATTTTACGTTACGCCAAAAAGCCCTACTTCCATCTTGAATTGGTGTGTGACGTCACAAACCTGTGGATGACATACTCCGGTGTTGTTGAAGTGGCTCAGGCAGTAACTCAAAGTAAATTGTGGGAAACCAATTGAATACAACCTGTTTGAAGCGGAAATTTGTGTTTTCATAATGCAACGTGGAGAAAATACGACGGACCGAGAGGTTAACGTAGAGAAAAGACAAACCTATAAGTGGACGTGCTTTGTCCCGCAATGTACCAATACAACGTTGAAAACACCCAACAAAGTGTTTCTAAACGTTGCAAAAGATGAGCTCGTAAGGAAGCGCTGGTGCCAAGCTGCTCGACGGAAATTTATCGTTAAAAAAACCTCAACTTTATACTGCTGTGAAGATCATTTCGATGTAAGTATCCTCCTTACTTAATACTCTGAAGTTATTTAAAGCCTTTCACGACGTCACTCGATTTCATCCCTTGATTGATTTGGAACGATTAAATCAACCCTCATGACAGGAACTCTGAGACAGAAATGAAACCTCCGTTAATTAATGCCCGATTAGGGATTTTATAGCTTGATTTGCAGTGGTGAATTCAATAAAATATTACTTCGCGTTCGTTGTTCTTAGGTGATAGCAATTTGGACGAGATTGTCAGTGCTGTCAACGAACGCGAAAAAATGTAAATCCAGTGACAATAAGGGCTCAATACTTGTAGAGGTGGATACCTACGGTACGAACGTAGGTTCGTACCTAGAGTTTATTTTAGACCTATCTATGGAATGATCATTTTCGCAATTTTCACTAAAATGATTGGTTTCAGATGGAAACAGATGTGGAAAATTATCTCAGATCGAAGTTGATGGGGGGATCAGTGAAGCTGAAGGTGAAGAAGAGTATTGTGCCTCACAAATTTGACTGCCAGACCCAGCCAGCACAAGGTTGTAAATAGAACCAACATATACAGAAACCTTCCATATAAAACGGAGAAATCATATACGGAAAGGGAAATGGTTTCTGTATATGGCAGTAGCAAGTTAGAGAAATGCTGGAGAAATCAAAGCGAAAGGTTTCCGAAATGCGATAGAAATCATTTCTCTAACAGTGAGAAGGGCGCTCCCTAGCGGACTTAGGAGGAACTAACAGCGATCTTTTAGCCACGCTACCGCCACCTGACGGCTATTATTTGTACCACGTACGCTTCCTCCACTCGCCCTTTGTGAGGTCTACTTTTTGTAACATCATACATTTATAAATGAATATATATTCCACTCTGCTACTAATGATATGCTACAGAAAAGTTCATTATTCAACCATTAAGTTGCCGAAATTAGGGAAATAAAAAAGACTCACCTCGCAACACACTTACAACCAAAGGATGTAGTGGTTAGATTAGTTAAAAATCCACAACCTGAACATCAACAATAATAATAACACGTCCATACAGTAATCAACATGCCTACAATTTGCTCTTGTTACTATTGCTAACTCTGAACAAAAAAAGGACTTCTCACAATGGGGTACTTGTACACAAAATAAATTCGAAAGTCTATAACAAATGATCTTTATTTAGGCACATCTGCTGCACCATCATTTACATTTAACTTGTTAACCCTCCTTGCTAGGCGAAACAATTCGCCCGTGTTCCTTCCCACTGTAAGGAGCTCCATCTGGGGCCGTGTTCCCCTTAGTTTTCAGCACCTCTGCAAAAAACAGTGGGACATTAGCTAAATATAAAATAAGCGACCGAAAAATTTCTCGGTTAGTTATTTTATTTGTAATAATTTATACAATAATTACTCGCGGAAGTGAAATTCATTGGTTCTATTTTGACGACAATTATGTATTTTGGTGTCCATATACTCTTATTACTACACTAATAAAAACGATTTTGACTTAACTCAGTATATTAGAGATGTTTTTACTGCTCTGCTATTGTTCAAGCAATTTTACAAATATTTATTTCAATGCATTCCAGTATTCAGCGCTTTACTTGTTAAGTACCTAATAGTAGGCAAACCCGCAACAAAGCTTTCCATATTAATAATAAAAGCCGACATGATTCACGTTACAATATTTTGTGGACAGCCATTCTAAGTAAAATAAGTGGTAAACATGTATGCCCGTTGGGGTAGTCAACCTTTCCCACTGGACTTTGTGTTCAGTTTTTTGTATGGCCAGAACATGTTGAATAAATTCCTATCCTATTAAGTTTTAGCTAAGAAAGTGAATCACGCCTCAATCATTTCGCAACAAATAGACTAAAATGTAATGGAAACACGTTAAACCGCCATATGACCGAAAAGAGTTGAACCACCATACGACTGAATGAGTGTACTGCAAACAAACAACTCCGCTCTAATAACGAAATAACGAGAAAGGAATGATACTCACGTCTCATGCTGAGGAATAGACACCAACACCAACAATATCGAGTTCCAGTCGCGTGATTCCCCTGGGACATATTTAAGAAATGCACATTTCATACGTTAATATAAACGAACATGTAAATAAATATGGTTATAGAATACGTCATTCCAGTACCTAATGTATTAGTAATCGACACGGCGTGCTCACAAAGTCCTCGATAACCAGACTAGTGCAGAGGATAATAACGAAAGAGAAATAAATGGTACTCACTTGAAATACAGATCCAATTGCTACACTACTCGTCCATGTAAATTTCAGGGCGTGAGATACGGTTCTGATGGTATAGCATACTTTGTCCACTTCAATCACTTCTACATATTTTGCTCATTGTCAGAGAATACAACAGATTTGTGGTGTTCGTGGTTGCTACCGGAAAGGCATTTCGATTGCAAGCATATCGATAATATCGATAGGATCGATAGTCTTTTCGGTCTTCTCTTCCGGTTAGCAGACGGAACGTCTCAAAAAGGGTATAAGGGATATCTCGTCCTCTAAAACGTGCCAGATAAATGCAGCTGAGTTGTTATAAAGTTACTTTTATATCAAAATTAAATGTAATTCCTCCATAGACCTAAGCGAACAAAGTCCTTCTTCAAATTGAAGTTGTAGTACTCACACAATAACAACTTTTTTTCGTGCACAGACGTCCACCTCAAGATTTCCAAATGCTTGAGAGTATCTTAAAATTGTTTCTTGCATGGTGGAGCAAGAAAAATCAAGTATCTATCCAACCGCGTTAGTCCTCCGAATACAATTTAAAAGTAAATTCACAGCATTATTAGCATTAGACCCAAAGGATCTTACGGGCTCTCTACGAACCGAAATGGAAGGGAAATTCTTACCCTGTAATTTCTTTAGCGATATATTCGCCCCATTTTTTCGCTTTCATTTCTGTAAGAAATATCTGCTGTGCTGGCTGGGAGAGGGGTAGAAACAGCTCTCAATCTCTGAAACCAAGGCAGTCTGCAGTGAAACGTCAGAGAAAAGCGTTGGTTGAAGAAGCAATAAATCGAAGTTTAGTTATTGAGTGCCAAGGTAATATATGGTTTTTTTGGAAGATTTACATAAGTTATTGTATTATTTTTATTAAATTCAATTATTTTATTTAAGATAATGATGCTGAACATCTGGATGAGGAACCTGAGCCTTCATTGCCTCAAAGTGATGAGCCATTGCATGTTGTTGCAAATATGTGGAAGGATGTAGGCACTCAGGCATCCTTAGCATCTCCTTATAGAAGCAAAGGTATCACCTGTAATATAAAGAAGACCACAGCAGATGTTGGTGCCTCCCCAATAAAGACGAACACGGCACATGCGACCACATCACCAATCAAAGTACCTTGCCTACTAAGTGAAATATGTGAATCTGGTGACGAGGATAGCAGTTTTACCAGTGAAAGTGATGCTGAAAACAACTCCTCTGACTCTGTGGACTCTTCATCTCACCAGGAATTAAGGAACAGGGATAAGGAATGGAA